>JARDYH010000005.1:139566313-142066313 GCA_029215795.1 Anniella stebbinsi | reverse complement strand
CTCCTAGCCCTGAGAATGAGCATAAAGGATTTTCATGGCTTGGCAAGAGACGCCCCCCCTCCTCCCCTATCACCACACACTTCCTCACAAGAAAGGGATGGCGGATGAATTTGTCACATGGAGCATTATTCATAGTTCGTTTTAAGAGAATCTTTAAGGAAATAGCTTTTTATCATTTTCATTTCAATAGCTCTCTTACAAGAGCTAGGGCAAGATTGATTAGGACATGCATGCCTGTTAGAGGGCCATAAATTTCATACCTACAGATTGAGCAGACTTCTTAGCATCTTTTTTTTTTCTTTGCAGGAATGCAGAACGTAGAATGTGGGGAGAATACTGTGCAGCACATTCCCTGTAGGGCTTCATGCAGACTTTCAGGTGCAAAGCACCAGACACAGCCGATGCAAAGCCTCCATCCCATCTTTTTTGAACAGCATTTAAGTAGGATTCCCACGTAACTCCCATTTAAATGAACAGGGTCTGCACAGCATTAGTGCTTGGTGGACTGCAGATGGTAATGTCAGCATAGTGGAGCCCCCATCCAAACCTCAATAAGCGTTTGCCTTGAATAGTACATGCATGTGTGTGTACACATACTCTCACACACAAAACTGCCTGTTGCTTGAGATCCTGTTAAATGAAGATGATAGGGACTAACGTGGGACCTTACATACACACGCATGTGGTCTTCCATGAAGCTCCAGGCCATCTCCTCTGTTCATCCCAATATCAGAAGCATTAATCACAAGAGCCAAACTAGACGATCTATGGGAGATCTACAACTGGCTCTCCAGACATTTCTGGATTTCCCCTTTAAAATAGCCACAAGAATGCCCCCTGCCACACACACATACACACACTTAAATACTGCCCCCCTCAACTAGACAGCATCCCCAAGAAAGGAAGGCATAACTCTTTCTCTTCTATTTCACTGGTGGAAGTTTATCTCTCTCAGGCAGGATCTATCCTATTGCTTTATAACAGTATTGAAGTGCACTGACGACTGTAGAGGCCCATGACACAGAGCATCATCGGGGGGGGGGGGGAGATCACACAGGGGAAGAAAGAAGAGGTAAACAATGACCATCTGGCCCATTCAGTTAATGTTTTTATTGCGCAACTTTTCTTGCACACAGCAGGAAATGGCAGCCCATTTCGTTTTAAAAAATAATAATTGGATTTACCGGGGGCTATTTTGTGACGAAAGAAGGCAAGAAGGAGCAGAAGATGTGGGGGAGGTGGATGGCATCGTCAAAAGAACATCTGCGAACATCCGTTAAGTAGGCAGTAACAAGCGTGCGATAAAAAGGTCGTCTGATGATGCCCATGTTCCATATACCATTCTCAAACCACTTTCATAGTGTTATATCCTGCTTGGTGTAGATCCGACCACTCTCTAATGCACACACGACCCCCCCACCTCACCCCATAAAGCTGTTTGTCTTACCTTGAAAATAGTACTTTTCCATGGAACCAGTTTGGATGTGCAGCTGTTAGTCAACAGCAGTGCTTCCAGATGAAACTTTTACTTAATTTTCTGCCTCAAACATGGAATTTTTTGGAAGGGTTCAGATGAGAACCTCTTGCATTTGTAACTCTCCCGTGTCTTCCCACTGCTGCTTCCATCTTTTTTTTCTCTCTCTCTTTTTCTTACCACAACAGGTCCATTATGGAGAGAAAGGTGCAGAATGGCTCTATTCTGCCTTTTATAGGCAGTGGCATACATTCCTAGGATGCCACCTAAGAATGTATCCCACCTTGTGTCAGCCAAGATTAGGCTGACAACTGTTACCCAGAGGACCTTCTCTTCTGCCGCTCCCAGACTGCGGAATGGCCTGCCGGAGGAGACCCATCAACTTAACAGTCTTTTAGAATTTAAGAAAGCTATAAAGACTGTTCTCTTCCGGCAGGCATATCCAGTGGAATTTTAGGATGTTTTTAGGATGTTTTAATGCAGTTTTAATAATGTGTGTCACATTTTAATCAGTTTTATGTATTTTATCATATTGTTGTTCCCCGCCTCGATCCAAACGGAGAGGAAGGTAAGAAATAAATAAATAAATAAATAATTATATCATGGGAAAAAAAGGTGGGATATAGATGAAATAAATTATAACATACTTATTCCAATGGAAACTGAACATCTAAGAGGGTGTCCGGCTGTACATCAACAAACACTTCCAGCTCCCAGACCAGTATGTGGAGAACAAAATAACCCACCCCCCTGCAATATAGAGGTTGTCTATCACTGGTTTAGAGGAAAGCATGTTAGGAAAGGTTCATATGTTTCTATTGAGTGAATTGGTAAGCTTGCTGTTTTCTGGATAAGAATGATTGGACCCATTTCATCAATCACATAGAGCTTTTCTACACAAAGCTATTAATTGGTTGGTAATCTGCTGAATCTACTTTCAGTTTTGACGCAGAATTGAGATCTGAGCATTACACGAGGTGCATTTCTTTTCCTGCTTTTCCACTATGTACCCTCTAGATAGCACTGTGGTAGAGTGGAATAATGCAAATATACCAGAGGAAATCATGCTTTCTTTCACTTTCATCAATAAATGCTGCATTTTCCCTGCACTAAAAAAACTCACCGAAAGTGCTGGTTAGACAGAGAAGCAAAAGTGGAGGGTCATGACATTGGCCAAAGAACCTGTAAACAATTGTGAGTACAGAATAATGACTGCATGATAAATGACTCATGTAGAAAAGCACATCGCTCAGAGGAGAAATATTTCAGTAACATGGAATGTTCAGGTGCCAATTATGTGATCCACAAATCCAAAGTTAACACAGTTCCCAGAAAAACTAGAGCATACCAGAGATCCAGGATTATCATGTTATCCAGCAACTATGCCAGCCATGATTGTCTGGAGCAGTTGCAATAGTTCCCAGCCACATGCCTGTGGTATCCAGTTCTTCTCTCAATTGAAGGCCTGGCAAGACTTGAACCAATCACATCACTCTCAATTGTTCCTGCATGGTCCAGAACAATGCAGGACCCCACATTTGCTAAGGCTGGACTGCCTGTGTTGGGGAATTGTGTGGAGGGGATGCGAGACACAACTGATTGTGTTTACAGAGTTCCTGAGATCACAAACCCTGCCTCCACACTTCAGCCTTGCATGCGAGCAGGTGAATGCCTGCAGAGAGCTAATGTTTCTTAATGGATTCAATCAGCTGCTGGTCATCAAGTATACAATTATCAAGTGATCCTGTGTTATATGAAGAATAGGGGGGAGAACAGTGGAATAACATGCACCTGTAGCTTCTTTAAATGAGCATTTTCTAGCATGCGCATTACTGGACACTCATAGACGTTTGCAGGTCATTCTGATGATGCCATCAGCCTCCTGTGCATGTCTCACTCCATTTTCTTGTTCTAGCGCTAAGAATAAAACTTCAGAAAATCTGACACTTCTGGGATAAATCAATATTTGTCAGGTTTTCCTGCCATGTGCAGGTAAAGTTGCACTATAAAATGCCCACTAGAGGACGCTGTCCCATTCAACTGCATTGAGGCTGTACAAGCCATGTGGTCGCTGTTCTCTTCCTTGTGTAATTACAGCTCATAGCAGAAGCGAAAGAGATGCAGGAAGCAGAGCCATGGTATGGAAAACATGATTTCCCCCCATCTGAAGGAGCTCCTGAACTTCCATGCATTTACTGAAAGAGTCCCTACGTGTTAACAATGGAGGCTTCTTTCTGAGGGGAGAGCAATCCTAAGAGGCTCCTCATCGTATGTTCTCTGCAGGGCTGGTATCAGGAGCATCTTTGGGCACTTGCCAAGACCCACAACCCAGCAGGGAGGGCACTGCCACCTCCTGGAGCTCCCTTGCCCTGCTGCTCCTCTTCCTGATTATCATTGCTTGTCTACCCATCTCCTCTATGGCTATTGAGCAATCACAGAAGCAAGGAGAAGGAGCAACAGCATTGTTTTGGGTGGCTGGGGCCCAAAGGGAGAGGGCAAACAAATGGGCAGTGGGACAGCAATAATGAAGAGGTGAGTCCACACAGGGAGGGAGCACATTGAGGGTATCTTGTCCAAGGACCCCCTCAAAACGTGGAGCCAATACTGCCCCTCTGTGTGTGTATGGGGTCCAGAGCTTATAATGAATATATGGACGTCTGCCAGGATTCATTCTACTGCCTTGCCTGTGCATTCATATGACATCAGAACAGGGTTCACATGATGTGTTAATCGGGGTGGGCAATGTGTGGCCCTCCAGAGTTTTTGGCCCACAACTCCCAAGATCCCTCACCACTGGCTATGCTGGTCAGGGCTCATGGGAGTTGTAGTCCAAAACTTCTGGATTGGCACAAGTTGCCCACCCCTTCTCTAGAATGTGTATATTTGCTAGACATAAAATGTAGGATTGTCATGTGGCTTTTAAATGCTGGAAATAAAATGTTGGGCATAGAACCCATTCAGAATCTAGAATCTTTGACATGGATTCTCCATCAGAATTTTAGTAAGATTACGGTCTACAAAAATAAAGGAACCTAAAGAACAGAAGAAAATATGAGCTGTCTAGAACATTTTACTCAACACAAAGTGAGCCCCACATGCATGCAAATCAAAGTAAATTGGTAGGAACAGGAACAGGGCATGTAGGTAAGACAGAGGCAAAGCAGTATAGACTGAAAATTTACCACAGGATTAATTTCAGTAGCTGTTGTTTTCATTTTTTAAAAAATTACATGTATTAACAACATGACCACATTTTAATGGGTCAGATTCATCCTGCTGATTTCTAAGCATGAGCGCCTGGAATGAATTGGACCCATTCGACGGCATAGACAAATCCTATTACCGCAGAAGCCTGCCACAACCCCCAAAAGTACATGGTGGAGAATTTCTCTAGTTCCCTGCTGGCCTTGAAACCTAATTTGTAGCACGCCAGAGGTTCTTTTTCTTCATTAATCATATTTGCTTAATAACCTTGTTGCATCTCTCCAGAGCAGCAACTGACAGGGTCACATAAGGTAATTGTGAGGTGGCTCAGCTGGTGAGGGAGATACGCTCGATGTACTGTCACTCACAGCTCCCGCATATGGAAGGGATCTTTACTCATTTGCTTTCCCAAGCTTGCCCAAGAAGCAATGGCAGGCAGGTTCCTATTCTAACCGTGCTTCACTCCGCACCCGTATAATAGACTTGGCAACAGTGAATGCCTAATACTCAGGGTGTGGGTTGATTGACAATCTGGAGCTGAGCGGTGGTGTCTCACCACCAGGATAATCGCTGTTGACACCTACGAAAGGATTACACATACAACCCATCCATTCATTAGTTCATTGTACTTGGCGTTGCTCTCATTAAATGAAATCACAGCTGTGATCTGCAAGCTATATTTGATATATCCCTACAGGACAGATGATGAGCCAAATTCTGTCACCTCTACTCTGTATGGGAGTTTTACAAGCTCAGTCTTTCCTGGCTCTCGCATGTATATGTGTGACATAGATCAGGATGAATTTTGCATTCTCTTTGTTTCTCCATTTCAGATGGTTTCTTTGCTCAGATTTTCTTCTCCTTTCATTATTCCATCTCTCGTGCTTCTCAGATTATTATGATTGCAACCAGGCTGCATCGTGCTTATAAATCTTTTAAAATTTATCTCGTTGCAGCATTATGTTCTGCTAATAAGGGCCGTAAAGTACTTTGCACAGTAAAAGTGTCACAGAAAGAGTGGATAAATAATACTACCTTGTGATTTCTTTTCATTAACAAAAAGGCAATAATTAAGTGCAGCCACTTATGTGAATGCAATACAATTGCCGCCTGTTGTAACTGTAAAGGCAAACCTGCATCTAGACTTTGAAAAGGTTGATTGATATATTTGATGCACTTCCAAACTTATTTGTGCACTAGAGTCCACTGTAACAGCATAAACCAAGGCTAGGGAATGTGTGGCTTTCCAGATGTTGCAGGACTGCAACTCCCATCAGTTTTAGCCAATGGTGAGGAATGATGGGAGTTGCACTCCAACAACATCAAGACAGCCGCATCCATGGAACAGACCTTGTAGTCTACACAATGGCTGAATTCGGACGACACAACAAGCAACTGGGGGGGGACAATCGTCAGTTGTATTGACTATCGTGTTGTCTGAATGCTGCCATAGTCAACTCAGCGCTGATCCTAATCCACACCACGGTTGATTATTTATTACCATGTTGTGTGGGGAGTACCCCCTAGATGAACAACTGTAAAGTTGTTTATTACCCCACCATCGACTATCGTGTTGTCCGAATTCAGCCAGAGTCAGACCACTGGCTACTTCAATATTGGTTAGAATGGGCCCCCTCACGAAGAGATTTGGAGGGTATATGGGGGGCTGTAGGAGGGAGGAGAGGATGTGGAAGTCCCATTCTGCCAGTGGTATCCTTCTGCTGGTGGAACAACGATAATGAATCCATCCTGAAGAACTCTGGAGAATTTGAAAGCCTGCATGCTATTTTGGGACATTTTGGTTACCCTCATAAAGGTATGGATTTGGGCATTTTTCTTATGGCCCACATGGTTACCTCTTGCTCTTCGAGTGACAAAAAGGTGTGAAGGAACTGCAAGCTCAGTTTCAATACTGAAAACAATTTTTTCTTTGTCTTAGCCTAGTGCTCAGAATCACCCTTTTCCTCAATACTACTAGGTGTATGTCTGCCCTGAATCACTGAGTCATTTTAAGGTTCTATTAAAAAAACTAAATAGTTCTTGGAAAGTCTGAAGTCTGCCCACCGTCTAAAACAGGGATGGGCAATTTGTGGCTCTGCAATTGTTTTGGCCTACATCAGCCCTAGCCAGCGCAGTCAGTAGTGAGGCATGATGGGAACTGCAGGCCAAAACATCTGGAGGGTCACAGGATACGCATCCCTGCCCTAAAGGATCAACCACATGGTTCTTTAGCTGAAAAAATTAAAGACAGTAGTACTGTTATAACTTCCAACAGAGTGAAAACCAGATTATTCTGATCTAAAGGACTGGATATGTGTTTCAGTACATCCACTCTCCACAGCAGACACAGATCACCATGGGCTGTGCTTCCTGTTTCAGTGCAGAGAGTTCCAAGGGAAAACACTTCTAAAGAAAGATACATCCTGGCCTCTTGAGTGTGTTTACTTCAGGGCTGAACCAGAAAATGGGAAACAGCTGTAAGTCAGCTATCCCATCTAAATTTGCTGTTCTATCAATTTAAACCAGATTCAAACTGGTTTGCTTGTCACATTTCTCAGCCAGGACAGTGGCACTGGCTTTGAATCAGTTTCCATGTGTATTGTACATGTGACCTAAAGTGCAATTTTGTACTTGCTCCTCCTCCTCCTTCTTCCCAGGACTCTCAAAGGAGGAAAAGTCACTCATCCATTTCTCTGAAACAGTATATTATGATGGATGCAACTGTCAGGTTACAGCTAATGGATAATGTGATATAAAACATAATTACTTGAGTGTAACAATTTTTCCTAAAAGGCCTTGTGTCCATAGAAACCTTACCAAAGCCTGTAGATTTATTGCAAATATTCACACACACACACATTCCACCACCACTGTCTCTTGTAGAAGAATAAAAGAATAAAGATATGTATAGTGTACTTTATACAAAGTCATTCATATCTTTAAACCAGCTCTCCCAGTACAATGCAGAATTACAACTATTAAACCTAAAAGTTTATGGCAATATCAGGCTAGTCCTCAAGGCCAAACTATACTCTGACCTGGTTCACGCATAACGCTAATCCATTATGTATTTAACCCATGGTTATTCCATGGTTTGTTGTCCTATCCTGGGTTTGTCTGACAGATGAGGAAACAGACTGTGATTTGTTTTTTCAATTCCTGGGTTATTTATTTCTGTTTTTTTCTCCTACACCTGCTCCCTCTGTGTATCCCAAGTGCTGTTGCAGCACTGTAGTGGCTGTTTGTTGTTGTTCTTTACCACTCTTGCCCATTGCCTCTGTTGCCTGGAGTTAGGGTGACCATATGAAAAGGAGGACAGGGCTCCTGTATCCTTAACAGTTGTATAGAAAAGGGAATTTCAGCAAGTGTCATTTGTATGCAGCACCTAGTGAAATTCCCTCTTCATCACAACAGTTAAAGCTGCAGGAGCCCTGCCCTCTTGACCAGATACATCTTGGCCCTGCCCTTCTTTCCATATGGTCACCCTACTATAGTAACAACCCATGAACAACTGATGGTTCTTGATTCACACATAACAACAACCCATGTTTTAAATAACTCAGAGTTCACATTCCAACATCAAACAACCCTTTCTGGGTTGTTTGCAATTAAGAAATACATCACCATAGCCCAGAATTCTACAATCTATGGGTTAGCATTAGGCATGAATCAGATCAGAGTATGCAAATGCACAGAACTGTAACCCAACAGCCCCCTATTGAAGACATAAACACTTCCAGAGAGGGACAACTGGGAGTAGAGAAGCAACAGGAAAAGAAGGGGCCCCGCATCACCCCAAACCTCTATTTTTCTCCTTGTGGGGTTTCAAATATGTTTGTGAAACCCATGAAACTCTGTGGAGGGAAAAGCTGCCAGGTAGTAATTTGGAGCAGAGAAAGAATTAAATAAAAAAGCCCACCTGTCCTTGCTTGCCTGCTGCTCCTCTCTGAAAGCAGTTGTTTATGTTCCAAAGGGTCCATCAGACTACAATTACACACTTTTGCATGATGTATATGAGTCTTCATGTTACCTTCAGATAAAAAAAGGCACTTGAGCGAACAGAGGAAGAGATATAAGGCTGTCCAATAAAACGAAAAGCCAAAGGGGAGAAGCCACGGAGAATTACACTGAAGTTTGGTTTTGTCTCTGAAGCAGTTCAATTCATATTTTGCGTATGTTGGTCATAGTCCCTTCTACTGTGGCAACATCTGAAGTGCAGGGTGCCTACAGGCCAGGCTCATGCTAGAACCCAGCAAAGACCTTAGCGCTATCTATTAGGCAGAGCGCCAGTTCTACCATGGGCCCTAATCCAGAGTTCAGATTACAAGGAAAGCAGTGGAGGCCTGTGGCTCCAATGTCAGTGAGAGGATGAATCCACTCTGGGTTTCATTCAGAACCAGTCAAAACTCTAAAGGAGCTATCCAAGGTGCTCCATGGATAGCACCTTTAGAGTTATGACTGGTTCTAACTGAAACCTGGAGAGGATTCACCACCCCAATGGCCTCCACTGAAGGGAAGGAAGGGGCCCTCAACCTCTTGTGATGTCCTCTCTTAGCTATTGTTTCTAGAAGGCCATGGGTCGGGGGCATGATTTGGCTAAGACTGCTGAGAGCTAGGGGTGAGTTTTTAGTATTTCAGGTGGGGGGCCCTAACATTCCCCCATAATTCAAGAGCTGCCATTTTACTTGCTTTCCTGATGGGCAGATTAAGGATCATGGAAATGAGCAAGCAGGAGACTATCACTAGAAGTGAGACAGATATTTTGCCAGGCGGTGGGTGACCAGTGCAGCTTTCTTGCCCAGATTAGGGATTCCCTACTGCAAGTTATCATGCCAGGAGAATCACAAAATGCACACAAACCAAGCCAACTGAATCAGCAGTAAAGTGGTTATTCAGTTTCTGCACATTGCATCCAGATTGCTGCTGACTGCAAAAAATTCAAAAACTGGGATTAGGACTGGAGTAGGGAATTTTCATATGGGCATATAGCAGAGTAATCGGATAATTGTTCAACCATGGATTCACTGAATACCAACCAGCCATTAACCTACATTCTGCTGTGCCAAAAGGGTCAGTGAATCAGCTCTTGGTTCATGAGCAGATTTTCGTGCTCTGCATGCATCTAAGGGTCAAAACTCACACTACCATTATTAGACCACGAAATGCTGGCTAAGTGAATATGATTTGGTGTGTTCCCTCCACCCCTCTTTATCTGAATACGAGGGAGCCTTGTTCCTCCAAGCCTGAGCTCTGAATGTTTCCAATGCCACAGTTCAGCTCTAGACCATGTGAAGTGGTCATGGAGCGTCTTTGAGCATATGCAGAATGCCTCTCACTCACCAGCCACAACTAAAACCTAGTTTACAAATGCAGCAGAATAAAGGTTGCAGCCCAGTGTGTGGCTGCTGTCAAGAAGGCAAACTCCATGTTAAGCATAATTAGAAAAGGAATTGAGAATAAAACTGCCAATATCATACTACCTTTATACAAGCCTATGGTGTAACACATTTAGAATACCGTGTAGAGCTCTGGTCATCATACCTTAAAAAAAGATATTATAGAACTGGAAAAAGTGCAGAAACGGGCAACTAATGATCAAGGGGCTGGAGCATCTCTCCTATGAGGAAAGGTTGTAACAACAGTGATTGTTTAGTTGGGGGGGGGGGAAAGGAGGCTAAGGGGAGGTGTAAAAAATTATGCATGGTGTGGAGAATGTGGATAGGGAGACATTTTTCTTCCTCTCTCATAATACTAGATCCTGGGATCATCGAACGGAGCTGATTGGTGGGAGATTCAGGACAGAGAAAAGGAAGAACTTTTTCACAATTTGGGTGGCTTTAAAAGGGGGGTGGATAAATTCCTGGAGGAGAAGGCTATCAATGGCTACTAGCCCTAATGGTTATGTGCTCCCTCCAGTATCCAAGGCTGTAAGACTGTGTGCACCAGTTGCTGCGGAACATGGCTGTTGCACTGTGTTCTGCTTGTGCGTTTCCCATGGGCAGCTGGTTGGCCAGTGTGTGAACAGAATGCTGAACTAGATAGACCCTTGGTCTGATCCAGCATGGCTCGTCTTATGTCCTTAAGGTGGTGTCCTTAAGAGTTCTGAGGTGGTGGAATGCACGGTACCACCAGACCACTGGCAGGGGAATCACATGTTTAAAATCTCCTCATATATTTCAAGACCATCATGCAGCACCCGGCATCTGGGGGCAACTGCAAGGGTTTGAGTATCCTGGCAAGATCTATTGATGCTGCCATTCAGCCCATTAACCTGCCTGGCCCACTGGCTGTCAGCTTAGCCAATGGCATCAGTTGAGTACAATTCCCACCACAGCCACTGGCCATGCTCATTTGGGGTGATAGGAGCATCTTTAAGTACCTTGGACATCTCCTTTAGAGTTCAGACTGAAACCCAGAGTGGATTCACCACCCCACTGACCTCAGAACCACCAGCTTCCACTGCATGTGATGTAATCCAGCACATCTGGAAGGTGCTAGGTTCAAGAAGGCTGGTGCAGAGAATGACGTTCCTCACCTTTTCAGAATCTACAAAAGCAGGGGACCCTAATCCCATTGCTGGGGTCAAGTCACAAGACACAGTGCCGCCGCCCTCTCCCCCCCTGCACCCCATCTACAAACCTGTCAATGTTTATCCAATGGATTCAGGAAGATGAATAGGATGGCTTTTTAGCTTTGAGGGTACATCAAGGCCTCTCACAGGAATGTACAGAGATGGGAAGGAAGGCAGCGTGGTGTGCGGAGACTTTTTTCAGCGTAGGACAAAGGCAGGGTAGGTTCAAATCACATGAGTGACCTTGGAATATGCACCATCCCTTAGCTGTGCAGGGTTCACCATCCAGGGTTCTTGTGAGGTGAAAAGGGGCAGGGGGAGAACCATGTTTGCTGCCTTAACCTTCTTGGATTATGGGGGTGACAAAAATAGAATTAATAATAATCCCCTCAATCTTTTTTTCTGCAAATCCTTATGCCAAGAGAAAGAGAAAAAGAGAGAGAACATAGCAGGAGCATTCAGTACTATGTCCCTTCTTCCCCTCCATCATAATATCTGCTGCGCAAAACTTGGAAAGAGCAAGCAAGAGAAATCTGCCTTGTCCACCCTTCATACTAAGCCGTAAGCTTGGGAAAGAGCAGTGCAGTTGGTGCACGAGGCTTAATATGTAAAAAGAGAGTCGCTGAGACCTCAGGTCTGGTTTTGCCTTCTAATTCCAGATATGGAAGAGTCAGTTCTAATTATGCAACCATTTCCTCAATTGGGGAAGGGGGGATGCCGGGGGGGGGGGGGGGAAGGCATGCTGCATATTTAAGACTGCTGAATGATGGGCTGATTTAAAGACAAGTATCAAGCTTCAAGGCTGCCTGGATGCCCCAGTCTGAGGTGAAAAATATTTCTCCCTGATTCCATATGGGAAGCGGTCAGAATTACTTCATGATACAGGAAAGGAACTTTGCAAATGCTCAGAGGTAGTTTCGTTAACATTACTTCCGCATGTCTTATGTCTTAGCCCCGGCATTCAGACAGCTTCTGGAGCTCTGGTCTAGCATCTCATTGCTCATATTAAGCCCAGACTGAGTTGTAACCACATACGCAGAAGTAGATTTAACTCGAGCACAGTCTTGTGCTTATTTTGGATACACACACACTACTAGAACTTGAGATCTGGACAAACAAAATAAATTACTTCTTCACACAGCACACAATTAATTTATGTGTTCTGCTGCTACTAGATGTAGGGATAGCTACAGGCTTAGATGGCTCTAATGGGGAACTTGACACATTCACTATGGGTTGTTCTGTCAATGGCTACTAGTCATGATGGCGCTATGAAATCCTTCAGGTTCAAAGACATGACCTGGTTCGCATGTAATTGGCTTAAACAAAGTTAGTCCAGGCCGCCCAGCATTGAGTAAGCACACTGCCTCCCACCACTTATCACTTCCGCTATTTTTCTGAATTGCAAAATGTATGAACCTGGCAGTCTAGATTGTTGAGGGAGAAACAACGCAGAGGTTGAATCCATGGTTTGTTGTTGGGTTAAAGCTCTGGGTTCTTTCTCCTTCAACAATGCAGAGTGCCGCCTTCATACATCCCAGGACTTTCCTTGGGTTTTTTGTGATCTGTAAAGAAAGCAGAAGTGGTGAGCCGGCACGGTAATGGCAAACTATGTGTTGTTTAACACAGAGACTGGGTTTGCACAACACACTCATCCACACTCAGTGGTTGAGTGTGAATTGTTGTTGAACCATGGGTTGTTTATTGAACAATGAGATAGCGTGTTGTCTGAACTCAAGGCATTTTTGGCAAGGGTTGCTGGGTTGTTCAGGGTGGTTAACAAGCCACCCTGTGGAAAATATCCTGGGTTCAGACAACACACTAAGCCATGGTCCAATAACAACCTACACTCAACTGCTGAGAGTGTTGTGTTAACACTGCTGGAGTTAGCTGTTACTTGCTAACCAGGTCAGTATGTCTCTGACTGCTAACTGCAATGACAGGAAAGAGCTTCAAGCCCTGACTGTGGCCTTCCCAGAGGTATGTGGTTAGTTACTGTGGGAAAAAGGATGGCTGGACTAGACAGGTCTTCCCCTTCTATCCTGTACAGCTCTCCTTATGTTCTTAATGGACTGTTTACAGATACTGCACCCTTTTGTTCATCCAGCATATTTGTAATGATTTAAGTACACCTCATTCAGGTCTCCATACGTCCAGGTCTGTAGAACAGCACTCTGCATTCAAAGTCTATTCTCTCAATAAAGTTTCCAAGCACCACAGCAAACTCAGGTGTAACAAAATATACATTCCCATAACATAGGAAAACCACGCACCTGTTACTTCCTCCGACCACTACATTGAATCCAGAGTTGGAAAAGACCTTAGAGATCATCTAGTCCAACCCGCTGCTCAATGCAGGCTCTGCACTGCAGGGTGCAGCTACAGCATCCCTGACAGATGGCCATCCAGCCTCTGCTTAAATACCTCCAGATAAGGAGAACCCACCACCTCCCAAGGAAATCTCTTCCACTGCTGAATAGCTCCCACTGTTAGAAGGTTTCTCATAATCTTCACTTGAAATCTGCTTCCCTGAAATTTCCACCTGTTGGTTCTAACCCTGCTCTCTGGAGCAACAGAGAACATCTTCCTCCATCTTCTGCTTGACATTATTTCAGATATCATCTCTCCTCTTAATTGCCTCCTCTGCAGGCTAAACGTACCCAGCTCTTTCAACCATTCCTCATAGGACTTGGTTTCCAGACTCTTCACCGTCCTGGTTGCTCTTCCCTGGACACAGTACTCCAAATACGATCTGACTAATGTAGAGCAGAACTCTTACTTCCTGTGATCTGGACACTATGGGTAGTATCCAAGGTTAGTCCTACATAGAGTAGACCTGTTGAAATGATTGGGAGTTCAGTTAGCTGTGGGTAACTTAAGTCTCATTCATTTCAATGGGTCTATTCTATGTAGGACTAACATTGGATCCTATCCTATGCTTCTGCTAATACAGCCCAAGATTGTATTGGCTTTCTTAGCTGCCGCATTGCACTGCCTGCTCATATTGACCTTGTGATCCACTCAGATACCTAGGTCCTTTTCACATGTACTGCTTGCTGCCAAGCCAGTTCTCCTCCATCCTGTTTTTGTGATTTTTCTTATTTATTTTATTTTATTTATTACACTTGTATGCTGCCCCATAGCTGAAGCTCTCTCGGCGGTTTACATAGGATTAAAACAATTTAAAACAATATACAAAAATCAAAACAGCAAAAACATACAACATACACACAATATACACACACACAATATACACATACATTTAAAACCACTACAACAACCCAAAAAGCTACAAAAATAAATGCCCATATTTCTATTAAAGGCACAATCCTATGCATGTTTAGACAGGAAAAAAGCCTACATCTCCCAGCATTCACCAGACTAAGTCAGCCTTCCCAACCTGGTACCCTCCAGATGTGTTTGGCCTAAAAGACCCAGCCAGCACAAGGAAGACTGTACTAGGTTCTAAATCAGCTGGAGGTTAACCAAAACTACTTTTAAATCAATTCCCAACATGTGGCTACCTTGGTGCTTCCTTCTATTTAGAAGTAGAAAGGTGGCATTGAATGACAGATAGACATACTGTGATTTGGATAATGCACAGCGAGCTCCAATGTACATTACAAATGATATTCTAATTTTAATGAGGCAAATAATTTAATGAGGCAAATACTTCAGGTAGAACCAAGGGGCTTAATTGAGGGCTTTGAGGGAGGTGGAATGTAATTGCTGCTAATGGCTCAGCACCCAGCTAACCTGTTGTAAGCTGTCCCCTTTGCTAGTGACACACTTTTACATTTGGCAAAGAAGAGGCAGATTTGCAAAGCAATAAAAATAATGAAGAAAAAGCCCTGATCAGTTTTCCACCCTACTCTGCTATTATTACAAAATGTATTTTGTTTTGTATATGTGAAAACAGCACCCATGAACCAGGCTTCTACCAAAATCTTAACTGTATCATTACAACTGATTGGAAAAACCCAGGCCAGGAAAACGTTGGGCTGAAGGAAAAGAAACAAATGCAACTTCACTATCCCTGCTTACCCATCCATCTAGGCCCAGGAGTCTTTGGCCTCTGAGGAGATTGTGTAGGCCCAACCACCCCTTCAGGCTTCTTCTCCAAAAGTGAAACTGTTTGTTCCACACACCCCACATGGCCTGGTCTTGTTGGGCCACCTGGCTTGCCTCTTAAAGAGACAGAACACAACATGTTAGCATGCTCGGTAGCACTGTGTGTAGCACTGGGGTCCCCAATGTGGTACCCACCAGCATCTGTGTGCCCGCAGAGGCTTCCCCTGGTGCTTGCCAGGCCCTTTGCCCCTCCTGATTTTTACAAAACTTTTCAAGCCTTTTTTAATTAAATAATAATAATAATAATAATAAAACTTGGAGGTCAGCATGTTGCTGAGAAACACCACAGCGACAATACCAGGATATGCATAAGAGTGCGCTGAGCCTAATAGGCAGCACGATAGATCTCTTGCCTCCAATCACAGGTCTGTCATTTTTTGTTGATGTTAACTATATTTGCATCCAACCTTTCCTCCAAGTGTGGTGTAGTGGTTAGAGGGTTGGACTGGGAGTCAGGAGATCCAGGTATGAAGCTCCCTGGGTGACTTTGGGCAAGTCACTGATGTTTAGCCTAACCTACCTCACAGGGTTGTTGTGAAGATAAAAGGGAGAGGACAGTTCCTTGCAAGAGGAAAAAAGGTGGGATATAAATATAATCATTAAAAAAAAGTAGCTCAGAGTGACATTTAAACCTCAAACACAGCATCAAAGTCTCGAACCCTGTGTGATAGGATTAGGCTGATATATCAGCTAAGCTCTGCAGCCAGGCAGGGGTCTAAAAGCGGATTTCTGACCTCCACACAGCACTGTACTAGTGGTCTCTGGACAGGAATAATTCTTCACTTAGACACACTCATGCAAAATAGAGCCATCCATCAACCACAGTTAGCCAGGATGCTCAGGGAACCTGGGCACAGTCCCAGAGCTTGCTCTCCATGCTAGGGCTTTGTACCAGATCATATGAAGTGGGATGCTATTGCAATTGTAAAGGTACCACCTGCTAAGGGACTCCCTTCCTGCCTAAAACAGCACTTTTCCAGACATTGCTTATATTTTACAGGGATTTTGCTTCCCTTCACTCATATTCATAAAATCAGGTACGCATCCACTCAATGGTTTTACAGCATGGTTTTACATAGGGGTGTGCATGGGAGGAAAAATTGTTTCGGAATCGGGACCTCAGAATTTGCCCAGGATTGGATTGGACAAAATCGGAGGTCCATCAGATCGGATCAGATTCCGATACGAAAATCAGATGTCCGATTTTTGGATCGGACATCTGATCCAAAAATCGGACATCTGATTTTCGTATCGGAATCTGATCTGATCCGATGGACCTCCGATTTTGTCCAATCCATTTTAGGTGTTTTTGCCATAGGCTTGCATTGGGGAAAAGAAAGCTTTCCCCCAATGCAAGCCTATGCAGAAAACATGGGGGCAGGTAAGTGGGGACCTCCCTCTCCCTCTCCCTCCCCCTCCCCCCTACTCGCACTCCTTACTTGCCAGCATCCCGTGCTGCCGTCCGCTGCTTCCTCACTACTGATAAGCAGGCCTTGCAGCCTGTTTATCAGTAGTACGGAAGCAGCGGACTGCAGTGCGGGACACCGGCAGGTAACGGGAGACCTCCACCTCCCTTCCTCCCCCCACTCTCGCTCCTTACCTGCTGCCTCCTTGCTGTTGTCTATTGCCGCCCGCTGCTTCAGTACTACTGAGAAACAGGCCTTGTGGCCTGTTCCACATTAGAGCGAGGGTGCGCCGAGTGATGACGTCACTTGGCGCGCCGACGCTCCATTGTGGAACACGCCGCAAGGCCTGTTTCAAAGTAGTACGGAAGCAGTGGGCAGCAGCGGGCGGCAGCAAGGAGGCGGCAGGTAAGGAGCACAAGTGGGGGGAGGGGAGAGGGAGGGAGGTGGAGGTCCCCTCTCACCCACTGCCATGTGTTCCAAATGGAGGTCCAATCCTCCGATTTTTTCCAATCTGGATCAGGGCCCTTCGGATCGGATCAGATCAGATGGTACAAATGATCGGGAACAGGATCAGATCGTTTTATCCGATTTTGGACGGATCAGGTCCGGATCGTGGATTGGACCCGATCCGCAGCACATCCCAAGTTTTACAAAGGTTGAAAATGGTGTTCTGGTGACTCTCTGTGGACTCTCCAGTTCCTCTCAGGGCTTCCAACACAGGCAGTGTCAGAAAGGGAAGGGGGGCACATGCCCCCCCATTGGTGGACCCCTGAGGTTACTTGAAGGAAAGGCACTTTTCAACTGCAAAATAGAACTGAATCATAAACTGGAAATTAACATCAGGCTGGAATCCAAAGCATGCCTATTTGAAAGTTAACGAAAACAAGCAGTAGGGCTTGCTGCAGAGAAATTGCGTTCAAGATGGGAGTGATAAAATGAAATCTACCGTTATTTCTCTTTTCTGAAAGGGGAAACTCCCCCAGAAATGCCCTTTGCCACTTATGTGCTGCCTTCCCCCCACCCCCTATTTCCCCCCTCTGGTGCTGCCACTGATTACTTACAATGCCTCTCCCCATACTCTTGCTTTTCGAACAAAGGCACTGGTCAATAAAAGGCTGTTTTGCCCAGGACAGTTTTGTTCTCCTGTGCCACCAACTTTAATCCTCTCCAGCCTCTTCTGTTCCCTGTCTCCCTTTTTGTCACAGAGGGAGAGGGAGAGAGAGAGAGAGAGAGAGAGAGAGAGAGAGAGAGAGCGCTATTTGCTGCAGCCAAGCCTTGGCCCTTTCTTTCTTTGTCATTCCCTTTCTCGTGTTGGCTTGTTTGCTTGGAGAAGACAAAGGGGGGGAGGGGGAATGTGCAAGCAGGAGTTGCTAAGCAGCTGACTTTTTTATATATAGCTGGAAGTCTATTGTCTTCTTTGTTTCCAGCAGTGCCAATGTGACCCAGGTGGCAATACACCTGCCACTCACGCAGGTGCCAAAGCAGCCTGAAAGAATTCCAGATGCAATGAGATTCAAAGTGACAACTGGAGGAAGGGCAGCAGCAGCGAGGTGGTGGTGGTGGGGGAATGGTGAGTACATTCCAGCCTCAAATGTAAGCAAAAACACAAAAGGATGAATTGAGATGTGTGGAGGCCATAGGCAGGACTGGGCCGAGACTAGGTGCACTATGATACCTTGGCGCATGCCATCATTTGTAGAGCACACTAGGAACATAGGAAGCTGCTTTACACTGAGTCCAGTAGAGGCGGGTGGCTCTGATGTCAATGGGGATGTGAATTTACTCTGGGTTTCAGTCAGAACTCTAAGGGAGCTATCCAAGGACCTGAACCCATTTTGGTTCAGCATCATGGATTGCTCCTTTAGAGTTCTGACTGAAACCCAGAGCAGATTTACAGCCCCACTGACATCGGAGCCGCCATCCTCCACTGACAGAGTCAGACCATGGGTTCATCTAGTCCAGTATTGTCGACATCGACTGGCAGCAGCTGTCTAAAGTTCAAAGAAGGATTTGCCCCCAGCCCTATCTGTAGACGCTGGGGATTGAACCTGGGACCTTCTGCATGCAAAGCAGGTGCTCTACCAGTGAGCCACAGCCTTCCCTGAACTGGTGCCCTCCAGATGTGTTGGACTTCAACTCCCATCTGCCCCAGCCAGCAAGGATTCTAGGAGTTGTATTCCAAAACATCTGGAGGGTAGCAAGTTGGGGAAGGCTGTGCTAGCCTATTAGGTGTACATGAGCCCACAGGAGGAAAGCCTCTTTGAGAGAATGAACAAAGGTCACTGTCGTCAGTCCCGTCCCCCAGTCTAGAGGCCCACCTTTGGTCTGGAATGCCTTCTCCCACTTTCTCTTTGACCAGTTCTGGAAACGGAGTCTATAAGTATGTCCACACAGCCCCATCCAACATCAAGAGGTCAAGAAATAGTGCAACCTTCCATTAGGTCCCTGCCTTCCCCTTTCCTAGCGAGCTCATGGTCCTGAATTTGGCTCCTGAGGGGAGAACGGTGAGTGCATTCCAGCCTCAAACATCAGAAAAAAAACAAAATGCTGAATCAAGCTGTGGGGAGACCACCGGCAGGACTGGACCAAGACTAGGTGCAATATGATACCCAGGCACATGCCATTATTTGTAGAGCACTCTAGGAACATAAGAAGCTGCCTTGCCCTGAATCCAGTGAAGGCTGGAGGCTCCGATGTCAGTGGGGCTGTGAATCAGCTCTGGGTCTCAGTCAGAACCAGCTAGAACTCTAAAGGAGGCTGTCCAGGCACTAGCTATCCCCATACCACTCCACCAGGGAGCCCAACTGCCCAGCAAAATAAAACAAATGCTGAGGACTTAACTACACACTACACTAGGCTGACCATATGAAAAGGAGGACAGAGCTCATGCAACTTTAACAGTTGTAGAGAAAAGGGAATTTCAGCCAGTGGCATTTGTATGCAATTAGTCCCTGGTGAAATTCCCTCTTCATCACAACAATTAAAGTTGCAGGCACTATACTAGAGTGACCATATACAAAAGAAGGCAGGGCCCCTGCAACTTTGGCTGCCTCTACAAGAGAGGTTTAAAGCTCTTTCAAGGCACTTTAAAAAATGTACCTCTACAAGAACGGAGCGCAAATCAGGCGTAGAGGCGCGTTATTTCTCCGATTATGCGCATTATTGAATGCGCGTTAAATCGTGAGTTTTAGTTTGCTCTGGCCGTTAAAGCGCATTTTGACTATGTGAACAAGCGCTTATGCGCATTAAGTACTTGTAAAGCGCATTTTGGTCATCCGTTAATGCGCTTCGCCTTCTCTCACCGCCTCTCGTGCAGAGGTATTAGGTGTAAATGCGCTTTACACCAAGGGTGGTCGTTGGCTGGGAGTGCTGTGCTGCTGGCTGAGCCTGAGGAGTGTTTGTTTGCCCCACCCATCTCCACAGGTATTTCAGCCTCAGGCTGCTGAAGGCGCAAGCCAACGAAGCCGTTGGACCAAAACTGCAGCCGTGGATGAAGAGCACTAAGAGACGAGAGCCACCTGCACCCCATCCTTCCAGCTGACCACAATGTGTAGGGGAGCGGCAATTTGTGTTGTGCAGGGCAAAGGGAGATATGGCGTTGGCAGAGCAATGTGCCGTTACAGGGGAAGGAGAGATGGATATCTCACACCCATCTTACCTTCCGATTGCTCTGCTAACCCAGGGAACTTGGAGAACGAACCAGGCCACCCACAGAACCTCTCCTTGCTCCTATGTAATGCCAGGTCAGTTAAAAATAAAAACACATATCATCCATGACCTTCTTTTAGATGAGGAGGCTGACCTGGCATGCTTCACAGAGACCTGGCTGGGAGATGACAGTGGACCGACATGGGCGCAGGCCCTCCCAGCTGGGTACTGTGTTAGTGAGCAGGTGAGGGAAAGTGGGCGGGGGGGGGCGGAGTAGCTGTGGTCTATAGGGATAATCTTAACCTGACCAGACTTCCTGTTCGTGAACTGAATCACATCGAGTGTGTGTACCTGAGTCTGAAGACCAGGGATAGACTAGGGATTCTGTTAGTGTACCGGCCACCCCGCTGCCTATCAGACTCCCTGGCCGAGCTCACGGAACTGGTCTCGGAGCTGGTGTTGGATTCGCCCAGGCTTTTGGTCCTGGGCAACTTCAACATCCCATTTGAGACTGGTTTGTCAGGTGGAGCTCGGGAGTTCATGGCATCCATGACAACCATGGGCCTATCCCAATTGGTCTCTGGACCCACACATTCAGCGGGTCATACCCTCGATGCTGTTTTCTGTTCTGAACAGAGGGATCTGTGGGCGGAGGTAACGAATACCTCCGTGTTGTCATGGACAGACCATTTTCTGGTTAGGGTTAGTATCACGGCTACTACCCGCCCCTGCAGGGGTGGTGGACCTATTAAGATGGTCCGCCCTCGAAGGCTGATGGATCCTTCTGGATTTCAGAAAGCCTTGGAGGGTTTTATGGCTTGTATCATCGATGATCCTGTAGAAGCCCTGGTCGATAGATGGAATCGAGACCTAACTAGGGCTATCGACATGATTGCCCCCAAACGTCCTCTCCGGCCCGCTTCTAACAGAGCGCCCTGGTATACGGAAGACCTCAGGGAGTTGAAGCGGAAAGGACGACGACTGGAGCGCCGATGGCGGAAAACTCGACTTCTATCCGACAAGACACGGCATAGAGAACATCTTCGTTCCTATGGGGTGGCAATACGTGCAGCGAAGAAAGCTTTCTTCTCTGCGCGCATTGCGTCTGCGAATTCGCGTCCAGCGGAACTGTTCAGGGTGGTGAGGGGTCTAATTCGGGCACCTTCCCCCCTGAACCCGATTTTAGAGCCTTCGGTAGTTCGCTGTGATGCCTTTAACGATCATTTCACAGATAAAATCTCTCGGATAAGAGCCGACTTAGATGCCATCGTTATAGCAGAGGCTGACGATGGAGTGTCCGGCGACTCCGCGAGTAGAATTACACTGGATCAGTTTCAGTTGGTGAGTACCGAGGACGTGGACAAGCTGCTTGGACGAGTGAGGACGACGACTTGCCCTCTCGATCCCTGTCCTTCATGGCTGGTCGTCCAGGGAGGAGATGTGGTTAGATGGCAATTACAATATATTATTAATGCATCTCTCAGGGAGGGGACTTTCCCAACATGTTTAAAAGAAGCGGTGGTACGGCCGCTTCTAAAGAAGCCCTCCCCTGGATCCCCTGGACCCGGTATCAAACCTTCCATTCTTGGGCAAGGTGATCGAGAGGGCGGTTGCCTTTCAACTCCAAGTAGTCTTGGATGACACTGATTTTCTAGACCCATTTCAAACTGGCTTCAGGGCGGGATACAGAGTTGAGACTGCTATGATCGCCTTAGTGGATGATCTACGCCTTAGTATTGACAGGGGGAGTGTGTCCCTGTTGGTACTTCTGGACCTCTCAGTGGCTTTCGATACCATCGACCATGGTATCCTTCTGGAACGCCTGAAGGGATTGGGAATCGGGGGCACTGTGCTTCAGTGGTTCCGGTCCTACCTCTCGGGCAGGTTCCAGATGGTGATGCTTGGGGATAGCTGCTCTGCAAAGAAAGAGCTGCTGTGTGGCGTACCGCAAGGTGCCATCCTTTCCCCAATGCTGTTTAACATTTATATGAAACCGTTGGGAGAGATCATCCGGAGGCATGGGGCGGGGTGCTATCAGTATGCTGATAACACCCAAATATATTTCTCTATGCCTTCGATAACAGCGCCAGCTAAGGATAGTGTGTCTCTTCTGAATGAATGCTTGGAGGCGGTAATGGGCTGGATGAGGAAAAACAAACTGAAGCTGAATCCAGACAAGACGGAGGTGCTTGCTGTCAAAGGCCGCAACCTGGGTTTGGAGGTGTGTCAACCGGTTCTGGATGGGGTTACACTCCCCCTGAAAGACTGTGTTCGCAGCTTGGGGGTGCTCCTGGATCCGTCCCTCCAAATGACAGCCCAGATAGATGCGACGGCCAGGAGTGCCTACTATCAGCTTCGGCTGATACGCCAGCTGCGCCCCTTCCTAGAGTTGGAAGACCTAAAGATGGTGGTGCACGCGCTGGTAACTTCGAAGCTCGACTTCTGCAATGCGCTGTACATAGGGCTACCTCTATGCCTAGTCCGGAAACTTCAACTAGTTCAAAATATGGCAGCCAGGTTGGTCACCGGTACATCTAGGGGTGACCATATTACGCCAGCTTTAAAATTGCTCCACTGGCTGCCAATTAGTTTCCGGGCGAAGTATAAAGTGTTGGTTATTACTTTTAAAGCCCTACATGGTTTGGGTCCAGGTTACCTGCGGGATCGCCTTCTCCCATACGATCTGCCCTGCACGCTCAGATCCTCTGGGAAGAACTTACTGCAGTCGGCCAAGACTAGGCTGACAACCGTTACCCAGAGGACCTTCTCTTCTGCCGCTCCCAGACTGTGGAATGACTTGCCGGAGGAGATTCGTCAACTTAACAGTCTTTTAGAATTGAAGAAAGCCATAAAGACTGTTCTCTTCCGACAGGCATATCCAGTGGAATTTTAGAATGTTTTAAGGATGTTTTTAGGATGTTTTAGGATTTTTATGCAGTTTTAATAATATGTGTCATGTTTTAATCAGTTTTATGTATTTTATGATGTTGTTGTTCCCCGCCTCGATCCAGACGGAGAGGCAGGTAAGAAATAAATTGTTATTATTATTATTATTATTATTATTATTATTATAATGCGCTTCAGCGATTATGCGCATAATCACCTAACCGGGCGCAAAAGCGAATCTTTGTAGAGGGGACCTTTAACTGTTGTAATGAAGAGGGAATCTCACCAGGTACAAATTGCATACAAATGACACTGGCTGAAATTCCCTTTTCTCTACAACTGTTAAAGTTACATGAGCCCTGTCCTCCTTTTCATATGGTCAGCCTACGCTACACTAAATGTGTGGTGCAGTGGATGGCCAAATATTGCCTGTGCGCCACATGCAGCCACCACCACCACCATTTCCCCCAAATTTGTTGGGGGGGGGGGGTTTACAAAAAAAAAGCCAGCATCCATTGCATAGGGTGACCAGATAAAATCCAGGTCAGGGCTCATGTAACTTTAACAGTTGTAGAGAAAAGGGAATTTGTATGCAATTAGATCCTGGTGAAATTCCCTCTTCATCACAACAGTTAAAGGTGCATGCACTATACTAGAGTGACCATATACAAAAGAAGGCAGGGCCCCTGCAACTTTAACTGTTGTGATGAAAAGGGAATATCACCAGGAACTAATTGCATACAAATTGCATACAAATTGCATACAAATACAAATGACACTGGCTGAAATTCCCTTTTCTCTACAACTGTTAAAGTTACGTGAGCCCTGTCCTCCTTTTCATATGGTCAGCCTACCCATCCCTAGCATAGCATGTAGCTAATCTTAACTTTGAATAACAATATTGAAATAACACTGCAACTGCTGGTTTATGAATTGGAGAGATTGACAGGATGGTCTTCAGGTGCAAGAAGCCTCCCTACTGTTTGTGGGTGCCACTATTTTGCTTCCAATCCACAGCAGTATGAGAGCCACCTCTTTTAATATAAATAGACAATAGTCACGGTATTCATCCATTCATTTCTTTGCACTGTTTCTATACTGCCCCAAAACCAAACTTCTCTACTGCTTTATAATAACAATTAAGGCCATCAAAAGAAGTTAAATTTTAAAACAAACAACAGCATAAAAGCAGAGCAATAACAACAGTAAACAAGTAGCATTTGTGCAAGATCTAAACATCAGTAAAGAGTTTTCAAGCCCGGAAAATGTTTTTAAAGCCTGTACCTGGCACTGATCCACAGCATAGTTACATAGGAAGCTGCTACTTTATACCAAGGCCAGATCTACACTAAGCAGGATATAACACTTTGAAAGCTTATGTAGTGTGTACCGAGCCCAAAAAGTTGTCAAAACCATTATAAGCCATTATAAAGCAGTAGTGTAGATCCTGCCCAAGTCAGACCATTGGTCCATCTAGCCCAGTACTGTCAACACTGACAAGCAGGTGTTTCTCCATCCCTACCTGGAGATGCAGTGGATCGAACCTGCAAAGCTCTCTGGGGAGGACATTGAGCAACCCCCGCCTCAACTCATTTGGCAGGGAAACCCAGAAAAAGGCCTCAAAAGTTCATCTTAAAGCCTGGGTATGTATATACTGGAGGAGATGGTCCTTTAGGTATGCTGGACCCACGCAGTAATAGAGGCTCGTTATGACCCACTCACTTGAGAGTAAGCCCCAATGAATTTATTGGGATGTACTTCTGAGTAGATTTGCATAGGATTACACTGTAAATGCATTTTCATGTATTACATGAAAGATCTGGGAAACAGAAAAGATATAAGATGGTCAATTTTATAACTGAGCAAGATAAATAGCAGAGAGAGAAAAATCCCCAGGTTTCTTGTGTTATATTTACACGAGGATTTATGTGCATAAAAACTTAGGACATACGTACATCCTACAGATTTATGTAGGGTGACCAAATGAAAAAGAGGTCAGGACTCCTATATCTTTAACAGTTGTATAGAAAAGGGAATTTCAGCAGATGTCATTTGTATGCATGCAGCACCTGGTGAAATTTCCTCTTCATCACAACAGCTAAAGCAGCAGGAGCCCTGCCCTCTTTGTAACTGGTCATTCTCGTATAGCTCCTGCAGCTTTAACTGTTGTGATAAAGAGGGAATTTTACCAGGTGCTACATGCATACAAATGATACCTGCTGAAATTCCCTTTTCTATACAACTGTTAAAGATATAGGAGACCTGTCCTCCTTTCCATATGGTCACCCTAGATTTTATGTGCCTGTATGAGGGACTACCACAATTTTATCTTCATGGTTTTTTGAGGGGAAGGAACTGGAATAAAACAGAAAGCAGAGAGGGTACTCAGGAGCCCCAGTAGGACTTCATATATTATCACATATATTAGGACATTATATATTATTACAGAATACACACATATATACAGAGGGGG
The DNA here is from genome assembly GCA_029215795.1 of Anniella stebbinsi. Classification (NCBI taxonomy): domain Eukaryota; kingdom Metazoa; phylum Chordata; class Lepidosauria; order Squamata; family Anniellidae; genus Anniella; species Anniella stebbinsi. Next base: position 142,040,520 of record JARDYH010000005.1, on the reverse strand, counting down.
GACGTGAAGCAGTACAACAGCAATGCAACAAGGAGACTTTGGATCCACTATGGATGCTGTCAATCTTATGTTAAAATATATAAGAAAGATAGGCTGCCTCTACAAGAGGCATTTAAAGCTCTTTCAAGGCGCATTAAAAAATTTACCTCTACAAGAACGGAGCGCAAATCGGGCGTAGAGGCGCGTTTTCTCTCCGATTATGCGCATTATCGAATGTGCGTTAAACAGCGAGTTTTATTTTGCTCCGGCCGTTAAAGCGCATTTTGACTATGTGAACAAGCGATTCTCCGCATGTCAACAGTTTAAATCGCGTTTCGGACGTCCAGTAATGCGCTTCGCTGCCTTTCGTACAGAGGTATTAGGCGTAAATGCGCTTCTGCGAATATGCGCATAATCGCTTAACCAGGCGTAAAGGCGAATTCTTGTAGATGAGGCCATAGATAGACTAGCAACAATGTAATTTCAAAATACATTTAAAGCTAAATATTCCTTAGGAACTTTTGTCTCCCAGCATTCCATAGTGCCACTCCTGGTATCCATTTAACATCACAGCTATTGATGAGGATGAAAGCTGAAATGTTTAGCTCTAAATATATTTTGAAATTGCTCTGTTTAAATTACTCTCTTTAGCTTTAAATATATTCTGAAATTACTCCATCTATCTATCTTTCATATATATATATATATATATATATATATATATATAATTTCATTATAGTAATTAAATAGCATTTACTAGTATTGAACATATGATATTATTGAACATAATGATAGCAATTAAATAGTATTATTAATATTGAACATGTAAAACAGCATATTGTGCAGCTAGTATAAAATGTTCAGCTAAATCAAAAGTAGAAAAGAATGATAAAGGAATGGTGTTCAAAACAAAGTCAAAACGCTTGATCCCTTTCCCATAGGCTAATTGTGTGATGACTTTGGATAAGTCATTATCTCCAGGGGTCTCTCTATACGATTTAAAAGCCCTGCAGTGGCTGCACGGTGGTGCTGCGTTGGTAATACGACACAGCAGCCACCTCACAGTCACTGTGGGGCTTTCCCGCAAAGCTGCAGATTTCAAAAATAGGGGACTTACTCCCGACTTTCTACACCAGGGCGAGATGAACACAGCCCTTCTGCCATCTGACTTTGCTCCGGCATCGAGGTGGAAGCATTCCCAGGTGAAAGGCAACCCCCTGATTGGTCGCCAGAAGCCCGGGCAGAGGGCAGGGGGTGGACTCAACGAGTCAAATGGCTGCCAGAAAGATTGCGCTACCTTCTGCGTTGAGGGGTGGTGGTTTAACTTCCACCACCCCTCAGGTTTTTCTCAAAAGTGGCAGCAACCCGGCACCATGAAGGCAGTCTCCTAGTCTCAGGATGCCATCTATATAATGGAAATGAGAGGGTGATCCTCCTGGGGCTGTTAGAAAATATTTTGCAAAAATAACTGCTAAGGAATTATTGGACAGTATCAAATTTGACGCCATTGCAAACGTAAATTAGGTTGCCCTAGCGTAAGTGACCTGTAGCACAACACCAATAGTGTTTGCTGGTGCATTAAAAACATCATATAATCAGTAAAAGCAATAAAATAACATAAAACAGCACGATCCTTTACACACTTACCTGACAGTAAGTCCTATTGAACTCAATAGAACATACTTCTGTATAGGCCTACATAGGATTAATGTAAATTGCTATGTAATACTTATTTTGTTTTATCGGTGTTTAATATGTTTTGATTTTTGTGACTATTGATTTAAGATGCAATGCTATGCATGTTTGGACAGCATGGCTGTCTGGGGAATACTGGGAATTGTATGACTTTTTTCTGTCTAAACGTGCATAGGATTGCACTCTTAGTTTTCTTACAATGCAACTCTAAGCATGTCAAAAGTATGTCCTACTATATTCAATGAAGCTTACAAGCCCAGGTAACAAATGGTCATAGGCCTACAGCCTCAGAGACTATTTTTTTGCTCTAAATATGTATTGATAATAATATGAATGTATAATATATAATGGCAGGATTATTGTATCGTTATTATTCATTCTATTTTTGCAATCTTTTTATGGTCATATGTTATATGATTTTGTAATAATTTTGATTATATGTTGCATATTTAACTCATGCCTTCAGGCTCCATCTCCAAGAATCCAGTTTAAAAAAACTACCTGGACTGAGAAAATATCCGCAATGTTGACATTTTGATATCTATATAACACAATATAATATTTTCCAAGGCAAATATGAAATTATGAGCCCGGCTTCATGGCATGGATTTGCAAATGCAGACAGAAGAGAATTAGACTTTTATGGACTTCTTTTATTAAAAAAGTAATATTGCAGTGCAATTGTTCATATCTAAGGTATGCTTGTGCAACCTATTTTTACAAGTATAATATTCAAGAGGCGTATAGCAGTGACCAACCTTCTGGGGGAAATAATGAACAGTGATCTGTAGTATATATACATATTATAAATGGAATGAGGTGCATTAAAAGGGCAAAATTTTAAAACCAGTAATAGTGAGGGGGGCTAAGGGTACATGTATCATATAAATCAGTGTGAACTGGCAAAAATCTAATTATTAGCCTGATATGGTTAAAGTTCTTTAATTTTGAAACTTAATTCAGAAAGTCGGCCTGGTTTGTCCCTAATGTAGGCTGACCAGATAAAATCCAGGTCAGGGCTCATGTAACTTTAACAGTTGTAGAGAAAAGGGAATTTCAGCAAGTGTCATTTGTATGCAATTAGTTCCTGGTGAAATTCCCTCTTCATCACAACAGTTAAAGCTGCAGCGGCCCATATACAAAAGAAGGTAGGGCCCCTGCAACTTTAACTTTATGCAAATGAGTGTGACGTCCCAGAAGGAAACAGGTGTTGTACCCACCATTTTTAAAAGAAACCCAGAGCAGGGAACACAATTGCTCTCCAGCAAAGAAGTTTAGTTAAAAAAATATCCCCCCGAAATCGGGCCCCCAACCCCCTCCCTGCCATCTCAGGGGTGGTGAAAATGCTGTCACCCCCTCCCTTGATGGGCACGGAGCCACTCAGTGTGGCTCTGTGCCTATTTCTGGTGCTTGCTTATTCACAAGTAAGCGGGCACCAAGCGGGACAGGCGTCCACACCTCCTGCCATCTCAGGACAGCCCTGGGACTGCTGGAGGAATTGGGTTTTCTTAGGGTTTGTTCATCCCTGGGAAAACCCGTGCCCGTCCTCCCCTGCCCCGGGAGTTCCTGTGCGTCATTTGGACGCACAGGGAGCACCCAGGGATGGTCCCGGGGAAATCTCCAGTGTGGACAGGGAATGTGTTTGCTAAAAAGAGGAATGAGATTTTGGGAACAGCTAGCAAAGTTGCCACAATTCAATGTTAAAAGATTCAATATGTGATCCAACGACAAGAATCCCATCTAAGATGTCTCCTGCAGGTTTTCCTCTCAATACTGGATCCCTTTTTCTTCCATAGATGCTCCCTTTGGCCTGCTTGTTACAATTAAATGTCCAAAAATCAATAAATGGGCACGACCTATTAACAATTCCTGGCTTCTTGACTGCTACTAAAATGTTAATCATGAAAAATGGGGGAAGAATAAAAAAACGGAACATAAGAGGAGCCCTAGGATGTCTCTATATATGGGTTTTGTGGTGTGACCATCATTCCTCATGCCTGGGATTTTTCGAGTGCTTTACACAACATTGTTGTACTCCAGTGCTTTTCCTGTGCTTTCCCCTTGCATTTCCGATCATATCATAGCAGGGAAAATGCGATATTTTTCCTAGTTGTGTCATCAAACCACTGGGTGCCTGCCTGTGTACTTGTCCCATGGTTGAGGGGTACACTTATGTGACGATGCCAGTGATGTTGACAGAGTGGGTGTGTCACCCCACTGTGCCTGCGCCCTTCTGCCTCTTCATCATTCCATATCATTTGCTTGCACAGCTCAACACGGTGGGAGTTCAAAAGCCCAGTAGAGCGGCATTGCACTAAAGTGGCATGGCAGAGACCCCTGAGATCACTGTTTCTCCACCCATTACTGCTCCACCCACCCACCAGGCAACACAGATGTCACTTCCTAATTGCAGCTCACTGCTAGACTGAAGGGTTGTCCAAAAGATTACAATGCTTGCAGTGGTGAAATCTCAGAACCTACAGAGTTTGATGAATAGGATTCCCAGTGGTTGTGGACAGGGCTTCACTACCTTGTATAGCTCCCCCCCATGGAGAAGCAGAATTGCACACAATATTAAGAACGGCCGAATAAATTATGCGAAGAGGAGAAAGTATCCTTATTTTTGCAAAATTTATATAGGTTGTGGAATTCAGTTTTTCTTAGTGCAGACGTTTTATTTGTGGGTGGATCCAAGTATGCACACTCCTGGCCTAGATGAGAGGCTGTTCTGAAATGTCGCAAAACTGCCCTGTTCTGTGATGGCCAGTGCTTTTGCTGAATGTACCATAATCACATAAAGCGCCCATTAATCTGTGAGAGGAGGGAACGGGTTGTGCTGGGTGGAGTTTCCATAGGTCACATTAAAATGACCAGTAATCTGTGAAGGGAGGGAAAGGAGCAGGCACTACAGAGGCAATGGTGCAAGTAAGGGTCTGTCGTGCAACGGTTGCAATGTTTATGAGAGGCTCCACCTCCCCGTGAAAAGATACTAATCGGAATTTTGAGAGATAAAAACAACCAGCGTACAGAGCCCGTGCTTGAAGAGAAACAATGGTAGGATAAACCAGTCGTGTGGAGAAGCTCTTACTGTATGGAATTCCTTTGGAGGCATGAGGTGTTGTAACACCCTACTGGTTCAGCCAATTGCCAACAAGGGCTTTGCCAATTACAGAAAAGGCCATTACCACTACCAAAAAAGCCCCTTCTTGGGGAGGTGGTGAGACAGGACCTCTTCTGTGGTGGCACCCTGGTTTTGGAATTCCTTTCCTAGGTAAGTTCACCTGGCAGCATCATTTATTATCACTTAGGGCTAAACTTCAGATGACCTTAACTGCGTAGTTCTGCCCTTGAGTGCAGGGTTGATTTTCACACATTGCTAGCACAGGTGGGCCAACCCATATCAGCACCCCAGCATAGAAGGTAAGGTAACTTTAACCCTTTGCCTCCCACTGTGGTTCTGATCCAGATCTAGCCCCAGTGTCTGCAATTGCACTGCTAACTGCAGCAATTAGCAGTGCAATCACCACTGCTAATTGCTGCAACAGTGCTCCTAACCAAGACTGGCAAATAGTTAAAGGCATCCCCTATCCCATGCCTCATACTTGAGTCCCAATCCAGATCTGAGGCTCCACACTGCAATTTGCTGGGAGTGGGAGAAACTCAAGAGCAGAACTATGCATTTAAGGTTGTTTGGCCCTGAGGTACCTTCCTATTTTCCCTATCTTTTCTTTAAGAATAACAGCCCTTCTTGCTTATCCATTCTTATCAGGAAATATTTATTGTCGGGCAGCCATATACATTTAATAAATCAAATAAATTAAAACATTTATGTTGCTTTGCTGAGTTTACTCTGTGCTGCTGTTTTAGTCTTGTTTCATATTGTATTATTGCGTAGTATTGTATTATTGTATTATTTGTATTGTAACTTGCTGTGAGGATGTCTCATAAATGGAAAGGTAGGATATAGTTTTTTAAAACAATTTTTTTAAAAAAAATCTCATTATAACCTGCAAAACCCCTTAGGGAATTAGACCACATTATATTTAGGACCTTGCCATGTGGGATGAGTCACCACTAGAAGTTACTGCCTGGCTGCTAACCATGTACATTTACACATTCTCCCCATTTAAAAGTAATGGTTATAGTTCCCTGTAATTGTTGTAGATTCACAGTTAAGTGTTTAAATAATAATGAGGGAAAAGCACCCTCTGTTCAGTCTCAATCTTCTGTTGGATTCTGTGGGCCTTTGACTGCAGCAAATGCTACATTATTGCACCCTCATGCAACTAGATTTCAGCATTTGCCCAATTCTGAAATCACAGAATTTGACTTGGTAAATGCTAAAACATGATGATGGTTGTATGGAGAAGGAAACTGATTTTGAGTTTATTCACAAAATTCATTCATGTTCCTTATTCAAACGAATTTAAATACTAAATTTGTCGTAATCTTCCTAGAAAATTTACAATCCAACCAAAGCTAAAAAGGCAGTATTGACCATTTTATTTATTCATTCATTTGTTCATTTATTGAATTTAACTTCACTCATTGATAAAGTTGCTGTTAGGGTTGAGGAAAGATTGAGAGCTACTTCTTAAATGCTGTGACGGTTGCTCTCTGAATGCAGGCTTCATACAATTTCCTTCACCATTTGGTGTTCAGTCAACAAGCAAATTTTACCATGGTAACGACTCTAGCATAAGAGACACTCACAGCACTGTTCCTCTCTGCTAGTGTGCGCCTTCTTTGACTTCACTGGACAATTCCTTTGGCTGAGGGTGAAACAAAAGTCTTGTTCTGGGCTTGCCTTTCCCTTTCCCTTATCTCTCCAAGGCTGCAATCCTATACCCACTTAGTTAGGAGTAAGCCCTGTTAAACTCAAAGGGGCTAACTTCTGAGGAAACATGCATTGGGTAAGACTGTAAACCCTCTTCATTGGAGTGTGCATGGTAGTTACACATTTCACTCACTCACAATTTTAACTGGATAGCAGACGAGACTGAAGGAGCAAGGCGCCCAGTTGGAGGAGCTGATGCTGTAGCTGTGTTGACCTAATTAGTGTCCAAATGAGAGACTCCCTAGCAGCTCCACTCTGAACTTAATAAAGAGCAATACACAAATCATGGCTATTACGTAAATCTTAGTCAATTAGTGGATTAAATCTGCATATATTTGCATATGGGAACAAGCATATTTTGTTTTTAGGTGGCTAAGGACCAAAACAGACTTTAAATCCCTATCTACAGTAAAAGCTATGTATTTTGTTCATATTTATTCTAGAGTAGGAGCAATGGCCTTGATCTGGATCCTAAACCCACCCTGACCTCCACACTAGAGTCTCAATCCAGACTGGGGGGGGGGGGAATAAAATCACAGCTGTTTGATACGGATTTAAAATAATATCTGTTTTACTGGGTGCAGGAATTTTGAAGGAGTGTGTGTGTGTGTGTGTATGTATTACTACATTCTGTTGAAAGTCACCTTGAGAATCTTCCAGTGGAAAGGCTCCAACCTATTTGTGATTTAGTTTAGTTAGCCGTGAATTGACCTTTACCTTTACTCAGGAGGGGAAAACCAACGTCATTTATGACTATGTTGCTAGTGAATCATCATCTCTTTACTCTCACAAAGAGAAAGGTCAGGCACATGCGTGGTCACTCATCATTCATGCTCTGTCTAAGGATAGAGAACCATCAGAAAGGACAGCTGGGCTTTTGTGTTGCCCATGAGGACCACCTGGACAACAAACTGAGCAGGCACACAGATTACCTGTTCACAGTCTTCCACACTATGCTGAGTGAACTGTGTTTCAATTTAAATTAGAGTAATAATTTTTAAATGTGCACATTTTACGCAAATAGGCATGCTCTCTTGTTCACTTTTTTGACTATTCACAACTGGGCACCTGAAGTCATAGGAACATTACTAGTTCTACCACTTGCTTTACACTATTGCAAGCCTGTCCAGTGGGCCTGTTTCAGGGATGGTTTGGGTTCCTGATTCATGCCTGTCTGCCCTAGTCCCTAACTTGTCCCAGATATGCTCTATGCCAGTGAAAAATAGCCCCAAATGAAGCCTTTCTTCCATCATGGAGCTTACAGGCAGCCTCGTATATAGGCATTGACCAAACCCAAACCTGCTTAGCTTGAACAAGGGCCCTTTCTACACCATAGGGGTGTAGAGGGCGGGAGGGCAATCCCGGACATACCTAATACACACCATCGGCGCACAGGGACCAGCCGGGAGCCATCCCAGGCAAACAGCCTGGTGTAGAAACTGCCAAGGTGGCTGGCTGCATCACGTTCTCTCAGCCTATGGCAAGGTTGATTTATGAAAAGCTTTACCCAGTACATGGGAAAAAGCCCCCCCCCCCCCGCTGACCTTGGAGCTGACAGAAGTCGCAATTTCAAGAAACCCATCACAAGGAAGTTCTAATTGAGCTTCTGCTCTCATATCATTTAATTGTATGTTGCGCTGAGAGCTTTCACTGAAGAGTGGCGTACAAATTTGCAAAGGCAATAAATAAGTATGTAAAAGTGATGTGAACCAGTCCTAATATTAGGGTTGACACTTTTCGCTTGAGAGGAGTGGATACACTGCAATTGCTCTTTTGCATAATTTAATCTAGATATTAGCAACAACAATAAATCCCTAAGTGGCAACTCCTACCTAGAAAATGTTGGAGCGCGGATGGGGGGGAGGGGAGTCATTATTTGGCGCATTTACTTTGGAACAAAGCACATCGACAGGAGTCAGTTCACTGCCGATTGTTGAGAGGGCCCATTCTGTTTGTGAAATGAGTACACAATATAGCTCTTAGTCGTCCTCTTGACCTTCGAACTGTGGCCTTTTCACTTGACCTGTGCTCTCATAAATCCAAGTGGCAAACAAAGAGCCTAATTCTGGCTCCACTGAATTCCGGAAGAGGCTGCTCATTGAGTTGATTGGAACAGGATTGGGCCTTGTACACAGACCAGCTGGCAGAAAGTGCGCCGGAACAAAGCTGTCGCCAGCCGTGTTTTGTCAGCCACCAAGGAAGGAGTACAAAGGGTGCAAACACATGACAAAGCCTCAGTAAGCAACTGTAGTTACATTTTTTAAAAAAATCCTTTAGCTGCCTGCATGACAAGCTGTGTGCTTTCAACTAACAGGGTGCCTGGGTTGATTTGCGAGAGGACACGGCTTTCGCCATTTGGGGGAAGTGGAAGCAACCTCACAAATGCATCTACTGATGCAGGGCATATTCATGTTTCCAACTTACCTTGGAAAAACATCTGAGCAAACTGAGCTCTTCGCTACAAACTTCCTTGCTCTCATCTATAATTTTCCTCTGAATGAATTGCTACGTAAATGTGAGGGTGTTTTAAAAAAAAAAATCCAATTATCTGGCTTTCTACACTTGTCTTGGTAGAGAGTAGAGCAACAATAGTTGTTCAAGGTTTTATCTCAAGTTTTTACATCTGATTTACTGAACATTGGAGAGGATGCAATGGAGGGGCTGTGGCTCAGTGACAGAAACACATGCTTTGCATGCAGAAGGCCCCAGGTTTGATCCCTGGCATTGCCAGGTAGGACTGGAAAAATTCCTTCCTGAAACCCTGGAAAACTGCTGCTGCCAGTCTGTGTTTACAATACTGGGCTAGAAGGACCAATGGTCTGACTCAGTATAAGGCAGCTTCCTATGTGACCTGTATGGCATGCCTGTGAATGCAAATTTCTGCCACCGTAAGCTCACTGGGTAATGTCCCATAGGTCTGAAAACTGTTCACAGCACATCTTGCGGTATATTCCCCATTCCTGGTTGTAAAGTGTAGCACAAACCTGGCAGTGTGGGATATGTTCTAGCCTTGAAAAGGAGGACAGGGCTCCTGTATCTTTAACAGTTGTATAGAAAAAGAAATTTTAGCAGGTGTCATTTGTATGTATGCAGCACCACGTGAAATTCCCTCTTCATCACAACAGCTAAAGCTGCAGGAGCCCTGCCCTCAGGAAGCCAGCCAAGGGATGCATGGTCCAGGGCAACCCTTACTGGGGAAATCTTAAATGGTGGAGAGCCCACCTTGCATGCAGAAAATCCAAGGTTCAGTTCCTAGCATCCACAATTCAAAGGGTCAGAAAGCAAGCCATGTCAAAGGTTTTTGCTAAGAAGCTGGTGTCAGCCAAAGTAGAAAATACTAGCTTAGGTGAATAGTCTGACCTGATATAAGGCAATTTTCTATGTTCTTATTAGCCACATAGACCCATGGAGACCAGCCCCTTCCCCTTCCACTGACACATCTCACCTGGAAATGAGGAACATCTTATAAGTTCTAAATGGGTTCCTATGGTGAGAATGGGGCAGGCACAGGGCAAATTCAACTCTGAATATTTTAAATATTGCATATTTGCTTCAAATTTAATTTGTGTTATCGCCCTTAGATTTCTTTTTAGAAAAAAAGTCAGGATGGAAATCTTTTAAGCAATTAATTTATGAATGAATACAAATTTCTCACAACTGTTCACGTTTCACCAGGAAGACGAATTATAATTCATGAAAGAGTCCTAAATTGTAGCATGGTACAATCTGGGGAGCAATCCTATGGTTCCTAGGAGGGCATTTCAGAAGCTATGGGGCTTTTTGGGTCTTTCTCTCTCCTAGGAGAAAGTCTACTGACCTCAGCAGCCCTCTAAGTGCAGGGGCAGAAGTGCCCAAGAGGACAAAGAGGAGGCATGGGGTTGGTGCTGGGAGAGGCTGTGGATTCGCATGATCCCAAACCCTCCCATTTCCCCAACACACCCCTGGAAAACCATGTCAGTCCTGGAGCTGATGTAGTTTATTCCCTTCCTCTTGGGAGCAATGGGAGGGGGGTGTTTTTGAAGAAACAAACAGCCAACGAAGGCTTCATCACCCACCTCTGCCCTGCCAGCTAGGCACAGGAAAAGAAAGTTTCTCTATGTTGGTTTCGTCCCATCCCATAGGATCGCTCTGCCAGGCAAATAAGAAGTTGGACATCCTTCCCCTCCTGATGGGTATTTCACTATATTGTGTAGGTAAACTGAGGGTTTTCCTTCTCTACCGTTGGTTTTGTGCATTGTTCAAATAGCACAACGAGCAACTTCAGACAAGTGTTTTATTGCACGCTTGTGATTGGCCACTGACGAATCTTCGCAGGTCATTTTGACGATGCAGTTATCCTCCTGCATATCCTCCTGCTTCTTGTTTTTTCCACTACAAAATACAACCCCGAAAACCCATTTCTTCTTGGCTCTGAGCCTATCCACATTGCTCTTAAAATGACTTATATTCAGTTTAAAAACGTGGTTTTTTAAGTCGTTTAATTACTGGTAGGACACACCAAGCAGTACTTACGTTTCATAGTGACTGCTTCCTCCGTCCTCAAAGTGTTCAATGGTGTATTACAGAGTTAATTCCTTGACTCTTCTTCTTCTTTAGTTTCTGTTTTGCAGGCTGCTTGACCTGCCCACTTCTGTCTCCGTAACTCAAGCAGCCTGCAAAATAAAAACTAAAGAAGAAGAGCCAAGGCATTAACCCTGTAATACGCCATTGAACACTTTGAGGACGGAGGAAGCAGTCACTATGAAACGTAAGTACTGCTCAGTGTGTCCCACCATGTAATGAAACGACTTAAAAAAACACGTTTTTAAACAGAATATAAGTCGTTTTAAGGGCAATGTGGATAGGTTCTCTGACATTAATTGGCGCCATTTCTTGCTGTGTGCAGGAGAACCTGGGCTACAAAAATGCCCACTGGATGCCCCACCTAGTCGCTACTTGCTTTCTTCCCCACATGAATAAAGAGGAAGCTGCTCATTCCTATTGTGGGACAAAAGCAGGAGGCAAAGCGACGTTAGGAAATGTGATTCCCCCCCTTCTGAAAACTCTTAACATCTCTTACAAATTTTAGCAACAACATGAACAGAACTTCTTGCATTTTAAGATTCATAAAGTCAAGTCACTTGATTTGTTAGAGTGAACACGTTAAATAAGTCTGGGGGTGCAGGTTACTCCTAGGATAAACCTTACTTTCCTTCCAAAGGAATGCATCCTTTTTTCCAATAGGGCAGTCAGTTGCTCCATGGAGTAGGCACACAGGAAGGCACCTCCATACTGGAGAGGAAGGAGAAAGAAGCACATTGCTTTCAAGCTGCTTCTACTCTTTACAGACTCAAGCTCCAGATCTGAGACAACCCCGCAAAATACATATATTTCATGGACTGTGGGGAAATCTCCATAGTTTGCAAACTAGTTAGCAAAACATCATGGAAGTTCATGTAATTTGTAATTGTAACCAATGACACAATGCAGAGTTCAACTTTGCTCTGCTATGGAAGTCTTCTTTGATCATACACTGGTGTTGTTTTACTGGTGGATGGCTAGGCTGGGAGTGGGTGGGGGTCTGTAGCAACTATTCTCTTACTCTGTGGTTTCAACAGCAAATCCTTGAGCCCTCAGATGAGGAGGGGGGAATTAATGATACTTTTTTCTGTAATGGTTATGTTTGTATCGTATTTTAATGTATTGTTTTATTGTAAATGATGACTGGCAAACACCATGCCAGCACCCTTCAGTTCAGAACAGAACAGCAGAAGATCCCTCTTCCACCCCTCATTGGGCTCAATCAAACCTAAATTTTCCCCCCGGTTTGCATCCACGGTTTACCCCTCCATTTCCTTAGCGAGTTGAGCGCTGGGCACTTTCCACCTGTATCACTACTATGCTAGTGAAATCTCTGCCCCCTGGGTTCGCCTTCCCCCTGCAGTTATTTTTTTTTTAATTATTTCCGGCAAATACAATAGTACGGCAGTCTGAAACTGCACGATTATGGTAAAACACACTATGCTTTCCCCTAAGATCATATTAAACAAGAAAAGTGAACAGAAAGTATTACAATTAGTTTTTGGAGAAGTTTGTGGTTAGTGTTGGAATGGCAAGGGGAAGCTGACATTATTCTGGTCAAGAAACCTAGGCTTGCCAACTCAGGAGTAAGAATCATAGATTTGAATGGGACCAAGTCCTGGGCACACTCGCTTTCTCCATGGGGGGTTCAGGTCTCCTCTCTTCCTCCTCCTTCACGGTTGAGCAGTTGAGAAAGAACTGTCCTGTCCTCCTCTTTTGTCAGTGAGGCTGCCCTTCGACACAGACGCCCCCAACAAAAAATGGGATGGTCCGATATAACACAGGGACAGCAATACACGGGACGGAGCAGCGGCTTCATTGCGCGGAGGTGGGGACCTGGACTTTCCCCACTCCAAAAGGAGATGGAAAACAGAGGGGGAGGGGTGAGATGAGCGCAGGGCAGGGACAACGTCATGTGATTACTGTGCTGCAAAAACACATACCAGGCATGGCAAGAGTGCGATAAATCGCTTGTGTGGTGGAGCTCTTTTTCTGCTTTTATCAGTGGCTCCTCAGATGCACCTACTTCATTTGTCATTTTTGGTCCTGATGAGCAGTTTTCCTTTTTCCTTTTTCTTACTCATAAAAAGGCATCTGCTTACAGGGGCAAGGGGGTACAACACCCTCCTTCCCTGGATTCCAGTCATCTGTACACCACCCTGAGATCCTTGTGATATAGGGCGGGATATAAATGTTTTAATAGATAAATAAATAAATAAATAAATGATGAGAACAGCAACAGGGCTGCTGGGCTGTGCCTGCCCCGTCAGTCTCTACTGTCAATTTCCAGCCACGTGGGCAAAGCTCAGGATAGGACAGTTGGTGTTTCAGGGAAATGCAGGAATTGATTGAAGCAGCAGTGTAAGTCATTAAGGTTTGGAACGGGTACACACACACATACACACACAGCTTTCAAAGTGACATTTTTAGCTCTTGAACCTCTTTCCCTCTCTCTCTCTCTCTCTCTCTCTCTCTCTCTGTTGGCCTTGAAGCTGAGACTGTGTGCCATGCAGCTCCATAGAGGTTAGCGTTTTGTCATGTATTATAGAAATAAAGAAAACTCTTCTACCTGAATCTATTCTGTGTTTCCTGTAGAGCAGAAGAGCCATGGAAAGAACTGAGGGTTTCTGCTGTGGGTGGAAAGACATTGTCCGGACACCAGATCTACCAAATGAGAAACAACAGAGGGTTAGACCTGGTATACAAATTTATCAGAGGCTCAATGTACCTATCTTGGAAGACCAGGGCGTTACCTTGACAGCGCCAGGTTATTGCCATATTTAAGGAAACCCACGCTTTCTCTGCTATGGGGTGGCAGCAGCTAATCCTGATGCAGAGGGAGGGTGTGGGCTTTCTGGCAGCTATTCGACTCATTGGGCCCACCCCCTGCCCTCTGCCTGGGCAGACAGTGACCAATCAGGGGTCACCATCTGCCCAGGAATACCTCTGCCATGATGCCAGAGCAAGGTTAGATGGCAGATGCCTCGCAACAGTGAAAAAGTCAGGGTAAGTCCCCGACTTTTAAAATTCACAGCTTCACAGAAAAGCCCCACGATGGCTGCAAAGTGGCTGTTGCGTCATATAATTGATGCAGTGCCACTATGCAGCCACCGTGGGGCTTTCAAAGTGTGTAGGCAGCCCCCTGGTGCCCAATTTTTATTGCTGCTGAGTTCACAGATCTATCAGAAATGGTAGGCCTATTCTCTGTTATTAGGGTTTTTTAAACCATGTGACCATACACAAAATGTACTGTTCAAAGAAAAGTCTGCAATCGCAAAAGAACTTTGCTGTAGTTCAAAATTCAAGCCATGCAAAAATTGTATTGTTAGCTGATGTAAAAAGTGGCTGATAATTATATGAACCCTAAAACTTGATCAAGCATACTCATTCTCCTTCCACTGCTAAAGACATTCCCCACAGACTCCACTGCTGTTTTCTAGAGTTACCTTCCCTGACCTGGTACCCTTTAGACTTCAACTCCAATCAGCTCCAGCCAGCATGGCCAATAGTCCGAAATGCTGGGGTTATAGTCCAAAACATATGGAAGGCACCAGTTTGGGGAAGACTGTTCTAGAGAGTTCACCAATGTTTCCAAGATGAAGGAAATCATTCTAGGATGGAATCATGTGAAGTTGTCAATGTTATGATAAGGCCTGTAATGCCATACAATATATGTTATGATGTTCTTAAAACAGCTGTACTGCATTTGTGCATCTTGTTCCTCACTCCAAATAAAGTTTTGTTGGAGTTCATGATGCTTCATGAATATAACACTGTTCTGCATTAGTATTCAGTTGGCAGGATCTTCTACTATTCTGTGTAGGCTTATAAATGTCATAGAATGTGATGCTGCGCAACAAAGATCACACACAAGGAACGTGCACAGATGTGTTGCAGCAGTGCACACTATGTGCATGAATTACAGCCACAAGCTGCTGTGAAGCTTCACACACACACTTACACCCACCCACCAGCATGGAAAAATTCCAGTGGATGCCATACTCATGAATAGCCTTCCTTTCCCAAGAAAGCACCCAGACATCCTTGTCGCTGCCATCCATTTCTGTGCATGTTCACCAGTGGCACAGAGATTTGCCTCCCAGAGCCAGAGCGTCATCAGGTGAGCATTTTATAGCACGCTTGTTACTGGCCACTTACTGATGTTCATAGGTGCTTTTGATGATGCCATCCACCTCCTGCATGTTGCCCACTTCTTCTCCTCTATTTTCCATGACAAAATAAGACCTGGAAAATCTGGGTGTTTTTTTTTTTTAATTGAAACGAAAGTTGCTGCCATTTCCTGCTGTGTGCAGGAAAAGCAGCACAATAGAAACGCCTACGGAATGGGCCACATGGTTGTTGCTTCTTCCTCTTTCTTCCCTGTGTGAAGAAAGAGGAAGCTGCTTGTCCCAATTGTGGGACAGAAAAGCTACGGTAGAGAAACGTGATTTCCTCCTGTCTGAGGATGCTCCCAGTCAGCTTCCTTGCTAAAGTGGGCCCTGTTCCCTGGCAGAGCAAATGAAAGGGACCCCAATTACCACTTCAAGGCTTTCTGCAATTATAGATTCAAAGAGTGTTTCAGAGACATGGAATAAAGATTTAATGAATCACAAAACCAAAAACTTTATGAACTCACTGCTGTTAAGCATTTCTCTGCATAAAACGCAGTGTTATGTCCTATATACTTCTCTTAGTCTCTCCCTCTCTTTTAAGAAAGTGGGATCCTAATGTATCCTATTACAAATGCAATCATGCGAAGGCTTTTTATTAGTAATTCTATTTTCCCTCGAGCTAAGGGCAGAATATGAATGAATTGTCAAAGATTACTTTAAGTGCCTCTGATTGAGGAGATGATCTCCAAAGTGCAAGCAGACATAAAGGAATAAAACTAACAGCTGCTATATTTAACATCGGCTTGCGTCCGGTTCACACACGCTTGTTGGAATGGCTGCTTTGCATTCATCATTTCTGAGGGACGTTTCATGTGTCACATTTTAAAATGTGCATCGTGCAGGTAACACCCAAACTACTGTAAACTCCTGAAGCTAGGGATGCCAACTGGCCAGGGGGGGAAAAGGCAGGGGAACCCTAGCATGTGCCTATCCCACTAACAGACATCTGACATGGAGAAATAGATGGACATCTGACATGTAGAGTGGCAAATGGTGCAGAAAAGAGCAACTAAAATGATCAAGGGGGTGGAGCATCTCCCTTATGATGGAAGGTTACAACAGTGGGATTGTTTAGCTTGGAAAAAAGGAGGCTAAGGGGAGACATGATAGAGGTGTACAACATTATGCATGATATGGAGAAAGTGAATAGGGAGACATTTTTCTCCCTCTCTCATAATACTAGAACCTGGGGTTATCCCATGAAGCTGATTGCTGGAAAATTCAGGACAAATAAAAGGAAGGACTTCTTCACACAGTGCATTGTTAATCAATGGAATTTGCTACCACAACTTGTAGTGATGGCCACCAATTTGGATGACTTCAAAAGGGGGTCGGATAAATTCCTGGAGGAGAAGGCTATCAATGGCTACTAGTCCTGAAGGCTATGTGCAATCTCTAGTAGTAGAGACAGTAAGCCTATGTACACCAGTAGCTGGGGAACGGGTGGGAGGCAGGGACGTAGAGTTCTCAATTGGGGGGGGCATGGGGCTAAACTTGGAAAAGGGGGGGCTAGGCTTATTTGTTTACATTTATGTATATATTTCTATTTCTGGAAACCATCCTTCATCAACAACGGATCCTAGAGTGTTTAAAGCCACATATTAAAATAACAAGTACTCCACAAAAATATTACATTTTAATTATAATATTATGATAGTTTACACACTACCTCACCATCCATAGTCCTATACGAAATACCAGTATTCTTCAAACTTTTTTCCCCATGACCCAGTGCAATTATATTATATACTCTCAAGACCCTATTCCTGTGCTTAGTCGGAAAATGTCTGATATGTAATATGCTTTTGACTCATTAGTCAAGATGTACTGTATTAATTTAAGGAGATTCTTTATAATTAATAGGGATGTGCACTGACCCCCCGGATCGGATCGGATAGCGGATCGGAATCGGACCTGGGGGGTCGGATCGGATCGGATCGGATCGGAGGCTGGTCGGATCGGATCGGACCAGATGTCCGATCCGGATCGGACGCCATTTTGAATGCTTTTTCCCATAGCCAAGTATTGTTTTACAAAAACGCCTATAACTTTTTCATTTTTAAAGATAGAAGGATGAAACTTGGGCACATTGTAGACTGGTTAGGGGTAGTTATCTGTGAGAAATTTCAGAAAGATTGGTGCATGCATTTTGTGGCAATTAATTTTTTAATAAATACCCAGGAATGCCTATAACTTTGTCATTTTTAAAGTTACACACATGAAACTTTGCCACATTGTAGGGGGTACCTTGGGACCTATGTGTGTGAAATTTCAGAAACGTAGGTGCTTGTCTTGTGTG
Source organism: Anniella stebbinsi (assembly GCA_029215795.1). Classification (NCBI taxonomy): domain Eukaryota; kingdom Metazoa; phylum Chordata; class Lepidosauria; order Squamata; family Anniellidae; genus Anniella; species Anniella stebbinsi. The sequence goes on along the minus strand of JARDYH010000005.1, from coordinate 142,022,978 downwards.
GCAATTAATTTTTAGAAAAATGGGTAGTAGTGGGGTAAATACAGTTACGCCTCCCATTTTTTTATTTTTGAAGATACAAACAGGAAACTTGGGCACATTACAGGTACCACTTGCCTTGATATGTGTGTGAAATTTCAGAAACATTGGAGCTTTCCTTGTGTGGCAATTAATTTTTGAAACAATGAGGAAAGAAACACCTATAACTTTGTCATTTTTAAAGTTACACACATGAAACTTTGCCACATTGTAGGTGGTACCTTGGGACCTAAGTGTGTGAAATTTCAAAAACGTAGGTGCTTGCCTTGTATGGCAATTAATTTTAGAAAAATGGGTAGTAGTGGGGTAAATACAGTTACGCCTCCCATTTTTTTATTTTTTAAGATACAAACAGGAAACATGGGCACATTACAGGGAACACTTCACTTGATATGTGTGTAAAATTTCAGAAACATTGGAGCTTGCCTTGTGTGGCAATTAATTTTTGAAACAATGAGGAAAGAAACGCCTATAACCTTTTTATTTTAAAAGTTAGAAGTCTGAACATTGCTCACTTTGTAGATGGGTTAGGGGTAGATATGTGTCAGAAATTTCAGAATGATAGGTCCAGGCATTTGATGGCTATGGAATTTTTAGATAAAATGTTTCAAAAAATTTTCCACAGAGGCCCGGTCTTCCCCTCTTCCCCCTCCCGCTTCCCGCGAAGAAAAGGAAACATTCTCTCGTCTCGATCCCTTTGATCCTGTTGCTAGTATCCATTACAGGGCTCGTGTCTGCTTTCACTTTTTACTCAAGCAGAACGGCTGAGCCTAGCTGAGTTTTGCAGCCATGCGTGCAAGGAAGGATCTCTCTCATCTCGATCCCTTTGATCCTGTTGCTAGTATCCATTACAGGGCTCGTGTCTGCTTGAGTACAAAGTGAAAGCAGACACGAGCCCTGTAATGGATACTACCAAGGATCAAAGGGATCGAGACCAGAGTGATCCTTCCTTGCACGCATGGCTGCAAAACTCAGCTAGGCTCAGCCGTTCTGCTTGAAAAGTGAAAGTAGGAAAGGAAACACGAGCCCTGTAATGGATACTACTACCAAGGATCAAAGGGATCGAGACGAGAGAGTGTTTCCTTTTCTTCGCGGGAAGCGGGAGGGGAAGACCTGGCCTCTGTAGAAATTTTTTTGAAACATGTAATTTAAAAATTCCATAGCCATCAAATGCCTGGACCTATAATTCTGAAATTTCTGACACATATCTACCCCTAACCCATCTACAAAGTGAGCAATGTTCAGACTTCTAACTTTTAAAATAAAAAAGTTATAGGCGTTTCTTTCCTCATTGTTTCAAAAATACCTTGCCACCACATGCCTGGACCCAGCTGTCTGAAATTTTACACACATATCAAGCCAAGTGGTACCTGTAATGTGCCCATGTTTCCTGTTTGTATCTTCAAAAATAAAAAAGTGGGAGGCGTAACTGTATTTACCCCACCACTACCCATTTTTCTAAAATTAATTGCCACACAAGGCAAGCACCTACGTTTCCGAAATTTCACACACATAGGTCCCAAGGTACCGCCTACAATGTGGCAAAGTTTCATGTGTGTAACTTTAAAAATGACAAAGTTATAGGCATTCCTGGGTATTTATTAAAAAATTAATTGCCACAAAATGCATGCACCAATCTTTCTGAAATTTCTCACAGATAACTACCCCTAACCAGTCTACAATGTGCCCAAGTTTCATCCTTCTATCTTTAAAAATGAAAAAGTTATAGGCATTTTTGTAAAACAATACTTGGCTATGGGAAAAAGCATTCAAAATGGCGTCCGATCCGGATCGGACCTCATCGGATCGGATCGGATCGGAGGTTGTCCGGATCGGATCAGATCAGATCGGATTTTCCCGATTTTGGGTCGGATCGGATTCGGATCGTGGATCGGATCCGATCCGATGCACACCCCTAATAATTAAGTCCCAGTGAGCACTCTGGAAATTACTTCTAAGTAAACATGCATAAGTTTAGGTAACTAAAAGTGTTTAATAGTAGCTGGATCATGCCATTATGTGATGATTGATGACTGATGATGATGATGATGATTTTATATAGTACCATCAATGCACATGGTGCAGTACATAGTATATATATATATATATATATATATAGGCAACCGCTCCCACACAAACTGTAATTCCTAAATGGGCAACCATTTGTCCTACAAGGCCTGAAGGGTTGGAGGAAATGAATCTGAGGAAGGCTGAACCTGGCACAAAAGGAGAGTGGCTTTTGTCTTGCAAAGAGATGTGCTGCGCAGCTGAGGAGGAAGCAGGGTTTGCTTGGAGGTAATTTAGACTGACCCCCAAACACATAACAATACAGACAACTGAGACTGACTAAGGAATCTGCCAGCCAGGCTATGAATTTACTGATGTTACCTGGTTGGGCATTGCCCCCTCTGGGAAATTCCGGTGGGGTCTTGAGCCCTGCCCCTGTAGTTTACGCCCCTGGTGGGAGGGTGCTGTTGCACTCGTGACCTGCTTGTGGGTCTGGTCAACAGCTGGTTCAGCACTGTGTGAACAGAGTGCTGAACTAGATGGACCCTTGGGCCCTTTCCGTACCATAAGGGTGGAGACGGCAGGAAGCAGGGAAACCGGGAAGTAACCACTTCCGGGTCTGGTATGCAGAGCCCGCACCAGAATGCGATGGCCTGGGATGGGCGGCCACACCACACCTCCCGGGGAGCAAGCAATGAAGGGGGATAATACCATTCCTTGAACTCCCAGAAAAATGGGGGGCTGGCCCCTGCCTGCTTGCAGGATGCTCTGTGCGTCATGCGGACTCTCCACAAGCAGTCAGGGGCAGCCCCAGGAAAAATGGCTGGTGCGGAAAGGGACTTGGTCTGATGCAGCATAGCTCATCTTATGTTCTTAAATCAGTAGGCAATACTTATAATGGCTTGAGCTAAACATTCATTTTCCACAGGTCGAATTTACATTTAAGAAAGGGGGGAAGGAGCAGGAGCACTCCGATGCTGACGTCATCCGTGTCATCCTTGAGGCAGTGGCTATGTTCACTGCACAGCCACACTTTGGTGGGGACATTTGTATAGGGAAATTCTGAGTGAGCAGCTGCTCACACGCATAGACATCCATGTCATTGGAGCCCCAGGGGCTGCTCACATTTAGCCTTCCCTATGCAAGACATTCGTGCCAATCCATGGATGTCTATGGAGCAGGGCTGGTGCTACAGCCCACTTTCCCCTTTCTCCACATAATATTTCTATGCCTGCTAGTTCCAGATTTCTGAAAGCCTTTGGCAGGGGGTTGTCCTGGGCCATCACTTACCTGGACATCTGGTTGGGTGCAGCCTCAGAAGTTGTGGTTGTGGCTGCCACCTTTATTTTCCCAGAATGCAATGCACTGGAGGTTCCTGTTCTGGTGCACTGTGGGTAAAAAAAATGCTGTCACCAAAAAACACTTGGGTGTGGCAAGGGGTTCAGGCAGAGGTGTGCCTTCCACAGCATGGGCCCTAGCAGTTTCCCAGCCGGCCTACATTGACTGATCTTGGGTTCTAGCAAAAAAACACCAAAGTAGATCCTGAAAGTTTGCAGTCTCCCTTTCCCCACCCTAAGTAGTAGCTCATGATGCTCTGACCTCTAAAACACTTCAATGGCATATATTGCAAAGTCATCCCAAATTAAGTCCACCCTGAAGTCCGAAATACAGTTTAAGGTAGGGTGACCAGATAAAATCCAGTAGGCTGACCAGATAAAATCCAGGTTAGGGCTCATGTAACTTTATCAGTTGTAGAGAAAAAGGAATTCCAGCCAGTGTCATTTGTATGCAATTAGTTCCCGGTGAAATTCCCTCTTCATCACAACAGTTAAAGGTGCAGGCACTGTACTAGAGTGACCATATACAAAAGAAGGCAGGGCCCCTGCAACTTTAACTGTTGTGATGAAGAGGGAATTTCACCAGGAACTAATTGCCTACAAATGGCACTGGCTGAAATTCCCTTTTCTCTACAACTGTTAAAGTTACATGAGCCCTGACCTGGATTTTATCTGGTCAGCCTAGTTTAAGGGATTAGACCAGGGGTGTTGAACCTCTTTCAGCCTGAGGGCCAAATTCTGTTTCGGAGAAACTCTCGGGGCCTGCATTCCAATGGTGGGTGAGGCCAAAGGCAAAAGGAGTGGAGCCAAAATGACCAAAATACAAGCATATTTTATTTTAAAGCTCTTACTAACTACACCTTAGGAGAAGCATTTCAACCTTTTAGAATGGGGGAAAAGCTGCACAAAAGCCAAGATCCCACCAAACAACTAGTGGTCAGGGGAAAGAGGGTGGGGGCTTCTGGTGAACTAGGCTGACCAGTTAAAATCCAGGTCAGGGCTCATGTAACTTCAACAGTTGTAGAGAAAAGGGAATTTCAGCCATTTGTATGCAATTAGTTCCTGATGAAATTCCCTCTTCATCACAACAGTTAAAGGTGCAGGGGCCTTGACTTCTTTTGTATATGGTCACTCTAGTATAGTGTATGCACCTTTAAGTGCATGCACCCAAAGCAGAATTCAAGCTCTAAGGACAAAAGCAGCCCAAACATAATTTTTCACTGTTTCAGTTTAGATAGACCAAAGTAACATCCTAAGCAATCCCAGTACAATCAATTATGTTAGTTAACACTGAGGACATTAGTCAAAGTATATTAATTAAACATTAGGGACATTAATTTAATTAAGCATCAGGCAAGATGTGTCAGACCCAGCAGAAGCTTGTCCCAACTGGGCTTTCCCCGGCCTTCAGAGGGCAACCTCTCTTGGCCTTGCTCATTTCCACAAATTATTAAAACACTTGCCAAGTTTTTTTAAAAAAATGCTCACTATCTAATGCTAAGGCTGGGCAATGCAGTGATTAAACTGGGCTGGCCCTACCAGGCAGCAGAGTGAATGTGATCTGCTTCAGGCAGCACCAATTGGGGGGAGGAGCAGGACGAGGTGGGATAGATGAAGGCAAGAGTTGGCATCTGAATGATACAGCAAGACTTTGTAAAGTATTGACCATAGCGGGGGGGGGGGGGACAACCATTTGGGTTCCGCTTTAGGCAGCAAAATGCTTTGAGCCAGAACTATCAATAAATATATTTGAACAGGCTGCCTGGATGGCATGAACAAAAAGCTGGAAGTCTCCAAAAAAACCCTAATTCCTCACCCTGCTGCAAGTTAAGTGAATCTAGTTGCCCCATTCCCACACATCAGCATATGTAATCCAGACATCAATGTGTCACAATCAGCACACAAAGCCCATCCACTGAGTCTTGCCAAGGGAAATTGTACTAGTGTGTAACTCCCTCACACCATCCCACATCCTGTCTTGAGTTGTGAGAGGCCATGAAGATACAGAGAAAGAGGGTAAAAGCAATACACCCAAGATCACATCCAAAACAATAACTTTTTAAAAAAACTTCATGGAGGATTAAACTGTGTAGCTAGTCATCCTTAACCTGAAGCATCCTGACTGATGTTAACAGGAGACTGTAGCCACCACATGACAACAGCACAATTATGTCAAAAGGTTCTTACAGATCAGCCAGATCAGATGGAGGTATGGTAAAGAATATGCAAACAGACTGCTGGTGAGTTGAGCGTTAATGATTAGAGGAGGATGCCTCCTAAGGGAAGTGTGGGCAGAAGAAACCCTTTTGTTTATTAAGATGGCTATTATTATTATTATTATTATTATTATTATTATTGCATTTATATCCCGTCTTTTTTCCTCCAAGGAACCCAAGGTGACATACATAATCCTCCTCTCCATTTTATCCTCACAACAACAACCTTGTGAGGTAGGTTGGGCTGAGAGTCTGTGACTGGCCCAAAGTCACCCAGTGGTTTTCCATGGCCAAGTGGGGACTAGAATCTGGATCCCCCTCCCGATTCCCAGTCCAACACTTTAGCCACTACACCACACTGGCTATTATGCAGTTAGAGGCTCTGAACTAGGGTGACCATATGGAAAGGAGGACAGGGCCCCTGTATATTTAACAGTTGTGTGGGAAAGGGAATTTCAGCAGATGTCATTTGTATGCATGCAGCACCTGGTGAAATTCCCTCTTTATCACAACAGTTAAAGCCACAGGAGCCCTGCCCTCTTTTGCATCTGGTCACTCTAGCTATACTAGCTATACACTAGAGTGACCAAATACAAAGGAGGGCAGGGCTCCTGCAGCTTTAACTGTAGTGATGAAGAGGGAATTTCGCCAGGTGCTGCATGCATACAGATGACACCAGCTGAAATTACCCTTTTCTATACAACTGTTAAAGATTCAGGATCCCTGTCCTCCTTTCCATATGGTCCTCCTTTCCATATGATCACCCTACTCTGAACCTCAGTTGTGTGTTACATCCAAAAAAATAAATAGTTTGGATTTTCTTCATAAGCAGCTGGTGTGTGTCCTTTGGGGGAAGCTAGAGCATATAATTTTACAAGAGGTTTCAAGCAGGGCCAGCCCTCCCATGAAGCAGGGTGAGACCTTGACTCAGGCTGTGGATCAGAAGGGGCAATGGATCATGACCCCCTCATCTACCACCAGGAGAGCCGCCTGTCACACCAGCTGCTTCTTCTGGCTAGTTGCTGCTGCCAGTTGCCTGCCCTCTGCAGAAAGTATCCACTGCCAGCCAGGTCCAATGTCTCAGGCCAGATCTACAACTTCTGTCAAATCATTATGATCCCATCATGGTAACACACTATACGCCTCTTGCACATTTATACCTCATAAGACACAGAATGGGCTCCACCACACCAGCATTTTATCACACTCTTGTCATGTCTGATTTGCTGTTTTCCAGCACGGAACTCACATGACGTCATGCCTGTCCTGCAGTCACCCTGCCTCTTCCCCTCCATTTTTCGTGTTTTCCTAGAAAGTCTGGTTTATTTCCTCCATGCAGGATTAAAATGCTCTTCTGCCCCCATGTATTGCTGTACTCGCGCTATGTCCTTTGTTGGGGACATGTGCTTTGAAGGGAGGTCTTGCTGACAAAAGACGAGGACGAGGAGGTTCTCCTTCTCCAGCACGCCGACTTGTGCTGAGTCAGGTGAACGGACTTTCGCTGCTCCAACCCACCCACCCCTTATTGCCTGCAGAAACAACACCCAGCCAATGAACCATTGTAAAACTAGACAACAGGGGTTTACATAGTGGGTCTTCTCTGCCATGACATTACAGTCAATGGGAATTAACAAAAATGCTTACAGCTCCCTCATTTTTAAAGATAAAGAGATGAAACTTGCACCATGGTAGCTCTTAAGTAGGACTTTGGTCATGCCAAGTATGAACTATATATATTCATCCTTTGATATTTAGGATTTTAAAAAAAAGTTTGAGGTTTAATTTTTTTTAAAAAACAAACAAACCTCCTGCCATTTTTAAAGAACGAAATGAAACGGCTCTATGATAGCTCTTAAGTAGGGCTTTAGGCATGCCATGTTAGAACCAGTTCCCTTCATTAGTTGATGTTTTATGATTTTTAAAATTTTTCCCTCTCAATCCATTCACCCACATAAACACACACACATACCTCAGATTCTGCGGTAATCCATCCCTGTGCATTTCTGGAGGATAAAAGCTCTCTCCATAAATGTGCAAGGGTGGATTAATGCAGAATCGGAGGGGTGTGTGTGTGTGTGTGTGTGCCTTATTTGCCATTTTGTGACACGGTACTCATATGACATCATGCCTATCCTGCAGTCATTTTGCCTATTCCCCTCCATTTTCCATGGTTTTTTTAGAGTGGAAAAAGTTTGGTTTTTTTCCCTCCACATGGGATAAAACCGCTCTTCTGCCCCCCGTGTATTGCAGCCCTCGTGCTACATTAAAAAACCTTCCTTCTTGGGATGTCTGCGTTGAAGGGTCGTCTTGCTGATGAAAGAGGAGGGCAGGGCAGTTTTCTTCCAGTCTGTACAATGCTCAACCACTCAACTAGGAAGGGGGAGGGAGAGTGGGCACGAAAACGCCCCAGGCAGAAGGGAGCATTATCGCATCTTGAATAGCAGAAACGGCACCTGACTGATAAAACCCCAAACTGCTAAAATGCTAGACCACAAAACCATAATGAGGGGGGGGGGGTGCCCATGTCCATTACAATGTCCATCACAACCACAACAACCAATGCAGTGCAGGGGGAAGGAACAAGGGATGGGGTGGGGTGTGCGCAGGTGAAAAGGTAAACGAGGCAAAATAGCAAACCAACGCATGCACGTGAAAGTGACCAGTGCTTGACGCGCTAAAGAAATGGAGGTGGAAATCGCGGAAGCATACCAGAAAAAAGTAGGTGTGATGGAGCTGTGTGTGTGTGTGTTGTGTGTGCTTCCAGATGAGACCTTTATTGTGTAATCTCCCTCCTTAAATACAGAATTTGTTATCATCATCCTCTTCCTTTTGTAACCCTCTCATATTTTCTCACAACTTCCTCCATCTTTTCTCTTCCTCCACAAAATATCTGTTAAGGAGGGGAAAACTGAATAGCTATAGAGTTAGGCTGACCAGATAAAATCCAGGTCAGGGCTCATGTAACTTTAACAGTTGTAGAAAAAAGTGAATTTCAGCCAGTGTCATTTGTATGCAGTTAGTTCCTGGTGAAATTCCCTCTTCATCACAACAGTTAAAGTTGCAGGGGCCCTGCCTTCTTTTGTATATGGTCACTCTAGTATAGTGCCTGCAACTTATCTGTTGTGATGAAAAGGGAATTTCACCAGGAACTAATTGCATACAAATGACACTGGCTGAAATTCCCTTTTTTCTACAACTGTTAAAGTTACATGAGCCCTGACCTGGATTTTATCTGGTCACCCTATATAGAGTGCCTTTTGATTGGTAGTACTAAGAGTTGTCAGTCTGGAAGTTCTCTCTCTCTCTCTCTCTCTCTCTCTCTCTTTCATTCAGTCTCTCTCTTATACACACTAAATGGAAGAGGCCTCAACCATCCCTATTCTTCCTACTGTCCTGCTATAATATCTATTACTTTGTTTGCCATGACACCTGCTCCCAGAGAAAAGAAGAATTAGCAGAGGGCAGAGTACATGCTTTGCATTTGTAGGGTACTAGTTTCGATGTCTGTCATCTCCAGTTAACCAATCTGAGGAAGCAGAGCTAGGAAGGACCCCTCACCCATGCAGCAAGGCTACGATACAGGTGCTTCATCTTAAAAAGGAAATAGGGAATGGGGGGGGGAATAGGAAATGGAAATTGAAGGTGGGGTGTAGTTCACTGGTACAGCACCTGCTTTGCATGCAGAAGGTCCCAGGTTCAATCTCCAGCTTCTCCAGGTAAGGCTTGGAAAGAGTGTGCCTGAAAACCTGGGAGGGCAGTTGCAAATTGGTCCAGTGTCGACAATACTGAACTAGATGGACCAATGGTCAGTATAAGGCAGCTCCATGTGTTTATAAGTAGCATATGAAGACCTCGTCCCAATGAAAAGGGTATGGAGACAGGATTACAGGCTAGGACAGGGGGCAATTAAAGAACCCATAGGAACATGTCAGTCAGGAGAGAATCTGAGGAGTGAAAAGCTTGTGTCTTTTACATGGTGGAATGGCCTGGGAAGAGCCTTAATTTCCCATTTTCATGTGTATGTGTGTGTGTGTGTGTGAGAGAGAGAGTGAGAGAGAGAGAGAGAGAGAGAGAGAGAGAAATATGTGCTGCCTAAACCTGGCATTTTAGAAATAATTGGTAATGGTAGGGTGACCAGATCGCCCGGGGTTTCCCGGTCCTAACCGGGAAACTTAGGCTGATCCGGGCCGACTGGGGGGTGGCGGGGGGAAACCAGGGTGGTGGGGGGTCACACGGCGGTGGCAGTAAGCGGCGATGAGTGGCGGTAGACCCGGCGGCAGTGGTGGAGGAGCCCGGGAAGCAGCCACCCCAGCAGGTAAGTGCCCCCCTCGCGCCTCATGCTCCTTACCTGCAGGGGCATCCACTTCCCTCCGGTGCTCGAATCTACTGAGAAACAGGCTTCGCGGCCTGTCTTCTCAGTAGATTCGAGCACCGGAGGGAAGCGGACGCCCCTGCAGGTAAGGAGCGTGAGGCACGAGGGGGGGCACTTCCCTGCTGGGGCGGCCACTTCCCAGGCTCCTCCGCCGCAACCGCCGCCGGGTCCGCCACCGCCGGGTCCTCCACCGCCGGGTCCTTCACCACTGCCAGGTCCTTCACCGCCGCTGCCGGGCTTGTGAGGCCAGAGGCCATGCGGAAGAGGCAGGAGAGGGCCAATTACATCACTTCTGGATCCGGCCCTCTCCCGCCTCTGACCTTATGAGCCCAGCAGCAGAGGACCTTGTGGCAGTGGAGGACCTGGAGGCTGACCTGGCAGCGGGGGCGGGGGACCCGGCGGCGGGGGACCCGGCAGTGGTGGAGGAAGACCTGGCGGCGGCGTGGGACCTGGGGGCGGCGGCTGACCTGGCAGGGGCAGCAGCAGAGGACCCGGCGCGGGCGGTGGAGGAAGAGAACCCAGTAGGTCCAGGCTGGTGTTTTTGGGGGGTGGGTGGCTTGGTGGTGGTGGGTTGTTTTGGGTGGCGGGGGGGACCAGGATTTTGGTTTCCAAAATCTGGTCACCCTAGGTAATGGCAACATCATTATCATCATCCCCTCTATTTTGAAGTCCAGAAATGAATGCCAGCCCTTTTGCTGCCAAAACAGCACAATCTACACACAAGAGGGAGGTTTCAGCAGGCTCAGAGGATCACCAAGGTTTGTTCAAAGAATCTTTGGTCCAGGGGAACCAAATCAGCCCAATGTGAACTGACCATGTGCAGTGGCCAAAGAATGTTAGCCAACTGTTGTGGGTGGAGAGAGGCACAAAACCAGGAGGGAAGGCAAATGGAACGAAGTACAGTAGAGGAGCATGACGTGAAGCAACGTTTTGTTCCATGGGGCTGTTGATATGTGGGGAAAGCCCCAGGGTGGCTCTGCAGTGATGCTGGGTCATTTATATGATGCAGCAGCCATTGCGGAGCCATCCCAGGGCTTTCCCACGAAACTCTGAATTAAAAAACGTTGGGGACTTACCCTGACTGTTTTCTGTGGAGCAAGGTGATGATGTGATCTGCTATCTGTCACCTTGCTCCAGAGTCACAGTGGAGGTGTGTTTTACCCAATGGCGACCCATGATTGGTCACCATCAGCTGGACAGGGAGGAGGGGCAGGCCAGTGAGACGAATGGCTGCTGGAATGCCTCTGCACCTCTGTGCTCCTCTGGTGTGAGGAGAAGGAAGTGGAAAGCTGCACGAGGTAAGGGGAAAGAACCAGGGAGCGACATGCCATGCGGTGGAACAGAAGTGCACAGGGTGGCAGCAGCCATTCCTCCTCCCCCTCCCATTGATGGCTACAAGCCCCAGGCTCAGGAGCAGTAGCGCGGGGTTTTTTTTGGGCTCACGGCACCAGTGTGCCATCGTCAAGACAGCCCCTTGGTCACACTTATAATAATAATACAAATAATCATCTACATTAACAGATACATAATCACCACCACTGCTCTAATGCAAAACTGATTAATCCTCTCTCCTCACCGTGCAACACACTGCAATTGTGCTGCTTAGTTCAGTGTGTGTTCAGCTCTTGTTCAGCTCTTTCCCACTCCATGTCACAAAACAGAGACCAGCCAAAGTGAAGCAAATCATCGAAAGCACATGGTTCAATACCCCAAACGTTTGCCCTCTAGTTACAGGGAAGAGGGACTGTAAAGACTTCCACATTTGTCACAGAGTTATTTATTGGCAGCTCACATTGGACAGGCAGCCATTGAACGACTCTTAGACGTTTACAGATTTAGCATTTAAAATGAGCATAGCTTTCTCCAAGGGAATCACTTAAAAGATTATGTAGAAGAAAGGCTTTGAGGGGGAAGGGGTTATTATGTATAGTTAGTCTATATAGCCAAATTAAGGGGGCACAGACTCTTAGTTCCACTTTCAAAGAACATGCCACCACCATCCCAAAATGCCTCGGTACAAGGCCCATTGAAGTAAATGGATTTTGGCACAGCAGAACAGTCTGGGAATCAAGCTCTCCATCTTGCTGTCAATAAAAGACTTTGATCCTTTTTATAGTGTAAATTGATAGCAGTGATTTCAGCAACATTATGCCAGTTTATCAGTGCTGAGGAAATGGGCTGCAATTAGCCCTGTACTTATTGTTCCAGAGGCCTTTTGTTGTCCTAAAGCAGAGATACCCTTGATCAAGGGACATCTACTACAACCGTTTATAAAGGCGCTAGAGAAAAATAAAAATAAAACCATCGCCTTCAGTAACTCTTATTCTTCTTTCAATAAGGCCCCACCTTCCACTGTCAATGGGCCCAGTTCATTGGGAGTTCCAGCCGCCATAATGATCACATACTTTCACATAGGGTCAAAACAGACATGACTTTAAATCTGTATCAAGCAGCTACATCTTTAATTCATTTTTACTCTAGAGTAGGAGCAGGGGGCCTGATCCGAATCTTAAAAGCCCCTCATTACCCCCCATGCTAGGGTCCTAATCTGGATCAAAAGGCAAAATGTGTGTGGGGGAAGTAGCTAGATATGGATTTAAGGCAATGCCTGTTTTGGCCCATAGAAGCTTAGAATATGACTGTGCCATAGGCTAGAGGTAGACATTGTGGTGCCCACAGGCACCCCTGAACACCTTTATTAGCACCCTCCAAGGTGCCTACCCCACCCAGTTTTATTTAACTCATTGACTGGGGCATACTGGGAGTTGTAGATTTTTTCAGTCTAAACTTGCATAGGATTGCTCCCTTAACCTAACACATTTTCTTACCGGCAGCTGGGATTGCTTCAAAACAAAGTGAGGACCTTCATTCATTGCAATCTTCAATACCCATGAATGCCCCTGGGCAACACGGTGGGGCTCAGATACATGACGATAGTGGCCAGCCATGTGGGAGCAACCAGGAACACGGGAACCCTCCTGGGGTGAAGGCAAGACCCATTCTTCCTGGACCATCCTACTTCTCTCACCATGGAAACCCATCAATGTGGACTGCACAATCTGTATTGGTTGCACTGCAGGCCCCTCATAGACCAGCTGTTGGACTACAACCCCCATTATCCCTGCCCCTGCTGACTGAAGCAGTTGGGAGTTGGAGTCCAGCAACATCTGGAGGACAGCAGATTGCCCACCCCTGTCACAGACTGCACACACCCTGTCAGGACTATGGGGATAAACAGCACTGAGGTAGTAGCACACCTGGACCAGTAAACATAGAGCTGTTCAGGTAGGAAGGAGGGCAGGGTCTGTTTGCTGTCCACTGCCACCACCCATGGCCACGTTTGCTGCCCCCATTTCTATGTACATACATGCTGTCAAGAACCTGATCCCTGGAGAGGAGTGGTGCTGATCCCCTTTATACAGTGCCTTGCAGTTACTGACTCAAACCCTATCTTCTGAAATGTACCAGAGAGTTAGCTGCCACTCCTGTGTCTTTTGCTCCTACAAAGCAGGACTCCTCAGTGCTCTCAGTTTGCCAGTTATCCCCCATTGCAGGGACCCTGAGTGCTCTTAGCAGGCACTCAATGTGGATCCCATTGCTCTATCCCTGTTGGCTGCTCCGCTTTCAGTTGGTGGAGCTCCAAGTCATATGTTCTTTGCTGCTCTGTCTCTCACATCTCTCCCCATGTTTTCTCTGCCTAACAGTAGGTACAAGGATCCTTTAGGAGATCTGCAGTGTCTAGAAGGCGTGGGTTGCTGTGTGCCGCATTCTCACATGCCCAACGCTCTGGCTCTGTGCCACCTGGCAAAGGAGCATTCCTTTCCCCTGTTATTCAGTTTTGTCCTGTGCGGTTTCTTGTTGCCCTCTGTGCAGGGCCATCATCTCCTCAGGCTCTTACACTGAGCAATTCAGCTGAGCTCCATTCCAAAAGATGTGAGACCTGCATCTCTCTCTCTCTCCACTTACTCTCAAGTTCCTTCCTGAATGATCTTATAAATTCAGCAACATACATTTCCAACATGCTGGATGCTATTTTCTTTATTCTTTCAGATATCAAAGTTACACCCCCCAAAATGTTACATCTTTATAGATTGCAGAATTCAACACTGTTCTATTTAACAAAACAAAATGAAACACGTTTTGTGCTGTTTTGATGCTGTTTCTCTGATACAATCAACTCCAAATGGATTCTGCAAAGCTCTGTTTTCGGTCCCCTTTGCTTTCACCAAAGTCACAAACTCACTCACCTGAGTGGGGTTGATTACCTACTTTCCCCACACAGGGTCTTATGGGCTCTGACTAAAAGCTCCTCCTCTGGGATTTATCTCAGAATATATTTGCTTGCCACCAGATCCACAAATAGCTATTTTTCCTCCAAGGTAGGAGCCAGTTGTTAATATATAGATAGCCAGGTCACAAAATGTTACCAAATGGAGGATTTCTCCATCACACACGAAGAAACTCAAAACAGGAAGCAGGTATAAGGGTGCTTCCAGATAGGGAGAGCTCCTAGTGCTATAAATCAGAAGGCCTTGTGCAGCAGTTCCATATGTTTATCCTTAACTAGTTTTCTCTGTTAAGAAACAAGTCAAAAGAAGTGGGAGGGAAACATGGGAGAGCTATTAGTGGAAGATGATGTCTTGTCTAGAACCCGATAAAATCCTATGAATGAGGCAGGGTAATGGAAGCCTCACTGGAAACACTCGAAACATCAGGGCAATGATGCAGCAATAGCCCACACCTAAGCTCTTTGCCCTCTATACCTGTGTTGAAATGCACTATATGGCTATATTTGTCAGAGGCTCAGGGCAAAATGGAAAGAAATGTCTGAAGAAATTTCAGAGAGGAAAGCAGGAAAAATGTCAATGGACAGGAATGCTGGAAGTTGAAGTCCAAAATATCTAGAGATCTAATTTCTGCCCACCCTGCTCTACAAGATCTTACAAAATGTACAACATAATTACTGATCACAGGGCACACCATTTAAGGCAGCAGCCTTACCTTCCAATTTCCTGGTTTTGTGGAGCTTGAGCCAACTTGACATAATCTCAACTCAGGTCTTAAACTGGCAGATTTTTTGATCACTAAATAAATAGGTGGGTTAGACATTATTCTTATTGGAGCACCAGCAACCTCCAAGACTTTAGAGGCAGGAAAGATGTCCTTTCGCATGCACACACACAAAACACACACCAATCATAAATATTGCTGCAGGCCAGTAATTTTGACCACTCAGCTCAAACATTCAATAACATGTGACAGTGGAAAGGGCTCAGACAACACATTCCATGTGGTGGATCATCTGAAGGTCATAACAACATAAGAACACAAGGAGAGCCATGCTGGATCAGATCAAGGGTCGAACTTAGCCCAGCAGTCTGTTCACACAGTGGCCAACCAGCTGTTGACCAGGACCCACAAGTAGGACACAAGTGCAATAGCACCCTCCTACCCATGTTCCCCATCAACTGGTGTACAGAGGCTTACTACTTCTGATACTGGAGATAGCATAGAGCCATCAGGACTGCTAGCCATTGATAGCCTTCTCCTCCAGGAATTTGTCTAACCCCCTTTTAAAGCCATCCAAATTGGTGGCCGCCACTGTTTCTTGTGATAGCAAATTCCATAGTTTAACTATTTTGTCTGAAGAAGTACTTCCTTTTATCTGTCCTGAATTGCCCACAAATCAGCTTCATGAGATGATTTTGAGTTCTAATATTATGGGGAAGGAGAAAAATGTCTCCCCATCCATATTCTCCATAACATGTCTCCTGTTACTCACCATTTTTCCAAGCTAAACAGCCCCAGCTGTTCTCGGCCCCCTCCACAAGGATGCGCTTTTGTGCCCAGTTCGGCGATTATGCGCATTATCGCGGAGGCGCATTTACTCCTAATCCCTCTGCACGGGAGGCGGCGAGAGGCGGCGAAGCGCATTAATTGATGTCCAAAAAGCGCTTTACAAGAAGTTAATGCGCATAATTGCTTGTTCACACGGCAAAAATGCGCTTTAACGGCCGGAGCAAAATAAAAGTCGCTATTTAACGCGCATTCGATAATGCGCATAATCCGGGAGATAACGCGCCTCTACGCCCGTTTTGCGCTCCGCTGGTGTGGAGGTAAAATTTATAATGAGCCTTCAAAGAGCATTAAACCTCTCTTGTGGAGGTACCCCTCAACTTCCCTCATAGAGGAGTTGCTCCAGCCCCTTGATCATTTTAGTTGCCCTTTTCTGCACATCTATCTGTCAGATTTTGTCCTAACATTTATCTATCAGTTTTTGTACCCAGGACAGCATCCATCGAATAACCCCATTTTATCTTCTCAACAACCCTGTAAGGTTGTAAGGACAACCCAGTAAGGACATTAACTTGTCCAAGGCTCCCCAGTGAACTTTGCGGCTCACGTGAGCTCTGAATCTGAGTTTCTCACATCTACTGAACTGTAGCCACTTGAGTTCTGGCTCTCGCACAATGTGACTGTAGCAATAACACATTTTCCATTCCTGAGGATGATATTGTCTCCTATGGTTTGTTGAACATTTGTGGCTGTGCTGGGCATCATTCATTGGATCTTTTCAGACTATCAGTGCTCAACTCACCACATAGTGGGCTGTCTACACCGTGGGCTGTCTACACAGTGGGCTTGCGTGATAGTACAGAACAAGTGCCATTCATTTGAACCTTCGGGATTTGAAAAGAACAAAGGATGAAGAGAGAGGCAGAGAGGAAAGCAAATTAAGCATCAGCATCCAACCTACGCAGGTAAATTAGGACTCTGCATCTCCTCTGTATTAATATCAAGCAAAATAAAGCTGTCTGCATCTTCTCCCTGCTAGAGCTGCCTAAAAAAAGAATTGCATGAGGCCAAGGCTGCATTTACAAGCATTGTAGTTATAGCAACAGGCACTTCAGTTTATGCAGGAGAGCTCCGTGAGACAGTTATACAACGGCCAGCTCCGCACGAAGAACAGGGGGAACGTGCTGAAGAAAGGCTGCGATCAGAAAAGATAGCGGAAAATGCTGGCAGTGGGCAAGGGAAAGATGGCTGCTGGCAGTGAAACAATCCTGTTGAGACTGCCTGCCTCTGTGTTGATGGATCCCAGTAATCATCCCCACCTCCCATTCCTTCTTTCCTTATTCATTTGCTTCAAGATTCTGGCTTCTTTCTCTCTGAAGGCAAACTTCCCGGTCTGCTTCCCAAGCTCATTCATGCCCCAAAGTAGTGAATCATCACTAAAGGGAAACAGTTCAGTCCTCCTACCTGCATGCTTGGGACTGAAAGCATCCTGCAAGTGTGCAGAGCATACTCATTCGGCAAGGCAAGTCAGTGTCCTTAAATTACACAGCGTTGACTTTCTCTTACTCACCGCAGGCAGTTGGGCTAAAGAGCAATTCTCGTTGTCTGCAACTCAGAGTCCCTGCTAGAAAATCAATAGTCATTTGGCAGCATCCTGGCAGTGAACCAGCCCCATTGCTACGTCTCCAAAGAAGCAGCTTTTAGTTCCACATCAAAAGATCAAACCAGCACAATTTATTGAAAACAACAACAACAACCACTGGCACCACCACCACCACCACCTTAGGGTTGGATCCAGATTTAGTCATACTTAAGAGTAGACCCACTGAAATCAATAGGACTTATGTTGGTTTGCTTGTTTCCCCCCTTTCTCTTTTTTGATCCTGTTATAAATACAAATAAAAAAGTTACTTAAAAGAAAAACTTAGTTCCCATGGATGTAAATGGGTCTACTCTAAGTATGACAAAATCTGGATCCAAGCCTTCATTTCCTTTCCAGTCGTGGGGAGCCCTCAAGCAATGGATCTAATTCTCGAGTTTCTTCTTCTTCTTGGTTCTTGTAAGATAGCCAAAGGTCCCTCAAAACTTGAAGTTGCCATCACTCGGTGGTGGAGGTGGAGGAACAGACATGACTTTAAAATCTGTGCCTAGCAGCTACGTATTTTGTTCATTTTTACTCTAGAGTAGGCACAGGGACCCCATTCGGATTAGGACCCCAGTGTGGGCAAGGACAGGGGTTTTGGGGGATCTGGAATTGGCCGCCTGCACCTACTCTAAGTAAAAATGAAGAAAAGTAACAGATTTAAGATAACGTCTGTTTTGGCCTTCACAGTCACATCTTGGGAAAAATGAGAACTTAAGTTGGGTTGGGTTGGGTACCTGCAATATGATGGGCTAATGTACACCCACAACATTTGAGCCTATCTACACTACTGCTTTAAAACGGTTTATAACAGTTTTAAACCAGTTATTAACTGGTTTAAAACTGTTATAAACCGTTTTAAAGCAGTAGTGTAGATAGGCTCTCTGTAAGCCACTAAAGCCAAATGCAGTGCATAAGCCATAAGCTTCATGAATGTCATGTTTTTGTGGCTTGCCGAGAACTGCCAAAACTAGGGGCCTGTCTATATGTGGGGAAAGCTCCGCGCTTACTGTGGATTTGCACTGTGACAGGCCTTCCCCGCAATGCTGCAATATAAAAAAGTCAGGGATTTACCTTGACTTTTTCAAAGGAAACTGCGTCAACATGGTGCTTCTGCTGTGTGACATCACTCCGGGGGCAATCTGGGGGGTGGAGCCTGGTGGAAGGTGACCAGCGATTGGTCGCCTTCCATCAGGAAGAGGGCGGGGGCGGCTCTGGGACCTGGATAGCCATCCAGAAACCCCACACTCCCCCCTCGGTGTCAGATTAGCCAACACCACCCTGGGAGAGGGGAAGTGTGGGGTCAAAGAGGGACAAAACGCCAACCCAGTGCCATTAATACAGTGCCTAGGAGAATTGTCAATCAACTGCAGGAGCATGACATGTAATTGGGTGTGTCACATTTGTCTAGTCCCAAGTTGGGCAGTCCTTGCAGCTAATGCCCCCCAAATCCTTCAAAAACAGAGAACTAGAACTAATGTCTGGGCTGATTGATATCTGCATGATGCTGACATGTGAAGCCCAGATTCTAAGCTGATTTTACTCATGTCGTCTTCCTTGAACAATCCCGTATTGTGAGATAAGTCCCTGGGCTGCAAATAGATCCAAAAGTCCTTTCCAGCTCGACCGGCATCCTCAATACTGATAGGGAAAATTTTTACATTTCTGCATGACCCTGTAGATATATGCCATAAAAGTTTGCATCTCTCTAAAGCAGCTCTGCACACTTAGTCAGAAACAAATCTCTAAGGGCGGTAGTGGGAGGAGAAAGACATGGCTCTTTTCCCCAGGGTGTTGCTTGTGATAAGGGGAAAATTAAGACCTCTCATCTGTTTCCAATGCGGAGGTTACAGGGGGCCATTTGGGAAGGAAACCCTGCCAGGAAATGTATGGGGTCTCATTATCTTTTATCTTACCACTGCAGAAAGTTTGCAGAAATCAGGCTGCTCAGCCACAAAGGAGCCCTCCAAAAAGAATTATGCAGGCAGTGTGCATGCTTATCAGGAGAACAAGAGCAACTCTTGATCAAGCCAGCTGTGGGGCCTTGCAGAGATAAAGCTATCCCTCTGCCCGGCGCTGACTTGGTGGATAAATCATCCTGTCCCCTCTGTGCCATTACTCCTAACCTCAGCTTGGCCCTTTCCAATTGTTAGACAATTTCGCTCTCAGAGCCAAAACAAATGAGCAAAGCATCCGTGTCTTTCTCGAGTTTCTCGATCTGTTACTGCAAGCAAAGCAGGAGAGAAAGAGCAGCTGCTTCGGCTTTTGCCTGGCAAGGTAGTCCCTCCCCCCACATACCCTGTTCTAAATGGCCCCTGTTCTATATGGCCTGGGGGTGCCACACCTGCGCACTCACAGACTCAGACAAAAGGGGTGAGAAGGTAACACGAGAATGGCCTGTTTGGGGATGGAAGAGTTCAGGGTTCGCTTCTCACACGTGCCAAGCGAGGTGTTTTTCAAGGCCCAGAGCATCGTTCATAATCTATCATTATCCCAAGCTTCAGAGACTGATTCATAAAGAAGGAAGGCCTATGCATTATTTCTGAGATAATATACATGTGGTGTTGCCATCTAGGGTGGTCAGTTACACATTGCCAAAAAAGGGACCAAAAAACCCAGGCATATGCTAATTTATATGCATAAATGAAAATGTAGAAATAATTACTATAATTTAAATAGAAATACAATATATCTCATCATAGTGTGGAAGGCTGTGTTCAGGTGAATTGTGTGCCAGCATGTTCAATCTGCTGTCCAGGTGCTGTCGATGGACAACTTCCAGGCCAGGTTCTTTCTTTTGATGGTTGCTTATTTCTAAACCTGACTTAGACTGGACAACCCTTCAAATCAGGGCACCTTCAAACAGAGGTCTGTCCTCTGTAAAGTGGGAGTCCTGAGCACCTGTTGCCAACTCATGAAAGCAAAATGTAACCATCAAGTTTCGGGCAGGGAGCCTAGCAGATCTGGGGGCTGAGCTTGGTGGGTCCTGAGAGGACAGTAAGAGCACACCAATCCTTGTGTACCAATGATGCTGTGGCAAAAGGAAGAGACGCTCCTTTCTCCCGTGACATGCAGTTTTGTGCCCATCTCTTGATTACTGACGTTGGGAATAGCAGTGTCACTTGTCAAGCCAATGCAAGGTTATCATTCATTTAAATGATGAGCGAAGCTGACTGTACAAGATTCTCATCTCATTCCTCTCCCGAAATCTATCAAGAATGAATTATTGAAGCTCATCAGAAATACTAGGCAGAGTCCAAGTGGATATGGCCAGTAATGTCAGTGGGAGCTACGGGTTATATTAGGGGTGCAGAATGTCTTTCAGCCTGAGGGTTGAATTCAATTTTGGAGAAGTTCTCAGGGGGTACATCCCAGTAGTGGAAGAGGCCAAAGGCAAGAGGGTGGGGCTACAGTGACCATATGGAAAGGAGGACAAGGCTCCTGTACCTTAAGCAGTTGTATAGAAAAGGAGAATTTCAGCAGGTATCATTTGTATGCATGCAGCACCTGGTGAAATTCCTTCTTCATCACAACAGTTAAAGCTGCAGGAGCTCTGCCCTCTTGACCAGATACAAAAGAGGTGGGGCAAAATACAAAGAAATATCAGCATATTGTAGCTTATAGCTTGCTGCCAGTAGCCTTAGAAGGGTCATGTCAGCTTTTCAGAATGGAGAAAATGTGCAAAAAGTTGGAAAACCAGCAAATGATTGGTGATTTGGGAAAAGGGGCTGTGGCCAGGAAAAGGGGGCATCACCATCTGAGGAACCAGGAAGGGCCAGATTTGGCCTGCAGGCCTGAGTTTCTCCACCCATTGGTTATGATAACACAGAGAGAAGAATTCGAGTTCAAAGCCAAAGCCTGGATTTTCTGGGTGGTTTAGGGCAAGATCACATTGTCTCCCCAACACTTTTGCCCAATGTGGAATAACTCTGATCCACATCATCGAGTGGTTATGGGGATCTATGCAGGAGGTTCCCCTGCTTGAGCTATCTGCTCTGCTTTTCTTGCCTTGTGCTCTCAAGAGTGGTTGTCTGGTGTGTATTAGGTTGCTCTGTGGTGGCCGACTATCATGTGTGGTGGATAGTGCTGCTGGGTGGAAAGCTCACTGCATGTTTTCTGTGGGCTCCGCCCTGGATCTCACAGCAATACCAGAAGGACACATGGGTAGGAAATGGAGAGTGTTTAGTGGCACATCTCCCTGAACTACGATGATGGTCACACCTGGGAGTGATGCCAACTTATACCCTGATACTTGGAGGAATCACAATGGAGGAGCATAGATGGCTATTTATCAAATGGAAATGTGGCATGTTGTATATATAATTACTTAGTTAGCCGCTCATCTGCATTTGTTACTACATAGGGACAAGTTTGGACTGCAAGCAAAATGAAGCTACACATTGCATTATTATTATTATATTCATTTATGTCCCTTCCTTTTTCCCAATACTGGGACCCAAGTCAGCTTACAAATTAAAACATGTACAGTTAAAACAAATAGAGATATACAAAAATTTAAAATATAATTAAACATAGTACAATTGTAAAATATTTAAAACATTTTAAATACACATAATTAAAATCCAAACTGTAAGCAGTACATACACAAAGGTCTGAACTACTCCCCAAAGGCCTGCTGAAATAGATAAGTTTTAGCCTGCCTCCGAAAGCACACCAAGGAGGGCACCAGTTAGCTGCCCTGGGAAGGATGTTCAAGAGCCCCGGGGCAACCACCGAGAAGGCCCTCTCCCACGTTCCCACCAGGTGTGCCTGTGATGGTGGTGGGATGAATAGAAGGGCCTCCCCTGAAGACCTCAGGGGATGGACAGGCTCATAAGGGAGAATACGGTCTTTCAGATATCCTGGACCCGAGCCATATAGGGCTTTGTAGGTCATAACCAGCACTTTGAATTGTGCCCGGAAACAAACTGGAAGCCAGTGGAGCTGTTTTAGCAGGGGAGTTGTATGCTCCCTGTAGCCAGCCCCAGACAACAATCTGGCCGCAGCTCTTTGAATCAGCTTAAGTTTACAAACACTCTTCAAAGGCAGCCCCACGTAGAGCGCATTACAATAATCCAAACGGGATGTAACTAAGGCATGTGTCACCATGGCCAGGTCCGACATCTCAAGGAAAGGGCGCAGCTGGCGCACAAGCTTTAACTGTGCAAATGCACTCCTGGCCACCGCTGAAACCTAGGCATCCAGGCTCAGGGCTGAATCCAGGAGTACACCCAAGCTGCAAACCTGTGTCTTCAGGGGGAGTGTAACCCCATCCAACACAAGCTGAATCCCTATTCCCTGATTTGCCTTTCGACTGTCTTGTCTGGATTAAGCTTCAATTTGTTTGCCCTCATCCAGTCCATTGCTGCCGACAGACACCGGTTTAGGACCAAAACAGCTTCCTTGGAATTGGGTGGAAAGTAGAAGTAGAGTTGGGTGTCATCAGTGTACTGGTGGCACCTCACCCCAAAACTCTGGACAACCTCTCCCAACGGTTTCATGTATATGTTAAATAGCATGGGGGACAAAACAGTACCCTGAGGGACTCCACAGACCAATGGCCAAGGAGTCGAACGGAAGTCCCCCTGCACCACCTTCTGGGTCCGCCCCTCCAGGAAGGAATGGAGCCACTGTAAAACAGTTCCTTCCAAGTCCCATCCCAGCAAGGCAGCTCAGGAGGATACCATGGTCGATGGTATCGAATGCCACTGAGAGGTCCAGCAGAACTAACAGGGACACATTCCCTGTCCAGTTCCCGGCGTAGGTTATCCACCAAGGCGACCAAAGCTGTTTCTGTCCCATAACCAGGTCTGAAGCCAGATTGAAATGGATCTAGACAATCCGTCTTATCCAGGAATCCCTGGATTTGGGAGGCCACCATGAGCTCCAATACTTTGCCTAGAAATGGGATATTGGGGACTGGCTGGTAATTGTCTAATACATTGGGGTTCAAGGAGGGCTTTTTCAACATAGGTTGTGAGTGTGTGGGGCGGAGTGAGTGGGTGTGGAGAATCATAGCATTCTTGCATCTCTTAATTTCTGGCCAGGTGCAGAAGTGTGGAAAATTATCCTCATTAACAGGCAGTACTACATATAGAAGGACCAAAGGGATATGTGG
Organism: Anniella stebbinsi; assembly: GCA_029215795.1. Taxonomy (NCBI): domain Eukaryota; kingdom Metazoa; phylum Chordata; class Lepidosauria; order Squamata; family Anniellidae; genus Anniella; species Anniella stebbinsi. Next base: position 141,999,454 of record JARDYH010000005.1, on the reverse strand, counting down.
CTTACCAAATGGCTGAAAGCCCAGGTAGTATAGTGATTAGAGTGTTGGACTAGGACTGGGGGAGTCCCCACTCAGCTATGAAGCTCACTGGGTGACTGTGACTCTCAGCCTAACCTACCTCACAGGGATGTCATGAGCATAAAAATGGAGAGGAGGTTCATGTATGTCACTTTGGTCTCTTTGGTGGACAGGTGAGATATAAATGTAACAAATAATAAATACATACATGCACCTCATGGTAAGTGGTTGCCTGTATTCACACAATCCTGTATTTAAACTTCGATAATCATCCAGGTGAATTTTCCTGGCTTTTCAGCACAAACACAGAGAAATATGTTGTAGTCAATAATTTAGTGTACCAAGGTGGCAACGTAATTACGCTCTCAGAGTGCTTTAGGCCTCTATCTGGTAGCATAAGGTTCTATGAGTTTCTTACCATGGAATGTATTTAAGCACATTGGATCAATTTGAATCAATTTGACATGTACACACTTCAGGGCCTGGCTAGTTTCAAATCAATTAAGGTCCTTATGACTTTATGATTAGAACCCCAAGGTTATAAAACATTAATGAAAAACTTACAGTTTTATAAAGTGGAAACGTATAATCCCAGAGTTACGTTTTGCAAAAATCACAGGAATTGCTATATAAGCTTGGCTGAACAAACAAAGTAAGGCCCATTAGACTGTAAATTCTGTATAGTTGGATGGAGGGGTGTGTGTGTGTGTGTGTGTTTGTGTGTGTGTGTGTTTGTGTGTGTGTGTGTGTTAATAAGGAGAGGCTATAATTAGGGCTTGCTGGACAGTTAAATGAGAATGAGGAAGTGCACCTAACTAGTAGCCTTCAGCAGAAAGGCAGCAAGAGAAACAGAAGCTCCAGATGAAAATGTAAACAATAAAGGGGTTGTTTGTAGAAATATACAGGCATTTGGCTGCTTTTACTAGAAAAGTAAAACAGGCCTTGAGCCACAAAAGATACCACAAAAGAACTTCCCTATTACAACCATCTTGTTTCGCTGATCAACACAGGGGCACTGGACTCGGACCAGAGAAACCTCCATTCAAATACTAACTCAGCCATGATTTCTCAACCTAACCTACATTTCAGGGTGGTTGTAAGGAGGAGGAACCTTTGGAATCATACGCTCGAAGGTACACCAGCTCTAAGCTCCTAAAACCAGAAGTAAAAAACAGATGGATTGCAGGCAACATCTAGTTAATCCAAACCAGGAACGGAACATAGCAAGATGCCTTTCTGAGGCTAGATCTACATTACTGCTTTATAGCGGGATTGAAGTACACTAATAACTGTTGGGGTACAAAGCACATTCCATCTACTGCTTTCATAGTGCTTTTTTCCTGCTTTTCATTCCACATTCATAACGATTTGACCTGAGGCAATCAGCCCATCTAGCCCAGTATTGTCAACACTGACTGGCAGAGGCTCCCCAGGGTTTCAGGCAGGAGTTTTTCCAGCCCTACCTGGAGATGCTGGGGATCGAACCTGGGACCTCCAGTGTGCAAAGCAGATGTTGTACCACCGAGGCATGGCCCTGGCCACAAATAAAGGGAACTGCATATGAAAAATAAAGCAGATTCTGTAACGCTATTTTAAGTAAAACTCTCTGAAAACACGTAGTTGAGAACTGGGGTGGGTCTTCTTCTTCTACTACTACTACTACTACTACCAGAAAAAGCACACCAGTAATGATTGCTTCCAGTGAAAAAAAGCCTAACTTGCAAGGAAAATGCATAGCATTCTTTGTAGAGCTTTTGGTAAAACTATTATTAGATTAAGCTGTGCAAGAGAAAGAAAAAGTGGTAATTGGATTCACATTAGCAGAGATATGGGAAACAAGTTGTTGCATAGCTGTATAGTATAACTGTATCAGCAGTACTTTGAATCGTTTGGAAATCACACAAAACTTCTCATCGCATTCAGAGAGAAACATAGGATGCTGTCTCATACTGAGTCATAGAGTGACCATATGGAAAGGAGAACAGGGCTCCTGTATCTTTAAAAGTTGCATTAAAAGGGGAGTTTCAGCAGGGGTCACTTGTATGCATGCAGCACCTGGTGAAATCCCCTCTTCATCATAACAGTTAAAGCTGCAGGAGCTATAGTAGAGTGACTAGATACAAAAGAGGGCAGGGCTCCTGCAGCTTTTGCTGTTGTGATGAAGAGGGAATTTCACCCGGTGCTGCTTGCATACAAGTGACACCTGCTGAAATTCCCTTTTCTATACAACTGTTAAAGATGCAGGGGCTCTGTCTTCCTTTTCATATGGTCGCCCTAACTGAGTCAGAGCTTTGATTCATCACAGGGCCAGCTCTACCATGAAGTGAGAGGATGCAGGTGCAGCAGGGAGTGGAGTATGGGAAGCGTGGCCCTCTCCCCCTCCAAAGGGTCTGCCACTTCTTAGACCTGCTGGCCACCTGCATGGTGGGGCAGCCGGCTGGCCATGCGAGCACCTTGCAGGACCAAGAAGCAGCTGCTCCCCCCATCCTTCACACACCATGCCGCGCCTCACCTCGCACTCTGCCCCACTCCATTCATGCACCTCGCAACTCAGCTATAGACCCGGGTCAGAAATTCTGAGATCTCTTGCGATACTTTGCCTGACATGCAGGCACCAGGCAGCACCTGATGGTGGAACCTTATAGGCAGCGTGGGGGAAGCATGCATATGCGTGTAAAGAAAACTAACCCAGCTGGCGGGTGGGCAGATCAGGAGGAAGGGAGGAGGAGGTAGTGGCGGCAGCGGGTCCCTGGTACAGGCTGTGACCTGCCGTGGTTGGACCTAGTTCATCTAGCCCAGTATTGTTAGGGTGACCATATTTTGGAAACCAAAAAGGAGGATAACATGGCCGCCCCAAGGGGGCGTGCCCACCAACATGGCCAGCCTCCAAGGGGGCGTGCCCACCAACATGGCCGGCCTCCAAGGGGGCGTGACCACCAACATGGCCAGCCCCCAAAGGGACGTGCCCACCCAAAGATGGCCTTCGTCACATGTCTGATTTCACAGCACACAATTAAGACAAACCTGTTCTGCATAACATCTTCATGTTAAAATCACTGAGACATTCAGTGTATCTGAAATTAACTTCACTCCTACTTTTGTAGCTTTTGCTGTACTTTAAAGCTTTTGCTATACTTTGTGTGATACAGTCTCCTTTTCCCTCACATATCTTTTCTGACTGCAGATCCTTCACTGGATGACCGTAGTCTCACCTTTCCTAACATTTAACACTCTTTCCTCATCACCTTTCTCATATACATACTCACAGATTCAGCACTAAACAAATGAAGCAGTTGACAAGTGCAGAAAAATCTAGTACAGGAAAATCTAGTACAATAAATGAGTAATGTAGCATTCAGAAAGAGTATAAAATACTATTACCCTACAAACAGTCATGGAACAAAATGGACTAAAGGCTTGTAGCAGTTATTTCTCACTAGCATCTCTTAACTTGTTTCAACTTCTGGTTTATCAGTGAGAAACTAATCTAAAAATGTGTCATTATATCTCTGGTTCATTAGCCATGTAAACAAGCCCATGGTCAGTAGAGGTACAAAGAAAGGCCAGAACAGATGCCCATTATCACAATGCTAGACAAAGATCTTTCCCTCCTTTTATCCAAATGTCTCCTGAATTTACACTGCCTCAGTGTGCAGAGAACAGAAATCCCAATCAGAGAGTTTAATACTTTACCCAAAGAAAACTGAGTAGCAGATAACTCAGAAGCTATCATCTCCCTATGTCCTATCATACAATGCTATCCTATGACAACTCAGGAATAAGTCCTGTAGACTTCAATAAACCGTACTCCCAGATACATATGGGATTGCAGCTTCTTCACATTTGTTCACCTTAATATAGCAAGTGCAAGCCCCTCCTGTCAAGGAAAACTGTGCACTCACCAGAACCCGGCCTTGTGGTTCATGCAACCAGCAGATGCTCTCAGAACGATGCTTTCAGAGCCTAGGAGTCCCAGACACAGTCAAACAAGACAAGACAAGCCACACTATGCACTCATATATTATCTTGCTGGGACAGAACAATTCTGGGACAAGGCAACACTTTGCTATCAACCAGACATAACAGTCATAAACAAAAATGAAAAACACACTACTTCATTGACATAGCACTACATAATGACACAAACGTTGCATTAAAGGAAGAGGGAAAGAGAAAACTATACACCACTGGCTATGTAAGTTAAAGAACTATGGTAACAGGAAAAAAGTTACAATTATTCCATTAGTTAGAGTGATTATGGAAAGGAGGACAGGGATCCTGTATCTTTAATAGCTGTATTGAAAAGGGAATTTCAGCAAGTATCATTTGTATGCATGCAGCATCTGGTGATATTCCCTCTACATTACAACAGTTAAAGCTGCAGGAGCCCATCGGATGGGCTCCTGCAGCATGACCAGATACTAAAGAAGGCAGACATACACACCCCAGGAAAGATCAGCAGTAGCAGCATCCACGCATACCTCATGCTCACTAAAGGCAATAAAAATTAAAATTTACATACCCCTGCACACTTGCCCAAAGTGGGGGAAAACTCCACATCCTCCTGAAAGCAATTTAAACAACAACAACCTCCACACACACACTTAACTGGAAGAGGGGATAAAAATCCACCCCCACGCTCTCCAAAGGCAAAATAATAATGACAATATTAATAATAAACCACCCACACAATGCAAAATAAAACAAAAACATGCACACACCCATTGCAATAAAATAATATTAAAAATACAACACTCACCCACATACCCACCCAAGGAAAAATAATAAAAATCCAGACAAGCACCAAGGCAAAAAACAACCAACAGAACAAATACACACACTCACCAAGACTGAAAATACAATAAATATCCACACACACCAGCATACTCACCCATGGCAAACCTAATAATAATTTTAAAACACACACACATGCACCACCCCAATTAATTCATCAAAATATATCAAAAATATTAAAGAAAAGTTCACTAAACAGTAGCAGCACCCAACGATAAATGAAATCACATCCAGGCAGCCCCAGCCCAGAGTGCCAGGCCAGGCTAAGATGCCTGCACTCCCGACTGGGCCAGGCCACCCCATGGGCTTGAAGTCCAGCGTGTCACACTCCAGGCCAGGCCAGACTGCCCCACACCCGGCCAGGAATGCCCCAGGACACCGGGTGAGGATGCTCCCCCACTGCGCCGCCCCATGGGTCACACTGGGTCAGGCTGCACTGGGTCAGGCTGCACTGTGCCAAGCTGTGCTGCCCGCATGCCATGCCAACTTGCGCGCCGTGCCAGGCCGTGCCACCCTGCACTGGCCCAGCACCCGTCCACCCCGCTTCCGCCTCGTCAACCCCACGCCCGCCCATCTCGCATGATCTGCACACTTGCCCGCCGCACCCTATGCCCGCCCCACCCACCCCGCAACCAGCAGCTGTGCACCCCACAACCACTCCACCTGCCTCACCTGCAGTTTGCCTGCCCACCCCGCACTCCACCCCCGCGCACCAGCTAGCCTCGCCCCACGCCCACCCCACAACTGCACACCCCACAACCGCACACCCCACAACTGCCTCATCCCACCCCACAACCCACTTGCCCCACCTGCACTGTACTCACCCCGCGCCCACCTACCTAGGGTAGGCTGACCATCTGAAAAGGAGGACAGGGCTCCTGTAACTTTAACAGTTGTAGAGAAAAGGGAATTTCAGCCAGTGTCATTTGTATGCAATTAGTCCCTGGTGAAATTCCCTCTTCATCACAAAGTTGCAGGGGGCCTGCCTTCTTTTGTATATGGTAGGGTGACCATATGAAAAGGAAGACAGGGCTCTTGTATCTTTAACAGTTGCGTAGAGAAGGGAATTTCAGCTGGTGTCCTTTGTATGCATGCAGCACCTGGTGAAATTCCCTCTTCAGCACTGTAGTTAAAGCTGCAGGAGCCCTGCCCGCTTTTGTACCTGGTCACTCTAGTATAGCTCCTGCAGCTTTAACTACAGTGATGAAGGGGGAATTTCACCAGGTGCTGCATGCATACAAAGGACACCAGCTGAAATTCCCTTCTCTACGCAACTGTTAAAAGTTACAGGAGCCCTGTCTTCCTTTTCATATGGTCACCCTAATTTAAATGGAATTTGCTTCTTTCCATGCACTTAAGCATGCTTAAGGAACACTTGCTAACGTTCCTTAAGCATGCTTAAGTGCATGGAAAGAAGCAAATTCCATTTAAATTAGGGTGACCATATGAAAAGGAAGACAGGGCTCTTGTATCTTTAACAGTTGCGTAGAGAAGGGAATTTCAGCTGGTGTCCTTTGTATGCATGCAGCACCTGGTGAAATTCCCTCTTCATCACTGTAGTTAAAGCTGCAGGAGCTATACTAGAGTGACCAGGTACAAAAGCGGGCAGGGCTCCTGCAGCTTTAACTACAGTGCTGAAGAGGGAATTTCACCAGGTGCTGCATGCATACAAAGGACACCAGCTGAAATTCCCTTCTCTACACAACTGTTAAAAGTTACAGGAGCCCTGTTCTCCTTGGTCACCCTAAGGAAGCCCCAGCAGGTGCCCCGCGCCCCCGCGCCGCCCCCCCGCCGTGCGCCTCCGTGCCGCTCCCCCACCCCGTATGGCACCCCCACCCGCCCCTCGCCCCCGCGCCTCCCCCACACCCGCCGTGCGCACCCGCGCCGCCCCCCCCGCCGCACGCACCCGCGCGGCCCCCCCCCGCCGCACGCACCCGCGCGGCCCCCCCCGCCGCGAGCCCCCGCGCCGCCCCCCCGTCACGAGCCCCCGCATGGCACCCCCACCCGCCCCGCGCCCCCGCGCCTCCTCCACACCCGCCGTGCGCACCCGCGCCGCCCCCCCCGCCGCATGCACCCGCACGGCCCCCCCACCCGCCGCGAGCACCTGCACCGCCCCCCCGCCGCGAGCCCCCGCGCCGCCCCCCCGCCGCGAGCCCCCGCACGGCACTCCCACCCGCCCCGCGCCCCCGCGCCTCCCCCCCACCCGCCGCGAGCACCCGCACCGCCCCCCCACCGCGAGCACCCGCACCGCCCCCCCGCCGCGAGCACCCGCACTGCCCCCCCGCCGCGAGCACCCGCGCCGCCCCCCCCGCCGCGAGCACCCGCACCGCCCCCCCGCCATGAGCACCCGCCCCGCCGCCCCCCACCCACCGTGAGCACCCGCGCCGCCCCCCACCCCCCACGCGCTCCTTACCTGCTGCTGCTGGGGCGTCCGTTTCCCTCCGTGCTTGGAATCTACTGAGAAACAGGCTTCTTGGCCTGTCTCTCAGCAGTGTGCCGAGTGATGACGTCATCACCCGGCGCGCTACTGAGGGATAGGCCGCGAAACCTGTTTCTCAGTAGATTCCGAGCACCGGTGGGAAGCCCCAGCAGGTAAGTGCCCCGCGCCCCCGCGCCGCCCCCCCGCCGTGCGCCCCCGCGCCGCCCCCCCCGCTCCGCGCCCCCGTGCCTCCCCCACACCCGCCACGCGCACCCGCGCGGCCCCCCCACCCGCCGCGAGCACCCGCACCGCCCCCCCGCCGCGAGCACCCGCGCCGCCCCCCCGCTGCGAGCACCCGCACCGCCCCCCCCACCATGAGCACCGCACCGCCGCCCCCCACCCACTGCGAGCACCCGCGCCGCCCCCCTACCCCCCACGCGCTCCTTACCTGCTGCTGCTGGGGCGTCCGTTTCCCTCCGTGCTTGGAATCTACTGAGAAACAGGCTTCTTGGCCTGTCTCTCAGCAGTGCGCCGAGTGATGACGTCATCACCCGGCGCGCTACTGAGGGATAGGCCGCGAAGCCTGTTTCTCGGTAGATTCCGAGCACCGGAGGGAAACGGACGCCCCAGCCGGTAGGTGCCTCGCGCCGCCAGCCTCCCGCCACCGCCGCGTGACCCCCCGCTGCCCCGGTTTGCCCCCGCCGCCCCGCGGTTGGCCCAGCTCGCCCCAGGGCCATCTGGTCAGTTATGGGGGGCTAAATTTCCGGATTTGGCCCCCCAAAACGGTTTTTCCGCCCGGATGCGGATTTGCACCCCATTTCCCGGATATGTCCGGACAAATCCGGGCGTCTGGTCACCCTAAGTATTGTTGACACTGACTGGTGGCAGCTCCAGGGTTTCAGGCTAGATTTGTTCCTGCCTTACCTGGAGATACCAGGGAATTAACTCTGCATGCAAAGTATGTGCTCTACCACTGAGCTGCATTGAAACTATCCTGTTTGAATTTTATGTTGAACCTTGATGTAAAACCAATGACTATTTTTTAAAAAATTAAAAATGCAGAATAGAAAGAAATCTCTCTAAATTATGTTTCTCTCCCCCACTCACCCTGTCTCCCCCAGATAAGTGGCAATCCTCAAAACTGTCCTTCACTGTATTTCCACTTTGCTGCTTCAAATTCCCGAGACAGTAAATCTTTAAAAGCGCTACTGGAAAGACAGGATCAAGAGAAATGTTCACACACCTCTGAATGATTACAGTTCAAAGCCTTCCCCTGATACAGTGAGTGGCAGAAGGGGGGGGTCTATTTGGTCAGCACAGGTACAAGGGGGTCATTCACGTGTGTGAGCATAGCAGATAAATGGGTCAATTTGGATCTGCTACTCAGCCTGGCAAGATAAAATTGCTAGTCTTATATCGCTATAGATAATTAGCTTTCCGCTACTGCCTTTGAGAACATTGGCAGGCTATGGTTCATTTGTTTTTGTTTTTGACAGAAACTCAACTTCTAGGGACAGCCTCCTTTAACACCATTATTTCAGCTACACTCTTTTAGAGTGTTTCCTCCCCCTTTAATAAAACAAAAAGAAATATATTTTCTCTCACTGGTACATGGTGCCTTGTTTTGATTGTGCGAACTAGGTCAATATGTCTTACTTCTGAGTAGACATGTATCGGACTGCACTGTTAAATTCTCTTTTGACTCAGATGTGATATGAGGGATCTCTGATTATGATCTCCCATGCTGTTCGTTTGTTTGTTTGTTTAAGTTAATAGAAGCTACAGGTGGGGTGAACTGTATCAAGATCACAGCACAGGGCTGGCACTGCCTGTGCCATTTTCCCATATAAAGTCACTACTACTACCACATCAAAACTGCTGTTTGCCTAGCAGTAAATAGCATACAAGGACCCCAGATCATGTCTAGTTGCGCCCTTACATCCCTTTCTAAATGCTCCTGATTCAGATCCGAAGCTAAGTCTGGGTTTTTGGGGTCTTTGTTTCTACATGGAGTCAGTCTACCTGAGGAGCAAAATGGGGCACTGGGAAAGGAGAAGTAAGGCCATGGATTGGTGGTACAAGCACAGCTACCTCCCAGAACATCTGGAGCTCTACCTTCTGCCCACCTCTGACTTAGGTAATATTGCCACATGAATGTGGTATGAGGCCATTTTAACTGGTATTCTCATGAGTAAGACTGTATATGAAAAAGGTGAGTTGAACAGTTTGCTGCTGTATTTCAGAGTAATCTCATCATATGTTGGGCCTGTTCAGACAACACATTAACCCATGGTTAGGCCACTAACCCTTTTGCAGCAAATGGTTAGTGAGCGTGTTTAAACCTTGGTTATGTAGCCACCATGGTTAGGAATGGTTCACACGGCATGCTAAGTCATGGTTCACATGGCACTCTAAACCATTACGTTTAGCTCATAATGTTTAACCACCATGGCTTAGCGTGTTGTTTAAACAGCATGTCGTTTGAACAGGATCTTTATGAGCCAAATCATGCAATACTTTTCCTCAGTCCACCTGGAGCGCTTGCTTCCGACATCTCTGAATGTCCATACAGGGGCATAATAATTGACTATGGTCTATGAACTTAAAATCTAATATATATAGGGTCATTTCATGCAGTTGATTCCCCGAACAAACTCCAATAATTGATCTCAAAAAATAGGTCTATCTATGCACATTGGATTTTAACTGCATGGGCCATATTCAAATCCTATGCCCTTGAGGCAGGGTGGGAAAATGCGCTCTCTCACTCACTCTGCTCTGTTCGTATAGGCCAGACTGGGGAGAGGTAGAATCTAATTTGGCCTTCTAGTTCACATTGTGTGAATTTTGTCTGATGCATTACAGGACTGGGTCCTAAGGGTAGTTACAGCATATTTCGTTTTACAGTTGTTTTTACAATTACTGCCTTTTCCTATATATTTTATGCACCTAGCATATAGGCTGTGAGTTAATATATATTACATATCTTCCATGCTCTTTGGGATGCTTTCCTTGTCTGGTATGCGAGCTTATGTGCACAACCCAGCCCCCATTTGGTTTTTTCCTTTGTCGTCAACGTCTGTATGACAGGAAGAAATTCAAGAGGTGCAGGTTTTCCCTCCTCTGTACCGCATGCAGGAAAAGAGACACCAGGTGAATTTCTGCTGGTCAAAGTGTAGCTATTAAAAGCATAAGAGCCTTACCAGAAATGAAACCAGCAGTTCTTGATTGGCATTAAAAGAAAACAGTAGAAGCCTTCTCTGAAATGAACATTTTATTGCTTTTTTTTAAAATGGCGAAATGATGCATTTTTATTTTGAAAAAGTTTGCAGACATTTTGAAAGATGTTGGGATTGAACACTCCATCATAGCTAAAGCTCTGGCAGTGCTTATATTACAGTTAAAATACAACCCTTTTAAGAGAAGTAGCTGCAGCACAGATGGATATATAACTCTAAGAGGATTTAGTTGTTCCAAGGATCAACTCCATTCTAACATAAAACCTGTCCTTTGGGGAACAAGCTATAATGCTCGGTATTTTAGGGAGTCTGCTGTTCAGGCCAGACTTATATTGTCTTTGCCATATGGTTTTAGTTCATACAAAATGGCATCCGGTCCCTCCTTACTTCCTTTGTTTCTAATGCACAATTTACAACACACTCTAGGGAGAGGGATATGGACTTTCAACTAAGCTATCAATGAGAGGGAAACTAGAGTGGAGCACAAATGTTTCGCAGAAGGGAAACACCAAGCATGTGCACATGCACACACAAAAATATGGGATGCAGGCAACATATTTTCATTTAAAATAATCAAACAATTCTAGCTGAAGATACAAGATCAGGATAAACAACTAAAAGAATTGTATATAATGATAGTGTCTAAGGGTTTCTTCTAATCTGGTTTAAAAAAATCCAAAATTTCGACCATAAGCTCCATCACACCTAATTCCCCCCCCCCCTCCCGGTTTGCCTCCATGTTTTGTTTTGTTTTTTTGCCTCTGATGCTAAGTGCGTCAGGCTTATGATCTTTTCATCTGAATAGCTGCTCTTTCGCTCCTTGGCTCGTTTGCTCTTTCTCCCTCCAGTCAGGTCTTGTCAGATGAGCACTTCAACCAGACCACCATGGTCCCCTCCACAAGGATTCACTTTTGCGCCCGGTTAGGCGATTATGCGCATCATCGCGGAAGCGCATTTACACCTAATACCTCTGCACGAGAGGCGGCGAGAGGCGGCGAAGCGCATTAACGGATGTCCAAAATGCGCTTTCCAAGTAGTTAATGCGCATAAGCGCTTGTTCACATAGGCAAAATGCGCTTTAACGGCCGGAGCAAAATAAAACTCGCGATTTAACGTGCATTCGATAATGCGCATAATCGGAGAGATAATGCGCCTCAACGCCCAATTTGCGCTCCGTTCTTGTAGAGGTAAATTTTTTTAAGTGCCTTGAAAGAGCTTTAAACCTCTCTTGTAGAGGCAGCCCTTTCTGCTGGGCAAAAATGGAACAACTGATGATACTGCTGTGGCAATGAAAAACTATTCACATGAGTGGTCTACTCAAGTGAGCAGTATAACATTGAAGCAACGAATGCATGCAAAATAGGCCCTTCTGTTCCATAAACTGGAGTGGGGTGATCACAGCAGTTTATGGTTCTGCCATCACATTGCTCACAAGAGTAGCCCACATATGTAAGTGGGTGCATTTTTTTTCTGGTGAAAATTGGTGTGGCGACTGAAGATAGGTAACTTGATTTCTCTCATAGCTCACTTTCTCTTCCTGCCTCCAATTGGGGAATGGGTTAAATTATCTATTCTCCCTGGGCTTCTGGCTACTAGTGTGCTCACAAATAATCCTCCATGGGTGGTGCCCATTTGACTCATGAATAACCAGCTACATGTTTGACAGGAACATACTCTCTGGCTACATCCAGGCTTCCTGGTTGGGAAGGAAGTGTCTGTATCACCATAGCAACAGAGCCACGCTTCCCTGTCATCAGCTAGCCTTTTCTGTAGGTGTGCCACTGAGGCAATTAGGATGCTGGGGGGCGATTTAACTGTGGGTGCAGTTTGCTGTAGCATGACAGAGGATTCCACCCTGGGTCGTATGAAGGGAGCATCATGATGGTATCCCTGGCAGTTGGCCACCAGCATATGTACCATCAGAGCCAGCTCAGAGAAACAGCAGAATTTGCCTGGTAGGCAAAAAAAAAAAACCCACCCATGAAGACAAGTAGCTGGCTGAGCCATCAGAGATTGAGATATCCAGGACTGGCCCTGCCATTAGGCAGAGTGAAGCAGTTGCCTCAGGCAGCAGATACTAGGAGATGGCAGCAAGGTGTTGGAGAAGAGAGCTAGGAAACACGCAGTCTGCCTTACAGCCCCTAAGCTAGCCTACTCCCTTTGGGCATGGTGGTGGCATGGTGGTGGACACTGCCCCATTGTCAATGTTGAAGAATTATTCAGCTGCCGCTCCATTTGGCTTTTGTACATGGAATGGGAGGGGACGTCATCTTGATTTTTGCTCAAGGCAGCAAAATGTCTTGGGCCATCCCTGAAGATATCTCTGTCCCACCACAAGAAGTAGTACTCGGAAAATTGTGAGACTGGTTTGGGCAAGAAATGTAGAAAATGGGAAGTAACTGTGATGTTCTAATGTTTGAAAATGTAAATATGTTGCAAAGTTTATTGTTAGGATATGCATTTAGTTATATATCTTTAAAAAGTAAGGATTATAACAAGTAAAGTAAATAACTAGCCCAGAGTGTACTTACCGTTTGCAGTTATAGGTTTGGGTAAGTATAGAATGATTGGCTGATTATGTGCCTGAATGGTAAGTGAGTGCTGGTTGGCTAGTTGTTTAGAGTGCCTGGATTGGTGAGTTGTATAAGAGTGGGAGGAGCTGGAGAGCGAGTAGAGTATATACCAAGTGGCCCAAAAGTAGGTATACAGTATACTCTTCCCAACTGTCATTCTGACTCCACCCACACATTGGCTCAGTTCGGATGACATATTAAGCAATGGAGGGGTAAATAACGTACTGACCGTGCGTTAGGCAGGAGCAGCTCCACAGACGACACACTGCAGCCGGCGCTGCTCGGAACCGGCAAACGTCCTGGCTGCAAAGAACTTGCAGTGGCCATTTTGGTTGTAGCCTCTCCTCTGTGTGTCCCGTGAGTTCTGCCGGCTGAATAGAGCAGCTGGGTTTTTTTGGCTGCTCTAGGCAGCAGAACTCTATTCCGAAATGGAATAGTCCATGGAGAGAGGGGGGCTGAATTCGGACGACACTTTAAACAACGGGGCTTCGGGCTAAACAACGTGCAAGCCCGTTGTTTCGCTCCGTTGTTTAAAGTGCATGATTAACGTACTGTCAGTTGTGTGTGCGTTGTGTGCTGCCCTCCAGATGACACAATAAGCAACACAACTGATGATTGTTCCCCCCCTCCTCCATTGCTTAATGTGTTGTCCAAACTGAGCCATCTTCTACTCACACATTGGCTGAATTCGGATGACACAATAAGCAACTGGGGGGGGGGGGACAATCGTCAGTTGTATTGACTATCATGTCGTCCGAATGCTACCATAGTCAACTCAGTGCTGATCCTGATCCACACCACAGTGGATTATTTATTACCATGTTGTGTGGGGAGCACCCCCTAGATGAACAACTGTAAAGTTGATTATTACCCCACCATTGACTATCGTGTTGTCCGAATTCAGCCATTCTCTCACCCTTCCATCAACATTCTAAACAACTGTATACCTACTTTTGGGCCACCCAGTATGTGTCAGACAGAGAGAGAGCTGACAGGGTTGTTTTGGAGAGTTGTTGAGAGGGTAGATTGGGGAGAGCTGAGAGAAAGAGAGAGAGTATTTGAGGAAAAGTGAAGTGTTTGATTTAATATTGTGAGAGAGAATTTTAGCTGTGAAAGCAGTTAGTTACAGAAGTAACTGTTTGAAAGATATAAGAACTTTGACAGAAACCATTAAGCTTTGTACTTGAAACCATTACACAATTTACTGAGAAAACCAATAAGCTTGTTCATGCAATACACTTATATTAATAAATGTTGTTGAATTACATCAACTGGTGTGGTCTTTGGTTGTACCTGAGGAAGGTACTGGTGAGAGCGAGAGATAAAGAGGTTTGTCTGAGGCCAGGTTGCTGGGCTGTAGAGCTGTGGGGCCTAACAGTAAAGGCGAGACAGGAGCAGCAGCAAGTGGGTCAGATAAAACGTCACAGTAACACTGTGAAATTTCACTATTGACCGAATTGTTGATGCAACACAAACCTTTTATCGTGGTGTTTATGAAATATACACACCACACCTTTTGTTTCAAATGACATATTCAGGGGCTGCCTTGCTGCTGCTTGCTTGCTTGTTTTTAAAGTATCATTCACAATGTAGATACAATTTAGGGGGGGGAAAGACCCGATAAGTGAGAGAACCCTTGGTTAATGTGCAGCTTTGAATGGCAAAGGAAGTAAAGCTGGAAACTGGAGAAGCTTGAGCAAATGTTTTTACAAGCTCCCTTCGAGTGGAGTTCATGAGAGATTCCTGAAGCCTGGCCTGCTGCCAGCATAACACTAGTATATTTATTAGGGAACCTGCTGGCTTACCAGGAAATTACAGACCAGTTAAATTCTTTATACAGCTAAGTAGTTTATTAAGGAGCTATAGGAGATTATGAAAAGGGGAGTGCTCTGGAAAGCATAATATTGCAAGCAGGAGCCAGGGGAGACTGTGAAGCAGGAGGGTACAATTCTACTATGCAGGGTGACTGACTGACCGGAAAGCAAGATTTTTTTTCTGTTGCAGCCATGTCAAATGGGGAGGAACAGTAAATAATCAAGAATAATATGGGCAGGTGAAGAGTGACTCAGATTAGTCCCATACCTTGGGCTAACAAATGCCAAAAAAAAAAAAGTAAAAAAAATCAATGCAGATAAATGACAAACAGTGAACCTTGAGCCTAGAAATGAAATAGATTAAGTACCAGCTGGGAGGAATACAAGAACTGGGTACCAGTAAGAAGCAGAATCAAGGTTATTGTGGACAGTAAAGTAACAGTGAGGAGGAAAGGCAGAGGGTTTTTTTGTGATGTAAACAAGACAAGGGGGAATAAATCTTATTTGCTTATGGTGTTCTTGGTTTAATTTCTCCACCCGCCCTTTTGTCACACTCTCTGTATTGCAAAAGTTATTATTGTTCCTTACTATTCCTTGAAAACATTATCTGGAAACTGGGCCGCTTAGGATGGACCGATTCAGCAGACACATTTACTTAAAATATAGCTATTTTCTTCAGTCTGAACAAATGAGCCAAGTTGTCTGGAAATCTAACATGCCTTGACCTTTTGTAACAATGCTTCTAATTATTGCCCCAAGCCACTGATCACATTAACTGGAAAAATCCTCAAAAGTGTAATACCCACGGGAAACCACAGTTGCCAAGTCCCCCAAGGCTCTGGGTCAAATTGCACACATCTTTGAATCCCGTGACTGGATTCTCCTTCTTTCTCTCTCTTTAATTTTCAGCAGCACTACTTTCATTTTTCAGGTGCCCCCCCTTTTTTTTTTGCCCCTAAAGCTGCTAATTGCACAAAAGAGAAACTGTTATGTATGGCAGCGGGGTGTTAGGGGGAGGAAAATGGCATGAGGGAAAGTTAGGAAAATGACATGGGGGGAAGTTAAACCCTCATTACTAAACCACAGTTCTGATCCTGGTCCACTCCTCCCCACTCCCGTCATGGTGTTATAAGATAAAAAGAGAGAGAGAGGTTGCGTTCAGACAACATGATAGTCAACAGTGGGGTGATAATCAACTCGACAGTTGTTTATCTAGGGGGTACTCCTCACACAACATAATAATCATCAACCATGTGGATTAGGATCAGCATTGAATTGGCTATTAGTCCACGCTGAGTTGACTCACTCATCCCCTGCCCTCTCTCTCCCCTCAGTTCTCCCGCTAGTATCCCATCAGCCATTGCTGCCAAAAATCTATCCTGCCAGCTGGACAAAAACAGCAGCCACCACTTTGACCGCTCTTGTCTTGCAACTCTGTGGCTGATGAAATAACCAACGGTGGCCAAGGAAATAACCAATGGTGCCCTCCTCACAATACAATAACCAGTGGTGGTTCAAATAGACAACTATGCACAGAATTGGTTATTTGTGTTGGTTATTTCAGCCAAATAATCAACCGTTGGTTAAAAAACACCCTCCAGACAACACAATAACCCATGGTGGGTTAAATAACTAACCATCGACTATTTAAACCACCATTGCTTATCTGAACCTAGTCAGAGAGAGAGAGGAGAATCCCAAGCACAGGACTCAAAGACATATTTAATAGGGGTGTTCAAAGTGGGTCTTCTCCACCTCTAAATTTAAGCTAGAGCTCCATTGAAGTGATTCTCTGCCCCGATTTCAGAGTGGCTCCCCTTACTCCACCCCATAGGATTACCTGTCAGAGAACCGCCCATTTTCTGAGAACTGTTATAATTACTGGGAATTAATCAAATGCTTACAGCTCCCTCACTTTTAAAGATAAAGAGATAAAACTTGGCATGGTGATAGCTCTGAAGTAGTTCTTTAGATATGCCAAATTTGGAATACATGCCTTTAAGCCTTAATTTTTTAGGAAGTTTTTAAAGTTCATGGTTTTAAAATTATTTTTTAAAAATGCCATCATTTTTTAAAAATAAAGAGATGAAATTTGGTGTGATGATAGCTCTTAAGTAGGGCTTTAGTCATGCCAAATTTGGAACAGTTCCATTCATGCCTTGATTTTTTAGGAAATTTTAAATTTTCCCCCTGAAATCATTATTCCCCTTAAACACACACACACACACACACACACACACACACTAATCCCCCCATGCACATTTATGGAGGGAGCTTTTATCATTTACTTTGCTGATGAAGAGATGAGAGCTCCACTGCTGCTGGTAGAAATTTCTACTCCAGCCTTCTCCAACCTGGTGCACTCCATATCTATTGGGCAGAGCCCCCACCACCACACTGGAAGCTCAGCCAGCCAATAGGAGTAATAGTCTAACTGAAATAACAAGCCTGCGACTCAGGTGTAGAAGCTTACTCACTCAAGATGCCAGCAGCACTTTCACACTGTAGATGGCTGACTCCTATGAGTCCAAGCATAAATGTGCTCCCTCTCCCCCCCACCAGAACCAGCAGTCAATTACAGTCACAGACAGCACTGTGGCAATTCCTAATTGGTTAGCCACCGATGTCAGTATTAAAGCTACCCCTCACCCCACTCAGCGTCTTCCAAATATGGAGATTGAGACATATAGAGAGGAGGGGGGGAGAGAGAGAGAGAGAAAGAGAGAGAGAGAGCATTGACACCTGAAAAACTGTAGGATGATTTCAGAGACTTTAGAATCTCCAATTAGTCATGCCTCCGCTCTGATATTAATCGATGGGTTTAGAAGTGGCTAATCCCCACTCTGGAAGATCGAATGCTCCATGGATGTTCAAGGTTACCAGATAATTCCGAGGTGGTGAGCACACCCCTAATATTTAATATCCACTGTAGACCCTAGCCCTCTTCAGACAAGTCCTGCCCTACTATTATGCAGAGTGAGGCAACTGCCTTAGACAGCAGGTATTGGGGGCAGCAGCAACAGCCCCTGACTGTTTCCCCTGAACCCCCTAGGCATTCCCCTCTGTTGTAGGACAAACTTTTATGTGCCACACAGCTTGTCCTGCACCCCCTAAATGGGCCTGCTGCACTTGGGTATAGTGGAGAATGCTATTCCGTCACCTGTATTGAAATAAGATTCTATAGGCAGTCCAGTCACCTTCTGTATGTGGAAAGGGGAGGGCCGCCATTTTGTCCTTTGCCTCAGCAGAATGTCTTGGGCCAGCCCTGCATTCACAAAAGTATATAAGCATGTAGAGGAAGGGGTGGATACATGCTCCATCCCTGCCCCCTCCACCTACAACCTCTCTGTGTTGATGTGGAGGGGTGAAGAAAGGTTGTAACTACATTCAGGTGAACACAATTACAGTACTCTATGGCATTATGGGGCTCCTGTCAGGGTTGGCCCTACCATTAGGCAAAGTGAGGCACTTGCTTCAGGTAGTAGAAGCTATGGGGCGCAGAATGGGCAGAGTTGTAAAAGTACCACATAACCTGCCCTTTGCTGCTTTCAGGTGCAGTAGAGAATGGTGTCTCATAGCCAGTGTTGAAGGAAGGGTCAAATGCCCATCCAGATACCTTTTGCATAGTGAATGAGAGGAGGTGCCATTTTGTCCTCTGCCTCAGGCAGCAAAATGCCTTGGACCAGCCCTGACCCCTGTGTTTTAAGAGCAGTGCCTAGTAGCTTAGGACTCGTGCCTATCAGAGCAAGGGCAGAACCTGGAAGGACTTGGTGATATTGTTTTATTTTAATTGTCCCCAAAGATCTCAGGTTTCTCTTCGTAGTTTATCTTCAGTGCAGAATTATTCCTATCTTTCCCATGTGTTTTCAAAACAAGATATATTATGCCTGTCTTTATGACTGCCTCTCAGTAGGTCTCCCCTAGAAAAGAGAGAGACTGAAAGAAGAATATTTTGAAAAAGAGAACCGTTTAAACTTTAAAACAGGGAAAGAAGGGATTGGAAATAGGCCCTGTGGAAAATAGCTCCTCCTCTTGCTTCTTGTGCTCACCCTGAGATTTAATTCCTTCTCCTGGATATCCTGAGAAGGAAATTAAAACTATATTAATTTGCCTCAAACTCTGAGACCTGGGAATTTTGCATTGTTAAATTAACAAACAATAATATAACAATACATAATACAACAATATGATAAAACTTAGAGCCTATCTACACAGTACCTTGGAATGTTTTAAATAGTGTTTTAAAACATTCCAAATAGGTGCGTTCCAAAACGTCTTAGGCCACATTAAGGAGTACTCACGTTACAGGAGAAAAATTCTTCAGTCTTCAAAGCAGTGTGTGTGATCTCACACCCTTCTGCCTGTCTCTTTCTGTTTCATTTTTACAATGAGTTTAAGGCAAGGCATTGTGGGCGCTGTAGTTCACTCGCCCACTTCTTCCTTAGCCCCTCTTTCTTCCCCACCAATCAACGACTAAGCATTTGGGTGCTGGTAAACGAAGCACTGCCCCCACAAATCACAAATGGTAAGGAAGGACACATTATTTTACTTAAAATGATTTATTAAAAGTAAAAACCGATGTATATAGCTGAAGTGAGTTTTAAAAAACCTTGGGTATACAACGTTCAAGGGAGTGCATCATGTGGCCCAAAGAGTTTTCGTAACCCTTATAAAACGTTATAAAGTTAGTGTGTAGATCAGCTCTTAGTCTAAAAAAAATTAATGTACAGAATTTTAGAACATGTAGACAGCTAAACCCAATTTCAATTATAGACCTGTTCAAGATAGCTGATATAAGTGCCCCATCCTAGGCCATTAAATACCTGAGAGTAGAGGGCAGTCTTAACCTAGTGCCAAAAAGATTACAGTGTTGGCTCTGGGTGGGCTTCAGTGGGGAGCTCATTCCACAGTCGGAGGGGCCACCACTTCTGTTTTGGATGCCCAGGGACGATCCCAGAAGCAGGTCCATCCGGGATCATCCTCCCTCCCTCCCTCTACACCCGTAGGTGTAGAACGGCCCTTAGTCTCTAACTTCCATCAACCCCAGGCAACATTGTCAGTAGTTAGGGAGCCCACCTGGAAGGTGCCATGGGCCTGTACAGACTAGGGCTGAAGGAGAAATTTACTCAATTTTGCATTTTAATGGCAATTTACCCAATTTTTGCATTTCGAACCACTATCTGAACCAAAACTCAGTTATCCTTTGAAATTTGTTATCCTTGGAAACCCAAATTTTGCAATGGAGTTCTCTAATAAAATATATATACATACAGATATATGTATGGTATATTAGGGGAAATAACATTTAAAGATATTAGGGAAATTGCTTGCAAAAATATGCATAGGAAGCCAAAATGAATACAAAAATGTATGTATTTGGAGAAACGTACATAAAGTGCTTATGAATTTTCATACAAATTCTTTTAAAAATCTCAAAGTCCTGGACAAACCAAATTAAAGACTAGAGAAATTCTCAAAATCTGAGACAAACTGAATTTAAGACTGGAAAAGTTAGAAAATGAGAGACTGACAAATTCACCCATTCCTTGTACAGACAGCCATTTTTACTACATATTCAGTCATATATTTCATCATACATCTGAACTTCACGTGTACTAAAAAAAAAAAAAAAAACTTACCATCTGGCAGCATGATAAATACAGACAACTAAGATGATGCAAGCAAGAGTTCTCATCTCCAGGCTAATTTGGTCAGCAGCATGGGCTCAGTGTTTACTCAGTCAGAAGCAAGTCCCATTTATTTGATTTATGATCTTATTCTTACCTTTACGTTTTGCCTTTCTTCCATCATGGAATTCAAGGCAGCCATATATCAGGTCCCCAGACAGACTCCCATCCAGGCAACAACCAGACCAAGGTCTGCTTAGCTTCAGCAAGGTTGCTGCATCGTCTCCTGGGGTTTTAATGAAACTTACTTCAAAGTAAACAGGCAGGGGATTTTAGCTCTAGTGGAGGGAATGCACTTCTGTACATAACTCTGTGTGTGTGTGTGTGTGTGGTGTGTGTGTGTAGAAGAAATACACATTATCCCCTTTGGAGTATCTAATGTTGTTTCCCTTTGTTCATGTGAAGATGCAGCAAGCTGCTGGTGCAGTGAGTTTGCAAGCTGTTGTTATGGAATCCTAGAGCTGCTGAACGAATCCTGTAGGGATTTCAGGCTGTCAAGAGTTTAAGTGGAACGCCGGCCCTGTTCTGGCCCCTCTGCGCAGCAGGGAATATCACTCTGTGATCTTAGAATAAACAGAACCGTAAACCATTCCTTTGTTAAATCTTCCTCCGACAGTAGTTCCTTAATGCTTGTGCAATCCTTTTAAAACAAGTGTGGTACATTTATTACAGCAGCCCTGGTCAAGGCCACCACTTAACCAGAGGAATTCCTTCTTACATATTGTTTTTAGCTCTGCCTTTTTGTTCCTCCACCTTGGTGTGGCTTGGTTGATAGCAATGGGTATTAATAAATGGTCACCTCTGCCATTTGGGTGGTCAGCTCACACCCTGTCCATTTACTCAATCTAGGAGCATCTTTAGACAAGTGTTTTGTCGCACGCTTGTAACTGGCCACTCACGAATCTCTGAAAGTCATTTTGATGACCCAGCGATCCTCCTGCACATCTCCCGCTTCTGTTGTTTTTTCTGCTACAAAATACGACCAGAAAATCCGTTTCTTCTTGGCTCTGATGATAATTAGCACCATTTCCTGCTGTGTGCAAGGTCCCCTCTACAAGAATTCGGCTTGACGCCCGTTTGTCCAATTATGCACATCTTCTCGCAATCACTTTTACGCCTAATCCCCATACACGGGAGGTGGTGAAGCGCTTTACCGCTTGTATGAAACACGCTTTAAAGGTGTTTAATGTGGAGAATCACTTGTTTACATGGTCATAAGGCACTTTGACTCCCGCGGTAAATTAAAACTCACTATTTAATGCGCATTCGATAATGCGCATAATTGGACAGAAAAAGCGCCTCAACCCCCGATTTGTGCTCCGCTCTTGTAGAGGTCAAATTTTTAATGCACCTTGAAAGAGCTTTAAATTGCTCTTGTACAGGCACCCCAAGAGAAGCTGTGCTACAAAAACAACCACTGAACGGGCCACGTGGTCGTTACTTGCTTTCTCTGTCTTCACCATGTGAAGAAAGAGGAAGCTGCTCATCCCTATTGTGGGACAGAAGCAGGAGGCAAAGCCACGGTAGGGAAATGCAATCCCACCCCCACCCCCCACCCCGCATCTGGGAACAGTCCAAATGTGGTTGTGGATCAGGACATCTGCAAAGGCAATAGCTTGAATTTGGCCAGAGAAAAAGAAAGCAACGCTATGTTTTTTGAGCTTTGAGTTGCAGAAGTACTATAGCTTTGAGATCAACACTGTTTGCCCATGGACCTATTACATGTATCCTGTCTGCTCAGCTTGTATCTTTGCAAATAAACAGTTTCTTATATGAGACACCATAAATCTCCAGTGCCCTTTCATCAAAAAGGAAGAGGGCACACAAAAGTTCCAGTCATCTAGCAAGTTAGTTTCACCGTTATATAACAAATTCACCTCCAGTACAAATTATTTCTTTGTTCCCCCTCTGCGCTGGCTGAGGATGTGGAAAGTTTCAATCCAATACATACAGAAGACACCAGGGCCAGATCTACACAAGCAGGATAAAGCACTATGAAAACAGTTTGAAAACGGTATAAGGAATGTGTCATGGTCCCCAACAGGTGTCAGTGCACTTCAATATTATTGTAAAGCAGTAGTGTAGATCCTATCTAAGTTGTAATTCATGTTTAGTTCTCAACATGTGAGTGAGGCATAGGCAAACTGTTAATGTTTGGGTAAGCACCTCTCTTCCTTCTTTTCCAATGCCTGATTATTGTATGTGTGGGATTGTATGTACCGGTGATTGCTGTGTGCTGGGCATCACGGGGAAAATCCTCCACTCTAAAGATCCATTTTCATCCCTCAGCATTGCCTACAAAGTTAATAATGGATTAAGTCCATCAGAACAATAAAGGATAATTTTGAATGTCTGTTTTAAGTAGTATAGGGTTATTGAGGCAGCCAACAAGAATAGTATCTAGTTGATAAGATAAAATGTTCACATCAACAAAGGCAGAAGTGAAGCAACTATTTGGGAATACTGATTATTTTGACAAATAATGGATTGGTCAGCATGCTGAGGACTAGATAATCACTTAACTTCATGAGACGTCAATGATGATGCAAAGGAACTGCAAACCTAACTAGAACCAACCTGAGACTGAATCTTTGCAATAAAGAGTTGAATGTCTCTATTTTTAATTACTTATTTATTACCTTTCTATACTGCTCCATAGCCAAAGCTTTCTAGTTTACTGGGCAGGAAATTACAAAAGTGTAGAGGACCCTACAATCAGAGCTGGCCCTACCAGTAGGTAAAGTGAGATGGTTGCCTCAAGTGGCAAATGCTGAGTGATGGCAACTAGATGTTGAAGGAGAGAACTATGTGCCACTTAGCCATCCTTGCAATACCTAAGCTAGCTACCTTTAGGTGTAGTGAAGGATGCTGTCCTACCATAACTGTTGAAGAAAGATGTTCAATCTTGAAGAAGTGGAAGGGGAAGTAAATTTTGTTCTTCACCTCAGGTAGCACAATGTTTTGAGCTGCCCTGCCTACAATCTGCTAGTTTTAAAGACTTTTGTCAAAGGGGATATGTGTTTCTATAGACAAGTGTGATGTAGCAAAGAACAGGGGAATGGTTGGATTCTATTATACTCTGCTATAGAGGTAGGAAATGACGCTTACATAGGAAGACACAATTGCCAACGACATGTTTGTATCCCATTCATAATCTCAGGAGAAAGTGGGAACAGCAAGTGCATTGACCTTTACAGAGAAGCATGAGTGTATGCTGGATTTATCTTGCAGATGTAGAATCTTTTATCAGAAAAGAAGCATCCACTTGGGACATAGGAAAAGTAAGTTTTTATGAGCAATATCCTCCCTCATCCCTACGCAACCCTTGAAATTTTACTCTTAAGAATGAGTATTAGAAACAGAGATGGTTTTGCCTACCCCTATGAACATAGAAAAACCCATTAAGGAAAGAAATACATTATTTGACTAAACAAAGTTTTATCTGGGTGAATTCATTGAGCCACACACAGCTTTTCCTTCTCCCCAAGACTGCTGGGGGAAGTGGATCTTCACTTAGCCTGGACAGGAAGATGAAGTGCATTTAATGTGATCCATAAATCTCTTTACCCCTGTTGAATTCTGTCATGATTAAAAGAGCCTTGGCTGGTTCTAGTAAGTGTCCCCCTGTATTCTCGGAAAACCAGGTGTCTCCCTCACTGATATTGGGTCATTGCAGCCCATGGTGCAGCCGCTCCAGCCAGATGTCTAGGAAAGAACCCCTGTCAACATGCCAATTCAGAGCTACAAGCTGCTATAATAGGATGTAGAGTTTTTCTCCTGAGTAATTCACGTAGCCACTTGCCAGGGTTTCCAATCAGGTGAGGGGTCAGCCTAGGGTGAGGCATGCTTGTTGCCATAAAAAGTGGCTTGATTGCTACTTAGCAATTTAGCATGAAAACCATTGTATAAACCAAGAGATCATTTAGTGACTCAAACATTGTTGGTCTAGCTATCTCACAGCTGGTAAATTTCACTCTGAACAACATCATTCTGGTACAGAGACAATGAGCCGTTCACAGCGAACTATTTCTAAAGGACTTCAAGCATTCCAGGCTACTTCTTTTTTCAGTAAAAGACACAAATAATGGCAACTTTTCCAAAGCATGAAATGTTTGCAGCCACAAACAGTTATATGCAACCACATCTTTCATTGGAGGGCACAGCGATCTGTGTTTCTAAGCCAGCCTTTATGGGTAATATGGTTTTGTCTTGCAATCTCAGATGTGCTTATTTCTTCACCTGCACTTGAGTGCACAGGAAGACTGACCAAAAAGAGTTCTTCTAGTTGTTCCATGATGGCTTAAGGAGGATCAGAAGGAGAACATATTTGGTTTTGTAACTTGATGCTTAGGTGGGGGGAAGGGGAGAGAGAGAGAGGGGAGAGATGTATGAAATTTCATTTCAGTTTGCAAATCTGGTGAAATTCCGTTTGCAACTTTGAACACGAACAAAATGGGAGTGCATGTTCCCTAAAAGTGTTTGCTAATTTCCAGACTTACAAAAAATGTTTGCCAAAAAAAAAAAAAAACACTTTAAGAAACGCATATTTTTTTTAAAATGCACAATTTAAAATGTGCATTTAAAAAAAGTGCACTTTTAAAGTTAGCATTTTTGCGCTTTAGTCGAAGTGAGGAAAGTGTGCATTTTTGGAAAATGTGCACATGTCTCATTCGAAATGTGTGCTTTTCCTGTTCGAACAAACCATAAAACAGGCCACAAATGAGAAGGGAAGTGGGCAAAACCAAACTTTGAAGTGAAGTTTGGAGAATTTTGGCATCCCTTGTTCTCCCCTCCCTAAGAAACCGCATGCCCATGTGCCCAGAGACTCTGCAAACCCATGTGTGCTTTGGTGCAGCCCACATGCCATGGTAAAACCAGCCATGAGTTTCAATATTTTGTTTTTAGTTTCCTGCTTTCTGTAAATAGACAAACCCATTCCAGAGCAGTGTTATCTCATTCCAGTATGCCAGCAATTAAATCTTATGAGAAGTGCCTAAACCCTGAAGTCATGTCTGTCAGGAAAGCACCTGAGCATCCACACATACTGTGGAATAATTGCTAGAGAGGTTGGTTTTTCAGTTCTTTTATAGCAGTACAAGTAATTACTAATTAGACCAAACCCAAGAGCAGTCTAACTGACAGCAGCAATTTACCCATTGATGGCTAAATATAAACCTTGGATCTATGGTATAAGAAATGCTTCCAACTCTACTATTCTATGATTCTATGATTCTATACTACCACAACCTTGCAGCATCACTAGAGATTTGTATGATTGGATAGTGCTAGCAGCAAGCAATGGCACTTGTGCTCTGGGTCTCATCTCCTTTCTTCTCCTTTTTTATTCATTCATTTATTTATTTCTCCAGTGAAACATGACTCAGGTGCTGTCTTCATGGTGCTGAACTGGTGCCACCTTCCCTCAAAACTTAGCAGGGGGCATTGGGAGTGCGGGGTTCCTAGTAATCATCCAGGTACTAGAGCCCCTCCCCACCCTCTTCCTGGTTTCCATCTACCAATCGCTGGTTGCCTTTGACCAGGACCGCCCCACCAGATTGGCCACAGAGCGAGGGCAGACAGCAGAAGAGACAGGATGACCTTGCTCCCACCCAAAAAGTCAAGGTAAATACCCACTTTTTTTTTGTGCAGCTTCACAGGAAAGGCCCACGGTTGCTGCAAATCTGCAGCTGCATCATATAACTGACAGCGCAGATTCGCAGCCACTGTGAGGCTTTGGGTGCAGATAGATAGCCCCTCAGTCTCCCATTCATCAAGTATAGACTTCACTCCTTCAGCGTGTAGCCTCTGGATCTAATTCTTGCTCTCTCTTGTTCACTACATGTTTGGGTTGTCATGGAAGTGGCTGCTCCAAAGTTAAGAAGGGAGTATCCCTTTTGGGGGTAGGATATACAGAATAACATACAAGGCAATAGTACACAACAACCCCTCTCTGATTCATTATAGCCACCTTCCCTGGCTGGTGAAGGGATTTCTAGCTAATGAACTATTGAGCCACAAGCCAGTGAGCGGACACTGCTTGCTCCTGGCCATGCAGGAGTAATCCTAGGAATGACTGACAGGTCCCATCACCAGTGCCCCATGATTAATAATACATAAGAACATAGGAAGCTGCTTAATACTGAATCAGGCCATGTTGACACTTACTGGCAGCAATTTTCCAGGGTTTCCGGCAGGACTTCTTACAAACCTACCTGTAGATGCTGGGGACTGAACCTGGGACCTTCTGCATGCAAAACATGTGCTCTACTGCTGAGTTATAGTCTCTCCACCCAGGATGCAGAACGTTGTAGTACAAACAATTGGGTGGGATGGCCTCTGTCAATATCTTGGGAGAAATGCTCAACTAAAGCCTCAAGTACAGTCTCGATGACATGTAAAAACTGAACCCATGGGGGACCAACAGTCTTACAGAAGTTTTATGTATCATTAATTACATTAAGAACTGTCTAAAACGAAGCAGCAGCTAGCTGAGAAATCCAGGTTGACTTGTTTGAGCAGTGGCTGAACAGCTGCAGATTAAAGACCATCTGTCATTCTGCCCTCCCTAAACATAGTCCCAGCCAACAAGGAAGCCGGTGCTTCTTGGTTTTCACCAACCAGGAGCAGCAGGACTCCATCTTGCATTAGCTGTCTGCCTGCTCCCATGTGTACATTCCTCATCAGCTGGTGAGACCAAACAAGGCCAAGCCAAGCCAAACAGAGAGAACAAGACCGGTACTCAGAACTCTGGCTGTGTTTAAACTGAAAGCCCTGGAGTCAAGTGACATATGAGTAATTTTGTTTGCAGAGTGGAAATGGAAGAACTATTTGGTTTGAGCTCTGCAAAATGTTAAGTGTTTGTAAGATTTAGGATTTGAAAACATTTGCAGAATCTTATCTTTGTAATTCTAACTGCAGGAAAAGACTTACAGCCAGCACAGTTTAGTGGTTAGAGTGCTGAATTAGAACTGGGGAAATCCAGGTTCAAATTCCTACTCAGCCATGAAAGTCATTGCGTAACCTTGGGTCACATTTTACCTCTTGGCTTCATTGGAACAGGCAGATAGATTTTCCATGGAAGTATGGTCCTCAGTGTGGGTGGGTGGGCTGAAAACAGAATTCCATCAGCCAATTTTGCACAGAGCTAGTAATGGCATGAATGAAACCATGGTGAACTACCAGGGCATGGTAGTTATTCCCGATCAAAATGGAATGCAAAGGCATTTCTGACGTGGAGGAAAAAACATGCTGAATCCCACTAAAATAACCACTGCCTGACGTGAAAAACATCCCCTACAAAATGAGATTAAGAACCAAAATTGATGCATTTCAGATGGCAGAAAGAAACAACTGCCACCAAAATCCTTTCTAGCTAACAATAAAGATCACATTTTACCCCATTCTTTCTTGATCGAATTTTCCCCTGCATTGACAGCATGCCAAAAGCCTAATGGTGGGGTAGTCTCTGTGTGCAGCTGCTATACCTAATTGTCCAGCAGCAAGCAAAATATATTGCTATGGATTTAATTTCCCCCAAGTCACTGTAATGTGATACATTGTATAGAAGTATAGTGGCTTGCACCAATGGGAAAACCTAAGGAAATCCCCCATGGGAGAACTGGGGATCACATTTACACCACATTAGGGAAAAGTTGTGATTCGTTAACACTGCCTTAAAATATGGAAAATTTTATTATGGCTCTGAAAAAGTCTCCTGAAGAATAAAACAATCTGTTATTGGATTGAATCTGAAATTAGTTTCAAGATTTATAAGGTCTCTTCACACACACACAACAGCCTCATCAGCCAGTAATGTGTATGAACTATATAGGCATGATACATGGGACTTCCTAAGCCTCATTCTGCAGAGATGAAAGTGTAACACTAGAGCAGGCCTGGCATCAGCAGGTCCCATCAGTGTTTATACCTGCCCTAGGACCTTCACACTGAGTAGCTGGGTCTGCAAGCCTCCATTTTAATTGTCTGCAATGGCCCAGAATGACACTACAGTTGGCACTCCAGGGCATTGTGGGAAATTAAAATGGTGGCTCCCAGCTACCCTTGGAGTTCTGCTGCTGCTGGCTCTGCCAAATGAGCCTGAGAGAGGCTATCAACATAAGAGAGGTTCCACCAGAGGACACTTTTGCTAAGGTCCCCCTCAAACCTGGAACCGGACTTGTACTAGAGAATAAGCTAGTAGGCCAGGAAAATGAAAGATGACCTATAGAAAATCAAAAAGAAAAAATCTCCCTGCATCTGGTCAATGTGCATACAATAGGTAGCTAGAAATCAGAGTAGCAACAGGGGATGCCACACTAGCAACTTCAACAGTCACGAGAAACTAATCTCAGTTGCAGAGAAAGGCATAGCAGTCAGTGGGCTGTAACATTTGAGAAAGCTGCACCGATCACTGTCTCTTACCCAAGGCTTGTTTTTCTTGTCCAGCCACCTTCTGACGCTAAGAGCCACACACCTCCCACCTACTGGCTCCGTTTCAAGACACTTTCTGGAATGCTGCCCTAAGGTGTCACACAGTCTGAATGTTACATGTATTGTTGATAAGAATTCATTGTATTTCATAGGAGTGCTATTCCTATATGCTGATTGTACGTGATCAGTAACAGACATGACTAGTTGTGTGTATGTGTGAGATAACTATGAGTAATGGAATGTATTCTTGGAATTGAAGCCACCAGTGGATAGGCTGGTGCTGGAAGCAGAAATCTGTTTAGCAGAGAGGCTTGCATCTAGGTATCACTGATGTCAATACCAGACCTGGCCACATTGAGAATAGTAGTATAACCGAGTTAAAAAGTAAAGATGAAGTCATTGACATTGTCAGAGTTATAAAAAGCAAAGGTTAGATCTGGTTGCAGAGAGAGTTCCTGGGAAAATGGGAAACTTGCCATTCTTGCTTAAGCTGGCTCTGCCCACCATGCCCTCCATTTAGGTCATTATGAACCTTTGATATTGACTGTGAGATTGAGAGGAACTTAGGTTTTACTATGTTAACAATATGCTTGCTACTACTCTTTTAGGGATTAAACCTTGTATGTATTTAGGGAAGTTTGTGATCTGCCTCATCTTGGCTAAAGCTTGCTATTCTCTTAAATTGTTTGACCAATAAATATATATTCTTTAACACTGCTTTGTATAGTCTGGCTTGAGAGAAGTTTCAGGGACCACTACCCATACATTAATTCTTGAAGCCCAAAACACTTGGTAAGTATTTGCAAATCTATCATTGAGTATGGTCTGGTCTCCCAATTATGGAATGATCTCCCCGACGAGGCTCGCCTGGCACCAACATTGTTCTCTTTTCGGCGCCAGGTCAAAACTTTCCTCTTCTCCCAGGCATTTAACAGCATATGATGAGGGTTTTGTGTTTTTGTGTTGTTGTTGTGTTTTGACCCAGAAGGATATTGTAATTTTAACTTGTTTTTATGCTTTATGGTTTTAAATTTTGTATATCGGTGTTTTTAATGTTCAATGTTTTTAATTTTTGTAAACCACGTATATAAATGGAATAAAATAATAAATAAAATGAATAAATTAATTTAAAGCCATTGTATTCTCTCTTGATCCATTGAATCTCAGATACACCAGTTCAACTTTGGGAAACAAGCAAGTCAGATGGAGCGAGAAACAGTTATTCATCTCAAAGGTGCTTGAAAAGCAGCACAGTGCTTAACATGAAGCAACCAAACACAAAATAGGCATGCATCATGTCAGCTGGAAGGCCATATGTGTCTGTTGTTGTTTCATATTCAGGTATAGTGAATTAACTCTATACTGTCTCTTTAAATGCAGCCAGTCTTCCAGGCTCTGCCCCCACTCTGCCTGGCTCTCTTCCCTTGGACCTACAAAAGACTCTGCTGGAGGGCTGTCCATGGAGCCCTGCTAAACAAGTCTCTATAACCCTGTTAATAATAATCCTGCTATGTTAGCAATCCCTGAATCCAGCAGTCAAGGGTCAGCAGATAAAACATATGTTATTCCAGGGGTAGGCAACCTGTTATGTTCCAGATGTTTAGAACTACAACTCCCAGAATGCCTGGCCACTGGCCATGCTAGCTGGGGCCTATGGGAGTAGTAGTCCAAAGCATCTGGAGGTTACCAAGTTGCCTATCCCCGTTGTTCACTGCTTGGCCCTTTAAAATACAAAGATGTAGTGGCCTAATAGGACTAATTCAGGAATAGGTCAAAGTCAAAAATGCCCTTGCATAATTTTTTTAAAAATAATAATAATCTGATGCAAAGGTGATGCAATGTGTATGACATGTCTCTCCAAACCACAATAGGTGACCAGCAATCATGCATCCAGTTTATACATTAGAAACAATTTTTTAAAAACAAATTGAAATGTTTTGGCTTAAAACACCAGCTTCAGTCACAAATGGGAGTATGCTGTAATACCATTTATAAACTGAGCCAGGGCCAATCATGAACAGGCCAAATCTCAAGGCGGTGGTGGTAGTGGTGTTGCTTTCTCCAATTTTTCAGTGATATCTTTGAAATATTTGTTTATTTTCATCAACAGTGCTCATTGCACGTATACCTCCAGTGAGAATCCAGTCCATAACATTCCCTGTGCCACAGGAAGACTTAACTAAACGAGTTGACTCTGTGGTCGGACTTCCTGAGAATCCAGGCCATAACATTCCCTGTGCCACAGGAAGACTTAACTAAAGGAGTTGACCTTGCGGTCGGCCTTCCTGAAGTTCGATTTCGTGCAGCTATGTCAGGAATCATTACATAACATTAGTCCATTAGCAGCTAATGATTAGCTACATGGTATCTGATGGCTACCTAGATAGAGCCACATGATCTTAGTTGCAGAAGTAATTGTCAAAGATGGAGGTCCCTTGCCAATGGCCACAGTTAGGGCCTTCCCCTGCACTCCAAATCTAACCATTGATAACTGCAGGAAGGAGTGCCCAATTATTTCAAAGAGAGCTCAGTCGTTTTTAAAAGTTGAAAATTAGGTTAAAATTTCAACATGAAAATCGAACTAAAAATTCAACACAGAGCTTTTCTGTACATTCACCACTTTTTACTTTGTGTTCAATGAACACACTACTACCTTTGGTCCCTGCTTAGTGATAGTAGCCAGGAATAGTACAGAAATAGTGCTTTTGAATCCATACCATCCTCCTCCTTGCTGCTTCTCTCAACTCTTGTTTACACACATGCACCAAAATGAAATTGTAGAGTTCTGAGATAATAGAATGGACTGCACCATGTCATATCACACACATTTTTGAATAGTGCTTCTCATGAAAGACCTACTGCAGGCAGAAAACTAGCATAGCAGGGAGAAGCCTGTGGTTAGAATCTTTCCCCCTGTGTGCTCATTATTTGCAGGGAGTTCTATAATAAAACATGGCTGAATGTTCCAAAATGGCATCACCTGCCTGCGGTTTGCAATGGCACAGTCTACTCTGCCCCCATCAGGATTTTGCCACTTCATTCTGCTGAGGTGAGGAATTCAAGGTTTGTTTCTATGTGAACATCTGCATGAAAACAGAAGGAAAGCGCTTCTGAATATTATCCAGATTTTCATGAAAACGGCTTTGGTCTATGCAGAGTAAACACTGCCTTAAAACCTGCTTTTCATAGGTCAAACTACACTTTCATCTGCTTTAATTTGCAGTTGGGTGGCTGGAGTCCCACATGTAGAAGTGAACATCATCAAACCCATAGATGCTGCTGAGCCAATGAGAGAGGCTTGCTCCTGTCCCTCTCCGTGCTCCACTGTTCAGAGTAGTTTAATGAAAGAGATGTGCAGGATACATTCCCCTACACCTCTTGCCTTTGCATCCACTGACTGTGATCCAATATTGAAGCCTGGGGACAGACGGTCTGGCAGACAGGAGGCGTCAAGAGGGAAGGTGCTGGAATTGCCTCCCTCTGCTAGCACTCAGGAGTCAGCAGCAGGGACTACTGCTGCTGCTGCCTCCATTTCCCCTATCAGAAATAAGCCTCCTCCTCCTCCCGCAAACATACAGGAAAATCACAGACACATATGAATGAATCGGCAGCTACTATCTTTGGTTGGAAAAGCAAATTGCTGCGTTCCTCTGAAAGGGTGACCCAGAGCAATTCCATGACTGGGGAGGCTTGTTCCCAGCCCTGAAGATGCTCCCTTGCTGTACTGGCAGCCCTTTCTCCTTCCCCTATGGGTATTCCTTAGCTGTTGGTGTCTCATGTGACTGAGAAGTTGCAGATGCCTCGCAACTGCAAAATATCACTAGGGTGACCAGATAAAATCCAGGTCAGGGCTCATGTAACTTTAACAGTTGTAGAGAAAAGGGAATTTCAGCCAGTGTCATTTGTATGCAATTAGTTCCTGGTGAAATTCCCTCTTCATCCCAACAGTTAAAGTTGCAGGGGCCCTGCCTTCTTTTGTATATGGTCACTCTAGTATAGTGCATGCACCTTTAACTGTTGGGATGAAGAGGGAATTTCACCAAGAACTAATTGCATACAAATGACACTGGCTGAAATTCCCTTTTCTCTACAACTGTTAAAGTTACATGAGCCCTGACCTGGTTTTTATCTTGTCACCCTAATCATGGCTGGCTGCCCCTCTCCTACCCTTCTAGGTATTCCTTAGTTGTAGGTGTAACGTTTCTGCAAAGTTGTGTCTCTCAACTGCAAAATACCATACCCCTTTTCCTTCCCTTGTTAGTTGTAGGTGTATCGTTTCTGCGAAGTTGCAAATTTCTCGCAACTGCAAAATATCACAGCTGGCTGCCCTCTCTCCTTCCCCTCTGTGTATTCTTTATTGTGCACTACACATAAACCAGCTATTCCACTATTGTGAATGAAACAGCTACTGCTCTTATGAATGGGAAAAGGAGTCTGCTTAATGTGAAAGCAGCCCTAGTGCAAAGCTTGTTTCCCGCCCCTCTCCACCCTCCCCCACTGCTACTCCTCTCAACCAACTAATGGGAAAGGCAGTGAGAATAACCAGCCTGCCATCGCCATTCATAAAAGCAGGCTAGCTACTCTCTCTTTCTAAAGCAGTAAGTAAGTGTGCAATTTCAAAGGGGAATAGAATTGCTATCATGCATTTATGAATGGGAATGGCAGGTTAGTTACTCTCACTGCCTTTCCCATTCATAAATGCACGATAGCGATTTTACTCCCATACAAAATTGCACACTTATTTACTGCTTTAGAAAGACAGAGTAGCTAGCCTGCTTTTACGAATGGGAAAGGCAGGCTAATCTCACTGGCAACAATAGTGCCTATGGGGAAAAATAGTGAATGGGGGAGGGGAGGGGGGCCACCTCTTGACCACATCACTGCCAGTTCACAGAGGGGCACCCAGGATTTAATGTGGAGAAACGGAGCATACTGCAGGGGAACTGTAGGGGAGCCACTTTAATAATAATTTTTTTAAAACTGCTTTCAGAAAATGCAGCTTTTCAAGAGGTAAGTGGCTGGTTGGCTGTGGATTGGCCATAACGTCATGTGGCACAAAGGACCCAAACTGTTCTCCCTTCGCACCAAATTGCACATGTTGATTGCCCCCAGGAGCAATGGATTCCTTGGAAATTTGTTTGGTTTAATTTTAGAGAAAGAAAGAAGGTCATTATCTCCACACACCTAACTCCTTATTTTGTCTTAGTCCTAGACTGGGAAAGAGAAGGGTAGCAGCAACACAGCTGGGGCTTGTATTTGATTTTATAGTTCCCTAGTATAGTTCTTGGAAACTTTTTTTATTTTGTGAGAAGAAACATTTTGGTGAAGGAGTGGGAGGGGGGGCAGTTTCTCATTTAAAATGATAGAGAGAGGGAGAGAGGGAGGGAGAGAGAGAGAGAGAGAGAGAGAGAGCTGCAGAAAATCCATCAGTTCGGCTGGCTGCTTCCCATATGTTCCATGGAAGTCAGCCAGTGTGTCACATATTCACTCATTTTGGGGCTAAATATCTTTTTCATTTCTGAGTAGCTTCAATTTTCTCTGTGTCTCAGGGAATAGTTTATGAGGAAATAGGACCTTGAGGGTAGACAGATGGAGAAAAATCTCTTCTCCTCACACAGCTGATCACTGTAATCTTTCATCTCCCTCTGCGCAGACACAGCCTGCTGGCATCCGACTCTTCCTCCTCAAATAGTCTCCTCATACCCAAAAAGTGCATGTGTTAAATGGTGCCCGTGATTTATCTAGAGTGTTTTCCAGACGGGCTGCAGTCAGCCCAGCTCTAACAGACACAGACTGAGGACCACAACATATAAAAACTCCTTGTGAGTTGCTCTGCTTCTTTTTGCCACTTCAGAACAGGCCTAGGTCAGCCCTACAGGAAGCGTTGGACTGATATGATCTCCTAGCTGTGTGTAAACAACTCACTAGTAGGGATATTACATGTCAGGTTGCTGACCACCGCTCATCTGAAGTAAGCTTTTCCTGTTTCGTTTGCAAATTTGACAGTATCAGACTTGGGTGCAATAAGAATTAGAGGTGGCAAACTCCCTACAAAAAATAACTGTCACTCACAAACTGGTGTTTGTGTTTACCATCCATCTTGCTTTGCCAATTCATCACTAGCTGGTTGGATCTGTCACTCTTTTGACAGAACTGTGTTTTCATTTACTCTGTGTATTACCTTGTGCATAGTTTGGCCTCACCTCTGCTTCTCACTACATATGGGATATCTGTGACCCTATCCACTGTTCGGTGACTGGTGTGTGCATCTGACAACGTAGGTTCTGGTCCATGAAAGCAAATGTATTATTCTTAGATGCCATGAGATTCATTCCTGTTTAATGCAAGCTGCATGGCTGGGTGACATACCAAGATGGAGAGCATGACATTTAGAAATAGATAGAAGTGATGAATAGTAATAAATAGGGTGACCATCCACCCGGATTTGTCCGGACATGCCTGGGAAATGGGGAGCAAATCTGCATCCGGGCGGAAAAACTGTTTTGGGGGGCCAAATCCGGAAATTTAGCCCCCCAAAAGGGTGACCAGATGGCCCTGGGGCGATCCGGGCCAACCGGGGGGTGGCGGGGCAAACCGGGGCAGCAGGGGGTCACGTGGCAGTGGCGGGAGGCTGGCGGCGTAAGGCACTTACCTGCTGGGGCGTCCGCTTCCCTCCGGTGCTCGGAATCTACTGAGAAACAGGCTTCGCGCCCTGTCCCTCAGTAGCGCACCGGGTGATGACGTCATCACCCGGCGCGCTACTGAGAGACAGGCCAGGAAGCCTGTTTCTCAGTAGATTCCGAGCACCGGAGGGAAGCGGATGCCCCAGCCAGTAAGGAGCGTGGGGTGGGCGGCGCAGCGCAGGGGGGGCGGCGGGGGGTGGGGGGGCGGTCAGTGCGGCACGGGGGGGTGCGGGGCGGGGGGTGGCACGGGGTGGGGCGGGGGGGTGCAGGTGGGGGGGTGGCGCGGGGCAGGCGGCGGTGCGGGGCGGGCGGCAGCGCGAGGCATGCGGGCAGGGGGGCGGGGGGCGCAGGGCGGCGCGGGTGCACGGTGAAGGGGTTGTTTTGGGGGGGTGGCGGGGGGGGTCCAGAATTTTGATCCTCAAAATCTGGTCACCCTAGTAATAAAGATATATATATATATATATATATATATCGGAAGTACCACTGGCACTCCAAACAGTGCCAGATGACTGGGTAGATACAGTGGCAAAAGGGAATGAGGAATTAGGTGTATGGTTGCTAGATGACCAGAAAAATCCTGGCCTGGTCCAAGTTTTTTTTTTTTTAGTCTCTTGGCCAATTGCCAATATTTTATTTTATTGTAAAAGCCTGACACCTGATCTGGCTGTGACCATTTTTGAGTAAAGCCAAAGTGAAGTCAGTACTATCATTTTCACTTCTGTGCACAACATGATTAAACTGTACCTCACACTCCTACATTAGGCTGTCAGGTTGTTGAGCTCAGCCACAGTGCAAGACTGCAGGATGCGTGCAGTGATGTAGGTTTTCCAGGAAAAAATGAATTGGAAAAAAGTTCAATGCAAATTAGATTCAGTTGCATAGGAAAAATAACTGTTTGCATCAGCAAATGTCCCGATGCCCTAGAGCAGGGGTGGGCAACGTGTGGCCCTCCAGAGGTTATTGGACTCCAATTCCCATCATCCTTTACCATTGGCTATTCTGGTTTACAGCTAACAGGAGCTCTAGGCCAAAACCTCTGGAGGGCCACAAGTTGTCCACCCCTGCCCTAGAGAGATCTAATTTACCATGTTTATTTTATTTGCATTTAGTTTTAAAGAAAATACTTTAAAAAATACTCCATGTTACTTTTTTTTTGTCCCAATACACCACAAATAGTTGACCTGAAATATTTGAGTGGGGAATTAAAACATAATTTAAATGCTATATTATGCATATTTTTATTGGGATACTTGTCAAAATTTTAAGACAGTAGCAGGAGCCCTACCCTCTTGACCAGATAAAAAAGAGTTGTGAGTTATAGGATTTCCCCACTGTCTAAACATGCATAGAATTGCACCCTCAGTACGTAAATAAATGGCAGTGGTAATTGTGGGGTCTGCTCTCATAACCGCTTCCTAATGTGATCCAGTGACTCTGCCCCAATCCAGATTGCAGAGCATTCACAACCCTTCTCATGGATTCGTTTCTTATCTGTGCCACCTACTATGAGTAAGAAATATAATCTCCTAAAATACATTTGTATATAGCTGCTTGTTTGTTGACTATGAAAACCATACCAGTGAGTGCCAAATGGGCTGCTAGCACAATGCAAAATGGTTGCGTAACCGTCACGGTCTCAATTCCATTTTCATGACCTCTCAGTTTGTATGTGCTTGAAAGCATCTCCACCCACTTTTTTTGTTTGTTTCTTTAAATGTGGGTGCTGACAAGCCAAATGGAATGTGCCAGCAACAAAAACGGCTGTCTGGAAGAGAAGCCTTCAAAATGGGGCAAATTGAATGCATGTGAACAGCATGCGTGAACACATTCGATAAATGTTATGAAACGTTAGCAATGGGAACAGTTGCATTTTCTCCAGCTGCCGTCCAACCATAATGCACCACTTCTCTTTAAAAGTCTGCAAAATCCACATGAAGACTCTCCTGAATGCCCTTGACATTCTCCAAACTTTTGCAAGGTTCAAGTGACTCCATGATTGCTAGCAGGTCATGATGTTCCACTTCTTATGGAAAATAATATACTTGGATTCAATAAACCAGGTTTGGTGGATCTAGGGCCTTCCAAATGTTGTACAACTCCCAACTCCCAACAGCTTTAACCAGCATGGCCAATGGTCAGAGGTGATGGGAGCTGTAGTCCAAGAACACCTGGAGGGTCACAGGTTCCTCACTCCTGCAACAGAAAGTGCTCCATAAAAGAAGAAGGTGGGAGAATTCTGCAACATTTTGCATGGCCAGTGAGTGTTTATACTCATTGGCCCATTGATCCCCCTTGCTGGACACTCATCAAGGTGCTTCACAAATCCAATCACTTACATTAAGTTAATTAATGTCAGTCTTATTACAATAAATTAAGAATCTTGAAAAAGTATCTTCCTCTTATATAGTACAGATCTTGAAAATTAATTAGCCTGTGCTCATCCGTGCCCTCTCTTTTTGGTGGTGCACCTCCTTGTTTTGGTCATGTGTGAATGGCCAGCCTAGCTCGCCTCAAGCTGATCTACCCAATTGGCTTGGAGTAAACTGTTTGTACAAAGCAGAGAATACGGTGTTTTCTTTGAGGAGTGGCTCTCCCAAGCCAAGAGCAACTGTTTGTTTTGTAGAAGCCCTGCGTGAAGTCCCAGCTCTTATTCCCAACACATTGCGTTCTCTTTTGAAAGACTCACCACTATGGCTGAATTCAGACAACACGATAGTCAATGGTAGGGTCATAATCAACTTTACAGTTGTTCATCTAGGGGGTACTCTCCACACAACATGGTAATAAATAATCAACTGTGGTGTGGATTAGGATCAGCGCTGAGTTGTCTATGGCACCATTTGGATGACACGATAGTCAATACAACTGACAATTGTTTCCCCGCCCCCCAGTTGCTTATCGTGTCATCCGAATTCAGCCAGTGTGTGGATAGCCTGTTTGAATTCTTATTGGCTACTAATAACTTTTTTTTTACCCCTGCCCTAGAATATTCTCCATCCTCTTTAATAGGCATGAAATCTATTTTTCATTGAGAGTGCATTGTACTAAATGAACTTATTGGCTTATAGAATATCTCAGATTTGTATGAAATACTAAATATACAGTTTTGAAGAATATAAAGGTAAAATATGTGTGCTTTCTAGATGTTCCTAATATTTTCAGGGAGATATATCAGATGTAAGAGGCTTCTTCTAAGTAAATGGCATCTTCTCCCTGTGCATTCAGACATCACGCTAACCCATGGTAGGTTAAATAAGTCATGATGGCTTATTTAACCTATCATGTGTTATTGTACTGTCTTTTGGCAGTTTTTAACCCATGATGGCTTATTTGGCCAAACTAACCCAGGCTGCCTCTACAAGAGGCATTTAAAGCTCTTTCAAGGCGCATTAAAAAAATTACCTCTACAAGAACAGAGCGCAAATCGGGCGTAGAGGCACTTTAAACAGCGCATTATCGAATGAGCGTTAAATAGCAAGTTTTATTTTGCTCCGGCTGTTAAAGTGCATTTTGCCTATGTGAACAAGCGATTCTCCGCATTAACTACCTGTAAAGCGCATTTGAAACAACCGGTAAGGTCACCTGTTGAGTGCTCAATTACCTCCTGCATACAAGCATTTACGATAAAGCGCTTCTGCGAATATGCGCATAATCGGCTAACAAGGCGTAAAGCCGAATTCTTGTAGATGAGGCCCCACTCTGATAACCCACGTCTACAGAGTGGGTTATTTAATCCATCATCAGTTATCGTGTTGTGTGGTGGTAACGGTGGGTTATTTTAATCACCTACAGAGTCGCTTGGCAAGCATGGTAAAAAAACCCACTGCAGCCGCTTTCCTCCATTCAGCAGATCTCTGTTTCCATGAACTGCCTTGGAACTGATTGCGCTTGTAGCCCGAACCCACCCGAATCCTTCCCCCAGCTGTATGTTCTGCAACCTCCCCAAGTGTCAAACACTCTCTCAGTCAATTGGCAGCAGCTGCGCAGGGTTGTTGTTTTGCCTTGTGTGCATTTTTGCTGGGGGGGGGGGGCTATGTATGATGTTCTCTCCTGCTCCTGCAAATGTCCATGGTGTTATAGCTCCTATCTCCTTTTTTGGTGAAAAAGGGCTTTCGCTCATGTGGCTTTGTCAGTGCACATGGTCTTCAATGGGCCTTGTGTGCATCCCTGCTAGAGGAGGCTGTGTATAAAGTTTGGTCCCAATCCCGCGAACTATTTGTGCCACCCCCGTTTTGGTGTACTTGGGGGGGTTGCTCCTTTGTGTGTAATCACGCAGGGTTTTGATGGTACATTGGGTGCCTCCCGACTAGGGGAGGCTGTATATGAAGTTTGATTCCAATCCTGCATACGTCCAGCATTTTAGAGCCATCATTCCCTTGTCAGGGTGATGCTTAAAGTGCTGAATTAACCTCTCCTTTCTCATTGGGATGATGTGGAAGCTATAAACAGGCTGCTGCGATGTTGTCAATGGGTGAAACAGCACCACTACTCGGGTGGGAGGATGCAGTGGGACAGGGGGCAGTTGGATGACTCAGATTACGCCTAATAGCTTAATAAACTTCTTGCAGTAGCTTATTTGTCCAATTATGTGGGGGATAACAGTAACTTATTTTCAAAATAAGCTGCTGTGAGTAGCTTATTAACCCCTTATGGCTTAAAGTGACATCAGAATGCAGCCAATGGTACAGATGTTGAAGAATGCATGTTTTGCTCTTTCTCTCAAACCAAGTAGCACTATCATTTTTAACTGTATATGTATAAGCACTTTCGATTTCAGCAGTCACAAGATGGCAAGAATGATGGAACCCCCACGGTGAAAAATTTGTGTCAGCACGTTTAAATCAAACTTTAATTGCTTACAGCTGCAATTCTATATCTACTTTCCTAGGAGCAAGCCTCACTGACCTTGATGGGACTTACTTTTGAGTAAATGTGTATTAGATTGGATTGTGCTGTAATTCACCGGGGAGGATCATGAATTGTGACCTAGATGGCCTGCACCCCCTAAGCTTGCCTGCTGCCTTCAGGTGCGGCAGCGGATGCTGTCCAATTCAAGGAAAGATTCAACCGTCAGTCCAGTTGCTTTTGTACATGGAATGGGAGAGAGCGCCATCTTGTCTTTTGCCTCAGGCAGCAAAATGTCTTGGGCTGGCCCTGCTAATAGCCAGCCCAAGCTGTGAAGTAACACCACATTAGGAAAAATGGCGAAGAGTCCTTTGGCATCTTAAAGGACTGCTTCAAGTATTTAGGAGAAAGGGTGTTTAACCGCTTTCCACCTCTTTACATGTACATTAGGAGCTGGAGGGTAATGGGGAAGACTTGCATTTAAACTAAAAAGCTGTGAAAATCCTCCATCACCAGCTCTTGTGCTCATATGCTTTTATAGAGAGGCAACAGATCAGATTACCTCTTCTGCATTACTGAGAAAGCTCTCACCTGTCCCCAGGGATCCCAAACAGATAGCGCTTTCCTCAGACTGCTGGCAACAAAGAAAGAATGATGTGTATCAGGGTGTGTGTGTGTTTTCAAATGTGTATAGCCCCCGGTCTCTAAGCCAGCATCACATGTGGCCCAAAAAGTTGTGCATCCTTGGTTTAAGCCAAAGGATTAATGGAGAAGGTGGCCAGGATACTTACACCAGTGTCACTGATTCCACCAACACAATGAGCAGAACTTTACTATCTGCATTGGAGCTCTGGCAAAACACCAAAACAGGTCTCGGAATCCCTGAGCTGTGCCAGGAGGATAACCCCCCTTTAAAGGAATGGACCATGCAGTTTGTAGAAGCATATATATTAGGCTGACCATCTGAAAAGGAGGACAGGGCTCATATAACTTTAACAGTTGTAGAGAAAAGGGAATTTCAATCAGTGTCATTTGTATGCAATTAGTTCCTGGTGATATTCTCTCTTCATCACAACAGTTAAAGTTGCAGAGCCCTGCCTTCTTTTGTATATGGTCACTCTAGTATAGTGCCTGCACCTTTAACAGTTGTGATGAAGAGGGAATTTCACCAGGAACTAATTGCATACAAATGACACCTGCTGAAATTCCCTTTTCTCTACAACTGTTAAAGTTATATGAGCCCTGTCCTCAATTTCAGATGGTCAGCCTAATATATATGCAAGATTTACAGTGAGCAATTAAAGAGAGAGCAAAAGGCTGGAACCTAAATCTTTCCCTTTGCAACAAGGAGCAATATGGTATTTATTTGTCTGTATAGAACATCACATTTCCAGTCTCA
Source organism: Anniella stebbinsi (assembly GCA_029215795.1). Taxonomy (NCBI): domain Eukaryota; kingdom Metazoa; phylum Chordata; class Lepidosauria; order Squamata; family Anniellidae; genus Anniella; species Anniella stebbinsi. Next base: position 141,957,553 of record JARDYH010000005.1, on the reverse strand, counting down.
TTAGCACAATCCAGAGAAAATTAGATCCAGGCTAACAGAAATTCAAAAGTTAAGTTTCCCCCGGTTCAGAATATGACAGATTGCAGGGAGCAACAATGGAGTGATTGAGGGCCTATACTAATCACATCAATTGATATAAATTACTTTGTCAGCTCCACCATGCAGCTGCCTGTAGGATTTACACCTCATTAAGCTTCCAAGTGCTAAATGAATCAATAGGACTCAGTGCTACCATTTTTAATTAATTGTTCTAGTGATAGGACACAAGGAACACAGAAAGATATCACAAGAACTTTGCTTTCCATAACTCTGAACAAGTTTGTAGACACTAAAATTCCTCTACCATTTTTTTAAAAAAAATGTTTTTGCACATACATGATCTCTGGAGAGTCTCAAACTGCAAATAATAAATTACTAATTATTGATACAGCTGTTTTAAACATAAATGCATGAGGTATTTCATTTATCCTGTCAGGGCCAGGCTATGACCACGGGCAGTCATATTTGGAATCCACCATGGAGATGATAGACAGAAAGAGAGATGGCATTCAAATGTCTGAAAATACCCACCATCATCAGTCCCAAATACTGCCACTTTCATTGCTAGTGTACACATGTGCACTCTCTCTTCAGTGGTAGCAGGAAACTTTGGCACCAACAAGAATCTGATGGAATACTCGTGTTGTCTGTGATTACTATCGAAACACGTAAATACCCCAAAGAGAAGATGCTGGAGTTTGCATCTGCCTGGAAGTAACAGCTGGGAAGCCCTGTCTCCCAAACTCAGGTGCTTGGCAGCTACCTGTAGTTCTGCATTGATAAAATGCTTTCTTCATTCTCAAGGGCATTATTGTCTTATTCATATATTCTGGAGCTAAATGGGGCTAAGGGAGGCCCACTGATAGCAAGTACCTGGAAATGGCTCTACCAGTTGGAATAATACCAAAGAAAGCTACTTGCCTGCTTCTCATCATCATCTTATAGAAGGTGCCAGATGTTTCCAAAAGACTTCTCTGGGAATCATCCTCTTCCCTTTACTAGCAAGTTAATAGCTGCAGCTGTTTCAATATATATATATGTGTGTGTGTGTGTGTGTGAGAGAGAGAGAGAGAGTTATTTTTAGCTTTTGCATATCTTTATATTGAGCGCTGCTAAATTGGGAGTCTTGTGCATGGCATGAGTCATATTGCAAAATAATAGGACTGAGATTTTCAATGGAAAGTTTTAAAAATGAACTGATGACTCAAACAATGCCATGATGTTCAGCAGTGCGTCCCTGCCCTTTGTTGTCCAAATCTAAACAGGGCATATTCACACAGCTGCTAGTAGCTGCATGTTTCTTCTTCACCCCTCTGCTTCTCGTGTTCAGTCCTCGAGATAAATGCAGAGTCATCCGTATCTTTCATCAGGGCTGTGTGCCACCATTTTGCTTTTCCATGCCATCACTCAGATCCCACACTGAAGGTTTGCATTTACCTGTAAACTGTGACCTGTTCTGGTGAATGTTTCAGACAAGGGGGGTCGGTTATCACTGATGTCATCCTTAGGGTGAACATATGGAGAGGAGGACAGGGCTCCTGTGTCTTTAACAGTTGTATAGAAAGAGGAATTTCGTCAGGTGTCATTTGTATGCATGCAGCACCTGGTGAAATTCCTGCTTCATCACAACAGTTAAAGCTGCAGGAGCTATACTAGAGTGACCAGATACAAACAAGGGTAGGGATCTTCTCCCAGCATTGTCTGTTTCTCCTGCTATCCACATCCTGCACTTTTATCTCCAATCTGGGGGGGGGGGGTCCTCCTAGGGGTGGGACTTGGAAGACAAGCCCTACCCCTGGAGGAACCCAAGAAATCTCTATGGGTCAGTGGTTCTGCGCCCCTGGATTATCACAAGTAGGGAAAATAGGTGAACCCTACCAAAATCAAATCACAAGCTAAGGACTGCTTCAAAAATTAAATGTTTCTTTACATCCTTGTTGTTTGCAAACATGTTTCTTGCATTCATACCTTACATTTTTAATAGAGGTGTGGTTTATACCCCAATTGTAGTGGTTTGGAAAACACCCTAATACAGTTTGGACCAGTTCAGAGCCCAGCTTCTTCAACTCAGGTCTGAATCCAAATTCAGAAATCCACTATCTTCATACCTTCTATTGACTATAATTGGAAATCAACCAACGGCTACATTTTTTTCCTATTTATCAGAACTAGATGGTGTTTTCAGGCATAGCAATCCCTTAGGAGGGGACTATGCCTGCCAGATTTCAGACAAATAGGTGCAGAGGGGTTTGTGCTACATTCCTTTAAAAGTTGATGGTGTTTTGAAAGAAAGAACTACTGATAACTTATTTTATTATTCCATTGCAGGACTGCATTAAATTTGCTGGCATAATTGCTCCTTCTGAGAGAATGAATTCTGTAAGGAGCTTTGTGCTAGAGCAGCCTTTGAGGGTTTCTAAAACAGGATGTGCTTATTGTCAAATTTTTTTGTGGGCCAGATCACATATTAAATGAGGTAGGATTAGAGCCTAGATCCTCAATTTCAAAATCCTGCTCAGCAGATAAAAATTAGATGGTATCTCTCTGTCTGTCTGACAGACTGACACCAGGTTCTTTCTACCTTACACCTTCTGTGAAAACCATGCTCTAAAGCAGGGTTGAGGAACCTGTTGTTGGACTCCAACTCCCATCAGACACAGCCAGCATGGCCAATGGTCAGGGACGATGGAAATTGGAGTCCAACAACATCTGGAGGGTCACAAGTTCCTCATCCCTGCTGTTGGGAGGGAAGGAAAGTTGTGTTGATTTTTCACATCACAATCTCTCTTAATGTCTCTCTTTTTCCTTGTTCCCTTTCTTTTCACCCCACATTTCATCTTAAGGTGATATGGAGAGCACAACGGCCTGGGAGAATCTGAGGCCCAATCTCAGCTCAGGTGTCAACTCAATGGTTGGCCTAAGAGGCCAACAACTATAGCCTCAATTGCCCATCTGTAACATGAGGACAATAATCATGGGTGACTTTGTATGGCTGTTAAAAGGATTAGACATAATAATAGGCTGACCAGATAAAATCCAGGTCAGGGCTCCTGTAACTTTAACAGTTGTAGAGAAAAGGGAATTTCATCCAGTGTCATTTGTATGCAATTAGTTCCTGGTGAAATTCCCTCTTCATCACAACTGTTAAAATTGCAGGGGCCCTGCCTTCTTTTGTATGTGATCACTCTAGTATAGTGCCTGCACCTTTAACTGTAGTGATGAAGAGGGAATATCACCAGGAACTAATTGCATACAAATGACACTGGCTGAAATTCCCTTTTCTCTACAACTGTTAAAGTTACAGGAGCCCTGACCTGGATTTTATCTGGTCACCCTACATAATAAGCCCGGTTCACACATCATCAACAACCCATTGTTAACAAACTGTGGGTTGTTGAAAATGCAGTGAGAGCAAACGTGTGTGCGGTTCCTGCCCACCCGCCTACTCCCATTACAATAAACCACCCAGGAATGCTCCACCTCAGGGTTTTTTTTTTCTGTGATGCCCAAACCTGGTAATCTGGGTTTCTGGGGGACAAACAACTCAAGAGTTTGAACACATGGTTGAACTATGGGTTCAAATTCTTGGTTGTTCATACCCCAACAATGTAGAGTTCCAGGTTTGGATGTCACAATAAACAACCCTGGGGCGGGGCGTCCCTTGGTGGTTTATCACAGTAGGAGTAGGCAGCGGGTTAGGACCCAGCATACATGCTTTCACATCCCTCCCATTCATGGATAGTTGTGTCGTGATTGTGAATGTAAAACCATTACAGAAAGCACAATCTGTACTAATGGTTTGTTTGTTTGTTTCATTTTAACCTACCTTTCGTCTTAGTAGCTCAGATTAGAATACCCCTCCCCCTCTCCATTTTATCTTCACAGCAACTCTGCAAGGTAGGTTAGTGTCAATGTATTGGAGGAGCCCTGCCACCCAGTGACCTTCAAAACACTATGCCACACTGATTCCCTTGATGACGGTGACAATGCAGTGCCCACACAGCATATAACTCTCTGGCTCTCAAGACACTTTTCTCACGACACTTTGCTGAGCAAGCTGATTAAAGGCAGCTTAAAATGTTTTGGAAAATGCTTCATTCTATGGAAATATTTCTTTAAAAAACCAAACCTGTTTTCCTTTTTTTAAAAAAAAATTTAGGCAAGAATTCATCTTTGCCAAAACAACAACAAGAGGTCTCCAAGTTAAATCCTTGTAGATGCCTATGCTAAATACAACAATGTTTAAGCAGTATTGATTCTCCTTTGTAAATGTGGGATTTAGAACAACATCCATCAGAGTAATAATACCCCCACACACACACACAAAACATAAAAGCTGCCAGATCCTTTTATAAACTCTAATTGCTTAGGAGTTTTTGATAATAGAGTTCTGCGTGGCAACACAAGCACGGGACCTGACAACGAAGAGCATGAAAACCATGTTCTTATGTGGAAAGTCACTTCACACCTCGATTACAGCTTCTGCCAACCACTTCAGATGTGAAGTATAATGTTTTCTTTGGCGAGAGGATGCCATTAGCACAATAAGTAGTTAGCACTGAGACTGTGAACTGAGCAGCACCAAGGGAAATCACCTCACAGTGGAAGCTCTGTGGATTTCTGTTTTCATGCCACTCGGAGGAGTCATTTCAATTGATTCAAACACATATCTGCACATGAACCACTGGTGTTCTGATTCCAACTGAGAGCAGCTGAAGGATACTGTGTGTCTGTTTACTGCACCAAGTTAGGCCACAGATATATGTACAGAAGCCTTCTTGGTAGTGTCTTTGAAATGGTGGCACCCATTTTTACCTGATTTATCAGTCTGGAACCAAGGTTTTTATTTTATTATTGTTACTAATTAGTATTGGTGCTACAAAGCCTACTTCAGGGTTGTTGTTTTTATGAGACATGTTGTGGCTACTATGAGGACATTTTAGTTCTTTAGCTGTATAGTGTTGTAAGGCTATTTTGTCACATTAGTTTCATCTGTTTGGTTTAAAGACTGTTATCCTTAGGTGGGTTCAAAATTTGATTGAACTAAATTCGCTTACTAGGGAGCAAGTCCTAGAAAACTCAGGACACAATCCTATGCAAGTTTAGCCAGAAACACCCCCCCTACAATTCCCAGCATACCCCAGCCAGCTTGCTGGAAGGATGCTGGAAGTTGCAGGGCTTCCCCGCCCCCACCCCCCAATCTAAACATGTATAGGATTGTGCTCTTACTGGGATTTACTTCTAGGTAAACATGTATAGGATTGTACTGCATACCATTGAATACTCTTTCAAAAGCTTCCTTCTGTTTCCATGGAATCACACACGGGGGATCTTCTTAACACAAAATGGCTCGTCACTGGGCCTGCCCTCATGCAGTCACATTTTCAAGCAGCTGCCGTGCTTCTGATTGTGTGTATGTGAATCAAACCTAAACTGCTCAGCAATACAAAACGTAAGGATTTATAGGACTCTCTCTGCATGCACTTAAGCTGGGTGCATTTTATTGATTCCTGATCAGGGCACATGGTGTGATTTGTTATCAGTGATTTTCCCTGTGTTGTTTGTACATCAACGGCGGCCCATGAATCTCCGAGCTGGGGTATTAATATAGCTTGAGAGCTGATCTACTCTAAGAATACTAACAGGTTCTTTAAGCCAAAATGACACCTCCCCCCCCCCCCGTTAATTAATTAATTGGGAATAACTTCTGCACTGTAGCACCAGACTTGCAAGTTCAAATATTGTTTAGAATATCATAATACTTCCATAGCCATACCTACAGGACTCTGGAGAGAGTGTGTGGAAGGGGGGATTTAAACTTGTAAAAATAAAAAAATCTGTGTTTTATCTCTGATCTCTCATAAACACGCTGCCACCTTCTTGTCTTTGTAACAACTTTTGTATTCAACCTTCCAGTACCAGTGTATTGTGCTCCTTATTGCCCCCTCTGGTAGTTTGAGAGAATGCATCCTTGACTATTTCTATGGCAGAAGGAATAGATGATTGAATTTGAGGGGGGGGGGGGTGTCTTCTCCCCACCACCAATTGCTTTTGCTTTCCAGATTATAGGATAATCCCTGTGGTAATTTCACCTCAGGCCCAAACTATGCATTACACGCACATGCTTGTTTTTAAACATCAACATTTATTTCTTGTTGTGGAGAGCAACAGGAGGAGTGAAATTCACTGAGGAGCGGGCAGGCAGAGGAGAGTGTCATCCATTTCTCACCTCAGGCCCAAACTATGCATTACACGCACATGCTTGTTTTTAAACATCAACATTTATTTCTTGTTGTGGAGAGCAACAGGAGGAGTGAAATTCACTGAGGAGCGGGCAGGCAGAGGAGAGTGTCATCCATTTCTCACCTGCTGCATATCGGCTGTGACCATGGAGTTGTGGCTGTAGCAGTTGTCCAGTGGTTGTCCAGATGTATTTGCAAAGGGAAGCACATGCTTGGAACCTCACCAGGAAAAACCTGCCAGACTGAGATGGGGGAGGGGGCTATCTAAATGCATGGAAGTCCCAGGGTGGGTGCGTGTTGGTGCTGCGTCAGTTATATAACGCAACAGCCTGCGTGCACCCACTCTGGGGCTGTCTGGCAAAGCTGCGGAGAAAAAACATCGGGGGCTTACCCCGACTTTTTCTCCAGAGTGAGGCAAGTACGGCGTCTCTGCCGTCTACTCTTGACTTGCGGTGGAGAGGTGGCTGGGCAGATGGCGACCCCTGACTGGGTGCTGTTCGCCCAGGCAGAGGGCAGGCCGGCGAGTTTAATGGCCGCTGGAAAGCCTGCACTGCCTCCCTGCATCTGTACCACTCGCCTCCGCCCCCTGCACCAGGATTTGGCGGTGGAGTGACGCCAACTTGGGGCCATGAAGACAGCTCCGGGGTTAAATAATTCCCCACCTCCTTGCTGAAAAATCTGCTCAAAATCACCCCCACCAGTCATCCAGATTAGCAAATGCAATTATATGCAAAAATCGTATTGGGACCTCCAGTTTTCTTTCAGCTCTTCAGTTGTGCCTGGCTGTGCTAATTCAAAGTGGGAAGCTTCAATATTCTGTAATTAAGCACCAAAGAGCAATGCTGTTCCCCCACTTTTTTTCATTTTTCTGCCAGCACCTGGTACAGGCACTCACCTTTCAGAGGCACCTGTGCTACAGGGTATTCCCCCCCCCCAGTCACCTGGCCTCAGTGCCACCCCCTTTCAGCTCTGTGGGAACAGATGGAATAATCATGGTGCTCGTTGCACAGTTAGCCCCCCTGCTGTTGCTGCAAGCCTTCTGCAGTTGTAATACACATAATTAGGCAAGTCAATGGCCAGTGCAGCAGATTAGAGCAGGCGGAGTTACATCCAGAAAAACACGCAGGCCAGTTTATCTACTGTACTGAATGGGTCTCTTTCCTCTCAAATTACTCCAAAAGTGCAGACAGGAGGCAGAAACTAATTATGCCACTATTGGTAAAGGGGGGTGGGGGGACGGCTTCACCAACCTTGGCCACTGCCAAGAATATTTAAGAGCGGAATTTATGGGATTAGTTCCTAGCTCGGCTCGCAGGTGATTTATACTTACATGACCCATTAACATTTATGACTCACTCACTGAAACCGTCTTCGCGTTCATGAGTAATTAGATGGCACATTGTTCCATCTTATCCCAGTTTTGAGTTGAACTGTACAACCATTGCCTTCCTGCAGAAACACCAGACAGAAGGCTACATGGAGCCCATTCACACATGAGAACAGCAACTGGTGGCTTGCTTGTGTGGACGTGCCAGTCCAAAAAACACAGTTTTATCACTTGACATCATCTCAAAATGCTACACTTTTCCATGCAAGCAGTTCACATGTTGAGCTGCCAAGGTACTGAGTGATACATCGTTGAACATGGCACACTCACGTGCCCGTTGGCCTTGATCAGGTTGAACTTTGCACAGCTGAAATTTTGCTACCAAATGTTTTCTTGCCCTTCCTGTAAAGCTGACGAATCCACAGCCTCGAAGGGACAACTGGACCGTGGGCCTACATTCTTAGAGAAAGACGGTCGAGAACTATATTAAATAAAAGCGAATAAATGATGTTAATGGTGCTGAAGTGATGCTGGAAAGAAGCCAGAAACTCAACGGTGCTTCTGTTGAGAGTCCGCCTTATCCTGACGCAATGTGAAATCGGCCCCAGACAGCAGCAGATGTGCTCCTTTCCTGCTTCCAGTCCTCATCTCTGTGTGTGTCATTAGAAACAATGCAGGCAGCCATCCAGAGCAGGAGTGTGTGTGTGTGTGCGCGCACACACACATGCGCGCACACACACATGCGCATGTTCTTTTGCATTCTCAGGCTGAACTATTGTGTAGCAGAGCCAAGTTATTCACGATTACAAAAGTTAAATCTGCACTGCCTTCATGTGTATTCCAACATATCAGCAAATGTATGGCACAACGTCTCTAAAACCTGTGATGAAATTTGGCTTCCTGTAGAATTTCAGGTGTTACCTTTTTTTTCTTTTTTTGTAAAGACTTGTTTCTAGTTCTCATGGTATTGTGAAACAGAAATGTTGGCAGGGATAGTATGTGAACAACAGGCTTTGGAGCATTGTACCTCTCTCTCTCTCTCTCTCTGGATCCTTGTCCCTAATGCCAGGCAAATCCTGTTCGGCAGCAGGGAGGAAACTGCTTCCTCCCTCCATGTTATTTTGACCCCCATTTTTTCAGACATAAAAGGCAACATTGTCCAAGATTAACCAAGACAATTAGGACAGCTTCCTTCCTACCAATACATAGTTTCTCCACTTATTTGCGAAAGTTTTGGACTTAGGAAAATGACAGATTGAAGGACAGAAGCTGTGCAAATTTCCTTCAGGACTTGTAAGCTCTACAGCTGAAGAACATGTAAGCCAACAGCTCACTATTTGTACTTCTTACTTGCTGCAACAGCTAATAACATCGTAATCTACTTGGTGAAAGACAGGCCGTCTTCTGCTCAACAACAAACGCGGGGGGGGGGGGGGGGGATAGATTTAAACAAACCAGGAAGGGCAGAGAGATAATGGTAGCGACAAAGAGCCAGACAGTGAGCAAGGAACCCATCAGGTCCAAGAGAGATAAATGTTGAAACCCAGTGGAAATGAGGCTGGCTGTAAGACATGGGTAACTGAGGAAGAGCAATAGCAGCAGCTACCTGTCAGGGCACAGGAATAACAGCAATGCCCAGCACTATGGAATGGGAGCCTAGGAGCACCGACAGAGAGCAGCTGGATGGTCTTATAAGGGATGATCCTTCAGGCCAAGTTCACAAGGAAGGAGTAAAAAGAAAAGCTAGGACTTGGGGGAGGTCCTAGCAATTCCACTTGACCACAGAGTGCAATTCATACATGCACTCTGCACATTATGATCGATCCAGCCATTCCTCATGGGAAGTGGCAGCTCCATTTGAATACATGCTGCTCAGTCTTCCTCACTCACTTTGATGGCGTGAACAGCATTTTATGCCTACCTGCAAGCTCTGATCTTCACTTGAGGCCCTCCTCCAAGAGTCTCCTCTGATGGGAATTCAGAGGATGGCAACAAGGGAGAGGGCCTTCTCTGTGGTGGCCACCCGCTTGTTGAATGCTGTCCCCAGTGAGGTCCACCTAGCGCCAACATTGTCAACTTTCCAGTACTAGGTTGAGACCTTCCTCTGCTTCCAGGCATTGGATAGCATATGATACTTAACAGGTTCTGGGATTTTATTGATGTATGTGCAAAATTATTTTATATTTTTGTATGCCGATGCTTTCGTATTATATTGTATTTTTAGGGTTTGAATCTTTGACTATCTGGCGATACAGAAATGTAATGAATGAGCAAAATGCATAAGCTACCCTTTTCATTGAAGGAAAAGAGGAAAGTATGCACCTACATCAGCATACACACTGGGTGATGGATTCATGATATTGACATAGCTATAGGAGTGCCAATTAGAATATTTATTCAGAAACATGTTCAAGCTTTCCTGGCTGCATAGTCCTCTCCCCTCTGATGGCACGGCATCCAAATAATGACACAATCCCACACTCATTCAAATCTTTGTCTTATCTTTTCGCTGCTTTGGAGAGCATCTCACCTTATCTCAGAAACAAACAGTATCCATGGACCGCTCTAAACAGCAAAGCCATTTATCTGTCTGACATGCGTTTCCTGGTTTGTTTTCTCCAACCTTGCTTGAGACATCAGCTTTGACAATATTTAGCTGTGTCAAAAGAAGCATGCTGACATACCCACTCACTCCAGAGGTATGAAGCTCTCTCTTTGGTACATTCATCATATACTTAGTTAATAGAGGCTCATCAGTGTTTCTTTCATTTGATATAAAATAAGCTCCACATAATCTTTCAGGGAGAGGACACAAAAGATGGAACTTTGAAGGAAAAATAAAGCTTTGGCCCATTTGCTGTGTTACTCTTGTACAGCACTTTAAGAATATGGGTTATCCGCCAGAAGACCTCTATTATAAAATTTAAGTTCAGTCATGAACTCATTGGATGCATTAACAACCTTAAGATGTTGATAATGAGATATAATACAGGGGATGGTATCCCTCCGCAATGCCTCCTTCCTCATTTGTTGCTATACTGAAGGCGGAGAGAGACGCCTTCAGGCTCAAAGTCACCCCGTTCTCGGCACAGCAACAAATCGCAAACGGAGGGACGCAGGAGGATGCACTCACTCCTCCTATGCCCTGCCCTCTGCCCGCCACAAAGTGCTGGCAGCTGGCGACAGGGGATGCTAGGAACTCCTGCCACCCTCAAGCAGCGGCAGGAATTCCTAGCATCGCCTGTCTCCAGCAATTTCTCTCTGTGGCGGGGACAAGAGACATGCATGTCCCTGGGAACACATGGGGCACCGCAATTGGCGGCACCCCACCCAGGGATGGCATGTGCCCATCCCGGGAAGCATGTGGGGAGCAGCTGATTGTGGTGCCCCATGAAGGGATGGCACAATCGGTGGCTCCCCAAGCACTTCCCGAGACTGGATTATTTCCTGTCTATAGAGCCCTGCTGGGCAAGAGCAGCAGGGGCTTTTGCCTCTCTTGCCTCATGACTCTGTAGGCAGGGGAAATAATCAACGGAGCCAGCCACACAACACAATAATCAATGGTTGGGCAGACAATCAACTCTGCACACCGTTGATTATTTGCATTGGTTATTTTGGAGAAATAACCAACCGCGGTGTGGTCTCCCCCGACGGATGACACAATAGTCAATGGTGGACTATTTAGTCTACCGTGGACTATTTAATCAACTGCTGACGATTGTGTCATCCGAACCCAGTCATACTGAAAACAAGCACTCTCTTTACATAGTTTTACACTGACATGCAGTCGATAGAAAATGTTAATAGTCTCATTCGAACAGTCCCATGCAATTTATTTTGGAGGTTTCCTGTTTAATCTTACCAATTTTTTTTTTTTTGCACAGATCAAATGTTTGCAAATTAGTTGTGTGAATCAGCTGCCATGTATACAAATCACCACAGGTGAGACAAGCTCTGTGGATTTTTGCTTTGGGCAGTTATTTGAGCTTACAATATGTTCGCTCAAGCCATGTAAGGAGGGGTGGGTTGGAAATCCTCCAAATATTTAGATTAAAATAAGAGCATAAGAAGAGGCCTGCTGATTCAGACCAAAGATCTATCTAGTCCAGTGTTCTGTTCCAGTTGGCTGTGGGAAGCTTACAAGTAGGACATGAGTATAACACACACACACTGTGTTCCCTAGTAACAGGTACACAGAGGAATACTTCCTCCAATACTGGAAGTAATATATACCAATCATGACTAACAGCCATTGATAGCCTCTTATCCTCCATTATGAAATAAATCCAGTTCCTTCCACAGTGGTTGGCTACACCCCTCCTCATGCTAGTTAAGCCATTTTTGATGAAAAACGTTTCAGTGTTTATTGATCACTGCAACACTGGCTTTGCAAAACCAGCTCAAACAGAAAAGGTCTTACAATGTTTTCAGAAGACACCAGGATTCTGACAAGTCTTCAGTGGGAAAGAATTCCAGACAACAGAAAAGTCTCTTCGTATAAAAATGATGCCCTCATAGAAGGCAGTCTCCTTAGCACGTGAAAGAACAGAGAGCTGCTTCATACTTTACAAGTAGGTTACAGCAGCATAGGCATTTTTTCCACAGTAAAAACACACAAGTGTTAAGGGGATATGTACCGGGAAGTTGCAGGTTTAGAGATGTGCATTCGCTTCTAGTGCAGTAAACACAAGTGGAACGTTAATGTAATATGTCTCTGATGGAAAGTATGAAGAAGTTCTGAGTGGATGTAGGAAATCAGTGTGCCTCCACTACTATGGTTTATAGGAACCGCGGATATGCATGATATAGGAAAGGAGTTTCTAAAATAGCATGCAACTTCACTTACAAAGTAAACCACGGTTTAGAGCAAGGGTGGATAACTTGTGGCCCTCTGGATGTTTTGGCCTACAACAATTGGGTCTTGTGGTGTGAGAAACAGTCCTTTTCAAGCACAACAGGTGAAGTACTCAGAGAGATGCAACTTAGTTGACGATTAAAAAACCCACAACTACTTAAACTCAAAACAATGAATTAGAACAGCATCTGCCCCAACAGCTGCACTATCTTACTGTAGCCACCATTTTTGCACTAGTTTCTCATTCTCCTGTTGGCTTTGACTGGTGAAAGTAGCATAGTCAGACTCTATTGTTTGTTAATTTGGAAGGTATAAAAGAGTTTGATGGACAGGAGCTATGATCTGGTAGAAATAGAAAGCTGTAAGATTAGAATGCTTGAGACAAAAAGATCAGGCTCAAAGACCTCCAAGAATGAGAGTGGGCAAAAGTGGAGCAGTGATGTGGCTCAGCAACTAGAACAATGACTCACCTGTTCTTTCTGGACAATTTCCGAAGACAAAACTACATGCTATGCGCATTGTGTGGATGGCACTGAAAAGTGCGTCCTCATGTGGAATTCCCCTCTTCTTCCCATAATGCTTAGGAACACTTATCTATATTGAGACATCTTCACGATTCTGGCCTGCTGAACGTCATTGATTGCCACTGGCAGGATTGGGGACATGATGACATCATGACACAAGTTTAAATGTTACTAATTGCTAGGGAGAAACTCCTCAACATAGGATGCCATTTTCAGTGGCAATCTTGTGTCGCCACACATAAATCAAAGCTCAATTTGACTTAGAGGATGTCACTACGCAGGAGTTTTATCTATTGCTAACAGTTAGAAAAAGTCAAATTTTCTTTCTGGCTAGTAAAATTACCTGAATATTGGAAAAGAAAGCTGGGGGAAGCAGAGGTGGAAAGGTTAAATATGCTAGAACAAAGTCAGACCGAAGTAATAATCTTTCCTCCACAAGAGGAGAGCCAGTGCTTTGGCCACAATACAGAGATTGATTTCACTAACACGGAAGTTGTCAGTTCCCAGAGAGAAACAGCTGTTCAGAGAAGGGACAAGCAAGCTCCCTCCTCAGCTGCCAGGCACAAAATGCAGGAGGCGAGGGTGAAGAATGGGCCACTCAGCTTTTGCAAAATGTGTTTCTTTAGAGCACCACAATGCTTTGGCGGTGTACATCATATAGCCCCATTTTTATTTTGAAATTTTCAGAAATCAGGCAGATTTAAGAAAATGTTTTGTGTCTGTTGCATTGTCTGCATCATTTATAATGCCTCAGCTAACCATGGTGGAAACTCATAATTAAATTCTTCTTTTAAAAAATGTAAGGATCCTGCAGGATTTTTAGGATGCTGAAATATACACCTGAAACTAGACTTGGTCTGCCTATTGCTAGCAAACAAAGCTTAACTACCCGTATTTCTTCGATTCTAAGACGCCATCGATTGTAAGACACACCTTAATTTCAGTACCACCAACAGAAAAAAAGCTTTGATTCTAAGTGTGGGAAAATCGCCATCAATTCTTAGACGCACCCTGTTTTTAGAGACGTTTATATGAGGGGGGGGGGGAAGTGAGTCTTAGAATTGAAGAAATAGAGTAGTATGGAACAAGAAGATGGCCTAATGGCTGGGGCACATGTCTAAAAGACAGAAAAATACCCTATAGGCTGAGCAATGCTGTTTGGATTATGGTGCACTGTTTGGAGAGCCATTCGAAGAGTTGCAACTAAATGACATTTCCTGTCTTACAGACTCATCTCAGCCACATGCCAGCAGCATAGTTAGAGTAATGATACCATGAAACCAAAGGTTCCTACTTATAGTGAAATGTATTTTGACTACTCTATTTACATGATTGAAAAACATAACCAAGTACAGCCGCATTTTACAAATAGGATGGATGCTGTACTTACCCGGCAGTAGGGATAGGAAAACCTGCCAATTTAAGTTTGCCAGTTTCAATTTTTCCCCCCAGTTTGAACTTTGTTCCATCCACAGTTTATTTTAAAACATCAGCATGAAAATTAGTACTTCCATGCTCACTTTTCCTAATATTGCCAAATATTTGCATTTTAATATGCAACTTTCCCCACTATTATGCACTTTCGTAAGATCCCCCCCTCAATATATGCATTTTTGATAAAGCAGCATAGCAAAATTCAGAGGTATGAATACCAAAGGATAACTTCATTTCAGTACATGTATTGGTTGAGAAGTATGAATTAGGTAAGTTCTCATCAAAATGCTAACTGAATGAATTTCTCCCCCATCCCTACCTGGCAGTGAGCCCACTGAACCCATCAGGATTTAGTGCCAAGTAAAAAGACACAGGATCTGGCTGCACTGGCACTGGATGTTTTGAATATGCAACTGCTATTGAAAGGTGAGTTTCCTGGTTGCAAGTGCCTGAAGCCTACAAGGCCACCGCTTATTGCTCTAAGTAGGCACACTAGACACCTTAAAATGCTTAAAAGCAAATAAACAGGGCCATAAAATTTTAGAAGCTGGGGACCAAATTAAATTTTAAAATCAAACAGACATTTAAACATAAATTTTCCCTATAAAGCAATTTACAGAATAGAAGCCAGCAAACCTTTATCAATGTTTGATTATACTTTTTGTAATACAACTAACCTTGTTGAATGACGTCACTTCAATAAATAACACAAGATTATAGAAGTCTCCTGAATACAGGCATCAACATTTGACTATTTTGCAGTGGAGCACTGACATATCAAGCAAGGTTCAATTCAGTCTTGTCCACCATCTTTCACGGAGTCTCTCAATTAGGAATACAAACAAAAACGGAAAGTATTTTTTTTAAAATGCATCCTACGTTGTCTCCACAGATTATTTGCTGAAGTGACACCTGACTGTTTAAATGAACCATAATAACAGGCGTCTCAGAACCAATGCACCCCCAGCCTACCCCATTTATATTTGCTTAAGGAGCTTCTTTCGTTGTGCCAAGAAACAGAAGAGCGCTGGGTTTTGGAGTCACCTCCAAGAAATGTCTCTTTCCATTCTGATCTGTTGAAAGTCCTTGAGGTTGAGTGATGCAGCTCGTTCCCATCCCTTGTGAAGTGCTGCTGCCGCGGCCACTGCCACCGCTTACAGGAGGCAACCCTTCAGGCTGCTCTGTAAGCCTAATTGCAGTCTGCATTTGCTTTCCTAATTCCTCTATCAGTTTCCCAGGAGCAGATGTAGATTGTAGAGAAGCCTTTGATTTTTCATTACTAACATCTAACGTCGAAGTGCCTGTGTCTCGCCTTAATCCATTACAGTCAATAAGTGCGGCTGTCCTCTCCTCTTGGAGTGTGCTTTGTAAAGGATTTATTTTCCCATCTTCGCTGGCTGAGGACTCTTGTTCATCTGAATCGGAGTCTCCTGTCTCATATGATGAAGTGCTGCTTGAGTCTTCAGAGTCACTCGCCTCTCCTTCGGAGGGAGCCAGCTGCTGCTTAGAAACGTCTGCGCCAGTGGCTTTTAACTCCTTTTCTTCCTCTTGAACAAGAAGCGCTGCTGCTTCCAGCTCATCTAGTTCAAAACCTAATTTGGCCTTACTCAGCTCGGCTTTCTGCACACACTCAGCAAGGGCTGCCAACTTCTTTGACCTTTAAAGAAAAAAAAGGGGGGGGAGAGAGAAAACATACAAGAGATTTTAGTATACTCTATGTGACTGACACAAGACATTTAAACCAACTGACTTCAACGATGACAGATGCATGATTAAGCCATGATGAGAGCTCCCAGTCTTGGGATTACCCAAGCTTCCAGAATATTCACATCCTGACTGTGTGTTTTGTTTGTGCTTCTGTTCTTTAGGCAGTTGCTGATCCTCAAGAGGATTTTTCTCTTATCCTATGCCTACCAAGACTCCTGAGCAAGCTTAGCAGCCATGGAATAAGACGGGGCAGACAAGCTTTTTCAGGTGGAAGGACACAGTGGTGAACAGAGACTCCCTCGGAGGCAGCATGGATGCGCAGGGCTGGAGGTGGGTTGGGCCAAGACAGGTGGAACCATGCATACACATATGTACCCTTTCCCCCTCTCATACACATACACACACACACAGAGATACCCCTCCTCCCCAGACATAGACAGACACTGACACCTTGTGCCCACAGGCTCTCTCGACACAGATACAAGCCCACCCCACCCCAATGCGACTGGGATCATTGGAGGGCAAAATTAAAGCTTTTTCCCTCACCACTCAGAGATCCTGATCAATACTGTGGTTTCTCCACTGCTGTGCTATCAGCAGTGTGGAAATGGCAATCTTGGCTGCATCAGGATCATTGGTGGGGAGGTTAAAGCCTGTCTGCCCCCCTCAGTTATCCTGATCAAGATCACTGTTTCCTCGTTTCCAGTACCAGTGCCAAAACAACAATCTGTTCCCTGCTGCCCAACTAATGCCTGATCAGCTGCGCAGTAGGGAAAAGTGGATGAGGCTCCTCTTATGGCATGATCCTCTTATGAAACTACAACTGATTAAAGAACAAGCAGAAACTAGAAATAAATGAGCAATACTCACAATGGAGGAATACACAAAATGGGTCTCACCTACCCTTCCCCAAATGATCTGTCTTGGGACTGTTGCTTTTTTAACTGGTTCAGTAATGATCTCAGATTATTATTATTATTATTATTATTATTATTATTATTATTATTATTATTATTTCTTACCCGCCTCTCCCTCTGGATCGAGGCGGGGAACAACATCAATACCAACAATATAAAATACAATATACAATACATAAACTGATTAAAAGCATATAAAATTAATACATTATTAAAATCAACAAAGTCTTAAAATTCGATTGGGTAGGCCTGCCGGATGAGATCAGTCTTTATAGCTCTCTTAAATTCTTGAAGACTGGTAAGTTGGCAGATCTCTCCCGGGAGGTCATTCCACAGTCTGGGAGCGGCAGAAGAGAAGGTCCTCTGGGTAACTGTTGTCAGCCTAGTCTTGGCCAACTGTAGTAAATTCTTCCCAGAGGACCTGAGCGTGTGGGGCGGATTGTATGGGAGAAGGCAATCCCACAGGTAACCTGGACCTGTAACCTGTAATAACCAACACTTTGAACTTTGCCTGGAAACTAATTGGCAGCCAGTGAAGTGATTTTAAAGCTGGCGTGATATGGTCACCCCTAGGTGATCAACCTGGCTGCCATATTTTGAACAAGTTGAAGTTTCCGGACTAGGCACAAAGGTAGCCCTATGTACAGCGCACTGCATCTATCTGAGCTGTCATTTGAAGCAAAGGATCCAGGAGCACCCCCAAGCTGCGAACACAGCCTTTCAGGGAGAGTATAAACCCTTCCAGAACTGGTTGACACACCTCCAAACGCAGGTTGGGGTCTTTGATAGTAAACACCACCATCTTGTCTGGATTCAGATTCAGTTTGTTTTTCCTCATCCAGCCCATTACCGCCTCCAGGTATTCATTCAGAAGAGACACACTATCCTTAGCTGACGCTATTGTCAAAGGCATAGAGAAATATATTTGGGTGTCATCAGCATACTGATAGCACCCTGCCCCATGCCTCTGGATGATCTCTCCCAGCGGTTTCATGTAGATGTTAAACAGCACTGGGGATAGGATGGCGCCTTGAGGTACGCTACACAACAGCTCCTTCTTTGAAGAGCAACTATCCCCAAGCATCACCATTTGGAACCTGCCTGAGAGTTAGGACCGGAACCACTGAAGCACAGTGCCCCCGATTCCCAATCCCCTCAGGCATTCCAGAAGGATATTATGGTCGATGGTATCGAAAACTGCTGAGAGGTCTACAAGTACCAGCAGGGGTATACTCCCCCTGTCAATACTCAAGCATAGATCATCCTCTAAGGCGACCATAGTGGTCTCAACTCCTGCCCTGAAGCTCGGAGTTGAAAGGCAACTGCCCTCTCGATCACCTTACTCAAAAACAGAAGATTTGATACTGGTCTATAGTTATTAAGATCCAGGGGGTCCAGGGAGGGCTTTTTTAGAAGTGGTCGAACCACCACTTCTTTTTATCAGGATGGAAAACTCCCCTCCCTGAGAGATGTATTAATAATATGTTGTCATTGTAGCCTAATTACATCTCCTCCCTGGGCGACCAGCCAAGAAGGGCAGGGATCTCCCTCACTCATCCAAGCAGCTTGTCCACGTCCTTGGTACTCACCAACTGAACCTGATCCAGTGTAATTCTACTCGTGGAGTTGCTGGACACTCCACTGCCAGCCTCTGCTATAACGAAGGCATCGAAGTCGGCTCTTATCCAAGAGATTTTATCTGTGAAATGATCATTAAAGGCATCACAGTGAACTGCCGAAGGCTCTAAAATCGGGTTCAGGGGGGAAGATGCCTGAGTTAGACCTCTGACCACCCTGAACAGTTCTGCTGGATGCGAATGTTCAGGTGCAATGCGTGCAGAAAAGAAGACTTTCTTCGCTGCACGTATTTCCACCCCATAGGAACGAAGATGTTCTCTATGTCGTGTCTTGTCGGATATAAGTCGAGTTTTCCGCCATCGGTGCCCCAGTCGTCGTCCTTCCCACTTCAACTTCCTGGGAACTTCAGTATACCAGGGTGCCCGATTAGTAGCAGGTCGGTCAGGATGTTTGGGTGCGATCGTGTCGATAGCCCTAGTTAGGTCTTCATTCCATCTATTGACCAGGGTTTCTACAGGATAGTCGATGATACCAGCCATAGAACCCTCTAAGGTTTTCTGGAATCCAGAAGGATCCATCAGCCTTCGAGGGCGGACCATCTTAATAGGTCTGCCACTCCTGCAGGGGCGGGTGGTAGCCGTGATACTAACCCTGACCAGAAAATGGTCTGTCCATGACAATGCAGAGGTATCTGTCACCTCCGCCAACAGATGCGTCGGTTCAGAACTGAAAACAATTTAGGACTGAAGCGTGAGGTGGCCAGGTTTGCTGATAACACCAATACAAGACTGGGTCACTGGCACGATGCTAGCTGTGGCACTCTCCATGCCCAATGCTGCCTCCTGGCTCCTTCTGCGGTTTTGCCTAATAAACTGCCTCGCCAGCCATCGCTGGATTGAAAACAAGAAACGTAGCTGTTTATAGAGTTTTGGAGAAACCAAAGGAACCAAAGACAGAACAAAGGGGGTGGGATGAAATCCAAAGGGTGTAGAAAAGTAAAAGATTGTACTGGCCTGGTTGCGTTTCAAATTTTTTTAAAAAACACGTCTTCAATGCTCTTAAAAAACATACCACTATTTTCTCTAGTGTGCTCCATGCTGTTTAAGGGCCCCTAAAGAAACATTTTAATGTGAATTGCATTGGGCAAATAAAATCTTTATTTTTTGCACACTTAGGATTTCATCTCCCCCTGGCCTCCCCCCCCCCCCCCCCATCTACACTTTGGATCACACTGGTTTTTAAACATGATACTTGCTACAATTTTGTACAAACGTATGAGGGCTTCCCCTAAAAGGCAGCTTACAAATCTTTTAAACAAATGCAAAGGCTGCCTATTGACCACACCCAGGAGGAAGGGACACCGCCTGCCACGATTAGCATCCTCCATCAACGTAGGCAGATCTATGGTACTGAACGAAGGGCACATTTGTGTGTCTGATGTGTGGCGTACGGGAGATGAAGTAAGAGAGAAAAGGCTCCTTCTCATCAACCCCTTCCCCAAATGAAGGGCAGCTGCTTGTTCAATTAAGAAATAATGGGAATTATTTAGTGAAATAAATTAATGGCTTCGATAGCTAATTAACTATGGCACAGTAACTAATCTGCAACACTTGGATTAAGGGAGGCTTAATTGTAAGCTTGTGCATGTGTGCCTTATTCCCCTTAAAAGTTGGAAAGTATTCTATGCTATTTGAATGCTTTTAATTACTTGTATATGGATAAAACTGAGTCGCAGTTGCAGTCTTTTCCGGATATAGAAGTTTGCCTTGTGCAAGATCGGACCAGCCCATTCAGATGTATGTATGGTATAGGCAAAGCTGTGTCAGAGCAGCTCTCTGGGATTTCAGGCGGTACAGGTTGTCTTCACCCTGCTACCTGAGATTCTTTAAGTCAGAGTACAAGGAGTTGAACCTGGACCTCACATATGTGCTGTGCTGTGCTATGCTGCTGAGCTGCAACCTTTCCCTTAATAGTCTTATAATTGGGGTTGAACTATAACATCTTGCTGGAATGTGTTTTTAAGGCGTTGCATTGCTTCCTGAAACGGAGGCAATTTAGAAAGGGGTGAGAGCATAAAAAATGCCAACTAGTTGTCCCCATCCTTTCCACACACTTTTAAATAAAATTCCTTTAGGAGATAAAAAAAAATGCACTATGTGTTATAGTGAGTAATTATCCCCCCTGGGAACTAGAATATAAAGATCTTTAAAATCATTCAACTGAGAGAACAAGCACTTTAACTTTCGCCTCACAGGAGTTGTGTATTACATTATCAGCTGCTCGCTCTGGTGTCATTGTGTCATGCCTTGCAGGTTAGCAGGGTTTGGCAGAGGAAATGAAACCCAGTCAGTTACGGCAGGATTTATAGCAGACCCGCTGTTGCAGGAAGTGGTGAAGAGTTGATTGATAGCCTTAGACAAAACTCTACTGCAAAAAAACAGGATGTATGTCTGCTATTTATACCTGGTTTCCCTTTCTTCCTTTCTCTCCTGCTCCATATTCCATGCAACTGTATTGCTTTATTGTTCTCCTCTTTGTAAAAAAAAAGTTTCTGGTAAAAAAAATGCATTTAATCTGCAAACGTTGCAGGCATTTCCTTTTTCTATGCCCACCACTTCAATATGCATACCAGCAGGATTGACCTCTCTTAATTTTTGTAGCATGTTAGTTAGTTGTTTTTAAACTGCTTAAACTCATGGATTTAATTAACGTCCCATTTATTTACAGAAAATTCCTTCTCAGCCTGCAGGTGCACATATAAGATAGCTGAAAGTTATGGAGGGCCTGGAAGCCCTTCATGTGTACAACCCAAAGAAATGGACACATCCCCTAAAATAAGGACTCTTCAACCCCTCTTTCTGCAGTGCACCTGCTTTTGGAACGGCATACCTGTGAGGCTGCTGGATAATCAGCCTGCCTCACCAGGATTGGACTAAACTGTTTTTGATACCTTTTTGCAGCACTATGGTTCAAAGTATGTGTGTTTCAGTAAATCATAGCTGTGCCCCATTTTTCTCTGAACTTACAATATGGAATAATTTACTTTAGAGCAGGTGCCATCTGTTCATCCATTCCCCTAGAGGTGGGTTGCAGTAGATTCTCACTTAGCATTAGTTAATTTCCTCTCTCTGTTCGCAAAGCAAACATGGAAATGAACTTGGCTTGCACACCCTTTTCTCCCCTTCTCTTTGCTCCACTTAATTATTCCCTAACATCCAAACTGGCAAACTGAAGTTTTTGCTTTTCCTGCAAAATAAGATTGCAAACCAGGTCTGCAAACCATAGTTCGTTGTTTTGGATGTTAATGGCAAACTGGTTTGCTGCAAACTAGGAATTATTATTCTTTATTGTATTTATATACCATCCCATAGGCGAAGCTCTCTGGGCAGTTTACAAAGGAATAATGAATCCATTAGAGCACACAAGGAGTGGAGGAAGAACCCATGCATAAGGTTTGTTCCAGTAACACCAAACCATTGCTTGGCATGTGTGAATCAAACCATTGTATCCAAGGAAAAAGCTCACAATTGGATGCAGTGTTGGGTGTAATGTCTAGAGGAAGGAAGTTTTATCTATTCACAAATACTCAGTGAATGTACCTGGTACACGGCACTATTGACAGATTTCTCTCAGAAGAGTGTAAAAGTCTCCATGGGACGAAGAGAAAGAAGAGGCCTCAAAGCATGGAGGCCACAAGTTATTTAGGTCTTTATCAGACAAATTAATATAGATGAATCCCTTTCGGGTGTAGTGGCCTTATTTGCCTAAGGGGCACATAAACAATGTGATCACAGGGTATTTGTTGGCAGTTTAAAAATTCACTTACAGGTGAGCTGCAGCTTCCTTAGAAAAAAATAATATGAGTTTATCACCTGCGTAGGCAGGCAATAATTCTGTTTTTTCTGCTTTCAGGCTTTCTCCTGCAGCACAATTTAGGTTGCAATGACACACAGTTAAAAAGAAATACTTCATTGTATTGTTCCCACCATCATTTCTTAGTGCAAAAGGTGGAGCAGTTTGGCTATTTAAGTCTGAGAGGGTACAAACTCCAATGTGCACACAGAAACCACATTTTACAAGGCAAGCAGCCATATTATCAGAATGAATATTACATATGTTTGGCTACCAGCCAGATCAGCAAACTTCAGGGCTCTAGAAGCATTCAAACAGTGCACAGGTCTGGCTTGGAGCCAGGCACACGTATTTCTCATTTAAAAAAAGATGATGTCATTTCTTTTCAGAGATGTGGAAGGACTTGCTCATCTTCCAGTGATGCTGCAAAACGGTCCCGGACCGTATCAGAAGTGGAGGCATATCATATAGTCTGCCCCAAAAACAACAACAGGACTTCCTGTCACACGAGCATCCCTGACAAGTTCTTTCCTTGATGGAAAAGGACAAGTTCCTTTTTCAGCAGCGCAACCACAGAGCCAAGGGGCTGGAACAAGTGTTCTGACCAAAGCCGTTCCCTTGTCAAGGACTGCTCTTGGGTTGTAATCCCTGAAACAGAGAATCTGTGACGGAACAAGTTTCAGGATGCTCTCAGAGATTCATGTTGGGAATGCCTTCCATCAAATGCATTCCCCAGGCAAAGAACACATTGCAAAGAATAGTTCCCCTTTACCGATGTTATGTTGCCTGATATATAAATAAAAAGCTTTCTCGAAAAACAGTCACCCATTGTGACAGGAAGACATTCATCCCGTTGCAGGCAAATCTTTTGCTCTGATTGTACCAGTGCTCCTTTTCCCCTGAATGTATCAAAGTTAAACTCATTTTCTTGCTGAAAGGGTTCATATCTTGCTTCCACTGACACCTGCAATATCCATTTCTGTCCTGATCCACCCCTCCCTTCACCATTCAGTGGCTGTTCCCTCTGGAGAAATCTTCCCTCTCTGTCATAACTAACTCCATAATTCTCCATTGTCTCCCCTGAGCAGTACATACTCTCTATTCCTCTGAAGACGACTAGTAATATTCCCAAACTAAGCAATTCTGCCTTTTTCCTGATGATTTATTTCACTACTCTTTGCAGAAAAGTTCCAAAAATCAAATTCCGTTGAGAAACAAATGCATTTTGTTCGATTGCAGACTGACAAACTTATAGCTTGAAAAGGCTCTGCTTCTGTTCCATTTATCATTAAAGAAAATATTGCTCTACTATGAAAAAAGGCATTTGAGGCAGCAAGTTCATGTCTCCATGGCCATTAAGAAGCAGTAAGTTCACAGAAGGGTCGGGGTGGGGGGGAGATACTGATGTTTTACTAAAGATAGGTAATAGAGAAAGAAATTTAACAGGCCTGCTCCAATATCCCACATATCAGAAAGTGTCTTCAGTCTCTCAAAACCTTGTTTTGATTCCTTTGGGTGTATCCGTTTACATCTGTACACTATAGCTCAAAACATAATGGTTTAGATCCAGACCATCTGTGGAAAAAATATCATCCAGAAGACTTTCCTGGAGGAGAAAGAGAGGGTAGGTTGTCTTTACGGATTCCTCCCTTCCGCCTGCAGAACGTATGTTCCTCAAAAAGCGGCTCCTGCCCTGCACAATAGCAGGGGAGGTGGCACTGGGGGGGGGGGGGGCGTGCAAGGGGAAAGGGAAATTGGCAAAAATCACTTTCCACCAGCTTGAATGCCTGTTGGATTTCAGTCCTTTCCGTGAATGGAAGGAATCCTTCTGTTTGTGGAAGGGACATTCTGGATCCAACCCAGGATCTCGGCCACTGCTAACTTTTCTTGCTTAAGTCAGCCAACAGCTGAAAAACCACATTAGCCACCTTTGCAAAGGAATGGAAAAGGGAGATATCTAGATGAAATTATACAACGACCTGCTATTTTCTTGCTCAACACAGCAATTAGTAGTACTCTCATTGGACTACCACACGCTCTCAGAAGACCAGCAATTCCACAGCGATCTTTTACAAAGAACTGCCACTGAAAGCTGCAGCCCCATAGAGAGTTCTCCTCTCCCCCTTCTGAAAGTTTAGTTAAACTTTCCCAATGGTAGCCTTACGATGTGTATTTTCTGTCCCCATTCCACAGTATTGGCTGTCCTTGACAGAGGCAGGGAAATGCACGTTGTGAAGACATTGCCTCGCTGCTGCCGCCACCACCACCACCACCACCACCCTCCTGAGGACTTCAGCCTGGCAGACTGCTACTCCCTGCAGGACCAAGCCCCCAGGTACTGAGCCAGCTGCTGTGGACTGCTCCATCTGTCCCCCTCCCTTCCTGGGAGGGATATATAAGCGGGCTGGCTGAGGGGGCCCGGGAGAACCACCACCTGCAGGAGAGGGAGGCCTACTGCCAGGGGAGGAGAGGAGTGTGCTTGCTGCTTGTAATATGTGCCTGGGAGGGAGGATACAGGGCCAAGTGGGGGGGATCTGAGGGGGCCCCAATCGGTGTAGTGATGGGTAGAGGGAGATATGGCGTTGTGAGGAGGACTTGCCAGGAAAGGGGAACACGGCCCAGACAGTTAATGCCTGTGCCTTGTTCCAGTCCCCCTCACATCCACAGCTTTGTTGGTTGCCCTATCAGTCAGCCCTCGGGTCTCCGGATGCTGCTTTTAAATGCCAGATTGGTGCAAAGTAAGACCTCCCTCATCCATGATCTAATAGTGGATGAGGCGGCTGATCTGGCTTGCATTACCAAGACCTGGGTGGGAGAGCAGGGAGGAGTTAGTCTCTCCCAGTTATGCCCACCGGGGTACTTGGTTCAGCATCAGGGTAGACTTGAGGGCCGGGGAGGGGGGGTTGCTGTGGTCTATAGGAATTCCATCCCCCTCTGCAGGCTCCCTGTCCATGTGATTACTGGTCTGGAGTGTTTGCACCTTGTGTTGGGCCAATGGGACAGATTAGGGATTCTGTTGGTGTACCACCCACCCCGCTGCTCAACAGACTCCCTAGGTGAGCTGACAGAGGTGGTCTCGAGTGCACTGTTGAGGTCCCCCAGACTGTTGGTTCTGGGGGATGTCAACATTCATGCCAAGGGCACTTTATCTGGGTCGGCTCAGGATTTCATGGTTTCTATGACAACCATGGGACTGTCCCAACATGCCACTGGCCCGACGCATGTAGCGGGGCACACTCTAGACCTGATTTTTTCCACTGGACGTGGAGATGGTGATCTGAAAGTGGGGGACTTCATATCAACCCCTCTGTCATGGTCAGATCACCACCTGCTGAGGTTTAGACTTACAGCAGCTTTTCCCCTCTGCAAGGGTGGGAGACCCATTAAGATGGTCTGCCCCCAGAGGCTAATGGATCGGGATGGTTTCCAGAGGGCTCTGGGGAGTTTTCCGGCTGATAGGGCTGGCTCTCATGTCGAAACCCTGGTTGATCTGTGGAATGCAGAAATGACCCGGGCGGTTGACACGATTGCTCCTGAGCGTCCTCTCTTATGTAGAGCTCGAACGGTTCCATGGTATACCCCGGAGATAAGAGTGATGAAACAAAATAGGAGACGGCTTGAGGGCAGATGGAGATGAACTCCTAGTGGATGCAATGAAACACTGGTAAGTGCCTATGGTAAGCTGTATTCAGGGGCAGTGAGGGCAGCAAAAAAATAATACTTTGCTGCCACTATTAAATCATCAATCTACCACCCAGCGGAGCTTTTCAGAGTTGTCTGGGGGCTTCTACATGCTGGTCCCAAGGACATGATAGAACCATCTGAGGCCCACTGTAATATATTTGCTAGGCACTTCCAGGATAAAATCTTTGGCATCCGCCAGGACTTACTTAGACTCCAGTGTTGTAGCAGGTGAATCTAGTAAGGTATCCAGAGCACAGGCTTATCCTGTTTTCTTGGATGAGTTTCAGTTGGTACAGCTCGATGACGTGGACAAGGTGCTTGGACAAGTTCGTGCAGCCACCTCTGTATTGGATCCTTGCCCCTCTTGGCTTATAAAAGCTAGCAGGGATGGAACAGCCAACTGGGCCAGGGACGTGATTAATGCCTCTCTACGAGAGGGAGTGGCCCCAGACCGTCTGAAAGAGGCAGTAGTGAGACCACTCCTGAAGAAAGCTTCCATGGACCCAGAAAGTCTTAATAACTTTAGGCCGGTGGCAAACGTTCCATTCCTGGGCAAGGTCCTTGAACGGGTGGTTGCTGGCCACCTCCAGACACTCTTGGATGAGACTGATTATCTGGATCCATTTCAGTCGGATTTCAGGCCTGGTTTTGGCATGGAAACAGCCTTGGTCGCCCTGTATGATGACCTATGTCAGGAGAGGGACAGGGGGAGTGTGACTCTGTTGATTCTCCTTGATCTCTCAGCGGCTTTTGATACCATCGACCATGGTATTCTTCTGGCACGACTGGCTGAGTTGGGAGTGGGAGGCACTGCATTGCAGTGGTTCCGCTCCTACTTGACAGGTCAGCTCCAGAAGGTGGTGCTTGGGAGACACTGCTCGGTCCCGTGGATTCTCCAGTATGGGGGGTCAGTTTTGTCCCCCATGCTGTTCAACATCTACATGAAACCGTTGGGTGTGGTCATCCGGAGTTTTGGAGTGCGTTGTCATCAGTACGCTGATGACACGCAACTCTAATTCTCCTTTTCATCTTCATCAGGTGAGGCTGTGGATGTGTTGAACCCGTGCTTGGCTGCGACAATGGACTGGATGAGAGCTAATAAACTGAAACTCAATCCAGACAAGACTGAGATGCTGTTAGTGGGGGGTTCCTCTGACCGGATGGAGGGTGTTCAAGCTGTTCTGGATGGGGTTGCACTCCCTCTGAAGGAGTAGGTTCCTAGCTTGGGAGTTCTCCTAGAACCATCTCTGTCACTTGAGGCTCAGGTGGCCTCGGTGGCACGGAGTGCCTTCTACCAACTTCGGTTGGTGGCCCAGCTACGCCCTTATCTGGACAGGGATAACCTGGCTTCAGTTGTCTATGCTCTGGTAACCTCCAAGTTAGATTACTGCAATGCGCTCTACGTGGGGCTGCCTTTGAAGACGGTTCGGAAGCTGCAGCTTGTGCAGAATACAGCGGCCAGATTGGTAACAGGGACCAGAAGGTTCGAACATATAAGACCGATTCTGGCCCGCTTGCATTGGCTGCCTGAATGTTTCCGAGCCCGATTCAAGGTGCTGGTTTTAACCTATAAAGCCTTACACGGTTTGGGACCACAATACCTGATGGAACGCCTTTCCTGACATGAACCTACCCGTACACTACGCTCAACATCAAAGGACCTCCTCCGGGTGCCTACTCTGAGGGAAGCTCGGAGGACGGCAACAAGGGAGAGGGCCTTCTCTGTGGTGGCCCCTCAATTATGGAATGATCTCCCCGATGAGGTCCACCTGGCGCCAACACTGTTATCTTTTCGGCGCCAGGTCAAAAGTTTTCTTTTCTCACAGGCATTTTAACAGCTCAAGTTGAGGTTTTGATTGTGGCTAGGCTTAACAGATAAAATGTTTTAAAGCGTTTTAATGTTAGCTGTTTTATGTTTATGGTTTAAAATTTTGTATATTGACTTTTTAGTGTTAAATCTTTTAATTTTTGTTAACCGCCCAGAGAGTTTCAGCTATGGGGAGGTATATAAGTGTAAATAATAATAATAATAATAGGGCACATTGAACTAGACATTACTGCAGGAACACGGGGAGAAACTCTACACGGGACTTCCCTTTCAAGCAGCAGCAGCCCGTTGTTCCTTGTGGCATGCAGTTCCACTGTCAGACTCTGATGTGCTTTGCTTTAACTCCTCTGTAGACTGATATTTCTTTACGTTACTGGTGAGAGAATAACTCCAAAAGAATGAACAAGGACATGATCCCAGGTGGTGGTATGAACCAGATACAGGAAGACAGCAGCTTCCCTGCACTCTGATTTGAGAAATGGCTCTCCACTCATCAAGCAGGAAATGTTTAAAAGCAGAACGATAATATATTCTGGATTTTTCTCAGCTATTTACCATTGACTTGGCAAGCTGCAAAGCTTATGTTGACCACAAGTAAATCAGATTACATTCTGCATTTGGATATACATTCTCTGGGTTTCTCCTGGCTTTTCCAATCCAAGGCTGCTTTAAGCCTGTGAATGATTTTAACTTAGAGTATGTAGATTGCTTTGCTCTATGCTGGCTACTATTACAGTATTTCAGTTATAATTTCATCCTCTTGGCCATCAATCATAACAAGTATTAAGAATAGAAATATAAGTAACAAAAAAGCAATTATACAACCACCACCAGTCACACTGGGCAGATTTAAAAATAAGAACAGCTCCTCATAACAGAAGCCGTAAAACCCCACACTATCATATTTCAAGAATCTAACTTATAGTATACTGGATGAGAATCAAAACAATTGTATCTCTCTTTCACAGCAGCCATGGCAAAAGTGTCCACTGTCTGGGTCAGTTTTTCTGTTAATATTAGCAAGTATTCATCACCTCCTCAGAGACGGAACCACAGAATATATAGTTCTCCTCAGCACAATTACAATGCCATTAATTATAAGGAACATTTCAACAACAGAGGACATTTGTTGGAATCTTAAGAATGAGGGTTTCAACTCAGTGGAAACCTAGCCAATTGAGATAAATGTTTTTCCAGGTCATGACAACAGTAAGGCTGCAATCCACTTACTTACCTGGGGATAAGTCCCACTGAACTAAATGGGATTAGTTCTGAATATAGGACAGCACTGTTAAACATTAAGTATGAAGGCATGGTTTTGATCAGAAAAGAAAGATTATGGATTGTAAAAGGGCATTTTCTGCCTGTTTCTGAATTCATAAATCTTCATTTCTAAAAGTTCTACACAGAACATCCATGATATGATCATTTAAACCAATTAATCAAGATGGAGGTGTGAGTGAAATCTTAAAAATAGAGTCTGTGTTGCAATTAGAAGAAATCTAAGATGGAGTCTGTATTGCATTCAAAATGGAGTTTTGTGTTGAACTATGTATGTGGAACCTTACAGAGTTTTCTGTGTTGAATTGTGTGTACTTGAAAGAAACAGGCAGGCTAGCAACTTCTTATCAAAAAGTTCAGAACACTGGGAACACAGGCTGCTAATCTTAAAATGTTGAATTTGTTGTGTATTTGGCATGTTCACATACAGAGACATGCACATTGAGGTTGTTTTTCAGCTAAAAGATGACTTTACTAATGTCCTAATATGGTAATAATATGGTTCCTGCTATCAATAAAAGCTAAAGGTTTTGCAAAGACCTCACCTCATTTCCCAGGAAATGATGGTCTGTGGTTACTTATATGTGGGAATAAACCAGAACCTGTGTGAATTGGAGAGTCGTGTTTGATTCCTCCACAGAAGGGTCTGAGTGCATTTGCTCATATAGGCAAATTGTCAGAAGCCTATATATGTCAGTAGATGAATACATACAACTGGACAATAATGACGATAACAACACAAGAAAAGCCACGCTGGATCGAGACCAAAGGTCTATCTAATCCAGCATTCTGTTTACACAATGGCCAGCCAGGTGCCCATGGGAAACCCAAAAGCAGGACATGAGTGCAATAGCACCCTCCCGCCCAAGTTCCCCAGCAACTGGAGTACATAGGCATATTACCTCTGATACTGGAGGCCATCAAGGTGCCCATCAATAATGTTATCCTCCATGAATTTGTCCAATTCTCTTTTAATGCCATTCTGTGGTAGTGAAATCCATAGTTTTAACTATGTGCTGTGTAAAGAGTACTCACTTTTATCTGTCCTGAATCTCCCACCAATCAGCTTCATGGGATGAACCCAGGTTCTAGAATTATAAGAGAGGGAGAAAAATGTCTCCCTATCCACATTCTCCACGCCATGCATAATTTTGTACACTTCTATGTCTCCCCTTACTCACCCTTTTTCTAAGCTAAACTAAGTTGCCTTGGCATTGAGTGTGTACCGATTTTCAGCTTTTATCTATTGTGGAAGCACCGTAACAACATTGAATAGCTAGCTGATCCCCACCTGCAGGGCACCAGGCGGCTGTGAAACTGATTTACCTAGTTGTCAAATGTAAAGAGATCTGAAAAAGAAACAGTTTAGCCCTTTTCATGTGTTCTCCCAAATGTGTGATGCTAAAATTGGAGATGAGGCTGCACACGCTGCTCCTGTCCTCAGATGCCTGACCTCACTGACCGGATTCAGATGACATGCTGGAGTTCATCGTGCATACAGCCTCACTGTCTCGCGTTGCAAGGTCTGCAAGGGAATTCTATTTGCATTTGCTTGTACGCAAGAAGAACTCTCAGAGTGATCGAAAACCCTGATAAAGCACTATGCAGTAACTAAGAAGCAAAGATACTTATCTTGGAATAGTAGTAACATGAAGTCACCTGATACCAAGCCAAACTGCTTGTCCATCTAGCCCAGTACTGGCTACTCTTGACTGTTACCAGCTCCCCACAGTCTCAAGCAGGGAGTCCTTACCAGCCCTTCTAACCAAAAAAGCTCTTATTTTTTTAAAACATTCTTGAATTTAATCTCGGACTTTCTGGGTTGTATCCAATGTTAGCCTAACGTAAGTCCCATTCATTTCAATGGGTCTATTCCAAGAGTGAGGAACCTCTTTCCGCTTGAAGGTCAGATTCAGTTGTGGACTCTGGGGGTGCCTCTACAAGAGGCATTTAAAGCTCTTTCAAGACGCATTAAAAAAATTACCTCTACAAGAACGGAGCGCAAATCGAGCGTAGAGGCGCGTTATCTGTCCGATTATGCACATTATCGAATGCGCGTTAAATCGCGAGTTTTATTTTGCTCCGTCCGTTAAAGCACATTTTGACTGTGTGAATAAGCGCTTATGCGCATTAACTACTTGTAAAGCGCATTTTGGACATCTGTTAATGCGCTTCGCCGCCTCTCGCCGCCTCTCGTGCAGAGGGATTAGGCGCAAATGCGCTTCTGCAATTATGCGCATAATCGCCTAACCAGACGCAAAAGCGAATCCTTGTAGAGGGGACCTGGGGCAGCAATTCCAGTGGTGGGCAATGAGGAAGGCAAAAGGGGCAGGGTCAAAAACACCACAAATACCAGCACATTGTACCTTAGAGCCCTTACTGCCAGTAGGTAAGCCTTACGAGAGGCATTTCAACTTTTTAGAATGCGGGGGGGGGGGGGACTGCTTGGTGGTTGGGGGAAAGCAACAAGGCTAGAAGAGGGTGCAGCCATCTGCGGAGCTCTAGAGGGCTGGATTTGGCCCCTGGGCCAGAGGTTACCCACCCCTGGTCTACTCTAAGTAGGACTAACATTGGATACAACTCTCTGTACACAAAGCACATGTTCTGTCACTGAGCTGTGGCCACCCCCTCAAGGTTTCACTGAAGCTGACAAGAAACCTATTTAACAGGAATTGCCAATCTAGCCGGTTTTCCCTTAAAAAAGAAAAAAAGAGTAAGCAAACTCTGTATGATGAACCAAGTGTCAGGAATCTACTTGCCAAGTAAAAAGGAACGCTTATTAACAGCAGAGATCTATGCCAATGGGGGAAAGTTGAGCCAAGCTGCAGGAAGCACTTGCTGCAAGCAGCTTCAAACGAGGGGTGCTGGGGGAGGAGACATTGCTCAGTAATCGCTATGCGATAAAGAAGAAAAGCAAAGAGACAGAGTGTGAAAGTGACTCCAGGCAAAGACAAAAAAGAAGCGCAAAGCATAAGGGCATGGGGACCCGGTAAACGTGCCCTGAAGTTTTAAAGCTCTTTTGATAAGCATTTAATTTAGAAAGATTAAAGTCACTCAATTTAATGCTCCCGTGTGATTAATTGAGTCTTGTGATTACATTAAGGTGAGCTTATATAGTAAGTACATTTGTAGTAATGATAGCTTATTATTATGCCGAGAGTGATCCTACATAAACAAGCATAATAAGGCTTTTTCAAAGTGTTGTGCATGGTAATTATCAGTTGTCGTAGCGCCAACTGCTTAAGGAAAGTGTTTAATTGCAAGCTAAATTGATAGTATGGCTGTTTTTAGTTAACATACAGCTTCAGGGAACAGACAAAGTGATGGAGGTAGCATCCCAGAAGCTGTCCACACACCAGAAGTGACAACTGTTCAACAACACTATGTTACTGTGAGCGGGCCTGGTAGACCCTCCCCTACTGCTTCACTTCTATTTATTTCCTGCTAAATTTTGTCCAAAAAGTTCTTAAAACCTCCTGTATTTTCATAAAGCCATTCTAAATTTTTCTGCTACCCAATTTTCAAGTGCCTTTTGTTATCTTCTACAATTCCAATACACCTATACTTGAGAGGCAGGGCTGATTTTAATTTCACATTTCTTCCTGCACAGTGCTGTTTGGAAACTATTCTTGTGGAGAAATGCATGCAGAAGTCATGGTGTCAGAATGCAGGGACATGTGGGTGTATGAATCCCTTTCTAAAACATTTTCCTGCACGAAAAAGCTATCATGCTGAAATCAGCCTATATATGAAGACCACTTACCTTCAATGTACCCTTAGTAGCTTTCTAAGATCAAATTCATATCTATTATCAATAAACTTCCATTAAATAAATACAGTGTTATTGCGGTGTTCCTATCCAATTCAAATGCTAACAAAAATTGAGCTTAAATAGCTTCCACAATATCTTTTTATAATTTGCTACAGTTCTGGAATCCATTTTTGGATGAAGGTGTGGTTTATGAATTCAAGTAAATAAAAAATATTTAGCCTATTGACCAGAAGGATATGCAGTATCTAACTCTGTATGATATGGGAGACTGCTGTCTTGTAGCCCTCAAGAGGAATTTACAGTAATTTTAAAATTCTAGTTTTCTCTGAGGAATGGCAAAATGACATTAGAGGCATTCAAGAGGCAGCTGGACAACCATCTGTCAGGCATGCTTTAAGGTGGATTCCTGCATTGAGCAGGGGGTTGGACACGATGGCCTTATAGGCCCCTTCCAACTCTACTATTCTATGATTCTGGACAGGTTGCTTACTTGTAGCTCTGGTTCTTCAAGTGGTCATCTGTGCATTCACACATATGGGCTTTGTGCCTGTGCAAAGCCTTCCTCGGGAACATTCGATAGCTGACAATTTTTAGGCGGGAACTTCTCCTCCACCATCCCAGTGCACATGTCTGCTGGGGTTCCCGCTAACTCGCTCAGTTCCATGGGATCGCCATTGTTACCCTGAAACCGAGAGGAGTATAAAACTTTGACACCATAAAGACACCAATAGTGGGGATGGTGGATGGGTTGTGTGAATGCACAGATGACCACTCGAAGAACCACACAGTAAGCAACCTGTCCTTCTTCTTCGTGGTCTCTGTGCATCACACATATGGGTGATTAACAAGCTCACTTACTGGAGGTGGGTCGGTGTGTTAGCCCAAAATAGCGGAGAGTACCGTTCGTCCAAAGGTACAGTCCTTCCTTGCTCTGGCATCCAATTGATAATGTTTAACGAAAGTCAACAGCTGGGACCATGTCGCCGCTTGACACAATTCGTGAAGAGGCACACCTCTATAAAGGGCCATCATAGATGCCATTCCTCTGGTGGAATGAGCACAGACTGAACCAGATAACTGTAGGTTTTGTAAGGAGTAAGACAAGCGTATTGCTTGCGTTACCCAAGCCGCTAGCCGTTGAGACGTTAGCGGTTGTCCTTTCTTAGGTCCACTGTAGCAAACAAAAAGTTTGGTAGAAGCATGAAATGCTTTTGTCCTGTCCAAATAAAATGCTAATGCTCGTCGTACATCTAAGAAATGCAGTGTACGTTCCAACTGTGTTGTAGGAGAGCGGAAGAAAGTGGGCAAAATAATACCTTCGTTCATGTGAAATGGAGAAATAACTTTTGGCATGAACAGGCTTTCTGGCTGTCTTTGTGAAAAGTTGTGAAAGGAGGGTCTATGCGAACAGCAGCAAGTTCACTGGAGTGGCATGCTGATGTGACAGCCACCAGGAAAGCTACTTTCCATGACAGATGACTGATGCCTATAGTTGCCATGGGTTCAAAGGGTTTAGATGTTAAAGATTTTAGTACTACCGACAAGCTCCAAGTCGGGACAGGGTTCCGAACTGAGGGAGCAAGGTTTTGTATTCCCTTTAGGAAGCGACGAGCCAACGGATGTGAGAAAACCGTTGATCCTTTTACTGGTAGGTGTTTATCTGATATGGCTGTGAGGTAGACTTGTAACGATGAACGTTTCAGCCCTTTGCTGAAGAGGTCATAAAGGAAAAGGAGGACTGTTTGAATAGAGCAACGGAAAGGCTCCTCACCTTGTTTTTCAACGAAGTCTGTGAATCTTGACCATTTTGGGGCATATGATTTTCGTGTAGTGGGTCGCTTTGAAGACTCTGGTATTAAATTTATGTCCGCTGGCCGGTTAGGCGAGTCACGATTTATTGTATTCTCCACGCCATCATTTTGAGCGTGTGTAGTTTGGGGTGGAGTACTTGGCCTTGGTCCCGAGACATTAGGGTGGGGATCACTGTCAGTTTGCAATACTTGTGATGGGATTTGCACAGGAGGGGTACAAATCAGGGTTGATGGGGCCACCAAGGGGTGACTAGTATGCAATTGGTCTGATCGTTCATGATCCATGCTGTGACCCTTGTGAGCAGTGAAAATGGTGGGAATATGTAAAAAATAAATCCCTTTCCATTCATGGGTGAAAGCATCTCCGAGAGAATCCTGTCTGACCCCGGCTCAGCTGCAGAAAAGGGAACATATGATATTGTGCTCTGTGGCAAAAAGATCTATGTGCGGAGTGCCCCAGGTATGGAAGAGGTCCGTAAGGATGGTGCAATCTAGTTCCCATTCATGTGAGGAAAAGAGAGAACGGCTGAGACAATCCGGCAAAGTATTTTCTGTTCCTGTGATGTGCGTGGCTATGAGTGAAATTCCCTTTGCTATGCACCACTCGAAGAGATCTAAGGTCATTATCATCAGAATCTCTGAGTGAGTTCCTTCTTGTTTGTTCAGATAGGCCACTTCAGTAGTATTGTCCGAGTCGGTTTCGAAGGACAGTTTCAAAAGCGGAAAGGGATCTCTGTACTGCTAAAAGTTCGAGATGGTTGATGTGTCGTGTCCTGTCTCTGGATGACCAGGTGCCCTGGATCATGAGTGGTCCGCAATGTCCTCCCCATCCTGTGAGAGACGCGTCTGTAGTTAGAGTTGTGGACAGGTGTGGGGAGAAGAATGGTAAGCCTTGCCGGAGATTTTTTATATTCATCCACCATTGGAGTGAGATAATCACGCGGTGAGGAATTTGAAATTGAACTAGATTTGCGTCCATGGAGGTACTGAAAGTCTTCAGGAATCACATTTGGATCGGTCGCATGCGAAGTCGCGCCCATCTGACCACTGCTATGGAAGCTGCCATAAATCACAAAAGTCTCTGAATGGTGATAGCTTTTGCCGTTCTTCTTCGATATATTTTTGCTGCTAGCCCGATTCGCGCGTTTGCTCTGTCTAGAAGTAAGTAAGCCCTGCCAGTTGTTGACTCGAGGACGGCCCCTATGAACTTGATTCTTTGGGATGGTTGGAAGCACGACTTCTCCGCATTGATGCAGAGTCTGAGATCTTGAAGATGTACTACTGTGGTAACATGACTGGTTAAGATGTTTCATGAAGGTGCAACTATCAACCAGTCATCTAAATAGGGATGGATTTGCATGTCCTGTAGCCGCAGCCTGGCACACACCACTGCCATACGTTTGGTAAAAACGCATAGTGTTGTGGCTAGACTGAATGGCAGGACTCAGAATTGGTAAGATTCGGTGCCAACTGAGAAGCGGAGAAACTTTTGATATGCCTTGTGAATGGCAATGTGAAAGTAAGCGTCTTTTAAATTCACTGACGCAAACCAGTCTCCGATCCTTAAAAGTGGAAGGATCCCTGCAAGTGTTGTCATATGAAACTTTCTTGGCAGGATAAAATAATTGAAACCTCTGAGATCCAAGATAGGACAGAGCCCTCCATCCCTCTTTGGCACTGTGAAATAACGGGAATAAAACCCTTCCCGATAAAGTTTGAAAGGGACTCGGCATACCACAATCTTCCTCAGGAGGGATTCTGTTTCCTCCAGAATCGTGGCAGATGGAGGGGTCACAATAATGCCTGGAGAGGGGGAGGGCATAGAATTCTATCCTGTATCTGAGATGTAGAATGGAAAAGACCCATTTGTCTGAGGTTATAGCTGCCCAGGTGTGGGCATATGGTAACAGGCGAGTTCCAAAGACAGGAGATGGTGGAATGAAGTTGAGGTGACGGACAGAGTCAAAGACGTCGATTCACTCCAGAGTCACGGTTATTCTTAGAGACTCATTGACGGAAGGAAGAAAATTGTTTCCTTGGTACCGAAGATTGTTGCTGTCGAGGCAAGCAATCAGTAGTCTGTCTGCCCTGGTAGAAGGGGTTTGACTGCCTTCGGCGCTGCCGGTATCGAAGGTATTGGTGTTGTTGAGGCAGATGCTGTTGTCCAATACCCATTTTGTGAGCTGTGACTCTGGCTTTCTGGACTGATTCCATGGCCTTGTCAGTACTGGCGTTAAAAAGGCCTATTCTGTCAAAAGCCAGGTCCTCAATGCGGGACCTTGTCTCTTGAGTGAGTCCAACAGAGTGCAGCCAAACATATCTCCTAAGGGCTATGACCCCAACCATCACTTTTGCATCACAATCTGCTTGATGCCTGGTGGTGTTTATCCGTTGTCTCGATAAGCGCATTGCTTCTGATTGAAAAACTCGAGCTAGCTCTCTCTTATCGTCCGGTAGGTAGTCACAGAGTGAATCCATCTTCTCCCAGGAAAAGTTGGTATAGATACCTTGAGTCCAAGGGCTGCCGAAAAGTAGAGACTATGTCCTATTAAATCGATACGGCGACCCTCTTTAACTGTAGGAGAAGAGTGTGTCTTTTGCAATCGTCCCCTGGGAAGATTCAACTAAAATAGAATTCGGAGGAGGGTGAGAGAATAAGAACCTGATGTCTTTTTCCTGCACTTTATACATCGTTTCCAGCCTCTTTGAGGTCAGGGCCATTGAAGATGGTAGCTTCCAGGAATGTTTCACATTTTGTAGAAGTGTTGGGAGGAAAGGAATGGCCACTGGTGTTGACGAGTCTGTGTAGACAACATCAAAAACGGGCTTTAATTGTCTGGGCTGGCTGTTGCATGCCCATTTCCAAAGATTGGGCAGTTTGTTGGATTTGTACAGAGAAATGGCCCATATCCTTGGGTGGAAAAGCACCTTTCTGTGTCCCTACAGCCCCATCAGGAGACAAAATAGAAGGGGCTGGGGAATTGTCCCTGTCAGGATCATGGGGTGGTGAACCTTGGATAGGCTGAGGTCAAGCTGTGTCTTGTCGATCAGAAGACGGAGATTGAGGGGGAACCAGCTTGGGTCCCTCCTTTCAACTCTGTGTGTCTCAGTCAGCTGCTCAGTCGGTGGAGCTGGTACTGGGGAAGGAGAGAGTTGAGGAGGTACAGAAATGGTTGCCGATGGCTCTTGGTATCTAGGCTGAATAGGCATGTCTCTTGGGGAGACTGCTCCCAGGTATTGAGTTCTGCTATAATATGGATCTCTCACAAATCTGGGTCTCCAGTCATCGTAGTAATATCTCGATGGTGCGGACCAATCTGACCGTCTCTTATATTCTGATACCGGGGAGTGGGATGGCTCCCTTCTGTAATAGCAATCTCTCCTCTCCCTTCTATAAGTAGACGAAGTTATGGACTCCAGTGAATGGTCTCAATATCGAGAGCCCTCTCAGGCTGGACATACTGGTGGCTGATGCTGCAATTCTACTCTTGGTCTAGCCTGTTCCCAGTGACTTGGTTCCGGTAATGGAGCCTACTGTTGGGGTGGAGGTGAGTCTCTAATCTCTCCTTCCAAAAATGATGGTATTGGGGTCGGCTCTACGGTCGATACCGAGGCTGGTAGTCAGGCAGAGTCGGTAAAGTTGGTGGAGACTTCCATACCAGCACTTTATATTTCTCCCAGAAACAAATTTGCAGCAAAACATAGCAGTACTGAAAACACGTGTGGGTGTGAAGGGTTAGGACTGGAAAGGTTAGGACTGCAAGAACCCACCTCCCAGTGGCAGTGTCTGCCAATGCCACCTTGTCGTGCTTTAAAAACGTGTGTACGTAGCTACTCTATACATTTTATCCCGAGGAGAACAGTCTAAAGGCTGTAAATGTGGCTGCTCCCCTCAGGTAATATGTCATAATGCCTGGGGGAGTTCTTGGGAAGAGGTATTACGCCTGCCCCTGATGCTGCTGTCTCAGAGGAAGAGTCTGATTTTGAAATAGAAGATTATGATTTAGGGCCTAGTCAAAATACGTTGGCAGGAAGTGGAATTTGTCTTTGCCAGGTTTCACAATATATTGCAGGCAGAGGAAGGAAGTTACTTCTTCTCAAATACCATCAAACTAAGTTATGAGAAAAGCGCTTGAAGGGCCCAGCCTGAGGAACATTCCTTCATAACAGACAGATTCAGCTGAAGGAGCGTGCCCAAGGCTGTCTCCTAGACAACGGCGCCGACTGAAGAGGCTAGGGGGAAAGGCATCCAGTGGTAGAATTGAAGAAACCAGGACAAATACTACTCAAATTTCCCATCTCACTTTTATTGACCCTGACTTAATTATATAAGATGATTGGCGAGAGGCCTCAACAATGGAAACCAGCATTCCAGATAACGGTATGGGGCAGAATGGAATATAAGATGAGCATGGAGATTTAGGGAAGGTGCTGTAACTGGCAGACAAAGAATCAGATTTAGTAAGGGCATCCCATACAAATGGTTCCCTGGGGAAGTTTGATTTCTTTATCTCCATATATAACTGTCCACTGAAACAGATGGATGGTTCATGGAAAAAAGGTGCAGAGATGCTATAAGATTTACTGGCTGAATTCGGACAACACAATAAGCAACTGGGGGGGGGAGGTAACAATCATCAGTTGTATATCGGGTCATCCGAATGCTGCCATAGTCAACTCAGCGCTGATCCTAATCCACACCACAGTTGATTATTTATTACCATGTTGTGTGGGGGTACCCCCTAGATGAACAACTGTAAAGTTGATTATTACCCCACCATTGACTATCGTGTTGTCTGAATTCAGTCACTATCTACATTTGGGATCTTATTGGAGGAAAAGAAGGAGCTGACTTGCTCAAGGTGGGTTATAAGAAAGCACAAGGTCTATGACACTACCTGATCTGCTATTAAAAAATGTAAAACACCCATTAGACTTATCCTGCGACCAGCTATGAAGACGTATCAGATGGGAAAAGGTAATTATCTAGACTAATCTCTGACTTTGTCCATTAAAAAAATTATCCTGTGAAAAGCGCTCATGTGGAAAGACATCATCACTACCGTCCAGACCAAAAGCGTTTCTGTTTTAGTTAAGTCCTGAGCCAACACA
Organism: Anniella stebbinsi; assembly: GCA_029215795.1. NCBI lineage: Eukaryota > Metazoa > Chordata > Lepidosauria > Squamata > Anniellidae > Anniella > Anniella stebbinsi. Next base: position 141,917,590 of record JARDYH010000005.1, on the reverse strand, counting down.
AGCATTAAAATCACCACAGATTTGCTTTGCTTCAGGAAATTGTGCTTCACAGAGGTTCCAATATCTCTGCCAACTTTTTCCATAAAACCTTTGAGCTCAATGAAGATTTATCAGGTGGGAAATATACATTTAAGCAAATTAATGTGCCCAACTCACTTTTTCTTTTACCAATATTGATAAAATAAAATTATTTTCAGAATAGTAATTACCTCAGCCTCAAGCTTTACCGAGACTAGTGTATCCAAGCCTCCCCTGGCTCTTCCTTTATGATAATGTTTCATCACAAGAATTAAAAAGGGACTAAATCCCTGCAGTGAAAGAATTAAGGTTTCCAAGAACCAAGTTTCTTGGAAAAAAACGATACCATAGGACAAAAGAAATTTACTAAACTTTTAATCTACTAACTTTTTCTGCCACCCAGCAATATTCCATGATAAAATAGAGAAGGAGGAATATGAATCTAACCCATCTAGTCAAGGGAACTGCGAATAGTGGTGTTGTGCTCTAGGGAGAGTAAGGCCAGATCTACACCAAGCAGGATATTGCACTATGAAAGTGATTTGAAAACAGTATATGGAATGTGTCATGGGCCCCAACAGTTGTCAGGGCATCTCAATACTGTTATAAAGCAGGTTTACCCATGTTTTACCTGGACCGAACCCATCTCCGAAGTTTTAAGAATTTTTTGCTCTCTTGCTTGAATCTGATATATTTCTGTCTAAGTCATAGTTGGCTTGTATGCCATTAATATAATTTCTGGGGCAAGTGGAAGTATGAGTAGTAAGCACAGGGGATGGATCTCTCCGATACTCAAAATCATCTTCTTGTCCATGCCATGAAATGGTGATGTTGTTTATTTATTTATTTATTATTTATTTATTTTATTTCTAACCCGCCTCTCCATCCAGATTGAGGCGGGGAACAACAAAATAGAATATAAAATAGATAAACCATTAAAACAGATAAAAACAAATATATTATTAAAAATGTATTATTTGGATAAGTCACATATGTAGGCTTGGTTTCCACAAAATTCCTCCTATTATGAGCAGTCCCTGAAGAAGTGGTCCCTGCTGTGCAGATTTCAGGAGTGATTAATGACTTTTTGTTGAACCACTTCATGGTATGAATAAGTGATATTAGGTGCCTGTGCCTGTGCGTGCTTACCCCATTTAAAAGACACGTTCCTACTCTAAAAATGGGAGAGTAAATTCCAAAATCCTTGGCAGTGTTCAAAACAGGTGAAGGTCGATTTGATTAGATTCTAATTTTTGCTCACCAGATTTATTACCTTATACGGTGACCTATAACATTATAGATCCATCACAAAATGATCATTTATCTATACTTTGGTCTATCTTTATACAACTTCCCTGAGTGTGCCCTTTACCTATGGAAAAAACAGTGGGAAATGTTTAAGATGGTCTAGCTCTCTTAGTCAGTCAGTCCAGGATCATTTGAATAGTCCTTACCTTTTAGAAGTACACCAAAACATTGTTGAAGGCCACCTAGATCCTAAGGATGGAAACCTGATTATAACTAATAACTTTAGGCCATTCCGAACACAAACAGTCCGTAAACCTGGGCTGGTGTCTCATAAAGTTGGGTGGTATGATGTGGTATGATACAGAATGCAGTCAAGTTAAAAAGAACCTGTCTCAATTAACTAGGCACCTGAAGCTGGAAGTAGATTTGGAAGCACTGGCTTCTTGATGCTTAGATCAGAAGAACCTTCTTAGAAAGAAAAAAATAATGTTTATGATGGCTCAGTGAGTCATGCAGCCATGGGTTGAAATGAGAGAAAATTTGGGACTTGATTACTATAAATTATAATGGATCAAATCCAGCATTAGAGGCATGCATTTCAGCTAGTACTTGGCATACCTATTTTAGTACCATCTTTGGAAATTATACAAGTACTATGGCCCCCAGTCATAGAACAAGAAGTGAGCAAACTGATCCATGCCTTGGTGGTGTTGCAAAGCACCTGGGGAGGATATGATCCTGCCTGAAGTTTTGAAGGGTAATCCTGACTCGTGAGAATCTCTCTTAGCAAAACTGTCTTCTCATATTAGTACTACGGGAACCTTCCCTTACAGATGGAACATGAGTATAATTCTCCCACTTTATAAAAACGGAGATATATCTAAACTTTAGAAATATCGACCAATCAGCTTTTTGGATATCAGGTCTAAGTTCAATAGCCATTTCCCCCTCCAGAAGTTCTTTATTATCAAACACTAGGAGCAAGCTGGGTTTAGGAAAGGCTGCAGTACGATGGACCAGATTTTTGTTTTACACAATTTCATTTATTTATATGTATACTACTGGTCCTTCCAAAACGCTATCTGCTGCTTTCATTGACTTTTCCTCAGCCTTTGATTCAATCATCAGGAGTCGACTGTGGGATAAGCTTGTAGGGTCTAACATTGATAAGAGAATTGTACACAAACCATGAGGCTAAGGGTTAGCAGAGATGGGAGACTGTTGGGAGGAAATCTGTATGACCAAATGAGTCAAGCAAGAATGCTTGTGAGCACCCCTTCTGTTCAATCTCTACATTAATAATATTGTAAATGAGTTAACTTGCAGAGCATTTCCCCCTGCAATAGTTGCAATATTAATCTATGCAGAGGACCTCTAAGATCTATAGCTATCTATGAACAAAATTGGGCTGAGGAGAAGTTTGAACAAACTATATGGTTTTGGCAAAGTGGAACAGCTCACAATTAACTATGCTAAATCTAAGATGGTCTTTTGCAAATGTTTAAGGTGATCCTTTGAACTGGGCCATTATCTCATTCACCTGGACAGTGTGTTTTTGGAAACCTTTTGCTTCAGAGATCTTTCCAGGTAAGATACAAACAATGCCCCATATTTGCAATGACTCTTGGTTCTGAATAGGGAGGGTCCTTCTTACATCCAGCTTATACCAAGCCTGCTTCTGTGGGTGAATCGGATTGCACAACTGGAAGGAAGCACCAAGTTCTGCATCCTATGTAAAACCAAACTGACCTTAAACATAAAAGCCATGCCTGGCCACACTACTACCTTATCATAGAGGAAATTAGAGGAAAGTGCTCCCAGCTCGGAGACCCTCTGAGTGGAGGTGATGGCCACTAAGAACACCATGTTAATGGTCAGTTCCTTCAATAGAACTGTAGACACTGGCTCAAGAGTGTGTGTGGGGGGGTAGGAGCAGCACTTGATATTATCAGCACAGTCTTATATCAGGGGCTGCGCAGGCCTTCCAAGGCAAGCCCCATCCCCCTTCTCACTCTCTGGGTCAGTAAGTTCAACAGCCCCAGTCTTGGCCACTATGTGGATCTGCTGGGCAAAGAGGTGTAGGGTAAAAAGAAAATTAGAGAAGACTAAAAGTGAAGTTTAAAGGAAAACAACAAGCAAAAGGAAATATAATGTACATTTCACCTGACTCTTACGGTGCCATGCTAAAGCCCTGGTACCTCTTTGCTAGGCAGGGTCGGTCTGGGGGAGTGTTGGGCCCTCCTATTCAGCGGATGACACTGCTTCCTTAGCTCCATGGGAAGAAATACCCTGAAGAATGACTGACAGCCTCCCTGCTGTTCTCCAGAAAAACAGAACAGAGTGTTTGCTATTTCTAGCATACCATCAGTGGAGGGCGGGAGGGCAAGGTAGTGAGCAGTGTGCATACGCTCAGTGAATTTTTTTTTTAAAAAAACCACTACACATTATTTTTTCAAAGTTAATTCTTTTGAAAAGTAAGCAACCTTTGAAGATGATCCTTCAAACCTCTCAGGCTACGTTAGAGCAAAGTTTTCCCTGGGGATTCTACAACAAGAGAAATGGGTCTGTCATATGATTAAGAAGACAACCAACCGCTGCTCTCTTTCAATCTCCTTGCATCTATACTAGGTCCTGATATACATGCACATACAAAATGACACTCCCCCCCTGGGCTCATCAGTATGGCTGATTGATTTTACAAGAGAGTGCAATTAAATGTCTCTGAACCCAGCAGGAGACCTGGACAAGGAGTAGTTGCATTAGCAAGGGAAAGAAAGATAATGGGCTGAACTGTAGGGTGTGTCAGTTCACCTTGCCACTCTATTATCTGTCCTGCCAAAAACTTAACAGCTTTTAGCAAGAACAAAGGATTCAAATGCCAGTAATCTTCGGCAAGGCCCCTCAAAAGTTCAGAGCCCAGTGCTGAAAGGGCAGCATAATTGCCTTACCTACAAAGAGAAAACTGGCGAGACAGACTATTCAGCAGCACAGACAGCGCAGGCTGCCAGGAGAATAAATTCACCTAGAATCTGTTCCGATCACTGCCTGGCTGCAATGATCATACTTGCCCAATATCCCTGACAGAGGTGAACCTGCAAGTAGTATGCCTTCTCAGGATGTAATGTTGCTGCTTCAGCATTTTGCTGTCCTCACAGCTAGGATGATACTAAATCTGGGTGGTGCCTATCATGTCCTTTGGCATGAAATGCTTGTTGTTGCCGCCGAGGTACTAGCCCAACTATGGGGTGTTCTGAAAGGCAAGGTGGCATATTTTGTGAAAACTCACAACATTCCAAGTCTGAAAGCTTATAAAAATCCTTCAAACAAATATGATGTTGTGTCTAACTCTTTTTACTCTGAACAGGCTGATGAGTTGAGAGAGGTGGGGGCAGAATCAGATTCTGAAGAGGATCTGTTGGTAGCATCTGGGGATAGACTGATTCCCCAGGTCTTGGTTCCAGCTGCAGAAGATGTAAATTCAGAGATTAGCACTGAGGAGGGAAACTTATCTGCAGCTGAGGAACCCCGACCAGCATCCCAGAAGGAGGGGGAGTCGGTAGACGCTTTAAAGCATGCAGCGTTCCGGAGGAGGCTAAAGTGGGACGAGGCCAGAGGGGAAAGACACCGGTCGGAGCGACTTCGTAAGAAAAGAGACACAACTTACTGACTGAGACTTAAAGGACTTTCTTTTTGGTTCCTTACAGAAAGCAATTGTTTCTTCTGTTCGTTTTGCCTAATCCTCCCTTGAGGCGAGTTATGTTACTCAGTTTGTTTTGTGTTTATGAGTTTCTTGCCTGAAGTAAAGGTGTTTGTGTTCAATTCAGAATTGGCTAATTATTTGGTCGCTGTAAATTGCCCAGTAAAAGAAAACACAACATATGAAATATTACAGAAAGCAAAAGTTACTGCATGAATCCTCTTGACATAATATGTTATGCAAACTTATGATCAGTGGCCTGCAGTAAGCTGGGGTAAGCTGCTACTTTCCCCACATGAGGTATGCATTTCATTCTCTGATAACTGTACTGACTACAAAATTAATGGAGGCACAGCCGTGCCTCCATTGTTAAGGGCCGTCAGTAAAAAACACATTCCACCATGTTAAAGTGATAATTAGGGGGGGGTCATTCTAACAGCCATAAAATCGAAAATGTTTCATCAACCTTTCTGAAATTTACAGGTGCCAGAAAGAAATGTTTGTTTTACATTACCTGAAAATTTCAAGAAGATTGGTGAAAGATTTAGGGAAGGATAGCAGTTTAAGGTAGAAAAGGAATACAAACCTGTCCTCCCTGCTTTTGTAAACTTTACTTCCGGGTTGCGACTTTTGTGCTCACAATTTGCATAATTTCTAGAGCCTTATTAATTAATCCAGTGGTGGGGTCTTGACTGTAGTTGGTGGAAAGCTTTTAGTTTTTAAAAATTCCCTTCGGTTGACTTTTAAGGACTATTTTAACCTCTCATTCAAGTCAATGAGGCGGCCATCTTCCCTCATAACGCGACACAGACACACGCTCAGTAGCGTCGCTCTCCCCCCTCGCTCCTGCCTTAGAATGTGGGGTGAGTGAGTGAAATGGCCGCTGCCTCTAGCACAGACCTTTTGAGTGAAGAAGAAGAGTTTCTCTTTTCTCTTCTGGAACATGCATTCCTTTGGCTCTGAGAGTATTTTAGGCTATCTTCATAAAGCCAGTTTGCTCTTTTGCTCCCTGGTGAAGCAGGGTGTGGTTCCTCTGGATCCATGACAACCTGATCTCCAGATCTCTCCAGGGAATAGGTGGCTATACCTTTCTTTCTATCTCCCCCACCCCATACACACACAGTAATCCTTCCCTCTTTTCTAAGAGTTTGGTCCATACTGCTATAAGTTGAAAGCTTCAAACACTTCATTTAATTAGTTTGGGCCGGTGTTAAGTTTTAAGTACAACGTTGAAACCTTTCAAAGTGCTTCTGGGCCTACAACGCTGGTTTCGGCCTAGTCACCCTGTTTTTCTAATAAGGTTTAGAAACAGTTGAGCTGTCGTTTATTTTGCATAGTGTACACACATGGATTTTCTTTCTAATCCTTGCAGTCTACACTGGCTCCCTCCTTGATGTGTTTTTCGATGCAGACAAACCCTTTTTTGTTCCAGCAAGCCTTTGGCAAATCATCTGGACCTCTGTCTATACCTTTGACTTTTAAATTGTTATGCATTTAAAATGTTTTAAATGCTTTAATATTGAAAAGTATTTAATTATATTTTTAACTTTTGTATATTTAGGCTGACCATATGAAAAGGAGGACAGGGCTCATGTAACTTTAACAGTTGTAGAGAAAAGGGGATTTCAGCAGGTGTCATTTGTATGCAATTAGTCCCTGGTGAAATTCCCTCTTCATCACAACAGTTAAAGTTGCAGGCACTATTCTAGAGTGACCATATACAAAAGAAGGCAGGGCCCCTGCAACTTTAACTGTTGTGATGAAGAGGGAATTTCACCAGGAACTAATTGCATACAAATGACACTGGCTGAAATCCCCTTTTCTCTACAACTGTTAAAGTTACATGAGCCCTGTCCTCCTTTTCATATGGTCAGCCTAGTATATTCCTATTTATAGGTTTTAGCTGTATATGTTTTAGTTTTGTAAGGCTGCCCTGAGGCCCAGCATTGGGCAAAAGGCAGGATACTACTACTAGTAGTAGTAGTAATGTTTCAGATTTCACTTCTGCATCTGATGTTCTTTTGCATTTACTTTTCTTTATAAACCATTCATATCTTAAGACTTCTTGTGTGGCATGTTTTCATTGGTTTAACAAGTTAAAAGGAGTAGTCACTGTTATCATACTTATGTTATAAAATCTATTTTCAACAGGCCTAGTAACTTCAAGAGTAACAGAGTTGGGGAAAATCCTCAATCTCTTTGCTATCAGAGGCACTGAGTAAGGGACCCCTGAAGATAATTTAGACTGACCCCAACCACAAAACACTATTCCCCCTTCTGAAGAGATCTGGACCACAGACTACTAAAGACAAACAAAGTAGCAGGCCATAATAACAGTTCTCATGTGGCCATTTGCCTTATGAGGCAGGTGCTCTGCGGGCTACCAAATGGAGGGACTAACAGGCCATAAAGTTGCCTGGCTGGGTCTGCCAGAAATCCAGCCTCAACACTCCTGGAAGGTCCATGTTCTATAGCACCTGCTGTCAGAGGAACTTGAAGGAATCCCACCCTCCACCCCTGGGTTTAATTTACTGGCTTCCCCTGGCTGGACCTTGCAGGAAACTATAGGGACAGACAGAGCAGGCATTCATAGCACACATAGAATGCTGAGACTGGCAAATCTAAAAGCAAGTGTGTTGCTTTTCAAGAACCAAGGAAATTCAATGGGTCTTACTTTTGAGTAAATATCTAGGGATGGAAATGCAGCCTGTGCAAGAACTGAGTAGGGTGACCATATTTGGGAAACCAAAAAAGAGGACACCTAGTGGGGGGGGGGGCAGGAAAATGGCTTTCTGGGACCACCTTAAAGTCCCCAATTGGAGCGGAGGAGGGGAAAGCATGTCATTCTCACCCCACCCCACTGCTCCAATCAGGCCCTTTTCTATAATGCCTGGAAATGACACATTTTTCCCTTTTAAGGCCTTGATTGGAGCAGTGGGAGAGAATGACACACCTCCAGAAAGCATGTCATTCCCCCCTGCCACGCTAGTGGTGGCCTTAAAAGGGAAAGTGTGTAATTCCAGGTAATTATAGACTATTACATAAAATCCCCCCTGACACTGAGGATAGAACAAAAACCAGGAGAAATCTGGGGAAATCCTGACAGTTTTTAATTATTATTTATTATTGCATTTATATCCCACCTTTTTTCCGCCAAGAAACCCAAGGCAGCATACATAATCCTCCTCCTCTCCATTTTATCCTCACAACAGCAACCCTGTGAGATGGGTTGGGCTGAGAGTCTGCAACTGGTCCAAAGTCACCCAATGGGTTTTCATGGCTAAGTGGGGAGTAGAACCCAGATCTCCCAGGTCCCAGTCCAACACTTTAGCCACTAGGCCACACCCTAGTGGTCACCCTAGAATTGAGCCATGCCAAGTTGGAAGCAGATCGGTTCGAGCCTTGATTTTTAGGATATTTTTTAAAAAAGTCTGACTTCAATTTTTTTTCTAAAATTCAAGGCATGAACCAATCTGCTTTCAACTTGGCATGGCTAAAGCCTTACTTAAGAGGTACCATGGTGCCAAGTTTCATCTCTTCATCTTTACTTTCTTTCTATTTTTTTTAATGTACTGCTCAAGGCCCTAGACCCCAAAGAGGAGTATTGGGTTTGAAGTTTTAAAAATTCCTAAAACTCAAGGCATAAACAGATCTGCTTCCAACTTGGCATGGCTCAATCCCTACTTAAGAGCTACCATGCTGTCAAGTTTCATCCCTTTATCTTTAAAAATGATGGAATTGTAAGCATTTTAGTTAATTAAAAAAATAAATTGAAGTTTTAAACATTTCTAAAAATCAAGGGATGAACAGATCTGCTTCCAACTTGTCATGGCTAAATCACTACTTCAGAGCTACCATGGTGCCAAGTTTCATCTCTTTATCTTTAATTTCATTTTTTAAACTTGTACTGCTCAAGGTCCTGGACCCTAAAGAGATTTCTGTTTGAACTTTAAAACATTCCTAAAAATCAAGGCATGAACGGATCTGCTTCATACTTGGCATAGCTATATCTCTACTTAAGAGCTACCCTGATGCCAGGTTTCATCTCTTTATCTTTAAAAATGAGGGAGATGCAAGCATTTTGGTTGATTTATTAATGTTAAAAGTGAGTTCAACACATAACACTAGCTTTGATTTTATATTGGCTGTCAAGATGGTATAACATTCTGGCTGATGCTGGCTTGGTTGTCAACTGTATAATATCCAGTCATCCATTACAAAAAGCCATGAAATTCATTAAACAAAAAACCTACGGTTTACAAAAACAATGTTAAGGCTCTACAGATTCCAACCAAGCACCAAAAAGCAGGGAAATTGGAAGTTAAGGCTCACAAGCCTTAATGCCACCATCTTCCCTAAGGAGGCAGAAAGTGCTAGTGAAATTCTCATTCTCTCAAAGCAGATAAACCATGAGGACAGGGTGGAAAATATGATATGCAGAGGTAACTGTGGGGTTGTGGAAAACTGATCACGAACAACTTAGGGCCACCTACTTCTCTTTTTTTTGTTTAGAGCAGCCCTTCCCCAACCTGGTGCCCTCCAAAGGTGTTGGACTACAACTCTCATCATTGGAAGTCAGTATGTCCCATGGTCAGGAATGCTGGGACTTGTCATCTCAAAAATCTAGATATGCAATTTGATATGCAGAGGTGACTGTGGGGTTGTGAGAAATGAAGATGAACAACTTAGGACCAGCTACTTCTCATTTCTTAGAGCATCTCCTTATGTTGAGAGTTGCAACCCAACACATCTGACAGGCACCAGGTTGGGGAATGTTGTTCAAGAACAAGGGAAGGCAGAATGTAGATCTCCAGATGTTTTGGAATTCAACTTGTAAAAGCCCCTATCAGCATGGGCAGTTATCAGGAATGCCGCGAGTTGATGTCCAAATCATCAGGATAGATCTATTTTCTGCCCACATCTGTACTAAAGTATGATGTTTTCCAGCATTAAGATATGTGATCAATCAAGGAACTACAAAAGAGCTGCATCACTTTAAATAAACTGTCAAAACAAAATGAAACAACAATGAATGAATCTTGAATACCTAATCCAGATAGCCCTTCAGACATCAACATTAGTTTTCAACACATGGCATAGGATGTCTGTTTCTTGAATATCAGATAAAGGATTTCTCTTACTTGTTCAGCAGTATGAGATCAAAGACAGAGCTACCACCTACTTCCATGCGTAAGTATTATTTTAAAATTAAGTATGAATTGATTTTTGTCTTCCCCATAACACATAACATGGGAGTTACAGTGTAACACATCTGGAGAGCACCAGGCTGGAGAAGGTTGACTCCTATATATGTCTTCTCAGAAGCCAGTGCCACTGAATTCACTAGGGCTTTCTCCCAAGAGGTATAGGATTGCAAACTAATCTCATCTGAAAGGTGTTCAAGACAGCCAAACTAAACCTCTTATGCTCCACTGTTGCTTTGATGAGATGATGTATTGTGCAGGGATTGTGGGAAGTGAACAGTATATTTTTTATAAATACATTAAAAAAGAAATTGGTTCTTTGAAAGGCAGGATACTGACCAAAAGTTGGAAGTGCCTGGCACATGCTCTGGTTCTAGATCTGTAATGAATAGTGCCCCTTTTGTTATCAAGAGTGCTGCTATATGCGAGATGTGTGTGAGAGAAAAGTATTGGGCAGATCCTGTATTTGGTAAGGGTATGGAACAGCATTCCCCATCCTGCTGCCCTCCAGGTGTTTGAGATGACATGTCCCAGCATTCCTGACCATGGGACATACTGACTTGCAATGATGGGAGTTGTAGTCCAACACCTTTGGAGGGCACCAGGTTGGGGAAGGGCTGCTCTAAACAAAAAAAGAGAAGTAGGTGGCCCTAAGTTGTTCGTGATCAGTTTTCCACAACCCCACAGTCACCTCTGCATATCATATTCTCCATCCTGTCCTCATGGTTTATCTGCTTTGGGAGAATGAGAATTTCACTTGCACTTTCTGCCTCCTTAGGGAGGATGTGGTGATAAGGCTTGTGAGCCTTATCTCCCAATTTCCCTGCTTTTTGGTGCTTGGTTGGAATCTGTAGAGCCTTAACATTGTTTTTGTAAACCGTAGTTTTTTTGTTTAATGAATATAGTATAAGATGCACCCAATCAGAGATGGTTGGGGAGGGAAAAGCATGTCTCTCAAGCCAGAAACTGGAATCCTAGATCTGTAAAGAAATGGAAGGGTGTTTAATTTAAACCACTATACTAACAGGACCTCTATGAAAAGAGGTGGGTTCACACAACATGACAACCCACACTCAACCAACACTCAAGACTGAGTGTGGCCTGTTGTTGAATTGTGAGCTGTTGTTGAAACGTGGGTTGTTGCGTTGTGTGAAACCAGACAGGCTAGCAATCCAGGGTTTTGTAAACTACAATCAACCTTCAAATCACAACCGAACAACAAACCATGACCAGATTAGCACAATCACCATCAAAGCTTATTTTGCCACTGTGCGCATGCTGGCTGTGCACCATGTAATTACCATAATTACTCTTGCTAGGCGCAGTTTGTCATATCATCCAAACCTGGTAGGGATGGGTTACAAACCACCTTGCAACCCTAGAAAGAGCCATGGGTTCCAGGGTAGTTTGCAGCCCACGCTTGTCGCGTTCAGACAACATGATAAAGCACGCCCGGTGAGGGTAATTATGTGGTACCTGCAAGATGGGACTGGCTTGCAAGTTGTTTAGCTCGAAGCCAGTTGTTTAAAGTATTGTGTGAAGGGGTGAGTGTGTTAATGGTGTGTGGTGAGTGGGTTAAAACACAAACCCATAGAGGCAGGCGGCAAGAGTGACCGAAGCGGCGGCTATCACTCAGCTACAACTGGTGCAACTTGCAGAGGCTGCTGGGATAGAACTGGGAGGACTGAGGGAGGAGCGAAGGTGGGGAGAGGGGCAGGGGCTGTGTCAGTCAAATGCTGGGTTGACTATTAGTCCACTCAACGCCAGTCCAAACCACCCACAGTTGTGTGGGAATATGTTGTGTGGGGAGTACCCACAAAATAACCAACTGTGAGTTGGCCACTCAACCCACCATTGACTAATGTGTTGTCCGATGGAGCCGATAAACTCCACAGCTCAAATGGCTGCCATTCACCATGACCCTGTGTTATCATCATCATCTTTTGAATCAAGTCCTTATCTTAAAGCAATTTTTTCAAAGCTCATTTTCTCCTTTTAAAGTAGTAATTTTAATTGTTGGATTGTTATTACAATATTGTAATAATCCCAGGTCATCTCTCTCAGTTCTTTTGCTGGAGTCTGGATTAAGATACCATCATGAAATGATACTATTCCACAATGATATTCAGATTGTTAACATTTAGGGTCTAATCCCCGTCTTCCAAGATATACAGAAAATATTCCTGAGATCCTAATACCCCTAGGGATCCTTAAGTCCTTTTCAGGGATACTTGAGAAAAATTCCTGGACTGATGATTATGTAACATGCAGGACAATGCTATGCATATTTATCCAGGAGTGAATTCTATTGAGTTTATTGGGCTTTCTCCTAAGCGAGTGCAATAGGATTGCTAATTTCTCTTCTATCAAATCTTTCCCCTTCCTCCTCCCCACTTGTTTTCCAATGGGCAGCTATGGGGCAGAGCCTGTTGCAGAGATTCTGCACACCATGCATATATCTCTTTTTCTTTCTTAGCCATGTTTTTATGTGTGTGCACGGGCTGCAGACGATTTTGAAGACAAACTGACCAAAAAGCGAGAAAGTAAGGCTGGACATCCTAACCGGGGCACATTAACATTCTTCCTCATTGTCTGATCTGGACAGACAATGAAACAGGTAGGAGCAGAGAATCATGGTAGAGTTTGCATCTCCTCTACTTTGATTATGTTGTATCTAAACTTCGGTTTAATAAGTCTTCAGAGTTTACAAAACAGGTCTTGCAGACAAGAAAACCACTGGGTATGTCAGAGCGCCACTTAAGAAATCTCTCTTGAAGGAGCAAATGAAGAGCTGCCAATGATAAGATTATTAAAGCTCATTTTTACATCCAGACAGAGCCAAGAAGTCCATCCGCACTAATGTTCTAAAACTTCAAGAAGTCAGGGAATTAAAGTCATACACTTTGAAAATAAAATTTCAATATAAATTAGAAGCACTAACTGCAGACAGATGACAAAAACTGATATAATTTAACTACAGAAAGTATGGAACTAAAATACAGGAAAAGTTCAATTAAGCTTCAATAAAAAATGAAAGATACCACAGATGGGAGTGTGGATGCAGCCTCTCTCTCCCACAAAAGCAACCAGGGTCAATAGCAGAACAGATACTGAAGTATAAATTTTCTGCCAATTTAAGAGTGCCCGGGGGGGGGGGGGATACCATACATGAACCAATAGTAGCATTTTATGTACAATGCTTTAAAGACAGAAAAGTATCCTTGAAAAGTGTGCCTGGAGAGGAGACAGATCTTCAACAATTACACCTATAATGTGTAAGCGTTAGCTGAGATGCATAATTCTATGCCCCCCACTACAAATTCAAGGCAATTTCTAATAAGCACCTCAGGTTTAGGAATCAACTAGCTTTTAAAATAATATATGCATTTAACCCTATGCTGTATGTTTACTAGAAATCTTAAGAAAGCTCCAGGTTTACTTTGTAGAATACTCTTAACAGACACCAACAAGATGGATGTGTTCTTTTGTCCAAAAATCAGAAACCAAACAGCTTATTTGAAAAGTTGCGTACTCTATTCAGTACAGAGAACTGGCTCAGGCTTCTTTGCAAACACATGCAGCATGATGCGTCCCGTGGTAATTAGCTAGACTCAACAGGAACTTAGCCTAAAGGATGGATTAGTCTTCCATGGTATTGTGTACACAAATTATACACCATCTGAATACCACTGGTTTTATAATTGCAGCTTTGGCTAAGTGGCTATGTAAATATCATAGTTGTGGAACCTTGGAAAGAAGAGCTTTTGCATCTGTTCGTAATGTTCAGTGCAGTGATGCAATGCTCTCTCAGTGCATTCCTGCTTGGTCTAAATGGGATAGTAATCAAGCTGCAAAAACCAGACTGCATTGCATTCTTGTCAATCATATATCAGCACCATTTGCCGTAGGAAGGTTCTCTCGTGCATCATAAAACTATTTCCAAACAGTTCGGACCATATCATTTTTGCCAAGGACATGCTTGAATAGTTAAGTGTCTGTCAACCAAATCTGGGTGGTTGAGTGAAACAGGGCCACCCAAGAATACGGTAGTGGTTTCTACATATTCAGGGTCCTCTCTAGGTATTCAGAAGTATCTTAAGTTTGTGAGTTAAAACAAACAAACAAAAAATTACCACAAGAACCTGTGAGCATCCAGGAGGTACAGAATAATATGGCTATTGAGCCTACAGAGAAAGCAGGGAGAGGGGAGTTCTAAAGAAACCAGGTTAGGCAGAACTGAGTACACTGATTAAGCCTATGGATGAGGACAGTTGAGACACAGAGGTTGGATTCGCATGATCGCTGGGGGTAAAAGAAGCCATTGTGGCTTCTTCGCCCATCCTTGTCTGTGCTGCATGTGTCTGTTTACATAATTACCTGGGCTGCAGCATGTACTGCACCCACCCAACAACCCCTTCTGCACATCATGGGTTGCAGGATAGGTATGAAGCCACTCCCTGCCACACCGTATGCTGGGCTTGGACAATATGCACAGGGGCGGGAGGAAAATCCTTTACCCCCCCAATCTTGCGAACCCAGTCACTGTATTAGGATGTCAGTTGAAAATACACACACGAAAAGGAACATTCAGGACAAGAGGAGAGAGGGAATTTATGTGCTCAAGGCACCAATAGCTTATAGTTAGCATCCTGGAGGGTGATTAGAGTTGGAGGAAGGATGCATGCTGGGAGGATAAAAAAAACACCTTTGCGCTGTATTATACAGTAATATTTCAGAAAGGGGAACTCTTCAGAATGGTACTTTCTTACCTGTCCCACTTTATAGCTACAAATTGCTCATGTTTCAGGCTAACATGTAGCACAGCAGGGAAAGGACTGGGGGGGAAAGGGAGGGACAAGTTGCCCTTTATCTCTTCTCCATTCCTGAAACTCCTCTCCCACTCCCCAGGCCTGAAGAGCACTACAAGACTCCTGTTCTAGGCTGTCTACATTCATGACAAGTAGTTGTCTTATTAGGTGTTAGGGATACATTGCAGCAGCATTGAAAATCAGATGTCTCACTACACATTGCTGACAACACTTAGAACTGGCAAGCCAGAGACACCACTTTGGACAGAAGCAGTAACGTGCCCAAGGCTCCCTATTCAGGTGCTATGGATAGCAAAACCCAGCTCAACTCTTCCACCAAGAAAAGCTGGATTCTGCAACCTGGGCAGGATCTACACTACTGCTTTATAATGGTTTATAGTGGTATTGACAACTGCTGGGGCCCACGACACACTCCATATACAGTTTTCAAACCGCTTTCAAAGCGTTATATCCTGGTTGGTGGAGATCTGGCCCTACATACATTACGCAATTCCACTGCGGCGAGCATGATAAACCCAAACCTTCGGGGCACAGAATAGCTACACAATTGAACTGTGCTTCTGAGGGACTATCTAAGCCTGGAATGGAAAGGAGTTGGGAAGTGTCCAAGGAGTTGTGCCACTCTTTGGAAGCACATGGAAAGCACAGCACAAGTGCTGGAATGATTTCTCCCCCAACTTCCAAGCTCATACAAAGGACTGGGGCTCAACCTTTCCAAGCTCTGCTTCCCAAGTACTGTGGAAGTGCAGCTGACTGCAGGAACAATCCCTTACACACACACCCCACCATCACACCAAGCTTGAAAAAGAAAAGCATGGTGGTAGGGGATTGCCACTAATCTTACACTGAGTTGCAGAGATGGAGCATGAAGTGAAGGAGAAGCTCGGGAGGGGGGGTCTGTTGACCATAAACTCTTGGCTGATTACCAAGGCAGGCCAGGCACCTAAAATCTGTGGATTCCTGTCTGCAAGTATGCACATATTTTACATAAATGTCTTCTATTATAGATTCCTAAATAGATTGTGTAAATTTATCAGCAGAACATTGATACTTCATTCATACTACTATAGCTATCTGCTTCGTACTGGGGAACACAGAAACATCAGAAGATGCCTTATACTGAGTCATACCACTGCTTCATCTAGCTCAGTACTGTCAACACTGATAGGTAGTGGATCTCCAGGGTTTCATGTGGGAGATTTTTCCAGCCCCCAGATGCTGGGGACTGAACCAGGAATCTTCTTCATGCCAAGAATGTGCTCTCTCACTGAGCTACAGCCCTGAGCTACATTTGCTACAAATGACAATGGTTAAAACTACTAGTCTTTCTATCCAGTACCTAAACAGTACAACACTGAAAACAGGATTATCAGAAATGACGAGACCCAGGTTCAATTACCCAGTGAGCCATGATGTTCACTGGATGATCTTGGGCCAATTACTGGCCTGGTTTGCATATAATGCTAAACCATGGTTTATTTCACCCAGGAGAGGGCAACTTGTGGCCCTCCAGATGTTTTGGCCTACAAGTTACATCAGCTCTAATGGTGAAGGATCATGGGAGCTTGAGGACAAAAGATCGGGAAAGCCACAAGTTGTCCACCCCAATTTCTTGCATTACCCAAGGATTGCCTGGCAAACGACTGAACAAACAACAGTTTGTTTTCTCAATTCCTCCCTTATTTGTTTTCCTCCTCCTTTGCCCATTCCCTCCCTTTATTCCAAATGTCTTTGTGGTGCTGTAGTACTAGCATGTAGAACCGCTAGGGTTTTTTTGACTGCTCTTTTCTGCCACCTGTATAGCCTTGTGAAACAAACCACGAACAACCTACAGTTCTGGGTTCACCTGACCACTCATGGTTTAAACAACCCACAGTTCCCAACCCAACGTTAAACCATGGGTTGTTTTTCTGGCTTGATGGCTCGTTGGCACTGCAGAATTCACACATCACAACCCACTATTCAAGAAGCCAGACCATGAGTTAGGGTTATGAGCAAACCAGGCCTCTCTCTCCTACTCAGTCTAACATACCTCACCGTATTTTGAGGTGGCAGAGGAAAGGCCATGGCTCAGTGGTACAGCATCTGCTTTGCATGCAGAAGGTCCCAGGTTTGATCCCCATCATCTCCAGGTAGGGCTGCAAAAACTCCTGCCTGAAACCCTGGAGAGCAGCTGCCAGTCAGTGTTGACAATACTGGGCTAGATGGACCAATGGCCTTTCCCATGTTCCTAGAACCTTGTCCCCTACTCTGAGGGTGGAATAAAAAAAAGGGAACTAAAACATTTTCTACTAATGTGTCATATATATGCAGATCGGTTCTTGCTTGTTCCTGAGAATTCCTAAGAAAGGAGAGACTTCACTTTGGCCATCACGATCCCTTTGTCATTGAAGCATAGCAGCTGAATTCAAACAGCACTGCCTTCCCGGCGAGAGACAGGAAGTCAAAACAAGAAGACATGCTTGAAATGCCTACTTAGGCACAAAAGCAATGCAGTGTTAAAACTCAAGCCACTGCAAAGGCCTGTTATCGAAAGCTACAGGGTGCTTTGAGTGAGCCTGGCTGTCGGGATCCATTTCCCACCTCCTGTTTTCCCACAGAGCTCGGCCACAGCGCTTCCTGTAACACCTGTCAGACACCCTTGAAGAGAACGAGTGGTGAATGACTCACCCACACACCACTTCGAGCGAGGCCGTTCCCTGGAGAGCTCTCTGCACACAGAGAGGCTCATCATGAGGCTGCTCAGCTGGAGAGCACTGAAAAGGCTGGGGCTCAAGTGGCGCACTGCTCAAACATATTTGACATCAGACGCAGATGATAGATCTGTCAAACAGTCCTATTTACTTTTCTTGCATTTGTACACAAGAAGTCAATGCTAATAAAAGAGAACGTTATTTCTAAATCATTCATGGCCTCATCAGGTCATTGCAAATAGCACTGCTTGCAGGCAGGAAAACTAGAGTTAAATTACTAACACAACTCAGGGCAAACAGCAGTTCTTCAACAAGGCAGGATAACAAGCAACATAGTAGCTGCGAAAGCTCCTCTGGTGGTTATCAGCTGTCAAAACAATGACACGGCCCATTCCACTCTGTACACAAGGGGTCGGGATGGGGAGGGGAGCAGGAATAAAGCAGAGAGCCCAAAGCTGTAGCTGAAAACACAAATTCCTGTATTGAGTATAAACAAATAGGTAATATTATTCAGGCTGCAGCTTTTCTCCAAGATTGTTTTTTTTCCTCTTTGGGGTGGTGGTGGTAGTGAAGAAATACTAGTAGAAGGGAAGAAAGGAAAAAGTAAAAGAAACCACAACAAAACAGAATGATAGATGACAAAAATTTCCCGTCTTATTTTCCCAATTCTGAATTCCCAACGAAACCCGATTTCCCCATTGGGAGAGCTGCCTTTAGAAACCAATGGAGAAATCCAGTGGTCATGGGTAGCAGCATGGCCCTGCCCCAGAGAATCAGAGTTGCAAGGGGGCATTTAGGCCATCGAGTCCAACCCCCTTGACTCAGTGCAGGAATCCAGTTTAAAGCATCCCTGACAGGCGGCTGTCTAGTCTTTTCTTGAATACCTCCAGCGATGAAGAACCTACCACCTCTCTGGGTTCCATTGTCTGACTGTGCTCTGACCTGGAGGAAGTTTTTAAAAAAAGTTCAACCAAAATCTGTGTTCCTATAACTTAAGCCCATTATTTAGTGTTCTACGGCCTTGGGTGATAGAGAACAGGTTGCGGCCCTCTTCTGCGTGACAACCCTTTAGGCACTTGAACAGTGCTATCATATTCCTTCCTCAGTCTTCTCTTCTCAGGGCTAAACAAAAGGTAACAGCAAAGCAATGAGTTCTTCACTTTGGGTCGCCCACTGCTGACAGTATGCTGTGTTCCCCCCACACACATTTTCCCATGTGGGAATATGGCCCTCGATTCCAAGAGTGTTGCCCACTCTCGCTTTAACCTAACTGTCACAGGCATCTCCTTTTGGCTTGCAACTTTGTTTTTTGTCACTGTAGTGGGGCTGAAGCAGAGTGAAGCAGAAAGGAACAACGCTGGAAATAACAACAGGAGGGGGGGAGTGGCCTAACGGGCATGGAGTAGAGTCAGAACTCTCTCGCTCTCGTTAAGAAGCGATCGAAATAATTATAAAATCCCTATTTGGAGAGAATGGATTGTTAATCAAAAATCTGATTTCGGGTCCGGAAGCTTTGCTGAATCTGTGGAGAATGAAGCTGCTGGATAGCTGTGGTATCAACAGAGAGAGAACTCTGGCAGGCGATCAGTAACGGTAATTAATGGATTTTAATTGGGAGAAGTAAGGCTGACTGATAAGACTGGAGGGAGAGACGGAAGCGATTATAAGTGGGAAAAGAGACATTTAACCTCCAGCCGAAAGTATTAGAAGCCAAAACGTACTTGTTTGATAAGAGCCGAGAGGATATCTGAGGCAGACAGCGAAGATTTAGGTGAGGGGTGCAGATTTATGAGTTTAGCTTTATGAAAAGAAAGCAAAAAGGTGAAAAGTCCAGTGCCCCCGCCTGGAGCAGACTGTCGAAAGATCATCCTTCAGATAGGAATTGGCATCGGCTCACGAGAGTTTTTGGAATTATGCCAGACAAAATGCCGGACAAAATGCAGTCTTCAGACAAGGCCGGAAAAACATCTCCAAGTCATTCCGGAAGCTCTAAATCTGGCGTAGTTCCTAAAGTGGCAGGTGCAATTCCGAAAGTGGCCAAAGAGAGTCAAGCAGAGACATCAGATGATTTAATGGATAAATTTCAGAAAGTGTTAGAGGCGGCCTTGCTGAAGCAGGAGGAAAGATTAATGCAAAGAATTAAGGACTCACAGATTGAATTTATGTCAGACCTTCAAACTGTGGTGGAAAGTGTGGAGAATTTGGAGAGGGAGACTGGGAAGCTGCAGGAAGATAGCAAGCAGCAGGGGGAGCATTTGAAGGAGATGGACTTGCATTTAATTGCCCTGGAAGATAGAGACAGGAGAGTCAACATTCGAATTAGATCTTTTGGAGAGAGAGAGGGGGAGAACCCTAAGGCTTTAAGAAATACAATTTTGGCATGGATTAAGGAAGTGGAACCTCAGGAAACTTGGGAGATGGCGGATATCGAGAGGATCCACAGAGTGGGTTATAAGAAGGGGATGCTCCCAAGGGATATAATTGTTAAATTTGCCAACTACTACAAGAAAGAAAAGTTGATGCAAGCAATTAGACGTCAAGGCCAGCTGATGCTACAAGCAACACCAATCGAGGTTTACCAGGATCTATGCCCTCAAACCGTGCAGTGGAGGAAGAGTGTTAGACTGTGTACAGTGGCTTTGTGGAAGAGATCGATAACATATAGTTGGGGGTATCCAGTCTTTTTGAGATTTATGTGGAAAGGGAAACAACACAGAATAACATCATGTGAGCAAGGGATAGATCTTTTGGAGAAGCTGGGTTTAGTTGATCCCACAGATGTTGGAGAAACAAAGCAGGATGAAGGCGCTGTAGGAGGAAGCAGTCAATGAAGAAATATTTTGTAATGGGATAAGAAGAGATTATAAGGGAGGGGAGGGTCAGATTTTTGCTCCGGGAATGTTGGGTTGCTTCTCCCCCCCTGAAGAGGTCTGGTGAGGAGGGGGGGTGAAGATGGGGGGTAAGTGTGGGGGGCAGGGTGAGGGGGGGTATGTGTGTCACAGAGGGAGACCAATCTAGAGATTTGTGTGAAACAGAGAGCTGGAAAATAAATTAAGGGTTGCAACTTTAAATGTTAAAGGGCTAGGAACTGTTATAAAAAGGAAGAGAATAGAAATGTTATTAAAAAAAGAGAAAGCAGATGTAATTTTTTTGCAGGAAACTCATCAAACAAAGGAGGGCGTAAATGAGCTTCAGATGAGGGAAGTGGGCGTTTATGAAAAGTCTTTTGGTACTTCTAAAGCGAGAGGTGTAGCGATAATAATTTCAAAAAAATGTGGTATTACAATACAAAGGGTGAAGAAGGATGAAGCGGGAAGATTTCTGATAATTTCTTGCATGGTGGGGGAGGAGGAGTATATATTGATCAATGTATATGCTCCAAATGGGAAACAAATGGAATTCTTCGATGAAGTTTTTAATGCGGTAGGAGAAGTGGGTAAAAAGAACATTGTGATGGCAGGTGATTTTAATATGGTATTAGATAAAGGGAAAGACAGGGATAATATATTAAGAGATCTTAAGAGTGGTGGGAGGACAGGGTTAAGCAAATTAATGGAGAGAAAAGAACTAATGGAAGTTTGGAGGGTATTAAAAGGGGAAGAAAGGAAATATACCCTCTATTCACCAAGGTTTAAGAGTTATTCTAGGACTGATTATATTTTTGTGTCAAAGAATATGATGGCTAAACTTATAGATTGTGCTATTGGGGTAATTAAAGTCACCGATCACGCATTAATGATGATGGATATTAAAATGAAGAAGGATTATAAACAAGCTAAGAGATGGAGAATGGATACAAGGTTATTAAATAATAAAAATATAGTGGGGAAAGTAAAAAAAGAAATGCAGGAAATATGGGAAATTAATGAAAAGGACTCAAACTTGCATGGGTTATTATGGGACACTATGAAGGCAGTGGTAAGAGGGATTTGTATTAGGGAAATGTGTACCCTAAGAAAACAACAGGAAGCACAAAATAAAAAGATTGAAAAGGAGGTAAGGGATTTAGAGGAGAAGCTAAGAGAGACAAAGGATAAACGCCTATTTGCCCAAATTCAAGCTAAGAAAAAGGAATTAGAGAAAGAAGAGTTAGAACAAGTCCAAAGGGATTTGCTATATTTAAGGAGGGATTTTTTTGAATATAGTAATAAAAATTCGAAGATGCTGGCTAGGTCCACTCAGTCAAAAAAGGCTAAGAATATGATAGGGAAAATTAGAGATAAGACAGGGAAAAGTTGTAATTTAATGAAGGATAAATTAAATATATTTCAGGAATTTTATAGAGAATTATATACATCAGATATGGGTTCACAGGTTAAGGTATTGGAATATGTAGAGAGGAATTGGAAAATAAGATTACAGGGGCAAGATAGGGATTATATGGAAGGATTAGTTACAGAGAAAGAAATAGAAGGAATTATTGATAAATTAAAAGGAGGAAAATCTCCGGGAATGGATGGTCTGGGGCCGGAACATTATAAGACTTTTAGAGGAATTTTAATACCAAGATTGAAAAAATTATTTAACAGTATAATAGAAGGAGGAAAGACCCCACCATCGTGGGATTACTCCTTGATTATATTCCTTGATTATATTAATCCCGAAACCAGGAAAGGATCTGACGGATCCAGCATCTTACAGACCAATATCTTTAATAAATCAAGACTCAAATTTTTTTACGGCAATAACGGCAAAAAGAATGGGTACGTTTATATATAAATATATTAGAAAAGATCAATGTGGATTTATTTCAGGAAGGCAAATGCCTAATTTAATTGGAAGAGTTTTAAATATAATCAATATTATTTAAAAAAGGAATTTAAAAGCAGGTTTGTTAGCATTGCATATATTCAAAGCCTTTGATTGCGTGGAATGGCCAGCACTTAAAACAATTTTGAAAACATTTGGGCTTGGAGATAAATTTATGGGAGTGATGGATCAGCTGTATAAAAATAATAAAGCAGAAATAATGGTTAATGATGGGTTAACACAACAGATTACATTAGCTCGAGGAACTAGACAAGGTTGTCCACTTTCACCGATCTTATTTGCGATAGTGATAGAAATTTTGGCAAATGTTATAAGGGAGGATGTAAGATTGAAGGGGATAGGAGGGAAGGAGAAGATTAAAATTTATATGTTTGCGGATGACACATTACTGACATTAGAAGATCCCCTGGAGACTGGGGAGTTGATTAAGAAGCATTTGAGAGAATTTGGGGAGAGTACTGGTCTACAAGTTAATTGGAGGAAGTCAGAAATTATGTTATTTAATTATAACAAAGAGGAGATGGAGGAAGGTAAAGTTAAGTTAGGTCTTAGGCTTAAAAATATAGTATGTTATTTAGGAGTTAATATTGCAAAAGATTTAGATAGGTTAGAGGAAATTAATTTTGCAAGTTTGAAAAAACAGGTAGGGGAAAAGTTAGAGGTATATAGAAAATTAAAACATTCTTGGTTTGGTAGAATCGCGGTTATTAAAATGAAGATATTACCTAATATTCATTTTTTGTTTAGAATGCTGCCAATTAAAATATCGGAAGTAGAGTTAAAGAGCTGGCAAAATATGATTAATGCTTATTGCAATGGAGATAAGAGAGCTAGGATTAATAAAGGGTTATGGTATAAGACACAAAAGAAAGGTGGTTTGGGACTTCCAAATATAAAGAGTTATTATATTGCTAATCAGTTAAGATATGTTATAAATAGTATATTAGGGGAGGAAGACTTAGAATGGTTAGAAACGCAAACAGGGGAACTAGATTTTAAATTGCAAAATATTTTTTTTATTAAAATTCAAAAGAAAGATTTGAGGGGACTGGACAACCCGTTGCTGAAAAATATTCTAGAGACCTGGGAGAAAGTTAAAGGAAAGTTAATACCAGAAAACTCTCCACTCGCCCCAGTGGTAGTAGTGGGAAACTTCCCAAGGAATTTAAAAGTAGAGTTGGAAGGGAGTCTGAAGGATCAGGAAATTATTAAGTTAAGGAATTGGATGGAAAGAATGATAGATAAGGTGCAAATTAGAGAGTTGTTAAAAGGACAAAAGATAGCTTGGTTCAAATGCTTACAATTGGAAAAATGGACACAGGAATGGAAAAAGATAAATAAGAAATGTAGAAATAATACAAGATTTGAAGATTTAATTGAATCAAGAGGAAAGAAGGAAGTAATTAAAACTAGAAAAGGTTTGACTAGTGAAATATATAGAATTCTGATAGAGGATGATGAATATCGAGACTCTCTTAAAATGATTTGGGAAGATTATTTAAAGGAACAAATTAATGAATATGACTGGGGGAGGATATGGGATGCAAGAATGTTAAAGCTGTTGTCGATTAGATTTAAGGAAAATTATTATAAGACAGTATGGAGATGGTATTTAAGCCGGTAAGATTTCATCAGATAGATAAAAAAGTGTCCAAGAATTGTTGGAGGGGGTGTCAGGAGGTTGGAACTTATTTTCATATGTGGTGGAGCTGTGAACACGTACAAAAAAATTGGGAAAGGGTGTTTAAAGAAATAAGTGAAATAATTGGAAGTAAACTGGAATTAAGCCCAAAGCTGGCTCTACTAGCAATATGGGATAAAGGAAATGAGAATATAAACAAGAGAGAATTGATAAACAACCTCCTGGCTCCCGTCAGAATAATGATTGCTAAAAACTGGAAAGGGCAAGGGATATATACTATAGAAGAATGGTATAAAGAAATATGGGATATGGCACTTAATGATAAGCTAACGTGTAAAATGAAAATAAAGAGAGGAATGTCCAGTAAGAATGATTTTGGAGATATATGGAGCCTATTTTTGGAATATGTATTAAGAACGCAAATACCTTCAAAAGAGTCTTTACAATTTTGGAAAGAATAATAATGAATAATTGAAGGACTCCTGGGGGGAGGGGAGCACCAGGGGTATGTGGTTATGTATTGTATTTTATGTTGTTTATGTTGTATTATGTTTGAAAATAAAATAAAAATTATTAAAAAAAAGAAAAGAAATAACAACAGGAGACAAAACTGCCCAGCATGGATGTTCCTATATACCACAAATTGGCAATCACCGAAGCCCCACCCACTTCCTCCACAACCATCACCTGGACAGCAGGGAAAAGTCTGCTGTTCTGACAGCACTATAAGCATTGCCAGGAGAGCAATCTCGATCACAATTTCGTGTGTGTGTGTGTGTGTGCGTGCGTAGGGAGCTTTGAAGAGATCATAGTCCATGCACAGATGGGAATGTCCTTTTGTGCGTGCCTCCACATGGATGAGTGCATGTTTCAGAGAGGTGTATGTGTGTGTGTTTCTGTGTGAGTGAATGCATATGTGCACTGGTGTGTGGCCCCAACCCATCACTGCATGCAGCCCTTGGGAACTAAAACCCTGTCCACCCCTGCCACGTGCCCATACTTAGCTTCACAAACCATTGTGGCTAATGGCTATAAGAAAAACCTTACATCATCATATTTTAAAGACATTCTCACTGTAGTTTAAAAAGAAAGCATGCAAAATGCACACAGTGTGACAGAGAGATGCAAAATCTGGTTATAAGAATGAAACAGTATAAATAGAACTCTATTGAGTTGCAAATTAACATGGCTTAGTGTTCAGATTTGCACAGCAGTTTAGAAAATATATGAAATAGTAGCAATGGGAAACTTGATGCAAATCAGCTTTATTTCTTGTCAGTTTATATCACTGATTTA
This sequence comes from Anniella stebbinsi, assembly GCA_029215795.1. NCBI lineage: Eukaryota > Metazoa > Chordata > Lepidosauria > Squamata > Anniellidae > Anniella > Anniella stebbinsi. The sequence continues at coordinate 141,892,193 of JARDYH010000005.1, read as the reverse complement.
AACCGCCTTGACTTAAATCAATTTATCTTGCTTCACCCAAGGGGGAAGTTGAGCTCGGTGTGTAAGTTTATAATTAAGTCCATGAGTGTGTGCGCATTAAGTCCCATCACTGAGAGCATTTAATGCCATGGAGCTCATCCAAGATTCCCTCTACTCAAAGATTATTTAAGACTTTACTAATTGGGAAAAAGAGAAGACAAATATGATTCTTGCAAAACAGCACTGTAGCAGCACTGTCTATTTTCCAGACTCCCTGATAACACCATCTCACGCCTAGCATGGGAGCAAATGTGTGACTCCCGAGGCTGGCATTTTCCTACGGACATACTGGGCTTAAATAATAGATTCTTCAACACTGACACAGTAAAATCCCTCACTGGTCAAGGACACTGACTGTTTCAGGCTTCCCGAAATGTAACTGTGGATGCGATTACACCGTCAGACTATATGACAGGCAAACTATGATAGGCTTTATCACCTCTTTCCTTGGTCTCCACCCTTGAGCAACTCAAGCATCCAAGGGACAAAGAATTATAGTGACTTACACCTGATGAAAGCAATTTCACAACTAGAGAGCCCAAGATATATCTGCAGGTATCACATTAATATTCTAGCCTGGAATCCACCCTAAGGCAAAACAAAGATGTACAATGGGGCCTGGCAGCACATCCTCTTGTTTGCTCGATGAAAATGAAAAAGGAGGCTGCAGGCAGTCGCACACAGGTCCAGGGAAACTTTCAGGGAAAAGATCCGACAGGGAAAGAACAGCAATATTCTTAATCTTGTTAGAGAGGCTTTACTGATTCTTAGCACTGATAATCAATCCCAAGCATTTAAGCAGTAGGGATGCACCAAATGCTGAGAGCAGAAATAGCGCTTTGGGGGATGGAACAAGGTATTTCCAGAAAGGAAGAACCCTGTGGATAAGAATTTTCATCCAATCTTGAGCCTGTTTTCCCAGCCTGCTTCCCAGCCTGCTGCCTCATTACTACTGGGTCATCTTCATCCTAAAAATAGAGTTCACACAGCATGCTGACCCAATGCTTTGTTGCCTTACCCACGATTTGTCTGGCAGACAGCTGAATAACCCGTGGTTTGTTTTCTCAGTCTCTCACCCACTCCCACCCTGTATCCCAAACGGCTTTACAGCGCTGTAGTACTCACGTAGAGTGGCAGGGACTGTTTTGTTTTTACTACTCTTGCCCACCGCCTCTGTAGCATGGAAAAACAACCCACAGTTCTGGGTCCACACATAACAACCGCCCAAGGTTTAAACAACCCAGAGTTCACAACCCAACAACAAACTGTGGGTTCTCTTTTTAGGTTGCTCGTGGTTTATCTCTCGAAGTTTGTGTGCAACATACCGCCAGCCATGCTGGATCAGACCAAAGGGTCATCTAGTCCAGCATTCTACCCCCACAGTGTCCAACCCGACATCCCAATGGGAAGCCCACAAGCACCCTCAGCTCAGGCTGTTGTCTTACTGCAAGCACTGCTGCATTCTGGAGACAGTGGTAATGAAGCCTAATTAGGGACTGAGCACTACCTTTTTCCAGTTATCTCTGATTCCGTGGAACTTCAGGAGCTCGTTTCAAATGAAGCAAGCATAAAAGATGCTAAAGGAAGATAAAACATTAAGTTGTGGCATTTATTTTCATAATCTGGACAGCAAATCTCTTAAAGAAAGCATTTCCACTGAGAATAGTCCACATGCTACAAAGAGCTGAGCAAGAGCTGAACATAGATTACTGAACGATAAAAAGAAACTACACTAGACTGATGTTTTCCTCTGTGGGGAGAGGAAGGCTTTTTCTTAGGCTTTGGAAATGGCTTGATCTTGCCAAAAAAATCCAACTGGGTCCAAACTGGCAGCCAAGCAAAGCACTCAGCAGCATTACAGTTTCCTGGCAATGGGCTGGCCGCTGTTGGGAAGCCCACTGTTGCACTAGATGGACCTTTCGCCTGAGCCAGAAAAAGCAAGTGTCACGTTCCAACAGTGCTACAGAAAAATAATGTTAATAATGAAACAGATGACTCATTCAGTGCACACACACACAAAAAGAACAAACCATAATTAAATTTAGTGATGAGCAGTGGTTTCAGGAATAATATTAGTCTTCGAAAGACTTTTCCATTTAACCAAAGGTACAATTGGATGTGACAGAAGAAGGGCCTAAGTCAAGTCCTACTGATTCCCTAGGTAGAAAGATAAGGGGACAATTGAAGATCAGCATTGGCAGGAACTCCCCCATTTACACTTTCTTCCCCAAAAAAGCTGGTTTTCAGGAGGGTTCAGATCTTTTCTCCCAGTTGCCGATGCTGCATTTTAAGGCACACCCATGTTTTTAATATTGGATTCAGTGACAAACCCAATTCTGGAAACAGGTCTACTGCCATCAGATCTAATTTGGCCCCTAACTTTCTACATGGCCGTATTTGCTCCTTTTGAGATGCATGAAGTTTTATTTGTCAGGATTGTTTTAAATCCTTCCTATCACAAGTGTGAGTACAAGATGTAGATTTGTTTGTTTTATGTTTCTTAAAATGATTTCATGGTTTTAATTTTTGTGAACCGCCCAGAGAGTTTCAGCTATAGGGCGGTATAAAAATGCAATAAATTAATTTTCAGGGACACATTCACAGGTATCGCTCATGAATGACAAGGCAGTACTGAATCGGACTCTGTACTAATCAGTTTCTTATATTCCATTTTAAGGGAAGGGGAAAGTGTTGAGTAGGCTCCAATCCTGTGGATAAAGCAGAATGGGAGTCAAATTCCCATTGCCTCCATCAGCATTGTGATTTTATAGATTCTGAGCATACAATAACCACATGCAAAATGATCCCCCTTGAAACAAGATTGGGATTTGCATCCACCTGTGAATAAGATAATAAAATCATAGAATACTTGAGTTGGAAAGGGCCTAAGGCCACCTAGTCCAACCCCCTGCTCAATGCACAAATCCACCTTAAAGCATACCTAACAGATGGCTGTCCACCAGCTGCATCCTGAAGGCCTCTAGTGTGGGAGAGACTATGACCTCTCTAGGTAATTGGTTCCATTGTTGTACTGCTCTAACAGTCAACCGCAGCCCATTATTCCGCGTCCTGCACTCTGGGATGATCGAGAAGAGATCCTGGCTCTCCCCTGTGTGACAACCTTTCAAGTACTTCAAGAGTGCTATCATGTCTCCCCTCAATCTTCTCTTCTCCAGGCTAAACATGCCTAGCTCTCAGTCTCTCCTCATAGGGCTTTGTTTCCAGACCCCTAATCATCCTTGCTGCCCTCCTCTGAACATGCTCTAGATTGTCTGCATCCTTCTTGAAGTGTGGTGCCCAGAACTGGACGCAATACTCAAGATGAGGCCTATCCAGTGCCGAATAGAGGGGAACCTGTACTTCACACAATTTGGAAGCTATACTTCTATTAATGCAGCCCAAAATAGCATTTGCTTTTTTTTTTGCAGCCACATCACACTGTTGGCTCATATTCAGCTTGTGATCTACAACAATTCCAAGATTCTTCTCGCTTGTAATATTGCTGAGCCAAGAATCCCCCATCTTGTAACTGTGCACTTGGTGTTTTTTCCTAGGTGTAGAACTTGGCATTTATTTCTATTAAATTCCATTCTGTTGTTTTCAGCCCAGCGCTCTAGCCTATCAAGATCACTTTAAAGTTTGTTTCTGTCTTCCAGGGTATTAGCTATCCTGTCCAATTTTGTGTTATCTGCAAATTCGATAAGCATTCCCTGTACCTCCTCATCCAAGTCATTAATAAAAATGTTTAAGAGTACTGGGCCCAGAACTGAGCCCTGCAGTACCCCGCTCATTACCACTCCCCAGGTGATGGAATATAACCGAGATGATTTCCTTGCTATGACTGACCAGAATTTAAACCATACCTGCAGTCCTCTACCTAATGCTATAAAAACTTATAGTACGTAATTGCAAAAAGAGAAAAAAAGAAAAAGTGCAAAACAAAGTCTGGGTTCACACAACATGCTAACCTACCACAGGTTGTCATGTTGTTTAAATCCAGCATGTTTTTGAGGGGTGGCTTAATGTGTCGTCTGAACGCAGCAAGTTTTCTACAGTGTGGTTTATTTTCCTTGAACAAGTCACCTTGAGAACCCATGACTTGTTCGAGGATTATTCAGGGTGGTTAACAAGCTACACTGCATGGTTAACAACCAACCCTGTGGAAAACATGCTGTGTTCAGAGAATACAATAACCCACCCTGTGGAAAATGCACTGTGTTCAGAGAATACAATAACCCACCCTGTGGAAAATGCACTGCGTCCAGAAAGCATGATAACCCACCCTGCAGAAAACATGCTGTGTTCAGACAACATGATAACCCATGGTTCAATAACAACTCACATTGGGTAGGTTAGCGTGTTGTGTAAACCCAGCGAAAGCCACAAAGCCCTTTTTGTTTGTTTGTTCTAAGAATCTTGCATGATTTTGACTTGTGGATTTACAACACAGAGCACCACAGGATTCTGAAGATGCCCAACAGATGGCAGGAGTTGATTGGTTCTCTCCCATCCCATGACAGAAATTCATCTCTTCTAATGGAGGGTCTTTCCTCTGGCTTGGCCACTGGGCATCTCATCTTCTCTGCTTTTGCCACAAACCTCCAGGCTTTGGCTTAGAGCAATTCTTGGTGACAAAGGGAATCCCTGCAGAACAGCTGATAGTGAAGGGACATGCCCCCTCCCAAACTGAAGATTATCATTTCAATGTAACATCAAAGGAAGCACGAGAAAGGAACACTTGCCCTTCCTTCCCTTTCTTTCTGTCTCTGTTCACCCCAGTTAAGTGGTTGATGGTAGAACTGCTGCCAAAGGGTGTCAGCTCCTGACAAGCCTGAGAACAGAACAGAAAGATGCTATTTGCATGGAGAGCAGCTTCCCCTCTTTGATCACAGCTGCACGCTGCACCTGCTTAAAAAGGCAACAGCTACACAGGCTACATGTCGTCCCTGTTGTCAAAACAGGAGGAAACGGCGGATAAGTGCTGACTGAAAAGAGATGACATGAATCGCTGACCCCCTTCTGCAAGCTGGTAGCAAACTGCCTCCTGCACCGAAACTTCAGAGAAATCAAAGCAAGAACCCGAAGGGAGAGAAGAGCCTTTCTTGCGTCTCCTCTCTATCGATGGCAGGGTGCAGCGTTCAGACACAGCCTCAAGGAATAGAAACTGTGGCAAGACAGAACAAACGGTGGAACAAACAGTGGGGGAGGAAGGGGTGAAGAAAGATAATCAAAAGGAAACGTGATTGAGCAGCTGGGACGGGAGTTTAAATTCCCCGTTTAACAGGGCTGCTAAAAAAGAGAAATAGAGAGGCATATTCCTGGCATCCTCTCCCCCTTGTCTGTTGCTCCTTCCAGCCTTCAGGACAAACCTATTGTTACTCCAAGCCTATACACTGAACTATACAGCTTCTTGCACATACTAGCTAATACATCCTTGATACAGTTGTTATTTTACAGAGATATTATGGTAATAAGGTAGGGAAGGTACTTACTATCAATATTAGAGGCATTGTGCTTAAACACAGACATAAAACACACACAAGAGGTTTACTGACAGTGTAGACAGGTTGATATATGCTATTTTCAGAAACCAAGCTGTAATGGTTGAAGTGGAGACTCAGACCTTCCAATGACTTCCTGATAAATATGGCGAGAACATAGTCAACTATATTGGCAGCAACTGCACTGGTTGCTTTCGCTCTTCCAGACCTGATTCAAGGTGCTCACTTTAAAGGAATTTATGGCCTGGAACCAACATACCTTAGAATAGAATACAAATCCCTTTATGAATCCTGGCACAAGTTAAAATTGCTCCATTTATCTTCATTATGTGAGGTAAACACAGCTAGGAGCAGGATCTGGAATGTCATCTGTTGCTAAGGTCAGGTTAGTCCTTTCCTTATGGCCTTCCAATAACTCTTAAAAACCAATTTTCTGGGAGATGGGTGACAGCGAGTCACTATTTGGGGGTTACTGAATTTATTTTTCTGCGAACTCTTCATTGTTTTAAACTATAGTTTCATATTTGATTGCATTTAGTGTCAACTTGGCTCAAGTCTGAAAAGGACAGCATAAAATTTTTAAATAAATACCTTCACGCTGCTCAAACAGGTGTTCCGTGTGTGTGTGTGTGTGTGTGTGTTGGAGAGAGATGGGGAGAGAGAGAGAGAGAGGGAGAGAGAGAAGGAACCCACACACATAGATTGTTTCTTATATGGACAAAATATGGGTAATCTTTCACTATCTATATTAACCTTATAGGCAAGCCCAGTACTAGAGATGGGTAAAGTCAAATCTATTTCTAAAAAGTCTAGGTGCAGAGTTCCATAGAAATACTCAACCTATTCAGACCATCACATTGCCCTTCCCAGTGGTCCCTCCAGTATGTGTTGTCTTCATCATGACTGAGGGTCTAGAGACCTTTGCAAAAGGGTCTAGAGTACTTAGCAAAAGTAAGCTGCCTTCGTTGCTGAGGCTAACATATAGGAGCAGGATTTGGAAAATGTTAAATCTTAGGCTCAAGGTAGCTGAGGAGTTCTAGAGAGCCTTGCCAAATGACCAGATTAAAGGTCAGGGAACTTCCACCTGAGGTAAAACCAAGTCAGCCTCCATTTATATACCCTGTGTAACCTTTTCTCCTAGCCCACGTGGCTGTGGGTTGGCATTGGCTAGTAGCAAAGATCTACATTAAGAGTGTTCATGACAACAGGAATACCCCTCCACTGGAGCATTCCACTTTAAAATGGCCCTATTCAGAGACAGCATCCTTCCAACTGTCAGATGCTCAAGAGAAAATGGCATAGCTATCACCATCAGGGCTTCCCAGAAACTGGGCATTTTGGAGACAGAATGCTGGACTAGATGAACCTTTGGTCTGATCCAACAAGGAGATTTTGTTTCCAATTCCACAAACCGTTTTTAAAAATTGATTTTATCAACCCTACTTACAAAACTATATACCTAGCACCATTTGTGAAAGCAAATTTTAGTTCATGATTCCCTACTCTCTAAATACCAAGTTGTTGAGCCATGTCCCAGAAGGGAATCTGAACAGGGTGGGCACGTTTTTATTGGATACTCATTTTTACACCACTTGAAAGTTTGTTTGCCATCTCAGAATGCATTCTGACAGTTATTTCTCCATTATGTATAGAGGCCATTTCCTTCTAGAAGCAAACAAAAAGCCTTTCAGCAGAAAAAGAAAGACCAGAAGGAAATGGAAGTTACATATATGCTGAAATATATACAGAGGCTAAGCAGGGAAGGACTTATGATATCTCTTGAAACATCATATAAATCAGTGCCATTGCTCAAAACAATGTGATTTAAGTTAATCTTTGATATCTAAATGCACTTTTGCTTACAAGTGCTGTGTTTCCACATTTATGAAAAAACAGACTCCATTCTCTACCAGAACAGAACTAGCACTGGCTGCTAAGACTACCCTTTGAGGTAGGTTAAACTATGAGCAACCTGTTGAAGGTCATCCACTAAGTTTCACAGTGAAAGACGATTTGACTGTGGATTTCCCACAGCTCAATCAACTATATAGCCACTGCAGTACGCAGGTAGATAGAAAGATAACCTAGATTGCTATTATATCATCATCATCATCATCATCCTTTATTTACAGTCAATAGACCAAAGGCAAAACAAATATAACATACAGTCATGATGGTAACAGTTTAGCTGGTGTAAAAGGGACCTCATCATCTACAGATAAATACAACAATAGTGAGTGTTAATAATCATCTGCTAATGATCTGATTTGGATAACTAGATTCAGAAACTTAGCTACCTGTTCCGTTATTCGCTTATTTGTACCCTGGAGCAAAATAATTGTTAGGACCTCAGAAGGATGCCCTGGTAGGGACTGTGTGATTGGTCAAATTAAGTCTACTATATATCATGCTCAATCTTTGTTTAAGCCAAATGCTATAACAAAACTCACACTGCACATATAGCTGGGAAGCTATAAATAAAATTAAAACTGACATAATTATGTTATAAAATGATTATGAATATTACTAAGGCACACATTTTAATACTTCAGAAAATGGCCAACAAAGAGGATGCTATGGAATACGGTGGTGAAAAATGCAATAAAATTTCAGGTTTCACCAAACAAAATCCACGTTCTGCATGCAGAACATCTTCTGGTCCCTTGTTAAATTGTCCAATCCTATCAGTCCCCAGCAGTTACCTTTGACTTCTATGCATACATTCACCATGCCACCCCCAGGCATGCCTTTCAAGATGACGTTTACTTCACATACTTGAACACAGTAATTGCTAAAACCCATTTCAATTGATGAAGAAAACAGACCAATACAACAGACTCGGTTTGGTTTCCAGGGGCAAGTCGTCGAACAGAAATACAACTAGGAGTTCCTCTATTTTCATCAGTCTAGACATGAAAGCAGCACATTATCAGTTCTGCATGCCCATGGGAACAGCAGCCACCCATGCTATGTGGCAACCCACGTTTGAAATGGGGAATCCATGGGGTATGAGTTAGCCCTTTGCAGTAGTTCTTTGGATACTGCTCATTCTCTTGACTAGACATTGGACACAATTTTAAAGCCTTTCCCCCTCCTTACTCCTCTCGCCACCTCTCATGGATGACGGTTAGAATCCTTGCTCTCTTTTTTTTAAAAAAGGCATAAAAGGAGAATCTCCCAAGATGACTCCATGGCCTGGTTTGCATGCAGCGAGAAGCCACCATGGCTAAATTTATCTATATGGCTTCTTGTTATGATGGGGGCCGCCATTTTGAATATTTGGGGTATGGTGGCGGCTCATCATAGCTTCTCGTTACATGCGAACCCAGTCAGGATTGGTTGTTGGTGCGGTTGACAAGCCACCCGCAATCCTAAAACAGCACAAGGGTTCTGGCTGTTTTGTCAATCACTCCATCAACCACCCCTCACTGGATTTGCATGTACCGAGAAGCCACCGCGGCAGGGGCTTGGATCGTCATGCTGGCACCCGCATCGACCATAACACACCTTGGCTAATAAGCCATAGTGGGCTGCAGTGATCATGCAAACCAGGTCAGAGTCTGAGGAGTGTGTCCACGCTCAATCAGCGTAGCGGCTGACAATACTGACTATATTTCTTAATTATGTTTTTATTCCAGTTCCAAGGAACTGGGAGTGGCATTGGCACAGCATCTGAACTTGCAGGAGACAGTTCAATAGGGCTCCATATCCTCCTCTCTAGTTCCCCAAACAATCAATGGAGAAAGATGGGGCAGGCACCTCAGCTTATAAGCCCTGCCAGTTCTTTCCTCCCAACCCATCAGCTGCTTCCATTTCAACCACTTCTTCCTCCTCCTTCCCCTGCCTCACCCTTTCTTTTATATGCTACATCCATTATCCCACCCTGTACTTCAGCTCACTCTCAGCACTTCCTTAGCTTCTTCACTGGCTCATGGCTATGTTCACCATGTCCCTTCTTCCCCTGCTTTGGATTTTCCTTCCACATCTTGCTCTGCCTATGGACCCCACTTCTGCCTGGCTGGCTGAGTTCCTGACTCATAGGCATACCTGGCCCCATTCCTTCTTCCTCACGCCATTTATCTTCACAACTGCCCAATGAGTTAGGCAGGCATTGAGAAACACAGCCTGGCCTCATGTCAGGATTTGAACCTGGTCTCCATGATTTAATACAAACACTCTCTAACTACTACAACACAGGGACTGTCACATATGTAGCCCTGGATAAAGGGAAGACCCACTACAAAGGCCTAGAAAAACGCAGCTATCTTACCCACATGCACTGAGATTCTAACAAGATAGATGGAACATGAGCAGACACACACTCTCAAGAACAACTCCAAGGGAGATCAAAAGGTAACAATGGCGTCTATCCGTTACGGGATTAAAAACTACCCTAGCCATGGCCATAGGCCACTCATGGAACGAATAAAAGGACAAGCATAACACCGCATGTCTGCTCTGAGGCGTAAGCAGATGTGCTGTTATGTTCTGAAAGCGCTGCCAGCTACAGCAATGCTGTGCTTGTAAGCTGTGCTAAGAGGGAATTACAATAATTGAGCCTTTGGGTCATGAAGGGCTGAGCTGCCACTGCAAAATCATCACAGGATAAGTGGAAGCCTTCATGGATTGCACTATATCCAAAGCATATTTGTCACTCAAAGGCAGACCGACACTCTGGGACTGCTGTGAAAATGACCTAATCAGAAGCATCACCAAGGGCATGCTCTCAAGATTGAAGGCAAATCATTAAATCACTTTTGGTACTCTGTGTGGATGTTTTCTACTTCCATCTCCCTACTTGTGTTCTAATCTCATCAAGAGATTGGCCTTTGCCCTGGACAACAAGAGCTATATTAGGGAATAGACAGTCCCTTTAAGGAAGACCCTGGCCATTTGAAATCACTCAGAGACCAGATATGCACATCATGCTTAGCCATGGTGGGTTGTCACCACAGGTGGTTGAGGGTAGCTTACTGTGACGTCCGAATCCAGAGCGGCTTTTCCATCGTATGATGTTTGTTGCAAACAAGCCACAGTAGGGTTGTTTAGGGTGGCTTGTTCTCAGGGTGGCTTGTCGTGAAGGCCAAACCTGGCAGAATTATTTCAGGAAGGGTTGCTTGAAACAGCAAGACAGCCACCTGGCAAGCGTGGCAAGAAACTCTGCCAGCTACTCCTTGTGATCTCGGTACTGATATTCCCTCTCTATTACATCTTGAAATGACACTAGTCAATTTACTCCTTCACTTCATTACCTCCCTAGACAGCGACACCATGTTTTCACTCTTGGGAAGATTTGCAAATATTTAACATTATGTTTGTCACCTTCGGGAAGATTTGCGCACTTTAACTTAAAAAACACTTTCAGGGAAATTTGCACAAATCCACTAAAGTGCAGTAATTAGTTAGTTACCCCCTCAAAAAACCACTATCCACTAATGAGCGCAAGTGTGACAATTAGTGGAGTAGGCTGCTGAGGTTGTGCTGCAAAGGCCCATGGGATATGTGCCGGGAGCAGCAGGAGGGAGGACTAAGGTTAAAACAACCCATTGCAAGCTATCTGTTGGGAGTAATGTGGGTTAGCAAGCGAACAATCAATCCACCGTAGCTTATTTTCAGGGTGGCTTATTGTGACATGTGAACTGGCAAAGAAACTGGTGTGCTTTCACAACGGCCTCGACGGTTCTCTTGACTCAAAGCAATTGGAAAGGCACCTTCTACTCCCTTATTTCAAATTTTTGCAGCTGATCTACAATAAAATACCTGCCCCTTTTTCATAGATTTTCCTACACTGATTCACAGTGATGCCACAGATCCAGCAATTTTATGCAAACGACAAGAAGGTAGACAGAAAACAAAACAAGCACGTAAGGAATCAACTGGATTTTCATTATCTATGACAGGTGTTCAATATTCTCTAAACATCATTTAGAACCTCTGTTTAAACGTCTGACCCCCCCCAAAAAATCCCGTGACAAATTAATTTTAATGTTATTGTGAAAATGAAAGTAGTATCACGGTTGACAACGGAGAGTGTTATAAGCTTGCCTAGCGGGAGGATCAAGGGAAAGGCAACATGCTGTATGACCTCAGGGGTTAAAGATGCAATTTTCCATCTGGTCGCATCTGGCTTTTCAACATAAAAGGTTGACAACACCTGCCGAGAGTCTTGTAAGAGCTGCCTGCATTGCTCTCTATGCATCCCCTGCAACCTGGGAGAGCCTATTACCAGCTTCCTCCTTTCATGTTTTGCAGATTTGTGCAACATGTCTCACCCATCCATAATTGCTGAACTGCAAACAAACAGAAAGTTTTATGTGGAATGCATATGAGGGAGCAATTAAAGCAATATTAGAAAATCATTCAGCATGCAGTATTTGCTTTATGGTACTGCATATGCTAAATCTGACGATGCTGACTGCTTTGTTAGAAGAATCTGGAGGAGGAGCCTGGAGGAGGGGAAAAAAGAGCCCAATTAGAGCCTCTTAGACTAAAGGTCCTTTTTCCAGAAGGATTATTTAATTTGCTCATGTTTACTACAGCAAGCACAACCTCACATAACTGAATGGGATGATGGCTAATGCTGCTGCCTGGGGCACAGGAGAGGTGCTCTCCCTCCCCGCCCCTCCATGCCCCATTTTCCCTTATTATTATTTTTTAATTCTCACAGGGGCATTCAAAATATTGCACTCAGGGACTTCTGAGATGCCTTGCAGCAATGTCAAAAAACATCACCAAACAGGTGCCTGGAGTACTAATAGCATCCACTATCCCTGGCAAACTAAACAGATAAAACAGCCACACTTGCCAGGGAATCAAATTACGACTGGCATTATTAGAAAATAACTGGAAGCTTATTATAATAAATACATTCTTTAGATAAAAATGTGGGAAGCTCAGTTTCCACCACCATCCCTAATCAATGGTACCTAGCTTCTCAGAACATTTGTAGATGTTTGAAATATAGTTTCGTCAATGCAGATTTATTACATCTTTGGAGATCAGGTCCTACAGCACAAGCTTAATGAGATATGGCTCTACAAGTTATACATTTTCTAACAGGAATTAGACTTACAAATTTTAAGCAACATACTGCAAGGTAAGAACACTAACCAATCTGAAAGAAAGGATATACAAGGTCCTGTATGTATTAAAAAAAGTATACTGGACACATAGAGAAGAATGTGAAAAGGAGAAAAAAAGTTATAGAATTCTGTGGTACACAATATATGCTGAACTAGATCTGTAATTTGCCATTTGGTGTGTTTGGTTTTTTGCTGTGTAATAAAAACATAATTTTGAAACGTTAGTCTCACTTGCAGAAGCGAGAACTGCTGTTTCCAGAACCTGCATTTAGCTGCTTTGAGTGCTGGCAAACAGATATGACTGCTGGGGGGGGGGGGGGGGGGGAATTGTGCAGTCCCTTTGGGAAAATTACAGTGCCTAGCTGCCTTGGAAGCTTCCTCTAAAAGGCAGGATAAAACACTGTAAAGATTAAATTAAATACAAGGACCAGTTAACAGCTATCAGCTTCTGAAATGATTTTACAGAACGTGCCTTTAGAAACCGACTGTGTAATACAGGGAGTCCTAGAAAACAATTTACACTTACTCAGCTCCTTAGGCTTCATATGCTAGCACCATCCACCCGTGGGAGTGCAGTTATAGCCAGCTGCTGCTCACGCTGGGAGGCCAGGTAAACCCAAGCAGAGCCAAGCAGCCGGTTATAGCTGAGCATCAACACGCACCAGCCACGAAGCAGGGAGGGGCAGGATCAGGCACAAAGGTAGCCAGTACGAGCAGACAGCTTCTTGGGAAGCTCCTCTTTTGCTACCTAGAGTGCTTCCTTGATGAATGGTTCTTACAGGCCCCCATCCAGAGGGCTAGTTTTTGAGCTATGCCTGTGCAACAGAGTCACCAAGTCTTTCTTTTCAGAAGCAGCTGCCATCTCTGAAGTAGTAGTATGCCATTATATAATTCAAAAGAGGTAGATTTGGAAAAAGTGCTAGAGAGATTGAGAGAGAGAAAGAGAAATATTTGTGGATCACCCAAACCATCTTGCTTTGTTAGTCACCAGAGCTCCTTCTGAAGTGTCCAGTGTCTGCTCAGCTCTCTCCAACAGCTTCAGAGAAGCCAAAGAAGGAAAACCTTCTTCCAGATTCCCAAAGGGTCATTCCAGCACCACTCTGGGAAGACGGGACAGGATACATCAAATGTAAAAGGAGTGTTTCCTGTCCTTTGATACATGGGCTTGTCAGGGAGTCATCCACTCCAGTATTTCTACTAATCAAATGCATGTACTGCTAGGTTCCCTATGGACTCAGGAATTACCAGCAGTAGCCAATTCTCCAAAGAAAGGGCTCCAGAGATTTCATATCCATGCTGAGGGTGGGCTAGGATTTGGAGGACTAAATGCAAGAGGGAGTCAGGGTTCCTGTACCTTTAATTCAGGTAGATTAGTCAAGCTAGCCTGCCACAGCAAATATGATCCAATGGCATCTTGCAACCTATTACATTACGGCTTGAAATTTCATAGGCATTGGAAATAGTCTTGGGAGTATTTCCTGTTTTGTTATCTATATCGGAAGACTTTTTTTAACAAGACAAGAAGATGAGTAAAGTTTCATCAAGATGCCTTAAGTGAAAAGAAAATGTTCTGGAGTTTTGTGTGTGCAAAGGAGAGGAAGAAGGAAAACTACAAGATTAAAACAAGAACACGTTCCAAAACATGAGTCAAACCAGCCGAAATTAGTGAGATTCAAAATCAGAAACAGGCAATGAACCCGTAAAATATAGATGGATCCTGGCACATCCCACTTTTGTAGTCCTATGCTCAATGCACATCATACTATATATGAGATCATTGAAGTTTGAAGCACACAAAACCCAAACTCAGGGCATTGTTCAAACCAGAGGGAAACCATCTATTTAACAAGAAGCATAAAAAATAAAATAAAATAAAAATTAGCAGATGTTGCTTTCCTTACTCCTGCTTAACAAGCTGTACCTGTCAAGATCCCCTCTTCTGAAATAAGAAGTCCATTCACCTTTGTCAAAGAAATGGAGTCCCTCAACAGCAGGCAAATATGATTCTACTACACCAAGCCATTAATAACCTGATGCAGTACGTCGTAGAAAAGAACAGCAGCAACAGGAGATTTTCAAGTCGCCCATCTCTCAGACTTCTCTAATGGGACGCAACAATTCTACCATGTCTTTATGATAGTGAGATAGCTTAATTGCCCTCTTTGCAGAGAAAGTAAGTTCTGCTTTACTGGTGCCTGACATACATTCTTGCACTAAGAATGTTAATACATCAGTCACTTACAGAAGGCTCATGTTCTTTTTAGTAATCTGGAGATGATAACTTCAGTTTCAATGACTGGTTTGCTAGATTTTATGTTCAATGACGGAGGAGTAATGTGGCTCTTCCAAAAAAAACCTTTTCTTGTTGGAAAATCTGTTTTACAAAATGGTTAGTTTCATTCATGCTACTTTTCTTCAGTTTGCTAGCAAGTTGTCCACTATATACATGCAAGTGCAGGTGTGTTGGCTTCAGAAACTATATGCAAATTAAGACTATGCTCTACATGGGGCAGAGGCAGAAGGAAGCGCTGGATCTGCTGGTAGATCTCCAACTCTCAATTGTTTAACAACAGCAACAAAATGACCCCCACCCTAAATGATACTGCTGAAATTAAGGAAGCTTGGAGTTATCCAGGCGTGCAATTCATTCTGTTATGTTACTAAGAACAAATTCCTGGGTTCAAAATACTTTAATTCCAAGTGTGTACTTTTTGCAGACAAAATGTTGGATCTTGGGGATGGTGGATCTCGGCATAAACAACACAAAAACAAAGTAGATCCTGCAAGCCTGAAGTCTGCCAGTCTTGTTTTACACCTATGCTTTGACTATTAGTAGTCTAATATCAAACACATATTTCTTTGCACACCTGAGAGCAAAAATAAATAGCTCTCACCTTACTGCATACATAGAGGTCTGCTTCAGACAATCGATATTGCAGCTTAATAAGCAAATATATGAACAAGACTTTGGGCATACATGCAGTTGCTTTGTTACCCCTTTTGCGCAAACTAAAAAGAAAGTCAGGAAGTATCCAACTAACCATAATTCTCATTTCATCAAAACCAGGAAAGAATAGTTACCAGCTTCAGAACAAACCAGGATATTAAACCAACTTAAACACTGCTTTAATATCCTGGCTTCTACTGAAGCTGGTACCAACAATTCCCCTGTTTTAATGAAACAGGAAACTACAGTATATAATTCTTATCTGAATATCTCATATATATTAACTCCAATTGTTATAGAACAAAATACATAAAATTTGTGAGCAGGCATTTCAACAGGTAAAAATGCATTTTGTGTTAAAACAGCACTTAAGGTTTGACATAAAAACAAACTTTTTTCAAACACAGTATATAATATACTTACACAATTTGCAAACCTAAACATTTGGTTTCCTTATTCATATGCCACATAAGCAGCTCCATAGCAGGGTAAAACTATTTGCACAGCAGTCCTGTATAGCCACATTTCTCGTAGATGAAATGTTTAAGTATTGCCAGGGATGTTAATATTGCATGATTCAATACATGTAAAACGTCATTAGTAATCTGGCACCTGGCATGCAAATGTAATACCTTTCATTTCAAAGCTCTCAATGAGAAAGATTCAAGACCTCATGGATGTAGAACTATTTAAAATCGTAAAGACACTGACCAGCTTCGCACAATCACCATGGCTTAAACAACAAGCTGTGGTGGCCTGTTTAAGCTGTATAATGCCGGGCCTCATTATGTGTGCAAATTATGCACAAAGAATTTGCAGTTAAATGTGCGCAAATTAAGCAAATAACTGAAATGTGCGCAAATGGCACCCATGTGCGCCACATTGGGCATCCTGGGGAAATAATGATATGGGTGGGGGGGGACGATTAAGTTCCCGGATTTCAGGAAAAAGCCAGAGGCTTGGCTCACTGAGCTGGGTGCTCCGGGAAGATCAAATAAGCCCAAAAAGGGTTGGATTTCCCCACGATGGCCATTCCTAGCTCTAATTTCAGCCATATCCTGATGGGCAAGAAAGAGGGAACTGCATTTTAGTACAGTGGAAGGGGGCTCCCTTCCTCATGGCACAACACAAAAGTCAAGCAATCTGGACATGAAGAAAAGGAGTGATCCCTTTCTCAATGGCAAAATCACTTGGCTTCTGGGATGCATGGTGAAAAGGAGGGAAGGCCCCTTCTGGCCACATGTCATAGAAGCCAGATGTGGTTGACGTGAGTGTACGATGCACACACACACACATTTTTTGGCTCCACCCACACAGTATGGTGCCCCTGACCTTTTTTCCTTGAGGGAATGTAGTCCTCCACTGAAGAAAGTTCCCCAGTCCTGCTATTCATGGATATGGATATACCTTTCCCTCCTGCCTCAGTATTCTTTGTTTCCAAATTTGTAAGCAAAACATGTTTTTGATTCTGAATAAATGCCTACAGCTTAGGTGCCTTTATGCAGAATAAAGACATTTGCATACAGCTTTATATGAGTAGCCTGCTTTGTCAGAAATTAAAGTTCTTTGGTGCAGAATATGAACAGCTGCCAATATGGCACTTAGCTGAATGAATGAATATTGTGCTGTATTTTAAAAATGTTTACTTTAACATGGTTTAGCCATTTCCATTATTCTCAAAATATTACAAGTTCTCACAAGAAATGTAAACTTTCAACATGATACTTCTGGTGTCTGCAAAAGACAAGTATATTAAAATGTATTGTTGGTTTGAACTCTACATATATGACAGAGATTGGTTTCTTCAGTTCCTGCTTTTGCCTTTCAGGAATACCATGAGAGTTGCAGGTGCAGGAAGGAATGGGTGATGAAAGTTTCTATTTAAGACCTTAGGGCAGATGGATATTTTTCAGTGACCGTACTGATTTTCTACAGATTTTCTACAGGTTATCAAACCAAATATGTCAAAATGATTCATCAAGTGAATTACAGATTTAAAACTTACTTGGCTTTTTGAATCCAAATGCAGTAATCCGTGATGTAAAGGTCATTAAGAACGTATGCAGGATCATTTTCACGAAAAATTTTGTGAATATCTAACAGGCATTTCAAAACTGCACTTTTACCTGTAAGAAACAGGAAAATATAATCACATTAAATTGACCATCCTATTGTAAATGTCCTACTTGAAAAACGGAATGGGAAATTGGTAGAAGGCCTTATTAGAAACATGCTGTTAGTTGCCAGATCAACCCCAAATGCCATGATTATTTCTCCAGTTCCTGTCAAATATTAGATCAATGGTAGATAAAAATCTGAGAAAATTCTCCAGATGTGTCAAAATTAAGGAAGAATTATGGAACTTTAGTGTTTGAGTGTAACTGCCAATGTTTTACTAGGTACTGAAATGATTCTCCCCTCCTGACCTCAGCTGAAGGCTCTACTGAAGCTGTTCAGTTTTTATATCACACTGGGTGAGGGGGGGAATCCCTCCTCCCACTTTGAAAATATCAGTGTAACATTTTCTGGAGCAAACGGCACAGTGGACTTCATGCTGTTGCCTGATTCAAACTTTGGTAAATATAATTCTTTATGGGACTTGGGAAGAATATCAAGTGACCATCAAGTGACTTCTAAATATCAAGTGACCTTCTTTCTCCATCTCAATCTGTCATCCCGCCCAGCAGATAGCCAGGAAAAATATGCAAATGTTGCAGTGGAATAATGGCGAAGGCTTTAAAGCTGTGTGCATAGCAGTCCCTGTTTCAAATCTCATCTATCTTACAAGCTCTATAGTCTGCTTTAGGCAAGATATGGTCCTCTCATTCTAAACTCCATCCCTATCCACAGGAGAGAGATTTGAAACAGGGATTGCTACACTCACAGCTTTAACTTTTTAAAAAGTTTAAAATCAGGTTTTTAAATAAACTTTCAAATTAGTTTATATTTTTTTTAAGTTTTCAAAAAGCAGCCTAATTTAAAATGAAATCTCCGAGAACTGAAATTGTGCCCCTCTTATAAACAAGGTGCTTTTGTTTGTAAAGAAAGAACTGTAGGGAAAGCATCTTTGTCAGTCAATGCACAGCACGACAGCATATGTATTTATATTATGGATTGATACTGGTGCCAGGGACTAGAAAGTCACTGAAAAGGTCATGTACAGATCCATCTGAATGACCTTTACTCCAAATGTTATGCTTATTTATTAATTCAATTTAAGCTGCTTCTATACCTTTCGACATCCCAGGATTTCCAAGTGGTTTACATTGCTTAGTAACTATCTGATCTCTGCAATTGTCTTAAGAGTCAGTACACTAAATACATATTAATGTGCTTTTATAGTTATAGCAACCAATTAGTAAGCAGTTTATTCAATGACAACAACAACTTAAATAACAGCAGGTATTCCTCCATGCTGGAATTCTGACTGCTAGATGCACCCCCACTTCCAAGCAACTTAATACGATTAAAACCAATAAAATTATTAAAACCAACAGAGCAATTAAAGGTCTCAGCATAAGAATTGATTAAAAAAGACTAACAGATCTAAAACCCCATAGTGGTTGATATTAGCCACCTCTGACCATTACCATCACCACGAAAGTAACCCCATCATCACAGGCAACATAAATCCCTCTACAGCATTGGGATTACCAATCAGCATCACTATTGTGCCTTGTCATCACTACTTTTGCTTTTCAGCCTGATCCACCCAGCCACAGCTTCCAGCCGGTAATTTAATGTCAAGGCAGCTTAAAGAAACATGTCAGCTCTATCCACATTTTGATAATGCCCAATTACAAAGCTACAGATGAAACTTTGCAATAGTGCCATATAGATATTAAACACCACTGGTAACAGCATCCCCAAGTCCCAAATCATGCCTTTCTTATGGTATATCTTTGCCTCTTTATTGAATAGTTTCCAAGGGAGCCAAGCTAGCACCATGGAAGTCCTTACTATTTTAAATTCAGACAGTTTATAAATCATGTTTCATTGATAATAAGTAAATAAACTTGTATGTAATGTGTAACTGGATAATAGTAAATTTATATTATACCCCAAGAAAGTCAGAGTTGCACGAAGAGAAAAAACTAGATGTAGGAGTGTGGGATTGTGTGTGTGTTGGGGGGGGTGTTATTTTGTTTTTGAAGTTTTATGTTTCAGCTTAGGTATCTAGATATTAAAGGAATGCACAATTTCCCATAAAGTAACAAGACAAGCCCTTGTAATGTGTCAGATAGTTGCTATTACCGGCACAGTGACTGACATCTCAGACTGCCAATGGTAGAAAAATGAAAGGAGCTTTCAAAGTGAATGAGACTAGTTCTAAATAGATTTTTGAAGTGTAAGATCTCTGCACTGGAAAGCTTCAACTCCCTTCCCTACCATTGCTTGAGATTTTCTGTTCCAATTTTCCTATCCAAGAAGCAATGTTAGAGTTCAAATACTATCTCATGAAGGGTTAATGGGTCAGGGAGAATGCATGAATATATGTCAATATGTACACATCAACACTTGAATATAAAAAGGGGATGACAGCTTTCAAAGATGTTAGGACTTGCTCTCCCCAATTAGTCCATGCCTGAGCACAGGGAGGATGAGCAACATGTAAGAGGCAAGTCAAAAACTCCAAATAGTCAACTCAAAACTCCCCCTGCTGTTCAAGATTGCATGACTTGGAATATATGTAGGGACCAAAACAGAATTGAATAGGTTCCCCTCTATTTGGCACTGGTTAGGCCCCAACTTGAGTATTGCGTCCAGTTCTGGGCACCACACTTCAAGAAGGATGGAGACAATCTGGAGTGTGTTCAGAGAAGAGCAATGAGAATGATTAGGGGACTGGAAACAAAGCCCTATGAGGACAGATTGAAAGAACTAGGCATGTTTAGCCTGGAGAAGATTGAGGGGAGACATGATGGCACTTTTCAAATACTTGAAAGGTTGTCACACAGAGGAGGGCCAGGATCTCTTCTCGATCAACCCAGAATGCAGGAATAATGGGCTCAATTACAGGAAGCCAGATTCCGGCTGGACATCAGGAAAAACTTCCTGACTGTTAGAGCAATACGACAATGGAACCAATTACCTAGGGAGGTGGTTAGGCTCTCCCACATTAGAGGCATTCAAGAGGCAGCTGGACAACCATCCGTCAGGTATGCTTTAAGGTAGATTCCTGCATTGAGCAGGGGGTTGGACTCGATGGCCTTATAGGCCCCTTCCAACTCTACTATTCTATGATTCTATGATTCTAGATTTAAGGTTTGCAGAAAAAGATTTGTCCTATACAACAAAATCCAGTACTCACTGCTAACTGTTGCACTTTCAGGTTGCATATCAGTGTGAAATGATGGTAGGGGGTGGGAGAAAATACATGCAAAAACTGCAAGTTAACAACTGAAGTATACACTAACAAAGGGACTGCTCATATGTAACAAAAGCAAATTGTGGGCTAATTAGCCCAACATTTGCCATGGCAGACTTTGTGAATATTCAACCCGATTGGGCTGATTGAGGGTTGCTTCGTGATGCCTTAATCCTGACACTATAGCTTGATCATGGGTTAAACAAACCACAGTTAACCTAACTACTAATTGTAGATTAATTAAGTCACAATTTGCCGCCATCATGTGCAAACCAGGTCAAAGACTTTGTTTTGCATTGAATTATATACTCTCTTCTCCATCCCAAAATCAAGGTCTGGGACGTGGTTGAGAACTGTGAAAATCAAAGTTAACCTACAAACGTCAAGTGAGAACATTATTGTTTAAATCACAGAGGTTCTTCTTGATTAGGAGCGCTGCTTATAGTTAGGATTTTTCAGAGACATGTCCAAACAGACGTTGGAAGCAACACTTACCAGAACCTGAGAAAATGTTACAAAAATATTCAGACAATGGTATTCTAAAAATATGGTTGAGCATGGCCGACTTGTTTTGCATTTTAGTCTTTTGTACAAGAACCTTTTCAACAATGAGATTTGTTTATAGTCTTTCTTCCACTGATGGAATTTAAGACAAGGTAAATTGGGTTTCCAGGCAATTCCCCTGTCCAAGCAATGACAAGACCCAGATCTGCTCAGCTTCAGCAAGTTTGTCCCATCTCGTGCCTTCACACTATGCCTTGAGATGTCAAGACTAGTTCCAATTGCTCCAGGCACAGATCCCAATCCAGATGCATATTGTTAGGACTAAATCCTTTTCAAACCGATGGAACACACACAATTACAGCTAACTTCAGCTAGATTTGGGATACAAGCATTACATGAAACTATTTGCTGTGTTAAGCATGCTTTTTTTTTAATGTGATTTTATAAATCCTGCCATACATCTAACAAGAAGCAGATTCGCGCTCCTTGGTCCGAATCAGGACAATGTTGCAGGGAAGATTTAACCCTCCCAAGGGAACAGGTATCATAAAACACATAAATAATTCTACATATTTTGTATATGCTTGCTCACCATGGACTGCTACTTACACTATACAAAAAAAATTCCAGGGCTGCTAGGGCACTACATTTGTTTCAAGGGCAATGTATGGTAGCTGGAAAAGACAGAAAAGGAAGACAGAAAAGGAAGACAGAAAAGGAAGAAGCGAGTAGATGGGTGGATGGAAATAGGCCATGGATTTAGGCTACATTAAGTCCTTACATCCCTCCGCCCTCACCCCAGGACTTCAGAATCCAAGGTGAAGAGGTGAGGAGCAGTTTTTTTTCTTTTACACTGGACAAAATGAGTTGAAAACCATAGTATCTGGTAGAAAGAGAGAATTCAACTTATGTTGTGGGACCTGCAACAAAATATTGCAGTGTGGAAATTTCTTCTTCAAGGTTCCATGCCCTTTTCCAGGATATTTCATTCTTGCTACGCACTCCAAACCTGGTTTTTCATTTAATCCCTCTCCAAAAATTAATCTGCATTCCATGCTCACTCAGCATGCTCAATTCTGATTGAGCTGTTTTGAGTTCTTCCACCCCATCCTTTTCAGGGTTTTTCCTAAATATTCTTGATACTTCTACAAAGTACCAAAGACCCACCCACCCCCGCCCAACTCTGGTGACAGCTCCCTTTTGTGTATTGATGGTACTAGAACCATAAGGGCTGGAACTTGGGAGGGTGTATTTGCTCCTGGTATACAGGATGTATTCTAAAAATATTTTGGAACAAACACTTAATAGCCTCACAGAGAATAATGTTTTACATCAGTATGTTTCAAGGAGTAAGACACCAGCGCCTCGGAATGCCAGGTAAATAAAGTGCCATTCAAAGGTGGGGTATGTTTCATCTTGTATTAAAGGTTTGAACCAATATGAGAATGTTCAGGAAAGATAAGATGCTGCTGGTAGGTGGATGTTAGCAAAGTTTAAATCCCAAACATTAAATATTGTTGTCTACACAATGGTAGCAAAATCTGTAAGACTTGATTTCCTATGACAGAAGTCCTGTGAATTAGGACTGGTACCACAAAGTAAGTATTTCAAGGGAGTAAGCACTCTCAAAGTAAATACGATTTGCTTCCAAGTAAATGTGCTTTGAACTAGTGCTTAAACAAACAAAAGAGAATAGGGAAGTGAGCACACAGAAGCAACCGCATAGGCCTCTCCTACTTTTATCACAAACAGGTCAAACTCACTCCTCTCACACACAACAAGATATGTTAAAATTAAAATACTTTTTTCCTCCAGTGACTGAAAACATATTTTATCTGTACAGCTCACAGAAGAACAAAAGCAGCATTTACAACCGCATCTGAGCTACTTGTGATTAATCTATTTTTACAACACCCTTCCTAGTTTACTAATTATGTCAAGAGCCATTTTAATATTTAATGCACTACTAACTCACTAATCAAATAGTTATCAAATTTATCTGAGTTTGTATATGCTGCATTTTAAAATTAGATCTAACAAGACATGATGAAGAAAGTGTTAACATTCCAACGTCCTTCTGATCAAAGGAAATAAAGCCTTAATACACAAACATATTTAGTTCATAATACAAAAGCCTGCAGTGGAGGCTTGCATATGTTTAGAGAACTAGGTTCATTTGCAGAGTTTCCCTAGCAACGGGGAAACTTTTTTAAACTCCAAGTTTAAATAGCGGTTTAGACATCTGGCACAAGTGCTACTACCTGCTATGAGACAAATCTACTCCCATATATACACTGTTTTCACACCAAGTTTGTCACCCAGCCTGAAAAGTCACAGAATATTATCTGCCATCACTATTGAGAGAGAATGCTCCCCATAAATTATCTAATTTAAATACCCATCCTAAGACCAAGCACAGATAGACAACAGTTGCCAGTCAGGCTTTTCATTGAAGACACCCAAGAACAGAGTTTCTATAGAATTCCTAAGCAGCTTCTTTCATTGCTAAACATATTTTTCCTGGCTTCCATACAATCTCACAATCCAAAACATTTCCACAGTGGCTGGAGAGACCTACCTCTGATCTCAAGAACTCTAGGCTTCAATTATTTTTTTATTTAAAAAAATGTTCTAATCTACATGTTTGCATATTGAAATCTGTTGAAGCCAAAATGCTAGACTCCAGTCCCTTGTTTTACAGATAAATGTGGCATTTTTGAATTTCCACTCAAATTCAGTGGCAAACCGTCAATTAGCAGCTGCCACTGCCAGTACGACAGCAAATTTGGAGGGCAGCAGGGAGTGTACTTGAGGCTGTGGGGGGGGGAACAAGCATGTGGCCCACAAACCATGTGCTGTTCAACACTGTACTAAAGAATTAGAAACAAAGAAGGTGCAAGGGGAGAGAAACACATATGGCTGGATCTAGGGCTTTGCCCTTCCACAAACAGAAGATGCAGCAGAGGCTCTTGCTGAAGGAAGCAATTTTTTGTCGATTCCATCTGACAAAATGGGGGTGGGTGGGTGTCTGTGTGTGCATAAATCATGCCCATAAATGGTATAATTTGCACAAACAGCACTACTTACAGCTGTTTGTGCAAATCCACCCATGATTTTGCACACAAATGCACCCAGTAAAGTTCCCTGGTTTCGGGAACTGTTGTGTCACTTGGCTCACTAATGCAAGCAAAGCCAGGTCTGTTGTGGGGATCCATTGGGCCCCCCAAAGGGCTGGATTTTTCTGCTGCGGCCAACCCTAGTTTCCTTAAATGTACATTTTCAAACTCAATTCCCTCTCCCACCGGACACCATCTAGGAGTGGCACTGTTTTTAGAATTTTAAAAGTTCATTTTTTAGTCTAATGAGAGATGGCTGGGAATGCCTCCAATACTTCCCCAGATGCACTTGGAAAGCAGCGAGAAATCTTGCTTCTTTTTTAGAGCCTCTAAAGCTCAGTGTGGGGAAGTGCAATCGCTGGCAACTGTAAGACACCTGAGAGGCCCTATCTGGACCCAAAGAAGAACCACAAATTGATATATACATCTTAAATAATATGAGGATATGCACCTGTCCCATCTGCTACCACCCTAGCTCCAAGACCTGCATACTAATGAGACCCTAGGGTTGCACAAAACACATTAAGTAGTTAATTTTAATTAATTAAAATGTGTCAATGTGGTTAAAGGCTGCAGTACACCTTGAGCCACTAGGGGCAGACTTCCCTAACCAGCACATAGCTTTGCAGTCCATACAGTATGAAGCCAAGGGAGACTAGTAGGCTGAGATATCGGCCTTCCCGTTCCCACAGCTGTAAGGGGCATCCCCCATCCCCCAGGGGAATGGAGTGAACAGACCCCCTCCCTTAAGGAGCTACAGGGGTGTAATAATAATAATAATATATTTATTTATTTCTTACACGCCTCTCCCTCCGGATCGAGGTGAGGAACATCATCAATACAAACAATATAAAATACATAAAACTAATTAAAATCATATAAAAGTAATACATTATTAAAATCAATAAAACTCTTAACATTCGACTGGGTAGGCCTGCCAGAAGACATCAGTCTTCATAGCTCTCTTAAATTCTAGAAGACTGGTAAGTTGGCAGATCTCTCCCGGCAGGTCATTCCACAGTCTGGGAGCGGCAGAAGAGAAGGTCCTTTGGGTAACAGTTGTCAGCCTAGTTTTGGTTGACTGTAGTAAATTCTTCCCAGAGGACCTGAGCGTGTGGGGCGGATTGTATGGGAGAAGGTGATCCTGCAGGTAACCTGGACCCAAACCATGTAGGGCTTTAAAGGTAATGACCAACACTTTGTACTTCGACCGGAAATTAATTGGCAGCCAGTGGAGTGATTTTAAAGCTGATGTAATATGGTCACTCCTAGGTGTACCAGTGACCAACCTGGCTGCCATATTTTGAACTAGTTGAAGTTTCCAGACTAGGCACAGAGGTAGCCCTATGTACTGCGCATTGCATAAGTCAAGCCTCGAAGTTACAAGCGCGTGCACTATTGTTTTTAGGTCTTCCAACTCTCGGAAGTAGCGCAGCTGGTGTATCAGCCAAAGCTGATGGTAGGCACTCCTGGCCGTTGTATCTATCTGAGCTCTCATTTGGAGCAACGGATCCAGGAGCACCTCCAAGCTGCGAACACAGCCTTTCAGGGGGAGTGTAACCCCACCCAGAATTTGTTGACACACCTCCAAACCCAGGTTGGGGCCTTTGACAGCAAGCACCTCCGTCTTGTCTGGATTCAGCTTCAGTTTGTTTTTTCTCATCCAGCCCATTACCACCTCTAGGCATTCATTCAGAGGAGACACACTATCCTTAGCTGACACTATTGTCAAAGGCTTAGAGAAATATATTTGGGTGTCATCAGTATACTGATAGCACCTTGCCCCATGCCTCCGGATGATCTCTCCCAGCGGTTTCATGTAGATGTTAAACAGCATTGGGAATGGGATGGCGCCTTGTTTGTATCACAAACGCTACAATGCCTAGAGGTCCCAACAGGCATGGCTTCACTCAACAGGGCAGATATAAAGTTTCCAATTCTGACAGCTGCATAAGTTTGCTTGCAGCGTTTGCTGTATCAGAGGGAAGGCTATTCCCACTGGTGCTTGGCTAGATCCGTTCACTATTAAAACAAAAATACAAACCATCTACCCCTACAAATTCTGACTAGATTCCTTGGTCAGACAAAATTGTGGACCCCTGTTTTTAGTAGCTACTTTTGCCACTGACTACCTTTACTGGAACTAACATATGTTTTTGTTAGTTGCTTTGAACATCTCTGTTTGGAGAGGAAAATGAGAGTTATCAATTTTATTATGAACAAATTAGCACAATCCAGATAGTTATGGGTGGATTGATTAAAAGAAAGTTTTTAAAAATACTTTTGCAACATCAATTGCTTATTGCTCCAATTGTAGATAAATGTGGGCAGGATCACAGCCTATGCTTATAAGCACAAGCTTTCATGCACAAATAGTTACATTTTCATTGCTTTTACTCATAATATTCTATTCATAGCAATTATTTTTATATGCTCCGTTATTAGGACTATCCTTCCACTTATTTAGTTCAATAATTAGTCATTAACTTCCCTCAAAGCATCTGGAAAACCATAATCATGCTCTGTGCTCTTGCTTTCTCTAATGAAATAATACAAGTGAACATGGTAAAGAACTCATTTTTGTCAAACTATATGTTCAAGCAGAGCTTAAGTTATTTAAATTCCACCCACAACTCCAACAATTATCCAGCTGAGCCAATCACATTTCACCTTACAATGGTTTCCTAGGTAACTTTACACAACTAAAGGGAAGTATTTGCCACTGCAGAAAGAAACTAAACCAGTTCCATTTGACTTTTTACAATGCTTAACATTATTAGTGACTGGAGAAATAAGGCAACCCTAACGGATGGAGTGATACTGTCTTTCTACCTAGTTCATTCAACAGAAGGCTTTGCTCAATGGCTGTTACAAGTACACAACAATGAAACCTTACACATGTTTTCTCAGAAGTAAATCCCACAGCCTTCAATGGGGTAAGGATGTATAGGATTGCAGCCTAAGCCTTTCAACCCCATCCCCCGCATTATTATAAACTAATACAGTCAAATGGTCCGAGTCCCTTTGATTCTGAGCATATTTATGCAGCCTTATATACAAGGCAAAAAAAGTTTACAAGCCTGGAAGCGGTTTTTTTTAGGGGGGGTGTTAAAAACCAGTTTGCTAAGAATCTACTATCTAGAAAAACAACCTACCTTTTACAAGCAGGCAGGTAGAGGAAGGGCGATTCTCTCCATCTTCCAACTGTCAGCCCACTGGGTTTCCATGCTGACCACAAAGGCTCTACGAACCCTACTACTCGCACCATAAGACTTTATCCCCCCAGCTTATCCTTAGAGCAGAGCCCATATGTGTGAATCACAGAGACCACGAAGAATAACACCCAGAGTAGCACACATCACATTTCAATTCACTGTCTCAATGCCTGTTTTCTTATGTTTCCTGTATGCATTTCCCCTTGTCCTTCAGGATCTGCAGCCTTGGTGTTTTGCTGTAAACTAACAAGCCATGGTCTGTTACATCCTCTGAAAGTGTGATGATCTTTGCTGAAAAGTCAGATGGGGAGGAAGACAGTGAAGAAGTAGTGTTCTGGGGACCTAAAGTATCTAAACTTGCTTATTGAGAAACAAATCCCCCAAAGGTTAATCGAACTTATGGGCAAAATTGCTGAAGATCATGGCTACAGCAACATTCAAGACTGACCTTCAGCCATCTGAACTTGGGCAGCATCTGCAGCTGCACCTTTAAGCTCTGGCTCTACCCAGGCCAAGCCCTGACGTGAGCCGATTCACTCAGCTACCCTTATTCGGTTGGACCAATCAGCCTGCAAGTACAGTTTCTCACACAATCCTAATGTTCAGCTTTCTTGTTTCAACGATTAAGATTTCTAGCTCTCAAGATTGAAAGAAAGTTCTGAGAACGTGTGCACAGCAGTGTAAGGATGAGAATCAAGGTAGGTCTCCCGTGACAAGAGTGGGAGAGAACTCAGCAACAGGCATAGTTTTCTAATAGTCCCTGTTATCCACTCTGAAATACTTATTTCCCCCACAGTGCTGGCCTTAGGGGTGGGTGAGCTGGATGGTCGCTCAGGATGCTGATCTGAGTGGGGGAGGGGGGCGCAAGCTGAGCTCAATGGCTGTGTTTTTTAATGTACTGTCTTCAGGGAGCTAAGGAGGCAAAAACCTTTCTTTCAAAGTTCTACAGGTTGTTTGGGTATTAACTACAAAAATGATCTTCCTTCAATTATGTTTGAAGTATGTTTCTTTTTCATTTTCCACTTTGATGTCATTTGCACTAGGTAAAAAGCAGTGAAACACAGCTTGTTTGAAGCAAAGTTACCAAGCACTTAGCACTTCAAATACTGCAAATGCTGTCAGCGCTATATAAATTATTATTATTATTATTATTATTATTAATAATAATAATAATAATAATATAAAGCTGTAAGCTGTAAGAGGTCAGCTGGATACCACTTTATTTAAAACTGTCATTATTTTTAAAGATAAAAATAATGAATATTCTAAAATAAAAAAATGCTTATCAAAAGATAGGAACTGCTACAAAACAAAAAAATAGTATAGTAGAACTTGTTATGATTCAGCTGTGTTGGATAGTGCGCTGCTACTGCTCAGAATGTGGCTTCTTGAACGTCATAGAATCGTAGAATAGTAGAGTTGGAAGGGGCCTATAAGGCCATCGAGTCCAACCCCCTGCGCAATGTAGGAATATACCTTAAAGCATACCTGACAGATGGTTGTCCAGCTGCCTTTTGAATGCCTCTAGTGTGGGAGAGCCCTCCACCTCCCTAGGTAATTGGTTCCATTGTTGTATTGCTCTAACAGTCAGGAAGTTTTTCCTGATGTCTGGCTTCCTGTAACTGGAGCCCATTATTCCATGTCCTGCATTCTGCATTGATTGAGAAGAGATCCTGGCCCTTCTGTGTGTGACAACCTTTCAAATATTTGAAGAGTGCTTGTGCAAATTGTAACTCAGTAGCTGAGAGATCAAGGTTTTGTGAAATGTCATTCTTGATGGAGATATCACACCTGCATTGGGCCCCATAAATCCTCTGGGTGGCTTTGCACCAAAGGCACTCCTCAGCCAGGCGTTATTTATTCAAGGGCCAAGTCCCCCATACCACATCAGGCCCATATGTGTCCTCATGTCTTTGTCAAAAAAATGAGCGAGGGGTTGGGGAGCAACTGGTTTCATAGCACAACCTAAGCTGTATATTTTCAATAAACCTGAAGAATACAGAATAATGGGCTCAAGTTACAGGAAGCCAAATTCCAGCTGGACATAAGGAAAAACTTCCTGACTGTTAAGAGCAGTATGACAATGGAACCAATTACCTATGGAGGTTGTGGACTCTCCCACACTAGAGGCATTCAAGGGGAAGCTGGACTGCCACCTGTCAAATATGCTTTAAGGTGGATTCCTGCATTGAGCAGGGGGTTGGACCCGATGGCCTTATAGGTCCCTTCCAACTCTACTATTCTATGATTCTATGAATGTCTGCTCCTCAGAAAACTCATTTATGCTTTTTCAATGTGAATTTCAAAGCTCCAGGTGTCAAGCTAGAATACGTTGTCCTACAATATTTCAGCTCTTTTACAAACACACTTCATTCTCCCCAAAGCACCCAAGTCACCATGGTACCAAAGGTCTCTGTTTTGCTAGATCTGGAGAAGTATAGTATCATTATCTAAAATTATGCTCTTATAAACAAATTTATTCAACCATAAACAAATACGCAACCCCTTTGAAGCAGTCAGACTATGAAGACGGCATGCATGCAACTCAAACCACATATCACATCTTAAATATTTTACCTAGTTGTAGAATCATACTTGTGTCACTTAGAGCCCGGGTCACTAAACTGAAGTGTCTGTAGAGTGGATAGCACAGAACTCTTCTTCCAAAGGATATCAGAATTTCCGAAATGCTAGTAAAACTCTGTGTGGAACATTTTTTAAAAGAATATGATTATAAAAGAGAACAAAACATGCCTATTTCAACAGTAGATAATAAGAAAGACTAAGGCTAAAGAATTTCCTGTAAAATTCCAATTCTGTTCCACACTGAGTTGAAATATAGTAGTAATGATTTATCAGATATGGCTGTAGATTTAACATATATTGCCCTACGAATACAGTTATACATTTATCTTACCTCCAGCCAACACAAAGTTGAACTCAATTTCCGTATATTCCATGGTGACTCAACCTTGTTTATTAAAAAAAGGGGGAGAGACTAGATTAGAACATAACACCGTGTTTATTAAAAAAAAAAGAGACTATTCTCATAGAAATAAATGAAAACTGCAAGGTATGCAATGTTGACATTAAAGCCTGAAATATAATGAAGTATAGACTGAAATGAACTGAAAATTATATTGAACACATTGCTTAGCCATTTCCTTTGTTCTCTATACTGTAGAACTGGCCAAGGCTGAAACGGTTTGAGGGGGGAAAAATTGAGATATTGTTTGTCTAGTAAAGAATTTAAAGGCTAGAAAAATCCTAGGCATTTCTAAAATTTGCTGGCACCAAACAACTTCAATTCCTTCCACACCCCTCACCTTCAGAATAACTGTCTCATACTTTGAAGTTTGAAATATTCACCTAAATGTTTACCCCCTTCGAGCTCTCTCTCTTTTTTTTAATAAACTTTTTCTTTTCAGGGAGTGAAAGCTCAACCCAACCATGGAGAAAAAAACTGATTGAAGGGAATTCTTTGAAGAGTACACAGTAGAAGGTGTAGAAACCAACTTATACAAGGACCAGGTTCAGACGATGATGGGGGGAAATGAGGTCACCGTGGCTTCTCCTCCTCATCTGTGCATGCCACTCATGTGACCACCATTTCCCTAATTGGCATGGGTTACTGCATCATCCAAACCTGGCGTGGTGCATGGTGGGAGTAGCTTCTAAACCACCCCT
This sequence comes from Anniella stebbinsi, assembly GCA_029215795.1. NCBI lineage: Eukaryota > Metazoa > Chordata > Lepidosauria > Squamata > Anniellidae > Anniella > Anniella stebbinsi. The sequence continues at coordinate 141,860,734 of JARDYH010000005.1, read as the reverse complement.
CAACCTATGGCTAGTTCCTAGTCTTACCTGTTTCCTTGCATCGACTTTCCAAGACCCAATTCCAATTCACCTCCAATATGGCCTTGGTGCTACCTTAAACCTTATCCTACCCTAACTTACATCCGTAGCCCTCAATTTCCAAGGATCGTATGTCAAGTAGTTCACAACAGACCTCCACAAACACAAATGTATGATGTCCATGTTGCTTTTAACAAAACTCAGAACAATCAATCTAAGGCAGGCTACAGAACACTTTGTACTTCTGAACTTAAGAACAACAAATAAGCATTACTTCAACCAAAAAGAATAATCATTTATGCATATAAAACAAAGTGCCTTGGAAAAATCCAAGAGTACAAAAAAGGCTAATAAACCTAAAATAGGGATGATCAATATCTCAGCTGTTACCGATAAAATAATTTCAGCTCATTTCAGGTTCCCATTTCTAGCAGATCGTCCTCTCCTGCCACTCCTACCCACCCCATCGCATAGCTCTTGAGCCAGCAGTCAAAAACAGCAATAGCCCCCCACCCCCATGTTGGACTGTTAATTTTAAACTAACTTAGAAAGCAATCCTATGCATTTTTAGACAGAAGAAAAGTCCTACAACTCCCAGGATTCCCCAGTCTAATCTTGCATAGGATTGCGCCCATGATAATAGAACGTTATGATTCTGCATTTTAATATTGGAGAAATTTAAAGGCCATGACTCCCAGATGACCGACGAATTCCTTTTAGCCATACTGTTGGAGTCACTTAACTAAAGTTGCATGCGGGAAAATGTATATGAGGGAGGGAGAGAGAGAGAGAGAGAGAGAGAACTCACATTCTTTTCTCCTTCAGTGGCATAGACTTCATAGCAATATGCCAGAAGTATATCAACTAAGCTCAGATAGACTTGATGACAGGTTCTTTTATCAAGCAGGAAAGTTTTGTTAGTGAATTTTCTTAGCTGTTCTTTCTCATCTTCTGTAAAGGAAACTAAAAACAAAAAGGTTATTTTAACACACCATATCCATAGCCACACAAAAACTGCATACGTTGAACTAATAAGGGTGGTATTGATGAAACTTTTTTTAAGTCCTAGAACTCCTCCTCTGTTAAGTTAGCTTCTGCAGCACCTCCTTGCCTGTTTCCATTCAGAACAGCGATTTCTTTACGACTTACTATGAACTTGCACCACAGACTGAGAGAGAAGCTGTAACTATTCCAGTGTTCTGTAGCAAGTAAGGCACTCATTTCTGTTCAGTAGCAATGAAAATGTTAAACGTAGGTCATCATCTGCTCCAGATCAGGTGAAGCAGAGGTGCATTATACAAAGCACATCTGAGTACACTATAGATCAGCAACTGAGATTCGCAGGTTAACCCATAAGGTTAAAAGAAGAGAAGCTTTGTTGGATTATTAATGCAACTCTTTTGGTTTTAAAGAAATCCCTTCAAGACTTATCCCACTCTCACCGACAGAGATATCTGCAGTTGTCAACTATTTTGAAATCTAGCTTGAATAAAGATTGTTCCTTTTAATATAAGTGCAGCTATATTTCTTTGAACATAAATGGCTTGAATAGTTGTCTGACGCATATAAAAAAACAGTCAATTGCTTGAAAAAAGACCAAGCTCAGATACTTCTTCCTCTTATTCCTTTTAAAAAAATTATATATGAACAGCATAGCAATTACTTTAGAATACAGGAACTGGAAAAGTATGTGCAGCTTGTGCCTATGCTAAAACCAAAAGGTGTAGCAATAATTAAATTGCATGTCAATTCTAACTTGTTTGAGATAAAAGATATTAATGGGAGGCACACTTCGATTAAACATGTAACATGGGAAACCATGACTTTGGTATGTGCATGTATACTGAATCATGCATCTGGAAAAACCTTTACAAACTTATTTAATATACAGACTCTGCTGAAGAAGAGGTTGTCAGAGCTAGTCATTTCAATGGAGCATGTCACACTAATAACGATCAAGTTTTTTCCGTTGAAAAAACAATCTGCAGGTATTCCTCCCTGATGTGCAGTGTGTATACGTATGTGCTTTGACACTTAATTCCAAGCTAGCATTATGGGCAATCTCCAACATCATGTGAACATATATCTGCTCGTGCAATATGACTTTCTCCTTCTCCTCCCTGCACCCCTCCCCATGCTCTTCCAGGAACAGCTCTGAAGAGTTCCTCGACTCTCCAGAGCAGATTTGGATGGTGTGCGGAATCACCCCCACCTTCCCCTTTCCATCAGGCAATCTGGTGTCCTCCAGGTGCTTTGGACTGCAACTTCCATCAGCCCTGGCCAGCATAGGATTCCTAGACTTGTAGTCTAAAACATCTGGAGGGTTCCAGGTTGTCTACTCCTGCTCTAAATACATTCCGATGACACACAATACAGAATTATGTGGGATGCATGTAAATTCACTATAAGGGATGTTTATCTAGACCTCCTCACAAGAAATTACCTAAAGGCTGGGATTCAGAGATAAAAGAGCAGCACTCCACTTGTATAATGGGGCTTTCCTAGCTCCTCACCCACCATCATAACCTTCTGGACTCTCCTCACCCCCAAAGACCTTCTTGAGGGTTGAGGAATCCTATTAAAATTCTGCATGATGGGGATGAGGGGGCTGAAGCAGGATGGGGAAATTGGGGGGATTTGGCAAGGCTGCCTTGCTCAAGTAGAAATGTCTTTCTACTCACACAAGACATCTCATATCCAAACCAATAGAAATCTGATCTTAAATATGTCAGAGTGCTTTTATATTAAACATCCTTTAATATAAAGCCCTTCACTTTTTTGGCAGTTCCTGTGGGATTTTCCCTTTTAGTTGGCTTTGGATAAAGAATAAGATACTCTATTTGCTCTAGGAAAAGCAAGTATCACTAATCTTTATGATGCAGAAATTGGGCAGTCAGGTGACCATAATGCAGATATGGACCTCCAATCTGTATCTTCTAGATCTGCACCTCCGCTGCAATGCACACTTGCAACCCCGGTGCGCATTGAACCATTATGGTGGTCATGACTTTTAGAACCTGTGTGAAATTCCTTTGCCTATCATTGCTATAAGATACATTATAATGTCTAAGATGTAAGACACTAACCATTTCATTGAATTCAAGGGCCCAATAAATAAAAGTGAGTCTTGTGAATATTTTATTTGGGCACTTAGAAACCTAAGGAAAGACTAGGCCTTTTAAAAAATTAAGTATCATTTTTCTTCTCCTATTAAAGGAAATTGGAGACTGATCGCTAGTAAGCAAGATGGATTACTAGAGACAAAATAAATTACCTCAGAGCATGTAAATGATATATTAAACGCACACTGCTGCCTAAGCTTTGAAGACTGCTTGTCGCCTAAAAGAGAGCTTTAGAATTCCACATTGTGAAACCAAATAAAATGAACTGTTAAACTGAACGTGACTTTTTAAAAACAAAATCTTGAACCCTTTTCAATAGGAGTCTGAAGGAGCAATGGTACAGTGTAGATCTGAGAAGCAGCACAGAGCTCCTTTGCTAAGTCCACCGCTCCCCATCCCCATGGGAAAGGCTACATAATTAGTTAGGCTTATGCAAAGAATTTGTTTAATTCACTTTACACAATGGAACCATGAAAGGAAAATTGGGGCTGTCAGCCAAAGGAGTGAAGTGCCCTCTACTGGAGGGATACTTGGTCAGAAAGCCAATTATGATGGTGCCCGTACCATATGAATATCTTTGCCGGCTTCCTTTGGAGAAATTTCTTTTCAGCAGCTTGCTGTGGGAAGTGTGGAGTACAGAGAAATAGAGCAGAAGGAGACAAAATGGCTTAAAAGCAAATGGATATGTAACACAAAAGCTAAAACAGTACAGGAAAGAATGGCAATCCAAAAGCTTTGAAATATCTAGTAAAAATATCTCATAAACAGGAGAAAATCAAGCAAATAAAACCAGTTATTACAAAGAAGTAGTTCTAGTTCTCCAAACCAAGAACCATTTCTAAATAACGCTTGACTTTTTTTTTAAAGGCATTTGATTGCTATTTTATTTTAGTTTTGAGGCTTAATTTATAAGATAATTTGTGTTTTAAGTAATCTAGTCTAAGTGGTCTAATAACGTTTTCAACTGCAAGTATAATCTAGACTGGAGGAGTGTAATAGGTGGGTTACACAGCATACTCAAAATGCTGCCGGCAGGGTCCTCGCTGGAACTGGCAGGATAGAGTGTAACATTGCAATTTTACACTGTTTAAGGTGGTTACCCTTTTGTTTTCAGGCCCAAATTTAGGCGCTGGGATCTGGATATGCAAGAGACCTGCTGGATCAAGTCCAGTCTCTTGTCCACAGTGGCCAGTCAAAGATCTCTGGGAAGCTCATAAACAGAACACTATGGCAATAGCCTACTGCCATTGTTACTTCCCCAGCAACTGGCCTTCAGTGAGACGCAGGCTCTGAACCTAGAAATTCCATAGAGTAGGGACCCCCAACCTTTTTGGACTCATGGATGCTTTGGAGAATCTGAAAAACTGCTGTTGCCACCACTGCAAAATGGCTCCCATGGAGGATATGGTTAGTCATATCATGACTGCTGCGGGGGCCTGGCTAGTCAAAACAGGTGTGGCAGAGGAGAAACAGCGAATCTAGAGGCTGAGACGGAGGGAAAAATAGCAAATGTAAAGGGGAGAGAATGAACAAGCCTAGAGGCTGAGAGGAGGGAGAAACAGCAAGGTAAAGAGGTGGGCATAAAAAGAGCAACATTAAAGGCTGGGAAGGAGGGAGAAAACAGAAAGGCAGAAGGGTAGAGAAAGAACCAGGTTAGAAGCTAGGAGGGGAGAAACAGTACACTAAAGAGGAGGCTAGAAGATGGGAGCAAGACGGAATTAACAAGGCAAAGTGGTAGAGGGGAGAGAAAGAGCAAGGCTAGAGGCTAGAAAGGGAGAGAAAAAGACAGCCTTAACATTTTCTTTCTTTTTGAAGGAAACAGGGAAGGGGAGAATTTTGTGGGTGCCATTGGAGGTCCCCGCAGGCGCCATGTTGGGGCTCCTGCCATAAAGCCAGTGTAACTAGTAGATATACTTATTCTCCATGATCTTGGCTTTAACAATAAGGTAGCATAGCATAGGAGACTAGAGATGTGAAGGCCTAGAAAAAAACTGAAAAATTCGGGGGGAAAACCTGTTTTTTCCTAAGCTGTTTTTTTCCCCCGAAGAAATGAAGAAAAAATGGATTATGAAATGTTTTATTTTAGCATGATGAATAAAATGTTGACAGTTTCTTGGTTATTATTATTATTATTTGCCTGCTCTTCATAAACTGGCAAAACCAAAGAGATTCCTTACAGTTCAGGAGCTTATACCTCCATTTATTGCCAAAAAAAGTAAAAATTTAAAAAAGTAAATTCAATTTGTAATAATTGTTTGAATACACTGCAATTTCAATATACCAAATGTGATCATTTTATGCCAAACCAACTTGTACATAATTACATTTTATGTTCCTAAAATAACAAAGTTACTATCAATCTGTAAAAAGTGCTAATATTGCTTTCCCCCTCTCCAATTTTTTGGAAAATGTCCATTAAAAAAAAGGGGGGGGGGAGAACCCTCCCCATGGCTTCAAAATTTCTGGAAACTGTACATCTCTATTAAGGAGACTAAACTACTGGCCATCACCCACATCTTGTGGCAGTGAATTCCATAAGCTAATTTCATTTCATTTCTATTCATTTCCATGTCTGTACTCCATATTTCCTTTCAAAAGAAGCAGCTAACATGCCAAAGTAAATATAATCATATCAAACGCAACCACAAAATACAAAAATATATCTACCAATTAAAAATAAATGTTACAAGTTATCAATAAAATTAGACATGCCTAAGGGGAAAATCAATTCTAATTAAGTACAACATTCATAAACATCAATTCCTAGAGTACAAATGCCATTGGATCATAAAACACATCCTTCAGTTAAAAATATGCACTTACACTTCCCCTCTAGCAACAAATATACCAAAATATTGTGACATACCATTAAAGGGGACAAGTCGAGCCTTGAGACAGAGAGCCACAAGAGAAGGACCAAGATATTATAGGACCTTCTAATCAAGCATATATTCATTAATTATGTGCCGCATGAAGAAGGACAGTCCCAAACCTCCTGCTATCAATTTCACAAGTGGGACCTGCAACAAAATGTTTTGGTGTATGTATCCACAGCCCTTAAGTAGACTGTTCTCATTCAGGGCTCCAGACTGCACGGAACAGGAGATTTGCAGTACTGTTCAAGCCGAGGATGAGGAGCAATCTAGGAGAGGGAGAAGATACAGAAGACTGTTTTTTCCTCCTCACCCCCACCAGCCTACCATCATCAATCTCTCCCTCCCTCCCTCCCTCCCTCCCTCCCTCCGTGTGTGTGTGTGTGTGTGTGTGTGTGTGTGTAAGGACAATCGTTACTAAGATTCTGTAAGCTCATGTGGCTGGCAGGTAGTTTTGTAGTGTTTGCTTTTAATTCACAAACTTGTATACTTTGATTCTATTATATTCAGTGGTATATCAATGTTACAAATAAATAAATAAATAAATAAATAAATACTTCTCCTGCATATCTAGGGTGTTCCAAACATGTAGAAATCATGATCTTATTCGTGATCATATTTCTGGAGGGCTGTTTCTCTCCAAGCATCAACCATCTTCGTTTGCTACTGGAGGAATGATTGAATAATCTCACGTTCTTACATTATGAAAGAGGGAGAAACTTTCCTACCTACTTTCCCCATACCAAGCATGATTCTATGAACCTTTATCATGCCCCCAGTTAGTCATTTTTTTTCTAAATGAAAAAGGCCCATAAACTTTATTTAGCCTTTCCTCACTGACAGAGGTTCAGTAGATGGCCATGAGATATTCAGGGTCTTTTCAATTGTGGCACCTGTACTTTCCCAAGCCCAGTTAACAAGTTCATTCTGAGAGGCCTTTGTTGGAGGGCAGCTGCTGCTTTTGATTTTTGCTTCTAATCACTGTAGTCGTGTTATTGAGTGGGTTTTGCTTGTTTTCTGCTTCTTGGAGGCTAGGTTTTACTGGTCCTTATCTATTACTAAAACAGAAAGAAAAAATAGAGCTGGGTGCAATTTGTATATTGATGATATTCCATTCTAAATCCCTAGATGCGAAACGTAATTGTTTCACATACATGTTAAATGACGGGGGGGGGGGGGGGGGTTGATAGAACTTTGCAACACCCCAAAATAGAAGTGCTAAAAAGCCAAGCAAAAGTCTTTCAACACCACCAGTCGCTGGAGATTGACATCCAGATATGAGTAGGAACACTGAAGAGCCATGCTGCCAATACCTAGCTTGGACAGCCTCTCCCGAAGGATACCAAAGCCAATGGTATAAATGGTACACAGAAGTCAAGAAGAATCATCAGTGTTACACTTCTTTGTCTTTGACAGAGGCAATCCCACAGGGCAACCAAGGCAGTTTCAATATCAAAACTAGACCTAAAATAAGATTCAAATGGGTCTAGATCATCAAGACTTCTTAAGGGTTCATATCAATGTATGCTAAACAAAAGAGGTATTTTGTTTGAACACTTGCCTTGATAGGTAAGAGGAATCTTGGAATATCTTCTGTAATGACTGGAATAAGCAGTTCTAGAAATTCTCTTTTAAAGAATTCCTGAATGCCCTTTTTAACCGATCTTTTCAAAAATCCCATTTAAATTTCTGAGATAGCTGCAAAAATTGAAAATGGATAAAGAAGCAAATCACAAAGGAAAATATTTTGTCCACTAGACACAGCGTTGTGTATGTCTCTTTGGAAATACTAAAACCACTGTAGTTTCAATACAGGCACAGCTGCAAAAAACAAAAAAATCAATAAAGCTAAGGGCATTCCATGGTGATTTTTTTTTAATGTGTCAGAAGTATCCATGGAAAATGTCACCTACACTATTGTATTACATGCTATGTGGGAAAATATTAACCTGTTTTGAAGGGTAAGCCCTGTCACTATAGTAAGAATTTCACCTATTATAAATTAGGTCAATCTTAAACTCAATTTCATGTTATTACGCAGTGTTAAGAGACTGCAGAGAAGAGCGGGGTTATGTGTTTTTAAAACCCCTTTATTCTTCATTCCCCTTCTGCAGATTTTGCTTTTATCAAGCTGACATACTGTAAGCCCAGTGGACCCCTTTCCATCTGGCTTGATACCTGGATTTGGAAAGCAAACTGCCTTGGTCACCATGTGGGATGGCTTGTTCCAGGAGAGGGACAAGGACAGGGTGATTACAACCCTATTGGTTCTCTTGGACCTCTCAGCAGCTTTCAGTACCATCATCAATGGTATCCTTCTGGATAGGCTGTCTGAGTTGCAACACTGTATTATTGTGGTTCCATTCCTACTTGGATGGCCAATTCCAGAAAGTGGTACTGGGGGATTGCTGTGCCCCATGGCAGCTGTGCTATGGGATTCCTCAGGGCTCTATTTTATCCCCCATACTTTTCAACATCTACATGAAACCACGGGGGAGGTTATCGAGAGATACGGACGGAGATGTCACCCAGCTCTACCTCTCCTTTTCATCTAATACAAGTGAGGTAGTTCATGTTTTGAACCAGTACCTGGGGGAGTAATAGACTGGATGAGGGACAATAAATTGAGACTCGATCCAGATCAGACAGAGATACTTGTTGAGGGAGGTTTGTCTGTCCAGTTAAGTATCATTCAACCTGATCTGGAGGGGGTTGCACTTGCATTCAAGGAGAAGGTTTGTAGTTTGGAAGTTCTCTTAGATCCAACATTGTCACTAGAGTCATAGCTCAGAGAATCTTTTATCAGCTTAGGTTTATATACCAACTATGACCCTATGTGAATAGCAATAGCCTTGCGACAGTTATTCACACTCTGGTAACCTTCTGTTCGGATTGTTGCAATATGTTATATGTGGGGATGCCTTTGAAAATGGTCTGAAAGCTTCAGTTAATCCAAAATAAGGAAGCTAGACAGCTTATTTACCAACCAAGACATTAAGATCATTGTCTGAGGATCTCCTTCAAGTGCTCCGCCCAATGACATCAGGCAGGTAGCTACAAGAAAGAGAGAGCCTTTTCAGTGGTGGCACCCTATTTATGAAATGCTCTCCCCAGAGAGGCTTGCCAGGCACCTACGTTATAGTCTTCCCAGCACCAGGTGAAGACCTTTTTGTCCTCTCAGGTGTTATAGTGCTTTTTAGTTGTCTATTCTACTGCTGTTTTTAATTTGGTTTTATTCTGCACTGTTTTTATTGTTTTAAAGTTTGCACTGTACATTTTAATGTATTGTACAGTGCCCAGAGAACTTTGGTTAATGGGTGGTTTAAAAGTACAGCAAATAAATTTAGTTCACCTTCTTTAACTGAAGGAAGATACTTTAGATATAAAGCACTGATCCATTTTCTCTTTCAAATCTCCACCAGTTCTGTGAGCGCTCATTCATTCAAATAGGAAACAGCGGTTGAGCGCCTAGCAGTTTGAAAGTGAAATGCTCCCCACAAAAGGAAGCATTTTCTACATGCATTGGGGACAGAAGTTTGTAGAGACCTTTATTTGGCCAAAATGAACAAAAAGTTTTTGTAGGATGGGAAGGAATTAAGAATTAGCCTGTTCTAGCCCCTAACAGTTTATCCCAGAGAAGATATTGGGGAATGCATGTCATGAGGTTAAAGATATTTTCCTGCACTTTACAGGGATGTTTGAGAAAGGAGGAAAAGGCCCTGTTCAGAAGAAACCTTAAACCACGGCTTTAACCACGGTGAATAAGGCTCTTTTGAACTAGGCCAAAGGAGTTCTCTTCTCCAAAGAACACACAGTCCCCACTACTAATACAGTTAGAAATGCAGCTGAGAGGGAGTTATAAATGCCGACTCAGGGCTCAGCCTCAAATGTGAGGTCTCCAGTGCTCTATAGCACAGTACAGGAAATCCCCAGGGGGGTGGGTAAGATTAAAAAAAACCCCTCTCCTCCTCCTGAAATAATAATAATAACAATAATAATAATAATAACAACAACATATATTGCTTTGTTGCAAAGTGCTGTACATGAAATAAAATAGGTCAGCAGTTTACAAAAATGAAATAAATACAATAATTCTGATAAAAGACCTTAACTGGATTTAAAAGAATATAACAATAAAACTTTAAAATAAAACCCATATAAAAACGCCTCACTCCACCAGGACTACAAGGTTCATGGTCCAGGCTGGCTAGAACTTTGAACAGGAACACTCCTATTCGGGGAAGGAGATATATTACAATATTTTGTTGCAGGTCCCACTGGTTATTCTATTGTCCAACTGCACGCTCCACAACCTGATTTCCGGATCACCTGTTTGCCTGTGATTGTTATTTACTTCTACTGTTGTACATAACAGGGATCTGTTCAGCAACAAAAGCCCTACTGTTACATATAGACCAAGGCACAGCAGTTCTAGAATAGCAGAAGTTTGATGGAATGTTGCTTTCCCATCACTACCTTGAGTGCAGGCACCTGTTGTTCAAGCATCATTGTGGCCCTCTACAGGTTTTAGCCTACAACTCCCATCATCCCTCCCATTGGCTCTGATGGCTAGCACTGATGGGAGTGGTAAAGCCAGAACATCTGGAGAGGACAAAACGCTGTAAGAGAGTGAGACATAAGAAAAAAAATCCCAACACCAGTTTCGGTAAATAAGCAGAGGGTTGGCATAAAACTGGTAAAGCAGTCACCAGTCATGGGTAAAACGAGAAAGTATAGGACTTCTGAACAAGTCTCATCAACAGGTATAGAGGGTATACGCAGAGGACTCAAAACATGATCAACTGACAAGTGCAAGCTGGCATGAAAGTAAGTGTAAATTAGATACATTAGGGATTTTAAATCTATCTTTCACTTGTAAAAGTTATTACATTTGCTGCTATTCCATTTCTGACAAATTTAGAAAGACTGTTGCTATGCTGCAGTAGTTATCAAATCCTGGGGAAAGGAGCCACCATCTGCATTCAGCGCAAATCCTCACAGCTCAAATCTAACACACAATCGTTTTAGAACATGTACCTGTGAAGTTAACGGAACTCTTTTTCTTTTTTTTAATAAAGGTCCTTCCGATCGCAGGCTGACACCTTATCGCGTGCAAACATGTTGAAAGGAACTTACTTGCATATAAGATGCCTAGGATGTACTTGGCATGTACCACCAGCGAAGCTGTAAAACACTGCCAAGCAGTCAACTGTCACACTGAAGCAGCTGCTCATTCATGTGGCGTATACAATCAAGGAAGGGACACCTCTTTGACAGGTGAAAAATTGAGGTGGGAATAACGCTGCTTCATGATCTCACTCTGACTGAATTTGAATAAGCTAAATATACCATAAGGGCCCCATTTTCAAGCAGACAGCTAAAGCATGCACTTTTATAGGCAGGTATCTGGAATATCTACCTGCCCATACCATGAAAATGAACCCAGGGTTGATAAGGCTAGCCCAGGGGTGAGCAAGTTGTAGCCCTCCAGGAGTTTTGGCCTACAACTCCCATCATCCCCACACTGGATATGCTGACTAGGGCTGATGGGAGTTGTAGGCCAAGATATCGGGAGGTCCACAACTTACCCACCCCTGGACTAGCTAAATCCACAGAATCAGACTTACTACAAGAAACCCTAAATCTTCACTCCAACTGTTGCTGAAGGCTGGACTTAGTTGTATATCCACAGATCATGGAGCATCACCAAGATGAGAAGCCATGCTGTGCCTATAGAACAAATAGCTCCAGATGACTTGCACAAGAACCAAGATGCCCATTTTCAGTTTGAAAGCACTGAATCATGCAACCTAATGCATGAATTAATACTCCTGAATAAAGATGTGAAGGTCCAGGAAAAAAAAATAGAAAAATTCAGGGGGGGAAACTACCCAACCACCAAGAACCGTTTCCCCCCTCCCTGAAAAAGAGGAAAAATTGAACAGCTTTGGATTATGAAATATGTTATTTTGGAATTGAAGACAAAGTTTATATATTATTATTGGGCCTTTACTCCCCTGCAAAATGATCTCTAAAAACTATGTAATAAGAAATGTCTAGAAATAATGAAGCCATGGGGGGAAATGCTTTTTTTTTAATCCTCTCTGTAACATTCCCAGAATAGGTATTTTTTTATTCCTTATTAAAACTACTGATTTAAAGTACATTCTACTGATAAACATATATGCTCGGTTTACTAACATGTGAGTAGAGTCACCATTGTGCATTCCTAACAGTAAATGTGCATTCTTGACAGTCTGGGTTTTGTTCTATAGAGTCCTGTGTTTCTGATGATGTAGCAGTCATTTAATATAGTTCTTATTCAGACAATAATTACAAAATTACTAACTGCGTTTACTTTTAAAAGTTTTAAAACAGAATTATAAATTTATGAGCAAACTAAGTTACACATAAAAAAACTTTAGGAATAGAAAGGCTGCTTCATATTCCTAAAGCAGCCCACCTCAACCTGCTACGCTCTAGATGCTTTGGACTACATGCCCAGCATTCCTGGTCATTGGCCATGCTAACTGAAGTCCCCAATATCTTGAGGACAAAAGATTGGGAAAGGCTGTCTTAAAGCAACAAAGTGGGCCTGTTCAGATGACACTTCAAGGACTGTGGCTAGCGAAACTGTGGTTTTCTAGGGTTAGCCACTAACCACAAGCCATGCTGTCACACACAACACTTTAAGCTACAGTTAGGGCTGTTAACCCTGCAGGCAGATGGACTGATTGTGGTTAGTGAATGAGCATCATCGCACGTGGGGTTTGATGCACACCTGCCATGACTTTGATCCACTTTTTCAGCACTGGACTCACATGACGTTGTCCCCGTCCTGCTGTTCTCGCACCTTGAGCAAGTCCAGCGCTGAAAAAGTGGATCAAAGTCATGGCAGGTATGCATCAAACCCTGTGTGTGATGACGCCCAATGAGTAGGGTTTAGCAAAACCCATCGTGCTGCTTAGCCAAAAGCCTTAACCAGCAGGATTTAAAGTGTCTTCTGAAAAGGCCCAGTGAAGAGTGCTAAAAAATCTGTTTTATTTATTTTTCAATTTTTCTCAAAATTTCCATTTCCCAGAAAGAAAGAAAGAAAGAAAGAAAGAAAGAAAGAAAGAAAGAAAGAAATCCCCTGCTCAACAGCCTCAAAATTTCCAGAAGTTTCTCTCTGAACATGCCAATCAACTGTTTCTTACATGAAATAGAATTATCCTGGTCAAGTAATAGCATCTTTCTAATGTCATATTCAGATTTTGCAACATAAATTACTTTACAGATAAAAGCTGTAATGGATCACGCTTAAAGTCCTTTAAATAGTGCAACTTGAAGTCATTTTCCTCATCACAAGATTTCTGGCAAGAACAGAAAGTACTTCCACTATCAATACTTTAACTATAGAAGGGCATATAATTCACTACTTAATACTGTCACTGACTACAGTTAACCTAAGGACAGATAAAGAAGACACATATCTTTTAACATAGTACAATTAAAAAACTGTTTTTTGTCAAAGCATTACAAAAAAATCCACAGCCGTTTTGTTCAATCAGTAAAACAAGTGTCAAAAGGAAAAATTAATTGCTCATTTTTCAGCCCAATGGATCATCATCTTTAAAATAGGAGTATATTGGATCCCTTTTGACCAGGTTTTTATTCCACTCTGCTGTCCAATTCAAGAGTGTTGTGTTAGAATCCCTGATATCTGCCATCATCCAGGTACAGTTATATACTCCTCTATATACTCAGAATTGATCATTGACTCTTCCCTCCAAGCTACCATTTTCTATCTGGTTCTGATTGGTAGACCTCAGTGTTCAAGTAAAAATCAAAATAAATCCCACAAGCCTGAAGTTTGCCCACCCCTGCCCTAGACAAACTGTGCCCCGCTGCCACTTCCTCTCTAGACAGCCTGGCAGCCTAATTTGTTGCTATTTGCCCCCTCAATTGGGAGAAGCCTCTGTCTGCTTTGTCCAATAGGATCCGAATTCACTCGGTAACATTATTCTCTGCAAGTTCGAACCTCTCTTTGCTCAGAGGTGGGAATGCATTAGGCTTGTTTTTTAAGAGTGGGGAGGAGGACAAGTGAAAGGAAGGGTTCTAGGATAACACTAAGAGCAGAGTGGCAGTCCACTGCGGAGCAGTTTCCTTTGTCCTTCTATTTGCATGCACCGTGAAACCTTCCTCTAGCAAACTTTTACAGTCCTTGGAAAAGGAACATAAGGGTGTTTGAAGTATTCCTCCTTTTCACAAAGTAACGCAAATAAATGTTGAAAACACCCAGAGGTCTGCGACTGCCATGCAACAGAAAAGGAGAATATAAGGCGTGGAAATACAATCCTACCAAGTGCAGGTGGATTGCTCTCATTCCAAGGACTGCTTTCTTGAGAAGCCATCTTTGTTGCATAGACATTAACCCACCAAGGCTTGTATTTCAACAAATGGCAAACTGCTTCATCTTCAAAAAAGTCAGCACTGGAAAAATAAAAGGATTCCTGCGTTACACAGTTTGTTATCAGGCATTCGTCCTACAGAGTGGTTTCTTCACTAAGGTTAGCACAAACGATATTTTCACTTTGTGACTGAACTCAGCCCTCCTTTTTAAGTTTTGACCCATGGTTTTAAGACTCATGAGACTTAATATTAGTGAATAATTGAAAAGTAATGGTTTATTTAGAGATAACAAACGATTAGAACATTATAAAACCCACACACAAGCAAAAGCAATCCACCTTATCCACTGAACAGTAAAGTAGAACTACCATAAGAAAGCCGAACATTCTGAGGAATGCAACACACACACACACACACACACTCCTCTGGCAAGATTCAACTGAGATTCTGTGAGGGCAACAAGGAATCCTTGGATCATAAATTGGTCCCAACAGCAAGCATATAAAATGTCCCCTGCACTTCCTCTTCAATCGTCTTATTCAGGGGAGTAATTTCCTTTAAATTGTAGCTTAGTTAATCTAAACATTTTGAAAATCATGCTTAGATGCAGTCCAAAGTGAGAATACAAAACTATCCTGATCAACATTTGCAAATATTGAATAGCATTTGCAGTTACTGACCAGCTAGAACTATTCCCATTCTCAAAAAACACATAGGAAAGTTAATCAAAGTATTCCGATTAGAGGTCAGGAATTCTCAGTTCCCATACCCATACCACTCCATCCAGTATCCATCCAGTTAATTAACAGAACACGAAATATGGTAGAAATGACTAAAACCTGAACAATTGATCTCATTTCTCAGAGAGACTCAGCTGAAACATGTGCAAAAGCAGTTTTCCTTCTCGTGGACGAGTGTGGGTCAATTTCCTTTTTTAGATTACAGAGCACAAAGCCAAGATCCAGAATTCAGAGTGCTCGTGGGTTTCCTTGTGCATAACTGGCAGCATAACAGATGAATACTCCAATATACAACAAAAGACAAAATATCAAGACAAATAGGAAGTACACGCTTCCAATCCAGAAGCAGCAGCAGCAGCAGCCCTTTAGATCCACTCTCAACTGCAGGGCTGGGAAACTTCTGGTGCTCCAGATGCTCTGACCTGCAACTCCCATGATCACCAACCACTGGCAATGC
Source organism: Anniella stebbinsi (assembly GCA_029215795.1). Classification (NCBI taxonomy): domain Eukaryota; kingdom Metazoa; phylum Chordata; class Lepidosauria; order Squamata; family Anniellidae; genus Anniella; species Anniella stebbinsi. The sequence continues at coordinate 141,845,133 of JARDYH010000005.1, read as the reverse complement.
TGGCTGGGGCTAATGGGAGTGGTAGGCCAAAACATCTGGAGGGCCACAACTTGCCCACCCCTACTCTATTGCTTAGTGAAATGATTATGAACCAGATATTGCTGAAGCACACAATCAGGCGAATACTTACAGATAATGATCAGGATCAAATTTGGCAGCTTCTGCCACCACCCGTTTCTCTCTGCGTTCAACTGCAGGGGTCAAGTCTGGATTTTTAATATCAATAACATCATTCAGTTCATCCTGCAAGACGAGAACAAAAGAATCAACAATGAGAGTGTAAATCAGAAACAAATTCATTGTTAAAAATTTAGAAAAAAAAGGCTACTCAGTCTTGTACAAAGACAATGGCTGAATTTGGACAACACAATAAGCAACTGGGTGGGGGGAAACAATCGTCAGTTGTATTGACTATCGTGTCGTCCGAATGCTGCCATAGTCAACTCAGCGCTGATCCTAATCCACACCACAGTTGGTTCTTTATTACCATGTTGTGTGGGGAGTGCCCCCTAAATGAACAACTGTAAAGTTGATTATTACCCCCCATTGACTATTGTGCTGTCCGAATTCAGCCAATGTAAAAACATCCAGTCATTATCTCAAACTCTTAAGAGTTCAGGTTGAGAAGCAGGTCAACTAACTGCTAAAACACAGCACTTATTTGAATGCAGGTAAATATCCTACAATGCCAAGAACTGACTTGTAACCGTAACACATACATAGGAACCAGCTGTTGTCCTGCATGCCAGCTTACAACAAGAAACTGGGTAAAGTGTCTATAGATACGCTTTTTTCAGTAGGATCATATTTGGAGAGAACAACCCTATGGGCCCTAGACAGCATCTGAGGGGCCATAGGATAGTTCGGATTCCTGGATCCGAGGTTGGACACACCACTCCGCCCTCAGAACCAGGAGTCTGAGCTCCCTGCCTCCTCCCCTGCATCATGAACTGCATTGGCTGCCTGTCCAAGGTTGCAAAGGTGACCTCACAGAGAAGGGAAAGGGGGCGTTACTGTGGGCGGGCTGGGGCTGGGGAAGCAGGGATTCTACTCCTCCTCCTCATCTCTGCATTCTATGGTGTATCCCCCTCTACCTTCCTGGTTTGCCTGTCCTCCCTCTTTTCTCCCTTCTCGTCCTTCCTCTAAACGTTCCGTCTGCTTCCTCCTTCCTGCTTTTATCCTCTGCCTCAGCACTGCATCTCCATGCCTCCCAGCCCCACAGGTGTCCAGCTGTAATTCTTTAAAGCGCTTGGACCAGAATGTGGACATATGACAGCTGTCCGCCTCATCAGTTCAGGCCATCGTTGCCCATGGTCAACCTGACTCTGCCCAGCACTGAGGAAGTACACTGGGAGGCAGCCAGCTCCAGAGGCTCATCACACAGTGGTTTATTATGTCTGAGCCTAGAAACCTGGCTATTCCTGCTTTGATCACACAGTGGTTTATTATGTCTGAGCCTGGAAAGCTGGCTATTCCTGCTTTGTTTCTGTGTCCCACTGAAATATCTCTGCCAATCCACAGAGAAACACCACTCCTCGGGCTAAACTGCATTTGCTTGCCTCTTTATCTTGCCTCGTTTTCCCTTACAACCATCTTCTTTCCAAGCCCCAACTCCTCCCTGACCATGCCAGGAAACTTGTGCTTTTTGTTGCTTTGCATAGAGAGAAAAACTTTAAGGAACCTATGTGTACATGAAGACCACCTACCAAGATTGCATGGTGGAAGCCCATCTAAGGAGGATTCCCTGACTGTTACACCCACATGGTGCAAAATGAAAAAAACTCTCAAGGGGAACAAAGGCTGAGAAAAAGGATTACTGACCATTTTCCCACTGGTTAACTGTTTTCCCAGCTGTATTGCTGGGTAAATCCTCAAGGCACTTAGCTAGTATCAGCTAAGTTCTTATCACAACACCAAGCAAGCCAAGAACTGCCCCCAGGGAGCTATTATGCCTGACCATGGGAGCTGGTTTGTTTACACCGCATGACCTCTGCTGTTTGGGAGAGGGAAATCAATCTTACAAAACTCTTCTGCTAAGTCTCCCCTGATGGGTGGATAATACAATGCATTAAAATCAAAGGGGGTGCAGCAGTCGCTGTTGGCTATAACACTTTTCAATTACCATGTGTGATGGGAGGAAAGCGTTATCCAACAGAGAAATCAAGTCTCTGTGGGCCATGTCTAGGAAGGGGAGACAGTTGCCAAAGACCTTCGAAGAGAGTTCCAAGCCCTGTTTGTGCCTGGTACGTAGGCTGGTGACCTCATGAATCCCTGCCAGTCTTCTACTGCTGCTTGGGCATTTGGGATACCACCTGGGTGCTGGCAGAGGAGAGTAAACAACCCAATAATTAGCTGAACAACCTGTGATGTCTTTGTTGGTCTGCAAGTCTGACACTGGCTTGTTCAACATACCCGGGTTAAAACGAATCTTGGCTCAGAGTTATGTGTGAACATAGCCCATGTGTGTTCATGGCAATTTATCATTTGACCTAGATACCTCATTTTTGGAACGCTCAGCTACCTTTGTTAAAGTTTGCTGGAGCCACTTTCCACATTGAGTGGCATTGAGATGGCTTTGATTTTTACTCGTCTCCATGCTGCTAACACAATACATGGATAAAGCCTTAGAGATTTTTTTTTAATGGAGTAGATCTATATCCTGCTCTTTGACTTGAGTTCTCAAAGCAGCGTATCACAAGGCCCCCACACTCAAAAGAACCAAAGCTAAGAGAGCCCCACCGGAGCAGGAGATGGCACCTGTGGTTCCTTTCAGCTGGCGGAAAACAACCTTTGGGAAGGGGGAGTAGGCACCCTTTCTTCTGCACCCGCACAGAGCACCCGCAGAACTAAGGCTTGTATTTATCTGCATCATCTCTCCCCTGCCATCCTGCTATTCCAATGGGGAAAGATCCTTCCAGGGTTCTTCATAGCCAGGTTTGAAGAATACATCTGCAAACCTGCCCCCCTCCTTTACATCCACATGGTTATGAATAAGTTTGAAAGCCCAAGCACCAACAATAAATCTTTACGGAACCCCACTGCTTCCAAAATAGAGAAAGCTGAACGGTCCATTTAGCACAATACGTTTGTTTTCTTATATTGTATTCTTCAGACAAGTGTGTGTGCTGTGTGGCTCTCTTTGTTTATTGAGAGAAATGTATTTAAAAAGTAAAGCCGGCAGTACCCAAGACAGACTACGTTTCTGAGGTTTATAGTTAACTGTTATTCTGTAAACTTCATCTCAGAGGCTGCTAAGCAACCTTTTTTTTAAGTGTGTCCTTTTCCATTAAGGACACACTAGCTCACAACACAGAATGTCACTGCTAACACTCTGCACTGGCCAATTATACAATGCAAAGTTTTACATTACTTCATTAAGCATCAGGAACCAAGTGGTACCAACACCGGGCTTTATACACATCTGTAGAAATTCCATGGTAACAGCAAATCATGTCCATATGAAAAGAAAACACATGGTTTCCCTTGTCTGCTACTTAATCATTACAAAAAAAAAACACATATATAAAAGAAAAGTTTATGCAGCAATCATAATGATAATAGTATAATGATAATTTTCAAGAACAAAGATTTATATCTACTTAAAAAACAAATACATAAGCAAAATGTTTAAATCCTTAATCCCATGAATACTGGGTTGGATTGAATAATGTATAATTGAAAAGAATAATACTGGGTTGGATCCAGATTTAGTTTTGCTTAGAGTAGACCTATTGAAATCAATGGGATTAAAGTTAGTTATTACTAACTTGCGCCATTAATTGCAACTGTCTACTCTAAGAACTGTTAAGTCTGGATGCAACCCAGTATCATTATGTACTACACATAGTTAACAGTTGCTCTGTTCTCTCCCACAATCATTACATAATCGTGGCACAAAGAAAGAAGCATAATCCTATGGATACATCCCTTACTTTCACATTATTCCACTGTAGCCAATGGAGCTTAAACCAAGTAAGTATGCAGCCTTAGTCACCGAAGATGTCTTTACACAGCTTAAGGCTTGAATTTTACCAATTATTTCAAATGGGCCAGTCCACAACCTCAAGATGGTTCCAAATGTCACATAATTATTATTAACAAAGAAAAAGCCATGCTTCATAGATGTTGACCATTTATTTGTGGCAACCATCCAGATATCACAGTCTCCACACAGTGATTGTATCCCATTTCAATTACACTGCCATGAAGATTTCCTTAACATTATTATTATTCAGCAATATTTTTCTGATTTTATTATGGTGTGGGGAATAAGGAAGGGATGCAGTTGCATTGACTGGGAGACCTTGGGGATCAGGCGCTTAAAAAAAAGGAAGATACCCCCACATACCTGAAGACGACTGAAAACTCCTGATTTCTGATTTCCAAATCCATAGGTGCAAGGTGTACATAAGAGGGTCTCTTTGCTTTCTTCATAAGGAGTCTGCTCAATTTCCCAATCAAATTCTTCTTCCTCCTCCTCCATGTCTTCCTCATTTTCAGCACCTGAAGCTTTGAGGTCAGCAAAAATTGCTATCAGGAAAATAACTAGCCTTCCTATTAGGAAATTACTTCTAAAATTCTCTTTTTCTTCGTTTAATCAACTTCAAGTGGAAATAGAGCTTAAGATTAATAAGAGCTGTATGTGTACATCCAATAAAACACCCCGTTGGAAGAATTGGGAATATGCCGGTACGCACTGCCTCCCAAGACACTAACTATTCACATGTTAGATATTACTTTAACTAGGGAGCTATGTATATAGGGAGGTCCCCCATCATGTAATATGTACACTATACAAAGACTGTCATCCAGGAAAATTTAAATTACGCTCCTTGAGTACAGGCATCTATGCAAATATAACACCCAACATGGAAATCTCAGAAGTGGTGTGAGGTGGTCACTGTCAATTAAGCGAAGATATTTTTGCACTCATCATTAAAAAACACAGCTTTGATCACTACAGAATTTTTAGAGATCTTAGTGAAAAAAATCCTCTCTCTAAAAACAAAAACAGTCTTAAAACTGGAACAATAATAACAACAACAGCCACCAAGAACTACCAAAAATACATCATAAAAGATAACAGTGAAACAACAGACCTATGCAAGAAATGCCATCTATGACCATTATGTCTGGTCGGTTGCAGGGTATTGTCTTGTTGGTAGCTATACTAGAGTGACCATATACATAAGAAGGCAGGGCCCCTGCAACTTTAACTGTTGTGATGAAGAGGGAATTTCACCAGGAACTAATTGCATACAAATGACACGGGCTGAAATTCCCTTTTCTCTACAACTGTTAAAGTTACATGAGCCCTGTCCTCTTTTTCATATGGTCAGCCTAGTTAATGCGGATGCCTTGGTCTAAGGCCCGGTCTCATGGAGGCAAGAAAGCCTCTGTGTTTGCTATCAGCGGCTGGCTGTTTCTACCTGACTTGCCCCATCACCCTCCAGTCTTAGGAGCCTTCCTAAGGGAGTGGCTGCCAGAAAGAACTTGCTGGCCTTTTGTGTCTAGTTATAAAAACTTGTGGGTGGTCACTATACAGGCACCCTCATGCCAGCAGCCTTGGCGGCTACTTTTGGGGTGTTAAGGCTGTTATGCTGGTTTAGCATTACATCCTTTCATGAGGACAGCAGTAGCCAATGAGGACATCTGCCCCAGGAGAGGCTTTCTCCAACTTTCTTCTCCTGGTGCTCGGCTTCCTCAAGACAGGAGGAGAGAGTTGTCCTTTCTTGGCTCAGTATGTGGAACCCTGGTGAGAGGAAGGTCTCTTTTCTGTTGCTGGAAGGGAGGGCTGATTAAAGTGCCTTGAGGTTGTTGCACCTTCTCTTTGGAGCTGGAGTTGGGATCCCAGTAAGACAGGATCTCAGTGGGGACAAAAGTGGGGCTTGCACAGTTGAATATTTTGGCTGTGTTTGTGTATTGTTACATAGTATATAGTGATACAGTATGCTAGACCATGCTGCTATGTTAGACCATGCTGCTATGGGTAATTCAATCTTTCTTCTTCGTCTTCTTCTTCTTCTGGGGATGTGTGTTTCCCAAGATCAGAAGAAAAGTCCTAGATTTAGGTCACAGGTGGAAAATATTTCAGTAGTTATACAGCTCCACAAGTAAAGATGGTGGAAGGGCCATAGCTCAGTGGCAGTGCAGCTTCTTTGCATGCAAGAAATCCCAAATCCATATCCTGGCATCGTTGGGTAAAATTGGGACAGATTCCTCTCTAAAACCCTGGAGAGGATTGTTGAACAATGTAGGTAACACTGAGCTACATGGACCGACTCAGTATACGGCAGATTCCTGTGTATCCATAACCAACTAGGAGCATTACCAACCTATAGAAACCATTGCATGCCTATTTACAGGAAACATTGGACAGCATAAACTTCTAAAACACAAGGGCATGCTATATGAACATACAGAACAACAGCCCATGAACCAATTTTTCATTAAAATCATACAAACCCATCTCTTCTACTAAAGGTTTAGCTGATCTGGATTTTTTCGGTGCTAACAGAGCTGTCAACATGTCTAATCCTTCAAACATCTCTCCAGGAATCTCCTTGGGAAGATGAATTGTAAATATCCCTTGAAAGAAAAGGATTTAATTAACAAACAAATTTCTCCACTTGAAGACAGATAGTTTTCATATTCTGATAAGCTACAAGGGTGTTTCAAAAAGTAAAAGTAAAACTGCTGGCCATACTACGTCAAAACACACATCTTGATTTTGCTTGCATTGCTCCAGGGGAGCCTGCAAGTCAAGTTTCCCCACTCATTAGCATTTCTTCATATTCAGTAGGCCTGTGAAAGCCTTGGGCCTTGGAATCCCGAATCCAAAGCTTGGAGACCATTTTAGGATGGAGCCATTATAAAATGGCAGATCTGCCATTTCCTCCCTCACTCCAGGCCCCGGAAAAGTCTACAACTCCCAACATACAGTGCCTAGCAGGGCTAGACTTACCGGGGCCCAGGAGGAGAGTGTAGAGTCATCATTGTGGCTACCTACCATGGCATTGCGCGCTCCTCGGCACCGGCAACTCTATGTTCCCGGTGCCAGCACATCCTCCTGACGCACAGCACCACTGCGTCTTTCCGGGGAGAGAGCTCGCTAAATCGCTGACTTCCCCGCGAGATCGCTGGCTCTCCCAGGAGGACATGCTGGCAACGTGCGTCAGGAGGACGTGCTGGCGCCGGGAACATAGAGTCGCTGGTGCCGAGGAGCATGCAGTGCCATGACTGGTGGCAAGGACAATAACTCTTCACTCTGCTGCTGGGCCCCCAGTAAGTCCAGCCCTTCCAGGCACTGTATGCTGGGAGTTGTAAACTTTTCCAGGGCCTGGGAGTGAGGGAGGAAATGGCGAATCTGCCATTTTAAGACGAATCCGTCCTAAAATGGCCTCCAAGCTTCAGATTTGGGATTCTGAGGCCAGAGGCTTGCACAGGCCTAATATTCAGAAAGCAGCAAATTGAGGCACAGGTAACATATGCTTCTTTTTGAGCTTCTACCCTAACATGCAAAAGGCAAACTTGCACATCCACCTAATAGAAAGATGCAGACGTTATTTCCACACCTAGAGCTCATACATCTCAAAGTCTCTCTTTCAAATGTATGTGGCAAGAAGACACATTCCCATGTTGTGATGGTGCAATCCTATAACTCCCAGCATTCCCCAGCTAGCATGACTGGTTGGGGAATGCTGGGAGTTATAGGACATTTTCTGTCTAAACATGCATAGGAATATGCCTCCAATGATTTGCTGGATCAATCTTCCACAAAAATCCAGTACTGGGAGGAGAGGAAAAGGGATGCAATACAGAAACATTCTTCCTAAACGCATAATTTGTCATGCAACACATTCCAACAGATAAGATTGTGTTTGAAGCTATCTGCGGAAAGAAATTCCTAACATGTGAACCAACCTCATCTTCTTTCTAGCAAGCATAAACCATTTTAAGTATGCTACTTATCTCTGTGAAGCAAGATATTTTAAAATAAAGCACATCTAACAACCACTACGGCGAGCTATATTTTATATTACTGGTGGAATGGGAAGGAGATTCATACAGGTGCAATATGACATAGCAGAGTGGGAGACAAGACTTGCAAAATAAAGTTTCCAAAAGTATTTAAAACCTGTGTCATCATATGATGCTCTCTCTCGTCCATCTTCCACAATTCTCCCAGGAAGAACCAATCTGTGGATAGAAATTAAGGGCCATTTTATCAAATATTAATATAAAAATAACGGGCAACCAATGCATGGATGCCTGGCGTTAGCAAACGAAGGTGCAAACACACTGCAGTCCAACCTGCAAGATGTGCAATTTGGTAGCAAGCAGAGAGCAGAATGGCAACAGGAATGGGCAGAAAGGCTGAGATTAGACTGGGAGAGGACATAAGGAAGTAACTAGCATGTGTTTGCTAGTAATGAATGCAACACACTAAAGGCCCATCACCTGCCTTGACGTCCTACCCAGCTTCTTTTCTACTTTTTCAGCATTTAAGAGATACTACCTGTCCATTCAAAAGATGTGCTCAGCAAGCACAAGTGTCAAATAAATCATGAAAGCCAAGCATCTTAGGACATCAAAGGTAGAATCCAAGAAGATCCTACCGCTGGAGAGCACCACCAGTTCTAATGTACGGCCAGCCCTGCCAGCGGCAATGTAGTGCTTCCAGGGGCAAGTCTTAAAATGACCAGAAACACACGTTTCTGGAAAGCACGACCTGCCCCTTCCAGAAACTTGCATTTCTGGTCATTTGGGAGGCTTGCAAATAGAAGAGCTACATCAGCACTTTTGGTGGCAGGGGCAGTGCTCTCAGCCAGCAATAGGTCCCGTTGGATCCTACCCAAGTTCTACTCCAGATATTCATAGTGTCATGCAGCATAGCAGGGCTACAAGTGAAGCCAGGAAGGCCCCAGTTCAGATCTCACCACAGCCATGAAATCATAGGACGCGTTCGGACAACACAATAGCCAACCCTATGCTTACAGACCACTCTACAAATGACTATTTGCATGTCACACTTGGGCAACATGCTAATAACTCATCCGTGGTGTAGGCTATAAAAGCTGGGTTGGCTACTGCTCTCTCCCTCCCCTCTGCCCTCGCCACTGAATGGCGGTGCTGTTTTCCCCTTACCTTATTGGTGCGCCGTCATTCTATGGGAAGGGGGAGGGGGGAGAGACGCTCCCCAGCCTCCTTCCTTCTGTCAGGGGAGCTGATACGTCCACCGATTCTTATGGTGGCAGCCACAGTGTGGAGGAAGATGTGCTGGCGCAAGAAGTGGTGGATGGGTCTCCTCTACTGAGAGGGGAGTCAATCCAGCCATCAATTCTTGTAGCGGCCACCACCACAGCACAGAGGGAGACATGCCACAGCCACAGAAAGAACAAGCGGACACAGCACAGAGGGAGACATGCCGCAGCCACAGAAAGAACAAGTGGACGGATCACCTCGCCTGTCAGGGGGGAGATCTGTCACAGGGGCTACAGATACAAGGCAGGGGGAGGTTCTAGCAACAGCTGCTAGAGCCACCCCCTTCCTTGTTTCTATGGCCCCAGCTGCGAAGGAGGAGGAGGTGTGAAGCAATGTCATCTCGCTCCACGGCTCCTCCTCCTTCCCATTAGTTTTGAGGTGGAAGGCGGGGAGAGCTGTCAGCATCAGCTCTCCCTGCCCTCAGCCTCGAAACAAATGAGGATGGACATGTTGTGGATGAATACCACACCCAGATTGGCATTCAATCCTCCTGCATCCTGTCTTCCACAAAGTGTTGGCGGCTGGTGACTGGGGGTTCTAGAAACTCCTGTCGCTCTCAAGCAGCGGCAGAGTTCCTAGCATCCCGTCCGCAATTGCCAACACTTCTCCTCAGTGGCGGGGGCAAGGGACATGCATGTCCATGGGAACACGCATGGTGCCGCGATTGGCGGTGCCCCACCCAGGGACAGCATATGCCTCTCCCAGGAAGCGTGTGGGGAGCCATGGATCACAGTGCCCCACCAGCATGATCGGCAGCTCCCCAAGTGCTTTCCGGATGGGATTATTTCCCCTGCCTATAGAGCCCCACTCGGCAAGAGTGGCAGGGGTTTCTGCCACTCTTGCCTTGCAACTCTGTAGGGAGGGGAAATAATCCACAAAGCCCGCCAGACGACACAATAATCAACAGTTGTACAGATAATCAACTCTGCACACCATTGGTTATTGGAGTTGGTTATTTCTAGAAAATAACCAACCATGGCGTGTTTTTTCCCTGCCAGATGACACAATATTCAATGGTGGACTATTTAGTCTACCATGGACTATTTAATCAACTGTTGGCTATTGTGTCATCCAAACCCAGTCATAAAGTCACCACCAGCAGGCTGAACTGAGGGAGATGAGAGGGAGAAACAAAGTGATTCCACCATCCCTGCTGAGAAGCTTCCCCCCCTCTTCCCGGCCCCTTTCCTTCTTCCTTGCACACCATGTCTTTTAAGGCAGAGACTGTCCTGTTCAACTGCTTATACGCACTCTCTTCTAGGAGAAGTTTTGGCTGAAGAGCAGGATAAAAATGCTTTAAATAAATAAAATAAAATGGCAGTAGACAAAATACTATCTCAGCCTCACACCACCATCTATAATAGATATAATAGAGCTGTTGCAAGAATTACTAACAGTGCATGTATTTAACATTCAAAGAAGCCAATACCAAGTATTTTATTTTTATTATGTACACATAGAAGATATTCACAGAAAATTCTTGGTATAAGCAGCTATCCATAGTAAGCAAACAATGGACAAATTCAGACAGAACAATATGCCACAGCAAGCTCACACATTCCCTTTCTCCCTTGTTCATTCACAAGACGGGGGTAAACTGAAGCTTCTATTTATGATTTGGAACAAACTGCTGTTTCCCATTTGCATCTGAATGCAGGATATTGTGATCTGCTCAAATCACAGTTAGTTAACAAACGAGGGTTGATCCCAAGGGTCACTACAGCGCATCCTTGTAACAAACCAGTCTGTTATTACATCTGAATTCAGTCAATGTGTGGTATCAGAATTTATCCTACATTAAGGATTTTGTCATGAGCCAACCTGCTCCCAAACGGCAGAAATGCTCATAAACATAAGGTATCAAGCATGACATTAGAAATTATGATCAGCCTTATGAAGTGACACTACTTACCTGAGAAAGTAAGGTTTTGCATAGAATTTGAATTCCTTCCCTTCAAAATAGACCTCAAACTCTGAAACTCGTGCGTAAGGTACTTTGATAGTTATTGTAAGAAAATCTGGATCCTGAGTCAGTTCAAATGCTGGAGTTATCATGTTGAATACAGCCAGAAAGCCACAGCCTGCAAAATTATGTTATGGAAACAAAAGGATCACCATCTAAACCCACATACATGAGTTATCAATGGCATTTGAACATGTGGGTGTTATAACTAGATTTTTTCAGTAAAGTCATAGATGATTAATTGGTGGGCACAATTTTAATCAGGGAGAGCAAATCTAAATTTGTGGGGCTGAAATTAAAGGATGGCATGTTTAGTACTGTTAGGCCATTTTGGTTCTCTAATAGTATATTTAGAACATTTATGTTCCACTTTTCTTCCATCATGGAACTCAAGGTTCCCAGCCAGTTCCAGGCACTGACGAGACCCAGGCAAGTTTAGATTTAGCAAGGTAACTGCATATTGTGTCCTCAAGACCACGCCAAAAGACATGTCAGTGAAAACAGTGTATTTAAAATGTTCATTATTTGTAACTATGAATGTAGTCATGAAGGATAAGTGTATCAATGACTACCAGTCATGGCAGCTATATGCTAACTCCAGTATTAGAGGCAGTATGCCTATGTATGCCAGTTACTAGGGAACCTGGGTGGGAGGGTGCTATTGCACTCATGCTTTGCTTCGGGGGTTCCCATGGGCAGCTGGTTGGCCACTGTGTGAAGAGAATACTGGACAAGATACCCACTTGGTCTAATCTAGCATGGCTCTCCTTATGTAGCCCACCTTCATTAAATTCTAGCACTTGCAAATGTTTAATTTTAAAACGCACCCACTGAGTTGGTTCCAGTGTTTTTAGCCCCCCCATAAGTGCATGGGTGTTCCACTCAGACAGGGAGGGAGGGGATTTACATGAAGCATATGAAGGCAATTCACACTGCCTCTGAACATGGAGGTTCCATGCCTAGCAACCATAGATATACTGCCCCCCTTTCACAGAGGAAACTGAAGTCTTCCGATGCTTTTAGTCGCGTGGAGGAGTCAGTGGGAAGTTGCCTCCTGCAACTCCCAACTCCGACGCCTGTAAAGCATCCTTCCTCAACCTAGTGCGTTCCATTACAGTAGAGGCAAGTCCAGAGATACCTCTGAAGGGAGAAAACGAAAGGCTGCCACGATGAATTCCACTCTACCAGCCCCTTACTCGGCCCCTGATTTTCACTTTCTGTCTCCTACTGCCTCAGTCAATTGCCCACTGGAAACTCGCTCAGAGAGAGAGAGAGAGAGAGAAAAACAACGGAAGGACCGGCGAATAACCGCAGCCAGCCCACCCCCCAACACTCACCCACCAAGGCTAGCGAGTTAAAAGTACTCCACGCAGTTCCACACGCGCTTTCAGAACCTCTTTCTCCTCCTCCAGCCCATAGCTCCACCCATTTCGATGACGCACAGGCTTTCTATTAGTCACAAGCTGCTGCCAATGCTTCTCCAATAGAGCAGAGGGAATCCACGGAGGCGGGTTACTTGGGAGGCGGGCTTTCAGGTCATTGGAAGATCTCATCCAATCGCAAGTCGCCAGGAGAGCGAGAGAGTGACAGCGTTGAGGAGAGTCGAAAGGGAATAGAAGCGACCCACGTGACAGATGCCGGGGAGTGGAAGGAAACGTCATCGTTTTTCTGCGTCTGCGCTCTGCCTTGAGCCGGCGCCTTTCCTAGACCTTCAGTTGTGTGGTGAAGAGAGGAGACTGTGAGGTTATGTTCCTCTTTGCCTGGCTCTGCGGCTGTTGTTAGCCACGTTGAAACGAGGCAAAGAAGCAGTGCAGGTAGGAGTGGCTCTCCAAGTGGGCCTCTCATGGAGCTAATGTGTAAATAATGGCACAAGCCCATCACGTTAGGACTGTGCAGTCCCCTATCTCTAAGCACGTTTCCCTGGAAGTAAGGGTTGGATTACAGTACATAAGAAGAGCCATGCTGGATCAGACCAAGGGGCCATCTAGTCCAGTCCATGGGAAACTCACAAGCAGGACGTGAATGCAACCACACTGTCCCACCCATGTCCCCCAGCAACTGGTGTACACAGGCATATGGCCTCTAATACTGGAGGTAGTATATAGCCATCAGGGCTAGTGGCCATTGATAGCCTCCAGGAATTTGTCTAACCCCCATGTAAGGCATTCCAAATTAGTGGCCATCAGTTCTTCCTGTCATGCCCATCAGTCCTTGATCATTGGCCATGCTGACCAGGCTTGATAGGAATTCCATCCAAATGTTTTGGGTTACAAGATAGGGAAGGCTGGGTTAGGCACAGTCTTGTACATATCAAATCGAATTGTTTATTTACAGTCAATAAACCAACACAGTCTTGTACATATTTAGACAAAAAATCCTACAACTATCAGCATTGTAGGATTTCTTTCTGCCTAAATGTGCATAGGATTACACCCTTAGCCAATCAGACTATGGGAAAACCTCTGGTCAAATCTCTCAAGCTCTGAAATTCACTGTATGATGGCCAGTCACTACCTCACAGAGTTGTGAGAATAAATGGGGAGGGGGGAACTATGTATGCCTGATAAAAGCTTCTTGTATAAATATAATAAATTCAATTCTAGACACGCTTAGTTCTCTGAAATGTTGGGCTGCAAGTCCCATGAGTATCAGTAGAACTGACTTCTGAGTAAAACATTCATAGGTTTCAACTGCCAAATACAATGTTGGGTGTAACTAGTGTATCTCTTTAATTTAAAAGAATTTAAACAAGTGCAACTCTTAGCGATAAATTCAAATCAAATTAAATACTATCATTCAGGCCCTTATGATTACTGGATTACGCTACTCCAATATATGTTATGTGGAAATCTGGAAACCACTTGGAAATTTCGGTGGGTCCAGAATGCTGCTTCCTGCCTACTACTGATGGGGGTGTGCTGGCAAAAACACATTATACCTGTTCAGAAACATCTGTTGTGAACAACCCAGAGAGCTTTGGCTATTGGGTGATATAGAAATGTAATAAATAAATAAATTATCTTGGCTACCAGGTTTTCCCCAGCCCCAGTTCAAAAAGCTAGTCACAGTTTTGGCTCCATATGTCTCAAAGACCATCTTCTCCCTATTTATTTATATTTTTATCCTGCCCTTCTGCACAAGCACCTTCAAGGAGGCTTAAAACAATGCTAAGAATAAGATCAAACAGCAGTAAACATACACTGAAAGCAGCAGAGGAGGTATCTAAAAACCCATTAAAAGGATTTCCAATACCATTAAAAGCAAGGGGGAAGGCATAGGGAAGTCTTTCCCTGGCACCTAAAAGATAACAACAGTGGTGCCAAGCAAACACACCTAGCAAGAGAGTTCCATAATTGGGCATCATCAAAGTATTTGGGAGTCATTCCCCTGCACACAAACACGGTTTTAAGATATGCGGATGAGACCTTGGCTCAACACTGCTACTTCTTGTGAGTTAATAGCCTTCCCCCAACCTGTGGATGATGGGAGATGTAGTCAACACATCTGAAGGGCACCAGGTTGAGGAAGGCTGGGTAAGATTGTCATGTACCAGGCAAAGGCTGGTACATGTAGTGATCACAGAGCTCTAGAATACACTTCATTGAGAAGCTCATTTGTCTTTCTCATTGGTATCTTTTTCAAACATAGATATGCCAACAGTCATTTGGAAATTAGTTCATATTGTTTTACTGTTGCTTTACATTATTTACCTTCTTAATTATATAGTTTGACAGTGCTTTAATTGAATGTTTGATTTTTGCATGTTAATTTTGCATCACTAACTCTCTTGTAAATATGGTGATAAATATGAATAATACCAATATTTAGTATTTCTGTAATGTCCCAACTTCTGGTGATTCTGAAAAGGTCAAGAAAAAAGGGACAGGATTTGGGATTTTTAAAAAAATGTTCTTTTAACAATGTCACTCGTTATGTTTTGTTTATTTTCAATATTGGTATCTGGTAGGAAAAGAGAGATTGAAAAACCATTCTCCTCCCAAGATGACACAAGCAAATTATTATTTGGGATGTTAGGATTTGGGATGGTTTTCTGCCTCTGGCATTTATAGATCTCCTACAAAGGTACAGAAGGCATTTTTAAACAATGAACCTGAGAAGCATTTCAAGAATATCCACACGTATCGTGAATGGACAGTTGTTTTTTGTTCTTAATTTGGCCACTTTCAGGTTCTTGACTTATAGGGCTGAGGATGCTTTTGATACACTTTGGATTCACATGCAATATGAATAGTCTCACCTTGCAGGGCAATATAATCATAAAGATACATTTTCACACGGTTTTCCAGCCACATGCTGGCAGACAGTAGGAAAGTACCCTCATCGCTCAAAATGTATGATCCAAGTGCTGTTTAAGAGGCCTTTAGAGATTAGAATATATAATGTCTCTGAACACTGTTGAGGGGAAAAATCATAATTCTTCATCTTTGCATTTACTAAAAGCCAGGGGTGTGTGTGTTGTGTGTGTGTGTGTGTGTGTGTTTTAAGGGCTGCTGCTTCTCTCATATGCCCTGAGGGACGCCCCACTAATCTAATGTTCCTTTACGTGATCTTGTTTTCCAGGTCATTGATTTAATTTCTCAGGACTTTATAGGCTATAGTAGCTTTATTCATAATAGTATTATGACCATCCATTGATATTTTTCCAGATTTTTTTTATTTCTAGCCTACTTCAGTTTTTATCCAAATCCCTTGCTTAATCCCTGCAGATGGAATATGGAGAGCTGGATTGTTCAATTCTGTGTTAATTTCTAGTAGGAAATTTAGGTCCTTTTATGTTCAGTAAATTCCTCATATGGGGCATCTGACAGTGGTCTTTATTCACTTTCAGTCCTGCTGCTATCAAATTTCAAAGTTAAAGGAAGAAACAGAGATTATTGCCATTTACTTGACCATATATTGACAACATAATCCTGTGCATGTTTACTCAGAACTAACAGAGCAATCCTGTATACACATTATAAGGGGGCAGGCAGGGGAAGAGATCCACTGCAGCTACACCTGCCATATCCAATGTGTGTTCAGCCTGGAGGAGGAAAACACACACACAGAGAGAGAAATTACGAAAACAATGTGAAAACAGCAGACATGCCCCCAGCATCGTTGGTGACTCCTAGTACCCACTAATCTGGTACTGTGCTGGTGATGAAGTCCACACACAGAGGGAGCCAATGTAATTTAAGTGATAGGGACACACACATCCCAGTACACTCCCAGCATCATGAAACACAGCATGCAAAAACCATAGCCCCCACACTTCAGCATCCTCAATGGCTCAGCCAACAGTGACCCAACTACTGCCTGTCTTCAGATGTCCCTACAAAGTAAGGATTGGAATTCCTCTATGCTCTTGGCAAGCACCCTTTAGGAGCACAGCACACAAACAGGTAAGGAAGGAAAAGCCACGTAACACAACACCCACATAGCTCCCTGGGGTACGGGCCTGCAAAGAACACACACCACCCTCCTGGGAGAAGGACAACTTCTGCAGTGCCTGTGCTACTGGCATTTATGTCCAGGTGTTGAGACTGGGGACATCCGTACAGGGTTCAAGACAAATCCAGAATCTTGAGCGCTTCAAGGAATCAAGACCTAATCAGAAAGGAAATGACTTTTTTCACAATCAGCCTACTGGAAGTGCTAGGATGCATGACAGGGTCACGGTTAGATACACAGGGCTTTTCTACATGAAGCATTTATAATTCCCTACTCATGGTTATTTATGGGTTCTCTAGTCAATGGTGTGACCTCCAGTTTCACTTCTATGTCTAACTTGCATTTTCAGTGAGGTTTTTTGTGAGCAGAGAAAATGTGGCATTTAGCTGTGCAAACGAAAGAAACCACTTTTTCACTTGTGTATTTGTTCTGCTCCACTATGCCACAGTGCCATCTAGAGGTTATGTAGTAGAAAACAGGAAAGGAAACATTCCTCATGTAATGCTCGGATCTCAATTCTGCGACAAAACCAACAGTAGATTAACAGCCGTGTGTAAAAAAAAAAGCTCACACTGAGAGCAACAGGCTCATTGAATAGGGCACAGGGTTAAGAAGCAGAAGATGATTTCCAGCCATGCCAGTGGGAGGCAGGGAAATGGCCCCACTCACCTTTTGCATGCCTGGCCCCCTAAAACAGTTGCGTCAGAAGCAAAAGAGAAGGATCTCAAACCCATACTAGTAGTTCCGTAACCACTCAGCCACAGCAGCAGACTCAGCTATGTCCTGGGGCATTTCTCCCCACCCCCCAGTGTTCCCAGTCTCAACACCTAGTCATAGATGCCAGTGCACAGGGACTGCAGGGGAGCAGGGGCTACCCAGGTAAAATAGATTACATTTTACCTGATGCAGGTCCTGGGTCTGAATACAAAGCACATCCCCACCCTAAGAAAATGAGCCAAACAGGAGGAGCACTGCAACTGCATGGGCCAATAGTCTGCCCCCCCCCCCCCCGTATGGGCCATTGAGCTTTTTGGGGAGCACACTCACATGGGACAATGCACGTGACCAGCCCCCCATGTTGTCTGATTGACCTGCCCTGCTAGACTCATTTTCCTCCGCACAACTCCATTTGCCTGCTTCATACACCCTGGCATCAGTCCACATCCCATTTGTGTACCCTGGCAGTGCCCCTCACCCACCCTACAACCACAGTCCAGGGAACCAACATGAGGAGAGACAGCCAGGAGAAGTCACTACCCCTGAACCTAACAAGCTCCTTGTTCCCCACCCAGAGAGCCCCATCCTGCAGCAGCTGAAGCCAAATCATACTAGAGCATGGGAAGGGAATCCCTATCTACCATTTCCTAGCAAAAAGACAACTGATGTGGGTATGAGATGCAGGAGATCCTGAAAGGAAAGGTGGATGTGTGGGATTGCCACCCAGTCCTCCTCCCATGACTTGGACAGTTGTACGGCAGATAGCAATTATGCACCAGCTGAGCTCCATGATGCATAATTGTCTCTCGTGGAGATTGCAAGGGTGAAGGAACTTGCCCGTGTTTGTGTGTGTGTGTGTGTGTGTGTGCATGTGTGTTGTTTGGTGCAGTCTGTTTGGTGCAAAGTGCGCTTTTGCCATAGTTTCGTAGCCCCGGAGTTCCTCCTTGTGAGCTCCAGGTGTGCATGATATGTGGCAAGACTTGTGGTCTCCTTGCGTGGGTGTTACACGCTGGTGGTGGGCATGCTCTGATTGGGTGTTAAGGTATACCATACCCCAGAGGTTCCCAACCTTTTCAGACCTATGAGCACATATGGGAATGTGGGAAACTGCTGCAGGCGCCACCACAAAGTGGCTCCTATAGTGGATGTGGCTAGTCACATAATGGCTGCCGTGGAGGCCTGGCTAGACAAAAATGAGCTAAAGAGGTGGTGTAAAGGGGAGAGAAATAGCAATAGCAAGGCAAAGGGGTAGATGGGAGAGAAAGAAGACTGCCCTAACATTTTCCAAGGTTTTTCTTAAAACATTTGTTTTGAAGGAAGCAGGGACATTAGAGCTTCATGGGTGCCATTGGAGGTCCCTGTGGACACCACATTGGGGACCACTGTCATACCCTATGTTCTGGTGTTCTGTCTTGGCAACATGGCGCCATGAAAGGC
The DNA here is from genome assembly GCA_029215795.1 of Anniella stebbinsi. Classification (NCBI taxonomy): domain Eukaryota; kingdom Metazoa; phylum Chordata; class Lepidosauria; order Squamata; family Anniellidae; genus Anniella; species Anniella stebbinsi. The sequence goes on along the minus strand of JARDYH010000005.1, from coordinate 141,826,298 downwards.
AGAGAGAGGCATTTTCCCTTTAATTCCCCTCTTCCATTGAAGTCAGTAGGAGGGAAATTCCTTACAACAGGCCTGGTATAAAGTTGCATAGTTGATTGTGGGGAAGGGAGTTGAACATGAACTGCTCTGAAGTAAGTGTGCTCTTTCCCCGTCCTGCCTGCATTTCTATCCCATTTCACAGTGTTGTGCCAGTGTATCAGGGGAGTTCCTGTCCTGAAAGGTAGCTTAGAAATTTTTTAAATATATAAAATAAATTTCCGTCGACATACAACATGCTGGTGATATATTTCAGATTCCTTCTGCCAAATCCTAGAGCCCCTCAGCAGGTAGATCTTGACTATAGATTTGCGCTGTAAATAAAGTTATGAGTCTGGGGGTCAGTCTAAATTACTTCCAGGGGACCCTTACAACCCAGAATCTGTGAGTAAAAGAGTTTGCGGATTCCCCACACACACCGTAATTCCTAAATGAGCATCCTTTTTGTTCTACAGGGCCTGAGGGGGTAGGAGGAAATAAATCTGGGGAAGGCTGAATTTGATATGAAAAGGAGAGCGGCTTTTGTCTTGCGAAGATATCAGCTGGGCAGCTGAGAGGAAGCAGGGTTTGCTTGGAGTCAGGTTGTGGTAAGCCTGAACACAGTGTAAATAAACATTCAGAAAAGGAACAGCACAAGTCTCCAGTGCCCTCCTTCTAGGAAACCAAAGTCTGAGTAAGCACTGAAGCCACTGCAAGTTCACCCCTCCCAGGACTGGGATGCAGGAGCATAACAATATTTTTGTCTTGGGAAAGATAAATTATCATAGGGGCCAAAGTAGACATTGGCCTAAATTTGTGACTGACACCAAAACTAGCAACCATGCCTTTCCCCACTCTATAATGTCTGTAAGATCTCACTCATGTCCTGACATCACAACATCCCATGTTTCTCCACCTCCAGGAGCTAATGTTGTGGAACCGGGATTGGGAATTGGACAATATTAAAAGGTCATAATATGGGTGACTTAGAGAGCAATCCTATGACTGGGGGAGTTGGGGGAGGGGGCATGGAATACTTTGGAGTTCTGGATCCAAGGTCAGAGACAGCACTCCTATCTTGGACCCAAGAGTCCAAGCTCCCCTCTCCTTAGCAGCTGGCATAAAGAGTACTGCACTGGCTGGCTGCCTCTCTGAGGTTGCAAAGGTGACCTTGGAGAGGACAGAAAAGGGGTGTTCCTATGGGCAGGGAGGGCAGGGTGCTGGGGAAGCAGAGATGTGAGCTTTCCCCAGCCTCCGTCCTCTATTGCTCCTCTCATTCTTTATTGGATGGCCGCAAGCCACCGAATTTGGAAGCTTACCCTTAAATGCTACAGAGGGGGAGGCACATGGCACATGAGAACTAGACACATGGTTGCCATTTTCAGTGGCAGCCACAAATTTAGCATACTCTCTAGATTGTTCCATATTTTGTGGTGACTGGAACAAGTAATCTATTTCTCATGTCTCTGCAATAATAGACTAACAACCTAATTATGAGATCAATCATCTTTATCAGCTACTTTAAAACATGATGCATTGAAATGCCTTTTACACTGGACCGACTCCTATGTTAAACACTTTTTCATCCTGTCTCTGATGATGATAAAATCATTACTGTCAATTCTTAACTACTCCTGTATTACATCATTATGGCTGTTTTTTGTGATTGGCTGTGATCCACAAGCCAATTAAATTAAGAGTACTTTGCCTTAAAACAATTAATGCATGTTTGTATATTCCATTTACAGACGCCAGAGATATTCTTGCAAGTAGCTTGATCCACAGACATTAGCAGCTCCATCCCATTAAAAGCTTCACCAACTCATATGGATCAAACTGCTGCTAAAAGCACAAGAGCAAGCCAGGACCACCTTTTTTCTGTTCAGTTGGCAGCCACAAGTCAGACATGTGAATTCAGAATTCTTTAAGATTTCCCCCCTTAAGTCAGTCCCGTGTAAAGAATTCCATTTAGCTGTGTATGTATACCAAGGAACCACTCCCGAGCAGCAATACAAATATAACTTGCTGACACTTCAACCCCTTAATATAACTGGAGCCATGACTGGTTTAACTCTTAAGTGTTCTAACTTGTTTATGGATAGGGTAACCAGATGCAAAGGGGAATAGAGTTGCTGTGCCTTTAATAATTGTGTAAAAGAGGGAAATGTCAGGAGGTGCAGCTTATGCATGAGGAACTGCACTGCTCAAAATTCCCTTTTCTATGCAGTTTTTAAAGTTATAGAAGCCCTTGCCTCCTTTTCATCCGATTTCCTGCATAAAACACACAAATCCCATAGTATGAATGTGTGTCTGTACCTTTCAAGTGTCCCTAATTGTCTATGATGATATTGATTTAATGTTATGTTTTAAAGCTGAACTGCTGTCTCCAATTGCCCTTAAAACAGGGGTAGGCAACTTGGGTGCTCTCCAGATGTTTTGGATTGCAACTTCCATAAGACCAGCTAGCATGGCCAATGGTCGGGGATCATGGGAGTTATAGTCCAACACATCTGGATCATCATGTATTACTGTCGTTCCTCATTTGTTTGTCCCTTAAGACTTGCTGGTAGGCCATTACACTGCCTACCAAACTAAGAGTTAAGTGCCTTTTATTTAATTATTTTATTACATTTGTATACCGCCCCATAGCCGAAGCTTTCTGGGTGGTTTACATAAGATTAAAACAAACAGCAAAAACATACAGTATACACACAATATACACATACATTTAAAACCACAATAATAACTTTAAAAAGCTATAAACCTAAAAATAAAACAAACCCAAGCTCATCAGATATTACTAAATGCCTGACAGAAGAGGAAAGTCTTGACCTAGCGCCGAAAATATAACAATGTTGGTGCCAGGTGGGCCTCGTCAGGGAGATCTTTCCACAGTTAGGGGGGCACCACAGAGAAGGCCCTCTCCCTTGTTGCCGACCTCTGAGCTGGCACTCAGAGGAGGGCCTCAGATGTTGAACGTAGTGTTCGGGTAGGTTCATGTTGGGAAAGGCGTTCCATCAGGTATTGTGGTCCCAAGCTGTGTAAGGCTTTATAGGTTAAAACCAGCACCTTGAATCAGGCTCGGAAACATACAGGCAGCCAATGCAAGTGGTCCAGAGTAGGTATTATATGGTCAAACCTTCTGGTTCCAGTTATCAATCTGGCCGCTGCATTTTGCACAAGGTGCAGTTTCCGAACTGCCTTCAAAGGCAGCCCCATGAAGAGTGCATTGTAGTAATCTAACTTAGAGGTTACCGGAGCATGGACAACTGAAGCCAGGTTATCCCTGTTCAGATGGGGGCGTATCTGGGCCACCAACCGAAGTTGGTAGAAGGCACTCTGTGCCACTGAGGCCACCTGAGCCTCAAGTGACAGAGATGGTTCTAGGAGAACCCCCAAGCTTCAGACCCCTCAAGCAAACCTATACCTGTAAAGACTTTGAATTGCAATTTTATGTCTTGGCATGGCTCCTCTGAATCTAGCAGCTGCATCTAAAGGCTTTTATCTGTGAACACTCATATTAATGTAAATTACACCTGGGATAGGGGCAAACAGCACCAGGACTGAGGCTAGTAGGGGAGTATACCCTACCTTTATTCTGTGGTTCCCCCACTTTCCGACATTGCTTTTGAAAGAGCGCACAAATGCAGTAAGCTTTTCTTTATCATTGTATTTCCATGCTCAGAAACATTTCAAATTATAGCCACGTTGCAACATATGCAGCCCTTTAACACAGATTCCCACAGAGAGAAAGGAGGATGCAGTGGGAGCATTTTTCACCCTGCTCCTCCCTTATCCTTTCCTCCTGCGAGACACACACTCTTCTTCTGCCTACCTCCACCATTATCAAGGGTGAGTAGAGTGAGCGCGGTTAGGCTGCCTCTTTCTAGTTTTTAAATATAAAAGCAGTACAGCATGTTTATGAATCAATCATGTTCTCCCATCTCACTTTTGCAATCCCAGAGAAATCTGAAAGCTCACCTTTGCCTGACATTCTTTTTTTGTTCCGTTCAGTTATATCAACTCAGATCTCACAAGCCCATCATTTCTCAAGTCTGCTGACCCCAGTTCTGCACTAGTCCACACAGCCAATGAGCAGAATCCCAAGATCAGTCAGGATATTATGGTGAGCATGTAGAACTCTCACTTCTGATTCAGCACAGAAGTATCAAACAGTGTTTAGGCTGACCATATGAAAAGGAGGACAGGGCTCATGTATCTTTAACAGTAGTATTGAAAGGGGAATTTCAGCAGGTGTCATTTGTGTGCAATTAGTTCCTGGTGAAATTCCCTCTTCATCACAACAGTTAAAGTTGCAGGCACTATACTAGAGTGACCATATACAAAAGAAGGAAGGGCCCCTGCAACTTTAACTGTTGTGATGAAGAGGGAAATTCACCAGGAACTAATTGCATACAAATGACACCGGCTGAAATTCCCTTTTCTCTACAACCGTTAAAGTTACATGTGCCCTGTCCTCCTTTTCATATGGTCAGCCTATCAGACAGTAGCCTGAGAAGTGCCTGGTTCCATGTGCTCTTTGTTGACAGTAATAGTTCCAGAGTTATGAATGCATTCCCTTAAAAAACAAACCAAAAAATCTTTATATGTTGTTAGTCTTTAAGGTGCCACAGGACTCTTTGTAGGTTTTGCTGCAACACACCAACATGGCTACCCCTCTAAAATTATATATTTAGAGTTTCCTCCTCTCCTCCTGTCCCTTTAACAACTGCAAATTCTTGTTTTTGTGCTATTAAAATACTCACCTGTTGCTTTCTGCAGGTGATATTCCTGCTTAGGGCAAAAGAATTGGCCAGACCTGTCAGTGGCTACCCTATAATATACTTGCAGCTAACACAAAATCTTGCTTAAAACTAGACTGAACATGCACACATACATAATGTCTTACATTGTAGACCTGCTATAAACCCAGGACTGCAGTGTAAGTGGCTGAGTGAGTTCCCTGCTGATTTTTCACTCTGAAATACAGTTCTATCTCTGTTGAGGGTTTTCACTAAATGGCCATGTATGGCTGACTGCATTTGTTGCCATCAATCATCTGTTAGTACCTTCTTTGCTCCTCTGAATTCTTCCCACTCTCTGCCGCTTTTCTCCCATTTCAGGAATCAAATGGCACATCAGGACAGGATCTACACTACTGCTTTATAACAATTTATAACGGTCTTGACAACTGTTGGGACCCAAGACACACCCCATATACCTTTTTCAAAGTGTTATATCTTGCTTGGTGTAGATCTGGCCCAGGTCTCCATCAGCAACCTCTGTATCTTTTCTTCTCAGATCCAAACAAGCATCAAAGTGTTCCAGCTCTGATGACAGCACAGCAACACTGCTTCCCAGACCTTTTAGGAGCACACAATACAAGACAGTAACATCTGCACAGTAAGTAACTGGTGCGTTGGTATAAGTGGACAAATATGTTCTGTCAGATGACATGTATTTGCAATGTCTACTGAACGCACAGTCAGTGTGAAAAAAACATGTGAATGAACCTATCCCTGGGTTTCCCAGATATGCCAGATTGCAAAATGATGATGGTATGTAGTGGATAGCTGCATTATGATATGAAAATGATCATCATACTACATGCAAAGATTCCACTTGAATAATGTTATGTTTATACTGGGTTTGAACTTCATTTGCTTTGTTTACAGAGAAAAAGCATCTGGCTTTAGTTAAGATTTCAGACATCACTAGCCATGCATTCTTCAAGCCACATTAAAACAAGAAGATGCATCCACCCTCCCAACCACACACACACACACACACCATAAATCAGTTGTGCTTTACACAAGGGCCCCCTCCACAAGGACGCGCTTTTGCGCCCGGTTTGGCGATTATGCGCATTATCGCGGAGGCGCATTTACTCCTAATCCCTCTGCACGGGAGGCGGCGAGAGGCGGCGAAGCGCATTAATTGATGCCCAAAAAGCACTTTACAGGTAGCTAATGCGCATAATCGCTTGTTCACACAGCGAAAATGCGCTTTAACTGCCGGAGCAAAATAAAAGTCGCTATTTAACGCGCGTTCGAAAATGCGCATTATCGGGGAGATAACGCGCCTGTACGCCCGTTTTGCGCTCCGCTCGTGTGTAGGTAAAATTTATAATGAGCCTTCAAGGCTCATTAAACGTCTTGTGTGGAGGAGGCCAAAGATGTTTGTTCACTCTGTTTTAATAGGACAGATCCATAACGATCAGGCAAAACCCCTTCCCTTCTAAATGTCACCATTTAGAGATTTGCTTCAAGTTCAGAGAGAAAATACTACCTCATTCATCAAAATCAGAAGTGGGGAACATTTTTCAGCCTGAAGGCTAACCTTTGGGGAACTGTTGAGAGGGAATACGCGAGAGGTGGAGGACAACCCACATTCTCTTTCTTTCATACACACACACACACACACACACACACACCACCAGGAAGAAAGTACCCCCATGCTGTAATTAGTGGTGAAAATGGAAGCTTTTAAAAAACTTCCACCCTGGGGTGGGTGGTTGAGTGTGAGTGGCTGCACACGAGGAGGGGAGGGTTAGCCCTCCCCTGCCCAGCAGTGATCTCCCTCCTTATGTGACAATTAGGGTTTAAAAGCCAAATTGCTGCAGGAGGGAAGGGGAGACAGATAGGAGGCCACAGGCCTAACAGTGCAATCCTATGCATTTCTCCTCAGAGGAAAGCTCCATTGATTTCAATGAGACTTACTGCCATGTGAATGTGTATAGAATTGCAGCCTTAATTTGGAGAAATGGGGGTTCTGTTGCCATTCAGTGACATCATTCTTACTAAACATTTATTTTGAAATAAAATTAAGGCAAGAAGAAGAATTAAGGCAAGAAGAAGAAACATAATAATATAACAAGGTCACTAAACAGACAACGAAATTTACTTATTATAATTATTCATTTGTAAATTACAATAAATATGCTTGTGGTACATCAATAGTAAAACAGCCTATGCCAGGCCTCAGTATCTAATGAAAGGATACAAATAAAATTTATACAGCATATGGAGTGTGTGCATGTGTGTATTATTTTGTGTGAATGTATGTGTATTAGTCAAAAAAAATGTAGACGTCTATATTGTAAACGTGCCAAACTGAAGTTCCTGGTGAATTTCCCTCTTCATCACAACAGTTAAAGTTGCAGGGGCCCTGCCTTCTTTTGTATATGGTCACTCTAGTATAGTGCATGCAACTTTAACTGTTGGGATGAAGAGGGAATTTCACCAAGAACTAATTGCATACAAATGACACTGGCTGAAATTCCCTTTTCTCTACAACTGTTAAAGTTACATGAGCCCTGACCTGAATTTTATCTGGTCACCCTAAGTAATGCCCCCCTGAGTTCCCAGTGATATAGGCCAGGTTACAAATGTTTTAATAAATAAATAAAATATCTGATATAATATTTTTAAGACATCTATACTTTGTGTATTTTTCCACTCTTGTTCTAAGGGGTATCTGTGTGTTTTATCCCTCACTCCAAACATATTGTTGGAGTTCATGATTCTTCTTGAATATAACACTCTTCTGCATTAGTCCTATTCAACTTCTACTACTCTGTGTAGGCTTCTAAATGTCATGGAATGGGACTCTAAGCAACAAAGAGTACACACAATGAAAGTGCACAGGTTGTTATAGTGGTACACACTATGTGCACGAATTACAACCACACACTGCTGTGCAGCTTTCCCCCGCTCCCCCACTGAAAAATTCCTGCCCTGTTCAGGGGCGAGGAACCTCAGATCAAGGGCCAAAGTTCATCAGATGCTCACACTTTCTTTCCCCAATTACAAATCGTTTGGTGGTTTCCTGGCTTTTGCAGGTTTTTTCCCATTCTAAAAGGGTGAAATGCTGCTCCTAAGATAGTAAATAGAGCTTTACCCTAAAATATGCTGGTATTTTTGGCCCCACTCCTTATTGCCTTTGGTCCTGTCCTCCACTGGAATGCACCCCTTGAGAGCTTCTTCGAAACTGAATTTGGCTGTCTGGCTGAAAGAGGTTCCCTATCCTTATATTAGGTGATTGTGTTCGTTTCATTTTACATGAAATTAGGATTGGAATCTAAAAGAAATTTACCATGATATGTGCTGAAGGACTGCCTTCACCCATATCAGATCAGAAAGAGAGGCTGTTCTCATTTGTCCACCCATGAGAGCAATTAGGAGGTGATAATGCAGGAGAGGGCCTTCTCTGCAGTGGCCCCACACCTCTGGAACAAACTCCCATCAGAGGCCCCCATTCACCATCCTTGCAGCCTTTTAAGAAGACCTTGAAAATGTTTTATTTCACCATGGCCTTCTCATGATGAATACTGTTATTGCTGCTATTGCTATTGTTCTTGCTGGTTTTATTGTTGGGTTTTATTGTTTTTAATTGCTATTTTATTGCATTTGTTTTGATTGCTTTTAATATTTTAACTGTTTATGTATTTTATTGTTATAAGCTGCATTGTGAGGGCTTCTGCCCTGAAAGGCAGCCAAGAAATGTTTTATGATCTCAGCAACATCATTCTTCAAAACGAGCAAGTATTGGGTTATTTTACCATCCCTATTATTCCTTTTTTTGGGTACCTGTGGACTGACTGGGTTATGTAACAGATAGCAGTATTGGAGTGGGGATTTAATTTGGCTTGCTTTGCAGGTGTCATGTAGGATGGCATTTGAGGGGGGTCCAGAGATGTACCGCCTGGACCAGAACCTGGTGCTAAAGCAGTAGTACCTGGATGCATGTGCCAGTACAGGTTTTCAGGGAACACTGGCCTTGATTTGGAATGGCTGCTCCTTCTGGCTTCTCTTATGTTGCTTGCAGAGCAGGACTTCCCACTCTCACCTCTCCTGTTCCCCAGAAAAGGCAGGTTGATCGGCAAGCTGACAGAAAAGAGCCAGTGTGGTATAGTGGTGGGAGTATTGGACTAGGGCTGGTGAGACCCAGTTTCTAGTCACCAGTCAGCCATGAAGCTCCCTGGGTGACTTTGGGCCTGTCACTTACCCTCAGCCTAACCTACCTCACAGGGTTGATGTGAGGAGAAAGGGCAAGATGTGCAGGTGGGCAAGCAGTAAGAAGATTGGCTTGGCCAGGAACTTTGGTGGTAATGGTGGGGAAACCGACCTGGTTGAGCTTCCCTGCTCTGCCTTGCCTTGCCCATATCTTGCCCCTCTGCTACAATCCACCTCCTTCTCACCACTAGGTGACACCATGAGTGGGCATGAGAGCCAGCTAGCCCAGTGGCAGAGGCTCTTTTCCTTGTTTCCTTTCCATGTTGCCACTGCCCACTACTTCCACTCCTCCGGTGCATAGTAGCCATTTTATTTATTTTTTGTCAACGTACAAAACAGCTTCCATGGAGCTCACTCTGCCCTGGCATGCATGTACAAATGAAGCATATTTTTAAAATATAAATATACTTTATTTAAAGATAGGAAACCAGATGTGGGTGGGGAAACCAGCTTTCTTCTCTCCTTTCCAGAAAGATGAAGCCAGATAGATCCAAACTGGAGGGGCTGGGTGGTGGTGGGGGTTTTCCTGCTTAGTTGTAGCTCTTGTGACAACTCACTGTTCAGTTTTCTCCTCTTGTATTTCTTCCAGGAGGGATAAACAAGCATAGTTTAATTGAACACACAAGGGTTTAGGAAACCAGCAAATCATACATTCAGCTCTGAATAATACAGAGAGTCACTGGACAGAGTCCAGATGTGCTGATTCTTTGGACATGATTTAACCACTAAACAGGACTAGACTGGACATAGCCCTTTGATCCAAAAATGCACAACTCTTTAAGTTGTGATTTTGGTAAATGCCAAAACAAGGCCTTCATCTTGCATGGAGTCCAAATTTTCCAGATGTTCACAGGAATCAGATTTTGGGAGTGTGTGTAGTGAAAGAAGCAAGCATGTATGTTTGCATCTAGTGCAATTTTGCAAATGTTAATGATACATTTAATTTTTGAGCCACAAAAATTAAATCTTTAAATGTAACTATAGACACCATGGCACATGGTGTCTAAGTGCTGGACCAGATCTGCCTTCCCCAACATGGTGCCCTCCAGATATTTTGGATCACAGCTCCCAGAATTACTGACCATTGGCCTTGCTGGCTGGGGCTGATAGGAGTTGAAATCCAAAAGCATCTGGAGGGCATCATGTTAAGGAAGTCTGGACCAGATGGTTTGATCCAGCAAGTCAATTCTTATGTTCTTGCCTGCTACTACCCCTCAGCATCAGCTCGTTAACTGTAAAAAGGGAATAATCACAAAAAGATGTGAAGGTGATAGCTATCCTTGCAGTTTTCCAACAGCATCTAATATTTAGAAATATGCTTCCTCTGAACATTATTTCAAAGCCACTTAATGACATGCATCCTGGTCCTATATAGAGTTAGACAGACCTGAGCCTACCAATTTCAATGGGTACCTGTGCCTAACTCTATAGAATAATAATAATAATAATAATAATAATAATAATAATAATTTATAACCCGCCTCTCCCTACGGATCGAGACGGGGAACACAATGCAAATACAAACATAACAAAGTTAAAACATTTTAAAACAAGAGAAATACATCATTAAAACATTTAAAATTCATCCGGATAGCTGCTACCCTCTGTGATTCTGTTTTTGAAACGATCTCTGCTTGTGGCTATCACAAGATCTCACAGGTTACTTACATGTTAGTCCAAGTCCAACCAACACTGTCTGCCATGTTTGATGGGAAATTAAACAATAACATGATGCAGGGTCAGCATCAGGGATTGGCATCATTAGAACTGCTGAGGCCCATATCTCTGCAGGGGGTCTGTAGCTACCAGCAGAGCCCTCCGGTGCTTCTCCAGGTAAGGTCCCCTCTAATAATAATAATAATAATAATATTTATTTGTAGCCCGCCTCTCCCTCCGGATCGAGGCGGGGAACAACAACAATATAAAACATAAAAATCACAACAGTTAAAAAAAAAAAATTAAAAACAAGAGAAAAATACAACATTAAAAACATCTTAAAATTCATCTGGATAGGCCTGTCGGAAGAGGACAGTCTTCATGACTCTCTTAAATTCATGAAGACTGTCAATTTGTCTAACCTCCTCCGACAGACCATTCCATAGTCTGGGAGCGATGGAAGAGAAGGTCCTCTGGGTAACACCCGCCAGCCTAGTTCTGACTGGCTTGAGTAAGTTCTTCCCAGAGGACCTAAGTGTGCGGGGCGGATTGTACGGGAGAAGGCGATCCCGTAGGTACCCTGGACCCAAACCATGTAGGGCTTTAAAGGTAATAACCAACACTTTATACTTCGCCCGGAAACTGATTGGCAGCCAGTGAAGCGATTTTAAAACTGGTGTAATGTGATCACCCCTAGGTGTACCGGTGACCAACCTGGCTGCCATATTTTGAACAAGTTGAAGTTTCCGGACTAGGCACAAAGGTAGCCCTATGTACAGCGCATTGCAGAAGTCGAGCCGCGAAGTTACCAGTGCGTGCACTACCGTCTTTAGGTCTTCCAACTCTAGGAAGGGGCGCAGCTGGCGTATCAGCCGAAGCTGATAGTAGGCACTCCTGGCCGTCGCATCAATCTGAGCTGTCATCTGGAGCGACGGATCCAGGAGTACCCCCAAGCTGCGAACACAATCTTGCAGGGGGGGTGTAACCCCATCCAGAACTGGTTGACACACCTCCAGACCCAGGTTGGGGCCTTTGATTCGCTTTTGCGCCTGGTTAGGCAATTATGCACATAATCGCTGAAGCGCATTTACTCCTAATGCCTCTGCACGAGAGGCGGCGAGAGGCGGCAAAGCGCATTAACGGATGACCAAAATGCGCTTTACAAGTAGTTAATGCGCATACGCGCTTGTTCACATAGTCAAAATGCGCTTTAACGGCCAGAGCAAAATAAAAGTCGCGATTTGACGCGCATTCGATAATGCGCATAATCGGAGAGATAACGCGCCTCTACGCCCGATTTGCGCTCCGTTCTTGTAGAGGTAATTTTTTTTAAGAGCCTTGAAAGAGCTTTAAACCTCTCTTGTAGAGGCAGCCTAAGACTATTTATTTATTTATTCAAGAAACTTTTAATACCACTTTTCATTTAAAAAAATCCTAAAGCAGTTCTCAAAATATTTGTTTAACTAAACCAGCACAGTCTGTTTTGACCGGCAGCAGCTCTCCAGAGTCTCAGGCAGAGGCATTTCTCATCACTTGCTCCTGGAGATGCCAAGGATATGTTCTGTTTCAGCCCGCAAGCCCTGTTGCGGTGAGAGAACATAGAACACTGCCTTCTTCCAACGTGTCCATCTAACCCAGCTGTGCCAACTCTAACCTGGGTCTCAGAACCTTTTTTTCTTTTTAGCTGGAGAGGATAGGGACCTTCTGGATACAAAGCATGTCCTCTTCCACTGAGCTACTCTCTCTCCCTGAAGAATCCTTTTGAATTTCAGCTGTTCTCTAATAAGTACAGTTGGATCCATCCAGGACGATATGAGCCACTCATTGTTCAGAATGTTGCAAGACATGGACAATAGGTAGGTGCCAAAGATATTAGGAAATATGTATCCATAAATATCCCTAAACAATAGTGCTGACTCAGGACATTTTGCTGCCTGAGGCAAGCAACAAGATGCTCTCCTCCCCGTTCCACATACAGAAGTTGACTAGACTGGCAGTTCAACACTAGCATCCTCCACTGTGCCTGAGGGCATCAGGCTAGCTTGGCTGCAGAACAGGCAACTTGGCATATGTAGCTTTATCCTCTAACACCTCCTCATCCCCAGCATCTGCTGCCTGAGGCAGCTGCCTTATTCTGACTAATGGTAGGGCTGGCCTACAATTTAGTCTAAATTCCCCCCCCCCCCCCTGACAATGTGGTTACAGCTTGGCCTGGCTCCCTGGGCCCCAGTAAAGTGTCCCATCCCCACCACCCATGTTTGGCAAAGAGTCCTGTCAGCAATATGTAAACCGAGTCAGGAAATCTAAGGCAGGGATACTCTGTGCTAGGGATGGTTCTACTTTAGGTAAAGTGAGGCAAATGTCTCAGGCTGCAGATGCTGGGCAGTGTGGCTATATTTAACTGCCAGTCCGGTCAGCTTCTTTACATGGAACCAAGGGGGAAAGAGGTTACTATCTTGTCCTTTGCCTCAGGCAGCAAAAGATGTGCCTGTTTTTGAAATAGATGCTTTATTTCAGTGGTAGGGCTGGGAAAACTGAAACCCTGGGAGAACCACTGTCTCGGCTAGATCGGCAATACTGGGCTAGTTGGACTGGCAGGCAGCTTTCTACGTCCGAGGGGCTCTGCTCAATGGTTAGACCAGCTGCTTTCCACGCAGGAGGTCCGAGGCTCAATCCCTGGCTTCTCCAGGAAGAGCATGAAACACGCTGGCTGTAACCCTGGAGAGCTACTGCGTGGGCTAAGTGGATCCATGAGGTACCTTCCTGCGTTCCTATCTCGGCCCAGCCTGAGTTGTTTCCATCTGTGGACTGTTTTGGAGGGGTCTCTGTGTATACGCGTGTGTAAGGGTTTTTCTTTCGGACTATTGGGCGAGGTCTTTTTTTGTTGTGGCAAAACTGTAAGAACTCATGGTTTATACCAAGTCGACTGACTGAGTATTCGTCGAGGTGCTACTCTGAACTTTACGGTAGGGGCTGCAGCCCTCGCTCCTCCCTTCCCTCCGCTCCTCTCTCCCTCTTGGCCGCCGCACTCAGCGCGGGGTGAGGGTGGCGCTGTGCGCCGCCAACTCCCTCCTCGCGCACAATGCCTGGGGCAGCGAGAAAGCAGCTTTAAAATGTCAAGGCTGGATCCAATTTGCCGGCGAGCGAGCGGGAGGATGGTGGTGACGACGACGAGCGGCGGCGAGGCGGCGTCTCTCCGGGGCTGAGGCTGTTGCAGCCGCCGCCGCCCGGCGCACAATGAAACTCTACTGCAAAGTGGTGGCCCTCGCGCTCTGCCTGGGGACGCTGCTCTTGCTCTACCTCTTCGTGGGCAGCGTGGACGACGACGACGACGACGAGCCGCCTTTGAAAGTGACCGTCAAGGAAAGCCGCTCCTCGGCGCCTGGCGGGGACCCGGTGGCCCAGGCACATTTCCGACCCGTCCCGGCTGCGGAGCCAGAGGAGGAAGAGGCAGCTCAGGTTTCCAAGAGGGAGAAGCAGCAGCAGCAACAGCCACGTCTCCACAAAAAGACAGGCAAACGAAGCGCGGCCAAAGGGAAGTTTGCAAGCGTTAGGTAAAGCCTCCTTCCTTCGCGGTGGAGTTTTCTCCGCTTTCGTTTCTGGTTTGCGTTACCTTTTGAACGCCGATCACGAATGAGTGATGAACGGTGTTGGGCTGTTATTGTTTTAATTGAGAGGGTGGGATGGTGGTGGTTTCGCAAAAATTGGCTCCTCTTGCATCCTGATCCCCAACTCATCGGCGTGGAAGGAAACTGGGCTTTTCACTGGTCTAGCCACACTTCAGATTCAGGGTGTTTTGCCTCATGGTAGCCTTGCGCCCCAATCCTAAAAGAAGAAGAAAGAATTCCCTGAAAATTTACTTGCTTTCAACGGGAATGACTTTGAAGAAGTTTGAGGGTTATAGCCGTGGGGTTCGGATTAGCATATAGCCCTTGTGTGTACTCCACAACATATGAAAGAGATACAACACACACACACACACACACACAGTCTGTGGACACTTGTGGGGTCTCTGGCAGTGGAAAATGTTTATTTTTCACAGTACATAGTAGTCCCTGCTGAATTTGCAGTTCCTTTAGGGCTGCTTCTCACTTGACTCAGGTTTGGATAACCGAGTACTGACTCCATGCATTTTGCATCACTTGTGAATGGCCTGTCCACTTTTGGGAAAAAGAGAGATGTGGACACAATCCTTGTGTGCCACTCACAACTGGTACAGGGTGCCTTGTGCTGTGGGGCATACCTGAGTAAGAACTGTCAAGTGAGAACTCTTAGAGATACACTAGATGAGACCTTAGCCTGCTTTCTTAAACCATTTACTGAAGTGGGTAACAAATAATCTAATGGATCAAGCTATAATATGAGAAACATACATCCTTTCCAGAAAGTTTGTAAGAATGATCAGCCGAAGTCATCCTCTGTTTAATTCATTTTGTGAAATGTTTGTGCCTTTCCCTCCTCAGGTTTCTTTACTGTTGATGACTTTGCTCCAAGGCGATAACAATATTAACAAATTAAGAAAGTACCCTGTTACTTCAGAAGGGTGGTATGCACTTGCTTCCTGACCCATAGACTTGTCCCAAATGAACTACTGGCAATGCAGTTTCACAACTGCCAGAATACATGTTTTTGAATGTCTTGTTTTGAATCGCTTTTCACTTCCATGTGGGACTTTATAGAATCATAGAATAGTAGAGTTGGAAGGGGACTATAAGGCCATTGAGTCCAACCCCCCTGCTCAATGCAGGAATCCACCTTAAATACTCTTTTGGGTGTGTTCACTAGTACAGAAAATGTCCATTTTCCAGGGCAGAAAAACTTCTTGGATAGTGTTGTGGGAGGAAAGAATATTGAGATTTCCCAATTCACTGTCTTTCCCTTAATTTTATGGGTTTCCAGATCCATTTACATCTCTCTTTCCTCACTCTTGATCCTAGTGAATAGATTGCTATTTTAAGATAAGCTTGAGGCAGAATTTTGAACAGATTAAAAAGAATATTTTCCTTGACTGACTTTTCTTTTGAACTAGTTCTGCCTACGTTTATGAAGGCAATGTTAATATTAGATACAAGAACACTCTGACTTAATCAGATTTTTCAGATTTTTCAACAAGCTTGTTGAAAAGAGACTTTACAAAAAATGGAATTAAAACCAAATAAAGTAGCATTGTGAAACTGAAAATGTTTGGAGGTAACAATGCAGCATGCCTATGTCTGTACCCTTGAGGTCCAACCTTGGCGAGATACAGAAGATCCATATTTGGGATCTCCAGTCTCTTTAATTTTCCTTTTAAGAAGCGATCGAGGTGAAGGGCACTTTGGATCAGGACATTAGTTCTGGGGGGAGGGGGGTATTGTCTTCATGAAAATTGGACCCACATCCCCGAAGATGCTCTTTGTCCCAATAGGGAAAATGTACTTTGAGAGTCCCATTTTCTCACACAGATAACCGATGTGTGAGCAAAGCTTATCTTGTGAAAGAGAGATCACACTGAATTAGTTTATTTTAAGGTAGCCTTCCCCAGCCCAGGGCTCTCCAGGTGTATTGGACTACAATTCCCACCATCTCCAGCCAACATGGATGATGGGAGTTACAGTCCAACACAACTGGAGGGCACCTTGTTGGGGAAGACTGTTCCAAACAATGCTACTGATTAAGTTACAGTGACAATTTAGAATAGATCTGTCAACACTAAAAACTAAATTTCTGCAGCCTTCTCTCCCCACCCCCTGCCCAAACACACCCTGATGTGTCTAAATGAAAACTACATCATGACAGGTGTGCGCCTTTACTGACGCTAGTAGAATAATATGAAGCTGAATAATTAACTGAACAGTCAACATGCCTTTAATTTAGGCATTAATTAGAGCTTTTTATATAATTGCAATTAGAAAAACATACTGCAATTTATGCCTGTTATACTACTTTTTAAAAAATACAGTGAAACTGAAATGCTAGAAAATAATAGGCTTTTAATTCAGGGAAGTATAGATAATTGCTATGTGGTTTCACTGGGTTGGAAAACTGCTCTCCCATCCCCTTTCTAGCTCAGTGTGACCTCATCTATCAAATAAACCCTGTGTGCCTTTGAGTCATGATTTCACAGAGATGTTCTGAATGAAAGACTGCTCCATTCTCCAAGATCGTATTCTTTGCCCTATTAAAGCGGATGGTTTCTTACCAGCATTGTATCTGATTGAGAGCAAGGGATGTTTACTGTGGCCAGGCGTGGATCATGGACTGAATTCAAATGGGTGCATTAAGACAGGATTATTTTCCATTAGCAACTGTACCTCCTGAAGTCATTTTTCTTCAGAGCATATCTCTTAGATTATCATGGACATGTTAGGCAGTGCCAAATGAATGCAGTGCTATCGTGGTAAAAACTCCCAGGGAAATGGGAAGCAAGGGGAACAATCCTATACTTCAGTTATGCTGGCGGAGGGGGCAATAGCAGCCTTCACCACCCTGATGCCCTCCAAATGGTTTGGACTTCTACTTCCATCACCTCCAGCCAATATTGCCAATGGCTACAGCACCCTTTCCATCCCTATGACAGGCAGTTATGCAACAGGTAATGGTGTTCCTGACATGGAGCTGGATCCATGAGGGACACTGTACCTGCTATCTTGCTGTCTGTAGAACAAGTGTTCAGTGTACAGAAGCCCTGCTTGCAGTGATAACTCCACGCATGTGTCTTTCTCTTTCAGGGTCTACTCTCCTCCATCCAAAATGCTGTTCAGGAAAGTCTATGACTTTGCCACATGACTTTGCCTTTGTTGCTAGGGAGTGGTATATAGGGTATATAGAGACCCTTTCACTTCCCTTATGACTTGGCTTCAGCTGGCCTCAGGCTGGGACTCTGAGGGGCTCGGGCAGGAAACTTGATGCTAGCAGGACCATCAACCCCTCCATTCTCTGTTCCTAGGAACAAAGGCATCAGACTATTGGTTCATCTAGCCCAATATTGTTGACACTGCCTGGCAGTGGCTCTCCAGGTTCGCTCAAGAGCTTTTTCCAGCCCTACCTGGAGATGCCAGGGATTGAATCTGGGTCCTTCTGCATGCAAAGCATGTGCCTACCACTGAGCTATGACCCCTTCTGTGAGAAGCAAGGTGCATAACTGGGATGGGTGTTGCCGCCACGTTAGATGAGGTAGCCAAATTGGGGAGGTGATGGTGGGGCGGAGAGAGAAGGGGATGTGTGGAAGGGGAAGCAAACTAATGGGGTGGAATGATCATATGGGTTGCCGGGGAAAGGGTTGGGGCAAAAAGGCTAGTTGTCCTTCTGCAGCAGGCAGGTTGTTGTCCCATGCTGTATTCCTCATAGGTCATCTGTGCCTGAGTGTGGAAACCTCTCTTCACTTTTTGTAGTGTGGGCTTGTACCCTCGGGCCCCTTGCTTTTGAAACCTGAGCTGTTCCACCTACTGCCCATGTGCTCCTGGCATATATGACTGGATCTTAAGGCCAGGCCATGATGTGTCTGTTTCCTGTCTGATTTTGCACCTGAGTGGCAGGGCAAGACTCTGTTCAGGTGTGTGTTCAGGTCCAAGAGGCACTCTTTTTGCCCCTCATGACTGTTGTTGGCCAGGGTGCAAAAGGTGTGGGATCCTATTCCTTCTATTCTTCCTGATGGGGCTTGAACTCCCATCTCCATTTTTCCAACTGTGTGCCCTATGGAATGAGCTACTGGAGGTTGCTTTTGACAGTGTGTAGTTGCCTATCCCAGTTGTTCCTTTCCCTGCTTGGCCAAATAGTCTTTTTTTCTCCTCAGTGGGCCATGAACCCTCACCCCGAGGAAGGCTATAGGACTGCCTTCACCCATATTAGCCTGCCTGCACTTTAAGATCAGTTAGAGAGGCCCTTCTCACTTGCCCACCTGTGAGATCAGTTAGATGGGTGACCACACTTGTGTGGGCCTTCTCTGCAGTGGCCCCATACTTCTGGAATAAGTTGCCATCAAGGGCTTTGCCATGCTCCATCATCCATCATTGCAAGCTTCTAAGATGGCCAGAAAACATATTATTTTACTCTGGTCTGTTACTGATTGCTGTTGTTGATGTATTTGTTGTTGTTTTTATTGTAGTTTTTATTGCATTCTCACAGGTTTATTGCGTTTTTATCGCTTTTAATATTATATTGATTCTATATGTTGTATTGTTGTAAGCCACCTTGGGAGCGCTTCTGCCCTGAAAGGCAGCCAAGAAATATTTTAAGCAAACAAATAAAAGTATAGGTGCTCTCTGCAGGCTTCCTCTCAAGGGAGCTGTTTGGATACTCTGTTTGGATACTCTCCTGCAGTCCCTTTGTGTACTGTGATGTGCGCAGGATGTGGTATAAGGGGTATTGAACTTCCATGCACAGGCATGCCTGCGGGTCCTGTTTCTGAAACACTGATGGTATGACTATTGCTGCTCCTTTATGTGCTTTTGGTAAAAAATGTACAATTTCCAGAAATTTTGAAGCCATGGAAAAAAAACCATTTTGGGGGGGGGGGGGGGGAACAGAAATTTTCAGAAAATTGAAAAAAATGCAATATTAGCACTTTTTAACGGATTAAAAGTCACTTTGTTACTTTAGGAACATAAAATGTAGTTCTGTACAAGTTGGTTTGCTATAAAATTATCACATTTGTTATATTAAAAGTATAGTGCATTCAAGCAATTATTACAAATTGAATTTACTTTTTAAAATTTTTACTTCTTAAAAAAAAACAACAAATGGAGCTACAAGCTCCTGAACTGTAAGGAACACCTGAACTGTAAGGAACCTCTTTGGTTTTGCCAGTTTATGAAGAGCAGGCAAAGAACAACTAAAAAAACAAACAGAAGAAACCATTAACATTCGTAACAAGAGAAAATATTTATTTCTCTGCTAGTTCTCCACAGTGTCAAGCAGACATAAAGCACCTATTCCCATAAAAAGAACTGAGAAAAAAGGGAGACCAAGATTCAATGATTATACATGAAATTTAATCAGACTCCTTTTCTGAGCTATAGCTATCACTATCAGTTTCAGTCTCTGCTGCAATGGCAGTGCCCCCTAGAGGCAGAAATGCATCTTGCTCTTGTATTCGAGAGCTGTAATCTCAGTTTGCAACCTAGGACTTGCTTGTCCTCGGTGCACAGAAATTGTAATAATCTTATACTGTACATAGTTTTTAGAAATCTTTTGGAGAAGTAAATATATAAACACCTTGTCTTAAACATTTTATGCATCATGCTAAAGTAAAACATTCCATAATGTGTTTTTTCTTCTTTTGTTTCAATTTTTCCAATTTTTGGGGGAAAAAACAAAAAAGGCTTTGGGAAAAAACTGGAACCCCCCCCCCCCGTTTTCCCCCCAAATTTTCCCAGTTTTTTCCCTGGCTTTCACATCTCTATTTTAGAGCAGTGTGTTTTCCCCTTCTATTCTGAGCTGGGCATTTGTAGGATATGGTGGACATTGCATCAGTGTAGGGGTGGCCTATTTCACCCTGGAGTATTGGAATATAGGATTCCTCTGCAAGTCTCCCATTGAAATTATCTGATGTTCTAAAGTTTTATTTTATCTGGGTTTTATTTATTTCCCGAAACTTACATCTTACAAAGTCTGGGTTGGCAGGTACTGTTTGTCATTGGAAAAAGCTTCAGAATAAAGAAGCAGGGATACAGAGTTTTCAACTATCCATCTTCTTATGCTTTGATAGTTTTTGCCCAAATCTGTATGGAAGAGGAGTACAGTCTCCCAAAGTTCCACTGATTAAAGTGTGAATAATGTTGGAGAGAAGAAATTCATCCTTGAGTATTTACATATTATATATCAGGGAAGCATTCATATATAATATTGTGAAGTTGAGAGGGGAGGGGTTGTAGCTCAGTGGTAGAGCATGTCCTTTGCATACAGAAAGTCCCAGGTTCGATCCCCGGCATCTCCAGGCAGGGCAGGAAAAACTCCTTTCTGAACCCTGGAAAACCACTTTCAGTCAGTGCCGACAATACTGGGCTAAATGGACCAAAGACTCAGTATAAGGCATCTTCCTATGAGATATTGGTTTTTAGTGGAGGTCAGAACTTTGAGTCTTCTGAATGCTAAGGCTCTGTGCCACCATACCAATTCAAGTAATGATTACAAAGTTGCATACTGAGAGGTAACAGTGAGTTTGTGTTTATCTCAGGTTTTGTCCTCGCGCCCTTCCTGCAAGTCCTTGCACCTGTCCTGTGATTTATTTATTTTTTTACTAATTGGCAAAGTGACTAGTTCTTGGCTGATAGATTTTGGGCATTGACAGATCATTTATGTCTCTACAATCATTATACTTTCCCTAAAATGGAATCTACGTGAAATGTGACACTAAAAGAGCTGTTGGGCAGTGTAGAGATGGAATAAATAATAAATAAATAAATTCTGGCCCTGCCTTCTTTTGTATCTGGTCATTCTAGTATAGTGCCTGCAACTTTAACTGTTGCCATGAAGAGGGAATTTCACCAGGAACTAATTGCATACAAATGACACTGGCTGAAATTCCCTTTTCTCTACAACTGTTAAAATTCCATGGGCCCTGTCCTCCTTTTCATATGGTCAGCCTAGATAAAGTACATATGGGATTCACACAAAATGTTATATGAACATGACTTCCATGTAAGGATTTTGTCATGTGTGAATTGGCTCTATATCAAAATGTTTGAGCCTTCTCAAGTTGAATTAAGGCAAAACTGTGTGACTTGACTGCCTTTTTCACCTTATCTGTAATCTGGTGAGTGTATAGATTTGGGATTTGCAGTCTAGATTTCATAGGCTAGGGTCTTACATGCTTATGCACCATAGGATTAGATGTAGACTACTGCCTTGTCCTCTATGTGGGCTATCCCTGAAGAGATCAGAAATTGGTGGTACATAACATTGAATGAGAATGTGTGGGATCAAGGTTGCAATCTCTGCTGCATTATGGGCACTCAGCATATGTTGATCCAGTCTGTAAAATGGGAATGATAAAACATGCCTTTTATTGCCTGATCCTAAACTTACTTGCCAATAAGTATGCTTACATTTGCAGCCTTACTATAAATATATTTACTTGGAAGCAGACCCATTTAGGGTGCAGTCCTGTGCACACTTCAGAATAATATAATGCCTGATTAATTTGATGATACTTATTTCTGAGGCTCACCTCTCTTATCTAGTTCCCCTATCCATCAGAGCACTTATACTGAGCACAGGTACCTGGTGTTGCATTCAAGAGAGGGATTTGGGAGTTCTGCTAGTAAGCTGCCCACTCCATTGCTTAGCGGACTTCCTGACTGAGCTAGCAGGGCTGGTCTCAGATCTAGGCTGCCTCTACAAGAGAGGTTTAAAGCTCTTTCAAGGCGCTTAAATTTTTTTACCTCTACAAGAACGGAGCGCAAATCGGGCGTAGAGGCACGTTATCTCTCCGATTATGCGCATTATCGAATGCGCGTTAAACAGCGAGTTTTATTTTGCTCCGTCCGTTAAAGCGCATTTTGACTATGTGAACAAGCGCTTATGCGCATTAACTACTTGTAAAGCGCATTTTGGTCATCCGTTAATGCGCTTTCGCCGCCTGTCACCGCCTCTCGTGCAGAGGTATTAGGTGTAAATGCGCTTCAGCGATTATGCGCATAATCGCCTAACCAGGCGCAAAAGCGAATCGTTGTAGAGGGGACCGTAGTGTTGGGGTCTTCAGGATATTAGATTTGGAGAGGTTCAATATTCATGTTGATAGTCCTCTTTTTATAGTGCTGCCATGGCCCAGTACATCTTGGATCTCATAGATATAGTAGGCCATGTGCTGGATTTGGTGCCCTATTCAGATTGGGATAGGACTAGGCAGGATGTAAAGGGGGTTAAAGTTACCCCGTTGTAACTTTACAGACTGATACTTGGCTGTGATTTGGATTTTAATTGATCCTGTGTCCTGCAGAGCTGGGTGACTTATTTGTTTGGTTTGCCACCTACTGTTGAATCCAATTAGATTCCAAACTGCATTTGGGGATGTGCCAGTCAATGCTTTTAACTATCCTGTTGAAATCTTAGTTGATCTCTGGAATGGAGAGCTGACCTGAATGATTTGAAATGATAGCTTGGGGGAGCGTGGACTTCCGGCTGATGGAGGAGGTGGTGGATTTGTTGATCTCCTGATGAGAAAAACTTTAAAGAAAAGAAATCCCTTTTGAATGCAAGCGATGCTGTGAGTAAAGACTGTGATATTTGTGGGAAACTACACTGCACACGGGAGTGCTATAATTAGGAACTTTAATAAGTGGTGTATGACTCCTCTATACACTCGGCCCACCGCCCTCGACCAATAGGAATGTGTTTTAGGATCTGCCAGAGGCCGACTCATTGTGTGGTCTATCCCTGGCCTCCACAGCCTTGCCAAATGCCCAGAGACATTAACACCACTGTGAAGCCATGGAATCTTTCAGAGGCAGAGCTGCCATGAGTCTACAGTTCCTTACCAGCTCCACGGACTTCTCAGATGCTTGTATGGATGCTATCAAGCAAAGTAAATGGGTATCTGAGCTGAACATAACCATTGAACCCACCAGGATGTTGCCCGTTAAAATGTGGGCTGGCCAATGAGCAGTCACCTTAGGGGCTTTTAATCCAGTTCCAACCAGTCGGGGCTGTTGGGCCGAGCGCCTAGAGAGGTCACACACCTCCCTAAATTCCACCCTTTGGATTACACACAAAATGGCCAGTCAAACACAAAATTGCATCCTGGGGGGTGGGGATGGGCTCTACGAGGTCCCTGGGATCTGGTGAGACCTTGGGGGGCTGGGGTCCTTGGGCCCCATGATCTGCTTGGACCCTACAGTGGCCCCCAAATAGGAGTCACAGTTTACCCCTCTCACCTGTCAATTTGATGAAAGCTGTACCCCTTATACTACTAGTATTATTTGAAGTGCTTAATGCTGAGCATTGCTTAGGCTGGCATCCAATTTGTACTTCTTAGAAGATACACGTCAAAAAGACAGTCTTCAAAGTCTCATGGCTGTATCTAATCCTTGCTCATTGAGAGACCCCCACCACCAGCATATACACACACATTTTATGGTTCATGTCTACTTTATTCCCACCCCAACCCCACCCTATATACTGCAGCATAGACTCTGTTTTTAGAATTTAGGAAAAAGAGCTCAAGAAAAAAACAGAATATTCTTGGCTACATAATCTTGCTTGGTTTATGTTCCAAGGCTGTTCTTTGTGAGCTTTTTTTCATTTAGCCTTCCAAAGGAGAGTAGCAACCCAATCATAATCACGTTCATTCAGATGTCTTGCTAAGGGCAAAAATGATCTGTATTTGTCTTCCCCCAACAACAACATGCAGCACTAGTAGCAAATTGGGGGGATTTACCTCAGAGAAAGAGCATGGGAGGAAAAGTTTAAATGATTGTTCTGCTGTTCTGGTTGGTAGTTGCTCCTGTTTCTTTTAGCTCTTTGTTATTAATTGCATGTTGTTGTGATTTTATTGTTGTATTATCTCTATAAAATGTAAGCTGCCTTGGGGGGCCTTGCTATTGAACGGTGGGGTTAAAATTTTTAAGTAAGGCAATAAGAATCATTTCCCCAGTCTTCAATGCAGCTCCATACTGTGAGAAATCCTAATCAGAGATCACCTGTATCATATCTACTTTGGCCTTTAGATTAGTGGGACTTCCTTCCTGGTAGATGTGGTTATCACTGAGGCCAAAGAGAATGGGCAGAGCAATCCTATATTTTAATTCAGGGGCAGGTAGCCTCTGTCTTCCAGATGTTTTGCATTAGAACTCCCATAATCCCTGATTGTTGGCTATGCTGGCTGGGGCTTATATGGAAGGAACCAGTAAACACACAGTGATGGGGACACACCCCAGCAAACACTGTCTGTGACTCACAATGTTGGGAACACCTTCACCTGTTGCTTAACTGTCTGCTTTAGAGCTTGCTAGGGTACAGGAGTTAGCCTGGAATAAGTGGGTTAACAACCACACAGAGGAATATCTGAGTACATCCTGCTCACTGTTGTTGGTCATGGGGTGGGCCTCCCTCCTGGCCTGCATAGAATAGGGTGTGGGATGAATCCTGTTTCTATGGAGAGTGGCCTGGGGCAAGCAAGATACAGAGACTAATGAGTGAAAGTCAGCAACTGGATGCATAGTTCTGGATGTAGAAGAGGTGGTTGTGAGACAGCAGAGAAAGCATGGGCTGTGGGGAAACTGCTGCCGCTGCACATATTCTTGCCCCTTCTCTTTGGGGTTTTAGTGAAACACTGTATGTGCAGGGACAGCTTGTTCTATTCCATGCACCCAGTCTGATACTGAAAGTCAAAAGTGCTCCCGAGTATTTGGCCAGTAGTGACAGAGGTTGGAGTGTAATGCTTGGCCTTTGCCAACAGAGAGCTTACCTGCATGGGATGAGTGGCTGTCTCCTGTGTGTGGGACCCACCCACTGCTCCCTAACGTTGTTACAGCAACACAGTTCGGGCAAGACACAGTATCCGTACATAGCAAAGGAGGTGGGAGTGGGGAGGCACAGGAATCAATTGCAGTGGTTATATATTAAAGTGGCTGCATTCGGATGATTGCGGGGGCAAAGGAAGCCATTGTGGCTTCTTCCCCCGTGCTGCACATGCAACCACAATTTGCATAATTATGCACGATGGAGCGCAAGTTGCCATGTCATCTGAACCTAGAGTGGTGTGGCGAAAGTGGCTTCTTACCAATGCCACAACCCCTATTATAAGCAATGGGTTATGGTGTGCATAAGAAGCCACCCTTGCTGCGCATTGCACCAGGTTCAGATGATATGGCAACCCACACTGCATCAAGGGTAATTATGCAAGTTGTGATGGCTTCTTTTACCCCCCTACAATCAGCTGAACCCAGTCATTATGTGTTTTCCTCTTCCATCGTTTACCTGTGTGGGGTGCTCTGTCTGACTGCCCTCAGTTGGTGAAATGTGGTGTGGTTGGATGTTTCTGTCTGGAGTCCCAGCATAAAGTACCTATTAGCATTCTAGCCAGAGAATTTTAGGAATGTGTTCAAGTTCCCATGTGTATTCTGCACAGAAGTTGTTTTGTGCAAAGTGCTCTATCTCCAAGATAGAGTGACCATATGAAAAGGAGGACAGGGCTCCTGATTCTTTAACAGTTGCATAGAAAACTGCAGGTGTCATTTGTATGCATGCAGCACCTGATGAAATCCCCTCTTCATCACAACAGTTAAATCTGCAGGAGCCCTGCCCTCTTTTGTATCTTGTCATGCTAGGCAGAGCTCCTGCAGCTTTAACTGTTGTGATGAAGAGGGAATTCTGCCAGGTGCTGCATGCATACAAATGACACCTGCTGAAATTACC
Organism: Anniella stebbinsi; assembly: GCA_029215795.1. Lineage (NCBI taxonomy): Eukaryota > Metazoa > Chordata > Lepidosauria > Squamata > Anniellidae > Anniella > Anniella stebbinsi. The sequence continues at coordinate 141,800,277 of JARDYH010000005.1, read as the reverse complement.
TTTTCTATACAACTGTTAAAGATACAGGAACCCTGTTCTCCTTTTCACCCTACTATCTCTATACTTTCTCTCACCAGAGTGTGCTCTAATTATGCAAGTTTGAACTATTCTGCTAGCATATCTGGGGTGTTCCACTTGCTGTATCTGTGTTGCCACTTGTGTATTTCACTTTCTGCTGGTATAGCAAGGCTTCCTCCATATCAGTGGATCTCAAGTGAAGCATTGCACCCTTAACCCCAAGGATGCTTAAATTGCCATTGAATATTATAGATGCCTTATGAGTGATACTATGCCCACTTCCTTGGGAGCGAGTCTCATTCAACAGAGTGGGACTTCTAAGTAGACATGTATAGGATTGTGCTGTTTATATTTGGGTCATTTATACCTAAATATGTTAAGAGTGGGTTCTAATATGTCACGGGTGGAGAACCTCTTTCAGCCGAAGTGCCCAAATTCAATTTTGGAGAAGCTCTTGAGGGACACATTCCAGCAGTGAGCAGAGCTGAAGGCAAAAGGAATGGTCCAAAATATAAAACCTACCAGCATATTTTAGTTCAAACGTCTTACTGCCAGTAACTAAGTCATAGGAGAGGGATTTCAACCTTTTGGAATGAGGGAAAGCTGGAAAACCATAAAATAATCAGCGGCTGGGGGAAGGGAAGGGGCGTGTCATTCTGGGTACCCCAGAGGGCTGGTCTTGACTCCTGGACTTGAGGCTGCCCATCCTTGGTCCCCTCTACAAGGATTTGCTTTTGCGCCCGGTTAGGTGACTATGCGCATAATCGCTGAAGCGCATTTACACCTAATACCTCTGCACGAGAGGCGGTGACAGGCGGCGAAGTGCATTAACGGATGACCAAAATGCGCTTTACAAGTAGTTAATGCACATAAGCGCTTGTTCACATAGTCAAAATGCGCTTTAACGGCCGGAGCAAAATAAAACTCGCGATTTAACACGCATTCGATAATGCGCATAATCGGAGAGATAACGTGCCTCTACGCCCGATTTGCGCTCCTTTCTTGTAGAGGTAAATTTTTTTAAGCGCCTTGAAAGAGCTTTAAACCTCTCTCGTAGAGGCAGCCCTTGTAATACATGAATCAGCAAGTAGAGGATCCAGGGCCAAATCCAGACCGTTGAGGAATGCCAATGCCCTCCTCTATCAAGGGACAAGGCATGGGTCTGAAGGAATGAAGATAATTACTTGGGAATTCCCTATTTTAGACATTTTCTACTCATAGGTCTAGAGCTGAAGTCAATTTAGCAAGCAGTTGACCTATAGCATCTATTCACTTGTTTATTTGAATGAATTCCTTTTGCCAACCCAGGTGGGTAATGGGAAAACCAGAAAAGTAAATATAAAATAGCTCATTAATTCAGTTAAAGTCCAGTTTTAAGAGCTAAAAACATAACAGATGTTAGAACCTCCAGGTATCCACCAACTTACTCTAGTTCCCAAAAGCCAGATGGAATAAAAGTGCAAGACTAATTTATAAAAATAAAAATAGAATGTTGGAAATAGGGAAAGCACATTACTGAAATTTCATGAAGTCTCACTGAGAGAAAAAATTAACCAGTCTGTTTTTTAAATTGCCCTTTAATATACAATTATCAGGGTATTTTGTACAAATTAAGAATAAAATGTAAATACCATACCATAAAACACCAGCAAAATAATAAAAGAAGCAGTAAGCATCCATGATCAGAACTCCTTGAGATAGTAAAAACTTAGAAAAATATAAAGGCCTTTGTGCGGCGCTGAAAAGACATTAGAAAATGTGCTAGGCGAGCTTCCTGGAAGAGAGAGATCCCCAAACGAGGGGCCACCACAGAGAAGGCCTCCCCCTGGTCACCACCTACCTTGCCTCTGATGGCAGGGCTATCAACTGGAGACATGACATAAACCCTCATAAAATAACTCTCCATTTCTCAGATAACTAGTCCAAGAAAAGACTGATTCCTCTTGAGAAAATGGCTCAGCACAGATTGAAAGGGGGAGTAGTTGTTAAAGCACTTGGACTGCATGCAGAATGCCCCAGGTTCAATTCCTGGCATCTCCAGTTAATAAAGGATCTTGCGTAGCAGGATTGGGTAAATCCCTGGTCTGACACTCTGAAGAGCTGCTGCCAGCCTGAACGCGTGGGGCACTGGGCTAGAAGGATCAATTGTTTGACTTTGTATGAGCTAACCTCTTCTGAACCATAATTAAACATAGTAATCAAAGGGAACAGACATTCATAGTTTGGGGACAGGCACCAATGGTCTTGATATGTTCTTTCTGGATGAACATGGTGCGTCGGTAGAATGACACATTAAACGATCTTCCCCATCAGTTTGATAGACTGTGGGAAGTTGCAGTTCAGGCCTTACAAAACACAAAGGATACAACAAACGATGCAGGATAACTTCATGATACCCGTTTTCTATGTTTTTGGGCCAAACAACAGGTTAAATTTTTGAAAAAGTGTGTTTAAAAATGCTGCTGCTTTCATTTTCCTGCTGAAAATCACTCACACAGCTGCTATTTGCCCCTGAAGACCCAGTTTGTGATTTTATCTCTCTCTCTCTCTCTCTCTCTCTCTCTCTCTCTCTCTCTCTGTCTGTCTGTCTGTCTGTCTCTCTGTATACAGTGTGATCTATAAATAATGTTCGTGGTCCCATAGGGAGCCTGTAGGCCTGTAAGAAGTGCATGTTAGATTTCGGGGTGGGGTGGGGGGAGTTAGTAGTGGTTGAAGGGTGCTGACAGTGCAGACTCCAGGTTTTGGATGGCCCTTGGACAAAACATCCTGAATGGGTCCCCTCCCTCAGTGAGTCTACCTCCTTATCATCATTGCTGCCTGATGCTCTTGCTTCTGTTCTCATCATTGCTACCGCTTGCTTGCTTGCTTGACAGGCAGAGAGCCGGTGGACCAAGTAGGCAGTGGCAACTACTTCTCTCCTCCCCATCCTCACTGTTGTCTGGGCTAGAGCAAGAGGCAGGTGAAAAAGCAGGTTGCAACAGGGAAGAGAAGGAGGAAGTGCACCAAGCAAGCCTAACCTTGACACCAGCCATGAGCATCACCCAGGTTTTTTTTTACTCAGTGCAACTCCCGGTGTATTGTATGCTCTATTGTGAGATACCCTTGATGCCGGCTCTGAGTGCTGATATGTTTTATTTATGTTCTTGTTTAATGTAGACATGTAAAATTTCTCAAAATTTTGAACCCATAGTGGTGAAAATGTTTTCTTCCTGTTTTTTCCTGGAAACTCTCCAGAAATTTTGGGGGAATTTGGAGGATATGGATTACAGCTGAGCCTTCACGTCTCTGTTTTGTTGAGATGGCTTAGCGGATGTACTGGTTTTGTTAAATCTATTCCATCAGTGTTTTGTAACTTGTCAGGCGTCTTTCATTCCATTGGAATTGACAGAACCAATTTTCTTTGTAACTAAAGTTTTATTCTACTTGTGCTAAAATGTAAAAAAACAAAACAAAAAACATTCCATGGAATCCACATGACTTGGAAAAAGCAGGTCTGGTCCACTGTGGAATCTGCAGGTCGGATTCACAGAAATCTGAACTCATTTGAATTCACTGCAGAGCTCTCCGACATCCCTAGTATTACATTGCTGCTATGAGGTATTGGCAACCCCGATTGAGTGATGTGTTGGCTGCCTGTGGTGCATGTTTTGTAGAAAGCTGAGTTGTGGCTGTAGCTATTTTGCTGGGTTGAACACCTCATGCTGTATTCCTTTTATTTTATAATTTTTGGGTTCCAGCTTAATATGGGTTGCTGCACAGTTAGGTTTTTGATTAATGTATCATCCTGTGCAGTGTTGTGGCTAGTGTGAATTGATTTCAGATTCTTAAAAGGCAGTAAATGTATGCAGATATTACCTGCCCGTACTAAAGGGGGAAGTTACGCAGCCTCTAGTAGTGCCTTGTAAGTTACTGCAATTCTTAGTCAGAAAAACGAAGCAATTTATGTTTTTGTACATAAACCAAATTAAGACCAAGGGTGGAGGGGACAGTTGTTGATTTGACTGATGCTCCTTGCGGTTCAGAACCTTATTTTTGCAATGTGCTTTTATGATCTTTCTGTGCCTAGCACTGGCGACGTTCACCTTGCAAAAATAAATGGGGCGAGGGAGAGATTATGCGCTGGCCTGTGAAATCCTCTGTGGGGGAATTCCAGGGAATCCCCCACCAGCCCACTCAACCCTGACACCAACTATGTCCGGTGCCAAGAAAGACAGCTTTGTTGGTGCTGACAAAGGCAGCTTTGTAGAACGCTGAGGGCTGGGTAAAACAGCTTGTCTTTTCTTCTCTCTCTCTTTATCATCCTCTCTTTGCCCCTTTCCACCATTCTTCTCTGTCCATCACCCTCTGTTGTCTCTCTCTCTCCTGGATTCTACTATCTCTTCTCTGCCTCTATGCCAATCCCAACCCCATTCCAGCCTTTCTTTCCCATCTCTGTTCCCTTCCTCTTTTACAACCCAATCTTCTTTACACACCCTTCCTTCTTTCAAGCATGGTTGTAGTGTGAATCAACCTTTCCCTGCTACAGCCCCAGCACTTTCTCCTCTTGCGTGTTCAAAAGAAGCAAACCACTGCAACTCCTGGCCCCTGCAATCCTTCAATGCTGAAGCTGGCTCTTATGGAAAACTCTGCGGCACCAGAGTTCCTCCTTGTGAGCTCTAAGGCCAGATCTACACCAAACAGGATATAGCACTATGAAAGTGACATGGAAGCGGTATATAAAGGCAGGATCTACACTACTGCTTTATGGTGGTATTGAAGTGCACTGACAACTGTTGGGGCCCATTGACACATGCCATATACCACTTTCATGCTGCTTTCATAGTGTTGTATCCTGCTTGGTGTAGATGTGTCATGGGTCCCAACAGTTGTCAGTGCACTTCAATACCACTGTAAAGCAGTAGTGTCGCTCCTGCCTGAGTGTGTGAGGCAGGGCCAGAAAGAAATACTCCCATGCTGTGTGCCCTATTGTCTGAAGTATGGTCTCCCTATGTGGGGCTTACATACTGGCAGTTGTGTGCTGTGATTGGATATTGAGTTACACCAGGGACCAAATTCAGATGGCTACATCACCTTCCCTGGCCCCATCCCCTTTCCTTTGACCACCAGTCCTTTCGTGGTTCCCCAGTCTTCGTGCAATTTGTTCCCTATTCCGGAAGGTTGAAATACCTCTCCTAAGGCTTAGTTACTGGCAGTACGAGCTTTAGAATAAAATATTCTTGTGTTTTTGGTCACTCCCCTTTTGCCTTGAGCCCCACTCACCACTGGAACATGGCCCCTAAGAGCTTCTCCAAAATGGAATTTGGCCCTTGGGCTGAAAGAGGTTCAACACTTCTGAATTACACCATATCCTATGGCCTGTTATTCTTATGTGGGTGGCTATTCTTTAATGTTTTCTCTTCCCATTGAAGATAGTGCTGGGGTAGCCGGGCTTCCACTGAATCCTAGTGCTCCTCAGATGGCGTATCTTCAGTGTAGGATTGTGCCCTTAGTTTATATACCCAGAAATTAGCAACTCCAACGAAATGAACACTTCCAGGGATCCAGTGTTAGATGCCAACTTCGATGATTCAAGATCATGCATAAAACTGGTGTACCTCATTAAGTGCTATATTTGTGACAGAAAACATTCTGGCTTCAACATAAGAAATACAGCTGGGGTTTCTACCTGCCTCGATTGGAGCTCATGGCCAAGAGCCCATGTCAAAGCATTCATTTTCTGTGTACTGCTTGATTTAGTGATGCAATTAAGAATAAGCACAGAAGAAGTAGACAAAAATCAGAGCAATAAGCAAGGGGAAAGAGCACAATCCATGCAAGGAGCCAATTATGCACTTTAATAATTCAGTGGGGTTTGCACTAATTGGCCGGAAAGTAAATACAATTTGCATAAATGTAGTATGCCATCATTTATCCACTGCAGAAACTGAGTTTTAATTAAGACAAAAGCCTATGGACTTTTAAGCAATTAATGAAATATATTGCATTGCTTGAACCAGTCAGGTACCGAGAGCTATTGTCCCCTAAGGCACAAGTAGATTTATGTTGCAATATAGAGCAGCTGCTATTATGGACCTTATTTCAGGCTTTGGAAGGGGGAAAAAAGCACTGTTCTGTTTACGATGAAGTGTCCCAGTCCTGTTTGTATTGTTGCACCAAGGAAGCAATGATTATGTACTGAGAACCGTTTGTTCAAAGTAATGGCATTGTTTTGTGTACACAGTTTCTATGTGCATATCTACTCTTTGAATTTTTAAAAAACATTGAATTGAAGTTGTGTGAGTCGGGAGGCAGAGAAATAATAGAGGGTATATGGAGTGGGGGGACTTGTAGGCCAAAACATCTCGAGAGCTACAAGTCCCATCAATCCTTGACTACAATGCCAATGGTGAGGAATGATGAGAGTTGTAGGCCAAAACCATCTGGAAGGCCACAAGTTGCCCATTCCTGATGTGAGGAAGGGAAGCATGACTAAAAGCTGTGAAAGAAGTACCATGTTAGATAACTGCCCTCTGAACAGTAAGGCCTTTGGTTTAGAGTCAGGATGTGCATTTCTGCAAGTGTATCTGTGCAATTTGGGAAAGCTGCTGACCAGACGCAGGAGTCATTTGTGTCTTTGGCCGGCCATGCTTCCTGTAACATCTGAAACCACCACCCAGCCTTTATTTGGATAGCCATACCTTTTTTTTTTAATCTTCCACATTAATTGCTATTTAAATATAAGGCTAAAACTGAACTATATGTGATTTGCTCTGTGTAAGGAAACAATTGTGACGACAGAAGATGATTGAGGAAGATGATAGCACCTGAAATTTGGGGCGATTGGGTAACATGATGGAAATGACCCTGGCAAACTCTTCTCATCCACTCTTAAGAACTCATCTCTTCCCTATAATATTGTACAAGATTCCAAAAAGGGGGGGGGGGAATCACATTCAAGTGCATATGTTGTTGTTGATATTATTATTATTATTATTATTATTATTATTATTATTATTAGGAGACCGAAGGACCAGAAGCATTCTACCCTCCAGCTCTCTGCTCCACAGTGGATGCATCTGGCAGTGGTAGCATGTGGCGACCGACTGGAAGAAACACTCATCATGCTGAAATCAGCAGTTCTCTTTAGCTACAGGAAGCTCAAATTTCACATCTTCGCTGAGGATTCCCTGAAGGCTGAATTTCAGAGGAAAGTGAGTCCCCTTCAGTATTTTTTTTTAAAAGCACACACAGAGATCTTTCAATTATAAGCCTATAGATGTACTTAGAAATACTCTGACACGCACAAGGTAATGAGTGGATAAACTCTTTCAAGTAGTAAGTTCTCAATAAAGCTCAGTCTGGACAAGGGCTTTGCTTTAATTTGCTTGACTCTGTAGCAATAGTGTTTCCATAAACTGCCTCTCAGAGATTCTAATCCCCCTTTCCTCCTTGTGCTTTACAGTTACAGGAATGGCCTCCCTCTTACACAAAGAAGTTTGAATATCATGTCTACGCAATCTCCTTTTCCGTAGGAAACACTCAGGAATGGAAAAAATTATTCAAGCCATGCGCCGCCCAGCGTCTCTTTCTTCCGGTAAGGCGCCCCACACCTCTATAAGTAGAGCCTAAAGAAGAATGTGATCACAGATGATTGTATTGGCCTTAGAAATTGTGAGACGACCTCACGCAAAAATAGATATGGTCTTTTTGTTTGCAGACCTGTCATGCGGCTCCTCATTCTGTTCCTTCCTTTCCCCAAAAACCAGTGTTGGCAATCTCAGTGGTAGTGTTTTGTCTTGTAAGTTGGGTAGCACTGAAAAAACAAGACCTACTTCTTTGCCCCCTCCCCCCACCCATTTGTTGAACAGCAAAACACAGGAGTTACTGGCAGTATCCAATGCTATCCATATGCCAATGGGACCCACCAGTAGCACAATGAGAACAGGTCAGCAGAGACACAAAAGGAAGCTCCGCCGACTTGTTCTATTCCAGAAACAAGTGTTTCAGCTCATTTCTGGGGTTGCTTAGACAGCACTATCTTCCTGTTACACTGCTGGTGGGCCCCATTGGTGACACCTAGTGGAGACACAGGGGTAGCATTGGCTACTGCCCTCTGCTCCCACTCCTAGCACCTGAGTTGACACTGCCAACAAGTGAGAGGCATTGACATGACCTTGATATGTGACATCTTGATGGCAGTACGTGTTGTTCCATAGTTTTGATCTTAACATTGTTAGTGTAAGCCAGCTTTAAAAGGCAGGATAGAAATGTATTAAATAAATTTTAAAAACATTATTTACCGCTGCTTCTCATGGCTGCCGACACCAAGTCTGACCTGCCAGGTTTCCTTAAGGTATTACACATACATCTCTGTGACAATATCGCGAAGGAACCTTGACAATAGTGTAAATAGTTTCTTTTCAATAGTGTAAAGGAACTCAGGTGTGGCCTACCTGCTCATTTCATAGGCTCTGGTAACTTTAAATGAATCTTGGTATTTAACATGCAGGTTAAAAAAATGTAAATAGCTTCAGTGGAGTTGGGGAAGGGCAGAGGCTGATTGTTATTCGGACCACAGCAATTACAGAGAGAGCATTTGACCCTTTCCTCCCATGCTTTGTTGCATTGAGAGTAAATCCCCAGTGATGTATTGTACTGTTGCATTGAGAGTAAATCCCCAGTGATGGCAATGGAGGATTTCCTCCCAATGCAAATACAAGCTTCAGAAGAAGGTTTATTCCTCTTGGGATGGCAGCAGGAGAGGATCAATTCCCTCTTTATTTGTTTATTTATATATTCTCTTGCAGGGAACCCAAAACCCCTTACATGATCTTCCTCCTCTCCATACATTATCCTCACAACAACCCTTTATGCCTGCTGTGAGCTCGATAATTATCACCCCTCAACAGAGGATGCTAATTTGCATCTTTAAAACCCTTCACTTTAAATAAAAAATGCATTTTATGTCACATCTAATTTGGCCCTTACCTGCCTGCCAAGATCTGGGCAGTGAGTAAGGCTGTGTGGTGCACGCAATTGCAGCCATGTTCATGAGTTGCAGAGTTGGGTAGGCAAGCAGGCAATAGCGAAAAATGCACTGCGGTTTTCTAGTGTTAGGACCTGGAACAGTACAGCTTGGGAGATGGAAGCAAGACAGAGGCTAACTGGCAGAGAGCAGGTAACCTGGAATGTTTCTCCAACACTGGTCTCAAAGCTATGGGGATGAAAAATGCTCCATCAGGAAATCTCTGTTTCTGAGACCAGCATTCTAGCAAAATTGGAAACTGCAGCTATCTCTGGGATGGATGTGCATTGAAAGTAAGGTTCCAGAATTTCCAGGGGGACATCACTGGTATCTAAGGATGTTGGTAAGGAAATATTCATGGCCGCAGGGAACAGATGAAACATGGGCCTCAGGGTTCATGTTCCTCTTCGCCCAAAGAAGTTTGCAAGAACGGGTTGCTGCAGTGGCTGCTTTTTTTTAGCCCAGGAGGAGATGTCCCGTAATTCCAGAGTCATAGATATCCCATTAGTCCTCTTCGGATTCAAAAGCCTCACGAGTTCTAGGCCACAACAGACTCTGTTTCTTCTTCGTGGTCTCTGTGCATCACACATATGGGCTCGCGCCGACGCCGAGCCTGCTTCCGGGAAACTTAGCTAGCTTAGACTTTTGGCGGGAACCCCTCCCCCCACCATCCTACCGCGCATGCTCAGGGCTCCCGCCTCTCCATTTACCTCAGTTCTTCTTCGACCGCTTCGCCACTAGCCTCGCGGGAGACTTTCTCCGGTACGTTGTGCCTGTATTGAGAGAGAAGAAGATAGTTTATAGTTAGCTTAGGCTCGTTCGTTTATAGTTTTAGTTAGTATAGTTATAGTTTAAAAAAAAATAAAAAAAAATTTAAATACAGTTTATAGATTATTAGTTAGAATAGCTGTTCAAGCGGCTGGCCATCTTATGGCACAGACCGCGTTATTTAGACGCTGTTCGCGGTGTAGGGCCAAAATAGCCCTCTCCGACGGGCACTCGCTGTGCCTCATTTGCCTGGGAGAGGCCCACGTAGTTGAGTCGTGCGGCCATTGTATGCGTTTCTCGCGGCAGACACGACGAAATAGGGCTGATCGCCTTCGGAGTCTTCTGTGGACAAAGGCCTTATCGGCGGTTGACCGACCACGTCCCTCTATGATGCCAGGGGTGACTTCTGGGGAGAGTCGTCAACACTCTAGCCCAGCGTCTCCGGTTTCCCCCCTTTTAGGGGCGGTGGTACCGGCATCGATACCGGACATCTCACCGGTTTCCTCACCGGTGCCGGTAAAGAAATCAAAAAAGTCCAAGCCGAAGAAATCGTCAAAAACTGCTGCGATATCGACTTCGGCATCGATATCGACTTCGGCATCGAAAAAAGCGCGGCCGTCCTCCATGCCTTCCTCGGCATCGGTGAAAGTCGTCGCTACGGTGCACAAGTCATCATCGGTACCGACCAGGCTGTCGGTACCATCGCACCGCTCGACATCGATAGCGTCGACATCGCAAGCATCGGTTACGGAACTTTCTTCAGCACCATCGGTAGCGAAGAGACCTACGCCATCCGTGGCCTCGCTACTGCGTACGCCGTCGACGCCTAGGGCTCAGCCTCAACCAGCTGCGCTGTCGCCCTCCAGGTCTTTGCCGTCACCTGCCCCAATGCCGATACTTCTCCAATCGGATTCGGAGCAGCCACCGAGACTCTCGTCACCGAGACAACCCAGGACGCATCGACGTCGAAGGCATAGCTCTCGAAGCCGATCACACTCGAGATCACGCTCTCGCTCTCGCTCTAGAGACTGGGATATCTACTCCGAGAGATCACGGCACTCAGAGCGTAAGCGTTATCGCTTTGATCCATACACAGGGCATAGGATCGGGGGTGAGAACACCCCGCCGCCGGTCCCTCCGCGAAGGACCACCTCGTTGAACCAACCCGCTACTCGCCATCGAAGCAGTTCGACAACGAGGCGCCATGAACAGACGCCATCGGCGTCGACACGGCGCAGACAGCAGTCGCAGTCCTTTGAGGACTACCCATCGGACACGTCTTCAGCGCCTTCTCCACGACCATCAGAGCCATCACCATTGGACACGGTCAGTAACGAGGAACGTGCCTCTCCCACGATGGAGATGGGCAGCTTCACGGACCAAATGCTTAGGCTTACGCAGTCTCTGAATATAGAGTGCCAACAGCCTGTTGAGGACTCAGACGACGGGATATACGATGTTATGTCTACAGAGCCGTCACCGCAGCTAACCCTGCCAATGGTTAAGGCGCTGCTAAAGACAATTAAACAATCTTGGGAACACCCAGCCACTGTTGGTGCGACTTCCAAACGTCTTGATGCCATCTACAAGGTCAAGGAGTCGCAGGCACCTTTCCTCTTCCAACATCCGAAACCAAATTCGGTTGTTGTGGAGGCTGCGCAGGGCAGGTCGGGTAAGGTGCATTCCGCCCCAACTGATAAGGAGGGACGTAAGCTCGATGCCTACGGCCGTAGGATCTATGCGTCAACATCTTTAGGCATAAAAGTAACAAATTACATGGCTCTCATGGCACGTTACCAACTATTTTTATGGGAGAAAATATCTTCTTTGACTGATTGCCTGCCTGACGACCAGCGTGAACTCGCTCGTGTCTTCCAGTCAGAAGCTATCAGGTTGTCCAGGCAAGAGCTGACAACAGCGCGGCATCTGACGGACTGTGTCTCGAAGGCTATGGTTGGTGCAGTGGCCTTGCGCCGACATGCATGGTTGCGCTCGGCATCCCTGCCGCAAGAGACCAAAAATCGAATAGAGGACCTTCCTTTTGATGGGGAGGGCCTGTTTCATACTGATACTGACACCACGATGGATACGCTGCACAAAGCTAGAATGACAGCGAGGAAGATGGGCTTCCAACAACCACAGCAGCCCTATCGTTCCCGAAAATGGTACAGGCCAGTCCCATACCAGCCCAGACCGCAACAGGACAGGGCGCAGCGGTATCACCCAACATCGTCCCAATCATATCAGTCGCGGAAGACGACGACGCGTTTTCAGCAACGCAACAAACAACCACAACAAAACAAACGTCGTCTTTGACTTGACGCCTCGTCTACTCACCAACAACCCATCTGCAAACAAATTACAGCCCTTTCTGCAAGCATGGTCAGCAGTAACATCAGACGCTTGGATTTTAAACATCATCGCGGAGGGCTACAAAATAGAGTTCGAAGTTCCTCCTCCGCTTGGCATCATAAAAGTTACGCCTCCCTCGGAGACCCTGAAACAAGAGACTACCGCACTCCTAAACAAGGAAGCGATCACGAGGGTGCCACTCCATCAACTGCGTGCGGGGTTCTACTCCCGTTATTTTACGGTGCCAAAAAGAGACGGGGGACTTCGTCCCATTATGGATCTCAGAATTCTGAACAAATTCATACTACACAAAAAATTCCGTATGATCACCTTGGCATCCGTCCTACCCATGCTGCGGAGGGGCAACTGGTTCACGCTAATAGACCTAAAAGACGCATATTTCCACATTGCCATTCACCCAGACCATCGTCGTTATCTGCGTTTTGTCATTGGGCGTCAAGCGTTCCAGTTCTCCGTCCTTCCTTTCGGTCTGAAGTCGGCAGCAAGAGTGTTTACCAAGTGCATGTCGGCAGTTTGCGCGTACCTACGATCTCGCAACATCGATTTGTATCCTTACCTGGACGATTGGTTGATCGTTTCAACCTCCAGAGGCCAGGCGCTTGCCGACGTCCACGAGGTCATCTCTCTTCTGTCATCGCTTGGGCTGCAGATAAATTACAAAAAATCCATCATTCAACCTTCGCAACAGCTGCAGTTCATCGGAGTTACCCTCGACTCAACTGTAGGAAGGGCGTTCCTACCACCGGACAGAGTTACGAGTCTGCAGCACCTTTCTTTAAAATTGCAGGGCCGCCCTCGAGTCTCAGCATTCGTAATCCTCCGTTTACTCGGGTTCATGGCAGCAGCCGTCTTCGTCGTCCGATGGGCGCGACTTCGTATGCGCCCCCTTCAGCAGTTTCTACTACAGCACTACTCACCACTTCAAAACCCACACAACCTAATACTTACCGTCCCGGGGTCGATAAGGGAGTCGCTCCGCTGGTGGTCGAGTTGGCACAACCTTTGCCAGGGCATGCCCTTCGTGTCGCGGGGTCCGTCTCGCGTAGTAACAACGGATGCATCGCTAGAAGGATGGGGTGCTCACCACGGAGAGCTGAGGGCACAAGGAAGATGGTCATGTTCAGAGAATTGCCTTCACATCAATATGTTGGAGCTACTAGCGGTAAAAAAGGCCTTACACGTTTTTTTACCACGCTTGAGGGGGCGTCATGTCCGCATCCTGACAGACAATACCACAGTTGTGTGGTATCTGAACAAGGAGGGAGGGACCAGGTCTCGCCGCCTCCTTCGTCTGGTCATGGACATTCTGCAATGGGCCATCTCCCACAACATTCTACTGTCAGCGTTACACATTGCGGGAAAAGACAATACCACAGCGGATATTCTCAGCCGATAGTTCGCGGACACACACGAGTGGCAACTCAACACTCGCATTCTGGGTCGTCTTTTCGCTCGTTGGGGAACACCCGACATCGACCTCTTCGCGACGGCTGCCAATGCAGTGTGTCCGATGTATTGCTCCAGAGCAGGAATAGGGAAAGCGTCTCTCGGGGACGCGTTCCAATGGGACTGGTCGAGAGGCCTTCTCTACATTTTCCCACCGTTCCCACTCATTGCGAGAGCAGTGACCACTCTCAGGCGACACGATGCGGACGCCATAGTAGTAGCCCCGTGGTGGCCAAGGCAAGCTTGGTTCACGTCGCTACTCAGACTAGCGAAGGCGGAGTTTTTGAACCTACCTTACAGTCACGACCTTCTGTCTCGCGAGGACGGGAGAGTCCTTCACCCCGAGGTCCGGTCTCTGCACTTAACGGCCTGGAGAATCCGTCGTCCTGGAGGGCACTGGACATTCCAGAACAAATAAAATCTGTTCTGGAGGCTGCACGAAAGCCATCCACTAGGTTGTCGTATGAGAGAAAATGGAAGCGTTTTCAGCAATATGCGCTTCTTAATAACTTTGACTCTAACACGTCCGACATGCCTAGCATCATCGCTTTTCTTTATTCACTGCACGTCCAAGGTCTGAAACCAACTTCTATTAAAGTTTACCTGTCTGCTATTGCAGCTAACCATGGACTGGTGAACGGTTTCTCTGTTTTTAGCCACCCAATGGCGAGGGCATTTTTAAAAGGGTTGCACAATTTGTTTCCTGCTATTTGTCCAATAATTCCACAGTGGAGCCTATCCCTCGTCCTCACAGTTCTTACTTCTAGACCGTTCGAACCGTTGGCTACAGTTGATGTTCGTTTGTTGACACTTAAAACTATGTTCCTAGTTGCAGTCACGTCTGCTAGACGTGTTTCGGAATTAGCGGCTCTGTTAATAGATCCTCCGTATTTGCAGTTTTTTAGAGACAAAGTGGTATTACGTCCTGACCCCACTTTTGTGCCCAAAGTTTCATCCTATTTTCACGTTAGTCAAGACATTGTCTTGCCCACTTTTTTCAACACTTCATCGGACCCCTTGTCGTCAACGTTGCATACACTAGACGTGAGAAGAGCACTGGCGTTCTATAAGGCAAGAACAGAATCTTTCAGAAAGTCCCGTAGCTTATTCATATGTTACGGAGGTGTCGCTAAGGGACTGGCGGTCTCTCGACAACGCATCTCTAAATGGGTTGTGGAGACCATTACTTTGGCCTACAAGATTGCAAAGAGAGATCCACCTTTTCAGGTGACAGCACATTCTGCCAGAGCGCAGGCAACCTCTTCAGCCTTGCTTCATGGAGCCTCGCTCGCTGATCTTTGCAAAGCAGCCACTTGGTCTAATGCCTCTACCTTCATTAGACATTATCGGCTGGATGTCAGAGCCAGACAGGACTCCTCGTTTGGAAGAGCGGTCCTCTCTTCGATTTGCCAATGACCAACCAGCATCCCAACCCACCTCCGGTAAGTCTCTGCTTGTTATTCGCCCATATGTGTGATGCACAGAGACCACGAAGAAGAAATGCAGGTTGCTTACCTGTAACTGTAGTTCTTCGAGTGGTCATCTGTGCATTCACACAACCCACCCACCGTCCCCTCTTGGCATCGCTGTTTGTGATTGTCAATTGGTTCGCCATGCTCTTTGTCTAACGACATAGTTGTACCTTAGTCATGGGGCTCAGCGGTCTCAGGGAACTGAGGTAAATGGAGAGGCGGGAGCCCTGAGCATGCGCGGTAGGATGGTGGGGGGAGGGGTTCCCGCCAAAAGTCTAAGCTAGCTAAGTTTCCCGGAAGCAGGCTCGGCGTCGGCGCGAGCCCATATGTGTGAATGCACAGATGACCACTCGAAGAACTACAGTTACAGGTAAGCAACCTGCATTTCTTAGGATAGTTCAGGATTTGTACTATAATTGCTCAGACTTGGCACACAGATAAGGAACATTAGAGGAGAACATTGCAAATATTTAAGCTGGAGTGTTGATGGTAATCGAGTCTGTGTCTGATTTTCTAAGGGATCCAAAATTCTTTGCTGTTATACCATCCTGCGCAATAGATTAGATCAGCCTTCCCTAACCTGGTACACTCTAGATGTGTTTGGATGACAACTCCTATCATCCCCAGTCAACATGCCAGGGCACCAGGTTGGAGATTGCTGTATTAGTTGCATGCATTTGGAAACTCCCACTTTAAGTATTGGTTTCTTCCTGTTCTTAATCTATTTGAGTGAATTGGTTAGTCTTATGTGTGTATTTCAAGGCAGAACAAAGATGAGCAGGTTAGATAAGCATCCTTTTTATACTGTCAATTGTATAGTTGTTTTGACTGCAGCTTCCTGGAAGTAGCAGGTCTTTGCTCTTTTGCTGAGTATTTCCAACACTACTATTACTTTTTAAAAAAAATATCAGGCTCTGACTAGCGGAAGTTTAACTTAACTAACAGCGCAATCTTATACATGTCTACTCAAAAGTAAGTCTCATTGAATTAATGGAACTTACTCCTAGGTAAGTGGGTATAGGATTGCAACCTAAGCCTCTGAATATCATATATGGGTAGATATTCCAACATGGTAATTGAAGTATCGGTTGTTGGGGCAGTTTTATTCATGATGCTTGCCCAGAAGTTGCAAAGAACGTTGTGAAAAAGTTATTAACTGACTTCCCCACTGCAAAAATTGGGAGTGGAGCTTTATCAGGCACACTATCTGTGATCAGTTGTAGACTGCACCAGTTGTTTTCTGGATGTACCTCAAGAAAACAAGCTCAGGCACATATACTATAGAGCAGCCTTTTCCAGCCAGATGCTCTCCAGATGTTTTGGACTTGTACTTCTATCAGCCCTAGCCAGCATAGCCAGTCATCAGGAATCCTGGGAGTTAAAGTCCTAAACATCTGGAGGCCACCAGGCTGGGGAAGGATGCCATAGAACAAAAAAGTTGCAAGTGACTAGTGCCATAACTTTGTCATTCTGCAGCTAGATAACATTTTTCTTGAAGAACTATGGCATCCAATGGTGATTTCAGCCCATATCATTACCATCTAGACTTGCCACCTGTTCCTTATTTCAAGAAACTCTCCCTTAGATAGTATTAAAATGTTGTGTTACTTTTCAGTTAATAAGCATCACAGTTAGTTCTCTCCCTTCCATCCCAGCTGCCCAATACACTCTTAATAAACTATTAAAAATATAATAAATATAGTAATATTGCAAATTTCTTACACACTCATAACACAATGTGCTTCTTGTTATGGAGCCCTTCAAGTGACAGCCCTATTCTTTTATTTAAAGCATTTTTACCCCGCTGCTTAGACAAAAAGGCTCCTAGAGCCACTTTTATAAAATCAATAAAACAAGACAGTTCATGCCCACAGATTTAACATCTAAAAGGCATGACAGAAATGGGGAAAAGGGGGATGGGAAAGGAAGAGGGGGATAGCAAACTCAGGAAATAATGGTTAAAGTTGAATACTTTCCTTATAATGACAAGCTGGAATGGAAACTGTTTAGGAAGGGAAGTCTCGTGAAGCTGGTCTTTAAGCTGAGCTGATGGAATGCCTCTACTTCTCATCTCCCTCTACTGCAGATTGATGGAATTACCAGCCCACAGTCATAGCACAGAAAGAGGAGAGGGAATCCTGTTCAGGGAAGTCTTTTAAATGACAAACAGCTCCCTTTCACAAATTGGTTTCCAGTGCCTGGAGTAAAAGCATGTTCATGCGCTTAGTAGCTTCCTGACCTGGAGTTGTGCCTATCTCTCATCCCTGAAGCACAGTCACAAGGGAAATCACACCTATTAAACTTCACAGCTCTGTTAAAATCACAAGAGCTCCCCTTTTGATCAGGAGCAAGGGACTCTTATCACAGGATTATGTAAGCATTAGCAGAATATAAGCATTTTAAAGAGTTTCTTAGCTCAAACTTCAGCTGTACCACATTTTGGTTCACTGAGTACAGCTCAAGGAAGAGTGTGGCCTAATAAATCCATACTGACACTTCTCTCCCTAAATGCCTAGCCTCAAAGGAAAGTGTTGTGTTAATCCAAGACAATTCTGCTGCCTCAGGATTTGATTCATTTTATGTGGGGGTAGGGGGAAAGTTGTTTTTGAAGGGGATCACGATAAATGGCACTCATTACTTCTCTGGGAGCATCCTAGATTCCACTGCAATGAATACATATGTTTTGGAGAGACTGGGAATGAATCCATGAAAAATAATAAAGGCCAAAAAAAAAAAAAATGGAAGAAGGGCAATGTAAAGTCAGACGTCTTAGGCAAAAGTGCCACCTTTGTCATAAATGGAGTAAAGCACAATTTCTTAAGTGGAAATATTCTGCAGGAAAAATGTCTATATGGAACAGTAGCCTCTTCCACCAACAGTACGTCATGGCCACACCTAAGAGCCACAGGTAAAACAAACAAACAAAAAACAGAAATGCCACTCCATGTTCATTAAATAGATTATTTTGGGGATATTTGCAAACTTTCTCGGGAAAAGGTTGAATCAAGGAATACTTTATTATGCAATCCAGACTAACTTCCGAGAAAACAGATATGAATTAATGGCTTATTTCATTTATCAGGTTTTTTATTTTTAATGGTCAGCTCGGACAATAAAAAAAATGCCCAAGCAGGGAAGCATTTGAGATTCACGTATTGAGATCTTAATGGCAAATGATTCAGATTTGGCATTCAAGATTTATTTTCTTTGCCAGATATGTCCTGTGGCATGGAAAGCCTTAATCCATCTTAATCCATGCTGTTTTTATGGCCAGTTTAAAGGTGTACGTGGTGACATTTGTATCCTTCCAGTCCTGATCAGGGATCAGGGCCATACATGGGATTATGTGTCTGCGCTTCCCCTCTGCTCCCAGTCAAAGGACTTGAGATTTGGGGGGGGGGGGGGGGGAGAGAATGGAGGACTTGACCAAGGCTGCCTCTACATGAGAGGTTTAAAGCTCTTTCAAGTATCATTAAAAATTTTACCTCTACATGAGCGGAGCGCAAATTGGGAGTTGAGGCGCATTATCTATCCGATTATGCGCATTATCGAATACGCGTTAAATAGCGAGTTTTATTTTGCTGCGCCCGTTAAAGCGCATTTTGACTATGTGAACAAGCGATTCTCCTCATTAACTACTTCTAAAGCGCATTTCAAACAACCGGTAAGGCCACCAGTTTTGCGCTCAATTACCTCCTGCGTACAGTCATTTACCATAAAGCGCTTTCGAGAAGATGCGCATGATTGGAGAACCAGGCGTCAAACCGAATTCTTGTAGAGGGGGTCCAAGGTCTAGTGAATTTTGCAGCAGAGTGGTAATTTCTAGGGGTGTGCACGGACCCCCCGGATCGGATTGGGACCCGGATCGGGACCTCCAATTTTGTCACGGATCGGATTGGACATTTTTGGATCGGCCGCCATTTTTTCCCCATAGACTTGCATTGCAATGCAAGTCTATGAGGAAAAAATGGCGGCGGGTGGGTGAGGGGGGCCTAACTCCCTCCCCCCCAGGGCCGTCTGTTGTGGACGGCCCCGGCAGGTAAGCCCCCTCCCCCGTGCTCCGTACCCCCCCGGGGCCGTCCGCTTCCATCTGCTGGCACCCGCGGGCGCCAGCGGATGAAAGCGGACGGCCCCGGGGGGGGGGTAAGCCCCCTCCCCCCTGCCACTGCTTACCTTCCAGGGACGTCCGCTCCCGTCCGGCGCCAGCTGCTACTGTGAGCGGGCTTCGCGGCCTGCTCCAGGGTGGCGCGCCGGGTGGTCATCACCCGGCGCGCCACCCTGGAGCAGGCCGCGAAGCCTGCTCACATTAGCAGCCGGCGCCGGACGGGAGCGGACGTCTCTGGAAGGTAAGCGCGCCGCGCGCCCCCCTCCTCCCCTCCCCCCGCCCCCTAGGGAAGCCCCGCTAGGGAAGCTCCCCCCCGCTGTCCACTTCCATCGGCTGGCGCCCGCCAATGGAAGCAGCGGCGGGCACCAGTGGGCGCCCGCCGATCCATCCGAACCGGATCGGAACCTTTTTGGATCGGTTCAGATTGGATCGGCCGATCCAGCGGTGAGATCGGAAATCGGATAATGTATCCGATTTCCCCCTGGATCGGATTCGGATCGTGGATCGGATCCGATCCAGTGCACATCCCTAGTAATTTCAACCTGGATTTCTCACACTTGAGCTAGTGTTTGGCTCTCTAACAAGAGAATAATTTATGGAAGAAGGCAAACAAAAGGGAGAGATTTATTTGTAACAACAGAAGGAAAGTAAAATAGGCAAGAGGCACTCAGCTACGTTTGAAGAAATACTGAGACCAACTCGCGTGGCTTTTATGAAATTACTGGAATTATGAATGGATACATACATAACCAGATGGCCACAAGAGGGCACATTGTGAATAAGAATGCACCGGCTCATTATTGTGCTGCTCCCCTTTGATATATTGACACTGAGATAACTAGCCAATCACCACGGAGATCCATCTGGCATTACAGTTTTGTCCAGCAGTTCAAAAGTGAACAGATTGGGGAAGGGATCCAGTTCAATCACAGAGCATGCCCTATGTATGCAGTTCCTGATGTGTCTACATAAACGATCTTAGGGTGCAATCCTGTGTATGTTTAGATAAGAGAAAAAGTCCTAGCAGTGTTGGCTGGGGAATGCTGCCTAAACATGCACATGATTGCATGAAAGACTTTGGAGAGCCATTCCCAGTTGGAGTAGATGGCCCTGGACTAGATGGACCAAAGGGCTGAATTGATATAAGGCAGTAAGCCTATATACACCAGTTGCTCAGGAACATGGGCGTTAGGCTGCTGTTTCACTGTGTCCTGATTGTGGGTTCTGGGTTGACAGCTGGTTGGCCACTATGTGAACAGAGTGCTGAACTAGATGGACCCTTGGTCTGATTCAGCATGGCTTTTCTTATGTTCTTGTGCTGATCATGGTATCATTTTGCTCATTCTTGTTGCCATGTGTCCTTGTCTACACATGTCAAATTATGTACAATTACCTGAATGGACACGTTTTAGGATCTTTAACCAAAGGTTATGGTGTGCTGTACCAGGAATTGGTGTACCCAGGTTATGGTGGAGAAAAGCAAGGAGACAACAGCTTTTAGAGTAATCCAATATGTGCTTTATTAACTGATCCTGCAGATATATAAGAGAGAGACAGAGGGTGCCTCTTCACGAGAGGTTTAATGCTCTTTGAAGTCTCATTAAAAAATTTACCTCCACACCAGCGGAACACAAATGGGGCGTAGAGGCGCGTTATCTCTCCAATTATGCGCATTATTGAATGCGCGTTAAATCGCGAGTTTTATTTTGCTCCGTCCGTTAAAGCGCATTTTGACTGTGTGAATATGCGCTTATGTGCATTAACTACTTGTAAAGCGCATTTTGGACATCTGGTAATGTGCTTCGCCGCCTCTCGTGCAGAGGGATTAGGCGTAAATGCGCTTCTGCGATTATGCGCATAATCGGCTAACCAGGCGCAAAAGCGAATCCTTGTAGAGGGGACCAGAGACAGAGGACTCAGGCTGAGAGAAAGATTGTTAGATTGCAGATAACATCTGTTGCCTATTCCTACGTACAGGGGATAGAAGGGGGATTGCCTGCAGGGATCTGCTGTGTTCTGGAAGTTCATCTTGAGGACTGGAGCAGTGGGAATGAGTAGGTAGTTCCTTATGAATTAAAATCTTGGTGAAATCAGCATGGCTGACCCTTAGGTAACTGGTTGCGATAAATTATAAAATATCCAGGGAAGTGACAGTGATGAGAGGCAGAGGGTAGGCTGTTCCCTCATAAATACAGATCTTAAACTAAACGGAAACTGTGTTGGCCAATAGGAAGCGCCATAGCTTTCTTGCTATTTTGATGAGGAATGAAGCTTAGAGGCAGGTAGAAGAACTAAGTATTTCAAACCTAAGATTCCTTTTTAAAACCTTAGTTTTAAGGAGGGGTCTTCCTTAATATCAAAGGGAAAAGGAAAAGACTTTCCTGTATGATGCCTACCATGGGTGCTTAGTTCAAAAAGGTGCAAAGTGCAAATGGGGGCATTTTGGGATGGTAGGTCCCTAGCCTTGACGGGTGCTAATGGGCATGAATGAGTGATTAAGTAAGTGCCTATGATGTATTTACTGGTGGCTTTTCCGGTGGCTCCTGCAGTGCACTTTTCCTCTTAGAGCTCTGGATAAGACAGTCACTATTTGTGTCTGGATGACTTAGGAACTGAGCAGGGAGTAAGGCATCCATATATTCCAGAGATCTCTTAATTCATTTCATAAGTAGAAATAATAACTCTTATTACTGTGCAGTCTGTGTTAATGGCGGCCAGATAGCGTACAGTGCTGTTTTCTCATTCTGGTTGCCTAAGACCCCCTCTAGATGGATTCCGTTTGACTCCTGTTCCTCCGATTATGCGCATCTTCTCGGAAGCGCTTTATCGTAAATGCTTGTATACAGGAGGTAATTGAGCACTCAACAGGTGACCTTGCCGGTTGTTTCAAATGCGCTTTACAAGTAGTTAATGCGGAGAATCGCTTGTTCACATAGTCAAAATGCGCTTTAACGGCCGGAGCAAAATAAAACTCGCTATTTAACGCGCATTCGATAATGCGCATAATCGGAGAGAAAACACGCCTCTACGCCCGATTTGCGCTCCGTTCTTGTAGAGGTAATTTTTTTAATTATCCTTGAAAGAGCTTTAAATGCCTCTTGTAGAGGCAGCCTAAGCCTCTGTTTAGTATACTTTTCTGGGCAAAAATTGAATTTTGGGGTCAAAGTGCTAGGAAGATACTTAAATGATCTATTGGTAACATTCTCCTTCAGGAGTTCAGACCACACTTTGGTTTCTGACTACCTAGCAAGGATCTACTTAGGGATAATTCATGTGACCAGATTAGTCAAGACAAGATCACAATCTTCAGAAGGCCACCTGGAAGTCTGAAAATTTTATCAGATGGCATCTTAATAATAATAATAATAATAATAATAATAATAATCAGATGGCATCTTTCCCTCCATGATGGCCTTTTCAAAGCTTTCACTCTTGCAAATGATGATATAATCATCATATCATGATTAAGTAATAAAGCAGGGCTGTTACTTGGTTATAAGAGTTGTTCTGATCAGTATGTTCACACTGCTGGTCTTGTGCTTCAGCATTTATTTATTTTTTGAAAAATCTATTTTTATTGTTTATAATAATTTTACTAGGGATGTGCACTGACCCCCCGGATCGGATCGGATAGCGGATCGGAATCGGACCTGGGGGGTCGGATCGGATCGGATCGGATCGGAGGCTGGTCGGATCGGATCGGACCAGATGTCCGATCCGGATCGGACGCCATTTTGAATGCTTTTTCCCATAGCCAAGTATTGTTTTACAAAAACGCCTATAACTTTTTCATTTTTAAAGATAGAAGGATGAAACTTGGGCACATTGTAGACTGGTTAGGGGTAGTTATCTGTGAGAAATTTCAGAAAGATTGGTGCATGCATTTTGTGGCAATTAATTTTTTAATAAATACCCAGGAATGCCTATAACTTTGTCATTTTTAAAGTTACACACATGAAACTTTGCCACATTGTAGGGGGTACCTTGGGACCTATGTGTGTGAAATTTCAGAAACGTAGGTGCTTGTCTTGTGTGGCAATTAATTTTTAGAAAAATGGGTAGTAGTGGGGTAAATACAGTTACGCCTCCCATTTTTTTTATTTTTGAAGATACAAACAGGAAACTTGGGCACATTACAGGTACCACTTGCCTTGATATGTGTGTGAAATTTCAGAAACATTGGAGCTTTCCTTGTGTGGCAATTAATTTTTGAAACAATGAGGAAAGAAACACCTATAACTTTGTCATTTTTAAAGTTACACACATGAAACTTTGCCACATTGTAGGTGGTACCTTGGGACCCATGTGTGTGAAATTTCGGAAACGTAGGTGCTTGCCTTGTGTGGCAATTAATTTTTTAATAAATACCCAGGAATGCCTATAACTTTGTCATTTTTAAAGTTACACACATGAAACTTTGCCACATTGTAGGCGGTACCTTGGGACCTATGTGTGTGAAATTTCAGAAACGTAGGTGCTTGCCTTGTGTGGCAATTAATTTTAGAAAAATGGGTAGTGGTGGGGTAAATACAGTTACGCCTCCCACTTTTTTATTTTTGAAGATACAAACAGGAAACATGGGCACATTACAGGTACCACTTGGCTTGATATGTGTGTAAAATTTCAGACAGCTGGGTCCAGGCATGTGGTGGCAAGGTATTTTTGAAACAATGAGGAAAGAAACGCCTATAACTTTTTTATTTTAAAAGTTAGAAGTCTGAACATTGCTCACTTTGTAGATGGGTTAGGGGTAGATATGTGTCAGAAATTTCAGAATTATAGGTCCAGGCATTTGATGGCTATGGAATTTTTAAATTACATGTTTCAAAAAAATTTCTACAGAGGCCAGGTCTTCCCCTCCCGCTTCCCGCGAAGAAAAGGAAACACTCTCTCGTCTCGATCCCTTTGATCCTTGCTAGTAGTATCCATTACAGGGCTCGTGTTTCCTTTCCTACTTTCACTTTTCAAGCAGAACGGCTGAGCCTAGCTGAGTTTTGCAGCCATGCGTGCAAGGAAGGATCACTCTGGTCTCGATCCCTTTGATCCTTGGTAGTATCCATTACAGGGCTCGTGTCTGCTTGAGTACAAAGCGAAAGCAGACACGAGCCCTGTAATGGATACTACCAAGGATCAAAGGGATCGAGACCAGAGTGATCCTTCCTTGCACGCATGGCTGCAAAACTCAGCTAGGCTCAGCCGTTCTGCTTGAAAAGTGAAAGTAGGAAAGGAAACACGAGCCCTGTAATGGATACTACTAGCAAGGATCAAAGGGATCGAGACGAGAGAGTGTTTCCTTTTCTTCGCGGGAAGCGGGAGGGGAAGACCTGGCCTCTGTAGAAATTTTTTTGAAACATGTAATTTAAAAATTCCATAGCCATCAAATGCCTGGACCTATAATTCTGAAATTTCTGACACATATCTATCCCTAACCCATCTACAAAGTGAGCAATGTTCAGACTTCTAACTTTTAAAATAAAAAAGTTATAGGCGTTTCTTTCCTCATTGTTTCAAAAATACCTTGCCACCACATGCCTGGACCCAGCTGTCTGAAATTTTACACACATATCAAGCCAAGTGGTACCTGTAATGTGCCCATGTTTCCTGTTTGTATCTTCAAAAATAAAAAAGTGGGAGGCGTAACTGTATTTACCCCACCACTACCCATTTTTCTAAAATTAATTGCCACACAAGGCAAGCACCTACGTTTCTGAAATTTCACACACATAGGTCCCAAGGTACCGCCTACAATGTGGCAAAGTTTCATGTGTGTAACTTTAAAAATGACAAAGTTATAGGCATTCCTGGGTATTTATTAAAAAATTAATTGCCACACAAGGCAAGCACCTACGTTTCCGAAATTTCACACACATGGGTCCCAAGGTACCACCTACAATGTGGCAAAGTTTCATGTGTGTAGCTTTAAAAATGACAAAGTTATAGGTGTTTCTTTCCTCATTGTTTCAAAAATTAATTGCCACACAAGGAAAGCTCCAATGTTTCTGAAATTTCACACACATATCAAGGCAAGTGGTACCTGTAATGTGCCCAAGTTTCCTGTTTGTATCTTCAAAAATAAAAAAATGGGAGGCGTAACTGTATTTACCCCACTACTACCCATTTTTCTAAAAATTAATTGCCACACAAGACAAGCACCTACGTTTCTGAAATTTCACACACATAGGTCCCAAGGTACCCCCTACAATGTGGCAAAGTTTCATGTGTGTAACTTTAAAAATGACAAAGTTATAGGCATTCCTGGGTATTTATTAAAAAATTAATTGCCACAAAACGCATGCACCAATCTTTCTGAAATTTCTCACAGATAACTACCCCTAACCAGTCTACAATGTGCACAAGTTTCATCCTTCTATCTTTAAAAATGAAAAAGTTATAGGCGTTTTTGTAAAACAATACTTGGCTATGGGGAAAAGCATTCAAAATGGCGTCCGATCCGGATCGGACCTCATCGGATCGGATCGGATCGGATCGGAGGTTGTCCGGATCGGATCGGATCGGATTTTCCCGATTTTGGGTCGGATCGGATTCGGATCGTGGATCGGATCCGATCCGATGCACACCCCTAAATTTTACTATTACGACTTAATTTTAATGATGTGATGTTTTTTTTGTTTTATTAATATTACTTGATAGCTATCTTTTGGAATTTTTTTTATCTGAAAGGCATGGTGTAAATATTACTAATAAAAATCAACATGCATTCTTATTGGCACCTCCTCACCGTCCCCCCCTGCTCTTAGGCTCCATAACATGGTCATCCTTTTATTTTGTTGGATAGACCCTGAGGTACTTATACTGCACATCTCATTACTAAATAGAAGGGTTAGGTCAAAGGTTATGCTACCTTGTGTCTTGCCAAGTATACACAGTGTAAATGAGTTTTGGCCTGCAGTTGGTCTGCTTTGGTCTTTATTGTGTTGTGTTTCCCCTCCTCCTTTCTATTCCAACTCCTGGCCATCTACAAAGATGATCTTAAAAGACGTGGATTCCCTTCTGTATGTGGACACAGATGTCCTGTTCTTGAGAGCCATTGATGACATCTGGGGCTTTCTGAGAGCATTCAACTCCACACAGCTGGCTGCAATGGCACCAGAACATGAAATACCAAAGATTGGCTGGTACAGTCGGTTTGCTCGCCACCCATATTATGGAACGACTGGGGTCAATTCTGGGGTCATGCTGATGAATTTAACTCGTATAAGAAATACCCAGTTCAAGGTAAGATTTGTTTTTATATTTATTTTTGGAAATAAACACCTTTCTTATCCCATCAGCTCAGGATTGGTTTTCAGTCATTTCTGGATGCTCTTATAAAGCTTCCTTGATCCAAACAGGTTTAGCTCATTTTTATACAGACAGATCTGCACATCAAATAAAGCAACCTAGACAGTTGTCTTCTGATGAATGTGTATGCACTACTAGTATCAATCACTTCTCAAAGTTCTACTTCCCAGAGTAACATAGATAAGGAATAGTTTACTTGGGCTGACTGGGTGTTTTGTGAAAGGATCATCATTATGGGTCTTCAGGTGGTTCCACGCTAAGGGCATCATCAGAGTAGCCTTTGTCTGGCAGCATATTGATGGTGATGTGTTTCGCATCTCCTTGCTCACCTGATTAGGCAAAACAGCAAGTCCCAGGACCTCATGTGACTTCAGATATTATTTCACCCCTTCCAAAAAAAAACCCTACTCCGGAAGCTTTAAATGTGATCACAGCACTAAGAATTGTATAGCACAGATTATCCCTGTACATAGAAGCTGCCTTAGACCAGATCTGAATTTTGTCTGTCTAGCCCAGTATTTTCTGCTCTGACTGGCAGCAACTTTCCAGGGTCTCAGGCATAGAAAGTTCTTCCCCATCAGCTGCTATCTGACTCTTTTAACTGGAGATGCCAGAGATTAAACCTGCGACCTTCTTCAGGCAAAGCATGTGCTCTTCCACTGAGTGATGTTCCTTTTAATCAGATGCGGTCAGAGAATGGAGCCAGGAGAAGCGGAGCCAGGGCAAATTCTGTCAGGAAGGGTTGGAGTGTGAAGGACTCTGACAGTTCAGGAGCAGAGTTTAGTAGGCTAGGGAAGAGGAAGGGCCAGGGTAGAACCTGGGAAGTCTGGAGTGGATCAGGCTAGAGCCAGGCAGAAGTATTTGTCCAGGTTGGACTATTTGTCCATCTAGTCTAGTAGTCTACTTAGGGTGACCATATGAAAAGGAGGACAAGGCTTCTGTATCTTTAACAGTTGTATTGAACAGGGAAATTCAGCAGGTGTCATTTGTATGCATATAGCACCTGGCGAAATTCCCTCTTCATCATAACAGTTAAAGCTGCATGAGCCCTGCCCTCTTGACCAGATGAAAAAGAAGGCAGTGCTCCTGCAGCTTTAACTGTTGTGATGAAGAGGGGATTTTACCAGGTGCTGCATGCATACAAATGACACCTGCTGAAATTCCCTTTTCTATGCAACTGTTAAAGACACGGGAGCCCTGTCCTCCTTTTAATATGGTCACCCTACTAGTAGCGTCTGCTCTGACTGGCAGCAGCTTTCCAGGGCCTCAAGCTGAAGTCTTCCCCACCCGTTGCTCCTTTTGGCTGGAGAAAGCAGGGATTAAACCTGTGACCTACTGTATTCAGAGCCTGTGTTTGACCACTGAGCTGTGGTCTCTTCCTATGAAACTATTAAAGCTTTCGTGAAACAGCAGAGCCTCACTGGAGGTTATTTTGGGACAGCTGCTGAGCCTCTGTTTTTGTTTTTTTAACGACCCAGTCTGGGGCCAGAGTTCTTATTTAGGAAGTGGCATCATGAATGGAGAAAAATAAAAGGGAGTGAAAGTGATGGCATGCAAATATTCTCTTCTCTCAGGCATTTAGCCATATCTGATGAGCCTGGGTTTGTTTTGTTTTTAGGCTTATAGCTTTTTACAGTTATTATAGTGGTTTTAAAAGTGTGTGTATATTGTATGTTTTTGCTGTTTTAGTTCTTGTATATTGTTTTTAATTGTTTTAATCTTATGTGACCCGCCCTGAGAGCTTCGGCTATGGGGTGGTATACAAATGTAATAAAATAAATAAATAAATAATATTTAAATAAATAAGAGTAAGCAGGTGTGTTACATTCAAACTGTTAGTGCATTTTAAATCTCTGCATTGCTGGGATTTATTTTGGTTTGTTCTATTATACTGTAGTTTTAAATTTCTACATTTCATATTGTATATAAAATGATGTATTTTTATTATGTATTTTGTGGTTTAAATTGTTGTAAACTGGTCAGAGAGCTTCAGCTATTGGGCAAATAAACAAGCTCACAAGCAAGCTGAGTCACAATATGTATGGAAATATGGATACAAATTGGGTGTACACTAAAAGGAAGCTAGATTAAACCATGCTTCTGAGCATCCTTGGATTTGGCAGTCTTAAGTGGTCAGCCAAATATGTAGTCACTTGAATGTTCAGTTGGTTGTGCAGAATTGCCCTGTCTGAAGTGAGAAGTTACATGCAAGCAGCCAGCACAACTTTCCTTCATAGGTTCCCTGCATAGGTGTGCTGATCCTATGCCACCAACTGAACGTGGAAATGACCACAGCACCACCTTGTCCAAAGCACCTCTTCCTTTCTGTGCTCAATGGTTCCAAGAACCCGGCAGGGCTGCGTACACCATTGCTTTGCTTTCCTCCTGCTATGATTTCTACTAGTGGTACTTTTTTTTCATCATTTATTCCTGTCTTTCAGAACAGCATGATACCAGCAGGCTTGACATGGGAAGAGATGCTGTACCCTTTATACCAAAAGTATAAAAACTACATTACATGGGGAGACCAGGACTTGCTCAATATTATTTTTTACTTCAATCCAGGTACATGATGCACAAACTCAATGGCTCAATTCGGACGACATGATAGTCAATGGTGGGTTAACTAACCCAAACCCTAGGGGGCACTCCCCATACAACATGGTAATAAATAATCAACTGTGGTGTGGATGAGGATCAGTGCTGAGTTAACTATGGCAGCATTCGGATGACACAATAGTCAAAACAACTGACGATTGTTTCCCTCACACCAGTTGTTTATTGTGTCGTCCGAATTGAGCCTATATGTATATATTATAGACATATGTGTATATATGATAATATATTCTATTTTTCTTTGAATATGTGATAAAGAGAGAGTGGTATGTAGTCTTTCCTCACCTGTGCATTCCGCCCTACCCCATTTTTAAATCTTCTACCTGGACTGCCAGTACTAAAGATGATAACAGATGGCCACTTGATGTATGTGTTCACCACTTAAAATTGTTCTGCATGACAGATGTAACCATGTGGGGAGCTGTTAGCTCTCATGTTGCTGGAGCCCACTGACAAGGGATTACCATGCCATTACAGTGAAGCTGAGGGCATTTTAATGCTATTTTTTCTATGTGGCTAGAGCCATGCTGGCTGGCCTGATGTAAGACTTAATCCAAAACATCTGGAAGAACCAAAGTTGAGGAAGGCTGGTTTAAGAAACAAACCCGAATCAATCAATTCCTTTATTGCGGCCGAAAAGCCAGAGAACAAACCCGAATCATTAACCATTGTTTGAAGGTGGCCTTTTCCTAAACTAGTTATTTGAAAACTAGCTATTTCTGATAACCCTTCTATTCCTCCTCGCCCCAAAGCCATAACCCCAAATCCTGTAACCAGAAAGAATGATTGGAATTAAATGTTCACAAAACTGTTTCTAATTTGTATAGTTTTTGTTTTTACACATTTCTGATTATATTTGCAAGTTTTGTACCAAATTCTAGACACCTCTTATTGGTTAGTAATTTCTTTGTGCTATATATAGTTATTCCACCCCCTTTGCATAATTTTCTTTCCTCAAATTGGGTTTTCTAGAATGTCTCTACCTGTTTCCTTGTCAATGGAACTACCGGCCAGATCACTGCATGTATGGAAGTAACTGTAAAGGAGCAGAGGAAGAAGGCATTTCTATTCTCCATGGGAACAGGGGTGTCTACCATGATGATAAACAACCTACTTTTAAAGCACTATATGAAGTGATACGTGATGTAAGTACTGCAGTGCCAAAGGGCAAAGTCTTATATGATGTTATAATGTGATATTGTGCATCTAGTTATATTGCATTTATATCCGTTTTTGTTCTAAGGAGCTCAAAGCAGTATACATGGTCTTTTATCCTCACAACCTTTTAGGATCACAACAAGCCTTTGAGGTAGGTTAGGTTGAAAGATAACGGCCCTGTTCAGAAGACACCTTAAGCCAAGGCTATAACTATGGTGAATAAGGCTTTTTGCCTTATTCGCTGTGGTTTAAGGTGTCTTCTGAACAAGGCCAGTGACTGGCTTAAAATTATCCAGTCAGTTTCATAGCAGAGTGAGGATTTGAACCTGTTTCTCCCTGTTCCTGCAGGGAGGTATTCTAACTGCATTGGCCATCAAAGTCTTTGGGAACATTCTGGCTGTAGTACAGCCCAGTAGCCAGACAAGCCCGAACTTGCTGACCCAGGTTCACAACAGAACAGCCCAAACTCAATTTAGTATCTGCAGCAGCAGCTTGTTTAAGATGGTGCCATTCTGTCCTAACATTTAAATATTGTTGTTGCACAAGGGAAGGAGGAATGAGTGTCTCAAGGTATTGATAGACATGGGCCCTTTCCAAACCAGGCGTTTTGCCTGGGATAGCCCCTGGGTGTAGAGGGAGGGAGGAGGGTGATCCCAGAAGTACCTAATACACACCATCGGAGCACAGGGAGCAGCCGGGGTCCATCCCAGGCAAACTGCCTGGTGCAGAAAGGGCCATAGTTAGAGTGGGGAGAAAAAATCAGACTAAGGCCGATGGCTGGAGAAGGGTCATAATTTAGTGGCAGAGGGCTTGTTTTGTGTATGTAAGACCTGTGTAGAGATGTGAAGTCCCAGAAATGCCACCACCGCTCGCCTCCCCAAAATCGGGGAAATGCACCAAAAAAAAAAGCCCTGGGTGTATTCCCCCCCCCCCCCCGCAACTTTTTCTGGGTTTTTTTCCCCAGGCCTTCACATCTCCAGTCTAGTGTCTCAGATATTAAACTTGGTAAAGGTCATTGCCTAAGATCCAGGAGAGGGTCCTATTGGTCGGACCGTTCTGGGCTAGATGGACCAATGGTGTGAATTCAGCATAAGTCTCTCCCATTAGGAGAAACTTAACTCTTCATAGGATCAGGCTGCATAAGGGACAAGCACATTAACTGAATATATTGACATTGATTTACCTCCGTATGGTACTAATGTGGTTGTGTAAGTTTGGGAGGTTCAACATTTCAAAGAAATTGGATTACTGTTTTTAAAGTAATGCAATAACAAATATGACGGATGTTGTCTGTCTTTTTTATCCCTTTTCCTCTTTAGTTTTCCTTTGAAGACAATCTCTTCCAATCAATGTACTACCCTCTCCAGTCAAAATTCCTTGATACAGTACACACTTTATGTGGGCGCATCCCACAAGTTTTTCTGAAACAAATTGAGAGAACTGTGAGGAAGGCATATGAAAGTCGGGTGATTGTCAACATTGGAGCCAACTTCAGATTATAATCAGAGCAATATCTTTTGATTGGTTTTCATCTTTTTATCCAGCCCTCTTGAGGCTTATTAACTAAAGGGGGTATGACTGTTTTACGCTGCAATCCTATATACATTTAGCTGGGAGTAAGCCACATTGAACTCATTGGGACGTACTTCTGAGCAGACATAGGATTGTATGGACAGTTGCAGCTTAAGCAAAATTGCCAGGGTTTTCTTGTTTTGTCTCGCCTAATGATATGCACAAAGTTAATGGGCAGTATCCAATACTGCCTCTGTGCTCCTGCTCATTCTGTTGTGCCAGCTGGACCCACTACTACCAGAACAATGAGTTAACTCTTTCTAAAGAATCCCCCAAACTAATAGAAATGTTTATTTCCAGATCAAGACAGGTCAGTGGAGTTCCCTTCTGCAAACTTTGCCGCCCCCTTTCTGGAAACAAGCATTTCCACTTGTTTATGGTTGCTTTAAGAAACACCTTCTCCCTGTTGTGCTAGCACTGGGTCCCAATGGCAGCATAGGTTACTGCCTTATGAGTGTGATGATAACGGAAATGGATATGGGTGAACATGTTAAGAATTTTCTCAGAATTCTTTGGAAATTATTATTAAAGGTAATTTGACTCTCCTCTTGTTTGGCGATTACAAGGCCATGAGTCTGGACAACTCCCCTTGAACTAAAGAGCCTTTCAGAGTGAAGAGATGAATTTAGTACATTAGGCAATTATTTTTAAGTTTCAGCTGCACATGAAAATGAATGGCTTGAAGTGCACAGTGAGCAGAGAGAGAGAGAGATCTGAATTTTGCTGTGTAAGTCTGTGAGAAGGCCACTATCATCTTCAAAGTCATTCTTTGTACTTTAAAATAATGGTGCTGATTATGCTTACAAGAGTCACTTAAATTTTAAATGGCAGAAGAGGAAAATCCATAACTTTTCCTCACTTAATGCACTCTCATTGCTGTTTACTTCCCAGATGTCAATAGCATGTTGGATCTTGGAACTAGTATCTGGAGAAGTGTCCACACGATTCAAATATTGGTAAGCTAGCAGATCAGCACTAGAACCAGCCACAGAAAACTGGTTCACAGAGGAAGTAGTAGCATTCTAGTATTGTTAATTGAGTATTAATTAGGATCAGTGTATAGGCTACTTGCTTTGAGACTCTGGGGGAATTCATCATGGTTGCATTATGCTGCCAATTTAGACACAAGGCTATCAATCTTCTCTACGGCAGCTGGGAAGGGATGCAGCTGCTTCTGCTGCTGTACAAGTACACTTAGGAGATTGCACTTTGAGGGCACAGTCCACCTGGAACTCCTCCTCAAGTTCCATTGAAAGGAATGGAAACTGTGAGAGATATAGACCTGATTTGCACATAATGCCACTTCATGGGTTAACAGTGCATGAACTGGTGGAGCTATGTAGGAGTGAGCACACTGCCTCCTGCCTGCGCATCACTTCTGCATTGCATCAGCTTGCCAAAACAACCCAAAAAGGCCCCATTCCTTGCTTGTTTGTTTTGCTGTCCGAACCCAGCACTCTACATTGTTGAGGATTAAACAACCCAGAGCTGCACATGTTCAAACTCTGGGTTGTTTAACCCTTAACAACACGAGTGCCAGGTTTGGATGTAGTGACTAACAGCCAAGGAACAGGGTGTTCTTGGATTATTTTGGCAAGCTGATGCAAAAGTGGCATGCGTGCAGGAGGCAGCAAGTTTGCTCATTTGCTGTCAGCTCCAACAATCCATGATTTAAACAAGCCATTGGTTGTTGTTACATGCCAAAGTGTTCTTGTATGGTGATCTAACTTCAGGTTTGTTCTCTCCACTTTAAACAAAAAGATGAGTCATCCTATGTAGGGATTTCTATGCCATGTTATTTCAATGGGCTTCTGATATTGCAACATATTTTTGTACCGTTTTTAAAATGATGATTATAAGCTGCAGCATCAATGGCAAGTGGTTACCTGCCCTCTTCCTACTTCGTATCACGTGATGGTCTGAAAAAAGACCATATAGTGTTTGTGAAATGCTCTTTTAAATTGAAAGGAGCCTGAACACTTTGTACTTCTTCCTCCCACCGCCAACTAGTAGCATTTGCTATTCTATGCACAGCAATAATGCTATGCCACTGAGACACATAGAGGCTGAGACCGCCTGCCTGTACTTGTCACTTTTAACATGCCAAAACCAAAAGAAAACCCCAAAACCCTCAATGAGGCACATTTGTCCTCAGAAGTGTATTATGTACACCAGTCTGAATTTATATAACTTCAGGAATTTTGGACCCAAGCATCCTGATCTGGCAATCATCTTCCATAAACAAAACCTGCATTGGGATTCTGTTGCATTTTTTTAAAGGAGCAGATCCACTCCTTTGTCTTGCATGCACAGAATCCTATTTCGGAATGTCTTGTACACAGGCAACAAAGGAGTCCTCTGTAGACTGGTAGAATAAACCTGCTAACGTGTGTTCAGATATGCAAAGCATTGTGCATGTGGCCATAATGGCAATGCAGAAAGGCTAGTCGGCCTGTGTTCCCAGATGGACTTGCGCACATCTTAATGCAAGATTGAAAGTTACATTTGCAGGAGCTTATTCAGTTCTGGAGGAAGTGAGCAACTAATCAGGGGCTCATATATACAGGCATTTGCTTTAAAGTATCCTCAGCCTTAGTAAATCCACTGTAGAGGTTTTTACATAGCCCAACCATCATCACTAGCAGATGAAATTTCAGTAGTGTATGGAGGAACATTTCTGTGATCAAAGGTACTAAAGCAGCCTTCTCCAACCTGGCACCCTCCAGATGTCTTGGACTACAACTCCCATAATTAGGAATGGCCCTGGTGGCTGGGGGGTGATGGGTGTTGTAATACTCCACGTTAGAGAAGGCCACACCAAAGTACCACCAGTGGTAAAGGAATAAACTGTAGCCATAGTGTCTAACATGACAGTGTTAATAAGTACCAGTGTTTCCGCTGAGTAGTATCATCTTCTTTAATTTCAATTTATTACCTCCTGTGGGAGAAAAGAGAACGGCTTTTCTCCCTGCAAGTGTTTACATAAACAACAAGAATAGCAGCTACTGTTGCTGCTATTTCTTTGGCACGAGTGGGTAGGATTGTATATAAAGGACCAAGTAGGCTCTTGCCTCTAAAGTCTCATTAGCTAGTTGTTAAGGTGACATGGGACTCTTTGGTTATGATGCAGTACAGAGTTAAGTGTCCTTAAATCCATTAATCTCAACAGGCTTAAGTATGCTTATGTCTGTGAAAGATTGTGCTCTTTGTCATCTTTGCTGCAACAGATTAACGTAGCTACTCTTCTGAAATTAGCCCCATGTAGTTGTTAGGAACAGACTCACTATGCAATAACAGTTCCACTCCGAGAGAAAATAATGCAGAATGCCGTCTTTGACAGAAATATGAACTTGTTGATCCACCTGGAGAATTTGAGGAACAGAATATTCGCTGGTAATTTCATGTGTATTCTTGTTGAGAATGATCTAATAATTCTACTTCCAATGTTAGTTTAAGAAGGATAAGAACACACCTGCTAAAATGTAGTATGGAAATTTGAGGAGCCCTACAAATGGAGCAGAACATATGGTAGCCTTTGTGGCTTGACTTTTTGATACCTGAAAATGGTCTGCAAAGTGTTTTCAGTGTTTGCTAAGTGACAGTAAATAGGTGAAGAAAGCCTTTAAGATCACATTGATGTATTTTAAAAAACGCACTGCTCAGGTGTGTAGGTGCCACTATGCGAATAAAGTTAATTGAACCCATAGATGGTATTAGGAAAGTGTATCAGACCAGCCATACTAAAAGAGTAAAGGCAAAACAAAAAGGAGTGTCACCTCGCCACATCCCTCTTTGTGGTTTAATATGATTCTTGTAGGCCACAAAGCCTAAACTACTTCCCTATTTGCATTTATTTATTTAATTGAAATCCCACATGAACATTTCTTCGTGTATAAGAGTGCAGATTAGCTGCACTAACAGTGGATAGGAAGATTCATTCTCCTTCCAGATGTTAGTGGGTGGGGGCTTCTCTGATAGGCATCTAAAAGTCAAATAAAACTGTAGAGGAGGCAGAAGGGCAGCTCATAATTTTGGAAGGGACCAAAAGACCATCTAATATAATCCTCTCTCCCCAAGCTGTCTACCTAGCACCCTTCCCACAGGCCAGTGTAGGAAAATAATCCATTTAATGGATTAAGGCATAATCTGCATAATCGTTTATGCATTTCTCAAATGTGAAAAATAATCCTGTTCGCTGCTTCCTTGTGGACTTTGCTTCTTTGCGTAAGATTCAAGCTGTGCTGTAAGAGGTGTGAAAATGTCATGTTATAAAGTTAGCGTGCAGGTTTCTTTTGCAGATGTCTGATGTAGCACTTGGTTCCAGAACAAATTCAAAATTTGTGCAGCTTCTTTTTGAAATAGATGTTTTTGCTATCTTTTTTATATTACATTTCAAATATCTGAAAGCATCTTTGTGATTCCCAAGAGCATTCCCATGTTTCAAAAGAAAGCTCTGAAGTGAACCTGGATGCGTTCGCCAAATTCTGAAGTTGGGCGTTTTTTAAGGCAATATATTCTGCAATGCTGTCTTTTGCAAAGAGGCAACTGTAGAATTTGTACTGTTAACTACTCCATACATAAGCCTAGCATTTGGTATTTGGGCCAGTCTAGCAGACTTAAGATAAGGTGAGCCCAAAGCCTGGAGGTGAGGACAGGTATGAAACTTCATCTGAAATCGAGCAACTGATGCTAGTCATATACTTTCTGTTTTCAGAGTCACTTGTAATCCTTTTTGTATATTCAAAGCTCCTATTCAGAAGTTGAGATCCAGTTATTGTAAACTAACTGTGTGGGTTCCTACATAATGAAGGAAAGAACTTGACTTTGTTGTAGAAGAAAGCATTATCTCGCATACTATTTTATATGTTTACAGAAGTTGCAGTGTTGTGTGTTGCTGTTTTTACAAGGAAACTTATTTTTCAATGCTTCTATCTGCTATATGAAGGATCTGTTTAACAATAAAACCTTTCTTTGCAATATTAATGGAATTATGCAAAAAAAACATTTCCAGTGTGCATTGTATTATTTTGTGATTGCGCATTGTATTATTTTGTGTGTGTATTTTAAGGGGGGTAGACTGTAAAGCTCTTAAAGAAATTTTAAAAATTATATAAATATATTTACTTTTAAAATGCTTTGCCATTTAGCATAGTAATTTATACTTTGCTACAACTTTCAGCACTATATCACATTTCATTTTTAACAGTAGTTCATTTTTCAACTTAATTTTTTATAAAAGTATGTATGTATGTCATGCTCAATGCTGATGAGTTTAAAAATTGCTGTCACTTATAAAATACATATATAAACCTTTCTATTGTCTTCCTCATCCATATGTAGTGTTATATTCTGCACCAACATAAGGTCACCAGAAGGGTATTTTCCACTATTATGACTCAGAATAACTACAAACCAACGTAAAATCAGGGCATTTGGGCTGAATGTATTTATCCAGTTAAACTGTGTTGTAGATGGTCCTGCAATGGTGGAGTTACACTCTGATCACTTTGGCATCTATCTGTCTATTAGCCATTGTGGTGTAATGAGCTCACGGTGCAATCAATGAATGAGTGGTATTACACACAGATGCTCAGCTGGGGAGAAGTTCAGTGGTAAACGACATACATTACATGTAGGAAGTCTCGGGATCAGTCCCTGGCGTTTCCTGTTGAAAGGAACTCAGGGGACATTTTGGAGAGCTGCTGCCAGCCGGACTTCACAGTAATAGCCTAGATTGATCAATGGTCTGACTTGGTCTAGGTCAAGTTTATATTCACCAAGGCCAGCCCAAGACATTTGGTCTCATGAGGCGAAGCACAAGATGGCATTCCTCCCTCCACTTCCATGTACAAAAGCCAACCAGACTGACAGCTGAATCTTATTTCAACACTGGCATTGGGGCAGCATCTTCCACTGCACCTGAAGGCAGCAGGGTAGCTTAGGGGCAGGTCATATGGCACACACAGCACTATCCTCTAACACCCTAACCCCACCTCCAACTTCTGCTGCCTGAGGCAGTTGCCTCACTCTCCTTAATAGTTGTGCTGGCTTGTGCACCTCCAGCTGCAAAGAAAATACACTCAGCCATCAGTTGGCACAAGTAATGCGAACTGGCCATCAGTCTTGAAATCATACCTATGGGGAAATCATTAAAATCCCAACCCTAAGCAAACTTTTGGTTGAATTCATTTGTTGCTGTGTGGTTGTTGGATGCCAATCCTATGCAGAGTTAGGCATGTCTAAATCTGTTGATTTCAAGTTTAGATGTGCCTAGCTTCTCATAACATCAGGAGACAAGTGTGTTTAATTTCAGCAATTGTCTAATCCTTAGCTCAAATGATTCAAGGTTAAGAGATCTTATCAAAAGCAAATGAAGCTTTGAAGAGATCCTTTCAAGAGCAAATGAATAACTCATTAAGCGTGTAAATAGCTACCTTGAGCTCAATGGCTTTCTCCCATATTCAAATTGCTTTAGTATATATCAGGCTAGAATGTTCACATTCTTGCAGGATTCTAAATGCTGAAATGCTAGTTGATGCAGGTTTGCCAAGCAATAGTTGATGCAGGTTTGCCAAGCAATAGTTAATGCAGGTTTGCCAAGCAAAGATTCACATCTCCCCAATTTTCCTGGTGTAAAGCATAACATCTAAAGTAATATGGCCTATGTGTCAGTAGGACGTCTGAGTAATGTGTTTAGGAATCAGTCTTGTTGTGCAGTCTAACATAAACTTTGATTCTTAAGCACAAAAACTTGGAAGCAAGTTCCATTGAAGCATTTCCTCAAATATGCTTGCTGAGAATAACTGAAATATTCAAGTTTTTTCCCCCCCTTTAACCCTTGTTAGTGGTTAGTCCACTAATGGTCTGGTCCTGTGTAGC
Organism: Anniella stebbinsi; assembly: GCA_029215795.1. Lineage (NCBI taxonomy): Eukaryota > Metazoa > Chordata > Lepidosauria > Squamata > Anniellidae > Anniella > Anniella stebbinsi. The sequence goes on along the minus strand of JARDYH010000005.1, from coordinate 141,761,564 downwards.
TATATGAGTATATGCAGCAAAGTAATACAGATTTTTATACAAGTGGAAAGTGAAAAATGGAAATTGATTTGTGTATGCGTAGCTGTATAAGTGTTAGTATGTCTGTGAGCAATTGCAATCAATGTCATGTCACTTAAGTGTCTTGTATATTTTTATTTGACAAGTGCACCAAAATGTTTATAGCTCCTAAAGAGGCAATTACAGTGCATTTCAAAGTCATTTACAATTTTAGGCTTACATGTAAATAAATAAACATTTGAGCAAATCTCATATTTGAGTAGCCTCGGTTTTTCTATAACAAATTAAATGTCCCTTTCTGATTATCTGATAATCTGGTGGCATATATACCTACACAAGAACATACATTTGCCCTAGCCAGAAATAAATACGTCCTTTAAATTTGAAGTTCAATAGGGACTGCTTGTTAATTTTAGTTGGTATTGCCTAAAATACATGTCTTTTTAGTGTTACGGGTATAAAGCTGTACAAGCAGAGATGTAAAATTTCTGGAGATTTTGAAGCCATGGATAAATCCTGGGGCTTTTTCTGGGGATTTTTGTGGGAAGTGGAATTTGTGGGGTGCAGGGGATATAAAAATAATATTAAATGTTTTGGACGTCTCCTGCAGCCAGCATGGCCAGTGGTCAGGAATGCTGGGTGTTGTAGTTTGAAACATCTGAAGGTCACCAGATTGGGTTAAGTTGCTTTAGGAACATAAAATTTCCTCTTTTTTCCCTTGGTCCTTCAAAGATATGTGACTGAATAAATGTTGCCAAGGAGTTGCCTCTAGTCAAGTCCAGACTTGTGAGAGTAGAGCACCATGTACTCGGCCAGGCCATCTCCCTTTACCTGTGGGGCATTGTTTTGTTGAATTTGCCTGAAAATTTTAATCAATACTTAATGACAGCCTTTTTCAACCTGGTGTCCTACATATGTTTTGGACTACAATTCCTAGCATTCCTGATCATTGGCCAAATTGGCTGGAGCTGAAGGGGGAGTTGAAATGCAAAAAATCTGGAGAACACTAGGTTGGCAGGCTGTTTTATTTAAAATACTAAGCACTGGTTCCATAATTGTCTAGGTCAACCCATTCTGTGGGTAAATTGTGAAGCTGTATAATAATAATAAATAATTATTATTATTTATTTATTTCTTACCCACCTCTCCCTCTGGATCGAGGCGGGGAACAACAATACAAAACAGCATAAAATACATAAAACTGATTAAAAACATATAAAACTAATGAATTTTTAAAAATATTTATTTATTTATTTATTTATTTATTACATTTGTATACCGCCCCATAGCCGAAGCTCTCTGGGCAGTTTACATCGGATTAAAAACAATTAAAAACAATATACAAAAATTAAAACAGCAAAAACATACAACATACACACAATCTGTACATTTAAAAACCACTACAACACTTCAAAAAGCTACAAAAAACAAAACAAAACAAATCCAGGCACCTCAGATATTGCCAAATGCCTGAGAGAAGAGGAAAGTCTTGACCTGGCGCCGAAAAGATAACAATGTTGGCGCCAGGCGGGCCTCGTCGGGGAGATCGTTCCACAATTGGGGAGCCACCACAGAGAAGGCCCTCTCTCTTGTTGCCGACCTCCGAGCTTCCCTCGGAGGAGGCACTCGGAGGAGGGCCTTAGATGTTGAACGTAGTGTTCGGGTAGGTTCATGGCGGGAAAGGCGTTCCATCAGGTATTGTGGTCCCAAGCCGTGTAAGGCTTTATAGGTTAAAACCAGCACCTTGAACCGGGCTCGGAAACATACAGGCAGCCAATGCAAGCGGGCCAGAGTAGGTCTTATATGTTTGAACATACTGGTTCCAGTTATCAATCTGGCCACTGCATTTTGCACAAGCTGCAGCTTCCAAACCACCTTCAAAGGCAGCCCCACGTAGAGTGCATTGCAGTAATCTCACTTGGAGGTTACCAGAGCATGGACAACTGAAGCCAGGTTATCCCTGTCCAGATAGGGACGTAGCTGGGCCACCAACCAAAGTTGGTAGAAGGCACTCCGTGCCACTGAGGCCACCTGCGCCTCAAGTGACAGAAATGGTTCTAGGAGAACCCCCAAGCTACGAACCCGCTCCTTCAAAGGGAGTGCAACCCCATCCAGAACAGGGTGAACACCCTCCATCCGGTCAGCGGAACTGTTGTGATGAAGAGGGAATTTCACCAGGAACTAATTGCATACAAATGACACCTGCTGAAATTCCCCTTTCAATACAACTGTTAAAGTTACATGAGCCCTGTCCTCCTTTTCATATGGTCAGCCTATTCCTGTAACTTGAGCCCATTATTCTGTGTCCTGCTCTCTGGGATGATCGAGAAGAGATCCTGGCCCTCCTCTGTGTGACAACCTTTCAAGTATTTGAAGAGTGCTATCATGTCTCCCCTCAGTCTTCTCAAGACTAAACATGCCCAGTTCTTTCAGTCTCTCACAGGGCTTTGTTTCCAGGCCCCTGATCATCCTCGTTGCCCTCCTCTGAACCTCCTCCAGCTTGGCTGCATCCTTCTTGAAGTGTTGTACCCAGAACTGGACACAGTATTCAAGATGAAGCCTAACCAGTGCCAAATAGAAGGGATAGCTTCACAATTCAAAATTTTTCTAGTGGAAAAGTGGGAAATGAACTCTCTGTATCTCAGTGAATTGGGGAGGTGGTTTGCGCTGGTGTAGAGAGAAAAATGGGTTAATAAGTATAGAGTAAGATTGACCAAGAAGCCAGTTTAAGTGTTTTGCATGGTGGCCATCTTTGCAGATCCCACATCATCATTTGATGTTGGACGATTAAAAAATCAGTTGCTTTGCTGCACTAGCTACAAAATCATCTTGATGCCCAAACTGTAAAATGATCTCACACACATGTTCTGACTTTGGGAAAGTCCCTTTGTCAGCCTGAGGACAGGATAATTTCTTAACGAAAGCTGCTGTGGCGTTCATCTTCCTCGCTGTTTTGATGGATGTGAGTTAGGTAACCCTTGATAAGATCAATTGAGCCTTTATGCTTACTTTCCAAACATTGCTCATGGAAAGTTACTGAAACGGGCCTCAAAAATAGTGACAAAATATGTCTGGTTTGCTACACAGTAGATTGGTTTCAGTCACAAATGTAAATCTCTGTGCTGAGCAGACGGCAGAGGTGGCGGTTCCCTTTCTTTTCACACAAAGGGAGGCACAGTACACACTTTGCACAGTTTATCCATGCTGCTGGTTTTATTGGTTTCATTAGGTGCTACTGCTGGTTTCATCTTGCTTTTATCTGACCAGTTATCTTGTATTTTGTGTTTTTAATTTGTACACCACCCAGGGAATTTTGGTTACTGGATGTTTTTTTCTTAAATATAGTAAATATATAAACAATAAAATTAATAAATTCCAAGCCAGAGACTTGGAAAGTTGGAGGGAGACGATAATGAGAATTGAAGATAGTTGTCCCCCAACCCCTGCAATAATTCAGAGGGAAGCTAGCAAAGGGGAATGCAGCTCTGCACTTCCTCTTTCTTTGATCCAAAATCTCAGTTCAGGATAGGAAAGTTGCATATCGCTGCAAAAGAAAAAGAAAATATCCATGGATGATCTAATACTTATGGGTATTTTCTGGATAAGAATTAGAATCCATGTCTGTTATAAGTTCTGTTTGTTTATATGAGACTCCAGACTCCAGTATGGGGTTCCGCAGGGGGTCAGTTTTGTCCCCCATGCTGTTCAACATCTACATGAAACCGTTGAGTGCAGTCATCCGGAGTTTTGGAGTGCGTTGTCATCAGTACGCTGATGACACGCAGCTCTATTTCTCCTTTTCATCTTCATCAGGTGAGGCTGTGGATGTGCTGAACCAGTGCCTGGCTGCGACAATGGACTGGATGAGGGCTAATAAACTGAAACTCAATCCAGACAAGACTGAGACGCTGTTAGTGGGTGGTTCCGCTGACCGGATGGAGGGTGTTCAACCTGTTCTGGATGGGGTTGCACTCCCCTTGAAGGAGCGGGTTCGTAGCTTGGGGGTTCTCCTAGAACCATCTCTGTCACTTGAGGCGCAGGTGGCCTCAGTGGCACGGAGTGCCTTCTAACAACTTCGGTTGGTGGCCCAGCTACGTCCCTATCTGGACAGGGATAACCTGGCTTCAGTTGTCCATGCTCTGGTAACCTCCAAGTGAGATTACTGCAATGCACTCTACGTGGGGCTGCCTTTGAAGGTGGTTCGGAAGCTGCAGCTTGTGCAAAATGCAGCGGCCAGATTGATAACTGGAACCAGTAGGTTCGAACATATAAGACCTACTCTGGCCCGCTTGCATTGGCTGCCTGTATGTTTCCGAGCCCGGTTCAAGGTGCTGGTTTTAACCTATAAAGCCTTACACGGCTTGGGACCACAATACCTGACGGAACGCCTTTCCCGACATGAACCTACCCGAACACTACGTTCAACATCTAAGGCCCTCCTCCGAGTGCCTCCTCCGAGGGAAGCTCGGAGGTCGGCAACAAGAGAGAGGGCCTTCTCTGTGGTGGCTCCCCAATTGTGGAACGATCTCCCCGACGAAGCCCGCCTGGCGCCAACATTGTTATCTTTTCGGCGCCAGGTCAAGACTTTCCTCTTCTCTCAGGCATTTGGCAATATCTGAGGAGCCTGGGTTTGTTTTTGTTTTGTTTTTGTAGTTTTTGAAGTGTTGAAGTGGGTTTTAAATGTACAGATTGTGTGTATGTTGTATGTTTTTGCTGTTTTAATTTTTGTATATTGTTTTTAATTGTTTTTAATCCGATGTAAACCGCCCAGAGAGCTTCGGCTATGGGGCGGTATACAAATGTAATAAATAAATAAATAAATACTGTCCAGGATCCAAAGGACATCGAAACTAGTAGTTTCCCTGAGGTCAAGAGTGTCTTACTGTTTTTCTTGTAGAGCAGCTCCAACCACCACGATGTTGCATAACCCGGTGTGTGTGTGTGTGTGTGTGTGTGTGTGTAGGGTTGCTTGTATTGCAGGCTCCACAGACCAGCATCCACTAAATACTCGGTCATATTTCTAGAAGGGTATACAAATTATGAAGACTGGAAATTGAAATAGGAACACGATTAGTAGCAATAGAAGATGAAATTTATTTTATAGTCCTATATCCCATCTCAAACTCTCCTGTATAGACTAGCGCATCTGGCAAACTGTGTAAGACGAACTGCTTGAATTGTGTACAGTTGATGTTTTTGTTATATGGTAAAACTATTATCTATCTTAGAACAAAAATGAAATAAAAACATTTAAAAAATATTAGTGGTGGATAAGAGTCTGTAACATCATATTGTTTCTTCTGTGCTAAAGTCTCATCAAACTACAGCTTCAAAGCCTGAACTAAGCAGATCCTTGATTCAATAATGTTCCATGATAAAAAAAAATTGTACCCTGGACAGCCATTGTTTCTTTTCCTTATTGGACATTACTGAGACATAATATGCACAGCCACCAGGAGGAATGTTAAAGATGGATGAGCCTTGTCAGTTATTTCCTGGAATGACAAATTGGCTCTGCTGTTCTGAAAACTGAAAAGAATGAGGGGGGCAGGGGGGTCCCTGTCAGCCTGGAGGTTGTTTGAGAAGCCACTGCCACTTGAATTGTATGATAATAACCCTTAGGGTGGTTCAACAAAGAGAGGCCATATTCTCAAGGAGTTATCTCTAAATGTATTCAGGGATATTCTGAGGTATATTAACACTTCAAGGACAATTCACAGGTGTTTTTCCATTTACTTCAATGGTCCTACATTCTTATAAGAGATAAGTGATGGGGAAGGTGAAGAGTATGGCTCAAAAATAGTAGGGCTCAACAATGGAAGGGTGGCAGAAGAGAGCAAGCTTCAAGCTGGGGCTTCAAAGTACTAATTTATTGTGTGAAGATTGTTTAACACATCTGCCTTATTCTAGTGTGACCCATCCAGTATATTGTCGACCAGTGATTGGGCTTCTCTACATGAGACTTTTATTTTACACTCTTGATTGGTCACTCCCGTCTCTTTGCTGGTCCTTTACACAACGTTGCCAAATTCTAGGGCCTCTCCCATGCTTTCTGGCCATTATAGTGGCTTTATTCTCAATGGAGAAAACGCAATAAGAAAGTTTATTGCACTTTGAAGCGCCCCAACATCTGATGAATTTCTTGCTATATTGCAGCTATACCACAATGCCATCTAATGGCTGTACAATGAAACATATAGAACCTGCCCAGAATGAAAATCCCTGGAGGGGGAGAAATACATGCAAAGAAGCCAGTCTTAATCCTGCAAGGAACCTGGAAGCAGAAGCCCCAATAACAGTACAGGATTTTAGTCTCATGTAGAAAAGCCAATTATTACATTTTTATTGTTATGTTTTTATGTTTATATTATTATTGTTCACTTCGTTAATTGACTAGAAAGTGGCATATAAACCCGTTTAAATAAATACTAACACAACTCAAAGTATGTGTCAAAATGAGACATGTGACAACCCATTGGTCAAAATGCATTGGGCAATCTCCACATAAGGCATTGCCACTTGGAAGCACCAGCCTTGCCCCTTCCTTTGATCTTTCTACTACATAAGCATTAAACATGATGTGAATTGTCTTTTAAGCAATTAATGGACACATGTATTTCTTTTAAAATCTAGGTAGACATCGCTTATTCTGTTTTTACCTCAAACATGAAGGATTACAAATGCCATCACACAAACCCCAGTGGTAATCTCTACACTTTTTAGAAGTGCAATTTCTCCACTGACATGGATCACACAGAGTAGAATCCATAAAGAAACCTGGAAGGCAGCAGAGGCCCCATCCCACGTTATATAGGCTGTAGGCTGACCATATGAAAAGGAGGACAGGGCTCCTGTAACTTTAACAGTTGTAGAGAAAAGGGAATTTCAGCCAGTATCATTTTTATGCAATTAGTTCCTGGTGATATTCCCTCTTCATCACAACAGTTAAAATTGCAGGCACTATACTAGAGTGACCATATACAAAAGAAGCCAGGGCCTCTGCAACTTTAGCTGCTATGATGAAGAGGGAGTTTCACCAGGAACTAATTGCATACAAATGACACCGGCTGAAATTCCCCTTTCAATACAACTGTTAAAGTCACATGAGCCCTGTCCTCCTTTTCATATGGTCAGCCTAACATTATATGATACTTTGGAGATTGCTTGTTCCCAGTAGTGCAGCTAGGGCTGGACCTTGGAGCCAAAGTCCAGGACTCTGCAGCCGAGAGGTTCCCCAAATGACCACCTAGAGAGTGGCAGATAGAGAAGCAAACTCCATTTTATCCACGAAGTCACCATGGTGTTATTGTTTAAATGCGTTCAAAATGCAAAACTGCCCATGCTCAGGATAACCTAAAGGTGCGGTGAGGGTGGGGGTGGTTAAAACCATTAATCCCAGGATCTAAAGTTACCTAGCTGTACCATTGCTTGCTTTAATGTCCACAAACAGTCTTAAGAAATCATAGGGCTAGGATGGATCATTTTGAAGGGGACCAAATCCAAGTACATGTACATGCTGAAAGCACATACTTTTCTTTGAATAAAATTGCCCTAGGCCAGGACAGGTCAAAGATAATTAAATATCTAATTGAAGCTTCAATAGTAAGAGCAAAGCAGCTCCTCAGCACACACTATACCTAATCACAATTCAGCCAATGCTGGTCAGGCCAGTGGGCTAACAGACAGTATATCATTTTATGAAAGTTAACTGGTGTGTTCATAATTGGCCCTTATTGTGCAAACATGCATTTTGCTTAGTGTGATGGGCCAGGCACACAAGGTTTTTCTTACCTTAAGTTTCTGCCTTGCTCCCAATCTATTTATCCCACCCCCAAAGAAACAAACCCTATAAAAGCCTCCAGTAGACTACCACTATGTAGTTCTTGTCCATGACTAGAATACCTTATTCATATCCTCTTAAGAAATGAACCCAACAATTTCTGGGTAACATTTCTTTATTTGATTTCTATCTTTTTTGCTCCAGAAGTATCCCCGAGGCAGTGTACCTACCATATACACTACCATATAGTCCCTTCCCTGAGACTCTGTGGCGGTGAGGGTGGCGAAGAGACAGTCCTTCTCCACCAGCATTACATCTTCACAGTGTCGTCCGACGGAGCTTTTCCGGGTGGTTCGTGGCCTGCTACACTCTGGGCCAGGGTGAGAGATGGTGGAACCCTCGGTAGCACGCTGTGACAAGTTTGCCCAGCATTTTAAAGATAAAGTCGCTCAGATTCGTCTTGAATTGGACACCATGCTCAATGCAGCTCCGCTAGCAGAGGCGTTCAGAGCACCGTCTGGTCCAGTTTTATTGGATGAGTTTCAGTTATTGAGGCCTGAGGATGTGGACAAGATGCTTGGCCAAGTCTTGACCCTTGCCCATCGTGGCTAATTACATCAAATAAGGAGGGGACTGCCGGCTGGGTCCAGGAGGTTGTAAATGCCTCCTAGAGAGAGGGAGTGGTGCCGGCCTCATTAAAAGAGGCAGTAATCAGACCAGTCCTGAAAAAGCCTAACCTGGACCTGGAAGATGTTAACAACTATAGAACGGTGGTGAACATTCCTTTCCAGGGCAAGGTGCTTGAGCGGGTGGTTGCAGGACAACTCCAGACATTCTTGAATGAAACAGATTATCTAGTTCCATTTCAATCGGGTTTCAGGCCTGGCTTTGGAACAGAAACTGCCTTGGTCGCCCTGTGGGATGACCTTTGCCAGGAGAGGGACAGGGGAAGTGCGACCCTGTTGGTTCTCTTGGACCTCTCAGCAGCTTTCGATACCATCGACCATGGTATCCTTCTGGATAGGTTGTTTGGGCTGGGAGTTGCAGGCACTGTGCTGAAGTGGTTCTGCTCCTACTTGGATGGCCATTTTCAGAAGTTGGTTCTGGGGGATTATTGCTCTGTGCCGTGGCATTTAAGCCATGGGGTTCCACAGGGCTCTATTTTATCCCCTATGCTGTTTAACATATACATGAAGCCGCTGGGAGAGGTTATCCAGAGATGTGGGCTGAGATGTCATCAATATGCGGATGACACCCAGCTCTACCTCTCATCAAACCCAGGTGAGGCAGTGGCTGTTCTGAATCAGTGCCTTGGTACGGTAATGGACTGGATGAGGGCTAACAAACTGAGACTCAATCCAGACAAGACGGAGGTACTGTTAGCGGGTGGTTTGTCTGTCCGGCGAGGTGATGTTCACCCTGTTCTGGAGTGGGTTGCACTCCCCCTAAAGGATTGGGTCCGTAGTTTGGGGGTGCTCTTGGATCCAGAACTGTCACTTGAGGCACAGGTGAACTTGGTGGCAAAGAGCACCTTTTACCAGCTTAGGCTGATATACCAACTGCGCCCTTATCTGGACAGAGATAGCCTAGCTATAGTTATCCATGCTCTCATAACCTCTCGTTTGGATTACTGCAGTGCATTGTTTGTGGGGCTGCCTTTGAAAATGCTCCGGAAACTTCAGCTGGTACAAAACAGGGCAGCCAGATTGTTAATGGGGACTGGCCAATGAGACCATATTACGCCAGTCCTTTTCCAATTTCACTGGCTGCCGATCCAGGTCCGGGCCCAATTCAAAGTGCTGGTACTAACATTTAAAGCCCTAAACGGCTTGGGTCCAGGATATCTAAAGGAACGCCTCCTCCCATATGTACCTGCCCGGACCCTAAGATCATCTACAGTGGTCCTTCTCTGTGAGCCCCTGCCAAAGGAAGGAGGCAGGTGGCCACAGCTTTCTCTGCTGTGGCACCCCGGCTGTGGAATGAGCTCCCCAGAGAGGTTCGCCTGGCACCTACTTTGCACTCTTTTCGTCGCCAGGTGAAGACCTTTTTATTCTCCCAGTATTTTAACAGTTAAATTAACTCAATTTTAATCCTTGCTGTTTTAAATTTGTATTTTAATCTGTATTAATTTTTGCTGCTTGGTTTTATTCTGGTTGTGTTTTTATATTGTATGTTATTTTGTTTTTTAGATTGTGGTTTGTTTTATATTTTTAAAAATGATTTCATGGTTTTAATTTTTGTGAACTGCCCAGAGAGTTTCGGCTATAGGGTGGTATAAAAATGCAACAAATATATAAATAAATAAATAAATAAATAAATAAATAAATAAAGTTGATTTCTATCTTTTTTTGCTCCAGAAGTATCCCCGAGGCAGTGTACCTAACATAATACAGTACCATATAGTCCCTTCCCTGAGGGGTACAGGTCTTGTTACAGCTCTATATTATATGTAGGGAGGCAAAGCACCCCCCTCCCTGCCTAGCCTGCCTTTCAGTCCAAAAGACGACGCCCTTGCTTCCTCCACCACAAGAAGTTACTTGACTTGAAAGTATGGCATGTGCGCTGTTGTGATTGGTACTTAAGTTCTAGGAGGAGATCTTTTGGACTGTCCAGAGCTAAATCGACATTATTTATAGAGGTATTGAAGTGCACGGATAGCTGTTGGGGCACATTACACGTTCCATATACCAAATTTTATTCCCAATTTTCCAAAATACCAGAAGAAATGGCAGTGTGTATCCTATGAGATAGAAATGTGCAAGAGGGATATAGAGTTACAATGATGGGATCATAATGATTTGACAAAAGTGAAGATCCGGCCCAGGTTACTGAGCATGTGCAGTGAACATGCATGCTCAGAACATGGCCCTATGCTTTCCAGTAGGAAGTTTCAGAGTCTCACAGGGCACTTGGTAACTCTGTAAGATTTGCTGATTTTGAGTCCAATGGTGGTGGTCAAGCAGAGAATTTAGAGCACTGTGGAAGCTGCTACTAAATGTCTTGAACCGATTACAACCATTTTATGCGCTTTGTAAGATCTTTGGGGTTATGTTTTAGCTAGTCCCTTTCCTTGCCTCCATTCCTCAAGTCTCCCTGCCTCTCTCCAGGCTTGTTGTTTTCTTTGGTATAGTCAAGATCTAAGGAAAAGTCCTGTTTTAAGGCTCCTAATTTTGAATTTTAGTTTGAAATTGTAATCAAATGCTGAGAGGCCAAAGAGTAGCCTGTGCCCCTGTGTTTCCCGAGTATATGAGAACCAACCAGAAAGTGAAGTGCTTGGGTTTCCACTTCAGCTCTATTTATTTTCCTTTCCTCCTTTAAATTTATCCATTTCTGTCCTAGGCCCACCATTTTCACCAGCACTCAGCTTTCCCCTTGGTAAATAGTAATAATGCACAACCGTATTGGCCAGAAGGCTTTATCCAGTGTTGGGAGTGGGGGTCACATGCATGCACGCACGCACACACACACACACACACACTACACCACACACACACTACGGTGGTGGTAGGGGAAGGCTTTAACCTTACCCACATCTCAGTGATCCCACGGGAAGATTGCAGGTTGTTAGCTGTGCATAAATTTCCTGTGTACATGCCATAACTTTGGAAAAGGTCCCTTTGGTCTTGTGCATGTTTTCACATGCGTATACATGTGAGTATGCATGTGAACAGAGGATGTGTGGCAACAGTAGCCTGTTCTAGACAAGGTTGCACTCCTCCTGAAAGAGGTGTGGGGCTTGGAACTGCTCCTTGATCCAGCTCTGTCACTTGAGAACCTGATGGCCTTGGTGGCCAGGAATGCCTTTCACCAGCTTTATCTGGTTTCCCAGCTTTGACCATTCCTGGACAGGGATAGTGTGTGCATGGTAGTACCTCGTTTTCTGGTAACATCCCAATTGGATCATTGTTATGACTTGTACATGGGGCTGACCTTGAAGATGACTCATGTTTCAGCCGGTGCAGAATGCAACAGGCAGAATTGTAACCGGTACAGCCAGGTGGAATCAGATGACACCAATTTTGAAGGAGCTCCTTATTTGCTTCCAAGCTCAATTCAAGATACTAAAAGTGCTTACCTACAAAGCCCTAAATGGCTGTGCCCCAAATATCTGATGAATATCTCTTTCTATATCAGCTTGCTCATGTCTGAGATAATCAGGGGAGGCTCTTCTCCAAGGACCTTGGGCACTTTATGTGTTGTAGTGCTCTAATTAGGAAATACCCAACGCATGGAGGTATAGCTGGTGCCAGCATTGCAATCTTTCCAGTGCCAACTCAAAACCATTTTGTTTGCTCAGGCATTGATTGAGACGATTTGTGGGTTTGCTGTTCCCTACTCACCCTTTGGTCTTATCATCACGATACTGTTATATTGTTTTTGTTGCAAATTATATGGCGAATGTGACCATATTCTTGTACATGCCCTGGTACTTGCAAGGATGAAGGGTGGCTCAAAAATATTTTAAATAAATAATCGATTCCCTTAAATCCCCCACTTCCCAGATTCTCTGAATCTGGGCAAAATGTTGATCTCGTAGTTACAGCTTCTGAACATATCCATCAAAATGCAAAATAAATAAAATGCCTGTTCTCATGTCTCATGTCCTTCCATTTTCCCAGCAGGCCTAAAAACGTATACTTATATACCACGTAATATAATAAAAAAAACCCGCTAAGTGGGATAAACTAAAATGTAATACAATATAAAATGTTATAAAATAATAAATAATGAAAAACATAACAGCTGAAACAATAAAACAGAGCTGTATCCTAGTCTATTACAGTCCAGGGAAAGCCTGTGTAAACAGATTTTCAAAAGCCATGAAAAACTTAATGCCTCTCTAACCATGTGTGGGACAGTGTTCCAAGGGGTGATATTTTTGGTATTATCTGGCAACATTGTTCTCTGAAGATCTCAGAGGTCGACTGGGTATATATAGGGGAAGGCAATCTAGGTAAATACCCCTCTGCATCCCTCTTTCTCATAATGCTTTCCCCTCCATCCTTGTCCCTCCCCTTCTCCAACAACTGATGGTCTCATAAAACCATGGAGGCTGCATCTGTTCCACTTTTGCACCTTGAGAAGCCTGACATAGAGAAAGGAGAAGCCACCTGCCATGTGTCTATCAAACTCTCTGCACCACTGCAGTCCCATCCTGAACCCAGCGGAAGCCAGATTGTACTTGGATGTGGGAAGGGATCTCTATCATCCATTGCCTAGCAACAAAGAAAGGGCATGTGTGGCAAAGTCAAAGCTTTTATTGACTGGCATCCAGGAGGGAGATCTTGAAAGTGTGTGGGACTGTCAACCAGTCACTTCAGAGGCTCTACAGACAGCAGGTTAGCAGATGTTAGACTTCCTCCTGTTGTATCAATGGTACCATATTTCTAATTCCACCAGCACATCAGGGTTTTCACAAAATCCTAAACCCCATCAGCCAGCAAGGGGCTGTCTACATGCCCTATTTACCCCTAGGTAGCTGTGCAGTGGCGCTGCGTCGGTTATATGGTGCAGTAGCAGACTTGCAAACACACCAGGGTTTCTCCCCGAAACTGTGCCTTAGAAAATCGCAGACTTACTGTGACTTTTTCCCTTTCTTCCAAGTTCACCACCATATTTCCACTGTCTGTTGGTGGTGATCTCACTTCATGCGGATGCTGGGGGCGTTCTGGTGGCAAATTGAGGTCTGTGGTAGGTTGCCTGGGGTGTGGGATGGCAGGGTGGATGGCAGGGGTCATGCTCCACGAGCCCAATGGCCACCATAAAGCCCATGCTCCCTCCTGCTGTGGGGACTGACTGTTCTCACCCCGCAGCAGCAATGTTACAGGGTTTCTAAGGAGCACGTGGCCAAAGCACCACTGTAAAAACACCCTGCAGATCATGAGTATACAATTAGCCTTTACCGACACTCTGATTCCCAATCAAATCTGTGGGGCAACCAAAGTGAAGAAATAAGATAGTGCACCATAGAGATTTGGTGTGACTCCTACATTTTGTATTATGATCCTGCCTCCCATATAGCAGTGAACAGCAGAAATTAAGGCTGTGTGCAGCTCCTGTCTTTTCCACCTCTATGACTAAAGCTTTCAGCCCAAATTTTCTCCCTTTAAAATAAATATTATTCTTAACATGAACATTTCCCACTTACAATAAAACAGTTCAGTGAAAACTATATCCAAAACCTAAACAAAGTAAAGCACTTTTGTTGAAGATTTTATGCTTTGAATAATTTAGTTTATTATTCTTGTGGCTGCTAAATATTCAAATGACTTTAGGAATATAGATCACAATGCCTGATTTGAGCTTTCAACAGATCAGCAGCACGTAAGGTACACTATAACACAGCTGGACTTAAAAAAAGAAAGAGATGCCATTACTTAAAGAAAGAGCATAGAAAAACTTGCTATTGTATAGGTGTTAGACAAGGAAAAACATATTGGGCAAGATCTAAGCTTTTTGGGGCAGGTAGTAACCATTTGTCAAGACAACACAGGTGACTGTATTCCCTCTCAATCTATGATGAAAGTGGATTACATGTTTTTCTAGAGTTTTAACATTTTACTCAATGGGCCAAATTAGATAAAATGATAGTGATGTCTGGAACTCCCATCTCTTTATATTTTTGTAAAATGCAGCCACAACTCAAGACTGCATGCTAGCGGAGGCTTTCTCCCTGCGTCATTACCCTGTTGAAAATCACCATTCTGCAAGGAAAACCTATCATTAGGGAAAACATGGGCACTCCTGGCAAATAACAGCTTATGCAGGGGAGATTTTCATTGGGAAAACTGGTGTGTATGTGTGTGTGTGAAAACAATTGCCTTTTGCCCAGAACCATGGTCCAAAGCAAAATCAGGGCTGTCTGTGACTTTTTTATGAGACATGAGTTTTAATCATGGATCACCATCATTGTGGCTAGTTAGACTGAAGGATTAGTGATAATTGTAGGTAAAACCTTTTCCCCTTGAACTCCCATTAATGTTTTGCCAGTATTCCATACCTTTCTAGTCCTTTCCTCTAAGGGTTGAGTATACTAGAGGCATTCAAAATGCAGCTGAACAGTCATCTGTCAGGTATGCTTTAAGGTGGATTCCTGCATTAAGCAGGGGGTTTGGACTGGATGGCCTTATAGGCCCTTTCCAACTCTACTATTCTAGAATTCTTTGATTCTATGATAATCCCATTTCTTTTTCTGACTTATAAATAGTCAAGGTTAGGTCTTATTTTCATTTTATTTATTTATTACATTTTTATGTTGCCCATCAGCCGAAGCTCTCTGGGCAGTGCACAATTAAAAACCATAAAATATAGCAAGTATAAATTTAAAACATTAAAAAGTTAAAAAGGCAATAGAAAACCAGCTACATTAAAAACCAGAGAAAGCCTGTGTAAAAAGGTATGTCTTCAGGAGGCAATGCTTGGTCCCATTGCACAGGTTTTGTGGTGGTATAAGCATTCTCAGATTAGAAAGTAGGCATGTGGAAGTGGTAAACAGTTGCTACTTCTTTTTACCCATTTCGTCTGAGAGATTTAGTGTTTCTACACAGTAGAAATCTGATTGATTGCACAACCAATGGCAACATCTGACAGGTTATGACAGGCTCCTTCTTGGGAGACAACTCATTAGGTGACAGTGGTAACCTAAAGTTACCACTGCCAAAATATCAGATTCCAGAATTGTTAATTCCAAGGGTTGCTGCTGCAGGGTGGCGGCAGGTAATCCCCACAAACGAAGCAGCATGGGTTTTCTGGCGGCCGTTTGGCTCACTGGGCCCACCCTCTGCCCAGCTTCGGGCGTACCAATCAGAGGTTGCCTTCGGCCCAGGAAGTTCCCCAGCTCGATGCCAGAACGAGGTCAGATGGCTAAAGAGCCATGGTGACCCCACTCCAGCAGGAAAAGTGGGGGTAAGTCCCTGACATTTTCAGTGCACAGCTTTCTATTTGCTCCCTGGTGGCTGTGAATTGGCGGCAGTGTCATATAACCGACGCAGCACTGTTTCGCAGCCACCGCAGGGCAAAGATGTTTAGACAGCCCGGAAAAAACACTACCAGAAAATAAGCAGAAAAATAAGCATAAGGGTTTAAAATAATTTAAATAAAACAGATAGCTTTCCACTTATTTAGCAGTCAGCTCTATTCATAAAATAATGAGCAAATTTCATGAGCGATTGATGAAAAACTGAGATAAATTTCCAAATGTATAGTGTGACAAAGATTATCAAAATAACCTTAGCACCGTCCACTTGCTAGATTCCACATTTTATGTAATTCTTCCCACAACCCTTTCCTTTGCGAGTCGATACTCATTGATAGGTTGCTAATTGGACCAGTATTCCCGCCACACAAATAAATGGGACGCTATATAGAGTATATGCAATTTGATTTTATGAGATTGTTAATCTGCCCAATAGCAGACTGCCTGGGCGGATGGTGCAACTGCGTCCTTCTGGAGACCCTCACTAGTACAAAGAGAGCAGCTGGCCTGAGTGAAGGCTCGTGTTTCACGACAGGTCAAGGGGGAGACAGCGAAGGGAGCTGAAGACGCTGAGGGAGCCAGAGCGCTCAGACTGATGAATGACAGAATCACTCGTGTGTGCGTGTGCGTGTGTGTAAACATGGAAGCGTCATAACTCCCTGCTCTGCCTGCGTCCGGCGCACACCGGCAGACTGAGGAGGGGAAGACGCGGCGCCTTCAGCCAGAATGTGACATGTGGGCGGGGGGGCTGTCGCGAACCAAAAGAAAGCGCCTTTTGCCCAATCCTAGCGTGAGCGGCTTCTCCATCATTGCGGCTCTCGCCTCAGCCTTTCGCCGGCGGGGCGGTGACGTCATCGTCCATGGCCCCGCCTCCTCCTCCTCCTTTTTCCCACCCCACCTCTGCGAGCGCGCACCCGTGCGGGCGGGAAGAGGAGAGGCTTGTTTCGGTGTGCTTGCGAGAGGGTGTCGGGGGCGCGTACGGCGACGGCTTGGGCGCCATGTTGGAAGCTTGCTGAGCCCGGCCGCCGGGGACTCTGTGTTTCTCTTTCCCTGTCTCCCTCTCTCCGTTTGTGTGGTGGAAGCTGAGCCACCGTCGCTGCGCGGCTGCTGGCTGCCTGTTTCCTGTGAGGCCCGGGGGGCAGGGCAGGAGGAGAAGGGCGAAGAAGAAGAGGTAGCGGCGGATCATGGATGTCGAGAGACTGCAGGAGGCACTGAAAGGTGGAGGCTGTGGGGACTTTTGGGGGGGGGGAGGGGGTTACCCCGAGGTCACGGGGGGAGGGGAGGAAAGGGGCAAGCCGCCGGCCTTGGGGATGAGGAGATAAGGCCTGATCCTCGGTCTTGGGGCAGCCACATAAGAACCTCCAGAGAACCCCTGTGGGAAGGGAAGATACTTTTCTGTCTCCTTGGGTGAGGGGAGCGGGGAGGAAGAGAAGATGGGTAGATGGAGTCCCATTTCTCGCCTCCAATGTCCCGCCAGAGTCTGAGCAGTTCTGTTCGGCGGGCCCTGTTCAGTGCTTGAAAGTATCTGTGGCAAGGGTTGTAATATAACGACCCTAATATGACCCACACACCAGTGGTTTCCCCTTCCTCCCATTCCATCTGAATATTCCACTCTTTCCTTAAAGGACCTTTGGAATCTCTTTTTCTACATTATCTGCACTTTCTTCCATATTTGATGCCTGTGTTCCCTTGTAATTTCCTTCCCTTTATTCTATTTCCTGTTACTTTTTCCTTCCATATTCTGTCCCGCACCCACACCAACAAATCACTGGATTGCTTTAGGTAGGTGGCCTAGTATTAGAAACTAGCTTTGAAAGACAAGGTGAAAATCAACTTCCCAGCTATTAATATGTATTTGATATCCTTCAAAGGTTTCTAAGGCCTTGTTCTGGGGTGTGTGTATGTATTTAGTATATGGGGTAGCAGGAGGGTGAGATGGTGTTTAACAAGCAAGGCGTGCTATAAATACCCCCCCACCCAATTTCTTCTGGTTTTTTGCAGATTTTGAAAAGAGAGGGAAGAAGGAAGTGTGTCCAATACTGGATCAGTTTCTTTGTCATGTTGCCAAGACTGGAGAGACAATGTGAGTGATTTTAATTGACTGATAACTTCTTTCTATGTTCTCGGGCAAGTCAGAAAGTAAGTTAGCAACCAGGTGCTTTTCAAATGTTGGAATACTTAATTAGTTATATTTCTCTATAATTCCAAATTAAGAACCCTGCAATTTAAGTATTTCTCAAGTTCTTCTGTTCAGATAACTTTCTTACAGACTTAAAAATTGCTGTACTTACCCATCAAAGATTGAGAAGTAGTTTTCTAACTGCCTGTGATCCTTCCTAGTGTTGTTTATCAGCTTTATTTGATCCTAGTGAATACAGTAAACATGATCCTTTCTCTTCGGGCTTTATATCTTTCTGATTCCTGCTTTCATAGGCAAAAACTGGAAATGCATTGTGTATTTTGCAATCAGTTTTCAAAGTTGTGAGTTAAGTCAAGCTACAACATTAAGTGATGCTATTGCTACATTTTGCTGCTGCTTGTGTGAAAAGGTAGGCTTATGTGGGGTTTCTTGCACAAAGGTAGACATGAACTGTTTTGCTCTTCATTAATTTTTGATCTACTAGCTAGTATTGAGTCAGGCAACAGTAATTCTGCATGATGGCAAAACGAGTTTGTTAGCATTACATAAATATGTGCGCAAATCAAGTCCAAAGTCTGAGACAGTGTCACCCTTAATCAGCAATGGGAAGTGCTCACACGAGACCCTTTTTGTGCATGCGCTTCTTGATCCAGAAGTAGAGCCATGCATGGAAGTCTGCTTAAGCAAACTTTTATTGGTCATTTTCAGACAAAATTTACAGATAGGGAATTATTGCTAAGAAAGACATTAAAGAAAAGAAAAAAAACTACTACAATGACAGGCAGTACTTTCCCAGGGTTACAACAGGAGTCTTTCACAAGTTTGCCTAGAGATGCCAAGGATTGAACTTGGGCCTTGTACATCCAAAGTATGTCCTTTAACTGAGCTACAGCCTTTCCCTTTTGGTTGCAGAAGTCAAAGGACAGAGTGCAGTGCAGTTATTGAACACACTTGTTTGTATATCTGGGTTAGAGTTACTTAACTATTTCACTTCTCTGGGATAATCTCTAATGCTACTCTGACTTTTTATTGGCTCACTGCCTAACAGGTAGGGAAAAGATCTCCAGTGTGTACTGTTAGTGAGTGCTCATTTTCTTGCTTCCAGTCTGTCATAGTGGTAGAGGGTAATGCTAACATGCATGCTTCAGCAAGGAATGCTTATTTCAAGTGGATATTGATCTTTCAGAGCTTACCTCTAGCTTATAATAGACAACTTACTTTCGCTTTGTGATACTGGGTTTGGGGGAAAACTGAAGTTTAGCAAAATAAGAAAAAAATGTAGCTCTTGACTTTTCCTAGGATGTATATGTTAAACCTAAATTACACAAAATAATTCTGCACTTAAAAATATTTTAAGATTTTTGTTTTTGTCATCCTTGCATGGTACAGCTTGCCCAGGTTCAATTATTTATACTAATATGATACAATGTAACAATTATTATAGCTTCTATATTTCTGATTTGTAGATTCAGTTTTTTATTTTGGCCAAATTCACAATAACCTGGATTTTTTTTTAAAAAAAATCTGAGTTATTGTGAATGTGGAAGCATGCTAGTGTGCAGCAGGAGCGACTAAACAACCCGGGGGTGTTTGCCATGAACCTCTGGCTTGTTGGGAGGGAGAGAGACCAGAGTCCCTTGTTCACATGTCATGATAAACAACCCAGGGATAGAGTGTCCATCTGTCCTTATATGTTAACAGAAATATCTTTGCTGCTGTTTTTGTTTTGCTTTACTACCAGCACACTGTTGTACTCACAATAACCCTGACTTTTTTTTTAATTTCAGGATTATTGTGATGTGTGGACAGGCCATACTTTATTGTAGCTTGGATCACATCTGTCCTTATATGTTAACATAAATATTTTTGCTGCTATTTTTGTTTTGCTTTACTGTCAGTATTGATCCTCAAAAGTTTTTGGCTTTGGAAAGTACATGTATAGGGCAGTAACCAACACTGTTTGTGTGCTTCTGCTAATTATGTTTTGCCAGCGGGGCCCACCACTGGTGCAAAACAGGATGTTAGCGCTTTCTAGAGCAACCCCGGAACTGAGCCAAACGATTCATTTTTGGAGTGGGACAAGTCAGTGGAGCTTCCTTCTGTGAGCTCTGTTGACCTGTTCCAGAAACGAGTTGTGCTCGTTTCCAGTTGTTTTAAGAAGTGCTAGCTTCCTGTCACACTGGTGTGGGTCCTGCTGGCACTTGGGTAGCATTGGATGCTGCCCATAGTATCTTACATTTTCGGTATCTGAAGATTGCATTATATTTCAGGATAAAATATTAAAGATATATTTTCAGAATTATTTACAAGAACCTCTTTAGTGTTATTTTAGTTTAAAAGCTGTAATAAGAAACACATGATTAAATCATTTAAAAAATACCTGTAGATATGTAAATTGATTTAATGTTTCTCCAAATGAAATGTTAAATATGTTATTTTAAAAGAACGCTTAGGAATTTACTGAAAGGAGAATAAACAGAATTTGAACATTCAGTTTTGAGAAATTTGGAGCATAGTATACATTTTAACTCTGAAAGGAACTCTACAATTGTTTAAAAGATGTAGACCATCAATGGATCATACATTTACTTTGTTATACTCAGCTGAACTATTGTCAATAGTCAGATTTGTGTTCCATATTTAGCCCCTTAATGTTTCTTCGGTATTTTCTAGGTACATAGCTTTTAAAAACATTTTCTAGAAGTAGCATGAGCTCTCTTGATGAATAGTTCTATTAGTTTGCATCAGTATGAGATGAGAGAAAATTAGTTTGCATCAGTATGAGAAAATGAGAGAAAATTTACCTGAAGGTACAATGAAAGTGTGCTTAGGTTTAAGGCATGGTTTCTTTGTAAAAAGTGTTTGTGTGTTGGATAGCTGGACTTTGTAAATATGCTATTGCTCTTGTAGCATAGTACTGCTCTATCTTGTCCATGGTAAGTGTAGCTGAGTCACAGTTCTTACAGTTAATTGGTCAAAGCTATACATGAATGAGAATGCTTATGTCCCACCTGCTTGTTGCTTCCGCTTTGCATCTAGTTTAGTAAACAACAGTTCCTGGGTTGTTTGGTGTGACGTATGAACCCGGCACTCTGGACTGCTGAGGAAGAAATAGCCCAGCATTTTAAGCCAACAACAAACCATGCATGAAAACTCTGGGTTGTTTCTCCCTCAGACATTGCAGCAAAGAGGCCAGGAACTGATTAGGCGAGGAGCAGGGTGTGACAACCATGGATTGTTGTTACATGCAAACTGGGTCATGGTGTGAGTTTTCTAATCTTTTATGATTCTCTTGGTTCATAGTAGCTCATAATTTGGTATTCCATGTCCTTACAAATGACCTTGTATGTATAGCTATGGAAGGGGCTTGAGTGGGGACAGAAGGAAGACCCTTGTGTTAGTTTTGTACCCCTGTATTAGGATTATTGCTCTTTTTATTTATAATCCTTTGGTTTTCTATGGCCTTATGCTAATTGAGATGATAAAACTGTTTCTGGGCTGTTGGGGACTTATATGGATTAAATGTCTCTCTATACCAAAACAAAATACCTCCAAGAACATAGAGAAGTAGGAGTCAGAGAAAAGGTTAGGCTACAAACCTCCCTGATATCTAGTTTTCTGTGTGAAGGGAATTTTTGTATGGAAGAGCTTTAAGTCATAGGAGTATAGTCTGAAGTGGTACAGCTTGACGAAGGATTGCCATTTCACTGTGCAGGAGCTGATAGCATTAGGACATACAATTTCCTGTTCTTAGTTTGGACAGCATATGTTGTATATTGCAAATTAGTTTAAGGTACTGAATCTCTAAGTAATCATATAATATAGGAGTATAGCCTGCCTTAACAACAGAGTTTGTTTATGGGTTTCTAAGGGTTAAATAGTTAGGAGACATGGTTGTCTAGAAACTTGGTTGAAATATAACAAAGCTGGAGACCAGGCTTGTTCATAAATACAGTTATTATCTTGCACAAAGATTTTACAAATTTAGTGCTTTGTTGAAGCTACTGGGGCAGTTAGATTTGTACAATGTACTCTGTTGTAAGGGAGAACTCTGAAGATACTCTGACAGAAGTGTGTTAGAAGGTACGGTTATTTGATCTTTTTCATGTATAGGAAAAGACTGACACATTTAGGGCAACTATCAGGCAAACTAAAGTTCATTTGGAAAAGTAAGCTAACTGGGCTTGAGCTACTGGTATTGCAAACTTATACTCCCTAAGGCTCCATAACAACCTGGCATTTTATACCAGGCTTTTAACATTTTGGCCTAACTTTTGAGGGATAGATGTTCACCTTCTGTGCCACTACAGGTAGTGAAAGAAACTCTTATACACAGGAAATCCAGAGAAGAGATTGGGATGCTGGAGATTGGTATGTGTGCATCCATGATGACATTTTCTATTTATATTTCCCTTATGCCAAATTTACAAACTGCTTTGGAAGATTAAAATGCACATTGGACAGGAACGGTGAGCTGTGAAGAACATCATTTGAAATGGAGGAAGAGTATTTAGAGCATCATCTTGTGAGTTGCATCCTCAATGATTGTAAGCCTGGAAACCCAGAGACTTATAAGAATCCTGTGCAGGACAGGAGGAGCGGTGGAGGTGATCTTTGCCACCCTGTCTTCCCACCGTGTGTTTTTCACTAGATGGGCTTTTTCCCTGACTAGTGGAGGTTTTGGAGGGGGAGTCAGAAGTGCAGGATAGCTTGTATCCTGACCTCTCTGATCTCCTTGCCGCTGACTGAATGCCCCCTTTCCCCCTCTCCAAGGTTGAGACCTCAGAGGCCAGCCAGCATGGTTCTTTCCTTGCTGGCTGCGAGGGGAGGGAGGATCTTGGATTTCCTCCTCTGAAGGAGAATATGAATAATTTTGTAGCCCCTCAGACGTTGTCTAGGGGCCATAGGATTGCTCTGTCCATGTTGAATTCAGCTGTCTGAGAGGCACAGTTAGAGGCGTAAAATTTCTAGAAATTTTGGAGCCATGGAAAAAGTTTTTTTCTGTTTTTATTCAAGGAAAAACAGAAATTTTGGGAAAAAATTGAGAAACGTGCAACATTAGCAGTTTTTGCAGACTGAGAGTCACTTTGTTACTTTAGGATCATAAAATGTAATTAGGTACAAGTTGGTTTGGCATAACATTATCACATTTGGTATATTAAAAGTACAGTGTACTCAAACAATTATTACAAATTGAATTTATATTTTTAAATTTTTACTTTTTTTTTTTTGTAACAAATGGAGCTACAAACTCCTGAACTGTAAGGAATGTCTGAACTTTAAGGAACCTCTTTGGTTTTGCCAGTTTATGAGGAGCAGGCAAAAACAATTTAAAAAAAACCCAGAAGAAACCATCAGCATTAGTAACAAAGAAAATTATTTATGTCTCCGCTAGTTTTCCACAGTGTCAAGCAGACAAAGCACCCATTCCCATAAAAAGTTTTTAGAAATCATTTGGAGAAGTAAATATATGAACACTTTGTCTTAAACATTGTATTCATCATGCTAAATAAAACATTCCATAATCTATTTTTGTTTCATTTTGTCCAATTTTGGGGGGCGGTGTGTGTGTGTGCAGAAGCTTCCGGGAAAAACTTTTTTATCTGAATTTTTCTGGTTTTTTTCAAGGCTTTTACATCTCTAGGCACAGTACACTATTCAGTTGTAACATTGCTTAACCTCATAGGCAATGAAGGTTTTATTACTACTGAAACAATAGGCTTGTTCACACATCACAATGATCTGTGCTAAAACCAAGCCATGGTTGGTTAGTTAATTGTTTGCTAAGCCATGCTGCTGCTGACAGATGATCAGATGCTTGCCTTGGTTTCTCCCTTCTTTCTTTTGCCTGCTCCCAGCACATGTCTCAGGGGTCTTTGCAACATCTTATCCAAGTTTTTCTCCATTCTTGCCAGGTGGCTCTGCATCCCTTTCTGACAAGCCATCGTGCCAGGTTTGCAAGTCATAACAAGCCACTTTGAAAACAAGCTACCCTTAACAACCTAACAACAAGCCATGGGTTCTCAGGGTTGCTTATGCATAGTTAACAAACCACCCTAAGGGGAAAAAAAGGCTGGATTTGAACATCATGTCAAGCCACCCTGAAACAAACAAGGCTGACAACCCATTGTGGTTTTTCATGTTGTATGAATCATGTCCATGTCTTTGGCTTAGAGTATTTCTTTGGATTTTTTATTTTAACTACAATTATTAGACATTTTTTTTCTCCTTGTTAGAAGAGGATGATTGAACTTGGATGCGCAAGACTTATGGCTTTGTGATTTCAATTATAATTTTTAGAAACTGGAAGTTTGGATCAAGTCCAAATAACATTCTGCTTTTTAGACCATGTTCAGGCTTTATAAAACTACTCATCATGTGAATTGTTTCAACTGTATGGTTGAACAGCAAGTTTTAAACTTCCAAATAAAATCCTTGGATTTCAGGAGTGAACATATGCTTTTGAAATGCAGTTTTAACTAAAATGTAACCAGTTTGGTTTTAAGAGAAACATCACTAAAGTTCTTCTAAATTGAGGGCTGTGTGAATAGGCTGGGGAAGGCTGGTATAGGGAATGCTGTGCATTTATAAGTCACCATCATGAGCATCAAGAAAATGTGCAAAAGTGGTGTTACTTGTATATTGTGCATTTTTTGACTGGAGGACTTCCTTATGGATTGATGATCCTCAAATGATAGGTGCAGTGATGTAAGTTTTCTGGGAAATTTTGAATGGGAACAATTTTCAATGCAAATTAGGTAAATTTTCATAGGGTCTTTTGTGGCTTGTGTTGATTATTTTGCATAGGAACATTTTTAGTTTGCATCGTAAAATGCTCTGATGCCCGAGATATCTAATTTAACATGTTTATTTTATTTGTATTTAAAAAACAACAAAGCTTTTTTTTAAAGAAGAACCACATATTAAACTTTTTGTCTCAGTATACTACAAGTATTTGTCCTGAAATATTTGAAGGGAAAAATTGAAGCATGGTTAATATTATTTAAAGGTTATATTATGTACTTGTAAAAATTTAAAGACAATAGCATGTGTTACCCTAACATTTTAATTTTTTTTTAAAAAAAGAAAGGTACTGAAAACTGTTGATACACCAATTTTAGCACCCTAAAGAAATGTGCATGGTATACTGACAACCATTCATCTATTTCAAGGGTTTTCAACTCTCTTCCACTAAGGTTGTTAGAGTACCTTCAGTCTTGCTGTCACTATTTATTAGTTCCATTTCACTCTGAGATATCAATGTATTTCAAAACCATATTTATGCTAGGGTTTCATATAGGAATAATCATCTGAAAAACATTAATTAAAAATTTGAAACAGCCACACTTCCATATTATTTAATTTATTTGTAATACTTACGGATAATAAAATATATAATAAAATCTCCAAGCTGTTGCAAATATTGTATTTGCAATTGGCATACATTTATTTTTACTAATAAACTTATAAAATGGAAAATTCTCTGCAAAAAAAAAAGCACTGGAAATTTTTCTGCTCTATATCTCTGGATAGATGCTTCAAAAATGATTGCAGACCAGAAACTTTCACTGCTGTTTCAGAGCTGGTTGCTGAACACTGGTGGAATTTGGCCTTGTGAAATGTATAACTGCAGTTAATTTAGTTTCAAGAAATTTCCACAATCTCTATACTTGAAGCTCTTGTTGGTACCCAAAATTTAACTGCATGCCTGGACATGTAAGTGAGTAAAGTTCTTCCCCATCTATGTTTGTCTTACAAATGCACATTTTGTCTGAGTTGTGAATTATTGGGCAGCATGTGACAATGGAAAACAAGCAATTTGAGCATCTCTCATTCCTTTCTTTGCGATCATTAACCTAGTTAGATGCTGACTCATGCTCTTTCATTCCTCTGTACTTATTGAATCCATGCATGAACTTAACTTATTAGTCTATAAATACATACACCAGTGTTTTTTCTTTCTCTATATTTCTATCATTTTTGGTCTTGTACTTCTCATGACTGAATCTTTGAATATTTGCATATCCAGATCAATCAGATTTATCTACCAATAGCAGTTACATTTTACTCCTATTTTATGAACTAACCAGAGAGCTTCAGCTATTGAGCAGTATAGAAATGTAATAAATAAAATCAATAAATAAGACAATGTAGTATATTTTCTTTGGGAGGTGGGTTTTCTCATTTGTCAGAATCTAGCATGCAACTGAAGATACATTTAGTGCTTTATAGGTCTATCTCCTTAATGCACAGTATTAATTGCAAAGAGGTACCGTTCTTCCTTGCATAGGCACAGCACCCATAAGCCGAAGGATCATAGATTGTATGTATGTGCAGAATATACAAGAGACTGTTATGCAAAATGGAAGATATGTGCATTCTTCCTATATCCCCATTCTGTCTTTCCTCACCCCTTAACAGTCAATTTATGTGAGTTCGGAACCAAGTGGAAGAAAGGGGTGTAAAGGATGTGGGAAGTGCGCATACACCTCTTATTGTCCGGACTGACTTGCTGTGTTTGATATGTAGGAACGGGAGAAATAGAGTTTTCTTGAGCCCAGGGAAAATCTAGTTCTGTTAATTTATAGCATTGTTTGCCCTTATCCTTTCATTGGGTGAAGGCTTTAATCAGCTGGAGTAATTCAAAGTAACTGTAAAAGTACTATAGCATGTTAAAAGTACTATAGAAATTAATAGTAGTAATCCAAATAGTACTAATCCAAAATTTATTGATACAAACTTTGAATACGATCCCATAGTCTTTCTAGGCTATCCTTCTAACCTGTCCTGCAGAGGTATGTTAGTTCAACCAGCACCTGTATGTCTGTGTCCTGTGTCTCTAATCTAGGATTGGCATTCCATAAATAGTAGTTGTGCCCTGGTATTTTCAATAACAGACCTGGTAAGAATGAGTTTTTAATATTGAAATCTCCCCACTGCCCCTGCCTAGCAAAAAACACAAATACACACTTTTCTTAGACAAGCTGTGGTGTCGGGCATTGTGGAGGTTAGAGATATATCTTCATATCTGATAATTGCTCATCCAAAGTAATTGGTATTAATAAAACCAGCCTGGCAAAAATAATAATTTAGGCCATATCTGTTGATTTGCTCCACTTTGTTAATTGCATGAGAAACTAGATTTTTACTGATGGAGTGTGTCCCAGAAATGTGAATAGGTCTTTCCAGTTGCCACTGATTTAATACAGCACTGTACGCACTATGTAAAACACACATCTTATTTGGGCAACTACGTTTAGAGACCAATCTTGCCAGTTTCTGTTTCTAATCAAATAAGTAATACCCCCACCCTAAGCTGGTGAACTCTCAGTAACTTCATTAATCAATTTTTCTTTATCAGCTGATTTGTAAGCTAATTAAGGTGCTATTTAGCAACGGTTGCCTCCTGTCACAATGGTTTCTAGCCCCCCCTCCCCATGTCAACATTACAAATGTAGTTTAGAAGCAGAGTGTTCTGGGATTCAATCACAGTTGAAACAACACAGCATTGTTTGTTGAAAGAGCAGTTTACCATGTTCACTAATAGTAGCACTTCAGGCATAACTGATGATGAAAGTGACCATTTTGCAACCTCAGACAGAATGAATGAAAGGAATATTTAATCATTGTCGTTATCTAGGAGACTCAATACTTTTGTTCAATACTGATGACATAGAGAAAAACTTACATATATGTAATTCAAAGTTGGGGGTTAGTTGGTTATTCCTTTTTTTACTGCTTTCCCATTGACCGATTCTCATGAAACACACTTCATTGGAAACCTCTTGACATGCAGATTCCACTAATAGCAATGGGTTTCACTATAATTAAAAGCCAGGAGTTTGTTTATGTCCATAACCTTTTTTCCATAACCTTTTTTTTTTGGGGGGGGGGGGGAAGAATTAGGCTATCTTCTATAAAAATTCAGTATAAAGTTTTATTTTAATATCAACAATGTCAAGTATAATTAAACAAACATGATTAATTGTAAATTGGAGCAAATATGAACACACAAAAAGTCTCTGTACACTTTTACAGGTGCAGGCCAAAGTACAATGATATGCTGATAATATACAGCAAGTAAACAAATCATGAAGTGATTAAGAGACAGTTACAGTTAAAAGTAACCCAATCAAAGTTTAGTTAAACCTTTCGTTAGATGCGATTTTTCTCTATGAACTGTGATCGTGGGTAATCAACTGGTTATTTTAAAATGAATGAAATGAGAGATCTTGAAAAATGGTTTTGAAGAAACTGGCTCAAATAAGAGGATGTCTAGTATCCTCTGCTGACATAATTGTTGTGTTTTAATTCAAAATGATCACCACACTCAAATGCTACAAGAACAAAAATGGTGCCGACATTTTAAATAGTTTGCTTTAAAATACTTGTGAAGTAACTGGTTAAGGTGACGTATACATCTGTTAAATGGTGAAAAAGAGCAAGAATTTGTAAAAAACCTTAAACATAATGTGTGTGCCATGGGAATGGAGTAAGAACATAAGAGGCATGCTGGATCAAACAAAGGCTGCATGTAGTCCAGTGCTGTGTTCACACAGCTGTTGAGCAGGAACCCCCCACAAGCAGGGCATGAGTGCAACAGCATCCTCATGCCATGTTCCCCAGCAACTGGTGTACATAGGCTTTCAGTCTCTGTTACTGGAGCCTTTGTACTCTTCCATCTTTCTCTCTCTCTTTTTTTTACAGTCTTTTTCTATATGTATGTTGCTTTGCATCCACACAGCTGTCTGTAATACTGAAATGGACGTGAAACCGTTCCTTGTAAAGGAACTTGTGTGTGTTACGGCACTCGTATTTATCTTCGCCTTTTTCCATCGAACTCAAGGCATTATCTATAGGGGTCCCATGGAATTCTAATCCAGGTATTGACTAGATTCAGCTATGCTTAGGTTTAGCAAAATTGCTTCAGCATGTGCCACGGACCAAGCCCAGAGAAACTAAAATTACTATTCTGTTTGAATGGCCTTTTGGACCTGGACTGGTTGGTTGATGCTTCCTGAGTTTTGTGGTATTGATGCTCACTTGATAGAATTTAATGCCTTTTGATGTATATTCAAGCTTAAAAAAAACTTGAAAAAAAATCAAATGTCTGTAGAAAATTGACAGTTAACTATTAAGTTGCATACCACTGCTATTAATATTGAAAATATAAAAAGGGATTTGAGACAAATTAAGTATAATTTACCGAAAGCTGCCATAGTGATTGTAGTAGAAGTGGTAGACTTCAACACAGGTACAGGCACTACTGTATCCACTGGACCATACTGTCTCATGTTATACATAGTTTGCCTTATTTGGCAGCTTTATATAAAAACGTTTTTGGCAGTATAATCCTGGGCATTATTACTCCAAAGTAAACCCCACTGAATACTATGGCCAGATCTAAACCAAGCAGAATATAGCAGAATGAAAGTGGTATGAAAGTGGTAAATAAAAGGCTGGAGCCACACTACTGCTTTATAGCGATATTGAAGTGCACTGACAACTGTTGGGGCCCATTGGCACATACCATATATGCTATATCCTGCTCGGTGTGGCTCCTGTCTTTTATATACCATTTTCATACCACTTTATCCTGCTTGGTGTAGATCTGGCCAGCGACACTTATTCCTTGGAAAGAGGATTGCAGCCTATATCTTCTGCGCTGAATAATCACAATTTGAACCTAAAACTTAACTCTGTGTAAACCACTGCTATCTTCTATGTAATTAAACATATGTAATGTAAACTATTTTAGTTTTTCCCAAGACTGTAAAGTCTGTACTAGCCTTCTGTTATGGATGCAAAGTTTAAATATTCTTGTTGGCATTGGTAAAACCATTTTCCAAATAAGTGCAAGATCTAACCAAGTAAAAGAAGCTTCCCAATTATCATAATCACTTGTAAGGATAAGAAATAGGCTTCCTCCCGTGAAGGAAAAGGGGAATATGAAGGAATTATTCTTTTTAGCTGTGAAATTAAATGAAAAGTTGTGAAGCTTCAAACAATTTGGAAGCAGAAGCTACTGTCTCCTACCTCCAGTTGCCTAAAGAAATAGGGAAATAGCAGGAAGGTTCATTGTGTGCACAGTGGAATGTTGGATTTTCTATATGATTGCCTAGAATAGGATAATGCATTATGCATGATCTGGCCAAATTTGGGGATAATTCTGAAAAGCAAGTTTGGCACATAAAAAAAATTGCGCTTTTCTTGCATTAAAATATAGCCCTTGGTTGCTGAATAAGCTGCTTACTGTATTCTGTACATTCCTCTGAGAGGCTTGTTGCAGCATTGTTGTGATGAAGTCATGGTAACAAGAAGAATGAAAACGTTGGTAGGCTGAATCAAGTTATGGGTGAAAGTGGCCAGCAAGGAAAACAGTCTCGCAATCATGCAGATGATGACAATGGCTAAAAGTTTACCCTCTTCTAATGATCGGTTTTTATACACTCTCCTCCTTTGGAAATTGTGCCACTAGGACTTTAAAATATGGGTGTGTTTTGAGGTTAAGCTGTTTATTTTTTATGCCTTCCTTATACATGTTGTAAAAATCATACTATAAACATACTAAATGAATAAAATAAATCATTGCTTTTTCTTGTAGCTTAAATCTACTGTATAAGATTAAAAAGTTGGCAGGATTAGGTGCCCTTGCACAATTACAATTAGGTGCCCTTGCACAATTGCAAGGTTGTTGCATAGGTGTAGCAACTTAATACAGTTCAAATGTGGATAGAGCAAGGGTGTGACAGGTTGAAAGGATCCCTTTCCTTGTAGGACTGCTAGTGTATTATGAAACTCAAATGTCATAGCTAAGCATTTCTTTTACCTTTATAGAGGATGGAAGATCCCTTCACTTTCCATATGCTGATATTGGGAGAAGAATTAAGAAAACCACTATGCATTTACTTGTTCCAACACTTCCCTTGTCCTACCTGCCAGGCTTGTTTTCAGGAAGTGAAAGAGCATGGAAAAGAAGAATGGGTTAGGGGTTGGGGTGGGAGAGAGTCCAGTGTGTAACTGTCATATTAGTGACCATATTTTACACAGGGAAGCAAAGGTTGAACCAGGGCTTGCTCAGTCTGATAGTAATAAAGAGCCAGTAACTCCCAAGCCAAGAAGGAAGGAAGTCACACATACAGTACAATTGTCATTGCACTACCACAGGACAGCAGTATTGTAATGACATGCTCAACCCATTCTCCTTTCCAGTTTAGAGTTGCTTTTTCACCATGGTGTGCACCCTCCAGGTGTACATGTGCCTCTCTCCCCATTAATCTGGCTGTGTGTAATACATTAAAATTGCCCCCAAGAGACTAGATAAGCGGCCAATTTTAACCCTGACTAAATATGCCTCTGTGAATGCTGTATCACTCCTTGACTCCTGTTGCTTGTAATTCCTCAGCATTTCTGTGAGAGGAACATTCACTAAAATGAATCTTCCTGAAACACCTATGACCAGTGATCTTTTTAAATCAGGAATGGGAGCCTATGGCCTTCTAGATCTTGTTGAGCTCATAAGTTCTATGAACCCAAGCCAGCACAGCTAGTTGTCAGGGATGATGGGAGTCTAATATTTGGAAGGCCCCAGGTTCCCCACCCCTGTTTTAAACTGTCAAGGGTTGCATTCAGACTTAGTCATGCTTAGAGTAGACCTATTGGGTCAATAATGGTCATGATTAACTTAAGCCCCATTGATTTCAATGGGCCTAGTCCAAGCATGACAGTCTAGATCCAACCCAAAGTTCTTTTCTTCTCTGTAAACTTCTGTCTTGATCTCCTATGGTTATGTTCTTGTCTCTGGATTATTGCATATTAATTCGCTCCATTGTGCACCACCCTCTTCTGTCTGTCTTATGTGAACATATTTGTAATTAGGCCACTAATTTTAAAAATAAAAACCTTCACTGATACATTAGATAAGTCATTTATATCTCTACATATTTTGAATCTTTATTTGCCTTAAAAAAACAACCACACTGTGAATAATTAAGCTATAACAATGTTAACATATGTGTTCATTTCAGCCTTGTTGGAAATATGGTGCTTTTTTTTGTTCTGCAGAAACCTGGGAAAGAAAACTTTAGAAATAAAAGAAATAAAAATCCCCATTCCCGGGGGGGGGGGGGGGGGCAACTGGTCGAGATTTTCACTCACTGAAATCTAGTGATAGCTCAGTAGTTAACCTACACATCCTTATTCTTTTAAACGAGGCCCTTTGAAATGAATTGGCTTCAAGAGTTATGGGACTGGCCAGGGCTATAAAAATAGGACAGGCTTGGGAGGAACCTAGCTGTATGGCTCCAACATATAGGATGTCTCAGTCCCAGTGATAACCTGTCACAGTAATAAGATAAGCAGAAAGGCAAATTAAGTAAGGAGGCCTGGGCAGTCTACCCTTTTCCATTAATGATAATAAATTACTGGTAAACAGGTCCATTAAATAACTATGAAGCAGTGCTTTGGGGGCTGTCCAGTGTATTGCACTGAGTTTCACACGTATGAGTATCAGTTTGCTGGACAGACGTTGAGGGGCTGTTCTTATGAAATTAACTCCTGGTTCTCAGGGAACAAGTTTGCTCCCATGAGGCCAAGGTTGCTAACCTGGAGAAGTTGAGAGAAGCAGATAAATTAGTGGATGAATTCTTCAAAAAAATGATACCAGTGTCCTACTCCTAGGGTGATAGATTCTTTACTGTCATGGAGAATGAGGGTTTTAGGGAAGGAGGATGTCACTCCAAGGAAGAGGGAAATGTTCCCTTGGAAGAAACCAATTACTTTTGGGATGGACAGATACCCTCTTGTGCTTCCAGCGGCTCTCCATAGTGGGACATAAGATTATTGAAGACACAGGCATGCGTGACAGGCATGTAAACTGCATGGTGACTTGGCAAAGGTTGCAGATGTTGCATGTTGTCTGGGGTGGAATCAGTGGGACATATTGTAATAATGTGTGACTTCAACTACCCTCACATCGACTAAATGCAATCACGACAAAGGTATAATTTCAAGACAGCTGATGCCTAAAATAGTTGGTCTTGCAACCAGTCAGCCTGGACTTAATCCTAAGTGGATCTCAGAAACTACTGCAAGATGTGAGAGTCGGTGAACTGAATGGAAAATATGACCACAGCGGTATCAAATTTAACATATGCAAGTGGGAAATTGCCAAGGAGATTCGCAAGATGTAGTGATAGTCATAATGCTATCAAAGTGTACAAGCCATGATGGCTATATATTACTTCCAGTATTGGAGGCAGTATGTGTTGGGACCCCAGTTGTTGGAGAACAAGACCATGAGACTGCTATTGCACTTATGTCGTGCGTGTGGACTTCCCATAGGCATCACTCTGGCCACTGTGGAAAATGAATGCTGTCTTTTGGTCTGATCCAGCAGGGCTCTTCTTAAGTTCCTAACCTGGATATATAAATATTGATGTCTTGCTGATCATTTTTCTCCACTACAAGTACTGATACTAGGAATGCTTTTTTGTAACTGAAGTTGTACACGGAGGGTTTAGTTTAAGAAAAAGAAGATGGTGTCAATGGTTTGGATCCAAAGGCTTGCTCATTTTTCAAGTAGAAAGCATCTTCTGTTCTTGGAAAGACTGTGCCCAACTTAACAAAAGTGCATTGCGCTGGAAATGTGACCCCCAATCCGGGGGAGGTCTTTATAAGACTTGACACAAGCTCACTCTCAGGACTTGGGGCCACTAAAATTTATATAGTACAGTCTATGTTTTTCTTATTCACTGTTCCTCATATTGTAATGCAACTCCTGAAATAGTTGTGCTGCTCTGTGAAAAGGCTTTCACTAGTACTTGTGAAAGAATTCGTGGAACAGTGCTAATGTATTCTATCCTTCTACTCACAGTTCTTTTGATCCAAACCATTGCTTTTAAGCTGTGGGTTGGTTTTATTTTCCATTTTGGTAGTTGTTAATATGTATTGCTCAGGATGCCAATGCCTTGCCAAAGTTTGAGGAAATTTTAAAGTCTATTCGGTATAATTCTGCTGTATAGATTGCTTGGGTTAGTTGTTCATCAGCTTTCATCCAAAGTGGGTCTAACCTCTTGCTTAATATAAATGGCCCTGGACAAGGAAGCTTCAGTGTTCCATTGATTTCCTGGTTTTCACTAGAATATATACAGCAGTAGAAAATAATTTCTGAGAGAAGTTAAAAATAACTTTTGATTGCTCATTTCGTTAATTCTTGATAAAGGTTCTGACTAAAGCTTTAGAAATTAAATGTTACATTTTTGTGTGTGAATCAATTACATTCAAGATATACAGTGGCTGTTATGCAAGGCCATACATGTTGAATTACCAGTGTGCACAAAAGTGCTTATCAGCATTAAAATAAACTTAAGGCAGCTAGCTAACCAAGCTCTTAACCTAAATAGGTAGCAATGAGGAGACGTGAACCTTCAACTCTTAAAAAATACTTTGAAAAAAAGAGATCTTTCTTGTAACTGTTTCCTGCACCATCTCTGCTGGAGAGCACTTTTCTTGCAAGATGAAAGAATGAATTAAGATAAGCTGCCTGTTTTGTGCTTTTAAAATGGCTAGCCCTCCTAACTGGCTCTTACTAGATAAATACTCTGACAATACTTTTACTTGTCCACCGATTGCAGGGAGGTCAGTCTTGGAACTTAGCCATTGCCAAATCAGTGCTCATTTTCAACTCCAGCAGTTCCCAATTTTGTTGCCTTTTTTCTTTCTTTTACTCTTAGCCTTTACTTGAACATATCTAGGGATCTGTATTTTACATATTAAACTGTGGTTCTAACCATCTTCAATATAAGCTCCCTTTTGAATACCTTAAAAAACCTTTGCTAACAATGAGAAAAGAGCTCAACTTTGTGAGTTTCTATTTTTGTATTCTTATATTTGATGTGGGAGAATATTTCATCGAACAACTAAGAAAATCACATGAAAATTAAAAACAACTGTCAGTTTTTCACCTAAGTCTTGGACTCTTCATCACAGCTCAGAGTGAACTGTGCAAAAGCCCCCAAAGGCTGATTTTTAGGGTACTGGAGAAATGTACAGTTCCTGCTTTGGCTCAGCTTTTTTTAAAAAATGGCAGCATTTTAAGCTTTTGATAGTTGCAAAAAGATTTTTGAAGAACATGCAGCTATTATTTGCCATTGGATACATAATGTGTATGCAGGCGCAAAATAAAAACTGCATACGTATTTGGTTTATGCATTAATAGTTATAAAGCATTTTATACATACCCTTGTTTATATCTGCTCTTGGTCATAGTGTGGATACCAACAGGAGCTATGTCAGACCTCATGTCCTATTCTGCATTGCAGTTGCTCATTCATACGCGTGAATGGGACACAGTAAATGGAGGTGAGCAGTTGACATACAAGGAGAATTCTCAGAGTATTTTGGTTTCTGCTCACCTCACAGCAACCATGTTTAACACCCTCCATCTGTGGATTTGCCTGCTCAGGAGAAAATGGCTGAAATAATTAGAATTGAGGCAGGGAATATGCTAGGAGATGAATGGAAAGCCTCTGAGGCTGAATTGAACCCCTAGGCTGTGAGTTGATAACCCTAGTTTAGAAGCTAACAGTACACCCACAGGACTGAATAAATAGCTCATATTTCTAGGCACCTTTTGATTTTTCTTTTTTTTCTCTTCTGTATATGCTGTAATTGGTCTGCATAGAACACAATAGTATGTAGACCTGAAAGTCAACAGAAATATAATTTGGATTATTTTCAAGATCAGGGGTCTAGATTTTCTGTGACCTGATTTTCTTCCTTGATCCACAACCTGTAGATTAAGGGAGGCTGGATTAGTTGCTGTTGTGACTGTGATACAGAGGAGCAAGAGGAAGAACATAATGGAGAATAAGAGGATGAAGAATAGTCCAAGACTTGAAGGACTCTATCCTCAGATGCTGAATGATGATGCTTTTTTTAAAAAAAACATTTATTTATATCCTTTATGTGAATTTAAACTTGATTTCGACAATGTGAAACATTAATCCCACCTTGCACTCTTTTTTCCACTGACTGTAAGGGCAGTGCTTCTCCACATACCAACTAGCTCCCAATGCCAGTCCATTAGACAAATTCCTACATCACTTCTGCTGCTTCCCTGGTCTACTTTGGTAATACCTATATGGTAATGCCTATATGGAGAAATCACTTTGGTGAGTCAGCTGGCTTTGTTCATTCCAACTTGAATAACACCCAGTGTGATTTGAAGTTAACAAAGCTCAACTGGGAAGAAATTAGTGGTGGGCCAGACTTTTATTAGTGAACAGAAAGTGCCTTTTGTTTTGTGTCGCCTTCTTTCTGTACCCTAGAGGTGTGGGAGGACTGGGATTTTTGCAGCACACGCTTGAGGCATCCTTGTTCAGTAGTCTTATTTGTTCCCAGTTTTCATTTGCCATTGACACACTTAGTTCATTTGTTAAGACGGTTTTTATTTAATGTACTCTCAGATTTGCATCTTGGCCTAAGAGTTCTAGTTTGGGGGCTTTATGACAGATCTTACCTGTTTTGTTAATGGTTTAAGTCATGTATTTTGGCTTTGCGGCATAACACAAAGTACTTTGTATTTGATCACTGTTTTGTCTTGCTTGCCTGCAGGTAGTTTTAAAGCTAACTCTGCTGTGCATGCTTTATTGCTTTAATATAAATATGGTAAGCATGTGGTTTTTCATATGCTGTTAAGCAAGCTGTGTGTATTTCTTTTTAGGATTCAGTGGTCGCAGTTCAAAGGCTATTTTATTTTCAAATTGGAGAAAGTGATGGATGACTTCAGAACTTCAGCTCCTGAGCCAAGAGGCCCTCCTAACCCCAATGTGGAGTACATTCCCTTTGAGGAGATGAAAGAACGCATTCTGAAAATAGTCACTGGCTTTAATGGGTATGCATTCTTGGATCAAACCTTGCTTATTGTTTGGACTATGTGGTTTATTGTCAAATTTAGGCATTCTATTTCTGACCTTCATACTGTAGTAATTTTCTGCCATATGTGAAGCAAAATGAAAAATTGCTATAAATATTTCTTGGCAAAGTACAAAGTATTGTGGTAAATATGAACATCATTTGCTTATCTTCTTTTAGCTCAGGTTATGAGAAGGGTTGATGCTCTTGAAAGGTTGCTCTTTCTAATTTGCATCGTAGCTTTTTAATAGCTTACTAGATGAATAAATTCCAACTGAGCATGTAGTCAGGACAGAAGCTGTTAATTGAGATACCGAGAGAGCAATCCTATGATCCCTGGACAAGCATTCCAGGGACCATAGGATGGCTCGGAAAACCCCTTTCAACCACGACAGTATTCCGACCTAAGAAGGGGGAATTGGAGATCCAACCCTGACCCCTCACAGCCAGCATGGAAAGAACCATGTTAGTTGCCTTTCTGATGTTGGAAAATCAATTTTGGAGAGCGGGAAAGGGGGGCGTTCCAGTGGGCAGGGAGGAGAGGAGACTAGAGAGGCCAGAATAAGATTTATTCTGAACTTCCTCCAGTGTCCTTCTCTCCTCCGGAGCACCTTTGCTAGATGAACTGAAAAGCCTGTCTAACAAAAATAGCATAGAACAAAGGATGGGGAGGCAAAGATTGCCTAGGCCACTCTTCCCACCCTGCAACTTCAGCCTAACAGGACATAGGAATCTTTGAAGCCTCTGAGTTCAGGCACTTAGATATTTATGGTCTGTTGAAGACAAGTTAAACTGGGCTTGTCAGTTCAATCTTCCCAGATTTTAGAAATCAGACCCTGATGTTGAATTCTTCCACAGTTCTGAGATTTTAATTATGAAAATGAAGGACACTACCGTATCAGAGCTTACTGAAACAAAAATTGAAAACTTAACTTTGCAGCTTACGAGTTTAGCAAATCCAGAAACCAAAACATTTTATTGCAAATTTCAAATAGAAGCACAGTGGTTTAGCTGGATCTTATGGCATTCCAGAATGCTTGAACTCATAAATGCATGAGCCTTCATTGTAAAAAAAAATGGCTGTCTTGCCACATACATAAAATACAGTGTTTAAGAAAAAGCCAAGTGTTCAAAGTATTCTTTGATCTTGTAATTCAGTAACTTTAACCAGCTGTGGGAATATAATTATGTAAAACATATCCTAGAATAATTATAAAGTATTTGTAACTGACAATAGACTGTTAATAAATATAATGGGCTGGAAGCAGCTTTTTTCCTCACCAGCCAGAACACTCCCTGAGTGGAGTCACTCAGGATTCTCCAGGAAGCAGGGAAATGTGTTCTTTGCTGATTCCTCACTCTCCCTGCAGCCACCAGCACCACCTCCCACGCTATTCTGAAGGCTCCCCAACTCTCTAGCGCAGATTCTCAGGGGCCATAGGGACTACAGAGGGAGGCAGGAAATCGGTGAAGATTGCCTTTTCCCTTGTTCTGCAAGCAGAAAAGCTCCACTGAATCAAAAAACTTCCATGGACATGTTTCTTCATCCAAGCCTATAAGCCTAGTTATTCTAGTTTTTGAAAAGAAGCTGATGTTCTTTTTTTTGTAATCTGCCAAAAAACTAAATCCATAAAACGAAACCCTGGGAATACAGGGTCACATTGTGCCATGTACTTTATTGGACAGTAGGTTATTAAATTATTTTTGTACATTTCAGATGTACATGTTCAAAAATATCTAGCTTTACATAGGTCTAGTTTGTTTCTGATTATCATACTTCAGGTTTTTGGTGCTGCTGGATTTAGATGATATGAAGCCACATTTTGTCCTGTTTTTATTCAGGTTGAAAGTAGCTGATAAGCACTTCTTGCATCCCAATTTGAAGCAAGATCTCTTACCCCAGGAGTAGGCAACTGGTGCCCTTCAGATGTTTTGGACACCAACTCCAATCAGCCCCACGCAGCATGTCAAACGATCAGGGGTTATGAGAGTTGTAGTCAGTGATGTGGGTTTTCAGCAAAATTGTGAATTGGAAAATTTCCCAGAATTTTTTCCAATGCAAATTTCACTAATTTGCATAGAGTTACTTGCATAGTATTTTTTTTAGCTTGCACTGGAAAATGTTCTAATGCCAAGAGCAGGGGTGGGCAGCTTGTGGCCGTCCAGATGTTTTGGCCTACAACTCCCATCATCCCTTATCATTGGTTAAGGTGGCTGCAGCTGATGGGCGCTATAGGCCAGAACATCCAGAGGACCACTCTTTGCCCACCCCTGCCCTAGAGATATCTACTTAACATGTTTATTATACTTGTATTTAATAAATGACAAAGCTAAAAAAAAATGACCCCATGTCCCAATACACCATAAGTATTTGACCTGAAATACTTGAAAGGGGAAACTAGCATACTGGATGTGATTTAAATGTTATATTACGTAGAAATTTTAATGGAATACTTGTAAAAATTTAGAGACAATAAATAGCATGTACATTGATTAAATGTAAGAAAAAGACAAAGGTCCTGAAAACTATTGACATGCTAATTAATTTTGGCAACCCAAAGAACTGTCCATGATATGCTGACAACCACTCATCTATTTCAACAGAGTTCAATCTATTTCAAAAGAGTTCAACTTCAGTCTCGCTGTGACTATTTATTAGTTCCATTTCGTATATCAATGACATATGTGTATTCTCTCCTATACTTGCTAGGGATAATCACCTGAACAATATTAATTACAGCTTTAAAACTGCCAAACCTTCCTAATCCTATATTAGCAAATTTTATTAATAAACTTATAAAACAGAATTTTTTCTGCAAAGAAATTAAGCACTGGGAAAAAAACCATTTTGAAAAAAATTCTGCAGAAAAAGTTCTGCCCCCCATTTGGAGAGTACTGAGCTTACCTCTGGTTTACATTTTTGTGAAGTTAAGACAGCTGTCTGCTGGCTCCCCATGACATTTTGAGTCTAAATGAAATGGGCAGTTTTGATAGGTCCAAATTCCATTTCCCCCCCAATTTGTCAGTGCCTTTAAATTGTTGTGAGTATTTTGTGATGTTTTGGGGAACTATAAAACACCCGTTGCAATTTTAGTAAATTGCAGAAATGTCTTGGTTCAGCTCCTAGAGATGATGCCCCATGGAGTGTTATTCTCCTTAGGATATAAGCATTTCAGAATGGTACTAGCACTAGTTTATACTTGCCTGTTTACTCAGCTGGCTTTATCCAATGCTTATTACATATCAGTGTAGTGTAGACCATTTGTAAATAAAACTTTTAAAATGTTAAATCTCAGCAGAAAGTTCTTTTAGCATTGCACCCCCACCCAGTCTCTCTAGAGTGAGATGCCTTGCCCCATCACTGCCTGCTTTCAGAAGGACAGGAATGGAAAAAATTGCATTATTCCAATAAGCATTTTTAAAGACTTTGTAAAAATGATTCTCTACTGCCTGGTTTTATCCTGCTGCCAACAAACTTTGTTGTTTTTATTATCTAATATTTTTAAATGGTATTCATTGTAAATTGCTTAAATGTATTTTATATAGCAGGTAGGGATATAAATTACTACACTAACACAAGACAGGACATCATAGAGGCTGGAGAAGAATGAGCAGCAGGGAAGGCTGGTGTGTGTAGTTGTGGAAGTGCAGGTATAGGGCAGTTCAGGAAAAGAAAGTATTGAGACTAGACAAAGTCACATTTGAGAAGTATGTTTCAGATGAAGAGAGCAGCACCACAGCATAAGGCTCTGAGAATGAACAAATGGGATTGATGACACACACACCTGTGTGGAACAGAATGAGAAGGGGTTGCATGAGGAGTCACGGGAAGGAGGTTGATTAAGATGGTGATGCATTTTTGTTTACTGAAGAACATTTCTCGATCTCATAGTTTAGGATAATTGGAATGCGCCCAAACACGTTGCCCATCCTACTCTTAAGTTATGATTACACAACTCAACTGAATTCAGCGAGAATTGACTTCGTGCCAAGTTTTTAAAACAGATGACAGGGAAACCCTAGACAAAAATGGTCAGGCTTGCTTTTTCTTTGGAAAACACTCATTAAGTTCTTTTTTTCCAGGTGATGTTGAATTATATTACTGCATGAAAATACATTTTTAGGAATTTTACAATTTTAGGCCATACCATTTTCTTATCCTGGTGCATTAAGATTTTGAACAGTCTTGGAAAGAAATCGTTCAGGAAAGCCAGTGAGAAACTTATTTCTAGTATGTTGTAGACAGGACACTCGGTTGTTTGTTTCTCTGACCAAGGCAGTAGCTACCAGTACATGATAGCTATAGTCCTTTGAACCTTTTTGGATTTCCTTGAGCATCCGAAGGCACTTTGGGGTGAATTCAATGCCTAAACAATTGATTTTCTGATGCTGCAGTGCCATCTGCTGTACATTGAGCCTAGTCTTTTTTAGAGGTACTAAATGGAGAAATAGTAAATTCATGTTCAGTTTTAGTGACCATGAAAATAAGTATAAAGCAGTGTATGGCATGATCAGGGCTATTCCTTCTCACTACTCCATCCATTCAAAACAAAATTTAACTTGTTTGCATTTTGTTTCAGTATCCCCTTTACTATTCAGCGACTCTGTGAACTGCTGACAGATCCAAGGAGGAATTACACAGGAACAGACAAATTTCTCAGAGGAGTAGAAAAGGTAATAGCTGACTTCTGGTTGAATTGTTGCTCAACTAAAATTGTAGTTATACCACTTAACAAATATTCATAGAGCTGTTGCGGTATAGTACCAATAGCAGTTCTACTTTTGAGTGCTTGTCTTTAGCAATAGTTTAGAGAGTTTAAATTATTTACCTTGTTTTGCTTGTTAGATGGTGTATTTTTTTCTTCAATGCATACCTTTTTCCAGGTATATAATGGGTATGGAGAAGGTAACACTTGATCTGGCATGCCCATGTGGATAGCTATGGCTTTATAGCAGCAATTTGTGAAAGTGCAGTGAGGGGAAAACCTTGGTCCACATAGTTGATGATAATGCGGTTGTGCCCAGTTATAGGTTACTGTTTCCATGCCACCATGTATATGAAGTAGGCCAATGTATTCTGGCATACGAAACTGCACAAGAATTCAAGGTGTGACGTTTTCAATAGGAAAAGTAAATTTTTGTAAACCGCCCAGAGAGCTTCGGCTATGGAGCGGTATTTAAATGGAATAAAATAAATAAATAAATAAAAGTAGGAGAAAAAAGCAGATTATTTTATATAATAGAAGGCCCCCCAGGGTACTTCTCATCTCCCCACCTTTTGGCTAAGTTGCTCTAATGTCAAATCTTTTACAGGTATTTCGCTGATGACAGGAAAGCTGTGTAGCTAGTATGCTGAGAAACTAGAACTTGAAGCAAAGACCGGAGGTGGATGTAGTTAAAAGGCAAAAAAATGGGCAGGAGAAAGCCTCATACAAAGCCTAGGGAGAGGCTATGTCTTGTTGCAGGAAGTGAGGGGGGAAAGAGATGGACACAGAGAGATGGGAAGCAGAGTAGGAACAGAGTGGAGTTCCAGAGTAGTCGAAGGTATAGGCAGTGTAGACAGGCTTGAAAAGAAGGTGCCTGAGGAAATGAGTGGAAGATGACAAAGGATGCAGGGAAGAATGTTCAAGATGGCTGACAGCTGAAGAAACTAGGTGCCCAGGAGAGCATTTTACATAGGACCTGGAGACAGAAGAAGTTGAGAACGCTTTTAGTGTGAAGAGAATTGACAGGCAAGGGAGCTTCAGAGTCTTGGAGAGTGTGTGCTCATGAAAGCCAAGTAGCAGTACAGGAGAGTGAGGTGGAAGATGAATTTTGCTTTTGCTTACTGTTTTGAGCTAACTTGTCAAACCTTTGGCTGCAAGTTTCTACTTGAAAAAAAATCTATGCTTTGTAAGTTTTGTTTGATTTGCCAGTATTGTTGAAGACACTTTTCTCAATATTCTTTAGTAAAAGATACTGCTCAGAAAGACCTCACACAGGGTTCATATGGCCATTTGGGGAAGAGGGAGCATCCCCCTCCAAACCCTCTTGGCATTTATGTGTTCTTCTTTTGTGTTACAGAATGTCATGGTTGTCAGTTGTGTATATCCATCTTCAGAGTGAGTATGACCTTTATTTTTTGAAATTTTAAAAAAATTATTGCGAGTTTTCCACCCGTTTTGAGATTGCTGCAATCTCAGTAATGTTTGCTTTTCTTTGTATTCTCTGTGCGTCACACATATGGGCTCTGTGCCTGTGCGGGCGCTCAAATCAGGAAAATTTTCCAAGCTGAGGCATTTTGGGTGGGAACCCCTCCCCCATACCGTACAGAGCATGCGCATGGGTTCCCGCCCATCCCTCAGTTCTCTTTCATCCGCCATTGTGGCTACATCGTCAGGATATCCTTCTGAGAGAACTTTTAGAATTGAGGCGTTTCTTGTTCGATTTTTTTTCTTCTTGCTTAGTTTTTTTATTAGATAGTTCATATGGCCCTACAGGCGCTTTTTTGTAAATGTAAAAAATGTGGGAGTAAACTTCCACCATCGGACAGCTGCTCTCTGTCTCATGCCTTGGAGAAGGACATGTGGTAGAATCGTGCCTGTTTTGTAAAAAAATTTCTAAGCAGGTACGTAGGCATAGGTCTGACAGACTTAAAGCCTTACTTTGGAGCAAGGCGCTGCAAGTGGTGGATCAAACTACGCCCACATCGCATGCCGTGGATATGGCAGAGACAAGTCTGAGATCTCCTTCGGCTAATGTAATGAGACTTCCCATTCAGCCTTCTACCTCAGGGAGAGCGTCTACTATCTTGCGCCAAGAAAATATCAAAAAAGGCAAAATCTAATTCTTCTAAAGTTCAATCTTCAGAGAAAAAGAAAAAGTCTTATAAGACTCCCAGTACGGAGTCCTTGACTGCGAAGCACTCTAGACTAGCGCCGCTGCCACCAGTTGAGTCTCCTTTACCAACTTCTCCTACTGACCTGTCTATTGTAATTTCTCCATCTCAAGAACCCTCAACTCCGACACCAGGCCAGACTGCCTTATCACTCTTGGCATCGCTGTCGCCTTTGACATTGAGACGCTTGCCTCCATTATCACCGCTACTTCGATCTCCCATACTGACGTTTACCTCAGTGCCGCTACAAGACGAGTGGCTCCCTACTTCAGTTTCTGACTGGGAGATCAGAGATTCTTCCTCGCCTACTTTGCGTGTGCCTCCGAGAACTGCACGTATTCACTTTTCTCCACGCACATCCCGTAGAGAGATCTCACCTTCCTCCAATCTCTCTTACAATTCTCTGAGGGAATATTATACTCAACAAAGTCCTCCACGATTTACAATTCAATCACCGAGAGATTGACACCAATCCCGATCACTGGGAAATCAGCATCGATCTTGATCACCGAGAGATTGGGTAGGAGATCTGAATGAGAGCACTCCTGCTGTCGGCCTCGATACCGAGATCTAAGTCCTTGCTCCTTTACTTTGCTTGGATGGCATTATTATGATGACAGAAGATGGGATTCTCCCCTTCTACATTGACACTGTTGACCATCCGCTTCGGACGCTAGATCTACAACCACAGCCTTACTAGAAAACCGTCCTATATTGAGACACACGACACCGAGGGTAATATCCCAGGTGACGCGACAACCAGATCCTCCACAAGTGTCAGGATTGGAGTCGTTGGGTCTGTTGACAGGACGACAGACCACACAAGATCAGTTGCATCCCCTTGTCATGAACACTCTTCAACAATCGCAAGACAATCTTGTACGACCGCATGAATCCCAGATCTCAGAGGGTGACGACTGTCAATCGGATATGTCCCCTTCTCCATCCATTCAACCGTCAATAGCATCTTTAGAGGCCGATTTGAACCCTCATGGTGCTATTTCACCATACAAGGACTTC
This sequence comes from Anniella stebbinsi, assembly GCA_029215795.1. Classification (NCBI taxonomy): domain Eukaryota; kingdom Metazoa; phylum Chordata; class Lepidosauria; order Squamata; family Anniellidae; genus Anniella; species Anniella stebbinsi. The sequence continues at coordinate 141,716,839 of JARDYH010000005.1, read as the reverse complement.
GGGCAATTTTCAGACCAGATCCGTTGTATGGTTCAAGCCCTCGGTATCACTGTAGAACAGTCACCTTCTACCACTCAAGACCCAGTCTGCGTATGCGAAAATCAATCTCCAAGATACATATTTCCACGTAGCTATACACGAGAGTTACCGAAGATACTTACATTTTCTCATCGCAGACGCTATCTACCAGTACGCTATCTACCGCCATGCTGAACGAGCGAACTTTGCGTTCTTTGTGTAGACTCTCCATACCTTGTATTTCATAGAGATAAAATAATCCTTCAACCTGATACCAACTTCCTCCCCAAGGTCGTCTCTGAATTTCATTTGACACAAGATATTGCACTGCCTACTTTCTTCCCCTCACCCACTACTGAGCTGGAAAGAACATTACACACATTGGATGCTCAGAGAGCTCTAGTTTTCTACATTGATAGAACACGGGCTTTTAGACAGTCGGAAAGACTCTTTGTCTGTTATGCCGGACAATGTAAGGGCTTGCCGGTATTGACCCAATGCTTCACATCTTGGATAACCAAAGTGATTTCATTGGCCTATGACCTCAATGGACTTACATTAACAACTCCTCTAAAAGCCCACTCAACAAGAGCTATGGCCATTTCGACTGCTTTCCAGCGAGGGTTTTCAGTACTGGACCTCTGTAAAGCTGCAACTTGGTCAATACCGTCGACGTTTATAAGACATTGCTGCATCGATGTTAGTTCGAGAGCGGATTGCAACTTTGGGAGAATGGTCTTGTCATCCCTTCTTGCCTAGACACCTTCCCGCCACCGGTAAATTAGCTTGCTAATTGCCCATATGTGTGATGCACAGAGATCACAAAGAAGAAAGACAGGTTGCTTACCTGTAACTGTAGTTCTTCGAGTGGTCATCTATGCATTCACACAACCCTCCCACCGACCCTGCTATGGTGTCAAGAAGGAGGACAGTAATTGTTTAAAATTATTATTTATTGTTTATTATTTTATGTTATCACTTCACCTATCCATATAGATGGGCAATTTTAACCTTCGGTTCCGAGCTACAATGTCAGACTCAAGGAACTGAGGGTTGGGCGGGAACCCACGTGCATGCTTAGTATGGTGTGGGGGAGGGGTTCCCCCCCCAAACATCTCAGCTTGGAAAATTTTCCCGATTCAAGGGCCCGCGCAGGTGCAGAGCCCATATGTCCTGTCTCTGAATTAGATCATAGTGAACATGGCCACATACCATAATGGGCCATCTTAATTATTTTAATTTTAGGTAGTTCCTGCTAATACCAGCTTTAGAACAGCTAGATGGGGAGGATCAAATTAGACACAAACAAGCCATAATTCAGGAATACCCAGTATAGGGACCAGCTAACTGTTGGCCTGCAGAAGGCCACCAGCTGACTCTTGGCAGGGTGTTCCTCCCATTTGAATGAAGTGGTAGGGTGTAAATAGTGAACGACAGCAGATTCTTTTGGTTTTGCTGTTAGAAAAGGATTAGCATAGAGTGGGAGGGGAAAATAGGTTGAATTATGTGTTACAACTCTTATCTGAATATTTCCTCTTTCCCTTCCATGCAAAATTAATTTTTCATCAGACAACATGGACCTGACTGCATAGCTTTGAAGTGCCCTTCCATGCTTCAATTTAAGGGGTGGCTGTGGGAGTGGAAGAGGGATACATTTTTAGCCAGGTTTATGGTAGTGGGATGTCCCAGTGCTTGAGACCTATTGGTCCACTGTCCATTCTAGTTGCTGACTACAAGAGCTGATAGAATTTTGACTTGGAACTTGGAGAACCAGGGTTGTAATAGAGCAGGATGGGGAACTTTTGGATTTCAAAATGTTTTGGCCTACAACATCTATCAGCCCTCACCATTGGCTATGCTGGCTAAGGCTGATGGGAGTTGTAGGCCAAAACATCGGGCGAGCTGCAAGTTACTCAGCCCTGTAGTAGAAGCAAGAACCGAGGGCTTGCTTTATGAAGAGCTGCTTCACTTTCATGTTACCTAGCAGAAGCTGCTGCAGACATTTGAGGAATAAGCCCTGTAATTTAGGGTGGGGAGAGGGAGGGCTCATACTGGGTAGGTACATGAAACAGTCAAGGCTGGTAAAAATCTGATAGCAAAGCAGAATTGGAAGAGTATTTGAAGAATCCAGAGGAATTGAATGCTCTTGAAAAGTCCAGGAAATGGAAATAAGGAGGGAGGATGAACTGCATCTGACAGGGAAGGTTGTGCTGTTTTGTATCCAGTAGTGATTGTATTGTGCAATGGTTTACTTGTACATAATAGCTGGTTTCATTTTATCCTTCCTTTGGTATGAAAAATTTATCTTGTGAGAAAACAAAAAATCTGTTACTTATTCTAGGACAGTAGTAGCTTACTATATGTAATCCCCCCTGTCGCGGGAATTTGAGTCCCCCAGGGAGGCCTATGACTCCCTCTTATGAGAAAGGGGTCATTTATTGTCACAGATCCCTTATGAGAAAGATCTTTACTCTAATTCTTTATAATGCGTTGATACAGTAACTGGCCTAAATGTAGACTAGGGATGAATAACCCTAAGTGGGGAAGGGACCTCCCATAGATCAGTGACTTCCCACCCAATAACTCAAAGGAGTTATATTAATGCAAGCAACTAGACTCGGTTTTACAGTGGAGACCAAAGATACTCACGTTTTCTTAGAGGCAGATTTATTGAAGAAGACACATCAGCTGATGGAGCCAGAGATAGACCTCTGACTGAATTAAGTATATAGGGTCACACTCTTATATAGGGAACTGGTAATATCAGAATTAGCATAATCAGAACTTTGTACAGTGTAACTTTTGTACCAAGGGAAAGTTTACAATAATACAGGGTAGCACATAAGAATGATGGAGGTCAAGATGAACTAAAACCAACAGAGTACAAATAATAATAGAACAAAGTTCATCATGGTAAAGGCTTAACACAATTATACAGGAAGGCAGCTTCTTCTCATCTAGCTAGTACATTACTGGTTCTACCTTACAGGAAAACAGTTACATGTATTTATTAGCAGAATGAAATCAATATTAATATCTCAGTTATTTAAATGTTGTTATCACAAACTATTGGTATGATCACACCTGAAATATTCCCGCAACAGTCCCACCTTTTGAGCATATCAATAGCTCACACTGGTTTAACAACTGCTGTGGGTTTCAATGAATACATTTTTATGTATTCTCTTTTGTTTCTGAATCATCTGGTTTATGGCTTCAGCAGGAATATTGTGCAGCAGGTTGTATCAAGGTTGCAATGCACTAATTATTGTAATTAGTATTGCTGTTACAGTTATAATGACAATACTCTTTAGCAATCTTTGGAATTATCTTGTTACATCAGGGAGCTTTGTAATTCTGTATGGAGAATTTTAACAGTACCTTTTTATTTTTTCTTACTTCTGTATGATCTATATAGAAGCATCATGCCTCTTGGACCACGGCAATGACCCCTTTCTCATAAGAGGGAGTCATAGGCCTCCCTGGGGGACTCAAATTCCCGCGACACCCCCCCCCACCCCCACCCCCCTGGGATTGCATGGTGCTACCTAAATAAATTAAGTAATAAACTTTTAAAGTCCCTGACTACTTATACACGTAGACTTGAATTCTGAGTTCTCTTTCAGTGGTGGGGGCTTCTTGTGAGTGGAATTCTGTTCTGTTCATGGGACACCCCTGCCAGTGAAAGAGGGTTAGTGACTAGCACTGATTCCTCCTTTTCTCTGCATCTCCTTGTGCACCTGAAAAATTTCTGTAGATGGTTAGGGGACCTTGAAAAATCTTGGAGTGGTGTAGGAGGAGGGAAGAATTGGCAAAAATTGTTTCCTCCTTTGGTTAATGGGATCCTTTTAGCCCTTCTGTGAATGGAAGGAATCCTTCAATTTGCAGAAAGGACACAGGATCTAGACTATTCTTAGTTGTAAACATAACTTGAGGAGGTGTTCTTGAAAGATTATTGAATAAACTAATCTGACTAGAGAGTTAGTATAGCATGGGTGGGGTGGAGCTTAATGCCCAGATATTGTATCTGTCTAAAGCCTAGTGCATACAAACAAGAACCAACTTTATGGCAGTTTAAAATTATACTCTGAAGTGGCTATAAAGTTTGCAGTGGCATGGAAGGAACTGCTTGATCAGCATAGTAAGCCACTGCTCATGTACAGCGTGCCATGTGGAGTTGCTTGCATATTTGAATGTATTAGATCTTACTCTTGTCTTGTGAGTAGGACTATTTTAAGGGCTGAACTGATCACAGAGCACACAAATATTGGGAGGAGAGGAGCTGAGAATGTAGAAATGCTGACTGGCAAAATTAAAGGTTCGAGCTGCCCAGTACACTGTTTTGTTTCTGGTTTAATATGTATTTCCTATTCAGCATTATTGCCAAGAAATTTAAACATAGAATCAGAATAATAGAGTTGGAAGGGGCCTCTAAGGCCATCAAGTCCAACCCCCTGCTCAATGCAGGGATCCATATGGTAAATTTTGCTTAATAAGTAAGGGTAGATAATGGGATTAGAAGTATGCCAATTTGAGGTATAAAGAATACTGAAGTATTCAAAAAAGCTGCAAGTATTTGATTTTAGCCAAAGTATTTTTTAATTGCTTAAACACTGTAGAAGACTTACAACACTGTCATTTCTTGTAGGAAAAATAATTCCAATAGTTTAAACAGGATGAATGGTGTAATGTTTCCCGGAAACTCACCAGGCTACTCTGAGAGGTAAGAGAAAATGCTTAAAGAGAAAATAACTACCCTAGAAAATACAAGATGATCGTTTTTGAATGATTTTAGAATTTGGATGCTCTGCCCTTTTATGTTGGGTATTTAAGCATAATTTCCAGTCTTTTGGATCAGCACTTTTCCTTTCATGTAAAGAAAGGAAAGATCTGTGGAGGATCAGATATATTCATTGCAAGGTTTCCTCCCATTACTAGGAAAACCAGCCTTTTCCAAATTAATGTTTTCTGCGTACCTATGTAAATTAAATTATCTAAATTATCTTCTATTGAAAGAAATGTATTTTTCTTTTAAAATTAGCTTGTTGTAAAATAATTGAATTATACATACAATTAAACATATATCCAGTAGCAAGTTTTCACATTTTTGAGCAAGAATGATAACATTACAGCAGAGGAAAAGGATTTCATCTAATATTTATTTGGCATTCCAACATTTCCTAAAACATTTCCATTCTTTCACAAATTTATTAGATTTGGGCTGCAATCCTAAACTCATTGGCTAGGTGAAAGTGCAATTAAAATCACTAGAATTACATCTGAATTCCCATGTTTAGGATTATGCTGTCATATTCTCCTTTCTTCAGTACGTGATCATTATCAATATAGTTAAGATATAATAAATTTTCTGACAGAATTATGTGAAATAAAAGAATTTCCTTGTCTTTAGCCACAGATCTTTATTTTAAAAAAGAGTCAACTAAATATAACTTGGGATCCAGTGGAAAGCTGACATTAAAAAATTGATTAATCAAATATAAGACTTCTTTGTCTTTGCAGATCCAATATAAATGGTCCTGGAACTCCTAGACCTGTAAATCGACCAAAAGTTTCTTTGTCACCTCCTATGACAACAAACGGTTTACCAGACAGCCCAGAAAATAAGGAGTCAGGTCTCCCACAAGCAGAAGAGAAAATTAACAGGTTTGTAAGAAGAGTATGTGTACCAGGAGATTTGATTGGCTTTTGTGTTTCACATCAACAATTTTTATAATTTTTAATCCTTCTTTAATGCAAACTATACATTTTCCCCAAAGAAATGTTGCATATTTTGAGAAAGTATTTCCTTTCTCCCATGCCCTTAAAAGTCCTTTGATCTGAACTAGAAATAATGTGTACTCTGATTCACGCACGGATTTCTTGTGCACATGGGCTATCCCTTAATTTTAGCAGAAGAGACATGCTTCATAAATAATCACTAGATCAGGACACTGGGTTGCTGTTCATAAGTAACTTATCCCAGAGTGACCCAATTTTTCCCATTAACACCAGAGAGACTATTAGATCACGTCTGAGGATGAGAAAATGTGTTAAGTGTTAACTAAAGAACTAACATTGACTAATAAGAGCAGAATTTTGTAGCTGAGTCTAAATGGTGACATAGTAGTCTTGTCACTGATTGAATTAACTTCGCTCATCTGAAATCAGAACTCAGACTATTGTGATTTTTCATCAGATTTTTTGTTTTCATCCTTCATATGGCACAACAAGAGTAGTTTCTTGGTTTGTGCCAGAATGTTTAACGCACATTTAGGCAAAGTAGTAGAAATGTTCATGACCGAAGGAGGCTGACACTGTAATCTACAATGACTTTGCCTATGTGTTGATGTGGGACCAATTTTTGTCTTCCAGTGAATCACCAGCACCTGAGCCTGAAAGAGTCCAAAGCAGTCCTGTAAAAAATAAGCATCCTGAAGAAGATCCAGCGGATGTTGAGGGGCGTGAAGTAAAAAGACTTAAATTTGACAAAGAGGAGGAACTTGAAGAAACCTCCAGCCAGAGTGAAGCTTGTTCAGCAATGGTAGAAGAGACTGAGACAACCTCTGAATCTCAAGAAAAAGAAAAAGAAACCACTTCTGAGAGACAGCATTGTAAAGAGGAAGATGAGGAGGAAGAAGGTATATTGATTATTCAATGTCAAGAAGGCATATGATTATTCAAAATAGACACATTGAAATCAAAGAGAACTTATTTAGTTATGGCTAACTTAAGTCTCATTGATTTTCGTAAGTCTCTTCTAAGTATCCAATCCCATATATTCACATTTGTGGACTTTTATATTGAACTCATCAGCTTAACAATGGGAAAGAAGCAAAGGAATGAGAAAAACTTAATTCTGGTCTTTTAAATAAGTTTTTGTCATACATTGCTTGTTACAGTGGTACTGAACTACCAGTTCATATAGACTGCATGTTAAATTCAATGCTTAATTTGATGATTTCAGTAACTTATCCAAAACTGCACATAGCTCAAATTCATGTCAACTCCCAGATTAAATGTCTGTTTATTTTCTGTAAACCAGGGTTGTGAATACTGGTCATTTCCACAAACTTGAATTCACCTGTGCATGGTCTACCCTGTTTCCCAATTGATAATGTCTCCCCTCAGCCTTAAGGCCAACGTGAATGTAGGATCACAATGGAGCTGCAACATTTGACAGAGTAATTTTTGTCTATTCTGGTTTCTCTATTGGGTGGGATTAGAGTTGGCCGTTCCATTAGGCAAGGACTAATCAGGTGACTGATTTTATGGTGTCATTAAATGGTAGCAAATTGTCGAGGATTTCATTTATTACGATTTGATCACCAAGGGGCATGACAGGATTGCCATTTGGATTTTCTTGTCTAGACCACAAGATGACTTGACCTATGTCTGGTTGAAAGACTTGGTGTGGGTTCCTTTGTAGTAGAGGGAATAACAAGGAATGTATGTGCATGTTCCAGTATACACAGGAGTTAAATCTGGTGTAAGTTGCACACAATGCAGAATTCCTTAATGTCTCTAGTCAGACGTCTAGCATGCTTTGGGGGAAGATACGCTAATGGCATGCCACTAGAGTTCATTTATGGTAATGGTACATCAAAAGCACAAACAGACCTGCAGTATTGGTTACTGCCCATTGGGCAGTATCCAACACTGACGAGCTACTATCATAAGTGAACCACTTTCAGTAAACCAGTTTACCCTATTGGCATACTGCGGTGTTGGATATTGCCCAATATAACAAATGACATGTTTTCATACATAGTTTTTATATAGCGCTTCTTTGAACTTTTTAGTTTTAATCTTCTAAGTATGTATACTTAATTCTAAATTCTAACTTTATTCCAGAATCCCTCATGACACCAAGAGAAATTATTCCTGAAAGAAAAGATCAAGATAAAGACAATGTATCCTTAACTGTGAAAGAAGATATTTCTGAGGAGAATAATCAGATGGAGGAATCTGACCAGACTCAAGCAGAGAAGGACTTGCCTTCTGAAGACAGTGAAAACAGTGGATCTGTCAGTAGCAGAGCTGACTGCAGTGACACAGAAGAATTGGGCTCATATGTTAGTGAAACTCCTGAAACAGCGTCAGAGACCCCGATGGAAAACAGCGATGAAGCCACAGAAGCTGCAGAAGAACCTATGGAACAAGACTAATAATTTAAATACACTTAGAGGCAGTATTTTCCATAAGGCTCTGGTTTTACACTGTATAAATAATTTTATGTAATAAAAGTGGACCTTTAGTTTTACAAGAGAAGCAGGCTGTAAATTGAACTTCTCAATGCGTTAAATCCTGAAGGAGTTGTACTTGTTACTGTGAAATATCGACTCCTTCAGGTCCTGCTTACCGCTGAAATTTCGGTATGGTCAAATCAGTGGTCTGTGTATAGTTTTTTTTATTTAGAATTAAAGTTTTTAAACTGGAAGGTAATTATAATTTTGACAACTTTTTGGCGATTACCACACTAAGGATGCAATCTTATGCATGTTTACACAGAAGTAAGTCCTACAGAAATAAGTCTTGGCCCGGGCATGTTGGGAGCTGTAGGACTTTTTTCTGTGTAAACATGCATAGAATAGCACCCTTAGTTACTTTTCTCTATCTTCTATTTCCCCTGAATGCTATAGCAGTTATTTTCTGTTTTTGGATACAGTTTCAACATTAACATGTGAATTATAGGGTTTCTTATAGGTTTCCAGGTTTTCATTTAACTGCATTGTGTGCTTTAAAAAGTTGCACATTTTAGATACAATACTTGAAAACATGCTAATCTAAAGAAAACCTATGTTTTTTGCTTTTTTCCCCTAATGGAAACAACTGAGTTCATTTCACACAAGGCAACATTTTCACCTCTGTATAAACCAAATAAAAGTGGGCCCACCTGATATCCTGACTATCCAAACACTGTTGAAAGTACCAGGTTAAATACATTCCAAGAGATCTGTTCTAATAAAACACTTTCATACATTTCTGAGGCGCCTGAATGAAAGGTTTTCATGTTATTCCTGAGAAAAATGTGTTTTTAGTTGAGAACAGACTTCAAAACAGTAGCTTCAGCTTTTTGTAGGGGGAATGTTTGCAAACCTGACAATTTCTCTGAACTGAGGCAGTTTCTGGCCTTAGATAATTGTTTCAAAGAAGGCCAATCACTGATACAAGGCACTGCAGCATTGCATTCTCTATAAATTAGTTATGTACCTTATTTTAATGGCTGGCTAGAAGTTGTAGGGGTGCATTGAAACTACCATAATTTGTACATCATTTTGAAAGTGAAGTAAATATTTTTGAACATGCTCCTTGACAGCCAGTGTTAACACTTTCTTTTCCAAAACCAGCTCAAAGCACAACTACTGCTTTAAATTCTTCACATTATATTTTTCAGACATCAACATGTAAAGACACTCAAGATGCAACCTCCCAGTCACATTTACTGGCTGCCAAATTTATACCTGTTTCTTCAACTGTACTTTTTTGATATTTAGAATTTTTAAATTTCTGTAAAGTAGATTTTTGTAGATTGTAAAGAGTGCTCACTGCCATTGTGAAACGGTATATAATTGTATAATTTGTGTGTAAACTGGATGCTTGGGCTTTCAATACAGTATTCATATAAAGCAATAAATATTAATGTTATAAAATGTTTGAGTACATTTTAATCAAAATAAAATAGGAATCCCCTTTTAAGAGGTGAAGTTACATACCTTGGAAGTACAGAAATAACTACCAAAATGCATGCTAACAATTCTTGTACTGCATTGTGTGCTTCATTTTGGAGAAGGGTGGGTTTTGAATTCAATTTGTATTCCAGAATAATTTGGCTGAATTGGCATATTTATAAGGTGATAATAAACTGCTGTCTATCAGGTTCAGAGCAGACAAAGAAAAGTCCTAGTGCTGTTCTGCATATAAGGGGGAAAAATAAGTTTTTCTCAATTATTTCCCTTCCTGTAGCGACAGCAGGAGGGTTGGGTGTGTACAATAAGGATTATGGAGAGCACTAAAACCAAAACATAGGAATTAGCAAAACATTTCCAAAAACGCAAGGCTAGAAAACAGCTTTTCTATTACTCCTCTCTGTTGCTTTTTTTTTTTCCAGGGATATTTTGCCAATGAGAACAAATTTTAAGTTTAGAGATTTCTGAAATTTTCTTTAGAATGTTTGTGAAAATATTGTTAATAAACCTATTCTTTAAGCACCTGTGATCTTTTGACATGTTTATTTAATATCCAATGACACCTGATTTTCCTGTTCTTGTGAGCAAGGTATTTATGAATTGTAAATGTAATAATGCAATGGCAGCAGGAGCTTGAAAAGTAAACTCAGTGCAATCTTGTATATGTCTACTCTGAAGTAAGTCCCATTGAGTTTGTGTAGGATTGCAGCCTATGTTTAGTACGGCAGAAATAGTTATGTGGAGGGTTTTTGGTGACATAATCTAATTTTAGAGAGCTGCATGATGCCTGTCTTTGGGCATTACAGATAAGATTTGGCACAATTTAATTGCTAGCTCCATACAAGCCAACCAGCTTCAGGGAGCTTGCATTCATTGTTGCTGCTTTCTGTCCAACTGGCAATGACCAGAATGTTGTTGTCATAACTTATTTTTGGAATGAGTTCTGCTGCACTGGGAATTTCCATTCTCGGCAGAAAGATGCATTTGGCATGTGCAGTGTGACATGCCCTGGAGCACTTCTTAGAGAATGGTTTATTACCCTGGCACAAGCAGGTCTTTGAATATTGCCCATTCACAAAGACAGCAGCTTTATTTAGCGCTTAGTTCTATTCAAATCAGTGGAACTTGCTTTCAAGTAAATGTGTTAAGTATCTGGAATTTAAGTCATCTCCCCTAATTACAAAGTGTATTGTTGGGATATGGCTGCATTCGGTGCTATTTTAAAGTAAACCTAATCACAAATGCATACTATGGAAAGCAGCCAAGCTGTAAAGGCAAATGAATTGCAACGTGTTTTTGACTAGCTTCTTGTGTATGAATGCTGACGACACATACAGACTACAGGTTAGTTCAACCTTCCCAGACTTGGCTGGATGTGCTGGCCGTGATTGGAGACTTAGGCCTACACATCTGAAGGGTACTAGGTTGTTTGAATTAGTTTGTTTTATGGTGATAGCCTTCATTGCTTCCAACATGTGGTTTTAGAAGCACACCTTTTCTTCTTGTGTTTTTGCTTATTTTAGAACAAGTTTCTGTTATTGATAGAAACTACACACAACTGTGTCAAAGCAATTAATTTGTATTTGTCATTTCTAACTTAAGAGAACAGAAAATTTTAAATACGAGCATAAGCTTTTCAAAGTAGAGATTGAAAACTGCCTCCTGAAAGCCCTATCTGTATCTGTTTCCCAAACACCAGAATCCTCACTTTAAAATACCTTACATTCTTCATGGTCTCTGTGCAGTCACACACATGGGGATTTGTACTTGTGTAGAGCAACATCTCAACCTTCTCTAGAGCTTAAGAGGATAAAAGCTGGGACATGCTCCACCCTTCAAAAGAGAAGTCCCTGCAGTATGAACGTGCCTCAATCAGACAAGCAACTTCCTGCTCAAGTGTAAGTAACAATTATTTATATTTAATAGAGGAACTATTTGAGCCCATCTAGTACAGGGACAGACAACCTAGTGACCTCTATATGCTTGGATCTACAACTGCCCTCTGCCCCTGCATGTATTGCTAATGGTGAAGAATGATGGGAATTGTAAAGGATGGGGAGAGAAACCTTTGAGACATCTTTTTGAACAAGTGAAAGTGATCAAGGGAAGGCCTGTGAGGGGGAAATTTTTTTAAAAAAAAAAAGCTGTAAAAGCTAAAACAAAAAGCTGCATCACATTCCTAATGTTTTGTGATTCTGTCTTTATCAAGGGCAATTGATTTTTTTTAATCTTCCAAATAATGCTTCTAACTCATTGATGGAAGTCAATGAGCCTGTTCAGACATTACCCCTGCCCCCACGTGGGCCATCCATGTGACTGCCATTTGCGTAATCCCTGTGATGCAGCATGAGTTGGCATGTCGTCTGAACCCAGCACGCGGTGGGAGTGGTTTTGTACCTACCAGTCTTATTGGATCAGTTTCAGTTACTAAGGCCCAATGAATTGGACAAGGTGCTTGGCCAAGTCCGGTCGACCAGCTGTGTGCTTGACCCTTGCCCTTCATGGCTTATTACATCAAATAAGGAGGGGATCGCCAGCTGAGTCCAGGAGGTTGTAAATTCCTCCCTGAGAGAGGGAGTGGTGCCGGCTCTTTAAAAGAGGCAGTAATTAGACGACTCCAAAAAAGCCTAATCTGGACCTGAAGGATGTTAACAATTCTATGGCGGTGGCAAATATCCCCTTCCTGGGCAAAATGCTTGAGCGGGTGGTTGCAGGACAACTCCAGGCACTCTTGAATGAAACAGATTATCTAGATCCATTTTAATTGGGCTTCAGGCCTGGTTTTGGAATGGAAACTGCCTTAGCTGCCCTGTGGGATGACCTTTGCTGGGAGAGGGACAAGGGGAGTGCGACCCTGTTGATTCTCTTGGACCTCTCAGTGGCTTTTGATACCATCGACCATGGTATCCTTCTGGATAGCTTGTCTGGGCTGGGAGTTGGAGGCACTGTGTTGCAGTGCTTCCGTTACTACTTGGCATGGCACCTAGGCCATGGGTTCCACAGGGCATTATTTTATACCCTGTGCTGTTCAGCATTTACATGGAACTGCTGGGAGAGGTTATCTGGAAATGTGGGCTGAGGTGTCATCAATATGCGGATGACACCCAGCTCTACCTCTCCTTTTCATCAAACCCAAGTGAGGCAGTGACTGTTCTGAATCAGTGCCCGGGCACGGTAATGGACTGGATGAGGGCCAATAAACAGACTCAATCCAGACAAGACAGAGGTACTGTTTGAGGGTGGTTCATCCGTCCCGCTAGGTGATGTTCACCCTGTTCTGGATGGGGTTGCACTCCCCCTAAAGGATTGGGTCCATAGTTTGGGGGTGCTCCTGGATCCAGACTTGTCACTTGAGGCACAGGTGAACGCAGTGGCAAGGAGCACCTTTTATCAGCTTAGGCTGAGGTTGATATACCAACTGTGCCCTTATCTGGACAGAGATAGCTTAGCTACAGTTATCCACGCTCTGATAACCTCTCGTCTGGATTACTGCAATGCATTGTACGTGGGGCTGCCTTTGAAAACGGTCCAGAAACTTCAACTGGTACAACTCAGGGCAGCCAGACTGTTAACAGGGACTGGCCAACAAGACCACATTACGCCAGTCCTTTTCCAGCTTCATTGGCTGCTGGTCCAGGTCCTGGCCCAATTCAAAGTGCTGGTATTAACATTCAAAGCCCTAAATGGTTTGAGGCCAGGTTATCTGAAGGAACATCTCCTCCCATATGTACCTGCCTGGACCCTAAGATCATCCTCAGGGGTCCTTCTCCATGAGCCCCTGCCAAAGGAAGTGAGGTGGCTACCAGGAGGAGGGCCTTCTCTGCACTGAGCCAGGGGGTTGGACTCAATGGCCTTATAGGCCCCTTCCAACTCTACTATTCTATGATTCTATGCTGTGGCATCCCAGCTGTGGAATGAGCTCCCTAGAGAGGTTCACCTGGCACCTACATTATACTCCTTTAGATGCCAGGTGAAGACCTTTTTATTTTCTCAGTATTTTAACAGCTCTTCAGTTTGATTTTTAACCTTGCTGTTTAAATTTGTATTTTAAATCCGTATTAATTTCTGCATGGCTGCTCGATTTTATCCTGGTTGTGCTTTTATACTGTATTTTATATTATGTTTTTATACCATTGTTTTATATTTTGAATAGTTTTTATGGTTTTAATTTGTGTAAACTGCCCAGAGAGCATCTGCTGTTGGGCGGTATAGAAATGGAATAAATAAATACCTTTGCAAGTTGTGGGTCATAGGGTGGGTCAGCAGCCACCCCCACTGTGCCATCCACGGGATTTGGATGACATACCAAACCGCTTTGCATCTCGGGGGATTATGCAAATGGTGGGCATTCATGGGGGTGGGGGGAGAAACCATAGTGACTTCTTTTTGCGCCGCGATCATCCAAACCCAGTCAATGAGTTATGAATACATAAAGATGAGAACACTATGCCATGTGAACTGTCTTCCATTGCCTCCATTATTGCATGTTAACCTATGATTTGATAGGTGAATTGTTTAATTTTAATTCATATTTGTGTTATTTGTAGCTGTGGTGTGTTGAATTCTTTTCATAACTGGGGGATTGGTTTATTTATGGTGGGCTTTTAGAAGATAGTTAATTCTTCTATTCTCTCATACTTTTCAAACATTCAGCAATATTTCCCCAACATGATTGTCCTCTCACACCATATCTCTTCTCTTTCCTGCTTCTCCACCACTAGTCTATCTCTACAAGTAGGACTGCAAATTGGCAAAAGCTCCCCAAGCTTGCACACTAGTGGTGGAGATTTTCCTGCCCTTCCGTCAAGCCAGGAGGATTAAAGAGAGGAGGAGTCTCCCTCACTGAAGGCAAGACTCAAATGGTAAAGGAGCTGTCCCCTCTTCTGAACCTTACTTGATTGCCTGCTTGCCCACTTCCCAGATATGGCCAGGGGCTTTTACTGGAGCTTTCTGCTCTCAAAATCTGCAAAGCCTAGAGACCATAGTAGCCCATGTCAGGGAAATAGAGGGCCAGTTGGTTCCCAAGCTTCATTTCTCCTTTTGTATTTGTAACCAAACAAGAATGGGATGGGGAAGTCAGCAAACCAAACTTGATATACCAAAACCTTTCCCCCCCCTTAAAAGGATATGATCAAAAAAGAGAGAGCAAGAAATGAAAATGAATCCAACTGAGATTGTTTACGAGATCTTTAAAAACGCTTTTGCTAAAGGGTCAAAGTGAGAGTAGAGTTCAGGTTACATGCCTTATGAATCCATTTCCTTGTTTCTCAAACCTGTTGCACGCAAAAGGTCTGTGCTCAATTCACACAGGCTTGCTTTGCCCTCTAGTGGGAAACGTGGCTCCCTGTAGCCAGAAATATGCCTTGCCTTGGCATTTTTGGTACTGCAGATGTTTTTAGTCAGCAATACGTTTTGAAATCCTGACAGATCAGTCAAAACAAAATAATTCAAGGGACTTAAAAGGAACCACAACAGAAGAGCCATGGAGATCATTCAAGTTCTGAGTGCAAATGCTTGGCAATTAAAGGAGCCAAAATAGTTTGGAAGGAGGAGGAGAAAAAAAGTGCAGGATAAAAAAAAAAAGAATTACATCAGCTGGGGGAAAACAAAATGGGATAAGATGAGGCCCTTCAGATGTGAAATATTTCTGGACAAAAAGAAAAACCACAAATGTTCTGAGAGAGGTGGAAGAAAGAATCTCGCAAAGAGTTTCATGTGATAGACAAATAACCAGCACTCCTCCAGAACGCCAGTAAAGAAAAAGAGCATCTCATCATGGCTGCCATTCATTCTTATATCAAAAGGAAGGGGCCATTTGGTTTTTGAGTTCCATTTCGTATGCAATGTCATGCTTTTTTAAGATCTGTATGTCCCCTTTACATGTTAATATTTGCCATCCATGAATAAACTCAGTTCATATAAAGTGAGCTTTTACACTGCCTGAAACAGCTGAGTTTTTTTTAACCTCTTAGGGCACAATCCTGAACATGTTTAGGTGGACAAAAGTGCTACATCTCCCAATGCTGGGAATTGCAGGATTTTTGTCTGTCTAAAAATTCATAGGATTGTGTCCTATGTAAAGTCTGAAACAGACATTACTTTACATGTGTATATAGCAGCTACATTATTTTCATTTTTATTTCAGGGTAGGTGCAGAGGTCCCATCATGATTGGGTCCAAACTGTGTGTGTGAATGTGTGGTTTTAAGTTCCAGAGGACATAAATGCTAGACTATGAACTCCTCCAGATGTTATCAGCCTTTACTCAGTGACAGTGCTTAGCTAGGGCTAATGGAAATTGCAGTGCAACAACATCTGGAGGGCCACACATTTCCCATCCCTGTGCTAGACACACATGTTAAGTAATGTCTGCTTTTGTCCCAAGATGGAGCTATATATACATTTTGTAAATTCTAGCCGGTGCAAAATTTAGCCAACTCATGCAGTGTCTAACATTTGCTTTAGTGGTTGCTGGCTACTTCCTCATACAATTCTAGAAGCTGTGGATTAAATCTCTACATAAGCTGAGCCCAGTATATTGTATGGGTGTTGTCTCCTTTATGAATCCCTTTACCTATTACATCTAGATCTATGGGGAATGCTCTGCTTGCTACCTGCTCTTCTTGGGGTGTGATGTAAGATCCTTTCTGTCATGATTTTCCAGATAATGTACTGAATCAGTTCTTCCAGGTTTGAAAATTGTGATTGTGTGTTGGAGCTTAAAAATGGATGTTAATGTGTTTGTTTGTTTATTTCCATATGTGCTTCTTTGTACCTCTAGATAGGAAGGCAAAATAATCAAGAGCAAAGGAGCTGCCTTTGGAAACTGCACTACTCTAATAGGGACAGATTGCTAGAAACAGCTCCTTTGGCTTCCAGCCCCTTTCTGAGCACAATTCTTGCTGCTGGTGTTCACCTTTAAAGCCCTTATTCAGAGGTGTAGAACTTCTTTCAGCCTTGGGGACGGCATTGCAGTGGTGGGTGGGGCTGAAGTCAAAGGGGGCGGGGCCAAAAATGCCAGCATATTTTCTTAAAGCTCTTACGAGAGGCATTTCACCTTTTTGGAATGAGAAACAGCTGCACAAAAGCTGGGAAGCTACCAAAGGATTCATAGCTGGGGAAAGAGGATAGGGTCAGGGAGAGGGGCATGGCTTCTGAGGAACCCCAGAGGGCTGTATTGGGACCTCTAGAGAGATGGATTTGGCCCCCAGATTTTCCACTCCTGACTTAAGTCATCTATAGACTCCCTCACCTGATTTCCCCTGCTATCTAAGGTGAGCTACATGATGAGGGGGAAAGGCCTTCTCAGTTGTGGCACACCCACTTCCAGACCACACTCTTTTGGGAGGCTCACCTGGATGCTATTCTTACTTGCTGTTCCTGTGCAAAGGCCTTTTTATTTATCCAGTCTACCATTTCTGTGACTTACTATTTTTTTTAAGTCCTGATATTTGCTGCTGTTGTACGCTACCCTAAAAGTACATGTCTGGGCAGGATAAAAATATATAAAATAAGAACTAGGGCTGGACATAATTTAGCTCAAATGTTATTTAAAAGAGAGAGAAAATAACCCTAAATACATTAAATGTGATCACTTATTAAACATATTGTGTAATTTGAGCCTTATAAACAATCATTTTTAAAGCTTTGAATGCACAGAGGCAGTGGGAAAGAGCCAAAAGTTTAGTTGGATCTGCTAAATATGTTTCTGAGTTTGCTAAATATGTTTAAATAAACCAATAACCCAAGAAACTTTGCATTCTGCAAAGTGTGTTTGAGGGCTCGGTTTCACTTGGATGCTTGTCAATCATGTAGTACACTTGTGCCTTAGTGTAGGTACTGCCGCAATTTCCCCATCCATTCTTGGACACTTTTTCCCTGGCAAAACCTCCAGTTTTATAACAACTGCACAATAATAAGTGTGAGAAAAAGGGGGTGGCAACCCTATATACTATAGTAGGGGACTTTGTCTGCCTGGACATTGTGTCCTCTGCCAGACAAACTTTTCCCCTTAATCCTTGTTGTCTGGTAGCTGTTGTGGTGGTTACAGCAAAGGTAAAGTGTGTTGGGGAAGCACAGTATGGTTCTTGGAATGTTGTTGTTGTTGTTATTATTATTATTATTATTATTATTATTATTATTACATTTATATACCACCCCATAGCCGAAGCTCTCTGGGTGGTTTACAAAAATTAAAAGATTGAACACTAAAAAGACAATATACAAAATTTTAAACCATAAACATAAAACAGCTGACATTTAAAACATTTTAAACTGTTAAGCCTGGCCACAAAGTCAGTTAAAACTTCAACTTAATCTGTTAAAATGCCTGGGAGAAAAGAAAAGTTTTGACCTGGTGCCAAAAAGATAACTGTTGGCACCAGGCGGGCCTCATCGGGGAGATCATTCCATAATTGGGGGGCCACCACAGAAAAGGCCCGCTCCCTTGTTGCTGTCCTCTGAGCTTCCCTTGGAGTAGGCACCCGGAGGAGGACCTTTGATGTTGAGCGCAGTGTACGGGTAGGTTCATGTCGGGAAAGGCGTTCCATCAGGTATTGTGGTCCCAAATCATGTAAGGCTTTATAGGTTAAAACCAGCACCTTGAATCGGGCTCGGAAACATACAGGCAGCCAATGCAAGCGGGCCAGAATCACTCTTATGTGTTCGAACCTTCTGGTCCCTGTTACCAATCTGGCCGCTGCATTTTGCACAAGCTGCAGCTTCCGAACCGTCTTCAAAGGCAACCCCATGTAGAGCGCATTGCAATAATCTAACTTGGAGGTTACCAGAGCATAGACAACTGAAGCCAGGTTATCCCTGTCCAGATGGGGCGTAGCTGGGCCACCAGCTGAAGTTGGTAGGCACTCCGTGCCACTGATGCCACCTGAGCCTCAAGTGACAGAGATGGTTCTAGGAGAACCCCCAAGCTAGGAACCTACTCCTTCAGGGGGAGTGCAACCCCATCTAGAACAGGTTGAACACCCTCCATCCGGTCAGAGGAACTCCCCACTAACAGCAACTCAGTCTTGTCTGGATTGAGTTTCAGTTTATTATCTCTCATCCAGTCCATTTTCGCAGCCAAGCACTGGTTCAATACATCCACAGCCTCTCCAGATGAAGATGAAAAGAAATAGAGTTGCGTGTCATGAGCGTACTGATGACAACGCACTCCAAAACTCTGGATGACGGCACCCAACAGTTTCATGTAGATGTTGAACAGCATGGGGGACAAGACTGACCCCTGCGGAACCCCATACTGGAGATATCACAGGGCCAAGCAATGTCCCCCAAGCAACACCTTCTGGAGCTGACCTGTCAAGTAGGAGCGGAACCACTGCAATGGAACCACTGCAACCACTCCCACTCCCAACTCAGCCAGTCGTGCCAGAAGAATACCATGGTCGATGGTATCAAAAGCTGCTGAGAGATCAAAGAGAATCAACAGAGTCACACTCCCCCTGTCCTTCTCCCGACATAGGTCATCATACAGGGCGACTAAGGCTGTTTCCGTGCCAAAACCAAGCCTGAAACTCAACTGAAATGGATCCAGATAATCAGTCTCATTCCAGAGTGTCTGGAGCTGGCCAGCAACCACCCGCTCAAGGACCTTGCCCAGGAATGGAACATTTGCCACCGGCCTATAGTTATGAACATTTTCTGGGTCCATGGAAGCTTTCTTCAGGAGTGGTCTCACTGCTGCCTCTTTCAGGAGGTCTGGGACCACTCCCTCTCGTAGAGAGGCATTAAACACTTCCCTGGCCCAGCTGGCTGTTCCATCCCTGCTAGCTTTTATAAGCCAAGAGGGGCAAGGATCCAATACAGAGGTGGCTGCACGAACCCATCCAAGCACCTTGTCCACGTCATCGAGCTGTGTCAACTGAAACTCATCCAAGAAAACAGGACAAACCTGTGCTCTGGATACCTCACTCGAGTCACCTGCTATAACACTGGAGTCTTAAGTCCTGGCGGATGCCAAAGATTTTATCCTGGAAGTGCCTAGCAAATACATTACAGTGGGCCTCAGATGGTTCTACCATGTCCTTGGGGCCATCATGTAGAAGCCCCCGGACAACTCTGAAAAGCTCCACTGGGCGGCAGATTGATGATTTAATAGTGATGATTAATAAAATTTATTATATTATATTATAATCTATTAATTTAATAGATGATTTGATACAATTTACCATAGACACTTACCAGTGTTTCATTGCATCCACTAGGAGTTCATCTCCATCTGCCCTCAAGCTGTCTCCTATTTTGTTTCATCACTCTCAGCTCCGGGGTATACCACGGAGCCGTACGAGCTCTACACAGGAGAAGGCGCTCAGGAGCAATCGTGTCAACCGCCCAGGTTATTTCTGCATTCCACAGATCAACCAGGGTTTCGACATGAGAGCCAGCCCTATCAGCCGGAAAACTCCCCAGAGCCCTCTGGAAACCTTCCATATCCATTAGTCTCCGGGGGCAGACCATCTTAATAGGTCCCCCACCTGTGCAGAAGGGAAAAAGCTGCTGCAAGTCTAAACCTCAGCAGGTGGTGATCTGACCATGACAGATGTTGCGCTTGGCTGAGGGTGGGAAGTCCAAATTCAAATCCAGAATTAATTATGAACCGCAGGTTTGAGGTAAAAACATTTTTTCTCACCTTACCTCACAAGATTATAGTGAAGCTAAACTATTTCTCTAAGCCAGAGTTGCAAAACCTCAGGCCCGTGGCCAATCCAGCTCTCATAGGTTCTCCAGAAGGCCACGCCCCTGGCCCCACCTTCTTTCCTCCGACCATCAATCGTTTGGCAGTTTATTGGCTTTTGCGAGTTTTTTCATTTGAAAACTTGAAATGCCTTCCCTAAGGCTGAGGAAAGAGCTTTAACCTGAAAGATGCAGTGAGAGCATTAAGCTAAAATATGCAGAGGTTTTGGCCCCACCCCTTTGCCTTTGACCTTGCCCCATTTTGTCTTCAGCCTCATCTGCCCACGACTGCAATGTGGCCCCTGAGAGCTTCTCCAAAATTGAATTCTGCACTCAGGCTGAAAGAGGTCCTGTGCTCTTTTTCTAAGACTCTCCGAGGAAGTGTGAGAAATGAATGTAATAAAGGATGTTCACCAATGCCGGACTGTGCTACTGATCATAGGTTCACCCTTGGAACCTGGGCTCAATACTGGCCTAAAAAACAAAACTGGTCTTGATATGCAGGCAATTGGGGTAAGAATATACAAAGTTGCTATGCCAAGTCTGACTGAACCCCAGTGACTGGTAGTAGCTTTCCGGGAGAACTTTCCCATTACTCACTGCTCCCTTCAGTCCTTTAACTGGAGATTCTGGGATTTGACCCCTTGGGAGTTCATGCATGCATAGGGTGACCATATGAAAAAGAGGACAGGGCTTATGTACCTTTAACAGTTGCATAGACAAGTGAATTTCAACAGGTATCATTTGTATGCATATAGCACCTGGTGAAATTCCCTATCCATCACAACTCTTAAAGCTGCAGGAGCCCTGCCTTCTTTTGCATCTGTTCACTCTAGTATAGCTCCTGCAGCTTTAACTGTTGTGATGAAGAGGGAATTTCACCAGATGCTACATGCATACAAATGACACCTGCTGAAATTCCCTTTTCAATGCAACTGTTAAAGATGCAAGAGCCCTGTCCTCCTTTTCATATGGTCAGCCTGTGCATGCAAAGCATGTGATCTACCACTAAAATAAGATTCCTCCCCTAAAGGGGTAGGAAACCCTTCAGTAAAGAGCTAATACATGGTGACAGCTAAGTGCTGTCCAGAAAACTGAAACACTTGTCCTGCCAGTGACTGGCATGTATAGTGTGACATCTGGCAATGCTTATTCAGCCAAGGCGATGACAGGTTGACATGAAACAGTCCATAAATCAAGAGCATCTTTCTGATTTTTTAAACAAATAACCTGTCTAGTGTCTGCGCTTGTGTACATTCCCTTGGGTGACTGTTGGATGGCTTAGAAGTGGCTAATTATTAGCTGCTGTAATAGAGGAGAAGTTTGATCTCTGTAATTGTCTGATGGTATCAGGCTGGTGTTTTGTGTTTCTCAGGAATTCTCCAGAGACGCCTGTCTGGCAGGGCAGCAAAAGGCACACTGAATGTCATTAATCCAGAGCTTGGTTCCGCAGACGAGCACCAAAAGGCATACTTGTTGTTGATGTATCATCATGTTGTAATGGTTGTATTCTTGGCTGCTGGTTTTATCTTAGATTTTTTCCTGCATGGTTATTTACTTTTTCATTTCCTTTTATAGTTTGTACTGTATGTTTTAATGTATTGTACACCACCCAAAGAACTTCAGTTTTTGGGCGGTTAAAAATACAATCAATCAATCAATAGTTTAAGCCGTTGAGCTAATTAATTTTGGCACTCTGTAAAAGATGGCAAAGACTATATGTACACCCTCAACTAAATCTGAAGCTAAAGGATTAGCAGGGCTTTGGTAATAGTAGCACTGCTATTTTGGAAATGGCTGAACAGCTGTTTTACGAATTTGTGAGCATTTCTAGGCAGTCATGACTAAGCCTACTGATATACCACTCTTGTTATGATCTCCCCTCCCCATAATCTCACAGAACAATTTAGTACAACCCAGCCATTTTGAGCTTAATCAACAATTCCGTTTAAGTTGAAAATATTTGATTTCAGAGGATTTAGTTCCTTTGACTTGGAAGTCCTACCTTTGATTATGTGTGTGTATGTTCCATCGAGATAAATGCAACTTAGCTCTATGTAACTACCGTATTTCACTGAATGTAAGACGCCATTGATTGTAAGATGCACCTAAATTGCAGGGCCACCAACAGGGAAAAAGCTTTGTGTCGATTCTAAGACGCACCTTAATTTCAGCAACCCTTCCGCCCTCCCCACTCACCTCCATCGCCGTCGCCCATCCTCACTGCCATCGTTGCTGCTGCTCCGTGCCGCTGCCAGCACTCGCCTTGGCCTGGCAAGGCGTTGTCCCCAGTAACGAGGCGAGCATTGCCAGCGGCACAGAGCTGTGGCAGTGAGGATGGGCGATGGAGGGGAGGGGGGAGGGTTAGGGCCCCACAAGTCCCCCCTTCTCCCCCCCCCCTTACCTTGATCGCTGCTGCCTCGGCCTGGGAGGGCTTCAGTACTGGGAAGGAGGCCGAGATCTCCCGAGATTGTGGCCTCCTTCCCAGTACTGAAGCCTTCCCAGGCTGAGGCAGCAGTGATCAAGGTAAGTGGGGAGGGGGGGCTTCTGACCGGCCTTGTGGGGTCCCTCGGGACCCGCTAGGGTGAGTCACGGTGCGGGGCATGCAGAACCCTAGTGCCTTCTGCAAAACGCGGGAGAAATCTCGCAATTGCAAGACGCCATCGATTCTAAGACGCACCCTGTTTTTACAGATGTAAACATGGGAGAAAAAGTGTATCTTAGAATCGATGAAATACGGTATCTGTGAGATTATAACTGTGAAGGACATAGGGTTTCAGGGAACCTGGGAGCTCAAGGGGGGAGGGAATTGGAGGAACTGATTGTTGACATAGTTCTGGGCTGGTTATCTTGCCTTGTACCAGCCGGGGAGAAACAGGTGGCAGTAGCTAACGAGCTTCAGCTGAAAAGAATTTAGGGAGGGCTGATTTCCCAGGTCAGGAGGCCCGCCTGGGAAAAGATAGAAAAATGACGGTTTAGGGCGGTTCCTTCATCTCTCTCTTCGGGGCAGAGGCTCTGCGAGGAGGTGATCTCCGGCCGGCCGGATTCAGTCGGGTGTTAGAATTTTATTGTTTTATAAGCCTGCTCGGTTTGGGGTTACTTAGCACTTTTAAGAGTGTGCCTAATTGATTGGGGACACAATTGTTTTATGACTTGTGTTTGTTTGTGCTGCTACTACCATACCTACCTCATTCCTTTCTAACCCCCTCTTCCTTTCCCTCCCAATAACCTAACTCTTATTTTGTTATTGCCTGTGTATAAGGATGTCTGTTTTGACCAAGGCCTTAACTTAGAATAGTGTGTAAATAAACTTGCTTTGGTCCTTAAATTCTGTGTGGTTATTTCCAGCGTTGGCTCAAGCCAGTTTTGGCTGGGGAACTGGGTGGCGGGGCGGGAAATACCCTGCCACGACAAGAGGACGGTTTTTACGTTCTCTTAACAATAACCAATTAGGAGGTCTGGATAAATCATCAAGGTAAACTTGCAAGAGAGCAGATTTGGTGAATTCATTCTTATTTTCTCTGTCTTTCACACACACACACACACACACACACACACACACACACACACACACACCACACCTATAAGGGAATCCTTTTGTTTCTCTGCATGGTAAACAACCCCACAGTCTTTTTCTTGGTTCTGCATGGATGACAGAAACAGTATTTACAAATAAGTAATTGATTTTAAAAAAAATGCAATATACTAGAAACATAAGTAGACAAGCTATTTTTACATGCCATTACAATTTTATGAATTGAAAATAATGTGCGCAAGTTAGATGTGCAACAAAATGTTGCAGTGTGGAGTGTTCCTGATCAGTCAGCCATTCTCATTTCCATGATACTCCATTCCATTCCCCTTCCCACTGATTTTCTATTCTCCCCCTCTTCCCCCAATCAGTAGTCCACGGCTACTGACCATACCTAGGTCTTATTGGACTCTTTAGGCGCCTCTATCCATGTGTTTTGTAGCCTTGGGGGTTCCTCACATCTGCTGATAACCTCTCGCATGTGTGTGCATGGCTACAAATGCAACTGCACTCTCCCTCTGAGAACTGGAAGTAGTATATATGAATCTTGCAAGTTTATTAATAAGGGGTACAAAGAATTCTTCATAATTGTACAATATGGTTTTCTGAATGGCTTATAAACCTTGCAAGGTTCAGTCACTATGTTGCTAATTGGAAAGGCTTTGCTATGCAATAATATCAACGACCAGTAGAGGGAGCACTATGTTCGTAAATTGGCCGTGGGTAGGCACATTTCGTTATTAAACGAATAATATTTGGAGTCATTGAGACATGGGAAATTGAGATAAGGCTCTCCCCCCCCCCCCCAGTAATTGCATACTATATGCATATATATGCATATATACGCAATTACAACAGAAACAAAAAAGAGAAGGGGAAGAAAAAAGACAGAACATGTCAGAAAAGCATATCTCTTCACAATGACTGTTCACAACACCGTTAATAAAAAGAAAAGAGAAAGAGACAAAGATTCAATGTGTCTATTTTTACAAATCAAAAGGCTTTTTCTGCCTTTATATCCAACACATAAAGGTGTAAACGTACTTTATCCAGTTACCTGGCATCCTACATCTATGCCTTTTCCACTACCATCCCCTGACAACCTGTGAACCTCCTCAGACAGGGTATGTACAGGTTATAGCTTTTCAGCCAGCAGGCATCAAGAGTAGGCCTGGTCAGTGTCAAGGGCCGGAGTCAAGGTTAGGCATGGTCAGGCACCTGCTGAGGACCCACACCTCAGCAGGGCCCCACTGACAAGAGCCCCATAGAGTTGCTTCTTCTCAACATTGCAACCTGCTTGTTCACTTGGCTCTTGCTCTGGCCCAGGCCAGATCACCAAGCAGGATATAATACTTTGAAAATGGTTTGAAAACAGTACATGGAATGTGTCATGGGCCCCAACAGCTGTCATAACCGTTATGAAGCATTATAAAGCAGTAGTGTAGATCCTGCCACAGACAAGGGAGGTGGTGATGAGAAGAAACAGTAGATGCCACTGCCTGCTTGCTCATGGACTCTCTGCCTGTCAAGCAAGCAGGTAGTAGCAATGATGAGGAAGAGGATGAGGAGCAATTGCAGCTAGTGACAATGGCAGTGAGACGGTAGAATCAAGAGGGAGGGGGACCATTGATGGTGTCTTGCCCAAAGACCCTCAGAAGCCTGGGGATGGCAATAACAGTGGGAGCCAGGATCGTATTGCTGTAAACCCATGCTAATGTTTGTCTGTCTCGCCATATTCCTGGAAATTGCCCCACATGCTTGGCCAGCAGTTGCTGCAGTACAAGTGTATGCACATTTTGGTGCAAGTGTTGTGGATGCTCACTGAATTGTGACCTGTGCCCATCACATTTTTGGAACCATTTTAAAGTACACAAAAGTGTGATATACCTACATGACTGCTCATTCAAGAAAAGGGGCAGAGAGAATGCAAAGTTAATTCAGTAATGCCCTGCCATTCAAGAAGCCTTTTATTTCCTAACAATTTGTTAGGCGTCCCTGCAGAATTATGAAATTAACTAGACCAGAAGCTGCTTACAAGACAGTGTTGTAAAACCCACCACACATTGACTATTATGGGTCATAGGGAAGTGTTTGCAAAAGCAAATTAGTAAAATGGAGCAAACAGCTTCCCCCTTCCCCCACCCCAAGTCTTTTCTCCATCATTACATTTAACATAGTTCTCAATGTGTTGTACTCAGGCATAGTGAATTAACTGTGTGCTGTCCCCTTAAGTCCAGCCCAGCCTCCAGATTCTCCGCTCTATCTCTTCCCCCTTCCACATATTATAATTTTAATTAAAGCATTTATATCCTGCCTTTCCTAAAACATTCAATGTGGTTAACCCCATAAGGGAAAATACAGTAAAAGGTGCAAGAGCATTTTGGGAGAAAGCCTGCTGCAGGATTTAGACTAAAGAGTGCACATCTTCTTTCCCAGGAGAATTGTGCTTCCCATACCACTAAACACAGTCCTGCAGCTCCCTGTGGCCACTTGCAGTGGTATGGGAGGGTTTTGGCCTGCAGTTGGTTCTTGGGGGGACATGCAGCCCCCCAAGCTACCAGATTGCCCACCCCAGTTTTAGAGTCTTGTCAGGGAGCTGTGTGTAACCTTGTTTACATTACCAACACCTGCATTTACAGCCTGGATCCAACAATCAAGAGTCAAGGAACAAGCACACTCACAATAACATTAGAAGAGCCATGCTGGAACAGACCACAGGTCCATCTAATCTAGCATTCTGTTCACACAGTGGCCACCCGGCTTCCCACAGGTAACCCACAAACAGAACATGAATGCAACAGTATCTTCCCGCCCATGTTCCTCAGCACCTGGTGCATTTAGACTTATTGCCTCTGTTACAGGAGCTGGAAGTAGCATATAGTCATCAAGACTAGTAGCCATTGTTAGCTTTCTTCTCCATGATAACTCAAGTTACTCATATTTGAATCAGGTGATAAAGATGGAATGGCTCTTATTGCATCTGTGCCCATTGAGACTGGTAGGGTGGAAGCAAGAGTGGCTAATGGTAAAGGAGCCAACTAATTCTGCATTCCTTCCTTGAAACGGCAGTAAGAACACTTCAGCACTGCAGTAGAATTCTTTAATGGTTACCATCTATGTGAACTCAAGACAAGCCTCTTACCTTGGTTCAAGAGATTTCCTTGCTATCATACCTGATTCTGCTGGGGGAAAGGGATGTGGCTTCCACCCCCACTCTTTCCAGTCACTCCTGTGCTCTAGCTAGGCCACTATTCCAGGCAGGCTCAGGGATAGAGTCGCACTTGGGGCATGTGTTCAGACCACAGAGCTGTGTGTCCTGACTCCATCCCACAAAGAAGTACATACATACGCGCACACACACACACATGTCTCTTGAGCAGCCTTCTCTAATGTGGTGTCCTCCAGATGTTTTTGACTACTGTTCCCATCAAGCCCTGTGGTCAGGGATGATGGGAGCTGCAGCTGGAGGTCACCAATTTGAAGACTGCTGCTCTAGAGTCATCTTCTATTGATGCCCTGTTTTCTTCTCAGTCTTCTGAGATGTGGTTTGGTGGCTTCCCCTGTGTTGGGCTCTGAAGTGGAGGCAAAGGGTTGGTTCAGATGACACACTAAGCCATGGTTAGGCCACTAATCCTTTTGCAGCAAGTGGTTAATGAGTGTTTTTAAGCCGTGGTTATGTAGCCACCATGGTTAGGAATGATACACATGACATGCTAAACCATAACGTTTAGCTCAAAACGCATAGCTACCGTGGCTTACTGTGTCATCTGAACAGGGTCCACATGGGCACAGGCAGTCTGCTCTGCTGTGCCTCCTCTCAGCTCTGCTTGAGTATCATAGAATCATAGAATAGTAGAGTTGGAAGGGGCCTATAAGACCATCAAGTCCAACCCCATAACTGACAGATGGCTGTCCAGCTGCCTTTTGAATGCCTTTAGTATAGAATCATAGAGGAAGGACCAAAGCTAGAGTATCATGAAGGGGAGGGCTTTGTGAGGGTCCAAGTAGATGATGGATGCAAGACCTAGGGTTCTGGGGAACCAGGAATGGGGCTGCTGTTAAGCCTATTACCATAAATTAAATTTATGGTAAGAATCTTAAGAATCTTTATGCAAACTTAACTCCTTTTATCCATGAGGTGTCCAAAACTTGTGAGATTTGCCGGAATCTGTCATGCTGTCACTAGAGGAATCCTCTTCAGAGGAAGAAGCAGAGACCAGGGAGACACCACATCAATCACTGGCACCAGATCAGGAGGAGCCTGGGCCTTCAGGGAAGATGGCACCTGGTCCTTCCCTGTAAGAGGGAAGGGACTATGATTCTGGAGCAGAGGCTGAGCAACCCCCTGACACCCAGGAGTGTTGTTGCCTCAAGCAACAAGCCAGTAGGCCTCCTATAAGAAGGAGTTCTCAATGGCAAAGATGGTCTCCTCAGGAGAAAGCATCTCCTCTTGAGTAGGTCTCTGGCCAGAAAGCTCTAATGGCCAGCAGGTGAGCCTGAGTGGGGCTTAGCAGCCTTTGTGAGTAAAAGTGAGCAGTGAGAGCTTGCTAGTTGCTGGAAATGATATCTTGCCAGTTTTTCCTGTCTTGTTTCCTGACTCGGATTTGTTCTTGAACCCCTGTGCTATGACCCTGGACTCCTGCTTAACTCTGCTACTGGATTGTGTATGTATTGGACGGCCTAATTGTGCTTTAACCCTTTGCCTATTTGACCACTCCTGCTTTGCCTGATCTCCCTTGTACAGAAATCTGTCTATGGGAATATTGGCGTGGGTTATCAATTGGCCTTGTGCTCAGCCCTATAATTAAGACTGCTATAGCCAGTGCAGGACAGTATCAAACAGAAGCAGTGTTATAGCATGCTGAACAGGTAGCATTCTAACACAGGGCTCAAACTACGTTTATACTCAGCAATATAAATAATAAAAAAATAAAGCAAAGTAGTAGCCTCAGCTGCAGTAATACCATTAGTGGAACCTGTAGTCTGGCCCACAATTGTTGCTGGCCAAGATGGTATGAGAGCTAGATTTTTGACTTGGCTGCTGACTACTATTCTCAAAGGTTTCTTTCTTTGCTGATTAGTTCCCACTGAGCAAGTTGAGCTTTAGCTGTCTTTCTCACTCTTTGAACACCTCTACATTAAGGGAAATTGTGTTGTTTACCTGGGGCTGTTGGCTTCCTGGTTCTTTTGGGTGATTGAGATGGGATGCATTACATGGGAGGAGAGGGATGACAAAGGGAAAGATCCTGCTGTTTCCTGGGGCTCCTTTAAACAGCAGACATGTTTCAAGGGAACACTTCCCTCTATCCATGGCATGTGTGCAAAGGACCTGGGGAGGGGGTCGTGTGCTGTAAATCTGCAACCCTTGGCACACTTACTTGAACACAATGGAACTTACTTCTGAGTAGACACATGGGGAACTAGTAGTACAAACTAACAGAATGAAGAAAAAATTAAAATGAATCACAAGCACAATTCTAATCTAGCATAAGAAGGTCTCCCTTACTTGGGAATGAGCCACATCTGCCTCGCTTTGTTGCAGGGAGGCATTTCATCCTCTTCTCCCTCTGATAGCAGGGAAAGTTTTTCCACAGCGAGTTTATAGCACAATGTCAGCTTTACACATTGCCAATTTTGTGTCATTAGGCGTTTCTTCCAGGCTATCTCCAAGTTTTTTAAAAAATGGAATAGGTGGGGAAAACCACAGGAGATGTCCTGTTTGTTTACAGCATCATGTAATCCACTTGGAAACTTCCATGAGTGGCCAGTCAAAAGCGTGCTATAAATAGCTCAACAGAGAAGCCCTTTCTCTCACTTTCAAGTAGCAAGCAAAACTAAAGAAAAGCAGTAGCAAGCAAAACTAAAAGTAAAGCAGACTAGAAGTAAGCCTAAACCAAATTCGTCAATCCACTCTGCCCAAGAGCCAGCATGCCAGCTCATTGGCCAGACGGTGGAAGTCTCTGCTGCCCTTCTGAGTCCCTGATTGGACAAAGGATTCCATATAAATTCATATAGAATCTTAGAATAGTAGAGTTGGAAGGAGCCTATAAGGCCATCGAGTCCAACCCCCTACTCAGTGCAGGAATCCACCTTAAAGTATGCCTGACAGATGGTTGTCCAGCTGCCTCTTGAATTCCTCTAGTATGGGAGAGCCCATGACCTCCCTAGGTAATTGGTTCCATTGTGGTATTGCTCTAACAGTCAGTAAGTTTTTCCTGATGTCCAGCCGGAATCTGGCTTCCTGTAACTAGAGCCCATTACTCCGTGTCCTGCATTCTGGGTTGATCGAGAAGAGATCCTGGTCCTCCTCTGTGCGACAACTTTTCAGATATTTGAAGAGTGCTATCATGTCTCCCCTCAATCTTCTCTTCTCCAGGCTAAACATGTCCAGTTCTTTCAGCCTCTCCTCATGGGGCTTTGTTTCTAGACCCTTGATCATCCTTGTTGCCCTCCTCTGAACACTCTCCAGATTGTCTGCATCCTTCTTGAAGTGTGGTGCCCAGAACTGGACGCAATACTCAAGATGGGGCCTAACCAGTGCCAAATAGAGGGGAACCAATACCTCGTGTGATTTGGAAGCAGCCCAAAATAGCACTGGCTTTTTTTGCAGCCACATCACACTGTTGGCTCATACGCAGCTTGTGATCTACAACAATTCCAAGATCCTTCTCGCTTGTCGTATTACTGAGCCAAGTATCTCCCATCTTGTAACTGTGCATTTGGTTCCTTTTTCCTAGGTATAGAACTTGACATTTATCCCTATTAAAATTCATTCTGTTGTTTTCAGCCCAGCGCTCCAGTCTATCAAGATCACTTTGAAGTTTGTTTCTGTCTTCCAGGGTATTAGCGATCCCACCCAATTTTGTGTCATTTGCAAATTTGATAAGCATTCCCTGCACCTCCTTGTCCAAATCATTAATATAGATGTTGAAGAGCATTGGTCCAAAGACCTAGCCCTGCGGTACCCCACTCATTACCTCCCCCCAGTGTGAAAAGGTACCATTGATAAGAACTCTTTGAGTCCAATTCTGTTGCCAATTGTGGATCCACCTAATAGTTGTTCCATCTAGCCCACTTTTCACTAGTCTGTTAATTGGAATGTCCTGGGGTACTTTGTCAAAAACTTTGCTGAAGTCAAGATATATTATGTCCACAGCATTCCCACAGCCCACAAGGGAGGTTACCTGATCAAAAAATGAGATCAGATTAGTCTAGCAGGATTTGTTCTTGACAAATCCATGCTGGCTTCTAGTAATCACTGCATTGTTTTCAAGGTGCTTACAGATTGACTTCTTTATAATCCGCTCCAAAATTTTCCCAGGGATGGATGTCAGACTGACTGGACTGTAGTTCCCAGGTTCCTCCTTTTTGCCCTTTTTGAAGATAGGAACAACATTAGCCCTCCTCCAATCGTCTGACACTTCACCCATCTTCCATGATTATTCAAAGATAATAGACAGTGGTTCTGAGAGTTCTTCTGCCAGCTCCTTTATTACTCTAGGATGCAGTTCATCGGGCACCGGAGATTTGAACTTGTTCAAAGAAATTAGGTATTCCTTGACCATTTGTTTATCAGTCTCAAACTGCAATCCTGCTCCTTCAGCTTGTACTTCACTTTTTCCAGGGGGGTCATAGACCGGCTTTTAGGAGAAGACTGAGAAGTCCTCCCTATTGGTCAGTATCAAGTCAAGCATTGCTGTTCCTCTAGTTCCTTCCTCTACTTTCTGTAAGAGCAAGTTATCAGCCACACGTCAGGAATTTCTTGGAGGGGCCACTTTTGGTAGAATTTGTCTCCCAACAGATATAGGGGTAATTGAAGTCCCCCATTACTACTACATTGGATTTCCTTGAAACACTGGCAATTTGCTTTTCAAAAGTTTCGTCCTCATCTTCTCCTTGATTGGGTGGTCAGTAGTAGACTCTGACTGTCATACTCCTTTTATTCTTTGCCCCATTTATTTTAATCCAGATACTCTCGATGCAGGGATAAGTATTTTTAACATATAGTGTGACTCCACCTTCCTTTACATTTCTTCTGTTCTTTTTGAACAAGTTATATCCTTCAGTTGCTATATTCCAGTCATGGAAGTCATCTCACCAAGTTTCAGTTATATCTATCAAGTCGTATTTGCCTTCATGTATTGAGAGTTCAAGTTTGTTCTGTTTGTTTCCCATACTCTGAGCATTAGTATATAGACATCTAAGACCATGTGCTTTATAGTCTGGCTTCTTTCCTACATTGTTGTGAACACTGTTTGGGGGACTATTGAAGCTGTTCTCTCTGTTATGGTGCATAAGCCTTCATCCATTGTTGCCTCAAAGTTTACGTCTCCTGCCGCCATTGGATTCAGTTGAAAGCCCTGATGAAGTTCTTCATGCTGTGGCCAAACACATTCTTCCCAGCCCTTGTAAGGTGCAACTCGTCCCTTGCCAGCAGTCCATCTTCCAAGTAGCATAGCCCATGGTCCCAGAATCTGAATCCCTCACTTCCGCACCACCTTTGTAGCCAGTTGTCCACTCGGAGTATTTTTCTTTCCCTTTCTAATCCTCTTCCAAGATCTGAGAGGATGGATCAAAGCTCTTGAGTCTCCTTACCAGAGCTTTAAAGTCTGATGCGATTTCTTCGTATCTCCGCTTGGCAATATCATTTGTTCCCACATGGATGAGAAGAAAAGGATATGTGTTAGTGGGTTTGATGAGCTTTGGCCACCCTTCAGTCACATCTCTAACCTGTGCTCCATGGAGACAGCATACCTGTCTCCTGGTGAGTCCATGGGTCCCACGCAGCAGGGAGTCTCCCACAATGACTACTCTTGTCTACTTCTTGGTCGACTGGCTTCTGCCTCTTGCTCACTGTTGCACGGGGTCCCCTTAATTCTTCCTTTGCAGGCTGTCCTCCGGTCTCATCCTCCCACAGCTGAAAGCGGTTGCATAACTAATGGCTCCACTGGTGCAGAGTGTCTTCTAGTTCTTCTGCTTCTAACTGTCACCCTTTTCCAAGGTGTTCCCTTTTCATTGGCTTTCCTCATCTCAGCATTCTCCACTTCAGCTTCAGCTTGCTGTTGCTCTTCATTCTCTTGTGCTTGTTGTTCCTGTTGCAGTTCCACCATTCTGTTTAAGAAATCTTCACCTTCGCTTATTCCTTGGAGGGTGGACACTCATCGCTCAAGTACTTTCACTTTTTCTTCCAACAGTGCAAGGAGCTTGCACTTGTTGCAGATGTACACCATGTTGATCTCAGGCAGGAACATGAACATTGCACACACTTTGCAGGTCACCACCACTAGAGACTCCTTTCCGTCCATAGTCTCCATTTCTGTTTTGTTTCTGCCTTCCAATTGTGTTGGAATTTTGTTAAGAACCTCCTCCTTGGCCTCCCCTTCTGAACTCCCCCTGACAAGCTCCTGTTTGCTCTCCCTGTTCACTCGCTCTGATCGCTTGCTCTCTGGGAGCTCTCTTCCTTATATTCCTTCTAGTCCAGCTGGGGCAGCTTCCTCTTCTCTTCTCTGCGCTGCTCAGCTAGGAGTCAGGAAACATTGACCAGGACTGCTAATTTTTCCTCCCCTTCCCAATTGGTTCTCCTGCACTCATTGCATCTTCACTATGGGTGGGCATCTTGGAGGGTATGAGGCCAATTTCAACCTCCAGCACCCCTCAGGCTGTGCTCTTGCTGTCTCCATGCTGCAGGCACACATACCCCAGCACTTTGCTGCCAAAATTTAGCCGAAAACTACTATGGAACCTTAGAAAGGCTAAATTTAGCTTGAAAACAAAGCATTGATGTTTTATTCTTTTGCTGCTGTCAAATTGGGCAGTGAAGTGGCAGCAGGGGTTAAACAAGAGTATGGGGGTATGTAACTTGCCATCCATGAGCTGCCCACCTCTGATCTTCATAGACAGAGATGTTCTTTGCCCATAAATTCCCTCCTGTAACTTTATGAAACAAAAATGTTGTGTGCTTGTGTCTGGGTTCACCCAACATGCTAACCCACACTCGGTGGTTGAGTGTGAGTTGTTGTTGAACTCTGGATTGTTTGTTGAACCATGGGTTAGTGTATTGTCTGAACCCAGGACATTTCCCACAAAGTGGCTTGTGAACCAGATAGTATGGCTTATTTTTCTCAAACAAGCCACCTTGAAGAACCCATGGTTTGTTGTTGGGTTGTTCAGGGTGGTTAACAAGTCACCTTATAGAAAATGCCAGACAACACACTAATCCATAGTTCAACAACAGCCCACACTCAACCACTGAGTGTAGGTTAGTGTTTTGTGTGAACAGAGTGGCCCTATTCACACAATCATGAGGGAAGGGTGGGTAAACTATCCACAGAGCCAGAAGGTGTAGGAAAACCATGATCCCCCTGTCAGATGACCATTACCCCTGTAGAGCACTGTAGTTTACTTACCCCTCTCTTGGATAACTTGGATAATTTCCCAGTAGGTGGTGCAGCATGATTCTAGTCACGGCTGCTGCTTTGACCATCCTAAGGGTTGTTCAACCATAGAGATCATGCATGCTGGCAAAAGCATCACTAGAAGTAGTGGGTGCTCTTGCTGGCCAACTCTTTGGTCTGTTGTTTTTTCCCTTTGTGCGGCCAGCGCAATCCATAAAGAGCCCAACAGATGACACGCTACCCACCCTTGGGGCCCATTTACTGTAGAAGATGGGTATGGGGGGTGGATAGTAGAGCCATAATGGGGGGAAGCCTCAATATGCTAAGCCACCATGGATTGTGTCTTTGAGCGACCCACCGTGGCTTAGCATAACATTTGTGAGTCTTTGTAGGGAGGGTCTTCCCTGCTGAATTCCACCATGACAAGACTGAGAAACTGACCATGGAGGCTGAGGATATTTACCACCCCATGGACTGGTTGTAAGTAAGGAGACAGTGAGGAGCAGCCTATCTGGGAAGGGGTGTTGCCTGACCCTATGGGTGAGTACCTCATTTGCCCTAATGGACTAGACACTGCTGCCTGTTGCTCCACAGAAAAGAATTATCTGTACACAGTCTCAGGTGCACAGCTCAGATATTCTCCCCCCCCCCCAAACTTTTTGGAAATGTTTGTCTCACTTGTCATGCCAATGAAGTATCCCCCAAAAGGAACAGAAGTGTGCAAAAACCCTCTAAATAATGTAAAAGGTGTATTCAATCACTGACTGTGTCTATGTAGAGCAGCTAATGAGATAAACCTTAAGGGTCCTTCTCTAGCACTTTGGAGAATTTTAAGCATAAACACAACCAATATGCATACATTAGTGTGTTTGAATAATTAATGGGAAGAGTGTAACTATATGAGTAAGGTAAGATCTTTAATTGTTCGATGTTGAGATGCATACTTATTGCTTAATGAATAAATAACTCTCTCTTGCTTCACAGGTCTTGCTGGTTGTTAAATCGTAAACAAATATCAGTTAATAACAGTTTAACATGTACTATTCAATTTGATCATTACTCCCATGTATTTTTCATGGCTGTTCAGGGACCAGTACAGGACTAGGAGAGTGGGATGCATCAATTAGGTGGGTGGATTAAGAACCATGCTTAAAGCATAGCATTCAGCAGGAGCGTGGGAGACTAGCACATCAGGAAAATATTTGGAGCTTATTTCGTGTGTTGTATTTTCAGTGGATGTTAAGCAGGTTATGGAAGAATTGCTGCACTGGATGAGAGTGTGGGCCTGTTCAGAAGACACCTTAAACCCTGCTGGTTAAGGCTTTTGGTTAAGCGGCAGGTTTTAAGTGACTTGTGCAATGCGTTTTAATAAATCTTGCTCACTCACTAACCACAGTCGGACTGTCTGCAGCAGGGTTGGTGGCTCTAACCGTGGCTTAAAGTGTTGTGTGCAACAGCATGGCTTGTGGTTAGTGCTAACCCCAGATAACCACAGTTTTAATAACCACAGAGCCCAAAGTGTCAGCTGAACAGGCCCATTATGTTTGGATAGATAATGTGGGCAGTAGGTGAGGGCATTATATTGGATGATGTGGGCAGTAGGTGAGGGCATTTTTCTTGAGGCCATCTTACTTCAAGGGGGATTTCTTGGAAGAAACCTTTGTCGAGAGGCTAGTTGAGCTGACTGCCTTCCGCCTAACTTTAGCTCCGCCCATTCAAACGTATGGCCAGCTGTGAAGTCCCCTCCCCGTCGGAGGATTCCTGAGTTCCCACAGACTGCGAGTTGTTAATGTTTTCACTGATAAGTTATGGTGAAGATTCCTCCCTGGCGGGTGAAGAGCCTGGAAGAATCACTTCCCCCACTTCCTATGTAAGTTGGGACATTTTAGTCCTGCTTTTTCAGCTTCAGAATCTGATTCTGATTGATAGCCTGAAACTCCTTCCCCCACACCAAGGGGAAGAGGCCTGATTCTAGTTGCCTGGCCAGGGGAGAAGCATGGCTGAGGCCAGCATGCTTAGATTTGGTGTTATGCCCAAAATTGCCTTTGGGTGAAGTTTTGGACCTAATAGGTGGATTGCCTTTTCTTGCCTTTAGTTTGGGAACATTTTCAGGGAAACATTGAACACATGAATCTGTTCTGTGAGCCACATTATTAGTTCTTCTTGCCTTCCCCAACCTGGTGACCTCCAGGTATATGGGCCTGCAACTCCTGTAATTCCCAGCTATGCTGGCTGGGAATGATAGGAATTGCAGTCCTAAATCTGATTGGGGAAGGCTGCAGTACTATCTGTTCTGACTGGCAATAGCTTTCCAAGATTTCCAGCTGTGATCTTTCCAGCTGTATTATCTAAGGTCCTCTAACTTAGGGGTGAGCAGAAGATAGATCTTTAGGAGTTTGAACTTCAACTCCCAGAAGCTCCTGCCAGCATAGTCAATGGTATGGAATGCTGGGAATTGGCATATGCAATAGTTGCAAAGAAGTGAGATTTCTTTGCACAAATGGATTCTTACCTGCATTCAATCATATTTGTTACAAGTCTTCTGCCATTTCCACTCTACTAATTAACGCAGTTATTTCATTACCCTCAACTTCTTGGAATTTGAAGGACCTGACATGGTTCTACAACAAGGTTGAGGACATTTGGAAGCAATCATATCAATAGCCCCAGTCATCCCCTCATTCCAATTTGTGACCAGAATGTCGAGAGAGTATTTCAGGTGTGATCATACCAATAGCTAAAGATGAATTATTATTGATTGATGGATTGTAACCCTATTGCTTAAAGATTTCATTTCCCTATTTTATGAAAGATAGAACTGTCTATGATGCGAAACTGACAGATGTTAAAATCAGAGAAGTTAAAGAGTCCAGGGCCAAGACCGCAGCAGGCTTCCAGCCCAGTCTTTAAGCAACTGTTCTTTTTTAGTGTACATTTCATCAGCAGTTTTAAATCATGCAATTGACAGAAAATATATCTCCTCAAGCCTTTTGATTGTGTCTGAGAGTAACCTTTGATTAGGCCTGCCCTAATGTCCAACCCCCTTAGAAATGTGAAGTGTGCATATTCTGGACATGTATAAAATCATGTTCCGTGCTTCTGTGTGGCAGTCAGAATCCCTTCTCTGGCTCCATCAGTTGATGATCTCCTGAATAAAGCTGCTTCTGTGAAACTGATCGTATGTGAGTATTATTTGGTCTCCACTGCAAACTGAATTAAGTTGCTTGCGTGAATCTAACTCTTTTGAGTTAGTGGGTGGGTGGTCACCTAGGGTTATCCTTAGTCTACATATAGGCTAGTTATTGTATCAATGCATTGTAAGGAATTAGAGTGAAGATCTTTCTTATAAGGATCTGTAACAATTAAGTGACCCCTTTCTCATAAGGGAGTCACCAGGCCACCCAAGAGAACTCAAATTCCCACTTTGCAGTGGACATCTCGAAGGGTCTTTTGCTTTCCAGCCGGCCCCAGGAGACGAGAATAAGGCGCCTTGGTATTTTTTTTTACCATTTCCCCCCCCCCCCCTTTTCCTTCTCTCTTGGACCCTGCACCGACCCTCCGAGATGGTAAGTATCAAAGTGGCTAAGTAGCACCTGGACGGAGACCAGAGGGAGCTGGCGCGTGTGTTTCAAACTGAAGCTGTCCATTTAGCCAAACAGGAGCTACACACTGCGCGACATCAAACTGATTGTGGCACCAAGCTAATGATTAGTGCCATAGCTTTGCGTAGACACGCCTGGCTCCGTTCCGCAGGCCTCTCGTAGGAAGCCCGTACAAGAATCGACAATCTTCCCTTCGATGGCATTGGCCTTTTTCATTCCACGACTGACAATGCCATGGATACGATGCAGAAGGCCAAGACCACCGCCAAGAAGATGGGACTGACGACTTTTCCTCAACATTCTAAGGCAAAACGATGGTCCCGCCAACCCTTTCTGGCCTCTAATAGATACCAAGGTGATCGCGCCCCCTTTAAACAACAGCCTCAGCAGCAACCACAGTCGTCTCAGAGTAAACGACACTCCTTCTTGTCCTCTAAGTTTCGTCCCCAATGAAAGAAGAGCGACTATGGCGACAGACGGCACCTTTGACTCCACCTCCGACACCACTACAACCTTTGGAAACCGACTTGCCACCTTTCTACCAACATGGGAAAGCATAACATCAGACACCTGGGTCCTATCGATCATAAAAGATGATTATTACATCGAGTTCGATACCCTGCCACCGTCTGGAATTTTTCAAATCACAAAACCGTCCGACCCCCTCATAGCAGAGGTCGCAACTCTCCTAGAAAAAGGCGCCATTGTGCCTGTACCACCAGCACAAAAATACCAAGGTTTTTATTCCAGGTATTTCACTGTTCCAAAACCAGACGGAGGATATCGGCCGATTTTAGACCTCAGAGATGTCAATGCGTTCATCACCACCACAATGTTTCGCATGGCATCCATTGCCACAATCCTTCCACTATTACCAGAAAATGCCTAGTTCACTTCCATTGACCTCCAGGATGCGTACTTTCACATCGATATTCATGGGGCAAGTCAACGGTTCCTCAGGTTCGCCATAGGCCATTGTCCTTTTCAGTTCAGGGTCCTCCCGTTCAGCCTCTCAACAGCACCAAGAGTCTTTACCAAATGCATGGTGGTCGTATGTGCCTTCCTCATAAGGCAGGGAATCCAGATTCATCCGTACCTGGATGACTGGCTCCTCGTGGGTCCATCCCACACCTGATTCAAGGCCGACGTGACTAATGTCCTCAACTTATTAAGCCAATTAGGTTTCATCCTCAATCTGAAGAAATCCACCCTCGAGCCTACACAAGCCATAATCTTCATTGGCTCCCTCCTCGATGCGTCCAGGGGAAAAGCTTATCTTCCGAGGGACAGGGCAGACACTCTACGGTCCCTGGCACTCCGCATAATAGACCACCCATGTTTACCCGCCATCGGGATCCAACGTTTATTAGGCCACATGGCAGCCACAACGATGGTAATCCCCTTCGTCCCTCTCAGAATGCACAGACTCCAACTCTGGTTCACCAGAACCTTCCGGCCCCAACTCAATTGAAAATGCACCCTCCTCCAAGTTCCCCGAGGAGTCCTGCAATCACTCCGATGGTGGACTCATCTGCCCAACCTTCTTCAAGGCGTCCCATTCTGGCCGTCAACTCCACCGCGCATGGTAACTACAGACGCATCCCTCGTAGTATGGGGAGCTCATTGCGACTCTCTTCAGGTACAGGGCACCTGGTCCAACAGAGAAAAGACAGCGCACATCAATCGACTCGAGCTGCTAGCAGTTCAAAAGGCACTCAGGGCATTCGAACAACATCTGCTCAGCGCCCATGTCCAGATAG
Source organism: Anniella stebbinsi (assembly GCA_029215795.1). NCBI lineage: Eukaryota > Metazoa > Chordata > Lepidosauria > Squamata > Anniellidae > Anniella > Anniella stebbinsi. Next base: position 141,677,159 of record JARDYH010000005.1, on the reverse strand, counting down.
CATCGGACAACACTATGGTGGTCTATTATATAAACAAACAGGGCAGCACCAAGTCTGCAGCCCTAGCGAAACTCACCATTCACATCCTCAACTGGTGCCTGCACAGGAAGATCATGCTCACAGCAATCCACATTGCGGGCTGCCTCAATCATCTTGCCGACCACCTCAGTCGTCAATTCTCCTTGGCACACGAATGGCAGCTCCATCCTCAGGCCCTCCAGCTAGTGTACGACCATTGGGGACACCCCACGTTTGACCTCTTTGCAATGGCCAGCAATGCCATCTGCCGCCCCTTCTGCAGCAGAGCGGGTCAAGATCTGGGATCCCAAGGGGATGCATTCCTCACAGACTGGATGGGACACCTCTTTTTCATCTTCCCACCGATCCCGCTCGTATCTCGGATCTTAGCCAAAGTCAGGACAAGCCAGACGGATTGCATTTTACTGACCCCCTGGTGGCCCAGACAGGGTTGGTTCGCCCCTCTCCTCAACATGTCCAGGGGACACTACATCCGCTTCCCGACCAGACGGGATCTCCTATACCAAGCACACGGCCAGGTGACTCACCCTGACCTAGACTCCATTCGCCTCACGGCATGGAGACTCAAGCCTCCCTACTAAATTCAAGGATTCAGGACATGTTAAATGCATCCCTGAGACCCTCCACCAGAGCATCATATGCCAGGAAGTGGAATGCCTTCTCAGCGTTTGCCTTACGCAATGGTTTTCCTCCCACCACTTGTTCGGTTACACAGATTCTGTCCTTTTTAATTCATTTGGTTGACAAAGGTCTGCTGTTATCCTCAATTAAAGTTTACCTAGCTGCCATCTCGGCATCACATGACCAAGTTGAAGGGTCAACTGTTTTTCCCCACCGCTCCGTTAAACGCTTCCTTAAGGGACTATCGAACCTCGCCCCACCTAGACAACCTCTTCAGCCAGCGTGGAGTTTGTCAGTCGTACTCCAAGCCCTGACTGCTAAACCGTTCGAACCATTGGCTACCACTGACCTTAGATTGCTTACCTTAAAGGTCCTCTTCTTAATAGCAGTAACATCAGCACGCAGAGCTAGTGAACTAGCCGCCTTGTGCATTGATGAATCTTACCTCATCTTCCAGAGGGATAAGGTGATCATGCGACCTGACCTTCAGTTTCTCCCAAAGGTCATCTCCACTTTTCATGTCGATCAGGACATCATCCTCCCGGCGTTCTTCCCATCCCCCACAACAGCTCTGGACTGAACACTTCACATGTTGGACGTATGGAGAGCTCTAGCCTTCTATAAGGCTCGTAATGAGACTTTTCGCTTGACCAAATGCCTATTTGTTTTCTACGGCACAGCAAGGAAGGGACAGCCAGCCTCGTCGTAGCGCTTGGCAGCTTGGCTGACCCAGGCCATTTCTTTAGCCTACCAAATAGCACAGCTTGCGCTACCAACCCTAGTCAGAGCTCATTCCACCCGAGCAATTGCTATGTCTTCAGCATTCCAATGGGGTGTGTCTGTTCAGGAAATCTGCCATACAGCTACTTGTTCCACATCTCTCACCTTCGTCCAGCACTATCGACTGGACATAAGGTCCTGTGTGGACTGCTCCTTTGGCAGAGCCATGCGTTCGTCCATCTGCACCTAGCGCCAACCTCCCGACTACCGGGTAAATGAGCTTGCTAATTGCCCATATATGTGTAATGCACAGAGACCACGAAGAAGGACAGGTTGCTTACCTGTAACTGTTGTTCTTCGAGTGGTCATCTGTGCAGTCACACAACCCCCCTGCCATCCCCTCTGGGTGGCATGGGACTGGTATGTAAGAATCTAACCATTATACTTCAGCCTGAACCTCTCCTTGGTGTCTCAGAAGAACTGAGGTATGAGGCGGGAGCCCTCCCACATATGCGCACTTGCTGGTAGGAGAGAGGTTCCCGCCTAAAATTAACTAATAGCTATAGAAGTTATCCTGAGTTGAGCCTCCGCACAGGCGCAGAAGCCCATTTTTACATGCTTTCCTAAAGCATGTAAAAATGAGGAAGGGACAACCTCCTTCTGTCTATACTCTTCCATCCCTTTATATTTTGTGTGTGTGTGTGTAAACATACAGAGCTTGTGTGTACCCACTGTATACTCATTGCAGGACATTAGCTTTTCACCTACCATTGCTTTATTGCCAAATGCAATTGCCTCTTGCTGACCACTATTTACATGTCTTAAACCTTAGCACTATAGAGAGCAAAATAACCTTTTTATACCAATATTTTTAAATGTGATATTTAGGAGCTATAAAAATGGGGCTAGAAGGATGAATAAGGAGTAGCCCTATGGCCTTTATAGAAAGCTTATTGATATTTACCCTCTCAAAAGGCTTAGGGTAGAGGAGTGAATATAACGTAAGCTATAAAGTAAGGATATGAACAGCCTGCATGGTGAACTGAGGGCTCTCAAGCCATTGTCACTTGTGACCTTAATAGGGCTTAAGTGTAGGCCTTGTGAGGTGAAAGGTTAGTTCTCTTCACTCCGTGCTTTGCAGAAACAAGTGCACGCTGCCATTTCATTTTCTGACCTGACCTTATACCAAGGGCTTGGCTGAGTGTTTTCCTGAAAGTCACACTCCAGTGTGAAAGGTTACTGCGGAGCTGAAATTATTTTCAGAGGCTCAGCTGGACTGTGCCAATAAAGATGCACCATCGCTGGAGGAAAGCACTGGCAGTAAAGCATCTTTCTAAAAGCTTGTAAATTGGGATCATGTTTACGACATGGCAACAGAAGGGCTTGGATGGTGTGAACTGATGTAACAATTTATCTTGCTTTCACAGACGAGGCATATCTTAAACAGCTACAAAGCCACTTGATTTTACTCTTTAGACCAGTCTTAGCCAACCTGGTGCCTTCCAGCTCTGTTGGACTGCAACTCCCATCATTCCCAGCCACCATGGCCTTTTGGGAATTTGGGGAGTTGCAGTCCAACACATCTGGAGGGCACCAAGTTGGGGAAGACAGGTTTAGGAAGTTCTTAAAAACTATGGACATGGGCAACATTATCGAGAGCTGTTCCTCCTTGACCTCCTAGGCATTCCCCTCTGTAGGAGTACAAAATTGTGTGCCACAAGGCCTGTCCTACACCCCCTAAACTGGCTTGCTGCACTCAGGTATGGTGGAGAATGCTATCCTTTCACCAGTGTTGAAGTAAGATTTGATTGACAGCCCAGTCAGCTTCTGTAGGTGTAATGGGCAGGGCGCCACTTCGTCATTTGCTTCAGGCAGTAAAATATTTAGGGCCAGTCGTGGCCCACCATCTTGATAAGGCCACTGCTGACTCTTATCCTTTCACCCCCTTTAATTTTTTGTTACAGCAAAATTCTCCAAGCCGCAATGGGCAATTGGTCTAGCTGCAGTTTTAGTTTTTCACAATACCCCCAATGTAGCAATGTCCCCAATGTAGTGTCAGTCCAAGGCATTGTGGGAAATGTTGAATGGTGGCCTCCAGTCATCCTGCACTGCTTATAGCATTCCTGCCAGCCACTGTTTCCAGGTAAGCCTACCATGGCCTATAAGTATAGGAGACCACCAAAAGGATACTTTGCCGATGGCCTCCTTAAAGCTTGAGCCGGCACTATGAATGGTAGTCAAAGAGGACGTAGACATCACAAAATCATATCTAAGCCCCATCCTGATTTCTAATGATTAGGAAGGTCTCAAAAATTATGTTGCACTGAATCTCCCTGCAGCTAAAAGGCAACAGCTATTTGAACTTTTGCTGCCATTTCATTATTGGTCTGGTAAAGAGAATGTGTGGTAACTTTTTCCAAGATTTTGTCATTTAATATACTAAGATTTACCTTGTTCTGGAGAACAGTTGATGGCTCTCCATGACAGATTAAATTTTAACTCTAAAAACATGAGGCCTTTTAGAATAATAGGGTTATCAATCCAAAATAGCAAGGAAAATGTCATGTTGTAGTGATTTGAGCATGTCAACAATAACTATGAGAATTAGGCCTATGATAAGTTTTGACGGGACCCACTGTTGTCCTAATTCTAGGGTCGAGCAGATATGGAATGACAGAGGGTAAGTGAGTCAGGAATAGAAAAGCTTTAATAAAGCTTGTGATTTCCCAATTTACACTGTACATAGTGTACTTCCTGTAGGTCCTAGCTAACCTTGATTCACCACTAATTTGTAAGAGTTGGAGGGAATCTTGTGACTCTGGCTTCACACATGAGAACCACTGATCTAGAGAAACCAAAGTCTCTTGCTTATTTCAAAGCCACTTGCTCATTTCCTAGGTATGTTGCTACCTACTTTTTAAAATAGAATGTCATTAAAACGTTCTGTTCCAATGCTGTTAACTAAGACAGAATCCTCCACACCTAAACTGATTATTTCTGCAGGATTTCCAAAAGGTGATAATCCACACTCTGTGGTTGAGTGTGGGTTGTCTTTGAACCATGGGTTGTTGGCATTTGCTATTTTGCAGAGATCCTTAAATCTCTTCACAATACTTTTTTATTTTAGCCACCCTAAATGATTTGGTGTCATTAGCAAACTGTTCACCCCTAATTCCAGATCATTTACGAATCATTTACCATTTATTCCTACTTTCTTTTCTGTTCTTTAACAAGCATCAGAGGCAGTGTGCCTATATGCACCAATTGCTGGGGAACAGGGGCAGGAGGGTGCTGTTGCACCTGTGCCCTGCTTGTGGGTTCCTGGTTGACAGCTGGTTGGCCACTGTGTGAACAGAGTGGTGGAGGACTAGATGGACCCTTGGTCTGATCCAGCTTGGCTCTTCTTATGTTCTTATTGATCCATAAGAGGACCTCTGCTCTTATTCCATGACAGCTAAATTTGCTAAGGTGCTTTTGATGAGGGACTTTGTCAAAGGCTTTTTGGAAGTCCAAGTAAACAATGTCTAATGGATCACCCCTGTCCACATGTTTACTGACACTCTCAAAGAACTCTAAAAGGTTAGTGAGACAGGATTTACCTTTGTGGAAACCATAGTGATTCTTTTTCAGCAGGGTTTGTGCTTCAGTATGCTTATAACGTATCCTGGAACATTCTTGAACAATTCCATTGATTTGCAGGCTTTCTGACAGTAGGAAAATAATTAAGCATTATTATTATTAGATGTTATTAATAGTATTTACCCAAAGACCCAGATTGTGTTAAATGTGCTGGTTCTGAGATTTTCCCTGAGATTTAACTTGGAGAAGGACCTTGGCCTCAATCAAAGTGTGAAGATCTACATATTGTTTGATTGGATTTTCTTGGATTTAGCTGTTATTGAGGGGCCTTGACCATAAATATACTCAGGGGAGTTGCTATCCAAGGCAGGCTGCGAGTATCTACTTGACATTTGGGCACAATCTCACGCTAAAAAGAAAAAAAAAAGGTACAAGGTTGTTTTTGCTTTTGAACAGCTGTGTGTATTCATGCACTAAAAAAAGGTGGAATATATTTCAGAGGAGAATACTTGTTTAATCAAGAGTAATTCATATCATTAAGTAGTGGGAAGGTTTGTTTACATTCAGTGACAGCTTTTAAGGGCGTTTTTAAAAAAAATAAAAATAAAGAACAAACACATGTGCATTTTTATATATATTTCAGGGGTGGGGCAGGGATTACATCTTCAGTAGAGTTAGGAAGAGAAGTGCATTGTACCCAGAGAAGTGCATTGTATCAATAACCTCCACATTGACTTGACCAACAAGTCAGTTATGCCTTATCAAGCCCATCTTTCCGCAGACTTTACTTCCTCCTTCTTCCCCCCTCCCCACCTGGTGTAAAAGAGTAGCGCTCCAAATATGACAAAAGCAGGAGTGGGAGAGAGAAGGACAAAAGGAATCCAGAAGGGTAGAGAAGTTAAAGGAAGGAGAAGCCACTGCTTCTAAGCCTTCATTCAGTGAGGCAAGTGCAATTCTTCAGGGTTTAACAGGGCCGGCCCTACCATTAGACAGACTGAGGCAACAGCTTCAGGTGGCAAATGCTAGGAGGTGACAGGAGTAGGCCGTGGGTGTTCCCTTTAGTTGGAGCCACACAGCCTGCCCTAGGCCTCTGCTGCCATAGGTGCAGAGGAAGATGCTATCCTATTGCCAGCATTGCAATAAAATACAACTACCAGTCCAGTTGGCTTCTGTATGTGGAACGGAAGATGGCACCATCTTGTCCTTTGCCTCAGGCAGCAAAATCCCTTGGGCTGGCCCTGAACCATTTTAACTTTTTCAGGATTGATTCCAACATATACTGCAAACAACATACTGGACCTTGATGGGAGTTGACAGTGGCCTGACATGGTACTGTGTTAGTGAACAGGTGAGGGAAAGTGGGTGTGGGTGGGTGGGCGGGCGGAGTAGCTGTGGTCTAAAAAGATAACCTTAACCTGACCAGACTTCCTGTCCGGCAATTGAATCACATCAAGTGTGTGTACCTGAGTCTGAAGGCCAGGGATAGACTAGGGATTCTGTTAGTGTACCGGCCACTCCACTGCTTATCAGACTCCCTGGCCGAGCTCACAGAACTTGTCTTGGAGCTGGTGTTGGAGTCACCCAGGCTTTTGGTTCCGGGTGACTTCAACATCCCATTCGAGGGTGGTTTTTCAGGTGCAGCTCGGGAGTTCATGGTATCTGTGACAAACATGGGCCTATCCCAGTTGGTCTCTGAACCTACACATTCAGCAGGTCACACCGTCAATGCTGTTTTCAGTTCCAAACAGACAGATCTGTGGGCAGAGGTGACAAATACCTCTGCATTGTCATGGACAGATCATTTTCTGGTCAGGGTTATCATCACAGCTACCACCCACCCCTGCAGGGGTGGCAGACCTATTAAGATGGTCCACCCTCGAAGGCTGATGGATCCTCTTGGATTCCAGGAAGCCTTAGAGGGTTCTATGGCTGGTATCTGATGATCCTGTAGAAGCCCTGGTCAATTGATGGAATCAAGACCTAACTAGGGCTATCGACACGATCGTTCCCAAATGTCCTCTCCGACCCGCTTCTAACCGGGAACCCTGGTATACAGAAGAGCTAAGGGAGTTGAAGTGCGAAGGACGACGACTTGAGCGCCGATGGCGGGAAACTCGACTTACATCCTACAAGACACGACATAGAGAACATCTCCGTTCCTATAGGGTGGCAATACATGCAGCGAAGAAAGCTTTCTTCTCTGCACACATTGTGTCTGCAAATTCACACCCAGCAGAACTGTTCAGGGTGGTGAGGGTTCTTCCCCCCTGAACCCAACCTTAGAGCCTTCGGTAATTCGCTGTGATGCCTTTAACGACCATTTCACAGATAAAATCCCTCAGATAAGAGCCTATTCAGATGCCGTCATTATAGCAGAAGCTGACAATGGAGTGTCCAGCAACTCCACAAGTAGAATTACACTGGATCAGTTTCGGTTGGTGAGTACTGAGGATGTGGACAAGCTGCTTGGATGCACAGGGAGGAGATGCAATTACACTACAACTGCAACATGTTATTAATGCATCTCTCAGGGAGGGGAGTTTTCCACCATGTTTAAAAGAAGTGGTGGTACAGCCCCTTCTAAAAAAAAAAACCTCCCTGGATCCCAGTAACTACAGATCAGTATCAAATCTTCTGTTTCTGGGCAAGGTGATCAAGAGGGCAGTTGCCTTCCAACTGCAGTTAAGAGAATTTGGAGAAATTACGGGATTAAAAGTAAATTGGGGGAAGTCAGAAATGATGTTATTTAATTACAATAAGGACGAGTTGGAAGAAGGTAAGGTCAAGTTGGGTCTTAGACTTAAAAATATAGTACGTTACTTAGGAGTTAATATTGATAAAGATTTAGTTAGGCTAGAGGAACTTAATGTGGTAGCTTTAAAAAAACAAGTAGGGGAGAAATTAGAAGTATATAAGAAATTAAAATACTCTTGGTTTGGTAGAATAGCAATTATTAAAATGAAGATTTTACTTAAGATTAACTTCTTGTTTAGAATGTTACCAATTAAAATATCAGATGTGGAGTTGAAAAGCTGGCAAAATATGATTAATGAATATTGTAATGGGGATAAGAGAGCTAGGATTAATAAAGGGCTATGGTATAAGGCTCAAAAGAAAGGAGGTTTAGGACTTCCAAATATTAAGTATTATTATATTGCTAATCAGTTAAGATATGTTATAAACTGTATTTTAGGGGAGGAAGACCTTGAGTGGTTGGAAACGCAAGCTGGGGAAATAGATTATAAATTGAAAAATATTTTTTTTAAAAAAATTCAAAAGAGAGATTTAAAGGGACTGGACAACCCTTTGATGAAAAATATTGTGGAGATCTGGGAGAAATTTAGGGGGAAGTTGATACCAGGAGATTCACCACTTGCCCCAGTGGTAGTAGTGGAGAATTTCCCAAGGGTATTAAAAGTGGAGATAGAAGCGAGATTGAAAGATCAGGAAATAATTAAGTTAAGGAAGTGGATGGAAAATATGAAGGATAATGATCAAATTAAAGAGGTATTAATAGGTCAAAAGTTAGTATGGTTTAAATGTATACAATTGGGGAAATGGACTCAGGAATGGAAATTGAAAAATAAAGAATGTAGAAATAATACAAGATTTGAAGATTTAATTGAGTTAAAAGGAAGGAAAGAAGAAAATAAAACTAAGAAAGGGTTGACTAGTGAGATATATAAATTATTGATAGAGGAGGAATTTCAAGATTCACTTAAAGCAATAAAAAAGATTTGGGAAGATGATGTAAAGGGAGAAATTAATGAATATAACTGGGAGAGGTTGTGGAATGCAAGAATGTTAAAGCTGCTATCGATTAGAATTAAGGAGAACTTTTATAAGATACTGTGGAGATGGTATTTAACACCTGTTAGATTTCACCAGATTGATAAAAAAGTATCTAAAAACTGTTGGAGGGGATGCCAGGAGGTTGGAACCTATTTTCATATGTGGTGGAGCTGTGAATACGTACAAAAATTTTGGGAAAGGGTATTTAAAGAAATAAGTGAAATAATTGGAAGTAAAGTGGAATTAAACCCAAAGCTCGCTCTACTAGCAATATGGGATAGAGGGAAAGAGAATAAAAATAAGAGAGAATTGATAAACAACCTCCTGACACCCGTTAGATTAATGATTGCAAAAAATTGGAAAGGACAAGGAAGCTATACAATAGAAGAGTGGTATAAAGAAATATGGGATATGGCTTTGAATGATATGTTGACTTGTAAAATGAAGTTAAAGAGGGGAATGTCCAGTAAGAATGACTTTGGGGAAATATGGAGTCCCCTTTTGGAATATGTATTAAGATCGGGGAAGGGACAAAAACCTTCAAAAGAATCGATAAATTTCTGGATAGATGAAGAATGAATAAGAGGAGGTCTCATGGGATGGGGGGTGCACGGGGGGGATTGTAGAGGATTATGTATGTATTTTATGTTGTTATTATGTTGAAACCAATAAAAATTATTTTAAAAAAAAAAGAAAAAAAAGAGGGCAGTTGCCTTCCAACTGCAGTTTTGGATGATACAGTTTTACTAGACCCACTTCAAACCTGCTTCAGGGCAGGATACGGAGTTGAGACCGCTATGGTTGCCTTAGTGGATGATCTATGCTTGAGTATTGACAGGGGGAGTGTACCCCTGCTGGTACTTCTGGATCTCTCAGCAGCTTTCGATACCATCAACCATAGTATCCTTCTGGAATGCCTGAGGGGATTGGGAATCAGGGGCACTGTGCTTCAGTGGTTCCGGTACTACCTCTCTGGCAGGTTCCAGATGGTGATGCTTGGGGATAGCTGCTCCTCAAAGAAGGAGCTGTTGTATGGCGTACCACAAGGTGCCATCCTATCCCCAATGCTGTTTAACATCTTCATGAAACCTCTGTGAGAGATCATCTGGAGGCATGGGGTGGGATGCTATCAGTACACTGATGACACCCAAATATATTTTGACAACAGCGTCAGCTAAGGATAGTGTGTCTCCTCTGAATGAATGCCTGGAGGTGATAATGGGCTGGATGAGGAAAAACAAACTGAAGCTGAATCCAGACAAGGCGGAGGTGCTTACTGTCAAAGGCCCCAACCTGGGTTTGGAGGTGCGTCAAACAGTTCTGGATGGCATTACACTCCCCCTGAAAGACTGTGTTCGCAGCCTGGAGGTGCTCCTGGATCCGTCGCTCCAAATGACAGCTCAGATAGATGCGACAGCTAGGAGTGCCTACAATCAGCTTTGGCTGATATGCCAGCTGTGCCCCTTCCTAGAGTTGGTTGACCTAAAAACAGTAGTGCATGTGCTGGTAACTTCGAGGCTCAACTTCTGCAATGCGCTGTACGTAGGACTACCTCTGTGCCTCATCTGGAAACTTCAACTAGTTCAAAATATGGCAGCCAGGTTGGTCACCGGTACACTTAGGGGTGACCATATTACATCAGCTTTAAAATCACTCTACTTGCTGCCAATTAGTTTCCGGGCGAAGTACAAAGTGTTGGTCATTACCTTTAAAGCCCTACATGGTTTGGGTCCAGGTTAACTGTGGGATCGCCTTCTCCTATACAATCCACCCCACGCTCTCAGGTCCTCTGGGAAGAATTTACTACAGTCAGCCAAAACTAGGCTGACAACCATTACCTAGAGGACCTTCTCTTCTGCCACTCCCAGACTGAGGAATGACCTGCTGGGAGAGATCTGCCAATTTAACAGTCTCCCAGAATTTAAGAAAGCTATAAAGACTGATCTCGTCTGGCAGGCCTACCCAGTCAAATTTTAAGAGTTTTATTGGTATTGTAATAATGTATTAGTTTTATATGCTTTTAATCAGTTTTATGTATTTTATATCATTTGTATTTGATGTTGTTCCCCACCTCGATCCAAAGGGAGAGGTGGGTAAGAAATAAATTTATTATTATTATTATTATTATTATTATACTTACACAAACACATTTGGCATCATGTGTCAAGTTGTTGGTTAGGCAGGCATTGTGAGGCAGATGGTTCACCTTCTTTCAAATTGCATGCTACTAGCAGCAACCAACAGTGCCTCATGGGTATTTTTCTTCGTGAATACTTGAGGCAATATGCCACTACAAGCAATGACTTGCTGGGTCTACTTACATGTGCCATGGAAGCGCACTATACAGAATGGCACATGGCTGCAGCTGCTTGCAAATAAATGTACTCACATGTATCTGCTGCTATACACCATTTCTAGCAGCAATTACTTCTGGATCCATGAGCAGCAGGCTGCATGAAAACTTTCCTTTATCTCACCCCTTGAAATTATTTTTTAAGCTTCAATATCATTCTGTTTCCTGACTCCTTGCTGAGCAGAGCAGAGAAGAAGAAGTTGCCCAGCTGGACTAGAGGGTACATAAGGAAGCCAGCTCCCAAAGAGTGAGAGATCTGAGTGAGTGGACAGGGAGACCAAGCAAGAGTTTGTCAGGGGGAGTTTGTCAGGGGAGGTCAAGGGGGAGGTCCCTAACAAAATTTTGTTCTTGTAACACGCACTCATATAGTACGGGACTCTGTTGTTAACCTTTAGGGAGGACAGGACAAAGCACAGGCTATTCCAGTACAGTCAGAAAGGCAGAAACAAAAAGGGACTATGGATGGAAAGGATTCTCTAGTGATGGTGACCTACAAGGTGTGTGCAACGATTGCAGTTTGAGATTGATAAACAAATGGTCAAGGAACACCTAATTTCTTTAAACAAGTTCAAATCTCCAGGGTCCAATGAACTGCATCCTAGAGTAATAAAGGAGCTGGCAGAAGAACTCTCAGAATCACTGTCTATTATCTTTACAAAATCATGGAAGATGGGTGAAGTGCTGGATGACTGGAGGAGGGCTAATGTGGCAAAAAGGAGGAACCTGGGAACTACAGACCAGTTAGTCTGTTATCAATCCCTGGGAAAATTTTGGAGCAGATTATACAGAAGTCTATCTGTAAGCACCTTGAAAACAATGCAGAGATTACTAGAAGCCAACATGGGTTTGTCAAGAACAAATCCTGCCAGATTAATCTGATTAATTATTTGATTGCATAACTTCCCTTGTGGGCTGTGGGAATGCTGTGGACGTAATATATCAGCAAAACCTTTGACAAAGTACCACATGACGTTCTGATCAGCAAGCTAGCTAAAGTGGGCTATCAACTATCAGGTGGATCCATAGTTGGCTACAGAATCAGGCTCAAAGAGTGCTTATTAATGGTACCTTCTCAAACTTGGGGGAGGTAACGAGCAGGGTATTGCAGGGCTCAGTCCTGGGCCCAGTGTTCTTCAACGTTTTTATTAATGACTTGGATGAGGAGGTGCAGGGAATTCTTATCAAATCTGCAAATGACACAAAATTGGGTGGGATAGCTAATACCCTGGAAGACAGAAACAAACTTCAAAGTGAACTTGATAAGCTGGAGTGCTCTTTTGGGCTGCATTAATGGAACTATAGGTTCCAAATCGTATGAGGTACTGGCTCCCCTCTATTCAGCACTGGTTATGCCACAGCTTGAGTATTTTGTCCAGTTCTGGACCCTTGTTCATCCTCATTGCCCTCCTCTGAATGACCTCCAGCTTGTCTGCCTCTTTCTTGAAGTATGAAGGAAAGATGCAAACAAGCTGGAAGTCATTCAGAGGAGGGCAATAAGGATGAACAAGGGTCTGGAAAAAAAGCTCTATGAAGACAGACTGAAAGAACTGGGCATGTTTAGCCTTGAGAAGAGAAACCTGAGGGGAGACATGATAGCACTCGTCAAATACTTGAAAGGTTGTCACACAGAGGAGGGCCAGCTACAATTATCTAATTATTTTTCTAGGATTTGTTCCAGCACATACTGCAAAGAACATATATGCAAATCTGTGTGCCGATTTGCCCCATGCGATGAACCACTGAAAGGCAGGTGGAATCTTCTCAGTGAAAGGGTTGAGAAACTTGCAGCTCTCCAGACATTTTGGCCCATAACTCTCATAATCCCTCACTATGCTGGCTGGGGCTGAGGGGAGTTGTAGTGCAAAACATCTTGAGGGCCCCTCAAGTCCCTCCTGTAGACCCTGGGCTGACTCCACCCACCCAGTAGATCCTTCTGGACAGGAAGGAGAATTAGAAGGCTTCCTGTTCCAGTTGAGCCTTGCAGGGATCCAATAAAATGCATTCTTTCATCGGTGCCATGTGTGTTGTCTTGTGGGATCAACAAAGGTCATAGTCAAGTGAATGTACCCTGCCACATTGAAGTGAGGAGGAAGCGGCAGCACGGATTCTGTACGCCATACCCCTGATCTCATTGTCTGTGTGGCTGATACTAAAGTAAGTAATTCTGGTATCCAGCCCATTGCAACATCTCTCCTTCTTATGCTAGGTTAGGCATCAGAGTCAGCAATAAAATGAATGAAAGAAAACTAAATTTGTTTGTAGCAATGTTAAAAGGAGTTGGTCACAATACGATTTTCACAGCTGTTGAACAGTGGACAAATGATGAAATGATCATGAACTTGGGCACATTAGCAATAGACCTAAGCGCATTAAGCACAGTGTTCTAGTTCTGTACTTTCTTCCTACAGCACACTGCTACCACATGTGTCCAATGGATTTTATTGTATTTAGATGGATGCTACTTTGCTGATAATTAAAAAGGCACGATCTTTTTTTGGACAAACGAAAGAACATTGTATCATTACTTATTGTTAAGTTAAAAACAAAAATATATTTTCCAACCTAAAATATGAAATCCTGGTCAGTAGACATTCTGGTCATTATTTAAATGATTTGTGAGAAATCCAAGAGCTGTCCACATACCATCTTGTGCATGTGGTTACTCTCAACCATAGAGAGGCAAACGCACTGAGAGAGAAACTCAAGATTTTAATTTTTGTAAACTGTCCAGAGAGCTTCAGCTATTGGGCGGTATAAAAATGCAATCAATCAATCAATAAGATATCATCATAGGATTTCATTGAACACCATCTTCTCTGTAGGAACAAGAAAAGGGCTTCTGGACATGTCTATGGATAGTGCATTCCCTCATAAAATCATAGAGTTGGAAGGAGGCATTTAGTGAAGAGACACCTCACATGGTTTGTGCTGCTATGAACATCTACATTTGCTTCAGAATATTATGTTTTTGATAACTTTGAAGGCAATGAGAGGCCAGGGTAGGTAAGCCGATACAACCCAAATAGAGCAGAACTTGCAAGTTTTAATTTAATTAAATTAATAATACAGAATCCTCCTCTTCATCTCCATTTTATCCTCATAGCAACAACAACCCTGTGAGGTAGGTTGAGTTGAGAGTCTGTGACTGGCCCAAAGTCACCCAGTGAGCTTCCATGACTGAGTGGGGACTAGAACCTGGCTCTGCCAACTCCCAGTTCAATACTCTAGCCACTATACCTCACTAGCTCTCGTGTGGTTAATGTGGTTATCCTACAAAGAATTTCCATTCTTAAAAAGGTTTATGTATTTTCCCCTCAGGCGCTTTCATAGTTTGCCTGGTCAGTTTGTTCTATCAGTGGATTGTTTTTAACAGTTCGTGACCTTTAGCTGCTATTGTAGATAGCATGTAGGTCATGTTGCTGCTTGCTCTTCCCTCAGTGGCTTTCTTAAATGGGCCTTTCTGGTCTATGTTATGGCATGTTTTTAGATATTAAAAAAGGATGTTTCTGTCAGGTTTCTCTTTGCAAACTGAGGCTCACTTGCTTCCCCCTACTTTAACCTGTTGCCTTTCTGTGGTGTTTTGAATTCATAAAATGTGATAAGGATACCTGTTGGTATAAATATTACTAATGCTGGCAGTAATTGAAGGTGAAATTGTCAAATGCGTGAATCAAGCAGTTTTACAAAGTAATCATTTATGAACATGGCTCTATTAATTTGTTTAGTCAGATGCAGGGAAGCAATAAAAGTGATTGACTAAAAACAATTAAAACAGTAAAAGTAAATTGTGTCCATTAAAACCTGCTGAGCCTGTCAGATAGAAATGGTGGGTTTAAATGTGAAAATTAAAGCTATTGATTTTATCCAGTATGTTTGTGAATATCTGAGTTCTAATTTGTTTTACTTTTCCCTACCAAAAGCCCCTGAGGTCAGAATGAAGGTGTTCCCCTAAATTAGCTTCCGCAGATGCTGCTTGTAAACCTCCTGAAAGTCACACATGATAAATAACGTCTTTAAGATGGGAATGCTGTTTTGACAGGGGAGAGTTATGTTTGTTATCAGTATCTCTGTTTTGCAGGACCGAATGCAAATGTTTACCAATAATGGTAATTTATTGCATTTTTGTTAAGGGAGTCAGAAAGAAGAAATTGACATTACAAAAATATGACAGCTAGAGTTTAGCGCTTTTTTGGTTTATGTGCACGATTTTATTGTTGCTTTATTCCTTTATGCGTTGCACTAAATCTTGCAACCACTGAACTATTATTTGTTAGTATTCAATTAAAATGATAGTATAAATGGAGTTTTGCACAGTTATTTGAAAAAATATTGGGGATGACAAGGAGAAGACCAGAGCTCTACTGGATTGTGGCCGAAGTGCCCACAAAAGTAGATGTGTCGTGTATACCTGGGATTGACTGGCAAAAGAGAACAGAGAATGCCGAGTTGTGGCTATTGTGATTTTGTATGTTTTCCTCTCTCTGACTAATAGCAACTCTGGGGCAGACTAATTGCTTTGGTATAAAGGTAAAGGGTCTAACCTTACTTCCGACAGCTTCAATCCAAACCATGCCCTGCTTGCAGCTGCTTTTGGGGAAAACAAACAAATGAACAACATCTAGTGATCCGCTCATGGAACTCCCATGTCCAGTCTAGCTTGGCCCAAGTCGTGTGTCATAACAAAGAAGCAGAGCAACAGGTGTGATGCCTTAGAACAAAATCTTCAGGAAATCTTAATTCAGTTGCTCATGATAATTGGATACGGAATACTGATGTAACAGAGAGTCAAAGGTATAAATGAGGGGTTATAGAGATGGCACTGGCAGAGAGGCAATGGTTAGAGCTACACCAAGCAGGATATAGCACCATGAAAGTGGTATGAAAGCGGTATATAAAAGGCAGGAGCCACACAACTGCTTTATAGCGGTATTGAAGTGCACTGACAACTGTTGGGGCCCATTGGCACATGCTTTATCCTGCTTTCATAGTGCTATATCCTGCTTTGTGTGGCTCCTGCCTTTTATATGCCACTTTCATACCGCTATATCCTGCTTGGTGTAGTTTTGGCCAAAATCTGAAACAAAGAGTCCTTCTTGAGAGAAAGTTGTATCCCATGTGAATGCTACTTAAGAGTAGACCCACTGAAATGAATAGGACTTGAGTTAGAGTAACATTGGTTGCAATCCATTGGATACAACCCAGAGGGTTAGGCAGCTATTCAATCTTTTCCTCCTCAATGTTCTTTTTTCTTATTTTCTTGTAAGAGAAAAGTTGGAAGAAGCAGCAGGGGGGAAATGGAGGGTTATGGCATCTTCATCCCTTGTACTATTCTGTGAGTGAGGCAAGGTGATAGCACAATGTAAGCCCCGAAGACAGTGAGAAAGAGCTGTGTCTGGCACAGGAGTAGCAAGTTACTATAAGCACTGGGTTCATAACAAGGGAAGCTGGACTCATCAAATGAAGGCCAGTGGAGGCTGGTGGCTCCGATGTCGATGGGGTGATGAAGCTGCTCTGGGTTTCAGTCAGAACCAGTCAGAACTCTAAAGGAGCTGTCCAAGGTGCTGGACCCTAGCCCCAAAATATGTTCAGCACCAAGGATAGCTCCTTTAGAGTTCTGACTGGTTCTGAACTGATACCCGGAGCAGATTCACTGTCCAACTGCCCTGTGGACATGTTATTGGCTAAAAAGGAAGCTAGGTAGGTGGCTTCAAGGGAGAGGCCCTTCTCAGTTGACATATCCTACTTATGGAATGGCCTTGCCAAGTAGGTTTGCCTGCGAAGTTACCCTTTTTGGTGCCAGGCAAAGCTTTCTTTTCTCCCAGGCATTTTTGAGACCTAGTTCTAGCTTTTTATGGCTATTAGATCTCTTTATCTATTCCTGTGTTGTTTGCCATTTTGTACTGTATTGTATTCTTTGAAATAGTTGCATTGCATTTTATATTTTATACTGTTTGTACCACATTTTAGTCTTTTAACTGTCTATAATCCACCCAGGGCCACTGAGAGAGGATTTGGGCCCTGGTGAAAAACCTTTTTTTGGCCCCTTCAGCAAGGATGGACCAGCAAAAATCTTTACACAAGATTTGTAATGATGTGCCCACCAACCCAAGGAAAGGCAGGAAAAGGCATTGTCAGCCAGGGCGCTGTGAGAACTGGAGCGAGAGGCCACATGTGAACGCAGCAGGAAAAACAAAGGGAGCTTCCAGCGTATCGTCTGAGGGTGCGGTTGGCAGCACCACAGTTGGAGAAATGTCCCCTTGCATTGCACATGCTGGGGAGTGGCACTGGTGGGGAGGGCCAAGGCACCTTCAGGGGAGGGAGTAACCATGGGAGGGAGGGAGGGAGGGAGGCGGAGCTGGGAGTGTTGCGCTGAGTCGGGCTGGCGGGCGAAGCAGAGGTGCCTGCATAGTGGCTGGATGGCTCCTGCACAGGCTCGGTCTTACTTCGCCTGGGAGGTGGGTCAAGCTGGGCCTGCCTCCAGCCATAAATAATAAGTCAGTGATTATGGATGGCCATCAGAGCGGCAGTGCAGCAGCTCAAGCAATTACCAATTAAGCCCCCGTCCCGCTGCTGCTCCAGCAATTTATAGTCATGATGCCAGGGTGGCCGTGGGCCCCATCCCCAGCAGCCAGAGGCAGCCACTTGGCTTGGCTGACCCCGTGGCTTCATTAAGTGGAGGGGAGGGGAGCGGAGGCTCCCTCCTAATCGGCGGCCAGAGGCACAGCAAAGTGCAGGAGCAACGGGTGAGCGAGCGAGCAGGTGAGTGGAAGGATGGCTGGTGCTCATTTGATCTGAAGACCTCGCAGCGCCTGGGCACAGGCCAGGGCATGCACACCCTAGTCTTAGCACTCACTCATGCTCCGTCCGGCTCTGCGATTCAGAAGGGATAGAGCTGCTGCAGAGCAGGACTGACCAGACCAGACAGAGGGCAGAGCTGGCCGATAACTGACAGAATTTTGTATGTCATTATTATTGCCTTTGAAATTCACCGATTTTACAATGGATGTCAAAAACAATTGACAAATAATGATACTACCAAGAAAGACAAAAACATATGCAACATAGTCAGGCCCTGGGGGCCCCCTCCAGACCACCGGACCCCAGTAATTTGTACCGGCTTCCCCCCCTGTCGTTGGCCCTGAATCCACCCAGAGAACATTGGTTATTGGCCAGAATAAACATATAATGAATAAAGCAAACAAACAAACAAATATGTAGGAGGCAATCAAGTGGCCGAACAGCTGCTGAGTGAGTGAGTGAGTGAGTAGGGAGGGGGTGATCCCAAAATGTCTATTTTTGGTTTCCCTTTGTGCTGAAAGATGGATTTACAGGCAATGTGCTCAGTGAAGTAGTGGAGCACTCAGGCATGATATTATGTCTTTAAAATCCTGCTTTTTGCTTTGATGAGGTAGAGTAGGTTCATGAAACAGGTGTTTACCCTGCAGGTTCAGAATGCTTCAACATGAAATTCCTGGATATATTACCAAGACTTTGCTTGTAGACCCAGTTGGTGCAGATCTATGCTTGGAGATTTACAGAGAAAGGTATATTGGGTACAAATGCTGGAACATCCCTGCTACATTCCCTCTGGACAAAACAAAGCAAAATAAAACCCCACAATGCTTATTGTTGTCTGAAGCCGGGGCAAGTTCAAATTTTTGTAGTATCTCTTTTTGTTTTACCAATAGGTTTTCTCTGGGACACATGATCAGAAAACAGAAGTGTTCACTTCTGAAAAGCAGGAAATCCATACCATGATCTAAACGTTCTAAGAATTAGTATTTGTGGTGGTTAGAGTGTTCAACCAGGAGTAGGACGACACAGGTTCAACTCCCTGTTTGGCCACAAAACTCACTGGATGGCCTTCAGCCACTTGCCATCTCTCAGCCTTGCTTGCTTCACAGTAGGCTGTTGTGAGGATTGGGTGGGAACATGTATTTTAGAAGAAAGTAATAAATGCAATAAATAAACACTTGTGACAAGGTTTTTAATGTTTCAAGCTTTGATACTTAGACTGCATTACGTAAGGCATTCCCCTTTCTTTTCACCGTGAAGGAGATGATGCATGGAAGATCAATGTGCACACATTTCTTCCATATAGATTCCAAATGATCTGATTTTATGACAGTCTAGAAAAACAGAATAAGCAAATGGTATGCTCATTGAGGTTCTCCAATTTCCACCTTGAAGTTTGTTCAGACTCATGTCCGTATCCGATTGCAAGCTCTTTTTTGTTGTTGTTCAAATGAAAGTGAATGTGTATTTCAGTGCACATTTTTCCAAACATGCATATCAATTGTGAGCATTCCCTAAAAGTATGAATTTTCAACCTTTGTTTAAAGCATGATCGTGCGCTTTTTTCAAAAGCATTTTTCTTTGGTCTGCCAATTGCATGGCATGCTCAGAAATGTACAGACTTTGACCACAGATTGAATTTGAGTCTAGGAAGTGGTACCTGGGTAAATTGTGGTTGAAAACAAACTGAAACAAATTTCTCATACATCCATAATCGAAAACCAAGTTTTTAAAAGTGATGTAGTTTGGCTAATTTAGGCTATGGATTTGCCTAAAGTCTTACCCAATGGCAATCAGGGATTTAACAAGGTAATGTTAATGTTTCTTGGGAACATCTCGCCTGCCCTAGAATGCAATTCCTACCAGAGTTTGGAAAGGTGGCACACTCCAACCAAGGGAGCATAGAAACCATTTGGAGCCAGTGTTTGTGGATTGAAAATCGTGCGTGCGAGAGAGATACAGATTACTGTGAATTGGTTGAAGGTGAAGCACCTGTGATACAGGGACACTCTCTGGATATTTGATGCAGGCTAAGTGGATTTGTTTCCTGCTTTTAGAAGTTTGCTTGCTCACCATAAATTCTGCTACTATACTTTTTAAATAAACAGATGCTACAAGGATCTTGTAAGATCTGGACATATGGATGCACATTTGTTGTATTTCTTTTGATTGGTTATGCTTCTGGTTGCACAGTCATGCATCTACAGACCCTCCCCTAAATGACCACCCAGAAAGTGACAGGTCAAAGGAGCAGTGGCAAACAGGCCCAGAGTTGGCATCTGGGCCACCATTGGCCTTTCACCTTATTTATAAAAAACATTTTATAACTGAGGGCAGCTGTCCAGGCATGTACATGGTTATGGACACTAATTCCATTGTTTTTCCTTTTAATATATGTTATCCTTTTTCTACAGCAAAATAGTGTTATTCCCAAGTAAATGTGTTAAGGATCAGGGACACAGAATGAACTCCATCTTATTCCTGTAGTCATGATGGTGGCTGTATATTCTGCACATGTGAACTGCATATGCTCAGAGTACCCTTTTAAAAATCCAGGTTGGTAGGTGTTGTATGTTTTGCTCTAACCTATCAGGAATGTGGGGTGAGGGAAAGAAGAGAAATATTCGTTATGTGCTTCACAACTAAGTGGTTTTCTAAATCCATCCCCTGCTGTTAATTGGCTGTTAATCCACTATATCTACTTTCAATTTGGTCACAGAATTGAGATCTAAGCATTACACGAAGAGTAATTTCCTGATTTTCTGTTACATAACCTCTAGGTGGCACTGTGGCATAGTGGAATAGGGCAAATACACAAGTGAAAAAAACTTTTCTTTCACTTTAAAAAAAATCACTCACCGAAAGTGCTCTTTAGATACAGAAGTGAAACTGGAGGATCACAGTGTTGTCTAAAGAATGCGTAAACATTCATGACAGTAAACGCCTCATGTTGAAAAGCCCAAAATTGAGGGGTTAAAATTACCTGGGTGCACCACTGGTTTCATATGCTTCTTTGCATCATACTGTCAATAGTATCTCCTCTGACTGTGATTCAAAGTGTTATGAGCAAAGTTTTATGTGCGTTTCAAGGCTTTTGGGGAGCTGCTGAGGGAAGTAGAGTCATGGAAAACAAGGCACATGAGTTAAATGTTTTTCTTAAAATTCAGATTTTCTAATTGAAAACCTCCACTTCCAGTTGTGCCATGTTACAGCTTACCAGGAAAGCAGTGGAATTGGTAGTTGTGGCGAATGGGTTAAGTTCCATGGATCTTCATGCAGCAGATGTTCTGACTGTGCATTTTTATATAAATAATCATTTATTCACGCAGGCTTCATTTTGCAGTCTTAAAATTCAACATGTTTTATGCTTTGCATTATCACAGGAGGGGACTATTCCCTTGGTGGCCGAAGCACAGTGAATTTTTACATAAGCACCATCCCAGCATATCTTTCCTTGGGAAGACTGCAACATTCAGCATTTCCAATTCTGCTGGGAACCATAAAGCAGTGCCATTATAGCAAATAATTTGAGCAGTTATGTTCCTAAGTAGTGTTACCAGCAATATCATGCTGAGCGTTTCAGGCGAAAAGCAGGTGTGATTTTTATTTCTGGCTTAGGAACAAGTTTAAGAGCAAGGGTGTTTGCTTTCCCCTTCTCTTCCCAAAGATGCACCTGAGGGAAAAATCCAGAAACTAACACATTAAAAAAAAGAAAAGATGTTCTATAGGAGGTTTTCAGAATAATTGTAAAGACTGCAGGATAGGGAGAGGGGAGTTGGTGGTTCTTGTTCCTATTTAGACAAGTGTCCATGAGTTAGGAATCTAGATTCTGATATATCTGCTTGCAGTTGCAAATATGGAGTAACCCTATTGATACTGAAGATCTTATGATTACTGCAGCATTTCTCACCGCTTCTAGTATGTGGGTCCCAAGGGTTGCTATTTCAGATTTTGTAAGTGGCAGATATTGAGATTGATAAGAACATAAGAAGAGCCATGCTGGATCAGACCAAGGGTTCATCTAGTCCAGCACTCGGTTCACACAGTGGCCAACCAGCTGGCAACCAGGAACCCACAAGCAGGACACAGGTGCAACAGCACCTTCTACCCATGTTTCCCAGCAACTGGTGTATATAGGCTTACTGCCTCAGCTTCTTCAGGTAGTAGCCATTGGTAGCCTTCTCCTCCAGGAATTTATCCAACACCCTTTTAAAGCCATCCAAATTGGTGGCCATCACCACATTTTGTGGTAGCGAATTCCATAATTTAATTTAACTATGCGCTATGTGATTAAGAGCTTCTTTTTATCTGTCCTGAATCTCCCACCAATTAGTTTCATGAGATGACCCCGAGTTCTAGTATTATGGCAGAAGGTGAAAAATGTCTCCCTATCCACATTCTCCATACCATGCATAATCTTGTACACCTCTATCATGCCTCCCCTTAGGCCCCCTCCACAAGGATGCGCTTTTGCGCCCGGTTCGGGGATTATGCGCATTTTCGCGGAGGCGCATTTACGCCTAATCCCTCTGCACGGGAGGCGGCGAGAAGCGGCGAAGCGCATTAAAAGATGCCCAAAAAGCACTTTACAGGTAGTTAATGCGCATAATCGCTTGTTCACACAGCGAAAATGCGCTTTAACGGCCGGAGCAAAATAAAAGTCGCTATTTAACGCGCGTTCGAAAATGCGCATTATCGGGGAGATAACGCGCCTGTACGCCCGTTTTGCGCTCCGCTCGTGTGTAGGTAAAATTTATAATGAGCCTTCAAGGCTCATTAAACGTCTCGTGTGGAGGAGGCCTTAGTCTCCTTTTTTCCCAAGCGAAACAACCCCAGCTGTTATACCCTTCCCTCATAGGGCAGGTGCTCCAGCCCCTTGATCAATTACTCTATAATTTTTTGAATCTATCGTAAGATATAATCAGGGAGCTTTTTCCCCCACAACAGATTTATCTTCACTGTTTGCTAAACACTCTATCAGCAGCTAAGCGAAAGCTTTGAAAGAATATAAGAACCTATCTAGGCCAGCATCGTGTTTCCACGGTGGCCAACCAGATCCCTATGGGAAACCCACAGCAGGACATGAGTGCAACAGTAGCCTCCCAACTGTGTTCTCCAGCAACTGGTATGAGGAGGCATCCAAGCTGTTGGACATCACAACATTTTGTGGTAGCGAATTCCATAGTTTGGTTTCACACTGTGGAGCTGTCGGATCAAAGCAAATCGACCGTCAAAAGCTGAGCTCCTCATTGTGTGAGAAAAGAAACTTTGTAAGGCCAACATGTTGGATCAATATTTGGATATGTGTATGAGAGGACAGGCCTCATTACTTTGGGACAGTTGTTGCCAGAGAAGGATCCAGCATCTCTCTGATTCTAGCGTATATCTCTTTGACTTGGGGAGAAGATATATTAGTGGTTACTGTCCTATTTTCTACCATTTAGCACAATATTTTGTGAGCTGTCCAGATAACATTTTGTTAAAGGTCAACCTCTCAATAACACACACACCGAGCATGTAGGACCCATTCTTTGAATTTGTGTGCTGACACCAAGAGTCACTCAAGAAATTCTACTTTTGAAAGTTTTTTTTTTTTTTGTGGAAAGTTCTCACTCTTAAAGCCCTTGAATTTCTTGGTTGGCAACAGGATTCGAGAAGGTTTTGGCAGGGCAGAGAACTGTGCCAAAATGAACAAAATAAATGTCAACAGAGATAAATGTAAGCACTGCATTTAGTTGGGAAGAAGCAGGTGCACAAATTCAGGATGGGTGACATCTTGCTTGGCAGCAGTACATGTGAAAAGGATCTAGGGGGTTTAGTAGACAGCAAGCTAAATGTGAGTCAGCAATGCAATGCATCAGCTAAAAAGGCTAATGCAATTCTAGGTTGCACCAACAGATGTATAGTATCCAGATTACAAAAAAGGATTTGTACCCACTCTATTTCCTTTGCTCAGACCCCACCAAGGCAGGTTCTACACGTCGTCCTCGATGCGCCTTCCCTGCGCCACAAGCCGCTTTGGAGCACTGCACTTCGTCTAGTGTGGCTCAAGCCTTGGAGGCTCTGCCCACGCCCGTGCCACTGCGGCCGCCGCCCTTTCATCCAGGCCGGTCCTGGGGAGGGAGGAGGGAGGGGGAGGGTTGAAAACAAAAGCCAGCGATTGGGAAAGGGTTTTCCAATTGCTAGCTTTTGTTTACAACCTTCCCTCCTCCCTCCCTGGGACCGGCCAGGATGAAAGGGCGGCAAGAGCGCGAGCAGAGCCTCCGAGGCTTGAGCCACACTAGACGAAGTGCAGCGCTCCAAAGCAGCTTGTGGCGCAGGGAGGGCGCATCGAGGAAGACGTGTAGATCCAGCCCAATTCTATCCAGTCCTGGGAATCACAGTTTGAGAAGGATATCAAAAACAGGAATGTTTCTAGAGGGCAACAAAGATGGTGAAAAGGCCTGGAGACCAAGTTGGATAAGGAAACTTTGAAGGATATGTTTAGCTTGGAGAACAGTTAATTAAGAAGTGATATGATGGCCATCTTCAAATATTTGAATGGCTGTCAGATGAAGGAGCAGAGGGTAGGACCTAAACCAAATTACAAGAAAGGGGATTTTGACTAGGGCTGTGCATGGACCCCCCGATCTGATCTGGATCCCAATTAGAGTGTCACATTTGCCAGTCGTGGCGGGTGACATCATCACCCGGCGAGTGGGAAAGCGGCCGGCCAACATCGAGGAAGCCGCCCGCCGTGGAGGAGGTTGCAGGTAAGCAGGGTGATTGGGGGGAGGGTGGGAGAAAGTGGGGATAGTGGGAGGGCAAGCTCTGCATGGATCCAGATTGGATCCAGATCGCGAATCTGATCCAGCCTGATCCGGCCCTGATCTGATCTGGTTTTGATCAGATCAGCCAATTCACTCTGGATTCAGGATCCGGATCCATGCACAGCCCTAATTTTGACCAAATGTTAGGAAGAACTTCTTGACTGTAAGAACTGTTCGACAGTGGAGCAGGCTGATAGACTCTCCTTCATTACAGGTTTTTAAGCAGAAGCTGGAAGGCCATCCATCAGGACCTTAGTAGTGGACACCCTGCATCAGCAGGGGGTTGGACTAGATGGCCTTTCAGGTACCTTCCAACTGATGCTAAGTATAACAGTGCCATACTTAATGGGAACACTGGTGGGTAGCTAAGCTCTCCTCACTCCTCCTCAGGTGACTTGCTGGCAAGTAAAGAGACCTCTCATGTCCTGCTTTGTGCTGCTTGAACCAGGTATGAGGCAGTGAAGGGAAGAATGGAGTGTAACAGCCAGCAAGAAGGTGACTTCTCCTTTTTTCCATTTCCTTCCTGCCAGGCTTCCATTTCCCCATCCCTCTGAGATACGAGAGACACAGAACTTTGGCTGCTCCATAACTCTCCCTCCTCTTTCATGGTAATGTTTGGTTAAAACCCTGCATGACGTAATATAATTCAGCAGCACAGCCGATGATGTCAGAGGGTGAGGTGGGTGTGACACAATGGCTTTATTTGGATGACACATTAAGCAACGGAGTGGGGGGGGGTTTCAAACAATCGTCAGTTGAGTTGCTATCGTGTCGTGTGAGGAGCGGCGCCTACTTAACTCCAGGTCAGTATGCTATTTACCCCTCCGTTGCTGAATGTGTCGTCCGAATTCAGCCAATGTGTTATTAACTCTGTTATAGTGAATGTTATTATTATTTTAGCCCATAGGAGGATGCCCAAGAATTAGAATGCTTGGCCCATAGTCACATGGGGAAGTTATCTCAAGGGAACATCCTTGGGCAGTGAGAGACACCACAGTCTAAAAAGGAGATAAAACGTGCAGGGGCATTTAACTAGCAAGTCCTCAAAGCTGCCCTGCTGGTGGCAGCAAGAGAACACCAGATTACATTGAACAGTGAAGGGACTAGGAGAGGAAGACCCTACTCATCAACATATAGCAT
This sequence comes from Anniella stebbinsi, assembly GCA_029215795.1. Lineage (NCBI taxonomy): Eukaryota > Metazoa > Chordata > Lepidosauria > Squamata > Anniellidae > Anniella > Anniella stebbinsi. The sequence goes on along the minus strand of JARDYH010000005.1, from coordinate 141,651,311 downwards.
TCCAAATTGGCATTTCACTTACCAAATAAAACAGGTGCATGCAAGTCATTTCATCACACTGGGCATACCTGTTTTTCAAGTTGTTGTTGCTCTTGGTAGTATAGGTACATGCATCAGGGAACCATGACTTCCCATGGTAGAAAATGAGCATACCAAATGCTAAAAAGAAAAATATATATTTGTTCAAGACAAACCAATACAATGTTTTGTTTGACAAAAAAACAAAAAAACAAAAACAGCCCTGCTCATGTTTTAATAATACTAGGAATTTGTTTTCTGTGACTGTGAATGAAGGGAACACCCACACTTTTTGCATGTGCTCCTGAATAAGTAGAGTTTCGTTTCTACAACAATTGTCAGTCTTTGCCACAATCCATCCATGAAAGAAAGGCTTCTGGAAACCCCAAGGTTTTCAAAACTACATTTTTAAAGAAAAAGAAAAACTTAAATGGGGAGGAATTCCAAAACAGCTGGATGAGAACTGAGTGTGCTCAGCAGGCAGAGAATGTTGACTGACTGTTGGGGTGGGGTGGGAAGCTGGAGAAAATGAGGGAAACTCTGTGTGTGTGTGTATGTGTGTTGAAGGGGGGAGATGGATTGGATTATCTTGGGAAAGGGCATGTCTGGCTGACATCCTGAACAAGAGCATTCCACACAGCAGTATGTGTCACTTCTTTCTCCAGTGAAAGGATGCTGAGTTATAGCTGACAAGCCAAAATAAATTCAGATTTGCTAATTTCAACACATGATGAGACCAAATGATTTGAGGCAACCGAGGTGACATTTTCTTTGAGAAGACTTTCCCTTCCTAGGCATTTCACTTCATTGACCCATTCTGAGGACTCAGAATGGTTCCCTTCTCTTCTGAAGACCAGCACAGCCTGTAAAAATGGCTTTGAATGGAGTGCAGCTGTACAACATTCTTTGGGACGCTTCAAAACATCGCAAATGATGAGCCAACTGTATATATCAGAACAACAAAGCACATAAAATGGATAAGTCTATTACCTGTTTATTACCTCTGTTCTCTTTCCACTCAAAGGATGAGGAGGGGACCCATTTGAGCAAGACACTGTAAAAAGCTGTAATGGAGGCATTCCCACTGGCTTTTCCCTTTGGACTGACTATTATTGGGAGCTAATGTGTGCCATTTTCAGCAGTCCTGTATAAATGCATGCTGTGACTAATGTATATGCAAATAATTTCCTTTATAGAAGCAAAACTTCATATAAATTAAGGAGATAATTAGTGATGCAATTTGGACAGTGTAATATGCACCATGAAATTCGCCATTAAACATCGGATATTGCTCCACAGCCAAGACGAAAATAAATTGAAATTGTGGATATGGGGGGGTTGGAACAGATCTTGGTAAACAAGCATATGGTGCAACTTGGTCCCATTGAAATGAATGGGGATACGGATGAAGCTGTTTCATCTAGAATTTATATACTATCTATAAACTTATCGAATTAATATCACATTAGGGTTTACAAGCTGGTTCAAGCAAGATCTGTTTGTTAGTCAAGGTTTTAACACAATTGCCCTGTAATTATGACACTGTAAATCAGTGGGGGAAGGGTTAGGTTGATGTTTTTGGCTGAACTTGATTTAAAACAGGAGTGCAATATATATACTACTTAGGCCACACTATGACATTAATGGTGGGAAAGTGGTTCTGCTAGAATTTTAATGAAACTTTATTTTTAACCCATTGTCTTTTCAACTAATTGTCTCTTAATCATCGTTCTCTCTTGGTGTCCCATAGTATGTATTCATTTCAGGATTCTTGGAATCCCTCTTTTTCTTAGCTCTCCCTCCCTTTCTCCCTCGAGACCATAGTACTCTTTCTGTAGGGGTTAAAAGAATGTGTGAGGGGGCTGCAAGGCCACAGTGCCTAGCTCCATGCCACTTGGTAGCGACTTCCCCAACCACTACATGCACTGGCCATGCATCCAGAGAGTGTGAGAAGGGGTCCTACGCATATAGTGACATATGTGCATAGCACTGTTTCCAACTGGAATCTTGATTGGTGAGGAATCCTGCCTCATTGAAAGGAGACCTGTGAACCTACATTGATACATGCAAAGACCTCTTCCCATGCTCACTTATGGAAGGGGACTGGGATCATGTCCATTGGCTCTGCCTCTGATGTGTACAGAACATAGGTGCATAAACTTTTTATAGGTGATTTGGAGCATGGGGCATTTATTGTGTGCTTGTGATTTCTAACTCACAGCTGCTTATGGGTTCTTTAGATGACGTGATCCTCCAGTTTCACTTCTGTTTTTTAAGAGCACTTTCCTAAGTTTTTTAAGAGCAAGGGAACTGGAGTATTATTTCTAAAAGTGAAAGAAAGAGTATTTCCCACTTGTGCAATTATAATATTCTGCTATAGCACAGCATCACCTAGAGGTTACGTAGAAGAAAAGCAGGAAAGGAAAAGCTCTTTGTGTGGAGCTCAGATCTCAATTCTGCAATGAAAGTGAAAATAGATACAGGAATTAACTGCTTTGTGTAGAAAAGCTCTTGGATCATCACTTTTTTCAGGATGGATATGAGTCAATTCATATATGATGATCAGGGCAAAGACAACTGGCACAATTGCCCTCCTCTTCCAGATGTTGATTCCACATAGAATTTGAAGATCTAAAAAGGGGCTCATAAGTAACTGTGAGTGGAAAACAAAGGTCACAAAATGTATTTGAATGCAAAGATGGCATTTGAAACAAAGTGTGTTCTATCTCTTGGACAAGACTGGGTCACTCTTATAGTGCAATGTTAATTTCATTCTACAGTTTTATAGGTATCGTATTTGATAGAAAAAGGAACTCATGCATTTGCTCTGTACTTTGCATAGCTTAAGAACACTTCAGATCCTCATGTTGCTATTTTAAACCACCTTTAGCTCCTCATTTGAATTTGGCTTTTATTTTTTAAATAAATATTTTCCAGCTGTAGTTTTGATAAAAGCTACTCTGCTAGCTTTAATGAAGTTGTTTTTATGGATCCATATAACATCAGCACTTTAATTACTCCAAATGGATAATAAACCTTTTCTCATATATGAGAATGGGAGACACACAGAGTGAATGTCATTAGGAACAATTGGATTTTCACTTGATAATTTAGTAAAAAATGTAAATACTACAAGCAACTGCCTGAGGGGTGGTTTGGTAACTATACCAGGAACCATAGAGCATAACTAATTTTCCCCCCCAATGAAGACTGCTCTTTTTGTTGTCTGAGTGTACCATAGGAAAAGGAAGAAGCCTACATTCATTCAAAAGCAACACCACAGGTTTTTTAGGGGGAAGAAATAATAATAATAATAATAATAATAATAAGCCATGCATTGGATTTTTAAATTTTCTAATACAGTGGGCTGGGTCATTAAGTTGGTGCAACATTCATCTGAAAATACTCCTTTTCATCAATACATTATTTCAAAAAAATCCCTTCAAAATAATGCTAGCTCTGTCATGTGAATGCAGCCAGGATTAGTATGAAGTTCAGATTAACTGTCTTTTAAGATTTGCAAAGGATAACTTGGAGGCTATATAAAGAGGATGAATTTCCCCAGGCTGGTTCTTCTGTTATCAGCTCCTTTAGAGTTCTGACTAAAACCTGGACTGGATTATTCACCCCACTGACATCTGAGCCACCAACCTCCACTGAATTCCCCAAGAATATCCTTCTCATGTCATGGAACAACAGGCTATGAACCTCAGTGGTAGATCTTTGGCCTTCAGATCCACATGCTTCCATTTCTGCTACCAGTTCCCGTTAACCATGTGGCTGATTTATAGGATTAGTTTTGTTTCTGTATGAAAACAATAGATATAAAAGCCGCATCTTATGAAAGTGTGAGAAGCTGCATTGGCTGTACATCATCTTGCTTCATGGTGCTTTAAGAGGTAGAGGCTGCCCTGATGGCAGGAGGCAGTCTTATCTTCCATGGAGGCTCAGCTAGGGATTGTTCTATTCATGGAGAGCTCTAGCTGGAAGTGAGTACAGATGGAGAAAGTAGTAGTGATAGAACTACCTGTGTGCATCTTTCCTGGCTCCATCTAAGACTGCTGCCAGACAGGTGAGTGCTCTGGGTTGACACACATTGATTTTTTCAAATGACAGTTGTGTTCGTTTTAAGTGTCCCTGTCTCTTCCTCCTATGTTTCTTCTCAGCCTCTGAAAAACCCCTTAACTCGCTATGTAGCCTTTCCTAGCTGCTTCTGATATTTCCTTTCTAAGGAGTGTTTCATTTCATTGTAGACCCAGGGTGTTCACTTTCCCTTATTTAGCTGACACTTGTCTGGTAGAAAGTGCAAACAGTCCTACAGGGAATGTGTGGATCAATATCCCCCCCCCCCCCAAAGCACACAGATACACTAGTAGAGTAGACTTTTGTCCTCCCGTTGTGACTGAAGGCAATTAACGTTTAGGGGGAGTGTTGCTGGGCCAACGTAGTCTTCTTTTAGCCAATGCTTTCCTCGCCTTTTCTTTTCTTTTTGAAAAAATACAGGGTGGTGCTTGTGTTTTACTGTTTTTCCATTGAAGCTTCCTAGCTTGGGAATAAACTTAATGGACAATCAGTACCCTTTTAACTCTTTCTCTGTTAAACTGGCATAATTCAACACAAAACACTTAAAAAAAACAAAACAGAAATAGGATGTTTAGTCACCTACTCTTAGAAGCCAGTGCAGACACAATGTTAGGGCTCTCTTAACGATAGTTTAAAAATATTGGATATAAGCCATGGGATTCCACACTCCTTCCCTGAAGCCCATCACCAGAGTAAATTCTTCCCTTCTGCCTTAACTGCTGATAGGGAATAAATCTGCTCTGATGTTAACCACAGCCAGAGGTGTCTAGTTCTCTGCTTAACCAGGGTTTGAAGGTGGGTAAGAATCCTTAGTAAGCAAAGAACTTCCTATTATTATTATTATTATTATTACTACTACTACTACTACTACTACTACTACTACAGTTTAATTTGAAATTTCAGCAGAACATAGCAAAACAAAACCATAAAAGAAAAAAAATGTCAACCTGATTGCGTGTATCCATTTTTGTTAATAAATGTGAAATGTGTATGTGTGCGTGTATATATGAAAATAGAGTTTTCTGAAAAATAAAGAGATTATACATAAACTTCAACGAAAGGCAGACGAAATATTCTTAAACATATCCATTTGTGATTGGCGCCTACATGCCACCCATTCAAATGTTGCTTATTTCAACCATGGTTAACGTCCGTGCTCACCTACCTTTCGTGCTGGCTCCAGGGTTTCTAGGGCCCTTGGGCAAGGCACCCTCAATGTGCCCCCTCCCTCAGTGTGTCTACCTTCTTGCCGCCACTGTCCCCAGCTGCTCTTGCTCTTCACCCTCTTTCTCATCATGGCTGCCCCTTCCTTGCTTGACAGGGAGAGAGTCAGTGAGCCATTAGGCAGTGGCATCTACTGCTCCCTCTTCTCACCATCACCGTTTTCTGGGCGAGAGCAAGAGGCAAGTGAAGAAGCAGGCAGCAATGGCAAGGAGGAGGAACAACTCTAGGGAGCTTTGGTCAGTGGGCCCGTGCTGGGGTGTGGGCCCTCAGCAGGTGTCCGACCATTGCTTACTTTTGATGTCAGCCCTGTGTATGACCTCAAAATATGTTAAAAGGGGAGTCCCTTCTTGAAATCTACAAATCACACATCCTGCCTCCTCTGAATTTGAGCAAGCCATGCCCCCCCTTCCCACAGTCCACCAAAAACATTAGCTAAGGTAGCCATTACTAGAGTTAGCTAGGCCCCTACATGAAATTTGAAACCCAGTGTGACACTACTAAGTAGCATCCTGCTGTAAAAGCAGGGACATCTTTCCCCATGTGGTTGCCCAGTTGCAGTGACCCGGTAGTGCATTCGCCCCCCCCCCCCACAAGCATTGCCAGTGGGCAAAGACTAAAATGCAGCTGGCCACGTTTTGACTAATTGTGTCGGCCAAAGCTGCTAAAAGCTTCTGAATGTTTGAAAACCGAGCCACTTGCATTTGTTGAAATGGAGTACACTAATAGGGAGAACGTTTGAGGATTGGATCCTCAAACACTTGAGGATCCAGTCATCCAAAACATTGAGGATTGGATCTCAAACAGGGCAGCCATGTGTTTTATACTGAAGAGCCACCAGGGGATTGTCTTCTATTTTGAAGGGCTGTCCAGTCCAATTCCAGTTTAAAGGTAATGAACCATGAGAAGGGCCTTGGTTGCCTATCGGGAGTACCTGGGCAATTGACTGGGCAAGGCACAGAAGTCTTCCACACTAAGGTAAGATGGAATGCATTACTTTTAAAATTATAATAATTATTTCTAAATTTGCATATATATGCATAGATTAGCATATAAGTGCCCCTTTTTGTCCACTTTTTTGGTGATGCATTTCCTTTCCCCCACCCCTTTCCCCAATTTGCGACTGGCCACCATGATCCCAAATATAGATTCTGCCACTGTAAAGATAGACATTCGTTTTTCTTTTTCTATCTGGGAGCTGAAGGTAGTTTGAAAGAGGGATTACTGCTTGTGCTGTGCACGCTTCCCTTGCCTCTGGTTAAACAAGCTTTTAAGCATTTTACGTCGTTTCCAAAATTGATTTGACCAGAAACAACAGTGGGGAAACAAGAAATGTGTATTAAGTACTGGAGCTCGTGTCTCTCTCAAACCACTTTCAATCTCTCTTTGTCCCTTGCCTAAGATTATGGAGTCGGAGCCCCTGTTTTGTTTTGTCTTTTTAATGCTCTTGGCAAAGATGTTCAAAGTCATTTTGTCAAAGTTCTTCAAGCGGGAGACATATTGGTGATGCAAACTCTCTGAAATGCACAATGTGAATTTACAGTGAAGGTGGTGAAAGACACCAGCAGGTAAATGGACCATAAGGATAAATTCTGTCTCACTGTGTTTACGTTTAAAACTTCACCAGGAGCCAATGGCAGACCCATTTCTCCTTGGAAAAGAAGAGAGGGGAACCTTTGCAAATGCTGAAGGCTCGGTATTGCTCAGAGGGGAGACATCTCAATGTAGCACTCTGTGGCACAAAATACATGGTTTATACAGAACTTGGGTCTTAGGGCTGGTGTGACAAATAATTTCAGTATGCCCAGTTTTCTAGGCAATGAAAGCTGCAGCTCGCTGCTGCATCTACTGCCCATAATGTTTGCCAGGTAAGCTCACCAAGTGCCCTCAAGGAAAGAGGGGACCAAAGAGAGGGCATTTTGCCAAAGGTCCCCTAAAACATTTAATTAGCATTATACTGGTATAGCACTGTTTCCTTACAGTGCCATAATGCTACTGTAGAGTAAAAGTATTATATATATATATATATATATATATATATATATAACCAAACCTGCTATTTATCATCTTGCTAAAATAGCAGTGACTGGAAAAGGGTAAGGTGTGTGTGTGTGTGTGTGTGTGTGTATGTGTGTGTGTGTGGTATAGCAGTATAACACTTTTTCTTTTAAGTGGCATTTTGCTATTTAATAATAATAATAATAATAATAATTTTATTTCTTACCCGCCCCCCCCCCCCGGTTTGGATCGAGGCGGGGAACAACAGTAAATATAAAATATGATAAAATACATAAAACTGATTAAAAACAGGGTACACATTATTAAAATAGCAATAAAACTTCCTAAAAATGTATTAATTTATTATTGTATCTTTCTATATAGATATATCTAGACACTACTTAGAAAACGGCTGTTGTATTTATAAAGGGTGATAAAATGGCATTTGCTTCATAGGTTATAGTGAATGCATATTGAGCTGTATTTGTTTGTTTATTTATTTATTTATTTATTACATTTATATACCGCCCAATAGCCAAAGCTCTCTGGGCAGTTAAAAAAAATTTAATAGGTTCAGCTGCCTAATAAGTCACAGGCTGATATACGTCACTTGGGTGGATGTATTTTAAAAATTATTTTTAGTAATTCCATGTTTTCTAAAATAGATGAAAGGCTGGGATAGTAGTCCTAGCAGCCGTAGTTGAAAGTAAGCACTGCTGACATGAAAGGGATTTACGACCAAGTAAATGTGTTTAAAACTGAGAAGTAAAACAACAAAAATATCTCATTTTGATTCGCTCAAGTCAAGCATAATCACTTTCAATATTTCTGAGAAAGAAAAAGAAAAATGTGATGCTCATAAGCAAGGTGATCTATCATATTATTTTTATGCTAGACATCAGAAATTACAAGCTTGGAGTAAACTCCTACTTACCATTAAAGAATAAATGAACCATAGGTTTGATAAATGAAAAATTAGTCAAAACACACTGATGTCCCAAGGGCTTTTTCTTAATGAAAACCAACAGAGTGTGTTTTCTCATTTAAAAAATAGTAGCAATGGAATTATTTTTTGAATGGGACATTATATCTCTTAGTATCTATTATTGCCTTGGTTTGGGATTTAATGGTTATTCCTTCTGAAACAGAAAGGGGAAGCTTTTGTCTAGAAGTATCCATCTGGTAAAATTATTCCAGAGCAGATAAAGAAATAAAAATTGGCTGCTTCTGTTCTCCATTTTTATTTTGCATTGAATCGTTCAAACCGTGTTAATGCTGGACCAGTGACTTGATTTTGTTTGTGTTTTTTTAATACTTGGCTAATGAATGGTTCTTCTTTTCTCCAAGATTAGCAATAGGCAATTTAAAATTTGCATGCATTTAAATTAATGTATGTGAATTATGAATGAGCACTTTTTTTTCATGGAGGATAAATGGCTAGGGCTGTTTCATACATACCCTTGGCCTACTAAAGTGTTCAGGTGGCAACTGAGGAATCGCCAAAAAAGAGGAAATGCATCTCTAAAGAAGAGCACAAAAGAAGATAGTGATTTGCATAACATATTGATATACTAATTCATATATAGAGAGGCAAATTTAGAAATAATTACTATAATTTCAATAGAAATACATTACAGCTTATCATAGTGGGGAAGACTAAGGCCAGCGAGCTTTAGGTGTCTTTAGATTAAAGGGAAATTGTGTTAACTTACCGGCACTTGCCTCCTGCTTCTCTTGCACAATTGTAATGGGCTCTGTATTACACAGGTAGAGAGGGGTGACCATGTGGTCATGGGAACACCACCCTCTAGTGGGTTGTTTTGAAGTATAATATTGGCTACACACAACAGGAAATACCGAGATATTTCAGAAGAATCGGCATATCCATATATATTTTTTAACAGATATAACCTGCAGGAGGTTCACATCATCGTCAAAATGACCCGCAAACTTCTGTGAGTGGCCAGTCATGAGCGTGCTATAAATCATTTAAAGAAGCCCTGAGTGCCTGTCTGTTCAGTTTGCAGTTCAGGTGCTCGCTGTTGATCAAAGTCAGACAAAACTGGAAAACATCCAAAATTAGGGGTGTGCATCGGATCGGATCCGATCCACGATCCGAATCCGATCCGACCCAAAATCGGGAAAATCCGATCCGATCCGATCCGATCCGGACAACCTCCGATCCGATCCGATCCGATCCGATGAGGTCCGATCCGGATCGGACGCCATTTTGAATGCTTTTTCCCATAGCCAAGTATTGTTTTACAAAAACGCCTATAACTTTTTCATTTTTAAAGATAGAAGGATGAAACTTGGGCACATTGTAGACTGGTTAGGGGTAGTTATCTGTGAGAAATTTCAGAAAGATTGGTGCATGCGTTTTGTGGCAATTAATTTTTTAATAAATACCCAGGAATGCCTATAACTTTGTCATTTTTAAAGTTACACACATGAAACTTTGCCACATTGTAGGGGGTACCTTGGGACCTATGTGTGTGAAATTTCAGAAACGTAGGTGCTTGTCTTGTGTGGCAATTAATTTTTAGAAAAATGGGTAGTAGTGGGGTAAATACAGTTACGCCTCCCATTTTTTTATTTTTGAAGATACAAACAGGAAACTTGGGCACATTACAGGTACCACTTGCCTTGATATGTGTGTGAAATTTCAGAAACATTGGAGCTTTCCTTGTGTGGCAATTAATTTTTGAAACAATGAGGAAAGAAACACCTATAACTTTGTCATTTTTAAAGTTACACACATGAAACTTTGCCACATTGTAGGTGGTACCTTGGGACCCATGTGTGTGAAATTTCGGAAACGTAGGTGCTTGCCTGGTGTGGCAATTAATTTTTTAATAAATACCCAGGAATGCCTATAACTTTGTCATTTTTAAAGTTACACACATGAAACTTTGCCACATTGTAGGCGGTACCTTGGGACCTATGTGTGTGAAATTTCGGAAACGTAGGTGCTTGCCTTGTGTGGCAATTAATTTTAGAAAAATGGGTAGTGGTGGGGTAAATACAGTTACGCCTCCCACTTTTTTATTTTTGAAGATACAAACAGGAAACATGGGCACATTACAGGTACCACTTGGCTTGATATGTGTGTAAAATTTCAGACAGCTGGGTCCAGGCATGTGGTGGCAAGGTATTTTTGAAACAATGAGGAAAGAAACGCCTATAACTTTTTTATTTTAAAAGTTAGAAGTCTGAACATTGCTCACTTTGTAGATGGGTTAGGGGTAGATATGTGTCAGAAATTTCAGAATGATAGGTCCAGGCATTTGATGGCTATGGAATTTTTAAATTACATGTTTCAAAAAAATTTCTACAGAGGCCAGGTCTTCCCCTCCCGCTTCCCGCGAAGAAAAGGAAACACTCTCTCGTCTCGATCCCTTTGAAGTTGCTAGTAGTATCCATTACAGGGCTCGTGTTTCCTTTCCTCCTTTCACTTTTCAAGCAGAACGGCTGAGCCTAGCTGAGTTTTGCAGCCATGCGTGCAAGGAAGGATCACTCTGGTCTCGATCCCTTTGATCCTTGGTAGTATCCATTACAGGGCTCGTGTCTGCTTTCACTTTGTACTCAAGCAGACACGAGCCCTGTAATGGATACTACCAAGGATCAAAGGGATCGAGACGAGAGAGTGTTTCCTTTTCTTCGCGGGAAGCGGGAGGGGAAGACCTGGCCTCTGTAGAAATTTTTTTGAAACATGTAATTTAAAAATTCCATAGCCATCAAATGCCTGGACCTATCATTCTGAAATTTCTGACACATATCTACCCCTAACCCATCTACAAAGTGAGCAATGTTCAGACTTCTAACTTTTAAAATAAAAAAGTTATAGGCGTTTCTTTCCTCATTGTTTCAAAAATACCTTGCCACCACATGCCTGGACCCAGCTGTCTGAAATTTTACACACATATCAAGCCAAGTGGTACCTGTAATGTGCCCATGTTTCCTGTTTGTATCTTCAAAAATAAAAAAGTGGGAGGCGTAACTGTATTTACCCCACCACTACCCATTTTTCTAAAATTAATTGCCACACAAGGCAAGCACCTACGTTTCCGAAATTTCACACACATAGGTCCCAAGGTACCGCCTACAATGTGGCAAAGTTTCATGTGTGTAACTTTAAAAATGACAAAGTTATAGGCATTCCTGGGTATTTATTAAAAAATTAATTGCCACACAAGGCAAGCACCTACGTTTCCGAAATTTCACACACATGGGTCCCAAGGTACCACCTACAATGTGGCAAAGTTTCATGTGTGTAACTTTAAAAATGACAAAGTTATAGGTGTTTCTTTCCTCATTGTTTCAAAAATTAATTGCCACACAAGGAAAGCTCCAATGTTTCTGAAATTTCACACACATATCAAGGCAAGTGGTACCTGTAATGTGCCCAAGTTTCCTGTTTGTATCTTCAAAAATAAAAAAATGGGAGGCGTAACTGTATTTACCCCACTACTACCCATTTTTCTAAAAATTAATTGCCACACAAGACAAGCACCTACGTTTCTGAAATTTCACACACATAGGTCCCAAGGTACCCCCTACAATGTGGCAAAGTTTCATGTGTGTAACTTTAAAAATGACAAAGTTATAGGCATTCCTGGGTATTTATTAAAAAATTAATTGCCACAAAATGCATGCACCAATCTTTCTGAAATTTCTCACAGACAACTACCCCTAACCAGTCTACAATGTGCCCAAGTTTCATCCTTCTATCTTTAAAAATGAAAAAGTTATAGGCGTTTTTGTAAAACAATACTTGGCTATGGGAAAAAGCATTCAAAATGGCGTCCGATCCGGATCGGACATCTGGTCCGATCCGATCCGACCAGCCTCCGATCCGATCCGATCCGATCCGACCCCCCAGGTCCGATTCCGATCCGCTATCCGATCCGATCCGGGGGGTCAGTGCACATCCCTATCCAAAATCACACAATGAATTTTGTCCTGCTTGGGTCCTACATGTGGATTCCTGGTCAACAGCTGGTTGGCCACTGTGTGAACAAAATGGTACCCTTGGTCTGATCCATCAAGGTTCTCCTTATGAAAAGGAGAGACAAAGTCCCAAGATGTAAAAAATACAGTTTTATTTGGAGTAGGCCAACGTGTTCCTGGGGTTAAAAGTTTTAAATGTAGCCTGCAGAGATCTCCGATTTTTTTTTGTCTTCAAAAATAAATCCTGCAACCAGCAGTAGCCAATTCTGGCATTCTTTGATAGGAAGGTAGTGCAGCAATATCAGCTTCAGACTATTAGTGAACTATAGGGGTGTTATAGTGCAGGGGTTGGGAACCTCAGACCAGTGGGCCAAAACCAGCCCTTCTGGGTCCAAATCTGGCCCTCTGAATTTCCCAGGATGGCCATACCCCTTCCCTGATCCTGCCCCCTTTCCTCTAACCACCAATCGTTTGGTGAATTATGGAGGTTTGTGCAGTTCCCCCCCCCCCATTCTAAAATACTTAGTTACCAGCAATAAGAGTTTTGAATAAAAATATCCTGACATGATTGGCCCAGGCCCTTTTGGCCTCACCCCCTTTGGCCCTGCCTACACTGTAATGCAGCCTCCAAGAGCTTCTCCAAAATGGAATCCAGCTCCTGGGGCTGAAAGAGCTTCTGCATCCCTGCCATACAGTAGCTTTTTCAAGGCACCTGAACAGGTCTCAAAACGCCCATATACCACATGTAGGGCAGATAGAAGAGATGGGGAAGAAATTGGAATTGGGAGACCATGTAGTGGTCCAGTTACAATAGAAACTGTCGGGAGCATTTTCATTTAAATAAACAAACGAAAATAAAATAGCTTTTTTTCATCTTTGTTTGCATTAATCCAGTTGGTAGTATGCCAGTGAAAATGAGATATGGCTAAATTTGGATTTTTCATCTGTGCCTGCAATCTTATGCACACTTACTTGGGAGTAAGCCCCGTCGAGCCTAATGGGATTTACTTTTGAGCAAATATGCTTAGGATTGTACTGCCTGCTTTCAGGGGAAATGCTTGCTGGAGTAATTTCACAGGCTCCTTGCATCTTCCTCCTACACATTATCCAAAAGCTGGCTGGTTGCCCCCCTGGCCCACCCTTGCTGCCCCCAATCATTTGCAGGGTACAAAGGACAGTCCTGGTCCTGGTCTGAAGTTGATACTTGTGCATTGTCTGCTCTTTCCCTGTACTTATAGGGTGTTGTAAATCTTCATTTGGAGGACTCTGCCCTGTCCTAAATGCAGAAGGCCAAGCGAGTGACAAATGAGCTAAATTTTAATAGTGAAAAGCAAATTGGAGGTTATATTTGTCACAGCCAAAGTTGTTGCCACAAGTGCTTCTCTATCTAAGCATGTTCCATTTATATATCTTTTAAAATGAAAAAAGAATGAATAATGATTCAGGCAAGCTATAAATACATAATGCAACATCACCTTTGAACTTTGTAGCTCATGCCAGGGTCAAAGATTTTATGGGCTGTAATCATGATTTATACAGGATGTCTTTTGTGTACGTGTTATAAACCATCTTTGCTTATCCCTCGGTTTTATCTACATTATTCTATTATTATTGTTGCGATTATTATTATTTAAAAAAGCTTCCAACTTTTTTTCCCAGTATTTTGGGGGCAAGTGTTTAAAAACTTTTATATTCCTAGAACTGTATTTGCTCTTGATTACTTTGTGAAAAATATTACTACAACAAGTGGATGAAAAGTCTGTGCTGGGTTTATTTCCAAGCAGAGCCACGCACCATTTTATCTTAATAAGCACCCTTTTGTATTGTTAGCAGGCTCAATAAATAATACATGAATACTCTGACACAGAAATCCCTGCCCAGAACGTCTTCTCCATTCATTTCGATGGAGAAAGCCAATCCATTTGGCTTGCCCTGACAAGTTAGCTTTGACAGAGGAGTGTTGAATGCATATCATGGATCATTTCCAAGAACAATACTGTTTGAATTTAAATGACATCGGTCAATGGGGATCGCTTTGATGGCATAAATTTGATACTGGCATAGGTTTATTTTAGACAATGCCTTGTGACGGGTGGGCTTCCTGCCCTGCTCAGAAGACCTGCCTTTAAGGAGCCTTAAGAAATTATATTGATGGAGCATATGCATGTCTGCTTCCAAAAACAGCTGTATAGAACTATTATTTCAAAGCAGGCTGGATAGATTAAGAGGCCAACAAAAGCAATAAAATAAAATAAAATAAAAATCCACCTCTCCACTCTGCAAAGGTTTGTGTGGTGGTGCTCATGATACTATTCAGCTATGGCTGCCCAAGTGGCAGCAAAGGTGGGGTATTCGGGGAAGGCCAGTTTATTTATTTATTACATGTATATACTGCCCAACCAGCAGCTGTCCTTGGGGTGGTTTTCAATTATTATTATTTATTTATTTTAAAAACCAAAAAATGATAAAGTAATATCCAAAACAATAAATACAATGAAAATATCAAACTATTAAAACATTAAAATGTATCTGGTCTCGCTTGGCAGGGCTCCTGCAGCTTTAACTGTTGTGATGAAGAGGGAATTTGACCAGGTGTTGCATGCCTACAAATGACATCTGCTGAAATTTCCTTTTCAATACAACTGTTAAGATACAGCAGCCCTGTCCTCCTTTTCTTCTGGTCACCTACTTTTCACGTACATGTCAGTCTGACTGACAATGGGTGTTTTTGTTAGCTCACTATTTCTGTTTCAAATTAAACCGCAGAAATGCTTGGAAAACACAAGAGAGGTGCTGGAGGTTGACAACGATGGGTAAAGGACCTGCAAACTTCCATGAGTAACCAATCTCAATTGTAGGATAAAACCTCCTTGTGGAGAAGCCCTTAGAATTAGGCCCAGAAACTGGGTGGCAACAAATGCAATTGATGCAACATTGGAGTAATATCTTCAAAACTGTCAGGTCCAGTAGGCAGCCCAGCTGCTCTATTCTGCATTAAGCTGAAGTTTCCAGGCCACATGTAACGCCTCGTAATAATTCTATGATCTTATTGATCTGGGCCACAGAATGGCCACTGGAGGAGTGAGGAGAGGCCAAGAGCATGCTGTGCCATTGCTGAAGCCTTATGCATCTTGCATCACATATGAACTGTTGATGTTGTTGGCCTGCAGAAATCATGAAAGTAGGATAACATGGCATGACCTCAACTATCTGTCTTCATGCTAATGGCATAGACACCATAGCTTCGGCTATGGGGTGGTATATAAATGGAATTAAATAAATAAATAAATAAATACATAAATAATAATTTGCATAAATTAATAAATAGACTTTTTTGAATGAGATTTTGCTAGTGTGCCAGATTAAGATGCATGAAAACCGTCTGCCCCTAAGGAAGACCTGTGGTTTAAATGCATTTGGGTTTCTTCACATGATGTTACTTTTAAGCACCATCTCAAGCCCTGCCTCATCCTCTGCTCTCCCTGTGGGAAGGGCCAGACCATCCTTTCAATCACTGGTATGTTAATCTGTTGCCTACATGTTGCCTAGAGAAGTGTTTGAGAGTTTCTGGGTGCTTCTCTTTCTCTTTCTCCCCGCAGTGAGAAGGGAGAGACATTGGGTTTACTATGGGGAGCATAAACTATGAATTCTGTGGTGAGAAAGAATTAGGGTGGCCAGTTAGACACTGCCAAAAACAAACAACCAAAAAACAACCCAGAACAAAAAAAGACTCAGGGTTGCACAAAAACTGCATTTGCAAATTTAGAAATTATTATTATAATTTAAATAGAAATGCGATATATCTCACCATAGTGGGGAAAATTCAGTCTGCTGTCCAGGTATTCAATGTTATGTTTTTTTATGGTTTTTCTCTCTCTAAACTTGACTTGGACTATACAGGCTAGGGATGTGCACGCCCAAAAATATCATATTTTATCGTTATCGTAAATTCGGACCAAAAAATCATAGTCTCCGATAATATTGTAGGTGAACCGTATCGTCTTCACAATAATTATCGGAAATGCGATATTTGATTGCAGCCCCATTGTGCCCTATAGAACTGAATATTTTAGAAAAATGCCTATAACTTCTGTATTTTCAAAGTTACAGGATTGTAACTTGTTCATAATGCTTATGGGGTATGCCTAAGTATGCGTATGAAATTTGAGATCGATCCCTCCAACCCTCGATTTTATATGAATTTATTAAAGATCGTGCAACTTTTTGACAGGTCTGAATGAATGCACGTGGCAAGCTGTCATTCTGACCTGTCAGAACTTAAATGATCTTTAATAAATTCATATAAACTTGAGGGTTGAAGGGATCGATCTCAAATTTCATACACATACTTAGGCATACCCCATAAGCCCTGTGAGCAAGTTTCAAGCTTCTAACTTTGAAAATACAGAAGTTATAGGTTTATTTATATGGCAGTCCAATAATCCAATATAATCAGGCTGAAAATTATAGTCTCCACTGATTATCGTAGGAAGTTGTATCGTATCGTTATTGTTAATCATATGCATGATAAAGAGCGTATCGTATTGTTATCAAACATTTTAACGATACGATACACATCCCTAATTCAGGCCTTCAGACAGAGGATGCCTTCAAATAGATCACTGTTCTCTATAAAGTAGGCCACCTGGCCACTCTAGGGTTGGTAGAGAGAGCTAAGCCACAAAATTGGGGATGTGTTGGGGAGAGATAGAAGCATGCAGCAATTGACCAGTAGAGTACATTCAGGATGCAGCACCATAGACAGCCAACTCTGCCTCTGAGACAGTCTTTAGCAACAGAGCTTAAAGGGGATTGTGTGAGTGCACAGCTAGCTAGTGGCATAGAACAGAAATGAAAAGAATAAGTTTTGGCTTGGACACCCATATTCTGGCCTGAGGCAGTTGTGGCAGATGTAGCATTGGTTCTAATAAACTACAGGTCCCTGTTGTCTGTATTGTTATATAAGAAAAGTAATAATAACGGTCTCTCAGAGTGAAAACATCCATCAAAGGCTGAAAAATCTCTGACATAATTTAGAAGAAAAGAAAAGAAAGAAGCTAGTTTAATTTTGAGGGAACTGCTCATAAAAAAAAATCTTTAGTGGTTTAATGAAACATCATTTTGAGCTTAGGGTTTCTTTCATGTGAAGCTCTTTTTTTAGAATTGAGTGTTGTTGGAAAGGGATGTTTGTAATTAGGGAAAGCATATCGCAGTAGCAGGACAGCAAGAAGTGAGTACAAAAGCAACATTCATAGAGACATTCACTCCAAAGCCTTGGCTAGAATAAATTTGCACCAGTTTTATTTTTAGTAAATGGGCTGTGCCATTTATTACCCTAAAAAAAACACCCTGTAAACATGTGGCACTTTATATTGTAATGTGGGTGGTCCAAACTGAAATACATACTTTTTTGTCCTTTAAATAAACAACTAGGAGCATATGTAGGAATGATATTGTATTGTAAATATGGAATACAAGCACCTCCTTCCCATATGTAGCATTTTGATCAAAACATCCAAAATTTTGTTTATCGCAATCCTGCCAAGTTAAACACTTCAAAGTCTCACTGATTTACATGGGAGAGAGTTAAGTAAATGCTCACACTGAATCAATGGGACTTAAATGTGTTCAGCGTTGTCAGTATCATGCCCTTTGAGAAGTTTCACTGCAATGATGTGATTTTCCAGGGTTGATTATTCTTTGTCTGTAATGTGGGTTCTAACGAATGCATTGCTAGTATCACTCATACCTTAGAGCATCATCCTATGGTCCCTGGGAGGAATCATAGGATGGTGCAGATTACACTACCTCCATCCATACCATAGACACAGCTATAATGTCGGGGGGAGGGCGTCTGAAAGGGGATCCCCCCAGGCAGCTGTGGAAAGTTTTGTGGTTGCTGTTGCAACCACGGAAGAGGGTCAAGGGGAGAAGGAAGGGGGCAGTTTGGTGGCAGGGAGGGGAGACTTGAGGAGAGAAGTAAATCTGTTGGATCCACAAACCTCTCTGTTGCCCATTTTGGACCACAACAAGGTAAGTCAGCTTCATGGGCTGAAAATGCTTTTAAGGTAGAAAGAGAAGTGAAAACATCTCTATCAGTTCCACCTGCCCTGCCTGTTTCTCACATCTAAAGAGTATCAATCCTCTTAGTCATTTTGCAGCTAGACCCCAAAGGACTGTTGAGAAGAGTCCGCTGGTACAAAATGCAAAGACATGCCTTCTTGTTTTGACACAGTTAACACAATGCATCTGTTTTTGTCAATTTGTGTTGGATGACAGTATGAGTCAAGATGCTGGTGTTGACCTATAAATCTCTGCACTAGGG
Source organism: Anniella stebbinsi (assembly GCA_029215795.1). NCBI lineage: Eukaryota > Metazoa > Chordata > Lepidosauria > Squamata > Anniellidae > Anniella > Anniella stebbinsi. Next base: position 141,632,716 of record JARDYH010000005.1, on the reverse strand, counting down.
TGACTTCAGAAAAAGTAGTTTTGGAAAGTGAGTGCTTTTATTGTTCTCTTGTCATTACTTATGGTTGTTTAAGGGTTCTTTAGTAGACCGTGATCCTCCAGTTTCAAGTCTGCTTTTTAAGAGCCCTTTTTTGAGGGTTTTTTTTTTTTTAGGGCAGGGAAAATAAGAGTATTATTTCTGAAACTGAAAGAAAAATATTCCCCTAGTTATGTCATTGCATTATTCCACTATAGCAAGTGCCACCTAGAGATTATGTAGTGGAAAAACAGGAATGGAGAAGCTCTTTGTGGAGAGCTTGGATCTCAATTCTGGATACTGCGGATTAACAGCTGTGTGTAGAAAAACTCTAAGAGTGTGGCAAAGTCCGTTATTAGGAAAGCAAGGATTTAATCCATGCTATATACAACTTGAATATACTGTGGCTAAAAGCTGTGGAAGCGAATGGGAGAGTGGAAAATCTTTTAGAGGGAGGACACAATACTAGGGTGACCAGATCGGGTCCTAACCGGGAAAACTGAGGCAATCCGGCCCACAGGGGGGCGGGGGGGGCAAACGGGGAAAGGATCAGCTCTCCTCCCGCCCTAAAATGCCCCCGGCCTCCGCAAGAAAGAAGTGCTCAGCGTTAGGGAGTGTCAACAAATTCCTTGTCTGGTGGCTAACTGCTTTAGCCACCAGACAAAGAATTTGTTGACGCTCCCTAACGCTGAGCACTTCTTTCCTGCCCGTGCTGCTCCCCGGCCTCTGCAGGAAACAAGTGCTCAGCGTTAGGGAGCATCAACAAATTCCTTGTCTGGTGGCTAACTGTTTTAGCCACCAGACAATGAATTTGTTGACGCTCCCTAACGCTGAGCACTTGTTTCCTGCGGAGGCCGGGGAGCAGCGCGGGCATTTTAAAGCAGGCTCTTCCTTCTCCTTTGCCTGCTGCTGCTGTTCCTGTTCCTCAGGTACCTCCAGGGAGCCCAGGAGCAGGGCAAGGAGGGTGAGGGGGCTGCAGGGGGGTCACACGGCAGTGGAGGAGATCGGCGGTGGCAGCGGAGGACCCGGTAGGTCCGGGCTGGGTTTTTTGGGGGGTGGGTGGCTTGGGGGGGTTATTTTGGGTGGGGGGGGATGGCGGGGGTGTCTGCTTGTTGGCTGCATGGCGGGCAGCCTTTTTAATTTTTTTATTTTATGTTCGGGGGGGGGGGGGGCTGCTTTGGTGGGGTAGCCATTTTGGACCGGGATTTTGCTTTCCAAAATCTGGTCACCCTACACAATACCCACTACCTCTCAGAGCCATCTTTGCCCTATGTGGAGCAGGCCCACTATACTTGACGAAATGCCTTCACTGTACAAAACTGACCACACTTGAGAGAGAAGACTGCAAGCTTTACTTAATAATACAGGCATCTTCTTGTTACAAATAAAGGCTAAGTAAGGAGGCAAACGTGAAACCGAAACCAGCCCCCAACTCCCTACCATATTTCCTCGATTCTAAGACACACTTTTCCCCCATATTTACCTCTGTAAAAATGGAGTGCATCTTAGAATAGATGGCGTCTTAGATTTGCCAGATTTCTCCAGCGCTGGAATGGGTTTGAAACTACACCCATCCACACGTAGAGCCTTCACAAAGGGGCTCTGCATGCCCCCTGGCGACTCGGCCTCCCCACTCACCTCCCTCGCACCCCGTTTCTACAAACTAGGCCGCGATCCCATGCGCTGGTGGCAAGGACTGGGGCGCGAGGGAGGTGAGTGGGGAGGCTGAGTCGCTGGGGGGGGCAATGCGGGTCCTCGCTTCCACGACCGCTGTCTCTGCCCGGCTCTCCGTGCCCTTCCCGCCCCTTCCCTCTTCTTCCTCCTCTCTGCCGCTGCCGCCACTCCTCCCTCGCCTGGGCCCTGCTACCACCTACCGTATTTCTTCGATTCTAAGATGCACTTTTAAAAAATATAAACATGTCTGAAAACGGGGTGCGTCTTAGAATCGACGCAAAGCTTTTTACCTATTGGTGGCCCTGAAATTAAGGTGCGCCTTAGATTCGATGGTGTCTTAGATTCGATGAAATATGGTATATGCATTAACCATTTTGGCTGCAATCCTATGCATGTTCAGAGAGAAAAAAAGTCTTACAAGTTCCACCATCCATCATCCAGCCTCTACCGGCTGAGTGGAATATCTTTTCCACCCTCCTGTTAAATGAGTCCACCATTAGGAATAAATTCTCAGGTTGTGGTTCAGTTTCATCTAAATGCAAGGAGTTACACCATGATGGCCCTGAGAGTATTCAGAATAATTGTTGTTCTGGAAACATACCTGTATTATGTGGACAGTCAGAGGGGTGGGAATTTTTTCCTTTTAAATGGGCTACTGCCCATTTCACGCCCATGGTGCAGCTAATCAGAAAAAGTTGTAAGAGCACAGAGGAGAGGTCCTGAGAAAGGCAAGCTGCTTGATCCCACCCTGAAGAACTGGAAGAAAAGGCTTGTGGTTTAGATAAGAGACAATCTAGACATCTGAAACATGCAGATCTGCATCTTTTTTCTTTCTTTCTTAATACACTGCGAATATATGTGGGATACTTACCAGCGTGTGTCTATGTGGTGGCTTTTCTCTTCCCTCCACAGCATGGTCAAAACCAAAATGCTTCTCTCCATGTGGTTAGAACGCTTTTGGGGGGCAGGGAAACCTACCCAAACAACATAACTAAAGGGGGGGACTTCAAAACACCAACCCCACTCCATGGGGGGGAAGGGCTCCCACCTTCTGCTGTGGTCAGCTTCAGGTAGCAAAGCTGTGTATGAGGCAATACACCGTGAAGGTTGGTGGCTCTGATGTCAGTGGAGCACTGAATCCGCTCCAGATTTCAGTTAGAACCAGACAGAACTCTAAAGGTGCAAATGGGCTGGTTCTGATTGAAACCCAGAGCAGATTTACTGCCCCACTGACATTGGAGCCACCAGCCTCCACCCATTGTGCTGCAGCTGCCACAAGCCCACTTGGGATGATTCTGTCCATCATTGAATTGATGCTCCTGTTTATCTGGTTTGAAGGTTGGTAAGGCTATTTTAGCCTTCTCCAACTTGGTGTCCGGCTGACATGTTGGACTACAACTCCCATCTGTCTTAAGCAGTGTGGCCAATGGTCAGGGTTGATGGGAGTTATGGTCCAAAACCTCTGGAAAGCATCAAGTTGGGGAAGGCTGGAGTATTGCCTATAATTGCCTGCAAGCGTGCCCAAAATGAATTGCCTCCAATTGAGCCTGCATATTTGTCTTCCATTGTTCTATTATCACATCCCAGCTGGGCTATGAAGTGCCTGTTCACAGCAGAATTGTTAACTGTGATGCTTCCTGGCAAGATGGCAACTGCTTCAGGACATTGCTCTTAATTGGTCTCTCTGCCTTTAATAGGGAATGGGGCATGTTCCATACAGTGGATATTTTCTGCATCATTCATGAATCACTTGAGAGGCTTTCAGTGATTGGTTACGTGACATGATGAAATGATTGGTACTTTGGGGGGTGTCTGATAGACTAGGGCACCATTTCTTTCCTTCCTTCCAAATTCCTTTTTGTCAGCCTGTCAGAGCCAATGGTATTTAGGCTTCACTGGTCTGAGATAACATTCACATTGATCGTAGCACAGCACCAACTTTCTAAAAAGGCATTTAATTTGAGCAATGCAATGATATCAAATAAATGTTACAGAAAATGTGGAAAGGGCTCTCTGTGTGCCAAGAGAAATACATTTGGCAAGGAAGGAGGGAGAAATGAATTGGGGCGGAGGAGGGAATAATGTGAATAAACTGGAACAGGAGAAGGAGAAAGAAAAATGCCGTTGATTTGACTAGAGATTTAAAGAAATAAAAGGGAAGGAGGAAACGAAGGGCAGGAAATTAACAGAAATCAATTAGAAGTGGAATGGGGTAGGAGGGAAATGAACTGAAAGAGAGGACTATTGGTAGGATCCTGAGACCCCAAGATCTCATGGAAAGTAGTATCACGGAAAAGACTGGTAGGTTACAGAATGATACTATACACATGTTTACTTCAGTCCAGTAGGACTTACTCTTAAGTTAGTGTACATCCGTAATAATAATAATAATAATAATAATAATTTATTTCTTACCCACCTCTCCCTTGATCCAGATAGAGAGGCAGGGAACAACATTGAATACAGTTATAAAATACATAGAACTGATTAAAAACATATAAAACTAATACATTATTAAAATAACAATAAAACTTTTAAAATTCAACTAGATAGGTCTGATGGAAGAGATCAGCTTTCTTAAAGTCAGAGAGACTGTTAAGTTGATGAATCTCTCCCAGCAGGCCATTCCACAGTCTGGGAGCGGCAGAAGAGAAGTCCTCTGGGTAACGGTTGTCAGCCTAGTTTTGGCCTTAAAGCCTCAGACATCTGAGTTTACCATCTTTCTTTGGGACAATGGTAAACTGTGTTCAGTAGTGATAAAGGCAGGGTCAACCTACATGAGATGATAAACGTGTCACTGCAAGCACCATAAAGATTTTTGTTTTATTTTGTTTTGAACTCCTGACTAGTACGTGTGGCCACAGCAGGGCTGGGCCTATGGCATGCAGGGAAGAAGGGTTCAACCATTTCTTCTCCAACTACAGTCCAAATGAAAATCACTCCCAGCAAGCTGCTACTAACCCAGAAAGGGAAGGTCCCATTGGACACAGGTATAGTTTGGCCCACAGCCTACATATGTTCAGGAGATATCTGCAATTTTAACCTGCCTTCAGAATGTTCTATTTGCATTTCCCCTGTAGTCTGAATCTTGCTTGTAAGCCAGGAAAGGTGTACCTTTGGCCTGGCCTGTAGGCCCAGTCAAGTCCATAGAAATTCCCCATCCAGTCTGTGGAGACATCCTGGATTTCCCCAGGGGGCAGGATGTAGCCTCTCAGCCACACCCCCTGGAGGAATCCCTGCTGTTATCTCTGATCTGCAATTGCAGATAACAGCAGGGTTTCCTTGAAAGTGAGCACTGCTTAAGGGAATCCCTGCCAATATCTCTGAGTGATCACAGATGCGCCTGGAGAAACTGCATGGGTGAAATTCCCGTCTGAGCTGGTGGCAGCAGAACAGGGTTCTGGAGTGACCTGCCTGGTTCCCCAATGGGGGAAGCTGGCAGCAGCCTGGCAGCAGCCTAGCAGCATCCTTGAGTGCTTCCTGGAGGAGGGCATCTAGCACTATTGTGTAGGGTGACCATATGAAAAGGAGGACAGGGCTCCTGTATCTTTAACAGTTGCAAAGGACAGGGAATTTCAGCAGGTGTTGTTTGTATGCATTCATAACCTGGTGAAATTCCCTCTTCATCACAACAGTTAAAGCTGCAGGAGCCCTGTCTCTTGACCTCTTCTGCAGCTTTAACTTTGTGATGAAGAGGGAATTTCACCAGGTTCTGCATATATACAAATGACACCTGCTGAAATTCCCTTTTCTATGAAACTGTTAAAGATACAGGAGCCCTGTCCTCCTTTTCATATGGTCAGCCTACTATTGTGTAGCTATTTACATCCCCTTACAATTTCATGAAACTGGCATGGCGATCGCATGATAAAAGGCTCACCTGGAAGCACCCTTGCTTATGTTGAAGCAAACTCACCACATCAATGCCCATCCCCCTCAATTGAGAGAGGTCCCTTTGGAACTCTATGCTGTTTTCACCACCCTAAATAATTTGGTGTCGTCAGCAAAAGTGACCATCTCAGTGATCATGCCTAACTCCAGATCATTTATGAACAAGTTAAAAAGCACCAACCCTACACAGATCCTTGTGGGATGATGCTGTGTTATAGCAGGAAATGTTGTTTGAAATAGTGCTGTTCCGAAAACACCCCTCCTCCATTTTTGTGAAACTTTTTGCCTCCTGCGAAAGGGGCAGCTCTTTTTCTGCCTTTTTCGTGGGGGTGGGGAGAATTTTGTTCCACTTTCATGGGGGGGTTGCTTAGAGGAGAAATTATCTGTGGCAGGCTGATTTATTGCTTACCTCTTGAAGATCTTTGAAGAATGGGTGAAGTGTGTGTGTGTGTTCTTCCTTTAAGCCATTTTACAAGGAATCTTCACAACGTTTACTTGGAACTTCTCCCCCCTCCCCCCCTTGACTTCCATGAGAAGAAAAGAGGGTAGAATGGATTATTCTGCCCACCCTCACTCTGTTGCTCGTGTTTCAAACTTTTTTGTTTTAAGAGTTGCTTAAAGATATCACTGATCTTTCAGGCACAGTTCAGGCAGTTTGCCAAAGCCCCGCCTCCTTCTGGAAAGCCACTATGAGGAAGTGTAGATGCCGATACTGGGCCAGATCTACACCAAGAAGGATATGACACTTTGAAAACGGTTTGAAAACTGTACATGGAGTGTGTCCTGGGCCCCAACAGTTGTCACTACTGTTATGAAATGTTTTAAAGCAGCAGCGTAGATCCTGCCCTGGAGTCTTGCTTGGGATTCCTTGTAAAATGGCTTAAAGGAAGAGCATCTATCCACACATCGTCCAATAGATCCTTATCAGGTAAGTAATAAACCACTCTGCCACAGAGAATAAAAAATAAAATAAATAAATAATTCCCCCCCCCCCTTATTACCCCTTCTGCCATCAAATGGTTGGAAAAAAATGGTGAAAATTTTGGCACAGCACTAGTTTGAAAGGACTGTTAGAGATTGGGTGGGGGAGCTCAGACCCAGGGCTCCTTGACATGAATGGAATAAGACATGCTTGTGACTGGCCACTCACAGAAGTTCGCGGATCCTTTTGACGATGTTGGCAACCTCTTCCACGTGTCACGCACCGTCCCCCAGTAATTCTATTTTAAAAATAACCCTGTGATATCCCAATTCTGCTGAAATATTTCAGGATTTCCTACTGTGTTCAGGGGAAGTTGTGCTACAAAGCATCCAGTAGAGGGTGCTGTCCTGTTCTGTACTATGAGAGAGGAGAGGAAGTTTTCAATTACAGACCAGGTGGTCACCCCTCTCCGCCTGTGTCATGCAGCCCTATTACAATTATGCAAGAGAAACAGGACACAAAGCCTTGGTAAAGCAAACGATTTCCCCTTAATCTAAAGAAGCCCCCAATCTCTGCCTTTAATTTAGTTTGCCATTTATCTTGAATTTGTCACTTGAATTTAATTAATCACTAGAGTGACCAGATACAAAAGAGGGCAGAGTTCCTGCAGCTTGAACTGTTGTGATGAAGAGGGAATTTCACCAGGTGCTGCATGTAAACAAATGACACTTGCTGAAATTCCCTTTTCTATAAACTGTTAAAGATACAGGAGCCCTGTCCTCTTTTTCATATGGTCACCCTAGTGTTGCTTCCTAATTAGGGAATGTGCTCCCCCAAGAACTACAACTGGCCCACATTATCTTAGAAAGGAAGGGTGTAAAGATGCATATTTTTAGTGTAGCCTTTTAAAATGTGCAGTTTTTACTGTTTTTTTTTTACTGTTTTTAATGTTCTTGGTTTTATTGCTGCAAGATTTTATTGTTTTACATTGTTGTACATCACCTTCGCTAGACCTTATCACTGAAAATGTTAACAACACACAGTCTCTGGGAAATCATTATTCTTCAGAGGGGGAGGGCACTTCAAGGCTAACTAATCCTAGAGTCTGCCCTAGACTCAAATGGGCGGAGCTAAAGGAAGGCGAGAGAAGATTGGCCTGTCTAGCTTCTTGCCGAAGGCCTCTTCAGAACCAGCAATCTTGAAGTTAAAGCGTTCTGGGGAAAGGCTTTCCCTTTTTCTTGAAAGGACAATTGTCTTGCTTAGTTCACATAGTTTTGCCTAGAGGGAAGTTCCTAGAGGGTAGATTCTCTTCAGGTGGAAAGAGCCTGATTAAAGCTTTGTGGATTATGTGGCAGACCTCTTTATTGTCTCCCAATAAGGCGGGAAGTTTTGGGAAACACAACATGTTTGTTATTGGCTCATCTCCAATCTTTTAAAAAGCAAGGTAAAGCTCAAAATGCTCAGGAGATGCTCTGGAAGTTGAGAATGTCATGTAAAGGACCTGCAAACCTCTGTGAGTGACCAATAATGAGTATGTATTAAAAGAAAGTAATGCCACATGTTTCAGACACCAGGTGCTGTTCACCTCTCAACATCCAGAAGTGGAGGATGAAGTGGCAACAGGCAAGGGACTGAGCGAGGAGGAACAACACTTGATTGGCTTCAATCAGTATTTGATCCAATGATTGACTTGCCTGACTGGTCAGTTGTGAAGGCAGGCTAGCAACTTAGCTGAAGGATGTATTGTGAACCTGTCTTTATGTTATGTCTGACTCCACCCTTTGTCATCAATGCTACTTGGGTCCCCTCCACAAGGATTCGCTTTTGCGCCTGGTTAAGTTATTATGCGCTTCATTGCTGAAGCGCATTTACTCCTAATACCTCTGCACGAGAGGCAGGCATGGAGAGGGGAGGGGGGAGAAGGGAGGTAGGGCGGGCGGGCGCCTGTCTCTTTAAAGCAGGTCCCTGCGAGTTGTTATGCTGGGCAGCGAAGGAACTGACGGGGCGATTGAATGCTCCGGCAGCCGCAGTCGTGTGTCTGTGGTCCCCCCTCCCCCACCGGCGCCCTAGCGGGAAGGATCGGGCAGGTGCTTGGTGACATTTTCAGGGCTGTAACCTGGGGACGTCGTCTGCCGGAGTGAGGCAAGGAAGGCGGCTCTCTCTCCCTTTGCGCAGACGGCGGCGGCCCCTGGGGGATGAGGCGGCGGTGGTGCTGCTGCTGCAGCTTCAAAGCGAGCGACGGAACGGTCCCTGCGCCGCCCGCCTGCAGGATTTACCTGAAAGCCAATCTCTAGTCCAGCTCCTGGGGCAACGGGGTCGAAAGCCAAGTGGCTCCCTTTGGAGAGAAGCGGGTCCTTCTGTCCGATCCAGCCTCCGCCTGGACAGGCTGGGCGGCACATTTTAAAGGCTCCCCTCCTCCCGCTTTCCTCCCTTCTGCGCAATCCTGTTCTTTCCGGGCTCAGGGAGGGTGACATAATTTCCTCCTCCTCCTCCTCCTCCTCCTCTCATTCAGCCTCCTGACCGCCCGGCTGTCAGCTGTCAAAATGCGCTTTAACGGCCGGAGCAAAATAAAACTCGCTATTTAACGCGCATTCGATAATGCGAATAATCTGATGTTTAAAGCGCCTCAGCTCCCAATTTGCGCTCCTGTCTTGTAGAGGTAAAATTTTTAAAGCGCCTTGAAAGAGCTTTAAACCTCTCTTGTAGAGGCACCCTTAATCCCGAATGGAACACACCAGTATACTTTTGGAGCACAAATGTTTTGCAAGGATCACTTTAGATAATGAATTACAATGTGTTTTGATATACAGTCAAGCTGGGTTTTTAATGGAGAGTTATGTTGTAAATACATACATCCAGTTTCATTGTGATATCCTGTTGGGAACATAAGTTTATTTGGCAGTGACTCTCCAGAATTTCAGATATGGCTCTTTGCCAGATCTCCCTGGAGGTGCCAGGGATTGAACCTGGGTTTATCTTCATGCAAAGTATGTGATCTGTTATTAAGCTACAAACAAACAAGGAAACAAAAACTTCACTTGGTTAGTTGCATAACATCATGTGAATTGAGCACTTCTGTATGTTTTTGTATCAATTTAATAGTATCATAATGGCAACTGCCACTTTTTGACCCCCAAAAGAAGACTCAGTTCTGGTTACCAAAGGGGCAGAGTCCTTATTCTTCTGAAAATGTGAAATGATTCTTTTGAAAAGAACATTTCAGATTATATTTATATTTGTGGTCAAAAGGTCCCAAACACTTTCTAAATGGTGGACACATCTGCCATTTCCAAATATAGAGGTTTTCTACAATAGCACACTGGTATCTGGTGACACTAATATATGAGTTATCCCAAAGGATAGACGTGGTCTTTAATTAACTTCTTTCCCACTGGCTTTTGTAAACACATTATACAATATTTGGCCAATTCCTTAGCTTGTCTTTCAACTCCTGAGGAGAACTTATTGGTTCTCATTCCCCAGGGGAGTAACATAAGCACAATGAAGCAAGATGCATTAAACAAAAACTGAATAGTGATTATGAATATTCTTTCTTTCTTTCTTTCCCTCTTATTGTGATGTTGTATGTAAATATTCACTCTGGTTTGTTCACTTTTTAGGCTGATTTAATTGTTAAGTTACTTTCAATTGCTACTGAAATACCTTTGTTCATGTGGGAAATTCATATGGTCAGCAGTAACTGTTCCACATGCTGCTTCATTTGCAGTTCAGTATCAAATGCCCATGTGTCCTGCTACTATGCAAACATTGTATGTACACATCTTTCAAACAGACTTAACTGCATGGGAATCTGTGTCACTTCTACTTCTTTTCCTTGGGCCCCAATTGCTAAGGAACACGAAAGAAAAGTTATTTCCAAAAGTAGAGATGATATTGGAAAATGTCATACCAGCACTGCACTGTCAACTTGTGGTTTTGCTGTGACTCCTTGAAGATTGGGAGCAGTATCGCAATGAATAAATGTTTGCATAAATGTAAGAAATGCCCTTTAAATATTTTTATTTATTTATTTATTAGACTTGTATACCACCTCATGGCTGAAGCTCTCTGGGCGGTTTCATAGGATTAAAACAATTAAAAACAATATACAAAAATTAAAACAACAAAAACATACAACATACACACAATACACACATACATTTAAAACCGCTACAACAGCCCAAAAAAGCTACAAACAAACAAACAAAACAAAACAAACAAACAAAAAAATACAAAAACAAACCCAGGCTCCTCAGATATTGCCAAATGCCTGAGAGAAGATATTGCCAAATGCCTTGACCTGGCGCTGAAAAGATAACAATGTTGGTGGGGTGGGGGAAGCAACAGTAAGGAAGCACAAAAAAATAAAAATAGGTGAAATCCAATGGTGCCTATCCAGCAGCAGGAGGGTCACCACTGGACAAACAGAAACCTCCTTCATCTGCAGACCCCATGCCTCCAAATTTTGTGCTAGGGGCAAGGGACTTTCCAGAGCAGATTTGTTTCAGAAGTCTGGAGGGTGGAAGAAGAGAGGAGGAAGATCTGCTCTGTGAGCAGACATCTGCTTGAAAAATGTTGGATGTTGCCCACTAAGTTTGAAGCTGATTTTTGAAATATGTAAATTCCAAGGCCCAACTACTAAGAATAACTAGGCTAATTTTTTTTAAAAAAAAATCTGGATATTTAATTAATTAATTAACATTATAGTTAGGCCACCAAAACCCCCTCAAGCTGGATTCTCTTAGCCCCATAGTTAATCTCTAAATAGAACCAATGCCTCAGAGAGTTAAAAGAGATCTTCCTCTGGAAGTGAAGAACCAATGCTATCATTTCTCAAGCACAAGCGTTTCATTTGCACCTGATGAAAATAAACTGCTCTAATCTGCCCAGTAACAATTAGGCCTTACTTTGACTTATCAGTCATGGGCAGTTAATTTTTGTTTGCTTCTTTGTGTTTGTGTTGGTGGGGCTGAGCCAAGGCAGACCGAAGCAGACAACAGCAACATTGGAAAGACGAAGAGGAGAAGATTTGAGTACCATTTTTCTTTTTTCTTTTTTTTGTATAATTTTTATTAATTTTTCAACAAAACAAAACAAACATACATAATATATAAACAAACTAACTCCCTCGACTACCCCCGTGCACCCCCCCGAGACCTACTCACATTCATCCATCATCCTTCCAGAATTTTAATGATTCTTTTGAAGGCGATTGTCCCTTTCCCGATCTTAAAACATATTCCAAAAAGGGAGTCCATATATCTCCAAAATCACTCTTACTGGACATTCCCCTCATTATTTTCATTTTACATGTCAACATATCATTCAATGCAATATCCCAAATTTCTTTATACCAATCTTCTATTTTATAACTTTGTTGCCCTTTCCAATTTTTAGCAATCATTATTCTAACTGGTGCCAGGAGGTTGTTTACCAATTCTCAGTTAATTATATGCTTATTCCTACTATCCCAGATTGCTAGTAGAGCTAACTTCGGGTTTACTTCCAATTTACTTCCAATTATATCACTTATTTCTTTAAAAACCCTTTCCCAAAATTTTTGTACTTGTTCACAGCTCCACCACATATGGAAATAGGTCCCAACCTCCTGACATCCCCTCCAACAGTTCTTGGACACTTTTTTATCAATCTGGTGAAATCTTACGGGTGTTAGATACCATCTCCAAACTATCTTATAATAGTTCTCCTTAATTCTAATCGACAATAATTTCAACATTCTTCCATTCCATATCTTCCCCCAATTATCTTCATTAATTTTTTCCCTTAGATCTTCTTGGCAAAAAAGGTAGGGTACAAATCAAATAAATAAATAAAAGTCAAAATTGTCCCCAAACCCAAAGGCTCCCAATTTGAGCCCTGGCAATTCCTGACAAGAAGCTACCATTCAAAGAGTTGTGTCAGGCAACAGAGCCAGAAATCCAAGCAAGGTTTATTTTTATAACCAAAATATGCACAACAAATCATTCCAAATCTCCTCCCCATCAATTCCTGTTGCCTGTGCTGTCCGATTGCATCTGTCCACATGCAGGGCTGTTTACAGGCATTACTATTCCCAAGAATACCATAGGAACTCTTTGTTTCTTTCATTCTTTTTTCTAATGTTTCTTCTCATGTGTACTGTTTGTTAAATTTGCCCAAACTTGTGCCAAAAAAGGGTTTCCAGTATAATAATTAACTCTACTGCAAGCTACTCCACATGTGCATAATAGAAATATTCACTGTCTATACAGAACCAATTTAGTTCTATCCAGAGATGGGTGAGTCATAATTCCCTCTATTTCCAAACATGATGTTACTTATGTAGCCAAAGCACCACTACCTACACATAAGAGGAAGCATCAATAGACTTAAAGAAAACTCTAGGGCTTAGTTCGGACGACACTTTAGGCAACAGAGGGATTAATAACACACTCACTGTGCGTTATGTTCCCAGTGCTTGCCACACAACATGTTGCCCCTCCACCTGTCACACAGCTGAAAGTCCTGGCGTCCTTCTGGGCTGCTGCTGCTGCTCCTCCCTCCCCCTCCTTCAGTCCTCCGGCCCTATCCCATCATGCACTTCACATTCTGCCGGCTGTATAGGAGCAGCCAAAGGGGGGGAGGGGTTCGGCCGCTCCTGCTGGGGAATTCTATGATCGACTGGAATAGTACATGGAGAGAGGGGGTTCCCGACATTCGACACTTTAAACAACGGATTTCAGGATAAACAACTGAGCAGCTCATTGTTTTTCCCCATTGTTTAATTGCCCAAAATAGCGTACCATCAGTTGTGTGTGCGTTGTGTGTTGCCTGACACACGGCACAATAATCAACACAACTAATGGTTGATCCCCCCTGCGTTGATTATCGTGTCATCCAAACTGAGCCTAGGAAAATTCTGAGATTTGGAGAAGTGCAAAAATGTTTAGGAAAGGAGTCCTCATGGAGGACGCCGGGGCGGGGAGAGGGAACCAGTCCAATGAAGACTGAGCATACTACATTATTGTTGTGGGGAGGAGACTGGATGGGAGGAGAAATGGAATGGAGTATTGTGGAGGAGGAAATGGTTGGCAGGCTGGCTGGAAGAGGATCACTTCGCTGTGTAGTACTTTGTTGCAGGTATCACTTGTTACTTTCTATAGTGCAGCTTATTGGAAAACCATTTGACAGAAGCTTCTCACTTTAGACAATTCCAAAGCTTGGAACTAGTCTAAATGCAGGTATTAATTACTAGGGATGTGCACTGGATCGGACCCGATCCACGATCCGAGTCCGGTCCAGTGGGAAATCGGATAAATTATCCGATTTCCGATCCCGCAGCTGGATCGGCCGATCCAATCCGAACCGGTCTGAAAAAGCTCCGAACCGGTTCGGCGGATCGGCGGATCGGCGGGCGCCCACTGGCGCCCACCGCCGCTTCCATTGGCGGGCGCCAGCGGGCGCCCGCCGATGAAAGTGGACAGCGGGGGGGGAGGAGGGGGGCACTTACCTTCTCGGCCCGGTGGCTCCCGTCCGGCGCCGGCGCCTACTACTACTAGCAGGCTCCGCGGCCTGCTCTAGGGTGGCGCGCCGGGTGATGTCATCACCCGGCGCGCTACTCTAGAGCAGGCCGCGGAGCCTGCTGGTAGTAGTAGGCGCCGGCGCCGGACGGGAGCCACCGGGCCGGGAAGGTAAGGAGGGGGTGCGTGGAGGGGAGGAGGGGGCGCGCGGAGGGGGGAGGGGGGAGGGGGGCCCTTACCTGCCCGGCCCGGCGGCTCCCGTCCGGCGCCGGCGCCTACTACTCCCAGCAGGCTCCGCGGCCTGCTCTAGGGTGGCGCGCCGGGTGATGTCATCACCCGGCGCGCTACTCTAGAGCAGGCCGCGGAGCCTGCTGGAAGTAGTAGGCGCCGGCGCCGGACGGGAGCCGCCGGGCCGGGAAGGTAAGGAGGGGGTGCGTGGAGGGGAGGAGGGGGCGCGTGGAGGGGGGAGGGGGGAGGGGGGCCCTTACCTGCCCGGCCCGGCGGCTCCCGTCCGGCGCCGGCGCCTACTACTCCCAGCAGGCTCCGCGGCCTGCTCCAGGGTGGCGTGCCGGGTGATGTCATCACCCGGCGCGCTACTCGAGAGTAGGCCGCGGAGCCCGCTGGTAGTAGCCGCCGGCGCCGGACGGGCCGAGAAGGTAAGCAGTGGCGGGGAAGGGGGCTTACCCCCCCCGGAGCCGTCCGCTTCTATCCGCTGGCGCCTGCGGGCGCCAGCGGATGGAAGCGGGCGGCCCCAGGGGGGGTAGGGAGCGCGGGGGAGGGGGTTTACCTGCCGGGGCCGTCCACAGCGGACGGCCCCGGGGGGGGGAGGGAGTTAGGCCCCCCCTTACCCACCCGCCGCCATTTTTTCCTCATAGACTTGCATTGCAATGCAAGTCTATGGGGAAAAAAATGGCGGCCGATCCAAAAATGTACGATTTTTGGGTCGGGATCGGACTCGATCCGGTCCGGGGGGCCTCCGATTTTGTCCGAACCGGTCCGGGACAAAATTGGAGGTCCCGATCCGGGTCCCGATCCGATCCGGGGGGTCCGTGCACACCCCTATTAATTACATGTTATAGCTTTTTCTGGAGTTCACCATTACAAATTATAGATGGGGTATTCTATGCTTCATGCTTTACTATGAGGGGGGAACCCCTCTCTCTTATCATTAAATCTAGCACATCAAACATCTGAAGTGATGTAGTTAACAAAAAGGTAGACACATGATTCTACTCTATGTGTAGATTGGTTTGTTGAACCAATTTGGAGAACTCTTTCCACACCACCTTCCTCCTACAACTGACCAATCCACACGGTAGGCTTGGTAGTTGCCTGGCATGAATTAGCCTGCATCTGGAAACTCTGATGTGTGAATTGGTCTATAGTTGCAGCTTCCACCCACAATTTTGTCAAGATTTAGTGAACCAAAGGTTTTGCCACTGAAACTGCCAAGTTGAAGCTTTGTTAGTCAAAGCTATGCACAGCTCCTGAGGGGGTTGAGTGCTTTCAATCAATCCCAAACGTAAGCGTCTTGAAATGTGAAAAGCAATCTTCAGTCTCTCTCAAAATTTGGCGGAGATTTATGGAAATATCATCATGCGTTTCAGAAAATCTGGCTTCCATTTTTGCAACAAAGAGGAAACAATCTAAGTCTAAGTGAGGTTGGCTTTCACAGTTTCAACCTAATGTAATTAAAATCCACACACACTGAGCTGGCTCCTAAGAGACGGGACTCTTGCAACCTTTCTCCACCCTACTTCCAGCAGAAGGGGGATAACTTATTACTGCATAGAAAGGTCTCATTCCTGACCGACAAATATTCTATCCTTAATGTAAGACTGGAAAAGGCCACTTCTTATAATAATAATAGGTGCAATATGACACCAATTATTGTCATTATTATTATTATTATTGCATGATAAGTTTCTACAGCTGAAGGTCTCTGTTTATTGTTACTTGGGGCAGGGAGGAAACAAAATTAATGTTAACATTTATTATAAAGTTTTACATTTTTGTCAGATTGATTGATTAGGAAATGTACAATGCAATCCTAGACATGTTTACTCTGAAGTAAGTCCAATTGAATTAAATAGGATTTATTCTCAGGTATAGGATTACATATGTAGGCCAACCAGATAAAATCCAGGTCAGGGCTCATTTAACTTTAACAGTTGTAGAGAAAAGGGAATTTCAGCCAGTGTCATTTGTATGCAATTAGTTCCTGGTGATATTCCCTCTTCATCACAACAGTTAAAGTTGCAGGCACTATACTAGAGTGACCATATACAAAAGAAGGCAGGGCCCCTGCAACTTTAACAGTTGTGATGAAGAGGGAATTTCACCAGGAACTAACTGCATTCTAATGACACTGGCTGAAATTCCCTTTTCTCTACAACTGTTAAAGTTACATGAACCTTGACCTGGATTTTATCTGGTCACCCTAACATATGTAATTATTGTTATACAATGTATGCAAATGTTATATATTTCATAGAATGCCTTTGCTAGTAACTGCCTGATGGGGGTATATAGTGGGCTGGTATAATATGAAGTTGATGGGCCCATGTAGAATATAGAGATACAGAGCCCATCTACACACGCAGGATAAAACACTTTGAAAACGTTTTGAAAACTGTATATGGAGTGTGTCCTGGGCCCCAACAGTTCTCAAAACTGTTTTAAACTGTTTTAAAGCAGTAGTGTATATAGGCTCTAAATGTGCTGCAGATGCATGTACTGGGCTCATATGTGATGCTTTTTTCGATACATGAGAAGCCATGTGGTGTAGCCTCCCCAGTCCTGTGTCAAGCACTATGCATTCACATATCCAACCCTCTTTGGTACTTTTGACTCTTTTGAGTACTAGTAGAGAGAAAGAATTAAAACCAATCCTGCTGTTCTCTGTGTCTCTCTGGCCTTAGGTGGCAACCCTAAACACACTTTGTAGAGAGTAAGTCACACTGAGCACAGTCGGACTACCACTACCGAATAAACATGTCAAAGAGTGGCATAATAATAATAATAATAATAATAATAATAATAATAATTGCATTTATGGTATGGTAGATAATTACTATCAATCTTGGATTTAAAACATAGCCTTGCAAGGTAATATTGCAATATTCTGTGCTCAACGTTCTCACTTCAAGGTCAAAAGAGTGAGATTCAGTGCACAATATGCAGCCTGATCTGTGCTATTCTTTATTGGGAAACTCCACTCATCATAGTGTAGAGTTCTCTCTCGTCTTGATGGCTTCTCACACATCATGGTTTAAAGTGACGTCTGAACGCAGCCAATGATTTGTCCCCAGGGAGAGGCAAAATGCACATGGAGTGCATCCATTTTTAAGGGCAATGTGTATACCATCTGGCACTGGTCAAACAGCAGGGGCTCAGTCCTCTTACATTCACTGCCCCCTGTATTGTAAAATGATGTTTCGTATGTGGGCATTTTTACCTGGAGCTACATGAGAAGCAAAGCTGCACATTCAGCTGGCTCAGCACTGATCGCAGGGTAGCACTGAGAAGGCTAAAAGGACTGGCTGGGCTCTTTTCTTCTAGGCCTAATAGCCTTTTAAGGCTACAGGGAGAGAGAAAGGCCTGTCCTGTATTTAATGCAAGCCAGCTGCATTGTCCCTCCTCTCTTTCTGGAAAAGGTAGAGCCATATGCCCCCCTCAGAATTATTTGCAGGATTGGAATAAATTAAGGAAAATACATGCCATTTCCACTCCACAACAATTCCACACAAATGACCCAGCTGTGGCAGTGGAATTTTAGATTCAGAGCTTGCCATTGGCTTTTTGGGGTGGGTGGGTTAACCATTGGAAATGTAGTTATTTAATGTTTCCCCTCTCTGGCTAGAAATAACTGGTTGTTCTTATTGGTTTTTTACTGACAGAAGATGCACCAATCCTGGGGGAGAACCCTGGTGCCAAGTGTCAGCTCTTCGCAGATCCATTACAAAGATGCCAAATCATGCTGCGGCACACATGTACTCAAAACCTACTAATTTGTGCGTGTGTGCCGCTAAAAAATCTCTCCAGAGACAGAGAGATCTTCATCTAATACCTCCCCCCCCCACTGTAGTTTCCTCTATCTGCTGCCTTGCATCAAAATTAGGATTCAGTTCAGAAATTTTGCCTTAAAGCCCAATTACTTAGTTGAGCCAATATGATACAATGGGCAATCTGATGTACATAGGCATGGGCAACGTAGATTCATTTCCCAGCTCAGTCCTTAAGATCACTTGCAAAGATATATTGCTAATCTAATTTACCTTGCAGGAGTGCTGTTAGAGAGAACTACAAACAGACATGAAACTGTGCAGAGCTTATACATGCTATTAGAACAGGATCAAGCCCACTCTACAGAGGCCTTCTGAAGCTTATGGACTGTGACAATCTGTCTTTTGACAGAGCTGGGTCACCAACAGTGCATCATACCATTATCCTAGCAGCTGCACCTCTCATTGCTTCCTATGCATAATTTAAAGGGATAGTTTGATCTAAACGATTTTGGCCCTCTTCCTTGTTGGTTTGTTAAAGGTGAGGATTCTCTTCGTTAACTTGATTGGAAGTGGCAGGTAGGCTAGGGTGACCAGATAAAATCCAGGTCAGGGCTCATGTAACTTTAACAGTTGTAGAGAAAAGGGAATTTCAGCCAGTGTCATTTGTATGCAATTAGTTCCTTGTGAAATTCCCTCTTCATCACAACAGTTAAAGGTGCATGCACTATACTAGAGTGACCATATACAAAAGAAGGCAGGGCCCCTGCAACTTTAACTGTTGTGATGAAGAGGGAAAATCTCCAGGAACTAAATGCATACAAATGACACTGGCTGAAATTCTCTTTTCTCTACAACTGTTAAAGTTACATGAGCCCTGACCTGGATTTTATCTGGTCACCCTAAGGTAGGCCGCACATCAAAATTGCCTGTCACGAGAATACGAAAAGGTGGCACCAGAGAGAATGGAACAGGTTTAGAGGAACTTGTGAAATTACGTCACGATATTAATTCTGTCATTTTTGAGCCACTGGAGAGAACAGCTGACAAACTAACCAACGTTGTTCTGTCCTGTAAACTGCAGGGTATTGTTTAAAACAAAAACATTGTCTTTGATTCTTGTCCTGTGGGACATATAACACTTCTCATGATTTGTTTATGTGTAGGAAGCAAAAATTAAGTTAATGAGAATATTATTGGTCATATTTTCTCTTGCTGTTTGTCACACATATCGTGCTTTTAGAAGACAAGGGCAGGATCTACACTACTGCTTTAAAACTAGGGATGTGCACTGGATCGGACTCGATCCACGATCCGAGTCCGGTCCAGTGGGAAATCGGATAAATTATCCGATTTCCGATCTGACAGCTGGATCGGCCGATCCAATCCGAACCGGTCCGAAAAGGCTCCGAACCGGTTCGACGGATCGGCGGATCGGCGGGCGCCCACTGGCGCCCACCGCCGCTTCCATTGGCGGGCGCCAGCGGGCGCCCGCCGATGAAAGTGGACAGCGGGGGGGGAGGAGGGGGGCCCTTACCTTCCCGGCCCGTTTGCTCCCGTCTGGGGCCGGCGGCTACTACCAGCGGGCTCCGCGGCCTACTCCAGGGTGGCGCGCCGGGTGATGTCATCACCCGGCGCGCTACTCTAGAGCAGGCCGCGGAGCCCGCTGGTAGTAGCCGCCGGCCCCGGACGGGAGCGGACGGGCCGAGAAGGTAAGCAGGGGGTGCGTGGAGGGGAGGAGGGGGCGCGCGGAGGGGGGGAGGGGGCCCTTACCTTCCCGGCCCGTTCGCTCCCGTCCGGGGCCGGCGGCTACTACCAGCAGGCTCCGCGGCCTACTCGAGGGTGGCGCGCCGGGTGATGTCATCACCCGGCGCGCTACTCTAGAGCAGGCCGCGGAGCCCGCTGGTAGTAGCCGCCAGTGCCGGACGGGAGCGGACGGGCCGAGAAGGTAAGCAGGGGGTGTGTGGAGGGGAGGAGGGGGCGCGCGGAGGGGGGGAGGGGGCCCTTACCTTCCCGGCCCGGCCGCTCCCGTCCAGCGCCGGCGACTACTACCAGCAGGCTCCGCGGCCTACTCCAGGGTGGCGCGCCGGGTAGTAGCCGCCGGCGCCGGACGGGAGCGGACGGGCCGAGAAGGTAAGCAGTGGCGGGGAAGGGGGCTTACCCCCCCCAGAGCCGTCCGCTTCTATCCGCTGGCGCCCGTGGGCGCCAGCGGATGGAAGCGGACGGCCCCAGGGGGGGTAGGGAGCGCGGGGGAGGGGGCTTACCTGCCGGGGCCGTCCACAGCAGACGGCCCCGGGGGGGGAGGGAGTTAGGCCCCCCCTCACCCACCCGCCGCCATTTTTTCCTCATAGACTTGCATTGCAATGCAAGTCTATGGGGAAAAAAATGGCGGCCGATCCAAAAATTTACGATTTTTGGGTCGGGATCTTACTCGATCCGGTCCGGGGGGCCTCCGATTTTGTCCGAACCGGTCCGTGACAAAATTGGAGGTCCCGATCCGGGTCCCGATCCGATCCGGGGGGTCCGTGCACACCCCTATTTAAAACGTCTTATAACAGTAGTCACAACTGTTGGCACCCAGGACACACTCCATATACAGTTTTCAAACTATTTTCAAAGTGTCATATCCTGCTTGGTGTGGATCTGGCTAAGGTGCCAGGTCTGACCTGTGATGTTTTGCTGACTGAATTGAAGGACAAGATGTCCTCCCCTCCTCCATTCTATGTACAGAAGTTGACTAGACTGGCAATTGAATCTTACTTCAACACTGGGGACAGGACAGTGTCTTACACCACACCTGGGAGTAGCAGGCTAGCTTAGGAGGTGCAGGGCAAGCTGTGTGGCCGTCCACCCAACACCTTGCTGCCACTCCATGTCCCATCCCCATCCCCCAGCATCTACCACCTGAGGCAGCTGCCTCACTTTGCCTAATGGTAGGTCTGGTCTGCCAAAGGCCTATATCATTCTTCATTTCCTACTAGATTACCATTTCCCCCACTGATTTTACAGATGTGGAATGGAAAGTGAGAGACAGTGGCTGTCCCCACACTATCCAATGAGCAATGCTGAATAGGGTTTTGATGTTAGATACAAATGTCACATACTATGCTAAATCATGTTAGCTCTTAAATCTCTTCTCCCCCTTTTTCTATAGAGATTTCTGCTCACAGCTGAGCAAATAATTGAACATGGGAGCACATGGGAGTGTTACTGATGCTTTTAGAGTGTTTTCAGACGAGAAGGAAATAACATGGCTGGGAAGCATGGTCATAGCTGCAAAGACACTCTTACAGGGACAATATGGATTTGCATGTGGCGTTGCGGGAGGCGGACCTCTGAACATGCCGACTTCTGACTTGCAACGACTCAGTGCTTACCAATGGGATAGGGGCTGCTCTGCACGTGCCTCCCAGAAAACATTTAGACCTTTCTATTCAATCCCCCCCCACACACACACACGAGAGGTGTAACCCCCTTCAACACAATCCTCTCTCCCAGTGTATACACAAATGAGAAAAATGTTACTGTTGCTTTTACAGGGACACTACTGACTTGCATGGGTGGAGGGGTGGATCTCCAGTGATGCAGACTCCTGAACTTGTGAGGAAGTGTTTCATTTCACACTGAGAGAGGGAAGGGGCTACGCCAGAGGGGTGGACAACCGATAACATCCTGCAAGGATCCACCCACCCTTGCAAACGGCATATAGTGTTTTGTATAAAAAGAAAAACTGGCTGTATAAAGACCCCCATTTAAATCCCAAAAAGAATCCAGAACAGGAAGAAGCGGTAAATCGCGGGAGAAAATGTCCCGCCTGAAGTCATCTGCCTTTTGACTGATTAATTCATTGACTGAATTTAAAAACATTTTGCTGATTTAATTGTGAGATACTGTAGGAAGAAAACTGACTATTTTACTAAAATGTTACCCATGGATGTTACTAGGAATGGTGGTATCTGTCAATTTTGATTTCTCTCAGTTTCTCATTTTTCAAATCTGAGTTCGGTTTCATCCCATTTCCACATCAACTGCAATTTAAAGGAAGTTTGCAGGAATATTCACATGCATTTTCGTATGGATTTTCCCTAATATATGCATTTTGTACATTTTGTACAATTTCCCCAATATAATGCATATTTGAATGTTATTTTCACTAACATATGCACTGTTCCCCTAATATACACACTTTGTACACATTTTTAATTTGAGAACTACATTGCACCATTCAGAAAAGAGTGCATAGTGAAAGGTGCATGTGTTCAGTTCATGTGCTGGTTCAGAGAGCATGAACTACAAATTTCTTCTGCATCCCTACTTGTTACAGTCATTCACCAGAATCAAAGGACATTTCAAAAATGTACCATTATCTGGCAACTCCCATTAATTCAAACGTGCTCTTCCTGATTTTAAACTGGCCCTTAATCATGAATCATCCAAAGATTTTGATGATCTCTTGATTAAACTAATTAAGGTTACAATCCTATTGTCTCTGGAGATCCATAGGATTTGTTGAATCTCCCCCTCCAAGGTCTTCAGAGCAGGAGATCCGACCACGGATTCTTCTCCCAACCACTGTGCAAATGGCTGCCAAAATTCCAATGTCAGAATGGTGGCAAAAGAGGTGTGCCGGAGGTAGGCCAAGAGAAACTGCAGGTCCCAGTGCTAATAAGCAGTTATGCAGCTATTCCATCTTTTCTTAACGGATTTTCTGTAGTAAGTAAAAAGATAGAAGAATCGCTGAGAGGGGGGGGGGGGAAGGAGATGTCTGAGATTTTGTCTGTGAATGAGGCAAGGTGATTGAGCATTAAAAGTATCATCTGGAAGAACCTTTGTTTCATTTAGCATTCAGAGAATGGAAAGAGAGTATAACAAGGGACAAAATGGGGACCAGAGCTAGGCTGTCTTCACAGGAAGCTTTTATCCTGCAGTTGAGCTTGGTCACTCGTGAAAGTTTGCGGGTCCTTTTCATGACAGTCTCTCTCCTGTTGGTTTTTATTCTTCCATTTTTAAATTTGCTGAAAATGCTGTATAAATGGAACATATGAAACTTGCCTAACAAACAAACAGCTAAAAAGTAGTGGGGAGGGTGCAGGTATTGTGCTGATCGTAATCCTACAAATGCTCCAGAAGAAGAAGCTCCAATAAGGGTGAGGGATCTTTGCTTCAGTGTAGAGAATCCCCTAGTTTCTCTGGATGTGTATGAGAGAGAGAAATCAGTTTCCACACATCCAGCATCCACACATGGAATAGTGACTACATAGCAGAAGGAATTGTTTTCTAGATGCATTAAAATCCATTTCAGAATTCCCATTAATTTCAGAAAGAGCTAGTACATATTTCTCTTCATCTTTTTTCATTCCCACTTTATTTTTTAATGGATCACTAAATTATATATATATATATATATATATATATATATATATATATATACTCTGTTGGCAACCTCACATTTCAGACACAGGACTGGGGAAACCCCTACCCAAACAGAAAGGATTCAAAGTTTTCTGGGATGGGGACTTGAACCCCAGTAGATTTAGAAAGAAAACTGCAACCTCTTTATCTTTAAATCTGGCTCTTGGTTATAATAGAAGGCGTACAAACACCTATGGAATTATATTCCCTTGAAGTAGTTCCTGCTACGCATTGCTGGTTATGTCCTCTAGTTAAACTCTATTATTGTGTTATTAAAATAATTTATACAGTGCTATGAATCTGTATAAGTCTATATTTCCTTAAAGAGTTAATATCCTTCTTGGAAAATGCTTTGCATATGCCATGACACTCATGTGTGGAGTTGAATAATAATCCAATAAAACCAAACTGTTTCAAAAATTGGGCAAAATGGATGCAGATTTGTAGCAACATTAAATTATATGAAAAAAATTAATAAACCTGCTGTAAGCATTAGTGAACTGAAAGCTTGATCTTCTTATTTATTTAATCACATAATCACCACCATTTGGATTGTGAATTACCAGAGCAAATAATGCACTGCACCCAGTGGGAGTCATAACACTTCAAAACACAACATCAAGTATTTGCTGAAATTAGCATAACTCTTTAGAGACTCTGGATAAATTGATGTGATTTCCCGCACTTTCACACTGGTATATTGTGAGAGGAGGATATGTCACTGAAGGGGAGGGTCGGGATGTAGAGCAGATAGCTAAGATGGAAGCATATTGGGTCATGCCACTTCCTGAGTATGGTTCACTTTGAACAGTATTAGGTGAACATATCAGCAGGAAGCTGGTGTCTGGGAGCCTATCTACATACGCAGGATAAAACTCTTTGAAAATGTTTTGAAAACTGTATATGGCATGTGTCCTGGGCCCCAACAGTTCTCAAAACTGTTATAAACTGTTTTAAACCATTTTAAACCGTTTTAAAGCAGTAGTATAGATAGGCTCTGGTTGGAGGGATCAACAAGATGGCCCTTTTCCTTTCCTATATTTATCAGAATATCACTTGCTGATATTATTTGCATCCAAAATAAGAGTGTCTGACAGAACTTGGCAATTCTATACAAGCATTCTGTATAAGTATTTTATACAAATGTATTGTGTAATAAACTTTTAAAGTCAAATGTAGGCTTAAGGGTTCATCACGCGAGACTAAAATCCCGCATCCTTACTTGGGCTTTCTGCATCTGGATTCCTTGCAGGATTAAGATCAGCTCCGTAACATGAGTGGACACATGGTTTGAATCCAGGAAAATACTTTGTCGGCAAGTTTTATGTTTCCTTATTTTTCATTTTACAGCCACTAGATGGTGCAACACAGTCATTTCACACAGCCAGTAGATTGGATTAACATCACTTATTGCATTATCTCTGATCTTTTTGAAAGCAGGATAAAAGTCATAAACTATGGGAGCTAGGCTGACCAGAAGAAATGGAGGACAGGGCTCATGTAACTTTAACAGTTGTAGAGAAAAGGCAATTTCAGCCGGCATCATTTGTATACAATTTGTACCTGGTGAAATTCCTTCTTCATTACAACAGTTAAAGCTGCAGGGGCCCTGACCTCTTGTGTATCTGGTCACTCTAGTATAGTGCCTGCAACTTTAATTGTGATGAAGAGAGGATTTTACCAGGTACTAATTGCATACAAATGACACCTGCTGAAATTCCCTTTTCTCTGCAACTGTTAGAGATACAGGAGCCCTGTCCTCCTTTTCATATGGTCAGCCTAATGGGAGCAGCTCTGGAGGTTTACAACATCATTTAAAGGATCCACAAACTTCTGAGAGCAACAAACCTTGATCGCACGATATAAGGCCCACGGGGAGAAGCTCTTAGTTCTCACTGAAGTGGTAAACCTGTGTCTGTCTGGACTAATTGGCTGGGAGCATTTAGCACTGCAGATGCCTGTGTACTGAATACCTGTGCAATTAGCAAAAGAGGAGAGCCAAGGCCTTTTTTTGGCCTGGAATGACAGGCATTTTAATTGCAATGTGGTGCCTGCTAGATTGAACCTTTCACCCTTTTCCTTTCTGACCTACACATCTATTTTCTTTTTTTCTTTTGTGGGTGGTGGTGGGTGGGAAACAACCTAGCTTGGCTGCAGATACATTAGGGACAAACTAAATCACTATGGCAAGCATCTTTGTTTTCAAACATCTTTCATTGGTTGGCAAATTCCCATATTGGCCACATTTGGATGCCACACTATAGTTTAGCACTACAGTTAGTGTGACAAGAATGAGAGACATTGAGCCTTGGGTGCACGGACTTTTGCCCCTCCTTGGCATGGCCAACAGGAGGAGTTTGGAAGTTTTCATTTCCAGTTTAGATTATGTGCAGCTTGTTGTGTCACTTGAACCTGTCAAATAGTGAAATTATGGTTTGTTTGAAACAAGCCATCTTCAAGCCAACTTATGATGGTGGCTTGTTTAAACAAACAATAACCACAGTTTAGGATTCAGATGACATAACAAGCTGCAGTTAATTGAAATCAGAAGCAAAAGCCTCCAAATCCCTCCATGTTACTGTGCCAGAAGAAGGGAGGAAGCAGGGAATACACAAGGCTGAGCCTCTCTGCAGCTTGTTATTATCTTACTAAACTGTGGTTTAACCATTGAACCATAATATTATGTTTGAACAATAATGTGTCAAGGGAGTACCCAAATGTCACACCTATGTCTGAAATCTCTAAAGGTGAATAGAATTTGGGCAGAAGTTATGCACACACCTTTAAGAAAGATACATGTGTGTTGAGATGCTAAAAATAGTACCAGGGGGTACATACGGTTTCTTTGTTGTAAGTTAATGGGTTAACTTTGCCTGAGTTACAAGCTGGGATGGTATCACATGTTTCTATGCTCCTCTTGTGTAATATATTCTTCAAAGCATGGAGCAGGGTGTGTGTGTGTGTGTGAAACAGAACTGAAAATTAACTGCCAGTTCATTTTGAAGTGGAAGGCATGAAATGATGGAAATGATATAGGTGACATGAAGTATTTATTATATGTTTCCTTGGAGAAATCAGGAGTGTTTGAAGTGATAGAAATCAATGATTATATATTTTATGGGGAGGGTTTATAGAGGAATGTCAATTAATTAAATTTAGAGGGGGATTGAAGCCTGACTCCTTCCCACACCCTTATAGTCCCCCCAAATATGAAAAGGCAATTTATATAGTGAAGGAAAGGGTCGTTAGCAAGAGGAAAAGTCTTGTCAGGCAAATTCCTGTAAAAGAAAGTAGACACTTGAGATAAGAGACTAGGAAAAGCACCTGTGGTATCCGCAATTATAAATATGAATGCAGATACTGGCAGCCATTGCAGCATTAGTTAACGATTTCAGGTTCTAGGGCCCAGTAACTATGGTCTAGACAAGGGATCCCCAACCCTTTTAGACCCATGTGGGCACGTTTGGGAATTTGAGACCATGCTGTGGGCACTACCACAAAATGCCCAATCAGTGGATCGTCACTTTGGTATCTACCTGTTGCATCTATGGATCTTAGGCTGCGTTTTATTCAATAAAAAACTTTGTTTCATGTCTATTGGATACCACAACATCTCTTTAATGAGGGATTGTATAATTTGGCTAGTTACTGGTGGTACAATATAGCTAATGTGACTTTTAAACATGTTTTACAAATGTCTAATAGTTGCTTCTTTTTGGGAGGAGGTTGTTACACAGAAAAAATGTTGTATTGCAACGGTCTTTAATACTCACTGATGTAGACATTCTTTTAAATTATTTACCTGCTTCATGGAAATTAACAATCATCAGAATAAATGCTGTGCCCTTTCGACAGTTAAAAGACAGATATTACAACACTGGAAGGATAAACATTCACCTCCTATAATGCAATGGATTGAGGACCTTACAATGCTTTCAATATGCCACCTTTATATGGCACCTTTAAATGGATACTTATTTGAATGGTTGGTCCACTTTTGTTGAAACCCGTGTATAATTGCTAGAAAGTTGTATGCATTTCATACAAATCCATGTCTGTATATTAAAAATGGGGATTTAAAAATAAAAAAATCTGGGTGCTCATGGGCCCCATCTTGGGGATCCACTCACAGGTGCCACTGTGTTGAGGACCTCTGGTCTAGCCTATCTATTCACAGTACTTATCCACACACTGATTCTTTCTCTCTCCCCCCCCACCCTTAACACTCGGGCTCCTAGAACTCTTCTATGTTGTTCAGCACAACACTGATTACTGACTAACTTTAAATTCTAAATCTAATGTTAATGTTCTGAAATTTCCAGCTGCAGCTGCTGTTTTGCAACTCTATCAACTTTGAAAAATGATCTCAATTTAACAGTGCACTTCTATACATGTCTATGCAGAATTAATGGCCATTGACCCTGTTCAGAAGACACCTTAAACCACGGTGGTTAAGGTGTCTTCTGAACAGGGCCAATGAGTTCAACTTGCTCCTGGGTGAGTGAGTAAGCTTCATATCTGTATCTGCCTAAGTCAACATGGGTAGATGCTTTGGGTAGAATATTTATTGATAATAGGACATTTCTAGTGCAACTTTCTAGCTTAGCATATATGTTACCAGAAGACCAGTGAAACTGCCAACAGGAAAATAGATCTGAAGGAAGTTGCCATTGAAATATTTTAGAAGGGAGGGAAGGGTGATTAATTAACTGGAACAGGGGCAGTGGGCACCCCTCACACTTTTCTTTTGTGCCCATTGAGGTGCCCTCACACTTCCACATTTTAACAAAAAAAAATATTACCCACAGCTGGGAGCACTTCTAACAGCGAAGTGAGGGCTTCCAGCAGCTGCCATCGTCATTTCCCATGAATAGGTCTGGGCTACATGATCGGTCTCAGGGACATTCTTAGGGAATGAAGATAGATGGCTGCTGGTTGATGCTTTCCTTTGCAGTGGACACAGCCACCAAGAAAAAGAAGGGGAGAGGGGGAAAAAAGGGATTCCTATTACTTCTGTTTGGTGAGCAGAGCAGGTAGGTATGGATAGGAAGGGCAGTGGTAAGCCAGCTGGGGGTACATGGAAGCCAGCAGTAAGGGAGCAGAAGAGCAGCAGAAAGACAGTGGCAGCTGGAGAAACTTGTTGGGACAACCTGGGGATTGGAGGAGGGAGACCACGCTCAGTCTTTTGGGCATGTTACTTGTCCTTTGTGACTACCCATGCCTGTCTTGGCAGTCATTTTGTGGTTGTGCCCAGGGCAGATTGCTAAATATGCCCAAAGGCTCAGAAAGGTTGCCTATCCTTGAACTACAGCATTTCAAGAGTGTTTGCAATACTGCAAATTAGAGTAGAGGTTGACTCCAATTCGGTACTTCAGAAATGGCCTGATAAGGCTCAGAATGATTCGGAGTCCATCCACTTCAAGCTGGTGCCGAACCTGAACTGAGGTTTGGAAATCTGATTCTTCATGCTTCCCGCTGACTAGAATGGGAAATTAAAAAATGGTGATAATTTTTTTCTGCCCTCCTCCTGGTCATAATCAGCAATTAGAGAAATGAAACCAAAAGCCTCTATTTGCAGAAGAGGTAAAAGTCTGCGTGTCTCCAAAACATAAGGCGCTAACAAAACCTCATTCTAGGGCATCTCTATAGAGAGACGCACTTTACTTTGAGAAGCAATGGAGCCAGACTGAAGCAGCACAATTCTCCATGGGCTTCATCTGAATCTGATTCATATCCCTACTGCAAATGAAGTTTTCTTCTATAGGTTGGCTCAATGACTGTGGGCAAGTGTCCCACATCCCACAATATGCTGCTCCCATCATGTGTTCCCATGATGTGCAATAGCCTCACGAGTGAACTCTGAAAACAACTCTTCAAATCCAGGCTCCCTTTTCATAACATCTTACATGGTATTTAGTCTTTTAATGCTCCACAAATGCAATAAAAGAACTGCACATTTGGGCCTATCAAAAGTGAAGATCCTCTGAAAATTAGGAGATGCCTGGATATTACTACATTTGTGAGGTGCAGTTCTTTGCAGGATCAATGTTGATATGAGTCAGGGCACCATATAGGGAGAGTGGGGAAGGGAGGGGAGCTAGTCTCCCCTGTATTTCAGACTGCATGGGATTGCTTCTCAGCAGCACTTATATCTCTGATTATCATAAGGTATAAGAAGTAACCATAGCAAATGCTCTTAAAACGCACTGCTCTTTTGTGGTGAATTTTAAGAGCAGACCTTTCAACCCTGCTGCGAATCTTCCACTCCCAAAATATCTTTGCCTTCCTTTCGGAAACATGAATTGTTGACCCTGTTAAGAATAACTGCAGAGTCAAGTATAGATTTGTTTCAAGGATAGCTGGAGATAAGAATTGATTGGCTAAGGTCAAGCTGGGATCTTTAGGAGTCTCCTACAAAGCAAGACTGAACAGAACTTCTAATGTTGTTGCTCAGCCAATGAGCTGAAATGGAAGAGGAAAAATAAAAGGGACAGAGGGGACACTTCGCTCATTTGAACTTTGAAATAGACATCTAGGAATAACGTCTGGATCTATAGATAAATATAATTGTTTAAGAGGAGAATGGCTGAAGTTTTCTGGTGGCACGTTGAAGGATGGAGATACAGAGAGCATGGCTTCTGTTTTCTGTCCTTGGGTCTTCATCTGAAAATAGTTTTGTGCTCTTTGGTTTACACAACGGGTGTTGAACCTCCTTCAGCCCGAGGGCCACATTTGGGGGCCGTGTTCCAGTGGTGGGCAGGGCCAAAGGCAAAAGGAGGAGGTTCAAAACACCAGAAATGCCAGCATACTGTAGGTTAAAATTTCTACTGCCAGTAACTAAGTCCAGATCTACACTTTGACCTCCATCACACCTAGAGCCTATCCACATTGCCCTTAAAATGACTTATATTCTGTTTAAAAATGTGGTTTTTTTAAAGTTGTTTCATTACATGGTAGGACACACTGAGCAGTACTTACGTTTCATAGCGACTGCTTCCTCCATTCTCAAAGCATTCACTGGTGTCACACAAGGTTATTTTTGTGTTTTGCAGGCTGCTTGAGTTATGGAGACAGAAGTGGGTGGGTCAAGCAGCCTGCAAAACAAAAACGAAAGTAGAAGAGACTCAGAATTACCTTATTGGAAAGCTTGCTGATCTTAGCTGAAAAAGAAACAGGAAATTAACTATAAATATATACAAACACACATGTACAAGTTCAGGGACTTTGTTCTCTTTTCACTGCAAGGAATTAGGGGTGGCAACGTTTTCTAACTCGATTTTACTAGTCTAGAACTTTGTAAAAAGGATATACTGAAAATTTTGAAATGGAATATTCCTCTTTTTGAAGCCAGGTCACCACACACACACACACACACACACACACACACGTAAAGATAAGTGAATTTAGTTCTCTCAGTAAATTTAAATTGTAGGGGGAAGGAAAACTATTTTATCATTTTAATAGAAAGGCAGAATATAAATATAATAAGTGCCTATGAAAGAAATTGCAACAGGAAAGTTACATGGCACCATTTTTACTTGGAAACATTTAAGCATAATATGTGGGTTTAAATTTCACTGAAGCCAGTGGGATTTGCTAGCACTTAACTGTGCTGTAGGACTGGCGTACCAAGTAGCAGATGTGATGTTTAGGAAGACAATGGCCAGTCATCCCCTCAACACACACACATACACACACACACACTTTATTTATTTTGCCAATTGTGTCTATTTAGCTGCATCAGCCGATTCTTAACTAGAGTGTAGCTATGCTCACAAGTTCTTGGAACAATAAATCGCAGTTCCTTCATGAATGCTTCACCCTTTTGTTAGCTGTCTTCTCTCATGCTTTGCTGTGGCAGAACGGACTTTGTTAAACTCTTAGATTATCCCTTTGAGGATGCTGCCACTAGAGACATTCAAATGTGTTCATTCATGACTGCCACCTGCTTTATCCTGCGTATTTGCTCCCCTCTCATGGTCCCCCTAGTTTTGGCACCCTGGACAGCAGTTCGGCAACTTCTGTGATTTGGGTGCCAAGAGACGTGCAGGAGGGACTCTCACTCTAAGGTCCCTTATTGACTGAATGTTAGAAAATAAGTTAGAACAATTTTAGCATTATCATTTGTATTGCAGAGAGAAAGGCGGGTTGTTCAGTAAACCAAGTTCTAAACACGACTAACTTCTTTGCCGCTAAACTGCCAACTTGGTTGGGAAGGTGCCATTGTGCTGTGTCCTCCTTGTGGGTCCCTGGCCAGTAGCTGGTTGGCCACTGTGTGAACAAGTGCTGGACTAGATGGATCCTTGGTCTGATCCAGCAGGGCTCTTCTTATGTTCTTATGTTCTGGACTACAACTCCCATCAGCCAGTATAGCCAATGATGAGGGATGATGGGAATTGGAGACCAAAATAATTGGACGGCCACAATTTGCCCATCCCTACCCTACAATCTAGCCCTACAATTTTTAAATTGTAATTTACCACATTATAATTTGCAGAATTTTCTCTCAAGTCTTACAAAATGTATGAAGACAAACTGGGCAACAATTGAGCTGTTTGATTCAAAAAGAAAAAAGTGAGTTCTTTATTAAGCAAAACAAAGTGGTCATAGTTGAAACAGGAATAATCTATTTTAGAATTAAATAGGAATGGGTGAGAATTTTGTTTGGTCCATTTTTTTATAAGAACATATCAAAAAAATTTCATAAATGGAATGGAAAGAACTTGACATTGAAAAAAAATGTGAATGTGGGAGAAAGTAAAACTGATACTGTTTAATCCATACCTAGAATTAAATAGTGATTTTGAGTATCTTAGAGGGCTACAACCTGGCCCCTCACTCTGAGATCAAAGTCCTCTGTTCCTTCCTATTCCCCGTCAGCTCTTGTGGACATCAAGAGGGGAAGCAGGGCTTACAGGATTTTTCTTCCATCCATGGAAACAAAAATCATTCCCTTTCCATTGCTCTTATTGGGTTGAATCCAGGTTCTGCCTTCCATGAAATGAAGGACTCCACTTGCAGTAGGTTCCTCCACTTTTTAAAATCAATTTTTATTGTGAGTTTCAGCAAAGCAAAACAAACAAAAGATCAACATAATTTATTTTTTAAAATCACCAATATATATTTTAAAGATACTGGTTTCAATTATTACAAAGTTCTAAAAAAGGGGAAGAAAGTAAAAGCCAGATCCATGGCATCAAAACCCGATCCTTATGATTTCAAATGTTTTTTTAAAGGGGAAACCCCAACAAAACATCATCCAATCACAGAGTATATCTACTGCCACAGACTGAGCCATAAAAATCATGGATCCGCCACTCGGTGGCATCGCTACAATGAAAAACTGGGATCTAAGACATGTATCCTCATGATTTTTATAGGAAAAATCCCCCTAACCACAATCACATCACAGAGCACATCTGCTCCATGGACTGAACCAGAAAAAATATGGCTCTGGCACTCATTGGTGCTGCCACGGAGCAAAAAAACAAAAAACAACAACAAAAAACAAACAAAAGAAAGAAAGAAAGAGCTGAATCCATGAAAAAAACCCTGGATCCTCTTGATTTCATATGAGTTTTAGAGAGCAAATTCCCAGAAACATAATCAAATCACAGAGCACATCTCCCTGTATCAACTGAACCATAAAAATCACTTCTGTGTGCCTCCACCGAATAAAAACATGGATCCAAGGCACAGATCCTCATGGATCCTCATTAATTTTACACAGAACATTGCCTAAAACATCATCACATCACAGAGCATGTCTGCTTATATGGACTGTATGATGAAACTCATGGATTCAGCAATTGTTGGCACCATAGTGCAAAAACATAGATTCAAGGTGAATCCTCATGGATCCTCATGATTTTCACAGGGAACCCCCCCCCCCCAAACCACAATCAAATTACAGAGCACATCTGCCCTATGCCCAAAATGGGTCCAGAACCTTGGATAGTTCCTTTTGACTTCTGGCTGGTTGCAACTAAAACCCAGAATGGAATTTCCACCCCACTGAAATTAGAGCCACCAACCTCCCTGAGAGAGGTTAAAAAAGATTGTTTAGTGGAGGCAGAGAGAGGATAAAGATATCCACTTGGTGGCAGCAGTGAGGGCTAATGGAGGAGGGGCTGGATGAGCTGGTTTGCTTGCGCCCGCCCCCAACCCCCTTCTTCTGATGGAACAGACTACAGTTCAGCCCCCACAGCCTGTTTTATTTGTCTACAGCACCATATTTGCTTAATGCAAATATGCCCTTGGAGAGATTTTAATGCTCACTGCATCTACTAATAAATATGCAAAACGCTGAGATAAGAAATCAGCTTTGATTGCAACGCACAGTGAATAGTATGGAATGAGTTGTGAGTGGTGATTAGCAGCATGGAATGGAGTGGGAAAATGATGTTTTCCTAATAAGTGTACAGTTAGCTCTCTGGGTGTCTTATTTTTCTTTTTCTAAAAGGGCTATGGACTATCAATTCTTTTGGTATCCAATTTCTAGAGGCTATTGCTGCAAAAACAACCAAGAGTCTTGTGGCACCTTAAAGACCAACACATTTATTCTGGCAGAAGCGTTTGTGGACACTGCCCTCTTCAGCAGATGCATGAAGCACTCACCTCAAATTGGCAGATTTGTATACACAGGCTGGAGATTGGGGTGGGATGTAAATTGTATTTTCAGATGGAACTGAAGTGTTGTTTTTGTCATCCGAAAGAGTATGTGCTTCCCCCCCCCCCCAATCACACACAGAATAAAATACCTCTTTACCAATTCTTTGTTAGATCACTTTAACTAGGGGATTATTTGTTATGTCACTAAGGCTACAACCTATGCACATTGACCTGGAAGTAAGCCTTGCTGAACACAGAGGGACTTTCTCCTGAGTAAATAACAAGTCGTAAATATCAAGGATTGGGTAAATATCAAGAATTGGGCTGCAGGGTGAGAAAGACTGGTGGAAATTTTATGGACTGCCTTATTTATGAAGTTTGGATTATAAATATGGCCCATTTTTTCACACATGGATGGTGATACTCTGTTCAGTATGGGATATATATATATATATATATATATACACACACACACACACACTCACACACACACACACACACACACACATATATACATATGCAATACTTCAGTAGAAAGCAGTAAACACTGCCTTCCAATGTTAAGATTTTCTATACAATATGAGACACATGTAACTGTGCTATATTTCAAGCTGCAGCACACCACTTCTTATAGAGAAATTGCACAAATTTCCCACCCGCCCCCTTTGCCTGTCCTTGATAGTATTAAAGAGAGCCATTCATCTGACTGATGGTGAACTTTAAGGGAACTGAGTTTGTTGAATAAGTTGGAACTCAAAAGACCAATGACCCTGCCACAATGATCCATGTACACTATTTAATTAGATTAAGATTTTTTAAAAAATCAAATCCAATACAACCCAGACAACTCAAATGAGATTTGTCAGGGCTTGTCTGTCACACAGAGTGCAAGTGTTATAGGGGACGGAAGTGGTGGAGGTCAGGGATAGAACACTGTTGGAAAGGTATATCTAATAGCATTTGGTGTGTATGCTGTGGATATTATGAATATCACCATTACTGCTGGAGACTACTAGCACACCTGCGCTGTTGTTTCTAGTACAATTTACTACTAGGGTTATCATTTATAGTGAGTAAATAGTGTGATTCCAAGCAGTGGCCCAATCATTTGATTTAACTGAAAGGCTGGAAGAAAACCTTGGCGTAAATAATAATGTTATAGCAATGGAAGCTATTGCTGTTCTGAGCTCTCTGTTCAGTGCTGATAGTTCTCTTGCTTGACGGTGCTTACAGGCAAGGTTCACAGAATTTTACAAGGGATCCAGACAACAACATCTTCCACGCCTGTCTTTTCTGATAGCTTCTCCCATCTTATTTCTTTCTGAAAACGATCTGTTATAGTAGGGGAGTATTTGCAATTTTGTGGCAGTTTTAGTGAGGAAAAGGTGGAACTTGTTTCATCTCATCAGAAACGTCCAATAGATGAATAATTGGATAAATACTATAAATATGCAAATATCTGAGAAACCATTGACTTTACAGTAAATGTTGTAGAGACCACTTTAGAGTCCAAGGAAATATATTTAAAATGAGACCTTGACATTTAAAATCCATCCATAAATAATGGAGATATTGACGATTTTATAAATTTCATTGGTGGCCATCTTGATGACATCATCAGTACTACATGCCACACACCATAGAGTGACACCATGGCAATTATTCATCTATGGTAGTTTCTGATTAAACCAAACCAGTCCCATTGTTTCCTCTCTAAAACTGCAAGGAATGATTTTTCTACATAAATATGCTCCTGGAATATTAAAGAGGAAAAGATGGAATAGCTGGAGAATGTCTTTCGATTGGTGATGCTAGGAGGCCTCCATTTGGAAGCACCCAGGCCTTCCACTGCTCTCTTTGTTGTGCCGACCAACAGCACTCGACTGCTATTCTAGTCTCTTGAATCTACCAAGTATTGTAAACCATACTCCGTAATCTCAAACCAGTAGGAAATCAGCAAGCTGAGTGCTGCAGAGTGTTTCTTAGAGCCTATCTACACTACTGCTTTAAAACGGTTTATAACAGTTTTAAACCGGTTTAAAACTGTTATAAACTGTTTTAAAGCAGCAGTGTAGATAGGCTCTTAGAAGGGCTGTTAGAAGACACACTTGTCACCTTATTTAGAGCACAGCTAAAACACAAATTCCTAATACACACACCACAAACATACTCACTCATTTGATTCTACTCAGATCAAGTCCCAAAGGAGGATCCGTGGCCAATTTTGTTGGCTGCGAGTTTCCCTTTTTCATTACGTGCAATACTGTGGAGGCTGAGCCCTGTCATATCAGACTAGCCTTTGGCAGTGAGCTGGACCATGAAATCTCACTGGGGAAAAAGACAACAATATGTGCAGAATTGGAAATCTGGAGGAGGCTTAGGTGGGCTGAACAACCGAATAGGTTAATGGCTCTCAGTCCACAGAGATGCAGTTCCTATAAGCAAAGGAGTTGTTTTTATATTTCCTTTATGTTAAGAGTGCAGAATATTCAAAATGAAGAAGTATTGCTAATTAAAAATTATATAACCTGTCCAGTAATCCAATTACTTTCCAGTTTTCCTTTGAACAGTATAGCAACTATACTGCTGCTATCTCTTATCTTACTGAGGAGGACCTGAGACTCAGCCTGCAATCCTATGAACACATACCTTCTTCCAAATTTGCCATTTCTTCCAAATAATTGTAAGTGAGATGTAAAAGATAAAGTGAAAGCCACAGAGTAGCCACAATCCAAGACAGAATATAGTGCACTTGTTGTGGCCATGAGTCTCTTGGGGTGAGAATTAAGATTTAATAAACCTTTGCCCAAGTGCATTTGATTACGCTTGAACACTGACTCCACAGTCATAAGAACATTTTAGTAAGTTTAAAAAGTATAACAGGGAACAATAGAATCTACCAAGCTGCACAGATCAAAGCAGCCGATTTTATTCCAGTTCAGTAATGTAGGCTTTAATGTGAAGAAGTGATCAAAGCTAGATCTACACTACTGCTTCATGGCGGTATTGCAGTACCTTGATAACTGTTGGGCTACATTCCACATTCCGCTTTCATAGTGTTATATCCTGCTTTTTATTCCACATTATCCAAAGAATCACAACAAATGTCATTGTGTTAGCATCATCACATGGGCATCATCACATGAGCACCCCTGCGTTTGTCCCTCATTACTTCCTCATTCTGCCCTGAGAGAAAGAGGAAGTAAACAAAGACCACGTGGCCCAATCAGAGGCTGTTTGTATCGTGCTGCCTTTCTTGCACTCAACAGGAGATCGCGGCACATTCCATTTTAAAAGAAAAATCAGATTAAAAAGGGTCTATTTTGTGACAGAAAAACGAGCGGGATGCACAGGGGAGGTGGATGTTGTCACCTAAAGGATGTGCAGGATGTTTGCACATCTGTAATTGGGCAGTAGCGAGCGAGCGATAAAATTCTCGTCTGATGAACCTCTTAGGCCTACGAGGTATAAATGTACAAGAGGGCTAAAGCTTTACCATGATGGGATCGTAATGATTTGACACTGGTGAACCTGCCTTCAGTCAAAATGATTTGAGATATTTATGGATGCAGAATATGCTTTGTGACTTTGTGCTGGAATAACATTTCACATCCTGGAAGCTCTATTGCACACTTCAAACAAAACCCTTAGCACTTGTATCTTCTTTGTTATTAAGATTACATCTTGCAAGAGGTTGTTGCAATGTCTGTTGTTGCAACGCTCCTCATAAGTGATTGCTCAGCAAAATCCAGTGATTTTATTTAATGAGGAGTGAAGAAAACATGGTCTCTGGCTTGTGGAAGCTTGTTATTTTCACAGTTGGTAGGCTGTGATGCAGGTGCTTGTTCTTAATGAGGGTTAATTTGTCTCATATTTTAATTTGACAGAACATGGCAATGTTGCTTTTTGTAGTCTTCAGAGATGACCTTGCATCTCGTCATGTGTAAACCAAAGTCAGCATTTTATGATTTGGTTTTAAGTTACTCATTGGATTTTGATTGTAACTGAAATTCATCGAAATAGCATATTAAGCTTTATTTATTTATTTACAATGTTTATTTAACGCTCCATATTTAAAGAGATTACAGAGTGGGGAACATCAGAATTAAACAGCAAAATGATAAAAAGATTAAAATAGCATATTGAAATTGTTCAATTTAAAACAGAATACCAATAAAAATAGTGGCTGGTCAGTTGAGGAACGCTTCCTGGAAAACAGCTGTCTTCAGGAGGCACTGGAAACACCGCAGTGTTGACACCTGCCTGATCTCCAGGGGCAGGGAGTTCCAAAGTGAAGGGGCTTTCACAGTAAAGTCTCTTCTCCTGGTGGACTCCAATTGGACCATGGTCCATGTGGAACCACCAGGAGCATGCCCTCCAATAACCTCAGTGACCTAGCATGTTGGTAAGGAGAAGGAGCTCTCTCAGGTGTCCTGGGGGCTGTCTATACATTTGCTTTGCCCCAGGGTGGCTCCAAATCCATGCTGCATCGGTTATATGATGCAGCCTCCAATTTGGAGCCACCCCAGGGCAAAGAGTCAAAGATGCAGAGCAGAAAAGTCAATGACTTACCCCTATTTTTCCTGCCCTAGTGAGGTCAGCACAATGCTTCCTCATCTGTCCTCATTTGGGCTCTGCTCCAGGGAGCGTTTCTGGGTGGAAAGCTCCCTGCCATTGATCACCGGAAGCCACAGGAGGAAAACAAGTTCTAAGATGTTAACACCATGGCCTAAATTACACCTTCATGAAAGGAGGTGAAGGTTGCACAGGTATCTTTGGGCAACAGGTAAAGTTGCACAGATATGATTGGAAAACAGGTGATAGTATGAGAGTTCTACCACTTGTTTTGGAAGGCTCTGTTACTTCCAGTGAAAGCAGTAGAGGCTGGCGGCTCCGATGTCAGTGGGGTGGTGAATCCGCTCCACAGAATCATAGGATAGTAGCATTGGAAGGGTCCTATAAGGCCATCGAGTCCAACGCTCTGTTCAATGTAGGAATCCACCTCCGGGTTTCAATCAGAACTATCCAAGCTCCTTTAGAGTTTTGATTGGTACTGACAGAAACTCAGAGCAGATTCACCACCCCACTGACATTGGAGCCACCAGCCTCCACTGAGGAAAGCTATGTCATGCTCCATCCCAGGTATTGGCAGTTACATTCTGTATTGACATTCAGCATTATGCCACTGAAAAAGTGGCCAGCAGTTTTGCAGTCAGGAATGCATTTGTGGGAGGAATTTAGGTAACAGCTGCCTTGAGTGCTATCTTCTTGGCAGAAATCCAATACATAAATAGAGTTCAATTCCAATAAATAAATCGATAATGTTAGAATCATGGGACTGGAAGGTGCCCACAGATCAACGACTCGTTCAGCTCACTCTTCCAATCCAAAACCGTCTAAATACCAACCATACATTCACACACCCCCAGATGTAAACCAAATCTTTTATAGTCTGAATGAAACAATGTACACCAAATCAAAAAGAACAGAAAAAGATCACTACAGCTAATCAATTTAAAGATGAAATAATTTGAAGGGAAATGGGCATACAATAGGAGTTAACTGGCTGAGCTCCAGAGATGAGTGGGAAAATAGGCCTTACCCACAATTTTTCTACAACTTCTCAGTCATTGTAACGGGGGATTTATTCACTATTAGTCGACTGTATACTTCATCTCCTCTGAAATCTGATATTGCCTTTCATGTTGACTTTTCCCCATCAAATATCTGCTCTTATGAATGCAACACACGGCTACACAGGCTTGGAAATCAATTCCGTCATCCTAAAATATTACCTCCATGTGGATGACTTCTGCTGCAGGGAATCTAGTTCAATATCGTACCTTTTGCTGGTATAGATTGCCTCTTTACTTTCCTAATATCCTGAACATGCTGCAAGGGGATTCTTCCCTCACCGCCTCCCCCTGCCCTGCAACCCTCCAACTCACTGATGGAAAATAAATAATGCCAAAGGTGTTTAAGGAGAAAAACAAACAAACAAGCAGACTTTTCTCAGTCAATTGGTTAAGAGACCTGAAGCTCTCTTCCCCATCTCTGGGAACTCACAGTAAATAAACTCCATAGCATGTTGTCATCATAGGGCCTTTCTGTGGCAGTCAGGAAATCAATGGAAAGTGTCTATTCTCTTTCTTCTTTCAGCATGATGGAATAATGAGTAATGTTCAAGAACCAACTCCAGGTGAGGGATCCAGTAATTGGCTTGAACAAATTCTGGGCACAAACCAAGCCACTCTGCAAGCGACATGCATTATGCTATCACTGACCACCTCAGGAGGAAGGATGAGTTGATAGCACCGAAACCCTCACTCAGGTTCTTGCTTAGCCTGCAGCAGGTGGCCCAGTCTGCAAAGTAGTTAAGCTTGAAGTACTTGGACTGAAATTGATTTACAGTCTAGTCTTGCCCTTGCTGCAATCTTATGCATTCTTACGCGTGGCTTACTTTTGAGTAAAGATGCAGAGTATTGAGCTAGGGTGGCCTTTACAGAGCACAGTCCTCTATATGAAGGGCTGTCTGAAGACAGTCCTCCGTTTGACAGTGTTCTCTATTTCTAGGGCTGTCTGGTTTAAAGATAAAGGATCATAAGAAGAGAGAACAAAGGCCTTGGAGCTGCCCATCCACAGTTAGCACCTGAGCAGAAGACTGAGCAAGGCACACAGGTCACCTGGTCACACTCTTTCCCACTATGGTGAGATTAAGAATGATCGTCATTTACAAATCCAGACCTTTTGGAGCACGATGGATTCCCACCGCCCACCTGCTTTGGTTGGCATTCATGAGCCAAGTTGTGAGTTTTTTCCAAAATTGGGAAATTTTCATGGTTCCCCCCTAAATAGAAAGTGATGCAAATTGCAGGCAGAATTTTCACAATTTTCTCAAATTACAGCCATAATTCACTCAAAATAAGCTCGAAATTGCATGAATCACATAAATGGCAGCTGCAATTTGTGCAACTTTCTATTTATGAAAAAAAATTGGGAGTTGGCCTGACTTGGTGCAGATTGAGTTGGAGAAACAGCTTGTGGGGAAACAAAACAAAGTCCACCCCCAGACTGATTCTTTCAACATCGCTAGGGAAGATATATTTCTATTTTGATAATTTCTATTTAAATGTTTGCAATTATTTCTAAATTTGCATCTATCCATATAAATTAAAGCACGAGAGTCTGATGTTACGCAAATCTCTGCTTTCTCTTTTCATAATGCCTTTCCTGTTTCGGGGTAATGTGCAAGTAGCTGCCCCAGAAT
The DNA here is from genome assembly GCA_029215795.1 of Anniella stebbinsi. Classification (NCBI taxonomy): domain Eukaryota; kingdom Metazoa; phylum Chordata; class Lepidosauria; order Squamata; family Anniellidae; genus Anniella; species Anniella stebbinsi. The sequence continues at coordinate 141,591,421 of JARDYH010000005.1, read as the reverse complement.
TAGCTGTTTGAGTACTGTTTGAGCTGCTAAGTGAAACAGAACTGGTTAGTTCCAACCCCATGGTTCTATCCAGCCCACCCTATTAAACCCTCCTGTGATTATTGCAAGAATTCACCATTGCTAGTTGGATGTGTCTCCCAGGTTGCATGGGCAGTCCCTTATCCTAAAGCCTCTTACAGTTTATGGGCTTTCCTCACCTCTGTTTTTGTCCCCAGTGCCAAACTGCTAATGGCACAGATGCAGGGAGCCTTTCACCCATTCTTACGATTTGTGGCAGCAGGGATTTTGTTTGATATGATGATGGCATCTGGCAGTTTTCAGATACAGGGAACCTGAGATGAGTCAAAGCCTGAAGTCAAAGTCATCAGGGCTCCTCTGGATGCAGACAGACAACTCTTCTACTCTGTATTTGCTTGAGGGGTTTGGATTTTCTTAGGCACATGTGTACATTGAAAAAAATTAAGAGCATAAGAGAAACCATGTTGGATCAGACCAAAGGTCTATCCAGTCCAGCATTCTGTTCACACAGTGTCCATCCAGCTGTTGACCAGGAACCCACAAGCTGGACATAGTGCAACAGCACCCTCCCACCCATGTTGTCCAGCAACTGGTGTACATAGGTATACTGCCTCTGCTACTGGCTACTAGCTATCAGAACTTATTTATCGAACCCCCTTTTAAAGCCATTCAAATTGGTGGCCGTTACTACATGTTGTGGTAGCGAATTCTATAGTTTAACTATATGCTGTCAGCTTCATGGGATGACCCTAGGTTCTAGTATTATGAGAGGGGGAGAAAAGTGTTTCCTGATCCACATTCTCGACACCACGCATAATTTTGTGCACCTCTATCATATCTCCCCTTACCTCCTTTTTTTCCCAAGTTAAACAAGCCCAGCTGTTGTAACTTTCCCTCATCGGAAAGATAGTCCAGCCCTTTGATAATATTTTAGGTGTGGTGACCAGAATTGTACACAGTATTCCAAGTGTGGTCGTACCATAGATTTGTATAAAGGCAGTGTGATATTGGCAGTTTTATTCTCAATTCCTTTTCTAATTATGCCTAACATGGAATTTGCCTTTTTAACAGTAGCCACACACTAGGTTGACACTTTCATTGAGCTGTCCAACACAATAGCATCTAACATGCTATATCTAACATACTATATTATCTTGTCACAATAGTTAAGGCACCATTTACTTTTAGACAACTCTGTCTGGTCAACTACAACTTGGTACATCTTTTTGGTATATCTTTTTTAAACTCTCTCTAATTTGTCAGAAGCTCAGATGTGGCTCAGTAATAATGATGATATTATGTGTAATCAGACACCTGCTCTTGTCATTTGCAACTGTCAGTTGTCACATATGTCATTCCTTATAAGGAAAAAATACTGGCAACCCCAAAGCAAAACTACACATCTGGGCATGCATGTGCCTACAGAAATGCTTTGGTGTGTCAATTAACTCTTCAGAGGGAAATTCGTAAATTGCTATGGGCGCAACCCAATAAATGTTGCTGCAGTTGAGCCCACCTGATTAGTTCCAGCGGACCTTTTGTGGGAGCCCTGTGCAGTCTACACTGAAATAGATTATGCTTGTGTAAGATTATGCACCTTATGCTACATTGATTAACTGAATCATGGTGTTTGTTCCTCTGAAAACATGATATGACTATAGGGATTCAGCAAGTTTTATAGTTCATTTTTAATTTGATAGGCCTGTGTGTGTGTGTGTGTGTGTGTGTGTGTGAGAGAGAGAGAGAGAGAGAGAGAGAGAGAGAGATGGATGAAGACAGTTGCCTGCATTTTTGGATTCTCCTTGGCAGTGTGGCTATGGAACTATCATAATGAGGACCCATACTTCAAAATTTACCACTACGCCACTGATCACAAGTAGCCTTGGGGCCTGTTCAGGCAACATGCTAAGCTAAGCCATGGTTCGGCTGCCAACCCCTTTGTAGCAAATGGTTGGTATGCATATTTAAACCATGGTGATGTAGGCACCACGGTTAGGAATGGTTCACGTGACACACTAAGTCATGGTTCGCATGACACACTAAGCCATAATGTTTAGTTCAAAATGCTTAACCACCATGGCTTAGCATGTCATGTGAACAGGGACTTTGAATCTATCGAAGGCTGGTGACATTCCATTTATTTGACAATCGGATCACATATCAGAATGGTTTTAATGTGGTTCCAATCTCATTTTAATATGATTTTATTGCTTTTATTTAATAGATGTATGTAATGCTTGCCACATTTAAAAATACCTCTAAGTGGTTTACAAAGAAATACATTAAAAACATTTATAACAACATTAAAATCAAATACTCCTGATACCATAGTTAACAAACTGGGCAGCACAATCAGGGAAGATCTGGGCCTTTTAAAGCACACCACAGTTGGTGCCTCCCAAATACTTCTTATATATTATTGTTTTTATTTGAATGGTTGTACATGGGCTTGGTGACATTTGTGGAAAGGTAGCATATAGTTTTTATTAAGAAATAAATATCTGGTGCAGCTTCAGAGCATCAACTGTATTTCACACTTTAAAATGTAAGTCTTAGTCCTCTTGGGGACAAAAAACAAACAAACAAACAAACAAATGTGGCTAGTGTCACCTGAAGACCCAGAAACTGGAAAAGGATCTGGCTAATGATGTGGAATAGGCTTCAGTGCCCTGCAGAATCTTCTGCTCCCAGCCACCTAGTTTTTACCTGTTCAATTAAGTGCAGAGACAATTAATTACAACAGGAAAGGGGAATCTGTGGCCCTCCAGATTTAGTTGTACTATAACTTGAATCAGTCCCAGCCAATGGTCATGGGGGTTGAAGTCCAAAATCATGTGGAGACCACCCAGTTCCTCACCCCAGGGTTACAAGAAAGCTGGAAACCTAATGTGTTTCAAACTACATACAGCTCTTAATCACACAAGTAATGAAAACGTGTGCGGCTGCTCAGGCATCAACCCAACAGTACCGAGGACTGAATTGCTTTTATGCTAAACAGCCCAGTGGCTTCGTTGGTCTCAATCCCAAAACAGCCAGGCAGAGAACATTATTTCATAAATCAGTCTTGGTACCATCCCCTGATGAGGCGACATATGAAATGTATTGGTTTTCAAAATATTCTTGAATTAAAACCACCTCTGTACTCAATAATTGATTATGTTTTGTGCATCGCTCTGTTTGATGGCATTCCTTTCTTCAAACTTTGCATAGGGGATTGTAGGTCGATTATACTGATGCACATTACAGAACTTGAAAAGAATCGGATGGGCTTCAGATGTAAGATATTTGTGCTTCCTGTACTGTGCCTGCCCCCTTTCCTGTTCTTTTGCATCTTTGGCCTCAGTCAGCACTAATTGCTGATGGTGCATGTCTAGCTTAGGGCAGAGTGGCTGTCACGAAGCCAGCACAACCAGGCAGAATCAGGTCTTTATGGTGACATGTTAAGAAAACAGCCCACATCAATGCCAGCACATACAAACAGTGGCCATACAACCTTCTCACTGCATACTGTTGGGGCTAGAACTTGAGTGGGGAGAGCATTTTTCAGCAGTAGTTGATACTAGGGATGTGTATCGTATCGTTCCGATGTCCGATAACAAACTGATAAGGTCGTTATCGGACATCCAATTAACGATAACATTACACATTCCTGGAGGCCCTATCTGATTGGATCCCAAATCCATATGTCCAATAACTATCGGACATATCGGATATTTGGACCACCATTTTAGGGCCGGCCCTCCCTCCCCCCTCCCATTTGTGCTCCTTACCTGGGCCTTCTCTGCTGCCGTCCACTGCCTTCCACTGCTCTGGACTACTGAGAACTAGGCTTTACGGCCTAGTTCTCAGTAGAGCAATGACACGCTGGGTGATGACATGCAAACCTATGGGGAAAATACTGTTATCGTATCGGAACTTCCGATATTTATCGGATTTCGGATCCAATCAAATCCGGGTACCCTCTGATATGATCAGACCTGATTTTTTTTTTATATCAGAATTTCCGATGATACGATACGATAATTTTGGCCGTGGGAGTCATTCTTTTAGTTGGTTTGAAACAGAGTTGTGCACAACTTAGGCACTGTATATATAGATGGACCCTGCACATCTGAAATCAGCGGGGACATCTTCTCTCCAGACACAATCAGGCTATTATCTGACATAGTATCAAGTTAGGGAAGCAATTACTTCATTGCCCTCAGTCTGTTTGCATTGCATCCCTTGAAGCATCAGTCGGGATATTACATGGATTCTTAAAACGAAATTGAAAAAGATGCACCCATCACCTAAACAATGCCTACCCAAATTTAAATTATGTTTCCTCATTACAATATGCCAATCTAATCTTCTGAGAATTTATGTTTTGGCTATGTGAAACTTACCAATTAGTTTACTATGAATTCAGATGTGTCTTATAGCTAAAATGGGATAATATGTATGGCCCTTAGGGGTGTGCAGAGCAGGTCTGCTCCTCCCCGAAATTTGGGGCGCAGTTCCGATGAGGTGATTCTCTGCTTCAGCTTTGGACTGGATCTGTCTTCCCGCACCGTCAGGTAACACCACTCTGTTTTCAGAGAACCACTCTATTAGTGTCAATGGGAATTAATTAACAAAAATGCTTACATCTCCATCATTTGTAAAGATAAAGACATGAAACTTGGCATCCTGGTAGCTATTACATAGGGCTTTAGCCATGCCAAGTGTGTAGCTGTTCCCTTCATTCCTTGGTTTTAGGGATTTTTTTTTTAAAAAACCCTTCCAACCATTCCTCCCTCATACACACACACACTTCAGATGCACTTAATCTTCTCTCAAGAGAGCTTACAGAACTTTCAGAAACTAGAAACCTCCTACAAAACTCGAAGTCCCCTATCTCCATGTGTGGAACAAGAACACACAGACACACACAAAGGGGAGCATGATGTGGTACTACAAGAAGAAGCAAATAAAAGCAGACAGACACACCGAGAAAAGAAAACCCAGCAAAGAAAGTTGGCTCTGGCCGTGTTGGGAGAGGGAGAGGTGTTTCTTCTAGTTCTCCTCCCCCTGCCTAAAATTAGTCACACCCTTCTCTCTGCTGCTGCTGGTCCTTCTGAAGTGCAGGAGAAGAAGTCAGGTGTGGGTGGTTTTGAGGCTCCACCCGCACCTTTTCCTGCAAAAAGCAAGTCTAGCACCTGGGATCATTTTTCTTTGGTGGGGGAGGATCCTAGGTATGCAAGTTCTTAAGAGGCTGCACCCCCTTCAAGCCAGGAAAGTGCTAGGGAAAGCTGATGGAACTTTCCCATTTCTGTGACGTTCAGTCAGCCTCAGCCGCATTGTGAAAGAGCACTACGGGTACATTCTGTTTATATCATTTGCAATCCCTCCCCCCTAAGCAACGTGACAGGGAGGAGATTGTGGCTATTGGTTAGCCATAGGTGTCAATCTCAAAACTACCCCTTCCTCACTCTTCACTGTCTTACTAATATGGAAGTGTTCTTTTAGTTGTCCATTATCAGCATGAAACAAGCCCTCATGTTGCCTAAAAAACCTTTAAATACAGATCTCTTCAGGGCTCTGAGCGATCTTCTAACCGCACTACAGGTTTCCATCAGTTTTTTAACTGCCCCCTAGCTGCACCACGTGTTCGGAGGTCCATCAGACCCCCCCCCCCCCAATTTTTGGTGCAGAGCACACACCCCTAGTGGCCCTTCATATTGTGATTAACTGTATTGTTATATCCATACATGGATCATCATCACTGCTGCAGTCATTTACTAAGTGCCAACTAAGGGTCCTACACTGTGCATTTTTTAACATTACCAGTTTTATTCTTTTCTTAAAACAAAAAAACAGGGCCCTAGTGCAAAAGTCTGAATGGGGTGTATGAATTACAGGCATACATGCTAACCCTTTTCTCAGTATCAAGAGTAGGTTCTTGACTGTCTCCCATTGAAATGATGGGTGGCTAGAAATATCCAGGATCTCGGAGACTGTAACATCCTCTAGCCCAAAGGCATTGTGCTCTTTTGTCACTTAGGTTTGTGACTTCCATGTTGTATCGCAAAATGGGTACAATAATCTCTTTGTCGTAAACCATTTTTGAGCATTCACTTATGATAAGTGAGCGCGCATTGGGCTTATCTGTGAAGTGGAATCAATCATGGCAGCAGACTCTTCTCCCTATCTATGCATGTTCATATAAAGGTCTGAATAGCATCTACATGCATACAACTGCACATGGATCAGTCTCATTTCATGTGAGCAAGAACTCTACATTTTCCACAGACTGAATGTTGGAGAAGGACTATGGATTCAAAGCTCACCATGGAGATTCAGAGTTCACCAAGGGTTTAAATGCAAACAGAACTCTGGATTGGTGTTGCTTGCACAATATTTCTCCAACATGGTATGACAAAATCTTTCTGAAGCCCAGAGACTTTCTGAAGTTTAAGATTTGACACTGGGGAGTCTATTTTTTAAGGGTCATTTTGCATTGCCTAAATATAAGCCCTTAGTTGCATCTAAAGTAGTGCTCTTGGTTGTGCCCTCTGCCCCACTAATACACATTGATCTGGTTCACATAGCTTCTGGAACCATGGCTTATCGTGTACAAGCAGTGTGCTTACTCATGCTACTCAATTGTTCCCACTGCAAGTGAGAGCAGTTAAACAAGCTCATGTTTTGTTGTTAGATTATTTCTCTGGCTTGTCAGAGGAGAGACAGGTCAGAGTTCCAGGTTTGTACATCATGCTAAACAAACCATAAACCAAAGGTGGACCATTTACGCTGTTTGTAAATGATAAGCCAGGGTTCCAGAGAAACTCTGGCTTACTGTAATGGGCAAACCTTCCCACTGTAACATGCTAAAACAGTCCTTGTTTGTTAAACCTATCAGAGGGCTTGTTTTCTCAGTATATTTTACCTTGTTCATCCATCATGGGTTGTGTTGGAAGGCAAGGAAATAAGAGGAGAGCTGGAATAGTTGCATTGTAAAAGTTCAGGGGTTTAGAGCATTTGTTCAAAGTTTTCCTGTAAAGGGGAATTGCTTTAATGTTGTTTTTCTAAACCTCTAGTATCAGAGGCAGTAAACCCATGTGACCAGTTGCTGGGGAACATGGGTGGGAGAGGGCTGATGCACTTGTATCCTGTTTGTGGGTTCTTGGTCAACAGCTGGTTTGCCACTATGTGAACAGAATGCTGGACTAGATGGATCCTTGGTCTGATCTAGCAGGACTCTCCTTATGTTCTCCATCCCTTTACATCCTCAGCTCTTTTATAGCCAAGGACTTGAGAACTTATTATGCTCTAACCACAGTTTCTACATGCAAGTTCCATTGACCTACCTAATGGCAAACTTTAATCTGTCCTGTGCTTAAACGGGAGAAAGAAAAACCACAGAGAAAAATAACATGTTGCACCAATCTCCTAAGGAGAAAATTAAATGTAGGTGTACTTGAATGATTCGTTATTAGAGGATAATAAATCCACCCTTCAATTATTCCACTTTTGTGGAACTAACACTAAAGAGTAGAACTTCTAAAGAGCATGGAAGGCTGTCAGGTTAATAGAACAATTTAACTGTTCACATGAAGTTATTTGTCTCATCATTGCCTGTTCAGCTCGTCTCATCATTAGAAAATACATCTTTCTTTCTGGGGTGTTGTCTTGCAAGAATCGGACCTTGTTCTTTGTGCATTGGAGCTTTATTGCTACCAGAAAAAAATAATAAATAACTCAACAACTGTATGGGATAGACGCTTTAAAAACCAAACATCAGACTCACCAAGTACGTTTTCTCTTTTTGTTTTCATTCGTAGCTATTTTGCTAAAATAAAAGTACAGATGTTGATAATTTCATAGAGTACTAAGATAAGAGCAGCTTCAAATAACTGTGTATAGAATTCAGTAGAAAATGGAAAACTCACCTGCCCATGTTTGTTTTGGTCCTTTAGTGAAACCTTCACTCCTTTCTCACCTTAGTTGGTCTTGCTTTTTATAGCATCAGTACTTTTAATCTCCTTCTAAAGGTTACATCTGGGACAACTGGCAGTCCCAGCAGGAGAACTAGACTTGAAAACAAGATTCTGCTTTATTATAGCCAAATTTTAAAGGAAGGAACAGAGTGATATCTTCTCCTCTAATCTAATTGATCTTTCCCTATGTGTACTTCAACAGGTATCCTTGATGTGAGAACCTCTTCAAACATCCTTTTGAAAATTATAGAAAGCAACTGGGAGTTTGGAAGTACCATAAAATCACGATGTTTTCTTCCCTTCAAATCAAATACCAACCACTTAAATCCCAAACTAGTGAGCAATATACGATATTGGATCACCTCACCTCTTTCATAGTGCTTGTTCTCTGGGACCAAAATGGCAACAGATATCTACACCCTCAAAGCTGATGGTACAGGCAAGCTGCAAAATGCTTTGTTGTTTTCAAAAGCTATCATCTTGGCCTGGTTTGGATGGTGATTCCTGACTTCATAAACCATGGTTTATGAAGCTGGGGATGAATATCAAGTCAGAGCACTTTTCCCTGCCCCTGCCTTCCTCCTCCTGTCACATACCTGACCTTCAGGGATTGTCAAGACAGAGAAGTTGGAACCAATGAAGGTCCAACAGTCTAAGCATGCAGCATCCCACAGAGGCTGCATTCGGACAACACATTAAGCAATGGGGGGGGGGAAACAATCGTCAGTTGTGTTGCTTATTATGTTGTGTGGAGGGTAACATGCCACTCACAAACTACTGACGGTATGCTATTCCACCCAAATAAGCAACTGAGAGAAACAACTGGCTTGCAAGTTGTTTAGCTCGAAGCCAGTTGTTTAAAGTGTTGTGTGGAGGGGTGAGTGTGTTAATGGTATGTGGTGAGTGGGTTAAAACCCAAGCCCATAGAGGCAGGCGGCAAGAGCGACCAGTTGTAGCTGCCACTCTGCTACAACTGGCACAACTTGCAGAGGCTGCTGGGATAGAACTAGGAGGACTGAGGGAGGAGGGAGGGTGGGGAGAGGGGCGGGGGCTGTGTCAGTCAAATGCTGGGTTGACTATTAGTCCACTCAACGCCAGTCCCAACCACACACAGTTGTGTAGGAATATGTTGTGTGGGGAGTACCCACAAAATAACCAACTGTGAGTTGGCTAGTCAACCCACCATTGACTAATGTGTTGTCCAAATGCTGCCAGAGAGTAAGGTAACTAGGGAATGCAAGTTTGGGAGCTGGAGTACAGATATTGTTCGATTAACTCTCTACTTCTTCTTCTGTTGGAAAATAATGATGGATCAAGGCCAAGAGAAAGGCCTTATGATCACTATCTACTGGTAAAAAGAAGTAGACCCAGAACTTATTCTCACAAGTGGTCATAAAGCCAGTAAACCTAATACATCTTCATAACATTTAAGGATTGCACTTTTAAGCTTCTTGTTTTGGAGAACAGACTCTGAAGAAAAACCTCTAACCCCAAACTTTGGAACTCATTAATAAAAAGCCCATTCAGTGATGTAAATCAGACAGTTCCAAATAACATGGTCTAGTGTTTCATCTGACCCAGAAACCTCACAGAGACCAGAGACCAATCTACCCAAGAGAAACAAATTATTACACAAGGCACAATGTTCAGTCAAGGCCCAAAACATTGCAGCAACTCTCTGCCTGGAACTGAAGGCTTTTGAACATTTAGAGCCCTGCCCAGGCATAGCTGTTATCCATCGGAGTCACGAGGGAAGAGCTTACTCATGAGGAACCTTATTCCTGAGATGGCCAACCCAATCCACCCCTTTATGAACCTGTGCTCCTTTGGACTGGGTGGTATCTCAGCTTCTCCTTCCAAATCTGCATCTCAGGGGGGCATAAGAACACAAGTACATAAGGAGAGCCATTCTTGAGCAGAGCAAGGATCCATCTAGTCCAGCATTCTGGTCACACAGTGGCCAGCAGGTAGGACATGAGGGCAACAACACACCCCTCCCTTCCTCCCTCACCCACCCATGTTCTCCAGCAGCTGGTGTATATATGCTTCCTGCCTCTGATACTGGAGGTAGTATATAGTCACCAGGACTAGTAGCCGTTGATAGCCTTCTCCTCCAGGAATTACAATTGGCCCCCACTATAGAAAGGCTGTAAAAATCCATCTTTTTTATTTAACCTTTTAAAGTGTGTAGTGTTTCCTGTTTTTAATGTTCTTGTTTTTATTGTTGCAGAGTATTATTATTTTAAATTGCTTTACACCTTCTTGATGGCTTTTTAGCAGATAAGGCAGTATATAAATGTTAATAATAAATAAAACAAGCCAGGGTGTGACTGGTGTCTCAATACTGAGTTTCTCACTTCCTAGACAAGTTGTGAGGCAGAAATCACCATATGAGGCAGGCCCACGATGCTGTGAGTTTCCTTGCTCTTGCTGGCATCAACCCATGGGTGGAGAAGCACTGCATGATGCTGATTCCTGTGGAGAAAGTAATGCCAAGGCCAGTTCTCAATGGCTTTCCATGGTTCAGAGGTTTGTCCCAGGAGTGCAAACTGGCATTTTTGCTCTAGAATATTCAATGTGAGGAATGTGTAAAATATGCATGGCTGAAAGTTCACTCAGAATATCTGTTTTTTGATAACTTCAGTGTTTGGGCAACGATATGAGATCTATTTTTACGACATAGTAATTTGCTGTTAAGATAATTAATATTTTTGGGGACTTTGTGATAATAATCCACTGTCTCGTGCACAGACACATTGTAAAATTTAACAAACCTGAGCTGCATTCTGATTGAAACGCTCTCCACTTCTTGTGGCTTTTAGGAGTGTAATATCCTCTGATGCTTTGCAGTTTCATGGAGTTTAAGATGACATGTTCAGCTATTACATGGCTTTACTTCATTGCATGCGGTAGGTGTAACTAAAATCATAAATCTCCCAAATGACAAAACATAAAATTTACATGCAAGATCTAATCTATCCTGTTCTGACTTATAAAAAAAAGGGTCACTAGTGGGTAGTAAATTAAGACTGTATAAAAGTTTTACCTGCAGGTGCTAAATCATTTGCTCATATCAGGCTTATAGGATTGTCTTTGTTAATAACTACAGTGCTGGTTGCCTGCTATTGTGTTAGTAAAGAATAGGTGAGAAGGTCAATATTTGCCAAGCTTTCTTGGCCTAAATAATGGCTTTCCAGATCCTTGCGGATAACTATTGTCATCTCTGTGATTACACTGTTTTTCATTAGAATGGTAGCCAAACACCAGGCACTGAGGCAGTGTCAGGCACCTTTAATATCAAGTCAATATATGCCACAGGAAAGGGATGGGGGGAAACCCTTCTAGCTAATGGAATATTGTTTGGCTTCTGCTTGCTGAGGCGCTGAATCCAGTATAATTAAATATTTGGCAACAAAGGGGCCACAGAGACAATGAAAAGAGGGCAGATGCGGCATTGCAATCCGAAATTGGGAGGATTGGGGAGCAATGGGAAGAAAGTGTTTCCACTGTGCACTGCAGAAGTTTCTTCTCCTGATCACTGTAACCAGAGCTCTTTTGCTTTGTGACTCCTTGGAGAAACAACAACTTTTAAAAAAAAAAGGTTTTGGAGATGTACATGTAGGCAGTTTTTGAAGCGGTCATATGGCAGCCATGGTTATTAAGGCACATGCTTGTACACATTGTAGATGTGATATTCAATTTAGGGCCGAGCTAAAATGGGCCTCCCTATGTTGCAATCCTATTTTGGGGATAGGGGAAGGAAGGAACAGGGTGGCCATTTCAGCTATTTTGGCAAGTTGGGGTGGGGACTACTCTGAACTGTTTCAGGTCGTGATGCTTACCTTGTATTATCTTTATTTCAACAGATTAAAACAGAAAGAAAAAGAACAAAGGAGAGGTCCTTCTGACATCCAGCCACCATTTTCCTCCTTCCAACAGGTATTGGGAGGGGCAGCTGAAGTTATGATGGAAGGTATGTGAACAAGGGAGCAGTTGTGGCCACATCAGTAGAACTGGGTGCACATTTGAAGTTTGAGCCCAGACGTTTCAAACTTATACATAACACTGAAAGCGCATTTTAATGTCCCTTACACTATTTGTGCAGGTCTGTGATGGACATTTTGATGTGCTTTTAAATGTCCAAGAATCCAGAGTTAGTTTGATACAGCACCATGAAAAAAGATGTGTTTACAATTTGCATTGTTCTGTCAGCCTTCATAGTCTTTAAGTGCCAACTGTGAACCAATCAATGGATGGTCTCCCATCCACAGTCACTGATCTAGCTTTGTATAGTATCTAGTCAGGGTGCAAGTGGCATTCCCATGCTTGCGCTAGCTTGAGCATTTGAGGGAGGTTATTAGGAAATATTTTTACCTGTGAATGGAAGGATTATGAATGTTGCAGTGATTTTCAAGGCAGTGCAAAAATGCTCTATGACTTATCATACATTTGAATCATTTCATTTTTTTCTGTCTACATCCACTTTCGGAGATTCACTCTAGGGACCAGAACAATTGGTGGATCGCATATTAATAACTTGAAGTTGTATATCACCCTTCCCCTTCCAAATGGCAGTCTTATGCTTTGCATAAAATAAGATACACATTGTTCAAGGCATTTAATATCAAAGGGAACCAATAAAAAAGGATTTTTAAAAGTTTTTTTTAAAAAAGAACGAAAAATCAAAGAGAAAGGGAGAGAGATCTAATAGTGATTATTAGGGGTGTGCATGGACCCAAAAATTGGATTGGAATCGGAACCAGAACCAGTGCCTCGGATCAGATCAGATCAGATCGGAGGCTTCCCAGTTCAGATCGGATCTGATTCAGTTCCGAAAATCGGATGTCCGATTTTCGGATCGGATGCCATTTTAGGTGTTTTTGCCATAGGCCTACATTGGAGAAAAGAAAGCTTTCCCCCAATGCAAGCCTATGGTGAAAAATGGGGGCGGATGAGTGGGGACCTAACTCCCCTCCCTCCCTCCCTCCCTGTCCCTCCCCCCCACTCATGTTCCTTACCTGCCGGGGTGCCCGCTTCCATCCGCTTCCATCTGCTGTTCCAATCTACTGAGAAACAGGCTTCACGGCCTGCCTCTCAGTAGTGCACCGGGTGATGACGTCACCAAGCGCGCTTTTGAGAGGCAGGCCACAAAGCCTGTTTCTCAGTAGAAGGGACCAGCGGATGGTAGCGAACAACCCTGGCAAGTAAGTAGGGACCTCCCTCCCCCTCCCCCCCACTTGTGCTCCTTAACTGCCAGCATCCTGCGCTGCCGTCTGCTGCTTCCGTACTAATGATAAGCAGGCCTTGCAGCCTGTTTATCAGTAGTACGGAAGCAGTGGACGGCAGTGCGGGATGCCAGCAAGTAATGGGGTACCTCCACCTCTCTCCTCCCACTCGCGCTCCTTACCTGGTGCCTCCTCGCTGCTGTCCACTGCTGTCCGCTGCTTCAGTACTACTGAGAAATAGGCCTTGAGGCCCATTCCACAGTAGAGTGAGGGCACACCGAGTGATGATGTCACCCGGTGCACCATCGCTCTATTGTGGAACAGGCTGCAAGGCCTGTTTCTCAGTAGTATGGAAGGAGAGGGCGGCAGTGGACAGCAGCGAGGAGGCAGCAGGTAAAGAGCTCAAGTGGGAGGAGGGGGGAGGAGGTCCGAGGTCTGATCCTCCTATCTTTTCCAATCTGGATCGGGTCCTTTCAGATCAGATTGGATTAGATTGGACGATCTAGCTGTGAAGGATCAAAATCGGATAATTGTATCTGATTTCACCCGTATTGGGTCCAGATTGTGGATCGGACCCGATCCGCTGCATACCCCTAGTGATTTAACCCTCCCCCAAGAATATAAAGGTAGTTCAGGCACTGTTTAGAGATTGTGGCTGCGTTCGGACAACACAATAGCCAATGTGGTGTAACAGTCAACTCCGCGGTTGATTATTGAGCAGTTACTCCCCACACAACATGATTATAATCAACTGTGGTGTGATTAAGGCCAGTGTCAAGCTGTCACTGGTCAACGGTGTGTTTGAATGACACATCCTCCACCTTCTCCACACCTTAGTCCTCGTACTGGTATCCCATCAGCCATTGTGAATTCTGCCAGCTGGACTAGAGTGGCAGTCGCTGCTTTGGTCACTCTTACCAGGGGACTCTGTAGTCGCCGAAAATAACCAACTGTGCACAACAAAATAGTCAATGGTGCCTGACATACAACACGATAACCAAAGGTTGTTCAAATAATCAACTCTGCACAGCATTGGTTATTTGCATTGGTTATTTCAGCCAAAAAAACAACCGTAGTGTGAAAAAGTCCTGACAGATGACAAAATAACCAGCCATTGACTATTTAACCCACCATTGACTATTTAATATACTGTTGGTTATCGTGTTATCTAAGCCAAGCCAATGTGTGATGTGATTATATATATATATATATATATATATATATATATTGCTTAGCCTTTGCTAGTTAAATTTATCATAGAATATAATCTTGTTGGGGCAAGAGCTATGTTTATGCCTCTTCAAAGATTCATTGAATTGTGTAAAATATCAGAATGTCTGAGCTTTATGGTCACATTCTGAAAGTTGAACAGGCTTATTAAAGTTCAACTCAATACATCTGACTTCTGTATGATGTTCTTTCTAGTGTCATGGAGAAATCTGCCAAATAGCCTTAAGTCTAATATTCAGTATTTGATTGCTTCATAGGGTTTTTTTATTACCGTATTCTTTCCAATCAGTTCTAGTTTATGATCCCATCCAGAACAAGGTGTTCAAGCGTGCACTCAAACAAAACACGCCATTGACCACGCCCCTGCCTTGCCGACATATTTGTTCATAGTATTTCTCATAGAGGTCTGAAATTGAATTGAGTTGTCCCGTTCCCTTTTCTCGTTGCATTGAAATCCTGACAGCAGGGGGGTTGTTTCCTGCTGAGTTTGGGCTGCCTGTGTGAAAGGGAAGCAGGTGGTGAACCTACTGTGAATTGGAGTTGATTGGCAAAGGATAGATTGTAGTTAAGACAGGCTTTTCCCCCTGCCTTTTTTTCAGAAGGGTAGAAAATAACATTTCCCTCCCCCCTTCTACACATCGAAGCAAAGCTCTGTTTTAGGCTCAGGCCTTTCGAATGAAGCCACACAGGGAGAAGTTCCCCGGCCAGTTCATTTAGAATTTAAGCTGGAATACCTGGTGCTGAATGGATCTCTATGTATTGTAGTGCCATTTCCGCATATGCTGATTTAATTTATTTTTACATTATTTATTACATTACATTCCCTGGAGAGTATATCAGTGATGTTCTGCATGCAGTTGCTGATGCACACTGCACAGTACCTTTTATTTTGCTCCCTCTGGAGATGCAGTTTAATCCTCGCCTTGACACCCTTAGCCCTCATTTCCTAGAGGCAGAATACCTCTGAGCAGACATGAATGATGCGGCAGTGTCAAAGTGTGTGTGTATGGGGAGGGGGCAAAAACCCCACCTCATGCACACACACGGCAGTTTCATGGGAGTTGGAAGAATCCGAGTTCTTCTCTTCTGGCAACTGCCCAGGCCCCCCTTGAGAAGCTTGTAGAAAGGGCTGTAAAACCAGTCAGGCTGCTGCGAGGTTGGCAGAAACCCCAGGAGTTCTGTTTTGGTATTGCTGTTGCATTTTAAATAGACCAGTATTAGGGTTTTGGCTGGGCCATTGTGCCCGCTAGCATCGCTAAAACAAACGACCTGTCAGCATTTCAGGGGGAGAAAAGTGTCTTAATTTGGGGGGCATTTACAGCTAGGCAATAAAAAAAGTGCTCAAAGCTGGATTATGAAATACAAAAGCTTTCTTGTGGAAATTAATATTTATGTGCATAACCCCCCATCAAAACTGCTGCTTGTCACTTTGAAAGTTATTACAGCTTACCTCCCTTGCCTGGTAAAATGATCGAGGCAGCACATTCAGAAGGACAGGTTGCATTAGCACCGCACAGAAAAATAATCTGTTTTCTATCAAGAACAGACTCCTCCCCCCCTCTCCATTTATAACTGCCGATGAAATCAGTGAGCAAAATCCAACCTGCTTATGGCTGCTAAGAGAGTTAGCTAACTAAGACAAGCTGCTCTGTTCTGAATAAGTCCTTAGGCTCAGTTCCTCACCATCACTCTCTACTTGCATTCGGTGTTCTAGCGAGGAATTTGATGGTAGAAAAATGTGTCGGGTTTCATATGATCATACACCAAATATTTTCCAAGCAAACCATCACCCCCCTTTCAAAAATTAAGTATCTTGATTTTGTTTCAAGTACTCACAGTTAATAATGCTTCATGGTACACTTTTTATTTTTAAAAAAATATTTTTATTGTAAATTCAATAATAATAATAAAAAAAACCAAAACAAAAACCCAACAGGTACAAAAAGGAAAAAGGGAGGTATAACTACAGGCTTTGGAAGTCTTAGTTTCCTTTATTATCACATTCTAGAAAAAGTAGATTATACATAAACTTCAGTAAAAGCAGACTAATATAGATCCATTCACCTACATAACACCCTTTCAAATGTTGCTAGTGTTGTTAGGTCTTCAATCCACTGCATTATAGGAGGTGAGCATTTATCCTATCCGCCTTTTGGTGGTGAAAAGGACATAGAAAATCCGTTTATGCTGACCATGGCCTTATCCACACCAGACTATTTATTCCAGAATAGTATTGAGGTCATCCCTACCGGGCCACATGAAGCTCACCTACTCCCATGGTGATCTCAGGACGACCCCCTCAGTTATTCAGGAATATCAGCGACTGGAGTTTTCACAGCTTTTCCAGCTCTCTCACTACAATCCCGGCATCCATGGCTGGTGTACCCCCCTTCCTGAAGGTGTTGCTGTTCGGTGTGAGCTCCTGGCTCGGCGGACAGCCAATCCGCTGTCAGCGGCATGTCCAGTGGTGTTGGGCGTGTGCAGGAGTGGACATCCACCATTTTTGGCACAGTTTTTGATTGGTTATCGGCGTGTTTTGGCGCCGACCATGAGTATTTTTCTTTAACGCAAACATATTGATGCACAGGAGTGCATTTTTCACACCGTACCCATCCCCCCTGCTTTGCTGTGTGTTTGCGCTGGTGTGCATTTCTGAGGAGTTATTAAAAAAGAATCCATGCCCCGTACCCATCTGCCTAGCCCTGCTCACTTTGTCCGATGCACATTCGGAACTGCTGTCTTGGGGCACACATCTTCCTGCATCTTTACTCGCAAAAAACTTTCCTCGCATGTGCCCTGGGACAGGGAGAAAGAAACTTATGCAAGTAGCTGTGGGAAGAATTGGTCATTACACAGTGAGAGGCAAGGAAGTCAAAACCGAAACAACATTGCTTTTCACTTCTCACTTCACTGGTAGAACTCATTCCTGCTCTCTATCTTTGCTAATACTTTCAATCAACACCTGGATGTTTGCCAAAGTTTATTCTTGAAATGAAGAGATATCTGAAAATGCCCCAATATTGGCAAATCACTTCTGCCAGCAAAAAACAAAAGAACTTCGGCAAATATTACATTAATAGCACAGAGGTCATAATTGAAGTAGTGCCTTAATCTCCCAAAGCTCAGTCCAACTGGGAAATACCACTAGAACCCATCATGCGCTTCCAGTAGTGAGGGGCATGTGCTGATTACTTATTAAATAATCCCTCTAATGACTAAAGCTTGTTAGGTAGTGAACAGGAGATTGCCAGGCAAAAACTGACTTTGACTTAATTAGCAGGCTATTCTTTGCTGTGGATTAACAAAGTTGAGGGCCCTTGTGCTATGCTGGGGGACTAACGTAGGTTTGTGGTCTAGGTTTTCTTTTCTTTGAAATGCAATTTGCTTTATTTGTATTTATTTATTTTAAGAACCTGTAAATCAAAATCAACTCAGAGCCTATAGATCGAAATCATTTTGAATTAACTCAGAATGCCTGGACAAATAAAAAATGGTATATAACGTCAACCTCAGGTGTACCATGTCATGTCAGTTAATGATGAATTCTTGGAACCAATTCACTGGATTCATATGATGTCAAGGATCTATTTGTGATAAAGTCAATCCACATAACCAGACTATCCACTCATAGTTGCAAATGTCATGTGGACATTAATTTGAATTAATTGTAATTCTTAATTTTTTGCAACCCATCCTGCTTGACCTCACATTCTATAAAGTGGGCTTGATGGAAACAGCTTGTTGTACATTAATGGGTGCGCAAGCCAAGAATTCTATGAAACATGGGAAATTTATGCCAGCAGATGATGTGAAAGACATCACTGGAGAGCCACTCTCAATCACAGCAGAGACTTCTGAATTACATAGACTGGCAGGGTGGAATGAGGATGGTGGTGGTGGTGGTTCCTAGTTATTTTAAAGGATAGGCCCAGCCTACCCAGTTATTATTATCTTGGGATCTCAGTATTAAACCTCTTACTTGTGCTAGGTTAATGTTTAGAAAAATATATTTCACTAGTGTATTCCATCTGTAAAATGGTCAAATTTGTCCACCCTATCTTCTGAAGACAGGCTAGAATTATTTACTTATTTTTAAATACTTAATAATATCTGGCATATATGCTGCATGTTATATGTTATGTGACCTGAGGTAGGGTGACCAGATAAAATCCAGGTCAGGGCTCGTGTAACTTTAACAGTTGTAGAGCAAAGGGAATTTCAGCCAGTGTCATTTGTATGCAATTAGTTCCTGGTGAAATTCCCTCTTCATCACAACAGTTAAAGTTGCAGGGGCCCTGCCTTCTTTTGTATATGGTCAATCTAGTATAGTGCCTGCACCTTTAACTGTTGTGATGAAGAGGGGATTTCACCAGGAACTAATTGCATACAAATGACACTGGCTGAAATTCCCTTTGCTCTACAACTGTTAAAGTTACATGAGCCCTGATCTGGATTTTATCTGGTCACCCTAACCTGAGGTGTAGTTTCTGTAGGCTTTACTCCTAGTTCTTACATTGTGCTTGTAGTACATTGTTCTAGTCTGCATTATGGTAGATTGATAGCAGTGGCCTCATATCATACCTTCTTGAGTTAGAATTCCACCCCTATAGCAGTACAAGCAGTTACTCGCATGGGCAGCTGTGACAATGTGTCATTTTTAATCTTTTAGATTATGTATTTACTCTCAAGTAAAATTTAACAGTGAGTGCCTACTGTAATTGCCATTTTGAGCAGCAAATTGCAACTTCTTATGGTTCACTTTGCTAATGAGTAGGACTGGCAATATGCTGCTTGAAAACCAGTAACTCCCCCGCTCTCACCATGTTAAGGTCCACATGCACATATTTGGCCTGTTAAAAAAACAACAGCCCTCACAACACAACACAATTCCTCACACAAATAGAGGAAATGTGCCCAGTGCAACACCAGAAGAAAGACGAACAGATGTAATCCCAAACAATAAGAATTGCAGTGCTGGTATGGACACATTTTTACTGGTACCTCCTATGGCAATCAAGTGATACCATAAATAAGCAAACATGAAATGAGCGAGTAGAAATGCACTGGAATGGATCCAGACTTAATCATGCATAGAGCAGATCCACCGAAATCAATCAAACTTAAGTTAGTCATGACTAACTTGTCCTATGGATTTCAATGGGTAGGTACATAAAAACGTAAAAGCCATGTTGGGTCAGACCAAGGCTCATCTAGTCCAGCTTTTAGTTTACACAGGGGGCAAGATGCTTATGAGAAGCCCACAAGAAGGACGTGAGAACAATAGTGCCCTCCTGCCAATGTTTCCCAGCAACTGGTATATAGGGACATACCGCCTCCAATGGTGTACTCCAGGGATGGGCAACTGGTGGCCCTTCAGGCGTTTGGCCTACAGCTCCCATCAGACCAAGTCAGCATAGCCAGTGCTGAGAGCTGCGGGCAGCTGTGGGCCAAAATAACTGGAGGGCCACAAACTGCCCAGCCCTGGTGTACTGTAAGCATGACTAAGTTTGCATCCAACCTATTCACCTCTCTGGAATCACCTGTGGAATAAAATTAATTAAGGATATTAGACTCTGGACCCTAGAACAAAGTGATATTGCTTGCTTGATCCTCCGAATGTTTGGCTTGGCCCTTCTTTTATCTCGGCTCCTTTGCTTATTCCTTTCTCTTTACCCTTTTCCTTCAGCAGTAAATTTTGCTGCTGCTGACAGCAGTGGTAATTGCTTTATGTAGAATAAAAGTCCTTCCATTCTCTGCCTCTGTTTTTATAGTATATGCAACCTTACTGAGCTAAAGTTTAAAAGGACAGAAAAATTCATGGTGTTTGCTGTAAGAGCATGTTTTATGCTTCCTGGTGCTAAAAGCCGGAGGATGTTACACTGATATGGAAATGTCAGAAGCACGGGGCTGTTTCTGAGGTAGTAAATGTTTCTTTTATTTCCTTTTTCCTCTTTTTACCCTTTTACAATGGTTACTATTAATTTTAAACTTTCCTGGCATTTGCAGTAATCAGAAGGGCAAAAGTCCTCAGGCTCTTCTTTCTCTTCTCTTGTACCAAATCTTTGAACTTAAAACAATACTCCAAGTACACTTTGCTTTCAGCAAAACGTTTTCAGTGGCCAAAATGGGAACTAGATGAAATTGTGTGGGACGGGGCTTAGCTGGGCCTTTGTGCTGATGAATATAGTTCATGGCGGACCTTTGGATTGGAAATGCAGCAGCCGAAACAAAGCATATTTAAAACCTTGTTGATTTCAGCAGCCAAATGTTAAACACTTCCTTAGGCCTTTTCAGTGAGGTCCTCATAGTGTTTAAGACATCTGATCTAGTCCTTGAGTTCAAATCATTTACCCAAGGGGTGCTGAACTAGATCAGATGTTCAGCCTGCGGACAGGATTCAATTTCAAAGAAGTTCATGGGGGCCACATGTGGGCACGCCCAAAGGTAAAACAGGGCAGGCCCTAAAGATAAAGGGGGTGGGTCCAAAATACCAGCATATGTTAACTGAAAGAGCTTACTGCCAGTAACTAAGTCTTAGGAGGGGCATTTAAAACTTTTAGAACGGGGGCGGGGGAATGCGCAAAAGCCAGGGAAACCACAAAACCATTGGGAGGGGGGCCGGGGGGGCAGGAGAAGGGGCCATTTGTGGAATTCCACAAAGCATCCCATCTTATGCCATTGCCCAATACAGATGAGCTGCTTTTCTAATAGCAAGGTTTAGGGAATCTAAAGATCTGTAATTTTATGTAATTCAGCTCACTATTGTCTAGCTGTGGGTCTTATGAATTGTTGCACCAAGGAAGTAGCATATAAGATCAAATGTATGTGTTCTGAAGTCAACTTGGGGTTGATTCTTTGCTTATGCCATCCAGCCTACTGCTTTAACAAAGAAATTGTATGGGGTTCGTTGTGGCATGCAAAAGTCTGTTTCAATGTGCTGGTGACCCTCTCAAAGCTCTTATAGAATAGTGGTAGCGATACACTATTGATCCCCATATATTGGGGGTGGGGAACTAGTAGCCCTCTATATATCATTGGACTACAACTCCCATTAGCCCTAGCTGGCACAGCCAGTGGTGATGGATGATAGGAGTTGCAATCCAGCAACATCTGGAGGTCCGCAATTTCCCCATCCTAGCTTTATACTGAAGAGATGTATGTCAAATTCGATGGATCAGGATGAGTTTGAATACGTGAAAAAGGTGTCACAGAGCTTTCAATAGCCAAAGCAAAATTTAAGAGAAAGTGAGGTGAGTGTTCATTTTTAATAAATAGCTCCAAGCTGTGCTTTAAACTATGCCTATTGCTTGTCTGGATGGAAGGTTCCTTAAAGTTCCATGGTAACAACGTCTTTGCGGTGGGAGGTAGAGGATTCTTGTCATTATTTGTTGTGCAGCCCATTGTATCAGACACCTAGAGAGAGATTTTTATCCTGTTTTTTCTTGTCCTGGGATGTCAAATTTTGAGAACCTTTGTATAATTTTGGCTGATCAGAACAACTACATTGCGTACCAGGTTTCATTATTTGCAATAGCTGCTTTTAAAAATGTGATGAAATTTTGTATAATGATGGCGATTGTTTGATTCTTTATTGTGGTTTTGTTTTGGGGTTCCCTCCCCCTTCTCCTCTGTCCTATTTTGCAATCACCTTTGGTTTTAAGCAAATAAGGATTGATTTGTGTTCTTCTATAGAAATATAGACAATAACAAGAGGAAAAGTGTCTTCTTTTCTTTGTAGGTGTTGCTACAGGATTTATGTGAGAAATAAATATTGTCCAATCTTTTATTAAGATGCCTAAAATATTTATAGCTATTTTGAGTTTGATTTCATGCCATGCCATTCCCCCCGTTAACTGTTTTACCTCATCAGACTTCCTTTTCCCATTAATCAAAGTGACCTGTGATCAGCCCCTCCTAACTGAACAGTCTACTCTTACATCCTCTCAGGTGGAACAAAATAATCTAATTACTCCAATTGGATGATGTAGCCAGTGGGTCATGCTTGAAACTGTGCAAACATATTGGAGGGCTGTACCAAGGTGTTTCTTCTTCCTTCAGAAAATTAGTAGGTATGAATGTGTTTCTTGAAGTATGTCAAATTAAAGAAGTGACCATTATGAGTGACCTGACACAGGTATTCAAATTCAGAGATGTCAAATATATGTCTTGGCTGCTTATTGATGGTGTGTCAGAATCCAGTGGAGGCTGTGACTGTGAATTTGGTGGGGCTGTGAATCCATTCTGGGTTTCAGTCAGAAGCAGCCAGGACTCTAAAGGAGCTATCCAAGGTGCCAAACTGTTTGTTCCAAATAGGTTCTGCACCTTGGATAGCTCATTTAGAATTCTGTCTGGTTCTGCCTGAAACCCAGGGTGGATTGACAGCCACACCAAAATGGGAGCCACCAGCCTTCACTGTTGGAATCCCACCATTCATCACATCTGTTTAAAAGCAGGATTCCAGAAATCACGATTCAAAAGAAAATCTGAGGACTCTGATGCCAGGCAAACACACAAACATCATGTGTTTTGGCTGATACACACATTATTTCTACACCACTCAATACCTCCTCATTTGACTATTCAGCTCTCAGTGGATTGCAGCTGAATTAAACGGACTTCCTCCATTGAAAGGTATCACACAGGGGATACACATTACCTTCTCCACACACTGAAAGGATATGCTGTGGGGCCACACTAGCTAGCTGTGCCAGCTGCTGGAACTATACATTACATCCTCCCTCCCCTAACAAATGTCTGGGAGACATTCTAGAGAAGTAATGTTTGCTTGTACAGCAGAATGTGCATAAGAACATAAGAAGAGCCCTGCTGGATCAGATCAAGGGTCCATCTAGTCCAGCATTCTGTTCACACAGTGGCAGCTGTCGACCAGGAACCCACAAGCAGAACAGTCCTGCCCATGTTCCCCAGCCACTGGTGTATATAGGCTTACAGCCTCTGATATTGGAGGTAGCACATAGCCATGAGGACTAGTAGCCATTGATAGCCTTCTCCAGAAATTTATCCAACCCCCTTTGAAAGCCATCCAAATTGGTGGCCATCACTACATCTTGTGGTAGCAAATTCCATAGTTTTAACTTTGCGCTTTGTACAAAGACCTTGTACACTCAGAGAAGCACCCTGTGCAGTTAGGGTTCTCTCGAGTGCAGGAGCCTTCGGTGGCCCTGCAGATCTCATTCTCAAGAAACCTGTTGGAAGTTTGTCAGGGTAGGGGGAAGAGGGGAGCTGTTCTGATGTTGGTAGGGTAGCTGTCCACTCATTCCTTGAATGCGCAGAGGGGTTCGTGTGACACCCCCTCCCCCGTGTGAAAGATCTAAATGTGGTGTTCATAGAGGACAACATTCCTCCCCAGTAGAGTGAGGATGTTCAAGCCCTTGATAAATAATCATCTTGCCTTGTGATAAAATCAGTTCCCCTCCAAAGCATTGCGCCATGCTACCATATATAGCAGCCTCTTCCAGTTTGAGCCCAGGATACCTCTCTCCCTACAATTTAATCAATAAACAAATTAACATTTATATGTTTCCTTATTTGCTAAGAAGTTATCAAGGTAGTACATAATTTAAACCATAAAATACAAGAAGATTTAAAACAGTAAAACATTACAATGACTACATAACATAACAATGACATAAATGCTACATTTAAAAGATGTGCCTTCACAGTTTGCAAACAATCTAATTTTGACCCTTTGGGGGCTCTGTAGCTGCTATGGATGCCAAAAAAATGAACCCTGGACCTTTCACAGTTGCCAAGCCTGGTCTAAGCGCTATGTAACCAAGTCATAGATAATTATTGCCAATTCAGGCTGATTCAGGAAGGGTCGCAGCTGGTGCACTAAGCATAATTGTGCAAATGCACTCCTTGCCACCACTGCCACCTGAAAATCTGGGGACAGTGTAGGATCAAGGAGCACTCCCAAGCTTCAGACCTGATTCTTCAGGGAGAATGCAAACCCTCCTACAACAGGTTGAATCCCAATCCCTGAATCAGGCTTTTTATTGTCCAATAACACTTCTGTCTTGTCTGGATTTAATCTCAGCTGGTTCACCCTCATCGAATCCAGACAACATACAAGGGCTTTGACTGCTTCCTGGGACACTATGTCCCATTGGCTGAGGAATTTAACAGCAACCCCCCAGCACCACCTTCTGGATATGGCCCAACAGGACCGGAACTACTGCAAAACAACACCCCCAAGGCCTAGCCCCATCAGACGGTCCACAAGAATGCCATGGTCCATGGTACTGAAAGCTACAGATAGGTGCAGGAGAATTGATAGGGTCATAGCTCTGCCCTTCACTTCCAGGCACAAGTCATTCACCAAAATGACCTTCTTTGGAGGCCTTTCTTTTAGTGTCCCTCCTGAGTGAGGTGGCTACAAGAGAGAGGGCCTTTCCAGTGGTGACACCCTGGCCATGGAATGCCCTCCCCAGAGAGGCTCGCCTGGAACCTACTTTGGTGTCATTTTGGTGCGAGGCAAAGTCCTCTTTATTGACTGAGGCCGTTTAGTCTGTCTTCACTTTAAGTTGGTTTTTCTCTCTTTGACATGTGTTTTTATGCTGTATTATATGTTTAAATCATTGTATTTCTTTTTGGAAGCCACTCTTGGTATAGGACAGCCTAGAAGTCTCTTAAATCATCACCATCATCATTTAAACTGCAGCTTCCAAGACTTCTGATGACTAGACGTTATATGGAAATACGTGAAAATCTCCAAAGGCTGCCAATTTGGGCACAGGAAAGTTTGGGAAGGTTTTTTTCTCTCCCACCATTCAGTCATTCGATATCATCCTCCCCAAGCTACTTTTGTTCCTGCAGGAGAAAAGCTCAGGGGACATTATGTCTTTTCCCCTTAGGGGTTGGGAACATTGGTGTAGTTAGGTAATTTTAGACTTTGAATTTAACAGTCTTATGGGCCCTGCTATGTTAGGGAGTAATTTGTGTTCCTTCACTTACTTCAAAATGCCGTAACCCTCCTACTCATTTTGTTGAGTGGGGCCCTGGACCCCTGCCCCAAACTCCTGCCCTGATGGCACCACCACTGGATGAAAAGGAGCTGAGTCATGTGTGCTGATGTTGAGCAGAAAACAACAGGAGGAGAAATGGTTAAGAAGTGGCCTTTTCTCACTGCCACTTTTCATCTCACAATTGCAGTCACTGAGGCGGCTTTTCAGGAAAACCATGTCAAAGACTTTCCATCTGTCTCTCTTATAACATTTAGTTCAGCTCTCAGGCTTTTTTCTGAATTAAAATAGGAGAAAACCTTTTCATACATATACATAAAACGAATGAGTAA
Organism: Anniella stebbinsi; assembly: GCA_029215795.1. Lineage (NCBI taxonomy): Eukaryota > Metazoa > Chordata > Lepidosauria > Squamata > Anniellidae > Anniella > Anniella stebbinsi. The sequence continues at coordinate 141,565,673 of JARDYH010000005.1, read as the reverse complement.
AACAGTGTAATAAAATAATAATAAATTATTATTATTGTTTATTGTCATTATATTTATATCCCAATGTTTCCTCAAGGTGACATACATGGTTCTTCTCTTGCCATTTTATCCTCACAACTATTGTGTGAGGTAGGTTAGACGGAGAGAAATGGTAACGGGCCTAAGATCACCCAGTGCGCTTCGTGGTTCAGTGGGGCTTTGAAACTGGATTCTAGTCCAACGCTTTAACACCACACTGGCTTTCCATTTTCAAAATTAGAATGCTATGCCTTCAGAGGAAACTGTGCATGAATCGCTGCACTGGTCCTAAATGGAAAGAAGCCCTGAATCTCACACACATGCAAAATGCAGTCACCTCTGAGAGCAGGTAATCATGTTGCAGATGATGATAGATAGATAGATAGATAGATAGATAGATAGATAGATAGATAGATAGATAGATTCCATTCATAGCTGATGCTGATCTGGTGGGTGATCACTGGAAAGATGTAGTGCTAGAGGAACTGAATCATTCACAGGTGCAATGGGTAGTGTCCTTTGTGAGTAGATTCTTTGGCTCGAAGGAGCATTTCCAACATTAAGGGCTCAATAATACGCATGTTTTAGACAGAAAAAAGCCCTACAACTCCCAGCATTCCACAGCCAGGATTGTGCCCTACATTATTTTTTTTTGGCAGAGCTCTATCCAGTTTCACACAGCCACAACCAGTGTGCCCTGAGCACAAGCAGTGGAATCGGCTAAATTCACCCCTTTCGTCTGTAAGTCTGCAGTTTTTAAGTTCTTTAAAATACGTGAATGTGTAGATTGCTGTCAGTACAACCCAGCTGCTTGTTCCCTGATGATTCTAATGTTCTTCGCGGAGGTGCTTCAGCTGGGTGTGCAGAAGGAAGCCCTGTATGAAGAGGCACAGCAGGGGACGGAGCGATTCCCATGTAATGACACCCTCGCAAGTGTTACAAAGTGCAATCTAGCGCTCAAGTCTCGACGGGAAATGATTATTGCATGATAACAACACTCCCTGGAGTGGCCTTATTGGTATTATAAAGAGTGTTTGTTGTGGAGAAACGTGCATTTAAAATAAAATTAAAAAATGCGGGAGGGGGCAGTGCTGGCAGTTAAGAATATTGAACAGCCACTACAGCTGAGAAGGTCATCTTTATACAGCTCTTTGGAAACGCTCCTTAGCTCGTCTCAGTCCTTTTTTCAGGCAGCATAGAAAACGACAATTTACGTGCAGATATAGTCCAGCCGTTTTCAGCACCTGCCATGAAGAAAGGAACAGACCACCTCCCCCTGCCTCCAGAGGACAATGCGCTAATTTTGTTGCCACCAACAGGCCAGCATTGGTGAATACAAATGTTCATAAAGTTTCAGTTTATGGTTCATTCTACTTCAGTAGAGGTAACTTGGATGGTATTTAAGGGCTTTGAACTGCTTAGTTTGAGTTTGTTTTGTGTAAAAAAAGGGCAGCCAAGGTGTAAAATAATGAAAATAATCTCAGAGCTAACTCGATATATACTTTTGTGCATTATGAAGCTATCCTTTATTTTATTAAACTATTGCCTAATAATTATTTGTTGGAGAGCCTTGTGCAAAACATAATTAGCATCTGTCAATAAACTGGACAGCAGTTCTCAGTCTGCACAGGCAAATCAAAACGCCTGAGAAGCATGAATTTAGAAAAAAATAGAAGTGCTTTGTTTTAATCATTTTTCCTTGGAACTTCTGGTAGGCTTAACTAGATTTTAAAGTAACAATTAAATGGGCCTATCTACTAGGCATGCATACCAAAGGCATGCATCTCTTTGCACAGGAGAAACAGTTTGTTCTGTGCCAGCAATATTGCTATAGCATAGTTATTATTTGGGCTTCAACATTTAATTGATTCATCAATTAGATTAAGTGCTGAAAGGAACCTTTTGGTGTATTAAAAAGGTGGCCCAATTATTGAGGCAGCAGATTTTTTTTTATATGTGTACTTTTTAATTAATTGATTGATTGATTTAGTTACATTTATACGCTGCCTGTCTTCCATCTTGGAACTCAAGGCGGTATACATGGGGTTCCCCAGGCAGCCTCCAATCCCCGCACTGACTAACTCTAGACCTGCTTAGGTGGCTACATCATGTACCGTTCCCTAAAATTGCTCTTGGCAAGCACAATCTTTTAACCAAATGCTGGTTACACATGTCGCAGCAGGCATAATTTTAGGAGAGGCATTTCCTTCTGTGTGAGAGAGAAGTTTCGGGGAGAGGGGGGTCCCTCTTCCAAAAATGCTGCCTGCTACAAAAGACACATGCATCAAATAAAAGCAAAAGTATGTTTTTAGCTTCAGAATTATTGTGTTTATTCATCTGCAAATATTAGTTGATGAATTGATTCGTTAACTAAAATCCATACAGTTAATTTAATCCAGAGGCAGCCTGAGTGGTGATGTATGAAACCACCTTGCCAGTGTCTGCCCATTAGATTACAGTCATTCTCCAGATAACTTGCTGCCTCCTGTAACTTGAACCCTTTCTATGAGTTGCAGGCTCTGTGGTCTGTTAATTTTTGCCCCCCCTCCCACAATGCTGGAAACAGCTGCTCTGTTGCAGTGCATGCAGCCTGAACCTGCCTACTGATAGCTCCCCTCATTACTCATCCACCCTTTTTGGGGGGGGTACTAAAACTGCAGCTGTCTTTTACCAAGTTTCCTGGATTAAGTCCTGCTGAGTTCAATGGGGCTTACTTTTGAGTAGATGTATATATGAGCTGTAAGAACTGCTTTTGTGTGTACTTGATACCAGGACGAATGCATTTACTGACAAGAGGAGTGGTGATAAATGCTGTACTGAGAAGAACCTGAAAACATCAGTTGATGTTCCAGCTCAATGGTAGGCAACTTTTTCGGGTCCATGAGCACACTTGCCTTCTTTTTTTTTCATGCCTGATGGTGCATTTGCCTCATAGTCATTTGCGTCTCTCTTTTCTTGCACCCACTTGCTGGGATTCTCTCTTTTCTTGTTACCGCCTCCAGATTTCTTTTTCACTTGCCCACCGCCTGTTCGTTCTTCTAGCTATTTTGGCCAACTGGAATATTTCAGCAAGTGCACTTACGTTTATTGCAGGGGTACCCAACACAGTGCTCACAAGTGCCATAGCACCCATGGACACCTCCAATGGTGCCCACGAGTGGGTTGCTAATGTGGTGCTGATAGGCACCCAAATTTTTTGATTTTGATTTTTTAAATCCATTTTTTTAAATATACATACAGGGATCTGCATGAAATACACACACCTTTCTAGCGATTATACATGGGGCGCAACAAAAGTGGCCAACTATACAAATAAGTATTGATTTGAAGGTGATGCCTACATGCCACTCTTTCAAATATTGAAAGCATTGTAAGGTCCTCAATTCATTGCATTATAGGAGATGGATGTTTATCCTTCCAATGTTGTAATATCAGTTTTCTACCTGTCAAAAGGGTGCAGAGAATCCATTTATGCTGGCCATTTGTTAATTTATGCTGTTTAACATTCACATGAAACCGCTGGGAGAGATCATCCGGAGGCATGGGGCGGGGTGCTATCAATACGCTGATGACACCCAAATATATTTCTCTATGCCTTTGACAACATTGTCAGCTAAGGATAGTGTGTCTCCTCTGAATGAATGCTTGGAGGCGGTAATGGGCTGGATGAGGAAAAACAAACTGAAGCTGAATCCAGACAAGACGGAGGTGCTTGCTGTCAAAGGCCCCAACCTGGGTTTGGAGGTGTGTCAACCAGTTCTGGATGGGGTTACACCCCCCCTGAAAGATTGTGTTCGCAGCTTGGGGGTACTCCTGGATCCGTCGCTCCAAATGACAGCTCAGATTGATGCGACGGCCAGGAGTGCCTACTATCAGCTTCGGCTGATACGCCAGCTGCACCCCTTCCTAGAGTTGGAAGACCTAAAGACGGTAGTGCACACGCTGGTAACTTCGAGGCTTGACTTCTGCAATGCGCTGTACGTAGGGCTACCTTTGTGCCTAGTCCGGAAACTTCAACTTGTTCAAAATATGGCAGCCAGGTTGGTCACCGATACACCTAGGGGTGACCACATTACACCAGTTTTAAAATCGCTTCATTGGCTGCCAATCAGTTTCCGGGCGAAGTATAAAGTGTTGGTTATTACCTTTAAAGCCCTACATGGTTTGGGTCCAGGTTACCTGCGGGATCACCGTCTCCCGTACAATCCGCCCCGCACACTTAGGTCCTCTGGGAAGAACTTACTCAAGTCAGCCGGAACTAGGCTGATGAGTGTTACCCAGAGGACCTTCTCTTCCATCGCTCCCAGACTATGGAATGGTCTGCCGGAGGAGATTAGACAAATTAGCAGTCTTCATGAATTTAAGAGAGTCATGAAGACTGCTCTCTTCCGGCAGGCCTATCCAGATGAATTTTAAGATGTTTTTAATGATGTATTTTTTCTTGTTTTTTTAAATTTTAACTGTTTGTGATTCTTGTGTTTTATATTGTTGTTGTTCCCCGCCTCGATCCGGAGGGAGAGGTGGGTTATAAATTATTTTATAACCCTATTATTATTATTATTGTTATTATTATTATTTTCCACGAAGCAGCTAAATAATTTCAAAGAGTGTGCACATCAGTGAATATTAGAGACTATTGCAGTACAACATTGCCAAAACATAGCTTTAAAAGAAGCATTAGCAGTGTTGTGCTGGCAGCAATTAGCTGAATTAGATAATTTCTTATTATAGAGACACTGTGGTGTCCAATAGGCATAAAGCAAAAGTTTTTGTTCAATAAGTCGCATCCTAGGATCCACTGACTAGACATTTGTGGTTTTGCCCACAGCAATATTTCAAATTCCCAAATGGGTTGGGGACCTCTGGTTTATTGGAACTCCATTGAGATCATTGTTAACATTCTTGTGGATGTTGAAGAAGTAGTGTACCCCCCTGATCTCCATAATGCCTGATCTCAGTAAAAATTGGTGCCATTTTTATTGCAGTAGAAAATGAACTAATAATTTAAATGAACTAATAATTCAGTGGAGAGAGCTCTTCTACAGCCACAGTTCACAACCCCTCTAGACTGACTGCACAAACTCGACTGTATTCCAGTGCCAACAGAAGGTGCCAATTGCTAGAAACCCCCTGGCATATCTGGGAGTAGAAATGCTATATATTCAAGCTGCTATGCAACAACTACTTCTGGAAGGCAGGTTGGGGAAGCCTGAGCTTCGTTACCTGCATTGGCCGGAGCTCAGGTTTCCAAAATTGCATTCAAACATGGGGAAATGATGCATTCAAATGACTTTTTTGTATGAGATCAAAGGATTTTAGAACAGCTGCTTTTTTCCTGCCCAAGAAACTTTTTTTAAATGGCTAAACTAATCTTACAGTAGGGTTACACAATGTCTATATAAATAACTTATAATAATAATCGCTTCCAACAGTTATCTTTATTCCCTGGTGTTATTCTATTCTAGTTGCAGCAAAGGACAATTCCTTAGCCAATCTCTCCTCCCAAAACTTTTTTTTTAAAAAACCTGCTGCATCCTTTTAAAATTCACAAACACCATGAGGAAATAAAACCCATTTATCTCCAGATAGCAGCCTTCCACTGTTTCTCATTTTATAGGATTGCCCATTAAATGGCTGATTAGTTCGGTGTCTTTTATAAATATTTCAAGAGTTGCAATCTCTTTCCAAAGGTTTGCAGAGATTTGTGTCCAGCTTCTATTATCTGTAGTACTTCACTTGATTGTTTTTATGGCTGAGCTTCCTATTCATTTCATTTATCCCAAGCCTAACTTGCATGCGTATGGATTTGCTAAGGTTTTCAAGCCATCTTAAAATGGCATTCATGTTGATATGATGTGTATTGGAGGAGATACTTCACTGTACATAATCACTTTAGGGTTTTTATGCCCTTCTTTTGTCATCTCTTCTTCCACCATATTTCTTGTTCTGGTCCTTCAAATGGTCACATGACAACTGGCACACTGTTTCATGCTATTTTGATTTTTTTAAAAAAGCAATTATAAGAAATTATATTTTCCTCTCATGAAAAGAATCCCAGAAGCTGTCAGTAACAACAGAAACAAGGGGCCATAGCTCAGTGGTAGAGGACCTGCTTTGCATTCAGAAGGTCCCGGGTTCAATCCTCAGCGTCTCCAGGTAGGCTAGGAAGTAGGGCTGTGTACTGCCTCGGGTCCAAATACAGATTCTGAACTGAAGCAGGCCGATTTGGCCCACCTCTGTCCAAATCTCAAGTGGATCCACAACATCTGACCCACTTCGGATGTCTGGATCTCGCTTCAGACCTGGAACTGAAGTGGATCTGACTGGGCACAAAATGGCCTGAAGCAGATCAGGGCCAATTTGGAAGCTCTGAACCTGCCTCCAAAGTGGATCGTTGGCTCCCTGTTTAGCTCTACTAGGAAGGAATCTTGCCTGAAACCCTGGAGAACTGCTGCCAATCAATATCAACAATATTGGGCTAGATGGGCTAATCGTCTGATTCAGTATAAGGCAGCTTCTTATGTACCTGTGTCCATATTAGTTTACAGAATTAACAGGTCATTACAATCTTTAAAAAGTCACTTACTTGATCCACAGTTCTGGAATGCTTCTATTAGGACCAACCAAAATGTCACAAAACTGTGTTAGCTTTTAAGTCCTATAGAATTCTTCATCTGGGTAGGTAGTACAAAAAGCAGAGGTTGGAGGAAGAAATCTCCATATTGGGGCTGCCTTTGAAGATGAGCCAGAAACCTGTTGGGGATCAGACGGTCACATATTACACTAATTCCATACCAGTGGCATTTCTTGCCAAGGCTCAATTGAAAGAGCTGGTTTTGGCCTTTAAAGACCAAAATGGTTTGGGGCCAAGTATTTGAAGAAACACCTGCAACCCTATGAACCTGCATATGCTTTAAGTTCAGTATTAGAGGGTACACCTTTAAGATCAGATAGACTGGCGGGAAAGGATCTTCTCAGCACTGGCCCCTACCTTATCGAATTCCAAGGCACCTGCGGGTGACCCTCTCAGTTGTGGCTTTGAAAATGCACCTGTTTGGGATAGCTTTAAATTGATGTGTTTTATTGGTCATGTTGTGTTTTACTGGTCATGTTTTATCACTATGTATCACTATGTATCACTATGTATCACTATCACTATGTATTATTGACTTTTTAAAACATTTAATATATTATTGTTCTCTGCCTTGGGTAGACTTGTTCTGGAAAGACAGCTTATAAATATTTAAGTAAAAATACATAAAAACAAAATATGTTTCTTTCAATATCACAAAAAAATTGTTTTTGAATAGAAGTACAATTTGGCTACAGCGCTTTGGTTGGAGTAGCCTGGTGGAAGAAGTCAATTTGTCTGAGCATCAGTCTCCTGCCCATAGAGTGAGGATAATACTGACCTGCATACCACACTTGTCCTAAAGAGTAATGTGGAAATCTTGTTCCCCACCTGAGCGTGTAACACAAGGATGGGGAGCCTCCACCCATGGGGGCCTCATGTAAGCCCTCTCCTCCTTCCTGAAGCTCTAGCGAGAAGAGGAATCCCAATGGAGCTTCCCCTTAGCATGCTAGTTGCCCTCCCAATTTGGAGGGTGAGCAGTGTGCTAAGTACTTAGCCCACCCTCATGTCCTCCCCAATTGTGGGGCAGGTAAAGCCACCAGTGTGCTCTTCCAGGTGTGCTCCTCCAACTGGTTCCTCATCCAGGGACCTGGCTTTTCTCTGCACTGGAACATAGGAAGCTGCCTTATCTACTGAGTCAGGCCCTTGGTCTGTTTAGTTCAATATTATCATCACTGACTGGCAGCAATGGCTCTCCAGGGTTTCAGGCATGAGTTTTTCCTGCCCTACCTGGAGAAGGCAGGGATTGAACGTGGGACCTTCTGCATGCAAAGCAGGGGCTCCATCACACTGAGCTATGGTCAGGGGAAGCCCTCATGCAGAGAAACCAGATCCCTGACTAAGGTTACAACTGGAAGAACTCCACCCAGCATTTTAGCCAGGGACTAGATCATAGGATCATAGAATAGTAGAGTTGGAAGGCCATCGAGTCCAACTCCCTGCTCAATGCAGGAATCTACCTCAAAACATCCCTGACAGATGGTTGTCCAGCTGCCTCTTGAATGCCTCTAATGTGGGAGAGTCCACAACCTCCTGAGGTAATTGGTTCTGTTGTTGTATTGTTCTAACAGTCAGGAAGTTTTTCCTGATGTCCAGCTGGAATCTGGCTTCCTGTAACTTGAGCCCATTATTCCGTGTCCTGCATTCTGGGTTGATCGAGAAGAGATCCTGGCCCTCCTCTGTGTGACAACCTTTCAGGGGGCATGATCCGACATTAGGGGGAATGACTCCATCCCTGACATCATTGGGCCCCTTTTGTAACACAAAATAAGTAAAAATGATTATGATAATTACAATTTTATCCAATGTAGCATTAGCAGCATATGACCTGAACTGTTTGGATCTATCTTGGCTGTGCACACTCAGAACCAACAGAAGCTCTGAAGATGGAGATTAGAGGGAAACAGGGCTTTTTTGTGTGTGTGTGGCAATCTCCCTATCATTCCCCACCACAGTGTATTAATCAATGCCAATAGACCCCATTGCTCTTAGTGCGGTCAATGTTTATAGCTCTAACTATCCTAGCAAGGACATAAATACATACATTTCATTACGCTTTTGCTGTTATTTGCTCATCATCCACCACTCTGAGATTATCATAAGTCTTGGATGGAAGCCATTAGGTTTTCAGTTTGTAGCTCCTATTAGTATCAAGCATACTGTGACAAGGTCATAAAAGCTACAAACCTCTTAGATTGAGATACAGCTATTAGTTAGTATTGGTCATTTTCTTACCATTGACATAATAGCAAATCACATCTCGGTGATTGTGTGTGTGTATGAATGTAATCTTCCTCCCTTATGATAAAACCTTCTTCTATGCATGAGTTAAAATAACATTTGGCTTTGCGAGTACAGCAAAGTATCTAGCCGACAGTGTGGCTTATAGATGTTTAGCATGTAAACTCACTGGCGCATTCGAACAGAACGAGGAAAACCATTTATAGGCAGCAGCAATGATTTCAAGTTGGACCTTTGGTGCTTCTGAGCTTGGGGTTACCATAGTGTAGGGTGACCAGATAAAATCCAGGTCAGGGCTCATGTAACTTTAACAGTTGTAGAAAAACGGGAATTTCAGCCAGTGTCATTTGTATGCAATTAGTTTCTGGTGAAATTCCCTCTTCATCACAACAGTTAAAGTTGCAGGGGCCCTGCCTTCTTTTGTATATGGTCACTCTAGTATAGTGCCTGCATCTTTAACTGTTGTGATGAAGAGGGAATTTCACCAGGAACTAATTGCATACAAATGACACTGGCTGAAATTCCCTTTTCTCTACAACTGTTAAAGTTACATGAGCCCTGACCTGGATTTTATCTGGTCACCCTACCATAATGGGGAATGATCTCCATACCATTTTTCTACCTTGCCAGCAGAGTATAGAAATACTGGACACCCTCCTTTGGGATGTATATTTTTCACTTGTGAAAAATGGGGTGCGGGGGGAGGGGGAAGAATCCTGTAAGAAAAAATTGCCATACTAACTTGATCTGAGTCCATATTACCACAAGGGGTTCCTTTAGTTGGGGGAGGGGTTCAGAAAAGGAAGCCATATAATGATGGCCTCTCGATTTGGGAAATTGCATTGTTTTTTTGGCCCATTTCATGTCCTATTTGTCTTAAGCATTTCCTTCCATGATCACTTTGTTTGGAGGGGGTGGAGGTGGGGCATTTTCCCTATGGGATTGGGCTGCAAATAGTAGGGTGACCATATGAAAAGGAGGGCAAGGCTCCTGCAGCTTTAACTGTTGTGATGAAGAGGGAATTTCACCAGATGCTGCAGGCCTACAAATGACACTTGCTGAAATTCCCTTTTCTATGCAACTGTTAAGAAGCCCTGTACTCCTTTCCATATGGTCACCCTAGCAAATTGGCAATCAGACTCCCAAACCAGAACTGTCCTGAATCAGTGACTACTTGTGGGTTTGGGGACTTCCATACACATATGGTATCTCCTTGGTTTCCATATTTTCCTATTAATTTAATTGCTTTGTGCACACATTGCTGCCATTAAAGTGGAAGTGGAAGACCTCATGCGCAAGAGAGGTTGTATGCCCCTGTGCATTGGTGTCTTTAGAGAAGGGGTACGCAATCTTTGGCCACTTCCAGTGCTGCCCATGAAACTGTGGGGATCCCAGCCAGTGTTTCCCTTGTTAGCACTAGCTAGGGAAAGCCTGGGATTTACTTGATGAACAGTAGCAAGGGAAGTCTTTCGTTCATCTCCAATCCTAGCACTAATTAGGGAAAGCCTTGTCTGGGGGCAAGGTTGGGGGACTATGTGTATGTATCTGGGGCTTTGCTGGTCTTGTGCCCGTAATATTTTTTTTTACTTTACTTATGTATGTGGGGCGGGGGGAATGTGAACGTGTGTGTTAGCCTGGGAGTGTGCATGAATGTGTGCATGTGCGTATACATGTATCTGCCTGTACGTGCACATGCATGCCTGTATATGCAGCTGCGCAGCCCCTGGCATCCTGGCAGGCACCTGATCCAGCTCCTGGGACCGAAAAGGTTGTGCATCCCTGATTTGGAGCGTCTTTGCTTGTGCTGTCAGGATTTGTGCTAATTCTGATGATAGCTTAACCTGGGATTTCATGAGACAAAATGATCAGTTATCATTATTAGCACCATTAATGCACATCAGTTTGTCTCTAAAACCTGAACTACCTGATACTGTGTTTTGCACCATCTGGAATGAAGTGGACATTTTTGTTTTAATGGTAATAAGAAGGCTGCATGGAAATTAGTATTTATCTTATCCAGGGCGTCTAGCTGAGACAACCGTCTTATGCCCACCAATGAGGGGGACGGGACACACACATATGCTTTGAATTTGAAAGGTGCCTTTGATTCCACTTTGAGCAGCCCAATACACTAGTCATGCTCATGTGGGGGGGGGGGGGGAGGAGGGTAGTGGCTGGCACAGAGCCTCGTGTTTTGAACATGTTGTGAGAATGATAATGATTGCAAATATCAGGGAGTGTAGAATAGTTGTTTTTAAATGGCAAGGTAGAAAAATGGTATGGAGATCATTCCCCTCTATGGTAGGGTGACCAGATAAAATCCAGGTCAGGGCTCATGTAACTTTAACAGTTGTAGAGAAAAGGGAATTTCAGCCAGAGTCATTTGTATGCAATTAGTTAAATCTGTTTTTATGCTTTTTATAGTATTAAATTTTGTATATCGGTTTTTAATGTTCATTGTTTTTAATCTTTGTAAACCGCCCAGAGAGCTTCAGCTATGGGGTGGTATATAAATGTAAATAATAATAATAATAATAATAATAATAATAATAATAATAGTAATAATAATAAGCAAAGAAGAAAACCAAGCACACACATTTTAAGATCGGGACTTGTTCTCATGACTCACTATTTAGCAAGTGCAGTTTTTTATTCCGCCCCTGCTGCCTTCCAAGCTCACCAGCCTCTGTAAAGATCAGAATTCAGTGAGGATCAGTTTGCAGAACGTCACAACAACAACAACAACAACAACAACAACAACAACAACAATATACATACTCACCCGAAACAATCTTGGAAAACGCAGATCACAACATATACTGGGATAGTACAAGGAAAAGGAAGAGGAAAAGAGAGAGAAATATATACCACTGTCTATGGAAGTTAAAGAACTGTGGCAACAGGAAAAGATCACAATTATTCCATTAGTCACATCAGTCACTTGTATCACATCAAAAAACTATACAGAAAAACTTCAGAAACTGGGCCTACCAGACTACATCCACACCAACATCCAGAAAGTGGTCATATTTAAAACATGTTCAATAGTCAGGAAATTTCTGAATCAGTAAAAGGTAGCATGTTTTGGCAAAGCCTGTCATGTTTATCTAGAAAAAAACACAACGAGTGAGAAAAGAGGGACAATAATAATTTTGTTGTTATTTACATTTATTATTGTTCGTAGGCTAATCCGGTTTGACTCCTGCCCATGGTAGAATATGCACACAACTGCCTTGCAGGGGTTGACATAGTTGGGAAGATATTACAGGCTGAGTAGAAACTGGCTGCTTGAAACTCTTGGAGACCCGTCAACTGTCTGCTGAAGTGGACTATAGCTTTACAGTGGCTTATTGCCTTCATTGGGCCTTGTATCTCTCATTCCATTCAAAGAGTCTTATAAACTGTGTAGCTGCCTTGAGTGCCTTCTTTTGGTAGAAAGGCGGGATACAAATCAAATAAATCAACAGTGTCAGAGCTACTTCAGGCAAAATGATTAGCAACACAGATGGGAACTGTGGGAGGAAGGCAATAGGTGCTCCATAACATGTGGCAGACCATGAGTCAAAGCAGGAGGCCACGGAGGTTGGTGGGCACACATTCACTCATGGCCTTAAGAAACACTGCCAAATGTCTCCGTTAATATGCTACTCCATGTAGAATTGGGGATCCCTGCATGAGAACAGATATCAAGAAAGACTCTGCGACCCTAATTTAAAGAACAATTCATATTATGGCACCCATACTCTGACCTGACAGCCAGGTTGTATATCTGTAAAGACCCCTTTTCCAGTCAGTTCTTCTCTATATAGATGCAGAGCTCTTATGTGTGTTCGTTTTTCTATTTACCTCAAAAGAGAGGGAAGTTCCACACATCCCTGGAGCTGATTACTCCATTAAAGTCTTTGCATGGAAAGGTGCTCCTTGACACCACCCAATCAGAAATTCAGTCTTTTTAGGGAAATGTTGGATTGGGGTACTAAAGTGCAACCACGATAGATTATAATTGAAATTACGCATGGTCAAATCAGAGACTGACTTTTAACATTTTACATCAACGAAGGGAGCAAATTGGTGGTTAATTCAAGACCTCTGAAAGGTTTGCTGTGCAGCTGAAAGCAAGGATAGCTATTCACATATTTCTCCTGAGTGTATGATTTCATTCAAGTCAGTCAGTTGGCTCAGTGTAGTGATGGTTGCTGCGTTGGCCTCTTTTGTGGCCAACGTCTATGGCTTTTTGGTACTCTTTGGTCTGCGTGAGTAACGTACTCAAGCTATATGTGACAAGTGACTTGAGTCAATGTGCAATACATTATGTAAAATAGTCCTTTGATATATTCATTTTCATGTAGACTTCACACTGTTTTGTCTGTTTCTTTAGTTGGGGGTGCTGACAACCTCCTCTGAACTTCTCAGAGTTATCCAGTTAAAAGGGAGATAACTGCTAAATTGGTCCGTCATGTTCACGAATACCTCTTTTGCCCTGTTTGCTTTTCATTAAGATACTGAAAATGCAATGAAAATAAATGAAAATATTCTTTTTGATGTTATCAGGCTTTCTTTCCACTACCTTCTGCAAATGCTTATTTGGAGCTTTAAGTAGTATGTAACTAAATGTCATATCAACTTAGGGTTTATTTCTCATCTTGTTCCAGGATATTCCAAAGAGAAGTAGAAAGGGAAGAATTTAATTTAAAAGAACTTCTGTGTATTCTGTTTTACAGCTGTACTACAGGCTTATATAATGTTAAGTGGTTTCTTGTCTATCCTGGTTAGTGTGTGACTTGTCTATCCTGTTAAGTGGTGACTTGTCTATCCTGGTTAGTGTGTGGCAGTTTCTGCAATCCTGGCTTCAGAGACAGACATTAAATGAGGGGTATTGAACCTCAGGCCCGCAGGCCAAATCGTACATGCCTGAGGTCTCAATTTGGTCCTCTGGAATTCCCCAGATGGCCATGCATAGTCCTGTGACCTAACCATAGCCATTTGGTCATTCATTAGCTTTTGCATGGATTTCTCTCCATTCTAAAAGGTTGAAATGGTTCTCCTATAACTTAGTTACAGGCAGTAAGAGTGTTAAGGTAAAATGATGCTGGGATTTTTGGCACTGTCCCATTTGTCTTTGGCCCCTCCCAAGTTCCCTTCATCCCCACTCACCACTGGAATGCAGCCCCCGAGAGCTTCTCCAAAATTGAATTCAGCTTTCAGGCTGAAAGAGGTTCAACACCCCTGTTTTTTATACATCAGGACAGAACTCTCAACACCCTTTCCAGGTTCCTGTGTCTTTCCATGCAAACTGGAGCTGGAAAGGGGCTTCCATAGCATGGCAGAAACATTGTTCTGATGCAAACGAGGCATGCAGCCATGAGATTGATGGTGATTATGCTTCACCCTTAGATTAGGTTCTCTTTGCAGGGATTGGTCTAGAGGGAAACTCCCCATCGGTTTTGAGTCTGAAAGTTGTGTCCTATGATGGGTCTGCACATCATATCCTTGGATCAGTATTTCACCCCAGGAATAGGCAAGTTTCATGTTTTTTTCTCCCCTAGATGTGGGCAGAAACTCTGGATTTTGCTCTTGTGCTCCGCACCTTGGGTAGCTCCTTTAGAGTTCTGATTGGTTCTGACTGAAACCCAGAGTAGATTCACCACTCGAATGACATTGGGTTTAGGACTTTTTGTTTATCTGTTCTTGTCAATCTTTGAAACATATACAGGACCATGTCTCCTCATCTCGATGTATGTAACCAACCACTGTGCTAAGTGCTTTAAAATGTGGTCTTCTCTAGAACTTGCTTCTCTCTGACTCACAGTTATTAAACAATTTTAGTTAGATTTGCCTTTTGTGAAGCCATTGTCCAGGGCCTCCCATGATAACAAAGGCTCCCTAAGCTGAAGGATGGCTTATCAAAACACTCAAAGCCAGCTCTCCTGCTGGAAGACAATAGAGTCCTTCCCTAGTCACCAGTCTTGCTGTGACACCTGTGAGGCCCACTTTTCCAATATGGTCAAGTATTTATTCGGAGGCAAGGTCACAGAGAGTTTAATTTGACAGAGGCCCTCTTTCCCTGCTCGGAATGGGGCTCCCCGTTGCAAGATCCTACAGTGGTTCAGTACATAAAGCGGGCTAACTTGTCAAAAGGGTTATTTAAAACGCCTTTCCACTGATTGTTCATCTAAAAGCATGCAGAGAACAGTTGTCAAGCAGCCCAATTTGTCATGGAGTGGTGCTGACACACCAGAAACTGTTTCATACCTATTTACCATAAGAATTAAGCAGTACCTCCACTTTCAGCTCAGTTTGTATTCAATTGGAAGATACTTTCTTGGCCCCCAAGATGTAGTGTTATTGCATTTTTTTATGGGGATATACAGAGAGAGAGAGAGAGAGAGAGAGAGAGAGAGAGAGGGAGAGAGGGAGGGAGGGAGGGAGGGAGGGAGGGCTTGGTCCTGCCCACTTCTGGTTCTAGCCTTACCCACCACTGGCATACTTCCCAGCCACTACTGGCATGTGGCCTCCTGACACATCACCACATGTGGAATACAGACCTAAGGGTTAGTTACTGGCAAACAGAGCTTTAAGCTAAAGTATCCTGATCTTTTGATATTTTGGTCAAGCCCCTTTTGCCTTTGTTCAACACCCCTGATGTACAAGAAAAGTTGTGGTTGATTTTGAGTGCAAAAGTGGCAGCTGCTGGAAGGAGTGAGCACCAGGCCTTCTTCTCGGCTCCAAATTGCCCCCTTCCACAGGTGCACAGTAGCCATTGGGTTTCACATGCAACATGTCTTTCTACCATTAGTAAACAAAATCTTTTCTTTTTTGATGACCTCCCCCCTTGTTTCAAAAGGATGGTTCATGTGTGTGTTTCCTTTTGCTTGATCCTGTAAGTGCCTTTTCAGAATGAAGTGAAGCGGTGCAATTTAAAAGTCTGCATCTTAGGAATTTGTGTTGCAACAACAAAACTGTTGATTAGCTTCTTTCACTAGGGTGTGTAAGAAACATGACTTACAAAGGAAACAGAACAGCCAATCTTCTGTCATTTCTGTTGCAAGGAATTTAAATTTAATCAAATCTGTAGGATTAAGATAGGAGGGAAAGGAAGGAATTACACCGTTCCAATCTCTGTTATCACCTTTTTGTTTGAGAGTGTCTTTTCTTAATTAGTTTGTGTTCCAGACAGATCCTCTGCACAAGGGATCGGCTGAAAACAAAATAAGAGAGGGAGTTTAAACTGCTGATGGTTTGCTTTTGTGTGGCTTCCAGGCATTTGAGCAATTTTGCTAACAAGTATCCTGTAACCTATTTCCAAAGGCCACAGGCAGATAATTATATTTGGTTTAATTTACATACTTTTAGTTTATAATCCTAATTAGTTCTTCAGCCACTAGTCCCTAGGCGAGATGTAGGCCTGCTTACCTCTTGTATGTGATCCCTAATATGTGAGAATTCGGGTTTCAATTTAAAAGGGCAGGCTGGGGCGGTGGAGCAATGTGAGAACCAAGCATAAGATTATGCTTTTAGGTCTAGTTTAGGACTTTCTCATTTCATTTTGCAATTCAGTAGGGTGATGGTTGTAAAGCTTGCGTCAGTTAAAATAAATTTAAAAAGCCTCACCGCAGACTGCTCTGCTTATTTCCAGAAATGGTCATTTTCTGCAATTTACAGTGTAATCCTATGCATGCCTACTCAGAAATAAATTCCACTGAGTTCACTATTCCCTGATAAAAGTGTGTCTTGGATTGCTTAAATGGTACAGTAGGGGGAACTATACTTTTTATTATCCAGCTCCAGCCCCATACATGCTTATATAACACAGATATTTGATCACACTCTCTCAAATAAATGTGCAGCGTATTACCTCATACACAAACATGCATGTGTAAATACAGAGAAATTTACACACATGCGCCCACACCCTTTCCCCCTTCTCTGCTTTAGCTTTTCCTAAGACCTCCTTCAGAAGATATACAAAAAGAGGGTGTTCTGCATGTAGGGACGTATGAGAAAATTGTTCAACTGAAATGCAGACCCCCAAAACAATTTGTGGTCCAAGTCCATAAATTTCTGAGTTTGTGGTGTGATTTTCTTTTTTTTAAATTTTATTTTATAATAATTTTATTTCAGCTCTTAACTACAATTATACCATTCTTTTCCATTCTTTATACACCAAGTGCACCCCTCACCAGGACCAATTCTTCTTCAATACATTTTCCAAAATTGTGATATTTCTTGCACAGGTTTGTGTCCTTTCCCTCTCAACAATACATGCTCTAAAAATAATTTCCATATATTTTCAAATTCATTTCTATTACATCTTCCGTTTTCTACTTTAATATTACATGTTAGTTTGTCATTAATAGCAATATCCCATACCTCTTTATACCACTCAACCATTTGATAGTTATCCTTCATCTTCCATTTCCTTGCTATTATTAATCTTGCTGCAGTACATAGTAATTAAATCCTTAGTATTCTGATTTTGTGTGATTTTGTGTGATTTTCTGAACAAAAAAGATGCATATATCTGAAAAAATGTCCATATGATGTTCATTTGGGCAAATGTGCACAAAAATATGCAAATTCTTTCATGCATTAAAAAAAAACAACAAGCAAAAGCAAAGCTTGCAATCTGGTATTGACATGACTTGGAAGGAGATTTGAGAGGGAATTCGGAGAGGCTTAAAAAGCTTGGGTTTTGCTGATTCGCACATCCCGGCTTCCAGTGCTGCTGGTAGCTACCGTATTTTCCGGCGTATAAGACGACTTTTTAACCCTGGAAAATCGTCTCTAAAGTCGGGGGTCGTCTTATACGCCGGGTATAGGATGGACATCACCCGGCGTGCTACTCTAGAGCAGGCCACAAAGCCCGCTGGCAGTAGCCGCTGGCGCCGGACGGGAGCGGGCGTCCTGGAAAGGTAAGGGCCCCCCTCCTCCCCTCCGTGCGCCCCCCTCCCCTCTGCGCGCCCCCTCCTTACCTTTCCGGGACGCCCACTCCCGTCCGGCGCCGGCGGCTACTACCAGCGGGCTTTGCGGCCTGCTCTAGAGTAGCGCGCCACCCGGCATGCTACTCTAGAGCAGGCCGCAAAGCCTGCTGGCAGTAGCTGCCGGCGCCGGACGGGAGTCCCGGAAAGGTAAGGAGTGGGCGCGCGGAGGGGAGGAGCAAGCAAGCCCAGCAAGGAAGAAGAGGGGAAAGGCAGGTGCCACACGGCCTGGCCCAAAGGAGGGGGAGAACCGGGGAAGGGGGCAGCAGCGTCCTGGGGGTCAGCCGGTTGAACATCCCCCTCCCAGGACACTGGGGGGAGCCAAGCGGGCCCAGAGGGATTCCGTGGCTCCCTGCCGCCCAGGTTGGGGCTGTTCTCATAGGCCACGTCCAGAGAGACAGAGAGCAGCACGGCTCCCGTCTGCCTGCCTGGCCCACCCACCCTCGTTGGCCCACTCACGTTCTCGTTGTCGAAGGAAAACTTCTCGTTCCCGCCCGAGCCTTGCCAGGCCACCTGGGGAGGAGGAGCAGGCAGCGCACTTGAGCTCAAGGCCAGCCATGTCAGGCTCACCCCCTCCCTTGGAGCGCCTCACCAGCCGTGCAGCTCCCACAGGCCCCGGAGCCCCACGGCCCCTCCCTCAAGGCGTGCAAGGCGGCCGGCCAACCCCTCCCCGGCGAAGTCGCGCTAAGCGCCAGGCCAGGCTCCAACTTGCGGTCTCTGAAACAGCTGCAGTTTGCAAAGAGACCAGAGTGCTGGGCAAGGGGGGGGCAGGGAAGGGGAGGGCCGTGAACTGCCCCTAGCCAGCCATGGGGGAAGGGTGGAGGCTCAAGCAATGCAGGGGGACAGAGCACAGCAATGCAGGAAAGGAGCAGGCTGCGAAATCAGGGTCCGAGTGGGAAGAGGCAGCCTTGGCCCTGGGGAGGGGAGGAGGGCGCCGAGTTCCAAGGCTAGAGAAGAGCAGAACCGAGCCAAAGGGAGGAGCGCCCGGCCCCTCAGAGGTGGTCGGGTAGCTCGGTGGGGGAGGGGCTGGGAGCTCTGGAGGGCAGCCGGGGACAACTGGGGTCTCTTGAGTCTCCACAAGCAGAACTCAGGTCACAGCAGGGAAGGTGGCTTCGGGGAGGGGGGGAGTCTTCCTGCCCCTTCAGTGCAGAGCCAGCCACACCTCAGAGGCCCCAGGCATTCTGCAGGCCGCAAAGCCCGCTGGCAGTAGCCGCCGGCGCCGGACGGGAGCGGGCGTCCCGGAAAGGTAAGGAGGGGGCGCACGGAGGGGAGGAGGAGGGGGCGCGCGGAGAGGAGGTGGGGGCGCGGGGAGGGGAGGAGGGGGCCCTTACCTTTCTGGGACGTCCGTCGGGCGCGTGGAGGGGAGGAGGGGGGCACTCTCTACAAACGAGGCATTTTTCTTCCTCCTTCCTTGCCACTGGTTGAGGGACTAGCGTGGTAGGAGCAGTCTGCCTTTTATCCTACCCCGCTAAATGTCTTCACCACTAAGCCAGTGTGAGCGGGGAAAGTAGCCCTACTTTTTTTCTCCTACTCCCAAGGTGTGCGTTCGCTATGTTCCTGTGATGAAGTGAGTCTCCCTGTGACAGACATTGTGTGTCACTGCTCTTCAGACCTCAGAGTACCCCTACTATGGTCCTGCAAACTGAATGCATGACACATGTGTATGCATACCAGCAACATTGGGGCGGTGTGTATATGCATCCCAGAAAAGCCAAATAGAGAAAAATAGCAGCTGTGATTGACCAGGGATAGGTACTAGAAGACAAGCACTGTCCCTGATAAATAGGAATAATTGCACTGTTTTATGTTTACATGTTTGATGACAAACAGCCTTATGTTTATAAGTGACAGTTTTCCTGCTAAGTACCTGCATGTCATAAGCATTTGAATTAAAATTACCATATGCTGATGTTTTTTTAATTTTTATTTGGTGTGCGTTGGAAGAGGGGTAGTGTTATACAGCGAATATATCCCAAACTCTATATTTTAACTGGAAAAGTTGGGGGCCGTCTTATACGCCCGGTCGTCTTATACGCCGGAAAATACGGTACTTTCTGAGTAGGGTGAAACCCCAGAAGAACATTTCACCAGTGCTACTCCATCTTTCTACACTTACATTTGATAGCCTTTTGGGCACAGTGCGAAGTGCTAGCCTTGTCCTATCAAGTTGTAAGTGGCTTGAGCTCTCCCAACTAAAATACAGCCTCTCCCCCTGTGTCCCAATGGGACCAGCACAACTGTCCTTTATTTGGCAAGTATAATTCCCGAGGCCATTAAAGGAAGGCCCTTTCTACACCTAAGGGTGTAGAGGGAGGGCCTGTGGACGATCCCGGACTTACCAGCTTCCCAGATCGTCCCTGTTTTTCCAAACAGGAAGCGTGACGTCCCAGCTTCCTCCCAGGCCATCGTGCCCACCATTTCCCCGCCCCCCCCAAACTGGAGGAGAGAGCGCACTTGCGCTCCAGTGTAAAAGGAAAGGGTATTTTAAAAAAACCAAAATCAGCCCCCCACCCCCCTCCCTGCCGTCCCAGGAGTGGCGAAATTGCTGCCACCCCCTCCTCTGATGGGCACAGAGCCGTGCAGTGTGGCTCTGTGCCCATTTCTGGTGCCCGCTTACTCGCAAGTAAGCGGGCACCAGGCGGGACAGGCACCCACACCTCATGCGGTCTCGGGACGTTCCCGGGACTACGGGAAGAATTGGGTTTCCCCAGAATTGGGTGATCCCTGGGAAAACCCTTGCCCGTCCATCCCCGTCCCCTGGACGCACATTTGGATGCAAAGGGACCACCCAGGGGCAATCCTACGAGAAAAGGCTGGAGTAAAAACGGACAAAGTGTTACCAGGGTAAAACTATTTCTGATGTTATTCAGCCCTTACGTGATTGATTTTAAAAATAAATAAATAGCGGGCACATGCACCCATTCAGATTGGGGCTGCAGTGGGGCCAAGGATGAATGCTGCTTTCACCCCACACCATAGTTTTGATCTGCCCCCCACCCCGCTGCTGGCCCTTATTTTTAAAAAATCACCCATGCATGGGCTAATGTAGTGAACAACATCAGCTATAGTTTGCCCCTCTGTGGATGTTCTTAAATTTGGAATTTTGTCCAAAGAACTCTCAGAATCAGAGTTTAGATGCCTTCAGGACACAATCCTATGCATGTTTAGACAGAAAAAAGTCCTATAACTCCCATGTTGGCTGGGGAATGCTGAGAGTCGTAGGACTTTCTTCTGTCTAAACTTGCATAGGATTGTACACTCATTGACTTTTGACATGTAAAGTAGTCATAAATCCATGGTGTGTGTATTTAGCAGGTTCACATGGCAAATATGACCGTGTTTAATTTGTTCAATATTTTGTCAGTCTCATGCACTTATTCTGCATTTGTCTCGTTTAGATTTTTAGAGCTAAAATTTGAAAATAAAACCCAAAACAAATAAACCATGAATCAGTGTTTTAAAAAATATTTTTCTATGGGCGCTTAGAAATAATGAGAGTAGAAAAACAATGATTGTTGGTGATTCCCTTTCGTAGTTATACTTTGAAAGCATGAGGACTAGAAACAATTAGAAATAAATAAATACATAAATAAACAAACACAATGGTTCTTACCAAGCACTTAGACCAGGCCTGCCCCATGTTCATAGTGGCTATGGAGTGTTCAAATGGCAACATTTAGCTTGTTTGCAACCTAAATCTGACCCCTTGGGCACTACAGAGCACCAAAAAGGTAAAATTTAGCTTGGGAACAAGCTAAATTTAACTGTGGTAGCACCCTGTAACACTATGGAGCGGTTTTCTGCTGAATTTCAGCAGCTTAATGGCAACTTCATCTTTTTCTTTTTCAGGAACTCCCCAGTGCCTCATTGTCTGTCGGCTGTGCTGGCGGTCCAGGGAGTGAAAATGGTCCCTGGGCTTTTGGGAAGTTGCCCACCCCTGATTTAGACAACCATCAGCATTTATGCCATTCGTTCCTATCCTAAAATAAAGTTCAGTAATCCCAGCAAATAATGCAGTCCAGCCAGATTCTTTTCAGGCCTGTTAAATTCAATATTGCTCTACAGAACAATACAAGGCTTTGTAGTGGAGGTGGAATGGATAAGGGAGAAAAGAATAACTTCAATGGATATGAAATATAAAACAATAATTTATTTTTTAAATTTCATTTTACTTGTTAATAACTAGTCATGATTTCATGAGAGCTGCTCTCAATTTCAATACATTCAAATCTACAAAGCAGACAGCTACTACAATGGGCATTTTCAAATTACACAAACGGCCTTGTAAAAACATTAGACACACATGCACATTCTTTCGAGAGGCCACCGCCTTGGCAAACTTGCTTCATAACCTTTCAGAGCTGCTGCGGACAGCGGTTTGCTTCTGCTCTTTCAAGTGATACCTACGTACGTCCTTCAGAAACCACAGAGAGAGAAAATAAAAAGTGTGTAGCTGTTAGCCAGAACCTGAAGGACTTGTGTCCATGCTATGTTTAGTGCCTAGGTGACCTCTGTCCCTGCACAGCAAGCTTTGGTGGTTGGCTGTCTCTATGGAGAGGGGGGAAACTTCTGCCCTCCAGATGTTTTGGCTACATCTCCCATCAACGTAGCCAGCATAGCTAATGGTGAGAGATGGTGAGATTTGTAGGCCAAAACAATTCGATAGCTTGTAGGCTTTATCTCAGTGACTTACCTCTGGCTACTGTTTTGAACTAGGGTTGTAGCCATCTAGGCATTTGCAGCCATCACACAGAGATTTTAACACCTACCAAACCAAACAGCCCACCCAAAGTGTATTGCGTTTGCTTGGCAACCCCACTGTTTTTCATTGTCCCAATCAGACATCCAAACCAGAATGTTTGTTGAGCACATAATGGGTCACCATATAAGGCTGATTGATGGGCTGCATTTTCAGTTTGGTTGGTCACACTTGGGGCAGGCATCGTATACCGGGAGGCAAAGCAATATGTCTGGACAACCCCAAAGACACAGCCCAGTTTGATAAATGGTTCTTGTTACTGCAAAATTATTCTATCAAGGGTTTGGTAGTTCAGCTAAAATATTGATAAAACAGCAACTTGTGCAGAAAAAAGGGCACAGTAGCAAAGATATATTGCAAAATATTGTTTTGTTAAAAATACATATTTGAAGTTGTCTTTGTGTTTCTGCATGTGTAACCTTTTTAAATATGAATATAGTTTAAAAAGATATTACCTGTGTAAGTATGATTAATATGCTTTTCCTGTTATTTAAAACACTTTATGTAAAAGGGTAACAAGTTACAAAAAAAGGTAGTATTGGTATTCCAAATAAGCTCTGTCTGTTCAGTATTGCCTTTAAAGATTTTGGGTGGATGACTGTTTCTCTCCTCTTTGAGAAAATTTGCACCCAGAGTTTGGTATTTGAATTATAAAGTCAATGGAGGTGTCTTATATACAAAAAAAAAAAAGTGTTGCCACATTCAACGAGGCAGGAATCTCTACCCCAACAGTAGGGTTTTATGTACATAGCTTTGGCACAGCAAGATTATACCGTAGTCACCGACAGGAAGGAGTTGTAAACTTTTGTGCCATCGGGTGACTTTGTGCCATGGGTTAGGAGTTCTTGGATTGTCATCCAGTTGTCAAATATCTTTTTATTCCTTTTCTTCATCATTTTTTTGTGGCTCAGTTCTATGATATTCATTTCCTTCTTTTCCTCACCCCCTTGCTGTTCCTTTAAACATTCTAACCTGCTCTGCATCATAAACTCGCGACGCTTCCTCTGCTCCTTGGCTTTCACTATATGCTGCTTCCGCTCCTCCTTACTCCAGTAACGGCCCATCTTCAGTTCGCTTATGGCATCGTCATCTGTGGTCATGCCGCTGCGCTCTTCCTTGATCTTGATGGCACGCTCTCTCAGCAACCGGTCCCTTACCGGTCTCTTAGTAATGTAGCGGGTCCCGTCACTCCTGACCTTGACTTTCCATTCCATCCTGGGTTCACTTTGGTTGGAAGAGTTCAAGTCTTTGCACATGCTCACCAGACTCATTTGGCTCTGTGCATATTCCACTGCAGACTTCTGTTGTATCAGCTGCATGTAGCTCTGGTAGTGTTGGGCATGGGCAGGAATATGGGCATGCTTATAGGGAGAGTGCTGGTACGAAGACAAGTAGGAGCCCCCTGGCTTGGGGGGTTGAGTTGGGCTTTTGCTTCCGTCATTGGCTTTCTTCTCTTTGATCTCCAGCTGCTTGCTGAGGTCACCATCTTTGGGGAGGTGTTTAGCTGTGCTGGATTCGTGACTTTCTGGGCTGGACAGCAAATTTTTCTGAGCACCTTCGGCCCCGTCGCTGCCTTGCAAATTGAGACCTTCTGCTGTCCTGCATAGAGAGTTGTCGGGGGAGATCTCCAGCGTGAGAGGTGTGCTTCGGCAACTCTCGCCGGTGTTGTAGGCGCTGGAGCTGTCCTTATCCGATTTCTCGGGGAGTTCAGTGATATCCGAGAGCTCGTGCCGGCGGACATCAATGCTTGTGTTGTAGTTGCGGAAGCCGCTGTTGTGCAGCATCCACGGCTCTCGGTACTGTTCTTTCAGCTGCTGCATCTTGTGGGCTCTCACAATGTTGAGACACTCCAGTTCGATGTTGCGCAGCTCCTCGTTCAGCATCTCCAGCTCCCTGTCCACACTTTCGTGGTCGCTTTTACTCATATCCAGAGTACTGTTGTGGTAATACAGGCCATACGGGTTGGTGGACTTCACCTGGCATTTCAGTTCCAGCAGTTCGCGAAACCTCTCGCACTCGTCCACGGGGATGCCGAGGAAGTCTGCGTCAGTGCAGTCGGCAGAAATGAACGACTCGTTGCTGAACTGCATGTCGCCGCTGCCCAGCGTGTCATGGCTGTACGTTAGCTTCTTCTGGCTTCCCAGGGTGTTTGAGGCAGTCGTGTGATCGTCGGCATTGTTCTCTTGCTCCGAGCTTTCGTCATTTCGAGTGCTTTCATCCGTACGTCCAACGCCACTGTCTTTCTCGTGTTGGTTTGATAAAATGGTTGCAGTATCTGTGGTGCCTCCATCCTCTTCGTTTTTCTTCTTCTAAAGAAAAAAAAAGTCATTGAGAAAAGGTACATCCATTAAGAAAATATGGGAAGCTACATTCGTTGAGAAATGAATG
Organism: Anniella stebbinsi; assembly: GCA_029215795.1. Lineage (NCBI taxonomy): Eukaryota > Metazoa > Chordata > Lepidosauria > Squamata > Anniellidae > Anniella > Anniella stebbinsi. Next base: position 141,540,658 of record JARDYH010000005.1, on the reverse strand, counting down.
CTTCTAATTTTGGTGTATATGAAGGTGTCTCTATTGTCTCCAGCACTGCCTTCTTTAAAGAGGATGACTGCCTAGGGACAGGCTTTTCCCATCTTTCCTCTCCTGGGACTCTGCTGCCAAGAGACAGCCAGGAGGGATGAAGGTTCCCTTTCTTGGCTCAGGACAAGGGCCTTGGTGGCAGATGGGGCTGCCTATTGTGGTTATTTCATTTTATCAAGCTGTGAGCTTGATGTGGCTGAGGTATGTTACTGCTAATAGTAACTGTTTAGAGAATTGCTTAATGCGAGTATAACATTGATATTATTGGTACTAGATATAGTTAACTGAGCTACTGGTATGCCTTACGATCCTTTAAACTGTTGATATCTTATAAATGAATTGTAATGGAGTTATTTATGTTATATTGTAATGCATTATAATTATGGCTATCGTATTTGCTTGTTCTGTGAACTGCTTTGTGCATAATGTATTTGTCAAAAACATGGTATACAAATGTATTGACTGTGATTCTGACTTAACTAAAATGTAAATAAAAATAACAGGCAAACCAGTTTTCTTCTGCCCAACTTCTATACATGGAATGGGCATGATCCATTAAGAACATCTCATATAGGACATTGATATGGGGATTCTACAGGAGACTACATTAGTACGACTTGTGTTTATTTTACTATATTTATATTCTGCCTAATAATGACAATTCTCTGCGCAGTAAAAACAAATACTTAAAATTTTTCTGATTAAGGGTCAGCAATTCCCATTTTGGTAAGATCTGCACAGTCTATTGAGATGATGACATACTATTGGATAGATTACAGAAGTACATTTTTCAAGTATTCAGAAACTATTCTTGGGCCATTATTAAAAAAGGAATCTCAAAAAAATTATTCGATGTGTAGGATATACAGGATTCCTCACAGTAACACTTGCATACTAATATCTTTCTGCTGATATCTTTCTGCTGCTGATGAGCATTGGGATCAGGGGACCTTAATTCGAAGCTCAGTGAAGGAATCAAGCCCAGTGGATGCTCTGATGTAGTTGTAGTGTGTCACAAAATAATGGGGTAGTTATGGAGGCAGGTGTGGGGGGGGGAGAAGAGAGTTAATGATACACTGTAACTTTTTGGAATAGATGGGGAAAAGATTGATTATGCAGGGTTAGGGATTCTCTTAAGGAAAGGGATTCAGTGGCAAAATTCCATATTATTAGTTAATCTACAAAGACAGGACGTTCTCTTATCAGATATACTTATGCAGAGACAACTGGTGTAATTATCATAGGAAGCTCCCAAGATGTGTAAGGTATATTTAATGTAGTTCTTAGGTAAAACTCAAGAAACAGCATGACTGTATCAAAACAACTTTGTATTCTACATGATAAAGCCTGCGATGGGTGCTGTTGTTTTTTTTCAATTGCATGCAACATCTGTATCAGTATATCAAGTGAGATCTGTCAAGAAGGCATTTGGTCCAACTATGTACAGTGGCATTTACCTGTTGAAGCATGCTGGCTGTAAACTGCATTGCTTGATGGTGCTGTTCCTCCAGCATGTCCATGTGCAAATCATCCAGAAAATCATTTCTGTCATCATCCATCCATCCTTCGTCCAGCTACAAGAACAGGGAATACAAAATAGATACATTAAATATTGTTACGGGGATGCAACCCATTCAACGAAGAACTTTTAGCAAGTGCCTTTCGGGGATCTGAGTACTTTCTGCACTACCTCTCACAACTTCAGCATAGAAGTCCTGCTGCTTTTCCCTGCTTGATGTGAATCCCAAGTACTGAAGGATAGATCCACATATATGGATTTTGTTGTTATCCCAGTTCAAAATAGAAAATTATCCCTTGCTAAATGTTTTTCAAGAATTCCCTTCACCCCCACTAATTCCTAGAAACAAATTTGTCTGTGTGATAAAGGGTATAGATGTGTGGGGACTTGTATGCATGCAGCAGTAATGTAGCGCTACTGCAAATGCATGACAGGTACAATTTTTCATTTTTAAAAGCTACATGATGTACAAGATAGGGGGACCATCACTCTGTTCTGCACTGCTAAAGCCTACAGTTGGAGTACTGTGATCTGTTCCTTTCACTCCTTCATTTTGAAGAACACAGCTAACCAAAGTTTGGAAAGAAAGTTAATAGATATGGTGAGTTGGAGGAGAGGCTGTAAAGATGCAGGATTGCATAATGGGTAGCATTATGCCTGATGGTCCATTCTGAACCCTGTGGAGTGGGATGTCAGATTGGGCCTGAGAAAATATACCAAATGAAGAGCTCCACAACGGTTGCAAAGGCGATATTTTGATTGTATTTTTAAAGGCTAGATGTTCTGAACAAATGTTTGGAATTTTTTGACTGCTGGGATGGAACTGTTGGAAGTCATTCAACAGAGAAGTTGCACCATCCCTGACAAATGTAACAGTCTTGTTTCTCTGGGTGGTTCACAAAGATTAAACCCACAGGTATAGCATAAACAAAGCACAAGTACAGCTTTTAAGGTATTTACTGGGCAACCCCAATTCCACTGTAGGTCTATGACCTCATTTGAGACCATGCATGTCTCAAAGTGTTGGCAGACATCTTTTATTTGACAGACACTTACTGACATATTCAAAAATAATTGCAATCCTGTTGTAAATATATATCATTAGATAAAGCCTTTATGCCCAAGGTCTCTGTGATTCTATTCTCAGATGGCTTTCTTTCTTAATCATTCTTAGAGGGGAAGTTCTTCCTCTGCTTTCCCTCTTTCTGTTGGGGGTCTATTGGAGATTTGTTCTCTTCTCTCTACATTGTTCTTGGGTGATTTCACTTGCCTTCAGTACCACCTTATACACTGACGACACACAGCAGTATGCCTGTATTCCAGAAATTTCTTCCTCCAACAAATTCTACATCTCCAACTGCCTATCTGATATTTCCACTTTGATGTTTCCCTGTCATCTCAAACTTCAAAGTATTCAAGAAAGGACTTATCTTTCCTCCCCTTTTGAACAGACATGGAGCCTTGATTTCATCATTAATTCCTCCTCCTCCTCCTCCTTTATTCACCATATTCAGTCTGTTGCCAAGTAACAGCGATTCTCCCTGTACAACATTACTTTTTTGCCTCACCAATGAAAACTCTAGTTCATGCCCTGGCCATCTTTTGCTTGACTACTAAAGCCTTCTTCTTTTTGGTCTTCCATTGTCTTCCAGTCCCTTCACCTCTATCCAGCATTCTGCTTCTAAAGGGTAGTATCCAACTGTGTCCTCGTGATAGCACTAATGATACTGCATTAGGGTAAGCCAATGCTTGTGCAATGTAACTGGTATTTACTATGGCAATGGGGAAAAAAAGCAGCGATTTGCTCTTGAATTTCAGCAAACTGCTTTCCCCCATTACCCTAATAGATGCTAGTTATCTTGTGTGAGCACTGGGCTATGCTAGTGCAATAACATTAGTGCTGGCACTGGGACATAGTTGGATACTACCCAAAATCACTCACTCCTCTCATTGCTTTGAGCACATGACATTCCTCCTTAACTCCCTACATTGGCTTCCTGTCCACTCCCAAATCCAGCACAAGGTCCTTGTTCCTACCTTTCAAGTCCTCAGTGGCCTTGCCCTCCCTTATCTCTCTGTTCTTCTTGTAGCCTTATACATCCCTGCCCATGACTTTTGCTCATCCAGCTCTACAACCGTCAACCATCAGAAGGCTCGCTGGTGCAATATAAACGAGAGCTCATAAAAATTAGATACAGTACCTGGAGAATTTCTGGTCTTGCTATGAGCAAGGAAACATTCTTGCTTTCTTCACTGGTAAGGAGTGCCACAGCTTCCTCTCGATTTTGTATCTCAATGCCATTAATCTGAAAGAAGAATTCCGTTGTACAGAAGTCCAAAGGAAGAGAGAGATAGTCACTCAAAAAAATGTGGGAAGTGAAGTATGTATGTAGAAAAACATGCAATGCCAAAGGTGTTTTTGACACAGATGATTAGTTTGTGCTTAGATACATATGCTTCATATGGGGCATAATCCATCAGAACCATTTGCTCCAGTCCCACTAAAATGAATGTAAGTCTCATGTCAGAGATCTTTCACGATTACCCATAAAGCCACTTACCAAAGTCAGTGCTATTTCCCCATCTCTAAAATGGGAATAATTTACCTACCACCCAAGTCACAAAGCAGCTATTTTAAATTAAAACTTTTGACAGTTAACTTTTTGTTTTAAGGGTATTCTCACATAGAGGGAGCTGTTTTTTTCATATCAGGATGAACCCCAGTTTTTAAAACTTTGCCTTGGTAGGATAAATAGTATACCTGTTCTTGACACATAAACTTTACTGCATCAAAATGTAATGTGACAATTGGGATTCACAGGGCTATTGTGAGGCTGAATAAAATAAGGATTATAAATCTCTTTTCCTGCTAGAAGTGCTATATAATGGCAAATTCAATAACATTACACCAGTGTTAAGAGACTGTTGGATTGTTCCCTTAGGTAGTTTCTCACCAACATAATGCTGTCAGGTAACACTTTGTCTTTCATGGCTGATCTATGAAAGTAAATACTAGTGCATTTGGCCTAAACTGCTAGCATCTGGCCTTCAGACATTTCACCAGAAGACTATTTGGGGGTATTTATACTGAAGGCTTTTGAAATACGATTTTCTGATTATCACTGTAGTATTACAAAATCAGTAAATGAAGAATTTGTACAAAATCTGCAGTAGTCTTTCACGGGACAGAAAAGATGCTTGAGTTATTTGCACACTCACTTGAATTATACGATCACCTTCTCTGATGCGACCATCCTTTGCAGCAATGCTGTTGGGGTCAATCTATAAAAAAAGCACAAAGTTGGCTACTTAACTGTATTTCCCTCCTCCCCTGTGTGCTTTTAATAATTAACACGTTGTTACCTTCCCAGACTGATAGCATCCATGACAAGACAGAATATAAGCCCAAATAAATAAAAATCACGGGAAACACAATGGGCAGTATCCAATGTGACCCTACCACTAAAGCACATTATGATGTGCTAGGGAAAACTACAGCACAATGCCAATAGCGTTTGCAGGTGTGTTGGGTTTTCTGGGCAAACCTGTCACACTAACAGGCTCTACTGGCATTGCATTACACATTTTGTATGATTGCATAACTTAATTTATGCTACTGGTAGTGTTGCACTGGATACTGCCAATGATTAAAATGGATTTGGTAACACCAATAGCAGATTGTCCAGAGTGGGTTGGTGGACAACTGATTGATATTAGTGAAATAAGTGATTGTATGAAAAGCTTAGTAGGGTAAAACTGAGGACTTCGTCGTGGTCCTACAGGCCAGTTCACACATTCATGTTAAATCACTCTATTGGGTGTTGACTTGTTTGTGTAAATGAGCCATTGCAGAATTTTTAAAAGCTTTGCCTTTGACTTCAGTGTTTACTATTCCCCCAAACCTCTATAAGCATGTGTCTATATCTGCCAACTTAGGATAACAATTTCAATCTTCAGGGGAGGCCCTGTTATCCATGCTGTGACTCTTTAGCTAAGGAGTCATCAAGTGTAAGTGACCAAGTGTTAAGAATTCAGGAGATACCCTAACACCTCAAGGAATCAGCTACATGGGCAAAAGTTAAACAATTTCTCTAAAACCGCAGTCAAAAGGCAGGAGTAATGTTTAAAGATATTCCATCTCACCTCGCTGATATAAATGCCAATATCATCTTCATCATCAGTTCTGTAGCACACTGTCAGCCCAAACTTGTCCTGGCTATTCACTCGATGCAAGTCTACTTCCTAGGACAAAGGAATGAGGAACTATGAACATCCATCTGTGTTTCAAAATATGTGAAAATATTTTGCTTAAATTAACTACTTTTTATGTTTAAAATGATTGCACTAGGTTAATGTACTGGGCTAGAAGAGATTATAGACACACAATCAATACTGAGGGCAACTGTGGCTCTTTCATCGATATGAAGTCATTTTGGAAATAGACTCTTTTATTGATCGCCTAGAAGAAAAATGGTGTGTCCTTTATAAAGTGGCAATACTAGAAAAGCTAAAGGAATTTACTAACTTCTGTTTTCACTGCTGTCACAGTAGGTACACATTCTCCTCATAAGCACTGTAGTATTTCTCAAGTGAGTTTTTGAGACCAAAGTCTTCCTACATGTGTAAGAACTTGCACAAAGTGACACCATTAGCTCAAAGAGATAAGAACTGATACATGAATACCAGATTCATACATTTCTATCACTGGTAGTGCTTCTTTTACTATAAGCATGTTTGAGCATTCTGGGGATTCATGCAGTGCAATTATGGAACAGACTTTGATCCAAAGACTTCAATCCTGATTCAAATTAGTCATGGCTACAATGTTAATCATGACTAGGCCCCACTGAAGGCAATGGCCAGTTTAGATCAAGAGATGAGGCCCATTACTGTGTTGTTTTCTGGCAATCTGCAAGAGGATCTCTGCTCTTTTTTCCCCACTTGGAAGGCAATAATCCTAAAAGAAAAATGTTGGTTTACAATATGCAGTTGAAAGACAAAGCATCGGGCCTCTAGGAGCTTTTCCCAAATAAGATTTTCCCCCCCCCACATGTGTTACCTATTCGGCATTTTTTCCATGGTGCTTCCACAAATTATTTCCACACACTGTGGATCTCTTCTAGTTATTGTGATCCCTTTGGGGTGGCAAAGTATGAAAGTTATGGTCCCAAAACCAATTTAGTACAAAAATCAGTTTTAGGGCTGTTCCTTTAAGTGTGTCCTACCAAAACACTGCAGGAAATATTGTGGATGGAATGAAAACAAGGTAGGATTAGGCTGACCATATGAAAAGGAGGACAGGGCTCATGTAACTTTAACAGTTGCAGAGAAAAGGGAATTTCAGCAGGCATCATTTGTATGCAATTAGTACCTGGTGAAATCCCCTCTTCATCACAACAATTAAAGTTGCAGGCACTATACTAGAGTGACCAGATACAAAAGAGGGCAGGACCCCTGCAACTTTAACTGTTGTGATGAAGAGGGAATTTCACCAGGTACGAATTGCATACAGACGATGCCGGCTGAAATTCCCTTTTCTCTACAACTGTTAAAGTTACATGAGCCCTGTCCTCCTTTTCATATGGTCAGCCTAGGTAGGATGTTATGAAGCCCATGGGAGACTATATGACTTTATTAACAAGTGACACTTCATTTTTGCCAAGGGAAATTCTTACCTAAAAGTATGCTTTCCCCACCTGTTAAGAGTATAAAGACAATGCACGTTTTGGCATAGTCTCTGGAAACATTTGTGCATTCACTTTACTTTTGCTTAAAATAATCAGTGTTACTTTCTGATGCTAGTGGACTTTTATTTATTTGTTTTATTTCTAAAATGTATAAACCACCCTCCATTTTCAAGGGATCCCAGGGCTATGTATACAACATTAAACAAACTAACAAATCCAATATAAAAACTATACCATTACAATTAAAAGACAAATGATATAGTTTCATATGCTTGGCAAGTGAAAATGTGAGAGGCCCAATTGCAACACAGAGTTAGGCATGCTTCAGCCTATTGGTTTCAATGGGTTTCATCATTCCTAACTCTGTGTTGCATTTAGGCCTGTCAGTGGAAAACAAGGATGACACACCTTCCAACATTTCATTGTTGTGAAATGAACAAGTGTTCCATGGCCTGTGAAAAAGTGGAAGTTGGGTAATGAGCTAGCCATGTGAGTAGGGTTGCCATATTCTGGATCCACAAAACTGGGACAATTTTTTTGCGGGGAGGGGGGAGGATTTTTGAAAAACCGAGCAATATGTAAAAAAGGTCTAGGGAAAAGAAGAAAGCGATCTAAGCTTTAGTTATCTAAGCGCAATCCTATGCTTGTCTACTCAGAAATAAATTCTTTGGAGTTAAATAGGACTTATTCCCAGGTAAGTATGTATAGGATTGCAGCCTAAAGTACTTAAGCATCTGCAAATAAATAATAGGCAAAGAACAATTTAAGCAATCAAACAGAAAAATGACACTAAATTACATTTCTCCACTAGTTCTCAAAAGCTAGAGGAGAGTTCAATACGGAGACTTACCCCCACCTCAATTGCCCAAGTATTAAAATTACAAGATATCGTTTAACCCCAAAGTAAACATCTACTTTGTGTTCAAGTGGTTGCTCTAGCAGAATATGGACTGTTTGGTGCCACTAGCTGAGAAGATCAAAATGAATTGTAAATAACAACAACAATGATAATGTTGATTTTCTTAGACATATTTAAAAGGACCCCCCCCCCCCCAGCCCAAATTAAACTTAAGGCATGATCCAACCAAAGTTAAGTACTTTTAAGGTTGCAATTCCATGCTTGCTCTTGTCTGAGCAAACATACATAGGGTTCTATGATCTCATTGGTTTCAATGGGAGAACGTTAAATGCCTGCTTTTCCCTGCACATTTACCTAGGAGCAAGCTCCACTGCAGACAATGGAACTTATTACATGTCTACTCAGAAGTAAGTTCCAGTGAGTTCTATAGAAATTATTTCTAATTAAACATGCATAAGTAACTGGATCATGTCCTTACGTGTATATATTTTTTTGTTTTTGAAGTCCAAATGAAAATCTCCTTTACTGTATTTTATTCAGTTAAAATGAAAGTTTGCTTTTGTGCTTTGTTGCAAAGTAATGTTTCTGTTGTTTTCTTTCTTTTTAATTGAGAAATATTTTTCTACACACATAACAACTGTATACAAGGAAAGCTACTTCACGTTTTTGCAAAGCGGAATTTTAAATTAAAACATTAACAACTGTAAATCCAGACATCTGAAATTCACTGCAATTTACTTCCAAGTAACAGATTTGAGGCTTGCAACCCAATCCAAGGAAATGTATATTTGAAGGATGATTTTTTTGGGACGAACTTTTCTTTCTCCCCTCCCTCCTTTCCTTCTCCCTCCCTCCCTCCCTCCCTCCCACACCCCACAAAACTCTCTTTCTTCCCCCACAAACAACCCAGTGGCTCGAGCGTTAACCCCAAAGCTCTGGCCACAAATTCCTTTGCAGTGTATGGGACTCATGCAGCCTGAGGAGAGCACATGTGCCTTTCCCTGCTGTTGTTCTTGTTCTACCCTGCTGCAGGCACAATAAGGTGAGTGACTCATCTGAGCCTGTGGAGGAGCAGTGGTGCTCTGGAAAAGGTGGCAGATTGATCTATCTTTTTCTCTGTTGCTGCCGCTCCGCTGAGCAGGCTCAAGGCACCATTTTGGGGGTCTGAATTTCTCAGACTTCAAATCCGGGATGCCTGACCAGCCGTCCGGGACATTTTGGAATTGATTGGAATCCAGGACAATCCCAGTTTTCCGGGACGTATGGCAACCCTACATGTGAGCAAAAGCTGTTTCTGTGCAATCTGGCTGCATGATATGATTTTTTTTTTTTTTTTTAAAAATACAATGACTTTAAATTAACCATTTTCAACAGCTTGACTACAGTTTCATATTTAAATGCCATACCTCTGCACATCTTCACTGTCAAAATTCAGTAGAGAGTAGTAAAATTTTGCACCCAGGGCAGGTCATGTCCTACTTCGGGAGTTAATGCCTTACTTTGTGAATTTCGAACAGGCAGCTGGATGGCTACAGTGTGAACAGAATGCTTGACTAGATGGACCCTTGGTCTGATCCAGCACTTCTTATGTAATCAAAATTGTGCCATTCAGGTATGTATATACTAACTCCGATACAATATTATATCTGTGTTCTTTTTGTATGGTTTTCTTTTTTTACTTTTTACTTTGATTTGACACAGAGAAGCCCTCCCCCCACATATGTATTTAAGTAAACAAAGAAAGCAGCAAAGGAAATTCATGGTGATGGTCTGCATCACAGTTACAAACAAGTTTTACAAAAGTATTTTGGAGTTAAAGTACAATGAACAACTATAGAAAAATCAGAACCTGTAGCCCCTAGATAGCTTGATATCCCTGAGTATTCTGTTGAATCAGTGACATCACCAGAAACACTTCTCTAGGACAGAATGAAAATTGATTGCATGCATTCTGGTTGGGTTTCCAAGAATATATCCACATATTTATGATATGGATTGCCTTTTATCTGAGGCAATAACTACTTAATTACCAATACCTCTCAAGATTAGTAATCCCCAGAAGAGGCCGAATCTTTGCCTGGAGCAAAACAACAACACTGACCTAGAAAGCTGAAGACAGATGATATCAGCAAGGTGAGTGACTTACAATGGACAATAAGAAGGGATTTTCCCTAATGGTAGCAGGCCACTCTGTTTTGCCCCGCCATGTGTATTTACTGGTATATTGTTGCCAAAATGTAACAATTGTGCACATTCTTGGAATAGTATGGAAAATACATCTCACCTGGGATGTAGTAGAGTATAAACTCAGATCTAGAGACTTTAAGCCACCATTTAGTGTTAATCTCCTGAGTGTATGAACTACAATCTGTCCCTTCTTCCCTCCCCTGATATACCTACCAAATACTTTCTGCCAGCCTTCAATCATGGGCTCTTACACATAAGTAGGGACTGATTGAAAGCAAAATAAGATCTGGGGAGAAATAATAATTTAAATCATCAGTAATCTCATAAGCCAGTGCAGGTTAAGTGAGATCCAAGGTGCTGGGTCAGCTTTAACATCCCAACAAAGCTTCCCATTGTTGTTTGTTATAAGACCTTTGCGGGCTGTAGTATGATATGTCCCCAAGAGGTATCCATCCTGCTACTCTTTTAAAGCCAAATTGCTTTGAGACAGTTTCTTGGGTCACCAATGGGAAGTTTAGGGAAATTATTTCAGAATTATTATAAATGTTATTGAACTCGGAACATACGAATTTAAGACTTTTGGAGCAGCAGACAAAGCAGTGCCCGGGTTGGAAACATATAGGTTATCAGCAAAGAGTTAGATTTGATGTTCTTTTGTCCCCAGTGAGACATCGTGAATTCTCCGAATAGTTTTTTCACCTGCAAGGAAAGGGTGAATAAAGGAGACAGAAGGCCTTTCCTGTTGTGGCACCCCAGTTATGAAATGAGGTTCCAGAGAGGCTCACCTGGTGCCTATATTGTACTCTTTTCAGCGCCAGGAGAAGACCTTATTTTCCCAGTCATTTTAGCCTTTCAGTTTCTGTTGTTTTAAATCTGTTACTGTATTTTAAATCTTTGCACTGCTGCTTGGTTTTATTTTGTTTTTATTTTATACTGTAGGTTTAAACTTTTATATTGTAATATTTTATGGTTTTAATTATTGTGAACCTCTCAGAGAGCTTCGACTATTGGGCGGCATAGAAATGTAATAAATAAAGGGAGAAGGAGGGCAGCCTTGTGCTGGGTCTCATGAGATTTGAAAATCTATTGAAGTTGTTTGACATTAGCCACAGAGCTGTTACAGAGCACTTGGACTGCTTGTATCCATGCATTGCAGCATGAATTTGTGATATGTCCCCTCTAGTTTGTCAGATGTGGAAGAAGCTTTTGACAGGATAGAGGTGTGTGTGTGTGTGTGTGTGAGAGAGAGAGAGAGAGAGAGAGAGAGGCTGCATTCAGACAACACATTAAGCAACTGAGGGTGGTGGTGGTGGGAAACAATAGTCAGTTGTGTTGCTTATTGTGTTGTGTGGCGGGTAACATGCTGCTCACAAACGACTGACGGTATGCTATTCAACCCAAATAAGCAACTGAGAGAAACAACTGGCTTGCAAGTTGTTTAGCTCGAAGCCAGTTGTTTAAAGTGCTGTGTGGAGGGGTGAGTGTATTAATGGCGTGCGGTGAGTGGGTTAAAACACAAGCCCATAGAGGCAGGTGGCAAGAGCGACCAAAGCAGCGGCTGCCACTCTGCTACAACTGGTGCAACTTGCAGAGGCTGCTGGGATAGCACTGGGAGGACCAAGGGAGGAGGGAGGGGGAGGGGCTGTGTCAGTCAAATGCTGGGTTGACTATTAGTCCACTCAATGCCAGCCCCAACCACCCACAGTTATGTAGGAATATGTTGTGTGGGGAGTACCCACAAAATAACCAACTGTGAGTTGGCTACTCAACCCACCATTGACTAATGTGTAGTCCGAATGCAGCCACAGAGAGAGAGAGAGAGAAAGAGAGAGAGGCAGCGCCTCTTACAATAGTAGATAATATTAAGAGTCATCCTGAGGTTGTCTGCAATATCTGTGGAATGAACTGTTTGGTCTTCCCTAATATAATAATGGGGTTGGATCCAGGATCTCACTCCGTGAGAGGAAGGGCTCCACTTGTGGAAGTTCCCCTCTGCTGATATTTGGGGATTCCCCCTTCTGCCTCACCCCACAGCTCACCCCATTCAGCGGGATCCCTTGACTCTCTGTGGAGCATTTCCAGGGGGCTGGAGGAGCTGCATTGGGAAGGAAGGGACAGGGAAGGCCACTTCTGTGAGCACAGTTGATCCAGCTTAAATCTGGATCCAACCCATGGTCTTATCTTATTTAACGTACCAGCCAATATAAATGTAAATAATCTTGGCCTCTTGGTTCAACAGTGTATTTGCTGATAGGATTTGACTTGATTAGCATCTTTCTCAGCCTTAGGTATGACTACTGTCTATGACAACAATGTATTTCCAGGAAGGTGGCACAACTTCTGCCTTCATCACTTGTCTACCAAATGAATTCCTTGTAAAATTTTGTGCAGAGGCTGCCCCATCTGGACCTTTACCATTTTTAGGTCCTCCTTTTTAGGGTCACCCCTTAACTTTGACTTCGCTATCCACAAAAGCAACATGCTCTTTAGACAGTAATTTCAAGTAAGCACAATGCACAAAGTTGCAGAAGGGTTCTCTGATCTGTATAGATGTGGTTATAACCTGACAAACCTATTTGAAATGTCCTTAATATTAGTAGCTAAGCAGTGGTTCTACATGTAAATAGCTGTGGCATTTTCTAATGCCTTTTTAGAAGAGAGACACCTTGTAAGTGTGGATATTATTTAAATGGGAACAATTCCATTGGTAGGCCTCATATAGGATATTAACTTTTGTTCTATACTGAAGAGGGCAGATGTTAATATCCCAAGAGAGCAATTTGGCAAAAGTAAGCCCCATCAGTCCTATGAGAGTCCTAGGTATGTGTGTATAGTGAGCAATCCTGAATCTCTTTCTCCAGAATAAGCCACACTAGATTCAATGGGAATTGCTAGTGGGTAATATCCAACTGGGACTATGTACGTATGGCCAGCCCCACCAGGACTAGCAAAAGTGCTAGTTTCCAGAAGTGGTAGCGTGCAGGTCCAGGCTGGCGGGGCTGTGCACACCAGGACTGGGGGTGGTATGGCTGGCCGGAAGCAGTATCTAATACAGCCGCTGTGCCTCCACTGGTTCCGATGCGCATGTAGGCCCCACCACAAGTGCAACAGTAACTAGAGCTTCCTAAAGGAAGCTCAGATATGAGCAGAAATGGTCATTTCTGGAACGGGACAGGTCAATGGAGCTTCCTTCTGCAAGCTCTGCTGACCTACACCATTTTGGAAACAAAAAATTCTGCTTATTTCCAATAAGTTTGGGCACCACTAGTCCCCAATCCCCTGGTGGTAGGTCCTGCTAGTGCACATGGAGTATTGGATATTGTCTAATATTTCCTTTTAACATTAACTCATATCACTGAATACAAATGGAGGGTAAATGAAAATCCAACCATTATTATTTCTTTAATGAGAAGAAGGACACTTTCCCAAACAATTTCGCTAATTTGCATTTGTTACACTTACCCCCCCCCCCCCCCCATTTTGACCATGGTCTGTGGAAAAACCAGCTTCAAACGGCTTAGATGGACCCAATACAGCCCTGGGGATATTCATTGCTTAGAACTGCTTTAAGTAACACTGGAGTTCTATTTAAGTATTTGAGAAAGCTGGTGGTTAAAGAGAAATGGAGCATGCTGCAGTAATAATGGGATTGAATTCCATTTACAAATTCCCACAAGTTTTTGAGGCAGGGTGAAAGCACACATCCCATGTTCAGATTGAAAGCGAGATTGCTAGCTCTCTCCTCCTGGTATTAATGCATTAAAAGTCCAAATAACATAATCGTCCACCCTCTGAGCATCTCTCAATTTCAACCCGCAGTGCCATTCATCGGGGGGGGAAGACAATAAAACTCACCGATATGAATAATTTATTGGCATGTCTGGATGACAGCTGCCACGATAAGCAATCTCTTGTTATTTACTTGTCAACATGTGTAATTTGTTTTGAAAAAACAGAGCAGTAAATGTCAGTGACATTTGAGATGGTATTTAAATGATTTTCAATCAATAGGCACTATTGTGAATGGCTCCACACTCTCCCGTCATGCTTTCTTTTGTTACAGAAAGGTTGAACACATCAGTATAATGGCTAAAGTTTTCCATATTTCTAGGGCTTTGCCATTATTTTTAGAAAGGGGAATGAGGCTGATCAATAAGGAAGATTAGATAATGTCAGCCAAATACAATTGCCGGGGTCAATACTTTTAGACTTTATATAGAAAAGGAAGTCAGTATACTCTGAGGCTTTAACTGATGTTGAGGAAAGTCACATTCATGAAATCTATAGTATTGTAATATGGAAACATTTAAATTTAAGAATACAGAATCCAAACTAACTTAGGGTGCCTCTTCACGAGAGGTTTAATGCTCTTTGAAGTCTCATTAAAAAATTTACCTCCACACCAGCGGAGCGCAAATGGGGCGTAGAGGCGCGTTATCTCTCCGATTATGCGCATTATCGAATGCGCGTTAAATCGCGAGTTTTATTTTGCTCCGTCCATTAAAGCGCATTTTGACTGTGTGAATATGCGCTTATGCGCATTAATTACTTGTAAACCGCATTTTGGATATCCGTTAATGTGCTTCGCTGCCTCTCGCCGCCTCTGGTGCAGAGGGATTAGGTGTAAATGCGCTTCTGCGATTATGCGCATAATCGGCTAACCAGGCGCAAAAGCGAATCCTTGTAGAGGGGACCTTACTCTATATAAACGGCGTAGTTTAGCTTCGTGAAAAAATGCACTAGAGTGGAAAGTTTAGGCATAATTGTACACAGTGATTTGTTAAGTGCTACACTAATTTTAGTTAATCTTTTTAGCTACATTGAACCTAGTGGGACTTACATTGACTAAACAAAATACATTTGATGAAGCTCTGCATAACTCTTTGGTTTGAGCCACTTGTTTCATGTGTTTTTTCAAAGAGGAATACATAACCATGCTGTCCATTTTTCATCCTGCCCTATTCTTGAAGCTCAGATTGGATTGCTACAGATTTATGACACAGCCTCACCCAGAGAGGCAAGAGTGTGGTACTGCTCCTGGACCTTTCCCCCTGTTTCCCCATTGAACAGGGTTAGCAACTAGGAAAAAGTCTTCAAGGATTCCATGAATGTGACAGGTTGTGTGATTTTCTCTGAACTGGATTTCTAGAAATCCAGCAAATTAACCTCCCAATGGTATTAAAATCCAAATCCTTGGCTATTAAAAAGAAGTACAAACAGGAATTCCATGCAATGCTATCCTAACATGTTCAGGTTTGCATGTTTACTTAAGAAACTTTCTTTTCTTCACTGAATACCCATGAAACAGCTAGGTAGTATATATTTGATTTGTTTAATCAAATATGTAAACAGTTTATTGACTAGAAGTCCAAATGTATTGGCTGTTGTGCTCTCATGTTGCTGTTTAGGAAGGTGTGCAATTGTTGCTGTGTCAGTACCATGTGGGGTTGCTCTGGAATATTGTGTCGGTTCAGGAGCTTTGGTCAGCGTTGGAGAGCTGGCAACAACCGTTAACACCAGAAGCAATAGGACAATAGCTCACGACACTGAAACAGCACAAGATTAAGAGAAAACAACCTACGTGTAGGTTGAAGGATATAGTAGCATAATATTATGAACATAAAATGTGATTCCAATTTTAATAGTAGGATCACAATTACCATGAAGCATTTGCTGGATCAAGCTGTACAAATCCCAGAGGTGGGATGGGGGCAGAGGACCCCAGAGCTCGGGGTGGGCAACCTGCAGCCCCTAGGACCACATGTGCCCCATGGACTAATTTCACAAGCCCTCTGCATGCAATCAGTTCAGACCTCTGGCAAGAGCCATTCATCTCTTCCCTGACTGCTCACTGGGGGGTTGGTGGGTGGAGCAAGTGGGTGAGGGGAGGAAAAAGAGAACAGCTGAAAGATAGAGAGAGATGAGGTGGCATAAAAGGAGAAAAAGAGTGCCCCACCCCATTTTTAGCTCTGGCTCCATCCAGTGCTAACATGTGGTCCCCAACAGATTAACCATGAGGGAAAACAGCTGCTGACAGAAAAAAAAGTTACCCACCCCCGCCTCAGTTTACAGGTACATGATTTGACTAACGTTGAGTAAATGCTGACACTTCTGGATTTCATCAAGCTCCACCCCATACATTTTTTTCTCCTGTAATTGCTGCTGTTGTAGGAATGCTGGTGGAAGATACTCTGGATGACACTGCAGCTATGGGGTGCAGTTGACTTTTCTCACAAGTTGAGCCCTTGCATTAAGAAGACATTTTCAGCTATCTTTGAGCAAGGGATGTAGCACTAGTGTGCCTGCTCAGAATAACTCCATGCTTCCAGTCAATGCAATGTAATGGAAAGCACAGTTTTTCACAAACGCTCCATCCATCGAATTGAATGGGGATCTCCACTGTGCACATGGGATGGCAATGCAAGTATGGAAATGCTAATGTGAGGTAGTTTTTTTTTTTCAAATACATAAGAACTCGCTCTTGGCAAATCTCGGTTGGCAGCATTTTTGTTGTTGTTGTTGCTTAGATGTCACAAGTTTAGAACTTAAAGGCAGTTACATTTATGTGGACTGAGATCAGGTTTGATGTTTCAAACATGCTTTGATATAGATGCACTTGGTGTTTTAATTCCCATGTATTTCAACTGAGAGCATGGGCTTTTTCAGTATGCTTCAAAACCAGTATGCATCACTTTCACATTTTCTGTCATGTATTTCTGTCTGGGATATATTGTCTGGGGGTAATCATGGGAGAAATGTTAAAATATACACACACATATGAGCAAACATTGCTCAGGCAAATGGTCTTTGTAAAAAAAATCCCTTCAGAATAGCCTCAGAGCAGGTGTTTAGTACCTGAATTTTTATGAGTAATTAGATGTAGACTTACCCCTGGGTACAATCCCCCCAGTCCTGGTTTGAAGTAGAAATAACTGGGATTTGATGCTACCCCAGATATGATAATTTTGTGTACATAGAAAGGAGAACAGCTGTTTCTTAGTTGCCTCAGCCTCAATAAAGTTTTAATATAATCATAAAGCTTCGAAAGATTTTAGGGACATCAACTCCATAAATTTCAAACCATAAATATTTTTTATTTATTTTAGCAAAGAACATTTAAAATTTCCAAAGTACTTTTTATACTAGATTTCAAGAAAATAAGAATTCTACATATACTAAGGTGTTCATTGTCAGTGCACAGGATAATTCAGACATATCTACTTGCTTTTAAAAATATATCACTTTGTGCTAGCAAGGTTAGGATGTACATATTTTCATGTCCAGAGTATATGGCCATTAAAATAAATTCTATTTGGACAAATACTGCCTGGCACAAAGGCCATCAGTGGAGGTGGGCTGTGAACACAAACAGGAGTTAACAGTCTTCATAGAAATCTCATATCTGAATCCTGAACATCTCTTTACATTAATAACGTGAGTGCAGATTGGCTGTAGCAACCTACAATGCTAGTGTAGCGCCATATATTGTGGTATTATTGTAGTACATACATTTCTTAATTGCTGTTACTGATTTATATGGCAAAACTTGACACTGGATTGTTAGCAATTTGGATGACAAATGAATCAAATGGATATGTAACTACTATATATTATTCTTGTAGGCGACAACAAAAATCTCATATTCAGAATGTGTCACGTAATTCTTTCATATATCTACACATGGCTTCAATGAGAAAAATGATGGACTGGCAAAGAATACATGGCCATACTCTCTCGTAATGAACTAGATAGGAAAACTGTGGCTATGCTATGAAAGGTACTGATTGCAATGAGAGTCCTATTTGTACATGGCCTTTAGTGAATGACTATCTGTTATCTTTTCGGCACCAGGTCAAAACTTTTCTTTTCTCCCAGGCATTTTAACAGCTCAAGTTGAGGTTTGATTGACATTGTGGCCAGGCTTAACAGTTAAAATGTTTGAAAGTGTTTTAATGACCGCTGTTTTATGTTTATGGTTTTAAATTTTGTTTATTGTCTTTTTAATGCTCAATCTTTTTAATTTTTGTAAACCGCCCAGAGAGCTTTGGCTATGGGGTGGTATATAAGTGTGATTAATAATAATAATAATAATAATAATAGCCTATCTACACTACCGCTTTAAAACGGTTTATAACAGTTTTAAACCGGTTAATAACGGTTATTAACTGGTTTAAAACTGTTATAAACCGTTTTAAAGCAGTAGTGTAGATAGGCTCTAAGTAGATGAAGTGTCTGAGAATATGGATTGTGTGATGATCCTCTGTACACCGTAACAATAGTGAATAACATCTAAACTGCCTGATGAGACAGGAACCTAGTTCTCACGAAAAGCAGGTAATGCGATTGAAACCTGTTTCTCATATGCAGCAGGTGAGATGTCACATGGTTGAATTCTCTTCCCTACAATAAACAAAGAAATCCCTGCACATAGAAAACTTGTTGACAAGGAGACAGGATCTATCCAAGCCTTCCTGACATCTATTTTTTTGTTATTATTTTGTAGGTTTTTTAAAAAATGGAAAACATTTAATCATGTGACAACCTACTTGCAATCGGAAGTACTATAAGCCACAAACAAGTTTACCATATCATCTATTGTTTGTGAGAACTAGAATAGTTGACATATAAATATACCAAACCCCATTTTGACTGGCAAAGGAGCTTGCAAAAATTAGTCAGTCCTATTTGATATGTATTGTTACTTTTAAAAAAATCCTGTGCTTTCCCTAAATGGGTAATTGTTGCCCAACATTCTTAAGCACCTATTAAATATGTATGTTTATGTATATGTAAATAAGCATATATTTTGGCAATGCCCAGCAGTTGCCCCTTATGGAGATGAGGTCATTATATGGATACATTTTATATTAGAACACTCCTTAGTATTTACTGATGTACATGCTCTTTTAAATGATCTATCTGCTTCCTGGAAGTTAACGCATGATCAGTGTAAATGGATTCTCCATGCCCTTCTGACAGCTAAAACACTCACATTACAACACTGGAAGGATAAGTGCTCATCTCGTATAATGCAATGGATTGAAGACCTTGCAAAGCTTTCAACATTTGAATGCGTGGTGTATAGATGCCACCTGCGAATGATACTTAGTTGGATATTTGGTCTGCTTTTGTTAAAGTTTATGTATAGTTCTTAGAACTCTGTATCTCTCTCTGTGTGTAATATATACATTTCATATGTGTGCATTGAAACTGATATATTCAAAACTATGTAGCCACATTTTTCTTTCTTTTCCCTTTTGTTGAAATCTTACAATAACATAAATTTAAAGTCAACAAAATATACATTAAATATTGAAAAGGGGAAGATCCCAGTTCCTTTGCCAGCCTAGATTAGATTTCGTTCTTCTTGGATCAACCAAATGGTCTACTATTTAGAATACTGGATCTGGAGTAAGCATTTAGAATCTTTAAAAAGCTTCAGTGATTGGTTTTTCAATTACCTGCCTCTTACACGATATGTGACTTGTAAGCCAGTGTGGTGTAATGGCTAAAGGGTTAGACTTGGAGTCGGAAGACCCAGGTTCTAGTCCCCATTCAGCCATGGAAGCTCGCTGGGTGACTTTGGGCTAGTCACAGACTCTCAGCCCAACCTACCTCACAGGGTTGTTGTTGTGAGGATAAAATGGAGAGGAGGAGGATTATGTATGCTACCTTGGGTTCCTTGGAGGAAAAAAGGCGGGATATAAATGTAATGAAAAAATAAATGAATAATAATCTATTTCACCAGGGATGGGTACTTACTCTTACCTTAATGGTGAAAGCTTTTTGCAGGTCCAGTTTCCAAGAAGATTAATTTGGTTAAGAAAGTCTTTTGCTACATGCAAATACTTGTTTTCTTTTGTTCCATGAAGGTGAAATTGCTAGGGACAATGGATGATCATGGTAGATTTTGTCCCTAGCTAATTGGATCCTACTTGGGAAATGGACTCTTAGAAGACTATAATGACCATAAATGTAACTATTCCCGTGAAGCAGAGAGCTTTTTAGAAGTACATTTTTTATTTTCATATTTTTGTAAAGTGATTCTTATTAAAACATTTGTCACTTTATTCTCAACTTCCCACAGATCTGAACCTTCCTTGCCTAGCTATGGGCCTATATGTGAGGCTTTATAAGCTATTGATACATGAATATTCTGGTTTTATAGCAGAATACAAATATTTCTTCCTAAAAGGAATAGGCAGCTCCAATACCTGGAGAGCTAAATAAATAAATAAACAAAATGTATTTGCTCTAACACTGGATAAGAAAGGGAGAGTCCAGCTACCTTTCGTGGAGCTACATTATTATATCCCAGCCAGTGAACACAACAGCTATAGACAAGGATAAAATCTATAGGAGGAAGAAGCTAGAAGATAATGCTATTGCTGCATATTTCATTATAAAGGACCATAACACAATGGTAGCGCATATAGTTTGTACACAGAAGGTCTCTTGTTCAATCTTTGGCATGTACAGATAGGGCTGGGAAAGTTCCCTTTCTGAATTCCTGGACAGCCCCTGCTATGTGTAGACAATATTGTGTTACATGGACTAATGGTGTGACACAGTGACCCTGTTCAGATGACACGCTCAGCCATGGTGGTTAAGCATTTTGAGCTAAACATTATGGCTTAGCGTGTCATCTGAACAGGCCCAGTATAAGGCAGTTTCCTATATTCTTTCATTTAGAATATGCACAGAGATTCATTTCAGGCCCACTGGAGTGAGTGAAGAATTCAGGAATAGTCTAAAGATATTATATTATAAGTGTCATGAATAAGAATTAGTATAGCTTTTTGAGATGTAGATGACCCCTTTCTTATGTAGAGCACTGCTCAAACCAAAGCATTTGCAGATATAAAATCTCTGAATTTGAAATGGATGCAACACAATTGCATGAAATTATTTTGGCCCTATGCCAACAGGCAGCAGATAAGGAGAGCTAAGTAACCTGAGTGCTGAAATACAAGTGCTATTTACAGTGAGACAAGAATACAGTAATGTGTTACGATATTATTATGCCTGCAGCCACTCATAATAGCATGATTTCAAAATAAAAGATAATAGCAAATTAAACTCTGTATACTCAAAAGGAAATTTGTGCCCAACAGATTATTGAATTGTGTGGCAGACAATCTCCTGTTAGGTTCAGTTTAAAGCTTTATAAAAACTGAGCCAGTCTGTTCAAAAGGATACAAAGGAGTGCTTGTATTGGGAAAATGCCATGCTCTCCAGAGTGAATGGGACTATAAGGTATTGAACCAGGAAACGTTTCTCCCATTTTGTAAGACAGTCTTTTGATATTGTAAGAGAGATACTGATATTGCCATTCAATACCCCCCTCACAATTTATGAAGAAAACAATACTGTCAACAATACTGGGCTAGATGGGCCCATGGTATGACTCATTTTAAGGCAGCTTCCTATGTTCTATGTTCCATGTGGGGATTCTAGCCTAATCATGGTTCCTGGATGCATGTACATGTCATCCACAGCGAAGCATTTATTTTTTCATTTGAAATTTTACTGAATATGTGTAACAGTGGGGTTATAGGAGTTTGTTGGCACAGCATAGAGAAATACACTTTTGGGGGCATAGAATGAGTTTAAATGGATGTACAAGTGATGGGGTAATGCTTTAATATTAAGGGAGCAAGTAGGCATACACACATAAACACTGTATCAAGGGTTAGATATTTTGGTTTAGATAAGGCCTGGTGGAATATAATTTGATATTGCTCAAAGACGTTAGTCATAAGAACTTATGACTTGTACCAACTGTATGTATCCTTGTTAAAGGAACTAGGTGAAAGATCCGGGGTGATAGAAAGGTACAGTTGTGGTTTAGAAATCCTCGTGTCCATAAGAACAGAGAAGTAAACCAGACAGTTGACCTATCACAGTAAGATTATTTTTAAGCTGTTCTGAAATATGAACATGAAATTGAAACGAATGCTCTGATTCCTTCCATGAGAGTAGGGCTAAGGCGGGTAATAAATAAATATTATTATTATTATTATTATTATTATTATTGTGAATTTACTTTTTCCTCCCCACTTCCTTTCGGTTCTGAGGTCATTGAGTAATCAGAGCCCGCCAGACAAGTTTAGGAATTCAAGTTAATGGCCAATCCTTCAATTCTTTTGCAACTGTGCCCGAAGGACAATAAGCAATCAGCAGAGATAGGAGAAAAGAATAGCGCGGCTGTTCAAGATGCTGAAACCAGGCCGTTTCCTTTCTAGGCGGGGCTAAAGAAAAACTAGTCTACCTGTAATGTAGCAAGGCCGTTGTCCCATGGAAATTAACTGAGTTACGTTTGTGCATGAGTAGGATTATTTGATGACGTATGTCTTTTTGAATCCTGTATAAGAACTCTGATCAACAGATGATCGGGGCTTTTTCTGTCTTTGTTCAGAAAAGCCTTTCCTGCAGTGAAATAAAACTCAAGTTTGGAACTTACCCTGGGTCTAACTGTTAATTGGAGGGCAGCTAGACACGAATCTACAAGTCCTATTTTTGGACGCATACAACAGACTACATGAAAAGCAGAAGTAATGTCCAGTTTTGAGATAAACAAGTATGTCAGAAGGGATGGCATATTCTGAGAAGAGGATGATCTAAATTGATTTATGTAGACCAATGGACTTGGGTATTTTAGAATAAATTAATATGTACTAGGAGAGAGGTCTTTATCTTTTAGCAGAGTATTTACGTCTGAACACAAAGGAAAAAAAGATGCCTTTCCTTTCCCGCAGACATGACATCCAGGATGTTGCTCTGAGCTTAGCATGTAGGCCTCAATGACTCTTTGATTTTGCCTGGGAGAAATGGAAGTCTTTCTGCAGAGAAGAGCTCCTTTGCAGAGTCAGTACGAGTGATACAGAATTTGTGAATGTACAGATAGGCTGAATTCGGACAACACGATAGTTAATGGTGGGGTAATAATCAGCTTTACAGTTGTTCATCTAGGGGGCACTCCCCACACAACATGGTAATAAATAATCAACCGTGGTGTGGATTAGGATCAGAGCTGAGTTGACTATGGCAGCATTCAGACGACATGATAGTCAATACAACTGACGGTTGTCCTCCCGCCCCCCCAGTTGCTTATTGTGCCGTCCGAATTCAACCATACTCTCCTTTCTTCTCTCAAACCATCAAGACTAAAGCTGACTTTTCAGCACTTGCTTGAGCCTAGTTGCTAGGCCTAAGACCATGGTCTTTCTTGAGAAAGGGGAGGAGTCCAGCACCGGTGTTGTCATTGGGGGAGTGTTTGTCTGTGTTTGTCTTTGCAAAGATCTTGTTCTCCAGAAATCTGCCAGACTTGTGAGTATATTTTTCAGTTTTGCTTTGCTGAATGGAGGTTTGTGTGTCTGTTTTTCTTAAATTGTTTGAATAAAATGTTTTAAAGCTATAACAGTTTCATTGAGGGTGTGAGTGAAGTTAATCATTCTGTTACTTATCTCTAGAGGTGTCATCTACTATTGTGGGGAGCAATCTTGAGGGGTATTGATGAAAGGTAAGCAGGGATCTATACTTCCAGGCAGCCTGTGTTTAGTACTTCTCAAGTAAAAGGTAATCTATAATTTTTCCCTACAACACTTGCTATGGGAAACACCATTGTAACACTGGTATACCCAGCAAACATGGTTCCCATGTAAAATGTAACATTTGCTTCATGAAACAAATCCAGCAATGCTGCCACTAGTTTACTAAGGCTGCAGCCATAAATACGTTTACAGTAGAGTAAGACCCATTGAAATATTGGGATTTACTGCCAACTAAACAGGCACAGTATTGTACTGTGAGATATTTAATGACAACTCTCCAAAGTATTTAAAAATCTAACAGTGTTGCATGATTTACATTTTCATGACTATCTGGCCATGCTAGTATTTGGATTCGGAAACAGAAACAAACAAAACAGCAACATTTATTTAAAATAATCTTGGACAGGGGGAAGGAATAGAAGAATTGCCACGAACTGCAACTTTTGAGGGCAACATGTGACACCATTTAGTATATGCTAGGTGCTTAAAATATTAAATGGCTACAAAAAAGTGGTATTTTCTGAGTATTGCAAAGGATTGTTTTGAGTGGCGGTCCTGGAGGCATATCCATATGGGCAACAGCAAGAGTACATAACAATAAGGGGAAATACTGGATCAAGAGGAAGAAGGCAAAGGGGAGCTATGGGAAAGAAGAGCATGATTACTGCTTGAAGGGTTGGATGGTTTAACTACCTTTGTAAATTTCATTTGGGCATATGAAACCAAGGTATGAATTTTGGTTTGGGTAAAATTAGGTCACAATCTGATCCCTTGAACTTGCTCACAAACCAGATACAGAGTGTTGGGCATCTCCTCTACTCCCTCTAGAATTTCCCTGCTACTCTACACTGGCTGCCTGTAAATGAACAGAGGTGCTTAAGTTGAGATGGAAAAAACATATGGCACAATGGGCAAAGAATGCAGGACAACGTGAAAGCAATGAGCTCCCACCTCCAAATGGTCCAAATGCACAGCCCTCCATCAGATCAGAGAGTAATTGTAAAGATCAGGATCCCACAGAGTCAGCTTGGAATATTTTGGGTTCTGTTTCCTTAAGTGATTTGCATCCAAGGAAGCTTTTGATAGGGCCTTTAACAACTATGTTCAATTCTTGATGCAACATTAAAACCTTCAGTGTCAGTCTGCTCTTCTTGAAATGAAATGAAGGCCACAAACTGATGCAAGCTGGGTTACCAAAACTGACTAGAAATTACTCTCAGGCACAGGCGTCATTTGGAACCATCTCCTTCCCACCTCAAGCTTCTGCATGAAAGTGCATGCAGATCTACTTGCAGTCATAGCAACTGTCAAAGAAAGTATTCGTTGGTAGCATTATATTAGTAGGCATTTCCACTTGCATTGATAATTCTGAAAGGGCTTCATAGTCCATTTGTTTATCAACATAGATACATTAGACATGGACTCAATTAAAGCTTCAAAATAAGATTTGAGAAATCTGTTGATACACTGCCATGACACCATCAGTGCCTAGTGTTTTTGTTTTTAACAAAGGCTGCTTAATATCCCAGGGGCTAAATTCCTTGCAACACCAGACTCCAGTTTCAGATATAGAACTCTTGCCTTTAATGGTCAATTCTTGGCAGCTACTCAATTATTGTGACTAATATCACCCTGTACAGATTGGTAGGCAATTCTATTGCATTTCACTGAATTCTAGCAAGAACTATATTCATTTACACAGGGGACTTGTTGACAATATCTGTTAAGTCATTAATTGTGAGTTAGATGGCCATAAAAGCCTAGATGATGGACTGGAATTCAGAGTGTGTTTTATGAAGAGAGTAGCCCAGGTGGTCTGGTTTGATATTTTACTTCCTTTTCAGCATTCCTATAAGAATCGATGAAACAACCACCTCTGCAGTCTATTTAAGACAAATTTGTCAATAAGCAAACAATATAGCTAGAAGCTGCCTGGGTGTTTGTTACACTTTGACCCTTTTCATTGATCTTAGTCTCCCAGGTTTGTAAAGACTCTTAAAGGATTTTAGAGAAAGGCTATTAAGTCGCAAACATTTCCTTACTGTTTAACTGCTTCTGTTAGATTTTTTAAAAATATTTTAGCAATTTAAGAACTCTCCATGTCAAAATGATCAAATGCCGTGAAATGATTTGAGTCCTATGTGCTATTTAAGGGCTGGCAACTGAAGAGCCTCTGTTTAAATAGCTGCCAGCTTAACCTGTCGTAGAACTTGAATAGCAGTAGCAACAGCAGCAATTTGTTGAACAGCTGCTGGGCCTAAATATCTCAGGTATGGCTGAAGCTTGCCTTGAAGGTTCTTGTGCTGGAACCTGGACAGGCAAAGGAAGCCCTATTGTGGATCACATTCACTGTTTTCAGGAAATCATTCCCAGTTTGTTGAATCCAGCTATTTGGGCAATTTGGGGATCAGTGGTGAATTTGGCCTCCAAACACAGGGGCATTTTCAAAGTAGATTGGAGAGGGGTGTGTGCATTTACCTTAGCATTATGTAGAATGGTGCTAGCTTTCTATTCCTCACTTCTTTGTCTGGGGATGGGTAGAAAGTGTAGTGTAGCCAGCTAGAAGGCTTCTGGCTGGGAGGTTCCAATTCCTGCCCCCACAGAATAATGGTCTACAGACCTCTTGCGCTTCCTGCCGGCACTACATCACTTCTCCTCCCCTTGACAAGGAAGCAGAAGGGGGGGGTGTGGTGGGGGGCGGGGGGAGGAAACAGCCACAAGTCTCATACTTCATACTACACTTGACATTTGAATTTATTTTGTATGTGATATCAGGAGAAAAAAAACCTTGACTAGAGTCTACGAGAGAATAACAAGTAGCCATGCAGAAAAAAGAGGCCCTTTGTTATAAACAAATAGAGGCATGGCATGTTTGCTTTAAAATGTACCTGCATATCCAAAAGGACTAGAAATTATTAGTATTTAAAAGAGCAAGGTTTTTGGGAATCTATACCAGTTGTCAATTTTTGCTTTTGAAACTTCATTCCCATCTAAATCTCATTTGTGCGAAATTGTAAAAAAAAAAAAAAAAGAGGGAGAGAGAAAAAAAGAGAGGCAGAGTAAAAATGAACATCCCATCTCTCAGGATTTTATTATTCATCTTTTCTTTTTCTGTCTTTTTTAACCCATGTCCACTTATACATGGCCCCTAATCCTTTAATTGCATAACATTTCATTAACTGCATATGAAAGTGAACGAGCACTAATTTCCTGCAGTCGGTACACCAAATTGCAGATCAACAAAGGTTACTCGCAACTACATTTTCAATATATTTTGGTAGCTGCTAAGCCCATGGCACATGAAAATATATTAAAATAGTTTGTATGTTAAGTGACTGCTTCTAGTTATTACTCATACCTCTAATTCTAGCTCCTCTCTGTCCATTTCTTGATGAATGCCTCCCATGTAATCGTTTGGATCATAGTATTCATGCCCTGATGAATGCCTGGGAAAATAAAGCACAGTTTAGGTTAGCACTCCCCATTCTAATTAACATATTAATCCTCCCCCAGCCACATGGCAGATCATCACTAATATGTCACGTATGCATCCAGACCTGTGCGTTGCAGGTGATCAGTGGTGTTGAGGATATAAGCTCATTAAACAAAAACGCAAACAAATATAAAAGCTGTCTTACTTCTGTAATGTAATGGCCACCCCAGGCAAGGCTGGCCCACTAGAGAGAGAAACATTTGATCCAGCCAGTAGTCTGGATGGGAGGGGAGGACACTGTGCATCTGGTGGCATGCCTGGCTTGTAGAGGGCTAAAATAAAGAGGCCGGATGAAGGGGGTTGCAGAGCTAGGTCCTGGCCAGTATGCTCTGCTGGAAAGAGCTTGCTATGAAAGTGTGTAGTTGATCTGAAACGTTTAAACAGGGTCTTACAATTCCAAAGGAAGACCAGCGAGAGGAGTAAGTGAGTAAATGATAGGCCTATACTATACAAGGGCCTGGGAGCACATTATATTATTCAGGGGTGTGTTAGGCTCCCATCTGCACCTTTGTAGCTTCCACTGAGGAAACTGTGGAGGAAACATACAGGGTCGTTTCCTAGCAACTACCTTTTCGATGCTCTTATCACTTCAGCCACAGGAGCAGGAAGGTATGCTGTCATGCTCCCTCCAGTTCCCTCTCTCCTGGAGGTGGAGGGGAAAGAGAGCAAGAATGTGAGGGCATGGGAGAAATGGATTGTTTGTTTATTTAAAAGATGTTAAAGATGATCTTCGGTAAATGATCCAGGTGAGATACAACAAAACAGCGAGAATATGATGCGTGGGCCCAATCTCTGGCAGATATTATTAAATAGATGGCCCTTATCCCCGCTTTGTAGCATGTGCTTATCTTCTTATTTTGTGAAAAGACTTGTGAAAAGGATGTATGGAACAAAAGCTAATGTAGGCACATTCGAATAGCACAGGACTTTCCCCTGCTCTCCACCCCTCTGCAGCCCCCACCCCCAAATCTGCACAGGGGGATTGCCCAACCCTCCTAAGCAGATGTTGAGGGCACATGAGGGGGCTTCAAGGAAGAGGAAGAATCCGCCCCTTTTCTGTTCCTCTGATGACAGCCTTTCTGTCAGTGAGGACTTAATTAGAAATCATCCATTGCTTTCCAGATTTAGTTATACATAAGAGTATAACCGTTGATGTTAATGTACATTAATAATAAGAAACTTCTTATTAATTTCAATTGCTATACTCTAAGTATGCCTAAACCTGGATCCATTATCTTCAATAATAATATATGTAAGAATAGATTCAAAGTGAAAAAAATATTGGTATGGACAGGAGAGAGAATGGACAATCAGATTTTTCTTCCAGATTCATAATATTAGAACCTGGGGCAACTCAGTGAAATTGATCAGCAATAGATTTGGAATATACATGAGAAAATACCAATCTAGGTAACACATAGTTAACTTAGGGAATTCATTTCCTCAGGATATGGGGATGTCTATAAGCTTACTTGGCTTTTAAAATGGTTGGACAAATTGATGGATGAGAGGTCTATCAAGGGATATTAGTCATAATAACACAATGGAGCTTCTATGTTTAGAAGCAGAATTTCTTTGAATACCAGATGCTGAGAACATACAGTGGGGGAGGGCTATTGCAGTCATGCCCTGCTTGTAGAGTTCCTTGAGACAGTGGCCAGTGTTTGGAAAAATGGTGCTGAAGTAGAATGGACCCTTGGCCTGATCCAGAAGGACTCTTCTTGTGTTATTTATATATTGTGATGAAGCTGCATTAATAGAAGTATAGCTTCCAAATCGCGTGAGGTACTGGTTCCCCTCTATTCGGCACTGGTTAGGCCCCATCTTGAGTATTGCGTGCAGTTCTGGGCACCACACTTCAAGAAGGATGCAGACAAGCTTGAGTGTGTTCAGAGGAGGGAACAAGGACGATCAGGGGTCTGGAAACAAAGCCCTATGAGGAGAGACTGAAAGGACTGGGCATGTTTAGCCTGGAGAAGAGAAGACTGAGGGGAGACATGATAGCACTCTCCAAATACTTGAAAGGTTGTCATCCAGAGGAGGGCCAGGATCTCTTCTTGATCAACCCAGAGTGCAGGACACGGAATAATGGGCTCAGGTTACAGGAAGCCAGATTCCGGCTGGATGTCAGGAAAAACTTCCTGACTGTTAGGAGCAATACAACAATGGAATCAACTACCTAGGGATGTGGTGGGCTCTCCCACATTAGAGGCATTCAAGAGGCAGCTGGACAACCATCTGTCAGGGATGCTTTTAAGGTAGATTCCTGCATTGAGCAGGGGGTTGGACTCGATGGCCTTATAGGCCCCTTCCAACTCTACTATTCTATGATTCTGCATCATCACTGATTTCCGTATGTGCTAATCCCATGAAACGCAGAAGGAATTCTTTCATCAGAGATGCCCACAGCTATGAAAGAAGTCCAAGTGGGATGGTGGCCATATTCTTATGCATTTAGCTGAAACCCTGTTGAAGCAATAACACAATCCAAAGAGCAGCTTGAAATTCCTGCTCCTGTATTTCACTGCCAACACACGCACAGATATGAATACTGCTTTCCACCACATCTGTACCCTCCTATTAGTAATGTCACTGCCAGCTTCCAGGGACAAGATGGGACGAGATCCATCACAAACAGCACTTTAACATTTTCAACAAATTTCTATCTTTTTCTATTTGCTGTGGGAGAAAACATCAATATCCTTGGGGAATGATAATGAATTCTATGGAGATTTATTTCCTGTACGAAAAATACGGGTGGGCTTGCATATAGGTAAAGGAGTGTTTTATTTATGCATTTTACTTGGAAGCACAACGGTATCACACTACCACTAGCAGTAATTAAAAATTGATTCTAAAAATTCCTTGACACCGTTGTAAAGAAAGATCAGTCTTATGGGGAAACTTATTTGTGTAACATTGCTGCAGGATTATAATAAAGTAATTAATACACTGAAACAAAATGTAGTAGCTCCTTGCCAGTGTGGTGTAGTGGTTAGAGTGTTGGACTGAGAGTTGGGAGATCCGGGTTCTTGTCCCCACTCAGCCATGAAAGTTCACTGGGTGACTTTGAGCCAGTCACAGACTCTCAGCCCAACCTACCTCACAGGGTTGTTGTTGTGAGGATAAAATGGAGAGGAGGATTATGTATGCCGCCTTGGGTTCCTTGGAGGGAAAAAGACGGGATATAAATGCAATAAATAATAAAAAAAGAAAAATAAATTTAAAAAGAAAGGTTGAACAGCAGCAATGCAAAGAAGTAGCCAAGAGAATGCCCAAACATAAGCTAAGATCCAGAATTTAGAGAAAGACCTATAGCTTAATGGTAGAACACAAGCTTTACATACAGAAGGTTCCAGGTTCAATCCCAACATCTCCAGTCAACAGTTCTATGGCATCAGGGCTGGGAAAGATCCCTGTGCACCACCTCTGCCAGACTGAGTACTAGGGATGAGCAGATTCCCCCGATTCTGTTTCTTCACGGACCCATGGCTTCATGGAGCCATGTATTCCAGTCCTTCTGAATTTGGAAAGTTGCGGATTTCTTTCTCACGTGAACATGTTACATTTTCTTAGAACTGCATATTTTAAAGGAATATGCCGTAACGTAGAAAAACAAGGCCCTCAGATTACTTACGTTAGCAATGTTGCTTCAGAAAGTAGTTCCTTTAATACAGTAAGCTGTAATAAAAATAGTTTTTAGAGCTTTAAGAAAACCAGTACTTACTCCTCAGGTAAGAGATATGGATCCAGTACTGTCGGGGTAGGTGAGCCCATCTTGGTTAGAGCCATGATGTGTTCAAAGGTGATATCAGTCTGGGTGCCCATATCTACTAGGAGACATTCATGAGAAGGACTGAAAATCTTGGTGCGTGGTGCTCTCCTCAGGACCTGCACTACAATGGGATCTTTTGCAGTTTTGAAGGCTTCTACTGCTTGATCGTGGGTTGCTTTGGATAAATCTTTCCCATTTACCTGTAGGGAGAGACAAATGAATTGCAGGAATACAATTAGTGCTGTTTTTCTAGTAGTCTCTTTATATACGACTATTCATAAAATGAACTTTCCATTATTATTCTTTTAAAAAGGAAAATATATTTGTAAGTGATATTTGAAACGAAGGCTAAAATCCTGGAACTCTTTGCTCCAACCTGGTGTGCATTAGAAATGGGCAAGAAGGGCAAAGCCGTTCACACTGGGTGGGATAAATCCCCATGGAAGAAGGGGACCACCAATATATGTTGTTGGTGTGGACTGAAAGGCTTTTGATTTCTCCTGCTGGCAACTTCTAAACGGCAAGTCCCGGTTCACTTTCACTTTAAATCAGTCAAGGGGCAGTGTGGGAGTGAAAGAGAAAGTCCAGGAGATTGTACTAAGCTGTTATTGCACTGTTGGGCACATGATCAAAGGCGAATAGTTTTAAATTGTATTATCACAGCTGCTTTGTTTTGGCGCTCTACCACAGAAAAAGAACATGATACAGGAAGTAAAAGTGGCTACATCCACTAATAAATAACAGACAAAAGCCTTCAACTTCCTCCACAGGCTTGGAAGTGCGTTTTTTTGACTGTTCAAGAGTTTCTTTATAAACAACCTGAAAGGTTATTTCTGTAAGGTTAGATGCAGATTTAGATACATGCAACTGGACTGATGGAAGCAGACTTCCTCCTCCTCTTCCTCCTCCTGGCAGCCCTCTAGCCCCACACCCACCCAAACACTTACAGAGGGTGAATGGAGTAGGCTGTGATGCAGGGAGAACTGTAGATCTCCAAAAATTGGGTGGAGGTCCTGTCCATGAGAGGGATGCCACTCACTGAAGATGATCCCACTCAATTTTTGAAGATCTCTCTTCTTCCTGCACCACAACCTATCCCATCTTTCAACATTCTGTGGAGAACTGGGGGAGGGGCTGCCATGGGAACAAAGTGGGGAGAATTCTGCATCTGCCAGCACTGCTGCGTGTGCTAAATCTGGATCCAACCTATTTGGCATCATTTAACTTGTAATATTAATAACTTACAAAACTGTTTGAATGGACAAGAGAACAGTCTGAACGTACATAGTCAAGTCCTATTGCTGAAGGTCAGCTGCTTGTAGCTCTGAAAGCTACTTGGATGGGAGAATCATCCTCTCCAAAAGTAAGAGTTCTCTCATGCATGCCTATTGTGTGTCCTTTTTTTGGTACCAAAGTCTCCTAAGGAACAGAAATCACGTAGAAAGGAGTCCCAGAATTCTCTGTAATCATTTGGACATTAATGTCAACAGCCTGTTTAAAATAAGTACCATTTATTTCATTTTAAATATCCTCTTAGCCCATTCTTAGTTTATTATTCTGTAAAATGTTGTACCTTTTTCTTTCCACCTATCATGTCACGCCTTTCTAAAGTCCATTTTAGATGAGGAAGCAGTTTCTTTTGCCAATGTTACAAATACACACACAGCTAAGTATTGCAGTCCACTAAGCATCCTCAGGCTTGGCCCAGCCATCTGGATGAAGTGATGCCAATAGAGTATACTCGGCACTTTGAGCTTTCTCAAATGATTTCAAAAGGAGATCCAAGGCTCTCTCCCCCAAATTCCTTATGCTTTTCTCAAGCTGTATTACCCTTTTTCTCCCTGTTTGGGATGAACTGAAATCCATTACAACCTGTAGCCTCAGACAATCTGTCACACTTGATATAAATTAAACGGAATCTCCCATACCATGACTAGCTGTTTTGGAGCAGTCCCTTCCATACTTGAAGCCAAAATACTGTCTAAAGAGCTCTCCTAGGGACCTTTGTAAAAGGACCCTTGCTATATTCTCCAGGTTTTGTCTAAGGCAACGTTTGATCACCACTGACCTATTGTTGTTCTAAGCAGTTTACATATGACAATATTGAAATCACAGTTTAAAATGCACTATTAAAACCAATTTCAACTGCAATTACAATAAAAAGCAATACAAAAAACCCACAGTAAAATGGAGCAGCCTCATGATTAGTTACAATTAAGTACAAGCCATAGAAAGCCTACTTAAAAATGCCTTTTCAGGAAGCATTTAAGAGCTTCACTGCATGAGTGATTTATTGCACGCTCGTGATTGGCCACTCACGGAAGTTTGCGAGTCCTTTACAGGACATCTCCTGTGCTTTCCCCCAGAAATTTCACTTTTTAAAAAACTGGAGATAATGCAGTATTTAAATAATCACAGGATGTCCCAAGTATGTAAAACTGGCATAGCACTATAATTCCGCCACTGGTGCTGTTTCTTTGAACTTAATGCATTGCCAAGAGGGGAAGTTTTTGATTCAAAATCATGTGGTTACCGCCTAAAGGAGCCAGCCATCAACTTGGAAAGACTACAGAAGAAGAAAGTCTGTGCAAGAGAAGAATCCAACTAAAGTTACATTTGCATTACATTGCGTAACACATCGTGCAATGTGCTGTGCAACATTATGCATTTCCCTTGTGCAGCCAGTTTCACAACTGCTCGCATCCACTGTGAAATGCATTGTGCAACCTGTTGCGCAATTGCTCGCCCAACCAATTGCGCAAGCATAATGGGAAACTGTGCAGAGGAAAGACTCAGTGGTGCTCTGCTAGTGCTATTTGAGTTTAAGGAATGTCACCATTGGATACTGCCTCATATCTTAAAATATCCTGACTTGATACAACGATGACCATGGGGAAAAAACTCTACTGTCATGAGTGAGGTACAAATACAGTATGCATGTGTTCAGGTGCAAGCCTCAAAAATCTTAGATTGGTGTGCTATTATCTAATTTTAACACCTCTTAAGTGTACATGACACTTAATGAAGTTAGCATGAACAGATAAATCTGGTCCATGCCCCCCCCATCTCTCCATTGTAATAGCAGAAAAGACAACAGAGGGAGATCAGAGGAAAGGAAAAACATACCACTGAATGAATATATACAGTTCAGTTACATATATCTTAGGGTGCTTTTCTTTTTCATCTACCAATGGATGAGCACCTCTTGGCTCACACTGCCTGAGCTATTTTTACAAAAAATCAGGGAGGAAATCAGGTTATTTCTGAACCAATCTGAATTTGGCTGCCTAACTATCCACCCACACATGCCAAAATCTGTCATTTGGAAGTGGGGACTGTGGAGGTTTGCAAGGCTCCATGATCCTTGCCTGCGAACAAGAGCTCCGTTGCTGAGAGGTCCTGGTGGTGGGTCTTCTCCTTGGCCACAGGAGTGTCATTTGCAGCCCAAGATCGGGGGCTCCCACAAAGGATCAAAATCTTGAGCCACAATGAGCCCCATGCAGCCTAAGGGAATGAAGATGCTGCCTGGGGAATGCTCTTGCCCCAAGGGTCGTGTGCAAGCATATTCAGTGGTGCAGCCTCTGTACATCCTGGGGCTACATGAGCAGAGGGATTCTTGGCAGCCCAAAGAAATGGCTGCTTGCTGGCACCCAGGTTCTTAGATTTCAAAGCAGTTCATGCAACTGAGGAGCTTCCAGATTGCCACTGTGGGTCCTTGCCAATGCTCATGATTTTGAACGAAGCCATCCAGGGGAAGAGCTGGGAGCCAGTTGTCTTTCACAGCCAAAGATCACAGTACCTGCACTCCCCTTCAAATGCTTCACGAGGGCACGCAACCCTCCCAGTCTGAGCTTCTCATCAAAGGTTTTGCACAGTAAGTAGAAGCCTCAGCAGGATCTTTGGTAGCTCACTTTAATGCTCATCCCTCCTGTCTATTTGAGGTGAACACTTGAAGCCCTCTAAACGCACTTCTAGGCTGAAGCCCAGGAAAGCTTTTCTGGCATTTGATTATGCCCCCCCCCCCCCCGGAGTGTGGAATGAAGGATTCAGGGGTTTAAACAAAGGCTTAATGGAAGATGATCAGGAGGGCACCAGGTTGGGGAAAGCTGGTCCCTAGACCCGGATGAAATCAAAGAGACGGCTCTGTCAGATGTGTTTTTGTAAACCAAACCCTTGAGGATAACTTTTTTTTAAAAAAAGGGGGGGATAGTTGAACTCTTCCCAAGTCAATAGGTGCTACAACATCAAATAATGGTTTAGTATGCAGAAACACCTGCTTCCTTCAGTTTTATGACAAACTCAAATAAAGCTTCCACATACGGACTGGATGCCCAAAGAGAAGTGGATTTGTATTAGACTGAAACAAGCAATTTATTCAAAGCTGCGTGCAGCAAAGGAGTGTGCACATCAAAAGCCTTGCTCTGTTAGTTACTCAAAGCATAGGTGGTGTGCTTGGAGAGGAAATGCATTCTCCATTTCCCCCTCCCCTGTTTAGAGTTTATTTGTAGGAAATATGTACCACAATAGATCTGAAAGAGACTGGGTGGAAGTCAGCTATAGAGTGGATTAGAAGAGAAGATTGAAGCAGAAAAATAACTTGAAAGCCAGCCTCACAAATTTTGTTTGTGATATTTTTTTAAGACCCCAGTGCTCACACTTCTGATTTTTTTTAAAAAAAGATGCACACAATTGCATATAGGATGTTGCCTGCTTTAGAACCATGGCCAGTCCTAGTATTGGGAATTCTACTGAAAAATTGTCTTCACTATGAAACAGGCACACATGTGAAAATGTAGGTCTGCTTGTATATCAAATGAGTGCGTCTTAAGACTTGAGTGTGCGCATCTCTATCTCGACTAATTTTGGTGATAACCTTCCAGAGTTCAATGATGCCATGTAAACTGGGCATTACATAGTTTTAATTAAGATGCCTGAGATTCATCTGTTTTTCAGAATATAGATGTTTTACTGTCCAAATACCTTATTTATACTTGGACAGTCTGAAGGAATATGATGATATATGACATCTTTGTAACAGCTTTGGCATTATTGCAGTGTCAACACCAATTAAGGGAGGGGGGTGCACACAACTTGTAATATTCCTGTCTAATGTAGAGTGCATGCCAGATCTCACTCCAATAAATGTTACAGGCATTATTAATCAGAGATTGATTAATCATCCTTATTGCCACGCTCCATTGGCCAGATCCTGAACGACTATCAGATACCTCAGTGGAGATGAATTCATTTATCCTAACTAGTTTTTTAATCGTTTTGACTATAGCAATTTAGATTCAGAACTGCTAAAAATCATGCTGCAAGGAGGAAGGATTACTGAAAGGGAATATTCGAAGTATAAGAGTGTTTCTGAGAATGTACAGAGTGCCTTTGGATCACTGAGAAACACACTTCTGTACAACCAAGGTGTGTTTGAGTCCCAGCCCTTCCCTGTTGAGAAATTAACTGGCATTTCAGATCAGTTTCAGAATTCAGATCCACATATATAACATGCCTTTCCATCACATTTTGGCTGATCATTTGTCAGCTGCTCACCCATTCACAACTGCCTGCTGAGTTCAATTGCTTTTTAAAAACAAAATCTTAAGCAATGTGTCCTCCCCCACCCCCTTCCTGGGCCTTTTTCCTCTAGACCTGCCAGCTTATTGGCAAAAGCGAAGACTTTTTCCCTGCCATTATTTTCAGTTTTTTTTAAAAAAAGAAAAAAAATGATACCTTAAATTATCATATTGTTATTTTGAAGGAGACCACAGATCTGTTTCTGAATTTGTAACATAAACACATTAGGCTGGATGGGAAGGAGAAGTAATGCAAGATGACAATTGCATGTGTACTCAAGAATCCTGAGATCGTGAAAATACATAGTAAATGGAAGTCACTACCAAGTCGTGGTAGTCCTGAAAGTGGGAGGATTAGGGTAGTTGAACATCACTTAACATGAGACCAATTTCTCCTTCTAAAAGATTATCCCTTGTTCTACAACCCTGGAGCCCAGGAAAGGGTGATGGATGTGCCGTGCTTGTAACGTTGGACAGATCCATTCAAATTCACGAAACATAAACCAGATACTTGTACCTGTCAGTGCTGAAGACAAGGGCAGCAGAAATGAGGAGGGAATGAAAAGAGTGAAAACTAAGAGTGGGGATTGCAAGTGGTTCTTCAACAACAACAACAACAACAACAGAATTCTCATGATACACATAAGAAGATCAGATCAAAAGCCTATCTAGTCCAACATCCTGTTTGTTGCAGTGGCAAACCAGATGCCTCAGGAAATCCAAAAGCAGGACATGAGGGAAACACCACCCACCTGCTTGTGTTCACCAACAATCTGCCTCTGATCCTGAAGGTAACATATAGGCATTGTAAATAAATATCTCTGTAATACTAATTAAAATAGACTAGATCAATCTAAGCACGTTCAGTCAAAAACACGTTCCATTGATATCAAGGGAATATATTTCCATGAAAACATGATGATTACCTCTGTAAAAGCCAGTGTAGCATGGCAGCAAAAGTATTTGGTTTGGACCTAGAAAACTAGTTTCAATTTGCCGCTCAGCTATGATACTTGGTGTGTGGCCCTTGTCATGATCTCAATGTCCACCAGTAATCAAGGCATGGACACAGAGGCTGAGGGGCCCATGATGATGCTGACTGAGGTGGCACTGGGCCCAGGTCTCATTGCTGACCCAGAGACCCCTGCATCTGGAGCCCTCAAGCACAGTTCCAAACTCGCCCCCACAGGTTTTGCTTCCCACCAAGCCAGTGTGCCAGTGCTCAGTATGAGATCATGTAGAGATGACAGAAGGTTAGGCTCCAGGTCAAAGGACTGTCCTCTGCAATGGGATGCATTACGAGATGTTCTTATTCAGTCTGCCCCCTTAGGCCTTGTCCAGAGTCCTGAAGGATCTCCTTTGTTTTCAAGAATCCTAACCTTGACTGAACCCAGTATGCCTACTTCCTGCCTGGCCACTCCTTCCACCCCAGATTACTTCCTGGACTTGCACCCCCCTGACCCATCTATGGGCTTGGCTCAGTGAAGCCAGGGCATCCTTGGTCACAGTAACCATATCGCAGCCTAAGCTAAAATGCTTCACTGAGTTTCTTGGAAGCTGAGCAGGATACAAATGTAATTAAAAAGTAATTTCTGATTTGTGAGCTCTAAATTTTAAGCAGAACAACAAAGAGTCGTACAGCACCATAAAGATCAACAGATTTATTGTGGCATATGTTTTTGGGGTGTTGTGGCTTTCAAAAACTTCTGCTACAATAAATCTGTTGGTCTTTATAGTGCCACGAGACTGTGCTGCTTAGGCTGCAACAGCCTCTCTGAAACTTGGTTGATCCTCATTTTTGATCTCCCAGTGGTTGATCCTAGGACTGGATCTCTCCAGTCCTTGTCTAACATGCTAAATATTAACCACACTACCTCTCATATGGAAAGGCACATAATGTGAACTGCAGCTCTGTCGTCTCTGCATTTTTATATCAATGCTTATTGTGATCTTTTAACAAAATAATAATAAAAAAAATAAAGAAATAATAATAATAATAATAATAAGATAGATATATGCAACTACATACTTCAAAAGTCTCAGTTTCAAATATCATGACATTCTAAAATAAAAAAGGGGAGATAGCATCAATTACACATAAACATCAGTGAAGGCAGACTAAATGTCTGAGTATAAGTCCATTCATAAATGGCG
The DNA here is from genome assembly GCA_029215795.1 of Anniella stebbinsi. Lineage (NCBI taxonomy): Eukaryota > Metazoa > Chordata > Lepidosauria > Squamata > Anniellidae > Anniella > Anniella stebbinsi. The sequence goes on along the minus strand of JARDYH010000005.1, from coordinate 141,501,816 downwards.
CCTGTATACTGAATGCTGTATATGCTGTTGTTAAGTTGAGTGAGGAGATTAAAAGGTAGAGGTAGAAACAGAGACTGGAACAAGATGAGATTAAATAGAAATGGGATGTAAGGTGACTTGTTGGGTGGGGAAAGAAAAAAGGGGGAGGGTAAAAGACAGAGGGGTGCAGACAGCCCTGCAGAAAGTATGGGGGGAGAGAGAATACACTTTTGAGTAGGTGCAGAGAGGCTTATGGGTTGGGCAAAAAGGTGAGTATACACGAGAAGGTGGTATAGAGACGTCTATGGTTGTGCCAAGACAGAATACTATGAGGTGCAGTGGGAGAAAGGGAGCTCAGTATAATAAGAAGAGAAAAAAGGAGGTTAAAAGAGCAAGTGAAGAAGGAAATATTGGGCTAGAAATGTGATAAAAATGATTTCCAGCAGCTGAAATAGCAATGAGGCCCTCTTAAATTAATACAAATGTAAATGTGGACCTCTAAGGGATCTGAGTTGTGTACCCCCAATCCAGTGCGTGCACTCAGCCTGGGAATGGAAGTATTTCTTCTTTACCGCACACATTGCATAAGCATTTGGAGTTGACTGCAGCTGCAAAAATTTAAGACGAGACATGCTAAATTTTGGCCTGGTGAAATTAAATATCATTAACTCGCCCACTTGAGCACATTACAATTTGTGCAGCTGTAAAATTAAGCCCAATTTAATGTTTTCTGTTAGTAGAAGAAATGCTGACAGTGTCCCAAGTTTTATTATTTACAATAAATGAAATGTGCAAATTCTAATGCCTGAGGTTCAGTACTGATCTTTTCTTTAAAAGACTAAGCAATTAGGGTGACAAAGCAATCAGTATTAAAGCATACCAAAACAACCCATGTTATATCGAGTGTAACATTGCTAAAGATGCCTGTTTCACTGTTATCAGAAAACGCTTAAATAAGGCATGCTCTAAAGTTCAATGTAAACTTTAGAAAGCATTGTCTGGCAAAATTTAAAGATGAATTATCTTCCCAAAGCCTAGTCAACTGGGCAGCCACACTGTTCAATTTATTAGTGACCCCAGTGTCAGGAGAGGGGTTTCTCCCATTTCAATAGCGTTCCTGACTGCAGCTCCTTTACTTTGACTCGTGTGTGTCAATGGGAGACATTGACTTCTGTGGGATAAAGTAAATAGTATTGCTCCAACCTCTCTTTGTCTCACTGTGGTTATGATTGTGTGATTCTGTGTGTGTGTGTGTGTGTGTGTGTGTGTGTGTGTGTGTTCCCTAGAGCTCAGGAGGGTGCACTGCACTGGAAAGGCAACATTGCCAGTAATACATGGAAATCAGGGGACTTGGCTTTTATGTCTGAGTTGACAAGAGCTTTTGTCATTATTTTACCTTGGATTAGCAATGGGATATGTTTCTTAGTATTATGGCTCATTAAAATAAGCCGTTACTCATTCTCAGAGTCATGCTGGGGAGAAAGGACCGATGACAGATGATTGTGGTTTCTCAAAATGGCTGTTCAAATATGCTGATCACCCAGATAATTCTAATGTGCCATGATTGAAGTTTCCAGAGCTTGGACTCCAGTTGCGAGTGGAGGTGGGGAAATAAAGAGACGAGACACATTGGTATGGTTTAAAATTTGGCCATGTTTATTCAAATTAGATCTGAAAAGGACTAGCTGGGAGGGCAGCAAAAGGCTGAGGGTGGCTCTTGAGGACCAAAAACGTCCCACACACAGCCGATGGCACCACCTTGGCTCCTCCAGTGGGAGCAAGACTAGTGTCTTGCTCTCCCTCCCCCCAATGCAATGCCCCCCCCAGGGCTAGGCAAGCCAGACATGGGGTAGGGCACTCTTGTTCTGATTTAATTTAGAATGAAGGCCACGTAAACTTCTGGGGTGGGATAGACACTTTTAGGAGCAGAATCGTGTGTGTTTGTGTGCATGTAGGAACAGGACTCCTAGAACTTTGTGCACCTTGAATTTAAGCAGGCCCGTGGTAACACACAATTACAACAGTTTTCAGTGGCCTGCTAAAACCCAAGGTGGACACACACCATTGCCACTCACATGGCCACTTTTGTTCATGGAAGTGATGACTTGCTTGAGGGTCATGTCACTTACTTTCCACCCACTTTCTTTCCAGTCACCCTGGAAATTCAAACATATTTCCCCCCTCCCCTTTTGCCATGAGAAGAGCATGTCTGATGTTTGGTGTACTGAATGCATATTAGGTCTTTCACATGGGGATATCTGGGGTGACTGAAAAAGTCACCAGGATATGGAAGAAGATCAGCCATGTGAATCCAGCATAACACTACTGCTTTCCTGGGAGTTGTTTAGATTTATATTAGTGTCAGAATTGTTGACATCTTGCCCCACATCCTACTAGTGAGACAACTTTGAACATTGCTAATGAAGAATGAGGTATTACAACACGATGTCTATTTTGCCCCAGGAATCCAATTATAATGATCCCATGGTGTGTGAAGAAGATCAATGGGAAAGCACATCCAGCCCAATAATTCTTTGGGAGTGAATATTTTAATAAGAAACCAGTCATGTCTATGATTTATAGAGTTGCTTCTATCAACTGGCATCCTATATATGGGGTGATCTTCTACATGATTTAAAGATGCTAATTTTGAAGTTCCTAGTCTCAGTCATTATGGTGGGCAGGTGTGTAAGGAGGGCCCCTCTGGGGACTACGGTGGGGGCTAGAATCCATGCCACCAGAAGGAATCCTAACTGCAACTCTATCTCTAAATTCAGTACTTTAGGTCCCCCCTCCATGTGGAGATATACACCTGGGGACACCACTGGGACAGGGACAAAATGTGCTCTTTAGTATGGGTGACCACAGCTTCTGGGAATCAAATCTGTCCCAGTCTGCATAGCCTCCACCTCTTCATCATCCTTGCTTCAGTGGAGGCTGGTGACTCTGATTTTAGTGGGGATGTGAATACATTCTGGGTTTCAGACCCCCCCATAGATACAACACCTTGGATAGCTCCTTTAGAGTTCTGGCTGGTTATGCGTGAACCCAGAATGAATGCACAATCCCACTGACGTGGAGTCCACTGCCTCGCTTCTATTTTATGGTGGGATGGAATGTCAGGAGCTAGCTATGCATATAAGTATGTAAGGTGGGCTGGGTATTTGCTGTAGGTAGCCAGAGCACACAATCACAAATGGATTTACCTAGTTGAGGAGGGAAACATTCAATTGTACTAGTGAGGATTTGACTGTCCCTTCTAAAGGAGCCTGGGTTTGTTTTTGTTTTGTTTTTGTAGCTTTTTGAAGTGTTGTAGTGGTTTTTAAATGTACAGATTGTGTGTATGTTGTATGTTTTTGCTGTTTTAATTTTTGTATATTGTTTTTAATTGTTTTTAACCCTATGTAAACCGCCCAGAGAGCTTCGGCTATGGGGCCGTATACAAATGTAATAAATAAATAAATAAATAAATAAATAAAATGTGGTCCTGAATCATCTGGAGGTATATTATTAAGCCTAAAATATGCCCTGCAGACAAGTCTAGCATTAAGAAGAAATATTTTGTCTGCTTTTTCAATGCTTGGAAATATTATGCAGCAACATTAATAAGTGGTTAAAACTGGCATAATAAAGGAGGGAGATCTATTTATTTATTTACTACATTTCTATTCCACCCCATAGCTGAAGATCGCTGGGTGGTTTACAAAACAAAACATAAAATATAGTAACATAGTAAACCATAATATAAAACTTTAAGTTTGAAACAAAATAAAACCAGAATAAAAATCAGGATAAATGCCACTAGCAGTGCACAAAACTTAAAACATGTGACCACCATTTTTAGAACAGAAGGATTAAAAAAACCTGGGAAAATAAAAAGGTCTTCACCCAGCGATGAAAAGACTACAATTTAGGTGCCAGGGGAGTCTTTCTGGGGAGGACATTTCACAACTGGGGTGCCACCACTCAAGAGGCCCTCTCCCTATTACCCATCCACTTCACCTCATCTATGCAAACAAATACCTTATTAAGCTGCCAGAATGTAGGCTTCCATAAGAATTTTACTTGCTCTGTTATAGCAATAACTTAAATTAATTAAATCAGAATAGGTTTTTCTGAAATGAAGGACCTCTAATAAAATAAAAAGGACTGGGGTGGAGGGAAATTAGAAGCATTTCATTTGTTTAACTTCTTAGTCCTCTCTTTGCTTGTTGAAGAAATATTTGAGCACCATTGCTTGCAGAAAGTCCCAGGTTCAATCCATGGCATCTCCAGGTAAAAAGATCAGGTAGCAAGTGATGCTTGAGGCCTTGAAGACCACTGCTACACAGAGTAGACAATATCAGATGGAAGGATAGTCTGATGGCAGTTTCCTAGGAGGCAGATACTAGGGAAGGCAACACTGATGGCTTGAAACAGCATTCAGTTTGCTGGCATGCCCACCTATTAATTCCACTGCAAAACAGGCTCAAAGTACAACTAAAGAACACTTGCTACGACTCCTTTTTATATTATGTCTGTTGTCATCTTTATTTAGATATGATCTATCTGAGTTTGTAAGTGGGTTGATACTGATTTCTGAATAGCTCCCTCGGCTGATTTTTAAATAATTTCAAAATTAATATGTATATATTTCAAAGTGTTATATTGTATTAACTTATTCTAATACGGTAAAATAACACAATAATAGAGTAAAATGAGCAGCAATGGGTAGTGCTATAATTAGTGGCTTCAGCAATTAAGGATTTTGACATGCTGGTAAAGAGCTTACTGGTAAGGAATATTGCAGAAATTGAAACACAGTAGATTTGGCACTGGGATGAAGAGGTCAACTTACTGTGCAAAGAAGGTAACACAAGGTGTAAAAGAAAAAAGAGTGAACTATCTATATGCAACAGACATGGACACTAGGAAGCCATGGGAAAGAAATAGAATGATATAACAGACCATTAAGGCAACACATGATGTATGTTCTTAATCAAGAAAAGATAACATGAAAAATGGGGGGTCTAGGCACAGATCCAAACAGGAAGTCTGCCAAGCAAGAGAATGCAAAGGACATCTGAAATTGTCACATCAATCATGTGGATTTTTTAAATTATCCCTTTTGTTTCTGATAGACAAACAAGGACAAAAGGAAATAAAGTTTCACAAGAGAAATAAGGAAAAGTGGTTGGAAGTCATATCTATGGAACTCAATGAGAGAAGCTCTTCTTGCAATGCACTGCTTATGCACAGGGTTGGTCTACAAATTACCATTCTCCATGTGGAGGCTGTGTCTCCCTCTACTCCTTGCTGTGCCTATGGTGTCCAGAGTGTTTTGCTATATGGGGCTTCCTATTAACATGGGGAGTTTCCAGTCCAACACTTGAAGCTCTGAATGGCAGAGGGTATTGGAATGGAAAACTCCATCCACAATATGTTGTGTCCACGAGGTAAGAAGAACCATGTGTTATATAATTGGGATGCTGAAAAACCATGAGGCCAACTGCAACGGTCTCCGTGTGGAAGCTAAAATATGCATGTTGGTGCTTCACAGCCCAAAGCCTCCAAAAACAAACTGTAGCTCACAACAAATCAAGCTGTTTACTTTTGTCACATCCGAGGACATGGATATGGTCAAGATGAAGATCACATTGTCAATGTGGGAGAATGTGGGCCAAAGCATTGGCAGAATTAGTATCACAACATGAATAGACAACTTACTAAACGAGAGAGTGAACCCTTTGTTACAAAATGTAAAGCAGCTGAATCCTCTGTTCATGATAAGTTTCTACTCCAGCAGTAACAGTATGCTTTCATTTCCTAAGTTATCAATAGTTCTCCACTTCTTATTTTGATTTGTCCTTATTTTGATTTGTCTCAACCCCTTGTATGTGCATGCACCACATACATGCATCTTTATTTATTCATTTAAAACGAAAACAAAAATCGGTCCTCTTTCACCTTAGAGAGAAAAATCCAAGCGGCTCACAGTAAAAATAACAATTAAAAACAATAAAAACTATCTTCCACCTTTTCAGTGCAAGCAGTCATGCATCTAATGAGATATCCTTGTTTCACAAAACACATTACAAAAACAAACCAGTTATTCCTTAAGATGCTACAGCGCTTTTTTGTTTCTTTGGATATTAGGTAAGGCAGGAGCTCCAAGGCTCTCCAACTGCCCAAACACACAGCGTTGTTGCCATTGGCACCTTAAGCACCAGTATCTATTGAAACTAGATCTGTAATCCTATAAATACGTTACCTGGGAGTAAATACCACTGAAGTAAATGGGGATTTCTTTTGAATAGCCATATAGAGAATTGTGTTGAAGCAGTGGAGGCTGGTGGCTCCAATACCAGTGGGGCTGTGCATCCGTTCTGGGTATCAGTCAGAACCAGCTAGAATTTTAAAGGAGCTATCCAAGCTGCTGAACCTATTTTGGGCTTTGGCCTCAGCACCCAGGATAGTTCCTTCAGAGTTCTGACTTAAACCCAGAGTGGATTCACAGACTGCTGACATCGGAGCCGCCAGCCTCCACTGGTTGTAAGGCAGCTACCTGTGAACCAGGACTAACACGACTTTTTACAAGAACAATAGGTTTCCAAGCCATTCACCAAATACACAGCCAAGTACATTTTCTCCTTGAGACCTAAACTGAGCCCCTGGAGAAAAAAGATGAAAGGAACACATAAAAAGAAAAGTTGCGCACTAGGATTAAAAGAAGAACAGGCCATTTACATTACTTTTAAAGCCTTTTTAAATTATTTTTTGGGAGTGTCTTGGTTCTGCAGGCAAAGAGGAGCTTGAGGCAGATGCTGCTTTGATTCTTTAGTCTGCAATCCTATACTCACGTACATGAGAGTAGTACATCACACTGAATTCAATGGGGCTTACCTCTGAGTAGACATGTCTAGGATTTCGCTGTTAGCTTTGTTATGGTTCCAGAATCAGCCTTCAATGTTAACAGAAGGGGTTTAGGAGTAGACATTTGGGGAGGTATAATGAAAATTTGGGGATTAATTTGCTGTGTATCAAGCTAACTTGTTAACTGTGGTTTTATGTTACGAGTTTAGTCCTGTATAAGTACATTTTGGTTACGTTCACTAGCTTTGTTGTGTTTGCTGGGTTTTTTTTAATATTCAAATTCCCTTTCCTTTTTTCTTTCTTTCTAAAAACATGGCAAAACCTTCCACTATGCAAGTTTTTTGTGTGTTATCCTACAAACAGGGCTGCAAGGTTTAACCAGTTAATCAGAAAATGTTTGTTCCATGTACTTCCTTAGGACTACAGTCCTATACACACTGAACCAAATAAGACTTACTTAATAGATATACACAGGATTGCACTATAAATTAATTTATTTTAGGATCCAAGCTTGATTTTGAATGCTTCTTCCCTCCTCCATCAGGTAAGTCTCCGTGCCCCATCCCAAATTGTTGAGGAGCCCCCCCCAACCCCCCTGGAAAGGTTTCCTGAGGATACAGGTGGGGCAGAGGGGACAGGAAATGTTCCTTCTCTAAACTTACTGCAGCTAACGTATCTTGGGATCTGAGCCATTATTTTTTGCCCCCATGCAAATTTAATTAACTACAACTCAAATTTTTAATCAAGTAGAATGTACTGAATCAAGGTTCAGCACTGTTTACAAGATAAGACTGCAGCAGCCCACTTTGCTGCTGTAGCTCAGTGTAAGAGCAAGAGCACCTACTTTGCATGGAGACGGTCCCCAAGTTAATGTCTAGGTAGGGCTCAGAAAGAATCCTGCCTGAAACCCTGAAGAGCTGCTGCCAGTGTTGACAATACTTGGCTAGGTGGACCAATGGCAGCTTCCTATGTTCCTCACTATCCATTCAGCTTCTCTCTCCCTTGCTCTGTCCCTTAACACATACTGATGCTGAGCAGATTGCTAGCTTTGCCTATTCAGCCTTTCCAACCCTGTACTTCTGAACATAGTTTGAAGGCTGGCCAATCAACATTCTGCTCAGGGATGTCTCCCCTCCTCCATCACGTCTGTTTCCTCTTCTTATGCTTGAATGGCTTACCTTCTGTTACTTATGTGCAAAATCCTTTGGCTGCATTTGCACAGCCTAGTATTTTTTTTTAACTGTAAAAAATAATACAGGGCTCTTTTTCTAAAACACACCATTTTCTGCATATGTTGTGGCCTTCCACATTGCCTGAGTCCCACTCCAACCTTTTCATGAGATCCATATTGGTGCTACACATTGGAGGCTGTTTGAAAACAGGGTGACTGAATATAGGTCTTTTTGTGATGCTTCCTTCTGAAATAAAGTATTCTTATTTTTCTGCACAGTGAAACACCTGCAGAATGCAACATGTGCCCGAAAAGTAAGCATGTGCTCTCCTTCACATGTCCTATTTGGAAAGAGAACAGATATTTGGGCTCTTGTGCAGGAGATGTGCATGGGTTCCTTTTTTGGACCTCTAACATGTGTTTGTAGGTACCCTGCATTTGTGAATGCAGTTCTCAGCACATAAAATATATTTGGCCATCTGAAGTCTTGAAGGGTGTGTAGTTAGAATAAGAGAGAGAGAGAGAGAGAGAGAAAGACAGAGAAAGAGAGAGAGAATCTCAAATACCGAAAGACTAGATACCTTAGTCCATGTTTTGGAATAACATTATCTCCCATGCTGCCCATCATGATTATTGTCTTCATGAATAGCAACTATTTATGCATGCTGTGGCTGGTCTATTAGGTCTACAATCCTATACCCACTTTCCTGGGAGTAAGACCTATTGAACTCAATGGTACTTACTTCTGAGCAGACATGCATAGCATTGCAGACTCATTGAGAAATGTAAGTAAGAAACCTTTGTGCTTAAGAAAGAATAAGAAGCTTTCCTTTGTCTAACATCATGCCAATCCTTGGGATTTGTACTACAAAAAATGCCACTTCATTTAGAGGACACTTTATGGTCTGATACACTTCTTTAGTCAGCTCTTAAGGAGTCTGCATTTTGAGGAGGGGAAAGCAGTACAACTTTATAACAAATGCAACAGCAAAAAAGCCTATTTTCTAAATCTCTTTTTCTCCCTCAGAATCTGGAGAAAAGTAGTTCAAAGTACAGGTTAATTCTTTTTACAGCTTCATCTAATCCTTCTTTTATTTCACTAGAATGGACAATCTCTCTCTCTTTCTCTTTAAAAAAAAGCAGAACTGTATTGTTTAGTAGACTGTTTCCAAGTATATGTACACTTCCCTTTTCTCTTATAAGCCATTCATGCAAAAAAAAAAAAGTTAAGATAAAAAGGAGAATTTGTTACTGAATGAAACAAAACCCACTTGTCCTCTCTAAAAATATTTAGCTTTCCAAAGAAAAATTCTCAGAGTGGGAAATCTCAGCCTCAGAGAAAATGATACTGAGATAATTAGAATGAATCTCGCATGGTTTATTTTGCTGTTTCTCTGGCTTGTTGGAAGTTACATTAAAAAACCAAAACTCAACAACAACGGTGGCCCCGTCTTAAATTGTGAGCTCACTGCAAATATGTGTTTTTATCTGTTTACTTTAAGCTAGCAGCACCACAGGGAGAAATGCCAATGGTTTCTGATACCCAGGCACAACTGGATTTCCAAGTAGCCTTCTCATTTCTCAACTTCAAACAGTAACTTGGTTTTTACAGAGTAACACACCAGGGAGAAGGAAAGCTGAGTCCAGGGACAGCCATGGAAATGGAGGTGAGGTAATAAGGTCAGAAATAGCCTTTTTTCAGGTCAGCCATGCTGTATAAGAAGCAGCTAGTAAGCAGGGCCGTGCAGGGGGGGGCAGGGGGGCCAGTTGGCCTGGAGCCCACAATTTTGAGGGGGCACTCCAATGAGGAGGTCCCCCTAGCTTATGCTACTGCTTCCATAGCATAAGTGGCCCATCGAGAAGTGAAGCCTGCCTTGCGGAAACAGCACAGAAACCGTCCATCGTGAATACCATGGTCAGACTACAAGCTCCAGAGGGCGATGCCGCATGCGGGGCGGGGATATATGTGCCTAAGTTGCGATGGTTGTCCTCACTGCGTCTCTTTCCTCAATCTTCTCCATGGCATATAATCTCTGGAGCGGAGGGTGAGGTAATGATGATGATAGTTATTAATGATAATAATGATGATGATACCGTGAGGGTGATGATGATGATAATGTTTGATAATGATGAAGGACTGTTCTATTGTTGTCGCTTCTATTTGTACAGCAACTAAAAATGAATGTTAATTTCTGATTCAACATTGAGGTGTTGTAGAGCAGGTTTAATATTGAGGTGTTATGTAGAACGGACATGTTGGTGGGCATTAAAAAAACCATTAAAAATACTTAATGAGCAGTTTGAAATGGGGGGGGCACACACTTCCCATCTGGCCTGGGCATATTACCAGCTCTGCAAGGCCCTACTAGTAAGAGTGGGTGGATGGGACAGGAAATTGCAATTGAGACTTCTTTCATCTGTTCTCTTTCTTAGGACAGTTGCAGCAGATGCTACATGCCAGAGAACTGATAAAGATTTCTGCCTCTGATGTCACACTTTGCAACCATACAGGCCAGCATCCAGCCCCTTGGAAGGTGCATGGCTTGCATGGTTGCTGACTATGATGTCAGAGGTGTCACACTGGTGGACACTTTTAGATGCCCTTTGAAAAGAACATCCATAGCAGGGGTGGGCAACATCTGGAGTTCTGGGAGCCACTTTCAATCCCATCCCCCTCGCAGGCCACCCTCCTGTTGCTGCCATACTGCCAAATTTGGTGCAGTGGTAAAAAAATTGGCGGTTTGTCCCCTGGGAAGTTTGCTTTTACAGTAAAGCTACACATTATAAAAACCAGCTGTTCTAGACATATCCTAAAGATCTATCAAAGCACCATGAAAAAGAAGCATCTCTGTTGGTGGTCATTTGATCCATGGATCAACCTGTGCTGGTGTATTATTAAGGTGCCAAATGCAGAAATAGCCTGTTACCTATCTACAGACTAGAACATTTCCAACAGTCAAGAGCTAAACTTCCCTCGCAGTATTATGTAATACTAGTTTATTCCCACCACCTTGCAACAACTTTATGTCTTCGGCATCAGGAATGATTCTTGATTTTTGATGGAATAAACTACTATGGTGATACATGGAAGAAGGTCTTCTGGTGGCCGCTCATATACACACCTGCCTTTTCCCATTCGGAATCACAGCACATAACCAAGTCAGGAAAATGTAAATGGAAGCTTTATTAACACGTACTCCAACGCCCTTCAATTGACTCAATTCCAATATACACAATTTGAGTGGTCTTTTGGTGCTCTGGAAAACGAGACATGACCTGCCTTTTCATTATTAATGAATGTAACACAGCTCATTTATTAAACCTGCATTTTATCCTCTGTTCCATATGCCTGTTTTCCCTTCCAGTATTTGACATGTGACAGTAAAGCTCTGAGTAAATGTCCCCAGTGATTCCTCTCCTGCAAATTCTTGCCACCTGCTTCATGGGACCAAACAGATGTAGATATGTAAACCATTACAAGACCTATTCACCCAATCATTTAACATTTAAGGAGGAAAAATACTTTCTTCCATGTAAATCACAATAGCTATCTTACCTATCCCAAATGCCACCGTATGGGCTAACAGAATATACATCCAAATTTTGGGAATGTTATATTTCTATTGTTCACGTTATTTTAGTTATCATTCACTACAATTCATTTTTTTCTTTAGAAGTTTCACATAATATCCCATTTTTCACAACAAAAAAGTGCCCTCTACCATTTAAGAGTATTTTCTAAAGAGAGTTCAACTGAGGTGTTGCATTATTCATCATCAAGTGAAGAGGAAAATTTCAATTGCCAGTTTCTAGTAAATGGACTAATTAAGAAAGGGGGATTCTGAACCGTGGACAGACGCCACAATCATTAAAAGCCATTTTTCAGAAGATTATGGGGTCTTCAGTCTATCAGGGAGAATGCTGAACTAATTTAGAAGCAGAAAAAACTGCCCATTATAACAAGGGCTCAGCTTGTTGTGTAGGGAAATGCACACAATAAAGGGATCACCACTGTTACCAAGGTAGAGTTAACTTTCTGTCATTTTAAAACAAGAAACTCCCTTGCTTCAGAATTCCCAGCTGAAGTATAAAGGGTGTTACAAATATAGCTGAGCTGAAGCACGCTTTTTGTTTCATTTTCACTTTTGTTCTTGCTGAAAAACACCTCCATTTTTCAGAATGGTCTCAATTGCCTCCTCAAAAGATTGCTTATTTATCATCCCAAGTCCTGGAAACATATGACAATTCAACAGAAGCTCTATTTAGCTGCTTAGTACCAGTGGTTACTGAACACATGAATAGGCTACCCAAAACATGACTAGCCTTATCATCTAGATGCCCAATGTATGTGGTGGCCACACCACTTGCCTGAAGTGTGTTCAGCATCATTCTGGGAACCATTTGGTAACCACAGAGAATGAATCTCTGATCAGAGTTAGTATTATGCAATAGCACACAAAAACTGGGGTGGGCTTTTTTTAAAAAATGGTCCAGGGATCTGTGCTTTCTCAGAGGTAGCCCACAGATTACATTCCATCTTTGACCTTGTCTGAACAAATTCAGGGAAGCTTCCCATTCCCACCTATTCAATCTTGTCTTCATTCACAAGGACCTGGGAAGGAAGGCTTGCAGGACGTATCTACTGGAGTTCTTCCTAACTTCAGCTGAGTTAGGATGGGGAGGTTTCCTGGGGCATGCAGTGTTTCTTTACTTGCAAGGCTCAGAAGCATCTCTGATCTATGCTTAGGGACTCACAACTCAGGAACTATACAGTTCCCTAGACCAAACTTGCCCAATCTGACACCCTCCAGATGTGCTGGACTACAATTCCCATAATCTCCAGCCAGCACAGTCAAATTGTCATGTTGGCTGGGAGGTGCTGGAAACTAGAGTCCAACACATTTGGAGGGTGCCAAGTTGGGGAAAGCTGTCTTAGTGCACAATCCTATACATGTTTAGACAGAGAAAAAAAAGCCGACAATTCCCAGCATTCCATAGCCAGAATAGCAGTCTGGGGAACGCTGGGAGTTGTATGAGTTTTTTTTTCTTGTCTAAACATGCATAGGATTGTATCCTTAGAGGCATAAAAGCCAGTCCTTGGTGTTTGTTTTGTTTTGTTTTACAGAGCTCTATCTGAGCTGTCATCACTGTCCAGGACTTCTACAAAAAGCAGATAAACTCTATGAACCCTGTTAGTAATTTAACAAAAGTTCTCCTTAATTAAATGCACACATTTTGACACAAAAATCATAACTCAAGAGAATTTAGCTTGGTTTTATTTTGGGGAGGTGTTATTTTGTTGCCTAAAAAAATAATAAGCAAAGGATATATCTCAAACATTTCAGTTTAGTGCCAATGGAACAAATACATTGAGCTTTGAAAAGTGTGATCTAGACTATACAAATTACTGATATTTAGATTCTGTCTCCATATGTAATGCCTTAAGGTACACTTACTACTGGCTTTCATCACTTCAGTTTCCTCTGTTTTTTCAACTGGTGAGTGATAATAACTGACATGAGAGAAAGGGTGGGGTTAGTCAAAATTGTCATTTTCAGATTGAATATTATCAATGAGAATTTTGCCACAGATGAATGGACATTGCATTGCTCTCTAGGAAAGCAGATAACTGTTTGGTCTTTCCAGACACAAACAGATAGTAAGGCCAACAACAAGCCACAATTATAGTCCTGACACAGCACCATATAAAATGTTTACAATCGCAAAACTGGGAACAAGTAATAGGGCTATTATATGGGGATAGAGGGAACTTCAATCATAAGCATATCTTCTAAAACTGAAAAATTCGTAATTAGTCATGAAGCATTCAACCACCTATCTCACAGTTGTGAAGATAAGTGGGAGGGGCTCTGTGAAGAAATAAAAATGAGATGAATAAATAACTAAACAAAAAGAGATAGATGGAAATTTAAAAATTAACGCTGAGCAGAACTTTGTAGCATCTCTAAAAGACCCTCTAGTGCTTGTTATATTTCTATTCACAAACCTAAAAACTAAAATAGAACTTTTTTGTAACCTCAAGATTCTTCTCCAGCAGCAGAGATCAACATCTCTGGCTTGGCAACAGTAGTTTCCATCAGATAAAGAAGATCTGCCAATTTATGACGAATGTTCGGGACAAATTACTGGAACAAGGCATTGGTAATCATTTCCCTGTCAGGCAAGAACTTGTGTTCAGCTAGCATTAACAGTGCATATGCGCATGGGCCACATCACATACTGAAAGCCACATGTGCGTTTTATTTACTTTCAAAGTAATGACAGTGAATCCTCAATTCCTTACATATATAATAAATGAACAAAAAGGAAATGCAGGTAATGTGCCAAAGCACTTAATGAAAGGAACTGACAAAGAGGACTCCCTCATGAACTTGATACTCTTTATGTTGCCTGTTGTAAGAAATTCTAGTAACCTTTGTACAATGATTGTGGATTGGATACAGATCTAACCAAAACAACTGTGCTGGTGGCGGTGGATTCCCTGCCCTCTCCTTCCCAGGACAGCCCCTCCAACCTCCTGAAAATGCTACACAGAGATTCAGGAGACCTTGCTGAATGGGATGAACTATGTTTACCACTTTGCCTGCACCCACTTTGCCTCTGCATGGTGTGCAGCTGCATATTGGAACTATGTGGACCAAACCATCCATGCGGGCCCTTGAAACCTCACTGATATGCATCCAGTAGCTATGGGATTACATCAAGTGCTGCTCATTCAGATACACTGTTCAATTTTAATAATATGCAAGTCTATTATCCCTGTTTTGTTTTATATTTAATGACACTTTTTCAATATGAAATGCAACATACATACAATATCAGGAAAATGAAGAAAAGACATCAAAATCAAAACAATAGCACTATTGGTCAAAATTAAATCAACAACCATATTCTCTGAACTCTATATCTGTCTATAGTTTCTCCGAAAATTGGTAACTGAATGCCATTTACTTTGAAATATAATAATTTGATTAACATCAAAATCTGTTATGATTCCCATCATCGCTATATCCCAGCTCTCAATCAACTAGCTTTTAATTGCAGGTATATTCATGTCCTTCTATAATTAAGCAACACAAATCTCTGCAGTTACAAACATTCATTGAATCAAGTCCAGGATCTGTCTGGAACACAGCCCAGTAATAAGACCTATGGAATTTCTGGTAATGAATGCCCAGTAACTATACCTCTTATAGGTAGGGATTTCCATCCAATGTTTGCTCAATTGTGGACAACCCTACCACATGTGCAAAGAAGTGCTCTTGGCACCATAACATGCATCAATCCCTAAACCACTGATAGATGTCCATTAAAAAAAAAAAACCATTTCCCCTGTCCGCCATCCCCCTGCTTCCGTGGCATCAACAGTGCTCAAAGAGTAACACTGCTGAGTTAGGCTGGTGGTTCCGATTTCGGTGGAGCTGTGAATCCATTCTGGGTTTCAGTCAGAAACAGCCATAACTCTAAAGGAGCTATCCAAAGTGCTGAACCCTGTCCCCAAAATAGATTCAGCACTTATGATAGCCCCTTTAGAGTTCTCGCTAGTTCTGACTAAAAGTGGATTCACATCCCCACTAAAATCGGAGTGACCAGTCTCCACTGGTTAGGGTAGCAGTACGCCTGAAAGATCAAGCACGTGGGGGGGGGATGTATTGTGCTAGCGTTCGGAGAAAATCTGGCACTGGAATGTGATCCCAAGCCTTGCCAAAGCAGCAGCCCCCTTGTTGCTGCAACAATACTCTTCTGCTTTCCCTGTCTAGCACAGCTGTCCCATGCACAAGTGGGCTGGGCCCTGGGTGAGCCTTTTTGTATCATCCCAAGGGCCGATAAGTAGCTATGGAGTCAGGAGCATTACGAGAGGCTGGACAGCACTGTAAAAGAACGTGATAGTGCAGGACAATGCTGCCCCACGTGTTTCTTCAACTCCCATTGCACAGACTGCTGTTTGTGCTGCTAAAGCTGATCAACAGGACTGAGCTGACCACTGGCTAAATCCCACTACTTCATCTCAGCCGGCTTGGAGTTCAAGCTGTAAACTGGATGAAGTCCAAGTACTTCATTTTAACTAGGTCATGGATCAAGCTGCTCATGACCTAAAATGAGAAGTAAAATTCAATGAACAGAAAAATCTATGATTGTCAAGGTATGGATGAGCACACCACAAGCACAAGTAACTAAATGCTTAAATATAGTGATGCACTTTGCAGTTAATGATTAGCATCTCCTAATAAATATAAACAGGACTCCTTCTAAAAGTCAGATCATGGCGTTGGCCCTTTGAAATGGGGAGTCACTGAGATTTAATACAAATTGTGAACTTGCTTCTCCCCCACCCCAGCGCTCACAATAATCCAACTGTACAGCCCTCATTAAACTTGTGTCTATGTGTTTTTAGGTGTCAAAATGTTGTATTTTTCTTCAGACACTTTCCAAACTTCCTCTGCAAACTTCCTAGCTGTACAAGGACTCTAACTATAACCACAGATTCTTCTTGGCTTATTCTGGATATTGCAAGTCTGAACATATAAGTCCTTAGGAGTGCAATCCTACACATACCTACTCAGAAATCTCACTGAGCTTGATAGGCCATACATCCAGATAGATGAGTGCAGCCTAACAATCTTCAAAATCCTTAACATGAAATTCATTTATGAAATCCATATACTGTGAAATTCAACAGTGTCCATCTGCCAGTGGAACGGATACTGTTGGCACGACAGATTCCGCTGCCCTCTGCTGGCCCCCTAAAGTGGTAAAACAAAAAACTATTCAAGGGAGTTTGGGGACCCTCTGGATCGCTTTGGGGGTCCCCAGGAAGAAGAAAATGAGAAGTTCTGTTACATGAGCAGAACTTTGTGCAACGTTGCATATTGCCCTAGGAAATATTGTAGGTAACTCTTACGACAGACACCACCTAATCCTTATACAAAAAAAGATTCACATGGACAATATCAACTTCAGTTTTCTGTGATAGAATCACTGTATGACTGTAGTGATGTTCCTCAGAAAGTTTTGCCTTACTAGAAACCATTTCTCATTACCATACACA
Source organism: Anniella stebbinsi (assembly GCA_029215795.1). NCBI lineage: Eukaryota > Metazoa > Chordata > Lepidosauria > Squamata > Anniellidae > Anniella > Anniella stebbinsi. The sequence goes on along the minus strand of JARDYH010000005.1, from coordinate 141,484,744 downwards.
GGGCAATTGCTTATCTGGGGAGCTAGCTGATATAAAACAGGGGTGGCCAGAAGGTTGATCTCAGGATACTTTGGACTTCAACTTCCAGAAGCCCTACCAGCATGACCAATGGTCAGGAATGCTGGATTTATATTCCAAAATGCCTGGAGATCTACTTTGTGCCCACCCATTATATAAAACAGCCATGGCAGCAAACATGCCTTTCCATCTGTAGTTACAACGTTTTCTACAATTGTATCCTCTGGGAAGTCCTGGAGAAATACATCCAAGGTAGCATTTAAAATTTAATTTGTATTTTTTGGCAACACAGAATACTATATCCATTTAATTCACAACGCTGTGAATGACATGCGTAAGTACCGTAACAAAGACTACATCACCTTTCTCTGTGATTTGCAACACCCTCTGCTGGCAAATGTAAAAAACACTTTTTGCATTTATCAACAACTGCAATATTGCTGCCACAGAGTCTAATTTTTTTTCATTGCTTTAAAGTACTTTCTATAGTCAGAAACACCACACACACACACACACACACACACACACAGAGTGAATATACATACATACATACATACATCTTTAATTAAGTGTTTAGAACTTTCTTCTATAGTGAAACATTGTAGATGATAAAGATCATAACTTTTTCAGATTTCTGAAGTAAAGAGAAGATAAAACACACTTTCTTTAACCAAATTCTACATTTCTTTTAAAACTCTGATTATCATGACTAACCACTCTCTTTATAGTATTGCTATTAGAAACCAGTGATTTGGGATCAGAGGGATATTTCAAAATCAACTTAAAAGGAACTGCAGCCCAAAGCAATTTTTAAAAAGTGAAATGGAAAGCAAATAATAATTGTTTCTGAAGAGTTTGCTTCTTTTTTTTTGCACTTTAAAGGCAGATCACTTGGGAATGAACAAATGATCAAATATGAATACATATATGTATATATAGGAGATCAGATCATCACTGTCTAGAAAAATACTCCATCCTGCTCTTGCGCTCTCTCTCTCTCTCTCTCTCTCTCTCCACACCTGATAGAAACACAGAATCCACAAGAGTTAAACTTGTCTCAAAGTATTTGCAGAAATTGTGGCTTACAGGCTGTGTGGTAAGTTAGCGCATGTGTCCTCTAGAAAGAACCATCAGGGAACTATTGGTAAACAGAGACCAACTTCTCCGTCACATCCATCATCCTCTGTGTCTTTCCAAACTTGTTCAAAGAGTGCATGACCAAGATCTGACCCTGGCTGAGATGTTTTGCTTAACCAGGGTAGGGGACAGTGTTTCGGGATCCACTGGCTTGTGACTATGAAAGATTATTAGATACATGTTTGATGCATTTCAACAAATATTTAAACATTTGAATGTATGCTGTAAGGCACACCACCCAAAAAAATCAATAACCGGAAGCCTCTGTTAAATAAAACAATACCTCATTTGATATAATCAACTAAGAAGCTCTTAACCTTTGTGTTCTAACAACAAAAGCAACAGCAATCGTCACTAAGCTAAGATAACATGCATCTGCCTTTAGAATTGAAAGCAAACAGCATTACCTGGCAAACTTCATACAATAATTTGTATTGTTCCTCTTGCCTCTGCAGAGAGCACAAGCTGCATCCCATGTTTAGGAAAACTGTCTTCCTTATTCACTGTCAGAGCCCGGGAAGCTGTCGTTAAGCAAGCATGCATGCAGATATCCCTTTGGCACACTAAAATAGTCAGATGGAACTGAAATGGTTCACATTGGTGATGCTCTGATCACTGGCAAGCAACTCTGCCTTCTTCCTTACTGCTCTCCCTCCTCCTCTCCACAGTTCACAACACTCCCTCTCCTGCTTTAGTCCAATGCACACACTATATACTGCTACTCATGCATATTAATCAGCTCTCATTGACTATTCATAACAGACAGTGATACGGAAGCTATAATTGCTGCCTATGACAGCTGAAATTTCTCTAATTAACAAGCCAGCACTTCAGTAGCAAGGCATAATAAAAGACACTAACAATTCTGTAAACCATTTTGTAGCAATTACAAATAAACATGACTGCATTTTACTGTGGTCCCCAAGGATAATTCTTAGCATATTTAAGCAGATTACAAATACATTTTAAATGTAAGTCATAACCAAAACGAATCTGCTGCTGAAACAAAACTATTACAAGCAACATTAAACAGTGCAGCAAAGTTAAATAAAACACTTCTTAAAATATTTAGAAGGATCTGGCCACAACTAAGTGAAACTTTGTCATGAACAGGCACATATTTAGCAAGTCGCTTCAAGAATGGAGCAGCTCTAGGAACTGCTGCAGCTGGGAAAAAGACAGCCTGCAACTTATTCTCATTAAGTCACAGTCCTGTCAGAGAATCTCACAAGAATGCAGTTCGTCATCGATAAATTCCGCCTGACACCGGAATGGTTACACATTATCACAGCATCCATTTAATAATATTTATGGTATAAATCTATGCTCAAGCATATGTTAGGCAGGGGTTATATAATCTGCTGAACACACTCTAGTCCTCTAATACAGCATCTGCACTCTACTGTATCATGACCAATGTAGTTGCTTTAAGATGTTTATCAAGAAACCCTTATTTAGTGCTTTTAGCTAGTGCATAATGTGCACTTCTTTCTTGTACATATAAGTGCTCAGCAGTTACTAATGGGTGATATAGAAATATAATATAACAAAACAAAACAAAAAGCTAGTTGAAACAGCAGACATGCTAATGAGGAACAGGTAACATCATCCAACAAGTACTGTCAATATACTTATGCCTGGTTAGAATCCTATAATGTGATGATCCCTGTTTAATTCTGTACTTAGCACATGGGAGATATGGGGGCAACAACAAGTTCTTGGACCTGGGACCTACACTACAAGTTACCCAAGGCTGGTTCATACGTTATTTACTTAATTGTTAACTTTACTTTACGTTAATCAGAAAGTCAGTGTAGTTAAAGTATTGGACTCAGACTAACCCATGAAAATCACTGAGTGACTTTGGGCCAGTCACTGGGAGGGTTTGGACGACACTTCAGGCAATGGAAGGGGGAATAGGCAACTCACTGTGTGTTACTTTACCGGTGCTTGCCACATGACACGTTGCCCTGCCCCCGTTGCTTGGCTGAAAGTCCCGTTGTCCTTCCGGGCAGCTGGTACTCCTCTCTCCCTCCTCCCTCAGTCCTCCCAGCCCTATCCTATCATGCATTGCAAGTTCAGCCAGCTGTAAAGGAGCGGCCAGGACACATTCGGCCGCTCCTGCCAAGAACTCTATGGCCTACCTAAATTGCACACGGAACTCACAATGGAGTCCTCTACACGACATCTTAATCAACAGGTCTCTGGACAAGCAACAGAGCAGCCTGTTGTTTTTTCCTGTGGGTTAAATCGACAAAATCACATACTGTGAATTGTGTGCCTGTTGTGTGTTGCCCCCCCAGACGACACAATAATCAACACAATGGATGATTATCGTATCGTCTGAACCCAGCCATTCTCTCTCAGTCTAACCTAACTCATAGGGTTCTTGTGAGAATAAAATGGGGGACAAGGAGAATGATGAACACTGCTTGGAGCTCCTTGGAGGAAACGTGGAATATAAATGCAATAAAATAAATAAATAAAAATGGCACCATCTTGGTAATTCCCAGGAATTAAAGTAATTTTTGAAGTGGAACATATCGATTTTCCCTCTGTTGAGCTCTAGAGTTCACTTGGAACCTGTCTGAACCAATTCAGCCATTCCCAGATGGAATTATTCATCCTTTCTAAAGATGTTTGCGTCTAGTGCTGATTTAAAAGTTGTCATTTCTTTCATTGCAGCACTCATTTGGGGCCCAGGTGACTTCTGTGTTCAGATAACCGCCAATCCCTAATTCCAGTTTTAAAGGAATGAGAATACATGGTGGAGTGCAATGATGGATAATAGAGTCTCAGGTGGAACCTGCTCATGAATCACCTTCCCCAAATTGATACCCTCCAGATATTTTGGACTACAACTCCCATTATCCCTCACATAGAATATAGATATCTGTCTACCAGTGTGAGTGCCATTTGAGGGACACAATCTTAAACACACTTTCCTGGAAGAAAGCTCCACTGAACACAATGAGATTTACTTCCAAGTAAAAGTGCATATGGATGAGAATCACACTATAAATTATCTCAAACCAAGGTAACTTATTACTACTTTTAAAGTGTGGATTGAGCCTCTCAAATAAGGCACAACTCTTGACAAAGAAAGCATGAATCAGTCATCCACCCTTTTCACTGTATATTTTCCCTGGACCAAGAGACAGAGGCTGCGTTCAGACAACACATTAGTCAATGGTGGGTTCATGGTCAACTCACAGTTGGTTATTTTGCGGGTACTCCCCACACAACATGTTCCTACACAACTGTGGATTGGATGGGACTGGCATTGAGTGGACTAACAGTCAACCTGGTGTTTGACTGACACATCCCCTGCCCCTCCTCCTCCCTCTGTCCTCCCAGTGCTATCTCAACAGCCATTGCGAGTTCTGCTGGCTGGACTAGAGTGGCAGCCGCTGCTTTGGTCACTCTTGCCTAGGAATTCTTTAGCCAGCCGAAATAGTCCACTCAACCCTGCAAAATAGTCCACTGAGCCCGACAGACAACACGTTAACCAGTGGTTGTGCAGATAGTCAATTCTGCAGAGCACTGGTTATCTCAGTTGGTTATTTTGGGAAAATAGTCAACCGTGAGGTGGTCTTTGCCCAACAGGTAACACAATAACCATCCGTTCACCACTCAACTGACGGTTGACTACTTAAACCACCATTGGTTATCGTGTTGTCTGAACCTAGCCAGATTCTCAAGAGTTGGTTGCCAGGAGATCCTAAGGTGAGGTGGAGGAGAAAGTTCTGGCTGGCTGTATTACAAGGAACATGGGCTTGCTAAGAAAGAGAAGGAATGTGGCAGGTTCTGTCTACAGTGTTCCTGCACTTTCTCAACTGCAACATCTGCTTCCCTTGCCTTTCCTACCAGTGCAGTCCATATTGGGGGTTTTTGGGGTGTGTGTGTTCTGCCTTAAGTAGCTCCTATGTTAATATGAAGTATTTCCCCTATTGGATTTCATCTTTTAAACTCTTGTATTTCGGGAATGGAAGAATATTATATGGGGTGAAATGAGAGAAAAATCTGTACTGACCACAGGATCTTTTTGGCCAATGATTCGGGAGACAACTTTGGAAAAACTGAACTATGAAATCGTATGCAGCCATGTAGTATTCAGTATATATTCGTGTGTCGTATTCATATATATATATATATATATATATATATATAGAATGGGTTTTTATTTTGGCAAGTCCTGTCTACCAAGCTACCCTCTGAACAACCCATTGCCCTTTGTGGAGAATGAATGGACTCTGACTTATTATTATTATTATTCATGGACACATTCTGCATTTGTGACATTAGCAGCATGGTGTGCAGAATGTATACAATTTGCCTTGGCTGCATCAGAAATGGCAACATCTTCTAAGGTAAAACAGGGATCAGGAGGATCTGGGTGACAGTTCTTTGGCTGAAAATGACACAAGTCACCAGTTTATTTCATCAGTACTAGTTAGATGGAACAAAATAACATGGACCTGATGCAAAGCAATAGCAGTCCAAAATAAAGGCAAGTAGCACAATATTATCAGTGCATACCTTAAAAAAATATGTTCCAGAAGTTGACATATCAGAAAAGTTGGCACTTCATGTTCTTCTTAACAAATATTTTGTAACTTGTGCAGTATCCATATGGTAGGAAGAGTCCATATGGCTGGGAAATAGAGCCAGGGTTGCAATCGTATACCCATTCCCTGGGAGTAAGTCCCATTAAACTCAATGGGGCTTACATATGCTTACAACTGCGCTGTTAAGTCTGACACTCAAGAAAAAAGCTTTTTCTTTTTTAAAATTGTGGGTGTTTTTCTTTTTGTGCATACAGCCCTTAATTCTGACCCATTTTTATTTCTCAAATTGACCTGTCTTACTGTGTGTGTACTTATCAGTAAATGTTTAAGCAAATTGTCTTCACGTAAGCTGAATGCAATGAAATAATATTTTGCTTAATGTATCAATAGCCTAATTACCTTCCTTTCATTTTGAACATTTTTCTCATATGAAAGGAGGGAGAGAAAGAGAGCAGCTGTTCCTTTGTAATAAATCTTACCATTTATGTATGATGAGTTTATTATACTGATAATGACCATTGCTGGAAAGAGGGTGAAAGGAAGAGATGTATTTGTTTTGAACAACAACACTTTACAGAAAGAAAAAAAAATCTAGATTTATTTGTTTCTGTATGTATTCAGATTTTTTTTTTAAATGAAGTACAGAAACTGGGTCAGCTTAATCAGCCCTGAAGTGACTTCAAATCCATGTGGAGAATGTATTCTACCATCAATAGGGCTATTTGTAAGGGCTTTCCCACTATCATAAAGCTCTTATGACCATCATAAGTGTTTGGCTCTTAATTATTAGAGACTTGCAGACTTTGTTGTTTGTGTAGGCTGAGCTTTTACCTTATGAATAGTTGGAGCCAGTGCCAAAACACAAGGAAAATGGCTCTAAGAACAAATTCTATTAATATACCTCTTAATGCCAGTTTATCCATTTCTAGGTCATGGCCCCATGCCCTCCACTACTGGCTGTAATTTTTTTCTCTCTACCCACACATTACTAGACAAGTACCCCACTTGTCCCAATGGTTGTTTAGTCTTTATCTTACTATTCCTGGAATTTTAATAGTACATATCCCAATCAAATTCATCCATGTTACCTGAAGTTTGTATGGCACAGGTTTGACCCAAGTTTACTGGTAAAGGCCTAGCAGCTACACCCTTCTGGATTATTCCCATAGAAGCTTGATAAGGTGTGCAAAAAGAACTAGACCATTGGCTCTGGTAAGTGTGAATCACTTTCAGTTCTGTGTTTGAAATAAGTAGCCTTCTTCCTCGTTGGTGTTTGCTTCATGGAAATTGAACAGTTGCCAGCCGTATCTGTCCTTTCCCCCCACCTTCTGATTACATGCCCTTTGCAACGGAAAATGATAGAAAACTAGTTTCCAACCCCAATCCTCCCAGCTTATAATATGTTGCACTATTATTATGGGGGACACATTTACAAGTCCACTTCACGAAGAGAAAAAAATGAATAGAAAAACTACCTGGTGGTAAGCCTTCCATCTCAAAATCGTATGTGATCTACATCTTCTTTAAGTCAAATGCAATAGAAGCCCCATCTTAAAATCTTGTACGCAGTTTAATGCTAAAATGGTTTACCAGTGATCTCCGATGGACAGAGTCTTCAATGAGGAGGGAGGCTGTTTCTCAGTGGAAAACCACATACTTTGCATGCAGAAGATCTCAGGTTCGATCCCTGGCAGAAATTGTGAAAGGCAGGCAGAGAAGGAATCCTCACTGAAATCCTAAATAGTTGCTGCCAGTCAGTGTACCAATATCTCTAGATGGACCAGTAGTCTGACTCTGTATGAGTCAGCTTTTGATGTACATAGGTTCAAATCTCTATTTATCTATTAATTTGTTAGCTCTTGGAAAACTTTTGTCTTATAGAAAATATTAACAAAGAAGCTAACAAGTTTGTTCTGTTGATAAATAAGGTAATTCTAAAGCCTTCTGTGCCCTAAAAATACAACTGAAGTTAGTAATCATCATCATGTTTTCATTCCATTTTCTCTTATTTGCTATTCTAAACGGGAATACTTAAAATTATTTGCATGATTTTGTAGCACTGCAATCAGGTTTGTGTAGTTTACCGGGTTAGATACTAGTAAAAATTAAGGCAGAGCATTGCATACAATTTTGGAAAACAATGTAATATTTAGTAATTATGGTAAGCAATAATTTGGCTAGCACAGTGAGATTAATGTTAAAAAACAATGAGCATTAAAAACCTGTAGGTTGGGGTTCTTTTTGTTTTATGGACTTCTTAGGACCCAGGTTTTCTTCCACACAAAAGTATCATTATGTTCTCATGGGGCTGTGATGTTGTGGAATAAGGGTCATTTAAAATTAAAAAAAAAATCAACAGAAGGTAGTTCTCACAAAATATGGCACACCTGACAAATCCACCTTGCCCTATACAGATAACGATGTGTTGCTTTACTTTAAATGAACTCTGCCAGTAATGTTTCAATTTTCCAAATTAAATTACATTAAAGAAAAATCATATGATTCCTGCCTATTGTGTGTGGAACAATTCTTTCAGTTCTCATTATTGGCTAATATGGCACCACTGCCCTCTATTGGATAGAATTAGGCTTTGAGTTGTTAGGCCACAGAGAACAGAAATCTTTAACTGCTCTACCAGTGTGGTCTATTCTCAGCATGCAGGTTCTCAAACATAATCTGAGTACGCAAAACAATCGCTAGAGCCTCCCCCAGGTTTACCCAAGACAAAATATAAGAGGACACTTTGCCAGGGAATGCTGACTTTGGACTTTGAGCCAGCAAATCAAAGGGACATTGAGCAAATAGGGATACTTGAGCCAGTGAGCATCACATTTTCTGTGGAAGGGAATGAAACAAATCAAGTTGTGACAAATAGATGATTGTCCTGCTGTGATCGCCCACATAAAAGCTCACCCCATAGCATGCTTAATTGGGGCTGAAGAGCAGAGGGTGATTCTTCACCTGTCCCACCTGGAAGCAGTAGAGTGCAGGTGACTCCATGCAGGCCTTGATGATCCAAGGAGATAGGCTTCTCTGCAAATACAGCAGAAACTTAAGGCACAATCCTATGCCTATTTAGACAGAAAAAAGTATTCCAACTCCTAGCATTTCCGGAGCCAGCATGGCTGGCTGGGGAATACTGAAAGCTGGATAGCTTTTTTTCTGCCTAAACATACACAGGACTGTGCCCTAAATCTGCTTTCTGACCGGATCATATGCATGCAAACTGACAAATCCTAGTTTGCTATCCTGCAAAGGAGTTAGACATAAGATAAGAAAGTGGATTCAAAATTCACACTTGCTGTCTACAGTATGACAAAATGGGTGAGGAGAGACGTGGCAAGTGTTTTCTTACTGCTTGAGAATTGTACGTGCTGTGTGTGGGCTCATCCAAGTCTTTGCCATCCTGACTGTCTTTAGTCCTCCCACTGCTACAAAGATGCTGGCGATATTTCAGCAAACTCTTGTGTGTAGCATCCCCCTCCCCAGTTGTTTATTGCATAGCTGCACACCCACACACATTTGAAGCATGTCACTCTGATGTGATGTCACGCTGGTAACTTCGAGGTTCGACTTTTGCAATGCGCTGTACATAGGGCTACCTCTGTGCCTAGTCCGGAAACTTCAACTAGTTCAAAATATGGCAGCCAGGTTGGTCACTGGTACACCTAGAGGTGACCATATTACATCAGCTTTAAAATCACTCCACTGGCTGCCAATTAGTTTCCGGGAGGAATACAAAGTGTTGGTCATTACCTTTAAAGCCCTACATGGTTTGGGTCCAGGTTACCTGTGGGATCGCCTTCTCCCATACAATCCGCTCCGCACACTCAGGTCCTCTGGGAAGAACTTACTACAGTTGGCCAAGACTAGGCTGACAACTGTTACCCAGAGGACCTTTTCTTCTGCCGCTCCCAGACTGTGGAATAACCTGCCGGAGGAGACTCATCAACTTAACAGTCTTTTAGAATTTAAGAAAGCTATAAAGACTGGTCTCTTCTGGCACGCATATCCAGTGGAATTTTAGAATGTTTTAAGGATGTTTTTAGGATGTTTTATTGCTTTTTAAAATAATGTTTGCCATGTTTTTAATCAGTTTTATATATTTTATCGTGTTTTATATTTACTGTTGTTCCCCGCCTTGATCCAAACGGAGAGGCGGGTAAGAAATAAAGTTATTATTATTAGTTATTATTATTATTATTGCATTTGAAGGCTACTGCGGGAATGTTATTCCGGTATTGTCTGAGTGGGCAACTTAGAATGCGTTTTTTATTTTTGGTTTTTTGGGGGGGAGGGGGCGGATCCCCATCAAAGATCAATCTGGGAGCTGATCATAGCTTGCTTCCACATTCCAGGAACAGTCCTCTTATGTTTTCCTAGCTAGATGGAACACATGCAAAATACGTAAAAATGGAAAATCCTGTGGGACTGACATAGCATTAGATCGAAAACTTCCAGAGTCAGGCCTGCATTTCCTTTCATGACTATAGTTCAGGCAGGAGAGTAGTTGAACAGTTAAATATGCTTCAGAAAAATGAGGCAGAGTGTCTGAGTTCCTTCTGTTACCTGGACTCCCTGAACAACTCTATAAGGATCTATGCCTCCTTAAGAGTCCTACCTTTTTTCTTTTTACTTTCCCCTTACCGGTAATGTGGGGCTTAAGCTACAGATGTGGGGTGAATGAACTCCAGATACTTGTGGCATAACACAATAGTTTACTAGTAAAGTAAAACAAGCAAATTACAAGTAAAGGTATTTAGTCAATAGAGTTGAGTGACAGGAAGGCATTAAAAGAAAAGAAAAGTTGCAAAAATGCAAGTTCTTCTACCCTAAGTTGCTTCTATCTGCTCCTTTCATAATCTCTAGTCTTTTTCTGGCCCTAGTCTGTCTCCTGGCTTTGGCCTGTCACTCTTTTATACCCTTTCCCTCCAAAACAGAAAGCAAAGTTCCCACTGAGGAAATGAAACTTGACCGGAGAAATGAAACTACTCCTCTCATGGATTCCCCCTTCCCCAACAGAAAACTCAAGGCCTCTAAGGCTTGACTTTATTGTCTTGCTGCTGCAGACCTCAAACCTTCGTACAGAGGCTCCCACCTGTACTCTGAAGTTTTGGTGGATAAATTGTGGTGGCAAAAAATACTCCTGGTGAAATTGAGTCTGTTGGAAAGATCTTTCTCTTCAGAGGCACTGAACAGTGGCATTGTGAAGGGGAGTGCAGCTCTGGGACTGTTTTCAGAGGAGGAGCAGTGACTTCATCTGCCAGAGTGCCAGAGTCATTGATGGACTCTTTTTGCTCTGGTAAGTGAATGAGGTGATAACGAGGCCTTCACGTTTTACTATTGTTTGAGGATGTCAGAAAATGAGGGAAATAATCAAACAGAAACTGGATACTTCTTTCCTTTCCTTTGATAGCTTTTCTACTTCACGCTAGCAGTTTAAATTGTAACTTCTTGGCAAGAGTTTTTGTGTGGGTTTTTGCTGCATTTTAGCAGGCTGAAAACCCTTTGTTAAAGTGCAGTGTATTTTACAAGTTGAATCAATGCAGTCATAAGAACATAAGAAGAGTCCTGCTGATTCAGACAAAAGTTCTATCAAGTCCAGCATTCCGTTTGCACAGTGGTCAGCCAGATGTCCGTGAGAAATTCACAAATTCATGAATGCAATAGCACCTCGCCTGCTCATGTTCCCAGCAACTGGTATACATAGGAATACTGCCTTTAATTCTAGAATTAATATATAGCCATCATGACTAGTAACCACTGAGAATTCTTGAGTCTGTCTATTTCCCCTTTAAAGCTATCCAAGTTTGTGGCCATTACTACATCTTGTGTTAGTGAAATCCATAGCTTAACTACGCGTTGTGTGAAGAAGTACCTGCTTTTATCTGTCCTGACTCTACTAACATCCAGCCTTATTGGATGAGTCCAGGTTTTGGTATTATGAGAGTGGGAAAAAATCTTCTCCCTACCCACCTTCTTCTCATCTTGCACAATTTATACATCTCTATTGTGTTTCCCCTTACTCATATTTTTTCTAAGCTAAAACACTCCAAATGTTGTACTCATTCCTCATAGGGGAGTAACTCCAGCCCCTTGAATATCTTTACTACCTTTCCCCCCCCCCCCCACACACCTTTTCCAATTCTACAATATCCTTTTTGAGGAGCAGTGACCAGAAAAGTGTGATTGCACCTTAGACTTGTATAAAGGCATTATTATATTAGCAGTTGTATTTTTGTTTCGTTTTCTAATGATCCCCGACATAGTTCAATGTGCACTTTCTAGAATTACACTCTGATTTTTAATACGGAACTAAAATCTGAACTTTCAGTTTGGAGTGAGGCATGTACCTAAACTTTATTATATGAGGAGCAATTGAAGATCTAAGTCTACACTGAGCCTGAACTGAAAGTTAAACCTACACTTTTTGTTCATAAGCAAAACATTTTGTCTCCACTACTTAGGTCTGTACTGTGGACTTCATCACAGGTGGGCACAAATACACTTAGTAGGTAATATATATATGTGTATTTGTATGCCCCAGCAGTTCACACTGTACAATGTATTAGTGCAGTTATGTATATTTTGGAGGATTAAGGTGGCTGATACTGAGTTGGAAATTACTGGTTTCCTTTTCTGTGAAATACTGCTCAAGAGTGAACTCCTGGGAGGTCACTTGTATACAGATATTTGCTTAATTCCTTTTTTAAAAAAAATGAATGTTTTTTATTTGTTAAATCTTTTAAAAATTAATAGGTATGTTCTCAAAAATGAATCCTATCTGTCTACTCCTATCAAACCTGCTATAGCTTGGGATCACTTGGGACCATTATAGGACCATAGCACAGGGGCAAGGAGAATTATGGTGATTTAACATAATATCCACTAAGATGTATCTAATATTAGCTAGTTTACTGAAGCAAAGCAATAACGTCATGAAGATAGAAGGGGCTTATAAATCTATTTGGTATGTCCAAATACTCCAGGTATTGACCTTAAATTCTCTAAGGTGAACTGCCTTTAGAGATTGCAAACTAAAACTTGATGTCACAGGATACTAGATTACCAATCAGTAGTTTTACTGTGCAAGTATACAGTTCAGTGAAGGCGTAAGGATGAAGGCTTTTCCATAAAGGCTCACCAGTTTACTAGACAGAACTGTAAATGAGCTGATACCTGTGCTTCAAGCTCCATGTTACCAAACCTGATAAAGTGGTAAGCATTTTACATAATCTTCTCAAGTTTTTGTGATTTTACACCATCTTAATCAGATTATCATACCCTTGGAGAATTGTGGGGAGCTTTTTTCACCAAACTCTTTCCCTTCTTAATTTCTTTGTCTCTTACCTTGTAACAGCATGAATATTGTTGCCTAAATGGGATATGGATATGAATGGAGTATGGAATACACTCTCCATAGAGATGCAACTAGTGCTAACTTCGCAATTGTTTTGGTGCAAGCTCAAAACCATTTTGTTTACACAGGCATTTTAACTGTTTGATTTTGTCTGTTTTATGGAATTTGCTGTCTTCTTTGTTTCTATCATGTCATTTTAGTATTTTATTGTAATGCATATTATTTTAATAATATTTGTACACCACCCTGGTATCTGCAAGGATGAAGGGTGGCTTTAAAATGAATGAATGAATATGTTTCCCTTTATCCTTCTACAGGATTTAGGGAAAGCCCCTTTCTGCACAGGTCTTACCCAGCTTAGAATATCTGATTAGCCAGGATCTAAGGCAGAGGCTGTTCCATTATTGCATTTGTATCCTGCTTTTCTCCAAGCAGCTCAGGGTGTGATTCTCTAATTTTATCCTCAAAACATCTCTAGGAGAATGTCTACATGTGTACATCTTTGTTAACCACTCCCCCTCCCACCCAAGGATACGTGTTTTGAAAAAGTGAATGAGGATTTAATGAATGCAGCAGAAGAGTTTTTGAAGAATTTTTGCTCTTCCCTTGTCTCTTTATAAGATATTGCTTTGGCACTAACCCATGAACCACATTTGCTGTTATATGATGCACGGCTATGAACTCAAACACCCTATGAGGATGGGCTTGAATAGCATGAACATTGTACAGGGCAGCTAATGTACCATATCACAGAAATAGCTGTCAAGAGGGAGGCTTGTTTGTGGGTAATGTACAAAAACTCTTTAAATCATAAGAAAATGTGTAGCAGAACAACATGTGGACTGGAACTGAAGTCAAGAAGAAAATGAAGAGGCAAATTCAAATTTCAAGATGCAGGCCATTAGAAGGATCAACAAAGGTTTCAGTGTTTGTTTTTAATAAGCCTTTAAAAAAACGCACTATCCAGATGAAGGTTTGGTAACATTACACACCATCAAAGGCTTGAAACATGGAAGCTAATGTTTTCCTTTTGATTTTGAGGGAAAGTCAAGTCTTATGAAAAACCACAGATAATTAATGCTTAAAATATTCTCAGTTTCTGGTGTGGTTAACAAGTGAAACCACCAGTAATGATGTAATCTAGTATGTTAAAAAAAAAAAAGGAAAATGAGAAGAGGAGCCAGAAGGCAGGGTACAGCTAAGGGATGCAAAGGCACCATGTCATTTCCTAATTAACTAAGTGATCCTTTAAACTGTCAAATCAAGCAAGGAGCTCCATGGGCCAGTGTCTTATTGATATTCACATTAGGGCATTGGAAGCAATAATTCTAGTCCCAGTGGTTATAGTTAAACATTTTCTTTTTAAAAGTAATGCCTGGTTTACCCCTAGGTATTCTCAATTTCCCATTCATAGGGAAATGAGTGAAGGCCACCCTGAATTGCATAATCTGCTGTTGAGATGGTTAAGGGACACCCCCCACACAATTATTTTTCTTCTTGCCACACTGTTAATCGTGCAAAGACTTACAATGTTAAATTAGGAAAAGATGTGTGTAGAACTCTGTAACACAATCCCCCTGCTTTTAATTTCACACAAGAGATGAATATGCAATTTAATAAAGCCCTGTCACGAGTAGGTTGAAATGAATTTGTTCTACCTCATCAATTACAATCCAAGGGCAGTCTTTGCAAAATTCTCATTCCCACAAGAACAATAATCTTTAAGGATCGATAATATAATTATCTCCTCACATTTGAGACTGCCACTTCTTTTCCTGGATTGAGCCAATTTTCTTTTATCTGACAGTCAATAAGATCGACTGATAGCATTTCTAAGATGTTGGTTTGGTGTGTATTTTTTAAAAAGCACCCAGAATCAAGTAATGACAGGCTTTTATTTAAATGTATAAATACCAGTGTCAACATAAATTAATCCCCTTCAGTTCCTTCAGCACTATGTGTCTTTCATAGCATGGTAGCGATATGCATCGTCAAGCAGTGCTCATACACTGCCCAAGGGGAACTTTACTACTGTGTTCAGAGGCATAGCAGCAAAATCTGACCGTTATGTCTGATGTTAGCTAATCCCATTTCACAGTTGCAGTCTCAAACTCTTCACTGCACTGTGCTTTTCAGCAGAAAGTCCAGTCAAGGAATTTGAAAGGTTTGTAAAATGGCGTCTTACAACAATTATAGTGGGAAGAATATCTGTTTTAAAAAGAAAATAACATTGAGTTGACCTATTCCATATTCTCTACATCCAAACAGCCTTCTTCTTTCTGACACAATCACCTCCTTCAAATGTCTTTCAAATTTGGCTTCTTCTGGAAAGCTATTCCTTCCTGGATCACCTACAATCTCTGCAATACCCATTATCATCTGCTACCAGTTAGGCCTCCGAACCTCATACCTGCTACCGATATCAAGCCCTTTCCTATTCGTTTACTTCCATCATTATACACAGGATGGCCATCCTGGCTAGTATGATGAGAGTTGTAGTAAAATATATCTGGAGAGCACCAGGTTAGGGAAGGCTATACACATTAGATGTTGGGACCATGAAATGTTTTCATAGTAATAATGGTAGGCACATGCTTGGCATAGTAAAAGTAGTGAAAAAGAGCTCTGTGTTTCTTAAAAAGCAGTTCTATGAAGCTTTCTTTTTGTAAGTTCAGGAATGCATTTGCCCTTTAGAGTGTGGATCCAGTTTTTACTCAGCCAGCAAGAGCAGCCATTAAGCGGAGTTCCACTCAAAATGCTTCCCTAAGTGGAAGGAAGGCAATGATCTTCACCATCTCGCCCAATGCTATTTGCCCAATATTCTGGAGGATCCCCATACCTGCCAGGATGGACTGGAGCAGTGAAACATAAGGGATGGTAGGGGGATCTGTGAAGATTGTCTCCCCTCCCTCTTCTGCCCATGTAAATTCCCTACTAGATAAAAAGAAGGCCTTCCATATATGGGAGTCCTATCCCAGATCCATTGCTTGTGTGCATGTTTAACAGCACTGGGAGTTGTTGTTTTTTATTTAAAGGAACATCTCTTTCCATAAATACCTATTCAGACCCTTAGGTTAGCCTCAGAGGCTCTCCTCCAGGTGCCCCCACTGAAGGCAGCTAGGTGGGTGGCTACGAGAGAGAGCTTTCTCAATGGTGGCACCCCACTTATGTAGGCTGACCATATGAAAAGGAGGACAGGGCTCATGTAACTTTAACAGTTGTAGAGAAAAGGGAATTTCAGTTGTGTCATTTGTATGCTATTAGTTCCTGGTGAAATTCCCTCTTCATCAGAACAGTTAAAGGTGCAGGCACTATACTAGAGTGACCATATACAAAAGAAGGCAGGGCCCCTACAACTTTAACTGTTGTGATGAAGAGGGAATTTCACCAGGAACTAATGGCATACAAATGACACCTGCTGAAATTCCCTTTTCTCTACAACTGTTAAAGTTACATGAGCCCTGTCCTCCTTTTCATATGGTCAGCCTACACTTATGTAATCACCTTCCGAAAGAGGTTCACTGTGGTGCCTATGCTGTTAGCTTTTTGGTGCCAGGCAAAGGCCTTTCTTTCCCCCCAGGCATTTTAGAGACCTAGTTCGAGATTTTTATGGCTGTTTTACTGATTCCTGTGTGTTTGTTGTATTGTATTGTATGAAATTTTAGTCTTTTAAATATTTGTAATCTGCCCAAAGAACATTCATTATTGGGTGGATTAAAATATAATAAATAAATAAGACACAAAATGATATGTCAAAAATGAGACAACAAATGATTTAAACTTATATGTAAGGATGCACAATCAAATTGTATACAACTTACTGTCTTAAAAGTTTTTTAAAAAAAAAATCAGAAAGATAATGTATCTATCAACTAGGTTAACACTAGATAATCAACTGTCAGTTCCCAAATGCTGACTATTTTGACTTCAAATGTCTTTGGGGAGCACATGTTATGGGTCAGAAGGCACACTGATTAAACCAACAGAGAGAAAAGTCTGTCACTTGGGAGCATGGCAGTATGATGCTTCCCAACAGTCTCACTAAGGAATTGAATGAATCGAAATCAAATGCCAATGGAAAGTCAGCCAGAAAGACAAAAGACATTCCATAATGCTATTTTATTATGTTACCACTGATGAGTCATGCAAGCTCCTTCATTCTAAACCATAGTCCAGATCAATAAGACTTTCACGATGGTTTAGCTCCCGCAAACGTCCACTCATAGTAGAGTTTTCTTTGGCTTTTATTCTTCTTGTTCTGCTACGTAATTGTGCCTGAAAAAAGCAATGTACAATTCCCAGACAACACACTGAGAAGCTACTTGCTCTCGCTGCAGATCTTACATAGATTCTGAAGATGCAGTAGAGCACAATGAAAGGGAGAAAAGGGGAGAAGGCAAACATTCTTTGTCTCCTTCCCATCCATAGGAGCTTGGGAAGCCTCAAATAGCTTCCAGTGTTCCTGGCCTGGCTTCAGGTTTCAGAGAAGATGCCTGTAATAGACATCATCCCCCAGCCCCACAGTTAGCTGGGGAGGCCTGCAGCACTGAACAGAGCTCGAGATTCACTTGGTGCATGTATACCTGTTTTTGATGCATGCCATGCGCCAATGTGTGTATGTCAGGGGCAATGCTGGTATCATCAAGGCACCACCAACCACTAAAGATGCACTATGTGGGCCAGGAACTCCACTGTATCAGCTCCAGCATTGCAGCACCAGCAGGCCCTGCCAGGGCCCTGGCATTTGCCCCATGATGCCAGGTGCCGGCACTAGGGCTATTCAAACATTTGAATTTTCACCCTTGCTGTTTTTTCTTCCTTGAACTCATGGGAGGGGGGCACGGCCACCTTCTCATATTTTGCGCATGGGAGAAACACGTGGAGTTCTCACCCTTGATCCTGGCTGCTTTTCTATTAAATGGAGAAGAGTGGAATGAGGAAAGAGACAGAGGTTACAGACAGTAGTGGGCTCAGTCTGCTGTAGCCTTTGAAAGAGCACCTATTTATTTCTCTTACTTTTGCATGTGCCAGGGCTGAAACAGCGCAAAACAGGGGATGTCCATGTAAGACTATATGCAGATTTCACTCTTTTCCCCCAACTGTATTCTGGATCTGAGGTTGCAGTTGCAAATTAGTGAAGGGAAATAATATCCCTGGCACAAGGGGATAACTTCCTGCTTGACTTTGTAATTCTTTAGTTCAGGCTAAGCTTTGGTTAAGCATAAGACTGGTATTTACTTGTATTTCTGATTTTTGAAGCCAGTCTCAAGGATTTTACCTTATGCTGCCATGATGGTTTCATGAAGCCTCACCACTCAGGTGTTAAATCTTCCTAGTGAGCGTCAAGATGCGACTCTGATTTAAATAGCTGTTTTGTGTGATTAAGAGTAATTTGGAGCAATTAAAGAAAACAGTTCACTTGTGACAGGTGGCAGAAAACTAGAAGAGATAATTACTTTTTTTTAGCCATCTGTGTTAATTGCCATTAGCAGAATTAAGCTGAGATGTACACCTCTTTGAAATTCGAGGCAAAGTCCTTTCCTCCTTCGGCTTGTAACATAACACTGTCTCCAGACTAATTAGGGAAAAAAGTAATTTCACCTTGCTTACCACAAAGTGCCCATTTGTTAATTTTACTGGATGTGAGGGCATTCCAAAGTGTGAGAACTAAAACATCACTTTGCAAAATGACTATGACTGCTGTTGAGATAAACAATAAAAAAGTAATAATTTAGTTTTGGTGTGAAGAAAGATGACTGTGGAAAGCAAACATGTGTGAAAGCTGGGGTTTAAATCTATAAAGCTGAGCCCACTAAGGCTGAACCTGCATCTTACTGTATTACTCAACTGGTGTTTCTTTGCAGGCAGTTGGGGGAGTAATGAATTCTGCACAATATGTAGGGCAAGGACTGGAACTAAATCTGGGAGCCTCTTCATGCAAAGCATATGCTTTGCTAGTAACCAATGGCCTCTCTAGGTATGTTTCCTTCTGCCTTTAATATAGCTGGCAAATTGTGTCAGTGTCTGAACCCATTTTCTCTCGTGGGGTATCCAGGTTACCTGGAGAAATTACTGGAGTGATTACTAAGCCACTGTAGTTAAGGGGTTTGGTTTAACTATAGGCTGACCATATGAAAGGAGGACAGAGCTCATGTAACTTTAACAGTTGCAGAGAAAATGGAATTTCAGCCAGTGCCATTTGTATGCAATTAGTACCTGGTGAAATCCCCTCTTCATCACAACAATTAAAGTTGCAGGCACTATACTAGAATGACCAGATACAAAATAGGGCAGGATCCCTGCAACTTTAACTGTTGTAATGAAGAGGGAATTTCACCAGGTATGAATTACATACAAATGATGCCGGCTAAAATTGCCTTTTCTCTACAACTGTTAAAGTTACATGAGCCCTGTCTTTCTTTTCATATGGTCAGCCTATTTAACTATGGTGGCTTAACATGTCATTGGGGGGGGGGGGAAATGCCACAATGACGGTAATGGAAAACTCCTAGCTAACCATCCTACTGCAATAGGTTTAAAGGCACTTGGGGTGGCTTACTGTGATGTGTGGTGGGCTCCCCAGTAATTAGAATGGGTTCCAGGAGGTCTCTAGGCCATGACCATATAGTCTGCAAGCAAGAGCGTCCATGACTCCCAGTGACTGTTGGCTTTCTTTATGGTTGTGCAACCATGTTTTGGGGGGGGGGGGTATTTGTTCAATAGAGAGGTCCCAGAGAGCCTGTTTGCACTATGCCATGGAGGAAGTCAGGATACAAGGTAAATTGCATGGAGGAATGTGCCCTAACTATGGAGGATGGGTGGGTAGTGGAACCACATGACACTGCGTAGTTCCATGGTCATGTGGTGGGGCCATTTGCAGTGGGGTTCCATGAATCCTAACTACCACCCCTCCTCATGTGCATGAGTGGGGTCTTTGTCTGCTGTTCTGGCTGTATGGGACAGGGAGCTTCTCTATGGAGCTTGCAGTGTGGGTCTTGAGCGCTCCTTCTTTTACTTTTAGTGGTAGAGCACATGCTTTCCATGCACAAGATCTCACGTTCAATTCTTGGCCCCTCCAGCTGAAATGAACTTTTGCCTAGGGGCCAAATCAGATATGACGCTAAACATATCACCCCCAAACACCTTAAGGTTTCTGAAAAAATAGTAGTAAGTGTGATTGTCAATGAGATTGCAGTGCACAGGGAGGCAGATTTAACCCTTCCTTCTCCAACTGAAATATCAATGAAAAATCACTCCTCCAAAACTGCTATTAGCCCAGAAATAAAGACTCCCATTGGAGATAATGGGAGGTATTTTCCAGGGCTGACAGCTGTGTGTGTGTGTGTTTGTGTATGTTATTGTTCTATTGGGTTGCAGTGGGTGAGGGAAGGGTTTAACTCCCAGCTATACTAGGCTGACCAGATAAAATCCAGGTCAGGGCTCATGTAACTTTAACAGTTGTAGAGAAAAGGGAATTTCAGCCATTGTCATTTGTATGCAATTAGATCCTGGTGATATTCCCTCTTCATCACAACAGTTAAAGTTGCAGGGGCCCTGCCTTCTTTTGTATATGGTCACTCTAGTATAGTGCCTGCAACTTTAACAGTTGTGATGAAGAGGGAATTTCACCAGGGACTAATTGCATACAAATGATACTGGCTGAAATTCCCTTTTCTCTACAATTGTTAAAGTTACATGAGCCCTGACCTGGATTTTATCTGGTCAGCCTAAGCTATACTAGCTGGGGAATGCTGGGAGATGCAGGACTTTTTTCTGTCTACATATGCATAGGATTGTGCCTTTAGTGTCACATCTAGTTTGTCCCTAGGACACTAGATAGCCTCAGCCAATGTGAGCTAGAAGGACAAACAGTTTGGCCTAGCTTAAGGCAGCTTCTTATGTTTCTGGTCGACATATCCTGACAATGAAGCCTGTAGCTCTGTAAAACCTATCGAATTTATTGCAGTCTGTTTTAGACTAGTTCAAACAATAGCTGGAATATTTTGGCTGTTAAAGACGGACATTGCCATTCTTTAATTTGACATGCCCTGAGCATCTATTGCACTTTTGCGTTAATGAATTATTCTCAAGTGAACAGTCAATTCTGTTGCAAACGCGATGATGTGTAGTAGGTAGAAGGAAGGTTATTTGTTAGAAAGTGATAATCTCATTTTCTTTTAGATTTTTTCAAGATAATGCACACAATAGATTTGCTTTTTAAAAGAGTAAAATATGAAGTTGCAGTTCAGTAAGCTACAATGGAGGAGCATTGATTACAAATTGGCAATAATGTTGAAGTTTCTCTCTTGTGTGAAGTTGTTCAAAAGTAAAAACATGCATATTATTTATTCCATAAGAGCACTTGTGCTTCACATTTCCATATTGCAAGTTTTTCATGGCAGAAGGTATGCATTGGGGCTGTTCACAGAACACGCTAACCCACATTCTGTTGTTGAACCATGGGTTAGCATGTTATTTGAACCCAGGACATTTTCCGCTAGTTGGCTTGTTAACCACACAGTGTGGCATATTAACTACCCTGAACAACCCAACAACAAACCCTGGGTTCTCAAGGTGGCTTGTTTGAAAAAAATAAGCACACTGCATGGTTAACAAGTTATCCTGGGGAAAATGTCCTGGGTTCAACAAACAATCCACGGCTCAACAACGACCCACACTCAATGACTGAGTGTGGGTTAGTGTGATATACGAACCCAGTCATTGTTTTCTGCCTTTATTCTTGAGGGAGTTAAGAATATTAAGTATGATAAAATGGTAAGCGGGTGGGGACCTTCAGTTCCTTGCAAGGGGAAAAAAAGCGGGTCATAACTGTAATAAAAAAACTACCAATTAATTAATAATGAAACAGCAAAACATATAATTCTGGCATCATTTAGAGCACGGGTAGGCAACCTGGTGACCTGAATAAGTTTTTGAGTACAATTTCCATCAGACCCAGCCAGCATAGCAAATGTTAAAAGGAGAATGGGAACTGTGGTCCAAAACATTTGGAGGGCACTAGGTTGCCTCCCCTGATTTAGAGTGACAGACTATTGCAGGCCAGCTGTGTGTCATAGATACCACTGGCAGGGAGGGGTTTGTGCCACACCTGATCAGAACAGGAACATCATCAGCCTTGCTATGGCATAAAATTGGATCTGTGCTCCTGTTTACACCTCTGACATTTTGCTGCTACTCATTTCCCGCTCAATAGATGACAGGCAAAACTCTTATGAAGACACACAGTGTTTTTTTCAGCCAAATGTATTTTTTTAAACTAGAAAATGATAAAACTGTATACCATGGGGCAATATCCAACACTGCTGCTCAGCTTACACAATTGATGTAGCTCTAGCATAAATGACCTCTAGCACAACAACAATAGCTGAAGCTGGCATGGTGGGTTTTCTGTGTAAACCCATCATGCTAGCTTATGCTGTTGGTGTAACACAAGGGGTCACTCACAGTAGCGCTACGTGAATTGCATAAGCGAAGCAGCACTGCTAGATCCTGCTCCATGGGTACATGCACCCACATTTTGAAATAGAAAAGGAAATGTCCATCGCACCCACTACTCACATTTTGGTTTCAACTATTATTCAAGAAACAGTACTTATGAACTGATTAAAATACTACATTACTGAGGCACAATATGCTTGGTCTCCAGTGAGGGCATAAGATCACTAACATAACATGCATGCATGCATGCAAAAGTCCATATCATGTCAACTGACAAGATGGCTGTCTATAGCCCACCCCAGGGGAGAGATTCATGTGTGGGGCTGCCAAAAGGAGGGTAATGAGTTAGTCTGACAGGGGCATAGCCTGGACACATTTTTCCTTAATTGCCTGGTTGTCATCTCAGATGTTGCCCGGGGTGACTATAGCTGCAGCAACAAAGAAAATTAATATATTGAGTATGATATATTAAAATCCCCAAATGTTCCTGATATTTGGGTAGGGTGACCAGATAGACTCCAGGTCAGGGCTCATGTAACTTTAACAGTTGTAGAGAAAAGGGAATTTCAGCCGGTGTCATTTGTATGCAATTAGTTCCTGGTGAAATTCCCCCTTCATCACAACAGTTAAAGTTGCAGGCACTATACTAGAGTGACCATATACAAAAGAAGGCAGGGCCCCTGCAACTTTAACTGTTGTGATGAAGAGGGAGTATCACCAGGAACTAATTGCATACAAATGACACCGGCTGAAATTCCCTTTTCTCTATAACTATTAAAGTTACATGAGCCCTGACCTGGATTTTATCTGGTCACCCTATATTTGGGGTGCTCTTACTTCAAAAGCCAAATAACTATTCTTACTCTCTCTCATCACCAATCTTACTAGTGCCCATTATTGGGTGACAAAACATATTCAACATGTATGAATGACTGGACAAAAGCAAGATCACTTGAACGTTTACATTACTTTTCACTCTCTTCCTTTTCTGCCAAACCCATGCTATAGTCTGGAACAGAGGCAAAGCTAACAATAATTTCCAAGTTACATTGAAAAGCCTCAGTGTAGCAAATGCATCATCTGCTTTTCCTTCACAGCAGGGTGTGGTAGAATGGTCCCTTCTGATCTTTTCTCCTGTACGCAAGGGTTATAATTCTTTCATGAAGGAACATAAAAACACACGTTCTTAACAAGTTTTGGCAAATATGGCATATGGTATCCTAAACAGTGTGTGAAGAAGCAAAGTAATATGTGAGATGGATTCAAGTATACGAAGATGCATTTTAAAAAACCATATGTCAGCCATTCAAGGTGCTGGCAACAGAGGTTTGCCTTAATAAAGGTGTTTTTCCCAAGAAAAATAAATGCAAGATACACATTCAGTTCACATAGGCTGTTTTGGGACAATAACTTAGGGCACGAAGCTGCATTGCCCTTTCTTTCTTTCTTTCTTTCTTATTTATTTATTTATAGCAAAATGCTTCCTGCGTGGCTGATAACATAAAGTAAAACTAGTTTTAAAAAGATGCTGCATAATGCTCAATAAGTAGAGAATAAAAAAGTGGAATAACAGATTTATTAAAAGGGCAACCAAAATGATCAAGGGGTTGGAGAAGCTCTCCTTTGAGTGAAGATTGCAATGTTTTAGGCTCCTTAGATTAGAAAATGTGTCAAGACACACCTTATTAATTTGGTCTTTTAAATTGTTTTAGTGGGGTTTTATTGTTTAGTTTTAGTGTTGGTTTAAACGTTTTCATGGTATTGCTGTTTTTATTGTTCTTGATCTGCTATATACTGACTTGGTGGTTTTGCAAAAAGGCGTATTAAAAATACTGGGTAGTATTCTATGCTGCCTCCATGCTAGCAGAATGGAATACTAGTGCAAAAGGAACTGGAGGTTCTTGAAAAAACAGAAAAAAACAAGTAGCAATGCTTGTTCCTGGATTGGGGCAGGTCAGTAGAGCTCCCAGAAGGGAACACGCTAACCTGGCCTGTTCTGGAAATGAGCATTTCCACTCATTTCTGTGCTTATTTCACCATCAGCTTGATACCACCAGCACCCCCGCCCCATTGAAAGAGGACACTAAAGAGACACCACTGAGGGAGACTGTAAGTGAACTTACTCAGCTCCAAAATTTTCAGGTAAGCATGACTGATAGGAATTCTATAAATTGTTTGTGAGTGGAGTCTACTTAACTGAAGGATTGAGGAATGCTGAGTCTTGGTGGTAGTCTCTGGATTGTGGAACTTTCAGAGTTCACACTTTTAAGTTATTTTGATGACAACTGGTAAGAATTTATTCAGAGCACCTCATCTATCTGTTTGAGTTGCTCTTATCAATAGCTTCCTTCACGCTCACCTTCAAAGGCATGGGGACCATTTCAAATAAACGATGTGATCCCTCGTGGCTACAATGTCCCTGCAAATAGCCAACATCACATTGGTGGGACCAAGGATTTGGATCTCTCTGACCTCCTAGATGCCTTCCCTCCTGGCCAGGCATAGGGGGTGGGTTGTCAAGAGGCACTGTAGTCAGAAGGGCAGTATTTTGCCTTTTGTATTAAACTGCTGATTAAGAGCCCTAATTCATATGGCAATTCTTGAAAGATGGATGTACAAATTATCAATAGTGCAATCACCTACATACTGACTGGGTTTGTACAATTATGAAAAGGAAATAAGCCATGGTGGCTTATTTTCCCTCCCCATACATGCCCATCACAAGCTGTCTAATTAGCATAATTACCCTTACCAGGTGCATGCTGTTGTGACATCCGAACATGGTGAGGGTGAGTGGCTAGGATGGGGTACAAACCATCCTGAAACTCATACGTTTCAGGGTGGTTTGTAAACCAGCCCATTGTGGATGTAAAACTTCCATTCATTTCAGCTGCCTTTTCTTGTATTTTTGTCACAATCAGTGATGGACCCAAAGTTCTGCTCAGTGATGACTTTCTTCTCTTGCACCTGAGATACCGAAGTATTAGCTGTTAATCAGCCTTTCATTTAAACACTGGCGAAATGGTCTTTGTTTCACTTGCTTGTGACAAGCTCTACTAACCGTGCACATTGAATGTACAATGGTCATTAACAATGAACATGTCTGGCACTTGGGAAAGTCAGTCGCTTATAAAAGGTTTTACCGCAGAAGTACCAATGTAGTCCCACAATTATCGTCCATCAGTCAGTGCAATATCCCTGAGCGATGTATTCATCAAATGCTTATTGATTAAAGGCTAGGTTCCCCCCTCCCCTCTAAAGGATTAGGAAATATTAGTTGTGATTTAAATAGTATTTAGTAGACAGAAATCAGATACAAAGCAGTATTTATGCAGTATCTGTTTCCTCAAGGGTGGACCCAGTGAAGCAGCTGGAAGACAGGAGGCTTCAGAGAAATGTTTTAAAGTATATCATACTTATGAGGTAAAGCAATTGCCAATATGGCAAGAATGCCCAGTTTAGGATACAGCATATACGCTGCCACTGACTTTTAAGTCTCATTGTCTCTGAAAAATCTTGAAAGTGCTTTCTCCTGTGTCACTCCCAAACTGTGGATGTGGTCCCTTAAGAATTACAATTGGCTCCCACTCTCTTGGTTTTTAGAAAGGGTGTGAAGGCACTTCTTTTTAATTTAGCCTTTTAAATTATGTAGTTAATGGTTTACTGTTTTTAAAGCCCTTGTTTTTTTAATTGTTTTTAATTGTTGCATACTACCTTGATGGCTTTTTAGTAATAATGGTAATGTTACATATATTACACACTTGCTTTCAAATACAGAACTGCACATGCAATGGGACAACCAGATGTAAAGGATGAGCCCTGCCCCTAACCATATAAAAGTCTGATAGTGTCATCTTTCATATCTTTCCTTGAAGGATTCAGAACATCTGTTACAAGGGGGGGGGGGAATGCATGGCCTGCTTGTTCTGAGACACTTTTGATATGTAAGGTTGGGTTATATTAATGAACTGTGGCTGATAATGATTTGAAGTCCTGTCCCCCCCCTCCAAACCCTTTTATTTGCTTTAGTGTTTGGGAATTGTTAATGTTTCTCTCTCTCTTTCTTTAAGAAAGAGCTACCTCAATGACACTGAGTGATGGAATATAAAGTCTGTAATACAGTGGAAGTGTTGTTTTTTTAACCTTTTAGCAGTTTGTGTAAAACAGCCTTCTACAACATGGTGCTCTCCAGATGTTTTTGACTACAGCTCCCAGCATTCTTGACCATTGATCATGCTGGCTGGGGCTGATGGGAGTAGAACCATCTGGAGGGCACCAAGTTGAAGAAGGCTGATGTAGAATATCAACAAATTTGGCACGCTTTTATTGTCACATCTGGCATCTGCCAAAATTCACTTTTCTAAACAAATATTAAAAGGCCCAGGAGCCCTTTGTTCTCATTTGCATCTGCTCACCATTGTATTAGTTGGACCTCATAGACATCTGATTCACAGACAGTATATGAAAATGAATAATGAAATTCCTCAAGATGTTTACTTGAAAAGCAAGGACTGCATTGTGGTGAACTTAGCTGCAAAGCTTCAGCCCTAATACACAGAACAATTAAAAGGAAACCCCACTCCCACTAGCACAAGTTGAAAGATACTGGCTTCTGTGTTATCAACTTTTTTACATATGGAGATATTAGAACAGGTAGCTATAAATCCCAATCCTAAATATTTATGATGATGCATCTCCCTCCAAATCCAGCATAATGTCATGTTTATGTCACTGCTCAACTGTGAGATGTCTTCCCCAAATGAAACACACACACACACGCTTGCAACTAGGTTGCAATCTTAGACACAAATTGCTTGGAAGCAAAAATCTAGTGAAACCAGTTATTTCCCCCAAATAACTGTGATTAAGAATACCGCACTGACAAACATGTCCTTAAGAGCCACTCTAAATCAACCTTAGTCTTAACAAAGAAATGTGAGCTCTAATTTTTTAGACCTGCCTTTCTCAATTTACTTAAGGGATGTATCTCGAGAAAGATAACCAGGATATCCCTACTTTATTGTGATCAAAACAAGGCCTTCCTTGAAGCATTTCTTTTTCATGAGATCTGGGAGGCCATATTATTTAATGTTTTACCCAGTGCATCCTATCTTTAGCTATAAAAAGGAGGGATTTGTTTATAGGCGTCCTTCACATAAAATTGCCTCTCAGTTACAACAGCAATTTGTCAATGGTTAAAGAGCCTGAGGCTAGAAGTAGACATTTACTTAAAGGACCTTCAGACTACTTTAAATAGACCTTTGGGACCTGGGAACTGACCAGTGTGTAACATCCTCCCCCTGCATGCCCATAGCATCTTGCTGTGCTATTTCTTTTAATTGAGTAACCTCAATGCTGGCTGTTCAAAATCACTTTAACCTAAACATGCCCCTGGACTGAAGCTCCTAATGACCTTCCCTTGGCCCTAAACACATATGGCTGAGGCAATGCAAACATCATTTGGAAGATGAGTAAATTCAATAACTCAATTACCACTGTACCAAAGCAACATCCATCAAAGCCTGACCACAGGAGCTTGTATCTTTAGCTCCCTGCCTTTCAATGGCTAGGCATTTGGGCAACAGTAACTAATCAATTTAGGAATGATTAAATAGAAATTTGTAACACTTGGCATTATTAAACCTTCCATCTTCATTATGGCCCCTTAACGATTACATCATGGCTGAGTAAAATAAATTAACAGAACCTGGCAACATTTTTGACATACATAGGGGTGGGGGTGGGGGAAAGGAAAGCAATAGTTACATTATAAAGAAAAGATAGTTTGGGCTTATAGCGAGCAGGCAACAGCAATATGCAAACGCTGAAACATGAAATACCTACAGCAATAAGCTGTTCTGTATGACCAAAGCATTTATCTTGACTCAAGAGATGTTAAGAGTTAAGCAGAGAGCAACACATTTGTCCCTGCACTTGAGGAAAAACCCTGAACTAAGCATCTAGAGACCACAATCCAACTAAGTTAGGTGAGCTTACGCCCATTGATTTCAATCGACTTAATCAAAGCAAACTATTTTGGATAATGGTCAAGTACGTGCATGATGTTGTTGTATAACATGCACACTACAAAACACACCATGGTGGTGGTGGTGAAGATAAAAAGGCACCTGGACTACATATGGCACTCACATCCCTGGCACAGTCAGGGCTAACCATTTTTTTCTAAATGCAGCACAGGACAATTGTGCTCACACTAATGGATGTAGAATTCCTCCCCTTTCCTCCTATGTGTTTACCTTTTGTGCTACTTGATTCTGCTCACAGGTTGCCGCTGCTAAATGACATCATAAATATTGCTGCCTCATAAGAACATAAGAAGAGCCATACTGGATCAGGCCAAGGGTCCATCTAGACCAGCACTCTGTTCACACAGTGGTCGACCAGCTGTTCACCAGGGACACACAAGAAGGACATGATGCAACAGCACCCTCCTGCCAGTGTTCCCCATCAATTGGTGTATGTAAGCTTACTGCCTCCATTCCTCTATTCTACACCACTGGTATAATTCAACATGAACACTTCAATAACAAAAGTAAGGGTGCGATCCTATGCATGCTTAGACAGAAAAGAAGTCCTCCAGCCAGATCCAGTGCTGCTATGTCTGGTTTAGGCGCACTATGCTGAAATAGCTCTGATTTCTGTCTAAGCCGGAAATAGCTCCAATTTTGGTGGCGCTATGAGTCCATTATGGGTTTCAGTCAAAACTAGCCAGGACTCTAAAGGAGCAGTCCAAGGTGCTAGACCCTATCCCTAACATAGGTTCATCACCTTGGATAGCTCCTTTAGAGTCCTGACTGGTTCTGACTGAAACCCAGAGCGAATTCACTGCTCCACCTAAATTGGAGCCACCAGCCTCCACTGGTCTGAGCATGCATAGGATTGTGGCTTAAATGTGTTTTCTTCTTTTCCTCAGGGATATGGTACTCCAGGAATCCCAAAACCATTCGCATGGCAACTTTCAAATACATATTTGTGAATGAAGCCAAAAGGTGATTGCCATACAGTGTAAAAGAGATGATATGCTTTTTCATCCCAAAAATTTAAATTTTAAATATTGCTGTGTTTTTCAAGCACAGCAATATTTAGGGTCAAACTAAATGTTATCTTAAATATGCAGCATACAGCTACAGCTGGCCTTTTCTCTTATTTACAAGTGAGCACAGGGGATCTCATCTAGATTAGGACAATAGTATGAAGGAAGGGAATGCAGTAAACCTTTGTATCTTCCTGTGGTCCTGATATGGATCAGGGCTTCTATATTTGTATTTATATAAGGAAAAAGCCGTAATTTGCTTCAATGGGAGCTTTCCCCCCTACGCACATTGCAGTTCCCCCCCCCCCCCCCATACAGATTGGGACCACAGCAGAGAGAGGGCAAAGGATAAAAAAAAACCCTTACCTCCGTACTATGGTCCTGAGCTGGACTGGCTTCCCCATGTTAATTTTTGAGAAAACTAAGAAAAAACAAACAGATGTATCTACATATCACATATTAAAAGTAACGTATAGTTTGACTCATAACAAGTTTCATGGGTGATATCTCTAGTATCAGAGGCAGTAAGCCTATGTACACTTGTTGATGGGAAACATGAGCGGGAAAGTGCTGTTCCATTCATGTCCTGCTTGTGGGTTTCCCCTCAACAGCTGGTTAAATGCTGGAGTAGAAGGACTCTTGGTCTGACCCAGTATGGCTCTTCTTAGGTGTTCAGATTCCAAAGCAAGAAGGAAGGTCTTGAAGCACTATAATCACATTATCGAATACGTGGTTACAGTTTCAGCAGAGACCTCCCCTATTAGCACAAATCCAGCTTTGGAAACTGAATGCCTGAATTCAGGTTAAAATAACTACATATATATGTTCCATATTAGTGCAATATCTTTCTTAGGCCAACCAATCACAAAACATGTGCAAATTTTCAGGATCTCTTCATCAGATAAGATGTTATAAGAAGCAGGTTGCAGGGAAGGAGGGAAAATTGATTTGATGGTGAAGTCACATTGTCTGTATGTTCAGATGCCAAAGATGGATTGGGGAGGGTGGAGCCTGCAGATATTCAAATTAAACTTCTATATATGTTATTTCTGACACAGTGTAGGTTTAATAGACATTTATTTGACATTAAATTACACAATGTACATGTATACTTAAAAGTTATGGTGTATGTGTCTTTCTTCCAATTGCACCTGCCATCATGGGGAAGTATCTAATAATCCTTTTATTATAAGAATATGAGATCCTTTAAAAACATATATCAAGTGATTAATAAGAAAGCAAATCCCCAAATAATTGAACACATTCTAGTTATTTCTCCTCCTTTAAAATGTTTTACACTTATTATTGCCCAAAAAAGAGAGATTATTTAAATGTTTATATTAAATTATTATGGTACAAATGATAAAAATGATGCTTTACAGTAGAATCCTATGCATGACTACTGAGATGTAAATGTGGATATTATTACAGCCTTAAGCTTTTAATTTTAAACAGCAAACATCCCCAAAGCTCTGGGATAACTAAAGAGCAATAATCATTGGGTTGGATCTAGCATCATGGTTCTTCCAGCAGAAGGATACTGCTGGTGAAACAGGGCTTCCACATTCTCTTTCCCCCTGCTGTTGACCCACACCCTCCAAATCTCCTCTGTAGTGTCCTCCAACGCTCTGGAGCAGATCTGGAGTGTGTGCTGGTGGGAGGGGGCAGGGGAAGACGATGCAGAAGTCCAGTTCCATCAGTGGTATCCTTTCAGTGGAGGAACCAGTGAGGACACAAATAGAAAAGATAACAATATTAAAGGGCAGTTACTAAAGTAAAATTATCTGGATTTGTTGATCATCTTTGAAATTGGTTTATTCACATTTAAGGCAAAATGTCAATATTTTTTCTGTACTGTTGTCTAATGCAAACACCTCTTTCTTTCTTTCTTTCTTTCTTTCTTTCTTTCTTTCTTCTTTTTGCCTTCACAGCTAGACATGGAAGCAGAATGAACGATGACTGGGTCTCTCTGATTTGAAATGTTTATTAGCAGCTGCTGTTGGTGGTGGTGGTGGTGGGGCAAATCTGATCAGAATCACATGCTATGTACCTACCTACCTACCTACCTACCTACCCAATTCCTAGTTACTGTAGGGGTTGTGGAATCATCATCATCATCATCATCATCATCAGAACTGCCTCACTGGATGAGGTCATATGGTTCACCTAGTCCATTTCTAACAGTATGGTTGAAAACCTATCTTTGGAAACTCAAAAGCAGCCATAAAGATGACAGCTGAACACTTGGTTTTTTTTGTGCCCAACATTTGGTATTCAGTTATATATTACCATGCCTGAAAATGGAGAGTCCCTTGACTATCAGGATAATTCTGTCTTCCATGAATTTGTCTAACCCTTAAAAAAAAAGCCATCATAGGCCGCTCCCTGACTTTAGCTGTAACTTTACCAACATGGCAGTCACTTAGTTAGAGGGGAATGGGAGCATCTACATAGGCAGCAGCCACCATCCCCGTCAAAGTGTATGTAAAGAAGGTTTAGCAATCATTCAGCCTTGAATGAACAGCCACTGCCAACTCATAACTGAAAGGAACAGTACATCTTTGAAGACTTTCAATAACCTTCCTTTAGTCTTTATGGACAGCTTTAAGTCTTTACAATTATATAAACCCCACTTGTTTTTGCTTCTAAATTAACTACATAATAATTGAGACCAGATACAGGCTAATAATGCAAGAACCGTGATTTTTCTCTTATCGGCTCACAAGATAGCAGCTGCTTTATAAGGATAGTACAATGGCACCGTATCATTCATGCTAAAAGTAATTTTACTGTTCTATGGAAAAAGTCAGCAGTCATTTGGCTCATCAGCTCAGGTTTAAAGGACAATAGAGATATTTGAGTGTGGCTTTCCACTGTCCCCCTATTGTAGCCACTTTGCAATTAATTTTATGAGGTTTTAAAAACTCAGCTGATGTGGACTTCAGTAAAGATTCACATGAAATGTTCCTGCAAGATGTGTTCCAGCAAGCAGAGTGATGATAGCGAAGTGATACACCCAATGCCACAGAGAGGTTATCAGGGAATAAATGCATTCTGTGCCCATAAATGTTTAAGTGTTTATGGAGCATGGATAAATTTATTCCTATCATTCTCCAGATGCTACGGAACAAGTTATCACTATTCTATTTCAAGATTTTCCCCTTCCTTCCAGGTATTTGTTGCTGGTGAGTTGTGAGTAAAGTAGCAGTTAAATCATTTGGGCGCATCAGAATACAGGGATTAAAATGGTGTGAAGTAGCATCACACTGTCTATAAGGACCGACCAACAGAGTTGTCTAGTTCATATGACATACATGCTTGCTTATATTCATCATGCATACATGAGGGAATAGAATACATGATCTTTGTTCATTTGCTAAGAAATATATTATCATTTGGATACTGATCTTTAGCTAAACCTCTAACCAGAATTCATACATACACCGGATGCAAAAGAAGTCAAGGCCATTCTACTCGGCAGGCATGGAATGTCCCAAAACAGCCACGGCTCAAATATAAACTCTCTTTTTTCCCTGTGTAGCACAATGGATGATACTCGTGTTATAGCATCAATTTATTTATTTTTACATGATGTTTCACTTTTTCAGTTTGAAAAATGTTCAAGGTGTCTTATAAAAGTTCAGTTTATAACCCCACAAATGACATAAGTACATTCCATAAAATATCATAAAATCATTATCACAATCCTAATCTTTTTTAAAAAACAACAACCACCCTGCAAGCCAGAGTCCACAGAGATTCAGGTTATGATCTATGGCCATTAACATCATGTAGGATTTGCCATTTACTGCGGTTGGTTTAAGCAAAAACCCATTGGGTTGAATCCAGACATAGTTGTACTTAGAGAAGACCCACTGAAATCAATGGGACTTGTTAGTCGTGACTATCTTAACTCAGTGATTTCAATGGGTCTACTCTAAGTATGGCTAAGTCTGGATTCAGCCCATTATAGAAGTCCCATTAAACTAATTTCCAGAAGTTAGTCTGTTGCAGCAAAAAGAAAAAGAAGAAAGAATAGGTTCTTGTGTCACCTTAAAGACTAACAAATGTAAGATGCCATAAGCTATCATGGAGTTCAGTTCACTTCCTCAGATGTATGGTTATGTTCAGTTACAAGTATATCTGTGTATGTACACAAGGTGATGATGGAATTGTAAACAGTGAGGTAAGAGGGAAAAGAAATGTAGAAATTACAGAGGGTGATAAATGGAACATATTTTCAAATAAACATATTTAAGATTGCAGCTATACAGCATGATCTAAGCATGCTTGTTCAGCAATACATTCCTTTGCAGGAAATGGGTTAGATCCCATTTCCTGGGATCATCTTGGGTTGGATCCAATGTTAGTCTAACTTAAATCCCATTTATTTCCATGGGTCTACTTTAAGTAGGACTAACATTAGATACAACTCAGGCTTAGTCATACTTAGAGTAGACCCATGGAAATCAATGAGACTAACTAAAGTCCTTGATTTTATTGGGTTTACTCTAAATACAACTATGTCTGGATCCAACTCAGTGGGTTTAGGACTTTCAGAATAAAACAAATAATAACAAAACAACAACAGCAACAACGACAAAAACCAGTGGGAACAGAAAGCAAACCATGTACTTTGTGTGCTGCTTTTAACATCCACTAAACGAATTTCCTTTATCTCAGAACCATTTCCTGGCACTGCACTACTGTGTGGCACACGATGGGCAAAAATAAATATCAGAAGTCATGGAAGGGGGAGTTTACAATGCAGGTACTGATACAATTGTAATTACATTGGGTGCAAATAATGCTGCTCTAACACAATCTAATCTAATCTATCTAATACAGATCAGCCTATAATCAAATAAAGCAACAGTCTTGTTAAACCAACATTATCAGTCTCAGTCTGAAATATTTACATACATTTCATAGTGAGAGGATGAAAAGGATGTGGAAAAGCTGAAAGACATAGTGAGATAAGCAAGAACAACCTCACCATGATGCTACAAGCACCAAAAGGTCTAAAGATGGCAATATGTAAAAATTGTATCAAGTTTACTGCTGACGTATTTAGAAATAATTACATGTGATTCATTTCTCCCATTTTCTTAAATTAACTTCAAACCTATTAAAAAGGTTGCTGCTTTAGCAGCTTTCATCCTAATCAGTGAGATTCAGACAGCTTAGAAGAAAAGAGGATGAAGAGAAATGAAAGAACGGTTGTAAAGATTAATCACAGGATATGGAACTTGGCATATTGTTTTCATTCTTTATATAGTGTTAAAATAGTGATTGCCAATACGTTTCATAACCATCTGGAACATCATCTTTGAATGAGACAAATGTTCCGTTAACAGGATCACATGCTCATCAAGGCTAGCCCTACCATTAGGCAGAGTGAAGCAGTCACCTCAGGCAGTAGTTGCTAGGAGGCAGCAGCAAGGTGTTGGAGGTTAGAGATGTGCCACGTGGCCTGCCCTGGGCTCCCAAGCTAGATATTGCCTTCACGTGCTGTGGAGGATGCTGTTCCATCCTGTTTTCAATTGCCTATCCAGTCAGTTTTTGCACATGGAATAGAAGAGAATGCCGTCTTGTTCTTCAACTGAGGCAACAAAATGTCTTGGGCCCATCCTGTAAATTGGAGTAATTTCCCCCCTGCATACTCATAGTCACTAGGGAGCTATTCAGATATTGCTCCCTCCTTTGCTTCTCTGCACAGAGGATCGCCCTGAGCTGAAGGATGCTCCAGTTACTCAAATACAAGATTTTCCTAAGTGGGAAACTGGTTTCAATATCCAGGGTCAACAAAGGCTTAATATTATAAGAAACAAACATGAAAACACTTGGTTCAGGTGTTCACTGCCGCATTCATGACAGGGCAGGGGAAAAGCGAGGATGTGGGGAAGAACTGTACGATACCAAGTCCCACTCCCAATGTATGCTTTTGTAATTCAACTATTTTATGTAGATTTAAAATTTAGGTTATCTGTCCAGTCTCGGAAACTGGGCAAGCCAAAGATTTAAATTAGTAAATATATACCCTTAAAATTTAGCTGAGGTAATCCAGCTAAATTACACGTGGTGATGGTGGTGGTGGTGTGTGTGTGTGTTTAAACCATTGTTGACTGCTAGCTCTTCTGTATATCCAGCACATAAATGCCCCATCTGGCTTTCACATTGACTTTATCTTAATTGTGCAAAGCCAAGATACGTTTGCTACTCATTAGTACAAGCCTTCTTGCGTTTGAGTCTGCTTTATAATGGCACAGGTCAAAGAAGCATCACTTTAATGAGAAATTTGGTAAGCAGATACACATGAAACATTTCTCATCTTCACATTGATTTGCAAAACAAGATCTCTTTTGTGCATTGTTGGCAAAATAATCATTGAGGACCAGTATTACGTCCAGTGCAGCACAACAGTTTGGAGTGATTTAAACTGAGTGAACAGCTGATTTCACTATTTGAAAATGTAAAACAGAACAAAGAAAGGACAAAGCTCTTAAAATTGAAGGAATAAATGGAGAAGCTGGTTTTTTTTTTTAATACGACAAAACATGGAAACACATAGTTGCCAATATCATAATATTTCTCTTACCTAAGAGCATGTACAGGACTAATGGCACGCAATCTTCCTTTCTTCCTTTGGAAATAAGTTTTATTAAACCTTTACAGAATTGTTCAAGTATTTTGGATTTTTGAACCAGAAATACTTCCTCCTTCACCCTCATACATGCCCAATTTGGAGGAAACTGAAGAACATATTTCTAATTCAGTGTAATTGAACTCCTCATCCATTAAAGATAATGACTTTTCCTAATTTGGGACCGGGGGGGGGGGGGGGGAGAGACTTCCAGTTTTTGAGACATAGAGTTCTCCAAAAGACATATTCATGGAAACTGGAAAAACAAAACAGTGTGAACTTTGGAGAAATACAATTGATAAATAAAAATTCCCCATTAAATAGTTTATTACTTTTTATATGTATACTATGCCACTTTCCAGACAGACTTTGGACTCAATTCTGGACAGCCAATACATAGCCCAAAACAAATGTTCAGGGTTGCAGGCAGAAGCCTTTCTTGAAAACTTTTATTGCAACCAATTACTCAAGGAGGAAAAGCTAGTTTTCAGTTTAAAACAGGTGTGCCTGTTCATCCAGATAACTATAGCAAAAACACCCAAAATATGTCTATGGCTTCATGCATGCTTCTGTCGTATCTGTAGAATAGCCACCTAAAGTTCCAGCCAATGAAAACAAAATACTTTAGTCACTTAATGGTCTTATACACATTACTGAGTTTACATCTAGATTGAATTTAACTAAAATAACATTAAAACAGGACAAATTATTCAGATTTTTTTAAGCATGCAGAGCATTTGTCTGCCTTAAACAGATGATGACTAAGATAATCAACAACAACACATATCATTGATACAGCATTTTAGAGTGCTGAAGGATGCAGTCCTGGGAAGGGGAAATTTGAAGAAAAAAATGGATTTTCCCCATCTCCCCCACCCAAAGGGCAGCTCTACTTTATAGTCACTGGGAATTAACAAAAATGCTTACAGCTCCATCATTTTTAAAGCTAAAGAGATGGAACTTGGCACCATGGTAGCCCTTAGGAAGGGCTTTAGCCATGCCAAATTTGAAGCAGATCCGTTCATCCGTTGATTTTTAGATTTTTTTAAGTTTTGAGGTTTTTAAAATTATTATTCTTTTAAAAAATCATTTTTGAAGATAAAGAGATGAAACTTGGCACCATGATAGCTCTTTAGGGCTCTAGCCATGCCAAGTTTGAAGCAAGTTTAGACATTTTTCAAGGGTGTTAAGCAGCCACTATTTTGCCTTGTGCTGCCCAAACACAAGCAGAACATTCTCCACTTTGTTTTTCAAAATTGTTTTCTAAATAGGAAGGTCTTTCTCTATAGTGAGAGAGCCATCGTGGACAGGATTGGGCTATTCACAAAAATCCTTCCTTCATCCCCATTCAAAAGAAATTTATTTCATTCCTCCTCAGGATGGCATTTTGTACTGCAAACGACTAAGGAGGAGGTAAACTCCGGCGTTCTGTACTGCAGACATAGGAAGTTGCCTTATACTGGGTTGAATGAGATTTCCAGGCAGGATTCTTTCCTGAAAGTACTGGGGATTGAAACTTGGACCATCTGCATGCAAAGCTTGAGCTATTCTATGTACACTTCCTCTATATTGTTTTGTATATAGTAGGCGGATCATAATCAAAAGGAATAAAAGAACATACCCACCCCTGGGGCATAAATATCCCAAGAATCTATTGATTTTGCCATGGGATTTCTTTATGCCCCCAAACACAAGCAACATCTGGGGTACAGAAATGGTCCAAAGGTTTTTGCACAGAAAACTGAACCAGGCAAGCAGGCTTTGGGTGTCAGTAGGTTGGCACAAGCCCTGGGATTTAATTGGGAAGAACATTTACCTCACCAAAGGCAGATTTATTATGGGATTAGAAAAACAACCCACATGTCCCACAAATTGTAGTTTTTATTAGTAATATAGATCTGCCTAAAGTTTTACCTTGACAGTTTATGATATGTTTTGGATATTTCTAGTATTTTGAGTTTAAATCACACTCCTTTGACAACACAGATACATTTGAGATTGTGGGCCATTAGAAAATTTCTTGGGATATGAAAATAATCTCAAAATACATTTGTGTGTGTATATATATTGTTGGATGAGGTTTAAGCGAACAGCTCACTACAGAGAAGTAGTACTGTACATATTTACATAAAGCTACTCAAGGGAAGGCACAAAAGAATAATTTATGCCTGCAGCCTGCAAGGTCATTAGCTCTCATACAGAACACCAATAAAGATGCTAAAGCACCTCATATAACATTTATTGCAGAAAATATTTATAACCTATGAAATAGTGCGTTTGAAAAGAAAAATAAAAGAATATAGCTTTATGCCAAAACGACCATGGATTATGTTTACTGAAATTGAAAGGAAGTTTAAAGGCCGTTGGACTACACAAGAATTGTTCAGTTGCATGTTTAATTAATAACATTCTTCAATCAGCTCTAAATGCTGAAGCAAATGTGCCCATGTCCACTTCGCATATGCCAACAGGGGCAAGGAAAAAACTATCCCATCCTACAAGCTTATGCCATGCAATTGTAGTATGTGCATGCTACTAATATTGGAAAAACACCTGCATAGATCTTCCCCACCTGATTGACATATTCCCTACTACAGTAGCTTTTATAGGGTGACCATATGAAAAGGAGGACAGCGCTCCTGTATCTTTAACAATTGTATAGAAAAGGGGAATTTCAGCAGGTGTTATTTGTATGCATGCAACACCTGGTGAAATTCCGTCTTCATCCCAACACTTAATTAAACTATACAAGAGATGGCAGAGAAGAACATATTCTTGGGTACCATCAGAAATACAATTAAAACTTCAAGCTAACATGTTTGGTAAGAAGGGAGGAGGATAAAATATCTTTGAATACATTCCACTGAAAATGGAAACGAACCAATGTGCTTGATACCAAGGTATTTCAGCCCCTCCTGCTGCAATTTTATGATAATGTACCTAGTATTTACTCCCATCTACTTTCTGTAGGTTTTTTTTAAAAAAACTTTTTAAAGGAGGCAATTCAGCA
This sequence comes from Anniella stebbinsi, assembly GCA_029215795.1. Lineage (NCBI taxonomy): Eukaryota > Metazoa > Chordata > Lepidosauria > Squamata > Anniellidae > Anniella > Anniella stebbinsi. The sequence goes on along the minus strand of JARDYH010000005.1, from coordinate 141,445,495 downwards.
TACTAGAAAGCATTTTCTTTGTCGCCACATGTTTAGCCTGACCTACTGAACACAGAGCATTCTGGAGAGCTGCCTGTTGTCAGGTTGCAGTAGAAATCAGGTTGATCTGAACTGAAGTCAAGGTAGATAATAAGGGGAAAATAGAATAGGTACATAGAACATGTATACAAACCAACTTACAAAAACGGCTCCTGTCTTTTCAGAAGCACCATAACCTAATTACAACCTTGGATTGTTCTAAATAAAGGCATGTAAAATATGCAGATGTTTGTCCTGCTTAAGTCCTAATTTTTTTAAAAAAACTGAGAGTATTTGTCACAGGAGATTAACATATCATGGCTAGGACTCATAAAACTATTAGAGGTGGGATGGCAATATAGAAGATAAAACAAGCCAGAAGTAACCAGGTTAAAAATGTTGTGATTGTTCTAGTCGCTTGGATCCAACGCCCGGCAGTCTGCCAGTGGAACGGAAACCACTGGTGGAATGGATTTCCCCTCCTCCCCTGCATGCCTCTCAATTTGCTCTGGAGAGTTAGGGGGACCCTCCTAAGCAGACGGGGTGGTGGTGGTGCAGGGAGGGAGTAGAATCAGGGGAATTCCCATTGTATGAGTGGGAGTCCACTCACGTGAAATTGTATTTTATACAAATTCTGTAGGTGACAGGCACATGCTCCCTGCGTTTAAAATGTGAAATAATCACACATTAAAATCTATGTTGGCAATCACCAGCAACGTCCAATTATTTTCCTCTTCTATGACACTGAATAAAATTTCAATAAATAAAACAATTGGCAGGGCTTTAAGGTCCGCAAGTATATCTGTATGAATAACAAACTGGCTAATGTAGGCACTGTGATGTTACAATGTAGCTAATGGACACAGTGGGCCTAATTTCCCAAACTTTATAAAATTTTCAGAAGCTCAGTGGGAGGCTTCTTTAATAAAGCTCATGATTAATTCAAACTGCATATTTCCAAGACAGTTTTTAAATAAATAAAACTCCATTTGATAAGTTTTGTGGATCAGGCTGTAATTGGAAATTAAAAGTAAATGCAATTGCTATTTAATCATTTCATAGATGATAGCATTGGCTATCTTCACTACTGCTTGCTCCAATCATGTTCTACCACCCCTTCTAAGAGGTCTTAGATTTTGCCCCACATGCTTTTGGTAATCAAAACTCATCTCCGTCCAGATCTGCTTGCTATTCTCTTTCCCCTCCTTGCATGCACTACTGTTGTTATTGGTCTAGACTGTGTCCTCCAGATCAGGTTTTAAAGTAGGGTGAACATATTTTGGAAACCAAAAAGGAGGACAACATGGTCGGCTCCCAACATGTCTGGCCCCAGGGGGCATGTCCAGCACCAAGGGGGGGTGCCCACCTGAACATAGCCTTGGTCACATATCTGATTTTTCAGCACACAGTCAAGACAAATCTGTTCTACATAACATCTTAATGTTAAAATCACTGAAATAAAGAACAACATATCTGAAATTAACTTCACTTACTCCTACTTTTGTAGCTTTTGCTGTACTTTGAAGCTTTTGCTATACTTTGTGTGATACATTCTCCCCTTCCCTTAAATATCTTTTCTGACTGTATCCTCACTCCACTGCAAACTGCTGCTGCTTTTAACAGGGCTTGCTGCAGCTAGCTGGCTGGCTTTTTATTTTTAAATTTCAATTTTTTTTAACCTTATGTATGATTGTCACAAGTTTCTCTACTCTAACATTAGGTGGGTGTTATGGGCAGCAGACACTACTTTGCCCATTCACATTTCTCACTTATATACATTAGCTTCTCAAGGCTTGCACGTTGACACCACTTCTCACATACAGATTTTGAACTCCTGTCTACTTCCTGCACAAACACGCGACTCTGAGACCCTCTTTCTAATGCCCTGCATTACCTGCCAGCACTGTAGGGCTAAATTACAACAGGTGTCTCTGGATTGTCTGTGCAGCCTCTGTTGTCTCTCTCTCTAAGTCATTGCAGCCAAACCAAAGCCTCCAGCCTCAAACAACCTCTCTCTCTTCCAAAGTCTCCCGATGGTCCAGCCAGGGTGCACACTTGTGGCCAGGGTTATTGCTTATTGTTTGGTCATGTCTGATGACTCTTACTTTAAAAAACTCTGCCACCAGCCACCTCCACCTCCTCTCCTCCTGCACACCTGCTCGACTCTGATTTACTCTTAAAACACTCTGGGTGGCAAGCCAGCCTCTCAGGGCCAAGCTACAGGTGAATCTGGGTTGCCTGCAGCCTCTCTCTACCTTATGCCAGCCAGCCGATGTCTCCAGCTTCCAGCCTCAAACAATCCCCCCCTCTTTCTCTGCCAAAGTCTCCCAACTGTCCAGCCAGGCTGTGCACTTGTACCCTGTGGCTGGGGGTAGGGTGCCAGCTTATAGCTTGGTCACATCTGGTGACTCTTCTTTTTAAAAAAACTCTGTCGCCAGCCACCTCTGTCTGCACCAACACTGGACTCTGAGATGCTCTTAAAAGGCTCTGTGTGGCACGCCAGCCACTCAGGGCTAAGCTACAGCCATCTCTGAGTTGTAACTCTGTCTGAAACTGATGCCAGCCAAAGCCTCCAACCAGCCAACACCTGCACCAACACTTGATCCTGAGATACTCTTGAAAGGCTTTGTGTGGCATGCCAGCCTCTCAGGGTTCAGCTACAGCTATCTCTGAGTTGTGTCTTCAGTCAAACTCTGTCTCTAAGAGATATGCCAGCCATCCAGCCCAAGCCACAAATCTATCTATTTTTCTTTGACACTCACTTCAAATGTTCTGCATTGCATGCCAGCAGTGCAGACAGAACCTAGTTCACAATTGAACAAAGTGAAATGGAAGGGAAGGGGTCGCAAAGCAAAGCAACAACATGCCAGGTTCCAACATCTGCATCAACAGGACATCCGCAAAGATAAGAGCCTCTCTCTTGACTGACACCTTAGTTTTTCTCTAAGGATGACCCTTAATCGCCCATGATGTGGAACTCTGGGGAAAAGGCCTCTGGCCTGTTCCGTTTTGTCCTGTGGGCTGCTTTGACTGACCTCTCCTTTCCCACGTTTTGATCTGTGGATGCCTCGCCTCTGCTGAGCTCCAGGTGCTCGACTGCCCACCAAATTTGCAACAGGAAAGGTGCCCTGCTTGCCCAGCACTTCTTAGTTAAAAACTTTAGATTCCCTTGATGCCAAGGGCTGAAAATTCTCAAGGTGCAATACCCTAAAGTGGAAGTTTGACAACATGAGTTTGAAGGATATGGCTACAGCGGTGTTTTAAAAAAACAATTTTAAAATCTCAAACTTTACAAAATTCCTAAAAATCAACGGATGAACAAATCTACTTCAAACTTGGCAAAGATAAAGCCCTACCTGAGATCTATCATGGTGCCAGGATTCATTTCTTTATCCTTAAAAATGGCAGGTTTTTTTTTTAAAAAAACACACAATTATTTTAAAACCTCAAACTTTATAAATCCCTAAAAATCAGCGGATGAACAGATTTGTTTCAAACTTGGCAAGGCTAAAGCTCTATCCGAACACTATCATGGTGCCAAATTCCATCTCTTTACCTTTAAAAATGACCGTTTTAAAATATGTATATATATTTTAAAACCTCAAACTTTTAAAAAAATTCTAAAAATCAACGGATGAACGCATCTGTTTCAAAATGGCAGAGCTGTAAGCATTTTTGTTAATTCTCATTAAAGTAGAGCTGCCCTTTGGCTGGGGAGGATGGGAAAAACCCGGATGTTTCATCAGATTTCATAATTCCCCCCCCCCCCCTTTCCCGGATTTGTTACCAAAACTCCTGACAAATCTGGGTTTTTCCTGTCATATAGTCACCCTAGTTAAAGTTACTAATGGTTGCTGTGTAGCAGAGATGGGCAACATGCAGCCCCCAAGCTCTCCCAATGCAGCGCCTGATGCCCACCTTGGCATCTTCCAAATATCCTGCCCAAGCAATGAAAACAGAGCCCTTTGGAAGAGCGGATCCTACCAACCTGCATTTTCAAAGGGTGTCCCTGTCTAAGTAGAGAGGGACCATGCCCTCCCCACCAGAGCAGGGACAAAAGTACCCATTGAAAGTGTTGATCCAAGGCATCATGTGTGTGCATTTGCGGAACAGAGACACAGAGAACTTAGGGTGTGGGTGTGTGAATGGAAGCATGGGGGTGGGACGTGTGTGCCAATGAATGTATTCATATTAGCACAGAAGTACAGGAATGACATCAGGAAGGCTAAAGCTGAGAATGAGCTGAGGCTAGTGAGGGATGCTAAAAGCAACAAAAAAGCTTTCTTTGGGTATGCGCATAGTAAAAGACAGAAGAAAGAAATGATAACAGATGACAAAGAAAAGGGCAAAGTGCGCAGTTCCTACTTTGTCTCAGTCTTCTCCGAAAAGCAGGTCTATGACCCCCTGGCAAAAATGAAGTACAAGCTGAAGGCGTAGGATTGAAGCTTGAGATTGATAAACAAATGGCCAAGGAACACCAAATTTCTTTGAATGAGTTCAAATCTCCAGAGCCCAATGGACTGCATCCTAGAGTAATAAAGGAGCTAGCAGAAGAACTCTCAGAACCACTGTCTATTATCTTTTTGAAATCATGGAAGATGGGTGAAGTGCTGGACAACTGGAGGAGGGCTAATGTTGCCCCTATCTTCAAAAAAGGCAAAAGGGAGGAACCTGAGAACTGCAGACCAGTTAGTCTGATATAAATCCTTGGGAAAATTTTGGAGCAGATTATAAAGAAGTCAGTCTGTAAGCACCTTGAAAACAATGCAGTGATTACTAGAATCCAGCATGGATTTGTCAAGAACAAGTCCTGCCAGACTAATTTGGTCATTTTTGATCAGGTAACCTCTCTTGTGGACTGTGGGAATGCCGGAGATATAATATATCTTGATTTCAGTAAAGCTTTTGACAAAGTACCCCATGATACTCTGATTAGCAAACTAGCTAAAAGTGGAGGAGATGAAACTATTAGGTGGGTCCACAATTGGCTACAGAATCGGACTCAAAGAGTGCTTATCAAACCGTACCTTCTCAAACTGGGGGGAAGTAATGAGAGGGGTACTGCAGGGCTCAGTCCTGGGCCCAGTGCTCTTCAACACTTTTATTAATGACTTGGATGAGGAGGAGCAGGGAATGCTTATCAGATTTGCAGATGACACAAAATTAGGTGGGATAGCTAATACCCTGGAAGACAGAAACAAACTTCAAAGTAATCTTGATAAGCTGAAGCATTGGGCTGAAAACAACAAAATGGAATTTAACAGAGATAAATGCCAAATTCTACACCCAGGAAAATGAAAACAAATACACAGTTACAAGATGGCAGATACTTGGCTCAGTAATGCTACATGCGATAAGGATCTTGGAATTGTTGTAGACTACAAGCTGAATATGAGCCAACAGTGTGATGTGGCTGCAAAAAAGGCAAATGCTATTTTGGGCTGAATTAATTGCGCAAGGTACTGGTTCCCCTCTATTCGGCACTGGTTAGGCCTCATCTTGAGTATTGTGTCCAGTTCTGGGTACCACACTTCAAGAAGGATGCAGACAACCTGGAGGGGGTTCAGAGGAGGGCAAAGAGGATGATAAGGGGTCTGGAAACTAAGCCAATGAGGAGAGACTGAAAGAATTAGACATGTTTAGCCTTGAGAAGAGAAAACTGAGGGGAGATATGATCATAGAATAGTAGAGTTGGAAGGGGCCTATAAGGCCACCGAGTCCAACCCCCTCTGCTCAATGCAGGAATCCACTTTAAAGCATTCAAGAGGCTATCCAGCTGCCTCTTGAATGCCTCTAGTGTGGGAGAGCCCACGATTGCCCTAGGTAATTTGTTCCATGATGAAGTTTTTCCTGATGTCCTGTGCGAATCTGGTTTCCTGTAACTTAAGCCCATTATTCCGCGCCCTGCACTCTGGGATGAATGAGAAGAGATCCTGGCCCTCCTCCGTGTGAAAACCTTTCAAGTATTTGAAGAGTGCTATCATGTCTCCCCTCAGTCTTCTCTTCTCAAGTAGGGCATGTTACACCTAGTAGGGTATCAGGATGCAGGTGGCTTTCCTACTAATTGAACAGATCTTAGTTTTAGGAGCTGATCCAAAATAACCTGCCAACAGACAAAAAGATAGTGGTGCAGCTTGGGAGAGTTTCTTAGTCTCACCCCCCCCCCCCCCAGCACTATTTCATGTCCATTCTGAAGATTGCAAGACTTCTGAATTGCTGTGAATGTTTCTCATAATGATTACCTTTTACTCAATGTATACAAATTGCTATAAATAAGTAAATTAAGAGAATTATAGCATCTCAGCTCTTGCCATCACTATCATTATCGGCAATTTGGCAAGTGTGAATTACTAGTTGTGAACACAGGAAAATGTCACCTTCATACAGAGCTGATCTAGACACTTCTAAGGACTACTAGTATTCCTTTGGTATTAAATCATTCTGAAGGAGAAAGAAAAAATGGAACTAATTTGCTGTCCTTTGCTATTTGAAACAAGTATTATGCATGTGACTTTCCAGTGTGAAAAAGATATTGAATAATCCCATTTAATGTTGAGTAAATGTCATTGTTTGCCATGACTAAGCCATGGCACTGAAGGGGAAATTCCACATAGGAAACCCTAATGGGACTTTCTCCGCTTCTTTACTTTTGAATGATTATTAAGTAACACCATTTTTGAAAATAAGTACCAATTTGCTCAGATATTTTCCAGTATGCGAACTAACACACTAAAGTGGAGAGAAATAGTGAAATGCTTTGAATAACAATTGCAAATTCTGTTAGGCTGGCAAAGCCAGTGCAATCTTCACTTAGAGAAACCTTCTAATTAAATGAATAAAATTATTTTGAAAAGATGTTCAATGAAGGATGCAAAATAGGATTATTCTACTCCATCAAGTTCCGTTTTGCTGTTTAACGAATCTGTAACACCAGGTAAGTTATGGTTTTGTGTTCAATGCATGCTTTTTAATGAGATTTTAGGGTAAAATCTGCTATAAAAATTAGGGGGAGGGCAAGATATGTTTTCAGAGGGGAGGTACAACCTTTAAGTTGATTATTTGGAAATGTAAACTACGTTTACATAGCAACATCCTTTAATGAATACACCAGAACTGATACTATGCAGACCACATTGCCGCTTTTTATTCAATGCTATCCTAAAAACCCAGACACATGACTAAGGCTACAATCCTGTATCCACTTACCTAGAAGTAAGCCCCAATGAACCTGATAAGACCTATTTCTGAATAGACATTTATAGGATCAGACTGAACGCCCCATTTATTGACACATGATTGACTGATTTGAAATATTTATATCCTTCCTCTGAATCTTAATTGCCAAGACAGCTTACAACGAAATTTAAAATCCAAACAAGAAATAAACTGAAGCAACAGGGAGGGGGAAAAACCAGCATTAACAAGTGAAAACAAGAAAAACAAAACATTAGCAGCAGAATACATCAAAAGTTTAAAATGCATCACAGTCTCTATTTCAAGCTTGAATAAAACTCAAGGTCACCAGAGAAAGTGCCACAACCATGAAGACCTTCTCTCGTTTTGCAAAATGTGGACAATGTAGATCTTATTATTTGGACACATTAAGATCTACAGGGTTATTTTGTTTATTTGCCTGGCCTAAGCCATCTAATCAGGAGTGTCAGGGCCGGCATCAAGGGTAGGCCTGGTTGGGCTCCTGCCGAGGGCACACACACCAGCAGAGGCCCAGTGGCAAGAGACCCCTGGAGCTGTCTCTCCTCTTCAACACTGCCACCTGATTATTCATCTGCTTCTCACTCTGGCCCAGACAATGGAGGTGGTGAGATGCCACTGCCTGCTTGCGCCCTGGCTCTCTATCAAGCAAGCAAATGGTAGCAATGATGAGAAAGAGGAGATGGAGCAAGAGCAGCTGGTGACAATAGCAGTCAGAAGGTAGACTCACTGAGGGAAGGGGCTCATTGAGGGTGTCTTTGCACAGGGGCTCTCAAAAGCCTGGAGCCAGCACTGATCGGTGTTAGCTTATACCTAATTGGAAACGTGCAGAGAACTTCAAGGAAGGCACAACTCTGTTCCTGGCAATAAAGAAAAGGGTCAAAATGAGAAATAATGTAACACTGATGTTACTGAATTAGCACTGTGTCAACTTCTGATTTGGCTTTGCTATCATGATCAGACATGTTCTATCTTCTCAAATTAAAAGGAATCCCAAATGTCTGGCCTGGACAGCAATGGTCAAATTACCATGTTCTATCCGCCCATTCCCAAATACAACACTTCCCACTTCCTGCTCCCAAATGGTTACTGTGTCTTCACTGGCCATTCACAAGAATGCCCTTCCTAACAGAATTTTGGCTCCCCCGCCCCGATGTTGGCTCAGACTGAGGTGATATAATGCCCTAAAATCTCCATTAGCTTAAGATTCTAATCATAAAACATGCTGTACTGGTATTCAAATTCGTAAGCCAACATGTCCCAGTTTGCAGCAAAAGACACATCTAGCCAGTACATAGAAAGAGTGGATGGTATCACCTTCCAGGTGCAGGTGAGCCGCTACAACTAGTGCATCAATTCAGATGCATGTCTTTATGCCTACATTGTGGTGCTTTTGTTAGTCCAGGAGTGGCTCATTTGCATTCCTGTTTCTGAGGCATCAAGTTAATGCTATGTCACACTGCCTTTGGGATGATTTCCCCCCACCCCAACTCTTTCTTTCCCACTGAAATTTGCCTTTATGATTACTTTGCTCTTGTCTGGGCAAGATGATGATATGATAATGATGATTACATGTCTATGCACAAGTTAACCCAAACAGTCACAGAACCAAAACAATCACACAAAAGTAAAATAGCATTTCTCCATTTGAGGTGAAGTCAGGAAAAACTGACCTGATTCTACAGGCCATGTTCTGATTTAGCTCAAACAGGAACCCTTAATTCCCAACAGCTGGCAAGTCTTATTTTATAGATGAGCTGTTAAGATATTAAGAATTTCTTCAAAGGTTTATGGCATTCTAGTGCCATCTAGTGAAAGACTGAAGCCATGATGAACATATCTTGTAAAATTCTCTGAAAGTTATAGGTGCTATCATGGTAAACTTTCTTTTTCGTCGTTTTTAAAAACTCAACAAAAGCAGCATAATAAACCCTCCAGGGATCATTAAACATTTATTTGAACCTGGGCTTCTCCATTCTCAGGCATATTGGTTCATATAAACATGACATGACTTGTTTATATGATCAGCAATTTAGAAGGAACTGTTAATGTGATTCAACTGCTGATTTGTGTCTACAATCAGGAATTAATCAGGGCTGAGGTGAACTGAAAAAACGAAAAGGAAAAGAGCACATGTATAATCAAGGTTTCCCCCCTCCCCACCCGTTTCAAGTACAGCCCGACTTCCATTTCCATATTTTAATCTTCTAGAGAGTTACTGTATGACAAACAAACCGAATGCTGAATGGTCTTGTGAGTTCATCACGTCATTCATGTTCAGAAGCACATACATCTTTCCAGGTTTGCAAATCTGGATGAAATTTGGAATCCAATGGAATTGCCCCAGTGCAGAACTCTACCCTGACACAACGATTTGAGTAACAACTTCAGGCATGCATGCTAACAGACACCACTATTCTGCACATGTGCACTTCAGGAACATTACGCAGCATCTAAAGCAACACCTAACCTAATGGTAATTTTATGTTCTACAACCACTTCCTAGAAAAATATATATTTTGTTTCCTAAGAGGCTTAAAAAGCTAGAATTTAACATTTACAAAATATAATTATAGTGGGTTGCATATTTTTCCAGGTTTCTTAAGCTTGGCTGGATATAGTTTTAACGTTTTTTTTAAGTGGATTTAAGGCATTTTATTGATTTTATTTTAATAAGTATTTAATATTATACTTACTAATTTCTATATGTTGCATATCTCTTCAATTACTAATGGAGAAGATAGTGCTAAATTAAATACAATAAACAAATGCCATCTTCACAAGGGAACTAGCATGCCTTAAGTTGAGGACAACTATTTGCTCTGTAGGTAGAAACCTGACTGGGAATAAGAGTTTGCTTATGTAGGCCCTGCCTCTGCTATGAACAAGACACCTCAAAGGATAACAGAGGAGTTACTACTCCATTGCTGCATTTAGACAGCACAATAATCAACGATCAGATAATAATCAACTCAACAGTTGTTTACCTAGGGGTTACTTCCCACACAACATGATAATGATCAACCATGGTGTCAATTAGGAACAGCATGGAGTTGACTATTAGTTGATTCACCCAAAGCCTGCCCTCTCTCCCCACTCAGTCCTCCCACTAGTATCCCATCAGCTATTGCTGCTGAAAGTCTATCCTGCCAGCTGGACTAGAACTGTTTTGACTGCTCTTGCCTTGCGACTCTGTGGCTGACAAAATAACCAACGATGGCCAAGGAAATAACCAACGGTGCTGTCCACACAACACAATAACCAATGGTACGGTGGTTCAAATAGGCAACTCTGCATAGTGTTGGTTATTTGCATTGGTTATTTCAGCCAAATAACCAATGGTTGGTTAAAAAACTCCCTCCACACAACACGATAACCCATGGTGGGTTAAATAACTAACCGTTTGCTATTTAAACCACCACTGATTATTGCATTGTCTGAACCCAGTCTCTCCTTAAGAGTTAGATTCAGGTCAATATAATTCTGTTTCACACCTCATTATGCGACTGCAAACCCATTTATATTGACCTGAGAGTAAATCCCAATGAACTCAGTCAGGCATACATCTGAGTAGAGATGTACAAGATTGCACTGCAGGTATAACAGAACTGCTTGCTGACAGCAGTTTTACTAGTTAGATGTTTAGGCTGTGATAAACAGCCCTGCAGTGCTATTTATGAAGTATTGAGGAATTTGCCGGCATGCAACACTGTGCTCAACCTCACTACTAATTAAAACTGTTATAAGGCTGAAAATGCAGAGGAAAAGTGGCTCGGTAAATCAATGCTGTGCAACATATGAACCCCTATAAAATATAAGTATAATTTAATTAGTTGATAATGTCCTATTAATTACAATATCACGGAAATGAAATGCATTGTTCTGGGAATACATAATGAAAGCATTGAGGAAGAATAGATTTGCTTTGACCTGTCTGCTAAGAAAACCACCTGTGCAAATAGTCGAGCCAGTCTAGCTCAACAGACAGGAAGATTTTTTATTGCCCAGAAAAGGGTTTTGTTTCCATGGCAGCACACACAGGACAAAACCCCAACTATTTTATTTCCATCCTTTTGCGATGTACATTTTATTAATTGTAACACATTTAACATGTGGCTTAATAATATGTTTAAAATATGTTTATTAACCAGCCATGATTTAGCATAATGGTTTCTGCCGGGTAATAACCATTTGGTGACTTAAGAATTCATCTTAATAGGTACTGGCTCTTTCCTAAGACTTCTGGCATTTTAAACAGATGCTGTAATGTTCTTTGGCTCAGAGTAACCCCTGTAGACACTAGGGGAAACTAAGCAAATGTTTTAAAAGTGGCATAAAAGTTTATTTAATTGAGCATAAAATTATATTAACTTAGATCATATGAGTAAGTTATACAGCATTTAATATTTTGGCAAGTAATTACATGTACACATCATACAATAATTAATGATGTTATTCAAAAAGTGGTTTCTTGATCTAAGGGCAAATACACCTTATTTACAAGGAGTTGTTCTCAGATGGGCCTGGAAAATACAATGTGTTACTCATTAAACATGTGCTGTTGTGTGATTATATGATTACGTTTCTGCTTTGGTTCTCTATGTCGAAACATGCAAAAAGGAAATGAATCAGAATAGACATAAACAGAACATAGTGTCTTTTAAATCACTCAAAACACAAAAGCCATGCTGGAGTTTAAGTTCTGAAAAGTCACTGCAAAATATAATTAAGTCCAAACTTCTGTATTAGCTTAAAGGAGGGGGAAATAAACTCCACTGTAAGAAATCTGGCTTCATAGCCTTGCGGTACCTGATGGCTTATCAAGGTTGTTTCCATTCATTTAACTAGAACAAGCCAACTGGAACAGCTTGCTGTAGTGCTGTTTGTTGGAGAGTTAAAAGTATGGCCTTAATTTTTGCAATTAACCATCAGTGAAATGCCCATACATTAAACCAAGAGAATGAGGCTTTTGAGCCAATGGTGACCTGCACTTCTGATAACCAAAGGGAGGTTCTCCTTTTTCTGCCCCCCCCTCGCCTGAAAGCTCCACACCACATCAAATTTGATCCTGTGGGGGGTCTCTCAACCTCAGCACCAGCTTTGTTTGGGGAGGTGCAAGGGACTGCAACAGGAAGGAGGATGCAAAAGAGAACAAATGTTTTGTAGGATTCAATCTTCTATATATAATCCACAATGATTATCTGACAGATAATGCATGTTTGCATTTGCTTGATTTAGCAGTTTTGAGTTTTGAAATATAATCATCTTGGCAAACTCATTCCTTAAAGCAGAGGTTCTTGTCAATTTTCTGAATCTTTTAAAAACAAATTAAAAATCCCTTTAAAGCCTTGATATTCGCTAGGATTTGGTTGTAGCTGTCAGTGCTGGAAATAACAGTGCCATCAAAAATTATAGTGTATTCAGTTTGTCCTCTTCTCTACCAATCTATTTTCAATATTTCAACTGCAGTAATATTAAGCATATCGGTTAAGGACAAACCTAGGCCAGTTCCTTCTTCCAGTCCACAGGCCCGGTGGTCTTAGTCCTTTGTTAGCATTTGTTCTTCATGTACCATCCACTTATATGGGAATGACTTCTTCTCGAGCCTATTATTTAATTAAAAGTTATAAAGGGCAACGCTCATTTAAAACAACCACAACAACCACAACCAAACAAAATTATCTCATGTTATTGATGTTTATCATTAATTTGGATATTTAAAATGGGGGTCCTCTGGAGCTTGTTGTAATGTCAAATAGTTTGTAATAGAAAGTTTCTTCATAATAATAAGAAAACTAATTATATACAGAAAGGAGGTGAAAGGTTCAGGAGCAGCTGGAGTGTTAGGGCCAAATTAGACCTCACAGCAAGAGATGCATAATTGGATCATCTGTGGCTTTTTAAAAAGGCAAATGCAGCCAAGCGATCACTCTCTCTTAGAGCTGCTCTTTGTCCTGTACATTAAAATATACAGGTACCTACAAACAGCTCTGTAAATATGACATACGAGAAAAGAGTTTTTAAAAAAGAGAAAGAAATCCCCTTCCTGCAGAGCTGTGGCACCAATCCAAGTTGGGCTTGCACTTGTCCTGTGAAAAGCTACAGAAGAACTGATCACAGATGTCTTCTTGGCACCCTCTGCATCTCTGGAGGCGTACAATGTAATCATCATTGTGCAGGGATGAAGAGAAAGCCTCACTGAGGAAGCAGTGAGACTAGATGTATTAGCGAGGCTGCCCCATCCAGGAAAGTCCTTCACTGGACCACAAGCACCTTTCCTGTCTAGAAGCAAAGTTTTCTTTGGCTAATGTGGGTTCACTAGGGCACACATTTCACACTCCTAAATAACCACTGAGAGAGGTCTGAACAAGTAAAAGTATTAATAGTGTCACACAGTGGACTGAGACTTGCATTTAAAGGATCAAAATGCAGGAAGTCATGAAATATGTTGTTAAACATGGGTGGTGGCACCACACCAACAACATTTTATTTATTTCCCCCCTTTCTTTCCATGATAGAACTAAAGTTGACATAACATACAGGCCTGGACCAGGCACAGACCTGCTTAGCTTCAAAAAGTAGCTGCATCATAGATTCAAACCCTCACAGGAACCTTATTTAATTATTTATTTTATATCCCACCTTTGTGCCAAAAATGATGATGAAATGGTACTTTATTCTATCAAGCCTTACCAAAATGTCACTAAAAGTTTTGTTCCAATACTCAGAACAGGAATTTCTATGTCATTAACATGTTCATCCTATGAAGAAGCAGTGGTGTAGTGGAAAATCTTGAAGTGCAGGTGCTATGCCCTCCAAGGAGAATCCAAACATTAAGCCAGAAGTGTTGATCCATATCAACAAAGCAGTTTTCATTTCCTCCAGGAACAGATCTTTTGTAAAACTAATTGGTCTTAATTTCCCATTAGAGACCAAATGGCCTCAGAATACTTTGCATTGCAACAGGAAACAATGGCCTTGTTAACAGTGGCAAACAGTTGGTTGATTAATTGTGCTATGTGTCAGCTGCGTCTGCTTTGCATCATCTGTCTCCAATTGGCCTGATCGTAAGTTGTTGTGTGATGTGCAAACTCAGACATTATGGGCTATCTGTAAACAACCCAAAGTTAACCTAAGTACTAATGTACCTTAACTTTGGGTTGTTTATCCCATGAACAACCCATAATGTCCGGGTTGACATATCATGCAACAACCTACATTAATTAACCCCTGATTTGCCATGGTTATATGCCGACTGGGTCATTATATTGTTCCTGGGAAAATTCATTTAATCTCAGCTACTGAGAGGATTGCAGCTAAGTTCAGAGAAAACAGTGAGATCGGGGGGGGGGGGGTTGAGGGTGGCAGATGACACTAGCTAATGAAAAGGTGCTGATGTGGTATCCTTGTGAGTCCCACTACACCAAGCAGTAACAATGATCCTAACATTTTTTGTAAACACAAATAGAATGACCATCTATATGAATCAGCAGTGGGTCTGTTCACATAAGTAGGAACCCTTTGAACTGTTTTTTGGGGATGTGGGTATTCCTCCTAGGCTTGTTTTTCTACAGACTTCTGTGTTTTTTGGAAACACTGGTGTTTTCCCAAGCCTTTTGATATCTCCCTCTTGTGTGTGAACGGTGGCATTTGGATTACATAAGGATCAGCACTTGGGAGAATCAGCCATTACACGGTTCTTTGTTCCAACAGTCCTATGTGTAACTTGAAACCTGCATAACACCTAGTAGTGCCAGACCCATTTCAGTCTGTGTGTCCTTCTCCACGCCATCTTATCACTCAAGACTCTGGCTCACAACTTCACTGTCACCAGCTTCCTACTCATTGGCTCAGTTCGGACGACATATTAAGCAACGGAGGGGTAAATAACATACTGACCATGCGTTAGGCAGGAGGAGCTCCACAGACGACACACTGCAGCTGG
Organism: Anniella stebbinsi; assembly: GCA_029215795.1. Taxonomy (NCBI): domain Eukaryota; kingdom Metazoa; phylum Chordata; class Lepidosauria; order Squamata; family Anniellidae; genus Anniella; species Anniella stebbinsi. The sequence continues at coordinate 141,430,320 of JARDYH010000005.1, read as the reverse complement.
CGCTGCTCGGAACCGGCAAACGCCCCGGCTGCAAGGAACTTGCGGCGGCCATTTTGGTTGCAGCCTCTCCTCCGTGTGTCCTCCAGCCGTATCCCAGCATGCACAGTGAGTTCTGCCGGCTGCATAGAGTGGCCGGGTTTTTTTGGCTGCTCTAGGCAGCAGAACTCTATTCCGAAACAAAACAGTCCACGGAGGGGGGGGGGGCTGAATTCGGACGACACTTTAAACAACGGGACTTCGGGCTAAACAACGGGCAAGCCCGTTGTTTCGCTCCGTTGTTTAAAGTGCCTGATTAACGTACTGTCAGTTGTGTGTGCATTGTGTGCTGCCCTCCAGACAACACAATAAGCAACACAACTGACGATTGTTCCCCCCTCCTCCGTTTCCTAATGTGTTGTCCGAACTGAGCCATTTTGTGTGACATCCAGACTGATGAAGAGATCTGGATATCTTGAAAGTTTTCTCATAATGTTATACAATTTTTGGTTGGTATTGCATGACTGTGGTTTTTTTATTTTTTATTATGGACTAACATGGCTTACTTTGTTTTATGTTTAATTCTAAAGCAGTAGGCTTAGGATGTGCCCAAACCAAGAAATGAGTCACCACTAGATGGCTTCCTAATAATGAATTTAGAGCTCTAAAGAAGATTCATGTTAGAACTAAGAGTGCTAAGGGCCAGCTTTCAACTTTGATGCCATCCTAATAATAAAAGAAAAACATCTCTTGTTTTATCAGTACTGTGTCCTTCGCCCTCTGGAGAATTTCACCCCCTTGAAGTTTAGGAGGTCAGACTCCAAAGAAAGAGGAAAATGTACACCACTAGTTACAGACTTAAAACAATATAATATTTAGTATTACTAAGCACCCATAAGTAGATGGTATAAAAATTAATAACAAAGCCACATATGCTTGTCCAAATGTTAACAATCTAATCAAATATAATTATCAGTGCTTCTGTAAAAATTAGCTGTGAACAGTGAAGTTGAAGTCTGAGAAACAGTGGCATTTGATTATGGTAAACAATTTGAAAGACCCTGTATGCATATTATTTTGCTGACTCTACAGTTCCTACATTGGAAGGGATATTTTTGAAAGCTGATTTTTTTCTTTATTTGTATGCATATCAAATCATATACTAACGATCTCTTTCGATATTGAAAGTCTTCCTACAAAAAAAGAAAGAAAAGGAAAACGTAGAATCGTTGTGTAGGTTGTCATCAGTAACAATCACAAAAATGTCACTTTTAGCTGCATTTTTTGAACTTAGTTGTAGCTCCCCAGTATGTTATAAATGTTTCCCCATTCCTCAAAATCTATGGTCTAGGTGTCATGCATTTTCCAAATCATGTTAGTTATAAAAATCAGTCTCTTCTTCACTAATGTTTCTAACAGGAAGACAGTGAAGGCAAAATCCCACATCTCCTGTAAAAAGCAATGCTTTGAGATATGTCACATATATAATAGAAGCACACCTGTGGATTTCAAATTAATTAACCTCAAATAACTATCACCCCCTCAATCTGTACTTATAACACTAACATAGATCAGAACACCTATAATTATGCAGATGATTACTAGTACAACTAAGTGGCTAAAAATATACTAAGGAGCAGTTCATCCTCACTAAGCACATGCCTCTTATCACATGTTGCGAGTATACAGTCAAATAAAGGTATTAGTGTTAACAAACCCATGCTTGTTAAACACTTTTGTCTGATACTATTCTATGGCATTAGCTACACAACAGATTAAAATCCTATCGACTAGATTCAGATACACAAATATTTTCCAGTGCAACCAGTATAGCGTTCTTTTTCATTTCAAGCACAATTCCCCAGGAAGCCATCTTTAAGATGTTAAAGCACAATGCAACCAAGTGTTCAGAGTGCTTATTAGCCGCACATTATGCCGTTATGACTTGGCTTCATTCAGTACTTTCTACCGTTTGTGTTTTGCTGAGGTAGACTCAAAGTAAAATATTTCTTTGCTATATTCAACGTATAAAAAGCATGTCTCAGAAAACCCACTGTAAGCTGAACAGCCATTCCAAACTTCAGACAGGAAACACCTGGGCTCCTGTGGTAAAGTATCGTCACTGTGCGCATACTGTAAGTTGTGGAACAGATTGGTTCGAAATCACAGTTTTCATAAACACTAATGCACACGGCTAAAATGTATGCAATGTGAACTATCTCAAATCTGATACAAACTTTTCCCCAAATTCTTTGGGCACATAAAACCTGTAAAAGACATATGGCGGTTCTCTGAGAAAGCAGACTGAATGTTTCATATTTGGCTATGTTTTTTCTTAGCGGCGCTGTACCACATTCTCTCCTCTTTGATCTTATGGCTCTGTGATCTCTTATGGTTCTGTGTTCACAACCCTTCAATTCCCCTAACTAGAGCTTGCACAGAAGACTGGGGACAAGCCCAGCACGAATGAATATAGCCTGTGCAGTGGTAGCGACGGGTGGATTGCATCTATGGCAAGGAGTGTGTTCTGAATCATAAAACGTTGCCATTATAGGTAATGATAAACAAATCATGTAGGCAGCCCCTGCTTCATACTCTTCTGAGCCGAGTTAATCTTTAAACATCATCTAATTCTGAGCAAAGGGCTGTTTGTAATGTTCCATGCCCGTGAACCAGCAGTGCCTTTTTAAAAACAAGCTTGGTCAGAATCTCTTTTCTCTAACAAGATGCACTTGTGGGGTTCATTGGGTAAATACAAACCAGTTCCCCTTGTAACCATTTCCCTCCATGAAAAACCACATGTGGAGGGATGTGCACAGAAAACATTGGCAGTGGAATGAAAAATCCATGTCACCCGATGACTTTTATGTGACAAATGTGTATGATGGGGGGGGGGGGGGGGTTGCAAGCATCACAATTCTCTGCTCTTTACCTTCTCACCGAATTGACAGGATTGGTGGATGTATGCAGTCAGCTTTCCATATTCTGTAAGCATATGGTGCACTCCATATTCTTCAATGTATTCCCAAAATCATAAAACAGATAAACCATTAAAACAGATAAAAACAAATATATTATTAAAAACAACTGGGTAGGCCTGCCGGAAGAGAGCAGTCTTCACGGCTATCTTAAATTCCAGAAGACTGCTAATTTGTCGAATCTCCTCCGGCAGGTTCAACTCTGAAATAAATGAAAGGTTATTTGAAGGATGCCCCATGGTCTAAAAGTCCACAAATTGCTTGATGAGACTCATATTTCTTGAATACTTTTAGAGAAACCCATTTATTGCAACACTAAAAGCTACATTGCTTATTAAGAGGGAAACTTATTGTCAACTTTTGGACTAAATCAGAGCTAGGACATTAATAATAATAATAATAATAATAATAATAATAATAATAATTTATAACCCGCCTCTCCCTACGGATCGAGGTGGGGAACACAATGCAAATACAAGCATGACAAAGTTAAAAAAAATTAAAAACAAGAGAAACACATCATTAAAACATTTAAAATTCATCCGGATAGGCCTGCCGGAAGAGAACAGTCTTCATAACTCTCTTGAATTCATGAAGACTGCCAATTTGTCTAACCTTCTCCGGCAGACCATTCCATAGTCTGGGAGCCATAGAAGAGAAGGTCCTCTGGGTAACACTCGCCAGCCTAGTTCTGGCTGGCTTGAGTACGTTCTTCCCAGAGGCCCTAAGAGTGCGGGGCGGATTGTACGGGAGAAGGCGATCCCGTAGGTAGCCTGGGCCCAAACCATGTAGGGCTTTAAAGGTAATAACCAACACTTTATACTTTGCCCGGAAACTGACCGGCAGCCAGTGAAGTGATTTTAAAACTGGTGTAATGTGGTCACCCCTAGGTGTACCGGTGACCAACCTGGCTGCCATATTTTGAACAAGTTGAAGTTTCCGGACTAGGCACAAAGGTAGCCCTATGTACAGCGCATTGCAGAAGTCGAGTCTCGAGGTTACCAGTTAAACAGCATTGGGGAAAGGATGGCACCTTGTGGTACACCACATAGCAACTCCTTTTTTTGAAGAGCAGCTATCCCCAAGCATCACCATCTGGAACCTGCCCAAGAGATAGGATCGGAACCATTGAAGCACAGTGCCCCCGATTCCCAATTCCCCCAGGCATTCCAGAAGGATACCATGGTCGATGGTATCGAAAGCTGCTGAGAGGTCCAGGAGTACCAGCAGGGACACACTCCCCCTGTCGATACTAAGGCGTAGATCATCTACTAAGGCGACCAAAGTGGTCTCAACTCCGTATCCTGCTCTGAAGCCGGTTTGAAATAGGTCTAGAAAATCAGTGTCATCCAAGACTGCCTGGAGTTGAAAGGCAACTGCTCTCTCGATCACCTTGCCCAAAAATGGAAGATTTGATACTGGCCTGTAGTTATTAAGGTCCAGGGGATCCAGGGAGGGCTTTTTTAGAAGCGGCCTTACCACCGCCTCTTTTAGACATGATGGAAAGCTCCCCTTCCTGAGAGATGCTTTAATAATATGTTGTAGATGTGATCTAACTGCATCTCCTCCCTGGACAACCAGCCAGGAAGGACAGGGATCGAGAGGGCAAGTCGTCTTCCTCACACATCCAAGTACCTTGTCCACATCCTCAGTACTCACCAACTGAAACTGATCAAGTGTAATCCTACTCGCGGAGTCACTGGACACTCCACTGTCAGCCTCTGCTATAACAATGGCATCTAAGTCGGCTCTTATCCGAGAGATTTTATCTGTGAAATGATCGTTAAAAGCATCACAGCGAACTACCGAAGGCTCTAAAATCGGATTCAGGGGAGAAGGAGCCTGAGTTAGACCCCTCACCACCCTGAACAGTTCTGCTGGACGTGAATTCGCAGACGCAATGCGTGCAGAGAAGAAAACTTTCTTCGCTGCACGTATCGCCACTCCATAGAAACGAAGATGTTCTCTATGTCATGTCTTGTCGGATATAAGTCGTGTTTTCCGCCATCGGCGCTCCAGTCGTCGTCCTTTCCGCTTCAACTCCCTGAGGTCTTCTGTATACCAGGGCGCCCTATTAGAAGCGGGCTGGAGAGGACGTTTGGGGGCGATCGTGTTGATAGCCCTAGTTAGGTCTTGATTCCATCTATCGACCAGGGCTTCTACAGGATCGTCGACGATACCAGCCATGGAACCCTCCAAGGCTTTCTGGAATCCAGAAGGATCCATCAACCTTCGAGGGTGGACCATCTTAATAGGTCCGCCACCCCTGCAGGGACAGGTGGTAGCCGTGATACTAACCCTGACCAGAAAATGATCTGTCCATGACAATTCGGAGGTATTCAATACCTCCGCCCACAGATCCGTCTGTTCGGAACTGAAAACAGCATCGAGGGTGTGACCTGCTGAATGTGTGGGTCCAGAGACCAATTGGGATAGGCCCATGTTTGTCATGGATGCCATGAACTCCCGAGCTACACCTGACAAACCGGCCTCGAATGGGATGTTGAAATCACCCAGGACCAAGAGCCTGGGCGAATCCAACACCAGCTCCAAGACCAGTTCCATGAGCTCGGCCAGGGAGTCTGATAGGCAGCAGGGGGGCCGGTACACTAACAGAATCCCTAGTCTATCCCTGGCCTTCAGACTCAGGTACACACACTCGATGTGATTCAATTCCCGGACAGGATGTCTGGTCAGGTTAAGATTGCTTTTGTAGACCACAGCTACTCCGCCCCCCTGCCCACTTTCCCTCACCTGCTCACTAACACAGTACCCAGCTGGGAGAGCCTGAGCCCATGTTGGGGCACTGTCATCTCCCAGCCAGGTCTCTGTGAAACATGCCAGGTCGGCCTCCTCTTCTGTGAGGAGGTCATAGATTATGTTTGTTTTGTTTTTAACTGACCTGGCATTACATAGGAGCAAGGAAAGGTTCTGTGGGTGGCCTGGATCGTTCCCCAAGATCCCCGGGGTAGCAGGGTGACCGGAAGGTAAGATGGGTGTTAGATATCCATCTCTCCTTCCCCTGTAACGGCATTTCGCCCTGCTATCGCCATATCTCCCTCTGCCCCACACAACAGATATTGGTGCTCCCAGACACATTTCAGTCGCCTTAAGTTGTTTGTCTCTCTCTGGCGCATGAGAGAGAGAAGGAAAAGGGGTGGGCAGAGTGCAATGATGGTTGCTGCACTATCTCCCCCACTCGCGCCGTCAGTCCTTCGGCTGTGGCTGCCGTTGTTGTCCCGTCCTGTCCCGGAGTCTCTCTCGTGCGAGAGAGAGAGAGAAGGAGAGGAAGTGGGCGGGTGCAATGATGGTTGCTGCACCGTCTCTCCACTCGCACCGTCCTTCAGAACAGCCATTACTGTTGGTTGATATTACCTCTGCTTATAGTTTGAGTTAAAGAGCTTACATGTAAGGCAGGTGTAAAACAGGTGTAATCCCACCCAGGTGTGAAACATGCAGGCCCTTGACATGTGGATAAAGGGTGGTAGGTTTCTTGGGGTGGTAGGAGGGACTGGCAGTCTCACGGTTGCAGGAAACATGGTATAACTGGATCCAATTTTGCAGTATAGGAACAACAACAGTTTGCAAAATGAAATTTAAATCTAAAAACTCTTTTTATTCTTATTAAAAATGTATGTTGGCAAGGGTGTACCTACCTTATGCTTACTTTAACAAATAATCAGCATATTGCTCGCCATGTTAGGTCCTTCTGATTATATTTACAATAGAATACAGTTTAACTGGACAGAAAAGCTGCATTTGGCAAAATCAGTAAACAATTCCCAAGAAAATATATGTGTAAAGTGTTTCTGAATTCTACAATATGCACCTCTAGTACACAACGCACACACAAACCCAAACAGCTGAACACAAAGCAGGGTGCCAAATCACCAATCTCCATCTTGATGTCCAAATCCTGCTCCTTAGCAGAGCAGGTTTCAGCATGTTTTAAGGTTGAACAGGAGAAAATTGGGATGGGGACTACAAAAACTGAGTGAGTGAGAGACAGACCTGCAAGGTGGTGGGGTGGGGCCTGAAGCTGACTGAAGCAATGAAAAAGAACAACAGAGAGAGAGAGAGAGAGAGAGAGAAGAAAGGAAGGAAGGAAGCACTCAGTGGAAGGAAAAAAGAGAGGAATTGTCAGGATGAGGCCCAGTCCCCTGGTGTGGATTCTGAATCAGACTCAGAGGGTGAAGAAGGAGAAGACCAGCCAAGACAGGAAGCAGGGGAGGAAATTCTCCAAGGAGGAATCTTCCCAGGAGCTGATCCAATAGGAGGCCAGTTACAGAGATCATCCCCCTTTCCCCCTCTGGAAACACAGTCTTTGTCGGAGGGGGAGGAAGCAGCGGAATTGACAGATCCCAGAGTCTGCCACAGGGTCAAGAAGGTGGAGTTGAGAGGAGGTAGGAGGTGTTCCACCAGACTAGCCACATGGCAAAGATTGCAGCTTGAAGAGCCTCCATGAAGGAGGGGTCTGGTTAAGCTTGTCCTGCACAGCGGGGAAACAGTACATTTAGCTGATAGGCAATTGCCTTGCTTTGTTAGGCTAATTAATCTTAGCATTCATACTCTCTTCAGCTGTGAAAAGGTTCTATTTACTGAATAAAGGTTTTGTGGATCGGATAGCAGACCTCTTTATTGTTTTGAATCTCACTGGGAGGTCTTGGAATCACAACAGAAATGTTGGTTATTTTTTATACTGGTACTTGCCTCTTTTCATTTCTCAATAGGAACGGGCAGTACTGACAGTGATGCAGTGGAGCCAGGATTTGCAGGGATATAGCTCTGACCGTTTGGGATTAGCAGAGAGAGACGCTGACATCACCTGCCACACCCTCAGAATTCCCTGATCCCTCTGAGTTTAGCTGAAATCCCCTCAGTTGCTAGGGGAAAATGAGTTTGGCCAGCAGCAACTTATAACTGTGAGTTATCCCTGTTGCTATGCAAAGTATTTGGGGTGGCTTGGTCTTGAATGGGCAATTAAGACCCATTAGCTTCACAAAAGCCCTGCTCCTGGAGGAGATGATATGGCTCAACACCTCTTGCTTTAATTTGTGGCCTTTCCTTAGAGGCACAGCTATGGGGGACTGTCACGATGAGCCCCTGTACTTCAAAATGTGCCACTACACCACTGCTACATAGGAAAAGTGGTGGGTAAGCTCAGCCTATCTGGGCCTACCTGAAGTTAACCCCTGATCCTACCATGGCATCCTAACTGAATTTGAGGTACAGCGAACCAGGTATTACTTCTTGTGATGCATTTGTAATCTACTGTGTTATGCTATTTATTACTGGCAACTCCATTTTTTTTAAAAAAAGTCTGACGATTAATCATAGTACTTTTTATTTTTGAAACTCTTGTTAACGTTCCATGAGCACCGGCTGGTTTGTTTTTAAGGGGCCGTGTCTGCCAGAAATAGTTGCTTCCAGTTTTGTATATTTGTCCATAATTCATATGTTCCTGTTGTTCTCAGTACAACACTGAGAAGAAGAAATGATGTTTGAGAGGATGAGGGAAACAATCAAAAGGCAAAGCCTTTTGTATGCACTAGTGAGGTGGCACTTCTTTTTAAACTCCTCTCAGTTTCAAAAACATTGTGCCATGTGGCATGGGAAGCTGCATGGGAAGAAAAGCTAGCACAGAACCCCTTGCAACTGAAGAGTTAGTGAGATACCCAAACATGCCTTGTGGTATGTGAGTGGACTACCGCTGCTCAATCACTATAGTAGCATAATCACTACGAGACAGGAGAAAATAAACTTGTAAACAGGATCCTCCTGGGGCCTGTTTCCATACTCAGCCCCCCTGGGATATCAACCACTTGATTCACTCTTTCTTCTGGTTCGTTCATATCTTTCCATATACAGCAGTCATAGAGTGGCTACTGCTGCCAAAACCCTTTCCTTGAAGCACGGGCTTGCATTGAACTGCATAGGTTTCTTGCATAGATTTGGCCCATACAAAACCCACTCATTGGGGCCACTGGACTAGTGAACTTCAACAGTTGCACGGAGCCCCCACCGTGGGATGGAGGTGGTGATTTTTTATTCCAACCCCATCATCACTCAAACACTGGGCTACCAGAGATTTACATGAGCTGAAAAAAATGACAGCTGCTGATCCAAGCGCCTGTTTCTATGGCCGATAAGTCCAGGGATGAATATTAAAATAAATGCATATATAGCACAGGCTCAATTTCCTCTTTTATCGCCCCTTCAATTCAAAAAAATGTAGGACATGTATCTCTGGCAGGGAAATTCTCAATGATATGGGTTAGAGTTCCCTAGAGGAACATAGTAAGCTACAAAAGATTCAAGGGTATGTGTTTTGAAATACAGACATTTGTTATATATCAGGACAAAAACATTCAAGATAATGGAGCTTTGCATCTTTGTTTTTTAAACAACCTATTAATCACTGCTATAGTTATTTGACCAAGAGATAAAATTACTTTTATCTCTTGATCAAATAACAAAAAAGCTAAACATCCCCCACCATTTCTTTCCTTCAGATAAGTAAACCAAGAAGCCCAAGACTAAGGCTACAATCTAATACACACATACCTGGAAATAAGCTCAACTACTGAGCAGACATGAATAGGATTGAGATGTGAAGTACTAGATTTGTTACCATGCATTCAAGTAGTCAATACGAGTACTGATTTTATAGCAAAACAAATTGTACATCCTCTGCTTTGGAAATCTTTGTGAAATCACCTTCATACTTCATAAGCAAAAGGGGGATGCCTCTGATTTGGACCATGATTCATAGTTTCAACTTATCCCAGGTTGCTATGGTCTTACTGTTGGCATATAAAGCCCTGAATGACTTGGTACCAGTCACTTGTTGGATTGCCTTCCCCCAATAGAGACCCGCACAATTATTAAGATAATCAAAGGAGACATTGCTGGTTTTATTGCAGCCTGCAGATTGCCATATGGCAGCAACCTGGAAGCGGGCCTTCTCTGTGATGGCACTCACCTTATGGAATGCCCTACTCCCAGTATTTTAGAGGCACCAACTGGGTTGTGTTTTAGGTGCCAATTAATTAATTAATTAATTACATTTGTATATTGCCCAAGAGCTGAAGTTCTCTGTGTAGTTTATAAAGCTAAAATATGGTGTAAACTTTTAAGTTTAAAACTGCAGTATAAAATAAAAATACTAACCAAATAGAACCTAGCAGCAGTGAAAAGATTTAAAATACTGTACCAGATTTAAAACAGATAAGTGCCTGTGGATCACACTCCAAGACTCTTGGGTATCAACAATACCAGGCACTTTGAAAGTCTCAGAACGTGCGCTTGGAAGTGTGTCATTGAAGCAGCTGTAATTTTTCCAAATTCATTACAATAACAATTCTGAATTTTCTATACATACTGTATAGTCTTTCCTGACACCAGAGATCTTGCTTTTTAGACTGATTTTGTTAGACATGCAGATCTAAATATGCTCCTTCTCTTGTGTTAATTTCCACTTACTCAAACCTCTCCCGAATAACCTTGTATGTCTCCTCCTTCAGCTGGTCCCAGTAGCGTGAACTCTATCACAGTTACTGTTTAACTATAGTAATTCTGTGAAAGGTTAATGGTCTCAGGGTATGTTTATTTCATTAAATGGGTCTGACCTCAAAAGACAATGACAATGATGGAGGACCATGACCTGGTTTTCAAGAAACCTGAGGAGGCAAAGCTATTCAAGCAGATTATATTGGGGCAAAATACACCAGTATTTTCCATTAAATGCTAACAAAGGTTTGTATTCAGCATGACTACACAAAAGTCTGGGTGAGTGGGAGAATAGAATGGAGTATCTATTCATTTATTTATAAAACACTGTAGACGCTGATGCCGTACTCCGCGTTTGGCTTGCCTGACCACAGGAGGGCTGTTGCAGGTGATGGGGGGGGGGGAATGAGGAGACACTCCTCAAGCTCCAGCATTGGTGGGGCTGGAGGAAGACTGACGAGGCGATATTGGCCTTTGGGCCCTCCTCCTGGCAGAGAAGCTCCCAGCAGAGCAACAGTGCTTTCTCGGGGGCAGCGGTTCTTTGGTGTGGCGCCAGAGCAACTGGAGGGCAGCTGAAGGACCATTCCACTGTGTCGGGATCCCCCTCTGGATCCCTACTCAATGCCCCCCTCAATTTGGTGCTTATTGCTTGAGGCATTAGAGTGTGCCTGGGCACACCTGGCACACCCCTTGTGCTTGCCTATGATCCTATTGGATGGCATGTCTGACTGACCTGAACCCTGAACAAGATCACTCCACATTGCAACTTTTTGTTGCAGATCCTATTTGTAACATCTGTAGTTGGCTGCCCATGTGCTTTCATCAGATTATGTGCTGTAATCACATTGATGCCGTATCTCCTTGGGAGCCAGTAGCACTGGTGTGGGTCATTTGCACGTAACACAGGCCAAATCACATGGGACAGCAATGACAGATACCATGGCTGCAGCATGATTGAGCTCCCCACTGTTCAGAAACATTTTCCAGAAGGAAGCAATTATCATTTATAATGATACCTAAACTGTGTTTGTGATCTATCATTCCTTGCAAATGTGCACAAATGTTAATAACCCTTTACCTCCAAAATTCCTACCTCACCTGCCCACGCAAATATATATTATTTAGAGTATGTTGATGGTTGGGGTGTGGAGGACAGAATATAAACTTGTCCACCTAACAAAAGCTTCCATGCCTGGTCACTGAGAGGGGATGCTTATTTGCCACAGGTGAACAGGTGAGTAGCTATATTATTCACCTTGGTTACAGATATAAGCAAAAGGATACAACCCACCAAGTGCTGTTCCATGCAAGCTTGACTGAAACGAATATGGGCTTGTGTTGGAACACTGTTTGGTGGATTGCACCCAGAGGGATGCAAACTAAGTTGGAAAACAGATGCTCCTCAGCAGAGGTCAAGTGTCTTTCCAAGAGGCTTTCCAAAATAACACTTTATTTTTTCAGGAGCCTCTTAAACATATACCTGCCATTAGAAAACAGCTTGGAACATCCTGCTTGTAGCTGATGTTTTGTCAAGCTGTTTTCTTCTAAAAGCCAAGTCTGGACAGGAGTCATAAATACTTTCCCAAAGTTACTCTCCAGCCTAAAAATAGTAATTTACTTGAACTGAAAATGGCTATCGACCCGGTCAGAAGCATACATGTTAGTTCAATTCAGAATCATGTTCCCAATCCATACATGGTGAGGAGAAGAGGAAATATGTTGTAAGCTCACATCCTTCCTCCAGACCCTCCCTCTTTTTCATATTCCCTCGCATAACATTTCCTTGTTCCTTCCATGGTTTGCAAACTCAACGGGAGGATCCGCATGAAAGCCATTTAGTGTTGCTGAAGCACTGGTCTTTCGCCATCAGCTGAAAGCACAATGGTAATTGTGGTTCCACGCAGCATTATATCCTCATCAACCCCTTGTGATTCCCTTCCCTATGGCAGAGGGAAATTGCAACCTTACAGCAAGTTCCTAGGAATTTTTACCTGGAGTAAGTCCTATTGAATGCAATGGGAACTTCTTTCCTTCTTTAAAAATAATAATAAAAATGACCCAGTAGCTGCAGTAGTGAAAATGAAAGCAGGGGGGTGGGATATGCTTCTTCCTCTCTGGAAGAACAGGGAAGGAGGTGGAGAAGCAGGCTTTTCCCATGCAGGTACTCTGTCTGGGAATGGCGCAATATAGGTGACTGTCAATATTCCCCACTTTGAAAAGACGAAGAGCGCCTAAGATGTCAGCATGCACATTGAGCAAAGGTTGCTGGCCGCTTGCCCTAGCAGCAAGCCTGAAAAAAGGCAGAAGAATAATTGACACCTGAGGTGATAGTGCACCTGTTCCATTAGAAGAAGAAGAAGAAGAAGAAGAAGAAGAAGAAGAAGAAGAAGAAGAAGAAAGTCAGATTTTCTGTGATCTGAGGAAAGAGAAAATAACTGATGGAAAATCACTGCTATGCCACATGTTGGAAATAGCAGTGTCAGATCTTTCCCAAAAAGTAAACAAAGGAGAGCAATCCTGGTCTAAATGGTTAATGTGGATGGTTAGCAATAACCAGAACTGCCTCCAAACCATGGCTTGGAAACGCAAACTGTGGTTTCAACTCATAGTTTGGAGGGACTGGTTAATGCTAACTATAGTCTGTGCAATTCAGACATCTGAGCAAATTATAGACATGTCAATCACTGAACAGAGAGGGGAATCCATGTGCTAGAGTAGAAGAAAGATGGGCAGAAAGGGGTGTGTGTGTGTGTGTGTGTGTGTGTATGAGAAAGAGAGTTCACAGCATGTTTCCAAGTTTCCAATTTATGATTTGGAGGACTGAGGATGCAACATCCAAATTGACCCACTGAAGTAAATACAGTCTCAAATGTGCCCCCCTCCCCACTCAACCCATGGGGAGGGGTTTTTGGATGTATCACTTCATAAAAGCATAAAACACAACAATTAAACTGAACTCTGAAATAGGCTTGATACATCCATGAGCTTTGGCTTTTGGGCAGTATAGAAATGTAATAAATAAATAAATAAATAAATAAAATAAATATTATTAAAAACAAGTTTCCTATGCATAGTTTAAAAAGAAAGATCAAAAATTATAACAAGAACAAACACCAATTACTACAGTTGTATTCCTTAGAGTGCCCAGTATGTTTGTGTACTTTTAATTTTATTCAGCTTTATGAAAATCCTAATGCTTCATTCTCTTTCAAGATACAAAATAGTGCTGCAACAGCATTCAGGAGGCAATCATGGTAAGAATTAAGCCCTCCTCTGATTAGCAAATTAGCCAGATCCAACAGATCAAGCACTAGTCAGGAAAGTCAATGACCCTTGAAAGCAGGCTTAAACTTCCATTGGGTCACTTATTACAGACCACTTGCTATGGATGCAAACAATGTCAGGTGTGCCCCTTTAAGAGCAGAAAATCTCTTTATTAAAAAATGAAAGAGCACTTGGTCCTCACTAGATGCTTTGATGTAAGATCAGTTATTCCTAAACGTGATTTCTAAGGGCAAGACCCACCAAGCTGGCCTTTATTTCGAAAGGAGTTGTTGTTATTGGCATTCTATAATTTAATTATTTCAGATTAAATTTAACAGTCTCAGCAGGAGCATTCTCAACTGGAAAAACAAATTGGCATGAATTTATAACCAAATGTGTCAGACGGATTGGTCCGAGGAGAAACGACAGATATTTAAAAATTTAAAAGATGAGAAAACCAAAGGAGTTGAATTGAAGCAAACGATTTAATTTTAGTTTCACTTTCATTATTGTCAAAAGGCACCTGTTTCCCTTAAAACAGTTACTCCAGATTCCTTTTAAAAAAAAACACCTAAAAATTAGTTATCTTCCAATCTTCTGGTAAAAGGGTTAATTTTAGTGTTGGATTACATATTTTAGTTAAAAATAACAATTCCACATTGGAATCAGTTCTTAAATAACTCTCAGGCAACTGCTGCCTGGGTCAGATTTATGTGTCACTTTATTTTGTCGATTACTTTTAACATAAGTGTCCTCATTACCATACTGTCTACTTCCCATTCAGCTACACAGCAGGTTCCCACAGAAATCACTAAACCAATAAACTAAACTAATAGGTAAGAACATTCAAAAGATGGATGTGTATATTTTCACATGAAGTGTCCTTCCGGAATTCTTTATTCTCCATAGAGCTTGAAGATTTTCTTTTAAAGTTGGGAGTTCTCAAGCTGTGTCATACTGAACTACTTGAAATTAAGAAAGAAATGGACTGAGCATAAGTGTGGCAAATATATACACAAAAGTACTGCTGGTGGGTGCCACGCTTGTCTTGGGGTTAGAGGCAAAGACAACTAAAAAGAAGAGACAGCACATATGCCTGTAGTAAAGCCTTCAGCCAAGGATGCAAAAATGAAGGTATCCATGTAGCACTAATGATTTCAGAACTGGGTCTAGTCACCAACTAGATTGCTGAATAGCAATAGAGGGTTGTGATGCTCCTTAATCTCTTCTTTTTCTTCCCTCAGTTTGTGCATCCTCAGGATTCAGTACCTGAGCTACTTTTAGTCCCATTGTTTAATCCTAGATATAAAGTGCTGGTGGTAATGAAGGTACCTTCTGAGCAGATGAGAAAGAAGAGTGCTCAGATTAAACCAATGAAAATAGGATCACTCTCCTTACTGTTGCAGTTCAGCCTCAGAACCAAAGCAGGTTGTACTGCTGAGGGAGGGCCTTTTTCTACAATGTTTCCCCCAAATTAATGGAAACCAGTTAATAGCTGCAGAGGAGGAAAAAGCAGGTTCCTCTACTATGCCTCTTTGTCCCTTTCTCTGTTTCAGGGAAGGGTTTAAGTCAAGGGAAGTCCCCTCTCCCAGCATCATAGACCTGATCACGATCCCCCAACCCTGGCCATCACTTTGAACTAAAATGATTATTCATTATTTATTTATTTATTTCATTTATTTCATTTATTTCATTTCTATACCACCCAAAAGCTGAAGCTCTCTGCGCAGTTCACAAGAATGAAAACCATAAATACAGTATAAAATATAACATGAAAGCTTAAAACGACAATACAAAAGTACAACCAGGATAAAATCGAGAAGCAATTATGTCAGAAGATATAAGCGTAGATCATGATGATGAGTATAGTTCTTGGTACCTTCCTCCAAACTAGCTTCTAGAAAAAAAAAAAAACTAGCTGGCATCTAAGTTTTGCAAAAAACAAAACAAAAAAAAATGTGGCCATACTGGAAAAAATATTAATTAAAAAATGTGGCATACTGGAAAAAAGCAACAGAAAACACAAAAGTAAACAGTGCATTTTGCTGTTGTCTCTTTTCCCTTCTAGCAGTGGCGATCAACACAAAAGATGCGATGAATAGCCTCCCTTATTCCAGTGTTTTGCAGAGATCAATGGCTAACTCTCTACTTTATAGACAATACAAAATACTCAGCCGGGAGGATTCAAGGATGAGTTTGCAACTCCCTTAGTAATCCTTTGTACCTCTCACTCACCTGGGAGAGTCCTTCCTTATCTCTGGAGAATCCGTCTTGCATTGTCTTAAAGAACAACAACAACAAAAATGACATAGACCATAAAATTGTTGCAGATCAGCATATGGGACAAATGTTTTAGACATCTATCTTGCTAACATTAAATGTGCATTTGAAATGAGAACAAGAAAAAATTAAATTAATGCCAAAAGAAAAGAATATTTAGCTTTTGCTTAAATATTCAAGGGAACGGAAGGACTGGATAGGTACAAATCTAGTATAACAAAAGGACTAGATAGGTACAAATCCTACAAATAAAATGAAGTGACAAGGGGTCCTTTTTACAGAACATTAGAACTACTTGCTGTTCACTTCTGAAGCTATTAAGGCCCAGCAGACTGGATTCTGCACACACAATAACCCTTAACAAATTACTCTTGCCAATTCAATTCAATGCTGAGGTCAAGGTCAGAGTTCAAGCCTTTCCGAGTCAAGGGCCTTCCACAAAAAAACCAAAGAAGCATGCAGTGTAGGAGTGCTTACTTCGTGCTTACTACCAATTTGGTTTTTTAAGTTCATGCTTGGCTGAAACTTGATTTGGGACACTACCTTGCAGGAGTGGCCAGTTTAAAGCACAAGCAGGTTAATCCTTCAAACAGTACAGCTACCGCTTTCATGCAATCCAGAGCAAAGATTAAAACGGCTTGACGCTCTTTTTGAAGTTCAGATGAAACTAGTTATCCCCAAAGCCTGTAATTGCTTGCGGGACTTGAAGAGAAACAAATACATGGACTTTATAGCTTTTATGGTTTCAGGCAAGCACCAAGTGATTATTTAACAAGGATTATAGAAAGTATTAGATCAATATAGATAGTATCTCTATTACAGTCAGAGCAATCTACAATAGGGGTGAGAAAGGTAGCTTGCTAATCAGGCCTCTTTTCCCCTTTAGCTAAGCATTTTAAAGCAGCTGCATGCCAAACCAGATTAACAGTGAATATCTGACACATTTTCCCACTGCTTTTTCATACTAGTAGTGGTAGTAGTTCAGGCTGAAACCAAAAATTCTTGGCCACTTCAAATCCACAAAGATAACTTTGTAAATCTGAGTTCACCCACACAATGCGCATTAATGTGCACCAGGCTAGGAAGGACAAAGAAATAAAAAAATAATATAAAGAGGATACGGAAGTATTTTTATGAGCAATAGTGTTGCCACCCTCCAATACAAAAATAAAGAGTCATTGTTCATATGCATTTGGTGATTAATTAAAATACGAGCAAATTAAAGCCTATTTAAGAGGTGAGTATAATTTATGGCTGGAAAGACATATTTTTTTGCAGAGAGCCTCACTTTTTACTCTGGTCAAACAAGTTTTGCAGGTTTTGTGTTGCTTCAAAAACCTCTATAACCTTTTACCAGAGGTAACAGTGGGGACAAGGGATATATGGGGTCACAATATGGAAAGTGATGCTTCACTCAAAATTTCTTCCAACACTCTTTTTCAATCCTATTATAAACTTTGGGCAAAGATGTGGGTACATTACATATACTTCTTTGCCAAGGTTTATAGGTTAATTTTTAGTATCGTGGCTAAAATGTTGTTAGCCAAGGGTTCAACAAGTGGCTATGAGCAAGTCAGTTTCAGATCCCACTGATAAGTGGGTTCTGAAAGCAAAATTACTTTTATGTGGCTAAATGAGATTTATTGAGGCAGTTCTCTAAGTTATTTCCCCTCATCCACTTTTAATTCCTCTTTCACTTGAAAAATTGCATAGCAATTGAAGTCATTTTCGCTGCAAGACATAACCCCATTATAACTGCAAAAGTATCATGCACAATTGTGCCCATTTCAAATGGCCTCTACGATTTATCACTCTTTGTGTGTGTACGTACATAGATGCAGTATAGTGCTAACAATCCACCGAAATAATCAGCAATATGAGTAACTGCAGTTTAATAAATTTGATATTTAAATGGATCCAGCACCACAATAAAGCTAAAGTTGTTGAGCTGGAAAGAAAAAACCCCAGCTAGGATTAATAAATCAACAGAAAACACCCACAGCTGGAGGTGAATCCCAACAGCTGCACTGGAGTCAGCTGAGAACTTGCCACATCATCACTAATTGACTTTTTTGTAACATGCAAGTTAAATAACAACTGCTTAAAGAAGGAAGAAAAGGTTCCAAAGTCAATGTATTCATTCCCTCTAAAATAGCATACTCAGATGGATGAGTGCTTGGAAGCCACCCAAAATAAAGTGTTGGCTTCTACATACTCAGGGGACAACCTAGGTACAAATAAAAGCTTAAATTTGTGAATTAGAAGGAAATGTTATTTAATATATCAACAACTGACCTGCCTGACTGGAACTTGTGAGCTTACAAAATGCTGATATAGTTGAATCTTCAGAGAGGCAAATTCAATGTGGGCATTCAATCCCCCCACATGCTAAGAACTAAATGAGGAAGAACCCAGCCCTCCTGCCCTCTACACATTGGAGGGAAAAGGTCTACAGCGGGGAGCCAGCTCTATTTGTGAAGGTTCTAAATCATATGAGGAGCCTACACAGGTACAGCAGGCTCCCTCCTGCATCAACGCATATGCGGTGGGACCAGGACCACCATGGATGCAAGGGAAGGGGAACAGCCAGCCAATATATCCCCTCTTTCCCTCATGCTGTATTCTAATTGCATGAGGGGACTGAATGCCTAAATAGGACTATGGAAGAGCGGCAGGTGTGTGTGTAGGAATCATCAGAAGAGTGTTTTATCGCTACTGCCCACTTACGGATGTTCATGCGTAAGTTGTTCGCGCAATATTATGCGTCTCCCCTTCCGCTCGTTTTTCAGTTGCAAAATAGACCCCTTTTAATCCATTTTTTTAAAAAACGGAATGTGCCGCCATTTCTTGCTAGGTGCAAGAAAAGCGGCACGATAAAAATGGCCTCTGAATGGGCCACATGGTCGTTGCTGCTTCCTCTTTCTCTCCCCGTGTAAAGAGATAATTGCTATTGTGGGATAGCATCAGGAGGCCACAGTGATGGTAAGGAAATGCAAAAGTCCACCCATCTGATGACGCTCTGTGTTTTAAGAAACCAGAAGCCAGGCAGACTGGGAGCTTCTCTACATCAAAGCAAAAAAACTGCCCCCTTACCAGGCTTTCTTCTTGTGGAGTCTTTCTGGGATTACAATAGGCATAATAAACATGTCTCCTCCTTTCCTGTCCCCCTCTTTTTGAGCAGTGTCCTTTGTGGGGAAGTTCCATATGTTCCAGTTATACAGCCAGCAGATGGCATTGCAGCATTACAGGAATATTCGCTATCCCTTAAACACACCAGCTCTTTGTTAACTGTGCATATTTGTTACTGCACTTTCGGTGAGTGAAATCTTGACGGAATAAACCTCAAAAACAGTGCGAGAGGCACCAGAGGATGACATCATGAAAAGGACCTGCAAACATCAGTAATTGATATCGATTTGATTTCATTACATAAGCTCTGTGTGGAGGAGCCCTGAGCCTATCCATTAAGTCTATAGCTGAGAAATGTTTGAGGCACATAATGTTTGTGCATCAGTTTAAAAAATAAAAAGGAAAATGGAAAGCAGACCAAGAGGTGAATCACATTGACCAGCTCAAGCCCCTTATAACTTATAGTATCTGAATGTATGAACAACAAAGTTCCTGTTTCAGACCATACACACTCTGCGTGCCTCACATAAGAAGAGTTGTGATGGATCAGACCAAAGGCCTATCTAGTCTGGCTTTCTGTTTGCACAGTAGCCAACAGATGCCTATGGGAAGCCCATAGCAGCACATGATGTTCTTTGGGAACCGGTATTCAGAGACATACTGCCTGTGATATTGCAGGTAATATATCACCATCATGACTAGTAGCCATTGATAGCCTTATCCTCAATGAATTTGTCTAATCACCTTTTAAAGCCATCCAAGTTGTTGGGCATCACTACATCATGTGCTGAACTTGTTATAAATATAACTATGTGCTGAACTTCCTTTTATCTGTCCTGAATCTCCCACTGTTCAGTTTCATTGGATGACCCCAGGTTGTAGAATTATTTATGACATGTCAGTATTATGAGATGTCATATGATGTAAGAATGGCTGCACAAGTTTTTCTTTTGGCTTGATGAAAACGAAGACTGACAGCTGAATCAGTTTCCAGACATGTTTAGTTGGTTGAGCATATATATATATATATATATATATATATATGAAATTATAATGTGGAAAGCAGTCCTCAGGGAATGTTCTTAAGATACAGAAATAAGATCAGAATCTAGGACATCACAATGTTGTACTTATATGCTTCAACCTCTTTTATAAGAGGCAAGAGGTTGAAGCATATAAGTATTATAATACTTTATAACACAGATGGATTTTTCAGTTTAGCACCTGTGCTATAAAACAAAAATTGCCACTTGAGACCATTCCAAAATAATAAGACCACTGCAGGATAATTTTTCTTACAAAGCAGTACATTATAAATCACATTAGGTTATTAACACATTGAATCTCAAGAAAAGTGGCCAACATGCTGAATATAAAATTCTGTTAAATGTTAGAAACTCAAGACATAACAAATTTGAAACTTGATATAGGCTACAGGATAAAGGTTATACATAAATAACTTAGCTATTAATTAATAATTTCTTCAGAAACTACTTCATGGGCATCCTGATCCTTATGTATTGTATGGGAAACCCTCCATTGTACTCACTGAGACCATGATATCCTCAGATCTGTATTAAGCTCATCTAAGCAGATATAAAGCCATACTCCATGCACCAGAGTATATTAGGCATGCATTTTTTTAATGTGCTAATTGCTAGGGCATTAGAGGACTCTGTATTCCTGAACTTAGTGTTCTTTATCATTCATTCCGAAAAACAGAATGCAAAACTTTTGGTCTCAAAACGTATTGAAGAAAAATAGTATAGCATGCAACTAGCATCTCAATCCCGCACGTTTGTTCTGGTTTTTTCCACAACTGTCTTGGGAGCACTAGTTCTTAAAGGCAGAATATAAGTTACATACATACATACATACATGAATTGCATATCCCAAGTGTATCTTTGTCTCAAGTCCAAATAATGGTCTGCCATATCCACAATCTTCTGGTTCTACAAATACGATTCAGTACATCTGAGTAAAACCAGGTGATGCATGAAAGAAGAAGTGAAGGCTTATTGGACTAATAAGCTCTGTAATAGTGCTACTTTTCCAAAAAAAGCAGCCATGTTAATCAAACCCTGGTCTTAATGAATCTTCCTGTGACCTCACTCTTCATCGTAACAAGTTGATTTTAATCCTATTACATGAACATCAAAGGGAATAAGATTCATTGGCAGAGTTAAATGAACCAACAATGAAGGATTTATAAAAGTAAGCCCAATATCCCCATCAGTCCTTCTGTCTTAATTAAACTTATGTTTTGCTGAACACTTTTGGCAAGATTTAAGGTTTAGTGACCTAAGTCAGAAGGAGCACATTGTAAGTCAAGCTTCTTTTATCTTCTTATTTCCTTTTTTGACTTTAACTTTAGGAATAGAGGGAACACAATAGCACAAGAAGTTTCTCGTTCACATATTCTCACAACAAATATAGTGACCAGCACTGAGCTTCATGAGTTGGCAGAGATTTGATGGCAGAGATTTGAACTTGGATATCCCACATCTAATGCAGCTTGCTCTTCAGTGCATGATTTTTCTTCTGCCAGCACAAGGACTTGATCTGGATTGGGGCCCTAGTTTGGGAGACAAAGGGACTTTCACCCTTTGCTCCAATCTGGCGTGGCATGCCTGCAATTTGTAGGGTGGTGGTGGAACTCCTGCTTGTTCTGATCAGAGATTTCCTCCCGGATTAGAACCACAATGAGGGCAAAGGGCTAAATCCCTCTCCTCTACACACCAAGGTCCCAAACCTGGATTCCTCTCCCTCTCCATGACCCATATCTAAAAGAAAAATCATGAATGCAAGTGCAAATCCTGTGATTAATGTCATGGGTAATTGGCCCTCAATCCAACACACTACCCGCTGTACTAGGTTTGTGATTCCTTTTTCCTATGAAATACATTGTATTTTCCATGTTCATCTGTATTTTACTCATAGGCAAACTGACATTTCAATTTCCAGAGGACTAGTCTCTTTATACACAACAACCTGACATTAACCATCTCCCAGTCCCTTGTGCCATGTTGTCCTTCAAAGCCATCGCACAGGAATCACATATCTATTTGACTCACCACGTGGGAATCACGTATCTATTACGGCAGTCATTATTTGGGAAGGTCCTGCTTAAAAGCCACATCTTCCAGCCTCAGCCTCACATCAGTAACCAGAGCTATAAACAGTAGCTGCAGCGTGAAATCTGACATCTCTCCACTAACCATTCCAGTCCTTTGGGGCAGGTCCCTTCTTTGTGGGATATTTCTGTTCCTGAAACAGCAGCATCTGGTCTGCCTCCGACATCTGCCAGGAGAATTGGCTGTTGAATCCCCAGGCCAAAGTGGAGACATGGTCTGAATATTTGCAGCTGAATATTTGCAATGTGAAACCCAGTTGGATTTGTCTTTCTTGGACATTCCATTTAACTTAGTGGCTGAATTCGGACGACACAATAAGCAACTGGGGGTGGGGAAACAATCGTCAGTTGTATTGACTATCGTGTTGTCCGAATGCTGCCATAGTCAACTCAGTGCTGATCCTAATCCACACCACGGTTGATTATTTATTACCATGTTGTATGGGGAGTACCCCCTAGATGAACAACTGAAAAGTTTATTATTACCCCACCATTGACTATCGTGTTGTCTGAATTCAGTCACTGTCTTTTGTACAAATTAACAACTTCCAGAGCAAGAATATGTCAATGCCCCAAAAGTGTGGTTGCGCATTTATATAAAGAGTTAAACCAGGTTGTCCCCCGCCCTCATCCCCCAAGAAACCGCATACATATAATGCCTGCCACCCCTGGAATATTGCAAATTGGAATTGTGCAGGGTTGCAGGGGTGGGGGAAGAATTATGAATTCAGAAAAATCTCAGGATTTCAGGGAAGACCATTTTAACGCACCTCCATTGAGGGTTACCATCGCTCTCTAAAAGTATGAAATCAGGAAAAGAAACAGAGAAGTTATGTTTTCTACAAGACCTTTACATTATCACAGTGTGAAAGGTATATGGCAACATTTCTGTTGGTGGCCCAACTCAGAAGGAACAGTTGTAACTGTGCAGCTGTTTTTAACATTTTAACAGGGCAATCCTATGTGTGTCTACTAAGAAAGAAGCCCCATTGAGTTCAATAGGGCTTCCTCCCGGAAAAGAGCATTTAGGCTTGCAGCCTAAACAAACCTCTTTTCTCATTCCATATCATATTGATAATTTCCTGTAACATTTTAAATACTTGCCTGTTCTAAACTGTTCAGGACCTAATTAATTCAGTGTGATCACCTACGCACACCCACTTGTCAGCAAAATTCTCAGAACTTCTTAGAACCTAAAATCTGGCCTTGGCGCAGGGAGCCAAAACATCCCCAGCTGCCAAGAACCATTTCAACAGCTAGTCCATCAGGGACGCCAAGGGAAGGACCACAAAGGTAGTGATGGGAGTTTTGGCCCAGCACTACCCACGTGACACTGCCCCCTCTCTGATGTCTAAATGAACATTATCTGTTTTGGACATAAAATTTACATATGAATACAACAGACCATCCTCCTATTATTTATTCCTCAGCTAAAAGCAAAAACAGATTTCTATTTCCAATGATATATCAAACCCTGGACACTTGGTGTCCAAACCTATCTCTGTTATTCCTAAACAGTTCAGCGCAATCCTGGCTGGCTGGCTGGCAATGTTACTTGACCAACTCTCTCTTTGTAGCCAGTCGACTAACAGGAATTCAAGATCTCCATTGACTTGCGCAGGATCTACGCTACTTCTTTAAAACAGTTTATAACAGTAGTGAAAACTGTTGGGGCCCAGGACACACTCCATATACAGTTTTCAAACCGTTTTCAAGGTGTCTTATCATGCTTGGTGTAGAACTGGTCTTGGATTCAGAACCAAGTTATTTATGTGACTTCCATTATCATATGGTTGTTTGAAGCTTACCTAAAACAGCAAATGTAAGAGGTTAAGGTAGCTAAAAGTATCTGTCAATGGAAAGAAAGCTTCCACAACAATGAGAATAAAGAAAATAAAGAAAAAGTATGAATATGGTTTAAGCAATACAGGCCAGCTTGTCTCCAGGAATGTTGAGATCAATCTTGGAACGTTCATTGGCGGTTAGGTCTAGAGGAGAGCCAGGCCACATGAGTCATCCTCGTGCAACTTTCTAATGTGGTTGGGGATGCCAGTTGCCACCCCTCAATGCCCTCTCATGCCTTTTTCTGCCCCAGCCAGGATAACCATTATGGTGTCACTGACAGGTCTACTTTACATGCTACAACCTTGATATGAGCCCATCAATATGATTGGTTTAGACAAGCTAGCATACAGTTGAAGCTCACACTCTGTTCTGTTTTGTTTGGGGCTTTATTTTATTGTTTAAATTCTGTTTTATAAACACAAATATGTATTGCCCACATTACACTCCTACCCTTAGGCCTTATGCCACAGAAAGACATTCTAACTAATCTTGGCACATAACTCATTTCTCAACCATTCACTATGCAAGTATTCTGTTTTCTATTAAATTAAACAGGGACACAAAATATTAACATTATTGTTGTACTAATGAAATACACATGCCTGCATTTATTTCCGCTTTGGCTCCAAAGGCACATGAACAGCATAGGTATTACAAACAAGCAGGTAAATGGTAGCTATGGATGAAGTTAAGCATCCCTTACCCCTGCTGCTAACTGTTCAAAGCAGCCTTCTGAATAAAATAGGGAGATCCGGCTACAGTTCCACACATGGGCACATGTGTGTGTCTCTGACGTCTAGTCTAGCCCTAAGTTCTGCTTTGGTTTAATAACGTACAGCATAATGTTTCTACCTTCTGCTGAGGAAGTCAAAGAAACTTAAGTTTACGATTGTGTTCTGTGAGCAATTTATAGCATTTTACAAACCACATATTTGGATACAACCCATAATGGCTCAGTTTGACAATGGTGATGATGATGATGACGACGACAAGAAGAGCTCTAAATCCCATTACATATTTCCAGAACAAAACCCTTCCACTTCCTTTACCAAACTGGTCATAGGACATCCCTTTTGGCATCTTAAAGCAATGATCTACACATTTACAGCCTTGAGGACTGAGAACGTATCAGTATCTTAACAAAGGCTCATAAAACCAATAGGCTTTCAGTATTGCTACTTACTGGATAACTACATTGCATAAAGCAGCATCATGATTTCCTCTTTTGATTCTATGTTAACATTCTTTTTAAAGAAAACGAAAAAACCATTCAGAACTAGTAAACTAGTAATGATTCTGTGTGATTTGAGCTCAAGAGCCATCAAGCATTTTGAGTGGGACAGACAAGGTGCACTTCCTTGATGCCACTGCTAAGCTGTAACTGTGAGGGTGCGGAAGTAGCCCAGTTGGCTCCAGACAGACAGTATGATGTCACACTTGCATGCATCTTTATGAGCCTTGTACAGGCATAGTCCTCAACAGTTTGCACCTTGGAAAGCCAATATTAGGGATGTGAGTATCCACCAGTTTTGCTTTCTGCTGCAGCCAGTTTTGTTTTTTTTTAAAAAAATCAAGTTACTTTTCTCTGAATATGAAAACGTTATGGATTTTAGTAAATTCTTATTAAAAATGAACAGAAACAAAGTTAAAGAAGAGCTTGTCAGAAAAAAGAGATGGAAACCCAATTAAGCACTAACATGGTAGAATACACAGAGACTAAAGCCTAGACCTTTAAGAGGAAAGCACCCAAAGCTCCGAGCACCCAAAGCTCCGGGCCTGGATGGATGAATCCTTCAGTTTCAGTTCCTTCCACGTTCAATTTTTTAAAAAACTTGAGACTCATGTTCTTAAAACTCAAATTCTTTGTGTCTAAAATATGGAAAGCTTTGGGTATTTTGGTAAATTTTCATTAAAATCGAAATGAAACAAAATTCTCACCCATTCCTAGGCCAACGTAAGAATAGGAGAACTGAAAAGGGTACCAAGCGGAAACAACTATACTGACTAAAGACAAAGCCCTACTAATTGAGTGAGTAAACATTTTCAAGTTTTGTTTAAACAGTCAGCAGCCTGGGGGGGGGGGGGGAATTAAAAGGGAAGAGAACAAATATTGGGGTTTGTTTTTGTTTAAATTACGTGGCTTCCACTTTATACAATATACCAGGAAAAAAGAGGTAAGAGGTTGCTCCGTTAGAAATGACAGCCATTTGTTTTTGTTATTATTACGCAGGCTGATCTTGAATCAGGTTAAGGAAAGTAGATGTGAAGGTACCCAAGAATTCAAGTAACATGGGCCAACTGTTTCTGAGCTCATGCACCCATTTCACTGTAATTCCTGCAGCATGTGATAGATATGTGTGTCATGATCACACAAAAGAGATGTGCAGTTTCTTATGTGGAAGTGATATTCGTGAAGCTAATTTATCATGTGTAAAGTGGCTCAGCAGCTTTGAACACACCATTAGCGGCACTGATTCTGTTAGATCTTTCTGGGGCCTTGCTGTTAGAAGTTATGTTTATCGAGATGTGTGTAAGAGTGGGACCTTGTAATGGGGTTTGGAGGCTGCTTTTGAGGAGCAAGCACATAGTTTTGCTTGCTCCAGTAAGGGAGGCTGGTGACGGGCAGCAGTTTAGCATCACCCTAAATTAGTTAAAGGAAATGTCAAGATTTGTCAGGCTACAAATTCAAATAATCAGACTAAATATTTGAATGGCTTTTCTGTCACAATGCTCTCCCAATAAATGGCTCTTTCCAAATAATTAGGTCTAATGGGGGGAAAGCAAAAAGTTCAAAATTTCCTTTTCTTCTTTTCTATGCACCATCTAATCTAGTGGGATTCAGTGTTGCCCCAAATGGACTTTTAGACGAGGCATGCGAGTGTGAAGCGTGTAACTCTTCTGCATGTATAACACCAGCCTAACTTCAAAATCCCAAATTCACTGTTGTAAATGAAAGCATCTCAAAGATAACACCACCATTTTATTTGCAAAACTATTTCAAGAAGGGAGAAGAGGCAAAGACATAACCCACACCATTCTCTGACTGGCTCTCTGTTTTAAAGTGCCTCAGAGAGTGAAGTGCCAAGACAAACAAGGCCCACAGCAGCAAGCAGCAGGGAGATCTTATTACAGCAGCTGAGCACGTCCAGAGATGTTGCTGCCCCCGGAGGGGTGAGGGGAAAGAGAGAGGCAGAGCAGAACCACGGCCCTGTGTACTCCTAACACAGTTCCATTCTTAGAAGTGCTTTAACGACAACAAAAAGGCCTGTTTTTGGCAGCCGCTTGTTCCTAACAAGGAAGCAGTGAGGTCAGGAGTAAGGACTGGAAGACAGAATCGGCTCCTGTCTTCCCATCATGACATTTCACTCTGGTCCCCTCTACAAGGATTCGCTTTTGCGCCTGGTTAGGCGATTATGCGCATAATCGCTGAAGCGCATTTACGCCTAATACCTCTGCACAAGAGGCGGCGAGAGGCGGCGAAGCGCATTAACGGATGACCAAAATGCGCTTTAGAAGCAGTTAATGCGCATAAGCGCTTGTTCACATATGCAAAATGCGCTTTAACGGCCGGAGCAAAATAAAACTCGCTGTTTAACGCACATTCGATAATGCGCATGATCGGAGAGATAACGCGCCACTACTCCCGATTTGTGCTCCGTTCTTGTAGAGGTAAATTTTTTAAAGCGCCTTGAAAGAGCATTAAACCTCTCTTGTAGAGGCAGCCTCTGTAAAAGTGGTGATGCTCTAAGAGATAACAACATCAAGGGCCTGAGGACAGTTACAAGTAAAGATTCCAAGAAACACAGGATATGGTTCAAAATCCAAAAGGGACTCTAACGGCAATCGTGCTAGTGAATGCTTGGTCAGCTGTTCAAGAAGGAAAATGTAGGTTTTCGCATGCACTAGGAAACCATGATGTTTTAATTTATGCAGTTTCTCCTCTGCTCAGTGCTATTTGGGCTGGTTCACACCGTCAATTTCCCCTGCGCAAGAACAGCTGCAGTCCACCTTGGGAATGCTGCTTGGGTGAGAAACATTAGAACAATCTGGACCATACGCAGATACAGCCATGGCAGTTTCTGTATCAGATTCTGGCTGCTACAAGAAATGTGGCAGAGCAAGGGCAGGAATTGCTGCTGGCGGTAGCTGGGCAAAGCCTGCTTCGCGCACATGTTTTCTTCTGCAACAGCAGGTATATGCACAGCTGAGGTCAGGCCACAGCTATTTTCAGGCAGGGGAAATCATGTGAACTGATTTTTCTGTTATGGAAAGCCATGTTTTTTCCTAAAAGTAGGCAGTATCACATTTACAACTGCACTGCCAATTATCTAGCTATTTAATCCAACATCCAAGCAGAGTCTATGGGTTTAGCCAACACTGCAATTTTCATTGTCCATGGAGAGCAGTATAAATATACTCCCTGGAGGCAAGTATGGGATTTTGCCCTAGATGGCGTTGTGCCCGAGATGTACCTTGAAAGGCCTCTGCATTAGCTGTCAAGAGGAGCAGCAGGGCTCCAGTAGGTTTCTGTGTCTGGCTGCCTTTAGACTTTTTATCCCACTGCTATTAATTGGGGTTCTCTTCATTTGTCATCATGATCCTCCCCACATGTAATTAAGTCAAAACAAAGCTAAGTAGCTGGCACGATTCAGATAGACAATTGGAAAATGTAGGAAGCGGGACTCCATGGGATGAAGGCAAGCTCTATGAAGCCCAAAGGAGCATTCAACGACAGCATAAAGGAAGCAGGCAGAAGTAGAAAATAAACATAACTATGGAAGACACAAAACTATTTATATGAAGGATGGGGCAGGTTCATTCTCTACCTCCTGGATCAATGTTTACCTAACAGCTTCAGTGTTTGAAAGTATGACAGTTCAAGTCACACAGTTCAACACCACAAGATGTAGCCCTGGCCACAAGCCGATATATCTTTTCAAAGGGCAATGATCAACTCATGAGGGAATATATGGCAATGAGCAGTAATAGCTAGCTGGATCCCCCACATTCAGAGGTAATATAGAAAGTATCTGGACCTATGAAGTCCAGATGCTAGGTTCATTGCAAGGAAGGCAGGCTGTTGCCTTCATAAGTTCCCCAGAACAATCCCAGTGGCCACTTTTGGTCCAGGATGGTGACGGCTTGCATCTCCTCCGCAGGAACCTTTTGATGCTGGAAAGGACAGCAAAGTAGTGGGTGGTTCCCAAATCACACCTTTAGTTTTCAGTATCAGTTTCATTTCTAGAGGAGCCAGCAAGAAGTGCTGCGTATATTGATGCCGCAACGTATCGAGAATGGTGTGAGCAAGTGCCTAGTGAGCTGCTTTCTGTAACAGGCCTTCTAGTCTTTGAATGGTACAGGTATTACTATGTCACTGCTGCCTGGTGTTTTTACTTTTCTCATCGAAGTCATCTTTTAATTGCAGCAGGTCAAGTATTGCTTTCCTTCGCTGGCTATCTTTGTGTGCTATGGCACCATGCCCATAAGTTAATTGTGGCCTCGTGGGTCTGCTCATTAGGGGAGGACTAGTAACTGACATGAACTTGAATGGGAGGTTTCACATTTCAGTGTGATGAAAGAGGCTGCTTTTTGGACGTGGGCCAGAGATACATTTACAGTTGTATTAACCAGAGAAAAAATTGTGAGATCTCCTCCCACTGTTAGCTGGTGGTAAAAAACAAGACCCCCCCAAAAAAATCCCCTCTATTTATTTCAGCAGGGTCACCTAGATCGCACTTTTCAGTGGCAGAGCAGATGGTTTGCAGGCATATGGCGCCCTGAACAATCCATGGCATCTCCCGTTACAGGATTTTAGTTTGCAGGGATGGAAAGCCTTCTACCCGAGACCCTGGAGAATTGTCTGAGATATTCTTGCTGTCTTTGGCCCAAATAGAATACTTCTACTATATGACATTTACATTAATAGGCTGCTTTTCAACACAAAACAACCCTCAGAAAAGCAAACAATACAGTAATATATTTATTTATTTATTTATTACATTTGTATACCGCCCCATAGCCAAAGCTATACA
Source organism: Anniella stebbinsi (assembly GCA_029215795.1). Taxonomy (NCBI): domain Eukaryota; kingdom Metazoa; phylum Chordata; class Lepidosauria; order Squamata; family Anniellidae; genus Anniella; species Anniella stebbinsi. Next base: position 141,400,174 of record JARDYH010000005.1, on the reverse strand, counting down.
CACACACACACACACACACACACACACACAACAAATCGGCAAAATAAAGATGGCAAACACTAAAACAATGACAACACACAAACAATGACAACAACAACCTGAACAAACAGAACAGCACAGTCCTAAAAGAAAAATCAACAGCAGAGCTAAAGGGTTCAACAAAAAAATTATACGGCATGACTTTCTGCTGATCTCTCTCTCTCTCTCTCTCTCTCTCTTTTTTTTTTTTTAAAAACAATTTTTACTCCTGCTCCTATTTCGGCATACTACATGGTGTACAGAACACTGTTTGCCAGGGCCCAGTCCCAGAACCTGTTTTAAATTCCAGGAATATATGAAGTAACAATAAAATGGAGGGTGTCTTTGAGCACCTGTACAGTGTATTTCCTACACACTTGAGCAACCACATCCCACACATCTGGGACAAGGGCGCAGAAGTTCTAGTCAAGTGCTGCGACTCCCCAGGCAGGACTGAACTCAAGGGCACCATGTTTTAGAAATTAAGCACTGCAGTACATAGAAGTGACAGGGTCGCTGCTAGAAAGCCCGGCACTTAGCTTGGTCAAATATCACAATTGTCGAGTCTATATAGAACCATTTAGCAGTAATACAGAATCCGCTTACTATCCTGTTCAATTTCAAGGAAACGGATGTAAGTGGAAGCCAAAATGCTGTGCAAAATGCAAAGGATGTTATTAGTGCTGCAGACATGTACACACAGCTGTTTGTAGAGTCAATAAGAGGAAATTAGATCGAGTTTCTTTTTGAAAAATCCACCCCCCCATTCAAAATTGTTGATATAACACCTGTCCACAAACAGCATACTCAACTCACTGAGCAGAGGGGCCCCACAGTCCTCTTTCAGTTTTCTCTACTTTCCCAACCTCCAGGCAAATTATAGAAGTAGCAGAGCCTTACTTGAGCCTAAAGCAGAGAAGGCAAGGTATAACCTTTTGTGACATCATACCTCATTGTGACATCATTGCAATTATAAGTGCAACATGAGCAGATTCATGCAGAGTATTATTTTTTTTTAAAGCTTCAGATTTATACCATATCTAAGTAATCATTACAATGTTATCCCCACGTGGCAGGTCAGGGCCATATGCTGAGACAGAACAGTAGGTTGTCAACGACTGATGTAACTGCCACAATTACACTTCCTGCAGTAAGACCTAAGCACATCATATCATCTCTTGGTTTCTCTGCTGCCAATTCTAGGCTGCAATCTCCTTTGTTCCCCCCCTCCCCATTATGAAATTCTACAAAGCGCTGAGTACATTGACAGAACTGTATAAATAACTAATAAAGCACAGTGTCTGAGAAACTTCACTTGCTCCTGGTCCTCTAGAAAATGGGTGGGGCAGCAAAGACTGGGCTTTATCATAAGATGTATCATTTCATCATCTCATTAGTTTATGCCTATAGCTTAATGTCAAGCATTGTGACAAAGGCCAGATCTACACCAAGCAGGATATAGTGGTATGAAAGCCGTATGAAAGCGGTATGTAAAAGGCAGGAGCCACACCAAGCAGGATATAGCGGTATATGGTATGTGTCAATGGGCCCCAACAGTTGTCAGCAGCACTTCAATACCGCTATAAAGCTATAAAGCAGTAGTGTGGCTCCTGCCTTTTATATACTGCTTTCATAGTGCAATATCCTGCTTGGTATAGATTTGGCCAAAGTCACAAACAGAAACCCAAAGGGGTGAGTTAAGCTAAAGGTTGCATTTCATTCTACCAATAATGGTTACACATCAAGATAGCCATCCATCAGAACATGAATGAGTATGGACCTCTTTCTTCTCCGTCCATGGACCGTACCCAAGAGTTTCAGCCAGAGAACAGAGTGGGAAGGACACTAGTAGAATACTAATGGATGGGGATCGTGGAACTGTTAATCAACTGTTAATCCTCAGTATCTACTTTTGGTTTTGTCACAGAACTGAGATCTGAACACTACATGAGGAGAGTTTCCTTTTCTGTTTTTCTGGTATATAACATCTATACCGTTTCCCTGCTATATTACTTCTATACGGTGGTATAGCAGAATAGTGCAAATATGCAAGAGGAAAAAGGTTTCTTTCACTTTAGCAATTAAATATCGCATTTTCCCTGCTCTAAATTTTTTTTGCTGAAAGTGCTCTTTGGATACAGAACTGAAACTGGAGGGTTACATCCTTGTCTAAATAACTCGGATATAACTGTGAGTGGTGAATGATGAGCACACAATAGAAAAGCCCAATATTTATTAAAGCATTTGCAACTTGTGCCCTGTCGATCACATTTCTACTAGTGCCACACTGAAAATCCTGGCAGAAATGACTGAATAGAGTTGGACCACAAGTTTATCTAGTGAGGTTTCAGTTGCCAACATCTAGACATTAAGCAACAGCACTAAGAAAGTGATGATCAACTCATTCTCTCACCAGGGTTGAGGAGGAAAGTTTAGAACAGCCTCCCCCAACCTGGTGCTCTCCAAATGTGTTGGATTACAATTCTCGTTATCTCCATCCAGGATGGCCATCTTGTATATAAGTGTTCGGAATTATACTGCAACACATCTGGAGGATACCCGGTTGGGAATGGCTGATCTAGAAGGTCTGGAAGTCTCCTAGAGAAGGCCCAGAACATTGGACAGTCACTGCAACTTCCCTTTATCTGGCTGGGCCTATCTTCAATGTCATTCCCATACTATAGCAATTTGTGTGCTTTCACTGCAACTCCCCATAACTCTGACATATTGAGACCTGCCATTTCTGGACCTCTCAGTCACCTTCTATTCCCAGCTCATCATGGAACTCTTTACAGGGGTAGGAATTTGTATGTTCCACCCCTTCCCAAACCTGAGCTGCTGGAATTGCATAGGGTGGAGGGACATTTGAGCATGCAATCATTTGGGAAGAGGTCAGCTTGAACATCTGCCACATTTTTCCCTTATATTTTATCATAATAATCTTCCCAAACCTGAGCTGCTGGAATTGCATGTGTTGGAGGGACATCTGAGCATGCAATCATTTGGGCAGAGGTCAGCTTGAGCATCTGCCACATCCTTCCCTTATATTTTATCATAATCATCTTCCATCATAATTTATATAGTGCAGTGTGTATTACGCTTTACATTGTACAAAAGATAGTACAAGAGGACAGGAGAGCTATATGGAGTTGTTGAAATGACGCACATTGGCTTAGTTACAGTACTGCATTGTTTCATGGAAAAGGTGGGTTTTGAGGAGGGATTTGAATGTAGGAAACATGTTGGCATCACAGGTGTTCTGGGAGGCAGTTCTAGTCATAATTTATCACAGGGAAAGACATTTCCATAAAGGAAGGAAGAGTGAAGGATCTCATTTTCTCCTCCTTTCTGTCTCTCCTCTCCCTTGTAGTGACTTGTGGGCTTCTAATTGTACATTTCTTATTTATGGTTAAACAAGCAGTTTTTTCATAGCACAGTATCAGTTCTTGGGAACATTCAATTGAAGGACTTATCCCAATGATTTCTTAAACTAAGAAATATGAAGATAAAAAGCAGCTGTTCAGTGTGTGTGTGTGTGTGTGCAATGTATTCTTCACCACGTTAAGATGACTGTCCCATTTCTGAAGGAAAATATTATGCTGTTTTAAAGAAAAGCAGCTGGTCCAAATTTATGAAACTTGAATTATCTTTTCTTGGAACCTGATCATCAGAAGGCTGGAAACATTTCACTGAACAGTTCTGATCCAATTTCCTCCAGCATGTTTCCCAATTCTGACTTCAGTAATAAAAACTGAGCATGTGGTCACAATTTGGACTTAATTCCCATTAGTGGAGGTGAATACTGAAACCAGGACTTCAGCTGACAAACTTCAAGGCACAACTTGCAAATACCTGAGATGGCAGAAGTGTTTTTGAATGGACAACCCCAAGTTTTCTTCTCCACTACATCCCCTCCTTTCCCTCAAAGAGAAAGAACAATGTAAATCAAACCACATAAAAAAAAGCTTTGAGTAGTTCTGTCCTAAGTTTTTTAATCTGACTGTATGTTTCCCCTAAAGTCTTCTCAGTCTGAAAACGATTCATGACAGACCTTGACCCATCATCATTTTTACCCACCTAAATATTCTTGTTAGAAACATTACGTCAAAATGTTATTTACTTAGGCTGCAATCCTATACCTACTTACCTGGGCACTTACTTCTGGGTACTTATAGGGTACTTACTTCTGAGAAGGCATGTATAGGATTACAGAGTTAGCTACTTTGGCACTGTTGTGTTGAGCGATGTGAGCCGTTAGGCATTATAAATGGAAACACACTACTGAGAGCCAATGTGAGTAACAGAAATAATTCTATTTATATATAGTGTTCTGTACCAGCTGTTGCCTGAGGCACTTTTACAAAATGCAATCAAATAAAGGCAGCACTTTGACTGGTTAACATTGAAGACTGAAATCACCTACAATTTATTTATTTATTTTAAACAAAGAAGACAATGGAAGGAATGATACACAAAAGGAGAACTCCAGTGTTTCCAAGTTTTTTTAAAAAAAGACAGGACTAGAGAAACAGATACAGATCTTAAGGCAGAGAGAGTTCAACCATTGTGGGTCATGCATACCACAGCAAATACACAATCATCTGCTGACTTGAGGCATAAAGGCAAGATCCTCAAACAGTGGGTGGTGTCTCAATGCAGACAATCCCTATGCTCAGATCCCAGTGACTGGCCTGGAATATAGCCAGGTCTTATACAGTTGCTAGGCCTTAAAAACCCAACAGCATATCTGAGGGTGAAGACAGACATATACTTTAAGTGTGGTGAAAGTGGTCTGAACACACATGCTCTGCCCTGAAAACTAACGCCTAGGAATGCAGCTAGCGTGTGTTTAAACCACTTTTGCTACATTTTAAAATGTCCATTTGCCTTCACCCTTAAACTATTGCCACCACTCCACAGCCTGCCAATGTAAAGAACATCAAATAGCCATAATATATTATACAACTGGAAGAGAACCCATGGATCTTCCAATCCAATCACTTGTCCTGAGTCAGGATATTTATGTCTAAGTAGGCTGACCATATGAAAAGGAGGACAGGGCTCATGTAACTTTAACAGTTGTAGAGAAAAGGGAATTTCAGCCAGTGTCATTTGTATGCAATTAGTTCCTGGTGAAATTCCCTCTTCATCACAACAGTTAAAGTTGCAGTCACTATGCTAGAGTGACCAGATACAAAAGAAGGCAGGGACCCTGCTACTTTAACAGTTGTGATGAAGAAGGAATTTCACCAGGAACTAATTGCATACAAATGACACTGGCTGAAATTCCCCTTTCTCTACAACTGTTAAAGTTACATGAGCCCTGTCCTCCTTTTCATATGGTCAGCCTATGTCTAAGAATCCCAACAAAGGCCTTTCCAATTTATTCTTTAAAACCTCAAAGTAGGTACATGAGAAGAGCTCTGCTAGATCAGACTGAAGGCCTGTCAAGTTCAGCATTCTGTTCCCACAGTAGGAAACAGATGTCTATAGGTAGCCCTCAAAATAAACCATGAGAGCAATGGCTCATGCTCATGCTCCCCAGCAACTGGTATACAGAGGCATCTTGCCTCTGATACTGGAGGTAATATCTAGCTTAGTGAAACATGGCTTACCTTTGCAAAAGCCATGTTGACTCTACTTCAGCAAGACTTGGCCCTCTATATGCTTGATAGTTTAATCTTTAATAACACTAATCACCAATTAATTTGGAACAGATGTTAGGGTATCCAGTCTGTAATAACCTCACTGTTTACTTTTCTTCACCCCATGTGTATATATATACCCAGAGCTCAGGATACTTCATGCATCTGCTAAAGTGGACTGCAATCCTCAAAATCTTAAACCATTATAATCTTAAACCATACAGTCTTCAAGGTGCCAGGAGACTCTTCCTAGGTTTTGCTGCAACACAATAATAAGGCTACCCCTCTAGATATATTTTTAAAAATAGTGTTACATTAACCACTTTCTAATACTCTGGTACAAAGGCCAATCTTAGAGATATGTTACATATCTTTTAAGAAAATCAACAATTTTGCATTTGAGTACTTTAAGAACCTTCAGAATTATATTATTTGAATTGATTTGTTTATTTTCTATTTGTCAATAAGTTCTAAATCTCCATCTCTTGCCCCCTAAATTCCTCAGACTTCCTTCCTGAAAGTGTCAGTTCAAGCACAACTATCTGTCATATATTTTCTTCAGTGAAGACAGACACAAAGAATTCTTTCAGCTTCTCTGCAATCTCCTTATTCTCCTTTAGTATTTCTTAAATTCTGTTGTCATCTAACAGTTCAACCACCTCCCTAGGAAAGTCATTATCCATCAGCACTTCATTCTAGGATAAACTGCCCCTCCTGATTCCTGAGACACACAAAAAAGCAAACCACACAACCGAAACTTTGTTTCACTGCTGTACCAAAACAGCAGATTCCTTCTATTCTTGTCCTTACACTCTGTGTGTGTGTGTGTGTGTGTGTGTGTGTGTGTGTGTGTTAACCTAAGTGAGAGTTTAAAATCCATTTGCAATTACACATTACATTAAGAATGCAGGTCTGCCAACAACGGTCCTTTCTACACTATAGGGGTGTAGAGGGAGGGAGGGCGATCCCGGAAGTACCTAATACACACCATCAACGCACAGGGACCAGCCAGGGCCCCTCCCAGGTAAAATGCCTGGTGTGGAAAGGGGCCATCTTGTAGGGTGACCATATGGAAAGGAGGATAGGGCTCTTGTATCTGTAACAGTTGTATAGAAAAGGGGAATTTCGGCAGGTGATTTGAATGCATGAAGCACCTGCTGAAATTCCTTCTTCATCACAATAGTTAAAGCTCCAGGAGCCCTTCCCTCAAAAGATGGCATTTGGGCCAACTGACCACAACCCCATAAAATATTTTGAAAGTATATGATGCTTCAATCAGAAACTGCCTTTTTAGAATGTTCAAACTATAAATCTTGTACTTGTTTAGCATATAAGGAATAGTCAGTATTGGTTGGTCATTTAACTACAATAAATGTACAAGGTGAGTATTAGGACGTGATAAATTGGGATAGGATAGGGCCTGTGCATAGACTATTAAAAGAAATGGTCAGAATCTAACAGCTTTCATTTACAACATAGAAGGTTGGGATATAAGGAAGATAATCCATTGTCTGTGATCGTCGTGGAAGACCTTACCTGTATGGATAAACAGGTTATGTTTAATGTGAGGTAAGAGTTTAAGAAGAAGCAGAGGTAGTCGATACAAATAATACTTGGATTTCACAAACCTGAAAACCTTTTTTTTATGGTTCATCTTTCACTGCAGGCTAAGCATAATTGGTCCAGCATGAAGGTGAGGTGTTTGTTCTGATGTCTTTTAAAGGGCACAAGTGCTGTGTGTGTATGTGTGTGTGTGTGTGTGTGTGTGAGAGAGAGAGAGAGAGAGAGAGAGAGAGAGTGTAAGGGGAGGGAGGGAGGGAGAGGGAGAAAATATGTATACACACATATGATATAGGTATGATATAGATATAGACTGATGTGCACATTATTACATTGCTGAGCATCGGGAATTTCGATCAAACTACTCCACTGAAACATTGTCCTCACTTTTCAGTTTTAATACTAGCCACAGTATGTAAATCTGAATTAAACTCAATGCCTGAACGAGAGCAAGGGGTTTTACAATAAACACAGTAGGACCAACTTGAGATAAGTACAGGAATAAATTTTGCAGGACTGCCTCATTAAATGTGATGCTAAGGGTACCTATTTGCTGAGAATACCATATGCACTAAAACTGCTTATTTTACAAGCCTTGTCCTAGAATGCGTATTTCTTCTATCTAAATTTTAGAAAGCATTGTTCTGCTACCACAGGAATGCTGAAACTGAGCCTGTTTTTTCTTAAATGTTTTATGCAAGAGCCAGACCAGCGCTCCCAAGATTATTCTTTATTGGCAAAAGTGACTATATAGACTAATAAAAAGCATCTGAGCTTGAGGGGAGGCAAGGAGGGGGGAGCTTAATGTTTCAGCTCTCAGTAGATGTTGTGAACCAAGTAGTGTTTGGTGTTTTTAAAAAAATATTAGGATGATCCAAGAAACTTTGCTGGTAGGCCGGCCTACATTGTATTATATCACATGCTAGCACTGTCACAAGTAATGATTGTTAGCTAATTGGTTCCATCAGGTTCTTAATCTGATAGCGACACAGGAAAAGAATTTTCCCCAAAGCTTCTGTAATGGGTCTGAGGAGTTTTAGAACTTCTTAGAACTACATTTTCCAATAGATCTTTGCTGTGACCTGTATCTCTGCAGGTTGCCTGCTGGTGTGGAAGGAGAGTCCGGAATGGAAGAGACACCGTCCCTTTCTACACCGGGCATTTCACCTGGGGTGGCCCCCGGCTGGCCCCTATGAGTCCAAATGACGCACAGGAACTCCCAGGGGCGGCCACAGGATTTTCCAGGGATAAGGGGGCTCCCATCCCGGGTGCTGCCGCACTTATGCATAAGTAAGCACAGTATCACAAATGGACATAGAGCCGCACCGCAAATGGGATTCTTCTTTTGAATCACAGCAGGAAGGCTGTCCAGCTAAGGCATCAAGATTGGAGAACGAGCTGCAGTTGGAGAGACAAGACTATTTTCCAGGTTGTAATCTGACAATCCCATTCATAAAAAAATTCTACAATTCATGGTAAAGCCACTCCCCTCCATTTTGCAGGATGTTAGAGCCGTTTAGAGCTAATCTAAACCTGCAGCCCTTTTGCTACAGAAGAGGCATGCTCCCAAATGTTCCCTGCTCCTGCCATTGCCCGCCATGGGGCACACGCGACTGATCTTTCCTGCAATTACAGGAGTGCTGTTGTGGGAGCATGTGTGCCCCGTTATGGCGGTTCCACATGTGTATCGGTAGAAATGGGAGGGGCTAGGCAGATGGGTACGGGGCACAGGATTATTTTTATTGAACTGTTAGGGATGCGCATGAGCGCAGACACGCAGCAACCTATGGGGCATAGGAAGTCTGTTAAATATGTGCTTCTGCACAGAGATATGTTTTTATTTTTAAAAAAACACTCAATGGTAAAACAGACCGATACTCATACACACAACCCTCACAGCTGACTGGCTGTTCGCTGAGCCCAGAACTCATCGCGAACTGCAACGACCTTGCAATGGGGGGGCACACCGCAAACGTTCTTTGGAATGGAAGCGAGAGAGCCAAAAAAAATGCAACAAAAGGAGTCAGCGATATTCAGGGAAAACTGAGAGGTGAGGCTGAGATCATTGCCGGAGCAGGTGAACGTCATGTGCCCAGTTAGGGATGACAGCGATACAATCCTGCAATAAACGGCTGGTGTAGACTCTCCCTTAATTGCCAGAAGTGCAAGAAAATGCAAAATGGAACTCCTGACTTCAATAACCATTACAGTAGGGTTTTCTTTCTAATTCTTATATAACAAAATGAGATCCTTTTATATATCACAGAAGCTATTTGTTTAAATAGAGTCTGTATTTAAAGATCACAAAATGATGTTTTAAAATTCACTGTATGCAGAATTCCCGTCTGCCCAAAATTGAATAGATTTCAGGTCCCTGGCAAAGATAAAGATCTTTTTTTTCTGACGTCAGAAGCCAACAATGCAAACTGTAGAGCCCATGCTGGTCTTGCACTCATCCATGTCGACTGTGGAGATGGGTGGGACCAACTCAGGCGGAAACCCTTGGTCTAAGTATGCTGGTCCCATAATTACAACCATGTGAGCATACTGAAAGAAATCAGCCAAAGATTAGCCTAAAATTCAGTGCTTACTGCTGATAATTAGATTTCTAATTCTGGAAATATGCCTTAGAGTTTGCATAGTAAAGTGGCACATCAATCTTTTTTAAGGTTACAAGCTAGGCATAAACAACTATTATAGGGATAAATGACTCCCTTTGTTTAACAGTTAGCAAGCAATTGTTTTATCAGATGTCAGATAGTTAAACAGAGCCAAATTAAACTTAATTCCTCCTAACTGAAATGGGAGCTGGACAAGAGTCGCTGCCATTTCTTAAGAGTCCAACAAAAAGTTTTTTCAGCATCAAACTCCCTAAAATATTTCAGCATAACTGGATTACAATGAATTCAATATTCTTAGTCTTGGAGATCCTGATGTCTCCATAACAAACACTCCTGGAGCAGGAAAGCCATCTCTGTGAAACGCAGGATTGCTATCTTTTCGGGTTAAATTCATCAAACATTGTAAAACACACACACACACACACACACCACTAAATAATGGACACATACACTTTCTGTATAATTAATTTATGCATGTTTACAAAAACTTAAAGTAAAATCACATCCTAAATTTGAAAATGGCTACTTGGTTCACCTATGTGCTGTAGTCCGAGAGGTATCTGCACTGAAAAGAAATAGGTCACAACTATTATCGAGAATGCAACATGTCTCATATATTGTTTCACCAAGGAGCATGGGTGGTGTGTCTGACACTACTGATTGCCATGTGTGTGATATACCCATGGAGTATTCATTGCACACATTCCTCCTTTTCATGAATTACGCTGTAGCTGGTCATTAGCGAAGAAGGAGGGAGTCTCATTTCATTCAAAAAGGTGATTCTAGTGCAGTTTCAGAGCTTGTTAGGAGAATTTCAGTCTGGAGAGCTTTGCAAGATATATATTACTCACCCAGTTTAATTTTGATTCATGATATATTTCCTCCACATTGGCTTAATAACCTAGTGTCCGCACCCAGTGTCTTGACAGCAACGCAAGTAGCTGGAATTTGCAGACACACAAAAGGGTTCAAATGAACAGTAAAATCCCAGTTTTAATGCTTTACAAGTATCTGCTCATAAATGTTTACTTGTCATTTTTCGATATTCCCCCCTCATAACTAAAGCCTTGGATAATTAAAAAAAATAGCAATTGAAAAACTTTTCATAATCCTAAAAGGATTTCTAAATCATATTTCCTAATAGAATTCTAAAACTCGAAACAAGATTATGACAACGATTTTATTTCTCTACGTAGTTGACAGATACTTGCCCTAATTCTGTTATCATAAGGCAGCCTTCCCCAATCTGATGCCTTCCACATGTGCTGGACTACAACTCCTACCACCCACAGCTAGCACGGCCATTGGCTGGACATGATGGGAGTTGTAGTCCAACACATCTGGAGGGTACTAGGTTGGGAAAAGCTTCCATAAAGATTCACTGAAGCTCTTATGTATATAGGGTTCTCACATTCTCACTCACTAGTGGAAATACTTTCAATAGTGGAAATACTTGCCTTGTAATAGATGCGAATTCTACATGTAGGGGTATAGATCTTTGAATGGCAACCACTATTTTTGGGCTTGATCCATAACCTTATGCTCACAGAGGCTTCCTGTTCTTAGCTGTGAAAGGAAATGCTGCAGGCATTTATGGCAATTTCTCAACATATAGAATGTTCTCATATGAGGAGCCCCTGGCCTTTTAGAAGTCATTGCTGAATTTTAGATTTTTTTTTTTTAAAAAAAAGTGATCGTAGTATTTTTCTTCTTTAAATCCGCTTGTAAAAGAGAATTGTTTCTTTACACACTAGAAGCCTTCAAGATGCAGCTGGACAGCTATCTGTCAGGTATGCTTTAAGGTGGATTCCTACATTGAGCAGGGGGTTGGACTCGATGGCGTTATAGGCCCCTTCCAACTCTGTTATTCTATGATTTTATGATTTCCAGAATGAATGCCAATGTGCGTTCAACACAATGCCATGTTTCCCCTCTCATAGAGCATGCCCAATTCATGCATCAGATGAAGTTGGCACTGGCTTATGGAAGTTTTTCTCACACAATAAGCACGTTCACCTCCATAGGTCCAACAGAACCCTTCATTATTTTGCTTTTGCTATGACCAAGAAATGTGGTTATTCTTCTGGAACATGACATCTGAATGAGCCAGCCCCTCTGTGAGCCTAATGGAAATTCAACGTATGAAGCAGCTGGAGGATTACATCTCAAGTGTGTTCATGCATTTTCCATACAGCAGTGAAGTGCAGGAGCCTCTTTGTACATTCTTTCATTTCAGTGTTTTGATGAAAATAACAGTAGGGTGACTAATTAATCCTCTATTAGTATGACTGAGAAATAGCATTCTTTAGCAATTATAATTAATGAAATCAGTAGAAACTTCAAGTCAAGAGCCCATTGATATTTCAACATTGCATTCGATCACAGACATGTTAATAATACATTCTCTTTCAATGTCCTTGCTTTCACTGTTAGATTCTAGACCCACGCTACCAGATTTTTAAAAGCGACTACCTATGAACTCTGTGGGCCTAACAGAAGCTCCAAAATCTTTTTACAAGACTGCCTTTCCACCTGTATCTTTCTGCTCCAAGGTTATCCAAACAAGTGAAGGACTTTCAGTGCCTTAGTGCAATACTGCTGGTTTAGGGTCTATATTATCAGCATAGGTGGACTTTATGCTTTCCATCAGCAGCAAACCTCGCAAATCAACTTTCATAAAAAGAAAAAAAAAAGACACTTATTCAAGGGGTGCAGACAACCCCCAGGTAAAATGTAATGTAAAAACCTGTCAATTTCATTTCAACTTAAAGGGCCATTACTGAATGCTGCTCTCTTTATATTTGTTGATGTAGCTTTTCAAACTACTGTCTGGCTAATCTTTGCTTTTGATGATGTATGTAGGACAGCCTGATGTAAACAGGTCTACAACACTTAGGACCAAACTAGATGTTACATGGCACATGCATGTAACAAATTAACTGGCTTTTGGGTCAGTGGGAGTTCTTTGTGTACTTCCCTCATCTGCGGTGAGGTCAATGTCAAGAGAGGAAAGCATTTTTTTTGCCAGGGCATCCCATGCAGTAGGAACACCTGGCACCTATGTTATTATCTTTTAGGCATCAGGCAAACATTTTTTTAATTCACCAAGGGATTTTAAAGGTTGTATCCTATGCTACTCCGACTGAAATGAATGGGGCTTGTTACGCTAACACTGGATACAAGCCGCTGAATGCAAACCGCTGAATGCAAACCTATACAACTTACCTGGAGTAAGTCCCATTGACCTCAAGGAACTTATTTCTAAGTAGACATGCATAAGACTGCACTGTAAATGTCGTTGTTTTGTCCGTCTAACAGATTTTAGTATTTTAGCTGCTGCTATTATTATGGCATTGTTTCAGATTACTTTATTTTTATGTTTCTGTGCCAGGGTAAACCACCCTGAAATCTTGTAGTATGAAGGGCGAGATATAAAAAAATCTCTCTTGTTGTGCGCTGCAAGAGTCCAGGACATCCATCCAGCCCATTTTGTGATCTTCCTTCCAGTTGCCAGACCCACTCCATTGTTTTGTTTTTCCTCTTAGATCCCTGAACTCAGAGAAATCTTACAAGATCCCACAAACAGTTTGATTTCAGGAGAGGTCTTTCTGGGATAAACTCAGCTTGATGGAATCCTCAAGCTCTCGGAGTTGGGAAGAAAGGAGGAAAAGCTGCAATTTTCTCTCTAGCTAGCTTGCCCCTCTTTAATCCCCCCCTCTTTTTCTGAACACTAAAGCATCAGTGCACAGCCTCCTTCAGCCCAATGCTATCTCACTTTTGTTCCCCTTAACCCTCCATCTTCTGGGACAGTCTCCAATCATTAACTTGTAAACAGCCTTTTTGTTATTTTCTTAATAAAATAAATTTTCTGGAAAAGTTCTGACCTTGTCTCTGTTGCTCCCTCCTGAGCACCTTCGAAGGGCGCTCTGCCACCTAGACTAACTTTCCTAAGTTCTGCACGCTATTGTGTATTTTGGTAAATGTGCTAGTTTCTCGGCCAGGTCTGCAGCTAAATTGCCCTTGCCCCCAAAACATTTCTGTTTCAGAAGAGCTTATTTCCAAATATGGAGAAGATTTCAGACATGTTCAAAGACGTGTGTGGAGCAAAGTTGGTAACAACAGTAAGGATGGGATACAGTTTGAATGCAACTCCCTGTCTTCAACAGCAATTCCTTTGGAAGGAGCTTGTGCAAAGATTGGACTTGAATCAATCAGTACTCTACTTCGTTCCCTGAACTTGCATCAGTATTGAATACTGCTGGCCAGTGATAATGATGGTGCAAAAGGATCAGCACGAAGTTTCATGAAACTCTTCTATTCATCTGAAGAATCCCATGCAGTGACTGATAGACGGTCAAGTTTCTGAATCCTGCTAAAAGGTCTCCTAAGAAACTTGCTGAGTTTACCATGGAATCTGCCATTAAAACTAGTGAATTTTTTCATAGGGCAAGGATTTTGTTTTGTTTTTTTAATCCATTTTCTTCTTTTGCTGCTGCTGCCGTTGTTGTTTTTTAAATTCAGTGTTTAACACTGGCAGCCTGACACTGAAGTCTGTTTTTTGTTTCAAAAGGCATGCACATTTGTTAGTCGTTTAGAAGAATCTCATGTGGGCTGGAGTAATGAACACAGCTATGTTTGTTTAAAATATAAAGAAGTATATAGATTTAGTGAATATGCACAGGAAGGCCAAGGGTGGGGGGCTTAAAATATCAGGCCTTTCCAGATTTCAAGAAAGGCTTTCTTCTCTCACTCTAAAATTATATTCTTCACTTCCCTACCCACCCTTCTAACCAAACCCCTCTGCAAATGCTGCCAGAAAGGAAGCCTGGATAGTAATAAACCAAAATGAAGGTACCTTGATTGTTGCAGGTTGTTGCAATGTATTATTTCTGTGGAGAAAACCATACATAAAATGACCTGTCCCATTTTACATCCTGCAACTCCTTTTAACTCTGCAACTATTTGCACAAGCCACACTAACACTGATCTCTAATAAATTCCTTTTCACATCAAAAATCCTTTTCTAATATGATACGTTCAACATAAACTTCATATAAATTATTCAGGGCTTACCTAACAGAGTGTCATGAGCTATTCTTCTGCTTTTCAGCAAAATACCTTCAGAAATGTTTAAGGTGACCAGATAAAATCCAGGTCAGGGCTCATGTAACTTTAACGGTTGTAGAAAAAAGGGAATTTCAGCCAGTGTCATTTGTATGCAATTAGTTCCTGGTGAAATTCCCTCTTCATCACAACAGTTAAAGTTGCAGGGGCCCTGCCTTCTTTTGTATATGGGCACTCTAGTATAGTGCCTGCACCTTTAACTGTTGTGATGAAGAGGGAATATCACCAGGAACTAACTGCATACAAATGATACTGGCTGAAATTCCCTTTTCTCTATAACTGTTAAAGTTACAATGAGCCCTGACCTGGATTTTATCTGGTCACCCTAGAAATGTTCATTCTGAATTTTCTGCCCTACTGAGTGGTGGTCTCTGGGATGTTCAGCTATATTGCATCCACCTTATCCCTCTCTCTCTGTCTCTTTGAATTTTAAAGGGGCACCAAAGACCATAGAGTCTTTGATTTGGTTTTTGCTCCAGTGAGATGAGTAGTATAAAAATTGTGTGTGGGGTGGTGGTGTCCAAGTAACTCCATTGTCATGGTCAGACCATTTCCTGGTCTGAGATTTGAACTCACAGAGTTTAAGAACAGAAGAAATAGAAAGGGAGGCGGAGTTACACTATATGTTAAAAATACTTATCCCTGCACAGAAATACAAGAGGATGAGCCTGGGAGCCCGATCAAGAGCATCTGGATTAAAATAAATGGGGAAAGGAATAAAAGGAGCATGGTAGTCGCAGTCTACTACCGACCACCCAATCAAGGAGAAGATGAGGACGAAACTTTTGAAAAGCAAATTGCCAATGTTTCAAGGAAATCTGATGTAGTAGTAATGGGGGACTTCAACTACCCTGATATCTGTTGGGAGACAAATTCTGCAAAAAGTGGTCCCTCCAAGAAATTCCTGACATGTGTGGCTGATAACTTTCTCCTACAGAAAGCAGAGGAAGGAACTAGAGGAAAGGCTATCCTTGACTTGATACTGACCAATAGGGAGAACTTAGTGGATAAAGTGGCAGTTATGGGAACTCTGGGGGAAAGTGACCACGTCATACTTGAGTTCTTGATTTTAAAGGAAGCAAAAGCTGAATGCAGCCATATGTGTACTCTGGATTTCAGGAAAGCTGATTTAAATAAACTCAGAACTATGATAAGTAAGGTCCCATGGCAAGTGACCCTAATGAGAAAAGGAGTCCAAGATGGGTGGGAGTTTTTGAAAAAGGAAATTTTAAAGGCACAATTACAAATAATCCCAACAAGGAAAAAAGATAGAAGACAACAGAAGAAACCAGTGGCTCCATAAAAAGCTTAGAGATTACCTGAAAATAAAAAAATGATACATAAAGGAAGTGGAAGGAAGGCCAGGCTACAAAAGAAGAGTACAGACAAGTAGTACAGAAGTGCCGGAATGGTACCAGGAAGGCTAAAGCCGAGAAGGAGCTGAAGCTAGCGAGGGATGCTAAAAGCAATAAAAAGGCTTTCTTCAGATACGTGAATAGTAAAAGACAGAGGAAAGAAATGGTGGTTCAACTGCTTAATGAGGATGGCAAACTGGTAACAGATGACAAAGAAAAGGCCGAAGTGCTCAATTCCTACTTTGGCTCAGTCTTCTCTCAAAAGCGGGTCTATGACCCCCCCCCCCCCCGGGAAAAAGTGAAGTACAAGCTGAAGGGGCAGGATTGCAGTTTGAGATTGATAAACAAATGGTCAAGGGTTACCTAATTTCTTTGAACGAGTTCAAATCTCCAGGGCCTGACAAACTGCATCCTAGAGTAATGAAGGAGCTGGCAGTAGAACTCTCATAACCGCTGTCTATTATCTTTGCAAAATAATGGAAGACTGGTGAAGTGCTGGATGACTGGAGGAGGGCTAATGTTGTCCAAAAAGGGCAAAAAGGAGGAACCTGGGAAGTATAGATCAGTCAGTCTGACATCCATCCCTGAGAAATTTTTGGAGCAAATTATAAAGAAGTCAACCTGTAAACACCTTGAAAACTATGCAGTGATGACTAGAAGCAAGCATGGATTTGTCAAGAACAAATCCTGTCAGACTAATCTGATCTCCTTTTTTGATTGGATGACCTCCCTTGTGGACTGTGGGAATGCTGTGGATATAGTATATCTTGACTTCAGCAAAGCTTTTGACAAAGTGCCCCAGGACATTCTGATTCACAAACTAGCTAAAAGTGGGCTAGATGGAACAACTATTAGGCGGAATCACAGCTGGCTACAGAATTGGACCCAAAGAATGTTTATCAACGGTACCTTTTCACACTGGGGGAAGGTAATGAGCGGGGTACCGCAGGGGTCAGTCCTAGGCCCAGTGCTCTTCAAAGTTTGTATTAATGATTTGGACGAGGAGTTGCTGGGAATGCTTATCAAATTTGCAGATGACACAAAATTGGGTGGGATCGCTAATACCCTGGAAGACAGAAACAAACTCCAAAGTGATCTTGATAGACTGGAGCGCTAGGCTGAAAACAACAGAATGAAATTTAGATGGGATAAATGCCAAGTTCTACACCAAGGAAAAAGAAACCAACTGCACAGTTACAAGATGGGGGATACTTGGCTCAGCAATACTAAAAGCAAGAAGAATCTTGGAATTGTTGCAGATCACAAGCTCAATATGAGCCAACAGTGTGATGTGGCTGCAGAAAAAGCAAATGCTATTTTGGGCTGCATTAATAGAAGTATAGCTTCCAAATCTCATGAGGTACTGGTTCCCCTCTATTCGGCACTGGTTATGCCTCATCTTGAGTATTGCATCCAGTTCTGGGCACCACACTTCAAGAAGGATGCAGACAAGCTGGAGCGTGTTCAGAGGAGGGCAACAAGGATGATCAGGGGTCTAGAAACAAAGCCCTATGAGGAGAGATTGAAGGAACTAGGCATGTTTAGCCTGAAGAAGAGAAGATTGAGGGGAGACATGATGGCACTCTTCAAGTACTTGAAAGGTTGTCACACAGAGGAGGGCCAGGATCTCTTCTCCATCAACCCAGAGTGCAGGACACGGAATAATGGGCTCAAGTTACAGGAAGCCAGATTCCGGCTGGACATCAGGAAAAACTTCCTGACTGTTAGAGCAATACGACAATGGAACCAATTACCTAGGGAGGTTGTGGGCTCTCCCACATTAGAGGCATTCAAGAGGCAACTGGACAACCATCTGTCAAGTATGCTTTAAGGTAGAGTCCTGAATTGAGCAGGGGGTTGGACTTGACGGCCTTATAGGTCCCTTCCAACTCTATGATTCTATGATTCTATGATACTTCCCTGCTGCAGGGGTGGGAGACACATTCGGATTGTCCGCCCAGGAGACTGATGGAATCCAATGGATTTCTGAACACTCTTGGAGATTTTTTTAGTGGAGACATCTGATGATCCAGCCGATGCAAAGGGCAATCAATTTGATTGCACTTGAGTACTCTCTCCAGCACTGTAGAGCCCACTCTAGTACACCACTCTTGGTATACTGGGGAATTGTGTGCCTAACTGTATCTATTGCATGGTAGCGCGGGCAAGAAAGAACGCTTATTTTGCCAGTTCCATTGCATCCTTGAGTAGCCATCCAGCAGAGCTGTCGCAGATAGTCTGGGGGCTTTTAATACCCTCCCCAGTGAATAGTCCCTTCAAGGACCCACGGTGATATTTTTGCATTGCCCTTGACAAAATCGCTTGTCTCTGTAGTTGACACTGTTGGTAGCACACTTCCAGTTGAGGTGTTTGATGCCACCATCTACCCAATTTTGTGGGATTAGTTTCAGTTTCTGCAGCCTGATGATTTTGGGCATGCCCTCTCAATCCTTGCCCCTCTTAGCTAATACAAGCTAACCGAGGGGGTATGACTGGGTAGGTCCAAGGAGTGGTAAATGCTTCTCTGTGGAAAAAAGTGGTTCCTGTTGTCCTTAAGGAGGCATTAGCGTGACCACTCATGAAGAAACCCATTCTGGACCCAATGCTATTTGACAACAACCACTCAATCGGAAAAACCCTTTCTTAGGGAAAGTACTTGAGAGGGCTTTGGTGTAGCAACTGCAGGCACTTTTGGAGGATAGTGATTATCTAGAGCCATTCCAGTCTGGGTTTTGACCTTGTTACGGGGCCGAATCAGCCTTAGTTGCCCTGATGTCCTTTATTGAGAGAGAAACATGGGGAGTGTAACCCTGTGAATTCTGCTTCATCTCTCATTGGGTTTTGATACCATTGACCATGGAATCCTCCAGGATCGACTCCAGTTTTACATTTCAAAGTATTTTAGGGAGAATCATTGGGAGACTATTCCTCAGCACCTTAGCAACTGAGCTATGGGGTTCAGCAGGGTACTATCTTATCCTCAATGTTGTTCAACATTTATATGAAGCTGTTGGGAGTGGACATTAGGGGATTTGGAACCAAATGCTATCAGTATGCTGATAACACACAGCTTTACCTCCCTAAGACATCTGAATCAGGTCCTGGATCAGTGCCTACACTCAGTAATGGGCTGGGTGAGGGCCAATAAGCTGAAGCTGAATCCTAGCAAGATGAGAATCCTGTGGGTAAGTGGCTTCCAGTTCCAGGAGTTAGGCTCATTGGATGGGGTTGCACTCCCTTTGAAAGGCCAGACTCATAGCTTGCGGGTACTCCTAGACCCATCACTGTTGCTGGAGACCCAAGTGGCCATGGCAGCTCAGAGTGCCTTTTACCGGCTTCGGCTGGTTCACCAGCTATGACCTCTCCTGCACATGGATAGCTTGGGCAAAATTGTAGAGACACTAGTAACCTCAGTACTGGATTACTGCACCGCACTCTATGTGGGGCTGTTCTTAAAGCTACTCTGGAAGCTAGAGCTAGAGCAGAATGCTGTCAGGAGCAGCCCCTTTTCAAAATGTAACTCTTTTGCTGAGGGAATTGCACTGGCTGCCTATTCACTACCAGGCCAGATTTAAGGCTTTGGTACTAGTGTATAAAGCCCTAAACAACTTGGGACCAAGATCCCTGAGAGAGTGCCTTCTCCCTTATCAATCTGCCTGGTCATTGAGGGATGACCTCAGAGTGCATGCTCCTGGTAGTTCCACATGGACCTATGGCCTGATCGGAGTCCACCCGGAGTAACTCATTGACCTTAAAGAACTTACTTCTGAGTAGACATGCATAGGATTGCACTGTAAATGCTTCTGTTTCTCCTTCTAGCAGCTTTGAGTATTTTATTTGCTGCTGTTACTATGGCTGTGTTTCAGAATACAGTATTTTCATGTTTTTGTGCCAAGGTAAGCCATCCTGATATCTGGTAGGATGAAAGATGAGATATAAATATTTGAATAAAATAAATAAATACATGAAATTTCTCTCTTGTTCTTTGAAAATATATTGCTACTGCAGGTAAAGCCCGAATTGCTGCTACACCATTATATTCCAATGCCTCCTGCTGTGATCATGAGTAAAAAACTGAGAGGTCCTCAAAGGGGAAAAAAGAGATCCAGGATCTTTTCCCAGACCATCTCTGTAGCACCTTCTTTTATTTTGTACCACTAGTTTTATTGGTTTTTAATGTTTTATCTATTTTATGGTCTTTGTATTTATATTTATTGTTGTACCCCGCCTCGATCCAGAGGGAGAGGCGGGTAAGAAATAAATAAATATTATTATTATTATTACTGGATTATTTTGTACTTGTGCCAGGGTATTGGTTGAGTGTTTAAAAGTAAGTGTTCTCTTGTGGTAAACCCCTCTGTAAAAAACAATCATACAATATTAAGTATTTAATAGCATCTAGTTTGCTTTCGTACCAAATAACTTATGTTTTCAATACTAGCCTAATAAACAACAAATGCAGCAATGTACAACCCCACTCACTAATGTCAAGACATGAAAAGTCTTATTTATGGCTTGTTATTAATGATGAACAGTGGCTTTCTCCACAAGCATCCTCAGTAAGCCCAAAGGACTACTTCATAAAATTTATAAAAGTATGGTAATACATACCACCAAAATGCTCCAGCGCGCTAATATGGAATGCCAGTTTATTTAATTACATAAATTAGAACAAGACATTATTTAAGACCTTCCATATATTAACTGACCCTGATTCATTCTCTGTCCTCTATGGCCAAGAAAGTTAGATGTAGAAAAGCAGTGGAAAAGCTGAGTCAAGATCTTTGCAAATGTTTAATAGACTGATGTCAGGAATCAGCACTTAAAAGTTGTACACTAAATTCCACAGCTGACTTCAAGAGACATGTATCTGAGCATTGCTGGATATGGCGTGCTGGGGTAGATGGACCTCTAGTCCATTCCAGCAGGGAACTTATTATGTTCTTATGCTAACACAAAGAAATAAGTGCTTAGGCTGGGTTGCGATCTGGAGAGAGTGCCACAATCCTTGATGTTTATGTGTGCAGAAAACAAGTAACATTGTCCCTTTTCATGGTGTCTTTTCATGATAACACTTCACAACAAGTAGACTTTTTAAATGTCTATTGTTACCAAGCAAGGAAAAATGATATTGCTCTAAAAATAGCAAAGCCACCAGAGATTAACTTTTACTGCCATCAGACCTGCTGAAAAGGAGAAAGTCATCCATGTGCTGTTAAGCAGCACTGTCAACATGCTGCATTTCTAAAATCAGCTTAATTCATTTTGCTATAAATGGAAACCATGCTTTCAGTGTATGTGGTGGGAGTTAGTTAAATACATGCTAAAACGTGCCAAACTGCTCTTTCTATAAAAGAGGGGAAAGAGTTTCATGAATCGAAAGCAGTGTTTCGGTTGAAAAAGTAAGCTCCCAGTAAGAAAACACTTCTTGTAATCACGTATCAAAAGTCTAATACCATTTATAAAAAACAGAACCTACGTTATGAGTCTGATTGTGTTTACAATTTGGAGCCCAAAGTCTGCCCTCCTATGGCTACTGTTTTATACAATGGTATTTATGAACTGCAACAGAGCTGACTTCTTATTCAGAGTTAGCTTCTGGATTTTGCATTTATCAAGTGAACGTTCGACAGAATATTTCTCTCCTTACTAACACCTAAGCAGAAGAAATATACACATATACAGTCCAACGTAAGAATCCATCATAACCTGACTAGTTTCTGTTATGAGCAACAAAAGGATACTTCAGAAAGACCATAGAGTAGAAAGGGAACTCAAATGTCATCTAGTCGACCCCCCGGGCAATGCAGGAAATCCTCTGTTAAAAAACTTCTAATAAATGAGAGCCAACCACCATAGTATTTGCCACTGCTGAATAGCTTGTACCGTCAGGAAGTTCCTCCCAATGTTTAGTCAAAATCACCTTCCTTGTAAGTTGAAATCCACGCTAGGTGGTGGGATCTTTTTTGGGGGGGCACCTTATTTAGCTGCTGCAGTTTAACTTCCCTCAGGACATATGGCCAATGGCATTCTTGCTTGCCAAGTTCAAAGATCTTTCTCACTTTCTCACCCTGGGTTTGTTGGCGGCTAGATGCCTCCCATCTTTCTTTTTCCCTGGAATGGTTTATGATTGTGCCTCTAATATCTTGCTTCTAACTTACTTCTTCTCAACCATTTCTACCTATGGGATTGCACCCAGTATTTGTTTAAGCTTGTACACAAAAAGGAAGTTGTGTAAGTTGTGCTAATACTGTTGTTGAACTAAATAGATGAGCAACGCAAGAAAAATAGTATCATCCTTTAAACAACATGTGACAGTACTGGGGAAAGGTACATATTGAAAGACAATAAAAAGGGGAAGAAGTACTGAACACCTTCGATACAGAAAAGGCTACCAAGGCAATGGGTTGGCTCCAGAAGTGTCCTGCTGCATGCAGAAGGCATATTCAACATATCCAAGACATTTAACGAAAGAGCTGCTTTGCACTATGTGCTAGAATTCTGATAAAGGGAAATGAAATTAAATCCAAAGATGCTCTTGCCCGCTTACAAAAGATTAAGCACCTCTAGGGAATCTTGCCCTCTGGTTCAAGCAAATGTAGAATTGCACTGATGGCTATTACTCTTGCATTCATTGGTCTTTGGATCCAACCCTATGATTCTGACTTTAAAAGAATGGCTGCTGGTGATGTCCATATTTTTTACTATCCATCAACCATTATTTTAAAGTCAGTTTCAAAGAACAGTAAGCAAAAAGAAATTAACTACTAGCAAAGTTTCAATAATTTGGAACTCTAATATAACAACATAAATGCTTAATTTTTTTTTATTTTAACTAGTACTCAATGAACAGTTAAAATATACCCACAGAATATTAAAAGCCATGGTTTCATCACCCCCACAATCATTGTTGTCCTTTGAAACTCAAATGCTGGGGCAATAGGCTACAATATGAATAGACTGCAAAAGGCTTGAGAGGAAAGAAAAATAAAAGCTACATGTTCTTGCCAAGTCCTCTTGACAACTGAGTCTCTGAAACTGAAAGTGAATGGTAGGACCTACAGCTTTCTCTTTGAGAAGATACCTGCATGGTTGGAATCATGGTACAATGCTAGATGGTTGGAATAATATTCACATTTGCATCATGTGAGTCCTATTGGAAGGGAGATTTAGGCCCTTTCCACACCAGGCGTTTTGCCTGGGATAGCCACTGGGTGTAGAAGGAGGGAGGGAGGGCAATCCCGGAAGTACCTAATACACACCATCGAAGCACAGGGATCAGCCAGGGGCCATCCCAGGCGAACAGCCTGGTGTAGAAACAGCCCTTAGTGTTCTTTCCTCCTATTTAAATTTATCCAATGTTTTGTCCGGAAAAACTGGATATGTGTGCCTGAAAATGTTGTTTCTCAAGAAATAGAAAGGCAAATTATAGAAACAAAATTACCCTCTAAAACCAGCCACTAAAGGCTAATAAAAACATGCATTTTTAGTTTACATAACAGGATTCAATGGTTATAACTTCTGAAATCCTGGGAGACAAAGCTTGCAGCATTGCTCTTTGCAAGATACTTTCAAAGGTTACGATGTTAGCTGTCAACATTCTGTTATACATCCCATTACTGCTGGGGGAGGGGAGGCCCGGTTACTCTAATTTTCCTTCTCTACAGCCAGACTCCTTCTAAACAATTTCCTGCGCCCGTTTTACGCTAGAGACTAAATTGTTGCTAATGCAGGAATTCAGTTAACTGCAACCGATAGACAAATACCTTTACTTATCACTAATGGATTACAACACTTGACTGCAAAAGCCATTTAAACCTTAAACAAAAGCACATTCTGCCTTGTATGCTTACATCCACGAAGTCATACAGCTGCTGTTACAGCACATTTTTATTATGCCTGTGAGAGAGAAAAAAAACTGCATTAACAATTCAGGAGTGCAACTTTATTTTGTTGTATGCTTGTTAGTTTAAAATTAACAGTATATGGTTTTTGCGAGTCCTAAAATGCAATCCAGCAAAAAGAAAGATTTGCACTGCAGGTGTGGCAAGAAAAATGTGCTACCTGGCCTGGTATGTAAAAGCAAATGTGGACATACAATGATCACACATATAGTGTTTACATTAGTAGCATACAGATTATCCTGTTGTGACTACAATTGCACTTTGCAAAGTTCTGGCAAACAACGACTGTGACACCCAATACTAAACATTTGCCTTGGCATAATGCTATTGCAATGTTAGTACAAAATCACAGCTTGTGGCGCTGCACTGCAGACATGCTGAAATTAGGGATGGCAGAGAAATCTGTTTGGGGGGTGGAGTTTGACAGGTTTTTCTAGGCTCAAACCCTTGAATTCATTTCAGTTACTGCTGCGGCGCCCAACTCAATCTGCAACAAGTCAGTCCAGTTTTGGATTTTCTAGGAAATGTTTACATTTTTGAAGATTCTGCAATTTGCGCAAATTATGGGTGGATTTAAGCAAATTGTAGCCCAATTTGCACAGATTTGGCTGTAATTTTCTCAAATCCAGCCATAATTGAGGAAATTGCTCAGAAAGTAGAACAAATTGCAGAACCTTCAAAAAATGAGCCAGAAAGTTCCCAGAGTTTGGGGAGCAGCCTGCCGCTTGGCTCGCAGACACAAAGCAAGTTGTACATGCCTTAGAACTCTGCTGAGCCAAACAAGAACTGGGTTTCCCGGTGACAGACATCCCTATTTGAGATTATGCTAAGCATTTATATGCTGTTGAAGAAAGTCATGTGACGTTAAGCTTGTTAGCTTCCAAAGACAACCCAATCTATCCCTAACACAGGCCACCTTCGGAGATCACTTTGCAGGCCTGCACTCAAGTGACATCTGAAGCCAAATATGACATCTGAAGCCAAGAGGTTATTTTATTTCTTTGCCTACCTACATCTGGTTTGCTTCCCCATTTTTAAAGCTTCTAACTTCTCCTTATACCATAATAAGTTTATAAGCTTTTTTGCCCATTTTTACCCGTTTTTTCCTCTTCATATGTAGGGAGATCACTGAAATCCTACAAAAATAAAGTCTGACAGAACAGAACCCTTACCTGATCCAATACACTGCAAAGTATTTTCTTTAAGAAAATAATGTTTTTAATAAAACATCAAGAAGACTGAGGATAATAATGGAATAATGCAGGATCCCCTCTTGTGCATCAGGCAGTAAATGCCTCAATCCAAAACCTGCAGGAGCTGATCTGGCATTGTGCTTCCAAATTTCCCACTCGCTTTATTTGGAACTGTGTGAGTGTTTGTAAAGAATGCCCGAGCAAGCCAATAATAAGCAAACAATATAGTCTGTGCTTTTTTATTGCCCATTTTTCTCACACCACTCGTACACTTCAAGCACTGAAAAATTCAGTGTGAATCATTTGATATGGCAACATGTGGTGTAGGCTTGGAATCTGCTGGCAACCCATCAATTCCCACTTTTGGCATCGCCCTTTACTGATCTTTCTTCTCAAAATCATAATTGCCCAAAAGTGGCATTTGCAGTATAATTTATTGAGTTTACACTGCTTTTGATAACCCAACACGAAGCAGTTTGGTAATAAAAAGACAACATGGATGCTAATATAACAACACTATTAAAACTATTTAAATGAATAAACATTTATTACTTAGTATTTATAATGATGAATTAATAAACAACTATTTAACTTAATACATTTAAGCTATTATTCTATATTAAAGTATAATGTATGCAATTATATGGCATGTGCCACTTTTTGTTGTGTTTGCCTATCGTATGATCCAAGCCATTAAAAAAATATATTCAATCTCATTAACATGCACAGCTTAACCACTGTTGGCTAATTTCCCTGTGGGGTTTAGCAGAGTGCGTTGGCTGCCATTTTGAATTTGCAAAATGTATGCCTAGAAAAAACATCACTGTCAGTTTCCAAATGAAGCATTCCAAATACTCCACCTCAACAACTACAGTACTAAGGCTGTGGGAATCAACAAAACAAGTTTTTCAGCCATGGGGGATACTTATCTCAGCAATTCTGGGGTATGATTATAGCAGCTAAGCAGTAGGAGAAGAACTTGAGGGCAGTCTCCAATGGTACTCCTTCACAGAGTGGACCCATTGAAGTAAATGGGCTAGTTTACATAGGACTAGCGCAGGATACTGCCCTGTATGTGTCAACTCCTAGGAAAACTGTACTAGGGAAACATCCCACCCCCTTTCTCTGGCAGAGAACTATTGCCGAAGGATGAGAGTAGGGAGATCTTAGGCTGCATCCCCTAGTTGCATCTGCAGTTCACACACTGTTATGCTTGCTTAACAAACTACTTTATCTCTACCTATTTGGCTTTATTGATCCATTTTTCCTTTTGTGACAGACGTATGGAGGCGTAAAAGTTAACAAATGGTTAGGTATATTTAGCATGCTTATGTGCCATTCACCAAATCCTGTGAAATGAATGGCTTTCTCCATCATTGTGCTCAGCTGTTCTAACTGTCATCAAGGGAAATAGTTAAGAGTTCCCATAATTCAAACCCCTGCTATTTATACTGTGATGTCCAGATGGGACGTCTAGTTCTAACAGGTGTTTAGTAAGAAAGCTAAGGCTATAGGTCAGATGCTGGAGTTTACTACAGCTGCAAAATCAAATAACCTATTTGCTCTCTGACCCCTTTATGGCCCATGAAAACAGACATACGAAAATGCAAAACACAAGTAACAAGATGAATCTTGGAACTATCAGAGTCATACACATCCATCATTTCAGATTCGATTACTTGCCTGGCGTATTATCAAACTACAAGTGATGGCCAGGCAGCTTACTGTGTTGTGCAAACCTGGTATTGTGGATTGTTTTGGGGGGGGGGGGGGTAGACAACCTCCAAATAGCCCATAGCTTATTTAAGGGTTTTTTGAGGATTGTGTACCCTCTCAAATAACCTAAAGCATTGGGTTTGCATGACACAATAAACCAGAGTAGGCCAATGCGCCTGCAGGCCCCATGCATAAACAGCGTTCAGCAAAACACGACAGCCCCTGCAGCTAAATTAAGCCATGGTGGGCTGTCATGTCATGTGAACTGGGTCAGTGTGTTAGAGAAGGAGGCAACACATGGGCACGAGACTCCTTCAAGGCTTGTTTACATGGGGCCAAACCATTGTTTGGTATTAAGTCTGAACCAGCCCACTGAAACAAGACTGGTCAAAGCTTCTTCTTTTTAAACCTCTTTGTAGCATCAAGCCTTCCCTATTTCCCCAAAGTAAAATGCTTTATTATGGTTCTTATAGGCGACCCAAATATAATTTCAAATAAAATAAATAAAATATTTTTACAAATATTATTAATTATCCCTTTTATTCTACCAATGTATTAGCAAACATGAAAAAAATCAAGGCTTTTGGAGATCACATGATCCTTTATCAGACTATGATGGAATGGTTGGAGAGATGTTCCAACATCCTGAAAAGGAGAAAAAAAAAGTTGTGGTGGGCCAGGAAGCTGAATGAATCGTGAGAAGGCTTGACCTTTTCCATCTCTTTTTTGTGTTATTTAGACCACTGACAGGCTGATAAGTGCCATACCTACACCAGCATGTAGCAAAACCTTGGATCTAGCTTTACCTCTACAGATTTCTAAACATCCAGTCTTGGCTGAAACTATCCAGCACCCCTCCTTGTAAATGCAGCCTTAGAACTAAGCGCTCCAAAGTTAGGATTTAATATAATTGGATGATAGTTTACAGCTTAAGACCAAAGGCAACTCCTGATGTGCAAATAACTAAAAGCTACAATATCTCTTTCATACCATCTCCAGAAAATCCAAACTTCAATGTCAATAGAGGACATATATCTTTAAAGTCTTAATAACTTAGCCTTCATTGTAAATCCCCCTAGTTGATGCATTTCCCTTCCTATTGGGAAAAAAAATCCTATTTTGGACTTCTTATCAGAAAGGACCAGTTTTGAAATCCTTCCGGTATAAGAGGCTTTAGGGATGGTTCTGCTGAAAGTATATTTCCCCCCTTTTAGAAGTCGCTGCCATTTATTACGAAACTTGTCCTGAGCTGTCAAGCATACCTTTTCAATCAAAGCAACAGCTGCCAGACTGATATAGCATTGCCCCAGATCAAGAATGCTTGAATGGTTACATGCCCTGGTTTGTCTCAAAAGAGGACTCAGGTCTTGCTATCAAAACATCATAGAAAGCAATAGAAATGAAGGGACACAACATTAATCAAACCTAATGCAATGAAGTGGAGCGATGAAGCAATGCTTTGGAAAAATTTGGTTGCGTATACTCCTGGGAAGGGACAGGATGGATTAAAAAACATGTTATTTCTGAAATATCTGCACACCTTACCATCATTGGGCCGATAAAGACATGATGCTGGTTCCGTTTTAACCAGTGATATAGAATGGAAATTTTTCCAGTGCTTCATTTTTCTGTTGACATTTTTTCTGTGTCATAAATTCATTCGTAAAAATTGCAAATACAATATTAGGCAAGCTTGGCAGTTTCAAACTTGCAATTAATGTTTTTCAGGTGATTTTATTTATTTATTTATTTATTTCATTTCTAACCCGCCTCTCCATCTAGATCGAGGCAGGGAACAACACTAAATATAAATATAAAAACAATAAAATAAATAAACCATTAAAACAGATAAAAACAAATACATTATTAAAAACATCTTAAAATTAAACTGGATAGGCCTGCCAGAAGAGAGCAAATATACTTAATACTTGTAATTAAAGTTTAGCAGGTGATAATCCCTAGCAAGTATGTGAGATAATACATATAAATAATTGAAATACGTATGCAATTGAAATACATATATGTTCCAGAGCGAAATGGAACTAAGAAAGAGTGACAGCAAAATTGAAAGTGTCCCAACATTTGTGGGAGACAGCTGAACACTATGAGTTGATACAATTAATTAGTGTGGCAAAAGTTTTCAGTACCTTTGTTTTGTTTTTCTTTTAAATGTTTTACATATATAAAAATATATACATAATACAACATTTAAATCACACTATTAAGTGAGATTTAATCCCCCCATATATTTCAAATATGTCAAATATTGTGGTGTATTGGCACAAACAAGCAGTACTTATTTTAGTTTTGTTTACTAAATAAAAATAAAATAGAATTTGCTAAATCAGATCTCTCTAGGGCAGGGATGGCAACTTACAGTCCTCCAGATGTTCTGGCCTATGGCTCCCATCAGCTCTAGTCAGAATAGCCTATGGTGAGGGGTGGGCTGCAATCCTATATCTACTGAACTAAATGGGATTTAGTTCTACTGAACTAAATGGGATTTTGTTCTGAGTGGATATGCATAGGTTTCTACCGTTACAGAAAGAAAACATTCTAAGTGCACAATGTGAAGTAACAGACCTTTTGTTAACAGCAATAAATTTCAACTGGTTCCATAATGGAAATGGTATTTATATCGTGTTACTGGAGCTGGCAACCTTTTAAAAAACATCGAGTTTAAAAGATGCTGAGGGAAGTTCTACAGTTTTGGAATATATTGTCTGTTATACTGTGATGTTTTGCTGTTTTATGCCAGTTCTATGTGTAAGTATATGTAATGTTTTTAAGAATGTTTTTTCTCTTCAGAACAGTTATATATTGTCACTGCCACATACTTGAGGAGCCCTTTGCTTTCCAATCAGATTTCACTAAATATCTTTAAAAACTCTGCTTTCCTTCCAATATTGGAAATATGTACATAGTTTACTCAAGATCCAAAGAACTGGGAAACTACTTCCAGGTTAGGGTGGGACGAATATGTCAATTTCAGTTCTTCTTAGGTTCTCATTTTTCCAATCTTAAATTCAATTTGTCCTGAATTTTGAGAATTTGTTTAAAGCTTGCAGAAAACCCATATGTGTTTGTGTATGCATTTCTCTGAATACATACATTTTGTACCCAATTTTGTCTAATATACATTTTTGCAAGTAATTTTCCTAATATAATGCATTCTTCAACATTATTTTCATTTTGATGTGTGTTTTTTAATTGGAGAATTCCATTGCAAAATTCAAAGAAATGAGTTTTGCACTTTTGGTTCAAAAGTGCAAAATTAGGTAAATTCAGATTAAATTCAGATTCAAATTTTCCCCCTGTCCCTAATTCTAGGTGCACAAGGGGACTCTTTGCACTTATTTTTCACCCCCAAGCTGTATAGCAAACAGCTAAATTTTCTCCATGCCTACACCGAAGTTGCACTGATGTCAGCAGGGTTTCTTTATGTTAGTGGATACAGGATTGCAGCCCAAAAGAGTTTGCAGTATACTACTCCAGTCAGTGGTTCAAAACAAACAAATTAAATATTATACTGGCTTGGTGCATACACCTCAGCCACTCTTTACATGGATCAGTGTTGGTTGTTTTTGTTATTTTAATTTGATTATTGGGATTTTAAAATGTTAAACTCTATTGTATAGTTATGAGAGGTTTTTTTGTAAGATGGTTTGAGATCTCTGTGAATTAGTAGTGCTGGATAATTAATAAATAATATTTTTTTCATATCTGCTTGATTATTTACTAGTAGTTTGACTGTGATGATCTCCTGATCCCAGTGCAAATTTCACCTGTGCCAAACCCAGGTAAACAAGCAGGAGTTGTCCATAGGCATATGTTCTTGTGTAACCATGATAAATGTAGAACCATAACTATGGAGAACTCCAGTTAAAGGTGAGTTGATTACCAGCTTTTAACTACGAATGTAAGGTTCCCATTTAACTTACAGTATGGGGGGGGGAGGGGAGGGCAGTGGAAGGTTAGCATTTCCTTTAAAGTGCTTGTGGAAACAAGCCCCCTGCTGACAATAAACAAATGCCATAGGAACATCCTTCCTTCTTCCTCTCCTTCTCTCCTCACCCTCCTGTTTGAATAAATATTCAAGTGATCCTGTAGTATTACATAAAAATTGTGGCGACATTCTGGTTTCACACCAAACTATGATTTGACTAACCAGAATTTAAATCACAAACCTTGTTTGAGGTTCCAGATGTACAACAAGCAAATAATACTAAAGAGTAGCTTGTTTGCTTTCATTTTCCATCCTGTCATCATGTGGTTTCATAAATTCACTTGTCTCCACATCGTACAACTTTCTGGAAGTGGAATGAAGGCAATAACTACGGTTTGTCAATTCAGGCATCGCACCAACCAATGGTAAGAGTTGCTTAACCAAGATTTGATGTGTTATTTGAATTGAGCCTGTCATATTTTGCCTCATATCGGAGGCACACACATGTGTACTTCCGGAATAAGGTGACACACACATCCTCTAGCCATGAGTGGTATGGTAGAAGTGTAAACCAAAATGGAAAGAGCAAAGCCTATGTATCCTACTGCCACAGTTGTCAGATATAGGAAGCCAATTGCAGAGCTGTCAGATGTCCGACACTTCCCACATAAGCAAACGAGAAATTCCATTGGCTACTGCATGTCACTACAGTCTTTGCTATGCACACATTGTCCTAATTCTCTTCTCTTCATGCCTAACAGTTTAGATCTTGCTTTTCTAAAAAGGAATACTAATTTTAAATGTAAACATTGGCAAGCTCTAGACACTACGAGCATTTCCCCCTGCACTTACCAACATTGCACTTGCAAGAAGTACATTCTTAGCAATGTTTAGAATCTTGCAGTGATAACCTTGGAAATAACTATCCACACAAAATCATGAATAGGACATAAATGGGCCCCTGCCCCCCTGCTGTGTGCAATTAGAATCTTAAGAATCCCCATTTTTTGCTAAAGAAATTAACCAAACAAGCTTTTCATTCCACCTAGTTAGAAAGATTACTTTTTAAAAACACAATGGGGGGAAAATCAAGTACTTGAACAAAACCTCAAGGAAAGACTATGCTGCAATGAGCACAATTTATAGATTAATGTATCAAAACCTGGGGCTTCCTTAACTTATACTATACTGCAGTTTCTTGAATTACATTTTTATTGAAACTTTTTGTATTATTTAACTTATTGTGAGAATTACCGTATTTCTTCGAATCAAAACAACATCGATTGTAAGATGCACCTTAATTTTAGTACCACCAACAGAAAAAAAGCTTTGATTCTAAGGGGAACCCCCCCCCGCTAAAATAATGCATTCTGATTGCAGGTGGGGGCACGGAAGAAAGGGCACAGCACTTCAACGGTTGCAACTGAGCATGCTCAGGTGCCACGGAGCATGCTCGGTAGCGTTCGATGTTAAAAACTTGATGGGTAGCAGAGAAGAGGGTTCCAGCTAGGCCGGTTTGATTCTCGCAGAGTGGGTGCCGGGGTTTCTGTACACCATGGGGAAGAGGGATAACCAGGGGGGGAGGTGTGTGAATAAACCAGGCCACTCTCGTGGAGGCCTGCTTGGGGCTGCAAGCCTTTTGAGACAGGGCCATAGCTGCTCCTACTGAACAGAGTGGGGATGGTGGACCTGGGAATGAAGGACAGGACTGGGTTGGGAGGTGTTGCGGTGGTTAAACAATCATGTTTTTATTTGGGGGGGGGGTCTGGGTATATGAGGATAAACTATGTCTGTCTGACACACTGCAGACCTTTCCTCCCCCTCAACTGGTGAAACAAGGTGTGGTGCCTTGTGCAAAGAGCAGAAAAATTCAAAAACTGTGATTCTAAGATGCCATTGATTCTAAGACGCACCCTGTTTTTAGAGACGTTTATATGGGGGGAAAGTGTGTCTTAGAATCAAAGAAATATGGTATGTCTTGACAATACATTGACTGATTGACGGGGAAAATAGGTCTTTTGGTTACCGACCTGTTTGCTTTTGTTCACTGCTACTCTGCAGTTGTTTGTGTCTTTTCCCCCTTGCCTCAAATAGCCTCAAATGTGATTCCAGCCAGTTAGAAATCTTGTAGCACAGGGTTGCAAAATCTCTTTCAGCTCGAGGGCCAAATTCCATTTCAGAGAAGCTCTGGGGAGCCACATTCCTGTAGTGGCTGCGGCTGAAAGCAAAAAGGGTGTGGCCAAAGATAAAAGAGTTGGGCCAAAAATACAAAAAATAGCCACACATTTTAACTCAAATCTCTTACTGCTTTGAAGAGCTTTTTTAACTTAAAGCTCATACTGAACATCAGAAGAGGAATTTCAAACTTTCAGAATGGGGAAAAAACTGCACAAAAGCTGCAAACCACCAAAATGATCAACAATTGGGGGGAAGAGGGTAGGGCCAGGGGAAGAAGTTGTGACCATCTGAGGGGCCCTGGAGGGCTGAACTAGGACCTCAGTTTCTCCAGATTTGGCCAATGAGCCTGAGGTTCTGTACCTCTGATATAGCAGTTGAGCTCCCACCCATCCATTCAGAGTGAGGGCTGCTTTCTGCTCTCAAGCTGTATTGGCACTGAGACATTGCCACATATCCATTTTCCTCATTTTGTATGGATGTTGGGAAGGAAAGAGTGTGGCCATAAATGGGGTAAATACCTTGGTCCTATTTGCTGTCCCAAGAATTGACAAAGGAGGGCACAGCCCACAAGCTGGACTATTATATCAGGGTGTTTCCCCTCTCCACCCCATGTATTGTCCACAGTTGTAATACAATAATGAATCTTAAGATTAGAGGGATCATATCTGGTTACATGGCTAAAATGGCAAGAGACAATATGATACACAGTTGTGGGAGTGGAGGTTAATGGAAATATTATCTGCAAGTGGTTATTACATAAGCCACTATGTGTCCCACTTTCCGGAGTTCCCACCTAACTAAATTAAACATATTTTGTGCAGCTGAAAGGGAAATGTTGGAAAGATTGCAAGTTTTATGAACTGTATATTGATTCCTACCACCTGTTGCAAGGAATTGCAAATAAGCTCAATAGTCTTTCCACAGATGCCAGTAAAGGGGTTCCTGGAAAGGTATTTCAGATAATAACACTCCCAGCTTCACCTGGAAATAGCTGAGCTTCCTATCAAGGGCTACACTTCTAAATATGCAGACAGTCCAGTTCTGTGACAAATCCTCCTCTATTCTTTATGATGCAAACATACACATTTGTGGCAGTAAAAGAATCTGAAAATGAGATAGATGGAGCTGGTATTGTGTGCTAAAGTGATCAGGACTGTAAAGACTTTGAAAAGCACCTGTTAAAATCAATTATCACTTCACTTTTGTTCCACTCAATTCTGCAGCTCTTACAACTGGGAGAGGTTGTCCAGTTAGATATAGCAGACAAAAGATAACATAAACCATGGGTGCTTCTGTCTTGTAGGATGAGAACAGTTGCTGACAAACTGTATATTGTTCTTCAATTCATTCTTTTTTTTTTCATTCATTTATTATACTTCTATACCACCACATAGCCTAAGCTCTCTGGACATGTATGGTAGAGTGGGTTCACATAAGCAAAGCCCTGATAAATTAGACCAAATGTTTGTCTAGTCCAGTGTCTTGTTTCTTGTAGTGGCCAACCAAATGCCTCTGTGAAGCCCACAAGCATGGCATGAATGTAATAGACCTCTGCTGCTGATGTACCCCAGTGACTGGTATTCAGGGGCATGATGGGTAGAATCCATCAGTTGCTGCACTGACCAACTAATGAATCCTTGACTTATGTGGTTGTTGTTTATCCAACGTAAATATTGCTCCCATGCTGATAATGCAACAGAATGAATGCAAGAATCCTCTGCAAACAAAATGTACCACATCCATTTTGTACATAAAATTTCACTTGTGTAAAGAATAGACCTTCAGCTACCAATATAATGACGGCTAATGAAGTAGGTAAAGGAATTAGCTACATCATTCAAGGTCTTGTTTTAATATCATGGAAAATGTTAACAGTACTGTCTGCAAGCTTTGTATACTGCTTTTCCTCTTTCAGCTTCAATTTTAATAGTTTCAGAAAATCTCCTCCGCCTGACACTTCAGCCAAACTTTAAAAACCCTGGCATGCTCAGAGTAGGTGGTCTGAAACCTTAAGCCATCAACTATTTGCTTTATGCTTTCTTTTCTAATGCCAGTGTTTGTGCTCTTTTCACTGACAGGGGTAAGGCATCCTCTCTGTCTAGCATTGTAAATTATAAAAGAAAACAAAAAAGCAAGCCCATTTGCCGTTTTAAGGGATACACTTCAATGCCTTTAATGGTTAAATCTGCACATGGCAATATATTGTAGGGCAAGGCCTATGAATTGACAGATACAAACAGTTGCCAAGAAACATAACATTCAAAACCAAGGCTATGCTCCAAGCTCTTGCTTTACCATTGACCTTGGCTCTATACACTGCCTACTTTGTTCACCTAACCCGAAGAAAATGTTTAACCATGGGTCTTACCCATTAACTACCCAGGAATTAAGAAGACAAACTTCGTTACATTAACTGGATTACCCAAGAACCCATTTACACTTTTCAGAGAGAAAACGGATTTTGGAAAAAATAAAGAATACACCCACAATGTCAAAGCTATAGATCTCCACGAAGAACTCTAAAAGGGAGATCAGAAAAGGTCAGCATCTCCCCGTTTCCAATAACTGTTGCAAACTATGGGCATTTATATGGCCTTAAATCAATAGCATCAATAAAACAAAGACAGAGACCATTGTAAAAGCAAAGCCTTTATAATTAAGGGGAACAAAATTATATTCTGCTCCTTAAGGTGTAAATAAAGTACGTGAACTGATAAACATCTTTAAGAAATCTTCTTTCTCCTACAGTAGACAAAGCAAATGTTTGTGAGAGTAGTCAAGTAGAGGCAAACTGCGAATGTTAAAAACCAGAAAACCAAACAAATAAACAAACAAAGAATCCAAATTAGAGAGCAACTAGCTTTCATGAAGCACAGTTCAGAGGACATTCCTCCTATGCAAGTTCTATTGAAGTGAATCGCAGTAGCATAAGTCGCAACTCCAAAGCATTTTGAGCAGGGCACGACCAGAGTGGCTTATGTCTGGGCTCTCCTTTGGTCAAGAAATATTTTAGTTAAATACTCCATTATCATCAGCTAATCAATCCAAAGATGAATGAAAGTATAACTAGTTATATTGATGCAATTTTTTTAAAAAATAGAGTGAAGATACAGGCATTCTGTCTAAGGTTAATAGTTGTGCTACGGTCACAAGCACCAATTAGCTGGAATCGTGCCCATAATATCAATGTCAGGCTTGTTACAAGTAGCTCCCCTGCCTATATGTACTAGGGTTAGGCTATCACCATCATGTTTGCCCTGAATGGCATTATGTTTTTTTGAGAATTCCAACCAGATGCACAAAAAAGCTCCATGCCTTCTCTCCCCTTGTTCCAATGGCCCAAAGACATACTTTGGGGCATTTGGTAGCAAATGTAGGGATGGAGGAGGAATTCATTTTCACCTTTGAGTATGAACTGACCTAATTCCACCTTCCTGAACTAATACTTAAACTGGTACACAATTGTCCTTCAGAATTCACACTCAAATTTTGCAACGTAGTTCTCCAACCAAATAATGAGTACACAATTTAGGGGGGAAAGCATGCGTTAGGAAAAAGAGCACACCAGTGGGAATGTATTAGGGAAATGTGCTTGCAAAAATGCATATATTACAGGAAAATGCATACAAAAACACGTATGAATTTATGTGTGTGAAAACATGCACAAAATGTGTACAAATTTTCATGCAGACTTTTAAAAAAACATTCACAATCTGATGCAGAACCAGGACATAATGAATCTGTGCTTGAGAAAATGCAAACATTAGAGAAAGCCAACAGAGACCTGTCGATTCCTAGGAAAGCACTTCCAGTCCCACAAGTATCTTTTTTCTGCAGGAGATTGGGATTACAAATCCTAGAATGCCTAGCAGGAACCTGGTGTTCCAGGCATACTTTCTGCCAGAGATTTTGGGACAGTTCCAGTCACTAGCAGAAAAAGATATTCTGGCAGAGAGTGGGATGGCCCAAAGCTGCCTTTGCCATTTCCCCCTGCTCAAAGCTAACATTTTAGGACCTTGGTCAAGGAAAGATGGCATAGGAGCGCTTCAACCAGAATCCAATTGCCACAGACTGTGTCCACCTCCATTTTGAGTAGCGTGCCCAATTCACAACTGCTTTTACTTATTATTTATTTCTGTGGTGTATAACCTACTTCTCAATTTAAAAAGTTCATCCAAGTGAAAAATAATTTTATAAATTCTGGGTTTTTTTCTCTTTTTTCAAAAAAAATATTCAGAACATCAGCTCCCACCTCTTGAGAGCGTAAGGGCTAGAATTTTAAAAACAACTGGAATCCTGTGGATCAAGGCTAGGCTTGTTCATTTACATTATGCAGGGATTAAAAAACTACTTCTAGAGGAATGGGTCAACAATGCAGTACCAAAGGAGTTATTTCCTCCAAAGGCAAGTGATAGTAGCTTGAAAAGCTATGTTATTCTCATATTTAAAACAAAGCACCGAGATACTTGACTTTTCTGAGGCCACAGTAAATACCAAGCTCAGCTGGCATGTGACAGACACAAACTTTTTTTGGTTTTTTACATAATGAAATCAACATGACTTTCCAGTGAATTCTGACATATGTTGAAATGTCCTTGCAAAAGCTGCAAAGTACATGTGCCAATAGCATTCTGCTTTGTCTGACTTCCCTAGGATTTTGTAGGAAATGGTGTCTTGTGTGGAGCATACTGGAACATTGACAAGACATGCCAATATCACCGAAATTGCCTCACATCCGTGCCCGGCCAGGCCTGGGCGCGGGGGGGGGGGCATTTGCGGGTGCAGGCGAGGAGGCGAGACGTGGGTGTAGCCTATTGGCTACCTTGGATGGCGCCACTGGTGGGGAGGGGGTCTGCAGCTATAAAAGCAAGCTGCAGGCCCTGCATCTCCCTCTTGGGAACGCTGCTTCTTCTGGCTGCCCTGAGTCACGGAGCAGCACAATAACTAGGCCTATTGGCCTCAGGTTTGGGTGGACCGGCTGGTTCGCCTCTGTCAGGGAAGGAGCCAAGGAACGGGCTTACCTCCAGGAGGCAGGGGTGGAGTGAGGGAAGAGGCCTTTTCGGCAGCAGGGACTTCTTGGCGGCGGGAGGGGCGGCTGCTCTCTCTTGGCCGCGGGACAGTGCGAGGAAGACCGGGCGGCCGGGCGACATCAACGGCAGCGGAAGGGCTTTTGCCCGGTGAGTTTGCTCGGCTTCTGAGCTCTGTGGCGCCAGTGGCGGGGAGGGCCTCGCCCGGATCAGGAAGGAGGGCCTCATGTAGGGCACGTAGCTGCCCGAGGTGGCCACCGATCGCGGCTGGGAAGCCTGGGGTTGGCAGAGAAGGCAGGGGGTGGACCTATTATCGCCTGACTCTGCAGTGCCTGACGCTAGGGCCTGCGAGGCGCGGTGCGTGCCGGTGCCTCTGTGCGCGCCTGGGCTCGGGCGCGGGGCGCCCCCCTTTTTTTTCACGGCTTGAAGGAAACTGGGAGCAGGTCTTGGTTTGGGCTTGCAGGGGTGCGCCTTGCGCGTGGCGCGCCTGCATTTAGGGAGGAGGTGTGTCATTCTGGCTGGGGTTATCCCGTGGAAGGAGTACTTCCGCCAGGTCTCCTCGGAGGGAAGCGGATAGTGCGTGCTTGTGCTGTCAGTTAAGGCCAATTGTAGCGGGGCACGTGAGTGCCGAGGTAGACTGGGCCCCTGTTCTGTCAGTTAAGGCCAATTGGCAGATAGGAGATCAGAAGTACTGCCATATGGAGGGCGAGTCATTATATAATCCAAGAAAGGTGTGGGTGGAGCGAAAGGCAAAGGGAAAGCCCCACGCCCGGCACGTAAATGCGCAAGGCAAAGACATGAGTCCTCCTCCGATGAGGAATTAGACCCTCACCTCACCACATTGTTGGCTAGAATGCAGGCAATGGAGGAGGAACACGGAGTACCAGGGGTGACAATGCCTGTAGCGAGGCGACATCACACGAGGATGCAACGGCAGGAGGAGTTAATGCTTTCTTTGTCCAGCAGAATGGAT
The DNA here is from genome assembly GCA_029215795.1 of Anniella stebbinsi. Lineage (NCBI taxonomy): Eukaryota > Metazoa > Chordata > Lepidosauria > Squamata > Anniellidae > Anniella > Anniella stebbinsi. Next base: position 141,360,914 of record JARDYH010000005.1, on the reverse strand, counting down.
GCCATGGAAGCATCTTCACGCCATGCTGCTGAACGCCAGGACTTACCGCGGGAGGAACAAGGGAGAAGTGCTGGAGCGGGGGAGCCAAATACATCGGACGGTGGCAGATTCCTCAACACAGGGATAGAGACGGTGCCGGTGACACAGGGAGCGGGAGCGCAGACCAGCGGTCAAGGTGAGCACAGCACACTGAGTCAGGCAGCCCCGCTTCAGGCCATGGGAGCCTTCCCCACCCCCCATGGGGGTGGCATCCTTGGTTTGCAGGGATGGGCTGGTCAACACCGGGCATAGGGGCAGCACATATTCCCATCGACGCCAGGACAGGGTGGCATAATTTTTATGAGACATCAGTGTTTGGAGGGAATGCCGGCCGGAGGCAGGAGCTTATGGGAGCTGGAGGTCCGGGGGACCACCATGTAACGTCCAGTAGTACTGGAATTAGGCTGGAGCCCGCATCTGCGATGGGTCCAGCAAGTGATTCAGGGGGGAATCAGGGCCACGCCACAACGTTAGGACAGGCGCCTAGCGATACCAACACCAGTGGAGCTGGGCCTACGACTCGCAGTGACACAGTGTCAAGCGAACAGACGCCAGTGTCTGCGGAAGCGGCATGCGCCGCGGTGTGGCAGGGGCCACCTGGATCTGCCTCATCTAGACCAGTAGGGGTAGGGCAGAGCGTGAAGGACCCATTTGAAGGCGTAGTTCGTGGGGCTATTCCTTCCGGGAGCACTCCAGCTCCGTTAGGGTATCATCTCCTCCTGAGTACAAAAGAAAAAATTTGGAAGGGTGAGTACGTAGATGTTTTTGCATTGCTTTTCAGAGAACTGGAAAGCAATGACAAAGATAAAAGTATAGACAAAGAGGCTGAGCGATTGAAGAAGAAGAGGGTCACGAGAACTTGGGCTAATTGGTTGCCCGGTTTTATTATTTACATGGAAGTTGTTCTACAACGCTTTCCCGGAAAAGGTAGTGTGTTGATTAAATATCTCGATATTATATATCAAGCATATTCTGAATATGAGGGCGGGGCTTGGATCGCGTACAATGAGTCGTTCCATAGAAGGGCGGCCTTTGACCACACCCTAAATTGGGATGCAAAAGATCAGGATTTATGGCTGCAGTACATGACTCCGGCAAGACCGGGAGTGGGCGAGAGGTCGGACAGCGGCCATATTTTGGCCAAACAGCCACCCGCCTCTACCGTCAAGGGGAGTGCGGGGCAGGGGGTTCAATACCATCAGCCCTGTTGGGAGTTTTCCTCCCGGGGGATGTGCACCCGCTCCCCTTGTCGGTACAAGCACGAATGCTCCATTTGTGCGGGGTGTCATCCCGCGTCGAGCTGTCCCAGGAGTTGGAACGGGCGCGGGAATAGTAGGGGCGGTCAGGAGCCCAGAAGGCAAGGTGGCCAACAGCCTCCTGCAAAAGGGCCCCAGCCCGATCAACATAGAACAGCTTAAACAGCTTCTGGCTCGATATCCGAAATGGCAGGATGCAGTATACTTAGAGGAAGGTTTCACGCAGGGTTTTCATATCCCATTTCAGGGCCCCAGAATAGCTTCTATGTCGCGGAATAAAAAATCCATCCATTTGATGGAACATTTGGTTCAGCAAAAAATAGACAAAGAAGTCCTGGCGGGTAGAGTGGTGGGCCCTTTTCTGGGCCGCCATTACCAAAGTTGAGGGTGTTACCTTTGGGCATTGTACCGAAGAAAACACCGGGGGAGTACAGATTAATTCACAATTTGTCCTTCCCATAGGGGGTGTCGGTGAATGACGCTATTCCTGAACACATGTGTTCGGTGAAATACGCGTCGTTCGATTCTGCCGTTGCCATGGTGAGGAGGCAGGGAACGGGAGCCTTGATGGGGAAATGTGACATCAAGGCTGCGTTTCGCCTCCTGCCTATAAACCCAGAAGATTTCAATCTCCTGGGTTTCTGTTTTCAGGAACAGTATTATGTGGACCGGGCATTGCCTATGGGCTGTTCCATTTCATGTGCAATGTTTGAGCAGTTCAGTTCCTTTTTGGAATGGGCCCTTAAGGCCAGGACGGGGGGAGCAGGACGTGGTTCACTACTTAGATGACTTCCTGTTCTCTGGGCCAGGGATGAACCCGCAGTGTTCGTTCCTGATGCAGGAGTTCAAGGCACTGGCCGAGGAGCTTGGGGTGCCACTCGCACATGAAAAAACGGAGGGCCCATCCACGACCCTTATGTTTTTGGGAATCGAAATTGATTCCGTGAACCAATGTTGCCGGCTACCTTTGGACAAGATTGTGGCACTACGTGGTAGATTGAGGGAGACTTCACGGGCCAGAAAGGTCTCCTTGAAGCAATTGCAGGAATTGGTCGGCCACCTGAATTTCGCATGCCGGGTCATTGCCCCAGGACGCGCTTTTGTGCGGCAATTTTGTACCGCCATGTCAGGATTACGGCGCCCGCATCATGTGGTGCGAATGACCAGACGCATGAGGGAAGACTTGGGGGTATGGCTCGAGTTTTTGCAGCAGTTTAATGGCGTCTCTTTTTGGAGACGAGAGCTATTGCTGGAGGCCAATATGCAGGTCCATTCGGACGCGTCTGGCTTCTGGGGATTCGGGGTAATATGGCAGGACAGATGGTGGGCTGAGCAATGGCCAGCCGAGTGGAAGGTCAGGGGGGGTTGTAGAGACCTGACGCTGCTAGAATTTTTCCCAATATATGTAGCAGCACACATATGGGCCTCGGAATTAGCAAATTCCACAGTGCTGTTCTGGTGTGACAATCAATCCACCGTTCATGTGCTGAATACTCTCTTCCCACAACCCAAGAGTGATGGGGCTAGTCCGCATCTTCACATTGCATTGCCTGCGGCATAATATATTGTTCAGAGCTCGTCACATACCGGGTATGAACAATGACATCGCTGATGCTTTATCGCATCATCAGGTTCTGCAATTCCGGGAACTGGCTCCCTGGGCCCGGTGAACACCCGAGAAGATGCCACCAACACTCTGGAGGATTGGAGGGATGAGGTAGAACAGGCCATGTGGCAGTCTGTGGCGCCTAGCACCAGGGCTGCATACCAAAGGGCAGGTAGGGAATTTTTAACATTCCGCAGTACAGCGAACCTGCAATTAGTATTGCCCTTACCGGTTGAGCACATCTTGCAGTTTTGCGTTTACTCCCGGAGGAGGGGCCTATCGGCCCGCACCATCGAAGGTAAATTAGCGGCTTTGGCCTTTTGGTCAAAGCTGAAAGGGGTGCAGGATAATACAGACGACTTTAGGGTTCGGCGCATGATACGGGGTTGGACGTGGGAGTCCCCCCGGAACTTAGACAAGCGACTTCCGTTATCGCCAGATGTCTTGCTAGGTTTGAAGGCCTTATGGCCTTCATTGTGTTTCTCTGGTTACGAGGCGGCCCTATTCCATGCCGCATCTTTGACTGCATTTTTTGGAGCCTTTCGGATATCGGAGCTCGTAGCTGGGGCCAAGGATGACCATTCTGGGAGGGTACTGCAATTCTCTGATCTTCAGATTAGAGATAATGAAGTCCATATACGACTTCGGCAATCCAAAACGGATCAGCAAGGGAAAGGCGCTGATATACGAATCTTTTCAGCAGTGAACCCAGAGCTGTGCCCAGTTAGGGCTCTGCGGGAGTTTGTCGCTGTACGCGGCAATGCCCCAGGCGCCTTGTTTCGTCACCGGGATGCCTCCCCGCTGACGAAGTACCAATTCTGGTCCACAACAAAGCGGGCGCTATCCAGTTTGGGCTTAAATACGGTGCAGTTCGGACACATTCGTTTCGCATTGGGGCAGCGTCCACTGCGGCATCGTTAGGTTTTTCTGCACGACAGATCCAGTCAGTGGGAAGATGGCATTCCGGGGCCTTTAAGACATATGTGAGGCCGCTGCCTCAATAAAAGGTGGATGTGGATGAAGTTTAACGTTCTCATGTTTGATCCTTAGATCTATGGAAGGGCTCCACCCCGGTGAACCTGATAATCTGCAGCCATAGCATGATATTCTGGGCCAGCAGGCAAGCAGCCATGTCAAGTCACGGATTACAGCTGGGGCTGAGCCAGTATGCAGTTATTCATTGGCTGGGAAGCCGCGGTATGAGGTGGGAGAGCCTCATCCCCGTGTTACTGCACCGCCGTCCGGGGCTAGCTCAGCCGCAGATATTGTTCATTCACTTAGGTGGCAATGATCTCGGGAGGCTGAAGGGCAAGGCTCTAATTTGGCAAATAAGAGCAGACTTTGAGAGCCTGCAGATGCAGTGGCCTGGTGTCAGGATCATTTGGTCCTGTATGCTCCCAAGGTTCAACTGGGGAGCAGGGAGTGAAGTCCATGCCTTAGAGCGTGCCTGGAGGAGAGTGAACACGGAGATCTACAAGGATCTGGTCAAACATGGCGATATTAGCCGTCAACATCCTGAGATAGTAAAAACCAGGAGGGAGCTGTTTAGGCAAGACGGTGTACACTTGTCAGATAGTGGAAATGATATTTTCTTTGCGGATCTGCAGAGGGGTTTGAGAATAGCGATTTTAGGTAGTGTGGGGGGGAGCGACTAAGCGGACGCTTGTCACCCCCTGTGGTGGTTAGGCGCGGGCATCTAGTGTGTGGGGATAATGGTGAACATTCTCTGGCACGGTTGTGGTGAGGGGTAGAGTCTGAAGCCCAAGGTTGGGAGCCGTGCGGCACCAGCTGGGAGGTTAAGGCTTACCTCTGAGGCTAACCTTACTCACCTGCTCGGAGCAGTGTGGCACGAGGGTGGTGACACAGGGAGGCCTTCCAACCCAAAATGGGGAGCCCATGGAGTGGCGATGGCAAGCGCCACTCCAGGGGCAAGAATGGCTCGCCCGTTCCTAGGATGGCTCCTGAGGAAGCCATAACGAAGATGCCCGCTTAGGTGTTACCCCTTTTCTGCAGATCTGGTTTAATAAAATGTGGCCCATGTTTAAAACCCAAGATGTTGTCTCGTCTCTTTATTTCGCCATGCACCATACAAAGGGAAGCTGATGTTGACTACACACATCACATTAAGAAAAAGTGGCTGATACGAGCAGCTGCAGTTGATCTGCAGTCTTGAAAAGCTAAGAAATATTATGCCAGATCAAAACTCTCCATGGCGATGTAAATATATGAAGTCAAAAATAATGAATTGAAGACAATGATGATCTGGAGTGGAGAATCACTTTCAGCCCAAGGGCTGAATTCAATTTCGCAGACGTTCGCAGAATCCGTATTTCAGTGGTAAGCAGAGCCGAAGGCAAAGGGTTCAAAATACAAAATAAAAAACAAAAAAACACGTAAGCATATTTTAGTTTAAAGCTGTTACTGCCAGTAATTGAGCCTTAGGAGAGGCATTTCAACTTTGTAGAATGGGAAAGAAACTACAAAAGCCAGGAAGCCACCAAATGATTTGGGGGAAAGCGGTGGGATCAAGGGAACAGGGCGTGGCCATCTGGCAAACTCCAGAGGGCCAGATTATGATGGCAGGAAGGTTGGATTTGGCCTAAGGTTTCGCACCCTTGATCTGAGTAGTCAAAGGCTGTGTCTACACTAGCTGTTTATTCCAGGATAATATCAAAGTCATCCCTCCGGACCACACGATGTGCAGCTCATCCTGCTGTGATCTTGGATTGACCCCTCAATTATTTAGGAATATCGCTGACTGCTTTTGTCACTTTTTTCCCAGCTCTCTTGCTACAATCCCAAAGTCCGCAGCTGGTGTTCCCCCCCCCCCCTTCGTGAAGTTGTTACTGTTCGGTGCGAGTTCCTTGCTCGGTGAACGACCAACCCGCTGCCAGGGGCATGTCCAGTGGTTCTGGAGATATGCGGGAGTGGACCTATCCACCATTTTTGGCACATTTGTTTTTGGTTATCAGCGTGTTTTGGCGCCCAGCATGTGCATTTTTTTCCTATACAAACATATCTCTGCGCAGGAGCGCATATTGGCTGGACCTCCTATCCACCCCATGCGTAGCTGTGACTTTGCATTTGTGTGCATCCCTCCCGATTCATAAACAAAGCCCCGTAGCCCCGTCATCTGCCTAGCCCCGTCCACTTCTCCCACTCCACATGCAGAAGCACCATCAGGGGACACACGTCCTCCCGCAATAGCACTCCTGTCATTGCAGGAAACTTCCCTCATGTATGCCCCGTCAGCAGCGATCGCGGAAGCAGGAAACCATCGCAATCATCCCTCTTCAGTTGCGAAGGTGTAGATTAGCCCAAAGAGACCTCAGGAGTCTACTCTGAGCAGCAATTGGTCCTTTTTCCCATTGCCCTAGCAAGTGGCAGTTATGTTGCACAAGCGGACACTAGTGCAACGTCATTAGCACTGGTCTTGGAGCACAGTTGGATACTACCCTCTGTGCCTGAATCACAATATAGAAACTGGCAACACTGGGATGGTGATGATGATGATTGCATTTATATCCCGCCTTTTATTCCTCCAAGGAACCCAAGGTAACATACACAATCCTCCTCCTACCCATTTTATCATCACAACAACCCTGTGAGGTAGGTTGGACTGAGAGTCTTTGACTAGCCCAAAGTCACCCAGTGGGTTTCCGTGGCCGAGTGTCAACCAGAACCCGGATCTCCTGACTCCCAGTTCAATACTTTAGCCACTACTCCACACTGGGATATTTCCAACTTGTATTAAGTTAACAGCCCACAGATTTAAAACGCATTGGTTTACATTGTTAAGAATACAGGTTTAAGCAGTAGGGCTCAATCACAGTACCACACAACCTTCCTTTCCTGTTACCATTTGTTTCACAGTTTGCTTGCACACTCACACTTGGAAGATAATTCCTAATTCACTTGAATATGAATGACCTTGAGTGATAATTGGACTGGCAAAAGCAGTCAAGACCTTTCCCAAGACCCCTGTTTATAGCTCTGAATTTGCATTCTGCTCCCAAGTGAATTTTGCTATGGTTTATCGCCTCATTGACAGCTCAGTTTAATTAAGCATATGTAATAAAGGCAAGACTTCCTGAAAACAGTATGGAAATTTTATGGGGCGGGGGGAAAGTTTAACAACAATAATGATGAAACTTAGGGTTTACATTATAATGAAATGAAGGAAATGTTCTGAAAAGTAGGTCACAACCAGTAAGCATAAAGAGATTCTATTACCCTTGCAATGGTGAGCAATAGCAATAAAAATAATCTTAAACAATCAGCAGCACTACTTGCAAGACATTCCAATGTTAAATACTGGAAGTAAGCTCTAATCAAATAAATGGCAATTATTTGCACTTGATGGTTTTGTTCCAGTGAAGGAGCCACATGGATGCAAGCATGGCTCTTGTTAGAAATACCAAAACAAAGTGTCCTAGATGCTCACGGAGCTCCATTTGACATAACTACCAGTGGGACACCTGTTCATATTCAGGACTCGGAATTCCTTCTCTTCACACAGCACATTAAAGATTTAAGGAAAACGAATAAAGAAAGAAATAAGGACCAATGTTATCTGACGTCCAGAAAAATGGCTTAAGATTCACATATGATGACACTAATGCTCAAAACCGAAGGTAGGATCCTTGGGCCAAAGTGTGGCTGGAAAGGTAGGCTACTTTCCAAATATAGGACATCAAACAAAAAGCTTCCCACAGCACCTTTGCTTATCCACGGATATGGAGCAACAAGCAATTCCAGTCTCTTAAGTTACGAGGACCATGCCAGCTGCCTGAACATGTCCAAAGGAACAAAGACCCAAGCAAAGGAAAGAAGGCAAGCTGGGCGTACTGTAATTTGGATGCACAATATAATGCACAAACGTAGAAAAAAGCAACTTTAATAGTCTATTAAACCTAGAGATTTATTTCACTTCATAGAAGGATATCTTATTTTGACACCTTTGTATGCATTCCTCTCCTTTTTGCCCTGGCAATTTTTGGAGACTGCTACTTTTAAGTGTTATAAAGAAGTGTTATAAAGTGTTAAGTGTTATAAAGAATTAATTGCACCATCCCCATAGCAGCAAAGAAACACACTTCAAAGAGTGGACAAAATGGAAAACGAATGTAATAGTTCACAAGACAGTTAGAACTAGTAAAGAAGTAAGAAACACGGCTTCAGTTATTGAAAAGGCTGCAACAGAAGGAGCCAGTAACTCCCCTGCTGCAGAGCAGACTGTACCTTCAAAGCTCCCAGCAGCAGAAGAAAAGCCAATGTGATGGGAAACAATAGGGGATTTATAAAAATGGGCAGCATCCCATCCATGTGTGGAAATACTTTAAAATGAAACAAGATGGTTTGAAAAGGGTCGCTATTAATTTACCACTCAGCTGTGGCTTTCCCCCCTCCTTTTGTTTGCCAGTGATTTGCTAAAGTTGTCACAGCCAAATTAAAACACAAAATGATTGTTGGGTGGGAGGGAAATTTCATTCCCTTTCATTTCTATATCGCCCAATAGCCAAAGCTCTCTGGGTGGTTTACAAAGATTAAGAACCTTAAAAATACAATATTGTACATAATATAAAAACATATCAACATATAAAACAAGCAGTGCAACAATTTTAAACAATCAACAATAAGAAATCCAGGTCATGATTAGAACCTCATGATATACTGCCGAATGCCTCAGAGAAGAGGACGATCTGGCACCAAAATGATAACAATGTTGGCACCAGACAGGCCTATTTGGGGAGAGTCTGTAGAGCTAGTCTATAAAAGTATGGATCCAAAAGGGTGACAAGCATTGTTCCATGCAATCATTGGGACAATTCAGCCCCCCACCCCACTCCTGCTTTCTTCTACACCATACACTTTACTTGCACACATGCACACACAAAGTCACTCTTTGAAATGGGGGGGGGGGGGGAGAGAATTCTCCAAAGCAGCCTTCAAGATGGCACAGAAGATTGCAGCTGAAAGAAAGGTTAGCTACTTCCCCATAACAACATGGGAGTGCTTTACACACCACATGGGCCTCTTCAGATCCAGGCCTTCATTTTCAGCACTGAAACGTCACACATGAATATAGCTCTGGGTTATAGATAGACCGACTAGAACCAAAGACCTACTGTTAGGTATATTCAACGGCCTGCACATGACCAGCAGATGATGAAGCTGATGATTTTTAAAACCCTTTCCCCATTACAAAACAGTCAAACCCCACATTGTATCTCAAATTGTTTTCTGAAAAAGCAGTTTGCATGTTCAAAACCAGTTTGCCATATGGTATGGGAGTTTCTGTTCAAGAAAAACAAATCCAAAGCTTCTTTTGGAGTATGTCCTAGTTGCATGGTTTCTTTGGATCCTGGCCACATCCAAGAGGTTGTAAGTCACAAAGATATATTCTATTCTATACACCCTCTAGCAAACTCTTGTGACAGCTCCAACAATATGACGCATTCACACTATCTCATATTTTGAGAAAGGAAAACACTTTAGCAATCTATTACGAGCACTATACTTTAAAGCACACACACAAAAACCATTGGAACTCTGACAATCATTTTGTGAGCTTCTGTGGCAGAACAATGCAAAACAATTAACCATCAGTCTTATGATACAGCAGTCCCTAAAAACCATTTTTATCGGTGCTGCAGATGGCTAGGAAAAAAAGTATGCTTTGTAAAGGTAGTCGTCCTTTTACAAAAACCCTTCTAAGCTAGTGAGTTCAAGCAGAGTTAGGTATTGAGAGAGACTCAGAGTATTTTCCAGACAGACAGCACTTTAACGATTATTCTGTCTTTTGCTCCATAACGGATTTTTTTGTGAAAAGAAAAAAAGGCAGAAGCAGCAATGGGAAAACATGGGTTGGTTGCAAATGGAAGACAAAGTCATCTGGACCCCCTGTAAAATTCTGTGAATGAGGCAAGGCAATGAAAGCACCAAGAGAGTTTGTAAGCACTTAAAAGTTATAGTCTTGATTCAAGATAAGAAATCATTTTCACTACCTAGATGGATTTCCTTCTTCCATCAAGGATTATGACAGAATTCTCTAAAAGACTGAAGAGATGTGAATCAGATGTCCATCTCATCTATCTGGTACCTAACTTGTTCCTGAAAGCCCATCGGACAACCCACCCACAGCGAACTCAATTTGACCTGAGCAAGGGACTTTCCTCTATTCCCAGACAAATTCTGCTTCCAAGGAAGTCAGCCCACAGATTAACAAAAGAGACTAATGAAGTTAGTCTCTTTTGTAACTTTGCTTAACTAAAATGCCATGTGCAATGAGTTAGCCCATACTGCTAACAAGTTTAGCAGGAAAAATATGATTTTGTGAGACCTATCTAGATTTTAAGCCTTCTGGGACGTGTCCATATTTTCTATTTTCATTTTTTTATTTTATTTACTGCATTTCTGTACTGTCCAATAGCCGAAGCTCTCTGGGCAGTTCACAAAAAATCTGTAGCTTTAATTCTTTATAGTGATATGATCCTTGATGGGTGCAATGATCACAACCCTCCAACTTCCGTGCGCTGATTCCAGCTACCCAAATATGCTAATTAAAATACATACACTAACAAAAAATAACGGACTGGCCTATTTTATTCAATTTCTATCAAGGTTATCTCTCCCTACTTGTTTTTCCAGTTGAAAGAGGCAGATCCTGTGGCATAAGGATTTAAGATCCCTTATAACTTCACTACTTGAGCAGCCCATAGCAGGAGGTGCTCTAGCTCAGTGTGATAGAGCGCATGCTTTGCATGCATAAAGTCCCAGGTTCAATCTCCAGTATTTCCAGGTAGGGCAGGGGAAAACTGCTGCCTGAAACCCTGGAGAGCCACTGCCAGTCAGTGTCAACAACACTGAACTGTATGGACTGATGGACTGACTCTGTATAGGTAGCTTCCTATGATCTTCTGTTCCTATCTATGATAATGGCTCCTAGATGCTCAGTTGCCCATCAGTTCCCTTTGTCCTTACTAGCTCTCTAGTGGCACACAAACATAGAACACAGGATTTTGTTTCTGACAAGAGAACAAACCTTTACCTATAATGTAATAACTTCCAATGCTTTTTTGGCCAAAGCCCCCCAAAGTTTGTAGAAATTATCGATAAAATAAAAGAATCATATTTTACCTAAAATGACGAAATAAGTGTTTTCCAAGAATATCACCAGCTTTGTTAATTTAATGACTAATTTTGCTTAATACATTGTAAACCTTATAAGAGTTTTGTTTGTCTATAGAAGATTTGAAAATGGTCTTGCAACCTAACATTTTCTGTGTTTCTTGGTTTGAGCTCTCCACTACATCTTCCACCAGTTCAGGCAGTTGCCAATCTAAGTAATAATGCTGTTGTTAAAACTGTCCATGTTGTTTGTTTAACTATATAACATCATTTTATTTTTTGTTTTAATCACTTGCACTTCAGGCAAATTCCCGTGCATCTCAAAAACTTACCCATCTAACATTGTGAACATTAGTTGGTCCATTAAAAGTTATTGCCACTCTTGTTCTGTTTTTTGTCCCATCCCTCTCTCCTCCCACCCACCCTTCACCCCCGCTCCACTGTGGGGCTCACAAAGCTAGTAAGGCTTTAATGACACTGTCCCCTATTCTCCCCAAAAACATTAAAATGCCAGGAATTCCCTTCCCCTTTGTGCAAGCAGTTAATTTCGCCTCAGCCTTCCCCATGTTGTGTAACTGGTCAGCATGTAGAAATAATAATAATAATAATAATAATAATAATAATAATAATAATTTATTTCTTACCCGCCTCTCCGTCTGGATCGAGGCGGGGAACAACAACATGATAAAATACATAAAACTGATTAAAACATGACACATATTATTAAAACTGCATAAAAAATCCTAAAACATCCTAAAAACATCCTTAAGAAAGGAATGTAAACACTGTCTTCATATTGCAGGTGAATGAGTGTGGAGGAGGCTTTGATGGTCATAGAGAGTAAATGGAAAACTTGTTGGAGATACGGCACAGCCCATGGAAGGTTGGGGGTGCAGGCACTAGTAACTTCAAGACTGGATTACTGCAATGCTCTCTATGTGGGACTACCCTTAAGGCTGCTCTGGAGGATGGAGCTAGTGAAGAACACAGCAGCTCAAGTGTTATCGAGAGCTGCTCCTTTTAAGCAACTACTTTGCATGCAACTGCTTTGCTGAGGGATCTGCACTGGTTGCCTATTCACTACTGGGCCAGGTCTAAGGTTTTGGTACTAGTGTACAAAGTCCTAAACAATTTGGAACCAGGACACTGGAGAGAGCACCTTCTCCCTTACCAACCTGCTGTTAGGTATAGATTTCAGCAAGCCCGCTGAGGCCTTGTCATTTGTAGTTAGATTTAATTAGAACTAGTTTGGAATGTCAGAATCTGTGCAAGCTTATCTCTGTCATGGTTCTGCATCAACCTTGAGGCTGCAAGACTTCTCTGGGAACCTGAAGAAGTGATGGTCCACAAGTTTGGGTCTGTCTGAGAAGTAAGCTGGATCCAGAAGGTTTCCAGCGTGCTTTGAGAGCTTGTAAACCTCAGTGGGGCACTGATTACTCAGTGGATGTGCTGGTGGACTGCTATAATATTTGGCTGACCACCGCCATTGATTATTTAGCCCCAAGGCGGCGGCTGGCTCAGGATCGCCCACACAACTCGCCTTGGTTTTCCCTAGGCATGGTTTGTTAAGCCTGTCAAGAATTTCCAATTGTGATTTGCCTGAAGGATCGTTATCAGGAATCTTTCCCCTTCCTCAGTCGGGTTGGGAACCCGTTTTTAGAACAGTTGACATGACAACTGGGAGACCAGGTTGTTATTGTAGTGAGTAGCATTTTGACTGTATGTTATCTTGGAGCCTAAAGCTTTCTGACCACCAAACAGTTTTAAGTATTTCTGAAGTGTGTAATCACTAAGCTTTTCACTGTGAGATTTCCCTCAATAAAACCAGTCTCACTGATGTGGATGTCCCGTATCAGTTTGCCAGAATGTGTGAATGCTGGAGGAAACTGGAAACACGACACCTGCCCAGTCACTGAGGTCATCCCAGGGTATGCTCCTGGTGCCCCAATTGGAGTCCAGCCAGAGAAGAGCCTTCAGTGTGGTGGCCCTCTTCCTATGAAACTCCCTGCCTCTGGAAGTCAGGCAGGTGCCAACACTATATTGTTTTCAGAGTCTCCTCTTTTCCAGGAAGCCTTCCTTGTTTCACCAGCAGCAGTTTTATTGGCACTCTTTTTAAAAAAAACACTTTTAATGTCGCAGTTTATTCTTTATTACTTGTTATCTCTTGTTGCTTACCCCTCTGGAATCTGTTTAGATGTAGAGAGGTATACAAATGTCATAGATAAATAAATAAATTTAGTTCATGTCCCCCCTTTTTTCAGCACAGAAACAGTGGTGCAAAACACTGCAGGAACTGGGACCCTGGACCATCTGAAGTTGTCTACCACTGAAGTAAAGGCTAAACTGGCAAAGGGCTACACTGAGCAAGACAAAAGGCATCTCGCTTGTACCAGTCCAATGAGCAATGGGGATCGTTTGTATTAGGGATGGCAAAGTAGAGCCACTCTACTACAAATACTTCTGGCTTCCTCTCTTTGGCAGTTTCATGCCCTTGGTTTTTAACTTGCATGACCCAAATGTACATAATCAGATGACAGTGAAGATCCTGCTTTGGACTTACACATATATATGTATAAAGCAGCCATATCAATGATGCAGAGCATTTGACAGCCTGTGAGCTAAAGGCAAAATAAATAAATACATAAATAGGTTGAACTGCTATTATTGTCAGCCTGTTGTAATTTATATCTCTGGGGTTCTAACAACTTTATAACCTTAGTAGTGAAAGACATAGTAATATACTGCATTATTCAGCTTTGATCAAAGTGTACTGCTTTAAAGTGTGATACAAACAAGATCATACATAATTACATGAAGCTGATACAATATCAGCTCTTAATTTTGCATGTATTGTGGTTAGTTCTGAGCTGCTTCAAAGTTTTTGAAGCACTGATTCAGATAATTAAAGGATCTAGGCTTAAAACAGGTGTTATGCAGGTGAACTCAAAGGCTGTTTAGTTCTTACAGTTATTAAGCTCCTTTATTTCCATCGCTGATAGTTGAGTATATGAAAGAGTGTATATATCCCAAAATTCTTATTTGTTGTGAGTACTGGATAATTACAAAGCATCCCCAATCACTTTCCTGGTGACAGGAGGGAAAGAATGACCCAACTGCCTGTTGCCTTAACAGCACTGGAACAGGAGACATCCGTCCCAAAGAGGTCTCTTGTCCTAGAGCAGTTGTGTTCCATTTTCCATTCCTCCTCTCCATCCTCTATACCAGGGTCGGGGAATCGCTTTCAGCCCAAAGGCTGAATTCAATTTCATAGAAGCTCCTGAGGGGCACATTCCTCTGGTGGGTGGGGCTAAAGGCAAAAAAGAGGAAGGGCAAATAAATATAAAACAACAGCATATTAAAGACGAAAGTTCTTACTGTCAAGAACTAAACTTTAGGACAAGCATTTCATTCTTTTAGAATGTGGAAATAAAGTTGAGAGACCACCAAAGAGATTGGTTGTAGGGGAAAGGGGGACAGGGCAGGGGCATCTGGGGAATCCCGGAGAGCGAGACTGGGCGTCATCTCTCATTAAAAAAAAGGGAACAACAACAGGAAACTCCTCACTCAAGCCAGATACATCCAAGTCCAAGTATCGCGTAGTGATTAAACTATATAATTACACTATCCACACACATCCTATGTGAACCTGTGCATTGGGCTGTTGAATGACAGACACTTCATGTGTACAGATCAGTTAAATGTTCATAGAACCTCTAGTTGGAAAGACACAGACAAAACTTGCTGCTTATAAGATAAACACCCTCTGAATTCTCACCTGTGTCTGAAAATGTAATGTGTAATTACCAATTTCTAACCACTCTAATTATGTACTTCTTAGATATCATTAACATAAAATTGTACTTAGAAATGACATTTGGTTTTGATGCTATACAAGCTATGAACGAACAACTGAACTTTCATGACTACATGTATATTCAATGATCAAAAAGCTGCCAGTTTAAGACCAGAGTTAAGGCTCAAGCTCCACAAAGCCAAGAAATTGGAAGCTAAAGCTGCTGCCATGATGTTGTGTAATGACATTTCACAACATGATGTTGTGCAATGTCACAAATTGTGCTTGCTTACAACTTACTTTCCATGCACCTGCACTTTTCCTGGGTCTTTCATGCCCAAATCCAGATAGGGAGGATGGGGTGCCTGGGACCAGCAAAGATGCCTCACATTGTCCTGGTCCTGTAGTGCCTTATGAAGCATATGAACATTACCGTATTGCTAAAGGAATCCTCCTGTGAGTTGAACCTCACCTATTTGTTGCTTGTAAGCAAGCACAATTTGTGACATTGCACAACATCATTAGTGATTACAGGGTTCATCTGTTAAGGCATTAGCTCCCAATTTCCTGACTGTGTGGAAGTTGAGCCAATGTGAGATTACCTTAACTCTGGTCTTAAACTGGCAAATTTTTATTGCCAAATTTCCCTGGTTTTCAAAAGGAAATTATTACAGTGTTCTGAAAAAAAATATCACAAACTAAAAATCACATCATTAACTGAGTCGATGTGTACAAATGAGTAGCTATGTCCCTACTCAAAAAGACTTACTTCTGAGTAAGCCTGCACCGTACCCATCTCCCTTTTCCTCCCTATCCCCTCTTTATCACTAATCTATCAAGCAGTGAGAGTGATTCCCTCAGCCTTCAAAATTACTTCACTCATATCTCAGTTGATAGTTTCCTGCTACCCCTCCCCCATTGTCATAATGCTGACAAGAACATTGGCTTCCTCTCAAAACACTGGAGTACAGGCAGCATTCTAGCTTCAGAGTGAAACTGAATATGCCTGACATAACTTTGACAGCAGTTGCTGCCATAGGCTTTCATGGGGAGGAAAAACCATAATTGCTTTTAAACTACTTTTCAGAATTTCACCAAACCAATGAGAGATACATCTCCTGAATAAAGAACATCAGTAGTTTCCACAAAAATGTGAAAGAAATATATGATATGCCTGGAATAAAAAGTACAAAAGTGTCAATTTTAGCACTTTTTTTTACTTGCTGTACCCGTCTTAAAATATTGCACAACAATGGACCTCATAGGGTTGATCATGGATGCCACATTTCAAATTATTATCTCAAAAGGTGTCATTTTTATAAGCAATAGAATTTGAGACTTATAATGGTGGAACCTATTTTGTGTGACTCACCTTAACTAAAAAGGCAACTCCCCTGCCCCTATAATAGTAAAAATGCAATATACTTATGAACAGAATAAAACAAGGACCAAGTTTTGCAAAAGGAATCTATAAGAGTCTGAAGCAGAATCATGTTTCTCTTTACATTAATAGTACTATTTATGCTGTTCTTATTGCACATACTGAGATAGTACAAGATCTCAAGTTTTAAAATAAAACCACACTGGGTCTATTTAAATAGATTTTGAATAGAATGTTCTGAATATTCAATAGCTTTTTAGCTGAATTCCACTAATTTTATTCCTATCATTTCATACAACTGACATGGCAATTTACTGCACATGTAGTAAATTAAGGTTGATTGTGCCTGATTGCCCAATTATTGTGATATGCATGAACTCCAAAATAATACTATAGTAGATAGGGAAAGACCTCTGTAGTGTTTGCTCTGTAGAGTCTCAAAAAGAATGTTCAGACCCACCAATTAAACTCCAACAGTTAAATCATGATGGTTTTGGCTTCAAATGTGGAAAATTGAACAGGGAATTACATAAAACTGAAGGAACTAATCCAGATGTGGGGGGGGGATTAAATCTGTACAGTGTTACAAAACTCAGTATCTCAGATGCATGTCTCTAAACTCAATTTAGCAGAATGTAGTTGGTGCATTCTAAATACTCTTTATCTGTTGCTGAACAGTAGAATGGGAAGAATCCAAAATAGATATTATGTGAAATCCACTGGAGGAATTTGGCTATTAATTTTATTTCCAACTATGAAAGAATCATTGTCCTGAACTGAAATTCATTCAATTCTGTATACTCTTGTTGTTAAATGTTTTCTTAATTGCTCAGTTAAAGTATGCCCCGGATGATGCTGTACTCACATTTTTCCACATGCAATTATACTTCACCATCAGTTTTTTGAGACTTAAAAGCTCCATATGTATTTGTGTACATTTCTGATCCACAATATTCAGGTGAACGGTATGAAAAAGTTATTGTATACCCCATAAGATTACAGGAAGTCATTTTGCCCAAAAGAACTGAACATACTAGAGCACTTCCTGGTTATATGTGTTGAAGATTCATTAAAATCAGTACAAATTTTAGTGAGTTAGTCTGTATTCTTAGAACATTAGCCTGCTTTGATTAAATCTAAATTTTATTCCCAGTTCTACTTTCAGAGATGTTTCAAAGAGTATAGGTGTCTTACTAGACAATATGATAGTAGTCCAGAAACTTCAGACTGCTATAGGTCTGGGTTTTGGCAGAGACTCATGTTGAGTTTTGGATATGCTGGGTTTTGACTATAAGGGCTTTATCACACCGACTATTTCTCCCCCACCCCCGGGTTGCTTCTGCGGGTTCCCCCTCCATTTCCTATTCAAGTCTAGCGTTTTGAATCACACGTGGTCGGTAATGCTGCGATACCTCAGCTTGGCCTGTTGAACTTTGCCTGTTTCGGACTTTGCCCGTTCAGGGATAAATCGAAACAGAAAATAAAAACTGCGACCTCAGGGCAAGAGAGCAGCAGGACGGGTATGATGTCATGCGAGCCCAGCGCTGAAGAAGTGGAGCAAAGTCGAGGTGGGTGTGCTTAAAACAGCGCGTGTGATAATGACCTGAGACTCATAGACTTGATCTCCTCAATGATTACAAGATTTAAGTCCAGTTTCTGCCAGCCTTGGAAATACAATTCAAGGGTGGTATAAAAATACTCACAAATAGAACCTTCAACATAATGTTGCAATGTGGTTTCCTGTCTAGTGTTCCAACCAGCCAGCCATATTCTTTTCTAGGATACTCCATTCTGTTCCCCCTTTTGTTCAATTTTCTGTTTCCCAACCCACCCAACCCTTGTGTATGCGCGATGGCATTTTGGCTATAGAAACAACAGCACACACAATCTGGCCATCAGAAATAGCGGGAATAAATAAATCCCTTAAAAACAAAGAAACTGAAATGCTGAGTATACCTTCAAAGGAGATCTTTCATTTCAGGATGAAGCAATATATTTCTGCACTGCAAACCATACTGACTTTTGGCCACGAATAATTTATACTAAATAAGGGCAGAAAAAACACATCACAGATGTAGAATTTGTAGCACTGCACTTAAAAACTACTGCATATTTTTCTTTTTGTTGGCGATTCCTTTTTTTTTTTTTAGACCAACTTGCTTCTTATACGTTAGATCTTCTGCCACTGTGCTTCAATGGTGTTATTTCCAATTTGTACTGCTCTATAAGGGGTTTTTTTGGCAGGGGGGAGGGGGGAAACATTCCTACAAAGTTATAAAAGGGGTTATATTATGCAGTCTGATTATAAAAGTGCGGCTTTTATTTATCCCTTTGAGAGAGAGAGAGAGAGAGAGAGAGAGTGAGTTCTATGGATACCAATTACATTTTTTCATATTAAAATACTATCCATGAAAGACTTATTTTTAAGCCCCTGTTGAAATGAAATACAACACACAGTGCGTCCATGTACTGTATATTTACTATTAAAATGGGCACAAGATGGAATGTGGCTAATCTGGGAAGGGTTCCCATCTAGGTCCTGGCTACCAAATTTAAAGCATGAAACTTACAAGTTGGGCACTCTATTCCTCTTGCTCATTTAGAAACTAGGTGTTTCATATGACCAGCTCTGCAGGAGTGCATTATTCTCTCGATCTGGTATACTTTATTCTTCTTGTCAAGTGGACTTTCCCACACCCTTTTGAATCTGATAGGAACTGAAGCATAATATTTCAAGAGACTGAATTGCATCTCTATTGTTTGTTTCTTTTTAAGTCTACCAAAACTCAATTTGTTTGTTTTTCCATTTTTACACTTTTTCTCACTTTCCCTTCAAGCCAGACTAAAGCAATATCTAAAAGTGATTCAACTTAGAGAATACATTTTTAGAGGGGGTGGGAAAGGACATCCTGTTTTCACTCTGGTCTACAGATTTTTCTTTTTATAAATCTATTATTTTTCTGTTTCATCATCTGCCAGTTTGCAACGTCCAGACTTTTGCTCACAGATGAACATGCTGCTCTTTTTGAAGACACCGTTAGCAGTTTGAATGTGATCATCTACACTATAAAATGTACAAGTATGACCATTCTTTCTGATAACACCAGGGAATAAATACAAAACATTTAACGAGAACAAAACCTTTACATATAAGCAGGCTTTCTGAATCTTTCATTCTAGTATATGCTGAATTCAACCCATCAGTGGTGAAGGCCGGATTCCTTAATTTTCCTATGGAGTGAACTTTAACAGTGCAATCCTATCTATACACCTCCTATTTAGAAAGTCCCACTGAGTTCAAGGGGGCTTACGCCCAGATAAGTGGTTATAAGACTGCAGCTTAAAACCAACCTTTGCCTTTTAGTCTTACATTTCATGTGATCATTGTTTGCTTGTTTAAATGCTAGCAAACTCATCCTCCACTTTTAAAATATTACATTTTGAGTCTTTATGCTCATGGATAACGTTGAAGAAAAATAATGTATATCATGTTTTCAAACATTATATTTTCTGGCACAAAATATATTTATTTTAAGTGGTTTCAATTACGTTTCTCATTACTTGTTCCTGTGGTTTGTATATCAGTAGATTTGGTTTTCTTTATGCAAGAAGGAATCTACGGATGTTTTCGCTTAACAGCACCACTAATTAACATTCTAAAGTCACTGTATAGTTGGTGACAAGACAAAAGCATAATTATGAATAAACTATCAAGACAGAACCATTCCATAATTTACACAATCACTTATACTGAAATCAGAAGGCCATGTAAGTCCTAATTATTATTTAGGGTGTGATTAAAACAAAGGCGAGCACTTTTAATTCCCTTTTTATTTTGGTGAGAGAGATGTAAGTACATGCTTAGTTCCCTGGATTGCGTCATCAGAGTCTGTTACTCCTATTTTTTAACTTGGTTCAACAACACATTGACCAGGTTTGCCCAACACACTGAAGTTTGTCAAAGGTTATTAACCCACAACAAGCTGTGGTGCCCATAGGCGCCAAGTTGCATATCCAAACCCCATTGTTTAACCTTCACATGACCCATGTGAACCTAGCAAGCATCAGTTATGTGAGGGTTAAAAAACCCTCACATAACCCACAATTGCCAGGTTTGCAGGACACTACAACCCTTAAGTGAGGACTGCCCATTCAAAATGGTGCCCACATGCACCCTGCACACAGCCTCACTGTGAGTTAAAGAACAGTGGGCTGTCGTGTTGTACCAACAGTCCCATTTAATCACAGAAACTAGTGTTAAGGGACTGCTTGCTATTTTGGCTTAAGTACTGGTATCTATGAGATAATAACATCTCTTTAAATATATCAATATTCCCCTGAAAATGCCCACAAGATGTTGTTTTCAATCTAATGTTACAGATCACCAGTGTTGGGACATGGAGGATTTCCACAATCTTAGTAACATGTAGAAGCACTTGGCTTTGATAAATAGTCATTAATTTAATAAAACTTTAATTAATGGATTATCTAGGATGGAGAATCACTCTGCAGAAAACAGTACTACTTATGTATGTAAAGATCAACTAACACAAGAGTGTTTTATTGTTCACTGAGGAATAGTGACACATGTAATTTAACTAACAAATGCTATTAGTCATTGTTAGAAGTTAAGGCCTTCTTTCAAATTTCATTTTTTTTATTCCCCATTACAGAAATAAAAAAAAAATAAAGTGTGCCCTTAATATGCTGGTCCACTGATTAATTAACAAAGGTCTAGTTCATCTGACATCTAAGTGTGTAGACTCTACACTGTAGAGTCAATGCATGGTGGGGAAATGAATTACATCCTGACCCACTTCTAGTCTCAGTAGACATCTACGTGTTGGATGTAATGCTTGCCTGGGGCATGTTCGCTTGAAGTCCAAGAGGTGTAGTCCCAAACCACACAGTCGTTTTACAGACTGGCCAACACTTGTACATCAGAAGAGCCCAGAAGTGGGACAGATGGAATTCTATTTCCCCACAAAGCATAGGTGCTGCACACTTACAATATAACACAACTTGCCCTTAAGTTGATTAGCATATCAATTAAAGCTTGCTAACCTACAATTAAGCTTTATTCTTAAATTTATAAAATATTTCTTTAACTATTGGCAGATTGCTCCAGGATTATCTTTACATGGCAGTGTCATAAGATACAAAGATGTTGCCACATGTATTTTTAGATGGCCTTACTCTAGAAACAGCCACAGTAAAATCCACAGGTATCATCATAGATTACAATCATCACACACCAAGAATTGCTTATGCGCAACCTCTAGTCATTCAGTGGAACCCAAATTAATGGATCTTGCTCAGTTGTAGCACAAGGTAAATTGCACTGAATGTTGCTATTTAAAAGATAGCATTCCATATCACTGTTCTACAGAGTGGATTGCTCTCCACCTTGCTACTTAGCCAGGGTGATAAAACTGGGGAACAGATCAATAAATATAAAATAATATGTTTCAATTGCTCAGTGGAAGACACCCTTGTCAACTGATTAATAACTACAGTGACATCACTATTTGTCAGCTCCACTTTCTTTCCAGCTGGACAAGGTCACCTTTGAAATGTATCTTCACCCCCAGACATTAGATTGGATTGTGTGAGGGAGTCCAGATAGCATTAATGTGTTTGGACATTAAAGAGATAAAACACGGTTCAAACGTTCAACTATCACAAGCTCCCTTTTCCTACTATCACAATGCACTGAAGATAACCTATACAGGCATCATGAGCCTTTGAAGCCTGAAGATTTGTGCAGGCTGGACACACACAGGAAATCAATGATAATTCTAATAAAATAGCTAGCTGATTTTTCCCTAAGACAACTATTCTTTAACTGTTTGTTGCTCACATACCAAAATCTAATTCCAACATGCCTACTTGGGGCACAAGTTATGGTCATATATAAAAGGAGTTAAATTCTGTAAGTCTTACAAGCTTATAGCAAAGGGGAGTATTTAATGGAATCTTCACAAGTGGTTAATATAAAAGCACATCTAATCTGCCTTTAGTTTGTAGAGATATTCCTTTTCTGTTCCAGATATGTGGATATGTATGGCCCAATGGTAAACAACACATGTAGAGTTCAGTAGCAGTTTATCACTTGTTCCTTCACCATTTGCAATGCACATCTGTACTGCCAATTTCATTAAACAGTTTATTTTCCTTAGATGAAATTATGTTTGTCCCTGAAATCTACTTGCCCTGAGTAGGACTTTTACCTATTCATTTAGAAAACATTTATGTCTGAAAAAAGAGCCACCAAGCCAGTTGACGACAATAAAATATCAATGCAATTATAAATAGAGCATTCAAAGCCAAAATGAAACAGATAAAACTGTAACTAGAAAAAAATAAAATACATTAATAGCAAGGTGGAACAAAACTGTCTTAACCATTTGCCTAGAGGGACAAGAGAGAAAGGACCAATTTTGTCCTGATCCACATTGTGACCACAGTATGGGTGGAAAAAGGTGGGAGGGGTAGTTAACTCTTTCCCCAGATAAGAATCCTGTCCCCAAAACTGCTGCTTGTGGGAGGGGAGGGCCATTTTTGTTAGGACTGCAGTAGAGAGGGAAAGGATTAAGCCACCCTCTACCCATTGCACCACTGGATTCGGAGAGAGTTTTCTCTGACAATCACTTCTAGGTATAGCACACATCTGTCCATCCTGCTTCTACTTGTGGCACAATATAACAGGCCTATCATAGATGGGTTTGCTTTTACATGCTTATAATGTAGGATACAATAAACTGACCTCTCAAATTCTACAAAAGTGAACACCAAAAGGACTGCATATACCCCTCTAACTAGGGTTGGGTTTTTTCATTTTTGTTTTTTCCAGACAACTTGCTCCATAACTTATTATAACTTTAAATGATTTTTTAAAATTATCTCTTTTTCTCTTTCTCCCATCCCACTTTCCATTTGCATCTTTAATCAGGCTTTCTGGCCCAAACTGTTCTATTAAATATTTTCTATTCCTACTAAAGCACACACCTGTGAATGCATTTTACTTTACCCATGCAGAAAATCACAAATATATATTGGCCTTTGCCAATAGAAAATCCTTAACAGCTGTTTATTGCTCATTTGCAAAACATAAGAGCAAAGGAATTCCATGTCTTGGAGAAACTGGCTGTTCCATGCTATCTTTGGCAACAAAAGCAGCACTTATCTTTTTTGTTTTGCTTTTAACAATAGTCCCCCCTAACTTTCCCACTTTTACAACAAGTAAAGAAAATGAACAAATTCTAACTCTAAGATAGCCAACAATGGAATGTGATTTGCAATTAACTGCTTTCCGTTCCATAAATCAAACTTTCTCCTTAACAATAATTTTTTAAAAAAGATTTAAAACTCATCTTAACTCGACAACAGGAACTACTTTTTCAAGCAGTCAGAATGTTAGGAAAATGGGAAGAACTCCAGACTTAAAAAGAGTGCATGGCAACTCTTCAAGGAATTTCTTAGGAAGGTTCATCACAATGTGCTTTAACGCTCACTTAACAGGGGCTTCTGTCCTTTATCATCTGTTCAAAACATTTTGGTCCTCTTGAAAAAATGCCTTAGAAACAGAGCTAAATAAAGTCACACTTCTCACAACAGATACTTGCCTTCACATATGGTTTTAACTAAATAACTTGCACGTCTCCGGCAGCTTCAGAAAGAAATAACTGCAGCATACCAAGTAGATGCTAGCGCCTCAAAATGCCAAGACAAGCACATACCTTCCATAATCTGGTTTCTATATTTAGATAACAACTATACCTAAAGCCAGGAAGGTCATCACCGAAACAAGTCAAGCATATTTTAGCTGCCCTGTCTTATAGCCTCTGCTACCCATGTCACAACTCTTCCAAGCTGGAGATGCCTGTATTAGACCTTAAACAAAAGAACAGAGAGAGAACGCTGACTGTTAGAAGAGAGCAGACAAGTCTTCTTACTTCAATAATCCTGTCATGAATCTGCAGTCCTCCTTCTTTGGCAGCAGGCCCACTGTCAGCTATTTTAGAGACAAAAATTCCTTCACTAGATGGGCCGTCTTGATGGTCCTTTAAGGAAAGAAAAGAAAAAAGAATGTAAACACTGGACAAGAATGAAGCAGGTTGAAGTTCTGGCATTACTCCCAATTTATACACTGACCAGATCTACCTCAAGCAGGATATAACAGTATATGGTATGTGTCAATGGGCCCCAACAGTTGTCAGTGCACTTCAATACCGCTATAAAGCAATAGTGTGACTCCTTCCTTTTATATACTGCTTTCATACCTCTTTCATACCGCTATATCCTGCTTGGTGTAGATCTGGCCACTGTGTGCCATATGGATGTTTAAGTGAACTGCTATCTAGAGCTGTGGTGATGCAGTGCACCCAAACCTTCTATGCGTAAATGCCAAATACAGTCACAGAACGGCTGGTGTTTATCTTCACAGCTCTCTAGGAGCTGCTTCGGATGTTCCAGATAAACAGGAAATGAAGGAAATATGAGAGACCATCTCAACTTCCTCCGCCAACTCTTGTGGTCTTACAGGTTCATGAGAGAAAGAGAGGGCCACCTTTCCCCACATGAGCCTGCCTTCTAAATTATTCAATAGACATCCATCTCCTGAGACTCTGCCTTTGGAAGTCAAGTGGTTGGCTACTGGGGAAAAAGCCTTTTCAGTGATGGCATCCAAATTATGGAACTCATCTGTTAGATATGGTCACCTACTGGCTTTTCTATTATCTATTAAGTGCCAGACAATCTTCTTCATTTGGGCCATTCATAGCATTTTGTTAAGGTTCTTTCCACACAGATACTGCCAAACCATTTTTTTTTCTTTTTTGAGGTTAGGCGGTATCTGTACCAGGTTTTGTTGCTTGCAGTTTTATAACCCACAATCCAGAGTGAGTCCCGTTTTCTAGTGGGAATAGCAGGATTTGGGGGGGGGGGGCACACGAAGGGGACACTCCATGAAAGAATGTCTCCATGTGTCATTCCTCTGTCCCTCCTTTTGCCCCTCCCTCTGTCCCCCTTCCATAGTACCTTCCATAATACCCATACAATCCACCCCGCACACTCAGGTCCTCTAGGAAGAATTTGCTACAGTCAACCAAAACTAGGCTGACAACTGTTACCCAGAGGACGTTCTCTTCTGCAGCTCCCAGACTGTGGAATGGCCTGCTGAAGAAGGTTCGTCAACTTAATAGTCTCTTTGACTTTAAGAAAGCCATAAAGACCAATCTCTTCCGGCAGGCCTACCCAGTTGAATTTTAAGAGTTTTATTGATATTTTAATAATGTATTAGTTTTATGTGCTTTTAATCACTTTTATGTATTTTATATTTGATGTTGTTCTCTGCCTCAATCCAGAGGGAGAGGCGGGTAATAAATAAATAAATAAATAAATATTATTACCTTTTCTGCATTTTGGGCATGCGTGTTGGTGAAAATAACTCACCTGCACACACCTTTGTTGTCACTGTTTTTCCAGAAGTGTGGTATTTCAGAATTATTTAATCTAGAAATCTGGAGCATGCAGCTCTCTTATGTCTGTTAACTTTCTGCTCAGCTTCCCAACAAACATGAATGCTAGAAAGGAATCTACATGCAGGCAGCTGAGAGCAGACTGAGAAGATTCTCACCTCCCTACTTTGTAAAAAGAAAGCCTTGGCGCCCCACCACCATCATCATAAAGCCACCTCACACATCTTTGATTATTATTATTTATAGTCCTTGCGCAAGTCTGTTCTTCTGATCACCACTAACACACATTTATATTTATTAAACAACAACTTCAAAGTTAAGCAGGCGATTTCAGTACTTTGTTCCAGAAGTAAAGCAACAAAATAATAATAATAATAATAATAATAATAATAATAATAATAATATAATGTGGCTGCTAATGCTGTTTTGCAGAACTCAGAGGAGATCACACCATACACCAGTTTCCTTTTTGAAGGACAGCAGATTCCCTTCCCTCTCGGTAGTGCATCATTGCTCCCTCCCTGCAACTCCATCACCACCATCACAAAGTTGTCTCACGCAACTTCAAACTGTTAAGGGTACAAACCATATGCATGTTCAGGCAGAAAAAAATGCCTATAATTCCCAGCATTCCCCAGCCAGCCAGGAGTTGTAGGACTTTTTCTGTCTAAACAAGAATAGGATTGCACCTTAATTTTTTCTTTGTAGTCCTTGTGCAATCCCTTGTGCATAGGATTGCGCCTTAATTTTTTCTTTGTAGTCGTTGCACAATTCTGTTCATCGGAATACCATCGACATACATTAAAAAAAACGCAGCAAAGCAAGCTACAAACTTAAGTGGCCATTTTTATTACTGGTGTTCAACACACTGCACAAACACGAAGCAGCAAACAAAACAATTAATTAAATGTCCGCAACTGCCATTTTGAAGAGCTCAAAGGAAATGGAGGATATGGCTCTACAATAGGAAATTCATGGCAAGCAATTAGGAAAGGAGGGGCATCTCCAACACATCATCCACCTTCCCCAGGGAGAACTCCTCCATCCCTGCTTCCATTCCACATTTTCCTATTTACACCATCAAAGAGAATGTGCAGCTCTTCTGCTCTTTCCCTCTCATACAGATTTTCTGCATTAGACAAAAAAGTTGGGAGAATCGCCAGGAAAACTGGCAAATTACAAAAAGATGTGCAATTGTGTCGTGGCAGATCACTGCACCTTAGCCCAATCCTGGTGAGTAAGGGCAATAGTAAAAGGAAGGGAGAGCATACAACGGAGGTGAGAGTTGAAGGGTTGCTTTAAGGAAAAGGTTTTAGCCCTTTGCATTGATACCTAAAGAGTCATCAGATGGGGGAAATCACGTTTCCTTACCGTCACTTTCCCCCTGCTTCTGTCCCATAATACTTCCTCTTTCTTCACGTGGCCCATTCAGTGGCCGTTTTTATTGTGTGGCTTTTCCTGCACATAGCAGGAAATGGCAGCACATTCCGTTTTTTAAAAAATGGATTTAAAGGGGTCTATTTTGTGACGGAAAGATGGCAAGAAGGAGCAGGAGACACATGGGAGGCATACATTGTCGTCAAAAGGACCCGCAAAAATCCATGGGGAGTAATGAGCATGCGATAAAACACTTGTCCGATGACGCTCAAGAACTCCTTCCTGCTATGAAGTCTTTAGAATAAAAAATTGTCAGTCCAAAGCCACACAGATCCATATGCAGGCTGAACCTTTCAGGGTTGTTTTATATCATTATTGCATAGGACTGACCTGAAAGCAAAGGGTGTTCTAAGAAAATCTTGATCAGTGCAAAAGAAGGATACCCCTTTCTGCAACAGGGTGAAAGAGTGATTGGTGGGATAATATCAGATTGGCTAGACTGCCCATGTGCAGTATAAGTGAACATGGCCCTCACTCTGAATGGTGTTCATTTATGTCAGCATATACGCAAATCTGGCTACAGACATCATAACATTATTGACACTGCTTCAGGGGAAATATTGCTGTTACCATCAAGGGTGAGATATTTTACCTGCTCTGCCCCAACCTCCTACCTGGAGACCTTATAAGCAAGGCTGGAACTGCAGCTTTGGAAGGCACTACTCCAGGGGAAACACTGTTATGATCAAGGGCAAGCTTTTCCATCTTTTCTGTCCCATCCCCCTGCCTGGGAAACCTTATAAGGAGTTGCGGGTTACCCCAGATTTCCTTTGCTATTTTTTTCTAATTGGTTTTTGCTTTTGTACAGGAAGAAAGCTGTTTTCGGGCTTTAGGTTTTTCAGTTTTAAATAGTGATTGTGATAGTGTTGCTTTAAATTTGTATTTTATTGCATTGTTTGACTCTTGTACATATATTAGGGTGACCAGATAAAATCCAGGTCAGGGCTCATGTAACTTTAACAACTGTAGAGAAAAGGGAATTTCAGCCAGTGTCATTTGTACGCAATTAGTTCCTGGTGAAATTCCCTCTTCATCACAACAGTTAAAGTCGCAGGGGCCCTGCCTTCTTTTGTATATGGTCACTCTAGTATAGTGCATGCTATCAAACTACTTTTGTTCACTGAGCAAGTATCTTCAGGGACATTTTAACAGCATTAGAGAGATTCCTCAGAAGTGTCGTTAAAATGGTACTCATTACTGAAAGTGGTTTAATTAAAATGCAGTGGTCAACAAGCTTGACAAATTCTTTAAATGTGAAACAGCCTTTATCGAAGAAAATTAACCTCTCTCTTTTTTAAACAACAACAACAACAAACCATCATATATTTACTGGGTGTCAGGCTATGTGAACAAAATCAGCAGTATTAGCAATCTGCTGATTTTGTTCAGATAACATGAGTAAAAACAGTAAATATGATGTCTCTTGTTTTGTTTTTAAAGCCAGAGCAGGGCCATGTACTGTGCAAGTAAAACCTTTGTTGAAACCATTGAGCCCCCATCTAAGCACTATCCTATCTAGAGCCTTGCTAAGCAGAAACAGAAAAAATCTCTGGTATCTGGTCATCCAGATGCCTAAAAAAGTTTCTCTTGCTTAAGAATATTTCTGCATAAAGAGGTAGGTCTTAAGCAGATGCCTAAATTTCAAAACCGTAGACAAAGAAATATCTTGTTTAAGTATTTATGTCCTAAAGCAGGGTCCCAATCCGGCCCTCTGGGGTTCTCCAGATGGCCGTGCCCCCTTCTCCTGGCCCCAACCCTTTTCACCCAATCACAAATCATTTAGTGATTTCCCAGGCTTTGTTCAGTTTTTCCACTACTCTAAAAGGTTGAAATGCCTTTCCAAGGCTTAGTTACTGGCAGTAAGAGCATTAAGCTATAATATGCTGGTATTTTTGGTATGTTGGCCCTGTCCATTATGACTTCAGTAAGCCTATGTACACCAGTTGCTGGGGAACATGGGTGGGAAGGTGTTGTTGCACCGTGCTCTGCTTGTGAGTCCCTGGTTGACAGCTGGTGGCCACTGTATGAACAGACTGCTGGACTAGATGGATCCTTGGTTAGGGTGACCATATGGAAAGGAGGACAGGGCTCCTGTATCTTAAACACTTGTATAGAAAAGGGAATTTCAGCAGGTGTTATTTGTATGCATGCAGCACCTGGTGAAATTCCCTCTTCATCACAGCGGTTAAAGCTTCAGGAGCCCTGCCCTCTTTTGTATCTGGTCACAAATGAGAGCAGGGCTCTTGCAGCTTTAACTGTTGTGATGAAGAGGGAATTTCACCAGGTGCTGCATGCATACAAATGACACCTGCTGAAATTCCCTCGTCTATACAACTGTTAAAAGATACAGGAGCCCTGTCCTCCTTTTCATATGGTCACTCTACCCTTGGTCTAATCTAGCATGGTTCTTCTCGTGTTCTTATGACTTCAAACACTGTCCCTTTTGATTTTGATCACACCCTTATCTGGAATTTGGCCCTCAAGAGCTCCTCTGAAATTGAATTTGGTCCTCATAGTGAAAAAGGTCCCCCTGCCCTGCCCTAAAGAAGCTACATTACCAGAGTTATGAGAAGACATTAATGCTTCCGATGACAGATTGAGTATGCGGCAATACTGTTTGCCTGTTCCAAATGCAAGCATCCAAATGTAAGCACTAGAACATATGGTGAGAGGGGCAAATATACTACAATGCATGAAAAAGTAGCATTTGTTTCATGACGTTAACCCCTGTCGTTTGTACATGGAAAGCATATTTTCCAGAAAAATATATAGATGCGCAATTGAATCCTATGGGTGTTTATTCAGAAGTCAGTCCAACTGGGCTTATTTCTTAGTAAGTGTGTTTAGGATTGTAGCCCTAATAGCCTTTATTTTTTTCCCTATAAATGTCTCCGTATCAAATACTATCAAGAAAGACAGTAATATTTTAATGATTAACATACCATACATGGTCGGCCACCAATTATATTAAATCCAAGAGAGCCAGAATCACGATGAAGAACCAGAGTCAGCGCTTTATTCTCTTCACCCTATAAAAAGCAGGGAAAGTGAATTTAACTCTTTGAACATCAGCAAGTTAGTTAGTAACTTTTTGCTTCATAAAAAAATTATATAAGAAGTTAACGTTTGATGGATGCTCACTCTGCCAGTAATCATTCTGTGGTTCATAAATGTATTTTGCTCACAGATTTCAGTGAAAATTGTTGGTGGATCAAGTTTTTTTGAGGGATCAAAGAGATTAGCTCATATTGAGGTGGAGCTTTTATCATCATGAAATTCTTTTTTCTTCTGTGACAAGACAAAATTAAATAGTTTGCAATGGGAGCTACTAGTTTTGCACTGGCCTTTAGCAGAAGCAATTGTCTTCATGAATATTACTATGAATCTTTATTATAATGAAACTATAAAAGAATATACTGGGTTATTGTACTGGTGATATAGCGCCAAAACAGACATTACTTTAAATGTGTGTCTTCTTTTCATTTCTACTTTAGAGTAGACCCAATTAAGATCTTAAATGACACCTTATCCCCCAGACTAGTGTCCCAATCCAGATGGGGGGCCTGTGCCTACTCTTGATTAAACGAAAACAGAACATAGCTGATAGACATCTTAAAATAATGTCTGTTTTGGCCCTTAGAAGCCTCTGCTAGTGGTATCTGATGAAGATATTATCACAGCTTCCCTTGCTGGGCTAAACATTACTGAAGGTACAAGTCCAACACTAAGTCCTCCACAGACATTCACAATGCTAGAACCTCTTATGGTTCTCTCTCTTGCTCTCCTTCTACATCTCCTTACTAAGAGTATGCAGTTTTCTTGCTATTTATTACATTTGCATGTAATTTGCAATAAATATGTAGGGGGTAAGCATGAAAAGTTTTTAAGAAGGCCACAAAAAGCAGCTGATACAAGAGGCAGCAAGGGTGACAGTAAGGCATCCCAAAGGAGAGCAGCAAAAATTATGAGTACATAATCAGATGGGACAATCTCCAGACTGAGGACTGATGTACGCAACCATTTTCACATGATTCTGCCAATTAGCCTTGTCAGGGCCAGAAAACCCTTGAAAATGTGTGGAGCCTGGAGGCAGTAGTCCACTATCTTATCCCACATCACAGTATCCACAAGATCGGTCACCACATCAAAAAGTAAATCCGCACTGGCTTTACCACTTAACCGTAATGTTTATAAAGGCTTTGTGAACCATCCATTTTGCCATGCTGTTCCCACTGAATACAGTTTGGCTGTGAAAACTGTTAAGTTGAATGGCATCACTAGTAAAGGGCTGGAGGAGGGGGGAATGTAGCTCAAAGGTAAAGCATTTGCTTTGCTAGCAGAAGGTCCCAGATTTGATTCCCAGCATCTCCAAACAGGGCAGGAAAAAATTCCTGCATGAAACCCTGGAGAATTGCTGTCAATCAGTGTCAACAATACTGTACTAAATGGACCAATGGTATGACTAATGGCACACATAACAGCAACCCACTGGGTTGTTTAAACCATAGATGGTCAAGGCTGAGCACGAGAGAGTATGCTGCCTCCCATATACTTGGTGCGTCAGCTTTCCATCAGCTTGCCCTAGTTTATTAGTTGTGACAACCAAACATGGTATGCAAAGCAGAAGTGGAGCATGTGCTACCTCCTGCCTGCTTGCCAGGTCAGTATAAGGCAGTTTCCTATGTTTCTATATAGCAACCTTTTTCTTAAGTCTACAAAATATTGTTATGATGTGTATCATAATCATGTGTATACAGAAACCTTTTCAGCATTGCAGCAATCAATAAATACTTTGGATCCTACAGAAAATGTCTGTTGGGAAAGAAGGACAGGATATATTATTTAATTCTGAAAATAATAAATACATGCATGCAGTGTTACGAGCCAGACCATGAGTGTCTTCTGATCAACACATCCAAGTCTGCTGCAGAATTTGTTCCCAAATATAGGAACACCATTTGCTGGCATAACCCACTACTCAAAGGGAGAGGCCATAGCTAAGAAGGAGAAAGCATGCTTTGCATGTATGAGGATTCAAGTCTGAGATCTTGCATCTCCACTTAATAGGGTATCAGATAGCAGAGCTGGGAGCAACTTCTACTTGAAACCATGGAGAGCAGAGTTCAAGACGCACTCCACTCAGGGTTGGCATTACTATGCTAGATGAGCCATTGATCCAGTTCATTAAGTGGCGGCGTTTTATTTCCCGGGAGAGGTGGAGGATTTCTAGTACTTTTTAATCTCCTGCCAATAATACTGGAGAATACAACAATTGATGGGACTACTGTGTCCCTCCAGTGTCAAAGGAAGCGTACTGACTTTGAGAATGAAATTACACTAACAAAGTGGAGTAACACAAAATTTAAATCAAGCCCTGTACATATGGAGAAGGTAATTGAAACTGATACGGTTCAGTAACTTTGAGACTTGATCCTGTTTTTGCTTAAACGTAAAAGCTGATGATGATGATGATGATGATGATGATAATAATAATAATAATAATAATGCTTCCTTTAGAGCAGCCTTCACCAAGCTGATACCCTCCAGATGGCCATGCTGACTGGGAATGATGGGAATTGCAGTCCAGCACATCTGGAGGGCCTCAGGCTGGGGAAGGCTGCTTTAGAGTAAACAGAACTATACCATACACAGTGCCACGACTTTCCTCATTCCTATTCCTCATTGCTTTATTACTTTTACCTCTCTGTATGCATTATTTTACCCTTCTTACAGCTAAGGTTTGCCCCAGTTTTGCTTTAAGTAATTGTAAAAATCTTAGCTTATGTACATTTGGCCCATGACTAATGCATTTTGTTGAGGAACAAGTAACATCCATTTCCTACTCCTCAGAGTAACTAAACATTTCCATCTTCATTTCTATCAGTATGTCTCTGTTCCTGCCTGCCTACCCTAAAATTGCCACAAAGCAGCCTAGAGATTAATTTTTTTTCTTAGTACTCAAAATATGAGTTAAGGAATACCAGCCTGGCCAAAATACTCATTGAAATTACAGGGAATGCTTACACCTACTCAATAAGCTTTGGATAGAGTCTTGAATGGCTTGTTAATTTCAACTATTCAAATACCTCGACATTATATACCCCTCAAATCACTGCAAAAGCAAGCTTCCTACTTATGATTTAACCACAATGGTAAATGCCAAGATTGGCTGGGTGCTTTTGCTCACCACGGAACTTTAAGACAATAGTGAAGAGGAATAAAAACAAAACGTGTTGCGGTATATAATCTGAAATGTATACCCTATTCCATCATTCAATTCCCCATGCAGTTAGAATTGTGCAAGGTTCTATGTTGCACTGGGAGCTTACATAGGCATAGCAGGCACCGCTGGTGACTGCTGTCCAACACATTAATTTTTAAAATTTTACTTAGAATGCAATCCTATGCATGGTTAGACAGAAAAAATGTTCCCATGCTGTCTATGGCCCCTAGACAGAGTCTGGGCTGTCCCAAGGCTGGAGGCAGCGTTCTGACCCCATAACTGGGAAGTCCAAGCTCCCCTCCCCCTCGCAGTTGGTGTGGAGGGAACCATATTGGCTACCTCTCCATGGTTGCTTTTGCAGCTTCTTTGGGGTTGCTTTTGCAACCTTGGAGAGGAGGTGGGCAGGGAGGGAAAGTGACTGGAGAGGCCGGCTTATGACACATCCCCAGGCCTCCCCAGCCTCCTTCCCTCCCACTATGCAGAGTCCCAGCTAAACGAAATGCAGAGTGGGAAGAGCGCAGAGTGGGAAGAGCGCCTCCACTGCTCCTCCCACTCTACATTGGATGGCCATAAGCCTTTGAGTTCGGAAGCTTACAGCCATCCTGATAGGATGGTGTCCTAAAGCATCAATGCAATAAAAGCGAGAGCTATAAAACTATTCAACCAGCGAAAAATGTGCAAGGAGGACGGCAGAGCCAAGCATGATGACTAGGGTGACCAGATAAAATCCAGGTCAGGGCTCATGTAACTTTAACAGTTGTAGAGAAAAGGGAATTTCAGCCAGTGTCATTTGTATGCAATTAGTTCCTGGTGAAATTCCCTCTTCATCACAACAGTTAAAGTTGCAGGCACTATACTAGAGTGACCATATACAAAAGAAGGCAGGGCCCCTGCAACTTTAACTGTTGTGATGAAAAGGGAATTTCATCAGGAACTAATTGCATACAAATGACACTGGCTGAAATTCCCTTTTCTCTACAACTGTTAAAGTTACATGAGCCCTGACCTGGATTTTATCTGGTCACCCTAATGGTGACAGGATGCGAGCACGCCCCCGATCGCTATCATGCAGTTTCAATTCCCAGGGGGGAAATGATCACCTGAACAGGACTCAATAAGTGCTTTTCCGATCGACACTACATTTAAGTTGGGACTTTTTTCTTCTCTCTCTCTCTCTCTCTCTCTCTCTCTTTTTTTTTTAATGCAAGTACATCCTCCCTCCGGAACAGGATGTGCACCTAACGGAAGTGCTCCTGTTCAGGGTTCTAACTAGCCGACCATGCCTTCCTCCAGGATACTGTAAGCTAGGGTGACCAGATAAAATCCAGGTCAGGGCTCATGTAACTTTAACAGTTGTAGAGCAAAGGGAATTTCAGCCAGTGTCATTTGTATGCAATTAGTTCCTGGTGAAATCCCCTCTTCATCCCAACAGTTAAAGTTGCAGGGGCCCTGCCTTCTTTTGTATATGGTCACTCTAGTGTAGTGCCTGCACCTTTAACTGTTGTGATGAAGAGGGAATATCACCAGGAACTAATTGCATACAAATGACTCTGGCTGAAATTCCCTTTTCTCTACAACTGTTAAAGTTACATGGGCCCTGACCTGGATTTTATCTGGTCAGCCTACTGTAAGCTGTTCAGGGCTCAAGCAAGACAATTTGCTTCACTTTGCATGTAATAAAGATCCCAGTGGTGAACAATAAAAATGGAATCATCATTATCGAAATATAGAATTAAAATCTTTAAAATCAGATTGTGCCAATAAAATCGTGGCTGGTTCGTCAAGGAAAGCTTGTCAGGAAAGGATACTTTTAATTTACGTATAAATATATATATACTGCAGTCCCTTGAGTATGTAGAGACACTTTCTAATTTGCAGCCAGCTTCATTTCCCTCCCAAACTGATAAGCAGTTGGCCACTTGAGTTCACTATCAGTGTTTATAAATCTGGTATAGGCTCTGATCAGCAGCTCACTGGAGATAACAGCTTTTCAGTGTTTCATGCTGACAAAGGGAGGCCTTTTCTCACTGCAAAGTATGGAAAGGCAGAAAAGGCGTTAACAGCCTTTCTGTGTGTCAGGGTGACAAAGGGAGATCCATTGTCACTGCACAGTATGGAAAGGCAGCTGAGAGGGGGCAGGGCTGGGAAGAAGCTGGTGGGCTAGATGGGGAGGCTCTGGCTGAGTTCAAACAACACAATAACCCACACTCAAAGGGTGAGTGTGAGTTGTCATTGAAACATAAGTTTTCGTGTTGTGTGAACTCAGCCGTGATAACAAACCATGGTTTGTTAACCAAAAATATCACACAGTTCACAACCCATGAAGAGAACCCATGGGTTCATTTCATGAGTTGTTGCTAGTTAACAAATCATGGTTTGTTAGTGCAGTTGAGTTCAGACAACACAATAATCTACGTTTCAACAACCAACATTTCAACGACAACCCACACTCATGAGTGTGGGTTATCATGTTGTTTGAACCCAGTTTCTGCAGCCTGTATGTGGCGTTTCAACAACCAACATTTCAACGACAACCCACACTCATGAGTGTGGGTTATCATGTTGTTTGAACCCAGTTTCTGCAGTCTGTATGTGAACTATGGGCCAGGGATTCCCCATATCAGACGTAATAGATAATAATGCATCAGTATCTTTATCATTTGCTATTGACAATTACACACCTAAGTAACTGTCTGTTGAATAGGATGACTATGAATCTTTACTATGTATGTATTCTAATTCCATCATAAGTCAAATGTTAGTTAATCATGGTGACACAGCACCCTCAAACCCAAACAACTCAGTGTGGGAGACATTCGGATAAAGTCAGTGTGCATTTATAAACAAACTCTAGAAATAAACAGCACCATACTTAAGGGACTTAATTTTTCTGTTGACTCAGAAAGAGGAGGGGAGGGTGAAATTGAGGAAGTTATTTTACATGTCTGGTTTTCATAACCAATTAATGACATAAATTACAACAGTTGCCTAATAACGCAGTGCAGATGTTCTAAGCTTGTGTTATTTCTTTTCCTTTTTTTTAATGTCAATGTGAAGCTGTCAATCAATTTATATTAATACCTAAAAACATTCTGCTGAATTGGTCACACCATCATATATTTTCCTGTCACTCCTAAGAAAAAGGCCCCAGAGCTAAAATCAACCGGTATAAATTACAGAATTCTAGAGATTCCAATTAACTTGTACAACTGTACAGCAGTTCGTACTTCAGACAATAATATTATTTAATAGCAGATATCCTTATGCCCCAAGCCTAATGATATTTTAAATCCCACATATTTCAATCAGATTCACTTCCACATAATGGAAGCGCATTAATTTATCTCTTGTATATAGCACTAACATCAAAATCCAGTCTCAAGAGATGCTATGTTCTTTTACTTTCTGCTTGCCTTAACTGGCTTTGTGCATGCTCAGCTCTTCTGAAAGGAAAGCAACAGAGTAAAAGGTGAGAGCTGTTTTTCCGGAAATCCCCAAACCCAGACATCAGATAATATTTCAAGGCAAAAACGTCCAGTCCTGTGAGACCACTTTTAAGGTCTAATAAATTCAGAATTGGAAACACAAGAATGTCATTGTCACAAAATCTTGTCCTGTCTCTTACATTGCTTTCTGGCAGAAAAAAATACCATTAGGTTGATCAAGAAACAATTACTAGATTGCACTCAAACTGGTAGCTGTAATTAAAGCTTGAGAAAAAGTTTTCCATTACCACTCATAAGTTTGGATGGTTTCCTAACCAAAAAAGAACTGGGATGGGGAGGATATCCACAATGCATTAAATGCAGCTAGATTTTTAAAAAAGGATATGAAAAAAAGTTTTCAAAAACATTTTTTTTGCCTTATTGAACATTTTCATGAATTTCTGCAAGATCTGTATGCAGTTCCATAACTGATACACTGTTTGCATTTTATTAGAGCAGTACTAAGCAAAGAACCATGGTAATAATTCCACCAGACGTGCTTCCAAAGCATCAAGACACAAGAGACAAGACAATTGTTGCTCTGACAACTCTTCTTCACTTCTAAAATTTTGCATTTTTAATAACCACTTCTAGAGGATGCAGGATGCCCCCCCCCACTTTAACTTGAATAAATATCCTGTCTGCCCATCACCCTATTTATTTAAAAGCGCTTTATTGCAAATGTCATGGCTAGCCCCACCCAGCTCAGATCATCTGATTCCACAGCAAGCCCTGATAACTCTTGGCATGCCAAATTATAACCACAGCTGAGTCAAGCAAGCTCTTAAACTTAATTCGGGAAATTGCTTCAGTCCTCCCAGCTGAGGATTTTGGAGCTAACAAACTGCCTCCTACATTTCATTCCAAGCATTAAGAGTGTTCTCACCCCTCCAGTACTCATGTAACTTAACTCATTTTTCGGCCAGTCTTCTCAGAACAGGGCAGCACACTGGTTCTGCAATGACAGGTTTGATTTTGCAAGCTGGGTCATGGGACAACTGAGAGCGATGCACCAGGATGCCAGTAGTGGTAGCTATCATCACGTTAACCATGAAGAGATGAGCCAGGAACAATGGGGAAATTATATACATAGCACAATCCTATGCATATTTGCTTTGTAGGAAGTCCTATGAGTTCAGTGGGGCTTCCAGGTAAGTGGTCATAGGATAGCAGCCTTAGACTGCTTTAGAACCACTTGGCTATCAGACCATTCTAAGAGAGTATGGTTCAAGAATATATGGAACTGTAGATTCAAAATCAAAAAACTCACTAAAGATTTTGTTGTTGTTGTTCCTTAGGCTTTGCTTATCGATCACAAGTTCAACCTGGCCGCCATTCACTCCACCAAGTAACTTGTATCATATTGATTCTATCAACCATTCATGACTGCCTGGAAACTCAATCTGCAAAGGTCTTTTATTCCATTGATGACACATGCGAAAGTACTAACCTATTCTCACAGCCTTTGGGCAAAAAAATATATTAAAAAAAAAAAAAAAAGACTGGAAATTGATGACTTGCAGTAAAAGCTAAATGTCAACTGTGATTCTATAAGACATTGGGCAGAATCCAACAGTACCCAGCCACCAGCAGAGCTGGCAGCCCATTCTGGTCTGCATGTGACCAGTCCCGCCACTTCTGGTCAGCAAGCAGTCCCTACCTCTTGCAGAATCATGATTTAGTACTTGAGAAGGCAACCCCCAAATGAGCAGAAACGCTACACCTAACGCTACGCCAAAATATTCTTATGTTGGAACCTGCAAAATTCCTGACCCTGGTCTGCATGCCCGCCACTTGAATATATCCTTTGCCCTCTGCTGCACATAACTATGTTGACATCGTTGTCTGATTAAATAATCTGGGGATCAAAATACTGGAAGCCAGCCAGTCCCCTTCTCGCCCCACATGAGCTAGAGAAGTGAGCCATCTAGCAGGACAATCCCTGTGCTGATCTTCCTTCAGAATTCTTGAGTGCACAAAGATGTATATTTCTCTAATTGCACTTCTTCTGACTGAAACTGTTAACCTTGGAAACTTGCCCAACAGGCTGTGAAAGACATGTAATTGATTGAGCACTCTGCCACAGTTTTGTGGCGACATGACACCTTTTGGCTTTTTGCGGATTACACGCTGCCTTTTTTCTGCAAACTACATAACAGTCTTTTTGTGGACAGGCTGAAAACAAACAGTCATGTTAACCAGCTGTGTCCATAAATCTGATGAAAACATTGCTACATACATTGCATACTGCAGACACTATCAGATTTTTTTTTTAATAGCAACTGAAGCACCCCGTAGAGTAATGTAATAATGCCACAGCACAGTTAGGGAGACCAACAGTTGATTCAGACATTACATATTCCAGTGATGAGATCACTCCATGTC
Organism: Anniella stebbinsi; assembly: GCA_029215795.1. NCBI lineage: Eukaryota > Metazoa > Chordata > Lepidosauria > Squamata > Anniellidae > Anniella > Anniella stebbinsi. The sequence goes on along the minus strand of JARDYH010000005.1, from coordinate 141,321,700 downwards.
TGGACACTCTTGAAAACATACTGTGAGATGCACATAACTTGCTTCCCTAGCAACTGTGAATTCCAGAATCAGACTTCTAAAATATCAAGTACACCCAGTTCGTAGGAAAGCCAAGGAAGCTACATGCTATCTTACACATGCACATGCATCCTGTGCAACATTGGTTGCACTGTGGGAAAGGATACCCTGGGAAAATGTAATGCCTTGACACCAACACAAGGGAAATTAGCATCCCAATAGCGATCTGCTTTATCTACAGTGATTATGTGGAGCAGCAGAAGTAAAATGCAATCCTATTCCAAGATAACAAGGTGAGTTTTGCTGGCACACATCTGAAATGATTTATGATGCTCCTGAGTTACAGAATGTCATGCAAGAGAACAGAGGAACTTAGTCACTAACGCAGCCTTCCCAACCTGGTGTCCACCAGATGTTTTGAACTACAATTTTCATCAGCCCCAAGTAGCACGGCCAATGGTAGGGAATGATTGTAACCCAAGTTATCTGGAGGCAATCAGGTTGGAGAAGGCTGCACTGAAATATGGACAAGCTATAGATATTCCAGTGCCTGTGATGGGGCTGGCCTCCAATCTTAGCGCTAAAATGAAGCAGAGGCAACATTCTCAAACTAAACACCAAACGGAGCGAATCTGAGCCACAAAAAGGGAGTCATTTCAGGATCTAGTCTGAAAGAAGACGAAGACAGAGATGCAACAGTCTGCAGAAAAGCCAGCTCTGATTTTAGAAGCATTAGCAGAAGTGATGTTACATCTCAGCATTATTGACAGAATCGGATTAGTGCCAGCAAAGTGGACAAAGAGCAGGAAGAACACAACTTTAGCTATATAATGCCACAGATTAGGGCCTTGGGAAAATCCATGCAGGATCTTGAAACCACAAAACTAGATCCTGAAAACAAATGTGAAACCTGAATGATCTGATCAATGTGACTTGCACTTCTCCTATCAAACAAAAGGAGGTTCACCATTAAAAAAAAACCAGTCAGCAATTGGTTTTAGAAAACGGCCATTGGGTAACAGATGCAGGGTAGTTGGCTAAGGTCTCATGAATCTTTCAAAGTGGACTGCCAGCAAGTTGCCATTAGTCCCTCTACAGGCCACACACACTCTGACACCTAAGAGGTAGATTTGGCTTTGGGGCCTCCAGACACTTCAACCTTGTGAAAGCAACTAGAGTGGAGGTGGGCCGTGAAATTTGTTTAAAATTGCTGCTTGGGTACAGCCCAATTTAATGGGTAGAATCTTCAGTTCTTGCATTTTCCTTTGCCATCAGAAAATGACCCATCATATACCACTGGGGATGTGCAAATCAGTAAAACGTTATCTCAGTGAGGTTCTCTGATATCCACCTCGTTCCATTTTGTGGCTATATTGGATCATGAGTTTGTATGTATTATTGGATAAATTCTGGTCAAAACCAAACTGAAATGGATTTCTCACCCATCCCTACATATCACCTACTCATTGAATTTGTAGCCATGTGCAGACTTTCTAAAACCAGTGATAACCAGTGTATGAAGGGGCAATTTTGATCAGGGTGATGGACACCAACCCAACTAGGTATCCCATGCCTGACCTGAAAGCGTTCTTTTCAAACACTCGCGAAGACTTGAGAAAGTGCTCACAAAGTCCCTCCGCCACCTCCCTCTTCACCTGTCTCAAGCACCAGACATTACCATTGAGACAGGGGAACAGGAAGAGAGTGCTCATAGGTGGCCAGTGCAGTGCCTTTTCCCCGAGGACTGGGAAATACAAGTCCCAGCATTCATGGCAGAGAATTTCTGCCATGGTAATTTCAAGTTCCTGGGGCAGGTGAAGTGGGTGGAGTTGGTGGAAGCTCACAGGTTCTAACATGGCTGCGGTCACCTCAATCCTTCTTGCTCACCAACACCTAGCCCTGACCCCCATAATAAATAAATCCATCAATTGTAATTATTCATGATGGTTATGTGGAACCTCCACGTCCAGCAGCAGTGTGCCATGGAATACCACTGAGTAGGGGTGTGCACTCTGCACTGAAAATCGGGGGGTCCGAAGGACCTTCAACGGACCTCCGAACTTGCAGTGCTGTTACGGAGCAGTTCAAAAACTGACAAAACCCCGCAGTGCAGTCAGAAGATCATTCAGAGCCCTGAAGAGATCCATATCCAATGTGAGGGCTCGTTTCATGTTGATGATGGACAACTAACTGAACACTTCCATATTAGAAAGACGCTGAGGGGTGAGGGAGGGGTAGTGTTGAGATTGACATCTGTGGCTAACCAATAGCCACAGTCTCCTCCCTGTCCCACCTCCAATCATGTTGCTTAGAGGGAGGAAATGCAAATTATATAAACAGAAAGAGCCCATAGCGCTTTTTCAAAATGCGACTGAGGCTGACTGAACATCATGGAAATGGGAAAGTTCCATCAGCTTTCCCTAGCACTTTCCTATCTGGGGGCATTCTGAAGTCCCTTCTGCCCATGGCCACTGTTCCAGGGTGGCCTGCCTATGTGGGGGGGGGGGAGGGAGCCTTGCCCACAGCACTGCTACTGCTGCTGCTAGCTTGAGACTGACCGCTGGCTTGAAGGGGGTGCAGCCTCTTAAGAACTTGCATACCTAGGATCCTCCCCCACCAAAGAAAAATGATCCCAGGCATTAGACTTGCATTTTGCAGAAGGTGTGGGTGGAGCCTCAAAACCATCCACACCTGACTTCTTCTCCTGCACTTCAGAAGGACCAGCAGCAGCAGAGAGAAGGGTGTGACTAATTTTAGGCAGGGGGAGGAGAACTAGAAGAAACACCTCTCCCTCTCCCAACATGGCCAGAGCCATCTTTCTTTGCTGGGTTTTCTTCCCTCTGTGTGTCTGTCTGCTTTTATTTGCTTCTTCTTGTAGTACCACATCATGCTCCCCTTTGTGTGTGTCTGTGTGTTCTTGTTCCACACATGGAGATAGGGGACTTCAAGTTTTGTAGGAAGTTTCTAGTTTCTGAACGTTCTGCAAGCTCTCTTGAGAGACATTGAAGTGCATCTGAAGTGGGTGTGGATGTGGGTGGGTGTATGCGTGGCAAATGGTTGGAAGGGGAATTTTTTTAAAAAATCCCTAAGAATCAAGGGATGAAAGGAACAGCTTCAAACTTGGCATGGCTAAAGCCCTACTTAAGAGCTACCAAGGTACCAAGTTTCATCTCTTTATCTTTAAAAATGGAGGAATGTAAGTATTTTTGTTAATTATTCCCACTGATGCTAATAGAGTGGTTCTCCGAAAACAGAGCAGGTTTACTCGACGGTGCAGGGAGATGGACCAGTTCTGAAAACAAGAGTGGAGAATCGCTTTATCGGAGCTGTGCCCCAAATTTTGGGGGAGAGCAGACCTGCTCTGCACACCCCTACCACTGAGACAGTGAAAGAGGGCTACTGCTTGTGAGCTTCCTGGAAGCGTCTGGCTGGCTACTGTACGAATCAGGATGCTGGACTTGGTGTGACCCAGCAGGGTTCTTTCTATGGAGAGAGCACCTATGCACTTACAACCTCTATGCATGTACACTCTATGCGCAAGGATCTATCAATGTGTGGTGATTGGGGGCAGGGTATTCAGGTGCAATCCTGCTCCCTTCTCCATGCATTGATCACTGCTGGTTTTTAGAATAGCTGCCCAAGGCTTTTGTGGATGTAGAAACAGACAACTCAGCATTGTTCAAGGGCAACAGAACAGATGGGCATTAGAAAACTTAACTGAAAACTCACTAGCACCCAATGGTACAGAATGCTCACAGAACTTGCAAAATGTGCTTCTCTAGAAATTTTATGAAAGAAGAAATGGGCTGACCATCTGTCTGGGCAGTGTTAGGCCTAGTAACTCCTAGGGAATCCTGCAAGTATATAAGGTTGGACTATATTCTGTCATTCTTCTTTCCAGCTCTCTGATTCTATTAAGGCATTATAGGTTATAAAGTACAGAATATGTGTAATGGTTGATCCTAGTGACCTCATAATCTCAGTCTAGAAATAATGTAAAGTCATTGAATAGCCATGTTTAGCAAGCCAAAATTCCCAAGCTAGAGGAAATCTTTAGTCAGTGATTGTGCTTAGGTAATAGCTGATTCCTAGTGATTCAATATCTCTTTGAGCCCTGAAAATCCCATTTGTGGTATATCAAACTTCCATTTTGGTGGTATGTGGGGGAATTGTGACTTGGGCTTCTTTCCCCTTCTTAACAGAACAACCATCTGTGCCTCAGACTTTACAGTTATGGCCTTTATAAGAAGTATCCAGAGAAATCTAGTAGCTTTTTAAAGGGAAGAACACTACAATACTTAACCTACCAAAATAATCATGAGTCAAACAAGAAAACTGAATGCTGCTCGACTTCATAAGTAGATTTGATACAATTTTTTTAACTTCGTGAATGAAGAGAGTGTTTTTAGGTTTTAAAAAATTGTATGCCTGTGTTACAGAGGAAACACTAACGTGTACAAAATACACACAAACAAATATTGTAGTAAGTCAGCCCACCATTCTCAATTGTCACCTGAAAGACAGCCCCATTAAGCAATTTGTCATGGTTATAAGAAGAATATCATTGTTGTTTTTAAACGTACAGTGCCATGAGCATGGGAACTTGGTACAAGTTCTCCTATGTTTTGATTATACTCTCCCCCTCCTCTCCCTCTCTCTGTATTCCTCCTTTCCAAGGCAGGTCCTATTTCTCCCAAGTTAGTGGTGAGCAGCTTAGCTGTAAATATTTGCCCTTCATGCTGAGCCCTCCAGCTGGCTGAAGCTGCAGCTGACAGACATGTCTGTAAGCAAAGGGAGGGAGGGAGAAGGGGGGGAAAAGAGTTTTCAAAGGAAAGAATGAGGTGGGGGTGATTTGTCCACTCTCAAATCTTACGAATAAGGGAAAGAGAAGAAAATAAACAAGAAAGGCCCTATTGCATCCTAACTTCTGCCTTGTTCTATCTGCCTGTCTACAGCACGCACACACAAACACAGGCCAAAAGTCTGGCACTTGGCTGGGAGCTTCCCCCCCTTTTCTTAAAGGGCTGTTTCCTCTCACCAAAACATCTGTGCCAAACTTCTGGCTCCGCCTGAATGTAAAGGCGTGACATTCTGAGAAGCTCAAACTCAAAAAGAGTTTGTCCTGTAAGGATATAGAAGAAGGGAAGTGCAAGAAGGGGATGGGATGGGGGGGGAACAAACACATCCTGCAAGGTTATGTTTATGGAGTTGCTTAAGAAGGGATTGAGGAAAAAGAATTAAAGAAATAGGAAGGATGCAAATGCAGGCACGGTTGAGCAAATGTTAGTGATGGTGTGAGCAAGCTTTCCATGAAAACTGTGACATCCCATACAGACAAAACTCAAAGGGATGGCCTTGTTAGTCTTACACACACACACACACACACACACGAATCTTGAGGCATCTTGGCAACTTAAGGAGCAACCCTGATGCATCTTTGCTCAGAAGAAAGCGCCACTGTCTTCAATGGGGCTGACTCCCAGGAAAGCGTACTGAGGCACGCAGCCTTTCTTGTGACGTCCGCTTTTGTGGAAGGGATCCACACTCCCTCCCCCGAAGGAAGCGTTCGTCCACCCCGAAAGCGGATGCCACAAGAAAGTGGTGTCGCCTTTCAGATGCCACAGGACTCTTCGTGGTGGAGGATGACAACGAATGCAGGAGAGAGGGAGGAGAAAGAAGAGGGGCAAGGACGGAGAGGTTCTGAGAGTGCACTTGGGCCTGCCTCCCGCCCGTCCCGTGCGGTTCACCTTGCTGGGCGAGGAGGCAGCCAGGCTGCGGCTGAGCGAGTCGAGGCGGGCGCTGTACTCGGTGAACTTCTTCTGATAGCGCAGCGCTGTCATCTGGAGCTCGAGCTGGACGGCCGAGAGCTGCGCCAGCAACGACTTCTCGCGCTTGCCGGCCCGCAGCGCCTCCTTCTTGAGCTCCTTCTCGAGGCCGGCCAGCTTGGCCTGGAGGGCGCCGTTGTACGCCTTGAGCGCCTGCAGACAGCAGTGCGAGCCGGCGCGTTGCTCGCGGTGGGTGAGCGCCAAGCCGCAACCCCGCTCGCACAGGCCCACCGGCCGGGCCTCGCAGCTCTCGCGCATGTGCGCGTCCACGTCGCGCAAGTTGAGCACCTCGGCGCAGCCCTTGTGGCGGCACTTGGCCGGCGAGAAGTCGCACATCTCGGCGTGCTCGGCCAAGTGCTGCAGCTTGACCACCTTGTCGCAGCCCCGCGCCCGGTTGGCGCACCTGATGTCCAGCTTGAGGATGAGGCTCTTCAAGGGCAGCACGTGGTTGAGCTCCTTGGTGGAGATCCGCTGGCACTTCACCGGGCAGCTGCCCTGCTGCACCACCCACGGCAGGACGCAGCCGGCGCAGAACACATGACCGCACGGCGTGGTGAGCGGGTCCTCCAGCACTTTGTTGCACAGGTTGCATTTCAGGTCGGGATCCACTTCACCGGTGAACCGGTCCAGCTCGAAGCCCATCGCTCGCGGCTTCCACCCAACACGCGCACGACGACCCAAGGACAACGCGCGCGCAAACTCCGCAAACCCTCCCCCGCCCTCAAAAGCAAAATTAAAACTCTCTCCGCCCCCCTCGCCACCCAAAAAGAAAAATGAAGGGGGGGGGGAATAACTCGCCCCAAACCACGCAGCCTCCAAAGGGGGGGGGGGGAATTAAGTTTTCTCAAGCGAAGCCCAAACGGCAGAGATCATAGGAAATTATTGTAACCGCTCTCCGTTTTGATGCCTTGCTAGGCATTGGGAACAGCCCAGACTGGCTGGCTGCAGGCTGTCTACTGACTGAACTAATTGCCTCAGACTTCCTTGAAAACGCTTGGGAGGAATCCTCTACCACATTGATTCTAGTTAAAGCGCAGACTTTCCTTCTCCTACTTTCGCCCACCCTCTTCCCTCCCCTCCGTCCCTCCCTCCCCTCTCGGACAGTCTTTCGCGAACCCTCCTACATTCGCCTTTTTTGGCTCGACGTTGCTCTCTTTTTAATAAATAAATAAATAGCGTTGTGAGGCGGGTAGGGCTCGGTGCAGCTGAGGCTGCTGTTTATTCATGAGCATAAGTCATCTCAGGCTTTCTGGATATATGGAGGGGGGGAAGCCTTGGATATAGTGCTAGGAATCTCTTTGCACGGTTGGGGATGCCTGCCTGTTTTATGGAGTTGGGGAACTTGCCCTGTGGCATTCATTGGAGCTGTGTAGGATTTATGCAGTGGTGTTTTCTTTCTGTCTGTCTTTCTCTGTGCAGAGTGTCCTTTTTCCTTTGCAGGGTTATCTGGAACAGGAGCCATACTGCAGTGTGTTCTGTTTGTGTTTGTTAAGCTCTTCTGTTCTGTTTGGTTCCAGCAGTGTAGTGTCTTACATAAAATGATGGGATTCTTTCGATGGAGCTGGATGGGGGTAGGGGTGTCTTCCATTGAGCATTCTATTTCCCTGTGGGGTAGGTTTTACGGCAAGGGTCCTCAACCTTTATGGACTTGTGGCCACATTTGGATATTTGAGAAACTACTGTGGGCACCACCACAAAATGGCTCCCATCGAGGATGTGTCTAGTCACTTAATGGCTCCATGGAGGACTGGTTAGTCAAGAGGTAGGGGGAGAGAAATGGTGAGGCTGGGAAAGAGGGGGAAATGGAAAGAGTTGCCCACTCAATGTTCTTCCATCCACAGACCATTCTCCTTTGTTCTCTCTCGCTGTTCTTCACTACCAGGCTGTAGCCTTGCTGTTTCTCGCCCCCAACCCCTTTGCTCAGTATTTCTCTTCCTCCCCAATTCACAGCCTTCTTCCTCCTCTTCCTGTCCCACTCACCCCATTAACTTGCTGGCTGAGTTCGGATGACACTTAGGCAACGGAGGGAGGAATAGCATACTGACCGTGTGTTATTTTGGCGGTGGCGCAGCAGCACCCGCTACATGACATGTTGCCCCTCCCTCCGGCCGTATCCCAGCATGCACCGCAAGTTCTGCAGGCTGTATCAGAGCAGCCGGGGGGGGGGGGGGCGGGGGTCGGCTGCTCCAGCCGGCGACATCTATGACCATACAGAATAGTACACGGAGAGAGGGGGGTTCCCTCCACACAACACTTGAAACAATGGATTTCTCCGTTGTTTAAGTGCCCCAAATAGCGTACTGTCAGTTGTGTGTGCGTTGTATGTTCCCCTCCATATGACACAATAAGCAACACAACTGACGATTGTTCCCCCCCTCCGTTGATTATCGTGTCGTCCAAACCAGGCCGCTGTTTCTCTCCACTCCCAGCCTCTAGCCTTACTATTTCTCTTCCACGCCTCTTTACCGCACAGTTCTCACTCCTAGCCTTGTTCTTTCTCTCCCCTCCCCCTTTGCCTTGCTGTCTGTTCCTGCCCGCTGAACAGCTGATCAGCAGCAGGTTCAGGAACAGGGAAGAGAACCTGATCCCCTAACATTTTACAATGTATTGTTATTTGTGTATGTCTGTGTGAAGGGGCAGGAGTGAAGACCTGTGCGGGAACCATTGGGCGGTATTAGGGACCCCTGTTCCATGACACTGTGGGAACATTACATGGAACTGGTTAGCATTATATCAAGCTATGGAGTGTCTTTTCTCTAGAGTGCTGGAGTTCTGTTACGTAGGGTTCAGAGCACTGGTTTAGTTTTGCCTTATGAAATTCCACAGAGCTATGAGATTCTCTCCTGGGGCTGGTATTCTTCAGAATTTTTTATCAAAAGGATAGCTAACAAACTGGGAGAAAAAGCTAATCCTTCAGTAGACAGGAGAAAAATTCATTGTTACTTTGATAGAATGGGAAAGGTTGAAACTAACAATAAATTCAACAGAGACAAATGCACAGTTCTACATTGGGGAGAGGGAAATCAAATGTAGACGGCATAGGATGGGGGATAGCTAGCTTGGCAGCAATACATGTGAAAAGGATCTTGGAATTGTAATGGACCACAGGCTGACCATGAGTCAGCAGTGTGATGCAGCTCCAAAAAAGGCAAATGTGATTTTAGGCTGCATTAACCGAAGCATAGTTTCCAAGTCACTATAAATTCCATTTTATTCTGTAGTACTCATCTGGAGTACTGTGTTCAGTTCTGGGTGCTGCACTTTATAAAGGACATAAACAAATGGGAACAGATTGAGAGAAGACCAAAAAAAAGATTGTCAGTGGTATGGGGAAAAAAGTTCCATGAAGAAAGGTGGAAGGGGCTTAGTATGTTTAGCTTGGAGAAGCAAAGACTGAGGAGAGACATGATAACACTCTTCAAATACTTGAAAGGCTGTCACATAAAATAGAGCAAATACTTTTCCTCTGTTTCTGCTGTCCCAGAGGGAAGGACTGTATCGCATGGGCTTAAGTTATTGAAAAGTAGATTTCATTTGAACATCAGGAGAAACTTCTGGATGGTGAGAATAGTTTGGCATGGAACTGATTACTGCAGAAGGGGGGTAGACGCTCTCTCCCTGAAAGATTTCAAGCAGAGGCTGAACATCCATCTATTGGGGATACTCTTAACTCTGATTGTTGTTGTAGCTGTTGTTGTTTTTGCATTGAACAGGGAGTGTTAGACTAGATGGCCTATATGGTCTCCTCACTGTGGTGTTGTGGAGCCGGGTCTCACAGGGACACAGTGCCAGCAGTTTGTATTAGCCAAGATGCTAATGTCATCTGCCAGCCCCTCAGAATTATCTGTTCTTTCAGAGCTTAGGTGAAATGCTCACTGTAACAAAATGGAATGTATTGTTCCTTGTTGTAATGCAGAGTATTTTGGGGTGGCTTGGACTTAAATGGGGAATTAAAATCCATTAACATGATAAAAAGAAACTTGCTCCTGGTTGAGATGAAAATTGCTGTGATTGGTTTGTTGATATGGGTAAACACAGCTACCTGCATGTTCTTGGGGTTGGGCTATGGGGACTGTTATGATGAGTGCCTGCAGTTCAGAATTTGCCACTACATCTCTGCTCCTCTAAATCAATGAAATCTGGGGGGTACATTGAATGAATATATAGAGGGGTTCTTGAGGCCATGAGGGCTAGTTGTGCCCACTGCCTGAACTGCGTACCATCTCCCCCATCAAATGCCCATCAGGAATAGGCAACCTGTGGCCTTCTAGATCAGAGGTTCCCAATGTGGCTCCCTCGGACACCATGATGCCACCAGGCACCTCCAATAGTGCCTTTGAAAGTGTCCCCAACATGGCACCCATGGGCATCCACCCAAATGTCCCCTGTTTATATGTATGTATGTATGTATATGTGTGTATGTATATATATATATATATATATACACACACACACACACACACACACGGATTTAAATATATATGCATGCAACTTTCTAGCAACTCTACAAAGACTTCAACAAAAGTGAACCAAATATCCAAACAAGTATCTATTTGAAGGTAATCACATATTGAAAGCATTGTAAGGTCTTCAATCCATTACATTATAAGAGGTGAGTGTCTATCCTTCCAATGTTGTAATACATCTTGTAGCTGTCAAAAGAGTGTAAAGAATCCATTTACGCAGGCCATCTGTTAATTTCCATGAGTCAGGTAAATAATTAAAAAAAGCATGTACAACAGTTGAATATTAAAGACTGTTCCAGTACAAAATTTATCTGTGTAATAAACTCCTCCTAAAAAGAAACATTCCCAAAACATGTTTAAAAGAAGTACTAGCTAAATTGCATCACCAGCAAATAGCCAAATTAAACAATCTCTTATTAAAGAGATTTTTTTGCTGAACTTGATGCAGCCTAAGATGCGTAGACATGACAAGTAGATGCCAAAGTGGTGACCCACTGATTAGTGGTGTTCACAGCAGTTTCTCAAGTTCCCAAATGTGCCCATGGGTTCCAAAAGGTTGGGGATCCCTGTTCTAGATGTTTTGGCCTACAGCTCCCATCTTCCGTCACCACTTGCTATGCTGGCTAGGGCTGATCAAACTTGTAGGCCAATATATCTAGAGGTCTATGAGTTGCCCATCCCTGTGTTATAAGAATATCAGCAGCTGTCTTATACTGAATCAGACTATTGGTCCCTGCAGCTCAGTATTGTCCACACAACTGGTAGTAACTCTCTAGGCAGGGGTCGTTTTCAGCCCTACATGGAGATACCGGGGATTGAACCTAGGACCTTCTTCATGCAAAGCATGTGCTTTACCACTGAACTACAGCCCTTCCCCCAACACAGCCCTTAGAAAATATAGGACATCTGGCTACCAATCCTATACCCTTGTGTTTCATATAGGGTGACAAAAGTGTCTTTGTTAACCTTCTCCAGCTCTTAGCAGACGTGGAGGTGGAGAAAAAGGCAGCAGACTAAGGTCAAAGGACAACGTCTGCAGCATTTTTAAAAACATTCTTTAGCAGACTCATTCTGCAGGTAATGAAGGCTGCGGTAGGAAGTTTTGTAAAGGGGGTTTACATCTTGCTTGTGCCCTCTTGTATTATAAAGATCAACTGTCCATAGGAAAAGCAGTGTAGGTATTGAAACAATGCTGAAAAAGAGATGGGAAGTGGGGGGTTGGTAAAATGATGAAACAAACCCAGGAAAATGTTTGAGTCAGGTTCATATTTAAGCAGATATTAGGTCTTTCTATCCTTACATATTAGACTGTCAAGAGCGCCCTCCCAGCTAAAATCTCAAGAAAATGAAAAATCCCAAATATTTTTCAATAAATATTTGTGAGTTCTGTCAGCTTGCCCTCTTGGCTTCTAAGTTTCTAGGATTACAAACCCAGATTTATAACCAATAAGCACAAAATCTCTAAATTTCCTATGATTTTAGTGAAACCTGAGATTCCCATAGCTTTGATTGCAGATCTCCCATGCAACTCTGAAAAGTAGTTTAGAAATACTTTTAATGAATAGATAACTGGGAGGGTGCCTTGATGGCACCGGGTTGTCCTTGCCTTAAGAACCCCCCTGCGCTTTTGCGGGTAATCCTGATGCAGGAGGCAGTGCAGGTTTTCCAGTGGCCATTCGGCTCACCAGTGCCCAATACAGTGAACATTCAGTTTCTGACAACCAATCACAGGACACCTTCCGCCCAGGAACACCCTTGGCGCAACGGTGGGGCGAGGATAGATGGCGGAAGAGCCATAGTCAACTTGCTTTGGCAGGAAAGGTCAGGGTAAGTTCCCAACTTTTCCAGTGCTCAGCTTCATGGGAAAGCCCCGTGGAAGTCCATCTCAATTTTGTATGTTGTCTGTGTTTTGTTTGAAAACAATAAAAAAAATAATTGAAAAAAAAAACAGAAGGGATCAAATTGAGGATTAAAAAAATGAGAAACAAGAAAATAAATTTGACAGATTCTATCCCTTCTGTCCTGCTTTGAATTATAAGTTACAGTACTTAGTTTTCCTATGCAACAAATGAATATTGTTATCCATGAAAAGATATCCAGTTGGAATCAGTGGGACTTCCAAGGAAATATGTTTACTGATGGAAAAGGATGGAGCTAGTTAACTCTTTATACACTTAACTGTTTCCATTGCTTGTAAGGCCTCACTTTCCCAGCTGGATTCTAAACTGTCACAAAGAAGCAATGGAATATCCACATGCATGCCTGTGTCTCTTTATGGAAAAATATGTTTTGTGTGTTGTGTGGTCTATTACTGTCCCATTACTGTCACTGAGAATTATGGGCATGTGTGTTAAGGCCAGGGAGGCTTAGTACTTGGAAAATCTGTTTCCATACATATATACTCTCCATGCACTCTGACGGTATAATCAAGACCTTTGTAAGACCACACTAGAAGGATATCAAAGATCTGGAAAATATATTTATTTCCTTCCAAAGCAAAGAGGGTAAAACTCAAGTATGAACACACAGTTCAAGTGCCCGTTGCAGTATATTATTTGCCTTAAAAAATAACCTTGGTTTGAAGTAGGTCGGGTGCTCAGCCTGGGCCCCATGTTGCATTTTTTGGATAGCACTACTGGGTGGCAGCCAACGGGGAGGGATGGCCAATATACAACGTCACCAGTGAACAATAACACTATTGTTAATTACATCTGGGTAATGTGCTAAGGAGAAAAGGTGGGAAATAAACATAAATAATAGTCACTCCTTAACACCACACTCAGGTGATGTGGCCAAAATGGGGGCACTGGGAACTCCAATGTTTGCAGAAGACCAAAAACAAGGTTTGAACATATTTATGTGCACCCCTGCTGGAAAAACAAACCAGCCCAATGAAGAGTGAAAATGCTCAGTAGCCATAGAATGTTAGGAGTCCATTGGAAAAGAAAACTTGGGGAGGGGGGAATGGAATTGGCTGGCTGGCTAGAAGTGGCTGGTTAAGTGGGGGGGGGGTGCAGCCACAACAATCCAGGAAGCTTAAAAATGCTGTGGAACACTAGAGGCATTTAAGAGGCAGCTGGACAACCATCTGTCAGGGATACTTTAAGATGGATTCCTGCATTGAGCAGGAGGTTGGACTCGATGGCCTTTATAGGCCCCTTCCAATTCTACTATTCTATGATTCTATGAATTTCCTTGGTTCTTGAAAAACAACATACTTGCTTTTAGATTCGCCACTCCCAGCATTCTGTGTGTGCTATGTATGCCTGCTCTGTCTGTCCCTATAGTTCCCTGCAAGGCCAAGCAAGGGGAGGTCAGTAAATTAAACCCAGGGATAGAGGATAGGATTCCATCAAGTTCAGCTGAGAGTGGTTGCTGTAGAACATGGACCTACCAAGAGTGGTGAGGCCAGGTTTCTGGCAGACCCAGCTAGGCAACTTTATGGCCTGATAGTCTCTCTTTTTGGTAGCCTTCAGGAGCACCTGCCTCATAAAGCAAATGGGCACATGAAAACTATTATGGTCTGCCATAATAACCTCTTCAGAAGGGATAATAGTGTTATGTCATAGGGTGACTATATGGAAAGGAGGGCATGCCATCCAAATTGGTGCCCAGCACAACATCTTGTGATACTAAATTCTATAGTTAACTATGTGCTGTGTGAAGAAGAACATCTTTTTACTTGTCCTGAATCTCTCACCAATCAGCTTCATGGGATGAACCAGGGAATCCCACACCATGCACAATTTTATGCACCACAATCATGTCTTCCCTCACTTGCCTTTTCTGTAACCTAAACAGTCCCAGATTTTATACCCTTTCCTCATAGAGGAGTTGTTCTCACTCTTGGCCCCCCTCTACAAGATTTCGGTTTGACGCCCGGTTCCCCGATTATGCGCATCTTCTCGGAAGCGTTTTTACGCCTAATCCATATACATGGGAGGCGTTGAAGCGCATTACAGGCTGTATGAAAGGCATTTTAAAGTTGTTGACATCGCATGCAAATGTTGCTGAAAGTAATGCGCTTTGTCCCAGAGAAACTCCCCAAACCGGTTTCCTCTCTTTCTTCTCCCCACCCACTAGAATCTCCCGCCTTTGGTTTCCGAGGTTACCTGAAAGGAAGAAGCTGATTTAACATATTCGGCTACCTGCCTTCCCCCTTCTTTCGCCCGATTGGCATGACTTCCTCAGGAGTAACTGTGAATGTGTGCACACACACGCACACACACACACGCAAAAACAGACAGGTGGATGCTGCTTCATTCCTTCCCCCTCCTCTTCCCAGCGAGCTCAACAATTGTAAAACACACACACACACACACACACACCTCAGCTCAGGAACCCAGCAAGAAGCGAGGGGAAGTTATGGCTGATGGTTAATTATGCACACATCAGCCCATCCTTCCTACCCTTTCCTTCTCATAAAACCACCTCCATCTGGCCCCGTGTCTCCATGTAAAAAATATTTCATCAGGGTACTTCAAAGAAACTTTTTTTTTGGTTCACGTTGGGTCCCCTCTTCTTGGAGCTTCCATCCAGAGAGACGGAGTACAAGGAGGAAATTGCCAGGAGGAGAGAGGAAATGAATCTAAACCAAAAAGTGGGAGGTTTTCCCAGCGAAGGGGCAGTTCTATGCATGAGATCACGACCACAGTCCAACCCCCTGATCGTTAATGCGCCTCCTCAGAAAGTTGTTTACACGGACATAAGGTGCTCTTACTCCCGCCGTAAATTAAAACTCGCTAATTAATGCACATTCGATAATGCGAATAATCGGATGTTTAAAGCGCCTCAGCTCCCAATTTGCGCTCCTCTCTTGTAGAGGTAAAATTTTTAATCAGCCTTGAAAGAGCTTTAAACCTCTCTTGTAGAGGCATCCTTGGATCATTTTAGTTGCTCTTTTCTACATGTGAAAGCTCAAAAAAAAATTCAGGAGGAAGCCCCCCCCTTTTTAGAATTTAAGAGAAAGTATTTATATATTGTTACCCAGCCTTTACTCCCCCAAAAATGATTTCTAAAGACTATGTAATAAGAACACTTTTAAATAATGACTAAAGATTTAAACTGTCTGGAAATAATGAAGCGGGGGGGATTTATTTATTTTTTCTTTCAATTTTCTCTGTAAATTCCCAGCATAGTTAGTTCTTTCATTCCTTATTAAAATTATTGATCTAAAGTATATTTTACTGATAGACATTTATGCTCAGTTTCTAAACTTGTGAGTAGAGTCACCATTGTGCACTCCTAACAGTTTGGGTTTTGTTCTATTGAGTCCTGTTTCTGACGCTGTAGCAGTCATTTAATGTAGCTCCAAACTATTCAGACAATAATTAGAAATTTACTAACAGAGTTTACTTTTAAAAGTTTTAAAATATAATGATAATTTTACGAGCATAGTAAGTTATATATAAGACAACAACTTTAGGAACAGAAAGACTGCATTATGTTCCTAAAGCAGCCCTCCCCAACTTGGTGCCCTCCAAACGTTTTGGACTACAGCATTCCTGACCATTAGCCATGCTGCCAGTGATTGATGGGAGTGATTGATGAAAAAAGGGAAGTCTTACTCACCACTCTCCAGTTCTCCCATATTTTCACTGCATATTTCCCTTAATACCATAAAATAGATCAAGAGGAGTACAACAGCAGTGTGTGTGTAGTGGGGAAGGGACAACAAAGATTTACCTGGGAGGAAATCCAATAGAACTCAATGGGAGCTACTTTCAAGAAAAGTAACCTGATTGCAGGGTAAATATAGGTCCCAAAATTACTAATGAAATCTACTTGAGTGGGATAACCACAGGTTGGGAATCATGTTTATTTATAGCACAATCCTCTGCCTGTGTATACTCTCAAATAAATCCCAATGAATTGCCCTAGAAATTACAACCTAGTAAAGGCAAATTAAGGCTGTGATTTCAAGCAGACTTACAAGAGAGTCAGCATCATTTAATACATTGGGCCAACCAGGCAACAAGGAATCAGGGATCCACTGGAAACAATGAAGGTGCTTTTTTAAAATTAACCTGGGGGAGGGGGGATTTTGGGACAAAGAAAGGACGGGGAGGGAGCTTAAACCATTCTCTTACAAAAAGCCACGGCCTCTAAATACACAGAGGGTGTGTTCAGACGACACTTTAGACAATGGAAGGGTTAATAACACGTGCGTTATTTTGCCTGTGCTCGCCACACGACATGTTGCTCCTCCTCCTATCATGTGGCTGAAAGTTCCAGCATCCTTCTGGGCTGCTGCGTCTCCTCCCTCCCCCTTCCTCAGTCCTCTGGCCGTATCCCATCATGCACCACAAGTTCTGCCGGCTGTATAGGAGCGGCCGGGGCTTTTTTGGCTGCTCCTGCTGGCGAACTCTATGACCGAGTGGAATAGTACATGGAGAGAGGGGGGTTCCCAACACACAACACTTTAAGCCACGGATTTCAGGATAAACATCTGAGCAGCCTGTTGTTTTTCTCCGTTGTTTAATTGCCTGAAATAGCATACCGCCAGTTGTGTGTGCGTTGTGTGTTGCCTGCCACACAACACAATAAGCAGCACAACTGACGATTGCCTCTTTCCCCCTCCATTGATTATCGTGTCATCCAAACTGAGCCATCGTGTTGTGCAGGGGTGCACTGCAAAACATTCAGTCTGAGGCCGTTTTGGAGAAGCTATTGGGGATGCATTCCAGTCTGACGAGAGGCCAAAAACATTTTTAAAAAATGCCAGCATATTTTAGCTTAGAGGGGTCTTCCTGCTAGTAACTAAAGCTTAGGAGAAGCATTCCAACCTTTTAAAATTGGAAACCCTGCACAAAAGCTGGGAAATTACCAAATGATTGGTCGCTGGGGTAAAGGGGGTGTAACCAGGGAAAGGAGGCAGAGCCATCTGGGGAATCCTAGAGGATCGGTTTGGGACCCCAGGTGGGCTGGGTAGAGCCCCCAAGTTTATGTACCCCTTGTGTAGCATGTAGCAAAGGGTTGACTTTTAATTTTCTTTAGTGTAACTATGTGCGGCCCCAATTCAGATTGGGACCAGCATGCCCTGGAAGGAGAACATTAAATCTTCCTCCCACCACCATTATTTCCCAAAAATTCCTCCACCTCCACTATGGGATTATTAAGTCAATGGAGACTTCCCCCCTATTTGTAACCTCCCTTTGGGGAGGGGGGAAATGTAGGGAAAAAACAAGTGGAGAGATTTAATCCTCCCCTGTCGATGTGCAGTGGTCCCGATCCAAAAGCTAGCCTTTAGCTACACACTGCGGTTAACGTAATGTGCAGTCTGACTCAAAGAAAACAAGTAAGAAAGAAAGAACCTCCCATTTAAACTAAGGTAAGCCACCCTCCCTGAAAATTTGGGAGAAAATTCCTCCCCCAAGTAGCCAAATAACTGCTATCTCCATACTTTAGCAGTAGACAAAGCCCCCCAAAAAGTACGGGGAAGGAGAATTTTTGGACAAACACTAGAAGAGACACACAGATGGAGATTTTATTTTACCATTATGACCAATAGCCATTGATTTAATAATTTTCCATGATTTTGTCTAGTCTTGAAAATTATATTTTAAAGTTTTTATCCTTTGTAAACCACCCAGAGAGCTTTAATGTTGGGGGGGGGGGGGTTAATAGGAAAGTAAATGAATAAATAAATTTAAAAAAAAAGATAAGCCAGTCACTGATTTCCATAAACTGTGTGTTGTGTGAAGTACTTGTTTTAAAAAATCTGTCCTGAATAACTCTTGAGCGTTATTAGAGAGGAAGAAAAAAATCTTTCAATCCACTTTCTCCAGACCATGCATAATGTGATAAATTTAGATCATGTTACCACGCCTTAATCAGTTTTTTTCCTATACTAAAAACCACAAACCTTTCCGCCTTTCCAACTCCTTGGCTTTTTCTGCACCTTTTCTAGCTCGGCAGCATCATTTTAGAGATGGGGTGACCAGAAACTGAACATAGTATTCCAAATGTGGTTGCACCATAGATATACTGGCAGTTTTATTTCAGTCACTTTCCTCATAATCCCTAGCATGAAATTTGCCTTTTTCACAGCTGTTGTACACTGAGTAGACGCAGACTCCTCCCCACAAGACCTTTAAGATATGCCTAAGGGCCAAAGCAGACAATACTTTAAAAGTGCAGCTACATCCCTTTTTTATTTTATTTTTACTGTAGAATAGGCACACAGCCCTATCATTCAAAAAACCCTCCTACACCTTCCCCATCCTAGGGTCCAAATCTGAATTGGAGACCCTGTACCTCCTCTAGAGTAAACATGAAAAAGATGTAGCTCCTAGACAGAGATTTAAAATATTATCGGCTTTGCCCCGGAGTACAGGGAACTTGAACCTTATCCTGCTCTGATTCTGCAATTTTCCACAGTCTTACTTGTCTCACCAGCATCTGTATCATAGCAGTTGCTTATAATATAGGAGTCACTCTTTTTGCTTGTGACGAAGAAAGAATTGTCACATTCTGACCTGTGGGAGAATTTTTACAAGGAGTAGAATGGGTCTATACGTTCCATGCTTGGAAAATCTCGAAGATAATGTCACCACACTAGGACCCTCTGCTAGAGCATAGCATTAGCAGAATTATGAATCCAGCCCTGATAAGCAGGTTTTATAACTTCTTTGAGAACTTATATGAATATCAAGGTGGAAAATACAAGTAATCGTTGCAAAAAAGGAAGAAAAAGTGTTTTCTTTAGGAGTTTCTCTTCAGACAGCTGCTGCTGAGGCTGCTAAATTTGTGATGCACTTGAATATTAGCTCAGCATGGGCTCAGGCTTTTGTTT
The DNA here is from genome assembly GCA_029215795.1 of Anniella stebbinsi. NCBI lineage: Eukaryota > Metazoa > Chordata > Lepidosauria > Squamata > Anniellidae > Anniella > Anniella stebbinsi. Next base: position 141,302,597 of record JARDYH010000005.1, on the reverse strand, counting down.
ATGAATGAGGCAGAGTGAAAATTCTGATTTCAAGCCAGCCACCCATCATGTGCTATATATTTAGCTTATGCGTTATTTTGAAAGGCTGAGACTGGCTCCTAGCTCAGATGCCTCCTCGAAAAGCCGTTACTTGTTGCAGAGGGAGGAGGAAGAGGGGCAAACAGCCTGTGAAAGAAACTCTTCTCACTTGAGTCTTGGGTTTCCAAGAGGGAGGAGGCATCTTATCCTGCTTTTCTAAAGTTGCTCTTCTTCAGAGGCAGGTTTGAAGTGGACAGAAGCCCTGCTTTCTCCTATGCCTTTGGAGATGGACATCTGCTGCCAAAAAGAGGGAGGAGCCGTATTCAATCAGCCTGACCCCCCTCCTGACTGGAGGTAGAGTACAGGGTGGAGTCACTCTGTAAACCGTTAGGGCTATTTCATTCCACATGCTGATGTCCTGTCACAAGCGGCTTGTGAGGGTGCCTTGTCTTTACGACAGAGGTTCACCACTGGCACAGTTCCAACACAGGGTTTTTGTTCTTATTTGCAGCAGGCGGTTTTCAACACTGGCTTTCTTTCAGCTCTCTCACTCTGTGTGTGTGCGTGTGTGTGCGTGTGTGTGCGTGTGTGTTAGGTTACTACTATGAAGCCAAAAATTCCCTATTGCAGCAAAATCCGTACAGCAAATCCCCATTCAGTCAGCCTGTTTGGTGTTTCCGCTCCTGGACGATGGCCCACTTTTCATATCCACCTACACAATTCTGAGAGAAAAACATTGTTGCATCTTGGAGGAAAGCAATCTTAGTGACGTTTTCCTTTTTTTCAAATCTTTTTTTAAAGACACCTAAGAAAAAACTGGCAATGCAGCCAAGGAAACAAATCCTTTTCTATATAGTATTTTGTGTTCTCTCTCTCTCTCTCTCTCTCTCTCTCTCTCTCTCCCCACCATCCCTGCCCCCTCTTCTTCACTCAAAGCCATCATGAGTGCTAGCCTTTCACCAGTACATAAATGGAGGAATATTGTGAACCTGCTCTCAAGAAACAAACTTATAGGGATTTTTGTACTTTCAGAGTGGGGAGGATGCTTTACTTAACATTTGTGCCACCTTCTGCCATTAGGCAAGTGAGAGATACTGTTCAGTGGCCATCCTATATACAGATATGGGGCTGTTCCACAACATGCAAATTCACACTTAGTGGTTGAGTGTGGGTTGTTCGTCGAACCATGGCTTGTTTGTTGAACCATCGGTTAGTGTGTTGTCTCCATCCAGGACATTTTCCACAGGGTGTCTTGTTAATCATGCAGTGTGGCTTGTTAACTATCCTGAACGATCCAACAACAAACCATGGATTCTCATGGTGGTTTGTTTGGGAAAAATAAGTCACACTGCTTGTTTACGAAGCTACCCTGCAGAAAATGTTCTGGTGACATACAACTCACAGTTGAACAAACAACCCACACTCAACCATTGTGTGTGGGTTACTGTTTGTGTGAACCCAGTCAGTTGACATGATAATTCACAGTGATTTAAATTGTGTCATCTGGTGGATTTTTTTAAACCACGGAAGGTTATTTGACTGAAATGACTAACTCAAAGAACCAATGCTGTGCAGAATTGGCTATTTGAACCACCGTTGGTTATTGTGTCGTTTGGTGGGCACTGTAGGTTATTTCGTGTTCCTACACAGTCACAAGGCAAGAGCAGCAAAAAACCCTTCTGCTCTTGCCCAGTGGGGCACAAAAACCTTGGTGGCCTTTCCCTTTAATTTTCCCCATGTGTGCAAATGGGGCTTCCCAGTTGTGCACATGGGAAAATAGTATTCTTTGGTTTTCCTAGCTGCCCCCCAAAAAACAATAAACAAGTGGGAAATCGGGGGGAGAGCAAAAGGAAATCCCTTAGTAAGGGGTTCACTTTCTCTCTCTCTCTCTCTCTCTCTCACACACACACACACACACACACACACACACATTTCCCACTTTTTTATTCTTATAAGCCCATTTATAAGGTAGAATCTCTTTCATGCTGGGTTGAGGGTATATTTGAAGGGGTCTTTCCACTGGGGCACACCTTTCTTCCCCTGTCCCACACCTCCCTACCTCCAAGTAAGCCATTTCCCACAGGTCAGGGAAAGGATTTCTCCCACTGCTTGATGTTTAAAAGTCAAGCCACAGGAAAAATCTCAGTTCAACTTCTTACAATGGGCAGCATCCTCCACTTCCACCATTGACATAGCACTACACAAGCTACCTCCAGGGAAACCTGTTGCACCATCTTATGCTATTGGTGTAGCACTAGACGTGACTTATGCTGGATTAAGTGGAGCAGCAGCATTGGATACTGCCCAATGCAGTGGAGGCTGGTGGCTCCAATATCAGTGGGGTGGTGAATCCGCTCTGGTTTTCAGCCCAAACTCTAAAGAGAGTTCTGACTGAAACCTGGAATGGATTCACTATCCCACTGATATAAGAGCCACCAGCTTCCACTGGCCCAATGTTCCCCAGGGATACTTAAATTCTGGCTCTGGTTAGGTGTCTAAACAAACGGAGCCCTATAATTATGTAGCTACAAATTTGTTTATTTATTTAAATTAAATGTGAGAGAAACTGGAACTGATAGACTGGTCCATCAAGGCCCAAGTCTGGGTTTTAATCCCAGTGTATTCAGCCAAGATAGTGCTGAATTGGGATTGCCACCTCTTTTTTTCTGACAAGCTCATCTTTAACACTCATATAGCAGGCAGGGAAAAGATGCTGGGAATAGCTATACCTATTGAATTTGACCAGTGCAAATGAAGGAGAATTTCATTTCGTTTTGTCTTTGATAAGAATTTACCAAAATTCTCAAATTTCTTCCTATTCAGGACAGGAAGAACATGAGATTTTATTTAAATCAAATGCAGGAGAAAGCAAAACTGACAGATTTGTCCATCCCTGGTATTGACCTCTGAGAAGGTTTCTTTATATGCCATTGCATTGGCTTAAGGCACTTATAGTGCATGACTTGGATATAGGGCAGGGGGGTGGGGCATGTGAACCTTTATGGATATAACAGTAATGTGAAAGAGGGCCTTCTTGGTGGCCGCTCCCTGGCTGTGCAGCTCCCTGCCGGGGGAAGCCAAGTTCACTTCCTCTCTGCTGTCCTTCCGCTGGCAGGCAAAGGCTACTTTATTTAAGCAGTTCTTTGGTGTGCAAGCAGGTCTGTTGAGCTGGATGCTGTTTTTGCTCTGTTTTTGCTCTTTTGTTTAATTTTGTTTCAGGGTATTTACTTATTGTTTTACCAAGTTTTATTAGGGACTGTAAGCCGACTGGAATGTCATTTTTGCTTGAAAGGTGGGTACAAATCAAATAAATAAACAACTTAGCAAGAGAGTAGGAAATGAAATTGACTTGGGCTTCTTATTTCTGCATTATTCCATCATGGCTGAAGGAGAATCTACATCGAACATCTTCCTACGAGGGAAGAAATAGGATGCAAATTTGATCTTTGGTTATGACAGGGAAATGAAAATAATAGCAAATACAACTCAGCTGGTGACCATATGGAAAGGAGGGCAGGGCTCCCGTATCTTTAACAGTTGTATAGAAAAGGGAATTTCAGAAGGTGTCATTTGCATACATGCAGCACCTGGTTAAATTCCTTCATCATCACAGCAGTTAAAGTTGCAGGAGCCCTGTCCTCTTTTATATCTGTTCACTCTAGCAGGGCTCCTGCAGCTTTAACTGTTGTGATGAAGAAGAAATTTTACCAGGTGCTGCATGCAGTAGAATTTGAGTGGGATTAATTTTTGCTGGATTACTTCCACGATGCTTAAGTAAAATCTTTATTATAGGTCTCATTTTGCAACAGTGTAGAGGTGCTCATGGCTGCCTTCAGCCCATCTCTAATTCAGTAACTGTTATCAAGGCACTTAGCTTACACTGAAATCACAGCTCACAGTGCAAACACAGTGAGAGCCTTAAAGGTCAAAAACTCCGGATTAAAGGTAGGTTTTTATTTACCTCTGAAAGCTTTGAGCTCAGCTCTTTTCCCTTTGAAGTCCCTGACATAATTCCTATTGCCATCAATAGGAAGAGAAGTAGGCCTCTTTCTGAAACTGAAGCTTAGCGAACAAAAATATCCCATGGGAAAATTGACTTGCTCCCTTTCGAAGAGGAAAATGTGTGCGTGTTTGGCTCCCTGTGGTCTGTTTTAATGTAGTAGGTTTTTAGAAATTCCTCATTTCAGGTGTCAATTAAAAAGCTTTTTAAAATAGCAGGTGTTTTCTTCAAAAATATTCCCAACACACACTAATACAAATACACACACAAACTGAGGGTAAATCCAGTTGCTTTTATTGGGCAATTGCCCCACCTCATTCATGGAATTTTACAAGTGATGTTCTGGGAAGATAGAGTAACTGGGGACAGATGGACAAATGTGTCAAGTTCAGTTCTGCACAGTTACTAATTTTTCCATCATTAAGATTGTTCCATCTCATTTCTGCATCAATTCATTTTTCTTCTTCTAAAGAGTCCACATGAAAATTTCCAAGTATTTTCATTCCCATTTCTCATAATACATTGTATACATATTTGTATGCACTTTCCCATATATGTGTGCTTTTGCATACATTTTTCCAAGAGATTTAAATTTGTTTTAAATTTGTAGAGCCACCTTGAGTCCCAGTATTGGGAAAAAGGTGGGATACAAATATAATAATAATAATAATAATAATAATCCTGCAAGGGGTAATCCCACAAGGGGTTACATGGGCATGGCACACCCTCGGACCCTAGCCAACCACCACTAGTCAGGGCTAACCACCCTGCTAGTGTGAAAAAAAATCCTTCCAGAAAGCAGGAAACAAAGCCTCTGATGGGCAGCATCAAGGCCGAGAACCCTGTATGAACCTAACAGTTGACCAAAATGGTAATGAACAAACAATGAACAAGGAAAAGCACAACCACCCAAACTCTCCCAGACGTGTTCTACCTGTTCCACAGGCAACCACCAAGGCAGGACACCCAAGGCAACACATAGCTTGGTCAGATGAAATGAACTGTAATGTTATGCATTGTTACTATACTATAAAAACACACAACTCAAAACAATAGCATCAGGATACCGAACAGAACTTCACAGACTATTTATGGAAATCTACTCCCATGTAAAAGACACTTTAACAGAACAAAGACTAATAGATCAAAAAAGAGTTATAATCAACAACAAAAGGCTAATGGAACATGAAATTCAAAAAATCAAAGGAATAGTACAACAGAACACCAACATGAAAAGCACAGATGCACCAACAACAAGCACACAAATATCTATAGAAGAAACAGCAGCCCTAGACACAACAACCCCACCAGAGGACTCCCAGACAACGCCACAACCCGAAACACACAATGACACAACAAACATGAACATAGAGCAGCAACTGATGGAAGAAATTAAGACAAATATAACAAAATGGAGAGAAACTGACCCAACAAAAATAAACTCACTACCTAGACTAAAGTTTAACTAGGACACACAGAAATTCATAAACATAATTAATAGTAAACTCATGCCATACAGTAACAATGATAGCAACCTAGAAGAAATCCACACAGTCATCTGTGCAGCAGCCACAGTCCTCACCTCTAACAAACAAGAACTCCCCACAAACAACCACACACAGAAGATTAGAAACCAAACCAAAATGGAAAATCAGAATTGAAAACAAAATTGAAAAGCTACAAAAGGATATAGGAAGACTAAAACAATACATAAATGGAAATTGCTCAAAAAACATCCTCAAAAATACCCCAAACATCATAGCAAACAATAAAGAAACAGCAATAGTAGCTCTCGACACACTGAAACAAAAACTGGCAGTCCAGACCACCAGGCTAAGAAGATACAAAGAATCAAATGAATGAAAAGCCCAAAACGCTCTCTTTAAAAGAAACAAGAAATTATTAGGGATGTGCACTGGATCGGACCCGATCCACGATCCGAGTCCGGTCCAGTGGGAAATCGGATAAATTATCCGATTTCCGATCCCGCAGCTGGATCGGCCGATCCAATCCGAACCGGTCCGAAAAAGCTCCGAACCGGTTCGGCGGATCGGCGGATCGGCGGGCGCCCACTGGCGCCCACCGCCGCTTCCATTGGCGGGCGCCAGCGGGCGCCCGCCGATGAAAGTGGACAGCGGGGGGGGGGAGGAGGGGGGCACTTACCTTCTCGGCCCGGTGGCTCCCGTCCGGCGCCGGCGCCTACTACTACTAGCAGGCTCCGCGGCCTGCTCTAGGGTGGCGCGCCGGGTGATGTCATCACCCGGCGCGCTACTCTAGAGCAGGCCGCGGAGCCTGCTGGTAGTAGTAGGCGCCGGCGCCGGACGGGAGCCACCGGGCCGGGAAGGTAAGGAGGGGGTGCGTGGAGGGGAGGAGGGGGCGCGCGGAGGGGGGAGGGGGGAGGGGGGCCCTTACCTTTCCGGCCCGGCGGCTCCCGTCCGGCGCCGGCGCCTACTATTCCCAGCAGGCTCCGCGGCCTGCTCTAGGGTGGCGCGCCGGGTGATGTCATCACCCGGCGCGCTACTCTAGAGCAGGCCGCGGAGCCTGCTGGTAGTAGTAGGCGCCGGCGCCGGACGGGAGCCGCCGGGCCGGAAAGGTAAGGAGGGGGTGCGTGGAGGGGAGGAGGGGGCGCGCGGAGGGGGGAGGGGGGCCCTTACCTTTCCGGCCCGGCGGCTCCCGTCCGGCGCCGGCGCCTACTATTCCCAGCAGGCTCCGCGGCCTGCTCTAGGATGGCGCGCCGGGTGATGTCATCACCCGGCGCGCTACTCTAGAGCAGGCCGCGGAGCCTGCTGGAAGTAGTAGGCGCCGGCGCCGGACGGGAGCCGCCGGGCCGGAAAGGTAAGGAGGGGGTGCGTGGAGGGGAGGAGGGGGCGCGCGGAGGGGGGAGGGGGGCCCTTACCTTTCCGGCCCGGCGGCTCCCGTCCGGCGCCGGCGCCTACTATTCCCAGCAGGCTCCGCGGCCTGCTCTAGGATGGCGCGCCGGGTGATGTCATCACCCGGCGCACTACTCTAGAGCAGGCCGCGGAGCCTGCTGGAAGTAGTAGGCGCCGGCGCCGGACGGGAGCCGCCGGGCCGGAAAGGTAAGGAGGGGGTGCGTGGAGGGGAGGAGGGGGCGCGCGGAGGGGGGAGGGGGGAGGGGGGCCCTTACCTGCCCGGCCCGGCGGCTCCCGTCCGGCGCCGGCGCCTACTACTACCAGCAGGCTCCGCGGCCTGCTCCAGGGTGGCGCGCCGGGTGATGTCATCACCCGGCGCGCTACTCGAGAGTAGGCCGCGGAGCCCGCTGGTAGTAGCCGCCGGCGCCGGACGTGCCGAGAAGGTAAGTGGCGGGGAAGGGGGCTTACCCCCCCCCGGAGCCGTCCGCTTCTATCCGCTGGCGCCCGCGGGCGCCAGCGGATGGAAGCAGGCGGCCCCAGGGGGGGTAGAGAGCGCGGGGGAGGGGGTTTACCTGCCGGGGCCGTCCACAGCGGACGGCCCCGGGGGGGGAGGGAGTTAGGCCCCCCCTTACCCACCCGCCGCCATTTTTTCCTCATAGACTTGCATTGCAATGCAAGTCTATGGGGAAAAAAATGGCGGCCGATCCAAAAATTTCCGATTTTTGGATCGGGATCGGACTCGATCCGGTCCGGGGGGCCTCCGATTTTGTCCGAACCGGTCCGGGACAAAATTGGAGGTCCCGATCCGGGTCCCGATCCGATCCGGGGGGTCCGTGCACACCCCTAGAAATTATTATACCAAAGAATAAGCAAGAAAAAAGAAAACAACATTACACCCCCAATTAAAAAAGAAATAACCACATTCTGGAAAAATATCTGGTCAGAACCAATACAACACAAAGAAAGCACAAACTGGATAAGACAAGAAGAAGAAAGATAGAGACAACTACCACAGCAAACAGAGTATACAATAACTCTGGAGGAACTGAAGGAAACAATACAAAGGACACACAACTGGAAAACACCCGGCCTGGACCAAATAAAAAATTTCCGGTACAAACAGCTTACATCAACACACAAATACCTCACTCAACAGATCAACACAATCATAGCACACCTATTCCCTGTATTCCTTACCAAAGGCAAATTAAACCAAAAACTCCAGGCACCCAAAACCCAGCTAACTACAGACCCATAACATGCCTTCCAACACTCTACAAAATTATAACCACCACAATCACGCAGAAAATCGAAGCACATATCACCCAACATAATATCCTCACAGAAGAACAAAAAGGATGTAAAAAAACCAACAGGAGATGCAAAGAACAGTGTCATCATGAAGCAAACAGAAAAACAGAAAAGAAACCTCCACACCTGCTACATAAACTATAAAAAGGCTTTCGACTCCATTCCACACAGCTGGCTGAAAAAACTACTCGAAATATACAAAATACATCCCTCAATCCAAAACTTTCGGACAAGAATCATGGAGAACGACAATACAAGGACATACAAAAGATAAGGATCATATACAGACAGAAAAAATAAATATCAAATGTGGCATATTCCAAGGTGACACATTCAGTGCTCTATGGTTTTGCCTGTGTCTCAATCTACTATCCAACACCCTTAACAACATCACATACAGCATTGACATAAAACACCAAAAACAAGCAAAGCACAGAATCAATCACCTCCTGTACATGCATGACATCAAAATCTATGCTTCAACCTTGACACAGATAAAAGGCCTCCTGCAAATCACTGAGGAACTGACAACAGACATGAAAATGCATTTGGGATAGGAAAATGCAAGGTGCTACACATGGAAAGAGGAAAATGGAAAGAAGAAGAAACAGCAGAAACACTAAATAACAAAGTATTAGATGACATGAAGAAAATGAAACACACAAATACTTAGGATTCCAACAAAACACAAACATCAATCACTCCACAGTAAAAACTTAACCAAGAATGCAATATAAAACTCACCTATCACAAATCCTAAAATCTAAACTCAGCTCTAAAAACATTTTCAAAGCCATCAACACCTACGCAATACCCATTCTCACATACTCATTCGGAATCATACACTGGTCACACACTGAACTCAGAGAAATAAACATACTCAATCCCACTGAACTCACAAAATACTGAATGCTCCATCCCAACTCATGCATTGAAAGAATACCAATCAGCAAGGCCAGATCTACATCAAGCAGGATATGACACTTTGAAAACAGTTTGAAAACTGTATATGGAGTGTGTCCTGGGCCCCAACAGTTGTCACTATTGTTATAAAACATTTTAAACCAGTAATGTAGATCCTGCCCAGGAAAGAAGGAGGAAAAGGTCTGCTAGACATTAACACAATGCTTGCTAAACAGAGAAAAACGCTCAGAGAATTCTTCCCCACTAAAAACACCCCCATTCATAAAGCCATAGTAAAAGCAGATAAAAATTACATCCCACTCAACCTAGCACTACAAAATTAGTACCAAACACGACCACTCACACTTGCAGAGAAAAAAGAAAAATGGGCACAAAAAGCACTCCATGGGAAGCACTACAATATAATACAGAACCTACAAATAAACAAAGAACAATTGTACAAATGGCTCAGGAAGGGTGAGCTATTTCCAGAAACAGAAGGATTCCTAATAGCTATATAGGATCAAGTTATAGACACCAAGAACTACCAAAAATACATCATAAAAGATAACAGAAACAATAGACCATATAACAGGAGGATGTAAAATTCTGACAGAAATGGACTATACAGACAGACACAATACAGCAGCAAAAATAATTTACCAACAACTGGCCATCAAATTCAACCTTTTCAGTTTACCAAAACCATTTCTATACATACTCACCCAAAACAATCTTGGAAAATGCAGATCATAAAATATACCAGGACAGAACAATTCATACCGACAAGACAATACCCTGCAACCGACCAGACATAATGGTCATAGACAAAAAAGAAAAACACACATACCTCATCGACATAGCAGTACCAAATGACAAAAATGTTGTTGAAAAGGAAGGAAAAAAGAGAGACAAATATACACCACTGGCCATAGAAGTCAAAGAACTATGGCAACAGGAAAAGGTCACAATTATTCCATTAGTCACATCAGTCACCGGTATCATATCAAAAAATTATACAGAAAACCTTCAGAAACTGGGCCTACCAAAATACATCCACACCAACATCCAGAAGGCAGTCATACTTAAAATATGCTCCATGGTCAGGAAATTCCTGAATCTGTAAAAGACAGCATGACCTGGCAAAGCCCATCATGTACATCTAGAAAAACTGCCACAAGCGAGAAAGGAGGAGGAGGAGGAGGAGGAGGAGGAGGAGGAGGAGGAGGAGAAGAAGAAGAAGAAGAAGAAGAAGAAGAAGAAGAAGAAGAAGAAGAAGAAGAAGAAGAAGAGGCTATTTACAGCCGCCATTCTATGCAAATGTAAATTTATGTAAAAAATTGAGCCACCATTCTTATACAAAATGGTGGTTTTTGGGGTGGGGGGATGCCACGGAATGAGTTTGGGCAACCAGCAGGTGTCTGGTAAGCAGCGCGCAAGGGCTGTGGTGAACTCACTCATCCCTATGGCTGTATTTACCTTTTCATCCTCAATCTCTCTGTGTTTTGTATCCACAAATATAATGACAATTGCTGCTTTTCTGTTCTTTTTTACTTAGAGTGAAAATTAAGCAAGGAAAGGAAAAAACAAGAAGAGTAAATTTTCCAATTCCTATCATTAAAAAAGCACCTTGATTAAATAGAGATCCAGCAGATGTTTTAAAACGATAAAAGGCATGTCTTGTGAATGTATTTTTGATCTGAGGTGGGAAAAGGGGTCAGCTCATTCATCAGATTCTCTGTCACTTAAAAGGTAGAATTTGCAAAGACATGGACTGGGTGAATTGCCTCAGCTTGTAAGAGGCATTACATAAATCAGGGGAGGGTAATCCTTTTCAGCTCTGGATGGCCACATTCCAATGGTGGGTGGGGCCAAAGGCAAAAGGGGTGGGACCAAAAATACAAGAATACCGGCATATTTTAGCTTAAAGCTCTTACTGCCAGAAACCTAGTCTTAGGAGAGGTATTTCTACCTTTTAGCAGAGGGGTTGAGCATAAAAGTTGGGCAACCACCAAATGATGGTGCATGAGAAAAGAGGCTGGGACTGTCTGGGGTCCATCTCGGGATCCCCGGAGGACTCGACAGGGTCTCTAGGAGGGGCAGATTTGGCCTCCGCATTGAGGTTCCCCATCCCTCACATAAATGTTGACAGCCAATATCTCTGGCTGCTTCACAGATCCATTTTGACTTTGGAGACTATAATGCTGGATGCAGAGGTAACTCAAAGGGAGCAGACTGTATGAGGGCCTCTACTTATGATCCTGTCAGTACATGACAGTCATCAGTCAAACTGTGCTGACATCAAGCTCAGAACCCAATGTAGCTTAGCTTTATGTACGACACCAGAAATGCTCATAAGTGTGTCACTGTACAAAACGCAGCCCACACAGGGTTGGGGCGATGATGTCAACCAAAGCATGTCAACCAAAGCACTAGCTGTTGCAGCTGGAAATCACCATGGATTGATAGGAAACCGCAGCTACCACACATCAAGAGGGTTATGAGACCAAATCCATAGAGGCCTCCAGACAATGATGAATAGCTGGAAACTGTAGGCTGTTCATCCTATTCTGAGTTTATGTTTACAGTGCATCTCTTTGGATTGGGCCTTCAGTTGGTTTGCACTTGAACAAGGCAGGCAAAACACATGGCAGTTTGGAATATAGAGGGGGAGGAAGCCATAAATTGAGCAGTCAGCTCATTTTCAGTTTCTGAACCTTATGAATGTGCCAACCAAATAAACAAACCTTTAGATTTTCATTATGCAGGAACACTCTTTGTGGTGTTTCATTGTATTTTGAAACGTTTTTTCTTATCAATTGATCAGTGTATTCCTGTTCTTTCTGCATAATGTGTTGTAACTGATCTATTTTAATTATATTGTTCAATGTTGATATCCATCGCTATCCCTCCTTTAATTGGAAACATTCTTTGTGGCATTTCTTAATGTTTCAATTCTGTTCTTGTTTTTCCTTTCCAAATGTAGGCTTAGTCACGTCCAAGATATTTCCTTTCCTTTCTATAGTTTTACATTATTAAATATGTCCTAGAAACAAAATAAATCTTTTGGAAAGTGAGATGACAATTCAGATGGAATGAAAACAACTAGAGATTACAGAATGATGAGAATAAGAATTTATTATTTTTTTTATATTAATCTCCATTTTCTTAGGGTTGCTTTGTATATATTTTCACACAGAGACTTATCCATTAAGCAATTAAAACAGTTTTGTCTGATATTTTAAAGTATGTTCTCATGGGATGTACTGCTACATTATTCTTACTGCTAGATGTAAGTTTTGTTGCTATTTGATAACTTAATGATAAATTGAATAATATTGCATAGAAAACAGTCCCCCAAATAGCAATTGCTATCATGCTGCAGTTTACATGGTTGTGATCTATACATGTGGTATGTTTTAATTAGGGCTGTGCATCACTTTGGATCCAAATCCTAAATCTGAGGCAAATTGGGGTGACTTGCAGGGCTTTGAAACAGATTTGAAGTGAATCGAAATAGATCCAAATCGGTCCGAAGCAAATTGGCATGGTCTGAATCGATTCAGATTGATTTGAACTGTTTTCCAAGCACAGACAGCCTGTCTGCGCTTGCAGCATTTCTTTTCTTAGAACAGGGAGGGGGAGGAGTTTGGAGGGGGAAATTGGCTGTTAAGTGGCAGCTTCATCACCCAATCATCCTGAAGTCTCCCAATTCTCTCCAGCAGCCTCCAATCACAATGGTGGAGGAGGACTTAAGGACAATCAGGAGATCAATCTTCCTTCATCTTACTCATTGTGGGTTAGACTTGGTAGGAGTAGGGTGTTTGGGGTTGGCTAGCTTAGGTTTCAAATTGGTGTGTGTTTTGGGGCATTGGTACTTGGATCGTTCTTGAGTCTTCCCCCTTACTGTTATCTCTTGCCTCTATTTCTCTTTCTGCTTGTGTGTGTGTGTGTGTGTGTGTGTGTGTGTGTGTGTGTGTATTCTAGTTGTTAGCCTTTAGTCTAATCCTTCCCCTTCCTCCATTTTTCCCTGAAAAAAAGCATTTTTTACCAGTTGATTACACAAATACAACTGCACCAATCTGTCTGGAATTTGGAAGACATGAGCACCTCCACAGTGTCTGTAAGGTTTCCAAATTCTATGTTTGTATCATGAAATGAAAAGGTTATAGGCATTTCTTTTTTCCAGTGCAAGTCTATGGGAAAATGAGAAATCTGAATATCGATTCAGAAATCCAAATCTCGATTCAGATTTGGATCCAAAGCGAGTCGAAACAGGTCCGAACCAGTATGAAGCGAATTGGGCCTGATTTGGACCCTCTGAAATGGGATCCGAAGCGAATCAGGCGGTCTGTGCACAGACCTAGGTTTAATGATTTGGAACTGATAGATTATCCATCATGCTCCATCTAAACTCATATTAGTTGTGACTATGTCCAATTTGTAACCAACAGAATGAGAGAGCCATGCAGTTCAATTTAAATCCCATTGCTTTCAATGAGACTTGTTCTTTGAATAACTTAAAGTTTAGCTAGAGTAGGGACTATAAAGTTGGGTAGAAGTCAGGAAGGAGCACATTTTTCTTCTAGTCACTTCTCTGTTTCCTTAAGGGAGTTTTTCTCACAGACTGGGGAACTGGGAGGTTGAAATATCTGCTAGGAAGGTTTTGGCAGTCAAGACACTGGAAGCACCAGCTGAGATCTATCACTTCTTGCCTGTGTCAGTTTCCGACATGTCTTGATCCCAAAAGCACATTTTATGTGTGGTCTTGTGAATTCAAGTGCTCCCTTGTCATCCCAAGTGTGCATCATTGCCTGGTATGTGTACCAATTATCTAGTTATGATGAATTATCTCATTGGGGTAGTTGGCCTTACAACATCTCACAGTGTTTGTGAGGTACATATTTCACATGGGACAGTGTCAAGCTCCTCCCAAGTTTATGGCACAGATCACAAACATTCCTTTAATGGCAAATATGAGCCTTTGGTGACAAGGCCAAGTTAAAAGTCCAAATAAAAAAACAATTTGTTTCTTTTGAAATGATACATCCCTCCTTCTTTCTGAAAATTCACAGTATTTCTACAACTCAGCTTATTTCATAACGTCATGTCATAACTATCTGTTGGCAGTTGTAATGGAATTGCTAAAACAATGAATAGGAAGATGGCATTTAACTGCTAGAACAATTTGTTGTTATATCCAAAGCTGCAAATATAAGTGGAGAAGTGTAGGGCTGCGGAAGGCAGATTTCAGACTGGTTAAATTTACTATTTATTTTCTTTACTCAAACTCTCAGGAGAGCCAGGTGCAAAACAGTGGCAGGGGTGGTGGTGAAGGACATGTATTTAGAATTAAGGCACAGGGTGCCTCTGAGCACACTCAGCTCAGGAGTTAATAGCAGAGGTGTGGAGACAGAACACTGGATTTGCATGGCAAGCCTGAATAGAAGTCAATAGTCTCTACTTAATAGCTGTAACATGTGAGATAATCCTTAACAAACCTACTGGTGTGATATGCAGCCTATATGTATGTAATGCTAAACCATAGTTTAGTACTGTTGGATTGAGGTTTGGACGAACATACTCCCCTCTCCCCTCTCCTGGCAGGACTGCAAGAAGAAAATTGGATGTTTTTGCTTCCTCTTTTAAACTAACTAGAGTTCCTCATTACAGCTGAACTCAAACTCTGGGTAGTTTTCTATGGTTTCTTCAAACAAGTCAGGATCTGGAGTTTCCTCCCAGATCAAACATAATGAGGGCCTCTGCTTCATTTGAAAGTAGAAAGCAGGTCTCCTCCTTGAGACTGCACCACAGGTGAAGAAGGGAGGGGGAAATGCAGAAGCTCAAGGCTCACTGCCATAGCATTACACCCCAAAGGGGCCAATAGCATAGACAACAACACAGAAGTTCATTCCATTGATACCAGTGGGGCTTACCTCCATGTAAATGTTTTTAGGATTAAGCTGCAAAGCAAGTCTCTACTGGAGTTTCAACTGAAAAAAAAACGCTCCAGGAAAATAAACTCTCTCAAAAAATCTATATATTTTTTCTCATCTAGACACTGACACTAACTCACCGGTTATCTCCTGAAGGTCAGCTAATCTTTATATGGTTACATAACTTTTTTTTCTAAACATCAGAGACGGGAAGAACACACGAATAAACACCATATACTTGTTCCTGGGTTCTTTTTGTATGTGTGCAATCATTTGCTGCTGTAGGGGGAAATTGCTGCTTGGTTGAGTCTTCACGCTTTTGTACTTCTTCTATGGTAATATAGATATAATAAGATCGCTCTCCATTGCTTTTATCCATGTTCTGTTAAGCTCATTTCCCATTTGAGAGCTTTTACAAAGCCCATGACTAGGTTTTTCCATACTCTGTTTGCAATTCTTAGTATTCAGGAAAATATATTGAATGAGGGTTGAGGAGGTGGGGTGTGTGTCGATTGGTGCAGTGCCTGCAGAGGGCCTGGACAGAACAGCAGGACTGGACAGAACCATACACCCTGGAGAACCGATGGAAGAACTTTCTTGATAATCTATTCTACAGGACTGCAGGTTCTGTAGAGTGCTGCTGGACTCATAAATGTTCCACCAAAAACCAATGGCTAAACATCACTCTGATAATCCAAGAAAAGATCTGGGCAGCCACTGTTTACAACGAGAAGTGTGAGCTGATCTGTGGAAGTTTTTGTATTAAAAAATCTCTTAAATACAAAATTAAAATCAGGAGGAGGGGGAGCCTGGTGGTCACCATATTGGAGATTCCAGTTTCATGTGGCCAATCCTAACAATTTAGGTTATTTTGGTTAACTAATATGGTGCTACTATGAGAATCCCGGTGATACTTCGATATAAGTGCAGCGAAACAAAGCCTAGCATAAGGTCCTCTTCAAATAATTCTTTCTCCATGTCCCAGGAACTACTGTGAGCTGAGATAGCCAGAGGTTAATGGCTCATGTTTGTCTTCCCTACCTTCATCCACTGTCGCCCAACACATGTAGAACATAACTGAATTAATGTCTCTCATCACATCTATTGAGGATTGGACCTACCTTTTCCACTTTCAAGCAGGTCTGGATCACAGGTTCGGTGGGATCTAGTATTCAAAAACAGCATTGACTGGTTCATTAGTTCAGTACATGCAATGAAGGTAGTAAGGGAGACACACAAATCCAAAACTTTATTTCAGTCTCATGCTAGTTGGGGGTTCAGAAGTGAGAATTGTCTCAATGGCACTGAACATAATCAGAATTAGAAATGTGTAGTCGTTCAAAACTATATGCTATGAGAATGCAATTCTCTTCAATATTTGAGTCAAATTTATCATTTCCAATATTTCTTCTGGCAGGTCTACCCAGTCATATCCTAAGATGTCTGACTGTTGTTTTAATAATGTATTAGTTTTATATGTTTTTAATCAGTTTTATGTATTTTATAGTATTTTTGTATTCAATGTTGCCCTCCTCTTACCCACCTTGACCCAGAGGGAGAGGCAGGTAAGAAAATTATTATTATTATTATTATTATTATTATTATTATTATTTCTAGAGAGCTATATAAGTTTAATCCTAGTTGAGAAATGCACTCATCTTGATGTTTAATTATCCAAAAAGTTTGGAGGTTCACCATGTCATTGGTATGTATTTCTCATCAACGTTCGTCTACAAACATGAATAGGCAAATGTGGTGTTTGTTTCCATTTGTATAATACTCCATGTGAGAAAAAGAATTAGTAAACTGACACAGAAAAATCAGGAGCCTGTACAAGTAAATTAAGTTTCAAAAGATTTGGAAGCCTGAACTAATAGACTTAAAGACTGCTGAGTCAAGTCTTTGTAGAATAGGCATCAAACTGATGGAATAAGCCAAAGGCAACAGTTTAAGTATGAAAGTTGAATCGTTCATTGATTATACCTCTTTTAAAGGCAAAGGTCATTAGTGTTGGGTGGAGGCAGGAGAAATTATTCATGAACTCAAAGATTTTTCATTCTATCTCCTTCCGAATGTGTGGCTACCCTTGCAAGCTGCCATTACATTATAAGAATCAGCGTTCTTTCATAGAATATTATAATTACAAGACAACTACAGTTCATTTCTGAAATGAATTGAATTCTGCCAAGGGCCCAGGGAAAGTGCAACTTCCAAATTGGGAATATTCTTCCAAATGTCCCTCTACATTAAACATTTTGTAGAGCCATTATGATTATGATAGTGATTTTGATTAAAAATACTTTTCAGTACTGGAACATTAAAAAAAAAAAATTAAAGAGAGATTTGGTTATATCTTTTTCTGAGAATCATTCCTGATTTAAACATGACTGAAACCTATCAGGTCAATGAAAACAAGTATCTTTGCTTTAACTGCTTTTCTTTTAATTTCTGCTATCATCCTTTTATCATCCTTTGTCCTCTCTTTTTTATTGGTGTAATTCAGTTCCCATCACTTTTACCAAAAGCCTTAAATGCTACATATTTATAATGTTTTTATACTTTCTATGTTTTTTAAATTTTGTACATTGGTTTTTTAATGGTCAATGTTTTTAATTTTTGTAAACCGCCTGGAGAGGTTCAGCTATGGGGCAGTATATAAATGCAATAAATAAATAAATAAAATCTGTTCTGTCTTTCTTTCTGTCTTTTTCTGTCTCTTTCTTTCCTTCTTTCCCTTTGCTATCCATTGTGCACATTTCCAGCACACAGCATCTGGTTTTACTTGGGTGTTCTTGGCAGGCTGTCTGCACTGTTCAGAAGGTTGGCTTCCCACCAAGCTAGGATCCACATCCTTCTAGATTGCAACAGGACCTTTAATAGCAAGAGTTGATGCAGCATTTCTCTAAGTGTGGTCTAAAGACTATTGGCAATGAACAGAAAACTTTCAGGGAGTCAGAGGAGAAAGTTCCGTTGTGACAGTGAAGACTATCTAAGCAGTGAAGACTGCATCTGAGCAGTATAGTTTCAAGTATTCTAAATCAAAACTTTAGCTTTGTTCTTGTACTTGTTTTTTGTTTCTCTGCATCACCATATTTCTGGCTGAGGAATATGATGAATTTGTTTTTGTTCCGTAGTGTTTTATTCTTTATCGGTTTAAGTATCGTTTTTATCATTTTTGTATCAATCCCTTGAGCCTTAGTAGGGTGGTATGCATATTTTTGAATAAATATTTGAAAATAACTGTTAAATGTGGGGTGGCCAATTTAGCATTGCCAAAAGAGAGGAAACCCCGCACCCAAAAAGAAGACAAAACAAGACACAGACAATCTGTGTATGCTAATTTAGATGCATGAATGCATTAGAAATGATTACTGCAATTTAAATAGAAATACAATATATATTTCACAGGTTTTTTTGTGAGAAGAACACTGAATTCATTGAACTAGACCCAGGAAGTTAAGCATTAATGAAGGCATGGCTGTTCCTATCCCTTCATTATTTTGTTCTCTACAAATGGACTATTTCAATATTTTGAATATCAACGTGTGTTTCCTATTTCCAGCTTGGCAGGGGAACATGATGTAGAGAAATGTCATGTGATTTCCAAGCTATTCAAAGTACTGGTGATACGGTTATACTATATAGTCATATAACAACTTGTTTCCCATATCTCTGGTAATGTGAATCCAATTACCACTTTTTCTTTCTCATGCACAGCTTAATCTAATAACAGTTTTGCAAAAAGCCCTACAAAGAATGGTATACATTTTTTTTTTGGCAAGTTAGGCTTTTTCACTGGAAGCAACCATGGTTGCTGTGCTTTTTCTGAAGAAAGAAAGAAAGAAAGAAAGAAAGAGGTTCAGTTCTTAACTATGGGTAGAATCCAAAGAGGCGCTTACACACCTACAGATTCCCTTCCACAAGCAGTGGGCCCAGCAATTCCACTGCGGAAGCAGGACCCACTGCTTACGCAAGGGAGATTTAGTGCTTCCTTGGGCTAAGCCTGGAATGAGTGGCAACACTAGTTTCTGGAAGGAAGCAGGTCAGTGGAGCTCCACCATGCAAACTCCGCTGACTTTGCCTCTTTCCAGAAACAGCATTTCCGCTCATTTTGGGTTACCCAGAAGCACTAAATCACCTTTGTGAAAGTGGTGGGGGCTGCTTGTGCAACGGAATTGGTGAGACATAAGAAAAATGGGGGGGGGGCAAAGTGCCCCATTAGATTCTGCCCTATGTCTTTACAGAGACCTTTGCTTTAAGTAGCACTAGAAAACCGGCTTTATTTTGCATGTACATTTTCCATTACTTGTGGGGAGGGCTGTGACTCAGTGGTAAAGCACCACCTTTGCATGCAGAAGGTCCCAAATTCAATTCCTAGCACCTCTAGGTAGAGCTAGAAAACTTCCTGCCTGAAACCCTAGAGCGCTACTGCCAATCAGTATTAAAAATACTGGGCTACATGGACCAATGGTTGGACTCAGTATAAAGCAACTCAGGGCTGGACGTTCCATTAGGCAAAGTGAGGCAGTTGCCTCAGGGAGCAAATGCTGGGAGGCGGCAGCAAGGTATGCTCTACATGGCTTTCCCTACACCCCCTAAGCTAGCTGCTGCCTTCAGGTGTGGCAGAAGATGCTGTCCCATTGTTGGTGTTGAAGAAAGATGATCATCTTGGAGAAAGAGTTTTGTACATCGAATTGGAGGGGGCGCCAATTCTTCCCCTCAGGTAGCAAAATGTCTTGAGCCGGCCCTGATGCCACTTCCTATGTCTCTTTCTGGATACCTGGATGCTCCCTTACCAACCTTCCTAGTCACTGAAGTCATCAGAGGGCATGCTCTTGGATGTTCCACATGGACCTGTGACTGAACTGGAGACCACCAGGAGAAGAGCCTTCAGTGTGGTGGCCCCTTCCTATGGAATTCCCTGCCTTTGGAAGACAGGCAGGCACCAACTTCGTGTGGCTTCTGGCACCTCCTGAAAACATTGTTATTTCAGGAAGCCTTCTTTGAGTGACTAGCAGTGGTTTTATCAGAACTTGCTTTTATCAGAAGTCTGTTTAGTTTTTAAAATAGTAATTATTTTAACATGGTGTTAAATCTGAAATCTTTTGGCTCAGTAAATAAATAAATAAATAAATAAGCATTGGTGAATGTGAGGGAATCTCTAGGTTTGGAGGCCTATTTCATTGGTAACCTGGTGCAGAGCAGAAGTGGATCATCCCTTTGGGGCTTGACAAGGGGTGGAGTCCAAGATCTCTCTCTGCTGCCATATTAGTTACAATTAACTGGCCTATATATTAGGGAAATATGTCTACACTGAATTCTCTCCAGTGAAATGGAAAAGGGAGGGATTTATATGGACTGCTATTAAAAGTTTATTATATATCTATCAGTGAGTGAATAGGAATGCAGGAGTAGGAATCGGGAAAATTACGGGGGACCACCTGAGTACTAAGTGGTTGATGGCAGAAGTGCTATAGTGTGGATAGAGACATCAGATGAGGGGAAGGTGCATGAAATGTATTTGGATGGTATCCCCTTCCAGCCTGTTTTCCAACCTCAGTAATTCTGGTGACATGACTGCAGTCTCCTGAAGCCTGAAGTTGCTGCTAATGAATGCCCAGTCAGTTAATGGGAATGCTATTACTAACAATCTTCTTTTGGAAGAACATGCCAATCTGTTTTGATGAAGACTGATGATGTAAACATCTCCCAAAAATGTCATCAGTTGATAAAATACAGCACCAGACATAGATTAAGGGCCAGAGATGTGGGCAGTTTTGGTCTACAAAGATTCTGTCTCTGGCCAGGTGCCCTATTCTACCATCTTGTTAGCTTAGAGTTTCTAAACCTGCCGTTGGGAACATAAGGCAGGACAGGGAATGTATTAGCAGGGTGATCATATGTCAGGAAAAACCAGGGCACGTCAGGATTTTTGGCAATAAATCCGGGAAGTGGGGGGAAATTGTGAAATCTGAAGAAAAATCTGGATTTTTCCCCATCCTCCCCCCACCCAAAGGGCAGCGCTACTTATAGTCAATGGGAATGAACATAAATGCTTACAGTGCCATCATTTTTAAAGATGAAGAGATGAAACTTGGCACCATGATAGCACTTAGGTAGGGGCTCTAGCCATGCCAAATTTGAAGCAGATCCGTTCATCCATTGATTTTTAGGATTTTTTTGAAATTTTGAGGTTTTAATTTTTTAAAAAACATCATTTTTAAAGATAAAGAGATGAAACTTGGCACTTTGGTAGCTCTTATGTAGGGCTTTAGCCATGCCAAGTTTGAAACAGACCAGTTCATTAATTTTTAGATTTTTTTTTTAAAAAAATTGTGGTTTTAAAATTATTATTTTTATAAAACCATCATTTTTAAAGATAAGGAGATTAAACTTGGCATCATGATAGCTGTTAAGTAGGGCTTTAGCCATGCCAAATTTCAGGCAGATCTGTTCATCTGTTGATTTTCAGCAAAAAAAAAATTAAAGTTTGAGGTTTTAAAAATATTACTTTATAAAAAAACAGCACTGAAGCCATAGCCTTCAAACTCAGGTTGTCAAACCTCCTCTTTGGGGTCTTGCACCTTGAGCAGTTTCAGCCCTTGGCATCAAGGGGATCTTGAGTTTTTAGCTAAGAAGTGCTGGGCAAGCATGGCACCTTTCCTGCTGCAGATTTGATGGGCAGTCAGGCACCTGGAGCTCAGCAAAGGCAAGGTGTCCACAGATCAAAATGTGGGAAAGGAGAGGTCAGTCAAAGCAGTCACATGTTTGTGCAGGAAGTAGACACGAGTTCAAAGTCTGGGTGTGAAAAGTGGTGCCAATGCACAAACCTTGAGAAGCTAATGTATATAAGTGAGAAGTGTGAATGGGCGAAGTAGTGTCCACTGCCCACAACACCCACTCTAATGTTAGAGTAGAGAAACTTGTGACAATCATACCCAGGTTTTTGTTTTATTTTTAAATTAACTTTAAAAATAAAAAAGCCAGCCAGCCGGCAGCAAGCCCTGTTAAGCAGCAGCTTGCAGCGGAGTGAGGATACAATCAGAAAAGTTATTTGAGGGAAGGGGAGAATGTATCACACAGAGTATAGCAACAAAGTACAGCAAAAGCTTCAAAAGTAGGAGTGAGTGAATTTCAGATACATTGGATGTCTCACTTGTTATTTCAGTGATGTTAACATTAAGTTGTTATGTAGAATAGATTTGTCTTAATTGTGTGCTGCAAAATCAGACATGTGATTATGCGCATCTTCTCACAAACGCTTTTATGCCTAAATCCTTTAAACGACATGTGGTGAAGCGCATAACCGGCAGTATGAAATGTGCTTTAAAGTGGTTGAAATGCGGAGAATCGCTCGTTTACATGGTCATAATGCGCTTTAATTGCCGCGGAGAATTAAAACTCGCTATTTAACGCGCATTCGATAATGCGCATAATCAGACAGCTAAAGTGCCTCAACGCCTGATTTGCGCTCTGCTGTTGTAGGGGTAATTTTTTTAATGCGACTTGAAAGAGTTTTAAATTGCTCTTATAGAGGCACCCTAAGAATTGTCTCTGGTTCCATCTAGGTCCAGATCTTAGTAGAAGTGCTTGAATAAGGCAGTCTGAATCTAGAAAATGAAGTGTTAGGCAAACTTTACTGAGTCATAAACAGATAGTCCCCTGACTAAGCAGCCAGAAATATAAAGTAGCAGGCTAAGCTTCGAACGCAATGAAACTACCCCTACAGACCATAAAGAACATGCCAGAATTCTTAAGCACAAGAAATCCAGGCTAAAAAGGAAACTTATTTGGCTCCATCAAAGTTCACTTTTAAAAGAAACAGTATACTTGTCCCTATTGTGTGGACCTTCACCTCCTCCCTGTACAATCAGATTTTCCATCCTTTGTTCTCCCTAAGCAACAGACGAATAACCCCCCCCCCCATGCCAGAATATAGGGAATTAAGTTATTCCCAACCCATACACTGAAATGGAGTTGTCCTATAGGAGTGGGGGCGTGGGGAAAAGGCACAGTTCCAGAGACGAGGCCTCCCCTCTCTTCTGAAGACTGAGGATGCCAGCCAGAATGTAGACACTCCCCCTCAGAGAGCAAGCAGTACACTAGAGTGATCAGGGCTCTGCTCAATAAGCCCAGCATTTTGTTTTTGCAGGAGAAAAAGGGAGAAAGCAGATGCAGACCAGTGATTCAGAACTGCATCCTGCCATTTCAGGCTGTTTCATACAGCAGAACTTTAAAACACTGTCAAGCTAGGAGATTACTATGTCTGAGAACTATGGATCAACTGGAATCTGAGCATTGTGATGCATTACATCATACTGGGCCATGAGCCCTCTGACAGAATTACAGAGAATCCTCGCCGTTGTTGAGTAATTAGAGTCCTATTGATTACATGTTTACACTAAAGCAAAAAGTAGAAAGAAGAAATCACACTCTGGATACATGTTGTCTATCTAAGACTGAACTTGATTCCCTTTTCAGCTGCTGACAAGAAAGTTATTCTGCAAACCCCATATTTGGCAGTGACGGGGTTACGCAAACACTAAAGCAGTACCAGAAACGAAACAGCCTTGCCATCAGACACTGCAATGAAGAACCATCCCCTTCAAAGTGCTGCCTATGAAAAGTCTTCTGGAACAGGAGTGGGCAACCTGTGACCTCCCAGATGTTTTGGCCTACACTTTCCATCAACCTTAGCCACTATATCCAATGGTAAGGGGTGATGGGAGTAGGCCTAGGGTGACCATATTTGGGAAACCAAAAAAGGGGACACCCAGTGGTAGGGGGGAATGACGTGCTTTCTGGAGGCCCCGGAAAACACTCTTTCCCCTCCTCCACTCCAATCGGGGCCTTAAAGGCACTGATTGGAGCGAAGGAGGGGAAAGAGTGTTTTTCCCCACACACACACTGCATGTCATTCCCACGCACTCACACTGCTCCACTTGGGGCCTTTTCTTTAATGTCTGGCAATGACACACTTTCCCCTTTAAGGCCTGATTGGAGCAGTGGGGGGAATGATGGCCTTAAAGGGGAAAGCATGTAGTTCCAGCACATTATAGAAAATTACATAAAATCCCTTCTGACACCCAGGATAGAACAAAAACCAGGGCAAATCCAGGGAAATCCTGGCAGTCACACTAAGTAGGCCAAAGCATCTGGAGAGTCACAAGTTGCCAACCGTGTTCTAGAACGAGGGCTGGCCCTGATCGTACTCACGGCTATCGCTAGCACTTGAAAATGACTGAATTAAAACAGAGAACATTCAAAAGCTGCAGCCTGCATAGGATTTATAACTCAGCAATAAAACTCCTTGGCTAGCACTGAAACTTGCTTCAGAAGCATCCATGTTCATAATTTCATTACAATATCTGTTTATCATGAGATATTCCAAAAACTGCATATTTGGCTGACCTTCAGTGGAAGACACATGTTTGACATTATACTAGAAAGATCTTCTCTTTTTTGGCTTTGTTTTGTGGCCATTGTGTTAACCAAGTCTCAAGTACATCAAGAATATTCAGAAGGGAAAGGTAAAAATAACTAAAAAATAAAAAAACCCCTAAATCTTTTCAGTATGATTCAAAGCTTCGTGCATGCAGGAGCTATGAAGAGATATGTCATGTGCACACAACCACTATGTGCCCCAAATTTCTTCAGCAGTATAGACCAGGGAACCACATTTGTACATTATGCATAACCATCCATCCATTATGCTTAAACCTCATTCTTCCA
Source organism: Anniella stebbinsi (assembly GCA_029215795.1). NCBI lineage: Eukaryota > Metazoa > Chordata > Lepidosauria > Squamata > Anniellidae > Anniella > Anniella stebbinsi. The sequence goes on along the minus strand of JARDYH010000005.1, from coordinate 141,277,827 downwards.
TGGTTGTTCAGAGCAGTTTACATGGGGTTCCCAGTAGTCCTGTTGGAGTCTAGATTTTTATAAGCATGACTTGATCCCAGCCATTATCTTCAAAGTAAAGGTTGCATTCCTATTTATACTTACTTGGGAGTAAGTCCCCATTGAGCAACTTTCAAGGAACCATGAGTAAGATTTGAGAGATAGCCATTGTGAGGGGTGTGTGTGATGACTTTAGGATACGAGTGGCATTACTTGCCTGCCTCAGACTGGCTTTCCTCTGTCCTGCTGGCCAAAAGTGAACCTGTTCCTTCCCTCTCTTTCCAGCTTATGACTTAAATGATTTGTTGGCATGTGCTGAGATATTGGTGGCACTGTGACCCTTCCTGTCTATCTTTGAAGACAGTTGACTGAGCCCGTCAGGTCACAGAAACACTGGAAGGCCAGGCATGGCATAGCTCCTGACACAACAGGAGGACAACAATGGGACTTTTGCCAAGCATCTGGATAGAAGCTACCAACCAACAGTGACATCTATTACTATGTTTTGAACAATGGGTAGAATCCAACTAAAGTCAAGTTGTCTACTCTAAGTAGGACTTTAGTTGGATTCTACCATATTTAGCAGAGGTGGACATACTTGAGGGTTGCATTGATCCCCTGTCTATATTTTGCAGCACAAGGCAGCATTCCTAACCAAGGGCCTTCCAAATAACTGCAACTCCAGCCCAACACATTTGGAGGGCACCAGGTTGGTTGGAAGGCTGGCATAAAGCACCCACAGTCTCCCTTCATGCCATGCTTACATTACCAAGACTCTGCCTGCTCAGAACTCGCAGTACTTTGTTATGGAGTATGGCAGGTGAGAAGAAATTAATATTAGTGGAATCATTGCCAATAGAAAGCCAAAAAAGTGAGAACCTGTAGCGCCATAGAACACCTCATCTTATTTGAAGAAGCAGAGGGAATTAATCCTATTCTGGGAACTTTACCCCCCCCCCCCCCTACAGAGCATTTTGTGGCATCTCAGGATTTCTTATATTAGAACCTCCTATATTCAACTATTTCCAGTCATGTCTGCTGGTGGACTGCACTGAGCGTCACATAGTATTTCCATCTCTTAGACATGCCCAGCAGAAATAAGCCAGTCTCTGGAAATGAACAAACACCAGTCTTTTGTATAAATCAAGGAGACTCTGAAGTGCTTGGCAAAAAGCAGTGTACTCGACAACAGATGACTTGCTTCCGTGCGTATCAGCACTACTGGCATATGGAGTACCTTTGTTCTTGCCATTTTGTTATTGGGTTGAAATAAAATATCAGAGTCTATTTATCTCCTACTGCACACAAACCAAGTCAAGGGATCACTTCTTTGCACTACTGAGCTGACAATATTTCAGCATCTCTGAGCTGCCGGAATAGAATGTGTTCTCCCAAAGCTAACATGCATTTCTAGTTGGGGGATAATTAAGTGTTGCTTAGCTTACTGTTTGCATAGTTTGACTTTTCAAATTTTATACACCCTGAATGTCCATTCAAGAGAGGCATAAGCAGATTGAGCAGGGGACTGGGGGTGCAGGGGTGCAGAACGTCTTTCACCCTGATGGCTGAAATCCATTGCGGAGAAAGCTCTCAGGGGCGCATCTGGGGGTGGGTGGGCAGGGCTAAAGGCAAAAGGGGCAGGGCCAAAACACACACAAAAAATAACCAACAACACCCCAGCATATTTTAGCTTAGAGCTCTTTCTTCTAGTAACTAAGCGTTATGACGGGTGTTTCAACCTTCTAGAATGGGGTCAAAGTGAGCAAAAGCCATGAAACCACCAAGCAATCAGCTGTCGGAGAAAGGAGGGGAAGCTAAGGGATGGCCTTCTGGGAAACCCAGGAGGGCCAAATTGAGACCTCAGACCAGCCAGATTTGGCTCGTGGGTCTGGAGTTCAATACACTTGAGATAAATGAAATGCGGTCCTGGCTAAATAATGTTACAAACCACATTTGTATATGGAGGATGCCTCTGAATATCTCCAGATGCTGGAGACCAACAATATGGGAGTGTGATTGTCTTCACACTCTGCTTGAAATCACCTGGTGTGCCACAACTGGAAATAGAATGCCAGAGAAGATGGACCCTTGGTTCAGTCTAGTAAGTTGTCTTTCACCAGGTCAAACATAATTCTGTACACGATAGAAGTGTACAGAATTATGCATGGTGTAGAAAAAGTGGACTGGAAGACATTTTTCTACCTCTCTCATAATAATAGAACTTAGGATCATCCCATGTAGCTTATTGGTGGGAGACTCAGGACAGTTCTTTGGCAAGCTGCCAGGAGCCCGATTCTGCAGGAAAACGGGGTGCATGAGGTGAGTCATCCCTACACATCCTGTTTCCCAACAGCATTGCTGATAGGGCTGGAAATGAGACCTTTGCTCCTCCCCACTCCCAAAGTAGTCCTGATAAAGATAATTGTTTCTCTGCTTCTAATAACAATCCTGATCATTGAGGTGGGGATGGAGAGGACAATCCCATGTTTGTGTGAATGGGTTGTGTCTGTTTATGTCTTTCAGGGGGGAAGATGTGTTTGCGTGGGTGGTGGTGAATGAGTGTGTAAAGCATGCGCTCTGCTTCTGTTCTTAATCACTGTGCTGGGCTTATCCCTATCTGGTTTTGTAGTGAGAAAAGTTATTTATTTTCAATTATTTCCACACAATATTCCTGTTAAATTGGAGGTGGAACCTAATCAAACATTTCTGGGATGCAGCGTGTAGAGCTTACACTGGGTAGATAGACCTGCATTTTATGTTATGCTCAGTTAATTGAATAGCCATCTGTAAAACACAGTGACGTAATTCAAAAGGTTCTTCTGAAAACAGACATGTTTGTGTTTTGTCATTTACATGGTTTATGCATTATTAATTCTATATTACATTCTACTATTAATTATATATATATATTACACAATATCCCTCAGATCTTTCTTCCAGTCAGCATGTGTTATGCATAGTTAAATCTGAGCAATGAAAATGCAAATTTTGATTTGATGGTATTGATTTATTTATTTCATGCTGAACCACACACTATTTGTTTTCATATTTGTCAAGGGGATAGTGCTGCACACACCAACCATGTTTTTTCAAACATTGCATAAAAATTGACTTTTTAAAAAATGAATATTTGAATCCTAGATCTGACGTCAACATTTGATCTTAGACTGAAATGAAATTAAAACTGGATGCTTTGCATCTATTACATTTCTGTACATACCAACTGTGATGGACAACCTAATGTTTCTGAATTCACTCTGTTAAGAATGTAGAGCCTGCTGGATCAGATCCAAGGCCTATCCATTCCATTATCCTGTTTCTCACAGTCACCAGCCAGATGCCACTGGGATGCCCAAAGCAGGACATGAGGGCAACTGGTGTACATGGGCATATTGCCTCCAATACTGAAGGTAGCACATAGGCATCAGGATTAGTAGCCATTGATAGCCTTCTCCATGCATTTGTCCAGTCTCTTTTTAAAGCCATCCAAATTGGTGGCCAGAAGAAAAGGTCCTCTGGGTAACGGTTGTCAGTCTAGTTTTTGTTGACTGTAGTAAATTCTTCCCAGAGGACCTGAGCGTGCGGGGCGGATTGTATGGGAGAAGGCGATCCCGCAGGTAACCTGGACCCAAACCATGTAGGGCTTTAAAGGTAATGACCAACACTTTGTACTTCGCCCGGAAACTAATTGGCAGCCGGTGGAGAGATTTTAAAGCTGGTGTAATATGGTCACGGCTAGGTGTACCAGTGACCAACCTGGCTGCCATATTTTGAACAAGTTGAAGTTTCCGGAATAGGCACAGAGGTAGCCCTATGTACAGTGCATTGCAGAAGTTGAGCCTTGAAGTTACCAGTTCGTGCACTACTGACTTTAGGTCTTCCAACTCTAGGAAGGGGCACAGCTGGCGTATCAGCCAAAGCTGATAGTAGGCACTCCTGGCCGTCGCATCAATCTGAGCTGTCATCTGCAGCAACGGATCCAGGAGTACCCCCAAGCTGCGAACACAATCTTTCAGGGGGGGGTGTAACCCCATCCAGAACCGGTTGACACACCTCCAACCCCAGGTTGTGACCCTTGACAGTAAGCACCTCCGTCTTGTCTGGATTCAGCTTCAGTTTGTTTTTCCTCATCCAGCCCATTACCACCTCCAAGCATTCATTCAGAGGAGTCACACTATCCTTAGCTGATGCTGCTGTAGAAGGCATAGAGACATATATTTGGGTGCTATCAGCATACTGATAGCACCCCGCTCCATGCCTCCGGATGATCTCTCCCAGCGGCTTCATGTAGATGTTAAACAGCATTGGGGATAGGATGGCACCTTGTGGTACACCACATAGCAGCTCCTTCTTTGAAGAGCAACTATCCCCAAGCATCACCATCTGGAACCTGCCCGAGAGGTAGGACCAGAACCATTGCAGCACAGTGCCTCCGAGTCCCAATCCCCTCAGGCGTTCCAGAAGGATACCATGGTCGATGCATGCATAGGATCGTGACCTTACTCACTTTTTAAAAGAAATAAAAACTAGAAAGCCCTAAATGTTGTAACCTTTCTTCATAGGGGAGTTGCGACAGCATTTTGATTGATTCCCCCCACACACACCTTTTCCAGCTCAACATATGATCAGAACTGTACACAGTATTCCAATTGTTCTTGAGCCATAGATGTGTTTTAACTCAGTTTTTCACAGCAACTACATTTTGCTGTAAAAAAATGTTTTCATTGAGCTTTCTACCACAACCCCAATGTCTTTTTTCTGGCCAGTCATCACCAGCTCAGACCCTTTCAGTGTATTTGTAGTGACGAAAGCACACATTTATCCAGTCCACGTGAAAGTATGTGAAGTTACTCATTGCTATGACACTATCTTTTCCCAGATTTCATTTTCCATGTCAAGATCACTCTAATCATTTTGGTGAGGAGGCTGTGATGGTGTGGAAGAGTCTGCCTTTTTCAAGATTTCTAGTTCTATTTTGGGGTGTGTTTGTGTTACACTATGCCTTCATTAATGTACAGAGTGACATCACCCCCAGTATGCCTCTTCCTGTCCTTCCTATGAAATGATTCCTATGAAAAAGCATGCACAGTTTCTCTGTTGTCACAGTGACCTGACATGTGGGGGTTGTTTTGATGTAAAGATATATGTAAGATAAAATTTGCTACATATTTCCTCCTCTGTCTCTTTGGAAAAGTATCACAAAGACCACGCTGAGGGTAAAATCTGCAGGCTAAAATGAAAGGCCCTCTCTTAGTGGGGAAGTCAATTTCAGCTCAAGGAATGGTCCCCCTTGACTTCAGCCTCTCCATTAACCACCTGGTCCCAATATGCCTATGCTTATACAGTTCCTCTTTAAATAAATACAGTTGCCACAATGATGCTTGGAATTCTCTTAGGTTGCCAACGGGGCTGCTTTATTTTCAGACCATCACAAAAGGCGACATCTCAGATCTGCGAACCTTCTGGCAGCGATGATTTGACTCCCAGGATCCTCTCTGAAAAGGCTGTTCATCAGATTCACCAAGGATGTGAAAGGGAGCAACAGGCTTCCAGGAAAGTTGACGTGGGATGAACTTTAGGTGAACTTCAGGGGCTCTGTAACTACAGGAATAGAACCGGTTAAGAAAAGACTGTCTTACAAAGTCCCTTGGAGGCTTTTCCCAAGAAACCTATCTATTCAACTGGTGAAAATGCTACAGATCTCATAGTGGGAGTGAACTTCCAAAGGTCTGAGCCTTGTATTTATGTTATTACAATGGTGGGGGAGCCACTGAACTGCTGCTCCTTCATGAATTGCAAGAGTGCTGTGAGACATCCTGGACAATGGTGCCAGGATTGCCGGGGTGGGCATTGTTGGGCACCTGCCCAGGCCCACACCAGTTCAGAGGGGCCACTGCTGATTCCTGGAATGTCCTAATTCTGCTCTTCCTCCTTCTCACTGCCTGTTCAGCTGCCCTTTCCAAGTAGGCAATGAGCAGTGTCTTGAGGGAACAGATGAAGCAGAAGCCTCCACCTGCCTTCCCTCTCACTCTGAAAGGTTGTTGAGCCAGAGGCCGAGAGCAAATGCATAAGCAGAGGTGATAGTAGTGAGGAGATGGGAGAACCATAAACAGAGGTGGGCCCACTGAGGCTTTCTGGGGAAGGTGCTGAACCCTGAACAAAGGCAACTAGAGCTGAGCCAAAATTTCTCAGAAAATGTTTATCTCAGGATCCACAATATGGTTTTATAAAGGTATTGAAATGCACTGACAACTGTTGGGACCCATGACACATTCTATATACCATTTTCAAACTGCTTTCATAGTGTTATGTCCTGCTTGGTGTAGATCTGTCCTCAGAAAAATACTGACAGGTTTAAACCCTTTTCCCCATAGAAATTATTCCCCAAATTCTCTGCCCACACATAGGGTGAAAAATTTTGACAGGTCATTTGCACACAGCTCTAGTTCCAATATCTTGATCCTGAAGTAACTTCATACCTCATGTCTCCCCATTTCTGCACTAGTGAGCTCTTGTACACGCCATTGGATCCACTCATGATCCAGTTCTCCCTATCTTTTGGACCCTGATTCCCATGCAGAAATCTTAAGGTAGCCTTAAACTATATGAGGAAAGGTGGGGCATAAATATTTTAAATAAACACATTACAGCCAAAACTACAAAAATAGGAAGATTATTGCTATTCCAGCTGTTAATCTGTCACATCTACTTTCACTTTTGTCGCAGAATTGAGATCTGAGCATTGCACAGGGAGCATGTCCTTTCCTAATTTTCCACTACATAAGCTCTATGTGGTACTGTGGTATAGCAGAATAACGCAAATGAACAAGGGGAAATTGCACTATCATTGACATAAAAAAATACTACCCCATTTTCTCTTGGGAGCTGTACACCAAGGAAGGGTGAGGCAGAGCCTGAAGACAGAAGTGGATGAGGCCACAGCTGCCTGAGAGACACCTTTTTTTTTTCTGTCACCTCTCCTCTCTTAGAATATAAGAGCCACGCTGGATCAGATTAAGTCCTATTTAGTCCAGCATTCTGTTTCCAGGGTGGCCAATCAGTTGCCTATAAGAAGCCCACATGAGGGAAATAGCACTCCCACACTAATATTTCTTGGTACTGAGAGGCTTTCTGTCTGTCATAATGAAGGTAACATAAGAAGAGCCCTACTGGATCAGAGCAAGGGTCCATCCAGTCCAGCATTCTGTTCACACAGTGGCCAACCAGCTGTCGGCCAGGGACCAACAAAGCAGGACACAGTGCAACAGCACCCTCCCACCCATGTTTCCCATCAACTGGTGTACAGAGGCATACTACCATCATAACTAGAACCCTCCTCTCCCTGCCATGGCTTTTGCTCTCTCTCTCTCTCTCTCTCTCTCTCTCTCTCTCTCTCTCTCCCCTTTCCTGCCAAATAGAAGAAGTAGCTATTTTAAGAATGTAATGAATAGAAACTTCCAAGACTAAATTGAGAATTATTATACAGTTTAATTTGCTAATCCACAGAATAAATCTATCTGCAGATTTTTTTTAGCATATGAAAGAAATGTTCTATTTACTGCAAGTAAGTGAAGCAAAAGAGGGAAGGAAGCTCAGAATATTCCACAAGGATTTCATTTTTTTTAGCAATAAAGCTAGTGAAGATAGAAGATGGTACCACTGCAGCTACACAAAAAATGGGCTTCACTTTTGCAGCCCCATCTGCAGGCTGTGATAGTCAGAAGTCATATCCAAAGATTGGGGGTGGGGAAAAGTGGGAGTAGAAAACTAAGTTGTTAGCAGGGTCAGGTGAAGTCAGAGGCTTACTGATAAAGGCAGGGATGGAAGCATCCTTAAAAAAAAAAAAATTCTTCCTTTAAGAGGATGTTTTCCTTCTGCTTCACATGAGATGGAACAACCGTAGTCAACTGCCACCATTATTCTCTCACAATGTCTCAGTTGAAATGATGCTGGAGCAACACTATGGGCCTGTTCAGACATGCTAACCCACCACGGATCACTTAAAATGTGATCCACTCTGAGTTAGCATGTTGCGTGGCAGGAGATTTCCCTCCCCACGATGGTCAGAGTACCCACACCTGTACCCACCTTCTGCAAGTTGGTTGCAGGCTTCGATGGTGGTTCCCGTGTCATCTGGTAGGAACTCTATGAGGTTTTCTCATTGTTTTGCCAGGGAAGAAAATGGCGGTGGCCATACAGTCTGTCTGATCAACTGCCACTTCCAGTGACGCTCTTGCTGCCATGGATTTTCTTTTTTGTCAAAGGAATTGCTGCCAGGCACCTGTTCAAGGTGCAGAGGATGGTGGGATACGTGGTTCACCAGCAAAGAGGTAAGTAATCTAAATATGGAGGTGGGATGGGTAGCAGGACCACAGGGTGTGGCGTGGTTCCATAATTGTATGACAGGCCCGCTTGTTGTGATTCTGTTACCTCTCTCCCTCTGTTGCTCCCCTACCGACCCCCTCACCTCCCGTGCACTTCTGAACAGGCCCACAGTGTTGCTCCAGGGACATGTTTTGGGGGGAAACCCAATGGGAACCACCTGCTTTTATTGACTGCACCTGCTCCAGGCTGTCTGCAGCAACAGCAAAAACTTCCTGTTAAAGGAAAACAAATGTTAGACAACTATATCCCCAGCTTTACTGGGAAGCTCGCTGCCTTCGGGAAACTTCTTGCTTTTTCCCTTCCCCAATAACTTCGTTTTCTCATCCCAATGTTCAGTCATCCCCTTCAACCCCCTCCCAACTGACCAGAAAAATTCTTGGCAAAAGTGTTGGCCAAAGCACTATCTACAATCCTGTACACGTTGGAGATATAGCAGCAGTTACTTCCCCAAGCAGGGAAGGCTGTTCCCAGTAGACCCATACAAAAAACAAAATATAAAACTGTAAATACATAAAAATGCATAGAGAAAGCAGTATGAATAACAGCTGAAACACAATATTTAATATTATATTTCATTTAAAGTAAAAAAAGAAAAGGAGTGGAATTTGACAGAAAAAGTTAGGAGCAAAATAAACCACCTGCAATATTTCTTTTCTCCATTTTTTTCTGTGTGAAATACTAGGTGTGTTTAGACAGAAAAAAATGTTCTATGATTCCCAGCATGCCTGAAGCTGGCTGAGGCATGCTGGGAGTTGTCAGACTTTTTTATGTTTAAACACACATAGGATTGAGCCCTGAATGTTCTTTCATAGATCAAAGTTAGTTAAATGTTGAGACACTACAGGGACAGTAGTGGGTCATTTAAGGACATTTATTTTGATTTTAATGTCTTAAAATATTAATTGACAATGTGGGAAAGGCTGTAAAAAGTTGAGTGGTAACATTTATAATTAATATCAAGTGCCTTAGTAGTCATCCTGTCATCACAAAATAAGAAACAGAGCAAGCAAGGCTATAATCCCTTCTTGGGCGAAGCATTCTTAAAATTAAACAAGCCAACTCATTTTTAAAACACCGAAAGCAAACTATCGAGTTATACAGGATGCTTAATCAAGTTTAGGTCTTCAGAGAAGTAGGCCTGGTTCATACATAACACTAACCCAGGGTTTGGGTTGTTGAATTCCAGGTTGTTGTGATGTATGAACATAGCCACAACTTGGAAAGAGAATATTGTTATCGGGTTGGTAACTCTGGGTTTTTTAAACCATGAGTTGTTGTTATGTGTGAACCAGAACTGTGAGCTCTTCATGGGTTGTTTAGCCAGGCTACAGAGGTGACATGCAAGAGCTGTAAACCCCCTGCTCCAAAATGTCAGTACTACAGTGCCACAAAGGCATGAGGGATACAGGGAGGGGGTGGGCAAGGGAGAAAGAAAACAACACAGGGATTGAGAAAACAAACCACAGTTTGTTTGATTGTCTGCTAGACAACCTCTACATAAGGCATCAAATAATGGGTTAAATAAACCATGGTTTATTTATGTGTGAACCAGGCTATGCAATAAAATAGCTACTGGATAGCTAGATTGATGTTTACATTGCAGAGTCTGTAGCTCCTCAGGGCAATGGAACAAGGCACCATTCCACTTTGAATGAAGAGTCCTCGACATCTGTAGTCAATGAACTTCTGGAAGGATTGAAAGGATACAGTGACTTGTGATTTGGAAGAAATGTTTAAGTAATCTCACAAAAGATTTACCATTTGGTCAAACCAATTTGGGTTGACTTCACATGTCAAAAATAAATTGAATATGTTTGTGTAAATTGTTCCTAAACCAGAGGAGATGTGATGAAATTAACATGTTGTTAAAGCAAAACAAAATCTTTTCTTTCACATACTCCCCAGCTGATTTGTAGCATCCAGTAGTTCAGAGCTAGACAAATTCATAAAGCGAAAGAATATTAGTATCTAAGCAGGGAAGTGTCAACTTTCTCATGTTTTTTGCTATTTACAGAAGACAGATTGATTTCCATGGCAAAAAAGCATATACCTTGTAACATATGAAGGTCATTGCAGGCATGTTTCTCACTCCAGGTACATGTATCATGAATCTGCCATGGCAACAAGGGAGAGGGCCGTTTCAGTGGTGGCCCCCCAATTATGGAACGATCTCCCTGATGAGGCTCGCTTGACGCCAACGTTATCATCTTTTCAGCACCAGGTTAAGGCTTTTCTCTTCTCCCAGGCATTTAACAGCATATGTTGAGTTTTAACTGATCCCAGAATAGTGATATGTAATAGGGATATGCATCATATCATTAAAATGTCCGATAATGATACAATATGCTCTTTATTGTGCATATGATTAACAATAATGATACGATACAACTTCCCATGTTAATCATTGAAGATGATAATTTTCAGCCTGATTATATCAGATTATCGGACTGCCATATAAATAAACCTATAACTTCTGTATTTTCAAAGTTAGAAGCTTGAAACTTGGTCACAGGACTTATGGGGTATGCCTATGTGTATGAAATTTGAGATCGATCCCTCCAACCCTCAATTTTATATGAATTTATTAAAGATTGTTTAAATTCTGACAGGTCAGAATGACAGCTCGCCACGTGCGTTCATTCAGACCTGTCAAAAAGTTGCAGGATATTTAATAAATTCATATAAAACTGAAGGTTGGAGGGATTGATCTCAAATTTCACACACATGTCTAGCACATGTTGCTACACATATGTGCCAAATTTCAGATCAATTCCTCCACTTCTGTATTTTGTATGAATTTTTGAAAGATTGTGCAACTTTTGACCTGTCAGAACTTAAACGATCTTTAATAAATTCATATAAAATCGAGGGTTGGAGGGATCGGTCTCAAATTTCATACACATACTTAGGCATACCCCATAAGCATTGTGACCAAGTTTCAAGCCTGTAACTTTGAAAATACAGAAGCTATAGGCATTTTTTCTAAAAATATTCAGCTCTATAGGGCACAACGGGGCTGCAAATTAAATATTGTATTTCCTACCATATTATTGGAAATGATATTTTTTTTGGTCCGAAATTACGATAATGATAAAATATGATATTTTCGGGCATGCACATCCCTAATATGTAATCTGTTTTTATGCTTTTTATGCTTTTAAATGTTTTAATCAACATTTTAATCTTTGTAAACCACTCAGAGAGCTTTGGCTATGGGGCGGTATATAAATGTAATAAATCTTCTAGATGTCTGAACCTTGAAATCAACAACAACAATAACAACCTATTCCAAACACACTACCCACCCTTCATTGTGATAAGGTATAGCAGCTTTCCTTAATCTGGTACCCTCTGGATGCATTGGATAACATGGCCTATCACTCCAAGGCAGTAAGGCATGATGAATGTCTTTCTGGATGGGGATGATGGGAGACCTAGTCTAAGACATCTGGAGGGCATCAGGTTGAGGAAGGCTGAGGTATGAACTTCTTCTGACCAAAATGGAAAAAGTAGCACGTGAAGGGTCTCTAATTTTGTAGACTGCTGAAAACTAGGGCACAATAATAAGGAATGGAATGTTTTATTAATATTCTCCAGTAAAATAAATGTTTAAAATAAAATATCCAGAGGAGACCACTGACCTGTGCTATAATCTATGCATCTGACCCAGTAAAGTTATGCTCTTATAGTAATGTACTGCTACCATATAATTATTATTATGTATCTCGTCCTCGCTTGTGGCGGATGTTTTTGACAGACATGATGGGCTTTGTCAAGTCATGCTGTCGTTTATTGATTCAGGAATTTCCTGACAATTGAGCATGTTTGAATTATGACTGCTTTTTGGATGTTGGTGTGGATGTATTCTGATAGGGCCAGTTTCTGGAGGTTTTCTGTATAGTTTTTTGATGTGATGCCAGTGACCGATGTGACTAATGGAATAATTGTAACCTTTTACTGTTGCCATAGTTCTTTGACTTCCATAGCCAGTGGTGTATATTTGTCTCTCTTTTCTTCTTCCTTTTCAACAACATTTTTGTCATTCGGTATTGCTATGTTGATGAGGTATGTGTGTTTTCCTTTTCTGTCTATGACCTTTATGTCTGTAATGTTGTTGTTGTTGTTGTTGTTGTTATTGGGGTGGGAGAAACCATGGAGAGCTTAATACTGTCAATGTTAAAAGTATCCACTTTTAACGTTTTCAGACACATTCCTTTCATGCATTTCTTTCACATGCAGACTGTACAAGTGACAGGTGGAGTGGGGGGTTGCACATGCTGGCTCCACTCCTGACCCTGGTATGTATAAGGTGTGAATGAGGCTCGTCTTCTTTGTGCATATTGCTGTATGTGTGTAGAACATCGTATGCTCCAGAGGATAAGGATGTGGCCAGTGGGTGTGATCCTGACCTCTCTCTGCCACCTAATCAGGGAATGGGAAGGGAAGGGATGTCTGAAGAGTTTTGTTGTCCGATTGTAATTAGCACATGATACTAAGATAATTAATACCCTAAATATTGTTTTGCGATTCTCAAGTTTAGGCATTCTGATATCTGCTTGGAATACCGTAAGCTTTGTCCTCCAAGCCTTTGCGCTATGCTTCTAAAACATAACTAAGAACCCATATGAAAATTATTAAAGGTTACTTGGAATGGAATTCAATGTGCTTGGAATTTGATAGCAGGAGCTCAATGGAAATATCAGTAATTACCATATTCACATTTCATGCAGAAATATCGAAAGCAAGTTTTCAGTTATTAAAACAATAGCAATAAAACTAACAAAATTATTTTGGGTAAAAGCTGTATTATACCTTCACAAAAGAATTAGGTAGGGTTTTTTTGTGGGGGCAGGGAATCTTCATTTTGAAAACTGTAATGCTTTGCAGATCTCTTTGCTACATTGCTTTGATTCATTCATCAAAATGTTTTTAATTTTAACATGTTGTAAAAGATCCAAATACAAGTATTTTAGGTTCAAAAATAAAGACCCCCTGGCTTCAGCAGCAATGACACTGGAAAAACTGTTGGTTGCTCTGAAAATATACAAAGGCCAAACCACAGACAGAATTTGCTGAATACTGTAAACATTCTCACAGTGTGGGTATAAATATCTCCTCTTTGATTCATTGCATGCCAGATTTTCTAGTAAAGAGATAAAATGGAAGGTAAAGAATAAAAGAGTGTTTAAATTTAGCAAAGAAGCTGACAATCAGGAGAGACCAGTGAAGGAAAGTACTTCAAACACTTCCAAGTCTTTGTCTCCAGGGAAAACCCAACATTTATAATGTGTGATAACCATAACCTTAAATAATATAATCTTCCAGCTATCCAATATTTTCATGCCAGAGAATTCAGTTAGGTTTGTAAATAAAAAAAGGACCTTTTTTCAACTTGCTCAGAGGCAAATGGAAATGTTCCCCAACTACAGGAAATCTTGTACAACAGATTATTAGAAAGGCCCTTAAAGTACCTTATCCAATGGAAGGGGAAATACAGTCATCAGTGTTTTAAACACAGAATGCAAACAAGGCACTTCTTCATTCTGCATGTTCATGGGAATCATTTGCTATTAATCTAGACCTACAATGTCTTTATCCACCTATTAGAACTGTAGTCTGTGCTTTCCTAACCTGTGCTTAGGTTACAATCTAAAACACAAGGGACTGGAACATTGAGTAGAAGGAAAATAGCAGTTAGAACCAAAACAAACATTACTTCAAATGTGCATCTAGCAGCTATGACCTTTTTCGTTTTTACTCTAGTGTAGGCACAGGGCTCCTAATTCAGCTTGGCCGTAGCATTGGCAGTAGAGTGGCTTATGAAATATTGTGTACATGAGTTCACGTAATGAGACAGTTCTGTTGCAGTTCTCAGTGCTTCCACTTGGGCTAAATATTGCACCATCAGCTATGACCCGACTGGAAGAATATCTTTTGATTTGGTTTCACTTTTCCTGTGCAATGTTCTAGTGTGCAGCATGAAAGAGCCCTTTCCCAAACAGAACCTTGTGCATTAAAAATGGCAGCTGGGGGCCTTTTAAAAAAAATCCTTAAAAATGTCAGGCTAAGTGGTAACGTCATCAACTATGGGACAGTCTGCACAATCCTTACTATGAGGTCTCACCCACTTTGAATCCAATAGCAAAAGCTTGCCCCTGAGCATGAAAAGCCAGATCAAACCAAAAAGGTCAGCTCTGAAAGGGCTCAGGCTTAAGCAAATCTCAAAGTGATTAATTAATTACTACAAAGTAATTTACAAAGATCATTTACAAAGTATCTGACACTTTTTTTTAATGGAAAAAGTATATATTGGGTTGGATCCAGATTGGCCATTCCATGAAGTTCCTTCACACAGGATGCACATTTGCATATGTGATGAATTTTTTTTGTGTTTGTTTTGCCACAGGTACATGACATGATTAGGTACTGGCTTGACTGACCATATGAAAAGGAGGACAGGGCTCATGTAACTTTAACAGTTGTAGAGAAAAGGGAATTTCAGCCAGTGTCATTTGTATGCAATTAGTTCCTGGTGAAATTCCTTCTTCATCACAATAGTTAAAGTTGCAGGGGCCCTGCCTTCTTTTGTATCTGGTCACTCTAGCATAGTGCCTGCAACTTTAATTGTTGGAGGTAATATACTGCAGGTAATATTTAGCTATTGCCACTAGTAGCCATTGGTAGTCTTGTCCTTCCTAAATATGTCTAATCCCTTTTCAAGTTCTAGGGTGACCAGACGTCCAGATCCCCCTGGACAAGTCTGGAAAAAGGGGGGCAAATTTGAGTCCGGGGGGGGGATTTTAAAATATTCCCCAAAGTCGTGAAAAATTGGGTCTCTCCCGTCCAATCTGGGCCTTGTTCTTGGCTAGCGCGGTTGCGCTGGCCAAGAACAAGGCCCAGATCGGCCGGGGAAGAGGCCGGAACGACGCGCATCCGCACTTCTGGGTGTGCGTCGTTCCAGCCTCCTCCCCTCCGCCATCCAGGCCTTGTTCTTGGCTAATGCGGTTGTGGAGGAGGAGGAGGAGGAGGAGGAGGGGGAGGAGAAGAAGACAGACGGAGGAGGAGGAGGACAAGAAGAAGAAGAAGAAGACAGACGAAGGAGGAGGAGGAGGAGGAGGAGGAGGAGGAGAAGACAGTTGGAGGAGAAAGAGGAGGAGAAGAAGACAGATGGAGGAGGAGGAGGAGGAGGAGGAGGAGAAGAAGACAGACGGAGGAGGAGGAGGAGGAGAAGAAGACAGACGGAGGAGGAGGAGGAGGAGGAGGAGGAGGAGGAGGAGGAGGAGAAGAAGAAGGCGGACGGAGAAAGAAGGAGGCAGAGGAGGAGAGAAAAGAAGGAAGCAGCACCAACAGCACCAGAAGAGGAACCAGCAGGATCAGCACCAGCGTTCAGCGGAAAAGCGGTGGCAGCGGCGGAGGAGAACGACCGGCAGCAGTAGCAGACCAACATCAGAAGAAGGTATGTGGCGGCAGCACTCGTAAGCCCTTACCTAGCCCTGTTCCCTTCTCCCCTAGACAGAAATGAGACGTAGTTAGTAAAGGATTTATTTTATTTACACCTGCCTTTCCATTAAGAATAATACTAAAGATTGCTTGGATTTTACCTTGCCAATATTTTCCAACAGATGTGAAGAGGCTGGGAGTAGGCTTTATTGAAATCAAGCTTTATTGAAATCAATGGGACTTATTTCTGAGGTTTCTTTGGACAGTTTTCTTGGATCCCTGAATGGGATTTCTGTTCTCTGCACACTGAGGCAGTGTAAATTCAGGAGGTATTTGGATAAAAGGAGGGAAAGATTCTTGTCTAGCATTGTGATAATGGGCATCTGTTCTGTTCTGTTCTGGGTTGTTTACGTGGCTAATGAACCTGAAGTGTAATAACACATTTTTAGTTTCTCACTGATAAACCAGAAGTTATTATTACTGCTCTAGCACCAGAAATGTAGCAGTTTTGCAATGTGGAATTGAAATGATTCATTTTAAGATATAAAGGGGGCTGTACGACCATTACATCCAGCACCCAAAATTGCTTAACAACATCATTGTAAGCTGGTGTCTGACTGGGCAGGGAGAGGTGTCCAGCAACCAAACACTGCATTTTGCCATTGTAGACTGTGAGGCTTCTGGCAAGGAGTGAGCAGGTATACTGGCTGCTGTGATGTTTAATGGAGTGCCAGAGGTCTTCCTCACCTGTTGCTTTTTCCAAGCTGGCCCAGGTCCCTTACCTGGGATAGGGGGACAGAAGTGGTTTTGCTTTCAAAAAGGGTTGTGAGCAGCAATTATTATTATTATTATTATTATTATTATTATTATTATTATTATTATTTATTACATTTGTATACCGCCCCATAGCCGAAGCTCTCTGAGTGGTTTACATAGGATTAAAAACAATTAAAAACAATATACAAAAATTAAAACAGCAAAAACATACAACATACACACAATCTGTACATTTCAAAACCACTACAACACTTCAAAAAGCTACAAAAACCAAACCAAAACAAAACAAACCCAGCCTCCTCAGATATTGCCAAATGCCTGAGAGAAGAGGAAAGTCTTGACCTGGCGCCGAAAATATAACAATGTTGGCGCCAGGTGGGCCTCGTCGGGGAGATCGTTCCACAATTGGGGAGCCACCACAGAGAAGGCCCTCTCTCTTGTTGCTGACCTCCAAGCTTCCCTCGGAGGAGGCACTTGGAGGAGGGCCTTAGATGTTGAACGTAGTGTTCGGGTAGGTTCAAGTCGGGAAAGGCGTTCCATCAGGTATTGTGGTCCCAAGCCGTGTAAGGCTTTATAGGTTAAAACCAGCACCTTGAATCGGGCTCGGAAACATACAGGCAACCAATGCAAGCGGGCCAGAGTAGGTCTTATATGTTCAAACCTACTGGTTCCAGTTATCAATCTGGCCGCTGCATTTTGCACAAGCTGCAGCTTCCGAACCACCTTCAAAGGCAGCCCCACGTAGAGTGCATTGCAGTAATCTAACTTGGAGTTTTACCAGAGTATGGACAACTGAAGCCAGGTTATCCCTGTCCAGATAGGGACGTAGCTGGGCCACCAACCGAAGTTGGTAGAAGGCACTCTGTGCCACTGAGGCCACCTGCACCTCAAGTGACAGAGATGGTTCTAGGAGAACCCCCAAGCTACGAACCCGCTCCTTCAAGGGGAGTGCAACCCCATCCAGGACAGGTTGAACACCCTCCATCCGGTCAGCGGAACCACCCACTAACAGCGTCTCAGTCTTGTCTGGATTGACTTTCAGTTTATTAGCCCTCATCCAGTCCATTGTCGCAGCCAGGCACTGGTTCAGCACATCCAAAGCCTCACCTGATGAAGATGAAAAGGAGAAATATAGCTGCGTGTCATCAGCGTACTGATGACAACGCACTCCAAAACTCCGGATGACTGCACTCAACGGTTTCATGTAGATGTTGAACAGCATGGGGGACAAAACTGACCCCTGCGGAACCCCATACAGGAGAATCCACGGGGCCGAGCAATGTTCCCCAAGCACCACCTTCTGGAGCCGACCCACCAAGTAGGAGCGGAACCACTGCAATGCAGTGCCTCCCACTCCCAACTCAGCCAGTCGTCCCAGAAGGATACCATGGTCGATGGTATCGAAAGCCGCTGAGAGATCAAGGAGAATCAACAGAGTCACACTCCCCCTGTCTTTCTCCCGACATAGGTCATCATACAGGGCGACCAAGGCTGTTTCTGTACCAAAACCAGGCCTGAAACCCGACTGAAATGGATCCAGATAATCAGTCTCATCCAAGAGTGCCTGGAGTTGGCTCGCAACCACCCGCTCCAGGACCTTGCCCAGGAATGGAAAATTTGCTACTGGCCTGTAGTTATTAAGATTTTCAGGGTCCAAGGAAGATTTCTTTAGGAGTGGCCTCACTGCTTCCTCTTTCTGGATACCTCACTAGATTCACCTGCTATAACACTGGAGTCTAAGTCCTGATGGATGTCAGAGATTTTATTCTGGAAGTGCCCAGCAAATGTATTACAGCGGGCCTCAGATGGTTCTACCATGTCCTTGGGGCCAGCATGTAAAAGCCCCCGGACAACTCTGAAAAGCTCCGCTGGGCGGCAGGTTGATGATTGAATAGTGGCAGCAAAGTATTGTTTTTTTGCTGCCCTCACTGCCCCTGAATACAGCTTACCATAAGCACTTACCAGAGTTTGATTGCATCCATCAGGAGTTCGTCTCCATCTGCCCTCAAGCCGTCTCCTGTTTTGTTTCATCACTCTCAGCTCCGGGGTATACCACGGAGCCGTTCGAGCTCTACACAGGAGAGGGTGCTCAGGAGCAATCGTGTCAACTGCCCGGGTCATTTCTGCATTCCACAGATCAACCAGGGTTTCGACAGGAGAGCCAGCCCTATCAGCCGGAAAACTCCCCAGAGCCCTCTGGAAACCATCTGGATCCATTAGCCTCTGGGGACGGACCATCTTAATGGGTCCCCCACCCTTGCAGAGGGGAAAAGCCGCTGTAAGTCTAAACCTCAGCAGGTGGTGATCTGACCATGACAGAGGGGTTGATGTAAAGTCCCCCACTTTCAGATCCCCATCTCCATGTCCAGTTGAGAAAAACAGGTCTAGAGTGTGCCCTGCCACATGCGTTGGGCCGATGGTATGTTGGGACAGTCCCATGGTTGTCATGGAGACCATGAAATCCTGAGCTGCCCCAGATAAAATGCCCTCGGCATGAATGTTGACATCCCCCAGAACCAAGAGTCTGGGGGACCTCAACAGTACACCAGAGACCACCTCTGTCAGCTCAGCTAGGGAGTCTGGACTAAGGGGCAAGGTAATATGTGAGTGCAAGGTAATATGTGAGTGCATAGGGTGGCTTGTTTGGGCTTGTTTGAGTATGTCTAGATTTCCTAGGCTCTGAAAACATCTTTCTGAAGTGCACCTGCTGGTTGCATGATCCACAAGGCTAGGCTCTGGTGGGTGCATAGTCCTCCTTGACAGCAGGGGCTTGTACTTGCTAGAGAAAGATGAATAGCTGTGAAGAAGCAGAGGCACCTCTTGTTCTTTTGTGTTTGAAAGCCACAAAGTGTCTTGTGGCATCTTGAAGATTCACAAATTATGCAAACTATGTTCATCTTGTGTGTGACAGACAACTTGCTCCACAACTGCAGAAACTTCCCCCTCCTAATTCTGTCAATGATCCTGTTTTGTGTTAATTGTCTTAATTGTGTGCTGTGAAATCAGACATGTGTCCAGGGCCATGTTTGGGTGGGCATGCCCCATTGGAGGCTGGACATGTTTGGGTGGGCATGCCCACTTTGGGGCGGCCATGTTGTCCTCCTTTTTGGTTTCCAAAATATGGTCACCCTAAGTTATACAATATGGTAGCCATCTTGTGGCAGTGATTTCAATAGTTTCACTAGGTGTACTTGGGCTGTAATCCTATACACACTTACCTAGAACTCAGTTCCATTGAACTCAATGGGATGTGCTTCTGACATGCACAATTGCATGGTGGTGGTGAGGAGGAGGAGGAGGAGGAGGAGGAGGAGCAGATGCCATTGCCTCCTTGGTCAATGGGCCTTCTGCCTGTCAAGCAAGCAAGTGGAAGAAGAAATGAGAAAGAGGATGAGGAGCAATAGCAGTTGGTAACAATGGTGGTGAGAAAGTAGACTCACTGAAGAAGGCCCCCCCTGTTTAGGATGTTTTGCCCAAGGATCCTCAAAAACCTGGGGATGGTGCTGTTCAATATTTTTATGATGAACGTGCATTATGGATACTTGCCCCAGGGGTCCTTCGGCAAGGGAGAGGCAACAAGAAGACAGATGCAGAAAAGCTATATATATATAGGCAAAAAAACTTTCTTGGGTGTATGCATAGATGCTTCCATGTGGTGAGGATATATTAAACTCTATCTATTTCATATTATTTCAGCTGCTGTTTATTTTTGGCTCTTGTAGCCACTGCTGACCCATAACTTTCAGTAGATCTCCCCCTGTGTGGCCTAGAAATAAGAACTGGCTAGAGTGAAGAGAAGATACTCAATTTAAAGGGACCCCAATCATATTACGCAGTGATCTGTGCAACTGGGACATGACCGACCATAAAAGGATGCATGGACAACTTCTCCTTGGGACAAATATTGATAGGCAATGATGTAACTGAAGAACAGTGTCCTTGCATACTTCCACAGGGTCAAATTAGCCCCAGATCAAGTCAATATACTTCTGCCTGTGGGCCACTTTCATGTCAGATGGATCCGAAAACTGCACGGAAACCTTAAAGCAAGATGGCAATCAGTTGGCGCATGGACTGGGGAATCTCTCCTTTTGTTTAGCTATATTTTTCTACCTTTTTGTTCTAACATCCCAAATGAGCCCTCAGTTTGGGGACCAAGCTGGTGAGTAACTCCTCATTCAGGCACACTTCATCTTTAGCCCTTGTGTTATTGGGCTGGCTAGATCAATTGAGATAAAAGCAAATTAGTAATAGTACAAGCATTCTTCTGAGCTACTTGGTCAGGACCTGTGATTCCTTTATTTCTTTGTCTGCCATGTAGTTTAATTATTTTTGTCTCTGCTCTACTGACCTTTACCCTTTCACATAAATTGAATCTGAAATCTAAATATTTTCGTTTTGGACTGTGGGCTTGGCAGAGAGCATTGTGGAGCGCTACGGCATCAAGGTAACCTTTCATTAAATTAGAGGGAGTGGGGGGGGGGGAAGTGTTCTGAAAAAGTTCTGACTCAGCTAGACAGTCATGGGGCAAATGTAGAAAAGAAAGGCACATTGTTCCAGCAGACAAAAGCGAGCTATCACTTTTCATAAATCTGCAGTCCCAAGACAACTTTTCAGCTCTGGTAAAAAGGTCCATTTCTTTGAACCTACATACCATAAAGCACTCTCCATTTTCACGTTTCATTCTCCCAATCCCTTGGTAGACAAAAGGATATTGGCTAACAATATCTGAACAAGGAACATTTTTCATGATTTAGTGGGAAAATAATATGATTTAAACATACACAAGGCACATGGCTGTTTGCTTGTACAAGTCCCATTGACATGAATTGGAGCTATGCAAAAGCATTCTTGAGCAGCTACTGTTCATTTCAATGGGTACTTCTGTAGGGGAATTTCCAGGTGGAAGTTGCCCATCAGGTGCCCTGGCTTTGGAATGCTCTCCTTTAAGAAGTATGCCTGGCACCTCATTTACACTCTTTTCAGCACCCGGTTCTTACTTAAGCATTTTAATTCATATAACCTCTCAGTCTGCTGTCTTTATTGAAACTGTAACTGAAATGTGTATTCCTGGGTTTATTATTTACTGCAATCTAATCTTGCTCTTCAGACAATTATTGTTTCCCAAAGCGGCTCACATCAATAAAAAAAGAGCGACAGGCCCTGCCATTGGGCTTACAAACTAAAATGACAAGACACACAAGGGAAGGAGATGGAAGGGGAAAGGAAGAGGAGGGAGGTCAATTGATTCAAGGCCTGAACAAGGTGGTGAGCTATACAGAGGCATTTAAATACACTTCAGGGCAAGCTGTTCTTTGGGTCAGGCTGATCTTGCTTGAAGAGCACTTGGTGGCTCTTGCTCCTGTGGCCAACAAATGGGGCCAGAGCCTTCTGTCTCCTTACTTTCACTGTCCCAGGGCCACAAGGAGGAGCATTCTTTCTGGCAGGGAAGGGGAAGCAACTACTCTTTTTCTGGCCAATTTGATCCAGATTTAGGCACATGCAACAGGGCTGTTGGAAGTGCACTTCCCCACCTCATCCACCTTCCAGGCACCTGAAAATGCTATACAGCAGATCAGAGGACCTTGCTGAATGGGGCGAGCTGTGGTGCAGGGGAGAGGGGGATCCCCCAAACTCAGGCAGAGACACCTTCCATGAGCGGAGTCTTCCCATCAATGGAATGCAAATCCTTGATCCAACCAACTGTCTTTTATTATGGCTCTTGAATATTAGATTTAGTGTACTGTGTTTCATTTTTCACCAGTGAATTGTTGATATCGTACTCTGCCTAGAATCCCATGTGATAAAAGGCCGTAAAGAAATGTTTTAAACAAAACACAAGATATCAGGTATGTTTAGGACATAAAAATGGGCAGTGGGGGGATAAAAAATGTGAAGAACATTGCATGATTTCTCTTGGAGCCAGACAGCAATCTAAAATGTTAATTCTTCTACTAAACATAGTTCTTAAACTTAACGATACCCTTTCCTAGTTGACGTTAAATAAGGATCTGTTCCTTTCTCATATATCAACGTTGGAAGCAGTTTTATGTGTCCTTTTGAGGCCTCGAATGTTGCTTGGACTCTCATATTAGGGAGAGAAAGAACTTGAGATTTTAAAAGTTTGAATGCAAGAAAAAGCAAAACAGATAGATTTGCCTGTTCATACACACACACACACACACACACACACACACACACACACACACGTTCCAGTGTGATTTCCGACTCACAGATATGCTGGTCATAGAAGACCATTCATAGTTCAGAGGCCAGCCCAATGGACTCACACAATCCTGGAGGTGATCATGGGAATATTACCTAACATATGCATGGATGCTATTTGTCTAAAGGGAATTGTAAAATCAGTCCATCAGATAACTGGAATTCAAGTTCTGAACTAAGAAATTACACCTTTGACCTGAAAGCCCTCTTGACAGTCTCAGATATGATGGACTATGGCCAATTAGGGACGGGGGATGCTTTCAGCATGTGCCCAGAAATACTATCTTTCACATGTGCCTGGGCTGAAGCCTGACACCGAAACTAGGTTCCAGATCTATGTTCTAGTGAGAGTGCCCTTTAGGGATGTATAGATTTTGTTAAATCATTGACAGAATTACATTTTTTGGGGGGGGGGGATGTACGAGAATGTTGTTACATTTGCAGTAATGCACAGTAGTGCAAGTGTACATTGTGAAATCCCCCCCCCCCCCAAAAAAAAACAGTCCACAAGTCTGTGGAATCCCCATAACTCAGAAAAAACTGGTCCACTGTGGAATCGGCAAGTTGGATTCATTTGAATCCATTGTGGATTTCTCCAACACCCCTGCTTGCCTCAAATAAAACCCTAAACAACCCCATTTTCCCTGGGCTAAAACATAAAGAATTAGAATAGCCACTATCATACTGAGTGTCTGAGCCATTTGCTTCAATGTGTAATTCATCCCTTCATTGTTTTACAAATTGAAGGCTGAAGTGAGTTGCAGAGTTGTTACTCCATAGGGGCATATGCAATTGAACCTATTTTAATTCTATACTAATATAATGATCACTGCTTGCATTATATACTATTGGACTCACAGAACGTGATAAGCATAGTTCATTTCTGCCTTGAGCAAATCTAGAGGTACACCAAGACTGAAATATCATTAAAAGTAAAACTTCTAAGTACACTCATGATACTTCTGAGGATGGTAGAACCATGCTTTTTTAGACTGAAGATGAGCATTATACTCTCATGCTTTGTCTTTACTTCTCCCCTTTCCCCCTGTTTGCATGCACCTGACTTTGGCATTTCTATCATGGTTTACTAATCAACAGTTATAACTTTGTAATTGTACCTTAGTAAACCAACATACAAATGCTGGTTTACTAACCTATAGTTACATCATGGTTTACTAAGCTATATTACATCTGCACCAGGAAACTATCATTGACCCTCTGCTTTCAAACTAGGATATTATGAAACTAGGATATTATAAAACTAGGATAAGAACCTTCTTTCATATCCTGGTTTGCAGTTGGAGATTAAAACCATATAGTCCTAACTGAAATGTAATGAAAAAATGTGGCCTAACCCCACCCCCTGAAGTGTTCTATTACAGTAGGAGAGAAGAAAGTAGAGGAGGGAGTACATGGCATTATGCTAATTCTCAGCCTAATAAACCATGGCTTATTGAATAGAGGTAGATGCATCTAGAACCATGGATGAGCTTCCATTAAGGTTAAAAATTAAATTGGTATGATATAATTAGGCTTGCTAAGTTGTCTTTTTATAGGTCTTGCTTCTATGGATCTAACAACAACTCAAAATGAAGAAATCATTAAGCATATGAAGTTTTTTCATCATTTCAGCTCCATACCAAATGTTTCTCCAATTTTTAATCTATGTGCCAGGCTGCTATTAGTACTCTCTGTACTGTAGTCATTCAATATAACAACAGTTCAATGCCAGCTCCTCTTATAACAGGGCCCTATGGGCTTTAACAGCAACATGACAGGTAGAAAATCAACTTTTCCTCAATAGTTAGAAATCTTAACCTGCCCAATTCCTGCTTGTCATACCGCTGTTAAATTGTCAGGAGGCTCCACAACAAAAACCATGGCCACTTTTAGGGTACATGAATGTCCTACTGCTTCACACTTGGCTTTCCTAGCCCTCCACTGTTGTCAAGGTTGTCTTCTCTTCATAATAACGCTTAAAAACAAATTGTTGTATTTTTTTTTATGTTCGTTAGGCCTCTGAACTCACAGCTCCTTTGCAGTCCTGCCAGATAGTGTATCTCACTAAAAATGCCTGAGTTCCAAGAAGAGATGGTGCCATGCTTGATAACCATTTTCTGTTGCTCCCAGTCCTAAAAGGCTGGGAGTGGAAGGAGAGTAAGGATAAAAGGCATCCATAAGCTCTTAGCCAAGTTCAAAAGAAGCAGCCTTGAAAAGCAAAATATATTGAGCTTGGAAAATTCAGAACAAATCCACTTCTTGGCTCTCTCACAATACAGAATTACAGAAGTCTTGTGCTCCATAACCGCAGACACCTATTGCAATTTCAAAGGGTAGTCATATAGCAAGACATGTCTCCTGTACGTTCCTCGAGACTAGTCGGTTTTCCCATTAGGCTGAGCTATCCCAGGATTCCATCAGCTATTTGTCCAGTGTGAGACTATCAGCTTTTCTCCCCAGTTAACAACAAGGAATGTGAAGCACGCATTCTGACTGACCACATTTAATAAAATGACCAGCTAAAACAGACAATGGCTGAATAGATTTATTTGATCTTGGGTTACGATGTGTGGCTTCCACAAAGCAAAATATTGAATCCCTCCTTTTAAAATACAGTTGATGTGTATTTTGGCAGTGTTTATGTGTGTGTGTGTGTCGTGGCTGGGTGGCTGGGTGGCTGGGTGGGGAAAGACAGATTTGAGATAAAAAATGCATCTACCCATCTTGGTGATTTATGGTTCCTTCAAATCCTAGGTATTCAAACCATGGTGTACCTCCCTCATGGGAGGAGATGAGCAGGGCTGGCCCAAGGCATTTTACTGCCTGAAGCAGAGCAGCAAATTGCACCTGCCCCCACCCTAAGTCGAGATACATAATACCCAAGCCCAGTCAAGTTATTTTGGCGCCTGAGTCAGAAAATCCCACAAGGGTCTCTTGCCCCCTGTAGCACACAATACCCACCTCGCTCTCTTCCTAATGGTAGGGCTGGCCCCCAGGATGAGGTGCAACTAAGGCCAGATCTACACCAAGCAGGATATAGCACTATAAAAGAGGTATGAAAGTAGTATATGGTATGTGTCAATGGGCCCCAACAGTTGTCGGTGCACTGCAATACTGCTATAAAGCAGTAGTGTGGCTCCTGCCTTTTACATACCACTTTTATACCATTTTCATAGTGCTATATCCTGCTTGGTGTAGATTGGGCCTAAGTCTCCTTCCACTACTTATTGGGGCTCTGCCTAAAATCCTTCCCTAATGGTGCTATTGTTTTCATTGTTTCCTGAAGGAGTGCATTCCACTTTAACAAACAAGCTAGCGAGAGGGAAGGTGCCCTTCCTATGTTTCTTCTGTGTCTGTTCTATCTCTGCCAAAGACAAACTATGAGCCTATCTACACTACTATTAACCGGTTTAAAACTGTTATAAACCGTTTTAAAGCAGTAGTGTAGATAGGCTCTATATCTTCTATTTTCTTAGCCTCCTATATAGTCACTATAAACCAGTGGAGGCTGGTGGCTCTGATATCAGTGGGGTGATGAATCCATTCTGGGTTTCAGACAGAATCAGTCAGAAGGAGTTTTGAACCTTGGATAACTCTTTTAGAGTTCTGACTGGTTCTGACTGAAACCCAGAATGGATTCACCATCCCACTGACATCAGAGCTCCCCACCTAGCTGTGGAGTAAAGCTGGAATTTCTATATTTCTTGACAGATGTACCCCTTCCCCCAGTTATTATTACATTATCATTATTATTACATCTATATCCCACCTTATTGATTTATTTTATTTCTAACCTGCCTCTCCATCCAGATCTAGGCGGGGAACAACAATAAATATAAATATAATAAAATAGATAAACCATTAAAACAGATACAAACAAATACATTATTAAAAACATCTTAAAATTCAACTAGGTAGGCCTGCCGGAAGAGAGCAGTCTTCATGGCTCTCTTAAATTCCAGAAGGCTGCTAATTTGTTTAATCTCCTCCAGCAGGCCATTCCACAGTCTGGGAGTGGCAGAAGAGAAGGTCCTCTGGGTAACACTCATCAGCCTAGTTCTGGCTGACTGGAGTAAATTCTTCCCAGAGGACCTGAGTGTGTGGGGCGGATTATACGGGAGAAGGCGATCCTGCAGTTAACTTGGACCCAAACCATGCAGGGCATTAAAGGTAATAACCAACACTTTATACTTTGCCTGGAAACTAATTGGCAGCCAGTGGAGTGATTTTAAGATTGGAGTTATGTGGTCACCTCTAGGTGTACCAGTGACCAACCTGGCTGCCATATTTTGAACTAATTGACATTTCTGGACTAGGCACAAAGGTAGCCCTATGTACAGTGCATTGCAGAAGTCGAGCCTCAAAGTTACCAGCGGGTGCACTACCATCTTTAGGTCTTCCAACTCTAGGAAGGGGCGCAGCTGGCAAATCAGCAAATCACTCTTGGCCGTCGCATCTATCTGGGCTGTCATTTGGAGTGATGGATCCAAGAGTACCCCCAAGCTGTGAACACAGTCTTTCAGGGGGGATGTAACCCATCCAGAACTGGTTGACACACCTCCAAACCCAGGTTGTGGCCTTTGACAGCAAGCACTTCCGTCTTGTTTGGATTCAGCTTCAGTTTGTTTTTCCTCATCCAGCCCATTACCACCTCCAAGCATTCATTCAGAGGAGACACACTATGCTTAGCTGACAATGTTGTCGAAGGCATAGAGAAATATATTTGGGTGTCATCAGCATACTGATAGCACCCTGCCCCATGCCTCCGGATGATCTCTCCCAGCGGTTTCATATAAATGTTAAACAGCACTGGGGAAAGGATGGCACCTTGCAGTACACCACATAGCAGCTCCTTCTTTGAAGAGCAGCTATCCCCAAGCAGCACCATCTGGAACCTGCCCGAGAGATAGGACCGGAACCACTGAAGCACAGTGCCCCCGATACCCAATCCCCTCAGGTGTTCCAGAAGGATACCATGGTCAATGGTATCGAAAGCTGCTCCCCCTGTCAATACTCAGGCGTAGATCATCCACTAAGGTGACCATAGTGGTTTCAACTCCGTATCCTGCCCTGAAGCCGGTTTGAAATGGGTCTAGAAAATCTGTATCATCCAAAACTGCTTGGAATTGGAAGGCAACCACCCTCTTGATCACCTTGCCCAAAAATTGAAGATTTGATACTGGCCTATAGTTGTTAAAGTCCAGGGGGTCAAGGGAGGGCTTTTTTAGAAGCGGCAGTACTACCGCCTCTTTTAAACATGTTGGAAAACTCCCCTCTCTGAGAGATGCATTAATAATATGCTGTAGATGTGATTTAACTGCATCTCCTCCCTGGACAACCAGCCAAGAAAGACAAGGCTCGAGAGAGCAAGTCGTCCTCCTTACTTGTCCAAGCAGCTTGTCCATGTCCTCAGTACTCACCAACTGAAACTGATCCAGCGTAATTCTACTCATGGAGTTACTGGACACTCCATTGTCAGCTTCTGCTATAATGATGGCATCTAAGTTGGCTCTTATCCAAGAGATTTTATCTGTGAAATGGTCATTAAAGGCATCACAGCAAACTGCCGAAGGCTCTAAAATTAGGTTCAGGGGGGAAGGTGCCTGAGTTCTGCTGGACGCGAGTTCGCAGACACAATGCATGTGGAGAAGAAAGCTTTCTTCGCTGCACGTATTGCCACTCCATAGGAACGAAGATGTTCTCTATGTCGTGTCTTGTCAGATACAAGTTGAGTTTTCTGCCATCAGCGCTCCAGTCATCGTCCTTCCTGCTTCAACTCCCTGAGATCTTCAGTATACCAGGGTGTCCAATTAGAAGCGGGCCGGAGAGGACATTTGGGGGCAATCGTGTCAATAGCCCTCGTTAGGTCTTGATTCCATGTCTTGACCAAAGCTTCGATGATACCAGCCACAGAACCCTCTAAGGGCAAGGTCCTGGAGTGGGTGGTTGCGAGCCAGCTCCAGGCACTCTTGGATGAGACCGATTATCTGGATCCATTTCAGGGGCGGGTGGTAGCCATTATACTAATGGGTGTCCAGATTTTGGATACCAAAATCCCGGTCCCCCACCACCACCCCACCACCCAAAACAACCCCCACCACCAAGCCACCCCCCCCAAAAGCACCAGCCTGGACCTACTGGGTTCTCTTCCTCTGCCGCCCGCGCCGGGTCCTCCACTGCTGCCCCCGCCGGGTCAGCCGCTGCTCCCAGGTCCCCCGCTGCCGCCATGTCTTCCTCCTCCGCCACCGGGTCCCCCGCCCCCGCCGCCGGGTCAGCCTCCAGGTCCTCTGCTGCCACCAGGTCCTCCGCTGCCACCAGGTCCTCTGCCGCCGGGCTCATAAGACCAGAGGCTGCGCGGAAGAGGCAGGAGAGGGCCGGATCCGGAAGTGATGTAATCAGCCCTGTCCCGCCTCTTCCGCGTGGCCTCTGGCCTCATGAGCCCGGCAGCGCCGGCGAAGGACCTGGCGGTTGTGGAGGACCCGACGGTGGAGGACGCGGCGGTGGTGGCGGCAGAGGAGCCCGGGAAGTGGCCGCCCCAGCAGGTAAGTGCCCCCCCTCGCGCCTCACGCTCCTTATCTGCAGGGGCGTCTGCTTCCGTCCGGTGCTCGAATCTACTGAGAAAAAGGTTTCGCGGCCTGTCCCTCGCGCACACTACTGAGAGACAGGCCGTGAAGGCTGTTTCTCAGTAGATTCGAGCACCGGAGGGAAGCGGACGCCCCTGCAGGTAAGGAGTACGAGGCGCGAGGGGGGGCACTTACCTGCTGGGGTGGCCGCTTCCTGGGCTCCTCCTCCGCCACCGCCACCGCCAGGCCTACTGCTGCTCGTCGTCGCTCAGTGCCACCACCGCGTGACCCCCCACCACCCCGGTTTTCCTCCGCCACCCCCCGGTTGGCCCGGATTGGCCTAGGTTTACCGGTTAGGACCGGGAAACCCTGGGCGATCTGGTCACCCTATGATACTAACCCTGACCAGAAAATGGTCTGTCCATGACAACGCAGAGGTATTTGTCACTTCCGCCCACAGATTCGCCTGTTCGGAACTGAAAACAACATCGAGGGTGTGACCTGCTGAATGTGTAGGTCCAGAGACCAACTGTAATAGGCCCATATTTGTCATGGATGCCATGAACTCCCGAGCTGCACCTGACAAGCCGGTATCGAATGGGATGTTGAAGTCGCCCAGGACAAAAAGCTTGGGCGAATCCAACAGCAGCTCAAAGACCAGTTCCGTGAGCTCGGCCAGGGAGTTTGATAGGCAGTGGGGTGGCCGGTACACAAACAGAATCCCTAGTCTATCCCTGGTCTTCAGACTCAGGTACACACAGTCAATATGATTCAATTCACGGACAGGAAGTCTGGTCAGGTTAAGGTTATCTTTGTAGACCATAGCTACTCTGCCCCCCCCCCCCCGTCCACTTCCCCTCACCTGCTCACTAACACAGTACCCAGCTGGGAGAGCCTGGGCCCATTTTGGGCCACTGTCATCTCCCAGCCAGGTCTCTGTGAAGCATGCCAGGTCGGCCTCCTCATCTGTAAGGAGGTCATAGATGATATTAGTTTTGTTTTTAACCGACATGGCATTGCATAGGAGCAAGGAGAGGTTCTGTGGGTGACCTGGTTTGTTCCCCAAGATCCCCGGGGTAGTAGGGCGATTGGAAGGTAAGATGGGTGTTAGATATCTATCTATCCTTCCCCTGTAATGGCACTTCACCCTGCTATTGCCATATCTTTTTTCCTGCAAGGAGCCCAAGGTGGTTTACATGACTCTTCTTCTCTCCATTTTATCCTCAGAAAAACCCTGTGAGGTAGATTAGATTGAGAGTCAGTGACCAGGTTTCCACAATCAGTGCAGCCCATTGTGGAGTATTTAAGCTATGGTGGGTTGTGGCATGTGCTAGTGGTCATTTTGAAGATTCAACCCCATATTTTGTCATGTCATCCAAACCCAGGTGGCAGGGATTGTTTGATAACTGTACTAGAGATTATTAGGTTATTTGAGATTATATGACAAACTATGGCAAACTTGCAATGGGGGTTGAACATTCAAATGGCCGTTGGCATGTGTCGCAACTCACCATGGCTTAAATAAGCCATGGTGGACTGTGGTGATTGTGCCTATTAACTAGCCCAAAGTTAGCCAGTGAGCTTCATGGCTGAGTGGGGATTAGAACCTGGGTCTCCTGAGTCCCAGTCCAACACTACACCACACTGACTTTTCGTTGAGAGAACGTGTGTGTGAAATATTTCATACTTTTCTCTTTTTCTTAGGGGGAATCCACACAGTCCTTTGGAACGTTTTAAATTGTATTTTAAAACGTTCCAAATAGGTGCGTTCTAAAACGTCTTAGGCCACATTACTGAGTACTCACGTTACAGGAGAACAGTCTTCTGTCTTTAAAGCGGTGTGTGCGGTCACACGCTGTTCTGCCCTGTCTCTTTCTCTTTCGTTTTTCAATGAGTTTAGGGCAAGGCATTGTGGGGGTTGTAGTTCAGTTACACACTTCCTTCTTAGTTCCTCTGTCATTCCCTAGTGAGTATAGGGCTAAGAATTGTGGGTGTTGTAGTTCATTGGTCCACTTCCTCTTTCTTCCCCACCAATCAACTGCTAAGCATTTGGGCACCAGTAAAGGAAGCACTGATCCCAGGAATCAGAAACGGTAAGGAAGGACACATTCTTTTACTTAAAATGATTTATTAAAAGTGAAACCGTTGTATATAACTGAAGGGAGTTTTAAAAAACCTCAGATATGCAACGTTATAGGGAGTGCGTCATGTGGCCCAAAGAGTTTTCATAACCCTTATAAAACGTCAAAAACCTCGTGTGTAGATCCGCCCTTAATTTGTAGTATATTTTGTTGTTTGTTGACTTACTTCAATGGATATTTAAATCCTTTACTAACCATTAATAACATTTCATTTGATATGGTTATATTGTTCACTGTTTGATGAGATTTGGGTGAAACATTCAGTTTCCAGCATGAGAAGGCTGCACTAAGGGATGGGTGAAACTGCCCAATGCCACCTTCTCCCACCTTTGAATTTTTAAAATCTGAAGTTCTTTCTTTCCCAAATAGGAAGAATGTTGTGAATTTGGATAAATTCTTTTCATAAAATGAACTGAAATGAAATTCTTAACTCATCTGCATCAGGCAAACTCAGTAGATACAACTATACCAATTGCTGAGAAGATTACGTTGTACCTGACTACCAGGTAACTGTTACAGATGAGCAGCATATCAGAAAAAGGGGGCAATTCTAATCCAGCACCAACATGACTGAATACATCAGGATTCAAACCCAGGTCCTTTCCACACCAGGCATTTTGCCTGAGATGGGCCCCTGGCTGGTCCCTGTGCGCCGATGGTGTGTATTAGGTACTTCGGGGATCTCCCTCCCTCCCTCCCTCTATACCCCATGGCGTAGAAAAGGTCCCAGACTTTTAAGAGCAAAGCACTCAAAGCTGTGGGCCTGGATGGATAAATCTGTGAATTTCGGTTTCTTCCACATTTGGATTTTTTAAAATCTCAAGTTCTGTTTGTGGAGAATTTTTCAAATTTTGATAAAATCTTCTGAAAACCAAACTGAAATGAATTTCTTACCTCTGTTTGTGTGTGTGCATAGCAATCCTGGGATAACAAATACGAGGAGGGAAACAGTAACACTATTACTCTAAGTTTAAATTTCTAGGCATCATGCATCCCTACTAGATCCATTTTTAAGGAACAGTGCAGTGGGCTTTTTTCACTCAATTCAAGGGACTCAGTAAGAACTGTGGCCACAACATATATGTATGCTAAAATGGCATAATGTTATTTCAAAATTTTAATCCTCCTCATGTCTGTTATTAAAATTGGGTATTATTGTCCTAGCTTTTACCATGCATCCATGCCATGAGAACAATTCAAAATGGCAGCACAAATATCATACGACATTTAGGGTGTCTTATTTAGCCTCAAGCAGATCTATCACTTCCCAGCCTCCCTTTTGGCTCATGTGGGTCAACTGCAGATCACAATCCCTGTTGGATTACATTGCTGAAAACCTCTGTAGGAAGACTGCAAACAATTGAATAATGTTTTCCATGTCCTGAAGAACATGGTAAAGCACCCATAAACTTTCACATTTGCCCGTAGTATCATAAAATAAACATATCTGCTGCCTGTTACTTGCGACTGATAAACGGGCTGGGGTTAATGAGGAGGAGAATGTGTCAGTCTATTCTTAATCTGGAATAAAGGATATTTGTTTAGAAAAGACCAAATCGTCCTGTTGTAAATCTGACGTTTTACTATTCCTTTGATTTTTAAGATATGCCAGCACACATGCAGGTCTTCTGAAATTGGCCTACAGAAATCTATGCAGAGGGAGGTCAGCAAAAAGGCAGTGGCTAAGTGTTTTCATATGAACAGTTTGAAAACACACGGGGTGAGATAAGGGAGATTCATATGCTCAGTAGATGTTAAACAAGCATATGAGTCACCAGCTAGCCATTTGGTAAGCGAGTATCTTTCTCTTTCCCAGCAGTATGAGAAAATGTGGGGGTGGGATTCTCAGCCTTGACTTAGGAAGGCAAAGATGTGTGAACCTAGAAAATTCCCACCAAACTTAGGAGACAGGCCAGACGGACATCTATTTGTCCAACACTCTGCTGGACTTTCTTAGTTTGTCATGCTGTATATCTAATATTTGGTTACTTAAGAGAGTATAGTTTTTGTGATGCATAAACTGTCTCCACCATGTGGGTTCTGACAGACATGTCCCCAGATAAGGTTCAATCAATAACAAGGAAATTGGATCAGGAGGAATGAAAGGTTAGCTTGTTGTTTGGCTGCCTGTATACTAAATATAGATTTGTGACCTGAACTAACACGGATCAAGTTATATCATAAATGTTGCTCTGACACAGCTAGATTGCAAGCAACAGGCTATTTGCAGGATGGAGAATGAAAAAGCTCTTTGGAGCTCAGAATGCTGATAAAGTAAACATGACTAGATCCTAATGCAAACTGGAGTATTAGTGTTGTTTCCACACAAGGCTAGATTGTTATGTCCAAGTAAGGTGCCCATCTGCCCGGATTTGCCCAGACATGCCCGGAAAATGGCAGGCAAATCCGGGTCCGGGGAGAAATCCCTCATTCAGGGGCCAAATCCGGAAATTTAGCCCCCTCAAAGGCCGATTTGAGCACTTCCGGAATTGAGCCTCTGCCGCCTCTTCTGCGCAGCCTCTGGCCTCCTCAAGGCTCATCGCCATTGCTTTTGTTTTGCGGCTGGTTGGGCCTCCTCCACTGGAGCAGCCCCAAACCTCCAGTCAGCGCTGGGTAGCTGGCCATCCTGGCACACACGCAGGACTGGCACGTGAGGACTGGCACACACGCAGGCAGCCAGTCCTCACATGGCTTGATTTGGGGCTGCTTGAGAGTCGGGACTCCTCCAGCCAGCACTGGCCATCCTAAGCTGCACACGTGGCTTGTTTTTTCAGCCACTTGGCACAAATGGCTTGATTTTTGGACAAGCCCAGACTTGCCCCTCCAGCCAGTGTGGCTCCTTGTTGTTGTCCAACAATAATGACTCCAGACACAGCACACATGTGGCTGCCTGCTCGGATCTCTGGGGACTCCTCTTCAGGTAGCGTGCGTTTCTTTAAAATATGCTGAACTACATTTTAAGCTTTGTTTTATAGATTTGTGTATGTATTTTGAATTTGAACACAGATTTTTTTAAAAACTAAGTCACTTAAAAACATTTCTCTGTGTGAAGGAAGCTGAATGGTTTTGTTGTTATAAGATACATGGATGTTCATTTTAGAAAATATTTTCCTTTCTCTGTGTACCCGTTTCTTATAAGCTAAATCTGCTGCTTTATGTGTGTATAAAAGGAAAATGTTTTCTAAAATGTACATCCATGAATCTTATACCCAAAGCATGCCTTCACACCAGAGAAATGGGTGTTAAGAATCCTAGCTTTTTCTCTGTGCTCAGAGGAATGATACACACACACACACACCTCACACACATCCTCCTCCACCTTGGGAGATGATACTGTGAAAAAGCTAAATAAATAAATAAATAAATATTTTCGGCGCCAGGTCAAGACTTTCCTCTTCTCTCAGGCATTTTGCAATATCTGATGAGCCTGGGTTTGTTTTATTTTTAGGTTTATAGCTTTTTAAAGTTATTACAGTGGTTTTAAATGTATGTGTATATTATGTGTATATTGTTTGTTTTTGCTGTTTTAATTTTTGTATATTGTTTTTAAATGTTTTAATCTTATGTAAACTGCCCAGAGAGCTTCGGCTATAGGGCAGTATACAAATGTAATAAAATAAATAAATAAATAAATATAAAGGGATGTGATTTCTTGCACTTTTGCCCTTCCAGGAGAACTGGGTATTCCAATTTGGGCAATTAGCCCATTTGTGCCTTTATTTCATTTTTGGTGTTCCTTAGATGTCAATTTACTTTAACAAACTAATTTCTTGAAGGTTTCAAATGGGCCAAATGTCTAAAGTACATTCAGAAGAGGATTTGAGAGAGAGGCTAGAACCCACACATTCCATAGCTTGAGAGGATGTTATCTTAAAAATTATGAACTTTGCATTTATAATTGTGCTGCAGAAGGGAGGGATTTCTTTTACAGCTTCCTGCTTTGTTCCCTTTACCCTGAAGGATTTCTGACCTCTTTCCCTGATAAAATTACTATCTGACCTAACATGTTAATAGGAAAAAATAAATAAAAAGGATCTCCTGCCCTTGTTTCAGTTCTGGTTTTGCTATTTTGTTTTTTTTTTCTCGGCTTGTGGAGCTGCCATTTTGGTGCCATCTGTTCCATTACTTAGTAGTAGCCCATTCTGCTGGGTGACAAGGAATCCAGAGTTAATGAAGCTATTTTGGTTACAGCAAGTAGCAGTTTTCAAAAAGAAAGGTCGCTCTCGGTTGTTTCATACTGTTGTTTCATACTGTTTCATACAGCTAAAATATTTTATATAAATTTCTTGCAAATTTGAATTAGGCTATCCTTTGGTGTTTTATTAGCCTTTTAAATACTGCCTTTTGATGCCAACCTGTATAATTATCATCACAACAAAAGTATAACAAAATCAGAATAAAATAAATCAAAAGGTAAAATCAGTGCAGTGGAAATGATAAAACATCATGAAAGAATTAAATAGTGTTCATTGAAGACTATCAAATGGCTTCTAATATAGAAATGTTTTAGCCAAACTTGTGAAAAGGCAAATAACATTTCCATTTTTATCCTTTAAAGTTAGATCCATGTAGAACAGTTTTACCCAGGCTGGTGCAGCCCCCAGGATTTTTTACTCTTAGCCCCAGACTGGGACTGAGGGGCATTGAAGTCTACAGCAACTGGAGGGTGCCAGGTTGTAGAAGGCTGATTTAGAGCATGTTGCAGTAGTTCAAGGCATATATGATGGCATTTTTGCAGCATTATCTATTTTCTCAGAGTTTCTTTTCTAGTATTGTTATGGCTAAAGCAACAGATATTATTCTAGGCAGCTTGAAATTTCTTGAGAGGAGTTGAGGGGATTCAGTTAGAGACAGTTGAAGAAGTTCGATTTAGTGAGGTTGAGGAATGAGTGAAGAGAGTTTGAGGCTCTGGAGCTCAGAGTTAGTGAGACGTGGAAGGAATTTAGTGATATCATTGATGAGATAAGATTGTTTAATTTGTTTCGACAATAATTGGTATGTTCTTGGAGATCTGCCTCTTCTGCAAATGTGAAATAAGTTTCTACAGGTTCCTTTGCCTGGGTATGACACAAGTTTCTTCATAATCTCACAAATATAATGTGTGGCTGGTTGTGCACTCAGTAGCTGGGGGTGGGGGTGTCAAAATACTACCCATAAAGTAGTTCTAAAACTCTTGATACTCTAGCGTGGCCCTCCTTGTTGTCCAGTCATGGCACAACCTGGTGCCCTCCATATATGTTGGGTTCAACTCCCAGCATTCCTCACCATTGGGGCTGATAGGAGTTGAAGTCCAAAACATCTGGAGAGCACCAAGTTGGGGACAGCTGTTGTTGGCAATAGAGTAGGCTAACCATATGGAAAGGAGGACAGGTCTCCTGTATCTTTAACAGTAATATTGAAAGGGAATTTTAGCAGGTGTCAGTTAAAGCTGCAGGAATCCTGCCTGGGCACACTAGGCAGGGCTCCTGCAGTTTTAACTGTAGTGATGAAGAGGGACTCTCACCAGGTGCTGCATGCATACAAATGATACCTGCTGAAATTCCTTTTTCTATACATGTTGCCTGAAAGCATTTTCATGTATATATCAAAATATATAACATCTTGATATCTAACATCTGCCTCATCTGAAAGAAGTGAAGTGTTTGAGATTGCACTTAAAAAGAACTGGTCTATGAATTTTGAGATAGGTTTAGCTTATTGCGCTGAAAGTGGTTTTATTTTAGTGTGTTGAACATAGTAATACACTTGATGGGGATACTTTTGTATTCATTAGAGTATGTCCAGATTATCTTTGCCTTGGGCCAGTACTTGAAATCTGTGTAAAGGGAAGTGGTGGTGTTGTATTCTGGAGTGCACCGGGTTAGGGAAGGCAAGGAGGACAGGGCTCCTGTATCTCTCTAACTGTTGCATAGAACAGGGAATTTCAGCAGGTGTCATTTGTATGCATGCAGCACCTGGTGAAATTTCCTCTTCTTCACAACAGTTAATGCTGCAGGAGCCCTGCCCTCTATTGTATTTGGTCACTAGATACAACTGAGGTGTAGAATTAGCAATGTGATCAAGGCCATGCCCCCTTGGGGGCCGGGCATGTCAAGATGGCCCCGCCTTGGGGACTAGGCATGATGGGGTGGGTATACCTCCTTGAGGGTGGCCATATTGTCCTTTTTGGTTTCCAAAATATGGTCAGCCTATGTCCAATGAAACGGTCCTGAAATGCAGGAGTGGGGTGGGTGAGTTAGGGTAGCATGTGAATTGTTCTTAACTAGGGTAATGGTTTCATTCTAGGGAGGTAAACCTGATACATGTAAAAAACAAACCATCAATCACTAGGAGTCAGCCAAGGCTGGAAAAAGTTGATAAGGGCCCCTAGGAATTATTTCCTTTGAGAACAAAGGGAGGAGGGAGCAGAGACAGCTGAAGGTGCTGAACTTTAGATGCCCTGAAACTATTTAGCATGTTAAATGACACACCTAGAGGTGGAGATATAATATTTTAATTAGTGACCTCCTCCTGCTTTGTAATCACGTGTGCGCAGTTAGAAGACTAACTCATGTAGTTTTGCACACAGTTCTATTTGCAAGTTCAGATTATGCCTTGTAACCAATTATGAATAATTTCTTCCTTTGTAACCAATCAAAGATGATTTCTTTGCTTTGGAGAGTATAAATGCTATGCCTGTGCAATTGCTGAATGGAACAGTTCTGGCTGCTAAGCAGGATTGTTTACCTTTCTTTACAGAAATAAAAGCTTTTGCTGTTTTCAAAGACCCCAACCAGTGTGTGAGTTTGGTTAATTGCACACTGGGCGAAAGAACCTCCCGAAGCTGTCACAAAGTTTAGGCAACAAACCTACATAAGGGAAAGTCAATGAGGTGTAGCAGATAGAGTAGTAGGCTGCCTCTACACAAGAGGTTTAAAGCTCTTTCAAGTCTCATTAAAAAATTTACCTCTACATGAGCGGAACGCAAATCGGGAGTTGAGGCGCGTTATCTATCCGATTATGCGCATTATCAAATGTGCGTTAAATAGCGAGTTTTATTTTGCTGCAGCTGTTAAAGCGCATTTTGACTATGTAAATGAGCGATTCTCCCCATTAACTACTTCTAAAAGCACATTTCAAACAACCGGTAAGGCCACCAGTTGTGCGCTCAGTTACCTCCCGTGTACAGTCATTTGCCATAAAGCGCTTCCGAGAAGATGCGCATAATCGGAGAACCAGGCGTCAAACCGAATTCTTGTAGAGGGGATCTTAGACTAGAGAAACCTGGGCTAGATCTACACTACCTCTTGATAGTGGTATTGCAATGCACTGATAATTGTTGGGGCACAATCCACATTCCATATGTCACTTTTATAGTGTTATTTCCTGCTTTTTATTCCACATTCGAAGGTGTCAATCTGGCCGTGGATTCAAATTACTGCTTGAACATGAAAACCACTGTACGACCTTGGCCTTGCTATCACTGACTTTCAATGAAATGTGCTCAGCTCTCAGGTCTTTGAAAGGAGGATGGCATCACATGTAGTAAAATAAATAGAGTGGAGTTGCAACACAGGTGTTCTGTCTCCCGCTTTGCTCAGCCTGGGTACAATTAGTCTGTGTTGGTTTGCTCCGAAACAACTATTCATACATGGGTGAGTATGATGTAATGGTCAGAATCCTGGACTAGATCTAGGGAGAACTAGGTTCAAATCCCTGATGAGCCACAAAGCTCATTTGGCAACCTTGGGCCAGTCAGTGACTCTCAATCTAACATTCCTCACAGGTTTGTGAGGCTAAAATGTGTGTGTGTGTGTGTGTGTGTGTATGTGTGTAAAGAACTGTATACATGACGCTGGATTCCTTGGGGAGGGAAGTGAAATAAAAATGTAATAATAGAATTCAGTAGGTTTTTGAGGGTCCAATGGGAAACATGGAATGTGATATGATTCCTTACAACGGCTTCCTTACAACAGATGCCTCTCATCTATTTAACCTGCCTAGTATGACATCAAATCAAACTTTATTGGTCAACAGACCATATCATTAAATAAAATATACAGTTTTATCAAGGTTCACAGGACATTAAATGGGAATATCCTCATACAGCCATTTGGGTTCTGTAACGGGTGGCGAGATATACAGACTTTGAGACTTGGGTAGCAACAAGTTTGTCCTTACCCTAGAGAAGGATAATAGACAAGGACTCTTTGGAGCGACCAGGGAAATCTTGGATAATTGGTTGCAACAAGTCATTCCTAATCCCATTGTAGAAATTGCAACTGAGGAGGACGTGTATGATCATTTTGACCTCAGAATTATCGCATGGACAGAGTCTATTTTCCACAGGGTTTTTTTATATCTCCCCTCCAGCATTTTGGAGGGGAGAGCATTAAACCTGGCCAGGGTAAATGCTTTCCTATACTTTGGGACAAAGAGCCATTCTAGGTACGCCATTTCGCGTCTATCAGTGTAATCCGACAAGCCCAACACCGCTGGGGGACCTGCCTAGTAATAAACACGGTGTGGTATTTAGTGTGATCACAAAATGAATGTAGGAATATTTTAAAAATTCCCTATAGCTGGAGAAACTAGAGTCAATCTACACACTAGCTGTATAATGTTTTATAAGGGTTACAAAAACTCTTTAGGCCACATGACGCACTCCCTTGAACGTTGTATACCCGAGGTTTTTTAAAACTCACTTCAGCTATATACAACGGTTTTTACTTTTAATAAATCGTTTTAAGTAAAATAATGTGCCCTTCCTTACCGTTTGTGATTTGTGGGGGCAGTGCTTCGTTTACCAGTGCCCAAATGCTTAGCCGCTGATTGGGAAGAAAGAGGGACTAAGGAGGAAGTGGGCGAGTAAACTACAACACCCACAATGCTTAGCCCTATACTCATTGAAAGCTAGGGAATGAAAGGGGAACTGAGGAGGAAGTGGGCGAGTGAACTACAGTGCCCACAATGCCTTGCCCTAAACTCATTATAAAAATGAAAGAAAGAGTTGGAGAGAAGGGTGTGTGAGACTGCACACACCGCTTTGAAGAATTTTTCTCCTGTAACGTGAGTACTCCTTACTGTGGCCTAAGACATTTTGGAATGCACCTATTTGGAACGTTTTAAAATACTATTTAAAATGTTCCAAGGTACTGTGTAGATAGGCTCTACTCTCTGAGTTAGATCAGAAGCAAATAATTGAACTCTGTTAGAAAGCCACTAGCACCACAATCCTACACACTTACCTGTGTAAATCCCAGTGAACTCAGTGATGTTTACTTTTATGTAGGCATGTGCAGGATTGCACTGTAAATGTGTGATTGCCCAATATCAAATTTGTGGAGGATAAGGCTATCAGTGGCTACTAACTGTGATAGTTATATATTATTTCTTGTAACAGAGGCAGTATACTTCTGTATACCAGTTGCTGTAGAACATGAGCAAGAGGGTGCTACTGTATTCATGGCGTGTTGTGGGTTTCCCATAGGCATCTGGTTAACACTGTGGGAACAGAACGCTTGACTAGATAGGTCTTTATCTGATCCAGCATGGCTCTCCTTATGTTCTAAGTATGGTCCTTCTTAATATCATGGACACAATGGCTCAGTTCGGATGACATATAAAGCAACGGAGGGGTAAATAATGTACTGACCATGCGTTAGGCAGGAGGAGCTCCACAGACAACACACTGCAGCCGGCGCTGCTCAGAACCAGCAAACGCCCCGGCTGCAAGGAACTTGCGGTGGCCATTTTGGTTGTAGCCTCTCCTCCGTGTGTCCCCCAGCCGTATCCCAGCATGCACCGTGAGTTCTGCCAGCTGCATAGAGCAGCTGGGGTTTTTTGGCTGCTCTAGACAGCAGAACTCTATTCCAAAACAGAATAGTCCACGGAGAGAGGGGGGGCTGAATTCGGACGACACTTTAAACAACGGGGCTTCGGGCTAAACAACGTGCAAGCCCATTGTTTCGCTCCATTGTTTAAAGTGCCTGATTAACGTACTGTCAGTTGTGTGTGCGTTAATCAGGCACTTCAAACGACACAATAAGCAACACAACTGATGATTGTTCCCCCCCCCCTCTCCGTTGCTTAATGTGTTGTCCGAACTGAGCCACTAAGTAATGGAAGTTCACTTTAAAAAAGGTGATATAATTCTCTTGGATATTAACAGTAATACTTCAATCCTGCACAAAGTATTCAAAAAGTTGCTTCTTAGGAAGAAATTAAGCTTTTTGGCATTGTTTCCAAACTTTCCACTTACTAAATAGTCATGTTGCCACACTGTAAGTTCTAAATGGACTTCAGGAGTAGAATGTAATTTACATCTTTTAACATTAGCACTCGTGGGCAAAAATAAATAAAAATAATTCCTTCCCCTCTACTCCATTTGTATTTGGACAGAAGTGATAATCCCTGAAGGAGGGTGTCCTTTAGAATCACACCATTACAGTTGAGGAAGAAATTAAAGTGGAAAATAATTTTAACGAAACAGAGTACACTTTAATAAAATTTCCCTCAGAGAACTTGCCAGCTTTTACTCTTCACACTACAGTATATCCTGCCTCTGCCATTTTAGTCTCTCTGATAACATCCTAATCCAGTAGAACTGTGGCAATACGAACCCCACATAACATAATGACTGTCCAAATCCGGAAGCATCTGAAGCAGGGAGAGCAAATGGCCACATCTATGTTTTGAGAAACCCATTCATGAATAATGTTTAAAAGAAGCTATAATGGCACCAGTGAATCCATGTCCTCTAAATACACACCCTCAGACTATTTAGGACTTTGCTGCCATTGTCAGCAAAGTACATTAAACAATACTATCTTGGACATGAAAAAAGAGGGGGAAAGAGTATGCCTTAAAGCCTCTAAATGTTGTTCATTGCCTCATCTCCCACCATCCAATTCCAAGATGCCTCCAAGTTCAAGGGCTGCTATTTTATGTAAAAATTGTTTTTTTCATTTTTTATGTACTGGAGTGATTTAGTAAGAATAAATGCACGGTGCCTCATTTCTTATTTCTGTGCCCGTGAAAACCAATTCCCCCTCCCAAGTTTCACCAAACAGTAGATAATAAAGTTATGATGAACACGGTTACCAGTTTTCTCTGTATTATTTTGCTACTATTAGGCAGAATGCTGTGATCACTTCAGACAGCAGATCCTGGGCATTGGTACAATCTTCCCCACTGTGCTTCCTGAATCCCCCAGCCATTCCCCTCTGTTGGAAAGCAGTGTCCAAGTTCACATGATCACCGCAACCCACAATGGCTTATTTAAACCACGGTGGGATCTGGTGTGTGCCAGCAGCCACTGAGAATATTGAAGATGTGGCAGGCGGTTGCTGTGGCTTATTGGTCTCTGGACATGATCTGAAGGCACATGAGGTAGCCACCTTGGTGAATCTAAGTAGGGGTGTGCACGCCAAAAAATATCATTTTTTATCGTTATTGTCATTTTGGACCAAAAAAATTATCGTCTTCATTCATATCATAGGTGATCCGTATCGTCTTCACGATAATTATTGTTAAAAAAATGATATTTTTGGCAGAAAGAAAAAAAGCCTATAACTTCTGTATTTTAAAAGTTAGAGGCTTGAAATTTTGTCACAGTGCTTCTGGGGTATGCCTAAGTATGTGCCAAATTTGAGATCGATCCCTCCAACCCTCGATTTTATATGAATTTATTAAAGATCGTTTCCGTTCTGACAGATCAGAATGACAGCTCGCCAGACCTGTCAAAACGGAAACTATCTTGAAAAAATTCATATAAAATCGAGGGTTGGAGGGATCAATCTCAAATTTCATACACATACTTAGGCATACCCCAGAAGCACTGTGACCAAGTTTCAAGCCTCTAACTTTTAAAATACAGAAGTTATAGGTATACTTATATGGCAGTCCGATAAAATGATAAAATTGCCCGAAAATTATCGTCTCTGATGATTATTGTAGGATTTTCTATCATATCATCATCGTTAAAAACATGCACGATAACGACCTTATTGTATCGTTATCATACATTTTAACGATACAATACACATCCCTAAATCTAAGCAGGTCTGGTTCCAGTCAGTGCTTGGAAGGGAGACAACCTGGGAACCACATGTAACCGCCCTGAGTTCCACGATGGAATAAATAAATAAATAAAAAATATTGTGACATCTGAACTTGGCAAGAGTGGGTTGTTGGTGTGGTTATGGGTTGTTTTATCATTGTAGGTGGTTTGTTAAGCCACAGTGGATTGGGGTGTTCATGCAAACTGGTCCACTGTTTATGCCTCACAGTCTTTCCTGGATCTCCTAAGTTATCCTGCTGGCTCAGGTGCAGTCGAGGATGCTACTCCATCACCAGGGTTCAAGTATGATTCAAGTTACAATCCATTCAATTCAGTATGTGGAACCTTCTTGTCCTTTGTTTCAGGCAGAACGCATCAGGCCAGCTGTGCACTAGTGACTCTGCTAAGATGGAAGCCACCAAATTGCTTTGTTAATGCTTCATGTGGCAGATATTTACAAGTATTTTCCTTATATGTTGTTGCCAAGATATAGAGAAAATGTCCATGTAAGGGCAAGCCGATCCCAGACTTGCAAATACTCTGCTGGCGTGGCAGAGATCTACATGGTTGGAACAGTGCGTGGGAGAAGCATTTGTAAATATTCACTGGGAGTCATTTTGGAAGCTTCCATATGGGTGGGCTAACCTTTGGACCATCCTTCAGGGTGAACAGTTTTGGCAGAGGCTTAAATACTACACAGAGGAGCATTCTCATTGCACAAAGTCATAATGTTGGTGGACAGTTAGAGCAAAGATGGGGAAAGTGGGATTGGTTTTATGACCTGCTAATATGCTTGTCAGAGGCATCCTGGTTTAATTCAGGATGCTGGATTAAGAGTATAATCCTTTGCACACTTAACCTAGGAGGAAGCCCAATTGAACAGTGGGCTTTGGGTCTGATCCGGCAGGGCACTTAGCCCTATTCAAGCATTATAGCTCCTGCATATAGCAATATGGAAGTAGGGTTCCCCAGGCCTGATAACACATTTTCCAAGTAGCCCCTCCTGTTGGCATCTGTATATACAGCATGAACATCTATAGGGAAGGGTTTTCAGCACATACATCTGAATAGGGCTCTTATGTTTTGTGTACTTAAGATTGGTGGCTCATAGAGGTTCTCTCTACTTTATAGTTGGGTGAGGTGGATCCTACCTAGAGATGTTTTTGTTTTCTGAAAAAATTGAAACATTGAGCAGCTTTGGATTATGAAATATTTTCTTTATGAATGATGAATAAAACATTTAAGACAAAGTATTTATATATTGTTACCCAGCTTACCCAAAATAATTTTTAAAACTGTAAAGTACACTTTTATAGAAAGACTTGAGATATAAACTTTCTGGAAATA
Organism: Anniella stebbinsi; assembly: GCA_029215795.1. Lineage (NCBI taxonomy): Eukaryota > Metazoa > Chordata > Lepidosauria > Squamata > Anniellidae > Anniella > Anniella stebbinsi. The sequence goes on along the minus strand of JARDYH010000005.1, from coordinate 141,232,891 downwards.
ATGAAGCTGTAGAGGGAAAATGTTTTTTTTAAATCCTCTCTATAAGATTCCCAGCATAGTTATTTCCTCCATTTCTTATTAAAATTATTGATCTGTTGTTTACTTTATTGATTGATGTGTATACTTTATTGATAAACTTTTATACTTTACTGTTAGACATTTAGGGATGCTCCAAGTCATGCTCAATTTCCAAACATGTAAGTAGAGTCACCATATCATAGTAGGGGGGAAAATGCGCATTCTTGACAGTTTGGCTTTTGTTCCATAGAGTCCTGTGTTTCTGGGCTTGTTCGGTTAGATGCAGTAGCGGTCAATTCATGTAGCTCCAATTTAAAACCCACATGTGAACACTAAGTTATCCTGCCACTGCCACCAGATGTGATGGAACATCATGTGGATTTTCCCACCAATGTTACTTTTTTTTTTTAAAAAAAAGTAACTTTGAGGCTTGGGCCTATAGAACTTACTGCCACAGTTTTCAATCAAGTTCTCAATTAGACCTCACCACTAGAAAATGCTGCCCCAATGTTTGAGTTGTTTTCCAGAAAGAAATGGGGAGGGAGGAGAAAAAGTTCCCACCCATCTCATGGCTTTAAAATTTCTGGAAATTATACATCTCTAATCCTACCACAAAAGGGTCTGAATTGATATGGAAACACTCAAGATTGCCCAGAAGACCAGATGAGAAGGATCTGCAAAGAAGAGTGTTTCCTCTTCCCCACCCCATATTCTACAGCACATTGCTTTTTGCTAGGGCTATGTTGGAACTTGGACAGTTTATTTTTCTTTTGTGTTTTCCTTAATAACGCCTTGCAAGATTACATCTCTCCCAGTGGCCATTGGCACGTTATGTCTGTGTGACCCTATGAATAAAACAGAACCCTTCCTTAGTTTTCTCTGTTCCTCTGTCTCTTACAAAACAATAGCACAAGTGCATGTAAAGCTTAACCCATAACATCTGGAACTTGCTCAGCAAAAGCACCACCAACATTGAAATTACGGAAAAAGAAAACAATATTTGGGCACCTTTCTCTTTCATTAACTCTTTCAAGAGCATTGCAAATGGTCTCTAAGGCGGATCTACACTGCTGCTTTAAAGCGCTTTAAAGCACTTTATAACAGTAGTGACAACTGTTTTGGAGTGTGTCCTGGGCCCTAACAGTTGTCACTACTGTTATAAAGTGCTTTAAAGTGCTTTAAAACAGTAGTGTAGATCCTGCCTAAGCGAAAATTGCTTTAAGAACTTAACACATATTCATACGCATCCTAGATAATGATAACCATATCTAGATGAAACAATTCCCTCTTTTGATCACTGCAAGATCTCCTCCCCAACCGCAAAATCTATACACAATAATGTCTTCTTCAGGTTCTTTCATAAAACCCTGAATTGTCTTGGGAAGCTAATAAAGACTTGTTGATGTCAAAATGAAACATAAAAAGCAGATGTTTCTTGTTAGATTATTTATACACCCAGTCACTTCTCCTCGTTTTTAGACAGAGCAGATAATTACTAAATGGCCCATGTTAACTTGTTAATTATTGTTTCCACAATACTCCCTGCCAAAGGTTTTATAATAGTCAAAGCTTTCTTCCACAATGTATGTATTATTAAATTTATTCATATTGTATCCTGTTAATGAAACATCATTTGAATAGATATGCCATACAGATGGGATTATTAAATGTTTAGCTGGTCTAGAAAGATCAGTCAATTCTTAAATACAACTAAGATGAAATAATGTATTAGTTGGATTGTGATGTGTATATATGATAGAATCTCCATCATATAAATGAAGACAATTGAATTCCTGTTTGTCCACATCACCTACCCACATGTTGTTAATGTGGCTCTATGTAATCCTTGATCTTATTTGTCTAGATTTATTTTATATTATAATATAATTTTGTAAGCATATCTGGAAGCCTTTTTGGCTAAAGGGCAGGGTATAGGCGATACAAATAAATAAATTAAATATAACTATTGAATCATGTGGATACATTTCACTACATTGTAACCAATATAAGTCCCTCAAAATGGGACAGAGGGACCCTCAGGAAGGGGAATCCTTCCTGCAGTGGAAGGCACATCCTGGATCCAACCCACAGTCAGGAGCGTTGAAAATTGTAAAATGTCAGCTTGCCCCAATAAAGGGCAGCCAGGGCCCACACTTGTATTGAAGGCTTTTACAGAGGTGCTGAGCCCTGGCAATTGCCTGAAGGTGCTGGGTGCTGCTGTTACTGGGCCAGGTGTCACTGGCCTGTATGTAGAGACATACAAAATTATGCATGGTGTGGAGAATGTGGATAGGGAGACATTTTTCTCCCTCTCTCAAAATACTAAAACACGGGGTCATCCTATGAAGCTGATTGGTGGGAGATTCAGAGCAGATAAAAATAACTTCTTCACATAGTTAAACTATAGAATTCACTACCACAATATATGGAGATGGCCACCAATTTGGATGGCTTTAAAAGGGGAGAAATTCCTGGAGAAGGCTATCAATAGCTACTAGTCCTGATGGCTATGTGCCACTCCAGTATCAATGGCAGGAAGCCTATATATGTACCAGTTGCTGGGGAACATGGGTGGAAGAGTGCTGTTGCACCATGTCCTGCTTGTGGGTTCCTGATCAACAGCTAGTTGGCAGTATGAACAGAGTGTTGGACTAGATGGACCCTTGGTCTGATCCAGCATGGCTCTTCTCATTTTCTTATGAGCATAGCCACATGATGTCAATGTCAACCATAGTATGCAACCCTGGCAGCTCAGCTCAGCACAGTGCTGATGTGTTTTGTACCTCACCATCCACCTTTCAACATGGCTAGATCTACACTACTGCTTTATAGTGGTATTGGGGCACATTACACAGTCTATATACCGCTATAGTGTTATTTCCTGTTTCTTATTCCACATTATTGAAAATACCGCAACAAATATAATTGCGGGTCCTACAAGGTATAAATGCTCAAGAGGGATATAGCATCACATGATGGGATCGTAATGACTTGACACAAGGAGCTCCATCAGATGAGCGTTTTATTGCACTCTCATTATTTGGCACTCACAGATTTTCAAGGGCCCCTCTCACAACATCGTTTGCCTCCTGCGTGCCTCCCGCCCCTTCTAGCCTTCTTTGCGCCACAAAAAAGTAAGTCAGACTTAATTTTAAAGATGAAAGTTGCTGCGGTGTGCAGGAGAAGCTGCACAATCAAAATGGCCCACTGAATGGGCCGTGTGCACGTTGTTTTAGTTCCTCTTTCAAAAGAGGAAGTAATGAGGGACAAACATGCAGGCAGAGAAGCGATGGTAAGCAAACGCAATTTCCCCCCGTGTGATGATGCTCAAGGTGTAGATCTGGCCTGTGAATAACACTACCTATGTACATTTCAGTCACGTCTCACCCCCTCCACTGGCCCTTCCAAAAAAGTCAGTTCTCGTTTCTAACACTGTGGAATGTAACATGAAATTAAAAAGAAAAGAAAGAATTGATTAATGTCTGCCTCTGTGCCCAGAAACCCCTAAATTGAGATCAAGTAAGTTGTAAAACAAATCCTATGTAAATCCTGAAGAGTCTTAGCAGGGCAGATGATCTCACCGGTGATAGCAGAAACATTAAGGTGTCAAAGAATTTTTATGAGAGGAGCTGGCAAATCAAAGAATCCTTTGTTCTTCTTGTTGCCGGCCAGAGGCCCCTGAGTTATCTCTTCTTTGGTATGTTAAAATGACCTTGCTGCTTGCATCTCTGTAAACTGCTTGCAAAAAGAACATTATTTGTTCTCCCCCCTCCCCTATTTCTTAGTTGAAAGAAGTTTCTAGACACGTACGTCACAAGAGGGGTGTTTCTTTTAATGCCAAGAGAGTAAAAACCTTTGTCTATGTTAGTTAGGGGCGGTTCCTCTGTACTTTGGCCATGAGGCCACAGGGTTCCGTCTCAGCGCGCTGATTCTTTTTTTAATAAAATCGAGTTGTACCTCCCTCCTTACTATCTGAGATTTATTTTAAGTAACTCCAGGTAACATATCCTGGTGCGCGACTCGGATGGTCATTCTGGTGAATTACCTGCCCAATTGGCTTCAGCTGTGACAAGCAAAGCTTCCTGTTGCCGATGATCATACCTCATGGCGCCACCTGCATTTTTGCGGAGAGAGGACTGAGCGCCGGCTGCTGGAGGCCAGCTGTACAGCAGCCAGGAACGGGTGAAAAAGGACGGGGTTTCTTTCCTTCTTTCTTTCTTAACCAGAACAAGACGCCGGCCGGCAGGTAACGTATGAAAAAGGGAGGCCTCCATAGAGAAACAGGAATTTAGCCATCCTGTTGGACCGGGGGGAGGTTTTTTGGCTTGAACCTCATTACCCCGACGTGGTCCTGGAGAAAGGGTTTGGAAGTGTGATTGGTGAGTGCGTGGATTGGTGGCTGAGACGGTTATCTGATTAGCAGAGACCCGAAAAACGAGTGTGACTCTCCCTGGAGAGTGGGACCCTTGCTCACGCGTTTCCTTGTCCTGGAGACAGGCAGGGCCGTGAAAGAGGGGTACGTCTGGATTGTCTGTCCATACCTTTTTGTGTCAGCTGAAGTGGACCCCTTACCACTCAGCCCGTTCCTTCCCCTCTGTGTCCTGTTTGTATGGAAAGCGTGACGTCTCTGTGAAAACTCATAATGGGTGGGAGAAACTCAAAGAAAACCCCAAAAACCATATTGTAGTATATGGTAGAAAATCTAGAAATAGATTCAAGAGAGGGGTAGTTAATCTTGGAAGTGGATTCAAGAGAATGTAGAGAAGAGTTAGACCCACATGTATTGAGACGTTGTTTGTCAAATAGATCTGCCAAGTCAGAGTGATTTTTAGAAGGCAGAAGAGAGGTGTAACTTAGATAGAAGAAAATTTTAAGGAAGCCTACCAATCATTGTGAGTGTTCCACATCCTGATCAGTTCCTGTATCAATAGCCCACTAATTATCAAGAAAGGCCAGCGTGGCTAAGAAATCCTTGTAAACAGGCATGCACCACAGCCAATTTGGTGATGCCAGTACAGTGAATGCCTAAAAGAAGAAAAAAGCCTTAAAGGCAGAGGGCACCCAGATGAAGAGGTCCCTAGAGGCAGAGAGAAGAAAAGTGAGGGCACGCAAGTCAAGAAAAGAGTTAAAACTCCCCAGAGCCTTTGCCCAGGATGAGGAAGATGAATTGTCACCGCCACAGCCACCATATAGCCAGCTTTGCAAGCACCCCAACCAAGTCCATCAGCTGGTATCCAGTTGAAAAGAAAGACTCAGGCCAGTACAAACCAGTACATGATCTACGCGCTGTGAACTCAAGAGTAGAACCATTGACTCCACTGGTTGAGGACCCTCCTCAACAGACTGCCACCTGACATACAATGGCACAATGTCCTAACAGATTTGTGTGCAAAGAGAGCAGCATGAGAGATAGTCCCAATCCTGTATCCCGAAGCCTGTGCGTATACAAGCTTCACCAGTGCAGACACGCCAGTCTACAAAAAAAGGCTTAACCAGCCGAGTCTCCAAGCCCCACGGGCTGAAGAGAAAAATAGAAGCAGGAAGCCAGGGAAACGTCTCCCGAGTAAAGGAGACAGACCTGCAGAAAGAGCAGGCTCAGTAAATGTATGCAGTTTATGTATACAAAAGAAGAAGAGGCATTGCAGCGGGCAATGGCTTCTCCCCTGGTTCGAGATGGCGTGCAAAGAAGCAGGGACAGGGACCCAGAAAGAGAGATGATGTCAGAACTCCAGTATGGCAGTGAAAGCAGCGCAGATGGCAGACCGATTGAGTGCTTTGGCAAAGAGGAAGCAGATCGGGAGCCGAGGAGAGAGGTGAAGAGTCAATGCCCCCATTGAGCTGAATCCAGCGAAGTAGGCAGTGCGACCAATGCTCAGAAACTAAGCTGCAAAGTGAGAGGTGTTTTTTTTATGGCGAAGTAATAAAAAAACTCTCAAACGAGATTGTTCAAAGTTAGCAGCTGAGAATCCCCCCTGACCAGAGCATTGATGGAAGCGGCAACGGCTGTTCTCATTAGCATTCCTCCAACTGAAGCGATGTCAGCGGAGGAGAAGTAAAAGTATGCAGACGTGAGAGCAGGGGCTAGAAGACAAGAGTTTTCCCGATGACTGCGTCCTTTTGAAGCCCTGCATGGTGTGTATAACTATGTAGTTTGGAAAGTGGCAAGGTGATGCTGAGATCCAATTTTGCCATCCCCTCAAACAATGTTCCATTCTGCCCCGACGCCCCACTGGTTGCTGAGTCACCAGAAGCTACTCAAACTAGCGCCCCAGCGTTTTCACGGCCAACGCACTCAGCAACAGGGAAGAAAGTTGAAACTTGTGCTTCAAGCAACATTGAAGGTGCAAGAGTGGCGGAACCCAGTTCCCATAGATCTCAATGCAGTTACCCCAGATGAAATGTCACTGAAATCACTGACTGAAGACCCCATACAAATGGCTGATTTGTGAGAAAATGCCATAGACACGCATAGTCTCACATGGCAGAACCTAAGAGTCTTAGAAAGCCCTCTGTATGGTACAGAAGAGAGAGGGCGCCTATATCAGGCCATGGGGCAACAACTGAGAGATCTAGCAGCTGCAGATGAGACACGTAGGATCCCCAATGAGACCCTCATAATGTGAACCATGAGTAGAGGCGTCAAGAGTTGTGCCAATTGACCACAAGAGAGATTCAGAGAGCAGCCAAGAAAGCTATGAATACGTCTGAAGTAGCTGAAGTGATGCAGGGTCCAAAAGAATCCCCAAGGTCTTTTATGGAAGGACTAAAAGAAGCCTATCGACAATACTCCCCAGTGGACCCAGATGAGGCTGCCAACAGACGTACAGTGAACATGTCCCTTGTGAGTCAAGCTACAGAGACATACAAGAAGAAACTCCAGAAATGTGAGAGAGTTTTAGATAGAAGCCCAGACGTGCAGTCTAAAAGTCAGAAAATGAAAAGGCAGAGAAAGTAGCAAGCAAAGGAAAATACAGACGAAGGAAAAGTCAATGTAAAAGACTGTGAAAATTAAGTCGTGCACAGAGTAGAGAGAGGCAAGACTGCGCAACCGGCAAACGGAGAGACCGGAGCGACAGGTGCCAGAAATTGGTTGTGAAGACAGTGGCAACTCCCTAAGACCACGGCGACTCCTTGAGAGACAAGAGATGAATGCAGACCAGGAGAAATTGGATTTTGGCTATAGGAGAAAAGGCGAGAAGTTTAGCAAACTTCAGTGTGGCAAGAGATGAAAGTGAAAAAAAAGAAAAAGACACAGCCCAAGACTTCAGAAGCACAGGGGCCAGATGCTACAAAAATTGTTCCCCATCAGACTCGAAGGTCTGAAGAGGCTCTAGGTGCCAAAAAGAGGGGAAAATTAGACAGTGAAAGGTCTAATCAACAGGTTGAGCGCACCAAACTTAGCCCCTATATGTGAGCAGCTAGAGAAGCTATACATGGCAAACAGCTGGGAAGGCTGTTAGAAAATGAGGACTTTCCCTTGAAAAGGATGATGTTCTGAACTTATCACTGAAGCTCAGAAAGAAGCGAACGCAGTAAAGGAAGCAAACTATACTGGCAACAAAAATCATGACGTGAAGAAGATCTCTGGTTGTAATCCTGAGCCTATCGAGAAATTACAACCCCAAGCTAGGAATGCCAAAGTGTTAGAAAAGCCAGTTTGCTAAAAGAGAGAGTTGAACTAATAACTAAGACTTTAAAAGAAAAAAACAAATCAAGATTAAAGCTATAGAGTCAAGTTGCAAACCCCACTTGTGTAGGAAATGCAACTTGTGTGAGAAATGCAGACTGTTTGCTTGAATTCCTTAAGGTGGACCAGGAGTAATGGGATTACTCAAAGGTTTTCTAGATCTGTGTGCTCCTTGGCAAAATGAAGCAACAGAAAGCAAAAATGCAAGAAGAGAGCAGAAAGAGTTAAAGCCTTGAGCTGGAGCAGAGTCTGCCAGAGAAGAGCGTTTAACCTTACCCCCCATTGAAAGCAATAAGAAGAAACGATACAGAGAAATTTAAGGAGGACTGACAGAATTAGCATAAACATACTGCCTGCAAGGCATAGTTTTAGAAGTCATAGTGCCAGGGCTTACGAGATAAGAAAGTCCAAAAGGACAAGCCCTGTCAGAAGCTGTGACCCTAAACGCGAAAAGTAGCAGTAATGTAATGTCCAAGAGAAAGAGCTAATTCTGTACACACCAGTCCTGCAAACTCAAGAACCTCAGCCAGAATCTGCCCAGTGAACTTGATGGGGAGAGATTTGTTATGCCGCCTCCAAGCAAGACTAACCTTTGAGAGAGACAGAGGTTTCAAGTTCGAGGTCCCACATGAAAGAGATGTCTGTACAGTATCCATGCCAAACATGGATGGCAGTATAAGCTGTTATGAAAAAAAAGGTGGCCAGCCGATAGCCATTATGCCCCCCATGATTGAATTGACAGATGTTCCAGAGAGTGTGTAGATTCCAGAGAGAAGATGGGAAACGAGCACTGTTGCCAGAGCAAGTGCAAGAAATTTGTAATATTGCACCACCCATCACAAGGCAAAGACTGAGAGCCTTCTTAGGAATGGTGGGTTACTGTCGGCTCTGGATCATAGATTATGCTACACATGGGCAGCCACTCTACGAAGCAATAAAAGGGAAAGACACAGACCATGTTTATCTAGAGCACAAAGCAGCAAAGAGGTTTTGAAGAATTAAGGCATCAGAGAAGAGAGAAATCGAAGCAAATCCTCACACCAGAGTAGTGAGCCTAGAAGAGATGCTCCATGAAAGTACACCCACGGGTTTCCCACTACAGCTGTACTCAGACAAAAGAAGCACGCTTTTGTCTAAGAGACAACGAGGTCTCTAAGCATGGAGTAGAGATTGTACGCTGCGTTACATCTACAGAAAAAGCTCTGAGAAAGTTGAGGAAAATGAACTGAACTACTGAAGACCTACTAACTTGAGTTTGCTGTTGCCATAGATATTGATCAGGATGCCAAACACTCCCAAAGTAAAGAGTAAATTGACCTCCTTTTTGAGGCCATGAATGGTAGCCCTCCCGGTAGTCCCATAGGCAAAGTGCATTGCAGAGGTAAGGAAAAATTTAAACTGGAAGGTGCCTTACCTCTCACAGATTCAGTACATAATATTGAGCCAGAGGACTGGGTTTATGTGAAAAAGTAGAAAACAGATTCTTTAAAAACATCGGATGGTCAGGCCCACACCAAGTAATGCTGGTTACTCCAACTGCTATTAAATGTTTTGGTTTTAAATCCTGGACACATTACAGCAGAGCAAAACGTGCTGAGGCACTAGGACAGTGGAAGACCAGCCCAGTGAAGGGAACTCTAAGGGTTAAACTGAAGAAATCTTAAAGCGACTGCCTGACCCAAGCGACCCCCCTTACCGAGAGCTGACACTCTGTGGAGAGAGAGAGAGAGAGGAAAAAAGCATCAGCTCAAAGGAGCTGTCACACCGGAAGCTGACAGCCTCCTCTGACGAAGATTCATCACATTGGACTATCTAAATGAACTTTATGTCATGATTGATGGGCCACTGATTATAGTTTTGATCATAGCATTAGCTGTAGTTGGAATAACAATAGTGTGTTGTTTCAGATCAGAACAGTTTCTTGGCAGATCTCGCCAAAATGTGCTCCCTCTTTTGGTCGTTAACCCTGATAGCCATATGTTTGAGTAAACCCGTAGAAAAAGAAGAACCAAATCTGTGGATTCAAATCGTGAAGCAAACAGCAGCAGTACTCAATAATAATAATAAATCTTGTGTAATCTGTGCACTGACTCCCAAATCTCATCAAGATGGACTGCCGTTTTTGCCCATTCCCCTTAACAGAACAGGGATTGTGGCAGATTGGGGGTTTCAAGAAGTGCCTTTCAAATATGCACACTATAATTCCAGCAGAGCCCTCAAAGTAGTTCCTTTGTCAGGACAAATTTGCATTTCACAAAATGGTTCAGGGATGTTTGTAGGCAAGTCAGAATGTCAAGAGACTTGGTATTCTGACCAAGTAGCCCCCAGGGAAGGAACATGGAATTGTAACATTTTAAAAAGAGTGCTTTTTAAATATTGTGGCTGCTCTTTGGGTAAAGAATGGATGCATACTTGAGAGAGAAACTGCACCCACTACAGTAGTGGGGTCCGTATGGAAAGGCCTGCCTCAATGTTTTCCCTGACCCTCGCTCTCCTCCTGTCCAGAGACAAAAGACACAAACACCACTTGTGGTAGATTTGCGGAGAATGGGCTTTCAAACAATTACCTCAAAATTGGAAAGGGAGTTGTTATTTGGGAATTGTGGTTCCAGGATTGTGGATGGTTTCCCCTGACACTTCCCCTGACATCTATATGAGAAAAAAGAGATCTTTAGATCTAAAAAGCATAGCAGGAGGAGGAAATCAGAAATGGGGAAGTGAAGAATGGCCGGCTGAACGTATAGTACAATGGATAGGTCCTGCTACCTGGGAATCCAACGTAGCCGGCAGGACCAGCCACTATTTGACAAATAGACTCATACGTTTACAAGCAGTAGTAGAAATCATGGCCAATCACACAGCTGATGCTTTAGATTTAATTGCAACCCAACTAACACAGCTCAGAACAGCTACTTTACAATTAAAATTAGGATTAGATTATGTATTGGCAGCGCAGGGCGGACTTTGTGTTGCCCTGAATTTCTCTGATTGTTGTTTTCAAATAGATGACAATGGAGAAGTTATAAAAAGCTTAGCAAAAAACATAAAAGAAGTAGCTCATGTGCCGATCCAAGATTGGAATGGATAGAGTTTTGATTGGATCACATCGTGGCTTCCAAATCTCAGATGGCTCAAAACTGCATTTTTAGTGTTTTGTTTGGTTGTGATTCTAGTTTGCATTTTGCCTTGCTGTATCCCGTGTTTTATGGCTTTGGTAACACGAATAGTGAATTCCATTGTAGAACGCAAAATATATTCTCATTATGTATCGTTAACTATGCAAGAAGATGTAAAACATGAAGAAGTAGAAAATTAGACGCAGTTAAGAATGTATCAAATTCCTGCTTTGCACTCTGCACATGCTCTGGATCCTGCTAGCTGTTTTTGAGGCACTAAGAGTAAAGAATGACTATAGACAGGGCGAATGTACCTAACAGTGATTTTTCTGTTTTTCTGTAATTTTATGCTTTTTAAGTATGATAAAGAACCAATGTAAAATTTGAATTAGTTCTTTAAAAGAGGGGAATGTGGAATGTAACATGAAATTAAAAAGAAAAGAAAGAATTGATTAATGTCTGCCTCTGTGCCCAGAAACCCCTAAATTGAGATCAAGTAAGTTGTAAAACAAATCCTATGTAAATCCTGAAGAGTCTTAGCAGGGCAGATGATCTCACCGGTGATAGCAGAAACATTAAGGTGTCAAAGAATTTTTATGAGAGGAGCTGGCAAATCAAAGAATCCTTTGTTCTTCTTGTTGCCGGCCAGAGGCCCCTGAGTTATCTCTTCTTTGGTATGTTAAAATGACCTTGCTGCTTGCATCTCTGTAAACTGCTTGCAAAAAGAACATTATTTGTTCTCCCCCCTCCCCTATTTCTTAGTTGAAAGAAGTTTCTAGACACGTACGTCACAAGAGGGGTGTTTCTTTTAATGCCAAGAGAGTAAAAACCTTTGTCTATGTTAGTTAGGGGCGGTTCCTCTGTACTTTGGCCATGAGGCCACAGGGTTCCGTCTCAGCGCGCTGATTCTTTTTTTAATAAAATCGAGTTGTACCTCCCTCCTTACTATCTGAGATTTATTTTAAGTAACTCCAGGTAACAACACCATGTTCAAAGAAAAGATCTCTGAATTGGGACTATCCTTCTGCAGCAATAAGAGTGTTAAAAAATAGTTAAGTTCCTGCCATTTACAGAACCCCAAATTGCAATTCACAAACATTGCTAAGTGGTGCATGAACTTTGCAGGGTAGCCGTTGTGTTTTTATTCTTTTTCTCTCTGCTCTTTTCCTCCCTACATCATATATATTTTTCCAACTCAGCAAGTTTTATTCCCTGCTGGCTGCTTTTGGCCTGCTATTATATTGCATCAATAACATGTCCACATGACACTATAGTATTTTTTTACAGCATAATTGCATGTACATATTTTCATTTGTAGCCTAAAGCTTCATTTAAGGGTGTATGGTAGGAACTAGTGCGCTATCAGACATAGAAGAAAATAATCAATATTTCCAGACAAATCTGTTTTTTTATAGCTTTTCTATAATAAAACAATATAAAGTTACAGTATATAAGGAGACATATTAATGCGACTTTCCATACATAGTGTAGCTTTTCAGGCTCTTAAACCTTCAAGTTAATAACGCCTAAGGATCCCAGTGTGACTTCTACTACACATTTAGAAGCAGACATGTCTAAACGTATGCTTTAGTCATAATGTACAGCATTTCACACAGTTAGAGAAGCAATAGGCCTGATTCTTTGTTGTCCAATGAATCAGAATATTTGTAGAATAGTCAGAGCCTGCATGCAAACACCTGCAGGCTCTGGGGTTTGGAAGCTATCCCACTGTAGCCCTGTCTTTCCCCCACCCCACTCCCAGGTGGTCACATATGGATTGATATTGCATTATCAAAAGAGAGGGCACCACTTTGCATAAATTTGCGTATGCTGATTTATGAGAAGATGCAAATTTAGAAATCATTATTATAATTTGAATAGAAATACAATACCTTTCACCATTGTGTAAGAGGACTGTGACCAGGTGACCTACGTACCTGCCTGTTCAATCTACTGTCCAGGTGTTCAAGGCCTAGCTGACTTCAAGGCCTAGCTGACCTATTCTTTCTGATGGTTCTATATCTTTGAAATGGATTTGGACTAGACATCCTTTCAAATATAGGATGCCTTCAAAATTGAGGACACTCCTCTGGAAGCCCTTCAAAAAGAGATAGTGGTGTTCAAAATATCGTAAAAAAAAAAGAGAATAGTAACCACAAAACATAAAGCGTTCCATAAATGTGGGGCCACCACCTAAAAAGTCCTTGTTTATTTGTTGCTGGGACAACATTTCATTTTGTATGAGTTGTATTATTTTTGCTGTTCTTGGATTTTGTTTTGTATTGCTATTCTTGGGCCGTGGTATGAATTCTTAGTGGATTGTTTAAGTTTAGTGCATGCTTATTAATGTAAGATGTTCTGATTGGTCTATTAATATTTTTATGACTATATATTTAAATTTTGTTGGTTTGTCTTGTAATTGTCAGTCAATTATCCTGAAATGTTGCTGTATTTTATAATACCAACTTTTCTGATGGTGTCGTGAGCCACTCTGAGCATGATTAATCATGGCAAAGTGCCATACAAATAAACTGATGATGAGTTTAAAAACAGGGCAGTTGCGCCAGGAAGTGAGAACATGCTACTTGCACAGTTTCACAGACCTTGTTTAAAGTTAAACCATGGTGACTGTGCGAACTGGGCCGATATCTTCCATAGGTTTGTTATTTACTTTAAAGTAGCCATAGATAAGGATATACTGATTTTATAAAATCTGTTCTCTCTGCGTTCCCCGGATTCTCAGGTGCCTTTCATTCCATCATCTGTTCATTGACAGAATCAGATCCCACCACCACCACGGCCCCAATTTCCTGAATTTGTGCAAATTCACACATACGAAACCCCCCACCATGCACAAATCCCCCATGTGGGGTGTAGGGTGGATGGTGGGAGTAAATTTTGACTGGGAATGTGTTGCGGGTGAAACCTAGCCCTGCTGCTCCATTCCAATTTTGCTCACAGATCTTTTTCTGCTTCATCCACATCTGTTTGTTTTGGTCCTGAGAGGCACCTTCAAACTGTTCCTCACCTTCTCCCCCCACCCAAACTGAGTTGCAGATCTATGTACCCTGTTGATATTAGATTGCCTTTATCAGCATTTATCATTATTTGGCCTTCAATATTGGAACGATCAAAGTGTGAGGCACTTTGTTGTTTTAGCCATGAGATAAATTGATAATATTTCAGGCTGCCAATTCACAGTTTATTGTATGCAATAACGATTTCAACTCAGTGGAGGCAGCTAATGGGAATTCTCAGCGAAGGATGGTGGCTCCGGCAGGTCTGTGAATCCATTCTGGATTTCAGTCAGAACCAGCCAGAACTCTAAAGGAGCTACCCAAGGTGCTGTACCTATTTTGGAGGATAGGGTTCAGCACCTTCGATATCTCCTTTAGAGTTCTGGCTGATTCTGACTGAAACCCAGAATGGATTCACAGACCCACCGAAATCAGAGCCACCAGCCTCCACTAGAATTATCTCTTGTTTTGATTCTTGGAAGCAGAATCTCTGTAGCGCACCCACCACAGGGCAGATACCGTAGGGCTGATCAATATGATCCCCTCTTATGTTGATGACTGTTGTTATGGGCTATTGAACTTGACCAATATCCACTGTCCTTGACTCTCTCAAGTGAAAACTCAAAACATGCACGCTGTTTTTCAAACTGAAATTTAATTTTCAAACTCTCTCCCCGCTCCTGTGCCAAAACTTTTCTTTAAATTATTTTTTTGTTAGCAAGATCACTTTCATACTATGGGTCCAAAAATGCAACTGCTTGCTTGCTGTTTGTTACCTCCTTTCCTCTTCCTCTGGCATGCTCAGTCGCCAATGAATGAAGAGAAAGCAGCTAGGCAGAGCAGCCCCCTTGGGCCAGATCTGCACCAAGCAAGATATAACACTATGAAAGCGGTTTGAAAATGGTATATAGAATGTGTCATGGACCGCTAACAGTTGTCAGTGCACTTCAATACCATTATAAAGAAATAGTGTAGAAGCGTCATCAGATGAGTATTTTATCGCACACTACTGCCCACTTACAGATGATCCTTTAGACCACCTGCCGCTAGTTCTTGCCTGTCTTCTGTCACAAAATGGACCTCTTTTAATCTGCCCTTTTTAAAAACAACAACAGAGTGTGCCGCCATTTCCTGCTGTATGAAGGAAAAGTGTCATGATAAAAATGGCCCTTGAATGGGCTACATGGTCTTTGTTTACTTTCTCTTTCTTCTCCAGGTAGAAAGAGGAAGTATCGTGGGACAGGAGTGGGAGCAGAGAAGCGATGGTAGGGAACCAGGATTTCCCCCTATGTGAGAATGCTCTACATCCTGCCTTCGATGCTCTTCTAGATTTCTAAATAAAGGACAGATTGGCTCCACCAGAGCCAATCAGGACCCAAGGATTTGTTTGTGAACAGGGACGCCCTTCAGGTTGCCCGTAACCAATCAGTGCACTTAAAAAAAATATTCCCATGCCTGCTGGGTCAAGGATTGAGGGGCCTATTACCTGAAAAGAGTTGGTTGCTTCCTTTCTTTGTGAGTTTTAATGGGGGGGGGGGAGATGGGAGTTTGCGTGTGAATGTGTGTATGAGGGAGAGACCCTTGCTATTTTTAATTTTTTAGAAATTGCAATTTAAAAAATATTTGTATTTTATTTTGGGGGCATGTAATAGATCATGGTGTGTGGGTGTGTTCTCCCTTAAACTGCCAATTCCTTACTATTTCTCCCCTAATTTTTATTGTTTTCAAATTTCATTTCATTCCCCACCACCCCTAATTTTTTGTCTATTAACCTGGGGTCCTGGGGATGTGGGACTGATCATGGGGTATATGGGGGGCTGTCCCAGGAACTTCCCAGCTAATTGCCTCCCCCCATTTCTTTTCTTCCAATTTTCCCTCTTGTTTCATTTCTGCCTATTTTCCAGTCTGCTTTGCACTCATGGTCTTGCTGGAATTTCAGTAAAACACAGTGTGTGTGTGTGTGTGTGTGTGTGAGAGAGAGAGAGAGAGAGAGAGAGATTTAACTCTCCTCTCTGTAGGATAATAGTTCTGGTCCAAATTAGGGTTGCATATGCTTACACTTGAGTAAAAAAATTAGACAAGTCTCAGTTACATCTACCCAATTAGCACAATGTGTAGTTTGGATCTCATTCTGACCTAACCAGGTTCTTCAAACTAGTATATTTTGCAGTGCTACTTCAAGGGCCATATGAAATGCTGTATTTCAATTCACTGCTAAAATAATATCCACTTTGACCTGGGTTTACAGTTTGTTGTTTGTTTCTTTGTTTGATTATTACCTTTCTTAAAGTATAGATAGGCTGACCATATGAAAAGGAGGACAGGGCTCATGTAACTTTAACAGTTGCAGAGAAAAGGGAATTTCAGCCAGCGTCATTTGTATGCAATTCGTACCTGGTGAAATCTCTTCATTACAACAATGAAAGTTGCAGGCACTATACTAGAGTGACCAGATACAAAAGAGAGCAGGGCCCCTGCAGCTTTAACTGTTGTAATGAAGAGGGAATTTCACCAGATACGAATTGCATACAAATGACACCTGCTGAAATTCCCTTTGCTCTACAACTGTTAAAGTTACATGAGCCCTGTCCTCCTTTTCATATGGTCAGCCTAAGTATAGAGTTTGACCATTCTGCCCTTGTCCACTGATTGTTTGTAATTTCCTGCTTGAACTCTTTCCTCTCTGGCTGCTCTACCTCTGAGAATACAAGAGGCTGAGCTGCTCTACTGTCTTTCAGTGGACTTAGGCAGGCAGTGGTGTCATGAACATTTTGATACCATTGGCTTAGCTGTTCTGATGTCACAGGAGCCTTAAATGAAGCAAATCAGTGCTAAGGGACACAGGGAAATGTTCAGTTTAAATTGAATGGTTTGTAAGCGCCTTTGCTAAATGAAAAAAAAAAGTATCCTCTGTGTTAAAAAAAACAATTTTAAGCTTTGTATTGGCATTTAGCATTGCAAAACATGGGCTTGATTTAAGTATAAGCTGAATGAACTGCCTGAAGTAGTATATTCCATTTGGGAAAAATATATGTACCCTGCACTGTAATATATGAAATTAGCCGTCAGAGGGAAGGCAGAACTGTTGCTAAGACAGAACAATGCAAAGGAGGTACTTTGCCCTTGAAAGACATACCTAAACAGCCTGCCTTAGACAATGCAGAATTAGAATTCCAACACCAAAAGGGTGGGAAAGTGGTATGTGGAAATATCACAGAAATGCCAGAGATTTCAGCCTGACCTCTGAGTCTAGATTGGTCGTTTCCTCTCTTGCCGGTTGGTTTCTCCTCCTGACTGAAATTCTGCCCGGAGGGAGTGTGAATGTCATCACCTCCACAGACCTCACAAGTTATGTTGTAAAGTGACACTTCACAAAGTGTTTCATATGAGTTGTGTGCTGCTTTCATTTGGGCTCTCACACGCATTGGCCTTCTCTTTCTTTCTTTTCCTTTTTTACGTCGTTAGTTGCTTTATTTCAAAAATAGCAAGATGACTCAGGTGCGTGGGTGGGAGGGACGGGAGATTAGCTGAGAGAACGGGCAAGGGGCCCTTTAACCCTTTCATGCTCAAGAAGTGAAGGAGCCTTTAAAAGATAGCAACTTGCTGGATGCTCCTTCTCTCCAAAAGACATTCGATTTTCAGCACTCAAACACCCAGAGCAATGTGGATTTTTCTAAAACAGCTTTATTTAGGATTCAGAACTGTCTGAAACACCCTCAGACTGAAGACTGGCTGGAGAAAAACTGGGCTATGTGTGCGATGTTTAGATCGGAGTTTTGGAATAACAATAACAAATAAAGGGTTGGAAGCTTCACTAGGAACATCATCAGATGAGCATTTTATCGCGTGCTCGCTACTGCCCACTTATGGATGTTCGCGCGTCATCCGGCTCCCACGTGCCTCCTGTTCCTTCCACTCATTTTTCTGTTGCAAAATAGACCATTTGTTTTTTTTAAATGGAATGTGCCACCATTTCCTGCTGTGTGTGGGAAAAGCAGCTCGATATAAGCGGCCCTTGAATGTGCCATGTGGTCGTTGCTGCTTTGTCTTTCTCTCCCTGTGTAAAGAGACTGTCGCTATTGTAGGACAGCAGCAGGAGGCCATAGCGACAGTAGGGAAAGGTGAAAATCCACCTGTCTGATGACGCTCTAGGGGTATTGCCAATACTCAATGGCAAGGTGAATTATTTATAGGTATGACACCCCAACTCAATGCAGGCAGGATCTACACTACTACTTTAAAACGATTTATAACAGTAGTGATAACTGCTAGGGCCCAGACCACACTCCATATACAGTATTCAAACTGTTTTCAAAGTGTCATATCCTGCTTGGTGTAGACCTCGCTGCAGACAAAGCAGAAAAACTGGGAAGGAATTTTGACTTGAAATTCAAGAGATACTGTCCTAGATGGAGCTTTCATCTGACTCAATGTATAGTCTTCGTATATAGTTCTTATGATTATAACCCACAATCCTCATGAAAGAATTGAACAAATCTATTAGCGAATGTTTTAGCAAGAACTATTATATTGACCATTAGTTTGCTATGATTAGGTAGGGAGGGTCATCTTATGAGCTTGACACTTCTCTTTGACAGCTTTAAAAGGGGTTCAGGGAAATTCATGGACGATAAGGCTATCGGTATCAGTGGCTATCAGTTATGATGCCTATACGATACCTCCAGGATCAGAAACAGCTTACCACTTGCTGGAGAACAACAAGTGGGCTAGTGCCTTCATCTCCTACTTGTGGGCTTCCCATAGGCATCTGGTTGGCCATTGTGAGAAGCAGGATGCTAGATAAGCCTTTGGTCTGATCCAGCAAGGCTCCTCTTGTGTAGGCCAAATGGCGTTATACCAGTTCAGCTGCTGCTTTACTCTTCTCCATTCAAGCAGTCAGAGCTTTTAAAAGGCAAAGTCTGGGAAGAGTTGCTCAGGACCCTAGTCAAAAAATGTTGTGGTAATGCAGCCTAAGAAGGTGATGATGAATCATTGCAGAACAGCCAGAACATAAATACTAGCTTAATATGCTAGCTTTATTGAATTATATTATCTCTTAGTGGGCAGTTGGGTAGTATAATGCCTGCTTGCTTTTCTTTATAGTTCCACAAATTAAAGGGCTAGAGACCTTTGCAAACAACTTAAAAGTGAAAATTCAGAGAGGGGCCTGAATGTCCTTGAGCAAACTGTGAGCAAGCTGTGGTGAATTCCAAGTGCCTCCTTTTTGAAGGACAGGAGAGTGAGAGACTGTGACCTGCATAAATTCCTAGCCATGTTAGTCTGTCACAGCGAAAACAACAAAGAGGCTTGCGGCACCTTAAAGACTAACACATTTTTTTCTGGCACAACCTTTCGTGAGTTCTGTCTACATGCTGATTTTAGCCATGTTGCTTTGTGCTCTGGTGCTCAGTTCCAACCACAGCTTTCTTTAGCATCTCTGATCAAGTGCCAAAACATAGTCCACAGAGGTTTCTTTACAAGGCAGTCAGCAGACACGTGACTGAAGACTAAAACTCCACATGGACTGACCAAAAATCAAAATTTAAATTGGATTTTTTAAAATTTAATTCTCTTAAATAGCAACTAAATTAATATTAAATAATCTGGATATAAGCACGTTAGCCCTACAATTAATCTCTAAAGCAAATCAGTGCCTCTATGAGATACAATGTTAAATACCAGAGTAAAAGGAGGCTTTCCAATTTTTAATGAAGAACCAATCTGATAATTTCTCAAATTATAACTAGTTGTGGCAGCTATAGTTAAGACTGATGAGTAAAAAGAGTTCCAGAGTTTTAAATGGTGATTGGGGTTGGGTGAATCATTCTTTACTGGGAACTATTTACCCAATTTTTGTGAAAGTTATAGCTGCCAGAAAGAAATGTTATTTTGAGCAGTTAAAGAGAAAAATAAAAACAAACAAACCTCTTGTTCAGTCAAAAGTGTCTTTGAGAAACTAATTGGCAAATGTTTTGCACACTATTTCTGAAAAATCCCATCTGGATTTGGGCCTGAAAGATTGAGGGAAAGTGTGGGTGCTAAGCAAGCACAGCTTGTGACATCATCACTGATCACAGGGTATGTCAGTTAAAGTATCAGCCTTAGCTTCCTGTTTCCTGGCTTAAGGGAGTTTGAATCAACATGAGAGAGCCTTAAAACTGTGTTTTAAACCTGCAAGTTTTTTTGGGTTTTTGTTGTTGTTGTTGTTGAAAATTGAGTATGAATATTTACACTCTGTCTACAAACACAGGCATTTCATTTACGGGAATGTGGCGTCTGGGAAATAACAAGGTGGACACAAGATTGGGATTTAAACAAGGCCACATTTATTAATAGATCTGCAGAAAGGGAAATCCTAAGCAGGCATCTTCTCTAGTATTTTAGTCAGCTCAGTAACTAACAGACCTTGTTTCTGCCTATCAGTCATGGCCATTTCATTGTTGTTCACTACTTTGTTTTTATTAGGCTTGGGTTGTGGGCTGACCAGATAAAATCCAGGTCAGGGCTCATGTAACTTTAACTAGGCTGACCATATGAAAAGGAGGACAGGGCTCATGTAACTTTAACAGTTGTAGAGAAAAGGGAATTTCAGCCAGAGTCATTGGTATGCAATTAGTTCCTGGTGATATTCCCCCTTCATCACAACAGTTAAAGTTGCAGGCACTATACTAGAGTGACCATATACAAAAGAAGGCAGAGCCCCTGCAACTTTTACTGTTGTGATGAAGAGGGAATTTTGCCAGGAACTAATTGCATACAAATGACACTGGCTGAAATTCCCTTTTCTCTACAACTGTTAAAGTAGGGTGACCAGATTTTGAAAACCAAAATCCCGGTCCCCCCTGCCACCTCCCCACCCAAAACAACCCCCCCAAAAAAACACTAGCCTGGACCTAGCAGGTTCTCTTCCGCCGCCCGCGCCGGGTCCTCCGCTGCCGCCCCCGCCGGGTCAGCCACCGCCCCCAGGTCCCCCGCCGCAGCCAGGTCTGTAGTGAGGGAGTCTTTAAGCAAGTAAAATGAAATAAAATGTTAAAGTTGATCTCAAAATGATGTGGCCTTAACAGGTTTTTTTTGGTACTGTTCGTCATCCATGACGTTGCAGATGCTATCCAATAAGTGCCTATGACACATATGACTTACACTTCACACAGTAAATTGCAATATTTCCACTCATTGGGAAAATATTCATTTTTCCAATGACAATATGTTGCAATTTTACTGCTGAAATAAAAGAAAATGCAATATTGCTAGCAACAAAACCACTTACAGCTAAAGGTATCTTACGGAACAAATGAGCAGAACTGTGCAGCTGTTGCTTGATAACTTGACAATCTGGGAATATATTAATTTTACAGAGAAGAAACCAGCCCTATTTGGGTGTTTCTCCTTACACATTCCGCATCACAGAAAGGTGAGAGTGAGGATGTGCTTCTTGACCCTGCTCCCTCCATCACATTTCCTGACAGTCTCAACAACCTTCCATGCGTTGGGGTAAAATTTCTGCAGCGGGGAGGCTGCGGTACTCATGTAGGATCCCCATGTGGTTTAGAAACCTGTGCAATGAGGGTTCTACATTGCCTGGAAAATGCATCCAAGTACTACCGCTTCCTCACTGCAGACACCCATCCCCAACATGTGGAAGATGTGGGGCCTGGTGATGGAGATGTGACAAAGGGGGCATCCCTCCTTTTCCCCTCATGTGATGGGGAATGCTCATATAGGGCTACTGATGGTGATAGTTCATGACTTCAGAATCCACTTTTCTCGCTAACACTGCTTCAACTATGAGCCTATCTACACACACAGGATAAAACACTTTGAAAATGTTTTGAAAACTGTATATGGAGTGTGTCCTGGGCCCCAACAGTTCTCAAAACTGTTATAAACCATTGTAATAATAATAATAATAATAATAATAATAATAATAATAATAATTATATCACCCGCTTCTCCCAACGGATCGAGGCGTTTTCAACCGTTTTAAAGCAGTAGTGTAGATAGGCTGTATGATTTGTGGCACTCACAGTATACTCCTGTTAAAGTTACTAAGGTTCATCAGGTTTTGGAGTTTTTTGTTTTTGTTTTGTTTTGAAATAAAAAAGAAGATCCTAATGTGATTAAATTGGAGCTAAATATATCCTGAACTTGGTGTTTCTGCAATGCCACCATCCACCATCCAATTTATTCAACATCCAAACTGATGGGAACAGCTGTCTTCATCCTAACCCCTACCTTCAAAATCCAAGCAGTAGCGGGGGGCAGGGGAGTAGGAGAAAAACGTGAGGCATATATATTTAGCTGAATTTGCTCAGTGTATTTGTAATGGAAAATTATAGTGCAACAGCACAGTGAAATCCAAGATTTAATCTAGGGCTGAAAAACAGAGCAAGCACCATGCTGAAGAGAATGCCCTGGTTACGTAACCGACCAAGTCCAGACTTAACTCATTAAAATGTGATCACGTGTGGTAGATGTTCTGTTTCCAACAAACCTTCCTGGGATATTCTGGAAAGCAAAAGCATCGGAGTCTCCCATCTTTGCGGACTGTTAATCTTCTTGAGTTCATTTGTTTGGTTTCACTTAGTGTAGCAACTTGATGTATTTAGAGCATGAAAGGTGGTTGACCAAGCATGACTTGCAAGATCACAGCAAACACTGTTTTTCTAGTATTAAGCAAAATCCATAGTAAAGTCATGAGACCATCTGATCTCAGGTTACTCAGCTCAAGAGAGAGAGAAAATTCTTCCATTGCTCCCTGCTGATGCTGTAGATGCCAGGAAAGTGACTGGGTCTCTTGTTGCTTAATCATGGCATTTGCAAAGGAATGAAGCTGCACGAGGCTGCAAACATATCCACATCTTTCTTGCGGAGGGCAGGGCAGGGCCTCACAAGGGGTCAGCTCTGTAAGCAGTTTTCAACACCAGGGCTGAGAAATTAAGCACTGGATGATGGTGTATTGGACAGAATTCAGGAAGATTCAAGGGCAGGGCAATTCATTTTGTTGTTACCCCATAGCTTGAGTTCTTCCATCATCATCATCATCATCATCATCATCATTTTATTATTGTCACGGCAGTATTAAAATATATAGCACTTTACAAAGTGAGATAAGCAGTGGAGGCTGGGGGCTCCAATGTCAGTGGGACGTTGATGGCTCCTTTAGAGTTCTAAGTGGTTCTAACTGCAACCCAGAGTGGATTCACTACCTCACGGACATTGGAGCCACCAGTCTCTATTTGAGATAAGCAACAAGGTCCCTAGTAGAAGATGCTTATGACTGAAATTTAGCAGGGCCAGTCTAAGACAGTTTAGTACTTGAAGCAGAATGCCCCCACCCCCAAGTCAAGTTGCATAATATCTGGGGCTGGCCAAGTTATTTTGCCCTTGTGGTCCCTCTCCCTGGGAGTAAAAATACAGTAATATTAAGTAACTAACAATTTGCTGCCCTTTTGGGACACTAAAGACCAGCTGCCTGAGGCATTTACCTCACTCTCGTTCATGGCAGGGCTGGCTGTGAAAGGTAAACAGTGGAATGGGTGAGGACACTAGAAGAATAAGTATTCCAAAGCAGTTCTACTTTTCTACATTTGACTGTTCATTTGAACAGGGACAGCCTTACCTGATTGTAATTCCCATGGCTGGCTCAGCCAGCGAGAAAGCAATGCATTCTGAGAGCCCATTAAAACATCCAGGAAAGATTTGGGATTGCAAAACTGGATATTCCACCACATCAAACCCCTCTGTATGTGGGGAGCTAGCACTTCAGGATGAAGGTTCTTAGCTGGCCTTCTCCTTCATATACTAGCTTTCTGTATTCAGAGGCATTTGATCTGTGGGAGCATTTGGTTAGGCAGACTGATGAGGAGGTGTGGCAGGTAGTTAACCACTGAGTAGCACATAAAGGGAGGGGAGGGATCATGTCCTTACCATAACACATATTGTTATTGGAGTAGGGGTTGGGGGCAGTGAGGTCAGTTCTGTGCAGGTGAATGGCAGCTGGCTGGCTAACAGGCTGCTGATGTCATCATTTCATGCTTGCGGTAGCTCAGTGGCTGCCTCTGTTTATTCATCTTTTAAATGTGTTGTTAAACTGTTGATGGCGAGAAACATTCCCATTATCATCAGGAGGAAGATTATTTGATCCTTTCTTTCCTCCTTCTATCTATTAACTGACATAAAGTGGATGGACACCCAGAATGAGGTCAGGTAGAGGAAGTTAATGTAGTTCAGATGAATATTTGAGCAGTGGGTGCTTTATTTTCTTCTCTGGTTTTAAATGTTTTAATTGATAGTTGTTTTTTAAAAAATGTTTTTGTTTTGTTTTAAGCAGCATTCTTTGTTTCAAATATTTTAACTGTGGACATTTTGTATTTTAAACGTTTATGCTGTAAAACACTTCAAGGTGTCTTTTTAGATATAGTTAGGCAGTCTATAAATTGAATAAAAATAAAAATAAATAAATAAATGCAGTTAGCAAGGCTCACTAGGTTGACATGTTAAAGTCCCCAAGTTGGCACCAAAATAACAAGTCAGCTGAGACAGCATATTGTATGCAAACATCCCTAAATTTCACATTTCTAACTTTGGGGGATTTATTTATGCATTTATTTATATACCTTTCCACATCCAAAAGATTTCAGAGCGGTAAACAACAAATCTTCTGATACGTGAAGAGTAAAAGCCAGAGGAAAGAAATGGTGGTTCAACTACTCAATGAGGATGGCAAATTGACAACAGATGACAAAGAAAAGGCAGAAGTGCACAATTCCTATTTTGGCTCAGTCTTCTCCCAAAAGCAAGTCTATGACCCCCACTGGAAAAACTGAAGTACAAGCTGAAAGGTCAGGATTGCAGGTTGCGATTGATGGTCAAGGAACACCTAATGTCTTTGAATGAGTTCAGATCTCCAGGGCCCAATGGACTGCATCCTAGAGTAATAAAGGAGCTGGCAGAAGAACTCTCAGAACCACTGTCTTTTATCTTTACAAAATCATGGAAGACGGGTGAAGTGCTGGATGACTGGAGGAGGGCTAATGTTCTCCCTATCTTCAAAAAGGGCAAAAAGGAGGAACCTGGGAACTACAGACCAGTTAGTCTGACATCAACCCCTGAGAAATCTTTGGAGCAGATTATAAAGAAGTCAATCTGTAAGCACCTTGAAAACAATGCAATGATTACTAGAAGCATGGATTTGCCAGACTAATCTGATCTCATTTTTTGATCGGGAAACTTCCCTTGTGGACAGTGGAAATGCTGTGGATATAATATCTCTTGACTTCAGCAAAGCTTTTGACGAACTGCCCCATGATATTCTGATTAGCAAACTAGCTAAATGTGGGCTAGATGGAACAACTATTAGGTGGATCCACAGTTGGCTACAGACTCGGACTCAAAGAGTGGTTATCAATTGTACCTTCTCAAACTGGGGGAAGGTAACGAGCGGGGTACCACAGGGCTCAGTCCTGGGCCCAATGCTCTTCAACATTTTTATTAATGATTTGAATGAATAGGTGCAGGGAATGCTTATCAGATTTGCAAATGACACAAAATTGGGTGGGATAGCTAATACCCTGGAAGACAGAAACAAACTTCAATGTGATTTTGATAGGCTGTATCTCTGGGGTGAAAACAACACAATGAAATTTAATAGGGATAAATGCCAAATTCTGCACCTAGGAAAAAGAAACCAAATGCACAGTTACAAGATGGGGGATACTTGGCTCAGCAATACAACAAGCGAGAAGGATCTTGGAATTGTTGTAGATCACAAGCTGAATATGAGTCAACAGTGCGATGTGGCTGCAAAAAAAGTCAATGCTATTTTGAGTTGGACTCGATGGCCTTATAGGGCCCTTCCAACTCTACTGTTCTATGAATCTATGAAATAGGATAAAAGCATAAAAACACCATATTACAAATTACTATTTTTAAAAGAACAAAGTTATGATAAAACTTTGTTACCTTTCCATAGAATTTGGATATTTTGCCCAAACTGAGGTGCTAGTTACAAACATGGGGGAAAAGATTGGGTTGGTGCAGAAGCTGAGGTCTGATTTTGAGGAACAACATGCCAAGTTCCTTCCACATAAGCACAACAAGCAAAGGACCTGCTAGCACAGCCTTCCCCAACTTGGGACCTTCCCAATATGTTGGACTACAGCTTACACCAGTATGGCCAATGGCCATGCTGGCTAGGGATGATGGGAATTGTAGTGCAACACATCAGAGGGCACCAGATTGGGAAAGCTATGCTAGAACATGAGAACATAAGAACAGCCATGCTAGATAAGATCACACATCTAGTCCAGCATTTGGTTCACATAGTGGCCAAGCAGTGTGCCTGGTAAGGCAAGCTATTTAGATAGTCCTGTCAAGTGCAAAGTATCTCGTTTGCATTGTTCTGTATTAGCAACATGACTCCACCCTTATTCTAAAATGCAAGCATTCCCTTTCACTCCAGAGTATTAGCAACAGTTCTGCCTTCACTCTGAGAGCTATTTCACATCTTATGGTGCAGGATACATGAGAACATAAGAAGAGTTATGATGGATCAGACCAAGGGTTCATCTAGTTCAGCGTTCTGTTTCCACAGTGGCCAACCAGCTGTTGACCAGGGACCCACAAGCAGGACATGGTGCAACAGCACCCTCTCACCCATGTTCCCCAGCAACTGATGCACACAGGCTTACTGCCTCAGATACTGGAGGTAGCACATAACTATCAGGGCTAGTAGCCATTGATAGAATGCAATTAAGCCATAGAAGATTATAGACTTGATATTTATAGTAGGTCTTGTCATTAAAGAATTGGCCTCGTCAATCACCATACAAGATGTTAGTAAATCTGCAAGTTTGTCAACCAGTCAGTATTTCCTATGTTTATTACACTCCCAAATGCCTTTATAGCATGCCCTTCCCCGTACCTTAAAATGTGTAGTGCAATTTTGTCCTCTTACCAAGATGCTTCAAACTTTACTTGCTCACAGATAGGCCCAATAATCTCAATATGGGGTAGAGAATTCGCAGGTCTGGGTAGGGTAACTTGTGTGTATACAAGTCAGACTGATGGTAAAAGTGATGCGGAATTTTTGAAATCTCTGAAGAATATAACGATTTGAATTCCTCCTAAGAGCAAATACAGAAAGAGTTGGTGCTCTCCCCTCCCCTCCTCTGAACTCCCTAGAAAATGTGCAGATATTTTTTTTTAACATTTATGAGCTCAGCACAGCTCCACTGTGTAAAGCTTGCATGCTGATCAGTGCAGATTTGACTAACTCTTCAACAGTGAATGAGTAAGATTGTTAAACTTCACAAAACAGCAACAGTAAAGCGCTGCAGTCAAAGGACACAATCACTGTGCTAAGTCTGGGTAGGCTGATTAATTGAGCAGTTGATGCCTAATTTGTCAATATTTAGACTAAAAGCTCTGTTGACAGCTGTTACCCATCCCCTTTAGACTGGCATGGGTGCATTAATAGCAGATGTAATACTGCCACCTTCTGGTCACGTAGTGGTGGAGGCATATATTGTTAATCTCTTGCAAGCATTAGAAATATCTGGAGGTCACTACAGGAAACCAGAACCAGATCCAGCATGGTGATTGGTACCTTTTTCAGCATTATGCACTGGATGCTTTCCTTTCTTTCTGCTCTTGTTCTTTATTTTCTAAACTGTCTAGCCTTAATATGGTGGTGATTTCTTGTACCTGTCTCTTCCTTTGTCCCAATGGTGTATGCACCGGATCAGAAAAGCCATCTTTCCAGGTTAGAAGAACAGCGGCTCAAAAGGCACAGCATCCAGTGGTGGCTAGTAGAACTCCTGGCAAGCCCACACTCAAATTATGCTGTGGTTGACCACTTGTGAATACTCATGCTTATATAAACATGGATGGCTACATGTGGCTTGTAATGTTGGAAGAGGCCTTAAGCTGAACATACTAATTTTCTTCAATCTATATTTATATATTCTCTGTTATTTTCTTTAGACCATTTAGGGCTGAAATAGACATTACTTTAAAATCTGTGTCTAGCAGATAATGTCTTCCCCCTCTTCATTTTTACTCTAGAGTAGGCACAGGGCCCCTGATTTGGATTGGTGTGTGTGTGTGTGTGTGCGTGAAGATGTGGATTGGCACTCCAGTGCCTATTCTAGAGTAAAAATGAGCACAAGATTAGCTGCTAGAGTAATGTCTGTTTTAAAGTAATGTCTGTTTTGCCCCTTTGCATTCTAAACTTTCTAAGCTCTCATTGTTGACCTATTTTGAATCTTCTCTAACCTACCTACACATTGTGAACAAAGGCAAAGAGCCTATCTACACACGCAGGATAAAACACTTTGAAAATGTTTTGAAAACTGTATATGGAGTGTGTCCTGGGCCCCAACAGTTCTCAAAACTGTTTTAAACCGTTTTAAACCGTTTTAAACCGTTTTAAAGCAGTAGTGTAGATAGGCTCAAAGTTACAATGTCAGAATTGGACTCGTCTAACTTGACGCTATCTCAATGAGACTGGGGTTGCTGTTGCTTTTGTTGAATTAACCCTGGCCTTTAGGGGTGGGGGTGGGGGAGGGAAATTACAATAATCTTCCTCTGCTAGGTTCTCATCTTTCACCACAGAGATGGCAGCACAAATGTATTTTTATATGCTTATCTGCATCTAAAAGTCCCTCCGCAAGCATTAGCACACAAGAAAGGATGAGAATTTATGACATCTCCCAAAGGATTCCAGCTCCCAAATTTAATAAACTGGAACAGCTTTCATTTTTGCTTTCCATATGATTTTTGAAGTATGAGATAATATTGTATTCCTTCCCCTCCCCCCCAATACTGTCACAGTGAAAATTCAAACTTTTCCTCCTTCAGTACCTGCAGTTGTGTCTTGTTTTTTTTTATAGCATGCCTTGACCACCAAGATGACTTGCCCAAATAAGCAGCTATTCCTATTCCCTTTTTCATGGTTTTGTTATGTAGCACCCTAACTGTGTGTGATGGTTCACACCAGCTGTTTCCAACATGGTGCCCATTACATGGGTTGAAAGGCAAATTGCCTCATTCCCTGCCAACACGGGTCAGGATGCTTGAGAATTCCATTTGCTTTGCATTTGGGAGTGAAGCTTCCTGATTTGTACCTCTCAGAGCAGTGCTCAGATCAGAATGTCTATATAACAACCAGCCCACCATTCTGCAAAATCTTTCACAGCATGGATTGAGTACTTACATTTTTTCTGCAGTGATCCAAAGGCTGCCTTTACTCCAACTCCCTTTTTATACAATTTCTAGCCAACTTGGAGAAGCTACAAAGTGTGGCGCCTGCTATGTGAATTCAAAATGCACCGGAAATGCTCCAGGTTCTGACAATGCATCGTGATGTGTTGTGCCTATAGAAAAAGAACTGGCCTCATGTATCTGTAGAGGCAGCCATTTGGTTTTTTTGTGAATAATGTTCTGCGAGGCTACCAGGGTCATTCTATGAAAAAAGGATGGCTGAGGAAATGGTTGAGTTGAAGGTGAAAACTGGAGAGTCTAAGGAATGGCTAGAAGTGAGGAAGAAAGGACATTTTCAAGAAAGCCTCTGCATAACGTAGGTCATGGAACGAACAAGAAGTAGAGCATGCAGGTGGTGGAATGGAGGCAAATTAGTGATCAACAGAGAACTCCAGGAGGTGACAGATACAGAGGAGTCCTGAATGAAGACAAAATAAAGTGAGTGCCCAAGGTAGAGCCTTTCTACATACTTTACAGATGCTTTACATGACATCCTCATCCTCCAGGGCCTCACATATTCTTTGCAGTCATTATACTGTGTGTGTTTTTCCTAATGAGGGAAGCTTGGTATTTCTGTGAATGAAGATGACCCGCTGTACCTGTATTGCTTTATGAGCCAACTGATCCTTACTGTGTGCATTCCAACAAGTCTGGAGGGAATCTGGATCAGAAAGGCTGGTCCTGCCATCTGCTGATATAAGCAACAAACAGGTGTGGATCAATTCATAGGATAATTCTTCTAGCAATGTACTAGCATACCAATGTACTAGCATATCATAGGAGCAGGAATAAGGTGGAAGGACTCCCAGAAAGCAACCATGATATTGCGCCAAGATGGTACCCTGCATTCTTGTTCCATTTTACTCCAGCCAAAATGTCTTACTCCATCCACTCTCTTTGCGTGTGAAAGCTGAAAAACTTCTGGGTCCTCCTGTTCTCTGCCTCATACCTACAGATGAATTGCAAAATTATGAAAACATCTATCATCATTAAGAAACATCTGTTCATTTGTCAAAGGCTCTATGAACTCATTCACAGTATTTAAGTCAGTCAAATTCAAAAGAGTAAGGAGGGGGGTTATAGTACTGGGGTTTAGAAGAACATCAAAGTTAGAGAGTTCGTGCTGAGGATGGGCTTGGATTAGGTAATGCAGTGAAGCTTGATTGACCAGGAAAATGGCCAGAAAGAAAGAGGCAGAGGAGAAAGAGGAGAGCTTGAATTTACAGCAGGCAAAGCCAAGATTTCACTTTCCCGCAGAGGCACAAAACAGTTAATGTGGACAAATCCTTAATATATGCTGAACTAGCAGTTGTGACTAGGACGCCTTAAAGGCTTTCCTCCTCCATTTTCAAACATGAATTACAAACCGCTTGAACAGAGCCGGGGTGTTGTCATTTGTCCCAAAACCTCAAAAACCTTAGTCAAAGCCTATCCATCTTCCAAATTATGGAGGAAAAATTGGTATAGAGGAAGAACTGAGTGAAGCCAGGCTATTGGCTATTAATTTCCTGTCCTCACTTCAACTTGTCGTGATCCATGGCCAACCTTAGTTATAACTGTGCATAGATTGATTTCTTCTGACAGCCTTTGGGAGAAGAGGCATCTCTGTAATTGGAAATCTTTATAAAGATTTATGACAAGGGTGGGAAACTTGTGGTGCACATCCCAAATGACAGATCCCCTTTGAGAGCATTTGGACTAGGGTTCCCTATATTGTATTTTTTTTTATCTTTCCACCTTATGTGGCCTATGGTGTCTCTCACCACACTTTATCTTCATTTCAGAATGTAGTTCTGTCTCTGTGCACCATAATATGATTTCCTTAGGCCAATCATACAAGAGAGAAGAGGGTACCAATGGACAATTTAAACCTTGCATCTAATGGATTTTGAATGCCATCTCTATGATATAATCATACATTATATGAAAAGAGCACACACCACACCTTGGTTATGCAGAGTGCTAGTCTGTACCGAAAGGCCGTGAGTTTTTTTCCCCTCAATATAAGTGTGATTTTAGTATGTGATAATGTTTTGCTCTTGCTTATATTCATATTAGGGACAAGGCTAGCTACTTTTTTTCTCTCTGGATTGCCTTGTTTCATTAGATTAAATATTGGCAAAGCTGTTATCTAAGTGTTCAATTTTAGGTAATACATCATAGTTTGGTGGATCATTGCCGATACCCTGCCTGTGATGGAGAAATCTGAAATCTCCTTTGCCAGGAGCCTATTTGAGTTTGGACTAATGAAATATGGCAACTGAGAGAGAAAATAAATAGCGAACTATGTGCCTAATGATTGTGTGAAATGGGCCTAAGAAAGCTTGCTCTAAAGGTCAAAGCAAACTGAATGTTCAAACAAGTATTTATAAATCTTAAGATTACTTCTTGAAGCAGAGACAGTTCTTTAGAGTCTGATGTAGTGATTCAGAACAATGCATACACACAAACTCATTCCCGTGCTGGGAATGTTCCAGTCTAAATACCAATTCTTTCAGGTTCAAAAAGAATGTAGACCAGCAGAATCAGCATAAGAAACACAATAAGAAAGAGGAAATATTGCAAAAATAAATAAAATCCCCATGTCCTGCAATGTATACCAAGCAGCTTCTGCAATTTTCATGACATTCCTTGGAGCAAAAATCATCAACCATGGAGGAAACTTATATGTGGACAAGCCTTAAGAGCAGAAGTGGGCAACCTGCTGCCCAAGAGCAAAATGCGGACCTCACCCTAATTTCATGTGGACCTCCGCCCACTTTGCAAACCCCACCCACATGGGCTCTGGCTCCACCAATTTTGGCTCTGACTTGGGCTACTGTTGGAATGTGGACCTTTATAGGATTTGATCAAAGTAAATGCAGACCTTGCCTGGAAAAGGAGTTCCCTTTTGATTTACTTAAGAGTATGAAACGACATGATTACTTTGCTAGGAGGATCTGAATTTCTACTTAAGAGACATCCCACGGTAAAATCCAGCTCAGGATTATTAAGCCAATTAGACAATTGTGTACCTGCCAATAAAAATGTATGGATCAATTAACTGACCCTATAGCGCTTCACTAGGATTGGTCATTTGTAGCCCTCCAGGTCTACAACTCCCATGATGCCTCCCTATTGACTATGCTTGCTATGCTGACTGGTTCTAGGCCAAAATATTTGGCCCAACCCTGAACAACACTGTTTATTGATAACCACAGGGAGTGGTTGTGTGGGCTAATCCGCTGAGAAGAGGCAGGGAGATGCACAATTAAAGCCACATTCCTGACAGTTGGGGAATGCAATTGTGCTGGGCACGCAGGGGTTGTTCTTCTTGGGGATCCTTTTCCCTCACAGTCAGGAGCCTGAGAGTGCTGGGCAAGAGGCTGCACAAAGAGACTCATCCCCATGCATCCTCTCCCCCAGCATACTTCTGGTGGTGGTGGCAGCAGCGGCAGTATGTGTGCGCATGTGTGTGGAGTTTGGGGGGCATTTGGCAGCTTTGGCACCCACAGTGGGCTGCACAGGCAGCCTTGAAAGGCTGAATGTGGTTCAGGGGGTCCCTATAAGTTTTTTAGGTGGTTTCCCAGAGATGGGGAGGAAAGATGACTTATAACAGGGGGTGGGGAGTTCAGTGTGGTAACTCTTCTTTGCAATGAAACAAGTGCTATATAATCTGGTAAGACCCTATTTCAGAGACAATTGAGAATATTTCTGAGGTAACTATTGAAATTATCATACTATGCAGGGAGGTTCAGAGGGTAGCAGCAAGGGAGAGGGCCTTCTTGGTGGTGTCCCCCCTACTCAACTGTGGAGTGTTCTCCCCACTAAAGACTACCTGGTCATCTTTTTGAGACTTTTTTCTACCCCCAGGCATTGACAGCATATTATACGGTTTAAACTGGTCCTGGGATTTTTATAGTTGGGTGTTAAATTGTTTTGTATGTTTTATACTGGATCTTCCTTTTTTGAAATATAGTATTTTGAAATATAAATATATGAATTTGTATATATCCATAGCAATCAACACATATGAAATGTATGTATATATATATGTACACACACACACACACCTTTATAGCAATTATACATAGACTTCAACAAAAGTGAACCAGATATCCAAATGTATCCATTCACAACTGGTGTCTATATATCACCTATACAAATTTTGAAAGTATTATAAAGTCCTCTGTCCATTGCATTATAGGAGGTGAGTTTTTATCCTTCCAATATTGTAATATCAGTATTTTAGTTTTCAAAAGTGTGTGGAGAGTCCATTTATTATGTTAATCATTCATTAAGCAGGTGAATAATTTCAAAGAGCATGTACATCAGTGAATATTAAAGACTGTTCCAGTACAAGCTTTATCCACATAATAGCTTCCCCCCACAAAAAAGCAACTACTAGACATTTCCAAAAAGAACCATTACCTGCATTGCACTGCCAGCAATTAGCTGAATTAGACAATCCCTTATTAAAGACACTGTGTGGTGTCCAATATTGTATTTTGAAGGTTTTAATCTTTTGTAAACTGCCAAGAGGGCATTAGCTACTGGGAAGTATAGAAAGAATAAGAATAAGAATACATATTTATGTGTATTTACTTTTATAATTGTTTTGACTATTCATATGGTAGCATTATCCCCCTTTAACTTATTTTTATTTTTATACTCAGCCTGAAGTTACCATTTGCTTTCATATTTGCTTTTCATATTTTCAAACAGTTTGAGTAGCCATGCCACGTGGGATTCTGATGATTAAGCTGCAGAATGCCAAAGTCTTTCCATAGTGAGTCAGACATTTGCTTTAAAGTTGAAAGCACACTTGCCCTCACTTGCTCTGAGTTCTCAAAGGCCGCCTTAAACTTCTGTAGTAAGAAATCTCTCATACCAGCTCCACACAATAGAAGCAACCATTGTGATAACAGTCTATGGGAGGGATCAGCCAGTGGTGGCATTCGGGCCAGATATGGCCCACAAAGCCCATCTCTCTTGTCCCTAGTGCCCATTCAAAAGTGGTTTCAAGGTGTAAACAATAGACACTTTACACTCTAATGTCAAGTATCTCTCACTTTGGGGTTATGTATGTAAATTTACATAATTCTGTGTTAATGCTATTCCTGAACACACTTCATCATCATCAGTTTATTTGTATGCCACTTTCCCATGTTGTAACCATGCTTAAAACGTCTTACAGCAACAACATGGGTGGTTGGGGGATCCATAATAAAATACAGCAACATTTCCAGATAATTCATTAACAATTACAGGACATAATACAATTTAAATAAACATCTCACAAGAAATGTATACTGAGAGCTCCATCACACCAGTGATTTATCACACACTTGCCATGCTTGGTATGCAGTTTTGCAGCACAGTATCCACATCACGTTGTCCTTGTCCTACACTCAATTCGCTTCTTGCCCTCCATTTTTCATTTCATTTTGGAACTGGCAAAGTCTGTTTTTTTTTCTCTTCTATGTGAAATAAATGCTCTCCTCCCTCCCATGTATTACTGTCCTTGTGCTCTATCAGACCATCCTGTTCTTGTTTGGGGCAGGTGTGTCTAAGAGCGATCTCACTGACAAAAGAGGAGGACAGGCGGGTGGTTCTACTCTCAACTGTGAAGGGGGAGGGAGAGAAGTCCCATTTAATTCTATGCTCTTACTCCTGAATAGGCATGACCATGCCGAAAATGCACCAGGACAGGGGTGGTGGTGGTTCACGTTCCCTAATCCTGTAATCCCTTAATCCCTTAAATACGCCATTGCACTATTTCAGATGTAAGCATTTTTGTTAATTGCCATTTTAAAAATTCCTAAAAATCAAGTGATAACTGATCTGATTCAAACTTGCCAGGGCTAAAGCCCTCCTTAAGACCTATCACCATGCCACGTTTCTTCTCGCAGATGTAAGCATTTTCGTTAATACCCTTAGGAGCTCCAATGAGCATGGGGGGAAGGCTGCCATGTCTATCACAATGTCCATCAATGACAAGAACCAATGAATTGGAGGGAGAAGGAGAAGGGGCAGAGTGGGGCAGGCACAATAGCAGCTTGAGAACAAAAAGAGAGTTCCCCAGTATAGCTACGATCATGAAAGGGAGGAGCGCTTGCAGCACTTCTGAAATGGCGGTAAAAAACGAGGAGGGAAACCGGAGGGGGGAAATAGGTGTGATAAAGCCCTGAGACTAACAACTCACTAATACTCTATACTGGGGCCTAACATAAGAAAAATACAAAAACATTATCTAGGTTGCAGGAAAAATGCATCTCATGTAATGCTACCTTAGTGACACAAGCAGGATATAGCACTATGAAAGTGGTATGAAAGCGGTATGTGGAGGCAGGATCTACACTACTGCTTTATAGTTGTATTGAAGTGCACTGACAACTGTTGGGGCCCATTGGCACATACCATATACTGCTTTCATAATGTTATATCGTGCTTGGTGTAGATGTGTCAGTTGCCAGTGCACTTCAATACCGCAATAAAGCAGTAGTGTAGATCCTGCCAAAACTTAAACAAGCCCCCATGTTGCTGGTCTTTAGGCAAGGCTCCTTGCTTTCAGGCCACGTGAAAGTAATCCAGAGGGAGGAACAGGAATGAGGTCTCGCAGGGCTCACAGCTAGATGGACTCTGTTCGATGACTATGAAACCCTTACTGCCAGATAGCACCAACTTCATTATGACAGTCACCACTTCTGGCCTTTGACCACTAAAACAAAGTGAATTTGGCCATCTTTGGATGTTAACATTGCTTTGATATTGCAAGATGACCAAGACCAAGACATTATGTGAATGAAACAGTATGAATCTTGCTTCTACCTGGACAACAAAAACTATTGCTAGATGTGGATGGGACCAGTCCCAAATAAAATGATTGCCTAGAGAATTGAAGTTGAGTGCCATGAGATCTGCTCCCCAATTATGTGTAGAAACAGACCTCACATTTTGTTTTGCATTTTGTGGTCCATTCCCCGAATACCACATGGGCAATGACTTGTGTAAGATAAATGAAGGCCTGAGATGCAATTTATCCAGTGATTTATCCTCTGTGCACACCCTGTTTTGACATGTGGGCTGCATGGGAACACTGCTTGGTTGATTGGATCTTTAATTCATTGCATAATGACATACATACAGTAAATAATGGAGTTTGCATTAGCACTTCATAGAGTCTTTCTCCAAAATTTTCTCCGTGTTCCAAGTGAAGACAGGGAGGGCAAAGCTTTGATGGATAAAGCATGTTTTCTTACTTAGCTCTTTCTCCTAACTAGCTCAAGTTTTTGAAATAGCATGAGCTGCCCACTGAAAACACTTCTTTGATAGTAGCGAGGAATTTAAGATAAAAAGCAGCTGAGTAGGAGGGTTCCTTTTTTTTTTTTAAGACAAAAGGAAACAACTTTGAACTCTGTAGACAATGTAGTTTAAACCCAAACAGATGTGACTTAATCTCTTTTTTTGATCCTCTTGTAGGTTTCCTTTAAAATGCATCCATGTGAGTTGAAATGATGACTTTCAGATGTCTTGACATAATTTGTCTCTGTTAGAGTATCACCTTTGTCCATAGATCATATATGCCAAATGCTTGAAGTCTTTGAACGTGAACTGAAGAGAACCAAGTAGAATTTATGTTGGTCTTTTAGCTCTTT
This sequence comes from Anniella stebbinsi, assembly GCA_029215795.1. Classification (NCBI taxonomy): domain Eukaryota; kingdom Metazoa; phylum Chordata; class Lepidosauria; order Squamata; family Anniellidae; genus Anniella; species Anniella stebbinsi. The sequence continues at coordinate 141,196,155 of JARDYH010000005.1, read as the reverse complement.
TTTTGGCGGCTGTGTAACAGAAGCAGTATAATCACACTAATGCAGAAAGTTTGAACAATGACACCCCCACCCCCATCAATAAATCCTTTTACCTTAAGGCTCTCAGACATACATAAGCTAAACTGATCTAAGAGAAGAGATATGATGTTGGAGGCCCTGAAATAGTAGACTAATGTGGCATAAACCTCATAGCTTTCTCTGCTTGATTGGCATTAGTTAATATGGTATTTTCTTATCTATATGCTCTTACCACCCCAGTGTGATACCACAATTAGAAATCAATAGCCATTCCAACTTAGGTTTTAAATGCAGCGATGTCACTATCCTTCTGCACATATATAAGTCCACTTGCAACTTCAAAGAGTTGCCATTTCATGACCTAATACTTTCCCCCATGAGAAAGCTAAAGGACTAAATACTGAGGAGCTGGCAAGAGAAATAGGTGCTACACAGAGGTGAATAAAATTATAGTATCGGAGCTGTCCATTTGGGAATTATAAAGTGAAATCGGAAATCAGAACCTAAGCTGGTGGCGTGACTGAACAATCAAATTCTAGCAATAATATGACGTTGCTCATTGACATCACTTTTGGGCTTCCGAATTTGTTGAGGATCTTTTGCGTGATCCCCGGTTAGCTCTATCAATTTTGGGATCTCCAAATGGCCAGTGATAACCTTTAGCACTTATGACTAAGATTTACCTGCATGCAAGATGGGCTTTCATAGTATAATAGAACGTCAAATTATTTAAAAATGGTTGCTTGTAACTCTTGAGCTTTTTTTTTTTTTTTTTAAACTGTTCATCTCCTGGCCTCCTTCTCTTTTCCAAATCCATCCAGGATATGCCTAGCAGTAGCTTGTATCGTCACTATTTCACTGTTCCCCTAAGTTACCTTATGATATACTTCCTTTACCCTGACACGCTCTTCTCCTTTGGACATGTTTCTGACTTGGCCTCCTTCTGAAGGAATAGTTCTGTTGAAAAATATTCCCATTACATCATTCATCCAAAGACTTGTTTGGAAAGAACCAGTGAGGAGAAACATTTCACACAACCAGGCCTTTTAGAAATGGCAATCTCAGAGCCTATCTACACACGCAGGATATAACACTTTGAAAACATTTTGAAAACTGTATATGGAGTGTGTCCTGGGCCCCAACTGTTCTCAAAACTATCAGCCTATCTACACTACTGCTTTAAAAAGGTTTAAAACGGTTTATAACAGTTTTGAGAACTGTTGGGGCCCAGGACACACTCCATATACAGTTTTCAAAATGTTTTCAAAGTGTTTTATCCTGTGTGTGTAGATAGGCTGTAAGTTTCTGTTCGCCGAGTTCAACACACAGGCACTCTCAACTACAGTCTATTTTCATGGTGAAGGATTCAGATGACTGATTCATCACTGCCAAATTCAGCTCAGATTAACTGAAAAGGTCAAACTGGGTTGGGGAAGAAAGCAGTTAAAAAAGACAGCAGATGGAAGTCTGTGCCCGACCAGCCATTATGCAGCATTTTTAATTATATTTTTAATCTATCCTTGCTCCCAGGAGCACAGATCACCTCCACAATTCACCCATTCTGAGCTCCATCACACCAGTGTTTTATTGCACTCTCGCCATGCCTGGTATGTGTTCTTGCAGTGCGGTACTCACATGATGTTGTCCCTGTCCTGCACTCTTCTCGCCTCTTCTCCTCACTTCTCCATCTTATTTTGGAGTAGGGAAAGTCCGTTTCCCTCCTCCATGTGCAATAAAGCTGCTCCTCCTTCCCTTGTATTGCAGTCTTTGTGCTATATTGGACCATCCCATTTTTTGTTGGGTGTGTGTGTGTCGAAGGATGGTCTCACTGGCAAAAGAGGAGGGTGGAGCAGTTCTCCACTCAACTGCTCGACCATGAAGGGAGAGGGAGAGAGGGTGCCCAAACACCCCTTAGGGAATGCAAGTGAGGCCGCTGCCCATGCCTGGGACTCAGTCCCATTCAACTCTATGGTTCTTAGTCCTGAGTAGGCATACCTAGGTTTCGTGATCAGAACAATGTCAGCTTCCCCTTGTCATGCCAACATTGACCACAAACTTCTCCAAAAACTAATTGTAATACTTTCTTTTCACTTATATTGTTTAATATAATCTTAGGGGAAAGCATAGTGTGTTGTTTTACCGTAATTGTGCAGTTTCAGGCTGCTGTACTATTATATTTGCGCAGAAATAAAAAATATAAAATATATATTAAAAAATTAACTGTAGAGGGAAGGAGAACATAGGGGGCAGGGCAGGAGATTTTGCCGGTATAGTAGCGATGCAGGTGAAAAGATACATGAGCTGAAATAGCACAACAGTGTACAGACGTGAAAGTGCCCAGCACTCAACCCACTAAGGAAATGGAGGGGGAAACTGAGGACCAAATCGGGAAAAAAAGTAGGTGTGATGAAGCCCTTTATCTTCACAACAACCCTGGAAAGGTACATTAGACTGGGAGTATGGCCATGTTCACAAATTCACCACCCCATCATGTGATCAGAATAGCATGAGGGAAGAAGGGGGACTGTGCTCATTGGCCCTTCCCTGTCACGTTCACATCTCTTGGGCCAGCTCTACACCTTGTGTAAAATCATTACAGTCCCATCATGGTAATGCTATATGCCTCTTGCACATTTATACCACGTAGGACACACAATGACATTTGATGTGACATTTTGGATAATGTGGAATAAAAAGCAGGAAATAACACGATGTAAGTGGGATGTGGGATGTCTAATGTACACCAGCAGCTATCAGTGCACTTCAATACCACTATAAAGCAGTCCTGTAGATCGAGCCCAGGATCCATCATCCTCCATGCAGTTCAGAACCATGCATGATCAGGGCTCTAAATTCCATGGGGAGTCTACAGAAGTAGAGCAGGTTCCCAAGTGCAGAAGTTACCCCTCCAACATGTGGAGGAAAGTGGAGCCAAGCGACAGGAATACAACAGAGGAGACATGCAATTCTAATTCAATGGGCAGTGAACACCTGGATAGGGCATATGTGACTCTTCCAAGTTTACCTAGTGGGTTTTTCAAGGCTGAATAGGGATCTGAACTCACGTCTCCTTTGTTCTAGTCTCACACTCAAACGCTGGCTATCACTGATAGTAACGGAAAATGTATTGCCGAAAACTATTGACCAAAGCCAAACAGCTTGATTTGTAGGGTTTGTGATGCATAGGTTTTGTTTGGAACACACTTGCACAAATCATAGAAATTGTACCTTGAAAGCACAGGTTTGCTACTGTCTTGTCTCATCTCAAACAATGCTCCTCCTGCTTAGGTGGCTGAGACTTTCAAGTCAATTTCCTAGATGGTGTGCTTAAAAAACAACACCCCCCCCCCCCCAAAAAAAATCTTGTCGTATGGGTGGAGTTCTGAAATAAACCAGATATTTCCTGCTTTATCTTGCATGTCTAGGTCAAAACTTTAATCTATTTTCTAACACCGTCACTCCAAGCACAACAAACTGATGCTGGGAATGAAGAAAAAACATCCCAAGCCGCCACCCCCAAAGAAAATCTCCAGATAAAGCTTTCACATGATTCATTGCGAGATAAAAATGCAGTACGTAATAAAGTAAATACAGCCATGCCCCAAAATGTGATTTAAACAGCTGTTGGCTTCGAAGAGAGCAGGAAACCATAAGCCATTATTTCTCAGCATCTTAGGGTAGAAATAGTTTTGCATTCATGAAGCTTTTGAGAATTGGGAGGCTCTTTTTCTTCTTGAAACTCTGCTGTAATTATACCTTTTCACATCCTTCCCTCTCTTTAAGTAGCCACAATTAACTTCCCCGAAATGTTAAGCATAATGCAAAGATTTTGCTTATAATGCATCTTAGGGCATGGCTGAATTAACTACCATACTCAATATCTCCTGATACAGATTTCCTGCTGCTATGAAGAGGACTTTACCATCTTTTACAGATCTTGCATACTTCCCTGTGCTCTGATAACCTCTCATCTGGATTACTGCAATGCATTATCTGTAGGGCTGCCTTTGAAAATGGTCCAAACTTCAGATGGTCCAAAACCAGGCAGCAACATTGTTAACAGGGCCTGGCCAATGAATCCACAATATGCCAGTACTTTTCCTGCTGCACTAGCTGCCAGTCCATGTCTGGGCCCAATTCAAAGTGCTGATATTAACATTCAAAGCCCTAAATGGCTTGGGGTCAGGTTATCTGAAGGATCACCGTTGCTCCCATATGTATCTACCTGGACTCTAAAATCATCCTCAGTGGTCCTTCTCTATGAGCCCCTGCCAAAGGAAGTGGGGCGGGTGGCTACCAGGGCCTTTTCTGCTGTGGCACCCAGCTGTGGAATGAGCTCCCTAGAGAGGTTCACCTAGCACCTATGTTATACTCTTCCTAGTGCCAGGTGAAGACCATCTCATTTTTTCATTGCTTTAGAAATTTACTATCCTAGTCTTTTAACTCTGCTATTTTAAATCTTCATTTTAAATCTCTGCATTGCTGCTTGGTTTTATTCTGGTTGTACTTTTGCATTGTGCTTTTATATTGTGGTTTTAAGCTTTCATATTATATTTTATGTTGTACCTTTGGTTTTAACTTTTGTGAACTGCCCAGAGAGCTTCGACTCTTGGATGTTATAGAAATGAAACGAAATAAAATAAATAAATAAATAAAGTGTGCTGTATGCCTTGTCCTGCTTCCTATACTCAGGATAGGTGGGCATTTGACTGATCACATGACTGAGGAGAGTGGCCTTAGGGCCAGGAGCATGGACAGTTACAATAGCAGTACCCCAGTAACCCATGTGACATTTCTCTTATCTCCAGGAAACTCATTCTGTAAGGGATGGCACCCTAAAATTCCATTCTTCTCAGAGAAGTGGGGTGAGTTGGCTAAGAATTTGATTGATTGATTGATTGATTGATTAGACAGAGCATGGCCAGAAGTCCCATAGAAGTTGGGAAAGCAGCATCAGCATATGAGTGTCATCACTCAAGAGCATCGCTTACCCGGACAATTTCCTGGTAATAAGTGTTTCTACTAAAGTTCAGATATTTGGTTTCAATTAAGCCCTTATTGGTTCCAGCCAGATAATCTGCTTGATCGTTATGCATTCGATGTGATGAAAGAAGCACACTGAATTGCACTTCATCAGCAGCTGAACGTTTCGTTTTAACAGAGCCAGGGGCCACACTATTGTTAATTCAAACATATACATTTTGGACAAGTCAAGTGCTTTATTGCAAGCAACGTGGGAGCAGATGTGCTCGTAGCTATTCTTCCAGACGGGACTTGGAAGGTAGAGCTAGTGGGTCGCTAGTGTCTTGTGGACATCTGCCAACCGTTATAGCCGCTGGAGTCAATGCTGCATAAAGGCCTAAGTGGTTTTTATCTCTGGGTGATACATTATAACTGGAAGGTTAGTCTTGGAAAAAGGTGAAATCCTCTTTGAGGCTCATTTAAGCACCATGTTCAGTCTACTGATACAACCTCGAAGTGAAGGTTCCTTTCCATTGTTTTTCACTACTAATTACTGCTGTCTCTGTAGATTTATGTAGAGCCCATAAAGTACTTGGGTGTTCTGTTGCTCCAAGGGAATAAAAATCACCAGACCAGCCACGCTGTAGTCTGAAATGACCATTTGTGTCATGGGCGACACGTGAAGCTGCCTCATATGGAGTCAGGCCATTCATCTACCTAGCCCAGTAATGTTCACACTTTAGTGTTTTTGATGATCTTTAACAACATTTTGGGAGAAAAGGTAACTCAAGAACAACAAAGCATCTTAATGGTGAACATTTTTTTTAAGGGTATAAATGTTCATGGATTACCACCCACTTCATCAGATGCATGAAGTGTTGTTCTCAGGTGGCAGGTACATATACACATAGTTGTAGAGGGGGGAAATGTTGAGAACGAAACACAAAAATAGAAAACGAGAAGAAAAAAGCAGCCTATAACAACTACAGTAGATTAAAATTCAATCTATGTAAAATTATTGCTGCGACCATTCACAAATAGTGTAGATGATTATGACAACATTATTAGGGCTGCATTTCCTATGAGAATTTCACTGATTTGAACATTTATTTCTAGCGTTTTTTGTATATAGATTAGATGGACATGAATGGACAGAGATAAGTGTATCTAAGGACCAAATGAAATGTTCTGCTAATCATGAAGATCAGGGCTATATATGATGGCCTTACTCACTTTAGTGCATTGTGGGAGCCTGATTCAGATTGGGACCATGGTAGTTTGGATGGGGTGAAGGCGGATTTAAGCTTCCCCTCCCATTTTTGGCCTGAAATTGTAACCTCCACCCCAATCTGGCCCACTAACTTCCTTGCTGGTTTACCTCATGATCAGAGATAAGGGATCAAAGATAAGGGATTTCCCCTCCTTCCTTCCATGCTTCAATTAGGCTTTAAAAAAATCTCCATCGGTGCCAATGGAGGCTTTTTAAAGCCTCATTGCACCACAGGAGTAATTTTCTGGAGGGTTGCTGCTAGGGGGACCCCTCATCATACCAATGTTGTGACCTCCCCTCCTCAAAAATCACCCATCCCCTGCTGCAGGCAGTTTTTTAAATCACCCCCATTGGCACCAGTTGAGGCTTTTTTAATTAAAAGACTGATTATAGAGGGGGAGGGTGACATGTGTGTGATTATATGAGTGATTATGTGTGTGAAAATGGGGTCTGGGCATTCGGATTGGAGCTACCTGCTAGCAGTGGAGGTGGCACATGCACTTTCGGTGTAGCCATGCCACTGCTGGCATGCAGCCCCCAACATGCTTACTCAGAATTAATTTGGCCTTTGGGCTGAAAAAGGTTACCCACCTCCGGTTTAAACCATGGGATCTTATATGCAAAGTTCAGTTACCTTATTGAAATAGACTGCAATACGGCTACTTAGAATTACTAGTAAATTATTGTGACAAAGATGTAGAAACAGGGTTGTATTGTTGCTGCTTTAAATGTAAAAGTATCACTCAACTGCACCTGTGCATTTACCTTGTGTCAGGGCCAGCCCTACCGTTAGACAGAGTGAGGCAGCTGCCTCAGGCAGCAGATTTGGGGTATCATAAATGTGTAGCAAACTGGTTATTTTTAAATACATGATTGACTAATGGGATGGGGAGAGTTGCTTGTGGGGTTTTCTGCCTCATGTGCCAAAATAACTTGGCTGGCCTTGGATGCTATTGATCTTATTTGGGTGGACAGTGGGAGCCATTTACTGCTCCACCTCAGACAGAAAAACATCTTGGACCAGCCCTGCCTTGCATGTGCTATGCACATGGTTTGCTACTTGGCAAATTTGACAGCATGGGTGCAGAAAAGCGTTAGATGCAAGCTTCACAGAAGGGGGTATCATGAATTTGAACCAGACTTTATTTACAGTGAGGTATATGAATAACTAAGAACAAGTGAAAAGAAACAGATGCACAAACACAGTATAGCAGACCTGCAGGTCTCAGCTCTCCTCCTTCTTGATACAGACTACATGAGATCCTGAAATAACCTGTCAATTCTTAAAGAAATAGTAATCCTTCTACCACCTATTCCATGCACCACAAAGAGAAGACAGTATTGTTACTTCAAGCATTGTGTGCTGCTGGTTTAGCTTGTCTCTTCCTACTCATGTTAGGCCACAAACAATAGGACTGGAGAAATCAGGCACCTGGCGCAGACAGCTAAAACCTGTTTTTCCTGAAAGCAGTGAGGCTCTCTCTTCTCTGTGATAGTACATCTCTGGGAGTTTTTGGTGTGTCTACCAAAATTCCCTGAGTGAGCTATTCTGTTGATAGGAGGGCTGTGTGCGTAGGAGGAAAAGTCTCTCTCTCTCTCTCTCTCCTCTCTCTCTCTCTCTCTGTGATGTGTATGTGCAACTGTTGACTTGCCATGGGACTTTGGGAGAGCCGAGAACTCATTTCCCAGATACTTCTTTGAGTTCAATATATGACTGACCTCATTACAATGATAAATCTAGATGACTTATCATTGTAATTTTGTCCCTGAGCATTCTCTTGTTGTATTTGATGGGAACTTTACGTAACTTCAGGTTTAGACTTATAGACTGCTGAGGTTTAGACTTATAGCAGCTTTCCCCTTCTGCAAGGGTGGGGGACCGATTAAGATGGTCTGCCCCCAGAGGCTAATGGATCCAGATGGTTTCCAAAGGGTTCTGGGGAGTTTTCTGGCTGATAGGGCTGGCTTTCCTGTCGAAACCCTGGTTGACCTGTGGAATGCAGAAATGACCTGGGCAGTTGACATGATTGCTCCTGAGCGCCCTCTCCTGTGTAGAACCCGTACAGCTCCATGGTATACCCCAGAGCTGAGAGTGATGAAACAAAATAGGAGATAGCTTGAGTGCAGATGGAGAAGAACTCCTAGCGGATGCAGTCAAACACTGGTGAGTGCCTACAGTAAGGCATATTCAGGGGCAGTGAGGGCGGCAAAAAACCACAAGATTTTGCTGTCACTGTTGAGTCATCAATCTGCCACCCAGCAGAGCTTTTCAGAGTTGTCTGGGGACTATTACAGGCTAGCCCCAAGACATTATGGAAACTTCTGAGGCCTGCTGTAATCTATTCACTAGGCATTTCCAGAATAAAATCTCTTGCATACTCCAGGACTTGGACTCTGGTGTTATAGCAAGTGAATCCGGCGAGGTATCGAGGGCATAGTCTTCATCAGGTGAGGCTGTGGATGTGCTAAACCGGTGCCTGGCCATGACAATGGACTGGATGAGGGCTAATAAACTGAAACTCAATCCAGACAAGACTGAGATGCTGTTAGTGGCTGGCTCTGCTTACCGGATGGAGGGTTTTCAACCTGTTCTGGATGGTGTTACACTCCTCCTGAAGGATCAGGTTCGTAACTTGGGGGTTCTCCTAGAACCATCTCTGTCACTTGAGGCTCAGATGGCCTTGGTGGCATGGAGTGCCTTTGACCAACTTTGGTTGGTGGCCCAGCTACACACCTATCTGGAAAGGGATAACCTGGCTTCAGTTGTCCATGCTCTAGTAAACTCCAAGTAAGATTACTGCAATGCATTCTCCATGGGGCTGCCTTTGAAGATGGTTCAGAAGCTACAGATTGTGCAAAATGCACTAGCCAGATTGATAACGGGGACCAGAAGGTTCAAATATATAAGACCTACTCTGGCCCGCTTGCATTGGCTGACTGTACATTTCTGAGCCTGATTCAAAGTGCTGGTTTTAACCTATACAGCCTTACATGGCTCAAGACCACAATACCTGACGGAATGCCTTTCCCGACATGAACTTATCCATACACTACGTTCAACATCTTAGGACCTTCTCTGGGTGCCTACTCTGAGGGAAGCTTGGAGAATAGCAACAAGGGAGAGGGCCTTCTCTGTGGTGGCCCCCCAATTATGGAACGATCTCCCTGACAAGGCCCGCCTGACACCAACATTGATATCTTTTCGGCACTAGGTTAAAACTTTTATTTTCCCAGGCATTTAGCAATATGTGATGAGCTTCACTGATCCTAGATCTGTTTTTAAAGTTGTTTATAGTTGTTTTAAATGTATGTTTCTGTGTATCTTATATGTTTTTGTAGTTTTAAATTTTGTATATTGTTTAAAAGTGTTTTAATCTTATGTAAACCGCCCAGACAGCTTCGGCGATGGGGCGGTATATAAATGTAAAATATAATAATACTATAATAGTAATTCACTCAAAGTTCCATTATTTATTGAGTCAGAATGTTGTTTTCTAAGTGTTTAAGTAAAATTGCGGATGACTTGTGATGTTCTTTCTTATCCTATTAAAGCTCAAATCTAAATAAGGTAGTGTACTAGTAAAATTGCTGTTTTATATTTGATTTTCCCCCTTACATGTTGATATCTATGCCCAGTTTATTAAACAAATCCTACTTTCTTTGATTTTCTTTGTTTTGTCAAGGTATTTGGAAACCCTGATACTCAAAAATGACTCAGACAATTGAAAATATGAGATATTTTATATAATACAAAGAAGAGATGAAAAGCTGTGGTTTGAAACCCACCTGAATTAAATATGAAAGGTTAATTTGAAATCAAATTTACTTCAGATTCTGGCTTGTCACTCCAAACATTACCAGCTGGAGCCTATAGAAAGGGGTGAGGTGGTAGCAGCTACATTGAATATGGTGTTGTTTTGAAACCTAGTTAACTTGTTCCCAGTTGTGAAAAGAGATCATCATTGTTCTGTTAATTTATATATGGAGCTTGAAGGTAAAGAGAAAATATATGAGGAATGTATACAAAATTTAAAACTACGAAAACATATAAGATACACAGAAACATACATTTAAAACAACTATAAACAACTTTAAAAACAGATCTAGGATCAGTGAAGCTCATCTCGTCACTTGAGGCTCAGGTGGCTTCAGTGGCACGGAGTGCCTTCTACCAACTTCGGTTGGTGGCCCAGCTACGTCCCTATCTGAACAGGGATAACCTGGCTTCAGTTGTCCATGCTCTGGTAACCTCCAAGTTAGATTTCTGCAATGCACTCTACATGGGGCTGCCTTTGAAGGTGGTTTGGAAGCTGCAGCTTGTGCAAAATGCAGCGGCCAGATTGATAACTGGAACCAGAAGGTTCGGGCATATAAGACCTACTCTGGCCCACTTGCATTGGCTGCCTGTATGTTTCCGAGCCCGATTCAAAGTGCTGGTTTTAACCTATAAAGCCTTACATGGCTTGGGATCACAATATCTGACGGAACGCCTTTCCCAACATGAATCTACCCGAATACTACATTCAACATCTAAGGCCCTCCTCCGAATGCCTACTCCGAGGGCAGCTCAGAGGTTGGCAACAAGGGAGAGGGCCTTCTCTGTGGTGGCCCCCCAATTGTGGAACGATCTCCCTGACGAGGCCCACCTGGCGCCAACATTGTTATCTTTTCGGCACCAGGTCAAGACTTTCCTCTTCTCTCAGGCATTTGGCAATATCTGAGGTGCCTGAGTTTGTTTTTTGTTTTTGTAGCTTTTTTGGGCTGTTGTAGTGGTTTTAAATTTATGTGTGTATTGTGTGTATGTTGTATGTTTTTGCTGTTTTAATTTTTGTATATTGTTTTTAATTGTTTTAATCCTATGTAAACCGCCCAGAGAGCTTCGGCTATGGGGCGGTATACAAATGTAATAAATAAATAAATAAATAAATACTCTTTGGCAATAAAGCACATGTGCTCAAAACAAAACACACTGTTGGAATGCATGCATGCAAGAGTATTTTTTTGTGAACCGCCCAGAGAGCATAAGCTATTGGACAGTATAGTAATGTATTAATAAATAAATAAATGTAAAGGAGTGAAATCCAAGGCTATGTCTACACCAGGCAGTTATCCTGGGTCATCTCTAGGTCATCCCTGTGCATCCATATGACGCACAAGGGATCCCAGGATCAACTGGGGATGACCTAGAGATGACCCTGGGATAATGGAAACCAGGTATATCCCAGTTTTTCCACGGTCCTGGGACCATCCTGAGGACCGCGGCTGGTGTGATGCGCAATCCTGGATCCTGAAATGGGCACAGAGCCGTGTGGGGTGGCTCCATGCCCATGGGGGGCAGCAATGTTGCCATCCCTGGGTTGGTTTTGGCTTAGGCGTGGGCTTTTCCCCCCTTACCTTTACGTGGATTGGGGCCGCATGGCTCCCCTTTAAATAAAAATGGTGGCCATGTTGTCCCTTTTCCTTTCCAGGATGTTGCGCTGCCATCTAGACACTGGAGGAGGATTGCGGAAGCAGGTAAGTCTGTGATCCTTCCCCCACTCTCCTTCTACACCCTCAGGTGTAGGTGAGCCCCAGAAATGCTCATGTTCAGAAGGAATGCTTTTAGTAGATGCTCTGCAGGACCATTCCCTTTGATTAGAGTGGATCAAACTGTTATGGAAAGATACTTCAAAGGAGCCTCATTTTATACAGTTTACTCTTTCGAAAATGGATGGAATAAAATACTGCAATATCTGGGGATGTAAATTTGAATAGCTTACCATTATTAAAGTGCTTTATTAAATGGACACTTCTCAATTTATGCTAAGTTAATCATAACCAGTAGAAAAAATAAACATAACTAACCTTCTAAAAATGTGACTTCAAGCAAGGCAGGAGGCTGAAGAAGTTGAAAAGCAAAGCACAAGTTGCCAAGTATTTCCTGCACCACAAGTCTTATTGTTATTCTAATAATTTGTAGTTGTCAACCTTCTACTTTGAAAGCATTAACTTTTAATGGTGGGAAGAATTAAAGTGAAACTTGAAACATCAGGAATATTTTGTGTAATAGGTATTGAAAATGTTCATCTAAATGCAAAACTTGAAACAAAGCTATGTCAGGAAATTAAATATGGAAATTTCTGGTATTTAAAAGATTGATTAGTTGGCTAGATCTAAGGGGAGAGCTGTACCCAAACATAATTTGTTGGCCCTGGAAAGGAAATTAATGTTGAGTTGATAATAAAATGAACAATGTTTTATTTTACTTTAGCAAAAGACCAGGTTGTACATGATTTTTTATTTATGCTTACATTTTGTTTATATCATGTATTTCAGGTCATTCAGATTTAAAGATTGGAAATCAGCTTCTAGAGTAGAAAATTTTATTTTTTCATAATTAAGATTCTAACCTTGGCAATTCGTTCAAGAGGCAAGATATGAAATTCCACACTACAAGCTGGATTATGTTCATTCAAAACCCGGACTCCAGGATTTACCAAAGGGTTTTGCTGTTATCTGTTGATCTCAGGACAGTTATACTAAGTTGATTAATTTCTATGAGATTTTAAACTTTGAGAAGCCATAATGTAACTGGAGGATCACTATTTTTCCAGTTGAGATTTGTCATCAGTCTTGCAACCATTAAAATATCCCCTACAAACCATGATGTGTTGGATTAGTTAATGTTTTAATAGAGACTAGCATAACCACTACTGGAAAAAATCATATGGACAGTCCCAAGAATGACTAAGCTCACAATCCTGGGAGTGAGTCTCACTGAGCTCCATTGGAGTAGACATGCATAGGATTACACTGTTCATTCATTTTTTCTATTTTAAAAAAATACTGATGTATATACTACACCATGAGGTTAACAATTATTTGAAAATTAAAGCGCCCTTTCTGATTAAATTGTGCCATTTAATTTTATTAAGTATTCAGCCTCACAGACTGTGAAGTTCTATCATGCTCCAAATAAAGGCTACAATTCAAATCCTTAGAAATATATGTGCTTAAGCTTCTATCAGTTTTATGGCATCAGGATTTAAACCAACTTGCTACTCATGATGCAACAATCCTCTTCTACCTTTTTCCAAATGTCATTTTTCTTCAAAAGCGAACATGGAAATATTTATGGATATATAATCATTATGACCAGTAGCATAATCCCAAAGATTTGGACAAAGTAGTTTTCTCGTTATCTGTCTGGACATGTGGAAAGTATTTTCAAACACTTTCCTTGGTTGGATACAAATCTTTTAAGATCATCTTGACTGACTCTTTGATCATCATTTTTTTTAAAAAAAGGCTTGATATTTGATGCATTTTATTTCTTTGATTTCCACCTGCTTTGTGTTAGCAACTGGAGAAAGCTGGAGCAAGACAAAATGATTTTGCTGTATGATTTTGATAATGACTTGTGAGGGTTAGGAAGCCGATCCATCATACATGGATGGTTAATTCAGCAGATCAAACAATTCATAGGCACATCACTTGTTATTGAAAGTGAGTTCAATTGCCATAGATTTCCAGGTGGGTGAAGAAATGTAACTGTGTCCCCTTGTTGAAAGTAATATAGCAGCTCATTAACAAAGATATGTGTGGGTGGCTTCAGTGAACTGCTCCCCCCTTCCTCTCTATCCCTTTTGTTTTTCTTATTCATGGAGGCAGTAAGATTACCTCAGACACAGTCTGGAATATTCCCTGAGGGTTGCCTTGGGAAATGGGCACCTTTGTAAAAATAACAGGTGTATCTAGATAGTTTTGGTCATGGTATCTTCAAAGGATAACCTGCAAGGCAGAGAGGAAAAAATGACAAATCCTGACTGCGGTAATTGTTTCCCTTCAATAATAATAAAAAAGCAGGGGAAAAAAGCATGGCTCGTCTATAGATTCTGTCTGGTATCTCTTTCCAAATTAGGAACTGGCCCTCTGTGCCTTATTATCTGATGTAGATAAAGCAGCCGTATCTCCAACTTCAAAGGACTGAGGGGGGTGGAACTTTGGCACTGTCCATTTCAATTAATCACAAGAAACAAGTACTTAAGTGACTGGAAACATTTATTCTTATATATGAGAAGACTTCTTACAACTAAGCCATTTCTCCCCAAAATGTCAAGCCAGCATAAGTGCTTAGTAGAAAGACTTCCTTATCTTTTTATACACTTCCATTCTGACCATCAGTAGCAAAGTAATGGTTCATTTTAGAAGATATATATTAGAATCCCTCCCCCTTGCCTTAGTGTTATCCTTCATTTACCTTTGAAAAAATATATAGAAAGCTGCAGGAAACAAAACCAGACCCCCCCCCCCGAGAATTTATGTACAGAGAATATAACTATGTACTGGCATGATACCTATACCTATGTTAAACTGTGGGGCAGACCAATTTGTGTCTATGATCTGTCACCCTGTTGGTTGGTTGATCTGTCCAGTTGGTTCACACTTACCTATGGTAACCTGGCCCTAGGCAGGACAAGTGATAGGTCTATAACTCCCATTGACCCTGCCCAGCTATTATTGTGTCCACTGCCCCCCCCCCCCGTCCACACTTTCAGCATTCATGTGAAAGGGACCTACACACACATGTGGAGCCTTTTCACACTGATGCAGAATCTACAGACATTGGGAGAAGGGGAGCAGCAGTTATGACCCTGCTCCCACTCTGCATGTTCAGTATGGATGTGGGAGGATTTTTTGCATATCACTATGTGCCTGAGTAGCAAAGGGCCAAACAATGTGTAACATGGAAAGATCTAGCATTGGATCTTATTACCTTAAAAACAGTCACCAGGGGGTTGTCTACACATGGGAAAGCCCCATGGTGGCTATGAATCTGCACCCCATCAGTTAGATGATATAGGCATGGTTTCACAGCCGCCATGGGGGTTTCCCATGATGCTCTGATTTGAAAAAGTTGGGGATTTACCCTGACTTTTTCAAAGGGAGCGACATCAACATGATGTTTCCACGGCCATTCTGGGGCCAACCCAGGGGTGGAACCTGGTGGAAGGTGATCAGTGATTGGTCTCCTTCCACCAGGAAGGGGGCGGGACCTGGATGGCTGCCCAGAAACCCCGAGTTCCCTCCTCGGCATCGGGATTACCCAATGTTGCCCTGGGAGAGGGAAAGCGCGGGTTGAGGAGGGAGGTGGTGCCAACCTGGCACCATGAAACAGGCCCCAGGACTTTAAGCTAGATTGGATAAGCAGTTTTTTTGGGGGGGGGTGGAGTATTTAACACATTTCCCATGCCATTAGTCTAACAGTGCAATCCTATAACTGTCTACTCAGAAATCAGCCCCACTGAGTACAGTGGGAGTTACTCCCAGGTAACTGTAACTGTATGTCTTCCTGATTGGGGCTAATAGGAGGATGGCTTAGAACAGAAAAACTTCCTTCCCCCAGCACTATTGCTCCAATCCAATTCAGACACCTGCTCCTCTACTAAAGCAAAACTTAATTTTAAAAATGATGAAAATAAAAATTAATTTACTTAATTGGATCTTTAATTTTTTATTTAAAATTAATTTACTTAATTACTGAGTAAAAATTAAAGTATGGGGAAATCCAATTAAGGTCTTCCATGTCAGTCTGAGAAGCCCATAGTTTCCAACTTCCTGTCGCCTATATTTCCAGGGCTTTACACATTACACCAGTAAGCTGCTAGCTGTTGACTAATGCTTGGCTCTACAGGGGAACCTTCTAAATTGTGTGGAATCTCTTCGTGCTTCACCATTCCATACATTGCTGCAGTGGCTGGCAGTGGCATGGAGAGCTTTTGTGAGTCCTTTTTGAGGGCAGTGTCTCTATGCCAGCACCAGCTACCTCACAAATGTATAGCTCTAGCAAGTAAAGATGGCACATGATTCAAGGGATTCAGTATCTCTAGACATCATCTGATCAGCATGCAGATGCTGCATTGTTGACACATTTCTGCCTTCTTGCACATGGCTGGTATGCAGTGGAAACAGGTCCCAAGAAAGAAAGGTGGGTTTGTTTACTATTATTTATCATATCTGTATTCATCCCTTCATACAATGTGGGTAGGATGACAATGACATAGGTTGTAATTTCCTCCCCTGTGTCCTCACAGGGGAGGAAACTACGACCTAATCTACACCAAGCAGGATATTGCACTATGGAAGTGGTATATAAAAGGCAGGAGCCACACCAAGCAGGATATAGCGGTATGAAAGCGGTATATGGTGTGTGTCAATGGGCCCCAACAGTTGTCAGTGCACTTCAGTACCGCTATAAAGCAGTAGTGTGGATCCTGCCTTTTATATACCGCTTTCATAGTGCAAATAGGCTAAGAATGAAAGTGACTGGCCCAGGGTCACCCAGGGGGATTCATGGCCAAAAGCAGATTCACACACCGACATGCTTCTTCACACACTAAAAATGAATGATAGGTTTCATTTTATGCTTCTACAGACTAGTCTTAGCTTAGGCCCCTGGAAAGGCAGTGGGGCCATCCAGCTTCGCGCAGCCCTGGCTGGCTTTCTTGCTGGCTGAAGGTTCTCACATTTCTATATTGAGCCCAAAAGAGATGCTGTTTTACCCATTTAGAGGGCGATATACATAAAATACTTATTCCATATGTCAGGCATTTATTTAAGGCAAGCTTTTTATGACTAAAGTCTTGGAACTGAATTAGGAGGACAGAAGAGAAATGGCCATTGGCAGGTGGTACAGGGATCTTGTGCACACGGCTATAAGATTAGTTAACAACTCACCTGGCTGCATTAAGCATTAGAAGGAAAATGCCATCATTTCACTCCTGAACAATGAGGACTTTTCCAGATTGTCAGAGGAAATATTTTTGGAACAGACATGTTCTGAGGAAATGGTTTCCTTTACAAGATAACTATTATTTCTGAAGGCAGGCTTCCCTTCTTCTGCCATACATGTGCAGACAGGGCCTGAAAAATATGGAGTGCCAACTCAGTGGGGATCTAGACAAAAATAATTACTTTAACAAAATAATTTGCATCATTAAATTCTGTTGTGGGGCAGCTATATAAATACTGTAAGTAAATAAATCATGTATCTAATAAAAATATTGCTTAATCTCACAGACGGTGCAAAATATTAATAACTTGAAATAGAATCAATTATTCTTCACTGCCTGAAAATGTGTTCTTAAGATCTGGATATCACAATGTGTGTGATTTGTGGAAGAAGATGTTTAGTGGCTGGGAAATCAGAAATGGTTCCATTTCTCATGGGTAAGTTATGGTTTGAGCTGAAAGCAGCACTTATCCTCTGCAGGGGTGAGTGCTTGAATCACAAAAGGAAATGTGTGTGAGGATCCTTAATGGAATCTATAAGCACCCCCCACCAACTTCCTAATTTCAGAAAAGCCCTGGCTCTTCCTCTGTAGCTTTCTAAAAATGCACCAGACTCCCCTCTGTCTCCCTGTAATTTGAGCACTACCTAGAAGTTTGTGGATCCTGATAGTTTCCATAGGATTCTAGAGGATTTTCCTGGCCCCAGCTCCTGTTGATGTCCTAGTCAACCTCCAGAATGAAGAAATGGATTGTAGACACAATTGCTTCTAAGTGTCCTCTCTCAAATACTAGAACTCATCCATCTCCTTGGTATTACAAGTTACTGAAGGCAATGAAGTGGTTTGTATGCTGGCTAGAAGACTCAAAATGCCTCTGACCAAACACAGGCTAGAGCTCATCATTTTAGATCCTACTCTGTGCTGGTGGGTGCTGAGGATGAAGAATCGGACTTCTCTGCTGCCATTGCAGCTGCAAGGATCTTCCAGTGGAGCTATCTTGAATGGTGAGCTGCCTATTCCATTCTGGGTTGAGGGCTGAGCCATAGGCAGCAGGCAGAGGAGAGCTGGAAGCTGGGAGCCAAGATCTGTGCGAAGGTGTCAAAGCCAAGGAATGAAGGGAAGAGTCAGAGTAGAAGAACTCACTAAAACATATTGAAGATTGTTATTATTAAGGCAAAGTCTGGGCCCACATAGGAAGCCTTTTATAGCCCATTCTGTCTGGTAGGGCCAAATTGCCAACCTGGGCAGAGACAGTCCAGAGCATGAGAAGTCTTCTCTGCTAAGGAAGATGTTCCAAACTACAGTAATGGTGGCTCAGCAGGTAAACACACAGCAGACTGTACACAGGGCTTTAGGCCGTACACAGCAGGGGAGTTGGTGGACTTGTTTCCCCCTTCAGTAAAAAACAGGTTTTGAACCATATCAATCCCAGCCTTAACGCACAAACAGATGTTCCAAATGCTTTCCCTCCGCCCATGGGTGTGTCTGTAATCAATTCCTGATGTTAGAATAGCGGGAGTTGAACATGCTCCATTTGTTCAAAAGTGCGTCTGACACTGGATTGATGGCAACGTGCACTGCTTAAAAAAAGGGGGGGGGGGAAGAAACATGACTGGGCCCAAGTGTATTTTCCTGCAAATCTTCACAATGTGAGATTTTCTGGAAGCCCTATCTAACCTGTCTTGAATATCGGAAAGTACCCTCACAAATCATCCACTGGCTCTAATAAATTCATTTAAAGGGTATATTAAGCACAGCATTGATTTGAATATGCTGAAAATGATGCGTCACTTGGCATCATTTGCTGTTCTCATTAGCTGCCACCGTTTTTTCTTCCCATCCTTTCCCATCCTAGTTGAAACAGAGGCAAAAAGGGAGTTAGCTGCCACAATCTTCCACAGCTTCAGAATATCAGCTATAAGATGGCCTTGTTCCAGTAGCGCATGTATTCGTTTGACAGTCCTGGAGAACACGAGCTCTGCCCTAGACCATAATGGCTACGGAGAAGCTCCTTCAACAAATCCTGTGCCAGCTAATGAGTCTGAAAGTCTACAAAGGAAGCATCAGAACGAGTCCTGCGGTGTAGCAGGACACAACTCATTTGATGTAATATTATCTTTAACAAATGCTGGGTGGTTAAATTTAGACCTAGTGGAGAAACTGATGTGCTGACATGTACTTTTTTTCAGCCATCGTCTGATTTACTTTGCAAGCCTGGCAGGATTCCTTGCCAGTGAGGTGTGGCCAGAAACACGGAGCAGCTTACAGCAATATTTTTAGGTTTTGCATCAGACATATAGCGGAGCTGATTGGTTAGGTCACTGAGAGCCAAAGACAAAAGAACAGATACAGTGTATGCATTTGATTAACAATTAGTCCCTTCAAAGACTAAAGAAAATCATTTGGTTGATTCATCCTGATAAAATGTAATCTGCAAAAAAAGAAAGAAAAAAGGGGGGAATTAGGGCAAAGCACTACTTAGTTAATAGTGACTCAGATGACAATTAGGAGCATGAATATAGGTGGTTAGGCCTCAAACATTCTTCCCCACTGAGTATTAAGTAAAGCTGCTGAGCTAGCTTTAAGTAGGTCAGCTCAGCATATGTTTTCTGATTGGGATCCAACATCCCAAATCTCTGTAAGATTGCAGGTCTTCGATATTTAAATATGAAACTCACCACCATGGTGATAGTTCAGAAGAGTTTATGCAATGTAATTATTAAGAGGCTTTGGGGTGCTTCCCCCCCCCCCAGGCAAAATGAAGGATTGCTCATCATGAGTTGCTTCGCTGTATGTGGACTAAGCTAGAGGCGCATGAAAAACTCCATGAGGGTGTCTTTAAATTTTGCAAATAGCAGTCATGGGTCTGTGTTTCAATTCAGATTAGACCATAGTGCAGGGGGAAGGAGATTAACCCTTTCCCCTGAGCCATTTCATTGATGAAATGCTCTCCCCAGCTGCAATTTGCCCCATTAGGGACAATCTATGCACATATATGTTTTTCTTAACAAGACAATAGCTTTGGGTGATGGTCTTGAGTTCATCAGGAAAACAACTTGTGGGAAGAATTAAACCCTCCCTCTCGTCATGGTCTTGATCTGGATTGGGACCCCTGGCCCACTCTCTATCCTGCGCTACTATTTGCAAATGTTTGATGAGACTGGATAATTCTTCATATATTTCTGTTGTCACATTTTGTTTGGCCCTGAAACTTCTCTGCTTCATACCAATTTGTATCAGTTTTTACTTTGAGATGATATTAATGTCTGAAATTAGGGCCAATTTATTTTTCAATGCAGTAAAATATCATGTTTTATTTGAAGTAGGTAAAGTTTGGTTTTAATCTTCCTCTTCCTTTCTTATTATTGGAGCCACAGTAAAATATTAAAATAAGGATTCCATAAGGTTAAATGAAAATCAGGGGAGTGGGTTGTTATAACCTTACTAAAATCAAAAGGGCTTCATTAACCTTCCTGAAAATTCTACATGCCAGAAAGAAACCTGAAAGACCCAGGAAATGGGCGGGTGCATGGAGGGTAAGTTGTAAGCAAGTCCAATTTGTGACACTGCACAACGTCATGACTGATCATGGGGCACGTCAGCCTTAGCTTCCAATTTCCTGGCTTTGTGGAGTTTGGACCAAGGTGAGAAAGCCTTATCTTCTGGTCTTTTAAACTGGCAGGTTTTTGATGATTGACTTATACACAAACATGGAGCAAGCAGATGTATATAGAATATACATACATACATACTCAGTAGATTTGTTGGAGGGAACCCTTCCTGCCATTTCCACCCACAATCCTTGGAAGCCCTTCTTGCCCATGGAGGTAGTCCTGCACCTGTACCTCCCGTTAAATGAGCATTTTCTTTCAGTGACTGTGGGTGTGACTGTACTTGATTCCTGGTTTAGAATATTGGGATTCCTGAGGAAACACGGTTTTCATATATGAATGAGCTATCAATGATCAAACATTACAGCCAAATGTTGAAGCCATGGAGGAAGAATTTTTTTTGGTATCATTCGTCTAACTCAGCCTCCTGCAACCTGGTGATCTTCAAATATGTTGGACTGCAACTCCCACCATCCCTACCCAGCACAACCAATGAACCAGTCCAACATTTGCAAATCTGACCAGGGACCCACAAGCAAGACACAGGTGCAACAGCACTTTCCCTCCCATGTTCCCCAGCAACTGGTGTATAGAGGCTTACTGTCTTGGATATTGGAGGTAGCACATAGCCATCAGACTAGTAGCCATTGACAGTTTCAGGAATTTGTCTAAGCCCCTTTTAAAGCCATCGAAATGGTGGCCATCACTATATCTTGTAGCAGTGAATTCCATAGTTTAACTATGTGCTGTGTGAAGAACTATTTCCTTTTTTCCATCCTGAATTTCCCACCAACCAGCTTCACAGATGACCTCTGGTTCTAGTATTATGAGAGGGAGAGAGAGGGGAGGGGGAGGCCTCCCTATCCATATTCTCCATACCATGCATAATTTTATACACCTCTATCATGTCTCCCCTTAGCTTCCTATTTTCCAAGCTAAACAGTCCCAGCTGTTGTAACCTTCCCTCAATGGGGAGATGCCCCAGCCTCTTAATCATTTTAGTTGCCCTTTTCTGCATCTTTTCCAGCTCTAAAATATCTTCTTCTTTTTTTTAGAACAGTACACAGTATTCCAAGTGTGGTCACACCATAGATCGTAGAATCCTTCTCTCTCTCTATCTCCTGCAGTTTTATTTCCTGACTTTCCCTTTTCTCTTTTCTTTCTGTGTTTCTGAATGGATTCTCCCCCTTTGCACTCTTGTGAGTTTTTTTGCAGATGAGAGCTTCTCCCTGCTGGGGAGAGGGGCGCAGTATGGGGAGAAAGCTGCTGGGTGAGTTTCTCCTGCTTACTTGTGAATATAGTTGCTGTTCCCACTTACTTCTACAAAAGCATGCAGAGATTTTGCATTTGGAATGCTATTTGAAAGTGCTGCTGAGTGATTCAGTCCTCTGTATTTCTGAACTGATATGCATGGGCTTGTACTGCTTATTTGTGAGCAGGGTGAAAATGGATGAGAACATTTTGGCCCCAGCAACAGATGGAATATAATCCTTGAGAGCTTTTCCAGAATGTCTCTGAATTGAAAAAGACAACCCCTGTTGTGGAATGGAATCCAAATACTTTTTTCTTCCTTTGTGTGTGAGCCTATCTACACTACTGCTTTAAAATGGTTTATAGCAGTTTTAAACCGGTTTAAAACTGTTATAAACCATTTTACAGCAGTAGTGTAGAAAGGCTCTGTGTGTGTGCTCAAAACACCCATTTCAACTTTGGCTGATAAGCTTCATTTCAATGACTAGTCAAGTGATGCTTCTGAAAGTTCTGAAGCTAGATTCCTAATTCAAGGAGTGAGTTGTCTTGCTGAGGATCTTGGTGGCTGTAAAGGGCAATGGAAGCCACACACATTTTCCTTTAGTGTAGAACATTGTGTGACAGCACCTAACCCTTCTGAACCTAGGTAAAACACTATTATTCATTTTAGATGCTATGTAAGTGTAATGCATTGTTTATGTGCCTTTAGGATCTTTGCGAGTGAGGAGGATGGAGAGAGTACTAGGAGCCTCTCTACATGAACAATTTATTGCATGCCCATGATTGGCCACTCATAGAAGTTTGCAGGTCCTTTACATGATGCTGTCAACCTCCAGCACTTCTCTAGTACTTTCCAAGGATTTTCGTGGCTGAAATTGAAACAGAAATAAATTAGTAACACAAAGATCAATTTTATGTTGAGCATGAAAAGAGGAAATCCCGTGATAAGATGAGGCAGACCACACCACCATCTTGTGGCTGCATAAATGAAACATATAGTACCTGTGGATAAAGGGGGGAAAGAGGAGGGCGCACATCATGATCGTGCAACGAAAATGGAAGCAGAATGCCATGGTAAAGTTGCAGGATTTTCCCTGGTGTAGAAATGCTCAACAGCTAGCCAGCTTTGCTTCCTGCAACCCCTTAGTTTTGCCAATCTATAGCTGTCCTGACTTCCACCCCCTTAGCCCCATTGGGATCCAGCCGCCACTGGTATTTTTGACTCAAGATACCAAGACCAAATCAAAAGCCCCAGTATGGTGCAGTGAATAAAGCAATGGACTATAACTGGGTAAACCCAGGTTTAACCCCCCCCCCCCATTTAGCAACAGAGCTCAGAGCCTAACCTACCTCACAGTGTTGTTGTCAGGATAAAATGAGGGGAAGGGCAAGTCACTCTTCCCTGACTTGCTTGGAGGAAGAGTGAGAATGACATTAAAAAACTTGAAGCAGGGCAATAGTAAATACATGGTAACGTGACTTTCATTTAACATTGGGATACCAAACAAAACATTATAAGATAAACATTCATAACACAGACAGCAATTTTTTTTTAAAAAAAAAGATTTCTAAAAATTAAAATAACGCTAGGTATTTTTTCTGTATTTAGAGTTGTGCAAGAAAAGGACTGATAATCATTTAGGAGACAAATCTCTCCCCCCCCCCCAACTCTTCCCCCCCCCCCCCATTCCTCATATGGGATGTTTAAAATTTAGATCTTATATAGAAGTATATTTTTTAGGATACATCACTTTCTCTTGCCTTGTTCATCCCCTTTTCGGGGTGCGTGTGTGTGTGTGTGTGTGTCTGCAGCCCTACTCCTGTAAGAGAGCTGAAAATGCATATTTTTAGGACTGGAATGTGTCCGTAATTAAGAGATCCATGTACCTAAGAAGGTGCTGTAGCAGGTTTCCACAAGTGAAATGGCAGGAAAATATCCACCATCTTTTAGACTGAGAAACACCTCTAATTTCCAGTGATACAGCTTGAGCCAAAATGAATCAGGTTAGCAAATTACCTGGATTTGATTGAAAAACAGTGCATGGCTTGGCCACTGGAGGGTAGCAACAGACAATACAACTAAGTCAGTCTCCCCTTCCATTTTACTTTAAAAAATGATCTGCTGGTGCCAAGCTACTGCAAATATCTCCTCCCTGTGCAGATTAAATTGAATCTGCCTTGCCTTGCATAATTTGGAAATTCAAAAGACCAATTTCTGAGTGTAATTGAAAAGCACATTTCAGGATTATTCGCTGAATCAATAGTTCCAGCTAGAGTTCATATTAATCTATATACTGTTCAACAAGATAACAAGGGGAGAGTAATATTGACTCAATATTCCAACAGTCCTATGGGGGGGGGGAGTTAGTGGTGTAGTGTGCATGGGCACACCCACAGAGAGACATGCACCTGAGTACTTTAGTTATGTGAATGGGATGTGCACATGAATATCTTTGTTATGGATGGATGGATGGACTGCTGACCATTACTCAGAGAAAAAATGTTTAGTGCTAATTAGTGAGTCATTCATTAGTGAGATATTCAGGTATTATGGCTGTACAGGTTAAAGTTACAGGAGCCCTGACCTGGATTTTATCTGGTCATCCTATGTCCAGGGGCCTGGGACCCATGGACGTAAGAATCTGGATTCATACCAAACTTGGAGATGAATAGTTTATTTATGGTTCCTTTCTTGTATACACAGCCACAGGCAGATTGGCCCTTGCCTGGCCAGTCTAGGGCAGGATCTACACTACTGCTTTAAAATGGTTTATAACAGTATTGACAACTGTTGGGGCCCAGGACACACTTCATATAAAGTTTCAAAAGGAATGGACCCACCACTAAGGTGACCAGATAAAATCCAGGTCAGGGCTCCTGTAACTTTAACAGCTGTAGAGAAAAGGGAATTTCAGCCAGTGTCATTTGTATGCAATTAGTCCCTGGTGAAATTCCCTCTTCATCACAACAATTAAAGTTGCAGGCACTATACTAGAGTGACCATATACAAAAGAAGGCAGGGCCTCTGCACCTTTAACTGTTGTGATGAAGAGGGAATTTCACCAGGAACTAATTGCATACAAATGACACTGGCTGAAATTCCCTTTTCTCTACAACTGTTAAAGTTACAGGAGCCCTGACTTGGATTTTATTTGGTCACCCTACCCACCACAAACACTGCAGATAAGATGACCTAGTCTCTTCTCCTTCACTAAGCTGGTGCTCTCTCTGCCTTGTGCGCATCCTCGCTGAACTATTTTACAGGTTTTGACCTTTGCTGAATCCTGCAACATGCTTCTCTGCTAAAAAAAAGTATCACAATGCATCTGAGGTTAGAAATAGGTCTTTTGAGATATAATACTATTTAAAAGTACATATTTTGAGAGAAAGCATATTCTAAAATGCACATTTATATGCATATATTTACATGCAAATTTTCTTGGAGATGAATTCTCCCACATCAATAGATTAATATAGAAGGAACAGACTTAAGAGTAAGCCCATGTGAAAATGACACAGACTGAAAATAGATTGAACTCAATGGGATTTAATTCTGTCTAGTTATCTCTAGCATTGCATGGCAGTTCTTCCATCCTTAGCCACTCTGCACCTCACTTGTGCAGGTCGGTCAGCTGACTAGGGATGTAAGGCTCATGGCATATGGCATGTTTCTATATCAGGGCTTCCATCTGCCCTGGAGCTGGTAAATCACAAGGACTGTGAACTTGATGTCACTGTGTCAGAGCTGGTTGTAGTTATAATCTAAAGCAGAGATAATTTAAATTAGCCTAATGCTGTTTTGAATTGCAGCCTTTGTATGCAGTCTGATACATGTGTTTTAAATACGTTTTCGCCCCCATTTATTTATAGTGCCTTACCTCACTGTGCTCTGCTGTGTTTAGGCAGTTTCCCAGCCTGGCTCCAATACCAGAAGTAAAGGAGGCAGGAAGGAAAAGGTCTTTAAACTTACAGAGCACAGTGAAATAAAGCAGGGAGGGGGCAGGTTTTGGTCTCCTCCTCCTCCTCTGCGCAATCCTCACTTTATTTGTGAATAAGGTAAATGCATGTTTAACAAACACACACTTTCCCTCACATCAAGTGCAAGGCACTAATTATTCCAGAAAACAGTGGTTCTACCCTTTAAGGCGGCCTGAATACTCTTTTAGACGCCAAGTGAAGACCTTTTTATTTTCTCCGTATCTTAACAGTTCATCAGTTTAATTTTTAATTTTGCTGTTTTAAATTTGTATTTTAAATCTGTATTAATTTTTGCATTTCTGCTTGGTTTTATCTTGCATGTGCTCTTGCCTTGTATTTTTATGTTATGTTTTTATACTGTTGTTGTTTTATATTTTGAATACTTGTCATGGTTTAAATTTTTGTAAACCACCCAGAGAGCTTCGGCTATTGGGCGGTATAACAATGGAAACAAATAAATAAATAAATCTCTTTAGCTGCTTATCGCAACAGCTTCCGGATACGTTTCAGTTGAATTTTCCCTGGGTTTAAAGTTTGGGCCAGTGACATAACTATCAATTTCTTCATGGAGGATGCCAGAGGTAAAAATCTTAATTGGCGACATTTTTCCTATTTCCTGGGGGGAAAACAGTGGGGCAGATTGTTCAATCCCAAAACATACTTTCAATTACCAAAAGGACAATGACCTCTCTTCTCTGCAGCTGTTACAGAGACACAGCTTTGATGGACAAATTAGCTTTGGGAGCTAATTTCTAGTAAGATTAGCTTCTATTTTGGGATATCACAGACGTTCAGAGTTTTACAGGTGACACTCTCACCACTGCAGTTCTGAAAAGCCCCTCCCCCGTAGGGATGCTTGAGGAATCTAGGGCAATCCTCATTTGGAGTTAAATTACCTGATCTGCAGGTCCCAATCTAACGTGCATTGGAATGTGGGGTGCTCCAGAATCTGCCTTCTTGCCAAATTCTGTGAGGTGATCCAAACACTGTCATATACCAATGGGGACATTCAATGTCCCCCCCCCCCCCATACCATGCCTCTGGTAACCTCTCAAGGACACTGTACATTTTCTGTCCAGAAAGTGTACAGTTACAGCAAGTGTACAATGTGGCTAGAAACTGTAAAAGAAAGGAAAGATTTAAAAACAAACCCTAAATGACAGCCCTGAGATCATGTCAATCTGTCTTTTTTTTTTTTTAAGAGAATTTTGTGTGGAATAAAAAAATAATAATCTACACATGCACTTGAAAACAGTATGGAATGGGATTCTATTGGTCATGTATAAAATTGATGTGTACAGAATTAAGGCTGTTCTATCCACCCCAAGCTTTTTCTTCCCTCCATTGCTCCATCTGCCAGCTCACAAACCCTAATATTGTAGCACCCCTTCAAGCTCCCACATTTTTTTCTTCTGACTTTCAACATAACTCTGCCCACATGGGTTAGATGAAGGATTGTCCCCTTACACTATCCATTACACAGTGACTGGTCCTTCTCAACTGTGACTGTGCTTATCTAAGACCAGGTATGCTTTTAGCTCTTTCATAATTTGGCCTGTGTGGTGGTACTTGGACCACTTCAACTTGCACAAATGATGGCATGCTCCTCCACACACAAAAACAAATAAACCAATGAACAAAGAAAAGTTGAAAGGTTGTAGACTAGCCTTCTCCATGGCACTCCAGTTCTTTAAGTGCAGGATTTGGGGATTTGTATTTTTTTGTTTTTACTTGGAGGAGTATTTCATCAGGGGAGCTCCCAGCTGCGACCTGAAGTGGTATATTTCGGACATAGGTTTATCTCTCCAACTCCTGCTTATAAGAACTAAGGCCTAATATCAGGTCCTACTCCTTCAAAACTAGTATGTGTGGCTGCGTATGCATGAGTTTACAAGGATACAAGTCTGGCTACCTGAGGACACAGCCACCAGGGGGTTTCCAAAACACTGGCCCTTGTAGGCTTTCTGGAAAAAAAAAAACTTTACTCCCAGTATGCTAACTGTGTTGCTTGTAAAACCCAGGTGCATCCAAATATTTAGATTTACAAAACTCTCTCTCTCCTCTCTATATGTTTTCAGGCAATTTTGTCACTAATAGATAATGGGTTCTGTTGGACAGCTCAAGAGTTTAGTGAAATGGGATCACCCACTGGCCCTGCCTCTGTTTTTTGGACACTGAGCAGGTCTGAAAGGGATTTCTCTGTGCGTGCAGCTGTGTGTGCAGATCGTGCTCATTCTGAAAGCTGGTTGACTGGGCCTCAGCTTTCAGAACGAGCACGATGTTAAAAATTTTTTATAGAAAATCAAGGGTTTGAGCAATTGCTCTGATTTTTTTCCACAAATGACCAACCAGATCCCATCTTCAATGTCCCACAAGTTTCAAGTTTTTAGCTTTAAAAATGAAAAAGTTACAGCGGGGGTGGGGGGTGGGGCTTTTGGGGGACCCCTTATAACTTTTTAATTTGAAAAGATAGAGACATGAAACTTTTTGGACATCGCAGATTTGATCTTGCTAGTCCTGGCTCCCCAAGTTTCATGTCATTATCATTTCAAATAAAAATGTTATGCAGGTGTTTCCCCCAATGCAAGCCTATGGGAAAAAAGCAGACAGCAAGATGAGAGATGGAGGCCCGGTCAACCCGCTGTCAATAAAGTTGCACGATCTTTAATAAATTCATATAAAATCGATGGTTGGAGGGATCGATCTCAAATTTCATATACATGTCTAGCACATGTTGCTACACATACGTGCCAAATTTCAGAACAATCCCTCCACCCCTGTATTTTATATGAATTTTTAAAAGATCCAGCAACTTTTTGACAGGTCTGAATGCACGCACGTGGCAAGCTGTCATTCTGACCTGTCAGAACTTAAACGATCTTTAATAAATTCAAATAAAATCGAGGGTTGGAGGGATCGACTTCAAATTTCATACACATACTTAGGCATACCCCATAAGCACAGTGACCACGTTTCAAGCCTCTAACTTTGACAATACAGAAGTTATAGGTTTATTTATATGGCAGTCATGTAATTTGAAAAAAATCCAATATAATCGGGCTGAAAATTTTTGGATCGGATATTTATCAGAGGTTTTTCTATCGTATCATTATTGTAAATCGGATATCCAATAACGACCTTATTGAATCGTTATCAGACATTTTAATGATACTATACACTTCCCTAGCACATACATAGACCCTTCCACGTCATTGGAAACCCTGCCTGATCAGGGATTCTAGTTGCAGGGAACGGTCTGCAATGTGCTACCCACGAACGCACTTGGAGATCGCCTTCTGAATGTGAATGTAACTGACTTCTTTGTTAGAACTGCTTCAATGGCTGTTCTGTTTCTGGGCATAATTCAAAGTGCTGCTCCCAAGCTCTGGAACTGAGTGAGGCTAGGTTGACTTTCTCTCTGTTATCCTTCTGCTGGCAGACAAAGATGTTGGGTGGCCACTGTTTGAACAGAAGGCTGGACTAGATGGGCTCTTAGGGCTTCTCTACATGAAAGCAAAAATCTCTGACTCTTACCAGGCTTTCTTCTTGTGGTGTCTTTCCAGGATTACGATGGACGCAATACATGTGCCTCTCCTTTTCCCTACTGCCTTTATTTGCCCATTTCCTTTGTGGGGAAGTTCCATATTGTCCATTTATACAGCCAGCAGATGGTGCTGCATCATTGCAGCAATAGTTCACTATCCTGGAAATCCACCAGTTGTGTATATTTGTTACTGCATTTTTGGTGAGTTAAATCATGATGGAATAAAACTAAAAACTGGTGGGACAGGCAGCAGATGATGACAACATCGTGAAAATCACCCACAAACTTCAAGGAGTAATCAATCTTGATCACAATACATAAGTTCTGTGTGCAGGAGCCCTTAATCAGATCCAGCATGGCTCTTCGTAAGTTCTCATGTTATTTTTATTCAAGCAGGCCTTTGGCATGGAAGCCAGTCCGCTGCTGGCAGTGGTCTCATTGGGTTGGATGCTGTTTATTTCCTTTATTGTTATGTCTTTAAGTCTGCTTTTAAATTACTTTTTTTATCTTATGTTTTAATTAAGACTCATTAAAATCTTGATCTTAATATTATTGAGCACCATTTTGGTGGAAAGGTTGGGTATAAATCTAATAAATAGTTTTTGAAAAAAATGCATTTCAGAAACTTTTAACTTGGGTAAATGGAACTCTTTAATGAAGTGCACAAGACAATGCAAGAATGGCCAGGAAGGTAGCTACTCCAAAGGTACTTGTAAGCATTTCTAAAAATACTTCTCTCCAACAAGTCACTCCTTCAAGTGCAAATAATTTTTTATTGCAAAGATACTAAATCTTCTGACAGTTATGAATTGGATTTTGGAAGGGTTGAAAATTCCATTTATCACTGGCCTAGTTCATGGACACCTTTTTGCTATGCTGAAGGAGAAAGCAAAGGTAACCAAGGAGGCATTTAAAAAGAATGTCTTGGGAAACCTTATTAATCAATGTAGCTTTGCATGTTCTTTTTTCTTGTTTTCTTCTCTGTATAATGCTCCCTAGCTTGGAAAAGAAGCAAATGCGTACAGGTGATACTTCTTTAAACATTAGGGAAAAAATGCTTCCTTCTCTTCAATTCCCTACGGACCATGACAGTGGTAGTTTTTCTCTTATACTGAAAAAAACAGACATATAACGCAGAAAAACTAATCACATGATTATTTGATTGTCTGCATGGTAGATAACAATGTAAAGAAAAACAACAAGAAAACCAATGTACAAAGCATTATTTCAAAATGAAATTATTAAAATGGTTACTTTAAAACTTATTGGCTTTCCAGAAATGCTTTTGTGATTTCAGCTGGCCACATCTCCAAACTCTATCTCCATATGATTAATGGTTAACCTGGAACATGTATAGGACGGATGTCAAATTATCACAATGCTTCCCACCTCTTGGAGGAGCAAGAATTGCCTGAATTGGGTACATGTATACACAGATATACAAATGCATGTGCCCATTCTTCCACGTGATACTGGGTATACATGATTCCATTGCCTGTTCTTGTGTACAGAACGTCTGGTCAGCAAGTATACGAATATGTCTCATTAGGTTGTAACCAGTGTTAGTCCTACTTAGAGTAGACCCATTGAAATGAATTGCACTTAAATTAGGTTAATGTTGGATACAATCCATTGAAATCTGTGTCCAAGGGAATTTCCCCAAATCTCTTTCTGCAGATTCTCATTCCTGCTCACAGAATCACATAAACCAGCATTAGCTGCCTTTCCCCTTGTTTTTAGTATGATACAAATCTAAAACAGCAGTTTGAGGTTTATGGGTTTCTTCGTCTTTTTTTTTAAGAATAAAAATGTTTTCATAAGTTATACTTCCCTTGTCTTGTTAAGAGTCTTATCAGAAACATGTCTAAGCAGGACGAATCTTTCAATCCACGGTTCCGCAAAGTCAGATTTATTTTGTTCACCCACTTCACGTTGATTGGAATTTAATCTGTTCCCCTATCCTACTGACCTGTTCATACCCTGCGTTTGAAAACCTGCTTCGTGTCTTGAAGTGATAGAAATGCATAATCCAGAATACGAATCTCTCTCTCTCTCTCTCTCTCTCTCCACACGGATTCACATTTAAACAAATATTCATTTTCTCCCCAATATTTTTTCCAATATTAAAAACAAAGGGGTCCTGGCTGCAGTTGCATGGATGGCAGGGGGAGGAGCAAGCACACATGTATGATTGATGTTGGAGCAGGGCCGTTTTGCCATGGCCCTGCATTTTCTGCTCATCTTTAGTCTCATAAAATCATCAGGGTTCAGGCATACAGTTCAGTCCCAGGCAGAGCAATCCTGTGGTCTCTGGGTAGACATTGCAGTGGGGATTCCCCCTCCCCTTAAAACTCTGTGGAGGCCTCTCTTCTGCAATAGTGACCTTGGAAAAATGGTTGGGGAAGGAGAACAGGGGTGGGACAGTGGACACGGAGGGCAGGGGCAAGGAGAGATATGGATCTGCTGGGTCCAGGAGCCTCTCCATTCCCATACCTGTCCACAGAGAGGTAAATCAGCTAGATGGGCTCAGAGGCCTGTCTAGCTGAAAATAATAAAATCAGAGGAATGGGAGGCTGTAAAAGTCCCTGTCCTCCTCCCTCCCTCCCTTCCTGTCTGCTCTTGCTGGAAGGGCATTGGATAGTTCTCTAAGGTTGGCTATATTAAGTTCCATTTATTTTAATGGGATTTTAGCATATGGACATTGCTCTGGATTGAGCTCCACGATAGCTTGATGTCTGTCTACAGTGGAGATAGTACAGGGAAGCAGCATCCTCTACAGGCCCTGTTCACCTTGTTTTACAAAAGCAGGGTCCATAAACCAAGATTGTCTCTACATTAAGGGGGAAAAACTGCACCCTTACCATTTTTCTTATTTTGGGGTCTTTCCAGCTCCTTTAGACAGTGACCAGTAGTGACCATGTGATTTGTAATTGAAAACTTCCCCTCTTGGTAATGCTCCATAAAGTTAAAGGAAAGCGCACCATTTAGTGGCTTATGATATCCTGCAATAATTTTAAATAGTGCATTATCTCTGATCTTTTTTAAAGTGACATTACTGCGGGAAGGTGTGGGAGATATCGTGGAGGTTGATGGCATCATGTAAAGCACCTGTAAACTTCCATGAGTGGCCAATCATGAGCACGCAATAAATCACTGATGTAGAGAAGTTCCAACAATTTGGAAGCAGATGAGACAGTTTTTGCCCAACTTCTAGAATTTTGACAACCCACATCAAAGTATTTCCCCTTCCAGCCTCTGTCTGACCCCAGAATATAGCTGTTTGTATACCCACTTCTCCTGCCATACCTCACTTTGCTCTGTTGCTGCGGGTACTTTACTCCCAGCTACAGTAGCTCCTTACTGAAAGTGAGCCAGGCTGCGTTGAAAAGTTGCAAAGCCATTTTTTAACCTGGTATATCTGCATAAAAGAGACGCAAAAGTAGCTGAGGAGCTTCTACACTCTCATCAATAGGCTGGATAACATAACCTTGAAAAGGTGGAGGGGGAGGAGAGTGAGAGAGAAAGATCAAGAACATTGATGATTTTCAAATGAAAAGTTGGGCTTTGAAAGCATTTCTGCCAAAGTTCAACAGCCAAGGTTAATTCATCAATGTCAAGGCAATGATGGAGTAAAGTGGAAATTTCAGGTGAGAAAATGAAAACCTAAGGAAATAAAGAAAAGAGGAGAACTGGTCAGAAGATGAATGACAGAACAACAGAAATATTACAAAGTGGGAAAGAATGCAGACAAATTTAACACATAAGTGGAACTGAATATTGTAATGGCTCGGAAAACAAATAATGTAAGGTCATATCCTTCTTCCATTATGTTAGAAAAGGAGTACGGTTTCCCATTGAAGTGTCTAGCTCCATTTATACACTTCAGTTGCACTTAGGATATGATGTTTAAAATATAAAGTGAATTAAATATATTATACCACATCAGCTTATACCTCAACATGTGCACACATGTGCACACACATATACAAGACGAGTCAATTAGAAAAATTGTTACAAAATGCCCAAGATAGGACTTTAGCAAATTTGCAGTGGGACATCATATAACAGCCATACAAACACAGTGCAAATACAAGACATTCAGTAGGAAATCGCAGGTTGTCACAGGAGATGAAGGAGAACAAAGGAGAAAGAATGAAAATGGCCCACACATAAGGAAACTAAGCTTTGAGCATGAATAATGAAAAGAATAACAAAAAGCAATGCTAAATTTCATGTAAATTTAGAGGAATCTTCATCTTTAAGTTATGTAGACATAATGGATGTTTTTAAATAAGTAAATGGGAGACCAAAAGTACAAAAGTGATGTGTATCATCCAGTATGAAGAAATTGTAGTAACTTGCCAAAATGAAAGAGAGTCAAGGAGAAACATTAAAACTCATAGAGCAGAGACCATAAATCAGACTCAGTAAAATCTAATAATATCCTAGTAAGCATGTAGAGGTGCATTATGATGGGTCTATCCTTAATCACCTTCCCAACTTAGCCAATTTTATGTTTGAAATTAAAAGTCCAAATTGCCCTACACTGGACTAGAGCTCAGTTTTAATAGTGTCACAATGTTAGAAGCAGGAAAATGGTGCTGACTCTGGAGTCTGCTACCTAAAGTGATTTCTCTAGGTTCTTTCGTAAGACTGGCCCTGAGCCTCTTTCCATGCACAATTCCACAATGTATTAGCCACCAGTGCCATCTGTAGGTTTGAGAGTTCCCTTGATGAAGTGCCCTGTGTGCGCCACTACTGAATCGGTGAATAGGGCTGTCGGACAAATCCTCAATGGAATCAAACCAGTTTGGATGTCTACAAATCCGACCTGCAGATCTTGCAGCAGATCCGCTTTTCCTGAGTTGCGTGGATTCTACGGACCAGTTTTTATAATTTCCACATTTTTACACTAATTTAGCAATAGAAAAATATGTAAAATAATAATTAAAAAACCACCAGTCCAAAATGTGCATTTTCCCCAGAAGCCAAAGTATGAAAATGTGCATGGGGGGATTTGTACATTCGCGCAAGTGTGAATTGGCACAAATTCAAGAAATTGAAAAAAAATCTGATTATGTCAATGAGCAGCTGACAGAACAAAAGGCAGTCTGCAAAATGTTGCTGGAATGGATTTGATAAAATCTGTACATCCCTATTGGTGAATCACTTGCCTAGCCATGGTGCCACCTAGTGGTAGTGGTGGTCAATTAACCTCCATTTTGAATTTTCCACATTACCCTCATGGAGCATGGCTTTATGGGAAATATGGCAACTCACAGTCACTCACTCAGTGCTGCACAAGTGTACTGGGTTCAGACACAGGCCTACTATTAGTGCACTTTGTCTTGATAATAGTATCTCCTAAACCAGCTATTCCCAAAACTTGTGCCGTCCAGATGTTTTTGACGACAACGCCCAGCATTCCTGACCATTGTACCATTCTGGCAAGGGCTGTTGGAAGTGGAAATCCAAACATCTGGAGGGCACCAAGTTGGGGAAGGCTGCCCTGAACACAGAGCAAGAACACCAAAGCAGGGTCAGACTAATAATAAACCCTGGCTCCCAATCCATGGCTTGCTTAAATGTGTCCATCCAGTCTAAGTAGAAATTGCTTGTCTTTAGGGATGGGCAAACAAGAAGTTTTCATAATCGGACAGATTCTCTGAAAGCCATTTTGAAACTCATCTCATTTCATTCCCATATCCTGTTGTGTACTTTTTTAAATTTGGTTGGTCAAAAGGAAAAAGTGCACATTTCAGACAGGAACGATGCAAACAGGAGGAATCACCCCAAATAAATGCTTTAAATGAAATATATAAATAAATAAAGCAATCAAATAAAAAGCTAAAAGGTATGTTTGGATACGTTTACCTTTTTCTGTTGGTCAACAATTCCTTATCTGTCAAGTGCCCCAAAATAAAACCCATTCTTATAAACTGTCTCTGTATGCAACTTTTGCCCAGCCAATATGAATCTAGTGAGTTAAAGTTTGCTGGGCTTATGGCAGCAGGGTGTTTGTTTGTTATGACATTTATATACCACCTTTCCTGCATAGAGATCAAGGTGGCATACACAATTCTCCCCATTTTATCTTCACAATAACAACCCCATGAGGCAGGGTTAGGCCAGGAGATAATGACTAGCCCAAGCTCACTCAGGGAGTTTCATGGCCCAGTCTGTTAAACCCATTAGATTGGGTTGTGTGAACACACCAGGAGGGCATGTTAAGGTGTTGGGCTAGGACCAGGTAGATCCAGGTTCAAATCCCTGCGCAGTGATGAAGGGCCAAACACCATCTCATAGGTAATTTACCTAGGCTGACCATATGAAAAGGAGGACAGGGCTCATGTAACTTTAACAGTTGTAGAAAAAAGGGAATTTCAGCCAGTGTCATTTGTATGCAATTAGTTCCTGGTGAAATCACCTCTTCATCACAACAGTTAAAGTTGCAGGGGGCCTGCCTTCTTTTGTATATGGTCACTCTAGTATAGTGCCTGCACCTTTAACTGTTGTGATGAAGAGGGAATTTCACCAGGAACTAATTCCATACAAATGACACTGGCTGAAATTCCCTTTTCTCTACAACTGTTAAAGTTACAGGAGCCCTGTCCTCCTTTTCATATGGTCAGCCTAATTTACCCCACAGCGTTGTTGGAACAGCAGGGAGTGGAGGGAACAATCTACACCTTGAAACAAGACTAGAACATGCTTTAAAAAAATCAACCAAATGTTCCTCTTTCCTCCAGATTACCTCAGTTTGCCCTTGACAGCACAACCAGAACCTTTAGTGGTCTACTTTACTTTATCTAATATCCACAGCCTTCTATCACACACTTTACTTTATTCCCTTCATTCTAGCCCTGCCTTTTGCACTTTGATTTTAACCTTTATGCCTGTGTCCTGCTGCACCATGAACCTGAGATATTTAACTTCATACACTCCCCACAGTGGTTTATTTCTTCTCTTTAGACCTTTCCTCCTCTCTCTTCCCCTCTCATGCAAATAATATATTCTGTCTTCTCTGAATTGATTCTTAGCCCATTTTATTCTATTACTCGAGACTCCTGTTTATGTACATCATAGCACACAATATTATCTGCAAATGAGACAGTCCATCCCTGCCATAAGCACACCCATTATTCTGTGGAATGAGAACGAGCATATGGTGTAGTGACTAAGGGCACAATGCTAAGCATGTTCAGACAGAAAATAGTCCTACAGCTCCCAGCATTCGCCAGCCAGCATGTCTGGTTGGAGGATGCTGAGAATTGTAGGACTTACTTCTGTCTAAACATGCATAGGATGGTGCCATTAGTGTACTTCCTCTCTTAATGAGAAATTCTTGGTCCTATTACATATGAATTGCACTTACGCTGAGCTCTTAACATCCACTGCATACTTGCATATGCAAGCCTTGTTCATTCAACACAATAATTGAGATATTAATGCATTTGGGTGGGGAAGAAGAACATATCTGTTCATGCATTCACATTGATATATCATATGAACAAGGCAAAAGTTTTATATTACCTTATTATTATTATTATTATTATTATTACTATTATTATTATTTATGAACCATCAAACATGGTATTCATTTTTCACTTCTTGGCTATGGGATAATCAGGATTATGACTAAAAACTGCATTTTGAAACTCTTCCATACCATGTTTAACATTATTTATACATTTCACCCACCTCCAATGAGGTCACAGTAACATACATAGAATTATCCCGTTTAGTATGTGAAGGCTAAGAGATAATGACTTCCCAAAAGCTAGTCAAACCTACCTAGGCAATGTGAATGTATAAAGTCCCCTTATATTCAGTTAGCCCATTAGTTCATCAACCCTGGTAGCATCTACTCTAACATAAGAACATAAGAAGAGCCATGCTCGATCAGTCGAAGGGTCCATCTAGTCCAGCACTCTGTTCACACAGTGGCCAACCAGCTGTCAACCACAAGCAGGCCATGGGTGCCCCAGTCCCCTCCCAAGGATCTGGTGTATATAGGCTCACTGCCTCTGATACTGGGCACATAGCCATCAGGACTAGCAGCCATTGATAGCCTTCTCCCCCAGGAATTTATCCAACCCCCTTCTAAAGCTATCCAAACTGGTGGCCATCACTACATCTTGGCATTGAATTCCATAGTTGAACTATGCGCTGTGTGATGTACTTCCTTTTATTTGTCCTGAATCTCCCACTAATGAGCTTCATGGGATGACCCCAAGTTCCAGTTTCATGAGAGAGGGAGAAAAATGTCTCCCTATCCACATTCTCCACAACATGCATAAGTTTGCATACCTCTATCATATCTCCCCTTAGCCTCTTCTTTACTAAGCTCAAGAATCCCAGCTATTGCAATCCCAGCTATTGTAATCTTCCCTCATAGGGGAGTTGCTCAAGCCCTTGGATCATTTTATTTGCCCCTTTCTGCATTTCCCCCCCAACTCTACAATATCTTTTTTTAGGTGTGGCAACCAGAACTGTACACAGTATTCTAAGTGTGGTCACCATAAATTTGTATAAAGGCAGTACGATACTGGCAGTTTTACTCTCAGTTATTTATTTATTTATTTATTTATTTATTTAATTTCTATACCACCCAATAGCCGAACCTTCTGGGCGGTTCAATTCATTGTCTAATTATGCCCAACCTGGAGTTTGCTTTCTTTACAGATGCCGCACACTGGATCGACATTTTCATCAAGCTCTCTGCCACAACCCCAACTTGCAGCAGCTCCCAGCTTTGCTTCCCTGACATCCTGCTACGAATTGAAACTGCAATAGTATTACATGCTAAGCATTAGTTCTTCTATCACCAACTTACCACCTGGCCCATAATGGCTCATGGCTAACTGAGGCTCTGAGCTGAAGTCCACGTTCAGTATTCTATCCAAGAAAAAACACTAGTCTCGATGCTTCCTTGTGACAGCTAATTGGATCACAGGCTGCCTGGTGTTGTAATTATCTTGGTACACCTTTCATTACAACAGTCCTTGATATGGGGATGTTGCTGTTGTTAGATGTAGAAAGATATAGCTAAGGACAAATTCCATATCTATTCACCCGTTAAAGCTGATTTAGCCCAGCTTTTCTGTTTCCCTCTAAAACAAGGGTGCAATCTGAGCTTCTAAAGTTGTTGTCAGAGGGGCTTCTATTGGATTTTCTTCACTGTCTGTGCAGCTTTGGCAGATGGAAACAAAGAATGCCCCCCTCAAAAAAAAACACCTTGTCAAATGATCAGATTTAGTACATTTGTGCTGCCCTTAACCCACAATATACTCAGAACGTTGAATTGCACTAAATTCTACCTCTCACACCTGGAAAGACTATTTGCTGATGATAACAGGCTCTGTTATAGTGCTATATTCTCTATCTTAAATTGTACAAGCTTTTCAACAGGAATTTCCTCTCTCAGGGAAACTTCATACTGCGAGTCTGGATGCGTTCTGTTTCCAATTTATTGCTGCCTCTAATCTCTCTTTTTAAAGAGTTTTATTGTCTTATTTTTGTGCCAGGGAATGGGAGAAAAGTGAGCTCTTTTTTTAACAAAGGAAACAGGAAAAGAATGAGGGGGAAAATCCCCAAAGTATGGCACACAAATCAATAAAATTAATCTGATGTTCATGCTAAAACATTTTAAGCACCTGGCAAGGATGTGAACCATAGAAAACTAGAGCCCAAGAGTCCAGAATTAACTGGGATTCAAAATGACGTACTCACATAGCTCTATCAAAAGCATCAATTACTTTTAGAGCTAATTCATATTTAGGACTTTCAGTACATTGATGTCAACTACATATTTCCCCCCCTCCAGTGCAGGCAGGACAGTTAAATGCCAGCATAACATGCTATCTATTGCTTTAGCCGCTGTGGCATGGGGAGGGAACTAAATTGGAAAGGATGCCATGGTGGTTACCATTATGGGTTGCATTACTGGGCTCCAAAGCAGCCTTTTGATGATGTAGGGAAAGCCGCAAGAAATGACAGCTGCTCATCTGGGTGTTTAAAACAGGGTGCTTTGGGGGGGGGGGGGGTTGGCTCATCTTGCATCTAAATTTAGATGCTCAAAAGCGACTTGGCTCTCTTTTCTCCTGAAATGTTCCATCTGCAGCATGCTGTGCAAGTTTTTCTGTCGTTCCCTTTCCCCCACCCCAACAGGAAAATGGGGCCAGAATGAAGCGGGATGATGACTAACGGTAATAAAAAGCATAGTCACCGTATGTGCTTCTGAAATTCAATTACGGCCTCCACTCCTTCTCATATAACCACAGTTAAATCTGGCATAGTTTGACAGCAAGTGTTCAAGATGTTGGCTCCCTGAATCAAAAAGTTTTTGGCTTGAATAAATGGATATGTTGGAAATATTTCCTTTCGTGTTTTAGCAAAGGAATGACACCACTTTTGATATTGCTTTTAATTGAAGAATTAAAGATGGAAACACAGACGTTTGGGATTGCATGACCACATTTAGCTCCAAAGAAGGTAAGAAGAAATTAGGTGAGCCTGAAAATTGCTGCATCATGTGGTAATTCATCTCCTGATGGACTTTATAACAGTATTCTGGAGTCTGCAATGAGTCTCATCTGCCATGTATGAAAATGCTTTGTGTCTTTTGTTATTATCTGGCACCATAATTTATATGAGCCAAGATGGGCAACATTACAAAAATAGATCATACACCTGTTTGCCCAGGTTCATTATTTATTTTTTAGTATTCCTATAATTCCATAAACACATACAATGATCAAGGACATGTTTCCAACGTCACTTGAAGTCCTGAGTTTTAAGATAAGAATTCTAATAGGAGCTGCTGTGAGTAGTAATGTGATGGTTAATTTGGAGAAGCCTCTTTTGGATCATCTGGCAGCTGCACATCCTCAGAACACCATGTGACTATGCATGGATTCCACCATTGTAAGCGATGCAGCCAGGACAGCAGACGGGGAATGCTCTCCTCAACTCTTCCCAAAAAGGGTCAGTCAGGACCCAGATGTTATTTTGGGGAAAGGGTGTATATGGAGGGCATTCTGAGTCAGAGCCAATCGTTTGACCTATCTCTGCTTTGCTTTTACAAAATTATTGCCACCCTTGCGTACACAGGTGCCTAATACACCTGATCAGGCCTTTTCTTTTGTCATTGTCTGTCTGCACAACTCATGATCATTTGAAAAGTAATGCTCTCTATTTTTTTCCCATTTATTGGTAATATGTGTATTTATCTGACAATTGTTTGTGTGCAATGTGGGTTGCTACTGTAGAAGAAAAATGTGGGTCCAAAGGAAGGCTTTAGTGTTGCTGTGTTGATCTCTCACCCAACCCTCTGCTTTGCACTCATGATCTTGAAATTATTTGCATGAACTTGCCTTCTTTGTGTAAGGGATTGCTGCTGTGGATTCAAAGACTGTTTTGGGTGTTACTGTGTGGATTCCCGGCAAACCTTTGTTTTGCTCCAAATACTTTTTTCAGGGCTTCATTTCAAAGCTGTGCTACTGAAGCCTTTGGGTCAAACTCCTTGTTCAAGGAGTGATGTGCCTAACTAGAGGATGGGGTGGCTGTCAGGGATGGAGGAGGCCTACCCCTTTTATCCCAATACAGAGTGTGACAGCACCCAATCCTTCAGAACCAAGGCAAGACACTATACTTCAGTTTAGTTAGATGCTATCTAAAGGTAAGGCATTGCTTAAGTGTTGTGTGAAAGGCAAGTGAGGAGGTTGGGGAGAAAACTAGATGGGCCAGGTCTATGCCAAGCAGGATATGACACTTTGAAAACATTTTGAAAATTGTATATGGTGTGTGTCCTGGGCCCCAACAGTTGTCACTACTGTTATAAACCATTTTAAAGCAGTAGTGTAGATCCTGCCCTATGAACTCTGTCTACTGAGGCCCATTGGCTTCACTTACCATTAGTTGCCCTGTCCTCTGCCCTACCAGTCCCAATGGGTACCAGCCACCACTGACAGAAAGAAAAAGGAAAACCACCTTTCTCTTGTGGGTCTTTCTGCACTTATTTGACATGTTCCATTTTTTTTCTTTGACAGTTGACCTCTAAGTTTGCCATTTAAGTCACAATATGCTCCCTCAAGTATATCTAAATGCTTGTTCCTTTCCCCATGGCCCTTGATGATATGTTTCAAAATCATCCTAAGCCTGAAAATGAAGCAACCCTTTTTATTATGTAAAATATATGAAATTTAATCATTATTGTACAAAATGTGTTACACTGTAGTTATCCCATAATAAGTGCAGTCAATAAGTGGACATATGTGTTTGGAACTAGACTATATTCTTCCTATGAAGTTTTCCCATCTGCTGCTGCCTCTGATTATTCTGACTCCCCTCTACTGAATAACGAAACCAGCAGGCATTACATGGCCATTTGTTTAAAAGCAGCAGTTGTTTCTTCTTGTAGCCTGATCGTGTTGTCTAACATGACTCAGGCAAGATGTGAACAAAAAAGGAGAGGTCAGGAAAAGTAAAGCATCACAAAAAGATACATATATGTAATCCTTTCTTCTGTTGGTGCAGCACAAGGAAATCATACTGTGGCCAACTAGTTTTGGTTGTATATTCCAGCAGATTATTAGCCAGGGAGGTGGTAAATCCAGCGCCGCAGGACATGAAGCAGGGATTCATTTGCTAGTCTGTCTCTTTATCTCGGCAAGTTATGTGGGGGAAAATTGTTACGTTGGACTGTAAAAAGTCAGGAAAATATATTTATACATACACCCTCCTCCTCCAGGGATGTGCAAAAATTGTCCTTCTACTTCTTTAAATATTTCTGCTTTACAGCATGCTGAGGACACTTGTTTATTGCATCCATAGCTGGGGTATTTGTGGATAATATTCCATTAAACAGACATAAAACAGCAGTATAATACAGATAAGAACATCAGAAGAGCCATGCTGGGTCACACTAAGGGTCCATCTGCTCCAGCATTCTGTTCACACAGTGGCCAACCAGTGTTAAGGAAATGTTCCCTAACTCTCAAATTGAAGAATCACCAGGAACAGGCAGAGTTCAGTCCAACAGGTTTATTCAAAACAACGTACGAAGGAGAGAGAAGTGGCACCTGGGTAGTACCAAAGCTCTCTGAATCACAAAGACAAAACTGCTTCATTTATCTCTGTTACAGGCTTTGACGTCACATACCACTCACCCCCTCTCTCCTGTGATGGGTAAATGCTAATAAATGTTTCAACTAAACAATATCTTAAACCATAATAAAACAATATCCGGGGCATTTGACGCCTCAAAGTAATTTACTGTTTCCTGATAACCTTCGATCACTGATACTTGGTGTTATTTGGTTTTCTCTAATGGCCAGTAATTTTCCTTGCGAAGAACTGAAAATATTTACTTTGGGGGTGCCATCTTGTCTGTGTGTGAGGGCTCTTGAGTCATGTCTAATTGCTATTGGGAGAGGATGTTATGGGTTATGTTGCTCTGTGGTTTTCTTCTGAAATGCTAGAATGTGAGGTGTGAACTTTACCCTGGTGCAGTGAAATATGTCTCTACTTTACCTTAAAATGGTTTTTTAGAGGCTTGGGGGAAACTAGTGTTCCAGGTTTTGATTTTATATCAATGCCCAGATCAAAAATCCTTATCACCAGCTGCCCATGGAAAATGCACAAGTAGGACATGAGTGCAACAGCATCCTACCTCCCATGTTCCCCAGCAACTGGTGTATATAGGCTTACTGCCTCTGATATTGGAGATAGCATATAGTCATCAGGACTAGTAGCCATTGATAGCCTTCTCCTCCAGGAATTTATCTAACCCCCTTTTAAAGCCATCAAAATGGGTGGCCATCACTACATCTTGTGATAGTGAATTCCATTCATTTAACTATATACTGTATGAAGAAATACTTATTTTTTATCTGTCCTGAATCTCCCACCAATCAGCTATATGGGATGATCCTAAGTTCTATTATTATGAGAGAGGTAAAAAAAATGTCTCCCAGTCCACTTTTTCTACACCATGCATAATTCTGTACACTTCAACCGTGTCTCCCCTCACTTGCCTTTTTTCTAAACTAGCAGTCCCACATGCAACCGTTTCCTCATAAGAGAGTTGCTTCAGTCCTTTGATCATTTTACTGAATCTGAAACACAGTTTCACATCATGTGTGCAATTAGCTTTATTGCACCACAACTTCACCATCTTGTAATTGTTTTCATTTCCCACAGTTCTGATGACAGTATTTTGAAACCTTCCACCTGTGTTATTCATAACACTGAATATGTGGCCTTCTGAGTTGAAGTAGAGCATCACAGACATTTATGGCATTCCTTACTCTGGAATATCCTTGCATTCACCACGGGGAACAATCTGAATGAATTGCACAGACTGTGTAGTCCCTCATCAGCAGGATAAACCAGTGGAAGATGTGCTTTGTCATAGATTCACCTTTCCTTCTGTTAATGGGGAACGTTTTACTGCAACTTCCAACTCAGATCCTATAAAGGAAAAAGGCTATCTAGTTCAGGGTCCTGATGTGAGACAGAAAGATCCACAAATCAGGCGACCACTGATCAACCTTCACAATCCAGACTGGAGTGTGCGACAAGCAGATGCCATACATTATGAACATCCTTGCAGAAGTCAAACCATACTGGAGGGGAAAAGAAGAAGAAAAAGAGCAACTACTGCAACATTACTTGGGTCACGTAGCCTGTCAACCATGGGAAAGCATTCTATTCTAACAGATTAGTAAAGCTAATCAACTAGGTTACCCTTAAGAAAAAGTTGCTAGGTGCAACTGTATGTCAGCCACACCTTGTCTCTCACTGTGGCAATCCTTGATATTCTAGAACAAAATGGAAC
Source organism: Anniella stebbinsi (assembly GCA_029215795.1). NCBI lineage: Eukaryota > Metazoa > Chordata > Lepidosauria > Squamata > Anniellidae > Anniella > Anniella stebbinsi. The sequence continues at coordinate 141,151,913 of JARDYH010000005.1, read as the reverse complement.
CCACTACTAAAATCATATGCCAGCCCAGACCCAATGGTCCACACCAATGAGTAATTAGAATAGGACAGACATTGTCGAGCGTGGCATTGGATGTACTATACGCTCACATTCTATATAATATAAAATAAATTGTTTTCCCAAGGCGGCTCACAATATTAAAATGGCATAGCAATAATACAGCAAAACGTTTAGAACATAAGAACATAAGAAGTGCCATGCTGGATCAGACCAAGGGTCCATCTTGTCCAGCAGTCTGTTCACACAGTGGCTGGCCAGCTGTCAACCAGGGACCAACAAAGCAGGACATGGGTGCAACAGCACCCTCCCACCCATGTTCCCCAAGAACTGGTGCACAGAGGTTTACTGCCTTGAATACTGGAAACTTAAGAAAACATTTTGGGGGTGGGAAAATACAGCCACATGAAATATATGTAAAACCAGCATAAAATTTACTCATAAAAAGCCTTATGGAATAAAAAGGTTTTCAGTAGGGGTTTGCATCGGATCAGGTCCGATCCACGATCTGGAGCCGATCCGACCGAAATTGGATAAAATTATCTGATTCCGATCCCGGCTTCTGGATTGTCCGATCTGATCTGAATTGGTCCGAAAGGACCCGATCCGGTTCGGATAAGATCAGAGGATCAGACCTCCCCACCTCGCGCTCCTTACCTGCTGGGGCCATCTGCTACCATCCACTGCCGCCCGCGGGCGGTAGTGGACAGCCCCGGCAGGTAAGGAGCACAAGGGGGAGGAGGGCCCCACTTACCTGCTGGGGTGCCTGCTTCCATCCGCTGCTGCAATCTACTGAGAAACAGGCTTTGTGGCCTAGTTCTCAGTAGAGTGCCGGGTCATCACCCAGCACTCTACTGAGAACTAGGCCTCGAAGCCTGTTTCTCAGTAGATTGCAGCAGCGGATGGAAGAGGGAGCCATGGCAGGTAAGGAGCATGAGGGGGGAGGAGGGGGAGGGCCCCACTTACCTGCCGGGGTGCGCGCTTCTGTCCGCTGCTGCGATCTACTGAGAAACAAGCTTCGCGGCCTAGTTCTCAGTAGAGCGCCGGGTGATCACCCAGTGCTCTACAGAAAACTAGGCCGCGAAGCTTGTTTCTCAGTAGATCGCAGCAGTGGATGGAAGAGGGCGCCATGGCAGGTAAGGAGCACGAGGGGGAAGGAGGGGGAGGGCCCCACAGGTGCTCTACTGAGAACTAGGCCGCGAAGCCTGTTTAGATCGCAGCAGCGGATGGACGCAGGCACCCCAGCAGGTAAGGAGTGCGAGGAGGGAGGAGAGGGAGGGCCCCACTTACCTGTCGCGGTGCCCACTTCCCTCTGCTGCACCAATTTAGTGAGAAACAGGCTTCACGGCCTGCCTCTCAGTAGCGCGCCGGGTGATGACATCATAAACTGGCACGCTGCTGAGAGGCAGTCCGCGAAGCCTGTTTCTCAATAGATCGGAGCAGCAGATGGCAGCGGACGGCCCCAGCAGGTAAGGAGCGTGAGTGGGGGGAGGGACAGGGAGGTGGGAGTTAGGCCCCCACTCACCCACCCACCGCCATGTTTTCCGTATAGGCTTGCATTGGGGAAAGCTTTCTTTCCCCTAATGCAAGCCTATGACGAAAACACCAAAAATGGCGGCCAATCCGAAAATTGGACATCCAATTTTTGGATCAGGATCGGGTCCGATCCGATCCGAGGGACCTCCAATTTTGTCTGAACTGATCCAAGACAACATCAGATGTCCCGATCCAGGTCCTGATCCAATCCGGGGGGGTCCATGAACATCCCTAGTTTTCAGTGCCCACTTAAAGGCAGGAAAAGTGAGGTCACACCAGAAACAAGTGCTTCCAGTCATTTGGGTGCTTGCTGCTTGAAGTGCTACATCACCACCACAAGCAGTACGGGCTGCCTGCAAGCAGTGCTGACCCCCAGCTGTAGGGCACTGTTGGCTCCTACCTGTTGTAACTTCCATAACTGTGGGGCCATGACAGAAAGGCCATCTCCCTGTCAATGTAACTGCTTTTCTTTGGTAGCATTGGCTTATGAAGTGGTAGGAGGAGAACTCTATGTTCAAAATGCTCTTTGATCAGAAGATGCAAACAAAGGTAATTTTACATTTTTATTTTGTGAATATGGATCCAGTGGTCTTACACTTTTGTTAGTGCACATCTGCTTATTCTCATCTACCTACTGAATGGTATACGCTATGTTATCTCTACATTGTTTGGCTCTTGTGTGGGAATTGAGAGGCCACCACTTTAAGGCCGAGAAGTTCACTCAGCTCTAAGGTCAGTGGAATGCTGTAAGGCACAGGGCCTTTTTCCAATTGTTCTACTTGATGTGAATGAGAACAGTTGGCTGAATGGCTTGAGGGAAAACAGAACACAACGTAATCAACGCATTGATCATGTCCCCTGCTGCCTGGAGACAATGATGTGACGACTATTACACGGAAAACAGCTCCAGGCAAGAACAGCATTAAAACTCCTAACTAGTCCAGAGGTCTATTTGGGAGGTAATTATTGTCAGTTGACAGGAGTATACTGAAATTACAAAGGCTCCCTGTTATCTAACAGTGTTGATGCTCTACCACCCCAAACCTGGAATTAATAGAACACTGGCAACCCATGTGAAATTATGTTGATGAATGTGCTGTTGTACCCTTGAATAACGATTGATTTGCAATTTTTTGGATAGAAATCTCAGGGTGAAGATACCAGCAGCAGAATGCTTCCATCACCTGCTTGGTGTTAGTAGCCACCACTTCTAAAATGTGACCTCCTGTGTAGAAAGGAAGCCATGTGATTCTGACTGACCAATTAGTCAAGTGGGAGATCCCTTGGCTGCTTCCATGCTTTCAGAGGTTCTGACCTCCTGTGCATTTATTTTTATATTTGAGGGATGGAAACCTACTGTGACAGTTCATTGCACTATGCCTCACCTAGGATCTATTTAGGCCTTTCATCTCTCTTGACATTTCGTCTCTCATCCATGAGTTTTATGTCTGAAGGCTCCGATATTTTCCAACCTGTCAGTATTGCACACCATCCAGAGAACTTGGGTTATTGAGTGGTTTAAATGTATTATACATACATATGTAGGGTGACCAGATAAAATCCAGGTCAGGGCTCATGTAACTTTTAACAGTTGTAGAGAAAAGGGAATTTCAGCCAGTGTCATTTGCATGCAATTTGTTCCTGGTGATATTCCCTCTTCATCACAACTGTTAAAGTTGCAGGGGCCCTGCCTTCTTTTGTATATGGTCACTCTAGTATAGTGTATGCACCTTTAACTGTTGTGATGAAGAGGGAATTTCACCAGGAACTAATTGCATACAAATGACACCGGCTGAAATTCTCTTTCTCTACAACTGTTAAAGTTACATGAGCCCTGACCTGGATTTTATCTGGTCAGCCTATACATATGATACACACATGCTCATTGTGAGCATCCTCCCAATGGACTCTTGGCTATTATATGTTGACAACATGCAATGTGAGCCCTATCCATATAATTTACCCTACCCATGATGAAGAGAGAGAGAGAGAGAGAGAGAGAGAGAGAGCACCTTCCTCTAGACTTTCCCAGCCTGATGCTGTCCAGCTGCGTTGGACTACAACTCTAAGCATCCCTCAGCCAACCATGTTGTGGTCTAATGCATCTGGAGAGCACCAGGTTGGGGAAGGCTGCCTTGTTTCCTACAGTTGTATGCACATCAGTTCCTCTCTTCAGATCTTGCTCTGAAAGTATAGGTGTTTGAGAATAAAGTATGCAGGGATTAGGAGCGGGGCCAGCAAGCATAAGTTTGCTGCCTTTTCCAGGTGTAGACAAAATACATGGAGGAGATCATTTCAACAGCTCTATGTTTGTTTGTTGTTTAATCCTTAGGGTGACTAGATAAAATCCAGGTCAGGGCTCATGTAACTTTAACAGTTGTAGAGAAAAGGGGATTTCAGCCAGTGTCATTTGTATGCAATTAGTTCCTGGTGATATTCCCTCTTCATCACAACAGTTAAAGTTGCAGGGGCCCTGCCTTCTTTTGTACCTGGTCACTCTAGTATAGTGCCTGCACCTTTAACTGTTGTGATGAAGAGGGAATTTCACCAGGAACTAATTGCATACAAATGACACTGGCTGAAATTCCCTTTCTCTACAACTGCTAAGGTTACATGAGCCCTGACCTGGATTTTATATGTCACCCTACCTTGGGTAGAATCCAATTTAGTGCTACTTCATGACTAATTTAAATCCCATTCATTTCAATGGGTCTACTCTAAATAGTACTTTAGTTAGTTCTACCCCATGTTACCATGACCAAATTCATAGAAGGGACCATCTGAACAGTCCTATGTTCTCCTCACCCCCAATCCATATTACATTGTTTCATTTCCATTTAATTTATTATATTTCTATACCACACCAGAGCCAAAGCTCTCTGGGCAGTTCACAAAAATTACAAACCATTAAAATACATTATACAAAGTATAAAATCATTCTTGCGGAAAGTGTAGGGTGTGAAATAATGAGGCGAGACAAGTAAATGGATTTTAAACAGGGCCACTTTTATTATAGATCTGCAGTATGGGAAACCTATGCAAACATCCTACTCAACCATGGGCGAGCCATTCACCACCTGAGAGATGGTGTGATTCCAAACGCCACCCCCCAGGCTTGCCCCCTTTTGGGGAAGGGAGACCTTCCGGTGTCGACCCCTCCTCGCGCCGTTTACCTCTGAGTGGGTGAGAAAGGTTAGCCTCAAAGGTAACCCTTATCCCTCCAGCTGCTGCTGTAAAGCTCATAGCTGAGGGGCCTCAGGCATTACCCATCACCACAACAGTGCCTGTGAATGCTCACCGACCCTAACAACGCTCCGGATGTCTGCAAAACCTGCCACAGGGAGCGACAATGCACTTGATTAGTCGCTCCCTCCCCACCTAGATCTAAGAACATTCCACAAACCCAACTGCAGATCTTTCAAAAATAAATCATTTCCAGGGTCTGACAAATGGACCCCGTCCTGCCTAAAAAGCTCCCTCTGCGTTAACGCAGTCGCAGGGTGTTGAATGCTATAATCGCCATGTTTAATTAGTTCCTTGAATATTTGATTATTGACTTTCTTCCGCACTCTTTCCATGGCCCCTTGGTCAGTGCCCTCTCTCCAATAGAGCCGAGGCAACAAACATGACCAAACAATTACTATACCGGGCCAACGCAGCCGAATTGTTTCCAAATCGGCAATCGCTTGCATGATGAGGGCTTTGCCCTTAAGCAAACCCAAATTATTTTCACCCAAGTGAATGAGTAGGACCTGTGGGGGGACCAAGGCCACACGCCGCTGGAATAAGGTGGGCAAGAGGCGCTCCCAATGCATGCCGCGTTTGCCAAGCCACAGGATGTTGGCGTAGCGGCTCAATCCAAGCTGTGTCCCAAAGCTGGATCTGGAAGCCCTCCGACTGGCCCAGAAGATCATGCTGTGCCCACAGATGATCACACACACCGGGGGGAAGCCCGCACCGGAATCTAAAATTAAACACGGAAATGTTAGAATGCAACGCCACCAGTGTATAAACTGATTATCTGACATACGATTGATACGCTCTGGACCACCATCTGCCCACAGCCTGAATTTGTCCTGCAGCAAAACCAATGGAAGCCGCTGTCGAAGCAGCACCAATACGGAAAGAGTGAGTACCGAATTGGTGCGCTCCCAGTCCCAGAGACTGCAGAGCCTTTTTAGCAACCAACCAGAACTGATACCTCATCAAGGGCGATGCATTGAGGTGGCAAAACAAATAGCCACTACAATTGCCCCGGAGTGTCATAAAATGATTTAACGCTTTGACCGGGCACAACTCAGCCACTGGCGCTGGAAACAGGGTAACAACTTTTCCCCTACCTTGTTGGTCCAGTTTGGAAAACCTAAGATGTAAAGAAACTCCCCTGGGTGAGACCTGAATGTCATCAATTAAAAAGGCACGCTTTGAGGAATCAGTTTTGGAAAGGGTTTTGAATCAGGTACGCGAGGGGATTCAGTTTTGAATCAGGTATGCGAGGGGCTACTCTGCTCCATCGTCGTAAAATGTGATGGACTTGAAAATCACTCGTATTGTCCTCTACACCTCGCATTTTGGACAGAAAAGAAAGGGCAGCCAATTTGCCTCCAATGGATCCTGCGGATAGGCCGCTGAGAAGCAACGCAAAACTGCAGCAAATGCTCCACTGGGCTTGGCCATTGCTGCTGAAGCTGCATGTAAGTTCTGAAGGAAAGAAACTCCCTACCTTCCTGTGAATAAGCACCACGTGTGCTAGGCGCTAGAGACTGCCATGCTGCCTGCTCCACTTCCTCCTGCCAATTTCCCAAAGGGTTGATGGCATCGCCTCCGGAATTGGCCGTGCCCAGGGCGCCAGTTCCCGGAACCTCTGGACCTGCTGATGCGATAAAGCATCTGCAATGGGGTTTTCAAGGCCTGGAACGTGCCGCGCTCTGAATAATATGCTGTTACACAGGCAATGTAACATGAAGGCCCTGACTAATGTCATGACCCTGGGACTCCGAGATGACAGGGTATTTATCACCTGCACTGAAGCCAAATTATCGCACCAGAAGTGTACCATTGAATTGCGCATCTCATTCACCCAAAGATGCGCCGCCACGTATATTGGAAAGAACTCCAGAAATGTGAGATCTCTGCGAATATCAGTGGTGAGCCAATCGTCTGGCCAGCACTAGGAGCACCAATGGTCCTGCCAAATAATACCGAAACCCAAGGCCCCCGAAGCATCTGAGTGGACTTGCATCTCCGCTTCTAGTAAGAGATCATGTCTCCAAAAGGAAACGCCATTGTATTCCTCCAGGAAACAAAGCCACATGATGAGGTCTTCCCGCATTGCCCTCGTGACCCACACCCTGTGTTGGGGACGCTTTAGGCCCTTCATGGCGGCACACAGGCATCTAAGAAAAGCATGACCTGGAGCGACCACCCGACATGCGAAATTAAGATGACCCAGGGTTGACTGAAGCTGGGCCAAGGTTACCTTCGAACCGTTAATAATTGCTAACAATTTGGCCCGCAAGGCAATGATCTTATCAATAGGTAGCTGACAACATTGTTGTACAGAATCCAACTGAATGCCCAAGAATTTGATGTAATTTACTGGTCCCTCCGTCTTCTCCTGTGCCAATGGGACACCCCACTCCTCTGATAACACCTGAAACATCCTCATCCAGGTAGTGAATGGAGTCCTGAGACCCCGCCCTCTCACGGAGGGCCCATTCCAAGAAGGAACTGAAGGTCTCAAACATGGCACGGGATATGGCGCAGCCCATTGGTAATGCCCTATCCACATAAAATTGTCCGTCATAACAAAACCCCAGTAAATCAAAATTGTCAGGGTTGATGGGCAAAATGCGAAATGCAGATTTGATGTCACATTTCCCCATCAGTGCTCCCTGACCGCATCAATGCACCATTGCTACAGCTGCATCAAATAGGGCGTAATGCACTGAACAAAGGTGATCTGGAATGGAATCATTAACAGATCCACCTCTAGGGAAAGACAGGTTGTGTATCAACCTGAATTCCCCTGGCGTCTTTATGGGAACAATTCCCAAAGGGGAGACCCTAAGATTTGGGATAGGAGAAGAAACGAAGGGGCCAAGGACCCTCCCTGCATCCACCTCCTTAGCAATCTTCTCACGAACTAAAGACTCCATGAGACGGATTGATTCCTGGTTCCTCGCAAAATTGCCTGGTGTGGGCCTTTAAAAGGAATGCGAAACCCTTCTGTAAAGCCAAGCTCTAAGTAGATTGCATCTTGTTGCTTTGGGTGGAGTGCCAGCAGTCGCCTCAACAGCCCCAACTAAAGAGGGCTGGGACCCCTTGGGAGGTGGCTGCTGCCCTCCGGGCTTCCAGCCCCCTTGTGTGTCTCGGCCCTTATTGTGCCCCCCTCGAGTTCTGGAGCAACTAGAGGCTGGGTGTTGACCATTGCAGATCGGGCATTCGTGGCGATATCTGCACATTGAATGGGTACAGCTGCCCTTCGCAAAGTACTCCCAGCAAGGCAGCCGGGGTTGAACCCCCTGCTCCGCACTCCCAGCAAAATTGGAGGCGGGTTGCTGTTTTGCTAAAATATGCCCACTATCTGCCCTTTCCCTGACTCCAGGCCAAGCTGGCGTCATAAATTGGAGCCAGAGATAGTTGTCCTTAACATCCCACAGAAGGGAATGATCGAAGGCGGCCGTTTTGCAGAAGGACTCATCATAAGTGAGCCAGGCTCCGCCCTCATATTTGGAAAAAGCTCGATAGATCACGTCCAAGTATTTCGTTAATATGCAGCCGTGATTGGGAAATCGCGGCTGCACCATCCCCATATAAATCAAAAACCCAGGTAGCCAGTTGGACCAAGTCCTGGCCACCTTTTTCTACTTCATTCTCTCAAATTCCCTGTCCACCAATTTGTCTTTCTCCTTGTCCTCGGGTTCCCGAAAGAGCAAGGAAAACACTTCAATATAATCGCCCTTTAAAATCTTTTCCCTTGTGGAAGTCAAAAGGTGATAACCTAATGGCGCCACCGTGCTACTTGTAGGAATAGCATGCCTAGCCGCCCCAGCGTAAGAGTCCTTAGTACTAGGAGGCACGTCCGTCCTCCCAGAAGCCGTGATGCTGGCCGGACCTTGCCATACCGCAGTGCACACCTCAGTTGTCGAAGGTGCCTGCGGGGTGGCACTAGAATCCCCCTTCTACGCTGCTACTCTGTTGAGAAGGGGTAACGGGAGTTACCGTCAGGGGCGCCACCGCGGCCTGCGTTGCAGGTCCCCATGGTGGAGAAAAGGCCCCCACCGGACCCAGGGTCCCGGATAATGGCTGACTGCCAGGTGAGTTCCCATCGGTGAGTGCTGGGAGAGGCCATCCTAAGCCACTGAACCAAGGGTGCCATGCCCAAAGGGAAATGAGGCCCATCGGTTGTGTGTGTAACTGAGGTGTAGCACTGTGTGTCTCACCTGCCGCCTGAACCTGGCTGTGCTCCCCGAGAGGCGAGATTGGCTCAACGTTGATGTTCATCACCACTGCGGCTTGGCTCGCTTCTGCGACAGGCTCGTTGTCCCCACCAGTCGGACTGGACATTGACACAGCAGGGGCACTCGGCTCTGGGGGGCTGGAAGTTGCCTCAATGACATCCAGCCGAGCTGCAAAAGATGTCAACATTTGATCCTGAACCTGTGCCCTAGTCAGCCTCTTGCCCCTCGCCACTCCCCTCCCTGAAGGGGTAGAAACTGGAGAGGGGGCAATCCCCTTATCCCTTTCAACTGCTGTTAGCCTAGCAAGGATCGCGGAAATGTTGGGGTTTTCATCCTCCTCTGAAGAATATGCATTCTGAGGCCAAACCCGCTTGGCTGGGGGATGAGGGGCTCTCCCCTTCCCTTTCTTGCCACCGATGCCCTTCTTAGAGGACATCGCGTATCAATATCGCGAGACAAAAATAAAATATAGCAGAACTATCAGTCTGGGAGCTGCCTGTGAGGATGAGCTAAAGGCTGTGTCGAAACTGCCTCTCCCCCCCCCCCACACCTGCTAACTTGTATCGAGTACGCCTGAAGCTGCCTGCCAAGTCTGCCTAGCAACAAGGAATTGGTACGTGGCAAGATGAAATATAACAGTGAAGCGTGCATGCCAACTGCCTGCCGAGTCTGCCTGGCAACAAGAAGTCAGCACGCGGTAAAGAAGTGGGGAGAGAAACACCCCTCCCTCCAACACCCAGTCGACGGCAGAAGCCCACTGCCCTTAGCTGTCGGCCGTTATTGCCCTGCCCTCTGCAAAGGCAAAAGCATCCTCGACCGGGAGACCATAAAAGCCACCAAGCGCTAGTGGAATTCGCACTACCACCTTTGAGCAATTTACTGAAGAGCTAGGCTAAGTTAACGATGGATTGAAGGAAGGTGGGGGGAGGGCCGTCCGGCCCCCCTAAAGCGGCCCCACTGCCCTAAAGGATGTCACCCCTGGGCTGCTGCACTGCCACCTGCCCAAGGGACCACCTGCCTAGCTACTCGAGGGACAAAGGGGGGGACCGTCCGGCCCCCAAAACATGTGGCCTCGACAGGCCAAAGAATCCACCTCTCTCTCCACCCGCAGAGCCCTGAGGCTTGCTATGCTGCCGTGCCACCGCGCCGCGCTCTCCCTCGTCGGGCAGAAGAGGCTGTATCTGCCACCGCTGTCGTCGCTCTTCGAAGAGGCTCAAGCGAGCCCCCCGCCACTGCACGAGCTCCCTTCCTGCTCCCTGCCTTGCTCGGTCTGAGCCTCGTGGCACCTGGCAAGGAGAGAGCTGCATGCGATCGGAGCCGCAAAAGAGGGAACGAATGGCCGCTGGGAGGGGTGAGTACAATAAATACTCCCTTAGTCCCCTCCCAGCGCCGGTGGCACCACTGAGGAGCCCACCAATGGGTGGCTCCCATCTTGCCTGTCACCTCACCCCCACCACAATCTCCTCTTTGCGCCCAGGCATGCCGGGCGCAAAAAGGGTCCCATGTAAGGACATAAAAAGATAGCACACACAACAACATATATCCAAGACATTCTAAAAACCATCAGACACATTATATGCTGCCAAATGCCTGAGAAAAAAAGGGCAGTTTTAATTGGAACTGAAAAGATGACAATGTTGGTGCCAGGCAATCCGATCTACACCAAGCAGGATACGACACTTTGAAAACATTTTGAAAACTGCATATGGAGTGTGTCCTGGGCCCCAACAGTTGTCACTACTGATATAAACTGTTTAAAACTGTTTTAAAGCAGTAGTGTAGATCCTGCCTTTGTCAGGGAGATCATTCCATAAATGGGAGGGGGAACCACTGAGAAGGCCCTCTCCCTTGTTGGCTCCTCAGAGCCTCCCTTGTGGGACAGGTCTTGGGTGCAGAGCATAGTGTTCAGGTCGGTTCATGCTGGGAAAGGTGTTCCATCAGGTACTATGGTCCTGAGCCATGTAAGGCTTTATAGATAAAAATCATCACCTTGAATTGGGCTTGGAAACATACCGGCAGCCAGTGCAAGTGGGCCAGAATTGGTGTTATATGGTTAGATTTGCCTTGTTCCTACAATCAGTAGCATTGTATCAAAAATCTGCCGGGGCCCTCGCGCCCAGCCCTCATGGGCCCAGGCGTACACACTCAGCACTAGAACGGGTCCATGCCCGACTGCTCTTGAGCCTTCAAGAGCAATCGGGTGCAGGTCCACCCTGACCTGCACCCTTTGTCGCTTTTCCCTCACTGCATTAATGGTGGCCACCATTAACATAGTGGGGGGAAATACGTAATTTCCCCAGCCTTGGGAAAATCACATGTTTCTTTCTTCTCTTTCTGTGCTAATGGGGGCCTTAAAGACCCTATTAACAGAGCATTTAAGCTCCCCCCCCATCCACAGTGGGGGAGAAACATGAGATTTCTCCAAGCTAGCCTTGCATAAGAGGGCCTTTCAAGCCATGATTGCCATGGAGACAGGACAGGACAGCAAAGCTCACTTTCCAGGGCTTCCAGAAAGTGCTGAATTCCCCATGCCATGTGAATGGCATGGCTGGGGGAATTGTGCACTTTCCAGAGGCCCCAGAAAGTACATTTTGCCAAGGGGTTGGGAGGCTTTCACAACTTCCCAAGTGCTCGGCAAAGACTCATGCAGCTGTCTCCTTGAAGTAGGGCCATACAAGTAGGGATCGGAGAATTCATGGGCTGGGCCACATGGGAATTTTCCAAACCCTAGCTATCAGCCTGGCTGCCACATTTTGCACAAGCTGCAGCTTCTGAACCAGCTTCACATTGCAGTAATCTAACCTGGAGGTTACCAGAGCATGGACAACTGAAGCCGCGTTCTCCCTGTCCGCATAGGGGGTGTAGCTCGGCCACCAACCGAAGTTAGTAGAAGGCACTCTGTATCACTGAGTCTACTTGAGCCTCAAGGGACAATGATGGTTCCAGGACCCCCCAAGCTAAGAACCTGCTCCTTCAAGGGGAGTGCAACCCCATCCAGAACAGGTTGAACACCTCCATCCGGTCAGGAGAACCACCCACTAACAGCATCTCAGTCTTGTCTGGATTGAGTTTCAGTCCATTGTCACAGTCAGGCACTGATTTAGCACATCCACCTGATAAAGATGAAAAAGAGAAATAGAGCTGCATGTCATCAGCATATTGATGACAGCACACTCCAAAACTCTGGATGACCACACTCAATGGTTTCATGTAGCGGTTGAATAACATGGGGGGCAAAACTGACCCCTGTGGATCCCATACTGGAGAATCCATGGGGCCAAGCAGAATCCCCCAAGTACTACCTTTTGGAGCTGACCATCCAAGTAGAAATGAAACCACAGCAATGCAGAGCCTCTCACTCCCAACTCTGACAATCGTCCCAGAAGGATATCATGTTGAAAAATATAAAATGAATGTTTTTTGGGAATCAGATTTTCACCCTCTTGAAAAAGATGTGTATTAGAAACAACTCTTTTTAACTGGGCACTAGGTTTGTGATCATTTCATGTAGTGGGAACATAGAACAGATTTTCTGCTGAAACTAAGCAGGTTTGGTCATGGAAGCTGCCTGGATGGGAAGACATCTGTGTGAGCTGCTGTGAGTACCATGGAGGAAAAGAAAAAATGGTAATTAATAAATGTTTCAATATGTCTCCAGAAAAATTAAATCAATGGGTATATATATATATATATATATATTTCAATTGACCCAACCTTATAAACCTGGATGAAAAAAGGACCTTTCCAATTGAGCTCCCAGACTTTGACTCCTAACCGAGTCTTTTTTAAAATTACTGTTGTTTAAGTTTGCAATTTGGCTCCAGAATTTATACTTCATCTGTACCAAAAAATAAAAGTGTCATTGATCTCAATACAAACTGAATCTTAGTGGCACTGAAAATATACACCTTGGAGGTGTGTGTGTGTTTCATTAGAAGGATGACCTTGCCTTTATTGCAAATCATCAAGGACCAGGGCTTTCTGACTCTTGTTAAGAGCTGCAAAAATATCATTATTGTAGAAATGCTGGCAGTTTTTGAAGATGAAATAACCTTAAGGGCAGAACTTCTCGATTTCATTAGGCTCATATTGGGATAAATTTAATTTTCTGTCTGTTCAATAGTATGTATTTCACTCCTCCCTGAGGTACATTTTGAAAAGGAGCAGTATCGGAGAATTTGCTTTCCGTATTGAAAGGAACATTCTTTTCTTAAGAATCGTGTGCGTGATCTGATTAACTGCCACGACAAAAGTGTCATTCATTTTAGTGGAATCCGTTATGCTGAGATCCCAGAATGAATCTGAAACTTTGACTCCAGTTCTTAGGGCTACATTAACAATGCATTTCAGAGGTATTTCTTCCTCCCCTCATCTTCTTCAGCTGAAGTGAGACAGGAAGATGAGTTCTGATTACACCGCTTTAAACTGGGGAAAAGATGGAACTGAGCTATCATATTGTGATTGTGCATTACAGTGAAAAGGTGCTTAAAGTTAGACATTTTTTTGAAGGACTAAAACTTTTATGATTAGCCATGATGGATCAAAGGATAATTGTGCTCTATATCCAGCAATGGAGGAGATTTATGGCCTAATCCCAGATTCCCAGCCTGCCTCCTGACTAGAAAATGATTTTAAAAATTCCCCAGCCATTCTGACTGGGGAATGTCTAGGGTTCTGAACATTTCCCCCATCTCTCCCCCTGCTTTTGTCCAACAATACTTCCTCTTTCTTTGGACAGGGAAGAAAGAGGAAGTAAACAGTGAACATGTGGCCCAATGGGCATTTTTATCCTGCTTCTGCACACAGCAGTAAATGGCGACACGTTTTGCTACAGTTGAAAAGGTCAGATCTTTCTGGGTCTCTTTTTGAGACTGGAAAACAAGCAGAATGGGAGGAGACCTGAGGGAGGTGGATCTCATCGACAAAAGGATCCATGAAAAACCATGAGTGGCCAGTAACGAGTGTGCAATAAAATGCTATCTGATGAGGCTTTTAATATGCATAGTGTTGCACCTTTAATATGGTGTAATAGAGTGTAGACTTGGACAAGATGACCTAGGTTTAAAACCCCGATCAGCCATGAATCTAAATGTAAGACTGCTTTACCACCATGACCTAGTTATTCTCCCCTGCCCTCTCCTGGCTTTGCTCAAAATCCAGACTGAAATTTGCTCATGGGTTGTGACAATTTGGTGTTATGCCACTATGGTTTTAGACACATTTTAAGTGTGGTTTCAATACAGCCCTGTTCATATGTTTAGGCTGGTGGTGGGTGCAGCCTTGGCCTCGCCCTATGCATGTTTGTTGGCACATCTGCTACATGCTTCTGTGCATATATAGCACATAGTAGAAATGCCAATGAACATGTGTAAGGCAGGCCAAAGCCTGCCACCCACCTACTCTATGCATCTTCTTTGAATGTGAAGGGGATTGCCTCAAATGTATGAAAAGTTATTCTGTATCCTGCAATCAGGTGCTTCAGAATGCAACGAATGTATGTGCAAATCCTTTTCAACACAGTTTAGAATGTGCATCTGTCTTCACCCTTATTGGTTTGGTATGGGTATGGTTATCTAGTGCTGTTGTACATGAGGCTTTTAACGCACCACTTTACCAAGGCTTCTGTTTGTGGGATTGGCTCCTTTATACCTGATTTTTTCCCCAGGGGTTTTCTTTCTCTGCCATTCTATATGTTCTGTCAGACAATCAGTTGGTGGCACTGTGGTATAGTGGAATTGCGCAAATACACAGGGGTTCATGCTGCAGTCCATGGAAATACCAGACTTTCCCCGTTAGAAAAAAACCATCAATGCTATAATGGTTGCAAAGAACTGGAGGGGCTCTGGAGGATGATGATGTCATGTCAAGCACCCTCAAATTACCAGGAATGATGAATCATGAGCATACAATAAATGCCTCACGTAGAAAGGCTCCTACAGTGGTGCAGTAATTTTAGATTGAATGGTCTTATGGGGATCCTTTAGATGGTTATGTATATAACTCCAGTTGTGATCAAACAATTAACATTTCTCTTCTTCCTTCCCTACCACCATTCCATGCTTTACAACTGCATCGCAGTTCCTGACATCTTAGATCACAACAAACAAAAAACTGGTTTCCAGCATGTGCAGTTTTGCATTTTAAACTCACTGAAATCATATCACGATCATGCCTATGGCAATAAAATCGAGTTGTTTCTGCTGCCCTAATACTAAGCACATTTACTTGGGAATAAGTACACCGTTGTTGTAGAAAAGGGTAATATTTAAAAATGGCCATTTCTAATGTGGCCAATTGGTTGCCCCCCAAGTAGAAAATCATTTTAAAAATTAGGAGGATGCTGTGGCAACCAGTGTCAGCCTGGTGTGCCCTAGAGTACTTGGGCCAGCTCAGGTGCTGAAGCCAGTCCTCTTTGCCACTGGCTTCCTCACCTGCAACTCTCTGGGTGATCATTTGGCAGCTCCCTGGATTGCAGTGCTCTGGCCCCTGGCTTCAAGGAGCTTGGCCCCTAGCTGCTCCATTGGCTGCCTAGTTTAATGCACGGGGATGAGAAGATAGACTAAGATGCCACCATGCCCCTCCTCATGGAGACATGAGTGTAATATGTGATATCCTCAAAGCTGATACCTTGTTTAACTCATATGACACCCTCACAGAAGAATATAGAGATACGAATCCCATATTTTAAATCTGTCATGGGAAAGACAGGTTCTACTCTTCCTCCTGCTGGGAAGACTACCAGTATTTAAATTTATTCACAACAAGAAATATGGATTATTGAAGACCTTCAAGTAAAGCCACTACTGTTGGGGAAATTGGAGCAAACAGAAGGGCTGTGAACAGATCGGGATCCCGAATCTGGATTGGGCAGATCTGGACCTCCCAGATCTGGTTCCAAACCGGGTCAGGGAAGGTCCAGATCATTCCAGAGCGTATCGAGCCTGTTCCAGATATATTTGGATCGATCCGGAGATCCGGGCCCATTGGCTTTCCAGGTCCCTGGGTGCCGGCTGTGCAGCCGGCACCCAGGGACCTGCAAGGCTGGTGGTGAGTCCATTGGACTCATTGCCCTCCCCCACTCTCCCTCCTCTCCCCACTCACCCACTGCCGTTTGCTGTTATCCGCTGTACTGAGAACCAGGCCTTGCGGCCTGGTTTCCCAGTAGAGTGACATCGCACCGGGTGACGTCATCACCTTTCCCCATAGACTTGCAAGTCTATGGGGAAAAGGAGGGTCTCCAGATCCGGTTCTGGATCCGGTTCCAAAGCAGATCGGGGGAGGTCCGATCCAGTTCAGATAGGCCCGATCTGGATTGCCCAGATCCGGATCCAGGTCCAGACTGGGGGGGAGGGGTGTACAGTCCTAGCAAACAGCCATTGTATTTTAATTCCTAGATACTTATTAGAAATATTTTTTTTGCAAAATCCAAAATGACTAAGGTTGTTTTAATCTTTTAAAGAATGGAGTGACTTTAGCCTTTGAGCATAGCATTTGGAAGCTGTCTAAAAACCCATTCCTCAGGGGACAGTCAAACGGTTTCATTAGTGGCCAGGTGAAGCCTCAAGTAATTTGGTGTGTTTCCAGCTTCTTTTTTCTTGGTTGACTTTTAAAACTGGTTCTTAAAACACCTGTGGTTACCAAACAGTATGTTTTTTAACAATAGAATTAATAATAATTACTTAATGTTGAAGAAGAAAATGTGTGTGTATATACATACATTCACATTCTAGAGTTTTTGGTGTATTTGTTTTTGCTGCAAAAACTGCAAAGACTTTTCTGGGACCTTAAAGACTAACAAACATATTTTGGCAGAAGAAATGGTAGCCCGGTACCAGTTTTGTCAGGTGTTGATAGCTATATATACCCTTTTACAGAGAGCAGGACAAAACTAGTCTGACTACATGAAAAGGAGGACAGGGCTCCTGCATCTTTAACAGTTGCATTGAAAAGGGAATTTCAGCAGGTATAATTTGTATGTATGTAGCATCTGGTGAAATTCCCTCTTCATCACAACAGTTAACGCTGCAGGAGCTATACTAGAATAAACAGATACAAAAGCAGGCAGGGCTCCTGCAGCTTTAAGAGTTGTGATGAAGAGGGAATTTCACCAGGTGCTGCGTGCATACAAATGTTACCTGCTGAAATTCCCTTGTCTATGCAACTGTTAAAGATACATAAACCCTGTCCTCTTTTTCATATGGTCACCCTAGACAAAACACACAGTTTTATTTTAGTTTAGCATAGCATTTTATTTTGAAATAAAGGTAAAAATACAGAAAACCAAAAGAACAAGAGCACTATTTAAAAGAAAAAGGAAACTCACTGATTAAGCTTGTGGGACACACAAAGTAAAATAATCTAAGGAGAAACTCACTAGTTATTGAGAGAGCTTCGATGTGCAGGCTATGTAGCCAAATAATAGCAAACAACAATGTACATTGTATTCAATTGGAATGTGTTCAGGAACTTGAAGGGCAGATAAACAGAGCAGTGCTATAATATCTATAGTGCTATAATATCTTTTTAATAATTGGTATTATTTTCTTGTTGCACCTGCCAAGTAATTTTGTACATAATCACAATTTCCCAAATATTGCTTGGGAAATTTCCAGTTATGTGCTATTCAAAACTTTGCTGCTGTACACAATTGCTTAAGGGACTAACTATACATGACCTCAATGACATGATTAACATTTGATGGGATTATTTAATATTGCTGTCTCCTGTTAAAAAGGCAGTTAGCAGAGAAAAAACAAAACAAAAGGCAGAACAGAATGAGTATTTCCCAGTCCTACATGCACAGAAAAGGCTAAAAAAAAGAAAGAAAAAGAAAAGAAGAGAGAAAGGCCATGCCTTTCTTTAGTGAAGAAAGGAAAAATAGCTTTACTCCTAAGTGCTCATACATATAAATGCAGGCACAACATAGGGTTTCAAGAGAATGGCTGCATTCGGATGACACTTTAAGCAATGGAAAAGGGAATTGGCATTGGCAATGCACAGTACCTTATTTCAGAGGTACTCCACACACAACATGTTGCCCCTCCCACTGTCGCATGGCTGAAAGTCCTGGAGTCCTTCTGGGTGGTTGGTGCTCCTCCCTCCCTCAGTCATCCAGGCCCTATCCCATCATGCATTGCAAGTTGTGCCAGCAGCCGGGATGCTTTTGGCCACTCCTGCCAGAGAACTCTATGGCCTTCTGGAATAGTGCACTCAACGGGGGAGATTACACAATGGAGCCCGCCACACAACGGCTTAGTTCAGATGACACTTTAGGCAACAGAGGCGTTAATAACACACTCAACGTGTGTTATGTTTCCAGTACTTGCCACACGACATGTTGCCCCTCCTCCAACATGCGGTTGAAAGTCCCGGCGTCCTTCTGGGCTGCTCCTCCCTCCTCCCTCCTCCCTCTCCCCCTCAGTCCTCTGGCCGTATCCCATGATGCACCGCAAGTTCTGCCAGCTGTATAGGAGTGGCCAGGGAATTCTATGACTGACTGGAATAGTACACGGAGTGAGTGGGGTTCCAGACACACAACACTTTAAACAACGGATTTTGGGATAAACAACTGAGCAGCCCATTGTTTTTCTCCGTTGTTTAAGTGCCCTAAATATCGTATTGTCAGTTGTGTGTGCGTTGTGTGTTGCCTGCCACATGTTTTCCCCCATTGTTTTATTCCAGAAAGTATTGTACTGTGAGTTGTGTGCCCATTGTGTGTTGCCCCCCAGATGACACAATAATCAACACAATGGACGATTGCCTCCTTACCCACCCCCCTTGATTATCGTGTTGTCTGAACTCAGCCAATTTGTTCAGTGTTGCTTTTGTGTTCCTTTACACAGGCAGGAGTGAAAGAGCAAAGCATGTGCTCCCAGCAATGGAGGAGAGTGGATGCATGGGGGGTGGGGAGGAGCAGGAAATTGTAGGCTATAGAGATTCTAAGGCTAGCTATGCCCAAAATTCTCATGCATTAATTAGTGAACGGCAACGCTGCCCCCTTCCTGGAATTTGCAGTTGAGATTTCCATATTTGCAACAGCAATCACACCATTGTTGATCTTTTTAAAAATGAAATACCAGGCTAAGGGGGTGGTGATAGTCATTGGCATGTGGGGTGGAGAAGTTTTTTCTCTCTAGATGTAATTTCAGTACTCTTTGGCACACTGTCTGCACAGCAAGTAGGACTAGGAAAAAGCTTTCCATTGTTGCAAATGGGAGTTCTCTCTCTTCCCCCCCCCCCCTAATTTCCACATTTGATTTTTATTGAGATCAGGTCTGGGGAGTGAAGGCTTGAACCTCCCCTTCTCTGCTCACTGCAGTGCTGGGGACTATTGTAGCCTCTCCCTTCCAGGTATTTATTTAATTATTTCTAATCATATTATTAGCATCAGGTGTAGTTAGGCTCTAAGAAGCTTTTTATGCAGAAATCCAGGAGCATTAGGTTCAAAATTATGAAGAAGCATAGCTTTAGGAGTTTCTTGCAGTTTAATGTGGAAAAATTCCTGATAGTAATCTTCAGCCATATTCCACAACTTCTGCATTGATGGCCATTCCCACTAAAGGTCTTCTTCTCAAAGTTAGGATGAAAGGTCAAGCAATGCAAGAAATAGTGGTGAGTGGATCATAATACTATGAGCACAAACTCCAATCAGTATTTGAATGCACACTGGTTTTCATTTGACTGGATTCTGTATTGAAGTCATTAAATGCAGTGATGATTTGAAGGAACAAAATTCTAACAAGCAGAATGCGTTTGAGGAAGGAAAAGGCATTACTGTGTTCAGCTTCTCTGCAACCTGGAACCCTGCACAACCCAAGCAGTGAAGGCTTACAGTGCAATATGTTTGCACAAAAGTAAGTCCCATTTGTTCAAGGGGGCTTATTCCCTGGTGAGTGTGCAGCTTTAAGTTGCAATGCTATGCACATTTAACTGGGAGTAAATCCCATTGAATCTTCTCAGGAAAAACATGCTACTACTGACTCTGCCATGCCATATGTATGACCCTACTGCATTCCACATAGGACAAATAGGCCAGTCTCTATGCAAAAGGATAAACAGACACAAATCTGAATAAAAATAGCATTTTTTTTTTAAAAAGTGGGGAAGTATTTCAGCCTCCTAGGATACTCTGCAACTTAAAGTGCCCATTCTTGAGCAAAGGAACTTCAAAGGGAGACTGTAATGAGGCACCTGCTCAATTACAATTATAATCCATCAAGAAGTTCATCTCTATCTCCTGTGGCTTGAATTGGGACAAAGTTGTGTTACTGGGTTTTAAAAAAAATATATCGCAAGACATGTGTTAATTAGCTCCCCAATACCAGGATGTCTGTGTCATCACCCAGCAACTGTTTTGTGTATGATCATTGTTAGTAAGGTAATTATCATTGTCTGTATTTTCTACATTTCCTTTCCCTGACCTCACTCTTTACAAACCCATCGCTCCAAACTGTATCTATATAGACTCAGGGGCCAGATCTATACCAAGCAGGCTATAACACTTTGAAAGAGGATTGAAAACAGTATATGGAATGTGTCCTCAGCCCCAAACCGTTATAAAGCAGTAGTATAGATCCTGCCAGGATAACACTTTAAACATCTCATAAACTGAAGTTCAGTACACAAAAGCCAGTCCTATAATAAATGTCTTAGTTTTGAAGAGGCCACAAGATTCTTTATTGTTTTTGCAAGAGTGTGGGTCTGTACACAGCCTGTGGTACAAATATGCACAAGAAAATGTCATTAGAGGTTTCTGTGAGCGCCATCGCACGGGGAAATCACGTTTGCTTACCATCGCTCCTCTGCCCTCGTGTTTGTCCCTCATTACTTCCTCTTTTGAAAGAGGAAGTAAACAATATGCATGTTGCCCATTCAGTGGGCTTTTTTTGATTGCGCTGCTTCTCGTGCACACAGCAGGAGATAGTGGCAACTTCTGTCTTCATTTTCAGTCATACTTAATGGGGTAGTTTTTTGTGGCGCAAAGAAGGCTAGAAGGGGTGGAGGCACACAGGAGGCAGACGACATTGTGAGAAGGACCCACAAAACTCCATGAGTGCCCAGTAACGAGCATGCAATAAAATGCTTGTCTGATGGAGCTCTGTGTGTTTGAACCTGCACATCTTGATAGCCTCATGCAGACTTTCAAACTGTATGGAATTGGAAGAATTGCAAATCAGGCCATCCTGCTCTACCTTCCATGTCACGCAGCCCCTGTCCCATCCCTAGATACGGTTTGTGCATTGAGTTAACATGTGCAAAGGTGTCTGCATGTACAACACTGCTAAGCTAGGTCCTATCCATGCAAGTGTCCTGCATAAAATTGAAGGGAACATATTTTGTGAATTGAGCGTATTTAGAAGATCTGCCAAAGCGGGCGCCAATTGAGCACATGCACATTGAACATTCAAAGGCCAGTGGGAGAACAGCAGGCCTGGCCGGTATAATACTGATCTTCTACTGCAGACACAGTTTGAGTATCTGTATAGCGCTTATGTTAAAAGTTGGCCAATGTAGCAGCTCAACAGGAGATTTCTTAGAAGACATTTAAAAAATACATGACTCATTTATATGGTTTCTGACAATAGTTTTAAAACTTATCTCGTTCTTTTTTAAGCTAATCAGTTTTTAGAGTAATAGTGAAAGACATCCGCAAAATACGGTGAATGAAATTTTGGTGTTGTTTTTTTAAAAAATAAAACAACCTGGCAAGCAAATGTAACAAGAATTTAATAATTCATAAATTGAACTTCAACATCTGTTTAATAATAGATCGACTGTCATGCCAAGTTCACTTAAAAAGCAACATGTTTAATGTTTCCCTTCAGCATTTCTGAGATATGCAGTCCTACAAACATTATTTTGTATTTATGCTCATTTCAATATTGCATATCTTTCAGGTGGTTTTAGGAAATGAAAGTCAATGCCATGGAAAACAAAAGTGTAACTTCCTTCCCTATACTGACAAGATAAGATAACTGATCAGAGAGCAGCTTTATTTATGTATACATTTCAAAAATGATTCACCAAACTTTTGCAGGCATACAGAGCAGTTTCATAATAACTGTGCATTATGTATACTATCAGCAAAATCAAATGTTTAAGCAGTTCTGTTAGAGAGACTTGTACAGCTGGCTAACAATTATGCTTGGTGACAGTTCTGCTGAGTTTTGTCCTTTTCAGGATAATCAGTTAGGGAGAGAAGAGAACGACTTCATGGTGCATCAGGAAACAGAAAGGTAAACAGAGCTGCATTTTCAATTTTGTGACTGACTTCCAGCGTGATGCCATGAGAGTAGTCTAGGGACTTAGACGCAATCTTGTCACATGCCCTAAAATATATGAGAAGAGACTAGTGAATGGTGAACTCCCAGGGGAATTGAATTGCTTGCCAGAGGGAATTGCGCAATTTCCAGAAGGCGCAGACATGTGCTTTCCCTCCCCCCCCCCCCGTGACATCGGGGCCTGAAATGGCCCTCTTAACAGGTATTCAGAGGCCTGTTCAGCCCCAATCGGTGAGGGAGGAGCACAAGAAAGTGCTAATGGCATGGCTGGGGAAATCTGCACACTTTTCGGTGGCCGGGATAGTGTGGTTTCCCGCACCTCTGCCCCTCCTCCCTTTCAGGCCCCAATGGGTGCATATGCGGATGGGGGTGGGAAAGCACACTATGGCCTAAGACCACCATCAGCAGGGCAGAGAAGACTATCACAATTCCCCCAAGACTGGGGAAATTGTGCATCTTTCCCCATGCCCGACCTGAGAAGCATCCCCATTGTCCCCTAAGTGACCATGGGGCAAAAATCCATCAGGCGAGCTCACCAGGACTTGAGAGGGCCGAACCCTGGGAATCCGTCAAGCTGGCTCGCCCCGGCGGATTTTTGTCCCACCCCTAGAAGAGACCCAGGTTTCCTGGAACCACGGGAAGAAGGAGGGAAAAGAAGCAAAGGAAAAGAAGATAGTTAGAATCTATTTAGGGTGGTCATGTGTCCTTGTTTACAGAGGACTGTCCTCTATTTGAAGACATCCTCTATTTGAATCCAGTTTGAATCCACTCCAAATCCAGTTTAAAGATATTGGGAAGGATCCAACAGTGTCATGGTGCTAGCGCTATTGATGTTGCACTACTGTAAACCAATGCTAGCAAATTGTTGATAGTGCTTGCTAGCATGAATGCAATGTCAATAGTACTAGCACTGGGACACTGTTGGATCCTTCCCAAAGAACTATAAGAAAGAAGTCCAGGGGCCTTGAAGTTGCTCATCCTCAGATAGCACCTGAACAGCCCACATAGGTCACCTGGTCATGATGGGATGTATTGTGTTTATATAAGAATTTCTAATTTTTTCATTTATACACATAAATTAATGTTATGCAAACCACTGGCCTCTTTTGGCCACATGTATCCTCTTTTCTGGAAATATGTGTCTGCCCTAAATATATTATGGAGCCCATCTTTATGTAGCATTCTTCTCTATTTATTGCGCAGACCCACAGAGATATTATGTACAGACTTTCCAATTCCTGTTCAAAAACCATCTTGAAGCATGGCATGGCCTACTTCATACAAAGGGTGCCATAAACACACACAGAGTCAGAGCCCCGAGTGGGGTAGACACTGTTCTGTAAGATAAGACCAAAAGATAAAGGAGCTAATGGTGCAGCTACTACACACAAATTAGCCTAGTGATGTTAAAATATATTCAAGCACTAGGCATCAATAGACTCAGAGATGCTGGTACTCTTAAACATAACCAGCCCTTGTACATTAGGCCTTAACCATTAATTGAATCATATTGAATGTGTGTACCTGAGTCTGAAGGCCAGGGATAGACTAGGGATTCTGTTAGTGTACCGGCTACCCCGCTGCCTGTCAGACTCCCTGGCCGAGCTCACGGAACTGGTCTCGGAGCTGGTGTTGGTTTCGCCCAGGCTTTTGGCCCTGGGCGATTTCAACATCCCATTTGAGGCCGGTTTGTCAGGTGTAGCTCGGGAGTTCATGGCATCCATGACAACCATGGGCCTATCCCAATTGGTCTCTGGTCCCACACATTCAGCAGGTCACACCCTCGATGCTGTTTTCAGTTCCAAACAGACGGATCTGTGGGCGGAGGTACTGAATACCTCCGAATTGTCATGGACAGACCATTTTCTGGTCAGGGTTAGTATCACGGCTACCACTCGCCCCTGCAGGGGTGGCGGACCTATTAAGATGGTTCGCCCTCAAAGGCTGATGGATTCTTCTGGATTCTGGAAAGCCTTGGAGGGTTCTACGGCTGGTATCATCAATGATCCTGTAGAAGCCCTGATTAATAGATGGAATCAAGACCTAACTAGGGCTATCGACACGATCGCCCCCAAAGTCCTCTCTGACCCGCTTCTAACAGGGCGCCCTGGTATACAGAAGACCTCAGGGAGTTGAAGCAGAAAGGATGACGACTGGAGCGCCGATGGCGGAAAACTCAATTTATATCTGACAAGGCACGACATAGAGAACATCTTTGTTCCTATGGGGTGGCAATACATGCAGCGAAGAAAGCTTTCTTCCCTGTGCACATTGCATCTGTGAATTCACATCCAGCAGAACTGTTCAGGGTGGTGAGGGGTCTAACTCAGGCTCCTTCTCCCCTGAATCCGACTTTAGAGCCTTCTGTAGTTCGCTGTGATGCTTTTAACGATCATTTCACAGATAAAATCTCTCAGATAAGAGCAGACTTAGATGTCATCGTTATAGCAGAGGCTGACAATGGAGTGTCCAGCGACTCTGCAAGTAGGATTACACTGGATCAGTTTCAGTTGGTGAGTACCGAGGATGTGGACAAGGTGCTTGGATGTGTGAAGAAGACGACTTGCCCTCTCAATCCCTGACCTTCTTGGCTGGTCGTCCAGGGAGGAGATGCAGTTAGATCACATCTACAACATATTATTAATGCATCTCTCAGGGAGGGGAGTTTGCCATCATGTTTAAAAGAAGTGGTGGTAATGCCGCTTCTAAAAAAGCCCTCCCTGGATCCCCTGGACCTTAATAACTACAGGCCTTCCATTTTTGGGCAAGGTGATTGAGAAAGCGGTTGTCTTCCAACTCCAGGCAGTCTTGGATGACACTGATTTTCTAGACCCATTTCAAACCGGCTTCAGGGCAGGATACAGAGTCGAGACTGCTTTGGTCGCCTTAGTGGATGATCTACACCTGAGTATTGACAGGGGGAGTGTGTTCCTTCTGGTACTCCTGGACCTCTCAGTGGCTTTCAATACCATCGACCATGGTATCCTTCTGGAGTGCCTGGGGGAATTGGGAATCAGGGGCACTGTGCTTCAGTGGTTCCGATCCTATCTCTCAGGCAGGTTCCAGATGGTGATGCTTGGGGATAGCTGCTCTTCAAAGAAGGAGTTGTTATATGGTGTACCACAAGGTGCCATCCTTTCCCCAATGCTGTTTAACATTTATATGAAACCGCTGGTAGAGATCATCCGGAGGCATGGGGCGGGGTGCTATCAATACACTGATGACACCCAAATATCTTTCTCTATGCCTTCGACAACAGTGTCAGCTAAGGATATTGTGTCTCCTCTGAATGAATGC
This sequence comes from Anniella stebbinsi, assembly GCA_029215795.1. NCBI lineage: Eukaryota > Metazoa > Chordata > Lepidosauria > Squamata > Anniellidae > Anniella > Anniella stebbinsi. The sequence continues at coordinate 141,126,322 of JARDYH010000005.1, read as the reverse complement.
TTGGAGGCGGTAATGGGCTGGATGAGGAAAAACAAACTGAAGCTGAATGCAGACAAGACGGAGGTGCTCGCTGTCAAAGGCCCCAACCTGGGTTTGGAGGTGTGTCAACCAGTTGTGGATGGGGTTACACCCCCCTCCCCGAAAGACTGTGTTCGCAGCTTGGGGGTACTCCTGGATCCATCACTCCAAATGACAGACCAGATAGATGTGATGGCCAGGAGTGCCTACTACGCCAGCTGTGCCCCTTCCTAGAGTTGGAAGACCTAAAGACGGTAGTACACATGCTGGTAACTTCGAGGCTTGACTTCTGCAATGCACTATACATAGGGCTACCTTTGTGCCTAGTCCGGAAACTTCAACTTGTTCAAAATATGGCAGCCAGGTTGGTCACCGGTACATCTAGGGGTGACCACATTACACCAGTTTTAAAATCTCTTCATTGGCTGCCAATCAGTTTCTGGACGAAGTATAAAGTGTTGGTTATTACCTTTAAAGCCCTACATGGTTTGGGTCCAGGTTACCTGCAGGATCGCCTTCTCCCGTATAATCCGCCCCGCACACTCAGGTCCTCTGAGAAGAACTTACTCAAATCAGCCAGAACTAGGCTGACAAGTGTTACCCAGAGGAACTTCTCTTCTACCACTCCCAGACTGTAGAATGGTCTGCTGGAGGAGATTAGACAAATTAGCAGTCTTCATGAATTTAAGAAAGTCATGAAGACTGCTCTCTTCCAGCAGGCCTATCCAGTTGAATTTTAAGATGTTTTAAATGATGTATTGGTTTTTATTTGTCTTTAATAGCTCACCTATTTTGTGATTTTTGTGTTTTGTATTTGTTGTTGTTCCCCGCCTCGATCCAGAGGGAGAGGCGGGTTATTAATAATAATAATAATAATAATAATAATAAACCAGAACTACAAATAATAATCTATAAAAAACAAGCCTGACATAAGAGAGGCCTTTTTTCCTCTGTCCCACTGCCATCTTTGTTCTTCCATTGGCAGGCAAAGACATACTTTATTTAAGAAAGTTTTTGGCTGTTAATCTGTTTTGCTTGCTGAACTAGGTTTTAATTTGCTTATTTCTATTTTTTTTTTTCTGTGATGTAATGTCTTTCTAAGTGATGAGTTTTAATTGAAGTGGTTATGTTTTAATCATGTTACACTCTATCTGTATTTCATTATTGTTACAACTTTGAGAAAGGCCTCCCTGCCATGTCCTGCTTGTCCGGGCGGAGGGGGGGGCAATTGTGGTGGGAGCGAGAGTGATGCATGGTAGCCTTTGATTGGCTGCCTCCTGCGCCTGGGTCACGGTGGAGGGGAATGACTTGCAGCCTATATAAACGGCTGCAGCCACTCGCCCCCCCACCTCTCCTGTTTGTTTCCGTGGCTTCGGAGCATGGCAAGCGTGCTGAGCCAAAGCACAGGCAGGAGGGACGAGGACGCTGAAGATAGACAGCGGCGGAGGCGGCAAAGCAGGAGGCGCGGGAAGAGCTTCAGGAGCTGGTAGCAGCAGAGGAGCAACGGGCGGTGGGCACGCCAACAGAGGCGTCTGCCCACAAGGTTCAGATTTGGTCGAGGGTGGGGATTGGACGATCCTCCCGGACCAGGCGTGGCGGAGCGTGATTCAGGGGAAAGAAGGCAGGGAAAAGAGCCTCACCCCTCCCTCACAGCATTGTGGTGGCAGTGCGGCCGCGCGTGATACTGGGAGGATTTGGGGCAACAACCCCACACTGTTTAACTTCTCCTGGCTGGGGGGTGGGTGGCCCAGGTGGGCGACTATTTTAAGAGCAAGTCCCTCCATCCTTTTTGTTTGTTGGTTTGGTTTGTTTAGTTTTAATCTTATTGTAGCCCCTCTTTTCCTTGGATTTTTTTGCCTCAGTAACGTGAGGTATTATTCTCTGGGGGAATTTTGTTTACTGTGCAACCCTTCTACACCCCGCCCATCTTTCTGGCAAGGGCAGTGAAGTGGCTGGGAGCTAGCTAATAAACCCACCATATTTGTAGCTAAGCAGGTTCAATCCTGGTCTGAATTTGGAGGGGTGACCTCCTTAAGAGGAAACCCTAGAAAGCAGCCTGAATTAGCAGCATTGGTAATAATAAACGGCCATTAAGTGCACAGACTGTGCAGTTCTCAATTTTCAATTTTGTTTACTCGGTGACAACCTAGTATAGTGGTGAAATTAGTCTCATAAATACAGGATTTCATAGGAATTTTGTACCTGCATTACATTACAGGAGCCATGCCTCCTAAGAGGGGATTTGGGGGGAAGAAGGGCAAAGGTAAGGCGCCTCAACCTCCAGCAAAAAAGCCTAGGGAAAGACATGATTCCTCCTCTGAGGATGAACTGCCACCTCATATTAAAGCCATTTTGGCTAGGTTGGAATCTGTAGAATGAGCAAAAAGTATACATGAAACAACTGGGGCACCGGCGAGTAATCCTGGGTATACCGGGCGTGGCAGGACCAGAAAACAGGTCCAAGATAACCTTTGGCATTCTGTATCAGCTCATTTAGATGCTATTAAGGCAGCATCCAGTTCAATTGTAGTACAAGAGGAAAGAGTGGAGATGGATAGGACCTCATCGCAGACCACAGTGGCAACTGATTTAACGCAACAGAGGGCGGCTGCCACAGCTTCTGTTACCCCAGAGTCCAGCACTTCGTTTGCCATGCCGACATCTCAGGGGGAACAAGGTGAGCCAACTTGTATACCTACACAACCGTTTAGTCTCCCATGGGGGATCATGCCGCCATGGGGTTTCTACCCCTGGGTGGCTGGAGCAGGATGGCCTTTGGCTGGGCAAATTGGACACACTACGGGTGGGCGTATACCAGGCCCATCGTCCAGTCAGGTTGTGCCAGCTAACACATTACTTGGGGGAATTAATCAGCCAATTACACAGACAACAGTAGAGATAGCAACTGCCTCCACAGATATGTCGGAGACAAGGACACAAGGTAATACGCTAACATCAGCATCTTCTTCTGTATTTGGCAAGGGTACGGTTTCACAGATCTTACAGCCTACGGTTTCAGCAGCTTCCGCCTGCGCAGCTGTATGGCAGGGACCTGCTGGTACGGTCGCAAATAAGACAGACCCATCAGATGCTGCAAAGGACCCACTGCAGGGTGTGGAAAGGGATGCCATGCCATTCAGTAGTACAGCAGCCCCCACTGGTTATCATCTGCTCCCAGCAACTAGGGAAAAGATATGGAGGGGAAAATATATTGATATATTTTCTCTGCTCTTCCGGGAAACAGAAACTAATGAAAAAGAAAAAGGTGATAAAGATTTTGAAAGGATGCGCCACAAGAGAGTGGCAAGAAACTGGGCCAATTGGCTACCAGGTTTCTTGATTTATATGGGAGTGTTGCAACAATGCTTTCCTGAGCGTGGAGGGATCCTGACTAAGTACCTGGACATGATCTATAGGGCTTATACTGAATATGAGGGCTTGGCTTGGCTTTCGTATGATGAATCATTTTGTCGTAGAGCGGCCTTTGATCACTCATTACGATGGGATGCAAAGAATAACGACCTTTGGCTTCAATTCATGATGCCGGCTAGGCCAGGTGTGGGAGATAGGTCTGACAGTGGACATATTTTATCTAGACAGTCACCCACCTCCACCAATAAGGGAGGGGTGGGGCAGGGGGTTCAGTTCCGCCTGCCCTGTTGGGAATACAGTTCCAGGGGTATCTGCAACCGAGCTCAATGTAAATACCGTCATGAGTGTCCGGTTTGCAAAGGCCCACATCCGGCAGCAAATTGTCCAAAAACAAAGGGGGGGGGGGCGAGGCAACTTCAGAGAGGGACAAGGGGGCAAGAAACCAGGTAACCAACAGCCACCTCCAAAAGGGCCCCAGCCCAATTAACATAGAGGTTCTATGCCGACTACTTAAGCAATACCCAAATAGGAACGATGCTGCATATTTGGAATTTGGGTTTAAAGAGGATTTTAGGATTCCATATTTTGGACCACAAGTAGCAGCCTTCTCCCCAAATCACAAGTCTGTAATTTTTCTTGAGCACCTGGTCAGGGGAAAGATAGACAAGGAAGTAAAGTCTGGTAGAGTCATCGGCCCTTACGAGGATCCTGCTTTAGCTAATTTGCGAGTGTTACCATTGGGTATTGTACCCAAAAAAAACTTCTGAGGAATATAGGTTAATACATAACCTTTCATTTCCATTGGGAGAGTCAGTTAATGATTATATCCCAGACCATTTGGCCTCAGTGAAGTATACATCATTTGACGCAGCTGTTGGGATGGTGCGCTTAAATGGGGTCGGTGCATTGATGGGAAAATGTGACATCAAGGCTGCGTTTCGCAACCTTCCTATCAATCCAGCCAATTTTCACCTATTGGGCTTTAATTTCCAGCACCAATTCTATATCGACAGAGCCCTACCTATGGGGTGCTCCATTTTGTGTGCCATGTTTGAGCACTTCAGCACATTCTTGGAATGGGCGTTACGTTCCAGGATGGGTTGTGCTGATGTGGTTCATTATTTAGATGATTTTTTGATCTCGGGCCCCTCCCATAACAACCAATGCACATGGCTAATGAGTAATTTCAAGACACTGACCGTGGAACTCGGTGTTCCATTGGCACACAAAAAAAAACGGAGGGTCCAACAACATGTATCATGTTCTTGGGCATCGAGTTAGATTCTTGCAAGCAATGCTGCAGACTTCCTTCAGACAAGCTAAATTCATTACGTCACAAAGTGCAGACAGTTCAATTAGCAAAGAAAACAATGCTTCGCCAACTTCAAGAATTGCTCGGCAGTCTTAATTTTGCTTGTTGAGTAGTTGCACCAGGACGCGCCTTCACACGCCATTTATGTGAAGCTCCGAAGGGACTTTCACACCCATTCCATAGAGTCCATGTGTCAGGTAAGATTCGAAAAGATCTGGATGTATGGTTGCAATTCCTGGATACTTACAATGGTGTCTCCTTCTGGAGACAGGATTTGCTTATTGAAGCAGAGATGCAAGTTCATTCGGACGCTTCAGGCTCCTATGGTTTTGGTGTCTTTTGGCAGGCTTGGCCTGCTGAATGGCTAAATTCAGGGGTTTGTAGGGATTTAACATTTTGGGAATTTTTTCCCATCTATGTTGTAGTCCACATTTGGGTGGAACATTTCTCCAACAGGACAGTGCATTTCTGGAGTGATAATTTGGCCACAGTGCATGTAATTAATTCATTGTCTTCGTGGAACCCTAGGGTAATGGACGTAGTTAGGGCGTTCACAATTCACTGTTTAAAACACATCCTATTTCATGCCAAACATGTACCGGGTTTGGACAATCAGATAGCTGATGCTCTGTCGCGCCACCAGATCGACAGATTTCAGACACTGGCTCTGGGGGCGCAGCAACTACCAGAGGCCATGCCATCAGCACTGTGGGAAATTGGCAAAGCGAAATAGATCGAGCCGTGTGGCATTTGATCGCTCCTAGCACCAGGGGCGCATATCAAAGGTCAGGCACTGAGTTTGGAATGTTTAGGGAGAAGTATGGATTACCCCAGGAGTGGCCCATCCCAGTGGATCATATTTTACAGTTTTGTGTCATGGTTCGTGAAAAGGGTATGTCAGCTAGGACCATCTCTGGCAAGCTTGCAACATTGGCATTCATAGCAAAGACTCAGGGAGTAGCAGACAATACCGTTGATTTCAGGATTAGAAGGGCTATTCGGGGATGGGCAAAAATTTCTCCACCCCTCCCTGACAGTAGACGTCTATTGTCATCCGACTCTTTGTTAGGGCTCCAAGCAATTTGGCCTTTCTTATGTCACAACCACTATGAAGTGGTGCTGTTTCAGGACATGGCTCTTACTGCCTTCTTTGGGACTTTCCGCATCTCTGAAATGTTAGCATTGTCCAGACGAGATGTGTCGGGCAGGGCTCTGCAATTGGCTGACGTACAGTTGCATGATGCAGGTATTCATATTCAATCTGAGGAGATCAAAAACTGACCAGGAGGCACATGGTGCGGTGATCCCCTTATTTCCAGCATCAAAAAAAGAAATGTGCCCAGTTCAGGCTATGCGGGTATTTATTGCAGAACGTGGCAATAGGAGTGGGTACCTGTTCTGCCACCAGGATGAATCACCTCTGACAAGGTATCAGTTTTGGTCCATTACTAAAAAGGCCCTGTTGGCTTTGGGCTTCGACCCAAATAGTTTTGGCACACATTCTTTTAGAATCGGAGCAGCGTCTACCGCGGCGGTGGTTGGTTTTTCTCAGGAACAGATCAAGGCTGTGGGTCGGTGGAAATCCAAAGCCTTTCAATCGTATGTTCGAAGTTTGAAGTTGTAAGAATTGATGTTTCTTGTTCCTAACGTTCATTGTTTATTTTAGATTCAGGGGCCAGGCGGGGCCCAATACGCGTGATCATCTGTGGACACAGTATGATCTACTGGGCTGCGAGTTTGAGTATGGGATCCCAGATGGGGATGAGCCGTCAGACCAATGTCGTTTGGCTTGGTCGTCGTGGCATGCATTGGGAGCGCCTCCTGCCCACTTTGTTCCACCAGCGTTACTTTTCTGCTCAACTGCAAGTTATAATTATTCATCTTGGGGGAAATGACATGGGACTTCTGAAAGGGAAGGCCCTCATTATGCAGGTGATTGCAGATTTCCAGGCAATCAAAAGGCAATGCCTGGGTATAGTTATTATTTGGTCCTGCATCCTTCCCAGGATTAATTGGAGGCTGGGAAGTGATCACAAAGCTATGGAGAGGGCTCAGTGCCGAGTCAATAGCGAAATTTTTCATTATCTAACCAGTCAAGGGGACTTTAGTATTCAGCACCCGGCGTTGCTGTGAACCCGGAGGGAGCTTTACAGACAAGACGGCGTCCATTTGTCAGACGCCGGTAATGACATATTTCTACAAGATCTGCAAAGAGGCTTGATGGAGGCTGTGAGCTACAGGTTGGGGGGGGTAGCGACTAAGTGAGTAACTTGTCGCCACCTGTGGCAGGCGTGTGGGCATCGGGTGAGAGGATAGAGTTGGTAAGCATTCTTAGGCACCATTATAGGTGATTGGTAACACTGGAGGCCCTCAACTGGGAGTTTTGTGGCACCAGTCTACCTGCCCCAAATGGGGAGTCCTGCTGAGTGTCGACAACCATGCTACACTTGGCAGGACATGAATGGCTCGCCCGATCCCTTTAGGGCCAAGACGTTGGCCATCGTTAGGATGCCCGCGTAGGCCTCCATCAGCTCTTGCAGTATTTAATAAATGTGGCCCTATTTAAATCCAGCTTATTTTGTGTCATCTCGTTATTCTCGCCTTCCATCATGCAATTGTTTTAAGTGGAAAGGTTGGAAGTTAAATCAATAAAGTGAAATGGAGTAAAAGTAAAACAAGTTGCCTAAGCCATGACAAGTGTTAATGCATGAAAGGCTTGAAGAGCTATGATATTCATCTGCAGTTGGAGGCCATGGGAGGCCAGGGCTCCCTATGTGCATGCTATTGGGAATATTGCAACCATATCTGAAAATGACAGGAAAGGGGCAGTGTTGCAGTTAGATAGTTAGTGCATGGGAGATTAGACCATAGCTACCCTTTGGATATCTATAGCCTACATTGGCTGGTTTCGCATGACACATTAGGCAATGGGGGGGGGGGGAAGCAACCATCAGTTGTGTTGCATATTGTGTTCTGTGGAGGGTTACATACAACGCACACACAACTGACGGTACGCTATCCCGCCCAATTAAGCAACAGAGAGAAACAACGGGCTTGCCTGTTGTTTAGCCCGAAGCCTGTTGTTTAAAGTGTCGTGTGGAGGGAACCCCCCTCTCTCCATGCACTATTCCGTTTGGGCATAGAGTTCTGCTGGCCGGAGCAGCCGAAAACCCCTGGCTGCTCTGATACAGCCAGCAGAACTTGCGGTGCATGCTGGGATATGGCTGGAGGACTGAGGGAGTGGGGAGGGAGGAGACGCTGCAGCCAAGATGGACACCGGAACTTTCAGCCACTCAATGGACAGAGTAGCAACGTGTGGGGAGCACCGTCTACCTAATGCACGGTCAGTATGCTATTTCCCCCTCCATTGCCTAATAGGTCGTGCGAAACCAGCCATTGTGTGGTTTCCTGTTCCACTCCTTCCTTCCTTTCCCACCCCACTTTCTCTCTGACCTCCTCTATTGATGGAAGGAGGAGTATTTGCACTCTCTCTCTCTCTCTCTCTCTCTCTCTCTCTTTCTCCTACCAGTGTTACAGAACATAAAGAAATAGACTAACAAACTCTCTGTCTAAGACTCTACCTGCATTTTAAGAAGGCGTGGTCTCTTTATCTCTCTTTGTCTTTAGCTCTGCGTGCATGTGGGACTGGTAAACACTCATTGTGTTCTGCCTTTTGTTTTTTCTGCCTTTTTAACAGGAGGCATCATTACCAAATAATGCCCATCGCATGCCACCAGGGGGGGGAAATGCTAACTTTCAATAGCCCAAACATCAAGAAATCTTTAATCTGGGATTTTCATGATGCTGCTAATCTACAGCAAAAACATCAAGCATGAAACTATGTGCAATTGTATATCTGCAGCTGGCAGCTTCAAAGGGATTTTGTGTAATATTTACAAAAAAATTTTTTTGAAAAGAATCAAGGCTGAGTGACCAGTAAGGGAACCAGATGTAACCTGCTTTGTCAGGGAAAAAGTATATATGTGGAAAAGACATCTCATAAGCAAATGTTTTTCCAAAACCTTCTGACTACCAAAATAAATGTTGATTGGTGGATGCTTTCAAATGTGGACAAAAGATGTGAGATTATATATATATATATATATATATATATATCCAAATTTAAGTCTGATTCTACATACATGAATACTGTCTGCTGGAGGTTGGAACTTATTTTCATATGTGGTGGAGCTGTAAACATGTACAAAAATTTTGGGAAAAGGTGTTTAAAGAAATAAGTGAAATAATTGGAAGTAAATTGGAATTAAGCCCAAAGCTGGCTCTACTAGCGATATGGGATAAAGGAAATGAGAATATAAATAAGAGAGAATTAATAAATAACCTCCTGGCTCCCGTCAGAATAATGATTGCTAAAAATTGGAAAGGGCAAGGGATATATACTATAGAAGAATGGTATAAAGAAATATGGGATATGGCACTTAATGACAAGCTAACGTGTAAAATGAAAATAAAGAGGGGAATGTCCAGTAAGAATGATTTTGGAGACGTATGGAGCCAATTTTTGGAATATGTATTAAGGACGGGGAAGGGGCAAATACCTTCAAAAGAGCCTTCATACTTTTGGAAAGAAGAATAAAGTATAATTGAAGGTCTCCTGGGGGGAGGGGAGCACGGGGGGTATGTGGTATGTATCGTATTTTATATTGTTTTATATTGTTTATGTTGTATTAAAAAATAAAAAATAAAATAAAAAAAATGAATACTGTCTGCTGTTACAGATGTTTAGGATTGCAGTCCAATGCAGACTATGCATCTTAACATCTGTGGAAAAATGAAACAAAGAGAACTACTTGAAGGGTCTGAGAGTAATCCCAATAGCCATCAAAGGAATAAAAACATGTGAATACGAGTCACAAACGAGAGAGTGCTGTTCATTAGATGGTAGAGAGAATCGTACGAGGACTTCCAAGCCCTGCAACAGATGATATCCCAGGACATCAAGGGGAGTACTTCTTTTAACTTTAGTGAACCTTGATTAGAAGGAGTGAGTTGCTTCTTAATATTTGATGTAGCCTTAGAATTCAGAGGAAAAAAATATGTTTCTTCTTACCTACTGCTTCCTTTTGATTCATGTTTATCTTTCTCCCCTGCCTTTTGTGCATTGGGAATTTGTACTAAAGGGAAGAACGCTGCACACATAGAAAGCATGAGAATTCAAAGTTGCATGGAAAGCTTCTTCATTGTGAATGCCATGTAGGTTAATTCACAGACTCAGTTCTTTCATCTCCATTTGTCCTTCTGTCTGTTGTATATTCTTCCACTGATATCACTATTCCAGCAATAAAATAGACTAAAACATAGTAAATTTACATGGTGGTCTTTTTCTCAGTGCCTGCTCATTAATAACAATAATAATAATAATAATAATAATAATAATAATAATAATTTATTACCTGCCTCTCCCTCAGGATCCATGAAAGTGGTGATATATATATGGAGACTAGTATTTTGAAAGAATTTGAGATATGGAAGGTGAGTTTTAAAATTTAAAATATCCAACTTTAATACTTTTGGAAGATTCTGTTCACAATCTGTTCACAAGTGTCATGCTCCACCTGGATCTTTGATCTTGCCCTGGTTTACCTGTCAGATCATTGTATGGGAGAAGAGAGCAAATTTAGGCTGCAATCCTGTACATACTTACCTGGAAGTAAGTTTCATTGGATACAGCAGGACTTAATTCTGAGTAAATATGCATAGGATTGCTTTGTTGGTGTATGTGTTTTCAACATCACAGTGCTGTATGTTCATACATGTTTATACATAGAAATGCAATATTTTAAGTGGGAAAATACATTTCTTGTCCCCAGGCTATCAGCAATCGCTCCTTATTCTTTATTTGCTGGCTTTTTAGTCTAGAAATGACAAATCAAGGCCTGCCCAAGTCATTTTTATGCCTAAGGTATACAGTGTAGCACCCTGCCTTATCATTCCATTGAGCTGGTGTTTGAATCTTACTAAAACACTGGGGATAGAATAACATCTCCTGCCTCACCTGTGATAGCAGGCTATCCAGGTTGCCTGGAACACACAGCGCTATCTTCCAACAGTCAGGGGGCTACTGATGCTGCTCCCTTCACACCACCCAAGCAATTTTCATTGGTACGAAATGAAAATCGTCTTTAGAGTTAGTACCAATTGGCTCTGGGTGCTGGGCATGATAAATCCATACAGTCAATATGTAGATTAAAGAGGAAGAAAAATCTTTACTTGTCCTTGTCCAATGATATTGAAGACTTCTAAATGTGTTGTAGGAACACAAGCATATCTATCATTGGATTCTAGAGGGAACTTTGACGGAGTCTAAAACTGATTTATTTGAATACTATTTGCAAAATTGGTATAATATCAGGCAAGCTCTTTAAACAACTTGGATTTCCAATTCATTGATCTATCAGATCAAAGGAGAAACAATCAGAGCAGTTAGGAAATCGTTATCTTTCTGGTTTGATTTCCCCAAGCCTAGAAAATGTAACCTGGCACATAACAACGTATTACCTAACAAAAATCAATAGAAGCTTCACTCTGAAAAATGTTTCCACATTAGTAATTGGAGTTATTCTACAAGTCATTCTGAGCTGTTCAGTTAAGCTGAAAATATTTCACCACTGCTCTGATAGGTTTTGAAATAGCTTGTTAAGCTGAATAACTATTTAATAATAATAGTAATAATAACAACATTAATAATGTAGACTTTGCCTTCTTCAGTAATAAACAAAATATCTTAAAAAAGATATTTTTTAAGGGTGCAATCCTATGCATGTTTGGAAAGACACAGGTCCTCCAACTCCCAGCATGCCCCAGACAGACATGGGGAATACTGGGCAAATGTTAAATACTGAGCCAATGGGGCAAGTGGAAGTTTGGAGGTTAATAGTTACAAGATGGTCTAAGGTCTTCTTTATTCCCCCCCCCCCCTTCCTGGTTTGTACACTTTTAAAAGCACTGCTGTGGCTCAGTTGAGTGTGGCTTTGAAAATTTTATTAATTAATTAATTAATTTACAAAATTTATAAACCAATCTACAGCTAAAAAAGCTTCCTTAGCAATGAATAATGGTAAAAAAACAAAACTCAATTCAAATAAAAAAAATCAAGTTATACTGCTAAACCTGTGGCTGGTTAATCAGGAAAAGCTTGTTTAAATAAAAATGTCTTTACCAGATGCCAAAACCGATGCAACATTGACACCTGCTTGACAACAGCTGGCAGGGAATCCTGCAAAGAAAGAGAGCCAGTAGGCTAAAAGCTAGGGTGACCATATGGAAAGGAGAACAGGGCCACCATGTCTTTAACAGTTGTATAAAAAAGGGAATTTCAGCAGGTGTCATTCATATGCATGCAGCACCTGGTGAAATTCCCTCTTCATCACAACAGTTAAAGCTGCAGGAGCTATACTAGAGTGAACAGATGCAAAAGAGGGCAGGGCTCCTGCAGCTTTAATTGCTGTGATGATGAGGGAATTTCACCAGGTGCTGCATGTATACAAATGACACCTGCTGAAATTCCCTTTTCTATGCAACTGTTAAAGATACAGAAGCCCTGTCCTCCTTTCCATATGGTCACCCTACTAAAACCTCTACTCTGAGTGGACTCTAAACTAGGGATAGATGAGAATTTCATTTCAGTTTGTTTAACATCAGGCAAACTTGCCCATACTCGTACCCCCGAACATGAATGCAAATGCATTTTTCGGGCAAAGCCTGCATATTCCAAACTTGCAACCGCATTCATAAACTATGTTCATTAGAAAAATCCATATTTTGAAAAACAACAACAAAAAGCTCACATCCTGGAATGGGAATTAGGCAGCCTGAACTTTGAGGTGGGACTCGGAGAACCTTGACAAGTTTGAGATCTTGTTGATTATCCCATCCTTCCTCTAAACAGGCCTCAGGTTCATGTGGAAGCACAAAGAATGCTTCATCCAAGGTCAGTGACTGGTTAGATTGATAAGGAAAGACCTAGAATGTGGAACCGGGGACTACAGGGGGGAATCAGGGAAATTCAGCCTGGTATTCCCCAATTCCCCCTTCCTAGGGTGACCATATTTGGGAAACCATAACAGAGAACACCCAGGGAGGGGGGAGCGCACTTTCCAAGGCCTCCGGAAAGTGCATCATTCTCCCCGCCACACTATTGGCAGCTGCCATTAGTGTGGCAGTTGTGAATGACATGCTTTCCAGAGGCCCCAGAAAGTGCATTTTCACCTCCTCTACTCCAATAGCGGGGCTTAAGGGCCCCAATTGGAGAGGAGGATGAGAAAGCATGTCATTCCTGCCCACTGACTGCACCAGTAGGGGCCTCTGGAAAGTGCATCATCTCCCCCACCCCACCCCGGCCACACTAATGGCGGGCTTAAAGGGGAAAGTGTGTCATTCCAGGACATTATAGAAAATTACAGAAAATTCCCCCTGACCCCCAGGATAGAACAGATACCAGGACAAATCTGGGAAAATCCTGACAGTTGGTCTCATCTCACATCCTGGGCCATTCCTGAGGGTCTTCCGATTCTCAGAATAAGTTTTTTGGGAGGTGCAGATGGCTGTGTAGAGAAGAAGGGAATGGCATTGGATGAAACACAGATGAAATGCTGGCAAGGAGGATAGGATACCTCCTTGTGGCTCCTGGTTTCAGAAGATTTAGCTGATTAGTTTTAGTTGTCAGCCAATTTTATTCTGCATCCATTTATTTATTTAGGAAAACAACCTATGACGAAAATGCATGCCTTTTATAGCAGACATCATTTTCAAGAGACATTCACTCTTGTAGGAGAGAGGAGAATGAATGCTTCTTCTAAGACACCATCTGCCACCGACAATTTGCAGGTGTAAAGACTTGTAAGAACTTACATTAAACATATTTGGCTTTTAAAAAAAAATTCTACTGCCTGATTAAATGGGTGCACTCTTCCAGTTCATCAAAACATGTTTAACTGACTAATCAAATTCTTTAATTGACTAAATGCAGCCCTAATACAAAGTGGAAAATGCCAAGAAAATCAAAAGATGGATTCATAAATGTGAAATTCAAACATTGACACACAGATTTAAAACTAGGAAATTCACATTATCTTACAGCAATATTTATTTCCAATATCAGTCATTGTACAGGATACAAACAGATGGTGTTTTTCACAATTATGGGTAATCATTCAGAAAATTGAGGTGCTCCCAAAAGGTAGATGGGAGAAATTGTGGCCAGAACCATTTACGATTCTCTTCTTACATATATCAGAAGTAAACAGAGTCTAGGAAATAAAAACACACAATGTTCTATATGCTAACAAAACATCTGTCAGAATGATTTAATAATTATTTTGAGTGGGATGTTCCTTACCTAGATGTCACTTTTAAACTATGGGGATGGGTTTCTTGAAAGATCAGTTGAATGGTGTATGCATCGTATGGATCGCATTATTCATGTTGACGGACATAAAGGGTTAAGTTGAGTCTACAATTCTCCTTGTGTCATTCATTATAAAGATGGTGATGTAAAGAAAAAAAGTCTGTATAGTGAAGGTCAACCAGCTGGCTTCACTAACCTTTTGGTTCAATTCTATCAACACCTTCAAAGGTTTACCACGCTTTCAAAATTCCAGGATAACTGTCTTTGAACACAAATGCTTAGCATCCCCTCTTCAACCCCACCTTTTAGATCAAGCGTTTTTGCACACCAGGCATGCTTGATATCTGGCACACAGCACAGTGAATACATTTTTGCCTCAGCAAAGGCTCTTGTGTTTTGTAGTAACAAAACCAAAATAATGTGGAACAAACAGTGCTCTGGCACGGCCATTTTGATTAAAACTACAAGGCCATTCTACCACTGTATCTAGTAAACCATACATAGCAGTAGAACGTCTTTTCTTTGTTGGTCTTCGCTCCTGACAGAAAGATTGATTGGCAAGATGGCTGTTCTCATAGCTTTCATCTCTCTTCAAGATACTCATAAATTTTGAATTAAGCCTTTTTTTTATGAATCTTATAAAAAAAAAACCCAATGTTATTCACTGAAAGCAAATGTGACAGTCAATTCCTCTTCTATCAAACATCAGCAGTAGCATTGCCCAACAGTTTTCTGTCTGCTAAGTTGAGTGCGGCACATTTTTTTCTCAGGAACTTCACATCAGTGGAGGGGGGATATCATAGTATGCTACAACAATTTTTTTAAAAAAGTCAGGAGTGGAACTTCTGTGCTATGATTTTTGATATAGAGTATATCCATCAATATCATTGATATAAATATTGAATGAGTGTCTGAAATCGGTAATGGAGTGGGTGAAGGTGAACAAACTGAAGCTGAAACTGGACGAGATGAAGAAATGGTTGGTGGGTGGCCTGGGAATTGATAGTTCTGTTGGATGGGGTTGCACTCCTTCTGAAAAAGAAGTTATGTAGTTTATGGATTTTTCTTGACCTCCTGATTGCTTCTGGATGTTCTGGCACTGTTTTTATGAACTTTGGTCAATACATCGTCTGCAGCCTTGTAGAAGCCATGTATTGCATGTCCTAGTAGATTGGAGAAGTGTAAAACAATCCATGTGTGCCTCTATTGGTTTAATGGTTTAAAATGCAGTGGCCTGTTTGTTGACAGGAATGAACCAGAGGAAGCATATGACACCTGTGCTTAAAGGACTGTACACGGGGGGGGGGGGGGGGGCGGCGCGGTGCGGGGGGGCACGGGGGTGGCGCGGCATGGCGTGGGTGGGGGGGCGGGGGGCCTGCGCGGGGGGGCAGGCGGCGCGAGGCATGCGGGTGGAGGGGCAGGTGGTGCGGCGCGGGGCGGCGCGGGGCAGCGCGGGCGCGCAGTGGGGGTTTTGTTTTGGGTGGGTGGGGTGGCGGGGGGGTCCGGGATTTTGATTCTCAAAATCTGGTCACCCTATGTTTCTGGGCATGCACAGGGTGCCTCCTTTTCCTCCCTCCTAAGAGTGGAGGCCATGCATGCACTTCCCCCTGATTCTGAGAAAACAGCGATTTCAGGATAGGGTGCCTTTGTGCATGTTTGGCCCCTCAAAGTCATGCTATTGTATCTAGTTACGATTTTAAAATCATGCAGAGGGCGGGAGGAGGCATCACAAATGGACACAGCCCATTTATGGATTGTTTCCTTTTATGTGGAATTGGGTTAACTGCTCGAGCCAAACCTTAGGAGTAGGGGTTGTGAAAGACATGCAGTGGCAACCCACCCATGCTCTCACAAAGGCTGCCAAAGGCCAGTAAGTCTGGCCTCCCACCCAAGGCATGCTGGGAATTCTACCCATGGCATGAGCCTTGGTTTTTATTAAATTCTTAAAAAAAATACTTATAACTCCAAATTCTGTGTTTTTAGATTTTCCTGGTACATTGTACAGATAGACCTATCAGCTTACCATATTTCAAGTTTTTAACTCATCTGGAAGTGGGTAAACATTTCCGGACATACATCACACACACATGCTTTCTGCTTTATAAGTAGAGATGCTTTTCCATCAAATGTGAATCATGTAGGAATGCATTATGATTGGTTAACAGATGAAAACACCTGCCTAATCTCTAGGTCCTGTATTTTAAATTCTGTGTGTTAATACCAGGAATTTTGTAAACTTACGAATTCCATGGTGACACTTTGATCCTGGAAGGTGGCACAGGATATATTACCTGTGGATACATGATCTACCTAAATGCAGAAATCCCATATCATAATATGCCTAGGCAAGGGCGAATCTGTCTCAATATCAAATTAGGGTTGCAATAAAATCAAATTTTCTGATGTATTTAAAAATAAGATTGTCTTAAAATATTAACAAGGTGTTATTCCAAGACTTTGGGAAATGATTACAAAATGTTCTGCTTTAAAAAAAATCAGTGCAGTTTCATAACAAACCATATGGTGCAGAGGGGGTGTCTTATGGCAACCTAGTATGTTAATTTAAGTCTCATTTAGAATTTTCCACATAATGTTCCATTTAACTTAAGGCACAATTATATGTGATATTGCATTACTGGCCATGCTGCAGTACAACTATCATGGCAAGGGGAGGGGGAACAGAATAGGATAGTATAAGGCATCACATCAGATAGTATCCAAAAATAAAAAAAAACCCTTGATAATACAATTCACCACGATATTGTTAAACAAAGTCTGATAACAAGGATTAATACATATAGGTGTAAATACAGAATGTTAAAATCTGTTTTAGCAAATTGGCTTTATTAAGTCCATATCTGTAAATTTTGAGTCCTTGAGAAAAAATCTTTTCTGCTCCATGACAATTTAGCTGTTGCTGGGCTGCACCTCTCCACTCTCCTAGTTGGTAAAAGCCAACCTTCATGAACCAAACATGAGTGAAAGAAGAGTTTTTGCAAATTCCAGTTGACAAAAGCCTTGGGCATGGTGATGCAATTATAGAATGGTTTTAGCAGATGGAGTTTGGAAAGACTCTTTTGGCATCTTGTTTGGTTTATGAGCTTTGTATCAGTTGGCGGTTCTGTTTCTGCACTCATTGTCTGTTCATGAAGATTTGCCTTTACCAACTAGAACAGTGACCATTGTCCCTTACTTCTGTCCTAGCAGCACAATCTCGTCAATATACTACCATTGATGATTCGACCGGAAATAGATTACAGTGCAATCCTATTACACTGTAATTCCCAGTGTAAACTAATTCCTACTGTATTCAATAAGGCTTACTCCCACATCAGCATTCCTTAAGCTACAATCCTATGTACATTTTCCTGGGAGTGATCTCCATTGAACCAGCTGGAGCTTACTTAAACATGCTTACGATTACATTCAGCTCTGTATGGAAGAGGCGGGAAAACACACAGCAAAGTGATGTCACGATTTGGGGCAACCTTTTCTATTTTGCCCATTTTAGTGGCAGTCCTGTGTTGCATATATATATATATATATATATATATATATATATATATTTAATGTCGGAAACAATAGGCCACCCAGGGAAAGGACAAACACCTTCATGGATTTTTGGTAACATGTGATACATTGGTGTAGGACTGACGTAACACACCACACACACACACACACACACTGCTCCTGACTCGTGATGTAGCACTGAAGGGCACTTTGTACAGAGCAAAGAGGATCAAGACTACCCAACATGTAAGAAAATAAATACCCCAAATGGCTTGTGCCTATCCAGAATTACTATTCCTCCTCCCTTGCTGAATAATTACATGAACCACTGGACCAGTGCTTGGTCCATGCCAGAGCCAGGTGTGGACTCTACTAGGAGCTAGGACCTCTGTTGTGAGCTTGTGAATGTCACTTGGCTAGTGAAGGGCAGATCTGGTTGGTCTGTTTCTCACCTCAAGTTCATGCTATGTGATTTTTTGAAAATTACAGATCTGTATGGATATTTGGTGTATTTTTAAACATGCATTTTTGTGCACATTTTCAAGTTGTGTGTATTTTTGTACCCAGATGCCCATTGATTAAAACAAGTTTGTCATGCACATTTTTGAAATGTATGCATTCCTCTTTGTGCACTTTTAACATGGGAACATTTCATCAGATGTGACTGTTATATTTCACGGAATGCATCACAAGTCTGGAAATGTCAAACTGTCCAAACGCAAAATGCATGTGGTCTGTGTCCACTTCTGAATGATGCAAATTGGAGAAATCTACCTCCAAAATCAGATGGAACAGATTTCTCAGACATCCAGCTTGCACACTGGACAAGGAAAATTATAATCATGAACATCTGTGATACTGATAAGAAGACTTAGAGGCCCAATTCCACAATGACCATTGGTAATCTAGCCCCCAAAGTACCATGTGCAGAAAGTAACAGGGTGCACATGCCCCAGTGGTGGCACCAGGGGGTGGGGTGGGGTCAGGGGGTGGGGTAAGCACCCCCCCCCAAACAAAGTGCTTGCCACCCAAGTTGCTGGCAGACAAACCTGGCCCCACCATTAACCAGGGGGAAATGCCCGCATGAGGCAGTGGAGCAGGAAGAGCTGTGAATTCAGCTGCTCTCCCCACCCTGCCCAGAAGGGCCCATGGCTTCTTTCTCACAGGAGCCACCACAGCTGCCGCCTAATCTCTTGCTCACTCAGTCAGCCGCTCTCTCCTGCTGCATGAGGCGGGAGGAGCAGCCACGCAACCTGGAGGAAGGAGCACATGGAGGAGCGTGGGTGGCAGAGCGGCTTCCAAAAAGAGCGGTAGGCTGGCCGGCTGAGTGGATCTGCTTCTGCAACGTAACCTCAGGTTCCCTTCCTTCATCAGGAGCTGCAATTTTGGACCATCTCCCTTCCTGAGCTGCTGCCCTCCTGCCCTAATCAGCGTTGCAGATACTGTGAGGTTTGGGAGAAAGAGAGAGATGATGTGGGTCTGTGTATGTTGTGTTCTCTCCTCATTCCCCCCACCCCCAACTGGACTCCAGCAGGATCGGGAGAGAAAAGAAAGGGGGGGAGGGAAAGAGGACCTCCTGTTTTAGGAGGATTCAGGCAGGGATGAAGAGGGAAAGAAGATTCAGCAGCACTTTTTTCAGAAGACTTGCTAAAACAATTCCTATGTGCCCTTGCTTGTCCACCCCCCCTTTTTCAAGCAGATACGATGTAGTAACCAGCAAGCTGTTCTTTTGGTAAACATGGCATGTGTGTATCTTGTGTCACCTTAAAAACAGAGCTGCAGAACAATCCTTAGTCTGTCTACTCAGAAGCAAGCCCCACTGAGTTCAATAGGACTTACCCTGAGGTAAATGTGCACAAAATTCAGCCTGAAAAAGAAGAGAGGGTGAAGAAAAGACAGGAGAAAAGGAATTGTGGAAATAGAATAGCAAGACAACTGTGGAATGTTAAACTATATTTAAAGACAATACAGTAATGATTAGTGCATTTCAGTCCCAATTAAATAATCACAACAGTAAACCAGCCAGGTTTTCCATGGGAAAACTCTGTACCAGGTGACAATACTTATTTTTAAATTTATATATATATATATATATATATATATATATCCTTTCCTAAAACAAAATGGCTAAATTCCTCCTGTTTTGTGGGGTACACTTCCCCCTTTAAACCTGTGATTATCTGATTATGTAACCCAAGCCATCGATTCTTATTTTCCTGCTGCCTCAGTTTGCCTATGTGTTAAGTGGGTTTCCTGGTCTCCCATCTTCCTTTAATTTAAATCTTAGAGAAGTGGGCTTGGCTATAAATGTGTTGTACTGTGACATACCCTGGATAATTTTTTTAAAGACACTTAAAAAAAAAGCCTGATCTCTGTTGGTTCTGGGAATTTAGTGTGCTGCAATTATGTAACTCAAACACACACACTCTTGCAGTTATTGACTCTTATTTGCCTGCTGCCTCAGTTTGCCTGTGCGTGAAATGGGCTTCTTCCTTTCCCCACCTCCCTTTGCTTCAACAAGTGGGCTCTGCCACAAACTTCTTTCTCTGCGTTATTCTGGAGAGGTATCTGGGATTTTTTTTCTGGTGCCACCACTGGCATGCCCCCACTGATTCTCTTATGGCTCACAAATTCTGTTGTGTGAATTGGAACCTACTGTTTGCGCAATGGCATTTAGTGCTTCCAGGGCAACCTGAAATGAGCAGAAACATTCATTTCTAGGGAGCAGGTCAGTGGAACTGACATGTGGGAGCTCTGCCAACCTGCCTCCTTCCAGAAATCAGCGTTTCTGCTCATTTGGGGGATTCCTTTAGGAAGTGCTAAATCTCCTTTGTGTAAGCAGTAGATCCTGTGAAAAACAGGGCCCTGTTCTTCCTAGTCTCCCCACTGGGTTGTATAAAACTAGGGACTTGTGCTCATGGCCTTCCTTGCAGGGCTGCTGGTAGCTGAGGAGCAGACCCATATAATTGCAACCACATGGGACTTGTTGCTAGGGTTCCTTGATGTAGGCTGACCATATGAAAAGGAGGACAGGGCTCATGCAACTTTAACAGTTGTAGAGATGAGGGAATTTCAGCCTGCATCATTTGTATGCAATTCGTACCTGGTGAAATTCCCTCTTCATTACAACAGTTAAAGCTGCAGGGGCCCTGCCCTCTTTTGTATCTGGTCACTCTAGTATAGTGCCTGCAACTTTAATTGCTTTGATGAAGAGGTGATTTCACCAGGTACTAATTGCATACAAATGACTCCGGCTGAAATTCCCTTTTCTCTGCAACTGTTAAAGTTACATGAGTCCTGTCCTCCTTTTCATATGGTCAGCCTACTTGATGAGTCTCTCCTTGGCTGAAATTGCCCAGCCTGTTCGCAATCGCCACCTGGCCTTTGTTATCAGAAAAGAATTAGAGCAGAACTGGCTGGTTTCGGATGACACAATAATCAACGGAGGGAGAAAGAGGCAACCGTCAGTTGTATTGCTTATTGTGTCGTGTGGAGGGTTACACACCATGCACACGCAACTGATGGTACGTTATTCCGCCCAATTAATTAAGCAACAGAGAGAAACAACGGGCTTGCACATTGTTTAGCCCGAAGCCCGTTGTTTAAAGTGTTGTCCAAAACCAACCCCCCTCTCTCCGTGGACTATTCTGTTTGGTCATAGAGTTCTGCCAGCCAGAGCAGCCGAAAACCCCTGGCTGCTCTGATACAGGTGGCAGAACTTGCAGTGCATGCTGGGAAATGGCTGGAGGACTGAGGGAGGGGGAGGGAGGAGACGCTGCAGCCAAGATGGACACAGGAACTTTCAGCCGCTCAACGGACGGCAGAGCAACGTGTCGTGTGGGGAGCACCACCTACCTAACGCATGGTCAGTATGCTATCTCCCCCTCCGTTGCCTAATATGTCATGTGAAACCAGCCACTGAGTCTCAAGACTTCTCAAAGCCACAGCTAATTAGGAGGGATTGATTTCAGCTGCTTTAGTGAGAACCATTCCCCATTTAGGTGTGGGGGGGGAACCTGAAGGAACAGCTCGGGTTTGGATTGGTAGAGCCCTATCTCTGCTCCCACCCAGCCTGGAGGCATAAGATGGATTAGTTTTTGGGATCATTCATCTTCCTGGACCCCTAGACATCAGGGGGTTCATTTTGTCTGGCCGGAGCAGGAGGCCCCTGCTGTAAGTATAGGGCAGGTTAGCTAGGATTTGTTATTTTCTGTCAGTGTTCTGAGGAACGACTCTTTCTCTCTCTCTCTCTTTCTCTCTCTGATATTATTTTATGGCTTGTTTTTATTGTTTTATGACAGTGCAGCTTTTACTGAACCACTTTGCTTTTTAAACTGTTTACCTCTCCTCTCCCTTTGCCCCCTTTTTATCAACCTTATATTTTGCTGTAAAGCCATAATTCTCTTAATAAACCACTTAAAATCCCTAAACTGGTGTGGTTTGTGTCAGGGAACTCTGGTGCTCAAGTCCAGTGTTTACTGGCAGGTATCCAGCAGGTGGTTGGGTTTTGATCACTGGTCTACCTGGCAAGAAGGGTGTACAAGTACACTCTTCTTCACAGGTCCTGCTTGTGAAAACAACATGGTGGGATCCAGTGCTTGCAGAAGGGAATTGACAAGATGGAAAACAATTGGTGGAGGTGTAAGTACCCTGTTGTATTCTACCCAGTGTTTACTTGCTGCTATAGAACAATGAACCTGTATTGCTCAACTTCTACAATCGACTATCCTTTTTATTAACATGCTATTTTTTTTATAACTGAATAGGAATCCATGGATCCTTATTTTCAGTGCTAATCAAAGAAACTCTACCCTAGTTTAATCTGGGAACAATTTCTTTAACTCTCTGTCATTGATTCTGCACATTTCACATCAGAAAGGCTCCACGTGATCTTATTTCTGCAGGGCAATCAAAATATCTGGAGCATATTTTGTCAGGAAAGGATATGTGGGAGGGAAATTGCAATCAGTTGATGAGGAGAAATAGCAAAATCTTATCAAATTCAAAACATATATGGAGACATTAGCAGAGATGTTGTATACTTTCTAAAGAGATGGGACTACAACTAGTCCCTATGTTTATCTTCTCATGAAAGCAAAGTTGGCAATATCATAACAATGTGGAAAAACAATCACTTTTGAATACAAAGTGAACATCAGTGGCTGCTGAAAAATAGGACACAACTATTATGGGAAATTTATTCATCAGTAAAAAAGTTTTAAATAGTTTTGCACATGTCTCAGGTGCTTTGTATTTAAACAAAGAGCTTATCTACACTACTGCTTTAAAACGGTTTATAACAGTTTTGAGAACTGTTGGGGCCCAGGACACACTCCATATACAGTTTTCAAAATGTTTTCAAAGTGTTTTATCCTGCATGTGTAGATAGGCTCAAAGACAGATTGTGTGAGGAAGAATGACTTTCAAAAAGGGTGATATGAATGGTAAAGAAAGCAGATATATTGTGTATTATCCACATAGTGAGTTTCTCCATTCCTTTTGGTAGCTTCACTAGAATGGGTCAGGAGTGGGGAATTGAAGTGATGGGCAAGACTGACCTTCTTTGACCAATTAATGACATACCATGGAGGTCGTAAGAGATGCCTGTCTCCATGGCAAGTGTAACATCTAGAACAGCTCTAACTGTTGTGACAAAATATATATATATATATATTTACACAAAAGCAAGCTGTTCTGTGCCTCCTAGAGTAATAAAGGAGCTGACAGAAGACCTCTCAGAACCACTGTCTATTATCTTTGCAAAAGCATGGAAGATGGGTGAAGTGCTGGATGACTGGAGAAGGGCTAATGTTGTCCCCAGCATCAAAAAGCAGGAACCTGGGAACTACAGACTAATTAGTCTGACAAAAATCCCTGGGAAAATTTTGGAACAGATCATAAAGAAGTCAATCTGTAAGCACCTTAAAAACAATGCAGTGATTACTGGAAGCCAGCATGGATTTGTCAAGAACAAATCCTACCAGACTAATTTGATCTCATGTTTTGATTGGGCAACCTCTCTTGTGGGCTGTGAGAATGCCATGGATATAATATATCTTGACTTCAGCAAAGTTTTTGACAAAATATCCCATGACATTTTGATTAGCAAACTAGCTAAAAGTGGGCTAGATGGAACAACTATTAGGTGGATCCACAGTTGGCATTGGTTCCGCCAACTTACTGGTCTTCTAGAATTCAAGAGAGTTATAAAGACTGATCCCTTCTGGCAGTCTTACCCTGTCGAATTTTAAGACTTGGTTGATTTTAATAATGTATTAATTTTATGTTTTTAACCAGTTTTATATTGTTTGTGGGAGAGGCGGGTAAGAAATAAATAAATAAATTATTATTATTATTATTATTATTATTATTATTATATGGTTAGGCCTCATCTTGAGTATTGTGTCCAGTTCTGGGCACCACACTTCAAGAAGGATGCAGACAAGCTGGAGGTGGTTCAGAGGAGAGCAACGAGGATGATCAGGGGTCTGGAAACAAAGCCCTATGGGAAGAGACTGAAAGAACTGGGCATATTTAGCCTTGAGAAGAGAAGACTGAGGGGAGACATGATGGCTCTCTACAATACTTGAACGACTGTCATACAGAGGAGGCCAGGATCTCGTATCAATTATCCCAGAATCCAGAACGCTTGATACTGGGCTCAAGTTTTAGGAAGCCAGATTCCGGCTGGACATCAGCAAAATCGTCCTGACTGTTAGAGCAGTACGACAATGTAACCAATTACCTAGGAAGGCAGTGGACTCTCCCACACCTGAAGCCTTCAAGAGGCAGCTGGACAACCATCTCTCAGGTATGCTTTAAGGTAGATTCCTGCATTGAGCAGGGGGTTGAACTCGATAGCCTCATAGGCCCAACTCCACTATTCTATGATGGACTAAGCGTTTGACTTAGCAAAAGGCAGCAGCTTCCTCTGTTCCTAAGGATTTTCTGGCCTCTCACCTTTGCAAACCTTTGGGTTTTGCTTTTGATCCTTTCATCCAATGAATGAAAAATTTGGTCCTAAAATCATAGCTGGGAACTTTGGAATAAATAATGAGTCAGAGTTATGAGAAATTCCATTTTGTAATGTATCATGTAAGCAATGCTAATACAAAACCATTTAAGCATCAAAGGCAGAATTCAGGACTTCAGAAACAAACATTGGTTCTCACAGGACACAACATCGGTCCCCATGAAAGACCAAAACACTTGTCTCAGATTGATTTCTTTGTTTTGTTTTGCTTCAGCTCAAAAATATCATTGGGCAGAATACACCTTTAAACAGAAAATGTCCTACAACTCCCAGCATCCTCCATCCAGGTCCAAAGATCCCTCCATTTTATCATCATGACAAGCCTAGGAGGTAGGGTGAGGATGAGAGTTCATGACTACCCCAAGGTCAGCCAGGGAATATCATGGGCATGGCCCAGTCTGATAAACCCATTACATTCGGTTGTAAGAAAATTGACATCAGGAGGGTATAGTTAAAGTGTTGGGCTAGGACCAGGTAGATTCAGGTTCAAATCCCCACTCAGTCATGAATTGCCAAACACTATCTCATAGTCAAACTACCTCACAAAGTTGTTGGGAGGATACAGCAGGGAGTGGGGAAAACCATGTACACCATGAAATAAGAATAGAATATACTTTTTAAAAAATCAACCAAATGTATCTCTTTCCTCCAGATTACGTCCATTTGCCCTTAGCAGCACAATCAGAAACTTTACTGGTCTACCTTACATTTCAGTTTTATCTACAGTGTTCTATCACACCCTTTACTTTATTCCCTCCACTTAAGCTCTGCTTTTTGCACTTTGGTTTTAACCTTTGTACCTGCATCCTGCACCATCATAAACCTAAGACATTTAACTTCATACACTTCCCATAGTGGTTTATTTCTTCTCTTTAGCCATTTCCTCATCTCTCTTCCTAGATACAAATAATATATTCTATCCTCTCTGTATTGATTCTTAGCCCATTCTATTTTATTACCCTGAGACTCCTCTTTTCCATAGCATACAATATCATCTTCAAATAACATTTTCCATCTCTGCTATAAGCACACCAATTATTGTGTAGAGTGGGAATGGGCATGGTTTAGTGACTAACAACACAACCAGAAATAATAATAATAATAATAATAATAATATATTTATTTATTTATTACCCGCCTCTCTCTCCAGATCGAGGCAGGGAACAACATAATCACAAAACACACAAACTGATTAAAAATACATAAAACCAGTACATCATTTAAATACCAATAAAACACCAATAAAACACTTAAAATTCATCTGAGTAGGCCTGCCGGAAGAGCTCAGTCTTTATAGATCTTTTACATTCCTGAACACTGGTAAGTTGACGGATCTCTCCCGGCAGGTCATTCCACAATCTGGGAGCGGCAGAAGAGAAGGTCCTCTGGGTAACGGTTGTCAGTCTAGTTTTTGTTGACTGTAATAAATTCTTCCCAGAGGACCTAAGCATGCGGAGTGGATTGTATGGGAGAAGGCGATCCTGCAGGTAACCTGGACCCAAACCATGTAGGGCTTTAAAGGTAATGACCAACACTTTGTACTTCGCATGTGTTAAGACATGTTAAGACAGAAAAGCCCTACAGATTTGCAGATCTTTTTTCAGTCTAAACATGCATAGGATTGTACCCTTAATCTTTGTGTGTATTGTTTTTCAATATTCCATGTTCAATACATGAACTGCTTAGGGATTTTATTATATGTGGAAGTATATAAATATCACAAATAAATAAATAAAAATGTGAATCATGTACAAACTGCTTAAAATTTTAAAGTAAAAGATGAGACCTCTATTTAAAAACTGTGTTAATACCAGGAATTTTGTAAATTTACAATTTCCTTGGAAATGCATAGGAGATGTTATCTGCTGATCCATGATTAAGCTAAATACAAAAAAATCCCACATCATAATATCCCTAGGTGAGGACAAATCTGTCACAATAGGCTCTCTCATGAATCTCACATGATTGGTATATATTTTTTCTTTTCCTGCCTTGATTGTGACATGCGGTACAACATGTTGGGTACCTTTGGGCAGAGAGTGTAGGCCAGAAATAAAAATCACCCTCATCATCAAATATAAAAAAATAAAATAAAAGGATCAAAAATATCACCAAGGCTCAAAACATTACAGAAGGAATTAACGACAACTGAATTATTCATAGGGAGAGTTAACGAAGAAAGCAGGGAACGTATTTGGGAGAGAGGGTATTCAAGGCATTGCTTGTAAATGAGCTGTACACCTTTTAAAGGACTCAATGTAGCCAAAGTTAAAGAAGTTTTTGTCACATTTATTTCAAAAGGAGAGTAAGCATGTGTTTAATCTGTCCCATTGAAATCAAAAGAACCCAAAGAGCTTAACTTTGCCTGCATTGTGCCCAGAAGTATATTAATACATAGAGATAAATATAAACAAAACAATGATTGCACATTCCGACTTCTATATTGCCCATCAATCCCAGAAAGTGGTATAAAAACAGCAAACAATACAGTCTTTGGGAATGTACTGTCATTAACATTGATTTGCAACATGATTCTCTAGAGAAAATCCCCTCCCCTATACTGTCAGCTAGAAAAATGGGACAGTGACAGAGACACAGAGAATGATTGTATACATATGCATGACTCTGGAAACAGATTTAGATGATATTCAGAATTCAACTTATGTTAGCCTGGAAAACAGAGGTAATATTAATTTGCTCACCCATAGTGCAATTTACTGGATGTTCCTAGTAGGGATGTGCATGCCCAAAAATATCGTATTGTATTATTTTCAGAATTTCGGACCAAAAATTTATCATCTCCAATTATATTGTAGGTGAACCGCATCATATCGTATTTCCAATAATTATCAGAAATCCGATATTATATTGTTTCTCCATTTTGCCCTAGAGACTCTAGAGTTGACTTTTGAGTAAGAAAGGCCTAAAACTTCTTAATTTTCAAAGTTACAGGTTTGAAACTTGGTTACATGCAGACTGAGTGTTGGTAGTCTTGTGTGCCAAATTTTAGAACAATCGGTGCAAGCGTTACTCGGAAGTAAGCTTTCAAATACACGGTTTCAGGTGGCTGAAATGTGGTCCTTTTTCAAGAGACGTCATCCAGTACTCATGGGCATCTCACAGATGGCCTTGAGGGAACTCATCTGTGCCCAATTTCAGATGCACAGCTGCAGGCAGTACTCGGAAGTAAGTTCTCAACTACATGCACTGTTTCCGGTAATCCACTCCATGTTGCTGCTGCTGCTGAGATTTATAGGTATATAATATTTTTATGAATACAATGGACTTTCAAAACCTGTGGATAAACCAAGGCAGTGACTTCCATATGCAGTCATAAAAGTAAAATGTGTTAATCAGAAGATGGTGAACTGCTGCTGCCTTGTCTCATTGATTAGGCCACGCATGTCTACAGATTAAAAGGATTGGGGGGTAGGGGACCAGTGTCTTTAAAAAAGAAATAAAATGTGTGAGAGGGAGAGACAGCCACCCCAGAATTGCCCCCAGCAGCAACAGCATCTCTCCTAGACCCAGAGCCACCTCGCCCAAGGAGCACCTTAAAGCCGCGTTTCATACTGCTACAAAGTGATTGAAAATGAAATTATTTATATTAATAACAATCCTTTGCAAACAGTTTTTGTGTTGCTTTGACCACAGATTGTGTAGTGTTATCCTGTGTAGCAGGCTACAGGACACACCAGCATACTCACAGTCAATCAAGCAAACACACACACCAAGAGAGAGAGAGGGACAGAAAAATATTTTTAATTTTTTTAAATTTTTTTTTGTTTTTTTAAGAAAGTTAAACAGGGAAGAAGACAAAATACACTCACTCAGTCGCAGTACCCCCACTCATGCTAACCTAACCTTTCAATCAAACCACCCAGAAAACGTATAAAAACTATAACTCAAACACACAAGCGACGAACAGCCAAACGAACCTGAGACACAAAGATGCAAGACTACAATGAATCTCAACAATTCGCCACCAAGTAACTATAAGACCCAGGAGCCAGGACAGAGCTCCAACAAAATCCACCCTTCTCCCCTCAACACCTAACTCCCAACAGAGCTGAAAAACCAAGTGTGGGGGTTTTATGAGGGGATCTCCTTAGCCCTCCTCCAACATTGTGATTGGAGCCTGCTGGAATCCTTGCTGCACGATTGGTCACTGTCTCAGCAAACACACCCCACCTTCTAGCTCCGTCCATGTGGCGGCAAAAGAGAAAGAACCTTCCGATAAAACAATAACATACGATAATTATCGTGGGATTTTCTATCATCTCTGATAATTATCGTAGGCTTTCCTATGGTATCGTTATCGTTGAACGCATGCACGATAAAGAGCATATCATATCGTTATTGTACATTTTAACGATATGATACACAACCCTAGTTCCTAGCATATCCCTAATCACAGCTATCTCCATTGATGCAGTAAGCTCCATAAGCATACAAAAAAGAAGTTTGCTTATTGTTATGATGTGCTTTCACATATCCCTTTCCTGGTCAGACATATCTGCTCCTGAGACCTCACTAGCCTATCAGGGCCAAATTACAAGTGATGTTAAAGGTATCTTTGCATTTAACATCTTTTTTTTAAAATGTAAGTAGCAGCCACTGGGGCAGGGCCCCAATAATGATCACAGCAGGTGGGAAGAGAGAGATTAACCTTTTCCCCCTGCCATAATCCTGCCCCCCACCGTTACTTGCATTATATGGAAAGCTTCCATTGCATTTCTCCCCAACGCAAACAACAGCTTCTGAAGAGCAATTGTCATAAAGAAGAGGAAAGAGGTAAACTCCCATTCCTCACCCGTTGTGATACTTGTCCCCAAACTACAGCTGTTGGCTCTCAGTCCTGCAACCTAATTCAGCACTATACGTATAGTACTTAGGGATGTCTTGAATGCCCAACTGAATCCAGGAATCTGACAGCCCCCCTGCATTTGCCCCCCTCCCAGTCTGTTACTCGAGAGCTCGCGAGGCCCCTCCGAGTGCTCGGCCACCATCCGCCCTTGCTGCCGAAATTGCGCACTTCCCCCTGTTGCATCAGTGGTGGTTCCATTCACACCTTTTCCCTTGTATAAATGGGGCCTTTAAGACCGCTATTGATGCAGCAGGGGGAAGTGCACAATTTTGGCAGCAAGGGTGGATGGCTGCTGAACAATTCTGGAGCCCAGTACCTCTCATTACCCAACAACATAGAAACCTGTAGAAGCCCTAGAAAACCATATAAACTATAGAAAAAGTATCATGGATACATATATTGCATCACAGCTGTAAACAACTTACAAGAGAGAGGACCAGTTAACCTCCTCATTCAAACCTTTAGGTGTTAAAGTTTGTAAGGTGTAAATCCAAAATAATTCTCTTCTCTTTAGTTTAGATTCCAATTGAACTTCTGATCCATTCTGTTTTTCAAGGACTAATTTTTTTAGAAAATGACTTATAAGGGGTGCCTGTACTTTTCTGTTTTTAATACAGCTTTTGTGCTCACACACTGTGATTTTAATCTTTCTGATTGTCATACCTACATAGAGCAATTTACATGGGCATTGAATCACATAGATTACTCCCTCTGATTTGTATGTTTTTAATTGCAGTTTTTGGTCACTGAAGAAGACACCTTGTGTGTTGAAACGCGTTTGACCAGCATTTCATGATCAGCATTTTACTTGACCAGTACTTTACTCGTCATTTTTAACAAATATAATGTTTTGTATTAAATGTGATTGATAGCCCATGCTTGTGCCATACTAATGTTGTTTAAGTGTGTAACTTAATATATTATATACAGTATATACTGAAAATTAATGTGTTGCACTCACTCCTTCCTTAACTCTTTGTTGTTTGATTGATTACTGTAGGTTCTGGCTGTACACTAAAAATGTAGATGGTGGAAATTGGATTGTTTGTTGCTACTTATCTCATATCGCACCAATGCCTATCTAGTGGCTATACACATTGAAAATATCACTTGGTCTGGAACTACTGTGTCAATCCTAGAAACTTTTAAATAAATGGATGTGTTCACCCACAATTTTATTATCAAGTTATAAATCCTTAATGTTTATTCCGTGATGGATTTGTGTTAAAAAAAATGCTTTTCCTCTCACACTCTGTTTCCGTGAGTGAGGAAATGGGCTGCCTGCTTCCTAGCATGCTGAACATCTGGAAAGTGGTGCGCTGCACATTTATGCGGTTGCAATCGAGCTGACAGTTCTTGCACAGCAAGAGCCTGATGTGATTAGAAATTCACAAAGCTGTTGATTGCAAATTAGGGTCACAGAAAAGTCATCTAGATGACTTGAAATTGCAGGCACCTTCCTCCGTGTTCAAGTGCCTTGGAACAGCCATTTGTCTGCTGAATCAAAAGCCATTTGTCCATTTTAATTAGGTTCCAACTGAATATATCGTGAATGAAGTTTGCTGGAGTTGTGTGTTACCTTGGGGAAAGGCGGTGGGGGAGAGGGGTACGACCAGTCTTTGTAAGGCTCACCTAGATAAATAATCCAGTGGGAAAGCATCTCAAAGATCTCCTAAAGCAACCCATATTGAAGTGGACAAATGATGGACAGCGGTTTTGATGTGGCTATCTAATCCATGTTTTGTTGACTGCCAACCGAGTTACCATATAAGAAGCTGTTTATGGAAATATGAAGGTGAATAACTAGGTTCCAAAACCTGTAATTATCTTTGTAGTTATTTTTTGGATTCTTAGGAAATGTCATTTCTGCCACAGCCCTAAACTTCTAAACTATCTACATCTTACTTGCACTGCATACCTATTCTTTCCACAATGAATTGACTTCAGTAGAACAAGTTCTTTAAAGGTATAGTTCTTCTTGTCTTGGAAACTGCTAGGGATGGGAGAGACATATGTTCAGTTTCACATCACAACTTTCCCAATTCCTCACTTTTGAACCACTATATGAACTGAAACACAGTTATCCTTTGACATTTGCACTTCTTTGAATTTGCATTGGAGTTCTTCAGTCAAACCATGCATATAAAGAAGTACATATCAGGGAAAATAACTTTAAAAATGCATTGCATAAGGAAAATTGTTTGGAAAAAATGTGAATATTAGGCAAAAATACACATATTAGGAGAAATGTACACACAGTTGCTTATGAATTTACATGCAAACTTTTAATTAAAATTTCTCAATGTTTGGGATGAATCAAATTTAAGAATGGAGAAATGAGGATCTGAGAGAACCACAAATGGAGATTTGTCCATTCCTAAAAAGGCCAGCCAAATCATGTCATGAACACCTAGAACCTAACGAAATGAGCTGAGCAAGTGCTGAAAAGCCAGCAGCGTTGGCTCCATGCATTCACCCAACTACTCTCATTTCAGCCCAGATACATGCACTGGCATTTCTCTCTCCCAGTGTGGACAGAACCAAGACAATGGCAGAGCCCTTAACCATACCATGCATCCATACTGCTCATTTTTAGACATAGGCAAATGGCTTTTTAACTGCCTTCTCAGTAAGAGCAGAGTCAAACTTATAAGGAGAACAGTGTGAGAGCCAGTGTGGTTTAATGTTTAGAGGTATGGACTGGGACTCAGAAGATCCAGGTTCAAGTCCCCACATGGCCATGAAGCTCACTGGGTGACTTTGGGCCAATCACTTACTCTCAGCCTAACCTACCTCACAGGATTGTTTTGAGGTTGAAATGGAGAGGAGGGGGCTCATGTAAGCCATCAGGTTGGAGAAAGGCTGCCCTAGCCCATTGTATTGGGAATTTACCATGAGAAAATGTCAACCCAGTGTGCGGCTGCTGTAAAGAAGGCAAATTCCATATTAGACATTATTAGAAAAGGAATTGAGAATAAAACTGCCAATATCATACTGCCTTTATACAAATCTATGGAGGGACCACACTTAGAATACTGTGTCCAGTTCTGGCCACCACATCTAAAAAAAAGACATTGTAGGGCTGGGGGGGGGGGAGCAGAAAAGGGCAACTAAAATGATCAAGGGTCTGGAACATCTCCTTTATGGGGGAAGGTTAAAACAACTGGAAGTGTTTAACTTGGAAAAAAGGAGGCTAGGGGTGGCTTACAATAAAGTAATATTTCAAAAATTAAATATAAAATACAACATTAAATCATAAAAACAGTGTCAATGAAGGAATAAGTACTGCAAACAAACAAAACCAACCCATCACCACAGCAACCCCAGAGTTATAACACAGATTTTTAAATGGATAGGCCCAGAGGACAACAAGGGCTTCACCTGGCACCAAAAGGACCACAAAGCTGGTGCCTGGAGAACCTATTGCAGGATGGCTTAAGTTTTCTTAGACTTTTCAAGTCCCTGGCATGCTCCATTGTGTTGATCTCTGATTAGGCCCTCTGGCTTCCTGCTAGAAAATCACATCTATCTGGAAGATCTATTTGTCTGGTTTATTATTTTGCAGCTTTGCACTGGTATTTAGTAATGAATTATGCCCATGAGGAATGCTCTATAGGAGTACATGACTGATGAATTGATTGAAGAGTTTTAAATGTATCTTAAATTATAGGGAGCAGTGGTGGCCTGGTGGAGCCGACGTGAAAACAATGCCCAACGTTGGTTGCTTTTGAATGGCAGGCAAATGCATGGCTTTGTCTTAAGGCAGCTCTTCCTAGTAAGTGTCAGCTTGGCTTAGGCTTAATGGCAGCAGCGGTTTGACTTACCTGCGTGGGAGTTGTGAGATAGCGAGCCACTTTGAAGAACTTGCTTGGCAATTAGTGATAAAGGAAAAGAAAGGATTTAGTGCAATTATCCCTTCATTATTTTGCAGTGAATTAATGTGTGCTTCAGGAAAGCACTTAGTACTAGCAAGGCAAGACACACACACACATACACACATAAGCATTTCTTTCTGGAGTTCTTGTGGAATAGAGTGTAACAGCTACTGGATTCCTTATCCCTTGCAGTTATATTAAAGGAAGTTGTGTCTGTATACCTTAGAATACCAGATTTTTTTCTCTCCTTAATGCTAAAAACTTGTTGCAGACATCAAACAGCAGGTGTGATCCACTCCCAAAGTCTTTGGACATTTGGATAAGTAGTTGCCATCACAAGACAAATTTTGTTGTTAATCATTTCTGTAGACTTTATAACAACCTCCTGAGAAAGGCCTAAAAACCCAGTAGGCCAAAACGTGTTGGGCTTTTGTATAATATTTTTTTCCTAAAGCATTGAGAGACTTTTCTCCCTTTTTGTGTACATCTTGGATGCTCACCCGCCTTATACCCTCATTCCTCCACCCAGCCCAAGAATAAATGGGTTTGACAGTGCAATCCTATATATGAAGTAAACTGGGGTGAGCGGGAATTTATTCAGAATTAAATTCTATTAAGTTCAATGAGGCTTACTCTCAGGTAAATAGTATAGGATTGCAACCTAATAAGTAGGTTGCAGTTGACTTCTAAATAAATATGCATAGGGTTGTGCTGTAAATCATGGATGGAATAAATTAAGGACCATGTCCAGTAGTGCAAGGAATCCCCCTTTTGTGGCCCATTGAAATTTTTGTCCCAGTAACTAATGCCAGAACTTCCTTTCCACTCCCATTTGCCAAGTGTGTGTGTGTGTTTGTGTGTGTGAGTCTGCATCAGCCTAAAAAAGAAGATATCGACAGTGCATAAATATTGGTGAATCATTAGAGGACAAACCAGGAAAAGAATAAAAGAAGTTCAGCATTTAGCCTCATGGGCACAAGAGATGATAAAACTGCAGGGTGGGCAGTCAGCTGGGCAAACATATTGTTCCTTTAATTATGTTTTGGGCTCCCTTTAATGAAGCCGTCTTCCATCACACCCAAAGGAAAGAAAATACCCCGGTGCTGTGCCCTCCAGATGGATCTGCATGGGCTCTGAAACAGCTCCTTAGCTATTGCACAGGTGTTCAGTTTTGCATTTGGTAGAAAGCCAACACAAGGCAGATTTAAGGAAAATCAACCACATTTGCTACACAGAATGGTGGGAGGGAAGAGTTTGTGTAATGGTTCCTAATCCAGTTCCCCCATACGTTTAGTATTTGAGCATAAGCCACTGTATTCGTGTTGCTGTAGCAAGCTCTTTGATCGGCTGTAGGATGGAAGTATGGATTTGTGTGTTTCCCCCTATGCAGAAAAGGCATTGGTTTCTGTCTGAGAATCTATATAGACTGAAATTGTTAATATAATTATAAAGTATCCATTATTCTATACACCGTATTTGCTCAGATCTGGCCACTCCCCTCTTCTTTTTATGTAACCTTTGTCTCACCCTCTCCTTCCTTCCCTCTGTTGTCTTCCACATTGATGACATTTGATTGTACGTTACTTAGAGCAGATCTCATTCTTTTTGTTTGTTTGCTTGCTTGCTTGCTTGAGTTACTCTATAAAATACCGTGTACCTAGATAGCACTAGATTCAAATGAACAATTATCCTGGGTTTCATTCATTCAAAATTTGCCCATTGGAAACCTTCACATCCTCATCCTCATAAAGACTCCAGTTCATCTCTAGCTATAGTCGCACCCAACAACTGACGGCCTCGATAGAGAAGCATAATCCTATGGGGCAGGGATGACAGCGGGGCGGGAGGATAGAAGCAAGAAATTACAGAGGGGAAAAAAATCTGCAGATGCTTTCACGTATGTATTGTGGAATTAAATGCTTTATATGTTTCAAGGTAAGACTGAGTGCATTTTCTAGAATGATGGAATGTTCATGTTCATGTGGAACTCTTTGAGTGTCCATGTATATATTTTTCTTTCTGTTGTATCATCTCCC
Organism: Anniella stebbinsi; assembly: GCA_029215795.1. Taxonomy (NCBI): domain Eukaryota; kingdom Metazoa; phylum Chordata; class Lepidosauria; order Squamata; family Anniellidae; genus Anniella; species Anniella stebbinsi. The sequence continues at coordinate 141,090,932 of JARDYH010000005.1, read as the reverse complement.
TATATAGTTTGTGGTGTCCCTTTTCATTATGATTTAGAAGGGGGTTGTGCTGATGTTTACATTATTTGCATAAGTCATTAGATAATGAATGTTTGTACAATGTAATTTTATTGATAAAGTATACTGTTTTGTAGATTCCTGCCCCTGATGAACACAGTGGGGTACCCACTTCTGTAATAAACAGTTGCAGGGGCCATGTCCAGAGTAGGCATGGTTGGGTACCTGCCAAGAGCTCGTACCTGAATGGGGCCCCACCGGCAAAAGCCCACTGGAGTTGCTCCTCTTCTTCCTCATTGCAACCTGCTTGTTCACCTGCCTCTTGCTGTATCCCAGACAACAGTGGAAGTGAGAAGGAGATGCAGTAGATGCTACTGCCTACTTCCCCACTGGCTCTGCCAATCAAGCAAGCAAGTGGTAGCAATTATGAGAGAACTGATAAGGAGCAGCAGCAGCTGCTGACAATAGCGGTGAGAAAAAAGGCTCACTGATGGAGGGGGGCATTGAGGGTGTTTTGCTCAAGGGCCATCAAAAACCTGGAGCTGGCACTGAACAGTTGACAGGACTTCTGGGTCCACCCCCTCCACTAATGATATGCCACTTATATGGGGCCCAGATTAACAATGTAATGAGGATGCGCAACCAGTTGTGGATCTGCAATGGCTGAATCAGTAAAATCTTTCTTCGTCACATGGATTTTCCACTGCTAGTTTGGTGTAATAATGTAGAAGCTATAGATTTCATTCCTTCTTTCGCAAATCATATAGACCTACAATTACACTTCACCTGTATATTTTCCTTCACACTGAAGAACTGGTGGGATTATACAAGTAGGTTAGCAAAGATTAAGAACACAGCCTGAAGTTCAGATCTTCAGATATAATGAAATGACTTGAAATTATTATTTTTCTAGAGATGCTCAAAAATCAGCATGGGACAATAAATATCTATAACCCAGAGATAGTATAAAAACCTGAAGGAACGTCAAAATAAGAAACATCAAAATAAGGCTAACTGTAACAGCAGTGCTGTCCTGTGTATAGCCTGCATGTTCTGTGGACATTTATTTATTTATAAGCTATACCCTACTTTCCCCTGAATTCAAGTTTGCTTATCTCTCATTATAAAATTTAAAAAGCCATTAAAAATCCAAACACACAGCCTTCAGCAACCCCATTCTCCCACCACGCTGACAGTCAGTTTATGCTTGTGTAACATCAGTGTAGCATGGGATCCTCTACCCTCTCAGCACAAATGCTGAGAAAGCAACAGAAAATGAAGCAACACCAACATTTAGTGCCTTAGTGATCATAGAGCAATTGTGGAATGGCATGCTGGCAAAGTCCTGTATCAGTCATGTATGAAAGGAGCCAATCTGTGCGTGGTTATGGGGAGATGCCTCCATGATGTCACCCTATCCTCCACACATGCTACACAACCCTGCAGACTAGGGGTTGTGGTCACTCTCACAAAATGGCTGCCATGGGGTGATTACTTATTTATAAAATGGCTGCCACAGTTGGCAGGGCTAGTCACAAAAAACAAGTCATTTCCCAGAAGGCAAAATGGTGGGAGGGTGAGAAACCTTTCCCAAGAACATACTACAAGGCAGAGATAGTAGTTTGAACTTCAAAACACAACACTCTTTTGAACCCAAATAAAGATACTACTGGAGGGCAGTACTTCACTTCACAGCATAGCAGCCTCTCAGTTAAAAAACAATATATATTTTAAAATAATCTTAAGAAATAAAAGTACAATCAGGAGGGGCAGGGAAGGATTCTGGTGGATGCCAAGAGAATTGTTTGTGGGCTCATACAGATCAGAGAAGCATGCTGGGAGAGATACGTAACTAAAACCAAGAAGAACAGTGTTAAAACTATTAAAAGGCAGGTGTAAAACAAATGTTTTCAGGGATGGTGCTACTCGAACCTCCTTTGAGAGGGAATTCCATAATTCCAAGAAAGGTGCTGTCCCGTATTCCTACCAACCAAACCTTGTCTGCTTGGTTAACATGCAACATGGGCCTCAAAGATTTCAGACAGTCTTTCAGATACCCATGGCAACTGTCCACTGGTAAACTCATTGGTGACGTGGTGAACAAATTGCCCAGGTCCCCTCTAAGCTGACACTGGGCCTGATCCAATAAAAGTAATTGGCAGTAGATTCAGGCAGAGGAATCATACAATCTTAGAATTGTAGAGCTGGAAGGGACCATAAAGATCATCTAGTCCAACCTTCTGGAATGTGCAGGAAAACCAGTTAAACTATCCATGAGAGGTGCCTGTCCAGCCTCTTCTTAAAGACCTCCAGAGATGGAGAACCCACAACTTCCATAGGTAGAGTGTTCCACGGTTCTACAGATCTTGTAGTCAGGAAGTTTTTCCTTATATTTAATCGAAATCTAGATAGCAGTAAGTTATACCCATTATTTTGGGTCCTAATTTCTGTGGCCATGGAAAATAGCTCTTGACCATCTTCCCTGTGGCACCCTTTTATGTACCTGAGCACTTCTAACATGTCTCCCCTCAGTCTCCTTTTTTTTCCAGACTGAACATCCCAAGTTCCTTCAGCCTGTGCTCATAGAGCATGTTCTCAAGTCCCTGTATCATCTTCGAAAGAAAGTACTTCTTTACACAACCAATAATTAGTGCTGAGCAGAAAAAAGGTGCATATTTCTGCTGCTTTTGCAAGAGTGGGGGAAAAATAACTTTGGACAAATCTTCAAGAGTATATGTAGGTTCCTCTTCTTTCCTGATTACTTTTACTTTAGTAACATTATTAGGTGGCTGAAAACGTGTGCACAATTTTTGCAGATTGGGCTTGCTATGCAAACAGCTTTCCTTTGAAGAAATGTTTCCTTTTCTACAAATGTCACCACAGCGAAGATTCAACCAGAGTGCATTCAAATGATAAAAACATACATAGCGCCTGGGAGAATTACCCAGACATCTTTGAAAAGATACTTGTGCTAAAGCATACAATCCATTTTTAGAATGAGCAAACAAGCAATTTTTAAAGATGCCATCAAGCTCTAAAGTGCACTACAGCAAAAGCGATTGCTCATATCCAGCACACTCATGCTTCCCTTTAAAGTGTATTTTTTTTTTACCTTGAATCGCCGGAGATGGCTTGGAAGGCATTGTGGTGTAAGAGTTAAGGTTTATGCTCTGCGCAGAAATTGTGCTCATAGTGAGGTTCTCGACTAATGCCTTAACTCTTTTATGAGCCTTGATGACATTTATGAATAATTCATTCACGACACTCTTCAGATGAACTCCTGTCATTGAGTCCCAAGAATGATGTGTGCAAGCTAGTGACACGAGAGTACCAGATGTTAACAAAAGGACAGCAGTTAAAACAGGACTTAGAGATAAAAATCGTCATCTTGTCTCTTGGGGGATGATGTCAACATGCAGAGTTTTTCTTCTTTTGATACACATATGTCCATTAATTATGTCATGTATGGGATTCATGCAGCGAAGACTATATTGCATTATATAATACATTTTTCTTGTGTGGTGAAATTGGGCCAAATAAGATCCTCTCTTTGTTTCCAGCTGCTCCCATTTAATTTGCCTTTACTCCCATTGCCGTGTTCTACATCAGGGGTGCAGATCTAGTTTCAGGTGGTGGGATGGGTTGCCCCCTACCATCATGGGCTGCATGATATTGGCACTGTCCCTGATGACATGGGGCATATCCCGCCCCTTTTCTTCTTTTCTCTCTCTCTCCATGCTGAGAAAAGGCTGAGTTCCAGGCCTCCTCCCAGCATTGTGAAAGGTACTTGGTTGGTGCTAGGAGCAGCTGCTGCTCTTCTCAATGCTAGCTGAGTCCCTGGGTGTGACCAGCACCCCACAAATCTATTCTGCACTTGGAGGAGAGCAGGCATTCTTCCCAGCATGGGCCAAGTCCCTGTAGATGCATAGAATCATAGAATAGTTAACCTGGAAGGGGCCTATAAGGCCATTGAGTCCAACCCCCTGCTCAATGCAGGAATCCACCTTAAAGCATACCTGGCAGATGGCTGTCCAGCTGCCTTTTGAAGGCCTCTAGTGTGGGAGAATCCACAACCTCCCTAGGTAATTGGTTCCATTGTCGTACTGAACTAACAATCAAGAAGTTTCCCTGATGTCCAGCCAGAACCTGGCTTCTTGTAACTTGAGACCAGTATTCCGTGCCCTGCACTCTGGGATGATTGAGAAGAGATCCTGGCCCTCCTCTATGTGAGACTCTTCAAACTACATTAAACCCGGGAGAGTTTCAAGTGTTTATCAAGATAACATATCTCATGAGAATTTGAAGAAAAGAAGCATTACTGTGAGAAGTAGCAGTCTCATTACTGCTACAGAACAAAAGACTTCTGAGCATGATTCAGAGCTTCAGGTTTAGAGTTCAGAAAATCCCCCCACACACACACACACTCACACATTTTCCGGGTGGATTTCAGAATAATGAACACTCTCCCACACAGAAATATAACAAGATAATAACAAAATTAAAAAGCTTATAACACCAGAGAAAAACTGGTAGCAATAAAAGCATAGAATCACAAGTGCCAGTATGGTGTAGTTGTTAGAGTATTGGACTGGGACTCAGGGGATCCGGGTTCTAGTCCCCATTGACTCTCAGTCTAATCTACCTCACAAGGTTGTTGTAAGGATAAAATGGAGAGGAGGAGGACCATGTGATCTGGTTTGGGATCTTTTTATGAGGAAAAGGATCTAGATATAAATAAAGAAAATAAGCAAATAGGACACCGAATGTTAGAGTTCGAACAGACTTTGGAGGTCCAACCCTTTGCTCAATACAGGATTTGCAGTACAGGTTGCAACTACTTTCCAGTGAAGGAGGGCCCACCACATTAATACAGGCTGTTCCATGTTTCACAACCCTCACTGTTAGAAACAGTGGGGGCTTGTGGCTTTGATATCAATGGGGCAGTGAATCCACTCCCGATTTCAGTCAGAACTCAAAAAGAGCTATTCAAGTTACTTCCATATGTCATATAATATTATTGCTGCACTTATTAAACTTTTAAAATAGAGATTGATTTTAATATTTAACTTTTGAAAACCACAGTGTGTGTGTAACTAACCATCTAACTAACTAGAACAGTGTAAACACACATCTGTGACTGAACATCTTAGAAATCTGATCCCAGGGCTAAACTAAACATTCTCCTAATCACAAAGAATTGAGTTATGCATGATTGTTTTCCTTAGTCTTGTGCAGTCCTGATTTGGATTAGGACCATGGTGCTCTGGAAAGAGGGGGTTAAATCTTCCCCCTACCCATTTCCCCCCTGAAATTCGACACATACACACTGCGGGGGCTGGTTAGAAAAAGAAAACAAGTCTCCATTGGAGCACACACTCACACAAAAACATCACACATAGATACACGACATGTGAGTAAGAGAACATTTAATTTGGCTCTCAGTGCATCTCACTGAGAATATGGTATAATCCCTGCGGAAGGCAGTACATGTGTAAAGAGTCATAGCACAAGCTGGTCAAGGGAATGATCATCATGATCATCCCATTTTGTAGCTTGGGATGAACAAATCTCAAGTTCCTTCCATCCCATTCATGAAGAAATTCACAAAGTCTGGAATGTTCTTATAGAAAATGAATTGAACAAAATCCTCACCCATCCCTAGTTGTGGCTAGAGCAAATCCATCAGAGCCAAAGGGTGCACTGATTGATGTGCACAGCCAGCCTTGCCTATGAGTGCTAGGGCAAATTTCTCCTGGAACCTAGACAGAACTTATCTCTAGTCATCAGGAGTTACAGGAAATGACTTAGGCTTCTTGGATATTGTCTTAGCTTCAAAAGTAGGCATGGTTAGGCACCTGCAGAGGCCCCACAGACAATAGCTCATGGATTTACTTCTCTTCTTCATCGAATGGAGACTCATTCAAGGAGATGAGCCATTGAAGGTTTTTGCCAAGGGCCCTCAAAACTTGGAGCTGGCCCTGGCTGTAATTATGGTGAGTTGTGGCCGTGGTGATTGTAAAGTGAAGTTGCTGGCTTGATCCCAAATCATCTCCACTAGCTGAGGGGAAGCTCAGGACTTTCCCAGGCCATTAATCCTGCCCTTTCAAAGCAGGGATGTATGGGCAACTGACTGAATTCATTGATTCTGGAGTCCTACCAGGTCTGCCGCTCAAGCCGAGTTTTCTGAACTTTGGTCCAGCAATGGGAATTGGAGCTTTGTTGAAATATCACTTACTGGAGATTCTGGGGTGATCTGGAGGTTACTTAGCAACAGCAAGTTAATTAGTTTAGAATACAATAGTATGATCTTTTAATGCATTCCAACATTCTATGGAATATTCCCATTAATAAAACCAGTTCTTCTGAATGCTTGAGAGCATAAACCTTTGGCCCCTAGACAGTATCTGAGTGACAATAAGATGAAGCTGATCTCTCCACCCCATGGCCAAAAACAGAGCTACTAACTTGAAGATCCCCACCCCTCAAGCTCCTCCCAGCTACTACAGAAATTTTCACAGTGGCTCCCTTTCCTAAAGTTGAGACTCTAACTTCAGGAAGGACCAGTGAGCTGGGAGAGGACAGGCTGTGGATCCATTGGATCCAAAGTCCTCTCAGCCCCCATCCCAGGTGGATCAAGTGGGTTACATGGATTTAGAACGTTGCACCCTAAATCAATTTAGTAGCCCTCCAAACATTTGTTTTAGATGCCTAATGAGATCTACCAGTGCTGGTACCAGTGAACATCCTCTTAGCAAAGAATTTGGTATAGTGTTGTACTTCAGGACTGTTCTGCTCTTTTTATTGATTTCTTTTCCGCACTCCATTTGTCTTTTCGTGGCTCTGTTTTGTCTTTTCTGTAGAAGTCACATCAATGAAGTTTGTGACAGTTTTGTTACATTTTTCTCTTGTTACTGTCATTCATCTTATCCCTCCCAACCTCATTTGTCTTATTCACAGGATTTGCTCTTCATGTTCTTTGAATTTTTAGTCAACATTTTTAGTCAACATATTATTGTTCATCCTCCTTCACTGTAGCTTGCTGAAATGGCATCATCGTCTTATGAATATGCTGTTCAGCAAAGTATCCCATTTCTTTGTTTTATGTCTGTATCACAAAAGCAATGTACAAGGGATTACCATGCAGACATGTATACATGAATGTATTTTGACAACGACATGGACACAAGAGGTACAATGAGGCCCAAACATTTTGATTTCTCTCCCCACCCTAAGCTATTCATTGGGTGAGTTTTGGTGAAATGAACACCCTGAAAGATCACATGGCAGATAGTGGTGATCACTTAACTTATTAATCTTATGAGATAGCTAAGGGTTTCCTAAGTTTTCTTACTTTTTTAACTAATGAAGAAGCCCTACACAACTTATAGGCTCAGTTTGGATGACACAATAATCAACAGAGGGGGGAAGACGCAACTGTCAATTGTGTTGCTTATTGTGTCATGTGTTGGGCAACACACACCACACACATACAACTGATGGTACGTTATTAAGCAATGGGGAAAAACAATGGGCTGCTCCGTTGTTTTTTGGAGCCCTGTTGCTTATTATGAGGCTCCAACTTTCAGCCGCGCGATGGGGGAGGGGCAACATGTCATGTGGAAGGCACTCTAAAAATAACATACCGTCCATTGCCTCTTCCCCCCTTCATTGCCTAAAGTGTCATCTGAACTAAGCCATAGTAGAGAGTGAGAGGTTCTCTCCACAGATTCCAGCTGGTGGCAATGCTTTGAGAATGAGACCACATCACACAATGTTGTATCACATTGCTTTTGATGCATTCCAACAAATTGAGTTGGCAGGACGCTGTGGAGAAAGCCTTGTCTTGCTGTGAGCAGTGCAGTTTTTTGGGTTTTTTAAAAAAGTTTAAGTTTTTTAAGTTTAAAAAGAAAACAAAACCCTCAGCTACCGTGTAAGGTTAAAGCAACAGCCCATCCAACTGAAATGTTGTGAAATTTCTCCTACCTTCCATGAAAGCAGTAGAAAATGAGCCCCCACCCCATTATGGCAAGTGACTAATAATTTCAGGAAACGGAGAGAGGGGGATTTTAGCCCAGCCTTAGTTATACTATTATTATTATTATTATTATTATTATTATTTAAATAATTAAATATTGGCCACTTCTCAGGGCAGGGGCCACCCTGAGGCAACATACAACAACAAAAAAACCCTCACATAATAAAAACTAATTAAGAGACTCACAGTTAAGAGCGCTCAGTAAAAAAACACATTCCACCTTATTAAAGGGGTAATTGGGGGTGTTCATTCTAACATTCATAAAATCGAAAATGTTTCACCAATCTTCCTGAAATTTACATGTACCAGAAAGAAATGTTGGTTTTACATAACCTGAAAATTTCAAGAAGATTGGTGAAAGATTGAGGGAAGGAAGGCAGTTTAAAGTCGAAAAGGGGGGAATTCTCTCTGGCTCACTTTGGTATTTGAGACTGGGCTGGCAATAGTTTTTGTTGAGGTCCCCTTACGAATTGACAGGTTAAATAATTAAAATTCCAATGATGTCCTCTTCCTTTTACCTTATAGTTGATGGAATAGGTCTTCTTTTCTTAAAATTCCCTTTAGTTTGTTTTAAATTCGATTTACATGCTTCCATAGTAATGAATGGAGCTCCCTCTAAGGAACGTATGTGGAGTAGCATCTCTCTCTCCCCCTCCCCCTCCCCTCTCCAATTAGATTATAACATTGAGAGGCCGGTGGGAGTGATTGCCTGCCTCCTGGATTCCCTTAACAGTGCTGGCAGTCTACTGAGAAGTAATTTCCATTGAATGCAATGGGTCTTACTCCCAAGTAAGCATGCAGATGATTGCAGCATTTTTAAAATTGGAGCCTGGGGTGTGTGGAGGGTGAATCCTAGAAGTAAAGATTTCCTTCTCTTTCCAGCACAACAATACTCTTACAATTAAAAACTTGCTTGCTTGCTTGGTGTGTGTGTGGATTCCCTTAACAGTGCTATCAGTCTACTCAAAAGTAAGCTCCATTGAATGCAGTCGGTCTTACTCACAGGTAAGCATGCAGATAATTGCAGCATTTTAAAAACTGGAGCCTCGGGGTGGGGGGTGGAGGGGGTAAAGGTAGGCTGACCATATGAAAAGGAGGACAGGGCTCATGAAACTTTAACAGTTGTAGAGAAAAGGGAATTTCTGCCAGTGTCATTTGTATGCATTTTGTTCCTGGTGAAATTCTCTCTTCGGCTGCCTATACAAGAGAGGTTTAATGCTCTTTCAAGGCGCTTAAAAAAATTTACCTCTACAAGAACGGAGCACAAATCGGGCGTAGAGGCGCGTTATCTCTCCGATTATGCGCATTATCGAATGTGCGTTAAACAGCGAGTTTTATTTTGCTCCGGCCGTTAAAGCGCATTTTGCCTATGTGAACAAGCGCTTATGTGCATTAACTACTTGTAAAGCGCATTTTGGTCATCCGTTAATGCGCTTCGCCGCCTCTTGCCGCCTCTCGTGCAGAGGTATTAGGCGTAAATGCGCTTTTGCGATTATGCGCATAATCGCCTAAGCAGGCGCAAAAGCGAATCCTTGTAGAGGGGACCTTCATCACAACTGTTAAAGTTGCAGGAGCCCTGCCTTCTTTTGTATATGGTCACTCTGGTATAGTGCCTAGTAAAGTTACATGAGCCCTGTCCTCCTTTTCATATGGTCAGCCTAGGTAAAGATTTCATTTCCTTTTCAGCAGAATAATAATCTTACAATTTACGACTTATTTTCTTGTTGGCTGTGTGTGTGTGTGTGTGTGTGTGTGTCTGTCTGTCTTCTCTTACTCCACTGCTTGATTTTCAATTCAATTCTATGTGTGTCTACTCAGGAAGTTACATTGAGTGCAGTGGGTCTTACTCCCAAGTCAGTGTGTAGAGGATTGCAACCTTTTCAAAATTGGAACCTGGAGGGTGGGGGATGGGACTGCAGCATTTCCTTTAAAAAACAATTGTGCATTCCACAATTAATAACTTTCTTGCTTGTTTGCTGTGTGTGTGTGTGTATGTTCTTTTATTCATTTGCTTTGCTGCTGCTTGATTTTCAATTCAATCCTATGCATGGGTACTCAGAACAAGTTGTTTTAAGTACAAAAACTACAACATGTGTAAATGCTGAGTGTGGAGGATCCTATTTGGATCAAGACCACGTGCATGGGTAGGGTAGCTACACCTCGGGGGGGGGGGAAGTCCCTTTGACATAAATGGAATATATCTTCCTAGTTGTAAAGTGCTATGCAGCCTGATTGCATCAAGGCAAAATTGTCTTTTAAAAATAAAAATACCATCATACATTTTCTAAATTGTCCTCTCTCCATATGTCAGGCTCTCAGTAGGGGTTAGGTACTATTTCTGTTGCGATTTTTGTAAATATTATTGTGCCCTTTTTATCTTATATTGATCTTACATTTTACATCCGGTCATTTTAAGAACATAAGAAGTGCCATGCCAGATCAGACCGAGGGTCCAACAAGTCCAGCACTCTGTTCACACAGTGGCCAACCAGCTGTCGACCAGGGACCAACAAAGCAGGACATGGTGCAACAGCACCCTCCCACCCATGTTCCCCAGCAACTAGTGCACACAGACTTACTGCCTCGGATACTGGAGGGAGCACATAACCATCAGGGCTAGTAGCCATTGATAGCTTTCTCTTCCAGGAATTTATCCAACCCCCTTTTGAAGCTATCCAAATTGGTGGCCATCACTACATTCTATAGAAGTGAGTTCCATAGTTTAACTCTGCACTGTGTGAAGAAGTACTTCCTTTTACTTGTCATGAAACTCCCACCAATCAGCTTCATGGGATGACCCCGGGTTCTAGTATTATGGGAGAGTGAGAAAAATGTCTCCCTATCCACATTCTTCACACCATACATAATCTTGTACACCTCTATCATGTCTCCCCTTAGCCTCCTTTTCCCAAGCTAAACAATCCCAGCTGTTGTAACTTTCTCTCATAGGCGAGATGCTCCAGCCCCTTAATCATTTTAGTTGCCCCTTTCTGCACTTTTTCCAGCTATATAATATCTTTTTTTAGGTGTGGTGACCAGAACTGTACACAGTATTCTAAGTGTGGTCACATCATAGATTTGTATAAAGGCAGTATGAGACTGGCAGTTTTATTCTCAATTACTTTTCTTATAATTCCTAAGATGGAGTTTGCTATCTTTACAGCTGCCACACACTGGGTTGACATTTTCATTGAGCTGTCCACCACATTCCCAAGTTTTTTTTTCTTGTTTAGTCACTGCAGGCTCAGATCCCATCAGTGTATATGTGATGTTGGGTGCTTTGCTCCAGTGTGTATCGCTTTACAAATGCTTATGTAGATCTGTTGTTACCATTTTGATGCCCATTTTCCCACAACGGAGAGATTCTTTTGGAGCCTTTGTAATCTCACTTCATTTTAAAAACCCTAAATATTTTGAGGTCAGCAGCAAATTTGGCCATCTCACTGCTCACACCTAGTTCCAGATCAAATTATTATTATAATTCATAATAATAATAATAATAATAATTAGTAATACATTTATTAGTATTACATTTATAGCCTGCCTTTTTTCCTCTTGCAAGGAACCTAAGGTGGCTTACATGATCCTCCTCCATATTGACTCCATACTGACTTGCAATGATGGGAGTTGTAGTCCAACACCTTTGGAGGGCACCAGGTTGGGGAAGGGCTGCTCTAAACAAAAAAAAAGAAGGAGATGGTCATAAGTGGTTGTCATCAGTTTTCCACAACCCCACAGTCACCTCTGCATATCATATTCTCCATCCTGTCCTCATGGTTTATCTACTTTGGGAGAATGAGAATTTCACTTGCACTTTCTGCCTCCATAGGGAGGATGTGGCATTAAGACTTGTGAGCCTTAACTCCCAATTTCCCTGCCTTTTGGTGCTTGGTTGGAAACTGTAGAGCCTTAACGTTGTTTTTGTAAACCACAATTTTTTTTGTTTAATGAATATAGTAATAAAAACAGTAAAAAGAACAACAGCAGCAAACATTCTAAAAAACAACAAACAGCAGCATAAAAACAAAACTTAGGGGTGGTGTAAAAGCTGGAACAGAATGGAATGGGCCGGAATGACCCCTTTATATTAAAGTACCATGCCAAAAACAGTGGCATGTGTTAAAAACACTTGAGAACAATATTTTAGGACTAAAACTCTTGCAATATTATATACTATTAACCCCATAACTCCCCAAACAACATCTGGAACAGAATGGATGGCCCAGAATGGCTACTTCCAAATGACTGAAATCAATAATATAAAGGGGACATTCCGGCCTATTCCATTCTGTTCCGGCTTTTACACCATCCCCAAAACTTACCACATACAACTGCTACTACAGCCCAGTCCAATGAAACATAATTAGGAGAAGGCCAGAGGAAAACAGTAGCTTTTCAGAGCTTTCTTAAAAGCCTGCAACGATAGGGTCTAGTGGACCCCCAGTGGTAGTGTATTCCAGAAGTGTGGGGCCACTGTGGAAAAAGCCCTCTCTGAGGTTTCAGATTATGTCTTTTATGGGGCTTCCTTCTGTGCTATACAGGCACATATGATACTTGGGGGTGCGTTTAGAAAAGACAATAATGGCTCAATATTGGGAGCCACTGTGCCACCACACATATAATAGAAATCATGCCAGAACATCACAACCTGTGGCACACATATGTTTTTCTTATTGTGGCAAATATCAGCAATTTTCAGCCTTTGGGGAGTAATTCAGACCATTGTGGATGTACTGCTTATAGTTTGGATTTTTAATTATGTGTATTTAAAATGTTTTTAAATGTTTTAAATATTTTACAATTGTACTATGTTTAATTATATTTTTAATTTTTGTATACCGCTATTTGTTTTAACTGTACATGTTTTAATTTGTAAGCCACTTTGAGTCCCATTATTGGGAAAAAGGTGGGATATAAATAAATATAATAATATATATATCCCACTCTTCTAGTGCAAATGCAGCATGCAAAGTGTCCTTCAACAAGAAAAAACACAATCTCATGAAAACAGCAATAAAAACAATCCTCACCATTGATGCAAGATTCAACTGCCAGTCCAGCCAGCTCCTGTATGTAGAATGGGGGAAAACCATCTTGTCCTTTGCCATAGCAGCAAAATAACTTGGGCCATCCCTGGCTCCTGAGATGAATTGCTGTTGATGGGTGTGAAGGTTTGAGGTCAACAGAAGCAAGGTAATAGAGTCAGGCTTAGAGGTCTGGAGTTTTCTGTTGGGAGGGGGTATCCTGAGAGGAGTAATTTGGATCCATTTTTTGGTTAAGTTTCATTTTTCTGGTTCAGTTTCATTTCCTCAAGACTGAAACACTAATTTCGGGGGGGGGGTTATGGGGGAGAGGGGATAAAATGAGACAGCCATCCAAAGAGGCAGAGCAGGAAATGACTAGAGCATAAGGAAGGCGTAGAAAGATGCAGCTTGAAGAAGTCTAGGTGAAGATTAGGGTAAAAGAACTTGTGTTTTTGCAACTTTTAGTTTATGTTAATGCCTTTGTACCACTCAGCACTATTGACTAAATACTTTTAGTTGTAAGTTGCTTGTTTTACTTTACTAGTAAACTGTTGTGTTTAACCTAAAGTAGTCTGCCCAGATAAAATCCAGGTCAGGGCTCCTGTAACTTTAACAGTTGTACAGAAAAGGGAATTTCAGCCAGTGTCATTTGTATGCAATTAGCTCCTGGAGATATTCCCTCTTCATCACAACAGTTAAAGTTGCAAGCACTATACTAGAGTGACCATATACAAAAGAAGGCAGGGCCCCTGCAACTTTAACTGTTGTGATGAAGAGGGAATATCACCAGGAACTAATTGCATAGAAATGACACTGGCTGAAATTCCCTTTTCTCTACAACTGTTAAAGTTACAGGAGCCCTGACCTGGATTTTATCTGGTCACCCTAACCTAAAGCATCTGGAGTAGTGCCAATCACTCCACTTCTACAATCGAAACCCCATGTTACTGGGTAGGGGAAGGTAAAAAGAAGAAAGGTGGGAGGCTTAAGGAAGCAGAGATTCTTATAGAGTTGCTCAGGGGGTCCAGAACATAGAAGGAACCCTGACAGTGGGTCTCCTCTCAAGAGATTAACACAAATGGCCTTAAAGAGCTCTAGATAATATTGAAGACATTCAGAAGTCCCACTGACTTTAGTGTTATATTAAATATGTATTTATTTTGGAAAAATACATATTTGGATCCGGGAACTGCCTTCCATGAGAGGAAAGGACCTTCCATAAGAGAAAGGGTTACACTCTTTCAAGGTTCCTCTTCCTGATTTTTGGGGGGTCTCTCACTCTGACACACAACACAGCTTAACCCATTTAGCATTTTCAGGAGGCTCAAGGGGCTGCTGTAAGAAAGCAGAGGCTTGGAAGGACACTTCACCCAGCACAGCTCAAACAGCTTAAATCTGGATCCAACCCCAGGCCCAGCCAGATGGATCAGAGGGCAGGGCTTCTGCACCTTAAAGTGAAGAGGGAATTTCAGTGGATATAACTTGATGGGTTTGCTTACCTGCCCCCCTACTCTGAGCACATGCCTCTGTGTGAGTGATCAAGAAGACTCCATTTAAATCAGGTTCCATATAAAGCCTCATATTACCCTCACATTACATTTTCCTGTGAAGAAGCAGTGCCTTTATGCCTTCTCAGCCTGCCCTGCTTCTCCTAATCTAAGCAGTTTGTTTTGAATGAGTGTCCTTGTAAATCTCTGTCCTTTTAAATTCAAAGGTCAATGATACTTTCTATATGCAAATTCAGTTGTTAGATGTATTCCACATTACCAGTCCTGGCAGATGGGAAAAACTGCAGATTTATCATGGTGATGGCTTCTGGAATAAAGTAAGTAATTATAGACACAGTATGTCAACTAATGACAGGCTCTTTTATTCTCTGGTATTTGCCATCAGCTTCCCCTATACAAACTGAAAATAATAATACTAATGGAAAGTTATCTTAAAAGCGTGTCAAAATCTAAGTCTGCATTTTCAGAAATCGTAATATAGCATCTCTCTTAATATCAAAGGGATGCAATTTAACATCCACCCTTAAATAAATGCTTTCCAAGAAATGTCCACAAATTCAGTAGGAAAGATTTTAATGCAGCATTGCTTTTGAGGTTTCATATGCCATGCTCCAGCTACCAACACCTGAATTCATGTTCCCTGTAACTGTGGAACCTTATTTAGTTAGTTACATTTTTATCCCATACTGACTCCAAAGAGCTCATATGCATAGAGCTGGCTCCCTTCTGCAGACCTCCCCCACCCCCAATGCTTAGGCAGCAGGAGAGAGATAGCAAGAATGTGAGGGAAGAGATGGGGCCAGTGAGCACAACTCTATTTTCCCCGTCATGCATGAGGGAAGAATGGATTAATATTAGTGCTGTGCCGAAATCTTGACCATTCCATTTTCGGCATTTTGTGGGGGTTGAGGAAAAATGAAAATTCAGGGGTCTTCTTTCTTTTCTTTTTTAAAAAATACCCCAGGCATTTTCAGGAGCCCAGGAGTTCTTCCTGAATGCTTATTGGAGAGGATAAGGTCACATGGTCTCCAATAGATATTTACTAAGAACTGCTTGGCTTCTCCAAATGCCTGGGAAAGGAGGTTTTTTTTTTTTTTTGAAAAAGTAAAAAAAATAGAAAGAAGGATGATCAGCAACCAGCTACACTTTAAAAAAGATATGTGGAAATCCTGTCCCCCTCCCCAAGGAGAAAATTCTCCAAACTTCCCCCCTCCCTACAAAAGAGGCAGAAAAAACAATGCCTCTTTCGCAGGGAGAGATAAAGTTCTCAAAAATAGGGGCAGGATTTGGCCCAGTATTAATCAATATACATATTATACTGATAAGTAACAAAAAGAACGTAAAGGTTTTGTCTTAGGGATGATGCCGAATTTCGTGATTAATTGGCTTGTTGGTCAAATCTCATGCATTTGTAATGCTCATGTTTGTAACAAGCTTGGAGCACTGTTTTATGAATTCATGATTAATTTCAGAATAGCTTCAGCGCATGCACAGTCTGCATCTAAACATTAGCATTTCTGCACATGTGTTGAGTTGGTTGGTTTAACCCTTTCATTTCAGGAGGAAATGTGATGATGATGTCATTTTAACTCTTGCCACAAACCAATCTTGTTCAAAGAAACAGCAATCCTAAATCATATACACCTCCATATTCTGATTCATCTCTCTCTCCTCCATAGACTGATCAGTGATAGTGAAGAACGTTATGTAGAAAGGCCACATGGAAACAACCAGTCTGGAGGAGGTACATAACATGGTGCATGAGAACATGATATATTGCACAATTCCAAAGTATAACTCCCATGATGCAGTTTAATATTGCACATGGACAAAACCTCATATATACAGAATGAGATCTCGAATTAAACGAGAATTCTTATTGAAGATAACATAGATCAGTTTGTTACTTTACAAAGAAATAATACATCAATTTGGGGTAAGATTGCCGTTGCTAATTTTTCTTCACCTTTCCCCCCACTCGCCACTTACTGGTTGGAGAGCCAGCAGCAGAGATAATATTAATTTGATGTGACACTGGATGGCCATCTTGATGGACAACTTTTAACTTTTGGAAGCATAGTCATTCAGGTAAAAGCTGTGCCACAGTTTGTGCTTTTGGGACACCTGTAAATATTCAGGCATATTCAGAGCCATACAAAACACAGCACTGCATATTGTGTGAATAGTTTTTAAAGAGTTAATAGCAGGCACAGCCCCACCTCCATATGGATTGGCAACTTTGTGAGGGAGGGTGATTTCCCCCCTCACTGTGGTCCTGATCCATATCCCCCTATATGCTATTTATACAGAAAGCAAAGCTTCCATTGGTGCAAATGGGAGCATTCATGCCAATGCAAAAAAGCAGGTGTGGGGGTCCTGATATGGACTGGGACCATAGTAGGGGGCAAAGGTTAAAATCTCCTACTACCTTCCTCGCCAAAGTCCCACCCAGATTGTGTGATTGATGTCACATTTAGCTTGGCCCTCAAAACCACAAGGAGAATCAGGTAGGACATACTTTGTCACACAGTGCATGTTTAAAGTATGGAAGTCGCTACCACAAGATGAAGTAATGGCCACCAACTGGAATGGCTTTAAAAGGAGAATAAGGCTATCAACCGCTACCAGTTGCTGGAGATCATGAGCAGGAGAGTGCCGTTAGACTCATGTTGTGCTGTTGGCTTCCCATAAGTATCTGGTTGGCCACTGTGGAAACAGAATGCCAGACAAGATAAGTGTTTGGCCTAATCCAGCACTGCTTTTCTTATGTTCTTAGGTAGCTAATTTTACATACATAATTTTCCTTGAAGCACAAGGTAAGCTCTTCTCCAACAATAACAATAAGCATGCTTTAATCTGGGCAGATGAGCAGGATTTTCCAAGCCTCAAAATCTGAAAACTTAGCTTACTCCTTGGAAGGAATTTTAAATTTCTCTCACACAACTAGCCATACATGGAGTGCTCTTCATGCAAGAGCAAAAGAGAGAGACTGACAGAACTGACACTTGCAAGAGAAGGATACCAATTAGAGAACCTCAGTTCTTTCCAGTTGTAGGGGAATATACAATTTTCCAATTTAGATTAGTGATGCATCACAACTCAGACCTCCTGAACAGATTAAACTATGTGGCAGTAATACTGAAGAACCTATCCTGAGGGCCAGTTTACCCTTGATGACAAATGCTTCTTTGCATTTAACATCCATGCCTTTGAAAATGCAAATAGCAGCCGTTGTGGGAAGGGTCACAGGAGGCAGGAAGCAGGCTTTTAGCCCTTTCTTCCCATTGCTACCAATGAGGAATTTCCTTCTAATGCAAATAACAGCTTTAGAGAGATTTTCATCCATCCCGCAGCAGGAGAGGATGGCGTTAAATTCCCCTCTGCCCAGCTGCATTCTCGATACTCATCAGCTCCTCCCAGAGCAAAAATGCAGTTATTGTTTGACCCTTAATGACCCACGTCAGATGACATGTTAAGCCACGGTAGTTAAGCACTTTGAGCTGAACATTTTTTATTAATGTTTTTATTAAAGATTTTCATATATTCAACATACCATAAATATTATAACATAGTGTAATATAATATTCTAATATAATATACCTAGGCTGACCAGATGAAAAGGAGGACAGGGCTCCTGTATCTTTAACAGTTGCAGAGAAAAGGCAATTTCAGCAGGCGTCATTTGTATGCAATTCATACCTGGTGAAATTCCCTCTTCATTACAACAGTTAAAGCTGCAGGGGCCCTGCCCTCTTGTGTATCTGGTCACTCTAGTATAGTGCCTGCAACTTTAACTGTTGTGATGAAGAGAGGATTTCACCAGGTACTAATTGCATACAAATGACGCCTGCTGAAATTCCCTTTTCTCTGCAACTGTTAAAGATACAGGAGCCCTGTCCTCCTTTTCATATGGTCAGCCTAAATATACCTCCCTCCATCTTCCCAATAAATGAATAAATAAATAAATGGAGTGAAGCTTATTTCCCTTATTACCTTTTAAAATTCTTGATATTATTATAAATTTACTATAAATTTATTCAATATTGGAAATTTCATAACATTTATACAGTCCATACCTCCTTAGCTATGTTTGGCATATATGTCAGCTAAACATTACGGCTTAGTGTGTTGTGTGAACCATTCTTAACCATGGTGGCTATATAACCATGGTTTAAACACACACACTAACCATTTGTTGCAAAAGCATTAGTGGCCTAATCATGGCTTAGCATGTTGTCTGAATAGGCCCAATATTTCATTTTAGTGGTTACTGAGAATATTCATGAATTGGAGTGGTGAGTCAGGGGTGGAGAAGAAGTTGTATAAAACATTTTGGTCTCTAACACAGTATTGATCCCTTTCTATTTTCAAGCCAAACTTGTTTAAGAAATCCGCGTTTTACTTTGTTGTAAAAAGTAGTCCTCTAACAATTTCTTCCAACTTTGGCCTTTTACTATTTAAGATGTGTACCCTCTTATACAATAGGGTGTAGTTCTACCTATTTGGGAACTCCTGGGGCTGAATTACCTATCTAATAAACTAGCACTTTAATGAGGAATGTTGGAAGGTCTTTCAGCTACGATAAATGGCTATAAACAATTATGTGTAGGCATGTATCAAACTGCTGCTACATGAAAGATTAAGGAAGGTCGGAGTTCGGTGGAAGAATACGCTTTCGCAGCCAGAGGGAAGGAGATGCGATCAGACTAAGATGAGAAAAAGCACACACCTGAAATGCCACTAGTCTGTCACGGGGGTGAGAATCAGACTAATTATATTAGTAGAAGCATAGATTGAGCCGAAGCCAAGACACATCCTTCAGGCAATGGCTAGAAATCTCCAGTTTAAGCAGAAGCAATATTAAGCAGAGGAGTAATTTAGTCTTTGCAGGGATAGCTGCTGACTGTTATTTGGGAGGTAAGAGATTAAAGATTATTGTTGCCTGAGATAAAGAATTTTGTAAATTGACTTGCTTTCTCTTCCCTCACCCCCCCCCCCCTCTCTATATCTGTATCTGTATCTGTATAAATACTTGGTGGCACATTGAGATCAGAGGATTGCCAAATGCTCTGCTTGCTTTAATTAATTACAGGCTGCTTGAAGGTGATGCACTTTTATTAACTTAAGTTTATAAATGAGACTTTCATTTTCAGATTTTCAGATGTGCTGGTCTCTCTCAACCTGCAGAGATAAGTGCCAGGGAAAGGGCAGAAGCAGCAAGAAGAGGGGGCAGAAGTGGGGCTTTGGGGGCAAATGTGTTGTTTTCTCTGGCTGGGCAGCAGGCAAGGCTCAGACAAGGCTGGCCCTATGATAAATACCATCCTCGGTGAGGAGTACTTTTGGTGCCCCCCTGCTCCCCCCGTGGTCAGCTTTACAGGGCCACCCAGGGGGTTGATGGGGCCTGGGGCAGGTGCGATGTTAAGGGCCCTGTTGCTGCTCCTACAAGGACCCATGCATTGCATACATGTATATGTGTGAGAATTATTGTATGCACAGGCTGTATTTGAAGAGTGAAGTCCTTGGCAATGTTGCCTCAAAGGAAAGCTGTGTTGCACTGATGTTTACTAAGTACAAATGACATCAAACATGGTAATTGAAAAGAGACACATGTTAAAGCTAATTGAAGGGAGATCACTTCAGTAGTTAGTACCAAAACAATCTGTTGAACCTTGAAAGAAAGCTTACAGACACTTGCCTTTTGCCACCCTAGTTCATTGCAGACAGTACATTCAAAAAACACAGCCACTGAGCTCAGCTTGGTGCCCTCTTCAGCTCACCTTGGTGCTCCCTGCAGCTTGACTTGGCTCCCCCCTCATCTTGGTGCCCCAGGTGACTGCCCAGCTCACATCTCTTTAAGGCAGGCCCAGCACTCAGAGTGTGTGTGGCACAATGGCAGACTTCCCTGATAGCTGTATGCTGATAAAATGGCTACCAGAGGTTTCCTCATGCACACGTCCCCTCTTACATGGGAATCAAGGCATTTGGTTCCACAGGCTGTGTCATCAAAAGTGCACAGGCTCCTCTCAACTCATCCAAGTTTTCAGGGGGCTGTCTATATGCTCTGGAAACCCGGGATGGTTCTGAATCCGCACCACGTCAGTTATATGATGCAGCCACCAATTTGGAGCCGAAGATCCATAGCAGAAAAGTCGGGGGCTTACCCTGATTTTTCCTGCCCAAGTGAGGTCAGCGTGGCTCTTCTGCCATTTGTCCTCACTCTGGCGCTGCTCAAGAGGCATTCCTGGGCAGAAGGCTACCTCCCATTGGTCACCGGAAATGGGGGTGGGGGTGGGTCCAGCGAGCCTAATGACTGCTGGAAAGCTCACTCTGCCTCCCCCAGTGGGGATTATTCTTCACCACCCCACACCAGCAATGCCACAGGGGTTGGCGGCAAAGCTACACAACTTGGCACCGTAAAGACCGCCCCCAAGTGAAGTAATGGGAGGCTGGCTCAATTTTCCCCATAGCCATATGGAATCTGTTTCCATATCATGGGGACTGTTCTACCAAAGGGTGATGGTGGTTGAAATGTGTGTAAGTTGCTTATGATATGAAATGTTGGTAGTTGGAGACTCTCTAAATGAGCAGCCCAATCAAATGCAGTAAAATAACAAAAAGATCAAAAGTTATGGGCCTCATGTAGCATAAAAAAGCATGGAAATGTGTTTCACTGATCACTGCGTTAGGGGCTATAGTTTTTGAATGAGGCCAATATATCTACTTCCATATCATCTCAGCCTTCACTCATGATTCTGAGCTGATGATCCTCAGGGCAGAGCTGAGAGCCCCTACTGAGGGAGATTGAGCAAGTAGGTCTGGTACACACCCACCAGCAAGATGACAGAACAGCGGTCCCAAACTTTGGGTAAAATCCAACACAAGCCCTATTTAGAGTAGACGGTTGAGAAGAATGGGACTTCAGTTAGTCCTGACTAACTTAAAACCCTTTCATTTCAATGTGTCTACTGTAAGTAAGACTTATGTTGGATTTTACCCCTGGTGCCCTCCAGGTGTGTGGAGCTAGAATTTGCATAATTCCCATCCAGCCTGGCTGTTGGCTGTTGGCCATGTCGATTTGGAATTATGGGAGTTGCAGTCCAATACATCTGGGGGGCCCAAGATTAGGGAAGGCTGTGTTAGAAATAATGAGTGTAGGCCCAGATGAGATGGAACCCTGCGGTCAGAGGTTTCATAGAGTGGGCTGCTATTTTTATGTTATTCTTCTTATTCTAGTTACTGCTTCTTTCTTTTTTCCTAGATCAGTCACGTGGGCGATCCTAGCCAATTGAGGATAAGGCCAATGGTACAGAGCTAGATCATTTTAGACCCTGGATTTAATGGTTTAACTGGGGCCTCCTTGAGACAGCCAGTTGTATTGCTTTGGTTGTAAAGCACACAACTAGCATCTCTCTCTCTCTCTCTCTCTCTCTCTCTCACACACACACACACACACACACACACACACACCATTCCTATCTCCCTTTCTCCTCTTTTTCATGATGCATCCCTCCTCTCTTTTGATTTGTAAGTGGCCACCTTATCACTTTCACAAGTTATAGCGATGGCCAGTAGCTTAGACAACCTTAAAACTGATTTGACAAATTCATGGAGGATAGGTCTATCAGTGGCTGTGATCCATATTGGCTAAACAGAACAGCCATACCACAAGCTGAAGTATATAAGGGACACACTGGTGCCTTCACAATCTGCTTGTGAAGACCCAGAGGCATTGGGATGATACTTGCTGATAACAGAAAAATCAAGTAGAGATAGGTACCATATCCATTTCAACTCTGTATTCCAGTCTTGCTGAAAATCAGATTTACATTTTACACATGTGGTTTGGAATCTTGAGGCACAAAAGTGATGCTAATCTTGACTAAAAAGTTGGTGATATATATATATATATATATATATATATATATATAATTATTTAAATACCATTGCTAGCACAAACCTCCAGCATTCTCATAGCTGATGCCCTCCCTGGGCTTCAGATTCCTCTACACACACACCCTCCATAAATATTAAAAGAAACATAAGCACATGGAAAAGGAGGGTCCAGGGGAGAAAAGGGGGCATTTAGGACGGGTTCTTCTGAGGCCCTGTGCTAAGGACAGCTCTGGCATGTAATGTAGGAAACAGCCATGCTTAATTTTAGGTCCCCTCTACAAGGATTCGCTTTTGCGCCTGGTTAGGCGATTATGCGCATAATCGCTAAAGTGCATTTATGCCTAATACCTCTGCACGAGAGGCGGCGAAGCGCATTAAGGGAAGACCAGAATGCACTTTACAAGTCGTTAATGCGCATAAGCGCTTATTCACATAGTCAAAATGCGCTTTAATGGACAAAGCAAAATAAAACTCACTGTTTAACACGCATTCGATAATGCGCATAATCGGAGAGATAACTCGCCTCTACGCCCGATTTGCGCTCCGTTCTTGTAGAGGTAATTTTTTTAAGCGACTTGAAAGAGCTTTAAACCTCTCTTGTAGAGGCAGCCTAGCAAATACAGTCTTATAGAACCACAGCAAAAGCTGTCAATCACCTTTTTTTTTTTTGTGCCATATTAAAAAACCTCTTGAGTCTAGCTAAAGTCAATCTTGGAAGCCTTTCCATCTAGGTCATGGAAATTGTAACAACAATCAGATGTTTTGCACAGAAAAAGAGAGAGTAGTCTTTTCTTTATTTTAAAAAATATATATTTCAGTATGGAAAGGAAAGTACTGTTGTTTGAAGATAAGTGGAAAATATTCATTAAGCATTGGGAAAGTACAACCTGGACTTTACTAGAACAGTGGAACTTCTTACAAGCAATGTGAGCCAGAGTTTTGATAATTCCCCCCAAATCCCAGTAGCAGTAGCCGGTGGAGCCACACTGAGATGAAGCCAATGTAAATTAGTAACAAATCTGATTCTTATATCCCCATGGAATGAGTTCTCAGAAAGCCAACCTCCCCAGGTAGAGAAACACTCAGACAGTGCCCTCCAGCAAAGTGGAATCTTTGAAGAAAACTTTCTTTGAAGAATTACTTCCTAGTGCCGTTACAGCAGTGAATTTATAACCCATACAAGAAAAACACCTCTGATCCTATCAAAAGGGTGTCTTATGCTAACCATTACCTAGATCTCCCTTGGATGTACATTAACTGACTGGAATCCTTTCTGATGTTTTGTACAGTCACCGCTGTATAAAGAATGAAAAGCCCTCTGAAACACCAGAGGTTCAGTCCAGCTCAAAGTCATTTTTACCTCTCTCTCTCTCTCTCTCTCTCTCACTCTCTCTCAATTCCTCTTGCTTTGCTGTTCTGCAAAAGGCTCCATTTATTCACTCTACAAGTTTTATTTTAGATGGGTTTGATTGCTGTCATTCAGATAAACTGGAAACTCACTAAAGTTTGAGCCTGAGCACTTCTCAAAAGGGTTAAAAGCCAGTTTCAACTGCCAAATACTCAAAATCATAATCTAAATGATCAGAACATGATGTTTCCTGTAAGCTGTCGCTTTGACCTGAAAGATTGTAAATTGGTTTGTAAAATTAAATTGGATTTTTTGCACTCCTTCTCCACTCCTGAGTCCTGAGCCTCCAGGTATAAAATCTGGAGAATTAACTTTCCAATTAATTGGACAATTAGGGCCTACTTACAAATGGTGCTTACAACATGATTAGTGATCAGGACCAGATCCACACCAAGCAGGATATAGCACTATGAAAGTGGTATGAAAGCGGTATATGGCATGTGTCAATGGGCCCCACAGTTGTTATTGCACTTCAATACCACTATAAAGCAGTAGGGCGGCTCCTGCCTCATATATACCGCTTTCATAGCGCAATTGCCTGCTTGGTGTGGATCTGGCCCAGATTGTTTTTTAAAAAAACAAAACATTAATTGCAGGTGGTGGTGGTAGTTATTGATATTATTGTACTTGGGAGACATGATCTCAGTAAACATCTCCACACCTGCAGTATTTCGCATTAAGGGGTGGGGGTGGGGAATCTGCCATTGGCATCAATAGGAATTTTATTTCTAATGCTAATTGCTGTGCCATGTGTGTGTGTGTATGCTATGTGATTTTTACTGAGGTCGCAGCTGGAGAAGGAATGCTTTTACTTCTCCCCGCATTCTGCACTGCTGATAATCAGAACCCCAAGAACTACACGTAGCCCCCATTTTCTTGGCCTTTAGAAAGGGTGTAAAGATCCATTTGTTCAATTTAGCGTTTTAAAAATCGCAATTTTAATGTTTTACTGTTTTTAGCATTCTTGTTTTTATTGTCGCAAGGTGTAATAGTTCTAACTTGTTGTATACCACCTTGATGGCTTTTTAGCATATAAATATAAATAAATAAATAAATAAAGCAGTTGTTGTTGCTGTTGTTGTTGTTTTTAAATGATCTAATTGCTTATTACAGCATAAATATCATTGTAATGAGGTCCTGAGACTGTAGGATGAAGACTCAGAACCCTCTGAATTGCAGAGGGGAATAGGGCATGTAGTAAGCAGTGGTGCCGTGGTAAAGGTGGAAGTTGCAGGGGCTCGTCATGACAGTCCCCATTGCCAAGCCCTCAAGAGAGACCAGAACTTCAGGCAGCGGTGGTGCTGCATACCAACAAACCATTTCTCGCAGTTTTCTTCTCCACCACAAGCAGGCCGTTTGTCAAACTAATCTAAAGCTTAATTGCCTATTCAAGACCAATCCACCCTAAATAGAATAATGGAATCATGGAGAGTAATGGGGCAATTTTGTCCACCACGTTCAACCCCCAGATCAGTGTAGGAATCCAGTTTAAAGCATCCCTGACATATGGCTGTCCAGTCTCTACTAGAATAGTCCAGCGACAGAGAAGCCTAGGCAGCTCGTTACATTGTTTGACTGCCCTGGCCATTTGTTTTTCTTGATGTTCAACTGAAATCTGCTATTACTTAAGTCCATTATTTCATGTCCTACAGCCTTGAATGATAGAGAAAAGATTGCAGCCTTGTTCTGTGTCAAAACTCTTTAGGTATACTTGAAAAGTGCCATCATCTTCTCTTCTCAAGGCTAAGCATACTCAATTCCTTCAATTCTTCCTTGTATGACAAGGGCCAGACCTACATCTTGTGTCAAATCATTACAATTCCATTATGCTAATGCTATATCCCCCTTGCGCATTTATACTTAATAGGACACACAATTATATTTGTTGTGGTATTTTGGATAATGTGGAATTCAAAGCAGGAAATAGCACTACAATAGTGGTATATGGAATGTACACTGTGCCCCAACAGTTATTAGTGTAGTGTAAGTCTAGCTAAGGTTTCTAATCCCCTGATCAACTTTGTTGCACTTCCCTGAACCTGTTACAATTTATCTGAATTCTTCTTAAAGTGTGGTATCCAGAACTGGACACTGTATTCAAGGTAATGTCTGGCCAGTGCAGAGTAGAGTGGAACTATTATTTCCCTTGATTTAGAAACTATAATTTTATTGACGAAGCCTAAAATTGCATTTACCTTTTTGCAGCCACCTCACTCTGCTGACTCATATTCAGCATGTGACCAACTACAAGTTCCAAAATCCTTTTCACATGTACTGTTGTCAAGTCAGGAATTCCCCGTCTTATACCTATGCATTTGAATTCTGTTTCCTTAATGAAGAACTATGCATTTGTTTCTGTTAAATTTCATTATGTTATTTTCTGCCCAGTTTTCTAACCTTTCAAAGAATTTTTGAATTTTGTTTGTTTTCTAAGGCATTAGCTATTCCTCCTGATTTTGTGATATCTGCAAATCTGATAACTATTCCCCCCATCTCTTCATCCAAGTCATTAATAAAAATGTTAGAGTACAGGGTTTAGGAACAAGACCTGCGGCATTCCCCTTGATACAGGGCTTGGGATTGAGCTCTGCAGCATTCCCCTTGACACCTCCTTCCAGTTTGAGGAGAAACTTGAGTATGATTCTCCAGCCAATTGTGTATCCACTTAGCAGCAGTGTCATTCAGCCCACGAGTAACTAGCTTGCTAATCAGAATATCATGGGGTACAAGTCAAGATATATTATGTCCACAACATTTCCATGATCTACTAACTGAAAAATGAAATAAAATTAGTCTGGCAGGACTTGTTCTTGATAAATCTATGCTGGCCTCCATTTATCATTGCATTAGTGTCAAAGTTCCTACAGATCATTGAACACTTTATAATTCGCTATAAAAAGCGAATACTTGGCATTCCAACAGGGGTAGCTCACAGCAATATTTTTTGCTGGGAAAATCCCTTTTCCCTCAGCTACTGTGGGAATTACTGATAAACTCATAGGGAATTCTGAGTAGAGAGTAGCAGATGGCATCAGCATCCCTGCTAATAAAAAAATGCTGTCACTATGAGTCTCAGCTCCACTACACTACTGCTAGTATGAAGTCACTTAATCTTCCAGGCTTTGTAGAAATCAGAGGTGAGCAACATGTGGGCTGCATGCAGCCCCAACTGATCATTGTCTCCCTCCCAAAATTACACTAAAAAAAGAATGAAACAGTGGTTTACCTCCAACTTACTAAGAACAAATTTAGGGAGTTTTCAAGCCAGTTTTTATCTTTCTGTTGCCATTGTGGTTAAAGGGTGACTCACAGGAGGACTGGGATTTGGAAATTGGCCTCCAGACCACCTGAAGTGGCCTACCCCTGGTATAAATACCAGGACCATGGTCTTTTGATTGATCAATAAACAGAGTAGTAGCTAGTGCTGTGAGACCACAGTGGGTCTTTAACTAGTGACCTAAGAAAGAGCAGAAAGAGATAATGGGCCTGTTCAGATAACATTTCAGGCTCTGTAGTTAGTGAAACTGTGGTTCTCTGGGGCTAGCACTAACCACAACCCGTGCTGTCACACACAACACTTTAAGCCATGGTTGGAGATGCTAACCCTGCTGCAGATGGTCCAACTGTGGCTAGTGAGTGAACAGTGGTTAGCAAAACACATCACAAAGCACCTTAAACCCTGCTGCTTAACCAAAAGCCTTAACCAGAAGGGTTTAAGGTTTCTTCTGGACAGGCCCTTAGCCTGGGTGCCACCACCCAGCACTGGACAATGGGGGAGCTATGGGACGACTAGCCACACCAGTCAAGGGATCTTCCATTGGTAGACCAGAGAGGCCCAGCTGCTACCCCTAGAAGCCTATAATGCAACCTTCCAGCTCAGGGTTCATTGCTGGTCTGTGTAAAGAAGAGTCCTGCTCTTGCTGTTTGAAGACATGCCTTTGCCTCTGCAGGATCTGATAAGCTCAGACTCCATCTTCCCACTCTTTCAGCTCCTTCTACTTCCACCTTCACCACCTCCACCAGACATAAAGGTGGGCATAGTTGCCTACTGGGTTTTAACACAGTTTGTCTTTTTTTTTTTTAAGGTCTGTTGTTTTGTATTGCTGGTACAAAATATGCCTTCCAAAACCTGGTTACAGTTTTCAATTCCCGTGCAAAGCAGGCCAATCTTTAGAATGACTTACATGAAAGGAGTGCCTCTTTCCCACTCCCAATTAAAACAACAACAACAACGTTTGGAACAAAGCGAATGCTGTTCCATCTCATAAAGACAGATGATTGACATTATATAGTGCATGAAATTTTCCTTTTCAGAATCTTGACATTTCATAATAAAAAGAGAAATAATGCCAGGAGCTTAGTAATTACACTACAGACTCCCCCAACAAAAAGAAGTCCATAGGGGGAAAAGTGAAACAATGCGTCTTACAAAGAATGTAATTAAGAAAAGCTAGATTAGAGAACCCACAGAGGGTAAACCACACGTCTGATTATCTGAAATGTGTAAATTTAATTTGTTTCTCCCTATAATTCTTGCCCCAGCCCCCATTAGTGTTCTTATTCCACAGAGATCAACTTGCAACAGCTTCATTCTTCTATTGGTCTATTTAATATTTTCCACATTATGCATAATAAAATAATAATAAAAGCAATGGCCATCGATCTGTAAACAGCCTCTTTTGCTTCAGAAAGGGAAAAAGATAGCATTCATATGGCCAACCCCCCCCCCCCACACACACACACACAACCCACTACTCTCTATTCCCTGTGGGTATAGATGACATTAATAATTTTGAGAGGGGGTGGCTCAAAATTTAATCTTCAAATTACAAGAATTTATCAGGGGCACACACAAAACATTGGCAGGCCAGCAGAAATGCTACATAAATAGTACTGTCCCAGATTAAACAGAGATAAAAATACATTAGGACAAGGTTGTTAGGTGTGTGTGTGTGTGCCTACTGCGATAGTTGCAATTTCCAAATTCTACAAGTCTTAATAATATGAGAGTTACCTAACATGTATTTCTCATATTAGTGATAGGATCCCTTGTCTGGTGTGGCTCATATTAACCTTTTAAGGCAATCTTTTTAGGACATTTCCATTCAAAAACTGTTGTAATATAGATTTCAGTGGGTCTATTACAGGATAAATTAAGTCTCTAGAATTCAGTGGTGTGTATTACTAGCGCTGAAGCATGACCCTATTGCTTCCCAATCATCCCAGTAAGCTCCTTCCTCACTCTCATAGTGGGCCGAGTGGCTTTGAGCCAGTTTCTGCTATTCTTATGGGCCAACACCCTTAATTGTCTTGATGGAAGACCTCTGCTAAGAGCTAGATAGGAATGCTGCTTTGTTGGTTCTGCTGGACCACTCAGTGGTGTTCAGTACCATGGGACATCTTATCCTTTGGGCACATTTGGCTAATATGAGGCACTGCTTGGTAATTGTTCCACTGCTATTTGGCAAAATGTTCCCAGAAGGTGGTGCTTAGGAATTATTGTTCAGCCCCTTGGCTGTTCACCTTTGTAATCTCCGAAGACTCTATTTTATCCCTTTGCTTCTTAACATCTAGGTGAAGCTGTTGGAAGAGGTCATTTGAGATCTGGGTCTTGTCACTATTACTTACTTATTTATTTACATATTTATACTGCCCAACAGACAAGGCTGTCTGAGCAGTTTACAGTTAAAACCAAAATATACAAAAATCAAGATTTAAAACTTAATTTTTGTTTTTAAAAAAAGTTATCTAAAACCAGAATAAATTATAGTCCAGGGAAAGCTTGTCTAAAAAGTTGTGTTTTCAGGAGGTGTTTGAAAGACGTTATATTTTACGCCTCCCGAACTGCATGAGGGAGAGTTTTCCAGAGGGTGGGTGCTGCTATAGAAAAGGTTCTTTGTCAAGGTTCTTCGTGATGACATTCTGTTCGTCTTGGAATGCATTTACAGTAATTAAGTCCAGGGTGCTCAGGTGGCTGCTGCAGCCAAGAATGTCTTTGCCCAACTTTGACTGATGTGCCACTTGTGCCCTTTCCTGGAGATGAAGGGTCTAATCACAGTGACACATGCCTTAGTCACTGCCTCCTTCCCATTTAGATTACTGCAATGCGCTCTATGTGGGGCTGCCCTTGTTTAGAAATTCCAACTATTGCAAAATGCTGCAGCCAGATTGGTCTCTGGCGTGAATATTCCAAACCAATTGCCCTGGCTTCTAATTTGTTTCCTGGCTCATTTCATGGTTTTGGTTCTTCTTACCTATAAAGTCTAAGTGCCCTGCAGCCATGGTATCTGAAAGTGTGCCTTCCCACCAAACATGGTTAACCTTGTGGGAATGTGGAGACCAGGCCTTTTCTGTGATACCAAAGAATTCTCCCCCTAGAAATATCAGACTGTCCCTTTTCTACTCAATTTTAGGCAGTCAGTAAAAGCATTTATATTCTGTTCAGCTTTTAATGATTTTAAATTATTTTGATAGTTGGTTCTGCTCAGGTTTTAAAAATGGCTCTGTTCTTAATTTGTTCTGTTATTTAAGTTGTTTCAATGTTTGTTCTGAACACCACTTTGGGCCCCATTAGGCCAAAAGATGGTTCATAAATCTTTGAATTAATAAATACCTTTATTTTCTGCAGAGAACGGCTTGGGCGGGAAATGGCTGTTGATAGGGGGAAGGAGCAAAATGAAGGTACCTCATGTGCATAGACATGTGTGCCTTTGGAGACACATAAAGGCCAGCCCTGCCTTAACCCTCAGCCTCTTCTGACAAGTCTGGTAGGGATCTTCAATTAAATGATGCTCAACGTTTTTGGGATAAGGCGGTCCTTTGCCTCAGATGGTCTAAGACCGATCACAGGGGATGTGGTACCCAGGTAACGTTGGTGCAGCCTTATATAAAGAGATCTGCCAATTGGCAGCTCTGACTTCATTCATTGTCCTCTGAGGAGGCAAACCTTGCTTCTTATTTTGCCATAAGGACAAGTCTTCCCTTACCTGGTATCAGTTCTGGGCTGTGGCTAGGAAGGCGCTTCAAGCGATGGGCCTTGGGCATTATCATTTTGGAACTCATTCCTTTACAATCAGGGCTGCTTCAGCTGCAGCATCTGCTAGGCTGAGTGTGGCCAGGTTCAAAGCCATAGGAAGATGGCAATCAGAGGGATTCAGGGCATATGTGCATAGTTAAGGCAACATGTGTGGTTTCGTTTTGGTTATATGTTAGTAGTTCTGTTCCCTTGGCAGATTGTTGGAGGAGCCTGGAGCCTATGAAGGTCCTCGTCTGTGGGTACAGCCTGGTGGTCTGGGCCAGCCATAGAAGCGACATGAGCATCTGTTGGTACACAGTTGGGGCTTGGTCTCGCTGCCTCTGTCCAATAGGTTGGGTGGCGAGACATGCTTTGGGGTGGTCTCCTCCATACATTGTTCCATGCTGGAGTTGTTCTGTGTCTGCCAGAGGTTCTTGTGCTGCATCTTGGTGGAAATGACCTTGGGCTTCTGAAAGGAAAGGCCCTAATCCTTCAGGATAAGAAAGGTTTTGGAGCAATATGGGAATGTTGGCCGGATACGTGGATCGTATGGTCAAACATGCTACCCCGGTGACAATGGTGTGGGATAAGTAATCCCTGTAGTTTAAACAGGGCTGTCAAGAAGGTTAATAGAGAGATTCATCTGGCTCTACAAGGCCAGAGGGGTTGGGTAATCCCCCCATCCGGCCATTTCATCTTCCAGAACAGAACTTTACAGGGCAGTTCATCTCTCCGATGCAGGGAACAATAACTTCCTGCAGGATCTGCATGTGGGCTTGCGGGATTTTATCCTGAATAGGTGAGAGTAGGGTACCTAAGCAGAAGCTTGGCATCCTCCGGTGGCGGGATGTGCTGGAATTGGCAATATATTTGAATAGGGACGGTAAGCACCCTGGCACCTTTTGGTGACTGCCATATCATATTGGCAGGAGGACCTGCTCCTAGGGAGCTGTGAGGTTCACGTGTCAAGTTATGTTGTGCCTTTGGAGACCCTCCTGCATCACCTGCTCCAAGCTGTGAGGCTTCGAGTGGGGGTGACATGGGCGATCTCCCCATGCTTGCAGAGTGTCATATAAGAAAGGGCCCAGGTTTTACCCAGCT
This sequence comes from Anniella stebbinsi, assembly GCA_029215795.1. Taxonomy (NCBI): domain Eukaryota; kingdom Metazoa; phylum Chordata; class Lepidosauria; order Squamata; family Anniellidae; genus Anniella; species Anniella stebbinsi. The sequence continues at coordinate 141,058,951 of JARDYH010000005.1, read as the reverse complement.
CCTGGCTTTGGAGAGTGCTCACCCATAAAGCCAGGCAAGTCGCCTGAGGAAGAACCCATCAATTCCCACACTTTCACATGCAGATCCATGCAAGGGCGAACTTCTCATATTATTCAAATAAAGAGGCCCTAGCTTAACCCAAGTTCTGGTGTCTGTGTCTTTATTCTATACTTCCTTCTCCACTCGCAAATGATAATGTGGCTGGTGACAAAATCAGTCGTCAAGAACTAGAAGGTGACGTTCTACACTTGATAATGGAGTCTTGTGCATACTGGGGCACAAAGGTGTGTGTGAGAGAGAGAGTTACATTCCCTCCAATCACACATAACACTACCCTCTTTGACTTCCATTGATTCTATACCTATTCATAGTATCATCTAAAATTAACCTACACCTTTGTTAATATGAGGACTACCACATTTTTTCCTGTAGTTTTGCTCTCTGCTCTACAAGGCATGTGAGAATTCCAATTAGTGCCACAGGCAGATCCAAATTAATGCTAGCTTTTATAATTTCAAAGGGGAAACAGCTAGTATTTCTTTGTCTCAGTAGCCATTGGTACAACTTGAAATCTGTTTTATACTTAGCAGGAGCTAACCTAATTAAATCAGTGTTGTACATTGCAAGATTCTTACAAATTGCAGTTTGGGTCTTTTGGATTATGCCCTGAAACATAATTTTATCTCCCTGGTGTGTTTTTTTGGGAGGAGGATGTTATTGAGGGATGGGGGCTGTTTGTGTTATTTTGCTAAACAGCTAGCGTGAAAAAAGTGTTCAAAATCTTGCTTACTAATTTATACCTTCTTCTTCTTCTTGAACTGTACAAAATTATGCATGGTGTTGAGAATGTAGATAAGGAGACATTTTTCTCCCTCTCTTATAATACTAGAACCGGCATCATCCCATGAAGCTGATTGGTGAGAGATTCAGGATGGATAAAAGGAAGTACTATTTCACACAGCTAAACTATGGAATTCACTACCACAAAATGTAGTGGTCACCACCAATTTGGATGGCTTTAAAGGGGATTGGATAAATTCCTAGAGGAGAAGGCTATCAATGGCTACTAGAGCTGATGGCTATGTGCTACCTCCAGTATCAGAGGCAGTATGCCTATACATGAGTTGCTGGGGAACATGGGTGGGGTGCTGCTGTTGCACTGGTGTCCTACTTGTGGGTTTCCCATTGACATGACAGCTTGTTGTAGGTTTCCTGTTGGGTGTTGTTCTAGATGGACCCTTGGCCTGATCAGCATGGCTCTTCTTCTTCTTCTTCTTCTTCTTCTTCTTCTTCTTCTTCTCACCTAAAATTTTCTCATGGAGAAAACCACATCCACTCAAGGAGGAAGAGGACCTGCTATTAAAACCCAGACAGGTCACACATTCTAGAAGAGTGCTCCAGAGTTTAGGTGTCTTACTGAGGCATTTTCAATTCAAGAACAAATTCTATTGGCAAACCAAGGGAGTGGCTATAGGGTGTCCCATGGCACCAGAAATGGCCAATTTATATATGGCAGAATATGAAAAAGAACTTTTTTCAGTAGGGAGGCAATAGAACAGACACATTCTATTATAACTAAGATACATTGACAATGTTTTTTTTTCCCCATTTGGCGGGGTAAGGGTGAAGAATTACAACAATTCATAATGCATATAAATTCCAGGAAGGAAGATATCCAATTTGACATCCAGCACAGCACTCTAGAAATACATTTTCTGGACCTTCAGATAAAAAAGAAGGCAAACACCTTATCACCTCAAATTACAGAAAACCTACAGATGTCTCAAGATTCCTGTTATAATAGTTCCCACCCCCAGTTTCTCAGGAACAACCTTCCATATGGACAGTTTTTAAGATTAGAACACAATTGTTCCAAGTCATCAGACTTTAAACAGGAATCACAGACATTGGCAATACAGTTAAGAGAATGAGGGTACCCCAGTGTTGTGATCACCAGAGGCTTAGAGAAGGCTGAGGGAAAAAACACAGGCAGAACTGCTGATAAAAAATAGTACTATACCTTCAACATGAATAAATTGCAATTTAACATATGATAGGGCAACTAACCATTTACAATCCAGCATAAAGAGGCGTTGGCATATAGTTCAACATATTCCAGATTGCCAGAACCAACCACTGATCTCCTTTAAAAGAACCAAAAATATAAGAGATCTACTAATCAGAAGTGAATTCAAAAGAAAATTATAGAAGCCCAACCAACACTTTGTTTAATTCCAACAGACCTACAAGCCATCATCCCTGTGGACATTGCTGCTATTGCGGTCACACTACCAAAAATGACAGAATTTGTAAACCCCTCTGACCAACAAAAACATTTTCTAAAACATTTCACCACTTGTAGCAGTTCCTTTGTTATCTATGCCATCCAATGTAAATGTCCCAAAATCTATGTAGGCAAAACCATCAGACCCCTAAAAAATGCATAGGGGAGCACCTCAGCAGCCTAAGAAATCACAGGCCAGGTGCACCACTAACCGACCATTTTGTAGAACAGCAACATGCCCACACAGGCCAAACATTTTGGGCAGTGGAGAAGCTAGATACAAATAACGAAAAACAATTATTGAGGAGGGAGATAGAATGGATTCTTAGACTAAAAAGCTTAAAACCAATTGATTTAAATGAAGACTTGGAACTGCTCCCATTATTGTGACTTAGCTAAAAAAAAAAATGCTGAAAAAAACTCTTTACAGATAATAGCACAATGACCCTGACATTTACTCAAGAGATAACATCTGAAAAAAGTTTAACAAGGATATAATAAATGGCCCTGCATACCATTCTTTTCAATCATTATTAGTTATCAGAGAAAGATATTCTATTGAGAAGATTTTTGCAAATACCTTCCTAAAAGTAAGATATTACAGATATTCTTTTGATAAGAAATGTTTTGCATGTATGTTATGAAATACCAGTATAAAAAGCAATTTGTCCTTATATAATAATTTTAAATGTTGAGAAAAAGTTTATATATGCACATAGGCCCTTGTGGCAATATGTCAACTTGATTTTATAATGAGAATATATTTTAGTACATGTTGTCCCTTCCATTTTTTTTACAATATGTATTTTAAATGTTTACAGCCCCCTGAAGAAGGCCTTATACAGATATAGACCGAAACGTGTCAGGCTCTTCTACTTTGAAAAACAATAAAGAAAAAATTCAGCATCTTGAGAACCTGCTTCTGTCTTCTTTTCACCTGATTTGGATGCTTTTCTCCCCGTTTTTTGCCATATATTAACCTACCCTACGATCAGCACAAGTATTCCCTGATGAGTCTGTGGAATCACTATACCTAAAGGAGTGAACAGTCTATTCCATCCACAGGAACATTTACAAAAAGGAAAAATGTATATAATTAAACTCAGTTTAGTTGCACATTCTTCAGTATATGAGACATATCACCCAAGTATCTTCCTTGCAGGTGACATATGAGAATATTCTGTCTTTTGGCACACTTTCAGCATGAAAATCTAACAGTGTTTATTGCAGTGTATCTGCTCATAGTAAAACTGATGGTAATGGTTGCATTCATGGTGCTCATCAAGCTCATCATGTGCAGGTACAAGCTGCGCAATTTATCTGAGAATAGTTAGAGCTCATTGACTTCTACTGACTATAAGCACTACACATTTATTTCAAGTTCATCATGAATCTTGGCATTTAAAGAGCACTAAGTGAGATGCACTGAGCTGTGTGTCATCACACAGCCTAATGACTAGGGAGTCTTAGGGGTAATGATTAGGCTTTATGTACTGTTAGAAGAATTGATTGACTAGAGGAAAGCAGAAGTGCAACAAAGAAATAAATGTGATATCCCTAAAAGATGTGGCTAAACAAAGTGCTTCGTTAGATCAGTCTTCCCCAGCCTGGCACCCTCCAGCTGTGTTAGACTATAACCCCCACCATTCCCCACCCAGGCTGACTGGGGATGCTGGGATTTGTAGTTCCAACACAAAATAGAAGGGCCCTCACTAGGAAAACCAAGGAAAATAGAAGTGGATCTGATGTATTGGGAAAGACCTGTAGTGCCTGATGCAATGACCAAACTCCCCCTGTGTACTGCTAAATGTCATTAACATAAAATACAATCTTATCAAACAGACTGAAATATCAACAGTCATTTAATATACCGTAAAGTTTCATAAATTGCATATGCGTGCTGTTCTGGAAATTTTAAACCCCCAAATTAATAAAACATGGACTACAAATATGCATACATACATGAAGATATTCTTGGTAATTGTATAAGACCTGGAGTGTATCAGTTCACATTACACAATATGAAACATTATACTGGACATGTTTTAAAGATGAACAAAGTAATGTCCTCAATACACGTAGGACAGAAAATTTATACAGGATGTTAACAGCATTACATTAAGAAATTTGTTTGAAAAACGTTTAAACCATTCAATTAAATGGTAATTCTAGATATAGACACCATTTCACTCTTCATCAGTAAGAGAACGTTTTCAAAATAAAGTTTCTTCACAATATAAGCAAACTGGCTTGTCTTTAGACTTTTAGACTCTGAACCCTGTGGTTGAGCTTTGGGGCTTAAAAATTTCCTTGATTTTTCTTGCCCCATAGGAGTGTCATATTTCCAGTACAGCATGCATATGCAATTTATGAAACTTTACGGTATATTAAATGACTGTTGATATTTCAGTCTGTTTGATAAGATTGTATTTTTGTTAATGATGTTTAGCAGTACACAGGGGAGTTTGGTCATTGCATCAGGCACTACAGGCCTGTCCCAGTACATTGGATCCACTTCTGTTTTCTTTGGGATTTGTAGTTCAACACAGCTGGAGGGTGCCAGAGTTAGGGAAGGGTGCACTAGACACATGGGACAAGCAAAGCTTGATACAGAACTTATTACTCCTATTTGAACAGCAGTGTGGTCACGGATCAAAATCTATCAAAAACTCACTGGGAGAACTGAACTGGACATAGAGAATAATGGATTTAAGTTCAAACTCTAGCACAGAGTCATTGTTTAACCTTGGGAAAATCATTATCTCCATCTCTAAAATGGCACCACAGTGACACACTAGACAAGGTTGTTGTGAGAGCAAAAACACAGTAAAGATTTTTAAATAACTTGAAAATTAAAAGTGCTATATATTGCTCAGATGGAAAGTTTTTAAACTGGAATAAAATTGACTAACTGACTGACTTGTACTCAATAAATTTAGTGACAGGAATTTCCAGGCTTTATGATCCTCTTACTGGATTTGTTTCATCTCAGTTCACATAACATGCTGGCTCTTCTTCTCTTTTTTATTACCACGTTTCTTCTAGTCCTCATTGATGTAGACAACTATGAAAGCAGTGTCTGTCAATACTTCTGAAACTGAAAGTAAACTTCATTTAGAGTGAAAAGTGGGATTTTCTCCCTCCAACCAACTCCTTAATTGACTCCTCTGATTGTAGTTTCTGTTTCTACAAATATGGTCCTCATCCATGCTCTAAAAACAACTGATCAGGGAATGGCAGTGCTAGCCAATGGAAGAAAGTATAATATGAAATTTTGGATCATGTTTGTTGAGACTTCTGCCCCAAAGAGGGATTTGTGAGGAAATCTTCACATCTGCTATTTCAAGGTTAGGCAAGCTTTTTTGAGCCTGTGAACACATTTGACATTTTGGAAAAGTATTCCAGGCACAACCAAAAATTGCAGGTGATAAAATCTTGAGACCAGCCCCCTTCTCTAGGTTTTCAGTTTTTTTGCTGCACCTTCTCTGGATTCTCATTTTTCCTGACACCCCCCTCACCCCGGGCTGGTTTCCCCCCCCCCCCACACACACACACTCTTGTCACCACCTATGTTAAAATCAATGGACCAATATTGCTCCATTGACCTTCATAGAGGTGGCGTGGGGAAAATTTCTAGATTGGATTTCTTGTGTATAAAACATTAACATGTTTAGCATGTTCTGCAGTAGTAGTGGTTTCATTCTGTTAGAAGCCTGGTTTGATTTCCTGTGCTGTTTTATATTTCATGGCTGCTTAGCCAAAGTACTATCTGTTAGGGGTGTGCATCGGATCGGATCCGATCCACGATCCGAATCCGATCCGCCCCAAAAATCGGAAAATCCGATCCGATCCGATCCGATCCGATACACCATCCGATCCGATCCGATCCGATCCGGCGAGGTCCGATCCGGATCGGATCGGATCGGCGGATCGGACGCCATTTTAAATGCGTTTTTCCCATAGCAAAGTATTGTTGTTTTACAAAAACGCCTATAACTTTTTCATTTTTAACGACAGAAGGATGAAACTTGGGCACATTGTACACTGGTTAGGGATAGGTATCTGTGAGAAATTTCAGAAAGATTGGTGCATGCAGTTTGTGGCAATTAATTTTTTAATAAATAACATGGAATGCCTATAACTCGGTCATTTTTAAAGTTACACACATGAAACTTTGCCACATTGTAGGTGGAACCTTGGGACCCACGTGTGTGAAATCCCAGAACCGTGGGTGCTTGCCTGGTGTGGAAATGAATTTTTGAAAAATGGGTAGTAGTGGGGTAAATGCAGTTATGCCTCCCATGTTTTTATTTTTAAAGATACAAACAGGACACTTCGGCACATTACAGGGAACACTTCCCTTGATATGTGTGTAAAATTTCAGACAGCTAGCTCCAGGCATGTGTTGGCAATGAATTGTTGAAAATTGGGTAGCAGTGGGGTAAAATACAGTTTTGCCTCCCATTTTTTTATTTTCAAAGATACAAACGGGAAACTTTGGCACATTGCAGGGAACACTTCACTTCAAATGTGTGTGAAATTTCCGGAAGCTAGGTGCAACATTTTAGTGGGAAACGAACGTTTATTCATGGCATTTCACATGGGATTTATGGGTTGGTTTTAAGAGCTACAAACCTCTAACTCGCTCACATGGCACAGGACCTATGCCCGCTCAAACGCTGGAAATTTAACAAACTTTGGTGCAATGCTTTAGTGGGAAAACAAAGGTTTATGCATGGCATTTCACATGGGATTTATGGGTTGGTTTTAAGAGCTACAAACCTCTAACTCGCTCACATGGCACAGGACCTATGCCCGCTCAAACGCTGGAAATTTAACAAACTTTGGTGCAATGCTTTAGTGGGAAAACAAAGGTTTATGCATGGCATTTCACATGGGATTTATGGGTTGGTTTTAAGAGCTACAAACCTCTAACTCGCTCACATGGCACAGGACCTATGCCCGCTCAAACGCTGGAAATTTAACAAACTTTGGTGCAATGCTTTAGTGGGAAAACAAAGGTTAAACTTTATTATTTTAAACCTTCAGGAAAGGGAGGGGGAGGCTGTGTTTGTGTGTGTGTGTTTGACAGCTTGATCCACCAATTGTGCTTTAGAATACATGACTGAATCACCCAATCCTGTGAAGACTTTCTTCAGCCTCCAATCGCAATGCTGGAGGAGGGCACCAGTATATATTCTCTCAGCCCTGCCCTTCTGGCTCTTTGTGGGTTGAACGTGGAGGAGATTAGGGAGTGTTTTGGAGCTGTGTTGGAGAGACTGTATTGATTTGATTGTATTTGGAGGTGGTTTTGAGGAGTTTCTGATCTTTTACTTCAGCTTTTCTTGTTCTCTCTCTTGGCTTTCCTTTCTCTCTTGCCTTTCCTTTCTTAGATAGCACGTTTGTTTGTCTGTGAGTTCAGTTTGTCTTTGCAGTGAGTGTGTTTGTTTGTTCTACTTTCGCTTTCTGAAAAAAACCCAAAAAAATCATAAAAAAATATTTCTATCCTCTCTCTCTCTCTCTCTCTTTCTCTGTGTGTGTGTGTGTGTGTGTGTGCGCGCTTGTGAGTGAGTGTGTGTTGCTGGGCTGTGTAGCCTGCTGCTACAAACACAAAAAAAGTCAGCAAAGCACACACTTACACAAAAATAAATAATAATAAAAATAAAATGAAGCGTGGCACTCAAAGGGGGGGTGCTCCCAAGGCAGCATTTGGGAGAGGCCGCTCTGGGCATGGCGCTGCTGCTGCTGCTGCTGGGACCAGCAGCAGGCAGCCTACTTCCACACCCCCAGTTAAACTGAGGCGTTCTCCACTGGGGCAGCAGAAGCAGGCAGAGGCAACTCAAAGTAGTGCCTGCAGGGCACTCTTTCAGCAACATGAGGCAGGTGCTGGGAGCAGCAGTGGGCATGAAGAAGGAGCACTATATTATCCAGCTCCTTCTTTGGTGGGTGAGCCTGTGAACCCGCTGACTGATCTTTTCCCAGATCTTGTGGAAGTCAGCGAGGTTCAGAGTGAGAAGGAGGACTCTGATGTGGGGCAAGAGGAAGAGCAGGCAGCACCAGAGACTTACTCTCCACAATCCGTCCTCTCTTCCACTCATTCCCTTGCTCCTGAGGTGACACCACAGAGCGAAGGCGCCGGCAGGCCGTCTGTGTCACCCCAGAAGCGACAGGCAAGCAAGGTGTGGGACCACTTTGAGGTGGCAGTGGATTCCCGCTTTGCTGTCTGTCGCCACTGCAAGATGTCAGTGAGCAGGGGAAAAATGCCAGGCCACTTCACCACCACGAACCTCACCCGCCACATGCAGAGGCACCACCAGTCTGTTTTGCTTGGGACCGAGGCGGGCACCTCGCAGCAGACTGGTGCTAGCGGCAAGGGCAAGCAGAAGGCTCCTGCAACTTCTGCCAGCTCTCGACCTCCCATCCCCAAGAGGCTTCGCCAGGCCACCATGGAAGAGATGGGGTGGGGGAAGTATGGAGCCACAAGGTGGCGTTTTCCAGCGCCCAACCAGATCACCAATTGCATCGGTGAGATGGTGGCGTTGGATGACCAGCCATTCAGCCTCGTCGAGAACGCAGGCTTCAAGAGGCTGATGGCTCTTGTGGTTCCATACTACAAGCCGCCGTGTCGCACCACCCTGAGCAGGCGTGTGGTGCCCTCCCTGTACCAGGCATGCAGGGAGTTAGTTCTGGGTCGTCTGTGCCAGGCAGAGGCACAGAAGGTGCACTTCACTTCGGACATCTGGTCCAGCGAAGGAGGAGTGCACGCTTACCTGTCCCTGACGGCTCACTGGTGGGGAGCCTCAGGGCAGGAAGCACCCAGGACTTCTGGGACTGGGAAGGAGGGCTGCCGCTGGGCCCTCCTTCATACCGCAGTCATGGACCAGTCCCACACGGCGGAGGAGATTACGGAGGCCATGAACCGCATGGTGGCAGGGTGGCTGGGCGGGCACCAGCACACCCGCGGTTACATGGTCACGGACGGGGGAGCCAATATGCTGAAGGCGGTGCGCGATGGCGGATTTGAGGGCATCCGCTGCATCGCGCACGTCTTCAACCTGGTCGTCAGGGATGGCCTTGGAGGCAGCAAGGCCCCTCTCCCTCCCCAAATCCGTAATCTCCTAGAGAGCTGCAGGAAGGTGGCTGGGCATTTCCACCACAGCGTGAAGGGCAGTCAGTTGCTGCGGGAGAAGCAGCAGGAGCTGGGACTTCCGCAGCACCGGCTAGTGCAGGACGTGGCAACACGTTGGAACTCCACCTACCACATGCTCGAGCGTATGGTGGAGCAACAGCGTGTTGTCCACGAGATGTTCAGGGTCGGGGACATTGGCATCCAGGCCCCACTGTCCAGGCAGCAGTGGGAGGCCATGTCCCAGCTTCTGGTGGTCCTCAAGCCGTTCCTTGAGGCCACCGAGACCCTGAGCAGCAGCACTGCCCTTCTCAGCCAGGTGCTCCCCGTGGCCAGGCATCTCCAGAATCAGATGGGCGAGTTTCTGGAGGCCGGGGATGCCGTCACCGGCAGGCGCTTCCTGCCAGAGGTGCGGGAAGTGGTGACGAGGCTGAGGGAAAGCTTATCCCGCCGGGTCCAGCCTCTCTACAACGAGAGGCAGTACATGTTGGCCACCATGTGCGACCCGCGCATCAAGGATGGGTTATGTGGGCAGACTTCCCGGGCAGGTTGGGTGGAAATGCTGGTGATGGACGTTCGGGCGGCCCGGGATGCCAGGATTGGGCAGGCAGAGGAGGAGCCCACCGAAGCCCAGGCGCTAAGTCCGCTGAGCACCACCAGCAGCGGCGGCACCAGCACCACCACACCCAGCAGGGGGACAGGCCAGGGGTTTTGGGACAAGGCTTTGCAGGCTGCGGTTGGGCATAGAGGCACTCAACCCAGCCGCCGCCAGGATGACGCTGCAGCAGCAGTGCAGCGTTACCTGGCGGAGCAGATGGAGGACGGCTCCATCGAACCCCTGGCCTACTGGTCATCTCGGCGCCAGATGTGGCCTGATCTGGCGCGGGTGGCCATGGACAGAATCAGCTGCCCACCGTCCAGCGTTCCAAGCGAGCGGGTGTTTTCCATGGCGGGCGACGTGGTCACACCCCACCGCTCTCGCTTGGACGCTGAGATTGTGGAGCAGCTGGTCTTCCTCAAGGTCAATCTGCCCCTGCTGGGATACCCCACCCTCATGCCCGCGGGGGAGTAATTGGCAGGCACCCCCCATCCATCCCACACCTTTGGGCAGGCACCGGCAGGCCCTTGATTTTTTAATTCTTATTTTCGGTTAATTAATTTTCTTTACTTTAATTTACTGGCTGTGTTGTTTACAGCTCAGTAACTCAACTCTGAACGATGGATCCCGAAGGGATCTAGTTTCTTCTCCTAGCCTCTTACATTGAGGGGATGCACAAGCATCTCACACATTCTATGTTGTTTGACTTGAACCAATGTGCTTGCACGTGTGCCTCTGAAATTGGACTCCGATGGCTCCCTCCAGGCCTTCTGTAAGGTCCCACACTTCCATGGGCGTTTCTTCTTGTAAGACCACGTCAGAGGCTCATGAGAACTTTGGATAAGAAGAAGGCTTAATTTTATCGCCAAGGAACGCATGCACCTCTCTGACTATGAACGAAGGACGCGATAGGATTCCTCTTCCAGGCTCCTACATTGAGTGGATGACAAGCAGCATCCCACACTGTTTCTGACTGTGTCTTTTGGACTTATGTGGCAGCCTTGCAGGGCTGTCACTGTGTGTTGTGTTTATTTTGGCTATATGATTTAAAAAACTGCCTGCCCGCCTGCCCGCCTGCTAGGTTGCCGCCATTGTGAAGTAGCCGGAATGCGTGGGCTGGTCTCACGGTTCTATTGCTTACTTGTGCAATGCGCAAGCGCCTGGCATCATGCCCGCCTCTGCCTCTGCCTCTGCCTGCCTGCCTGCCCGCCTGCTAGGTTGCCGCCATTGTGAAGTAGCCGGAATGCGTGGGCTGGTCTCACGGTTCTATTGCTTACTTGTGCAATGCGCAAGCGCCTGGCATCATGCCCGCCTCTGCCTCTGCCTCTGCCTGCCTGCCTGCCCGCCTGCTAGGTTGCCGCCATTGTGAAGTAGCCGGAATGCGTGGGCTGGTCTCACGGTTCTATTGCTTACTTGTGCAATGCGCAAGCGCCTGGCATCATGCCCGCCTCTGCCTCTGCCTCTGCCTGCCTGCCTGCCCGCCTGCTAGGTTGCCGCCATTGTGAAGTAGCCGGAATGCGTGGGCTGGTCTCACGGTTCTATTGCTTACTTGTGCAATGCGCAAGCGCCTGGCATCATGCCCGCCTCTGCCTCTGCCTCTGCCTGCCTGCCTGCCCGCCTGCTAGGTTGCCGCCATTGTGAAGTAGCCGGAATGCGTGGGCTGGTCTCACGGTTCTATTGCTTACTTGTGCAATGCGCAAGCGCCTGGCATCATGCCCGCCTCTGCCTCTGCCTCTGCCTCTGCCTCTGCCTCTGCCTCTGCCTGCCCGCCTGCCCGCCTGCTAGGTTGCCGCCATTGTGAAGTAGCCGGAATGCGTGGGCTGGTCTCACGGTTCTATTGCTTACTTGTGCAATGCGCAAGCGCCTGGCATCATGCCCGCCTCTGCCTCTGCCTCTGCCTCTGCCTCTGCCTGCCCGCCTGCCCGCCTGCTAGGTTGCCGCCATTGTGAAGTAGCCGGAATGCGTGGGCTGGTCTCACGGTTCTATTGCTTACTTGTGCAATGCGCAAGCGCCTGGCATCATGCCCGCCTCTGCCTCTGCCTCTGCCTCTGCCTCTGCCTGCCCGCCTGCCCGCCTGCTAGGTTGCCGCCATTGTGAAGTAGCCGGAATGCGTGGGCTGGTCTCACGGTTCTATTGCTTACTTGTGCAATGTGCAAGCGCCTGGCATGCCCGCCTCTGCCTCTGCCTCTGCCTGCCTGCCTGCCTGCCCGCCTGCCCGCCTGCTAGGTTGCCGCCATTGTGAAGTAGCCGGAATGCGTGGGCTGGTCTCACGGTTCTATTGCTTACTTGTGCAATGTGCAAGCGCCTGGCATCATGCCCGCCTCTGCCTCTGCCTCTGCCTGCCTGCCTGCCTGCCCGCCTGCCCGCCTGCTAGGTTGCCGCCATTGTGAAGTAGCCGGAATGCGTGGGCTGGTCTCACGGTTCTATTGCTTACTTGTGCAATGTGCAAGCGCCTGGCATCATGCCCGCCTCTGCCTCTGCCTCTGCCTGCCTGCCTGCCTGCCCGCCTGCCCGCCTGCTAGGTTGCCGCCATTGTGAAGTAGCCGGAATGCGTGGGCTGGTCTCACGGTTCTATTGCTTACTTGTGCAATGTGCAAGCGCCTGGCATCATGCCCGCCTCTGCCTCTGCCTCTGCCTGCCTGCCTGCCTGCCTGCCTGCCTGCTAGGTTGCCGCCATTGTGAAGTAGCCGGAATGCGTGGGCTGGTCTCACGGTTCTATTGCTTACTTGTGCAATGTGCAAGCGCCTGGCATCATGCCCGCCTCTGCCTGCCCGCCCGCCTGCCTGCCTGGAGGTGCCCATGCAGCTGTGACTTTGCCTCTGCCAGTGGGACTTTGCCTCTGCCACTGGGACTTTGCCTCTGCCACTGGGACTTTGCCTGGAGGGAGCTGTGCCAAACTGTGACTTTGCCTGGAGGGAGCTGTGCCAAACTGGGACTTTGCCTGGAGGGAGCTGTGCCAAACTGTGACTTTGCCTGGAGGACCCTGTGCCAATGTGACTTTGCCTGGAGGGAGCTGTGCCAAACTGTGACTTTGCCTGGAGGAGCCTGTGCCACTGGGACTTTGCCTGGAGGGAGCTGTGCCAAACTGGGACTTTGCCTGGAGGGAGCTGTGCCAAACTGGGACTTTGCCTGGAGGGAGCTGTGCCAAACTGGGACTTTGCCTGGAGGGAGCTGTGCCAAACTGTGACTTTGCCTGGAGGACCCTGTGCCAATGTGACTTTGCCTGGAGGGAGCTGTGCCAAACTGTGACTTTGCCTGGAGGAGCCTGTGCCACTGGGACTTTGCCTGGAGGGAGCTGTGCCAAACTGGGACTTTGCCTGGAGGGAGCTGTGCCAAACTGGGACTTTGCCTGGAGGGAGCTGTGCCAAACTGTGACTTTGCCTGGAGGACCCTGTGCCAATGTGACTTTGCCTGGAGGGAGCTGTGCCAAACTGTGACTTTGCCTGGAGGACCCTGTGCCAATGTGACTTTGCCTGGAGGGAGCTGTGCCAAACTGTGACTTTGCCTGGAGGGAGCTGTGCCAAACTGGGACTTTGCCTGGAGGGAGCTGTGCCAAACTGTGACTTTGCCTGGAGGACCCTGTGCCAATGTGACTTTGCCTGGAGGAGCCTATGTGCCACTGGAGTCCTCCGATCCACATCGGCCGCACGAATAAGGTAAGTGTGTGCAGTCAACGCAGGGACACCTGAGAGTGTCCAGAAGTGGGGCAGTGTGAGATCTTACTTCCGAGTAAGCAAGCAGGCAGCCCCGTGTGCCTACTGGGGCGTGGGCACTCAGGACCGGGCAGATGCCAGTCCTGGGTGAGAGGGAGCCAATGGTGGAAAAGTATGATTTATCTCATGTTAATTCTTTTCCCCCCCCCCTCCTTCTTTTGCAGCCTATGGAACTCTTCACCACTGCGCAAAGCGCACCCGTGAATCCAGACTGCCCATCTGCCCCAGCCACGGCCGCATGGAGGTGGCCCCTCGATTCACGTCGCCCCTACGACTCAGGTAAGAGTGCAGGCAGAGTGGCCATATAGAAAAGAAGGCAGGGCCCCTGCACCTTTAACTGTTGTGATGAAGAGGGAATCTCAGCAGGAACTAATTCCATACAAATGACACTGGCAGAAATTCCCTTTTCTCTACAACTGCTGAAGTTAGGAACCCTGACCTGGATTTGATCTGGTCAGCCTAACGTAGGGTGCTATTAGGAGTGAATGAATAACCCAAGGACAAAAGAAATGGTGATTCTCTAATGATCCGGTAAGCTGTGTCCTGCCAGACACAAAAGGATAGCCAATCCCTCTAACAATGGGCTCAGAAGAGTGATTTAGAAAGGGAGGGGTGCAGGAGAAAGAGGATTGCATCACAAACCAGAGAAGTGTGCCGGTGGGAGACTAGTTACTAGGACTTGCATGTATAATTAATACAAATCTTTATTTATTTTCCTTTCTTCTTTTGCAGTATAAAAGTATTTATGTAATATTCATTATCCCCCTCCTCTTCTTTTGCAGCCTATGGCACTCTCACTGCCACAGTGCCCGGGAAAGGAGAGACTTTGCCCATTACATGCCAGCCTGCCCGCCCGCTGCTGATGCCGCCTGCCGCCTTCCAGATCGTTCCTGCGAGGCGGGCCAGCCGCCTTTCTTGCACAAGCCATGGGACTAGGGGTCCTCCAGGAGAATCTCACCGAGTCCTCAACGCCCTCAGGACTATGGTAAGTGTTCTGTGAATGGGGGGGGGGCACCTTCCACCTAACTGAAGGTTGGCTGTCTGCCTGCTAACTTCCGAGTGAGCAGGCAGCCCCGTGTGCCTACTGGGGCGTGGGCACTCAGGACCGGGCAGATGCCAGTCCTGGGTGAGAGGGAGCCAATGGTGGAAAAGTATGATTTATCTCATGTTAATTCTTTCCCCCCCCCCCTCCTTCTTTTGCAGCCTATGGAACTCTTCGCCACTGCGCAAAGCGTACCCGTGAATCCAGACTGCCCATCTGCCCCAGCCACGGCCGCATGGAGGTGGCCCATCGATTCACGTCGCCCGCACGACTCTGGTAAGAGCCTGTCAGAGAGCTTACCCACGAGTAAGCAAGCAGGCAGCCCCGTGTGCCTGCTGGGGCGTGGGCACTCAGGACGGGCACATGCCAGTCTTGGGTGGGAGGGAGCCAGTGGTGGAAAAGTATCATTTTCCTCATATTCTTCCCCCCCCCCCCTTCTTCTTTTGCAGCCTATGGAACTCTTTGCCACAGTGCCCAGGAGAGACGGTAATGCAGACTGCCCACCTGCCCGTCACTGCCCGCCTGGAAGTGGCATCTTATCAACAACGCCCTCAGGAGGACTACGGTAAGTGTTCTGTGAATGGGGGGGGGGCACCTTCCACCTAACTGAAGGTTGGCTGTCTGCCTGCTAACTTCCGAGTGAGCAGGCAGCCCCGTGTGCCTACTGGGGCGTGGGCACTCAGGACCGGGCAGATGCCAGTCCTGGGTGAGAGGGAGCCAATGGTGGAAAAGTATGATTTATCTCATGTTAATTCTTTTCCCCCCCCCCTCCTTCTTTTGCAGCCTATGGAACTCTTCGCCACTGCGCAAAGCGTACCCGTGAATCCAGACTGCCCATCTGCCCCAGCCACGGCCGCATGGAGGTGGCCCATCGATTCACGTCGCCCGCACGACTCTGGTAAGAGCCTGTCAGAGAGCTTACCCACGAGTAAGCAAGCAGGCAGCCCCGTGTGCCTGCTGGGGCGTGGGCACTCAGGACGGGCACATGCCAGTCTTGGGTGGGAGGGAGCCAGTGGTGGAAAAGTATCATTTTCCTCATATTCTTCCCCCCCCCTTCTTCTTTTGCAGCCTATGGAACTCTTTGCCACAGTGCCCAGGAGAGACGGTAATGCAGACTGCCCACCTGCCCGTCACTGCCCGCCTGGAAGTGGCATCTTATCAACAACGCCCTCAGGAGGACTACGGTAAGTGTTCTGTGAATGGGGGGGGGCACCTTCCACCTAACTGAAGGTTGGCTGTCTGCCTGCTAACTTCCGAGTGAGCAGGCAGCCCCGTGTGCCTGCTTTGGCGTGGGCACTCAGGAAGGGCAATCCTGGGTGGAAGGGAGCTGGTTGTGTTGAAGTGGTCAACTAATATTCATTCTTTTCCCCCCCCCCCCCTTCTTCTTTTGCAGCCTATGGCACTCTCACTGCCACAGTGCCCGGGAAAGGAGAGACTTTGCCCATTAAATGCCAGCCTGCCCGCCCGCTGCTGATGCCGCCTGCCGCCTTCCAGATCCTTCCTGCAAAGAGAGCAAGCCGCCCTCCTCGCACAAGCCATGGGACTTGGCATTCGCCCTCAAGGAGAATGTCACCCAGTCCCCAAAGCCGCTGTTGGACTTTGCCCATTAAATGCCAGCCTGCCCGCCCGCTGCTGATGCCGCCTGCCGCCTCCCAGATCCTTCCTGCAAAGAGAGCAAGCCGCCCTCCTCGCACAAGCCATGGGACTTGGCATTCGCCCTCAAGGAGAATGTCACCCAGTCCCCAAAGCCGCTGTTGGACTTTGCCCATTAAATGCCAGCCTGCCCGCCCGCTGCTGATGCCGCCTGCCGCCTTCCAGATCCTTCCTGCAAAGAGAGCAAGCCGCCCTCCTCGCACAAGCCATGGGACTTGGCATTCGCCCTCAAGGAGAATGTCACCCAGTCCCCAAAGCCGCTGTTGGACTTTGCCCATTAAATGCCAGCCTGCCCGCCCGCTGCTGATGCCGCCTGCCGCCTTCCAGATCCTTCCTGCAAAGAGAGCAAGCCGCCCTCCTCGCACAAGCCATGGGACTTGGCATTCGCCCTCAAGGAGAATGTCACCCAGTCCCCAATGCCGCTGTTGGACTTTGCCCATTAAATGCCAGCCTGCCTGCCCGCCTTCCAGATTCTGCTGTGGAAGGAGAAATAAATAATACTAGGTGCTGCAAGAGACCATGTGGATTGGCTCTACATCAAAGCAGCCTTCTGGTTTAGAATTACATAGTACACAAGAAAAGAACAATCACTTATCCTGCAAGATCCCTTCCCAGGCTAGGATCTGAATAATAGCTATTAGCTAGGATCTGAATAGCTATTACCTGGGATTAGCTACTAGTGCATTTGGTAGCATTCCTGCAACCAACACCTGTCTTGTCATGTAAATGTATGGGTCCCTAAAGCAATTTACAATCACTTTACATTTTACAAATGAATAAGTGAAACTTTCTTCCCTCATTACCAATCCACACCAGGCAGGCAATGTCCCCTTCCTGAAGGTTTAAAATAATAAAGTTTAACCTTTGTTTTCCCACTAAAGCATTGCACCAAAGTTTGTTAAATTTCCAGCGTTTGAGCGGGCATAGGTCCTGTGCCATGTGAGCGAGTTAGAGGTTTGTAGCTCTTAAAACCAACCCATAAATCCCATGTGAAATGCCATGCATAAACCTTTGTTTTCCCACTAAAGCATTGCACCAAAGTTTGTTAAATTTCCAGCGTTTGAGCGGGCATAGGTCCTGTGCCATGTGAGCGAGTTAGAGGTTTGTAGCTCTTAAAACCAACCCATAAATCCCATGTGAAATGCCATGCATAAACCTTTGTTTTCCCACTAAAGCATTGCACCAAAGTTTGTTAAATTTCCAGCGTTTGAGCGGGCATAGGTCCTGTGCCATGTGAGCGAGTTAGAGGTTTGTAGCTCTTAAAACCAACCCATAAATCCCATGTGAAATGCCATGCATAAACCTTTGTTTTCCCACTAAAGCATTGCACCAAAGTTTGTTAAATTTCCAGCGTTTGAGCGGGCATAGGTCCTGTGCCATGTGAGCGAGTTAGAGGTTTGTAGCTCTTAAAACCAACCCATAAATCCCATGTGAAATGCCATGAATAAACGTTCGTTTCCCACTAAAATGTTGCACCTAGCTTCCGGAAATTTCACACACATTTGAAGTGAAGTGTTCCCTGCAATGTGCCAAAGTTTCCCGTTTGTATCTTTGAAAATAAAAAAATGGGAGGCAAAACTGTATTTTACCCCACTGCTACCCAATTTTCAACAATTCATTGCCAACACATGCCTGGAGCTAGCTGTCTGAAATTTTACACACATATCAAGGGAAGTGTTCCCTGTAATGTGCCGAAGTGTCCTGTTTGTATCTTTAAAAATAAAAACATGGGAGGCATAACTGCATTTACCCCACTACTACCCATTTTTCAAAAATTCATTGCCACACCAGGCAAGCACCCACGGTTCTGGGATTTCACACACGTGGGTCCCAAGGTTCCACCTACAATGTGGCAAAGTTTCATGTGTGTAACTTTAAAAATGACCGAATTATAGGCATTCCATGTTATTTATTAAAAAATTAATTGCCACAAACTGCATGCACCAATCTTTCTGAAATTTCTCACAGATACCTATCCCTAACCAGTGTACAATGTGCCCAAGTTTCATCCTTCTGTCGTTAAAAA
The DNA here is from genome assembly GCA_029215795.1 of Anniella stebbinsi. Taxonomy (NCBI): domain Eukaryota; kingdom Metazoa; phylum Chordata; class Lepidosauria; order Squamata; family Anniellidae; genus Anniella; species Anniella stebbinsi. The sequence continues at coordinate 141,040,509 of JARDYH010000005.1, read as the reverse complement.
TGAAAAAGTTATAGGCGTTTTTGTAAAACAATAATTTGCTATAGGAAAAAGCATTCAAAATGGCGTCCGATCCGGATCGGAAAATCCGATCCGCGGATCGGAATCGGATCCGATCCGATCCGACACACGATCCGATCCGATCCGATCCGATCCGACCCCCCAGGTCCGATTCCGATCCGCTATCCGATCCGATCCGGGGGGTCAGTGCACATCCCTACTATCTGTTTATGACTCAGTACTAGGGATGTGCACTGACCCCCCGGATCGGATCGGATAGCGGATCGGAATCGGACCTGGGGGGTCGGATCGGATCGGATCGGATCGGAGGCTGGTCGGATCGGATCGGACCAGATGTCCGATCCGGGTCGGACGCCATTTTGAATGCTTTTCCCCATAGCCAAGTATTGTTTTACAAAAACGCCTATAACTTTTTCATTTTTAAAGATAGAAGGATGAAACTTGGGCACATTGTAGACTGGTTAGGGGTAGTTATCTGTGAGAAATTTCAGAAAGATTGGTGCATGCGTTTTGTGGCAATTAATTTTTTAATAAATACCCAGGAATGCCTATAACTTTGTCATTTTTAAAGTTACACACATGAAACTTTGCCACATTGTAGGGGGTACCTTGGGACCTATGTGTGTGAAATTTCAGAAACGTAGGTGCTTGTCTTGTGTGGCAATTAATTTTTAGAAAAATGGGTAGTAGTGGGGTAAATACAGTTACGCCTCCCATTTTTTTATTTTTGAAGATACAAACAGGAAACTTGGGCACATTACAGGTACCACTTGCCTTGATATGTGTGTGAAATTTCAGAAACATTGGAGCTTTCCTTGTGTGGCAATTAATTTTTGAAACAATGAGGAAAGAAACACCTATAACTTTGTCATTTTTAAAGTTACACACATGAAACTTTGCCACATTGTAGGTGCTACCTTGGGACCCATGTGTGTGAAATTTCGGAAACGTAGGTGCTTGCCTTGTGTGGCAATTAATTTTTTAATAAATACCCAGGAATGCCTATAACTTTGTCATTTTTAAAGTTACACACATGAAACTTTGCCACATTGTAGGCGGTACCTTGGGACCTATGTGTGTGAAATTTCGGAAACGTAGGTGCTTGCCTTGTGTGGCAATTAATTTTAGAAAAATGGGTAGTGGTGGGGTAAATACAGTTACGCCTCCCACTTTTTTATTTTTGAAGATACAAACAGGAAACATGGGCACATTACAGGTACCACTTGGCTTGATATGTGTGTAAAATTTCAGACAGCTGGGTCCAGGCATGTGGTGGCAAGGTATTTTTGAAACAATGAGGAAAGAAACGCCTATAACTTTTTTATTTTAAAAGTTAGAAGTCTGAACATTGCTCACTTTGTAGATGGGTTAGGGGTAGATATGTGTCAGAAATTTCAGAATTATAGGTCCAGGCATTTGATGGCTATGGAATTTTTAAATTACATGTTTCAAAAAAATTTCTACAGAGGCCAGGTCTTCCCCTCCCGCTTCCCGCGAAGAAAAGGAAACACTCTCTCGTCTCGATCCCTTTGATCCTTGGTAGTATCCATTACAGGGCTCGTGTCTGCTTGAGTACAAAGTGAAAAGTGAAAGTAGGAAAGGAAACACGAGCCCTGTAATGGATACTACTAGCAAGGATCAAAAGGGATCGAGATGAGAGAGTGTTTCCTTTTCTTCGCGGGAAGCGGGAGGGGAAGACCTGGCCTCTGTAGAAATTTTTTTGAAACATGTAATTTAAAAATTCCATAGCCATCAAATGCCTGGACCTATAATTCTGAAATTTCTGACACATATCTACCCCTAACCCATCTACAAAGTGAGCAATGTTCAGACTTCTAACTTTTAAAATAAAAAAGTTATAGGCGTTTCTTTCCTCATTGTTTCAAAAATACCTTGCCACCACATGCCTGGACCCAGCTGTCTGAAATTTTACACACATATCAAGCCAAGTGGTACCTGTAATGTGCCCATGTTTCCTGTTTGTATCTTCAAAAATAAAAAAGTGGGAGGCGTAACTGTATTTACCCCACCACTACCCATTTTTCTAAAATTAATTGCCACACAAGGCAAGCACCTACGTTTCCGAAATTTCACACACATAGGTCCCAAGGTACCGCCTACAATGTGGCAAAGTTTCATGTGTGTAACTTTAAAAATGACAAAGTTATAGGCATTCCTGGGTATTTATTAAAAAATTAATTGCCACACAAGACAAGCACCTACGTTTCCGAAATTTCACACACATGGGTCCCAAGGTACCACCTACAATGTGGCAAAGTTTCATGTGTGTAACTTTAAAAATGACAAAGTTATAGGTGTTTCTTTCCTCATTGTTTCAAAAATTAATTGCCACACAAGGAAAGCTCCAATGTTTCTGAAATTTCACACACATATCAAGGCAAGTGGTACCTGTAATGTGCCCAAGTTTCCTGTTTGTATCTTCAAAAATAAAAAAATGGGAGGCGTAACTGTATTTACCCCACTACTACCCATTTTTCTAAAAATTAATTGCCACACAAGACAAGCACCTACGTTTCTGAAATTTCACACACATAGGTCCCAAGGTACCCCCTACAATGTGGCAAAGTTTCATGTGTGTAACTTTAAAAATGACAAAGTTATAGGCATTCCTGGGTATTTATTAAAAAATTAATTGCCACAAAATGCATGCACCAATCTTTCTGAAATTTCTCACAGATAACTACCCCTAACCAGTCTACAATGTGCCCAAGTTTCATCCTTCTATCTTTAAAAATGAAAAAGTTATAGGCGTTTTTGTAAAACAATACTTGGCTATGGGAAAAAGCATTCAAAATGGCGTCCGATCCGGATCGGACCTCATCGGATCGGATCGGATCGGATCGGAGGTTGTCCGGATCGGATCGGATCGGATCGGATTTTCCCGATTTTGGGTCGGATCGGATTCGGATCGTGGATCGGATCCGATCCGATGCACACCCCTACTCAGTACAGGTTGCAAAGACCTTCACTTTCTGGAGTCAATTGCTAATACATTGAGAGCTTCTCTACATGAGAAATTTATTGCACAATTTATTTCACAACCATTGCACACATAAGTTTGCGGGTCTTTTACATGACTCCTATGCCTTCCCCCAGTAATCTCGATTTAGAAAAGTTCAGAGTTAATGCACTTTTTAAAATTATTGTGGCGCTGTTTCATTTAACTTTATGAAGCATTTGTGAGAGGGGAAGTTTTCAATTATAAATAATCTGGTCACTATCTAAAGATAGGCTGACCATATGAAAAGGAGGACAGGGCTCATGTAACTTTAACAGTTGCAGAGAAAAGGGAATTTCAGCCGGTGTCATTTGTATGCAATTAGTACCTGGTGAAATCCTCTCTTCATCACAACAATTAAAGTTGCAGGCACTATACTAGAGTGACCAGATACAAAAGAGGGCAGGGCCCCTGCAGCTTTAACTGTTGTAATGAAGAGGGAATTTCACCAGGTATGAATTGCATACAAATGATGCCAGCTGAAATTGCCTTTTCTCTTCAACTGTTAAAGTTACATGAGCCCTGTCCTCCTTTTCATATGGTCAGCCTATCTAAAGGGGCCCATAGTGACAGTGGAAATTTCTGAGGGAAAAAAATGGCTGGTTCAGGTGCGTTTGTTTCCTTAATGTAACTACCGTTTTTACCATAGGGAAATAAGCATTTGAGTGCTGTTCTGGAATTGGAGTGGACATAATTTTATCACATTTTAATGCATGTAATCCAGACAGATGTGACACTGTCATACAGAGCTGGTAGATTCAAATACCAATCTAAGACTCTCTGATGAAAGCGTCCATAGTCTTCATACCAAAACTAATGGAAGATCGCCATCATTCTCCTGAGTTTATTTTAATACCGTAAATTAATGGGTATTTTAGCCATTTTGAAAGGTATGCTATCTAATATAGACTTGAAATTATGAAAACAAGTGTCCCTAATTTACCCTAGGCTAAGTCCTCTAGGAATTGTACTGTTCTCTTGAATAACTCCCATTAATTCCAGTAGGTTTGGCTTGCAAAGAAAACATTGCTGGTGTCTTATGCCCCCTGACTGGCCATTATCTAACCAGATATGTTATACCTTTGGATGCTATTTTAAGCTGATTAACACAAAACAAATCACATAGGAATAAACAGCAGAACTAATTATCATCAGAAGCATTGGTTGCTATACCCTAAACTAAGATTGTAATCTGTGGATGCTCCACTGTACCCATCCATAAGGTCTATTTCAATTTACCACTATGTCATGATGCTGACCAAGGATTCGCTTTTGCATCTGGTTAGCCGATTATGCGCATAATCGCAGAAGCGCATTTACACCTAATCCCTCTGCACGAGAGGCGGCGAAGCGCATTAACGGATGTCCAAAATGCGGTTTACAAGTAGTTAATGCGCATAAGCGCATATTCACACAGTCAAAATGCGCTTTAACGGACGGAGCAAAATAAAACTCGCAATTTAACGCGCATTCGATAATGCGCATAATCGGAGAGATAACGCGCCTCTACGCCCCATTTGCGCTCCGCTGGTGTGGAGGTAAATTTTTTAATGAGACTTCAAAGAGCATTAAACCTCTCGTGAAGAGGCACCGTAACACCCTACGATGAGAAGTGAAACTCTCTGTATAATCAAGCAGATCTAGAAAACTATGAGTGGGGTTCTGCTCACTCAGTTGGGCTTTTCCTGTTTCCATCACCAGCTCCTTACACAGCACTAAAAAACCAGCCCTGAGGGTTAGGGGATCCGCTAGAATAGTATGGGAATGCGGGAAGAGGAATGAGCAGAAATCAGAGATCCTCTCTTGTGCAAGTGCCTTCTGCTCATCCAAGCTGCTCTTTTAGTACATGAAGGATGTTGAATTGCATTTTACACCGGAGCAGCTCAACATGGAGCTGTCAGTGGCAACCCCATGTGTAATTCCACCCCTCTTGATTTTGTTTGAACTACTTCCAGCAAGCTTAGCTTTTTTTCTTTCAGAGTGGGGGAAATGCCCTTGTTCTTTTACCCACTGAAATGTTATGTATCTATATGCCTTAAAAGAAAAATCCCCTTCCCTAGAGTGAAGGCTGAACTACAAATCAGCAAACAGAGTGTGAAATTTCGTTTCTTTACCCCCTCCCCTCAAATATTGTTAAGAGACTGGAGTTCCTTCTGTAGATAGATCTGACACTGTTGCTTTAAGCCAATCTTGTTGATTGGTGACACATTGATTTCTTAAAGATGTTCCATGCTGCGCTGCTTATGTATCATCTTCCTTTCTTATTCAGATTGCTTTGGCTCCAATCATTTGTAGCCTGAATGCTGTGTCTTAAAGGATGCAAAGTGTTATTGTAGCATCCTGGGTTTTTGCATTAAAGATCAAGTAGGCATATGTTCCCTACTGACCTAACACAAATAATTCCAGTAATAGCTTTTTTTAAAAAAGCTGTTAAAAATACTTGGAATCCCATTTAAACAGATGAAGGCTCATGCCTTCATATGTTTAGAATTTATATCAAAGCTTATGAAACAAAAATAGTTTCTTTGGTTCTTCCTATGCAAAACATGTCATTGAATCTGGTAATTATTTTATGTTTTATTTTTATTGTCTATATGTAATAGGCAATCAAACCCATGCAGACAGGACCTGTTTTCTTATTACTGTACAGCAGTACAGCAGGTTTTCCTCTTTTATTTTTAGGTGATTTAACATATTGATAAATGATCTGGAGTCAGGAATGAGCAGTGAAGTAGCTATATTTTTCTAGATGGTGAGCCCAAGCAGACTGCAAAGGGCTCTGAAAGGATTTTGGGTGAATATGCAACAAAAATGTGAAATGAATTTTGGTGATGCACGTTGGGGAGTGACCCTAACTTCTTGTCTCCACTGAGTATAGAAGATGCTTGTTTTAGTCTTGGCACCACAGGTGAGGAACTAGCCAGCAGGGCTGCCCTTCAGATGTGGCTGTTAGAATTCAGGGAATAGGAAGGAACAGCTCAGCAGTTCTTCCGTCTTACTTTCCATTTGCTTTTGAAGAGTACTACTTCCTTGAGTTCAATGCTCTCTGACAACTGCTTTCATGGTATCTTACAAAAGAGCATCACAAATACCTGGGGTTGCATCGAGAGCATTGGGTGATGCTGGAGGCTGCCATCAAGGGTAGGCATGGTTGGGCACCTGCTGAGGGCCCACACCCAAGCAAGGACCAACAAAGCAGAACCACCCTGAAATTGGTCCTGCCGTTCACCATTGCAACCTGTTTGCTCACCTGCCTCTGACTTTGCCCTGGACAATGGTGGCAGGGAGAAGGAGGAGCAGCAGATGCCACTGCCTACCTGCTCACTGAATCTGTGCCGCCTGTCAGGCAAGCAAGTGGTAGCAGTGATTAGAAAGAGGGTGAGGGATAATAGGAGCTGGTGACAATGGCGGTGAGAAGGTAGGCTCACTGAGGGAGGGGGCCCATGGAGGGGGCCTTGCCCACGGGTCCTCAGAAATTGGAGCAGATACTGATGATGCTATCACTGCACCTGACAAAAACTGTTTTTTTCACAGTAGGTTAGAACTGAGGTTAGAACCTCCTCATGGGAGAAAGTGCTTAACAGATCTTGCAAAACTAGGCACAGCTCTCTTCCTGGTGCATGGAACGCTGTAATACTTCCTATTTGTGCATCCAACACCTTATGCATCTGGTCACAGGTTAGGGCCAGATCTACACCAAGCAAGATGTGACCCTTTGAAAACAGTTTGAAAACTGTATATGGAGTGTGTCCTGGGCCCCAATGGTTGTCACTACTGTTATAGACCGTTTTAAAGCACTAGTGTAGATCTTGCCATTATCAATGCAAGAATAGGAATTACGCTAGAGTTGTGTCAGAAGTCATCTCTTTTATGCTAGTTCATTCCTTTTATTCTGGCTTTATTGGATATTTGTGGCTTTTATTAGACTTGTGTATGTTCTTTCAATGTTCTTTTAATTGTGTATTTTTGTATGTACTTACGAAAATGTTGCACGGTGTTACTTTAAAACTTTTGTTAGTTTGATTGGCTTGTGTCTTTTTACAAAAGTGGAATAGAGATAGTATAAATAATAAATTGAAATAAGCAAAGCCAGAGGAATTAAATTAATTTCTCTTACTGTATGCCCTTGATGGATACTGTATACTTGGGGATTAATCTAATATTTAGTTGGTGTTTTCATAATCTCAATGAAGCAGCCGTGAAGGGTATGTTGGAGACAACATTTTATCTTTTACATTATTTTAATGCTTTATGAAAGAGGCTGTGAAACCCCAAATGCAGCCTTCAATATTCCATTTGTATTTAATAAGTTGACTGCCTGGGAGCGCAAGACTTTACTCTGGGTGGCTCCATTGAAGTTACATCCCATAGAGTCTGGAGGGCAAATAGTTCTAGTGTGCATGTGGCCAATTAATATTACTTCTCTTTTGTAGCTGTCTTAGCAAATCTTTCTGTAATTCCATATGAATAAATAGCAAAATGTTTTGTGTGAGGCAGGATAACATGGGAGTTGTTGTCAGAAAGTGTTAGCTCGATAAAGATGAGATCACATTGCAGATGAGATAACTTACTTTATCTATGGGTTGCTCTAGATGATTGATTTAAGGCTCATGCATGGCGCATTAACAGTTTTACCTCTATAAGAACAAAGCACAAATCAGGCGTGCAGCCGATTTTTATCCTCGTTAATTCACTTTTTCGATTTCACATTAAATAGTGACTTTTAATTTCCTCCGAAGTTACAGCACTTTATCTTAGTGTAAACAACTTCTGAGCAGTCACATTAACGGTGATAGTGGGCAGACTGTGGTGGTGATGTCATGCATTAAAAACTGCCCCTTCACCCCTTCGGCGGGAACTGTGACGCCCTGCCTGTACCTGTGCCACTCACCAGGCTACACCACAGGGCTGTCCACGCCACTCGCACTCAGGGCTTACTTCAACCCCCCCCCCCTGTGCTTATGACGTGGTTGAGAATTTAGGGCTCCTGCTGCTGCTCCCGTCCCGCCTTTATTCTTCTAGGCCCCACAGCTCCACAGCTCAGCACCCTAGCCCTCAAATCCCCCTTCTTATGTCCGCTGCCACCAGTACCTTACTCAGGTACAATTCCAATGATCACACCAGGTGTAAATAAACAAGATTTATTAACAGAAGTATATGCAGGTCAATAAGCGTGATGGTTTCCTCAGGTATAGACTCGTATTGGTTACAGGCACAATGCTTTATGGTTTCAGTACTTTCTTCTTATAACATTGACAATAGAAACTCTAACGTTCTAATTATCCTGCCTACTCTACCCACTCTACACTACTCTCTACTCTCTCCCACAAACTAGTTTCCCCAAAATAACAAAACACGTTGGTCCTTCCTATCTCTAATCTATTCACCCTCTCACTCTCCTGTCAGCTCTCCCTCTCCTCTACTAACTAACTCCCTAACTAACTCACTCACTCACTCACTCACTCACTCCCTTTCAGCTCTTGTCAGCTCCCTTAATATATACACAGACACTCTCACACAGCCAGCCAATCCAGGCACTCCCCCGCCACCATCCACTCAGCACTCACACATGAACTCCCCCCCCCTTATTCTTACCTAGTTACAACATAACTGTTCTCATATTTACCTTCTTTTATGGCCTTTTATATACAACTACTTACACTTGTTGATATAAACAGTTCTCCCAGCAGCTGAACATCACAGGAATACCTCCCACCGTTGTGTTTTGTCATTTCCTGTCTCCTCCCTCCCTACTTCCTTCTTCTTCCCCTCTGTCGTGATGGACTGTTTAGTAATGTTTGACCGTACTGGTATTTAAAGTAAAGTTTCTTTTAAAACCCCTCTGGAATCTTTCTTTCATTGAGATGCAGGACTACTCACATGGAGCTGGTTCTACAGGAAGCAAGAGGGGTTGAAATAAGGATGTGTGCATAATTTGAGATCCGCTAATGCAAACCCTCCCCCCTCCTGCTCCCTTGCTGGGATCCTGGCTGGAAAAAGGCAGTGAAACTTGCCATTGAGCTGTCATCTTGTGTGCTGTTACTCGGGAGTAAGGCACATTGCATTACCTCCCCCCCCCCTTCTGTCATTGCTTTACCGGGAAGTTGTGTCTGTGTGTGTGTCTTTGTGTGTGTGTCTGTCTGGTGTATCAGACCAAAACAACCATTTAGTACTGAGATACCACTGCAATATCTTTATTCTACAAATGGTTACAGGTGGGCACAAGCCCATTGCAAAGCATGGGTGGAGTAATCAGAAAGGCACAGCGCATGTTGGAAACACACGGGAATGGGGTCCCTACCCTATCATTCTAATGGTACTGGTGGTTGGCACGCCGGACAATACGCTCGAGTCTCCTCATTTGATGCTGAAGGACACACAATGAGTGCTCCATACTGCGGAGGCACAGCTGCAACCAACCATTCTGTCTCTTGAGTACAGCTTGGCAGAATAACAGCAGCCGCACTGTTGTGTGGAAGAGGGGATAGGGGAAGAGGGGACAAAGAGACCTCAGTGCCAGCCAGGGTTTTTTTGGAGGGCAGCGCCCAGTCCTCCTGCCTTCCTAGTAACCCATCTCTGTGATGCAAAGACCTGCTGGGATGGCGAGGTTGCCCTCTGGATTGCTCAGCATTGGGCATTCCAGAATCGAACTGTGCTGGCATCTCGGTGTCTGGAAACAGGCAGAATAATGGGAAGTTTGAATGGAACTGGGACATCAGTGCAAAATGCAACATTGTAACAGAAAGGCTACACAAAAAATTGCCCTTGAAGCGGCACATTTCCAAGACAGCAATTGGAAATTGCTAGGGGCGTCTGGAGCTAGCATTGGGGAGGAGTGTTCCACGGAGTTTTCTCCCGTCTCATCCCGTACGATCCTGGCCCAAGAACCGCTGGTCGCGGGTACTGCTGCTCCGGCATATATCCATAGGCTTGCATTTCTGTTTACTCCTGAGCAATTGGAGGGGGGGGACTTCCCGGGAGCCGTGCGTATGTACATATGTTTTGCATGTATGTTGCCGATTGTAAAGGAAAGCATGGCCAGAGGAATCAGAAAGGGGTGGGCAAGACATCCTGTAAGAGCCTGTCCGAAGCCATAGGCTTGCATTTCCATTTACTCCTGAGCAGTTGGGGGGGGACTACTACAAATGGTGATCGGGCACAAAGGAAGAGGTAAACCAGGTGACTAACAGCAGGTAACCCAGGTAACCAAAGGCTGGAGATTCAGGTGGGCAGGGTTAACAAACGGCGGGAAACTGAGGGTGCAGTTCCACCAGGAAACAGGGTGGTGCTTTCATCAACATTTCCCCGTTTGTGCATCACTATATGCTTAATTGATAATGCAATTAAAGCATGTAAACAACTTTAAAGCACACTGCATGGAGCCCGTAATTCGCCTCCACGCCTTTCATATATAGGTATTAGGCGTAAACTCGATTGTAAGTTAATGCGCATATTCGGAGAATCAGCCTTAAAAGCTACCTCTTCTAGAGGGGGCCTATGATAGGGCAGCCATATCAACATTTCAAAAAATAAGGGAAAGCTGTGATGACTCTTTGGTTAGCTGTTACGGACATGTTGTTATCTGAAACGGAGCACCCCCAGTTTACCTCATAAAGCTCTCAAGTGTTTCAATTCAATCAACAAAAAGCCTTTTCATTTTGTTGTGTTAAGGACTTTCCATGTTCACTCAAGCTCCAAAATGCTGGGAAATTACAGCTTTTAAAGGCCACACCCTTAACAGATGCATTATTTAGGCAATATGTATATTGTATGGTATGTCATTAGTTCCATCTTAACCAATACCTTGGAGCTGCAAGGCTGCCAATGTTCAAGTGGTGAGTCTAAGTCCAGATTTATTTATATTCAGAAGGCCACCACCACAAAGAAACCAAGACGTAAGACCATATGAAGAGCCAGACCAAGGGTCCCTCTAGATCAGACCAAGAGTCCCTCTAGATCAACTGTCTATGGGAAACCCATAAGCAGGACATGAATGCAACAGCATCCTCCCACCTATCTTGACAGTAAAAAGAACCTCCATGTTGAGACACCATGCAACCTTATGTCCAGAGGTTCTACTCTTCAATCTTGTGGTGCTTCTCCAGTTCTGCTCCCCCAAGTTTCAAAGCACACACACAAATGTTGGGTGACTGAATGATTGTGCATCCCATTTCAGCATTGGGGTTGTTGTTGCCTTACCTCTCAGGTGGGAAAGAAGTCACCATAATAGAGAAGCCAGGACAGGAAGGTGGAAAAACAACCTCCATCTGCAGTCACAGCCTACCATGCAAGCAAGTTTTCAGTGATAGACTGCATTTGGACATGGAGGGTCTACTATCTGACTATACATGTCCCATCCGCTTGCTGGCATACAGGTTCAGAAATGCTTGCTCAGAAACAAAATGCTTGCTTGGGCCAAAAACGGTTTTCCACCCTGCTGTGCAGCTCCAGTTTCCCCCCCAAACCTCAATCTCTCCCAACTGCCTAGCCTTAACTGACATATTGACTCTGTTCAGACAACACGCTAAGCCACGGTGATTAAGCATTTTGAGCTAAACATTATGGCTTAGCGTGGCATGTGAATCATGACTTAACATGTTGTGTGAAGCATTTCTAACCATGGTGGCCACATAACCACAGTTTAAACATGCTCACAAACCATTTGCTGCAAAAGGGTTAGTGGCCTAACCATGGGCTAGCGTGTCATCTGAACAGGGTCAATAACTCCTTTCTCCCCTGTTCCCCCCTTCCTTACATCTCCCCTATAAAGAGGCACACTCACTTGCATTCTACCTCTCTTTCCCATAGGAACATTCTGAGTATGCCCAGGGAAAGACCTTATAAATTCCAGAGGATGAAATGGGCTGAGTGATCCTGGAAATAATCACACTTTTAATAAAACACATTTTGCTACTACTTGGGCACAACATATAGACCATCTGCCTGAACGAACTGTTTCCTGGAAGATTCTGTGTGAAAGAAAACAGAGAATACCTGCTGAAGGTCATTAATCAGACTTTAAAGTCCTATAGATAAGCCATTTCCTTCCCTTTCTACTTCAACATTGGCACAAACCATTCTCAAACAGACTGTTTCTATACTGCCAATTTCCAAAACAATCCATTGAGGGATTTTCAGTATAAGAGACACAGAACCTACTGCCCCCTGATTTCTGGTTATAATGGCAGAATGCAATTCATTTGACTCACATAGGGCCACAAGCGTAGGGCTATAGGGTCTGTTCCCATCAAGTTAAAGAAGAGCTGATAGTCCTGAAATAGAGAGATACCAGGCTACTCATAAATTCCTAATGCTTTAAATTATGTCAGTCACTGACACGCCAACCAGCCATCTTGCTCCTCTGGTCCTGTTAGCTTCCCAATTCTCCAGCACCTAGCCTGGTGGTCCACTACCTACCATCATGTTTGGACTGTTGTCCACCTTTCCCCAGCTCAGAGATGGATCTGATAAGATTGCCACACATAGACTCTCAAGCTTCAAGCACACTTAGGCTCTTTCTACACCGCAGGGCCTTCCAAAACGCAGTGGGGAGAATCCTGGGATTTCCTGCTTCTGGGATCGTCCCCCAGCATACACGCACCAGTGCAACGTCTCAGAAGGGATATCACGGGCACCATCTTTTTAAAACTGTTGGAGACAGAGCGCAATTGCACCCGAATCCACTCCCTTGCCACCCCTGATCGGCACGGACTCCCCTGTGCAGCTCCATGGCTGTTTCCAGAGCCCTGCTACTCATGGGGAGGCGGGATCAGCCAGGAGCAGCGCCCACAGCATCCACGGTCCTCGGGACAGTCCTTGGACCATGAGAAAATTATCCCTGGAAGATGGAGGGGTCATCCCTGCCTGCCCCTGGGATCCCCAGTGCATCATTTGGACACACAGGGACAACCCATGGATGACCCTGGGAAAAATCCATGGTGTGGACATGGCCTTACTTAGGAGTAAGTAAGTCCCATTGAATATCATGGGATTTACTTTTGAACGATCATATTTAGCATGGCACAGTCATACCTGCCAAGCAAATGATCCACCTATACTATTTAACAGGCAGAATACCATTTATATTCTCACTATGTGTACCATTCTTAACGTGTTTCAAAGCTGGAGCTTACGCTGCAACATACTATCCTTTTATAGCTGGCAGAATTTCAGTTTCCTGCTCTAGTCCAAGAACAAAGAGAACTTGGCTAGGACATGCTAGTTTTGAAATTTCGAAAGCTATAACATTTGGGAATATGAATTGTATGACACCAATTTCTTTTCTTTACAGATTTTGGCTACAATCCAATACACAGGCTGTTTAAATCTTATTGAATTCAATGCAAGTAGGCAGATTACTTGTATGCAGGATCACAGCCTTTAAAAAATAATTTATCTGTCATTTCAATATGCTTCACAATATTTATCTCGTTGGAGGCCTCCTATCCACCACACAGTTAGTGTACCTGCTCTTTTCTGTGAGCTCCCAATAGCAAGGAGAACCATTTTATGTGTCTTCTCTCCTCTTTTTGAGGAAAAAAAAATCAAGTTCACTGGGTCTCTGAATGATCAAGCCCTCACATGGGTAGCTGTCCTACATTACAGAGGCAGTTCTCTATTTAACGGGCTGTTGGAACACAGTCCTCCATTTGAAGGTGCCCTCTGTATGAAGGCGCCCTCTGTCTGAAGGCCTGCCCAGCTCAAACTAGGTTTAAAGATAATGAACCCTAATGAGGGAGAGCAGTAGAGGCCTTGACATTGCTTATCAACAGATAGCACCTGAACAGCAACACATTGAGCCGGCATACAGGTCACCTGGCCATGGAGACATGTATTATATTTTTATTGAAATTATTTTCATGATTTCTGAATTTTCAGTTCTACATATAAACACATGCAAAAAAAATATAATGAAAAATACTGCCCTCGTGTGTGCTCTTTTCTGGCAATGCATAAGTGGCCACCCTTCTTCACATTAAGGCGATCTGTGTGGTGGAGTGGAGGGATTTGCATTGGTTTTCTACCATGTCTCTATAAACTGGGGCGAAAGCTGTGTATGCATATTTATCTGGGAACAAATCCTGTTGAAATCCACAGGACTTGTTTTTTTACTATCCCCCCGTCTTTCTTATGGGGGAATGAAGAAAGGACATGAGCCGTTGCTTAGCAACTGTTATCATAATTCCCTAATGCTTCCAGATAACCTATACAGCCCTATGAGCCAGGTAGGCCTCGAGGCTAGAAAAGAGCACTGTTGTGAACTACTATTTTGGGGGCAAGTAAAACAGCTAAGCACAGCAGGTGATGAGAACTTGTGAAAGGGTATTGTTTTGTGGTATTTAAATATGACCATTCTGTGTTTTCTGATGGTAGTTTACATGTTGATGTTCAAGCTTTCAAATTTCTTCATTGAGACATGCCAGTCACCACACCTCACAAAATCTGTTATATCACATTGTTAATCTGACACCCTGTGGAGGAATTACTCTCACATATGGTATAAAACAAGTGTACCTGTTTTCACCAGGCGAAGTCTATGTTCTGTACTGACATTAATTAGTTAGTCATTACAGCACTCTGGTGAGGAACAAAGAACAGCAGCAGGAAGAAAACCTGCAGTGCATGGGCTTTATTATTCAGGTTGTACAAAAAAAACAAATAAGATAAAGTTTGGATGTACTACTTTTTTAAGGACTAAAAGAGACGAGAAGCCTAGGCAAGGGAGCTTGTGTTTACAGAGGGGCTTCAACTGGCTGTCTTTCTGAGATGTGTATTGTGAGCTGTGCTTTTATATGGCATACCCCTGACACCTTGGCTGAAGAATCCACTTTGGTTCTGGAAGCAGCAGCATAGAAAGATGTCATTAAGGTTCTGGCTGGACACACAGGAAATGTCTTTTAGGTTCTGTCTGGCCACCGAGGGGCATAAACTGATTTGTACATACTTCCTCCATTGCTTAGACTAAAAGGAGTTGTTTCTTATAACTATAGAAACATGCAAATGCTGGACTGATTGCCATGTAACCACCCAGCCAATAAACTCATGAGAATTCATGAACTGGCCAGAACAGTGACTTGTTGAGGAAATTTGGTCCAAACCTGAAGTATTCCCACTCCCTATGCAGGCCAACAGCTTTGGATACTCCATAGATGGCCTCTGTTCCATGATAACTTCTATTTTGAATACTGGCAGATAATTATCTTCTCCTGCTATGAGTCTGCATGGGAGGGTTGCAAAACATTTGACACATGTGCATAATTTGCCCCATGGAGGTTCCATGTGTAGTTCATGTATTTTATGATTTTGAAATGCCCAGAGAGCCTCAACTTTTGGGCAGTATAGAAATATGATGATGATGGTGGTGGTGATGATGGTGGTGATGGTGGTGGCGGTGATGGTGGTGGCATGTGGCACCTTTGCAGGCCACTATCCTATCATCATTGCAAGCCCCACCCCCTCCAGAAACCCACTGCCTATAGGGAATTGGGAAAGAGTTGGAGGGAAATCCCCACTTATCTCCAGTCACAGACTGGAAGCAGAGCTAGCCCTTCCATAAGACAGGGTTAATCCCCCACCTCAGATGGCAGATCCCAAAGGATGGTGGATCATGTGTCCCATAGACTGCTGCCACTAGGAGAACAGGAACAAATGCCACAGTAGGAGAGCAGCTGGTGCAGCTCTCTGGAATGCCACCCCCCCAACGCCTCACTTTGAGGACCTTTCAGAATGTGGCACAAGGAGGGTGGGGGAAGTTAACTGTATGGGAAACCCCACCAGCTGCTCAGAAGACAGCGCAGGCAGCATAGCCGATTTGTACGTCCTAAGAGAGCTCAGCCCAAACACCTTGCTGTGAGGGGTCCTTTCTCAGAGTAAAACATGGGCAGGAAATGTGATTGTCTGTGCTCCTGTGACACAGGTGAACTTCAGGGCTACCTCCCAACCAATGCCTCACTCTGATGATGGACCCCACACAGCAAGGCTTCAAGGAGAGGCCTATGGCATGCTGCTACCACTGGTGCTGCCATAGCTGGGAAGGGAAGGGATGGCGGCTGGTGCCAGTGGGAGGGCAATGAGTGAGGAGGCAGGGGGTACTATGGCTGCCACCTTCACTATTGTGATCACTGGGGCAGGTGGAGAAGAGAGGGCTGCAGTTCCAGTTACCTCAGTGGAGGTAACAGCGGGGATTACTCTTCACTACTGCTTTGTAGCACGGGCACTTTCACTGTCATGAAAGATCCTTATGCAGAAAAACTGAGCCAGCTGTGGTGGAGGAGCAATGGGGATGTGGTTGGCTCAGCTTTGCCTACCTGCTCCCCTTCCCCCTTGGGAGTATTTAAATCCCTGTTTCTATTTAAGTCCTCTGTGCCCGGAGGAAAGGCAGAGGACAAGAAGCCCAGATCAGGGAGCCCATGCCATCAGCTTCTGAAGAGACTTTTAACTGGCCTGAGCAAACTTCCTCCTACTTTTTGTAGTACTTGCTCCTTTTAGTATTTTATTATTGTAAACTTTAGCAAAATGAAAGTATTTAAATGTATTAAATAGACAACTTTAACAGTTGTAGAGAAAAGGGAATTTCAGCAGGTGTAATTTGTATGCAATTAGTTCCTGGTGAAATTCCCTCTTCATCACAACTGTTAAAGGTGCAGGCACTATACTAGAATGACCATATACAAAAGAAGGCAGGGCTCTGCAACTTTAATTGTTGTGATGAAGAGGGAATATCACCAGGAACTAATTGCATACAAATGACACTGGCTGAAATTCCCTTTTCTCTACAACTGTTAAAGTTATATGAGCCCTGTCCTCCTTTTCAGATGGTCGCCTAGGTTAAATTTTTCAGTGCCCTAAATGATTATGCCTTAGAACAGTTGGTCATGGAACCAACCAGAAGGTAGGAGATCCTGGCTTGAATCCTAGGCCCCCTCTACAAGGCTGCGCTTTTGCGCCCGGTTGTGCGATTATGCGCATTATCTCAGACGCCTATTTACTCCTAATCCCTCTGCACGGGAGGCTGCGAGAGGCGGCGAAACGCATTAATAGATGTCCAAAAAGCGCTTTACAAGAAGTTAATGCGCATAATCGCTTGTTCACACAGGGGAAATGCGCTTTAACGGCCGGAGCAAAATAAAACTCGCAATTTAACGCGCATTCGAAAATGCGCATTATCGGGGAGATAACGCGCCTCTATGCCCGATTTGCACTCCGTTCTTGTAGAGGTAAAATTTTTAATGAACCTTCAAAGTGCATTAAACCTCTCTTGTAGAGGCACCCCTAAGTGGTGTTGCACGAGATGGAAGCATTGTTGAACTATTTGGAAACAGTTACCACAGGGCTATCAAAAACTGCCTAGGAATTCCAACACAGTCACAATTGACTCCAAAACAGGAAACTTCTCTAAAACGAGGGAGCTAGTGAAAAGGAAATTGAAAGGGGGAGTCAAGGGGGTTAAATCCCTTTAAAATGCTTGGAGGTTATGCAAAACCATAGTAACAGAAGCTCAGCTAGAATACTGTATACCATAGGTTAGGAAAGGTAGCACCAAATCCAAGAGGTCATGGGCATGGTTAATGAACAGTGTCATGGAAGCTATTAGAGAAAAGAAGGCTTCCTTAGGAAAATGGAAGTCTTGCTCAAATGAGAAAAGCAAAATGGAGCACAGAGGCAAGCAGACAATAAGAGATGCAAAAAAGCATTTTGAGGAGCATATCGCTAACAACATCAAGGCCAACAATAAAGAATTCTTTAAATATATCAGAAGCAGGAAACCAGGGAGGCAGTTGGACCACTGGAGGACAATGGAGTTAAGGGAGTACTAAAGGAAGATAAGGAGACCATGGAAAAACTGAATTAATTCTTTTCATTCATCTTCACTAAGGAAGATATAGGACATATATTTGGGCCTGAACAGATGTTTTCAGGAAGGAACTGAGGCAAATAGTGGTGACAAAATATGGAATTCTCAACATTGACAATTTGAAAGTTAATAAATCACTGGGCCCAGATGATATCCATCCTAGAGTTCTTTAAAAATTCAAATATTAAATTGCTGATCTTCTAACCAAAATATACAACATGTTCCTAATATCTGCCTGTGTATCAAAGGACTTTAGAATGGCCAATGTAACAGTAATCCTGGTGGGATCCAGGAAATTACTGGCCTGTTAGCTTAATGTCTCTTTCAGGTAAATTGGTTGAAAGCATTATTAAAGATAAAATTAGTAAACATATAGAAAGACAAGTATAAAAACATATAGAAAAAGAAACAACATATAGGAAAAGAAACAACATGGCTTCCACAAAGATAACACCTGCCTCACTAACCATTTAGAGTTCTTTGAGAGGGTCAATAAACATGTAGACAGAGGTGATCCAGCAGACATTGTTTACTTGGACTTCCAAAAGGTTTTTGACAAATTCCCTCACTAAAGACTCCTGAGCAAACAGTCATGGAATAAGAGGATAGGTCCTTTTATGGATCTTTAAGAACAGAAAACAGAGAGTAGGAATAAATGGTAAATTCTCCCAATGGATGGATGTAAACAGTGGGGTCCCACAGGGATATCTGTATTAGGACCAATTATTTTCAACTTATTCATAAATGAAGTTGGGAGTAATCAGTGAAGTGGCCAGCTTTTCAGACAACACCAAATTATATAGGATGGGTTAAAACAAAACAGGATTGTGAGGAGCTCCAAAAGGATCTCTCCAAACTGGGAGAATGGGCATCCAAATGGCAAATGTAGTTCAATGTAAGCAAGTGTAAAGCAATGCATGTTGGGGCAACCCCCCCTCCCCACTTCAAGTATAAGCTGATGGGAACTTAGCTTGCGATAATTGACTGAGGCTGTTTCTACACCGGCCATTTTCTGTGGGATAGCCCCTGGGTTGTCCCTGTGAGTCCAAATGATGCACAGGGACTCCCAGGGGCTAGGGGGGATGGGCACGAGTATTCTCTGGGATAACAGATCCCTGGGGAAACCTGATTTTTCTGTGGTCCCAGAAAGTTCCCAGGACCACAGGAGATGTGGCTGCCTGTCCCGGCTGCTGCCATACTTACTTGTGAGTAAGTGCGGCAGCAGAAATGGGTACGGAGCTGCGCCATTTGGCTCCATGCCCATCAAGGGAGGGGGCAGCAATTTTGCCATCCCCAGGATGGTGGGAGTGGATGTGGGCCCCATTTAAGGGGTATTTTTTTTAAAAAAACAGACTAACTTTTCATTGGAGTGCAAGTGCACTCTTCTCGGATCAAAAAAGAAAGAAAAATGGCACCCACGACTGCGACGGCTTGGGAGGAAGCCTGGTCGTCACACTTTTACTTTGTGGATTCAAGCAACGATCCCGGAAGTGGCTACTTCTGGGATCGCTGCCCCTCCCTCCCTCTACACCCGTTTGGTGTAGAAAGGGCCCAAGAAAGAGATCTTTCGGTTGTGGTGAGCAACTTGATGAAAATGTTAACCCAGTGTGTGGCAGTTGTGAAAAATTCTAATTCCACATTGGGGTTAATTAGGAAAGGAATTGAAAATAAATCTGCAATTATCATACTTCCTTTATATAAATCTATGCTGCGACCACACTTCATGGAGGATAAGGCTATCAATGGCTACTAGGCCTGATGGCTATATGCTACCTCTAGGGTTAGAGGTGGTATGCCTATGTACCCCAATTGCTGGGGGACATGGGCAGGAGGTTGCTGTTGCACTCATGTCCTGCTTGTGGTTTTCCCATGGGCAGTTCTTTGACCACTGTGTGAACAGAATGCTGGACTAGATAGACACTTGTTCAGATCCACCACAGCTCTTCTTATACCCTTATGTTCTTTATGCTTTTTCCAGAATTGGAACAGGAAATACAAGTCAGTTTTACTCTTTGGCTGTAGGCAGGAAAACAATTGAACTGTGGCTAAATGCTGGGTGGTAAAGGAAACTACCAAGGATGACCATGTATGGAAGCTTCCATTGAGGATTTAATGGGTAAAACAGTTCCCTCCAAATTAATGTTACGCTCTTGTTTCATGTGAATTATATCTCTAAAAGCCAGCCAGAAGTAAGAGTTTGCATATTCCTATATTTTTCCTACAGCCCAACAGATATACGTAACCATCCATTCACATCCCTTGCAAAAATATATAGGTTTGAATGGATGAATATCTTCCCCTCAGTTTGTTTTCCTGTTATGCTGTGGAGAGGCTCCCCTCATCAGGTGCACATTTTTAAGCCAAGTGCTTCTGTTTATGTAAGAGTGTCAGGGGAAGGGAAGACACACTGCAGTCGTGCTGTGCTATTTCTGCAGTCCCTTCCTTGCAATGCAACTGTGAGTGATTTCCAAAAGCTGTGTTGGCAGTGTGTGTCACTTGCTGATAATTGTTGGTCAATAGGTGAGGAAGCCGCCTGCTGAGGTTGAAATGAAACGGAGACTAAAAGACACCCAGAGAGCTATCGCACATGAAGACAGTGCTTATGGAGAGAGAAATGTATTGGAAAAGTTCACATGTATCTGTAATAATTTAAAACAAGCAGGACAGGCAATGAATTCTCACCACCCAATGAAATACTCCTATACTGGGGGTTCTAGCAAGCCATCCATCCTGTCCTCCAGGATACTGCATTATTTCCACGGCTAAATGACAAGTACTGCTAATCACACATAGTGTAGCTATGCGTGATAGTTCCCCTTACTTTTGTGCCTGCTTGTGCAGCACCAGTTCGGACCAGGACCATGGGAATCTTGGTTAAACCTCCTCTCTGCCCTTCCCCCAAATTCCATTTGACGTTGCCAAGACTTTTTCTTTACAATAAGGTTTCCATTGACCATGGTGAAGGTTTAGCACCCCTCCCAGAGTGCCGTGGTCCTGATCCAAATCAGGGCCACACATGCTTCTGCAAGATTAAAAATAACTATCATGCATAACTGCACTATGTGTGATTAGTGGAATGTTTCATTTGACCCCGGGGTTCTGTTTTTTTTCTTTTCCAGCTGACACTCAACATTCCATACAGTGGTGCAGCTAAGGCTCAATCCTGTTGCCAAAATCTGGGGCCCTGCAGCTCAGGGAATCCCCAAATGACCTCTCAGAAAGTGGCAGGTGATGTAAACATCAGGGCAGCAGAAGCAATCTCCATTTTATTCCTGTAGTCATGACGGTGCAATGATTTAAGTGAGCTTAAAATAGGGACACCCACGGCTGCTAAATCTGACCTTTTTGGGGTTTGCCAGAGTTCTGCGGTGTGCCCGACTTGGTTTGCATTTGTTACCTGAGCTGTGTGTTTTCCCTGAACACCGGGGACTTTTGGTCAGCTGTAATTTGCGCAAATAGAGATTTGTGTAAATTACGGCTGCAATTTGTTTAATTTCTGGCTGCAATTTGCATACATTACAGCTGTAATGTGTGAAATTTGCACAAATTATATCTCTAGTTTGAACAAATTTAAAAACACCAAAAATCCACTAGCTGGCCTGACTTGCTGTAGTCCAAGCCAGGCCAGCTAGAGGAAGATGAACCAAAGTCTAGGGTGGGGGGCAGACAATGAAAGCTCTTCAAGCTCTACCCCAGCCAGATTCCTCTGACACCCCTAATTTGAAATGCAAAACTGCACATGCTCATAGATATATTTATTTTTTAACCAGAGTTGGCAGACTATTTTGTTGTTGCTAAGCACAGAATGGTGGTTGAGTGTGAATAGAAATGTTCGTTCTCTAATACATATGGCTGTCTAATCCCCACCCCCATAAGATCATAATTACATTATGTCTAGGGTCTAAAATTTCATAGTTTGATAATTGTGTAGGAGTTTCAGCAGGTGCAGCGCAGGCCTTATCACCTTGTCTGCTTTGTGTTGGTTCCCTGAGACCAGTATGACAACAACTGTCTAAGACCAATTATTAGTTCAACATTTGACAATGATCTATGAAGCCAGGTAATATTATTTTTGGCCAGATGACAGCATTCCCCTTGCGGAAGCTTCATGCTAGCAGTGGACATGTGGAGGACTGCAGGTGCACGCTGCTAAATCTTGTGAAATTTGCATTGTATGGGAAACAAAGCTCCGCATGATTTATCCAAGTCACTAGAGAATCCCTTTCCAAACAAACTGTGTTTCCCCCCTCCCTTTGACTAATCTCATCATTTGATATTTTTCTTGTTTGCTTTATTTGGTACATCCTTTATTAATCCTTTCCCTTTCTCTCTGTAGGTTTTCTGTAACCCTTGTCATTTACTACTTCCAAAATAAGCTGTGCATTTTGATCAGCACAAATAAATGGTTATTTTCTCCATGGAAAATAAGGAGATATAGATAAGGGTGCCATACTTTACTGGTAATACTGTTTAACAAAAGTAAAAACAAAAACAAAAAGAGGGAGAGATTTGAAAAGGAAAGTCCCTTTATTCTGTTCTCGTTCTTGTTGTTTTTGCTTCTGAAGCATCTGCATCAACAGACTGTTATCCTGCTTACTTAGAACACATGTAGGAGCAAGATGCATAGAAAGAATTACATTTCCTTTGATTTTTTTTCAAGTTTGTATTTTTTTTAAAAAATAAACTGCCTTTTCCCAGTGCACATCAAAAACAATGTTAAGACTTCATGCCTCAATTATAGAAACCAAAATAACAGCCGTGTTTTCAGAAGTGACCATGGCACAATCCACATTCCACTAAAGTCATCCATTTGCTTTCAGTGGATCTACAATATGCTCTAAACCTGAATACACATGAACAGTTGCTATTGTTTTGAATGGGTCCTTGTGGCATTTCCCTCCATATGGTGATTGTCTTCAATGTATCCAACATATGAAGAAGCATCTTATCTCTATACTACCACAGCCTATCAAAATATTTGCATGTTTGGCATGAAGGATTTCTACTCCACTGCTAATTTGGGGATTGGATCCTCACTGGATGAACTCCAATGGACATCTATTTGGTACTCACAGACTGTACTGGGATTGCCAACCAATAAATCCTATTTTGAACACAACAGAATCCTGATTCTGCCAAGCTCCGCTCATAACTCACCATGGTTTGCCCTTGTTCCATTCCAACCTACCATACTTCTCCGACGTTGGTTGCTGTTCTGAACCTCTTCCTGCTCTGTCATGTTCTGTACTAGTTTGTAAGAACACCCCTAGTGGATCAGACAAAGATCTACATAGTGTAGCATCTTGTTTCCAGAAGTAGAAAGAGACAGGGAGATGTTTCCTGGATATTCACAAGCAGGATATAAAGGAAATAGGGTTTCCCTTTTGTTGCACTCTCCACTCCCAGGGAAAAAAACCTTTTAAAATCCAGCTTTGATGCTTCAGATAAGAGGAAACTTCACCTCAGACCACTTTGGGCAATACTCACTTCACCTCAGATCCAAGACAGAGCCTTGTGTCAGAAAAAAATAAAGCTTCAGATATCTCTCCATTGATTATAATGGGAAAGCACCTGGACTGCCACAATAAAACTTCATGAATAAATCCCCTGTAGCATGTGAAGGTATGCAGCACAGAGCATTTTGAAAAAAAAGTGCAGTGGTGCTGAGATTGAGATAAATGTGGCTGACGTTTCAAGCTAGACATGTGCTGAAGCAATCACACAATGCCTTCTGCATACAGTCTGCCCCTTCAGCACGTCAATTCTTCATGTAAATCAACTCTCCTAAACTGAAGGATTTAGCAATTAGTAATGCTTTTCAATATGCCAATGCTAGCCTTGAAGGTGATATGATGTGATTGTGTTTTATCATTTGCCTCTTAAATAATAATAAATTTGAGTCACTGGAATATGAACTAAGGGTCTAAGCCTTGAAAATATTTTCCCTTGTTTTCTTTCCCTTCTCCCCAAACTGAAGTAAAGACTCCTGTCTTGAATAATAGCTGTGTTAACAACGAGGAGGCAAAAAGCACATTTTCTGCTCTGGATCAGTGAGAAGTGTTCAAAGACAAAATCAAATGTTGTGGTTTATGCCCCTACCAATTCTCTTATGCTCTGCCAATTCCACTGCGCAAGCAGCCCTAACAATTTAGTGCTCCTGGGGCAACCTGCAATGAGCAGAAACACTCGTGTTGGGGCTTCCCCTAGGAAGCACTAAATCTAATTTGCATAAGCAGTGGGTCCTGCTTGCACATCGGAAGGGAATCGTCAAGGTGTAAAGAAATCAGTGGGGGCATAAGCACCCTCTTGGATTCTGCCCTGTGTTACATTATGTTACATAATGTTATGATTTATTTCTCTGCCGCCTTTTAATAAAAAAGGCCCCAAGGCGATTCACAAAGGTTGAAAGACAAAATTCAAACAATACTGTACAGATATCATATATTATTTATAGAATCTCTACCTATAAAGCTGAAAGTATGTGTGTGGGTATATGTCTGGAAATATTTACCCACTTCCAGATGAGTTAGAAACTTGAAATTTGGTATGGTGATAGGTGTGGCTGTACAATGTACTATAAAAATCTAAAAACAAGAATTTTTGAAGTATTAATTAAATAATTTAACTAATAAAACCTAGGCTGATGCCTACAACTCCAAGCATGCCTTGGGTGGAACTCCCAGCAAGAGGGCAGTCTTTCCAGCCTTTGGCGGGCATTATGAGTGTGAAGATGAGTGGCTGCTTCATGCCTTTCACAACCCAGACTCCTCAGGTTGGTCTCAAGCAGTCAACCCAATTCCACATAAAAGAAAACAACTCATATAAATGGGCTGTGTCCATTTGCAGTGCCTCCTGCTGCCCAGCATGTGTGGTTTTAAAATCTTAACAAGATACAACAGCATGACTTTGAGTAGCCAAATTCTGAACATGTTCAAAGGCACCCCATCCTGATATCACTGCTTTCTCAGAATCTGCAGGAAAAAAATGTGAGGACTTTGCCGTTAAGAGGGAGAGAAGGAGGGGAGGCACTCTGTGCATGCCCAGAAACAGACCTGACAAAGGTGGGCAAGTCCCCAGGCTGGCACTGGCCCTTCAGTACAGGCTCTAGATAGAGCACTTTGTGGGCAAGAAGCATGGGTTGAGGCAGTCCCAGCAGGCCTTTGCCCGAGGTGGGCGTGTCCACTGACAGCTGCTTACATCCCCTCCTCAGCGATGCTACTCCTCAATGCTCTATCAAGGAGCAGCATCAGCAACAAGAGTGGGGAAGCACCTCTCAGAGGATGCAGGCACTTGGGGGCTGCCAAAGGCATCTGGGCCTCTCACTAACTGTCTTTCTCCAACTGCCACTAACCCTGCCCACCATTCCATTCTAGCCTCAGCCAGCAGTCAATCCTCCATTCACTCTTCTGTGAATGGAGGATTTATTCAGTAATTCCTGCATTTGTCTTGAAATGTTGTGGTTGGATTATAACAGAAAAAAACAAAAATGCAACATAAAAAAAACACATCTAGTTAAAAAGCCTTGGAAAACAAAATAAAATTTCACTTGCCACTGGAAAGCCATTAATGCAGTCACTAGGCAAGCCTGCCTGGGAAAAAGAAATCCGCAAGCAGGGTGACACAACTAAGAAGGCCCTCTCTCCAGTTGTTTCCCACCACACCTCAAGAGGTGTTCAAATATTAACATGTTATTCAGGGACCTAGGCTTATGACCACAACTCTCAGCCTGCCTTGGTTGGGAGAGAAGACTTGCCCAGGCTTTGATGGCCATCATCTGAAAGAGGCCCACCATCCAAGCCTGAAGGGAGAGTGCCTGGGTCCAGCTGCCTCAGTCACTAGGCACCATCGGAAGTGGGAGGGAAGGTGGCCACAGCTCCAAGTCCATCGCCGAGGGCAATGACCGAGCTAATCGTCAGTCAACTGGCTGGCTCCCTCACAGCCTGCCTATGGGCACCAATTGTGCATTGCATTGTGAACTGGCTCGGCCAGAATTCACTTCCCCTTGGTGGCAAGACTTCCATTGGGCAAGTCAGGCACCATGGCAAAAGGTATGCCAGGAGTTGTAGTTTTCGTTTTCTGTGGGGACAAGGAAAATCATGGCAGTGGCTTCCTCCGCAGGCCCGAGTAGGCCCAATAGAAGGGGTAAGGGCCTGGCCCGGCCCCTGTGCTTCAGCACAGCCTCCTGCTGGAGTACTTGGTGGGTGAGAAACGCAGGCCAAGTCAGGCACAGGCCTTTGACTTGGCAGCCCTCAGAGGCTTCTGTCACCTGCCAACAGCCCCGAGCAAAAGTTGGTTGAGTAGGCCATGGAGGGCTGCAGCTTCAAAGTGGCCCTGGCTTACGTTGGGGGTGAGAGAGAGATAGAAAAAAGAAATGAATTTAATTTGTTTTAAAGTTACCTCACAGGCCTAGCACCAGCCTACCTTGTGGGGTTGTTGTGAGGAAAAAAGAGGCGGCGGGGGGGGGGGGGAAGAAACTAATTTAATTTATTTAAAAGTTAACTCACAGGCCTAGCATCTTACTACTTTAAGTTGATTATCTTACAGACATATACCTTAGGGGGCCCGAGCAATGCCAGGTATATCAGCTGTTAGATTTATATAGTATTATTATATTTATATTGTAAATATAATAGATTTATATTACTTATTTTGGAACTAATCTTATGGCCCTTAGACAGTGGCTGGGAGGGCATAGGATATTTTGGACCCCCAATCCCAGCACTCCAATCTCACACCCAGGAATCCAAATTACCCACTGCTTCCCCCTCCTCCTCCTCCCCCTCCCCGCAAGTGCAGAGAAAACTGCACTGTTTGTCTCTCCTCAGAGAGAAGGTATGTGGAGCGTTCCTGTGGGTGAGGAGTGTAGGGGACTCAAGGCCAACTTATGCAGTACCTTGAAGCCTTTCCAGCTTTCTTCCCTCCCCCTTCATGACGCCTCTGCAAGATGGGTGAAAAAGCCCATCTGGCTGAATTGCAGAGTGGGAGGTAAGGTGGAGGTGAGGTTCACATCTGCTGTGCCTCCTTCTCTGCATAGGATACTTGTAAGCCTCTAAATTCAGATAGAGGCGTATGAGTGTCAAAAGTGGATCCCATAAGATTGTGCCCTTAATAGATTTATATAGCAAATATCTCTAATCGGTTTACAAAGAAAGATTAGAATACATTAGTATACATCATATTAAATACTAGGGGTGTGCATCGGATCGGATCCGATCCACGATCCGAATCCGATCCGCCCCAAAATCGGGAAAATCCGATCCGATCCGATCCGATCCGATCAACCTCCGATCCGATCCGATCCGATCCGACGAGGTCCGATCCGGATCGGACGCCATTTTGAATGCTTTTTCCCATAGCCAAGTATTGTTTTACAAAAACGCCTATAACTTTTTCATTTTTAAAGATAGAAGGATGAAACTTGGGCACATTATACACTGGTTAGGGATAGTTATCTGTGAGAAATTTCAGAAAGATTGGTGCATGCGTTTTGTGGCAATTAATTGTTTAATAAATACCCAGAAATGCCTATAACTTTGTCATTTTTAAAGTTACATACATGAAACTTTGCCACATTGTAGGGGGTACCTTGGGACATATCTGTGAGAAATTTCAGAAACTTAGGTGCTTGCCTTGTGTGGCAATTAATTTTAGAAAAATGGGTAGTAGTGGGGTAAATACATTTACGCCTCCCATTTTTTTATTTTTGAAGATACAAACAGGAAACTTGGGCACATTACAGGTACCACTTGCCTTGATATGTGTGTGAAATTTCAGAAACATTGGAGCTTGCCTTGTGTGGCAATTAATTTTTGAAACAATGAGGAAAGAAACACCTATAACTTTGTCATTTTTAAAGTTACACACATGAAACTTTGCCACATTGTAGGTGGTACCTTGGGACCTATGTGTGTGAAATTTCAGAAACATAGGTGCTTGCCTTGTGTGGCAATTAATTTTTTAATAAATACCCAGGAATGCCTATAACTTTGTCATTTGTAAAGTTACACACATGAAACTTTGCCACATTGTAGGCGGTACCTTGGGACCTATGTGTGTAAAATTTCAGAAACGTAGGTGCTTGTATTGTGTGGCAATTAATTTTTGAAACAATGAGGGATTCATTGGACAGCACTTGCCCATAGGGATTCATTGGACAGTACTTGCCCATAGGGATTCATTGGACAGTACTTTCCTATAGGAAATCATTGGAAAGCACTTGCCCATAGAAAATCATTGGAAAGCACTTGCCCATTGAGAAATACAGTTATGCCTCCCACTTTTTTATTTTTGAAGATACAAACAGGAAACTTGGGCACATTGTAGACTGGTTAGGGATAGTTATCTGTGAGAAATTTCAGAAAGATTGGTGCATGCGTTTTGTGGCAATTAATTTTTTAATAAATACCCAGGAATGCCTATAACTTTGTCATTTTTAAAGTTACATACATGAAACTTTGCCACATTGTAGGTGGTACCTTGGGACCTATGTGTGTAAAATTTCAAAAACGTAGGTGCTTGCCTTGTATGGCAATTAATTTTAGAAAAATGGGTAGTAGTGGGGTAAATACATTTACGCCTCCCATTTTTTTATTTTTAAAGATACAAACAGGAAACGTGGGCACATTACAGGGAACACTTCACTTGATATGTGTGTAAAATTTCAGAATGATAGGTCCAGGCATGTGGTGGCTACGAATTTTTTAGATTAAAAGTTATTAACCTTTTTTACACAGAGGCTGGGGCTGTCAATTGCACCCTCCCGCCTCCCGGGAAGAAGAAGGAAACACTTTCTCTCATCTCTTTGATCCTTGCACGCTTGGCTGCAACTGAGGTAGTATCCATTACAAAAGGCGAAACAAAGTAGCACTTGGCTCGTGTCTGCTTTGATTGATACTTTCCCTTTTTACTTAAGCAGAACGGCTGAGCCTAGGATCACTCTCTCTCGCTGGGATCGTTACGGGAGAAATTTTCTACAGTCTTCAAAGTGGTGTGTGCAGACACCTTGCCACCAAATGCCTGGACCTATCATTCTGAAATTTTACACACATATCAAGTGAAGTGTTCCCTGTAATGTGCCCATGTTTCCTGTTTGTATCTTTAAAAATAAAAAAATGGGAGGCGTAAATGTATTTACCCCACTACTACCCATTTTTCTAAAATTAATTGCCATACAAGGCAAGCACCTACGTTTTTGAAATTTTACACACATAGGTCCCAAGGTACCACCTACAATGTGGCAAAGTTTCATGTATGTAACTTTAAAAATGACAAAGTTATAGGCATTCCTGGGTATTTATTAAAAAATTAATTGCCACAAAACGCATGCACCAATCTTTCTGAAATTTCTCACAGATAACTATCCCTAACCAGTCTACAATGTGCCCAAGTTTCCTGTTTGTATCTTCAAAAATAAAAAAGTGGGAGGCATAACTGTATTTCTCAATGGGCAAGTGCTTTCCAATGATTTTCTATGGGCAAGTGCTTTCCAATGATTTCCTATAGGAAAGTACTGTCCAATGAATCCCTATGGGCAAGTACTGTCCAATGAATCCCTATGGGCAAGTGCTGTCCAATGAATCCCTCATTGTTTCAAAAATTAATTGCCACACAATACAAGCACCTACGTTTCTGAAATTTTACACACATAGGTCCCAAGGTACCGCCTACAATGTGGCAAAGTTTCATGTGTGTAACTTTACAAATGACAAAGTTATAGGCATTCCTGGGTATTTATTAAAAAATTAATTGCCACACAAGGCAAGCACCTATGTTTCTGAAATTTCACACACATAGGTCCCAAGGTACCACCTACAATGTGGCAAAGTTTCATGTGTGTAACTTTAAAAATGACAAAGTTATAGGTGTTTCTTTCCTCATTGTTTCAAAAATTAATTGCCACACAAGGAAAGCTCCAATGTTTCTGAAATTTCACACACATATCAAGGCAAGTGGTACCTGTAATGTGCCCAAGTTTCCTGTTTGTATCTTCAAAAATAAAAAAATGGGAGGCGTAAATGTATTTACCCCACTACTACCCATTTTTCTAAAATTAATTGCCACACAAGGCAAGCACCTAAGTTTCTGAAATTTCTCACAGATATGTCCCAAGGTACCACCTACAATGTGGCAAAGTTTCATGTTTGTAACTTTAAAAATGACAAAGTTATAGGCATTTCTGGGTATTTATTAAACAATTAATTGCCACAAAACGCATGCACCAATCTTTCTGAAATTTCTCACAGATAACTATCCCTAACCAGTGTATAATATGCCCAAGTTTCATCCTTCTATCTTTAAAACTGAAAAAGTTATAGGCGTTTTTGTAAAACAATACTTGGCTATGGGAAAAAGCATTCAAAATGGCGTCCGATCCGGATCGGACATCCGGTCCGATCCGATCCGACCATCCTCCGATCCGATCCGATCCGATCCGACCCCCCAGGTCCGATTCCGATCCGCTATCCGATCCGATCCGGGGGGTCAGTGCACATCCCTATTAAATACAAAAACATTTATGTAAAGCATTTATAAAATAAATACATAAAACCAAGTCCTCTCAAAGCCACAGTTAACAAACTGAGCATCACAATCAATAAGGAAAGGCTTGTGTAAAGAGATGGGTCTTTAATGGCCACCTAAAGCGTGCCACCATGGAGAAGGCCCACTTCCGGATTATTGCCAGATGGCAATCTGCAGGTTGTGGTACAACCAGCAAGGCCTCTTCCAAAGATCTCAGTGATCACACAGGTCTATATCAGGAAGGGGATCTTCCAGGTAACCTGGTTCCAAGAGATTCAGGGTTTTATATGCCAACAGCAAGACCTTGAACTTGGCTTGGTAATTAATAGGCAGCCAGTGCAGTTGCTTCAACACCAGTGTAATATATACTCAGCCAGTTGCACATAAAGTGCATTACAGTAATCCAAATCTGAGATTGCCAATGCATGGACTACAATTGCTAGCCAGATATTGTTAACTTGGGAAGGGGCAGAACAGATGGAAAAACTCGCTCTTGATGGTGACAACAATCTCTCCCATGGCTATGGGATTTTGCTTTTGATTTTTTTCCTAATCCTTCCAACAGTTGTTAACATTCAGAGTGCACCTTCCCTAGCCCAGACTTTTAAATAAGTGCTTGCAGTGTTCCTGACTTCCCAATACAAATGAGACCTACATTAGTCTCCTTGATTTGTGAAAAAGTCAAGCCCCAAAGTTCATATAATGACCCCAAAGCTGTGCCATTAATCAATGATGTCTGCAAGGTATTAGGGGAAAAAGCACTGGCTTTTTGCCTGGAAAGGGCCCTTCAAGATATTTTTACACCAATAAGATAGGCTTCAGACAATATGATGTAAGAAGTTCAATGGATTCATCTGACCCATAAACAGAACAGCTCTTTAAAAAAAGGGTGAAAGGAAGGATCGTGTATTGATGAATTACAATATAGTGTGCTCTGTTTAGAATTGGAGGGCCAAACAAAATATTATGCCAGACATACATACCTCTGCTTATTTACTTATATGTAAGTGTGCATGGCCCTGATTTGGATTGGGACCATAGCAGTTTGGGAGGGGGAGATTTTAGCTCCCCCCCTCTCTTTCCAATGGAGACAGTTTTTCTTTCTTCTTTTAACCCACAGGAGTGGGTGTGTGAAATATCAGGATGAAAATGAAAGGGGGGAAGAAGCTTGACACACCCACCCTTAATTGTCATGACCCCAATCTGAATTGTGGCCACATTTCATTTACTGCCTCATGGCCGAAGCTCTGTGGGCAGTTCACAAAAATTAAAAACAATTAAAACACATTATACAAAATGAAAGGCATTTATATAAAACCATATAAACAGACAACACACAGAGACTATATATATATATATATATATATATATATATAATGTTAAACCATCAGCTAAAAACAATCCAAAACCTGATTTAAAAAGCATTGTATGCTGCCAAATGCCTGAGAGAAGACAGCAGTTTTAACCAAGTGCTTAACCAATCTTTAACCAACAGATAACAATGTTGGTACCAAGTGCTCCTCATCAGGGAGATCATTCCATAAGTGGGGGCCACCACTGAGAAGGCCCTCTCTCTTTTTGCCATCTTTCGAGATTCCCTTGGAGGAGGCACACAGAGGAGGGCCTTAGATGTTGAGCATAGTGTATGGGTAGGTACATGTACTTACACCCAATTAAGTAAGCCAAACAGAGCTATGCATGATTAGCAGAGCATTCATTTTGATTCTCATAGAAGAGTAAGGCTGGAAGAAATGCAAAAGTCAGGTAGAGACAGCCAGAGTAGTGTGGTGTAGTGGTTAGAGTGCTGCACTAGGAATTGGGGCAACCAGATTCAAATCCCCACTGAGCCAAGAACCACACTGGATAATCTTCAGCCAATCACTATCTTGCAGGAAAGGATTCCTATGAGGATAAAATGGGTAGAAGAGCCATGCATGTTGCATTTAGCTCCTGAGTGGAAAGGCAGAATATGAATATTAATAGTTCCCAGCACTAAGATAAAACCTAACAAATCATGGGCTCTCCCACACTAGAGGCATTCAAGAGGCAGCTGGACAACCATCTGTCAGGTATGCTTTAAGGTGGATTCCTGCATTGAGCAGGGGGTTGGACTTGATGGCCTTAAGGACCCTTCAAACTCTACTATTCTATGATTTTATGCAAGCAGTGACAACAGTGAGGAAGCCACCATTAGCATGAAAGGGGAAATATGCAATTTCCCCATCCTTGGGGAAATCATGGATTTCTCTCTCCCTCTGATGATCGGGGCCTTAAAAGCCCTATTAATGCAAAAGTTAATAGGGCCTTTAAAGCCCCCTTTGACAGGGGGAACATACAATTTCCCCAAGGCTGGAGAAATTGTGTATTCCTGAAATGCACAATTTCCCCATGGCTGGGGAAAATGCCTATTTCCCCCTACTGTGTTAATGGTGGCCCTGCTGTGTTAATGGTGGGGGGGAAAGAGGCAAGGGTGCAATCCTGGAAACCGGGGCAGATCCACATCCAAGTGCTCTTGGGGGCTTGCAAGGACTCAGTTGCGGGTCCGTCCTAGCACTGGGCGCATCTGCTTGGGCCTCACAAACCCAGGCAAACTCTTGCAATATCCCTAGAGGAGACAAAGTAGTTCCTTTCACTTGCCTTATACTCTCTGTCTCTTGATGGTACAAATTGGGTGAAGAAAAGCATAAGTGGGGATAGAACGGAGTAGCTGAATCCACTCTGGGATTGGGCCTACTCCCAAAATCCAGTAGCTGGCACTGTCAGGGCAGATTAATCCTGGAATGCAATTGGACAGTTCCAACCAATCCTACACTGAGAATACCAGACTTATAAACTATGCAACTTGCACCCTACGTGTGAAAGCAGAAAGGATCCATTGTACCTTTCAAAAAAGAAAAGAAAAATGCAAATATGCTCTATAGAACACCCACTTACATTATTCCACAGAATGACTATAGACTTATTTTCTTCCCTCCCTCAATAGGGCATTAGTCAAATACCAGATTTAAAATCATAATTATACTCTTGAATTAAATGACTGACATTGGAGGAGGAATGAATTTAAATCAAGACATTCAAAGTCCTCCCCTCCTTTAATCATTAATTTCTTGTAAAGGGTTGCTGGGGATGCAGAGAGAGGTTGCCTCTTGGGTACCAGCTTTCTTACTACAAGAATATCTGACTTCCTATTTCCAATAATACAGAATCCCCATGGATTATGTAGTAAGTGAATGCATGGAAAAGCAATATGAAAAGAACAATTGGACTTTAATTTTAACTTCTTAGTATTGAAGACACAATGCCCATAAAAACAACTGGAAAAAAGCAGGGAGCGGGATTTGCTTGGTTCACAGATCAGAATGGAAATTGTATTTATTTTCCTTTCCTTCTCCACAAGGTCAATAGGAAGATTTTTATTTATTTTTTAAAAAGTATTTTATTGAAAGTTGATTAACAGAGTTGAAAGACATATCCAAAATTAGGGGTGGTGAATCTAGATCTTATGTACATTTTTCAATAGAAAATAAAAGTTGTTTTATGTAGAAGAGAAATGGCACAATGCTTTTGCTCCACCTACAACATACAACAGGAAGCTCTAGAACAGCAAGTTACATTAAGCCCTCTTGCTTTCAGAGGTATTAGCAAAGCCATAAACTACTGATGGGAGATAGTGGGCAGCTTAAAGCATAACCTGGAGCCTTGGGCATTTCTGAAACCTGTTCTTCTACCTGTATACACAACAGAGAGGCAGACCCATGTAAAGCCTCTTTGTTCCTGCCCACCATGTCTGACCAATCATTAACATCTTCCTCAGTGCAGGGGAAGATGCATATTTTGTGCTGGGCTTTAATTGCTGAATATAGATTCGGTAACTTAAAAGGTGTATTAACCAGATTAAAAACAAATCCTTGGCAGGGATCTTAACACAGGCCTGCAGCAGGGTTTGTATTAGCCCAAGGGAAGAGAGAAAAGGGGGAAAATTGAGTCTTCATTGTATTTAAGAACACAATGTAGTCAATTTACTGAGTTTGGATACAACACAAATATAACACTGTCCAAGGTACTGATATTGTACTTCTGGGTAATGGAGGGTGGAGAAATAACGAGGCGACACACAGAAGTGGATTTTAAACAGGGCCACTTTATTAAAGATCTGCAGAGTGGGTTAACCTATGCAGGCATCCTAAATATTTCAGGGCGAGCCATTCACCATCTGTGAAGTGGCGCTTCCCAGTTCGCCACAACCCAGACTGCCCCTTATGGGGTAGGAAGGCCTTCTGATGTCAACCTCCCCTTGAGCCGTACAGCTCCGAGTAGGTGAGGAAGGTTGGCCTTAAAGGTAACCCTTATCCCGCCAGCTGAGGCCATATAATTCACAGCTGGGGGCCCTCAGGCATTACCAATCACCAAAACAGTGCCTGTGAATGCTCACCAACCCTATGACTCCAGATGCCCGCACCTATCTGCCACAGGGAGCGACAAAGCACTTGTTTAAGTCACTCCCCCCACCTAGATACATGACTTCATTTAAACCCCTCTGCAGATCCTGCAAAAATATATCATTACTAATGTCCGATAAATACATGCCATCGGGATGCAAAACTTCCTCTGAGCTAGCACAATCGCAAGGGGTTGGATACTGTGATCTCTGTGCTTAAGCAAATCTTTTAAATTTTGATTGTTTACTTTCTTACGCACCCTTTCAAGGGCCTGATGATCATTGCCCACTCTCCAATTGGTCTGTGGCAACAAACAAGACCATATGTTCGCCATGCCTGGCCAACGCTGCTGAATTGTTTCCAAGTCGGCTATCGCTTGCAATATCAGGGCTCTACCTTTCAGTAGACCTGAATCATTGCTGTCCAAATGGATCATTTGATTATTTACTTTCTTACACACCCTTTCCAGGACCTGATGATCATTGCCCAATCATTGCCCGTTCATTGCCTGACCAACGCTGCCGATTTGTCTGAAAATCGGCTATCACTTGCAAGATAAAGGCTCTGCCTTCAAGCAGACCCAAATCATTACCGCCGAGAGGGACACCAACTGCACTCAGATGAAATAAAGGTGGGGATTAAATGCTCCCATTGCATGCCCCGTCTGCCCAGCCATTGTATGCTCGCTTGCTGGCTCAATCCGCACTGTGTCCCAAAGCTGGATCCAGAAGCCTTTTGTCTGACCCAGAAGATCCTGCTGTGCCCACAGATGATTACTCGCACCTGGGCGTGGCCCACATTTGAATCTAAAAGTAAACATGGATATGTTACTCTATAACATTAATATCTCCTTTATTTAGGCAGCTGTCTAAGGTAAGACCAAAATGCCTTCGACCTCTATCTGCAAACTAACTGGATCTGTTATGAGGAAAAGCCAGTAGATGCCTCCATGGATGCTGCACTGATACGGAAAGAATGTGTACCAAATTGACAAGCATCAAACCTAGAGCCTGCAGGGCACGGTTAGCAACTGACCAGAACTGACATTTTGTTAATGTCATAGTGTCTTGATGACAGAATAAAGGGCTGCTACTTGATTACTTGTCTCTGTGAGTCAGACATAATCACATCACAATTCTGGGCCATTGCCCAAGTTGGTACCTGTCATCTTCCCAGCTCACTCTGGGAATCCATCAGGACCAAGTACTCACCTCTTTACGAGTAAATGCACAAGTGGTCCATGCTGTCCCCCCTTCACACTGGCTGGGAATTGGCAGGATCGCTCTACGTCTCAGTGGCCACTGCTAAATTGGGTTCACACCATCATCCCAGCTCACTCTGGGAATACTGCCAGACACATAGACACATACTCATCAACTCTGGCAAATGTTGGCAAGTATCCTGAAAAATGCTAAAGCCTATAACTACTAGGCTTCTCTTTCAGCCCCACATATCTGTGGACTGGTGGCTTACGTACTGCAAGCCATATCTGTCAAGCCGCTATATGTTGGCACACGGGCCAATTCGTGCCTGTAAACCAAAGATCATACGATGGTTGCTTTTTGGGGGGGATCTGGGAAGACAAGAGCTATTAGAACTTTCCAAGGATGTCTGAGAATATGTGCGAAAAGACTAGACATGCCTTCTGTAAACAGCTTACCTCTATTCAGTACAAGACCAGACATTGCAGCTGTTGGGCAGCCCATCTGCTTGCCAGGCCAACTGTCAATTGCCCACAAATGGTGTTTTGTGTTTAGTTAAGCCTACCTTGCCCTAATGAGGGGGAGGCCATAACTCCAGAATTCATCTGAAGTATCATGCACGAAAGTTCAGGGCTACCAGGGATACTTTAGGGAGAAAGCCTCACTTGAGACCACTTGCTATCATACCCCTCCCTATTCTTAAAAATGCCAGGGCTGCCCCCCTACCCAGTATCATTCAGGCAAAAACCCTCTACTGTTGGGCTGCACTTTCTCATGCACTCACTGCTCCTGAATAAGGACCCAGGCTGCCCTCTTCTAGGTAGATTGCAAGAAAATTCTCCCTTCTGAGACAGTATTATCAGGCACACACACCTACCACTTTGGTTGCAAAGGTAAGCGCAGCATCTTACCAGGAATAGCTACACTTGTGAGACCCCCACTGAAAGACAGTGGAAAGTCTATGGGAATAGGCTTGTACTGCCTATAATGTCTGTTCCACTGAAAGCAAGGGATCTGCCAGTTTGAAATCTGGGGCCTGGTGCTGTTGGCTAGAATTGTGTCATGACTTATTTAGCTTCAGTCCTCAACTCTCCCACATGCTCTTGTCCAATCTCTGGATTTCCCCTTACTCAGGGCAGGGGAGGTCACTCACAAGCCCTTGTACCAGCTGGCGCAACTTGGTGTCAGCATATTAAATGAAGCTGGACTCTATTACGCTGCAAGAATAAAATTGCCATCATCCCAAAACTGCATAAAGGAGGTGTGTAAATGTTTAACCCTTTCTGTTATCTCAGCAAAATACATCACGGAAATTAGATAACTGGTTTTCGCATAGTCGAGAGCAGCAACTATAGGGAAAACTCCAAATGAAGGAGGTCCCTCTCCATCGTTGCAGAAAATCAAGACACAAAGCAGAATGCCCTTAGGTGCCTAATAGCGGCTGTGCAATCTGGCTACCATGATGCACACCTAACGCTAAAACCACTTGCTCTTGAATACCTGCCATGTCCCATCGGGGGAACACAAACTCCATCCGGAGGATGTCGTTCTAGCTGTAAATGTGGCTGCTCTAACTCTAATATGATAAAACAAACAACATCCTCCACGTCCAGCAAGACATGGAGTGTGACCCTGCGTGAGCACAATAAATGTGTGCTTTAACCTTAAATCAATAGTTTAGCACCATGGAGACTGCTTCAGTAGTTAATTGTGTCAGCTCTATATTTGTGTCAGCTCACTTACCACAAGTGAGTATAAGGGTAAATCAGGAATCACTACGTCATCTGAGGATACCAGTCAGCAAGACTGCCTATTGGTTAAAATCTGGGAGCTTAAAAACATTTCCCCTTCTTTGCACCGATCAGGCATAGCAAATGTAGCTGCAGCAGGCAGCACTGAAATGTGTGTGCCTGGGTATGCTTATGATGTTTAAGAATATAAGGACATAAGAAGTACCATGCTGTATCAGACTGAGGATCAATCTAGTACAGCACTCTATTCACAGTGGCCAACCACTGTTTTTAAGTGTTTTAATCTTATGTAAACAAATGCAATAAATAAATAGACCAACCAGTGTCCAACCAGGGACAGACAAAGCAGGACAACCAGGGATCAACTGGTGCGCATAGGCTCAATGCCTCTGATACTGGAGGCAGTACACAGCCATCAGGACAAGTAGCCATGATAGCCGTCTCCCCAGGAATCCATCCAACCCTCTTTTAGAGCCATCCAATTGGTGGCCATCAATACATCTTGTGGTAGTGAATTCCATAGTTAATTATGCGCTGTCTGAAGAAGTACCTGCATGTGGGTGAGGGGAAATAAACATTCTCTCTATCGTTATCGAATCACCCTATTGAACTAGCAATTAAGCAACAACGAAGATGAAGGTGGGCAAGGATGAAAGCAGCCTCCTGTCGTGTGCCAAATATAACTGATGGGGGAAATTCCAAAAGGAATCCACATCTCATAATTGGACTGGAATGCCATATTGGCCATCCTGACAAACTATTAAGCATACTAGGCCCAGCCATTGCTGCCCACATGTTTCGCTACACGTCCAGGGAAATGCTATGCAAGTCAAGCGCCAGCATGGAGCAAAACAAACAAAATTAGAGAAACTGCATCTGTAGGTTGATTTTGAACAGGAGTCGAGGGTGGTGCCACCATATCGTGCTCTGCAGTTGGTGCTGGTTGGCTCACGTACATATTTGGTGGTTGTGATGCTTTGGCTGTTGGGACAATCCCCTTATCCTTCTCCACAGCTTCCAGGCGTGCAAGAATTGCAGCTAGGTCTGGCGCCCTTTCGTCTTCTGATGATGAAACAGGATCGCTCACAGGCCTCTTGGCAGGAGGGCAGGGCACCTCGCCCTTGCCCTTCTTTTCCCCTTGTCCTTTTTTGGGAGGCATCTTAATCAACCATTACCCAGAGGACCTGCTCTTCTGCCGCTCCCAGACTGTGGAATGACCTGCCGGAGGAGACTCGTCAACTTAACAGTCTTTTAGAATTTAAGAAAGCTATAAAGACTGTTCCCTTCCGGCAGGCATATCCAGTGGAATTTTAGAATGTTTTTAGGATGATTTTAGGATGTTTTAATGCAGTTTTAATAATGTGTGTCATGTTTTAATCAGTTTTATGTATTTTATCACATTGTTGTTCCCCACCTCGATCCAAATGGAGAGGCGGGTAAGAAATAAATGATGATGATGATGATGATGATTGGGTTATACAAATTAAAAATAAGTTGAGTCAATTAACAAGTGGGAAAATTCTGTTAAGTGCACTAATGAGTTAGAATTATAAAGCTCTTTTATTCCTGTTTGAAAATGATGTGATTAAACAGGCCAATCGGGGGGGGGGGGCTTTAGGCCCTGCTGGGGCAATAACCAACCTCTCCCGATTCCCAGTCCAATTTTCTAGCCACTAACACACACAGAGCAATTTAACTTAAAGAGGTTTAACTATAAACTCCAGTATAATAGGCTCTAGTGAGACCCAGGTAGGGCTCTTACCCCTTTAGCCTTCTAGGTCTACAGGAAGCCTTTGACAAACCTACGGCCCCCTGTGCCAATCCTATTCCTGGCTTTTTGGTGGCACAAGCCAGGGAAGGCAAAGGCAAGAGGCACTCACCGCCCCACTGGACTTAGAGTCACCTCACTACCCCTTCTCAGCCAAAGACCCTGTGCAGAGTTGAAAGAAATTGGGATTGGCTTGTTTATCTGGCCTTCTATGCCCCCCAGGGAAAGTCCTGCTAGCTCACTGCTCCCCTCTGTGGCCACCAGACCAATATCCCAACTTCTAATAATGGGCGGCAGCCCAGCTGAGCGCCAAACATGGCACACGCTGCTCACGCTACTTGCTGCCGCCTGCTCTCTTTATGAAATAAAAGCCCCAGGCCTCAGCACCGCCCCCTGGGAAGACCCAGAGAGCCTTCCGGGTAAAATTTGTGGGCTACAAGGCCTGATGCTTTCGCACGATCTGCGTGCTGGACGCCAGGAAGAGGTGCGGAGCCCCGCTGTCCTCCTCACTACCACTTCTGCCCTCCTCCCGAGCAAACCGCTTGTGTTTGGAGAAGGGAAGACAGGATACTCTCAATGCAGTCGCAAAAACGAAGGCAGCAGGGAGGGGTAAGCCTGCCTTTAAACTCTCTAGTCCCCTCCCTGCCACAAGGCACTAGGGGAGCCGCCAATGGCTGCCTCCCAAGCCAACTCGTCACCCCACCGCCATCCGCAATGGCCTCCAGGTGCCCAGGCACACCAGCCCATTGTGAAGGCACTTTCTCCTCTATGTGGGAACACTTAAACATTTTAACAGCTTAAGTTGAGGTTTTAACTGACTTTGTGGCCAGGCTTAAAAGTTTAAAATGTTTTAAATATCAGCTGTTTTATGGTTTTAAATTTTGTATATTGACTTTTTAATGTTCAGTCTTTTAATTTTTGTAAACCGCCCAGAGAGCTTCGGCTATGGGGCGGTATATAAATGTAATAAATAATAATAATAATAATAATAATGAGAAGGAAGTTGTTTTCTACTAAGCTTCAGGAACCTTAAGGTAGTGTTGCTTTAAGGAGCCCAGGAAGTCTACTTTCCATGCTGAGAAACGTATGATTTGCCAGAGGTCCAACGCTGTTGTTTAGTTGCCCACAGCTATTAGCCTATTCTGCTACCATTTTTTCAAGATTTTTTTTCTGCAACAAAAATATCTTTTAAAAAATCTTGGTGATGTTTAAAAAATAAAAAATAAAAAAATAAAAGAAAGGAAAAAAAGCAATTCAGTATCTGTGTTCCATTAAAATGAAGGAGCACTGTGGGCTAGCAGTGTTTAGTGGACTGCCATTCTGTCCTTTTAATTTGTCAGGTTTATTCACTCCTTGTCCCTTTTCCTAGTATCTGCAAGTATTTTATTGCTCTTCCATCTTTAACAAGTAATCACATTGCCAGACACAAACACAGATAGTGATCTGACCTCTGGAAAAATGTCTTCGTATTCCAAACGTAGTAATTAGATAATTCAAGCCGGCCCTGCTGTTCTCCCCTTCATAACTGCCCCCTCCAGAGAATTCACTCTGCTAACAATGATAAGCTTGCTCCCCTTTCTGGAATAGGTCACCTTGCTTCTGTTTAGGTCACACAATGATTCAGAACAACAATTTGCAGGCTGTTGCTGTATGGTGTGGCGGATGTGGTTTAATACACGGAGTAATTATGGATAGGATTCTTATCTTTCACCTTAACATAGTCCTAGATGGCTGTATTCATTGCTACTTGTGAATCTGGCCTCACTTGCTGTGTGCCTGATCTAGCTTGAGTTAAGCAATTAAGTCAGGGGTGGGAAATGTATGGTCCTGTTGGACTCCAACATCCATCAGCTCCAACCAGCATGGCCAAAGGTGAGGGTTGATGGGAGTTGCAGTCCAACAACATCTGGAAAACCACAGCATCCTCACTAGGCTGACCATGTGAAAAGGAGGACAGGGCTCATGTAACTTTAACAGTTGTAGAGAAAAGGGAATTTCAGCCAGTGTCATTTGTATGCAATTAGACATAAAGCAGACATAAAGATAGTGTTATCATCACAGATACTGTGATAAAAGGTAAGTGGAGACAATGCACAAAAGATGAAGGTGAGACTAATGGAAGAAAGAAAGGCAGAGGATTCACCCTGCTGAAGTATCATTAATAGCATTTTTGTGTTGAGGAACACACTGCTGATTAATCCAAATTAAGATTTAACATAAAGGTGTGTT
Organism: Anniella stebbinsi; assembly: GCA_029215795.1. Taxonomy (NCBI): domain Eukaryota; kingdom Metazoa; phylum Chordata; class Lepidosauria; order Squamata; family Anniellidae; genus Anniella; species Anniella stebbinsi. The sequence goes on along the minus strand of JARDYH010000005.1, from coordinate 140,998,710 downwards.
TGAGAGAAGGGGACAGGCTTCTGTTGAACACCCTACCCCCCCAGTGATAAGAATGGTCTCCTTTATGTCTCAACATACTCATGTTCAAGGTACATCTCTCTCTCTCTCTCTCTCCTCTAGCTATGGTCTTGTTCCCTCATACCAGATGTAAGTGTTCCATGAAGCATTAGAACTTTGTTTAAATGTTTGTTTTATTGCTATACATTTGACTCACATAATGGCTTTCTAGCAATTTCTCAGCACAGACTGGAGGCAGTTTGTAACCTCCCAACATTTCACTCGATCTATTTTCATTTAGGTTGGAAATGAAAATATGGGTGGCGATGACGGCAGGAGCACACATGACTGTTCCCCATAGCTGGTCGGCTTGCAAGTACATTAAATTCATCTTGCTATTTCGAACATAGGTTTCGATGCAGAGTGATTCATTATGGGCTAGTATTCTATAAATGTCTGTCATCTCTTTTCACTAGCCTAACATGTTGGAATGCAATAGACATCTAAGGGTGCAATCCTATGCATGTTTAGGAAGGGGAAAAAAGTCCTAGAACACCCAGCATTCCCCAACCAGCATAGGTGGCTGGGGAATGCTGGGAGTTGTAGGACTTTTTTTCCTGCCATTAGCATGTAGCCTCAACTACAATGAGTGGTTCTTGAGGAGTAAAATCTGCAAATTCCTGCAGTAACCCTCAGACCAATGGGCAGATTGGAACATAGCTATCCACCAGATTTCACAGTTCTCTCAATGTTGCAACACAGTTTTTGGCAGTTTAAACATATCAAAAGTACACATTTAAAAATAGATTTTGAGATGATGTTTTCCTTCTTTCTTTTTTTAAAAAAGGCAAAAAGGGAACAAAACCAGGACTGATTCTGGGTTTCCCATGGGCAGCTGCTTGGCCACTGCATGAACAGAGTGCTGGACTAGATGGACTTTTGGTCTGATCCATCATGGCTCTTATGAATTTCCTCCCTAAAAAGAATACATTTGGCTCCTTCTTTTAGATGGGTCCTGAACATATGTTTCGTTTCAGACTGTATTAGGTTTGGGTGGGATTTAGTTATTGCTCTTGGATATTTTCCCCCTATGATTGTTTTAGCTGACATTTTATGGTTTTGTTGTATTATTCTGTTCTTCAACTTATTAGATTTCATGGAGCTTTAATGTGGTTTTAATGTGGTTGGTAAGCCACATTGGGAGAACTTTTTAATTTTGAAATGCAGCATAGAAATCCTTAAAATAAATAAAATAAAATTTCCTGAAGGATTGCCAACTTCTGAGCCAGAAAATCCTAATTGCTTTAATCACTCCATCTTAGAGAGAGTTTAGGCAATAGCAATTGGAAAATAGTCTCTGATGGACCCTGCAACTTTACATCTTTGTCTACAACTATGTTATGTCCAAAGAAACTTTTCACTTGCCATTTATTCTAAACATGCATATCTTTGCATGCATATGTTTGGTGTTTTTATGGAGGGTTGAACCAGGCTGGTGGATAAGACATCTGCATGCATTGCAGAAGATTCAGTAAGGAATAGATAGAGGGCGGATCTACACACGAGTTTTTTGACGTTTTATAAGGGTTATGAAAACTCTTTGGGCCACATGACGCACTCCCTATAACGTTGTATATCTGAGGTTTTTTAAAACTCCCTTCAGTTATATACAACGGTTTCACTTTTAATACATTGTTTTAAGTAAAATAATGTGTCCTTCCTTACCGTTTGTGCTTTATGGGGGCAGTGCTTCCTTACTGGTGCCCAAATGCTGAGCAGTTGATTGGTGGGGAAGAAACAGGAAGTGGACCAGTGAACTACAACACCCACAATTCTTAGCCCTATACTCGCTAGGGAATGACAGAGGAACTAAGAAGGAAGTGTGTAACTGAACTACAACCCCCACAATGCCTTGCCCTAAACTCACTGAAAAAACGAAAGAGAAAGAGACAGGGCGAAATAGCGTGTGACCGCACATACCGCTTTAAAGACAGAAGACTGTTCTCCTGTAACGTGAGTACTCAGTAATGTGGCCTAAGACGTTTTAGAACGCACCTATTTGGAACGTTTTAAAATACAATTTAAAACGTTCCAAAGGACTGTGTGGATTCCCCCTAAGACAAGAAATGAAAATAGATATAGTAGTGGCACACATGACTGTTCCGGGAGAGGATTGTAGCTTGGTGTCAGAAGGTCTCAGATATTATTATTATTATTATTATTATTATTATTATTATTATATTGCATTTACATACCTCCCCATGGTCGAAGCTCTCTGAGCGGTTTACAAAAATTAAAAACATGGAACATTAAAAAAAAAGATATACAAAATTTAAAAACCATAAAAAGCATAAAAACAGATTATAAATACAATATCCATTTAAAACAACTATTCTGGGTCAAACAACAACAACAAAACCCCTCAACTAATGCTGTTAAATGCTTGGGAGAAGAGAAAAGTCTTGACCTGGTGCCAAAAAGATAACAATGTTGAGCCTCATCGGGGAGATCATTCCTTAATTGTGCGGGCACAACTGAAAAGGCCCCCTCCCTTGCCAACATCCTCCGAGCTTCCCTCGGAGTAGGTATGCAGAGCAGGACCTTAGATATTGATCGTAGTGTACGGGTAAGTTCATGTCAAGAGAGGTGTCCATCAGATATTGTAGTCCCAAGCCATGTATCCCTGGTATCTCCAGCTGGGCTGGGAATGACTCCTGTCTGAAATCCACAAGAGCTACTTCCTGTCAATGTAGGCAATGCTGAACTAGATGGACCAATGAGCTAGATGGACCATGACATTGTTGAGTTAGTGCCTTATTCCCATTTTACAGGCTGAAAATCTGAACAGTATTTATTGGGTCTTACTAGCGCCAATTAACAGTTAGAGCAATAACCAATGCTTAATTTCTTTAAAAGTTCCAGGCCCCACCCAACTTGCAAGCTACATGTTTTGATTTGGTCTGAAGCCCTACCCCACAATTCCATATGTGTGTGAGCAAGATGTAGTTACTTAGTAGTAACTAAGTGAAGAAAATGTACTTTGCAGGCAATCAGAGGCATGCTTGCTTTACTTTGGCCGCCTCTTCATGGCACCTCTTCTGGTACGCAGCAGCGGCAGCAGCTCCATCCCCTTCCCTGCCTAGCCCACTCTGCTCTGAAAAAAGTCGGGCTAAATGCCCGACTTTTTTAGTGCGAAGCAAAGGGCCTTTGCCGCTAGATTGCTTCAAATTGGCGGCAGCGTCATGTAACCCAACTGCCGCCATTTCGAAGCCACTGTGAGGCAAAGTGCCCATGAAGAGGTACCCCATGTTTGTTCACAGATTCCAGGACTGTTCCTGCCTAATTGCTAAGAGTGTCTTTGGATGTTCTTCTCTGAACGCTGCTGTCCAAAGAAAGAATTCCCACCCCTCTCTCTGGAAAGCCCTTCCCAGGGAGATCTGTGTTGTTGTATTAAAAGGATGACAATAAGAGTATAGGTGTCAGTAGGGGCTTGTACTCAGATCACGAGTAATCAAATTTAGAACAACTTACCAATTGTTCTCCTTCTCTCATAATACTAGAACCCAGAGCTATCCCATGTAGCTGATTGGTGGGAGATTTAGGACTGATAAAAAGAAAGTATTTCTTCACACACCCATAGTTAACCTGTGGAATTCACTACCACAAGATGTAGTAATGGGCACCAATTTGGATGGCTTTACAAGGGGGTTGGATAATTTCCTGGAGGTGAAGGCTATCAATTGCTACTAGTCCTGGTTGCTATGTGCCATCTCCATTGTCATAGGACTTATTTACACCTACCATTTATCCCGGGGTGATCACGAGGTCATCCCTGCATATCCAAATGATGCACAGCTGGTCCCGGAGTGAACCAGGAACAAACATTCAGTTCTCCCAGAATAGCTGGGACTGCTTTTTTCCTGTTTTTTCTCGCCATCTCAGAACCATCCCGAGCTCCACGGGTGGTGTGGCTTTCCTTCCCAGGGTCTTCACTCTTCCCTATGAGTAGTGGGGCTCAGGAAACAGGCACAGAGCTGTGCGGGGGTGTCCATGGGCATCGAGGGTGAGAGGGAGACCATTTTTGCCATCTTTGGGATGGTGCTTGGCATTTTCCAGCAATGACTTGTGTTTTTTTTTTAAAAAAATTGTTCCTTTGCACAGGATCGCTCTTGCACAATTGTGAAAATGTCTCCTCTTTAAAAAATAAATAAATAGTGCCCCAAAACATCCCTCTTTACTTCCGGGACAACTTGCTGGAATGTGGCCCCTGAGGGATGATCCAGAAGTGGAAACTCCATGATCATCCCTCCCCACTCCCCAAAGGACTGCAGGTGTAGATGAGCCCAGAGACATTAAGTCTATATACACCAATTGTTGGGGAACATGGGTCAGAGGGTGCTGTTGCACCTGTGTCCTGCTTATGGGTTTCCCACGGGCAGCTGGCTGGCTAATGTGTGCACGGAATGCAGGACTAGATGGACCCTTTTTCTGATCCAGCATGGCTCTTCTTATGTTCTTACTATTATTATTATTATTATTATTATTATTATTATTATTATTATTATTATTATATATTATGGCACAATGCCAGGGATTGAGAGAAATGAAACAGAATAGTGGACTATGGCAAACAGCTGAAAAGAGACTCAGGCTAGTTTGCAAGAGAAATAGCAGAGTTTAGCAGCTAGACACAAAGGCCAGCGGATGACTGGAAATTACTTTCTGTTGCAAGGGCACTCTCCGAGGTATTCATCCAATCAGAACTGCTGAGGAGAAATTAGCATGAAGAGCACTGTGCACGAAGAAGAGAGTGTTCTACAGTGGTTGTGTAGATGGGGATGAGCATTGGTAGAAAAACATTATCCCTGGAAGTGAGAGCAGGTGGATGGAATGATTTGTGCTGCTTGTGGCACATCTTTATAGCAAGCAACTCTCCCGTGAGATTTATCTTCACGAGCCAGGAAGAATAGTATTTATTTCTAGAATGCTGTTTGGTATATATTTTCAGTATAAAATCAACCCCCACAAGGTTTGATTCCACAGGAATGATGTCTAGATGTATGAGTTTCGATCCAATTATGGATGGCCACCTCAGAACCACATTGAGCTATGTGACAGGACCCGTCCTTCTCTGATGTTGAAATTAGTTTGAGGGGGGTGGGGAACCAGCAATGACTGGAAAGCTACCTTGTGCACCTTCGAGGAAAGGAAAGTTTTGTATCTTCAGTTCAGCTTCAGTGTTTAATTATATGTTTTTATCAGTTCTGTGCAAAAGACTTTGCAAACTTCATTGCATTTGACCTCACTACGTTCCTATGAGGTCGGTCATGACGGGTTGGCTACAGAGTTAGGGCACTATCATATACTGCCCCCAAACTAGTGGAATGGACTGCTACTGCAACAGGAACTAACTGTTCCTGAAATGACCAGAAATGAGTAGTGACATTAGCTTCTGGAATGGGGGAGGTCAGCAAAGCCTACCCCAGTCTGGAAATGAGCATTGTCATTAGGTTATGTGCTTACTTCTGGAACTGCTAGCACAACTGAACTAACAGAAGCACAGTGGCAGCATAGGATGCTGCCCGTGGTCATGCTTAAAGTAGACGCATTGAAATTAATTGGACTTGTTAGTCAGGATCTACACTACTGTTTTAAAATGGTTTATGATAGTGACAACTGTTGGGGCCCAGGACACACACCATATACAGTCTTCAAACCGTTTTCAAAGTCTCATATCCTGCTTGGTGTAGATCTGGCTTAGTCATGGCTAACTTAAGTCCCATTGATTTCAGTGAGTCTACAATAAATCTAGATCCAGTCCTATAATTCCTGTGTTAATTTACAAACAGAGAACTGTGGCTTAGAGGTACCAGCCCTGCTTTCGTTTGTATTTTAAACCTAAAACATCCTGCCTTGGTAACAGCTTCATATTAGGCTGCCCATATGAAAAGGAGGACAGGGCTCATGTAACTTTAACAGTTGTAGAGAAAAGGGAATTTCAGCCAGTGTCATTTGTATGCAATTAGTTCCTGGCGAAATTCCCTCTTCATCACAACAGTTAAAGTTGCAGGGGCCCTGCCTTCTTTTGTATATGGTCACTCTAGTATAGTGCCTGCACATTTAACTGTTGTGATGAAGAGGGAATTTCGCCAGGAACTAATTGCATACAAATGACACTGGCTGAAATCTCCTTTTCTCTACAACTGTTAAAGTTACATGAGCCCTGTCCTCCTTTTCATATGGGCAGCCTACTTTATATGTTCCCAATCTAGGTCGCTGGAGCAAGACAGGCCAGTCATGAATGACATCATGAACAATGCAGAGTAACAGTACCTTGTCTTGGTAACAAATTGATTGTGGTTTAATTGAAAATCCTGGGTGGGTGAGCAGAATCAAACACAGAATTGGCTACATAAGCATAGCAGACACTATTAAACACAGGGAATGCAACATTCTTGCATAGACAGATTGCTTCACAGTTTTGTTTGCTCCTGAGAAGGAGTTTGAGGCACTACTGTGAAATAGCTGCAGCCATATCCAGCAGGCCAACATGCTATGTTTTGACCTCATAGCATCTTCTGTGTCAGCATTTTAAACACATTGGCTGGAAATTCTTGCTCGTCCTGAAAGAAAAGGATTAGCCTCTTTGTTTCTCACCAACTCTCATTATTTCTTTCGCCCTGTCACTTCTGCCAGGGATATTTACAAACCAAATCGCAATTTCCTTCGGCTACTATCAGTCAAGTAAGCATGAAAAGAAGGATTATCTCATTTATTTACAAACATCTAAATAGCAGGGCAATTATTAAGATGGATTGAGTTTTCACCTGCAGTTTTATTTTCCGTCTGAAGTTTTAATAGCGCAGATATTCCTACTTTCAAAAACTGCTTTAATGAATTGATTGAGGCAAAGATGAAAAGACAAAACTTACATTGAAAACTTGCAGTTTGTTGTCAGCTTATAGAGATGATGCTCTTGTTCTCTATGATTATCTACTGCTGGAGGCAATAGCCATACCTCTCTACATAGGGCATCACCCTTTATGACCAATTGCTATGAATTTATGCAGCTAAAACAATGCGTATAGGTGCAGCTGGGTCTTCATATCTGCATGCAGGGGAAGGGAGAGAAAAGATTCACTATGTACACTGAAACAGAAACATACACAGCTAGGGAAGGGAGAACCAGGGATGCTTGAGCTTGCTGAAATTCTCTACTTCAAAGCTGGGTTTGGCTTGCTCCCATTCTCATTTGACACTGGTTTTTGGTTCGTTCCAATGGTAAAAGTGCTGCATTTTTCAAAAGTTGTGACCAAGTGTGAGAGAGTGGCCACTCACTCACTCACCTCCTTCCCACCCAACTTGCTTGGCCAAGCCAACCAACCCAACTGGTGCTCTTGCGAATGCATGTTCCTGGCCACCATAGGTCAGGTTAGAGATTGAATGGGTGGCTGGACAGGAGCAGTGGCTTGGCAGGAAGTTGGGCAGGCAGTGAGCGAATGGATAGCCAGCTGGCCAAGCTGGAGGTTGGCAAAGTGAGGTTATCCTCAACCTCACCTTTACTATTTAGGCCCCACAGCCCCACAGCCCAGCAACCTGGCCTCCAGATAACTTCTTTGTTCCGTTGCCACCAGTACCTTCTCAGGTACACCCACAGACCTCACCAGTAGATAGAATTAACAAGAATTTATTAATAAGAAATTGCGTGTCAACAAGCTTAATGGGTGCTTCAGTTCAATTGCATAGCAGTTACAAGGTTTCAATTCTTAATGGTTTCTGTCAGAACTCTTATACTTTAACAAACTGTTCCTTATTTAATCTATGCTCTAAAATCTTACCGCAATCTCTCAATTCTCTCAAATCCCTTTCAACGTCTCTCTCAAAAATCCCCCTCAAATCTCCCCCCAATCAACCTGTCAGCTCTCTCTGTCAGACACATATATACACTCCACTCGCTCTCTAGCTCCTCCCACTCTTACACAACCAACCAATCCAGGCACTCTAAACAACTAGCCAATCAGCATTCACTTCCATTCAGGCACACAGCTAGCCAATCCAGGCACTCCATACTTACCTAGACCTTTAACTACAAACAGTCTAACACTTTCTTTTTTGTTTGCTTGTTTGTTTCTGTAATTTGTTTATTTTAGATTTCTTTACTCTATCATTAAGTTCAAATCCTTTACATCTTGATCACTTGATACATTTGTGTTTCAGGTTGTGGTTTATCCTTCATCTTCAGATAAAAACAAAAATAGTTCTCTTATTTTAAGCTATCAAATACTTTGCACTTTTGGCACAGGAAAATTATACTTTATTTTAAATGCAGAGCCATAGCAAAATCAGTAGTTTCCCCTTTCCATCCCTAATATCTAAGGGCTTTTCTACATGAAGATTTTAACCTACCACTTTACAGGGGCTTCTGCTTCCAGATTCTCTGTGGGAGTAAGATTGGCTCCTGTACAATTTTTTTTCCTGGGTTTTTTCTTTCTCTGTCTTTCTAGATGTTCCATTACACAACCACTAGGTGGTGCTGTGGTATAGCTGAATTGTGGAAATCCATGAGGGTTTCATGCCGCTATTCAGTATATACCAGCCTTTTCTTGTTAGAAAAATGGAGGACAGATCCACTCCAGCACACCAACAATACCCATGCACATGCCCCTGACAGCTGATTGGTTGTTCACTGAACCCAGAACTCCCAGCAAACAGCAACGATCTCGCAAAGGGGGGGGTGCACACCGCAAACATTCTTCGGAATGGAAACAAGAGAACTGGAAAAATGACAACAAAAGCAGTCAGGGATATTTTGGGAAAACTGAAAGGTGGAGCCAAGATCACCAAGGGAGCAGGTGAACGTCATGTGCTTTGTTAGTGATGACTGTGATACAATCCTGTAATAAATGGCTGATGTAGACTCCCCCTCAGTCTGCACAATGTGGCTTAATTGTGAGTCTTTACATTTTAGAACTTTAAAATGTGTTGATTTTTCAGAAAGTCTTTGCAAGCTGTGTTCTTGAGGATAGAAATAGGGTTTCCTATCATCTTATTTTCTGAACAGCCATAGAGGTAATTTTATCTGCGGTAGGTGCAATTATCAAGAAAACCAACAGCAATTTGAAGAGCAGCACTGATCTACAGGGGAAACGGATCATCATATTAGAGGTGATGTGCAATGTTAAAAGGAATGCTTTTGTAGGTTTTCTTTCTGCTTGATGATGAAGCTGTTACAAAAAGGACCTGCTTTATCATCAGTGCTTTTTAAATGCGTTTATAAATACCAGGTCATTATTTCTCTCTTTTTTTCTTTCTTTCTCAGAGACAGGAAAATTACAGGAATAGTGAAGTAAGAGAATATGAAACCATGAAAAGGGAAGCCTTTTTAATCAGGCGCTTAATGCTATCTTCCACACTTCCATTAAATAGTAGAAGTTGTCTCAGATTTGACAACTGGTTTCATTCATCTGAAAAGGCCACAGGTTCAAATTTGTCTGCAAGAGCAAGAAAGGCACAATTTGTAAATCCTTGTGGTTTAATAAGGTTACAGGTTTGATCCTAATAATAAATGGCTGATGAAAGCTACCTGTGCACTAAGATAAAAAATTTGAAGGCTTTCAGAGGAGTAACAAGTTACAAACACATTCTCCTTTAGGAACACCTATCAGCCCTTATGCGTAATAATAGATGGGGCTGAGTTTGCTTGACAGAACAACTGTCATTTTACAGGGACCAGGCTCCGTTTAGGGAGTTAGCAAAGCTAGTTCATCTTATTAGCCATGTGTATTGTATTACTTGTCTTGTAATGGCGACTAATTTCTGCAGACATTATAACAACCCCCTGAAGAAAGCCTAAAAAACAAGAGGCCGAAACACATTGGGCTTTTGTATAATAAACCTTTCTATAGCATCCTGAGACTTCTCTCCCTTTTTGTGAACAGGTGTGAGGATCTGCTCCTCCCCCCACCATCCACTACTCTCATTTCTGTCTGTTTCACTGAACTTTTGTGTAAGGAATACATGCCCTGTCTCTGCAGGTGCTCCAGAGCCCAGAATCCATGTGACTGAAGTCATCTCAAATAATCAAACACAGGATTTTCTGAATCTGTGTGTGACTCTTGAGACCTGCTTGATGATCTCATTTAACCAAGCAGTAACAAAAGTTGGTTGAAATAAGGTGAGTAATATAGTTTGCTCCTTAAATGTACTATATAAATGCTAATAACATTATGTTCTTGTAATATTTCTAGTGTGAATACCTGTTAAAAAAATAACAGTGATGTAGCATTGGGCTGTATTTCCCCTACCCCCATGGAATTACATTGGACTGGGCAACTGCACCCATCATTTTTTGCTCTTGCATGGGAAGAAAAGAACAATCCTCAAAAGGAAGGTATTTGTCTGCATTAAAGATTCTCGCAGCACGATCTGGAAACAACTTGTGTTTATTGAGCTCTTATGTTGCCTCCAGTTCAATGGGACTTGCACAGCTGAACTTCTCAAAGATTGGTTATCTCTTTTATTCCGTATTACTTGATTGTGTAAGCACTTTAAAAAGGCCATCTCATTGTAGTTGCTTGACCAGTACTTGGTGTGCAAAGACTAGGGGTGTGCGAAGTGGGTCTGCTCCGCTCTGAAATTCAAAATGGAGCTCCGTTGATTGGCTTCTCCACATTGATTTTCAGATTGGCTCCCTTGCTCCGCTTCATCAGATTATCCGTGGAAGAACCGCTCCGTTTTTGGATAACCATTCCATTATTGTCAATGGAAATTAACCAAAATGCTCACAAATCCGTCATTTTTAAAGATAAAGCAATGAAACATGGCACTGTGATAGCTGTTAAGTAGTGCTTTAGCCATGCCAAGTTGTAAGCAGATCCGTTCATTCCTTAATTTTTAGGAATTTTTAAAATTTGGAATAACCATTCCATTGTAGTCTATGGAAATTAACAAAAATGCTTACATCTGTGTCATTTTTAAAGATAAAGAGCTGAAACTTGGCACTATGATGTCCCTTAAGTAGGAATTTAGCCATGTCAAGTTGGAAGCAAATCTATCAATGTCTTGATTTTTAGGAATTTTTTAAAGTTCAAACTCAAACCTCCTCTTTGGAGTCTAGCATCTTGAGCAGTTTCATATGGAACAAGTTTTTTTAAAAAATGAAATGTAAAAATAAAAAAGCCAGCCAGCCAGCAGTATATTACAAAGAACAATGAGAGGTCAGACAAGAACCAACATAAATATAAATACCTTTAGTTTTGATATTTGTTTTCAAAGCATATAAAAGTTAATTTTAAATCCTCAAACTTTTTTTTAAAATCCTAAAAATTCCCATGACAGCCATCACTAGCTTCTACTTTTTAAAATGTATGAGAAAACCAGGAGGAGGAGGAGGAGAAGAAGAAGAGGAGGACGAGGAGGAGGAGGAGGAGGAGGAGGAGGAATAAAGCATGCAGATCTCATTAGTAGGGTTGTTTGGTGAATACCACACAGTAAAATGATAGAAAACAACAATGGAAATAAAACAAATATGCACCCCCCCCCCCCAAAGTTTTTACATTGTGGCAGAGTCAGTACCATTATATTAGTTGGACTTGACAGCTTCCTGAAGAAATCACTTCTTACTACCATTTTCTCATTACAATTTCCATCCCTTGACTGAAAGATGTGAGCATGGCCACAGTGTATAAGGCCGTTTAATCCCCCGTACATCAGCTCCATTGCCTTGGAGACGTCTTGGATTTTCTCTATGCTTTTGGCTGCAGGGCAGTAGTGACCCTTGTAATTGTTGCTGGGTTATTTTTATTCCGATGTTCATCCTGTATTAAGGTGGTTGGGGGTGGGGTGAGAGAACCAAGCCCCTTTCCCATGCCTGTCATAATTTTAATTCTCTGGCTGGTTTCTTTTCTTTTCCCGTCATTGCCTACAGATACGGAGCCAACTCTGTCCCTAGAGTAAACCCACAAGGGATAGGCAGGAGATATATTTTACTCTCAGCCATCTAATCTTTCTAATAACTTTCCCCTATCTTGGACAAGAAGAATCAGTGTGTGAAGGGGGGGAAGAAGGAACCCCAATCTTGCAGAACAGTACATTATTAGCTTGCTGTGATGGCCTTTGTGACTGACAAGATGCTGGTAATAAGTGAATGCTGCTTATCAATGATCAACAGGATGAAGGAAAGTGGTGATGAGGCCAATGAATGAAGGGAATGCTTTACCAGCAAGAAAAAGGTTTCCAACACTTTCCCCCATTGGGCCCATTATGTAGATAAATCACATAGTATGCTCAGCATTAGGTGATATATGAGCTGGGGCTCATATATATCTACTTTCTACTCTGTCATACAGTTGTCTTGTGATAAAGCTGTTAAATGGATCTTATATTATCTCCTAATTCTACATCACCTTATCATTGGAACTTAATTCACAGGATCTTTATTTCCCACCCCACAATGTTAGCATTTCCTAAATTCACTGTTTTCTCTTAGCGTCTATATATTTTATTCTTTTGCTCAATCAATGCACCCTAAATTTGAGAATGATTTTTCCTATCTTATATTTTTTGTTGATTTTCAACAATTTTGTGCTTGCTTTTTTTTAAAAAAATGTTCAATTTGGCATTAAAAATATTGTCATGTCTGGCTTCCACAGCAGTTATAAAAATATTCCACCAAAATAAAAGCCATAGAATCAATACAGTTCTGTGTATATTTTTTGTGTGGTGCCGAAGAGTTCAAAATCTTCCTTTATATCTGTTTAGAAAGAAGGATACAAATTGTTCATCCAGTCCCTGGAGAAAAAAAACAAGGAGGAATGGGTTAAAAAAGGAAGGCCGATTTAGGTCAAATTATAAAGGCAGTTTGGCAATGAAACAAGCAGCTTATTGATATTGTGGAATGTCCTTCCCTGGGAATTTAGAAGAAAATGCTGGGCAGGCATCTGTCAGAATGTTCTGTGTATCAGATATCTTAAGGTAGAGTAGAGTTTAGCTTACAAAGCCCATTTGCTGTCTTCCACTTCTATCTTTCTGGTATTCAGTGACCTAATCTTGGAAGGCTTTCTCGTTTGTAGAAAAGCTATGAATTATTCCCATCCTCTCCTCACTGGTCTACTTGCTTCCAAGGAGAGACTTTCATAGATCTTGAAAATGGCTTTGAGTGTCTGCAACAGAGAGAGAGAGAAAGCGAGTGATCCATCATTGGACTAAAGTTTGAACGTGACTTTCTTGTGTCTGAACTCAACACTCTTAATGGTTATGCCACACTGATCCTCTGATGTGCTGCCCCTCCGGAAGTGCTTCCTCAGTCTTTTTTCTTACCACAGTAAATCTGTTCAGGGAAAAAAAAGATGGATGTGCTACACAATGCCTTCAGGCTGTTAGTGTTAGGGCTCCTCTGTCTCAAAGCAGCCTGAGTGAACCCATGTAACAAGGAACAACTCGGAGATAGACTCCTCATCATTAAGAGGGTGCAAGGAATTTTTAAATGACATTGGATTTTGGGGGAGCACAGACCCCATTCTTTTTCTTGATAAAATTAAATTTGTTTCAATTGCATTCATATAGTTACTCACATTCAGTTTCATTCCATTTGTGTTATTTGTCATTCTTTAACTAACTTCAGTGGCTATCTTCTGGTGGCTGCCATTTCCCACCTTTCCTCGGTGCTCTGGATATTGCACCATTCTGGATCTTTGTGTGAGAAAATGGCAGCCGCCACAAAAATGGTTGCCCATTGGGATGGGAGGGATGACATGGAGGAAAATGGCAGCTACAAAGAGTCAGCTCTCCTGCCATAGGGTCAGGTAAGCCACCCCATCCCAACTGCAACAAATGAATGGGAATCCCAGTTGTACCTTATTTATTTATTTATGAAAACTGATAACATACCATTTTCTTAGACGAAATTCCATGGTGGCTGCTAGATAATTTTTTAAAAGAGGAACTGCCCATCTCCTGTCACAGATTGATAGGAGAATTACATAGAGACCTAGCTAGAAGGTTCATGATGGCAGTTTCGTTTGTAGAATGCTCCATGGAGTCCCAAAGATGACCACAGCCCAAGGCTACCTCTGTAGTCACGCTGGTTGCTTAAGAATATGAGTCTGACTCAGCTACTGTTTTTCATCATACCCACTGGGAAGCCCTGGTTATTCTCTTGCTATGTGGACCACAGCTATGAACCAGGCTATGGCCAGGCAGCATATAAACCTGTTCCAGGCAGGAATAGGCATAATGGGGACAGGGATGTCTGGTTTGGGGGTAAAGGCTGGCAAATTTTTGCCAGCTTGCCCCCCCCCCCCCCCCCGATGCCAGTTCGTAGATCCCTGAGCTGGCTTACTTTGACACATTTTCCCCACGTTTTGTGCAAATTGGGATTTGTCAAAATTGGGGCTGTCAGTATTTCCAGAAATCAGGATTTGTGCAAAATCTCAGCTGTAAATAGTGCAATTTCTGCAAAATTGCAAGTGTTAACAGTCCTTTATGTCTGCAATTTTATGGAAATTGTGCTATTTATGACTGTGCAACTTGTAGATCATGGGGAAATAAAGAAAAGAGAGACACGAGCTCTCACCGGGTGCCCGCGGACTGTCACCCTGCATGCACACCAGGTTTCGGTAACTGGCAGGAGCCCAGTGAGCAGAGTATGAACCAGACACAGGAGAGTTTCCTCATCCGTAGGCCTGGGAAGCTGCATGTCCAATTGGGGAGTATAAGGAGGCTGCCACATGCCAGTGTCGACACAGTGTAGCCCAGGCAGATCTTTGGTTGGGATCTTTTCTTCAGTGGCAGTTATGCCTAACAGGGATAAAATTGCTGCAGTTGTATAGTTGCCATAATTATAACTGAGTCTGTAAAAGGGACTTCCATTGTAAAGGGAAGCACACTGCGGCCGAATTGTTGGGCTGTCAGTATTTGATAGTATCTGACATGTAGCAGTCAACATTTTATGGTCGACGTGCCATAACAGTCGGTATTTGACAGGATTGGTATTTGCCATGCATTTGTTGTGTACGTATCATCAGCATTATTTTTACCTTAGCCTCTGTATTCCTAGCCTTTGTCGCTATTTTTTATGATGTAAAATGCAATATTATTGCAACTTACATTGTACAACATAATACAAAAAACATAATACAGGAAAAATGGCTCACAGAAGTAGCTTGATATCCCAGAAGTTGGTTCCACTATATAACAAACAATATCCATTTCTGCACCAAACGCAAACCATTCAGGATCCCTCAGTGGAGGTTTTTGGGGAAGCCTAGGAAAATCACCTTCTGCCCAACCCCCACTCTGCCAGCATCTTTCTGGATCTAAACCATGGACCTTTCTGGATCATACACCTTAAAAGCCACATTTTACTTCATTTTTAGAGACAAAGGCCTATCTTTCACCAGCAACCAAAGTAGATACTTGAATGGTTGTGATTGCTTCTTTTGTTCTATTAGATATTCCCATATGGCTAGATATTCAAAGAAGATTGTCAAGCCAAGTTTATTTATATACCCTTTCCCTGCAATTATTGCACTCGAAGTGGATTCACAGCAGATACAACATAACAATTAAGTTAATTTAAAAAATGAATGTCATCAAAACAATTTCAATAATCAATACAGCACTAAATTCCTAACAATTAATTATACTAAAAGCAACAACAACTATAAGGACAGCATTACATACAAAGTCACAGTTCATTTAACCAACCTAGCAAAGATCCGGTTGCAAACATAAAGAAAAAGGACAGTTTGGGGTGACGAAATATTACAGACTATCTTTATTAACGTTTTACAGCCTTTTCCAACACATAACAACAATCTCATTCTTCTGCACTAACTTCACAGCAGTGATCTCCCTTTGAAACCCTGGGTTCACCAAATGGTACTGTTATCACTTATTGCTGCTGTATTTCAGAAAGCCATATAGAGTGCAAAGCTAGTTAGTTGTAAGGACAGCAGGCAGGGGTGGGGGTGGGATTTGATTATATACAAAGTTTCGATCAGTGGCTGTTTAACTAAATAGTTGTATTTTTTTTAAAAACCAGAAAGCTATGTTTAGCCAAAGCCATATGGAGAAAGCACTCTATGGAACTTGGATAATGAGGATTTATTGTGTGCTGATTAGATTTCAGATATGGGAATTTATTCTAATTATTAATGTGACTAAACTTTATAGCACAAAGCATTTATTGTAGTGGTTCCTTAAGTCCCTCAATATTCTTTAACATGAATTGGACTTCAGATGGTGTAAGATTTTCTGTCAGGTATGTTGAAATTCATGGTCTAATCTAATGCTAAGACTGCAACAAAGTTAAGGAAAACAACTACAATGGCACCAGCAGTAACAACTTGGTTACTATCTTAACAGATATATGTACAAAATATTTATTTCATTATTATTTTTTTAAAAAAACAAATCACCAAGAGGCCAAATGTGTTTCGACAATATTGTCTTCCTCAGTGGCCCTTTTTGTTGTTGTTGTTGTTGTTGTTGTTTAAACCTTGGTTTAAATGGAGGATGGATATTGTAATTATTTCCTTGGTTGTTCTCTGTGAACAACATAAATTTAGGATACCCACATTGGAAAATTACTCCCTCAATGGATAGCAGATCCTGCTGCCAAACCCTCCCTTGCCCCGAAGCTGTGCTTTTAAAAAATGGGGAACTTACCCTGACTTCTTCTTCCGATTATTGGTCGCCAGAAGCCAGGAAGAGGGTGGAGGGTGGGTTCCGTTACCTGGATGACTGCTCCCTCCTGGCATGGGGATTTCCCACCCCCACCCTGCAGTAGCAATACTGCAGGGTTTCAGGGGGAAGGAGCAGCAAAGACAGGCCCTAGGAATAAATAAAATGGCCAATGCAGTTCAATGTATGGAAATATAAAGTGATTAATATTGTTGCAAAAAAACTCACCTTCACATAAACACTTATGTGTATATGTGTCAGTGACTGACCAGGAAAGGGATCTTGCAGTTGTGGTGGATAGCTTGATGAACATGTCAACCTTGTCTGTGGCTGCGGTGAAAAAAACAAATTCCATGTTGAAGATCATTAGGAAAGAAACCCAACGTTACACTTCCAGAATCATAATACCTTTATACAAGTCTGTGGTGCAGCCACATTTGTAATACTGTCTATATTTCTAGACACCACACCTCAAAAAGTATATTCTAGAACTTGGGATCATTCAGTGAAGCTGATCGGTAGGAGATTCAGGACAGACAAAAGGAAATATTTCACAGAGTGCATAATCAAACTATGGAATTCACTATCATAACATGTCCTGATGGCCAATAACATGGACAGCTTTAAAAGGGATTAGGCAAATTCATGGAGGATAAGGCTATCAATGGCTACTTGTTATGCTGACTATATATTACCTCCAATATCAGAGATAATATGCTTCTGAATACAAAGTGCTGGGGAATATGAGAGGGTGTTATTGCACTTTTGTCGTGCTTGTGGGATTCCTTTTGGGTCATCTGGTTGGCTACTGTGGTAACAGAATATTGAACTTGATAGGCCTTTGGACTGATCCAGCATGGCTTCCCTGACCACATTTGTCTTGTTGTATGCTAAGTGGCATAACACTGACTCATGAAAATAGCCTAAAAAAGTCCAAGGTATTGTTTTCTAAGATTCAGTTTTTACTTTTATGAACTGCTGAGCACATCATTATTTGATCAAGTATCAATATGCTAATCATCCAACTAAACACAGAATAAAGGGGTTTATACTGTGAGATTTTAACAGTGCCTCCTTCCTATATAATTAATCACTGTGTGACTAAAGAGAGCAGAACAGAATTTAAGACAACAATATTACGCAGTTACTAAGGAGTAAGCATTGCTCTGTGATATTTTCTTCCACACACACACGCATAGAATTGAATTGCAAAACTACATACCACACACAAAAATATATGTTCCCTTCATATACTGGGGCTAGATCTACACCAAGCAGGATATGACACTTTGAAAACGGTTTGAAAACTGTATATGGAATGTATCATGGGCCCCAACAGTTGTCAGTGCATTTCAATACCGCTATAAAGCAGTAGTGTAGATCCTGCCTAGATCACATTCTTTTATACATGATTAATTAATCCAGAATGGCTACTATTTCTACATCACGACACAATTGTAGTCTCTGTTAAGTCAGGATTAACTGCCCTTGCCTCCTTGTAATCTGTCTGTGCTCACAATTGCTAAAGTGATTAAAATACCCAATAAACCTATACTGGAATAATTTAGGAAAAAAGTTCATTCTTGTAAGCCATGAGTATGAGTACAACTGCTTAAAGGTGTCTTGAGTATGAGCAGCTTATTTCACACTAAGGATTACTGTCCGTTCCACCAACATACACTGAAAAAGGAAAAAAAATGACTCAACCTTTTATCACTTTTATCCACCCTACTTATATCTACCAAAGATCAGCATCATGGAGTAACTCTGGGGTCTCCAGTGTGATGTTCATTTGCACCAATGCACCCACAGACATCTCCCCTGCCCCTCCCAGTTAGTTTTAGTGGAAAGTTGGTGTTCTGTTGTTGTTTTTATCTTGGGTGATTGCAAAGTGAAATTCCTGGCTTGAAGCTACCCCACTTAATTTCCTGTCCTCAGAATGCCTCTGAGGCTGTGACATAAGTGGTTTGTAACTGGCTGCACCCACCATAGCAGACATTTTGTGAAAGCCCACCCCATGGCACAGCAATTTTGTGATAGTGCCCATGACATTTTTCTCAAAATACTAAATGTGCCCACCAGCCCAAAAAGGTTAGGGGCCCCTGGAGTAACGTGTCCACATTGGATGAACTTGAAACATAGGCACCCAATTGAAATCCTATTTATCATCAACATCCTACCATCCCTATTTAGCAAATGGCCATTCTCACTAACATATCTTTAGAATTCAGGTGGGCAGTAAAGTTATCATCAGTAATTGAAAGTACTGGGAGTAATTTGTATTGTATCCAATAGATACTCACGGAGGTTCTCCACATGGGCAATTGATTGCACGTTTGTGATTGGTCAATTATGGAAACTTGCAGGTCCTTTACATGGCTTTGTCAACCTCCAGGATGTCTCGTGCACTTTCCCCCATTTATCCCACTTTCAAAAAAATCAGAGATAAGCTGTAATAAAAGTTAATAGTGCCATATCAGCAGTGCGACATGCCGGTGTAGCAGTCAAATAGCCACTAGATGTTGCTGTGTCATTGAACACATAGAACATTGCCAAGAAACGAAGTTTTCAATTCAAAATCTCATGTTCACTGTCTAAAGGAGCCCATCGTAAAGCTGGAAAGATTCCAGAAATGAAAGTCCAGTAAGGATTCAGGGTTTTTGCTTAATATAGAGAAGCTCATATTTAAGGGGGCACTGTATTGTGGCCTAAGTTGGGGGTGAGAGAGATGAGGGGCACATTTTATTCTATAGTCTTCCTTTTCCTAAGGTGATTGTGATGGAGAAGTGTGGTGTGGGGGCAAAGGTTAAAGAGAGCCAGTGAATGTTTGAACACATACAAAGATAGGACTGAAAAAGGAACATATACCCTTTCTCTAATAATAGGGTGAGGGGATTATTAATAAAGGCCATCTCTTTTAGGACTGTCTGCCTCTGCGCCACAAAATGCAAACAGTGACACAAAAGCTACCATTTAGGCTGAAGATGGAAGGGGACAGACGTTAAGGGAATAAGCTCGCTCCAGCCTGGGCACTCATACAAGCAGTGGAGACCCCTCGCAGCCTAAGTATGGGAAAATCAAGAGAAATGCAGACAGGGATGGCAGCCATACTGTGTGCATATGCAAAAGCACCCTTTGATGTTTGCCGCCCTAGGCAATGGCTTGGATTGTTTCTGTACCCTGATGGTACTTTATTTTATATCCAGCATTACATCTGGAGCTATTTCCCTACTTAACATGTCAGGGTGAGGATTAATTAACTAATATCTATAAAGCTCTTCAAAGAGGGGAGAGCCTTGTATAGCATTGTAGAAGTGAAGATCAATAAGTCAGCTTGCATGGATAGCCTTATTTTGAGTATTTTAATAGGCCAACTTATATTGCCTCTTCCACAAGAGATGGAGACGTGCAGAATGAACTCCCAGGCAGAGAGAAGCTGTGGGTGTAACATAACTCTGACATTTTCTCAGGTCTTTTGGCATTTTGTCCTTTTATATATATCATCTCCATGACTACAGCGGTAACATTTAAAATAATTCCAATGTAAATCTGACAGCACCTCCTTTGATGTGCTGGGTTTCATGTAATTAAGTAAGAAAAGGCTGTTGATTGAGAAGGTTAGAACTGCCTTGCAAAGGATTACAGTACATTCCGTGATTAACTATCAGAACACTCTCATTCCAAACCTCTATCTAATTTAGGAGACGGGGGATCGGTAGAGAATAAGAGAGACTGCAGACTGAAAGCTGTAAGGTGGGCGGGAGGGGGGAAAAGTAATTTTCACCATTTCCCACATTCAAGATGTTTATCGCAAACCTGTATCATCCACGGCAATTCTCGACTTCTGAGATTAAGTTGGAATTCAGACTGCTTTTATTCAGAGAGCTACCAAAAAGGAAAGATCTGATTTGTTGGACATGCTTCCTGTAATTTTCTGTATCTTCCTTGGCAGATTGTAATTATAAAAGAAAATGGCACAAAATCAATTCACTCTCATGACAAAGATCTATGTGTGCATCTGCTAATGATTCAAAATTGAGCCATTCTCTTTTGCAATCTTGAAATTATAGGTTGTTTGTGAACAAAAAGGCCAAGCTGTGCTTTCTGACACCCAAACATTTTGCTACAAGATATACAGGTTAGACCATGCCCTGCAGAAAGCTAGACAGTGCTACAAATTATCTGCATAATGATAGGGCCGGAGGTTTAATGAGACATGGTTTGAAGTTTGGATTAATATATCTTTGTGTCTGAAAACATGGAAAACATGGAAACATTCATTATAACAAAAGGTATAAAGTTCACAAAGCTACCACATGAGTTAATATGTGTAATTCATACAAATGTGTATAGCTATATATGTTAGTTCTCTGTCACATTCTACTGTTACCGAGTGTGACCAACAGTTACTAGGATTGGACTATGCAGATACCAGGCTATGGTTCTGAGTAACTGGAGGCCTTTTACACATCGAATCGTAACCAAAGTGTGTCCTTAATAGCTGACACTAAACAGTTTAAATGTCACATTGTAGCCCCTGTGGGCTACCATGTACACATGTGCACACACATATCTAAACGATTTTATGATATTTGTTATAAGTACTCCACATATGTATGTGCATACATACCAACAGTTACACTTATTGGCATTTTGCTAGTCATAGATTAATAAACACAGAATTGGAAAGAAACTAATGACTCATAAGAACATAAGAAGAGCCCTGCTGGATCAGACCAAGGGCCCATCTAGTCCAGCACTCTGTTCACACACTGACCAACCAGCTGTTGACTGGGAACCCACAAGCAGGACACAGGTCCAACCCACTGGCCAACCCACTGTCTTGGGACAGAATATTCTATGAAAACAATACCTAACAGATCCCTATCCAACATTTTGTTGAAAATTTCTAAGGGAGGTGTTACAACAACTATCCCAGGAATGTGTCCCACTCCAGAACTGTTAGAATGGCAGGACATTTTATTTATTTTCAAGTAATTTTAAGACTAATTCTTACCACAGTTTTTGATTGCTATGGTGGGTAATTGTTTCCTCTTTTTTCTGACCCCAGGTTAAATATGTAAAAGTATTAACTTCACTCCCATTAACTCTTTCCTTGGCATATTACTCGACTTCCTGGCCCCTTTCTGCCTTCTGTCTGTAGCACGCAGCTTAGTCATTTGATTAGTCTGTCTCACTTGATTTATCTGTCACTATTTGCTCTGCTAGCACAGTTTCCAGAGCATCTGCATTCCACTTGCTCCTTGCTGTGTCTGAAATGCGCTTGCTGATCTGTGAAGACATGGTGAGTCGATCTGCTTCTTGATGATGAATTCTGTAAGACCCTGATCACATTTGTAGATCTCCTTTGGATCTTTTAAAGCTTGTTAATACCCTTCCTGGAACTGCAGTGTCTTTAAACACAGAACTACAAATCAAATGAAATCTTTCTAAGTAGGACAGCATCATTTAATTGCCTCAGCCTTAGAATTTATGCTATGTTAGTAAGACTTAAAATGGCATTGTATGTGTGTGTGTGTGTGTGTGTGTGTGTGTCCATGGAGAACAAGGCTACAACAGCTACAAGTCAATATTAGTTTGGAGAACCATGTGTGGCCAGAGAACCATGTGTGGGCAGCTATCAACAGCTACAAGTCAATATTAGTTTGGAGAGCCATTCAAGTTCTGGTTGTGGTCTTCTCATTGAAGCATCCAGTTGGCCACTGTGGGAACAGAATTGTTGACTGGAACTCTAGGCCTTTGGCCTAATCCAGAAAGGCTCTTCTTCGGTTCTTATGATCACAGTGCAAAGTTACACACATTCAGTTAAAATATCTCATAAAAATATCTCCTTGTTCACCCAGTGAAATTGACTGGCACAATGCAAAATTAATGTATAGCGTAAAAGGGGACTGGACAAATTCATGAAAGGTAAGTCTATCAATAGCTCTTAATACCCTATAATAGCTAAATGTTTGGTTGATTAATGCATCTTTAAGGGGCTATAGTGGAACGGTCCACTTGCCCCTCTGATATTTGCCTCGTGTGGTTCAGTTCCACTGGGTGTGGCTCCCCTTAGTCCCATCTCTCTCTCTTTCTCTCCATATGTCTGTCTTGCAGCATGTGGAAGTATGTTTAAGCTGCTTTCACATTGGTACCAAAAGGTGATGTTTCTAGGTGTTGTTCTTAATCAAAAGGAATCTGTTTATCAGTTTACCTGTTGCTGCTGAGTGCTGACCTGAGAGTAGAAACTATTGGCCCAAAGACTCCGGAGTATGTCCTCTGCTCCGGGGCCCACAGGCAAAAATGAAATATTATAAAATGGAATGTCAAGGATAAAAATCCACTTTGGTTGTAAAGCGACTGTTTTATTGAGCGTAATGCAGCTGCATGGAGAGAGTCCTGCAGACAAAGAACTTCTTTCCTAGCAGTGTGAAAAGCAGGTATATTTATACAAAATAGCATCTTAACCAATTAACAGTTGGTAAAATTCAGAAGCAAAACAAAGATCAAAGAAAACTTCTTCATTATACCTTATCAACTGGTGGCCCATAACTCTTCCAGCAATGTCATTGACCTGGATGGTCAGTCCTCCTTATGAAGGTGCTTATTTGTCTCATCATATATCAAACGGTCTTGACACTTAGAAATTCCAATAAGGATTTCTTTCCAATTCAGAAGTTTCAGCATCACATTCAGGCACATACATCATTCCAATCCCATCATGCAGTTCACTTGAAAGAACCAAACTATGGCCTTGCTTTCTCAGGAACCTCCATGTTCAAAAGCGCAGAACCACGTAAGCTCATAAACAGATTCTTTTGATTAAGAACAACAGGACCATTAAGTCTTGCTTGTGGATTCCTCAGAGGCATCTTGCTGTTAGAGTGGCCACCTATGAATTGCCAATAAGGAGGAAATTCATCACCAAAAAAGAGGACACCCATTTGCATAAAGATTGCACAAGTAATTTATATAGACAGATGCCAATTTAGAAAGAAAAACAATATAGTGCACCTTCCCATAGTATGAAGACTGTGACCAGGTGACCTCAGTGACTGCCTGTTCAGTCTGCTGTCAGGAGCTACCTGATGACAGGCAACAGTTCTTATGGGTCATTATCTTTAAACTGGAATTGGCTAGGGGACAGGCCTTTAAAGAGATAATGGCCCTCTATAAAAGAGGACTGTCCTCTGTAAAAGAGGACATATGCCTGCCCTACATGTAGGCTATTGTGAGGAAGAGTATACTATTGGATGAGATGTAAACTGCCCAGAAAGCTTCAGCTATAGGGCGGTATATAAATGTAAATAATAATAATAATAATAATAATAATAATAATAATAATGGAAGTTTGTTATTATCCAGCAGGCCTCATATTATGTTTTAAGATTCCTAAGTTCATAGAGTGTGGAATGGTTTGAAGAGGCAGAGAACAGGCAAATGTTAAATAATATGAAAGATGAACCTCCCCACTGACACAGGAGCTAACAATTTTACTCAGATCCATGCAGTGAAACACAGAGAGATCATCAGTTTCTGTAGCAAGGTTTTGTTTTTAATGAGAACAACTTGACTTTTTTATTTTTGCCTCTAGCAACTTTTGCCTTCTGATACTGTGAGGATTTCCCCGGAAGGTCCAATTTCATTGCTTAGTAATTGCTGAGGGCTTTCGGAAAGTATAAAGAGACTCCTCATTTGGCACTCTATATTATAACATTTGCCATGGAATAGCAACACAAGGTGACTTCTGAAGGGTCTTTTGGCTCTCTGTGGAATACAAATAATATTGAAGTAGAAACTGAGGCGAGAGAGGAAAAATTAAAATCAAGATGAAAACGATAAAATGGCCTCTTGCAAACTGAAAGAGACTCCAGTCCATCCTCTCCAGAACAGTTGCCTGAACATAAGAAGAGCCATGATGGATCAGACCAAGGCTTCATTTCATCCAGCATTCTGTTCCAGCTGCTGTGGGAAACTCACAAGGAGGACATGACTGGAATAGTACCATCTCATTCATGTTCTCTAAAAACTGGTATTTGTAGGAATGCTGCCTCTTTGAGGCAATAAAAGCAATAAAAACAATTAAAACTATGTGCAGCTCTGGGCAAATTTAGCTCTCAAAGGCTTTAATAAAAAGCCACATTTTATTTATTTATTTATTTATTTATTTATTTATTTATTTAATACATTTGTATACTGCCCCACAGCCGAAGCTCTCTGGGCGGTTTACATAGGATTAAAAACAATTAAAAACAATATACAAAAAATTAAACAGCAAAAACATACAACATACACACAATCTGTACATTTAAAACCACTTCAACACTTCAAAAAGCTACAAAAACAAAACAAAACAAACCCAGGCTCCTCAGATATTGCCAAATGCCTGAGAGAAGAGGAAAGTCTTGACCTGGCACCAAAAAGATAACAATGTTGGCGCCAGGCGGGCCTCGTCGGGGAGATCGTTCCACAATTGGGGAGCCACCACAGAGAAGGCCCTCTCTCTTGTTGCCGACCTCCGAGCTTCCCTCGGAGGAGGCACTCGGAGGAGGGCCTTAGACGTTGAATGTAGTGTTCGGGTAGGTTCATGTCGGGAAAGGCGTTCCATCAGGTATTGTGGTCCCAAGCCGTGTAAAGCTTTATAGGTTAAAACCAGCACCTTGAACCGGGCTCAGAAACATACAGGCAGCCAATGCAAGCAGGCCAGAGTAGGTCTTATATGTTCGAACCTACTGGTTCCAGTTATCAATCTGGCCGCTGCATTTTGCACAAGCTGCAGCTTCCGAACCACCTTCAAAGGCAACCCCACGTAGAGTGCATTGCAGTAATCTAACTTGGAGGTTACCAGAGCATGGACAATTGAAGCCAGGTTATCCCTGTCCAGATAGGGACATAGCTGGGCCACCAACCGAAGTTGGTAGAAGGCACTCCATGCCACTGAGGCCACCTGCGCCTCAAGTGACAGAGATGGTTCTAGGAGAACCCCCAAGCTACGAACCCGCTCCTTCAAGGGGAGTGCAACCCCATCCAGAACAGGTTGAACACCCTCCATCCGGTCAGCGGAACCACCCACTAACAGAGTCTCAGTCTTGTCTAGATTGAGTTTCAGTTTATTAGCCCTCATCCAGTCCATTGTCACAGCCAGGCACTGGTTCAGCACATCCATAGCCTCACCTGATGAAGATGAAAAGGAGAAATAGAGCTGCGTGTCATCAGCGTACTGATGACAACGCACTCCAAAACTCCGGATGACTGCACTCAACGGTTTCATGTAGATGTTGAACAGCATGGGGGATGAAACTGACCCCTGCAGAACCCCATACTGGAGAATCCACGGGGCCGAGCAATGTTCCCCAAGCACCACCTTCTGGAGCCGACCCCCCAAGTAGGAGCGGAACCACTGCAATGCAGTGCCTCCCACTCCCAACTCAGCCAGTCGTCCCAGAAGGATACCATGGTCGATGGTATCGAAAGCCGCTGAGAGATCAAGGAGAATCAACAGAGTCACACTCCCCCTGTCTTTCTCCCGACATAGGTCATCATACAGGGCGACCAAGGCTGTTTCCGTACCAAAACCAGGCCTGAAACCCGACTGAACTAGGTGCCGAGGTAAAGCCAGTATCGGTGCCAGTCCAAGGGGCTGCCGTTCCACATCTGGAATGCCACAACAGAGAATCCATGAGAGAGCTTACACAACATACATTTAAAGCCATCATGACAGTAATATCATATATATATATATATATATATATATATATGCTTCAACCTCCATCCTCATCAGTACCAGTGTTGTTAAATGGATATCAGGAGTAGCAGTTTGGAATGCCTGAAGATGAGGGCAGATGCCAAAATTTTTAAATTAAAATATGTTGTTTATTATTCTGTAGTTAGTCTTTCTATCTTTCTTATACATTTTACCTTAAGACTAACTGCATCCACAGTGGATCCCAGGCCTCCTTGTTGCTTTGCTGTTGTGCTGCTTGACACCATCCCCACTCTCTTAATCCTCACATATATAGAGATAAAAAAAGAGGGAGAAAGAGAGAGAAAGAGAAAGTGCTTTAATTTGAAAACCAGTAGGGATGAAGCAAGACTTAGCTCTTACTGCACCTGGAAGTTGACAGAAAACCCACAGAATTGCCTCAAAACAGGAATTATATGCTCATAGTGGTCTGCTCCTACTTATAGTACATCATGGCAACCACATTCTGGACCTGTTTTAGGCGGCAATCCTATGGCCCACGGGAGAGGGGCCATGGGAAATATTGTATCTTCCCCTTTGAAGTCAGAGACAGAACTTCATTCTCAGAGAAGGAGATCTGATATTGGATTATGCCTTCTAGGCCTCACACATCGTTCCTTGTATGATGTCAGAGAGGGGAAAGGGAGGAGAATCACAACTGTAGCTTGGAGAAAGCAGTGGAGGATCTGAATCAAAAGGATCCAGAGGTCTCCCAGTCCCTCACCATGCCACCAACAAAGGGAAAGATTTAGACCAGCCATGGGGCTAGTCAGAGACCTCCATCACACCTAATTCCCCCCCCCCCCGGTTTGCCTCCGTGTTTGCGTCAAGCTTATGATCCCTTTCACCTGAATAGCTGCTCTTTCGCTCCTTCGCTCTTCTGTTTCGTTCCACACCACCCCTCCCCTTCTCTTTCTTCCTCCAGTCAGGTCCTGTCAGATGAGTACTTCAACCGGACCACCTTTCTGCTGGGCAAAAATGGAAAGGCCCTTTAGTCTGGCTCTTTGGGGGCATCAAGGGAGCACAACCCTGTCTCTGCAGATTCAGGCATTGTATGATTTTAAAAAATGCTTTCGAGCCTGGGATGCAAGGTTTTGGGTTTTATATTGAGGCCTGGAGCCGGCTGCTGGGAGAGATTGCTTTTCCCTGCCAGGATGCAATCCATTCAAGCCCCCAGTTCCTTTAAAACTACATGGAGGCTTAGGGCACATTAAATGTTCTTAGGGAAAATAATCCAGACTGTTAGCATTCTAGGAAAGGCTGGGGAAGAGACGGGGTGTCGGCAGGACAGGCACGGTGTCATGTGAGTACAGTGCTGCAAATCTGCACACCAGGCATGTTAGGAGTGCACTAAATAGCTGGTGTGATGGAGCTCCAAGTAATTTCATTATCATCATCATCTAAAGAAAGAGCATTCTGAGCATCAGAGCATTCAACCACAGAGTTCTCCAACACAGTATTAGGATTGTGCTGTTAGTTTCTGAACATTCTAAAAAGCAAGCCATGTAAATTGTGTTACAGAAGTGTAATCTAGATCTCAGCAAAACACAAGTGATCATGATGAACTCCTTCCTTTCAAGGGAAAGGCATACCCAGCCTATTGGTCAAAGCTGGTAAAAAAAAATGCTCCTGCTCATTAAAATTTCATGTCAGATTTTAATACTGGAAAGTTCACCACTAAAAGACCCACACTTTGTGTTCTATCAATATGATCCCATCATGGTGACACTATACCCCTTTTGTGCATTTATACCTCACTGCACACAAAATGACATCTGCTGTCGTATTTTGGATAACATGGAATAAAAATCAGGACAGAACGATTAAAAAGCAATATACAGAATGCATCATGTGCCCCAACATTCAGCTCACTTCAATACTGATAAAAAAACAAAAAAACACTAGTATAGATCTAGCCGATCACTGAAGCCTATGGAACATCCTTAAATAAGTGGATTGAGCATTTCAACCTTGTGGTACATTTTCTGCATGTACACGCCAAACCATATCAAATCAGGAGCCTGCAAAGATGCATTAGCTAATTCTTGTAAATAAATTATAATTGCAGACATATGGTATTATTTGTATTATTTTTAGCCGGATATAGAATATAATACTTTATACTGCAAAGTTTCCCAGAATGTTTGCACGTTTCATTGAAAATTCAATCTATATATTCTATCATGACTCCATTCAGACAACATGCTATGCCACAGTGGTTAAGCATTTTGAGCTAAACATTATGGCTTAGCGTGTCATGTGAACCATTCCTAACCATGGTGGCTACATAACCACAGTTTAAACACACTCCTTAAACATTTGCTGCAGTGGCCTAACCAGGGTTTAGCGTGTTGTCTGAACAGGCCCCATATTTTTATTGTTTCGTTGATGAAACTAAGATACTTCTCTTTTAAAAGGAAAAAGGAAAAATATTAGAGAAAAGATTGGAAGAAACGTTTTTGCTAGATAAAGCATTGCCTTTTCCAAAATAGTGCTTGCTAGAATAATCAAATATTTCTATAGTGTGCTGTCCTGGCTGTACAGCTTAACAGAAATATTCAAGCATTAAATTAGTTGTACTGTGAGTCAACGGTTTTGCTGGAAGAAGGGATTCGCATCTCCTGGATATCTCAACATATCTGCTGACATATATCCCCCTCTCCACCATAGCTATATCGACAAGATAGTGTGGGTTGTCTAAAAGAATTGTTGTCATTCTGATTATAGGAATTTGAGATATGCAGTTTAACCCAACCCTGCAATTAACTTTCCTCAAGATGATGTTTGAGGATTTACATCAACAGAAAGCTGCTGCAGTTATATAATGTTGAATTTTTATGACAAACCAGATAGTGTATCAGTGCATAGCTAATCTGAAGAGGAAAATACATCAGCATTTAGAATTTTAGTTGTGTTAATAAAATTTGGCAGGAAGAGAGAACAGATAGAGCCTATCTACACTACTGCTTTAAAATGGTTTATAACAGTTTTAAACCAGTCAAGAACGGTTATTAACTGGTTTAAAACTTATAAACCATTTTAAAGCAGTAGTGTAGATAGGCTCTATAGATTGCTATATTAGTTCTCTCCCACTCACCCAACCCAACCCCTCCCATGGTTGCAAGATATTGTGATGTCCATTCTGTGATAGTTTTAGCCCTCCGAGGCAAGGCAAAATCTACACTACTGCTTTAAAACATTTTATAACAGTAGTGACAACTGTTAGGGCCCAGGACACACTCCATATACAGTTTTCAAACTGTTTTCAAAGTGTCATATGCTGCTTAGTGTAGATCTGCCCCCTGTGTACCTGCTACATTGAATACATGTGCCCAAGTCTGAGGTTATTCCCCATTGTGTGATTCAATCCTCTGTGTCCAGAGTACAAATAACTGTGAAATTTTAGTTGTGTAAGCCCAAGAGAGCTTTAGAGAAAGGCTAAGGTGAAATGCTCCCTCCCCACCACCCAATTTGCAAGTTCACTATGGGAATTGTGGGGTGAGTTATGAAAGGGGACAAAACCTGTGGGAAACTTATCTCTCTCAGCAATGATGCTCCAGGGAGTCCTGGCAGTCGGTGGCTAATATTTCCCACCCACAGGATTTCTCAGAGTGAAGGAAGACACATCATTCTCACTCTGATTGGTTTTACAATAACAGACAGTAAAACAAGGTGAGCCAGGTATACCAACACCCTCCCAAAGTCTCCAAATTTCAAACAGAAAGTTCCTTTAAAAGAACTTTCTGCACACCCCTATTCTGGACTCCTGTTTTTCCCCCTTCAGTGCATGCCTAACACATTGTTTTAAAAACTGAGGATTTTTTTAAGAAAACAGTATACAATATGGCATGAGAGTCAGCCATTTGAAGAAAAAGTCAACCATTCCATGAGCCTTGGCAACTCTTTGGCAAGCTCTCTTGTCATGTTGGGCATCAGATTTGTTCCTCATTCTCCAAACACATAATGGTGCTTCATTTCCTTCTATAATGTTTTTTTCCCCCTTCTTAAAAGACATAATCCTTTAGCACTACATCACCTCATCACTCACACACCTTCTCCCAATCCTAGGCTGACCAGATAAAATCCAGGTCAGGGCTCATGTAACTTTAACAGTTGTAGACAAAAGGGAATTTCAGCCAGTGTCATTTGTATACAATTAGTTCCTGGTGAAATTCCCTCTTCATCACAACTGTTAAAGTTGTAGGGGCCCTGCCTTCTTTTGTATATGGTCACTCTAGTATAGTGCCTGCACCTTTAACTGTTGTGACGAAGAGGGAATTTCACCAGGAACTAATTGCATACAAATGACACTGGCTGAAATTCCCTTTTCTCTACAACTGTTAAAGTTACATGAGCCCTGACCTGGATTTTATCTGGTCAGCCTACCCAATCCTGTATTCTTGATTGGTCTTTGGTTCTGTCTCCTGGTGTTTCCTCTACTCCTGACTTGTTAAGAACATAAGAAAAGCCACACTAGATCAGACCAAGGTCCATCTAGTCCTGCTGTCCACAAGCAGGACATGAGTACAACAGCTCCCTCCCACCCATGTTTCCCAGCACCTGGTGTACATAGGCATGCTGCCTCTGCTCCTGGAGATAGCACATAGCCACTAGGACTAGTAGCCTTTGATATCCTTCTCTTCCAGGAATTTGTCTAATCCGAACTGGTGGCCATCACTACACCTTGTGGTAGCAAATTCCATAGTTTAACTAAGCATTGTGTGCTGTTCTTTGGTCCTTGACTCTGGCTTGCTCCTTACTCCAGCCTTTGTGGTTTCTCCTCTGCTTTTGAATTGCTCTTCCACCTGGCTTGTCCCATGACATGCAGTCCCTGGCTTAGCTCAGGCTGCTGCCCTTGGCCCATCCCCAACAGCTACACACTGCTTTATTTTATTGTTATATTGCGTGGTTATATTCTAATTACTAGCTCTGCTGTATTCATGTCAAGATCTTTTATGGCATCCCCTTTTACTGTGAACCTTCTCTCAATTCAAAATACAGACTTCAGGTAGAGGAGTTAAACTATGTTGGCCTGAAATATTGTTGTTTTCCTAAAGTCTATTTATTTGTAATTACACAGCTGTTCAGCAGTATATAAATCTAATAAATAAATAAATAAATAAATAAATAAAGTATGCTATTAAAGCAGTGGTGCTTTCAGACTGAGGAGAACCTTTCAGAGGCCACATTCCAGTGATGGACAAGAGTGAAGGCAAGAGGGGCTGAGACAAAAATAAAATAAAATACCAGCATATTTTAGCTTTAAACTCTTAGTGCCAGTAACTAAGCCTAAGGAGAGGTATTTCCACCTTTTAGAATTGGTGGGAAATGCACAAAAGCTGGGAAACCACTAAATGACCAAGGCTTGGGGAAAAGGGGTGGGGCCTTCTGGGGAACACTGGAGGGCCAGATTTGGCCCCTGGGCCTAAGCTGCTGAACCCCTTTATTATAGTAATTAAACGTGACTGTAAGAAAATAGTTTCCCAGAAATCTCTAATTTATTTCTGGAAGTCAATATTATGCTATTCAGCATTCAGAGCTCCATCAACTGGAGGGAATCACGGTTCCCTACCGTCATTTCTCTGTTCCCGCTCCTGTCCCGCAATACTTCCTCTTTCTTCCTGGAGAAGAAAGAGGAAGTAAACAAAGACCACGTGGCCCATTCAGGGGCCGTTTTTATCGCACTACTTTTCCTGCACACAGCAGGAAATAGCGGCACATTCCATTTCCCCTCAAAAGTCAGATCTTTTGGAGTCTGTTTTGTCACAGGACGAAGGCAAGAAGGAGCGGGAGGCATGCAGGAGGTGGATGGCATCGTCTAAAGGATGTGCAAAAAGACGCGAGTGGGCAGTAGCGAGAGTGCGATAAAACGCTCGTCTGATGAACTCCCCAGTGAGATAGTGGGACTCTGTCTTTTTGCTTGGCAAATTTTGAATTGATAAAATATCTCAGCTGGGCCCTGGGTGGGGTCAAGGACACAAACTTCACTGTGCATCTGAATAGCTCAGTTCATAAAGGACAACCAAAGCAACAGACATGCACAGCAGCATGCTGTTCTTTATATCTAGAGGAGAACAAAATAAATGAGTCCCATAACAAGGAATTGTACCCAAAGACTATCAACCCCTATTCCTGCACAACCCAAAACCATTGTGGGTTCATGGAAACCTTCATAACTACATCCACCCACTCACACATGCACCCACACAGAGTCTTGGGATAAGGATGAAGAAGATAAAGATACATTTCCCCCCTGAGAAATGGAATGTATATGCTAAAGTTTAATGGACCAAGGAACTGGGAAGTGTTCTGCATGCTCTTCTTAAAAAGATAAGCTTACTGGGGGGGCAGTGGGGAACTACTGAACAAACAGTAACATACAGCTACTTAAATTTCCTTCAAAACAAAATGAAGAGGGTTGAAAAGAAACCAGTAGTGATGTGTATGATGGACTTGCAAAGGCAGCGTCTTAGACAAGAGCTATGAAGATGTACAACACTCTGCCAAAGGCATATTGAACTGCAAATTATCTGAAACCCATTTACACACTCTCATCTGATATCTCCTTATTCTCTAGGTACATACAGTGATGGTAACAGATGCCAGCTATTATATGAATACAAAGGAAAAGCAAATGAGTTGAGCATTTCAGGATTACAAAACATGCCTAGAGTCTCATTTGTCTAACAGTCTTAGCAGTAGAGGCAAGGTACTGAAATGAACTCTGTTGAAATGTCTAAATAATGAAGCTTTGTGATTTAATGAGCTTAATAAACTTAAATAGGGATCCCATGCCAAACATCTCTGCTTCTTCCATATCTGTCCCCTTTCCTCTGTTGTCTCCTCTGTGTCAAATGTTACATTATAAGCTTCTTGGGACCAGGGCTTGTCCTATTGTACTTTATAAAGTTAGCGCCATGCTCATTGATGGCACCACCACAACCATTTATTTATTTATTACATTTATAGCCCATCTTTTTCCTCTGTAAGGAACCCAAGGTGGCCTACATAATCCCCTCTCCATTTTATCTTCACAACAATCCTGTGAGGTAGTTTGGGCAGAGAGTCTGTGGCTGTCCCAAAGATACCCAGTGAGCTTCCATGGCCAAGTGAGGACTAGGACCTGGATCTCCCGACTCCCAGTCCAGCTCTCTAGTCACTACACCACACAACCATAAGGACACAAGGAGAGCTGGATCAGACTAAAGGGCCATTTGGTCCATTGTCCTATTTCCCCAGGAAACCAGATGCCAGGGAAAGATATAAGTAGGGCTTGAAGGCAGGGATGGCCCAAGACTTGAGGCAAAGGGTAAGAAGGCTTGCAGCACTTGTTTTGCTCGTGTTAATTGACAACATAAGTTAATCGTGTTTATGTTCACTTACATCCACAGGAACTGGGTGGGCTTTGTTTTGATTTAGTGAATCATTTCCTGCACTCTTACATCAGTTTTCACTCACTCGAACTATTTATTTTTTTATTGTTTAACTTAGGTGAATTACTACTTTAGGGGGCTTCATAACAAGAGTAGATGAGAGTGTGGTAGTCGATTGAGTTCCTATAAATGCAAGCACTGGTTCAAAATAAGTGTTGTAATAGTATAGACAGTAGCTTGCATATATACTTTCTCGCAATTCTGCTGTATTACGTGGAAATGCAGTTCACTTTGAGTGGACTGATGCTTTTATCTGGTTGTGACAGTTTGCTGCATGCAGAGAATAATTCCTCTCAGGGCAAAAGTGCAGCTTCCCTTCACTATAATATCTCACGTTCTGGGGAAATCTGCCACTCAAATCATTGTCATACTTAAAATAGTTAAGCTGGTATCTTCTTACTGCACCTGCTAGTGCTTTGTCAGCAAAGTGTGTAAGCTTTTAGGGATAATAGAATTCTTCAAGCTAAAAAATGAAGAAGAGCTCAAAGAAGCTTTACCGCTCACCATTTCGTATCAAAAAGATGTTGGTCCAATAAAAGAATCACCCAAGGATGGATTCACACATTCAAGAATTCAAACGTTTCTACATATTTCTGTCCTCAACTGTTTTTGCCTGGCATGGAATCTGTGGCTATCAGAAGTTTCAGGGAACAATTTTAAGTCAGGAATTGGCACCAGGGCAAACAGTTAACTTCACTTCCCCCATACTATGGCCCCAGTCAAAATCTCCTCTTGACCTACTTTTTGAAGAAGAAAAGTATATATTCCAATCACGCAGCGCCAAGAATTTACTTTCCTTACTGTTTTGCCATTATAGTCAATAGCACATTTCCTGACTTCTGTGAGGGCCTGTTTAGACAGTTAGCTAAGAGTTTTGGCCTAACTATGGTGGCTTAGCGTGTCATGCAGGGGGAGAAAAACGCGACACAGCCAAGAACGCCATGCTGCATTGTTAAACCATACGGAGGATTGCTAGATAACTATGGGGTGGCTGGGTGTACCGTAACCACGTGGCGCTGCATGGTTCCCAGTCATGTGAAAGGCCCTTGTGAAGTGGTTTGCCCTCCTCTCTCCACAGTTACTGTAACCGTAAACCGTTTCTCGCACATGTGAATAGGGCCTGAGAATCCAAAGCTGTCTCCTATCTCTGTTGCTTCCCCCTGCTTTTATTCCACACACAGTCCCTTAAAAGATCCTAGTTTCACTTTTATTTATCAGTGGATGTTTTATCTTTCAGTCACGGCTTTCTATTTAATAACTGCCATTCCATTTTAATGCTGTTTTGATTTAATGCTAAACCATATGTATGGCTGCATTTGCCATTATCTATTTTCCTTTTTAAGAAAACAATTTACTGTCAAAATCCATCCCAGTATGTCACACATTTTTTCCAGATACCAATTCCACGGTATGGTTCTATGAATCTTTCTCTACCACCTCCTGTTTTCTACTGCCATTTTCTTTTCCTTTTTTTTTGGTAGGTCATTAACACATTTGCTGCGCCTGTCAATGCTCTATTCAAGTGTAAATTTTACACAGGGCACTGTCTTCAGCTAGATGTAAATCCCACTCCACCCCCGCCTGCCACAAACAAGATGAAGGTCACTTTTACAGTATGTCCCAAACAGAGGTGTGGGGAAATTAACACCAGTTTAAGTCACGCATCCCTCCTACGAGTAACACTGAAGAGTGCTACAGTTCCACATTACTACAGGTTTTGGCCCTACATTGCGACCAGTCAGAGATTGAGTAATTTACAGTTCACTTACAGTCCACAAAGGCACTTTGTGGATAGCATTGCTCATATTCAGTCCAATTTATGCCCTACTGTTGCAGCAGAAACCAAGGCTGTTGCATCAAAAACACTAATCTGTCATGTTTTCTTGGATTCATTTCTATCGACTTCCTGTTTGGATATTGTAGAGCTGTGCACAAATGGCTTCCTCAAAATTTTCCACTCTAGTTGTGTGCAGAGAATTGTGTGTGTGTGTGTGGAGGCATTTCACCAGTTTTCTCCAAGAATGAAGAAATTCTCCAAGAGAAGGGATCACCATTAGCAATGGCAGTAGCACAGTCTCTCTCTCTCTCTCTCTCTCTCTCTCTCTCTCTCTCTCTCTCTCTGCTGCTGCTGCTGCTGCTGCTGCTGCTGCAAGAGACATCAGCAGTAACTGGGTTGGCAGCCTGGCCACAATTTTGTATCCACCACAGTGCCCTAGACCTGGCATCATTCTGGAACATTTTGAGAAAATGGTGGTTGTGACAAAAACACTGGAAAATATTCAGAGAAGATTCTGAAGAAGTGACCTTTTTCTACAGGTTGGGACCCGGGGTGAAGGGGTGAGATAAAGAATAATCTCAGAAAATCCTTCAGAAATATATATATATATATATATATATTGAGAAATTTCAGCTCAGTTCTAGGTGAAACTAACTACCTACAATCTCATAGTTAATACAAAAGGCTTGATTCTTTTTCAGTTGTGGAAATCTACATGTTTATGACGGACAGTTGAATGCCAGCAGCCTTGTAGAAAGCACTTATTTATTTAGTTACAGATACACGTCTCATCTTTCTTTCTTAAATAAACACAGAGAGATTACAAACCCATAAAAAAGAGCCAAAACAATTCTTTGTGTTCAAGCAGGAGAGAGAGCAAGCACCTGTTCCCAGCAATGGAGAAAGGTAGAGTGGGGGAGAAGCAAAAAAGAGGAAACTGGAAACCACTGGAAACTACTGAGTTCCTAAGGCTAACTATGCTTAAAATCCCATGCATTAACTAGCTAACTGTCAAACTGCCTCTTCCTGTAATTTGCAGATGCGGTTGCAATATTCCCAACAGTATCTACTTTCGGTTTTGTCACAGAACTGAGATCTGAGCTCTACACAAGGAGTGATTCCTTTCCTGCTTTTCTGCAACATAACCTCTAGGTGGCACTGCAGTATAATGGAATAGCACAACATACGCAAGAGGAAACCATGAGGGTTTTTTTGCTTTCACAATTAACTGCTGCATTTCCCCTGGTTAGACACAGAAGTGAAACTGGAAGGTCATGACATAGTCTAAATATCATCTAAACAACTGTGAGTAGTGTTTCAGAGTTTGTGTACTGCACTCTACATACTCACACAGACTCTGCCTTCGAAACAAACTGAAGTTTTATTGAAACAAAGCCTTTCTATTGCGTGGCCCCTCTCTCCTCAAGCCAGAAGCAGTGGGTGATGCCCCCCCCCACTTCCTGGTTCCTCCCAGGAAGACAACTCACTCAGGCCAAATCCAGTACTTCTTTCATATTGTTACAAGTAGGAAATGATGAGTGCATACTGAATACCTTGTGTAGAAAAACTGTACAACTGAGTGAATCAAAAAGTTCACCTGGCACCATCCCTGCAGTTGTCTGGGTGCTCAACCAGCCTTTCAAATAACTCATGTAGTCGAAGCCTCTCAATTTTAAGATCTCTGTTTTTTAATTTTGGAATATTGTTTCTGCTTGTGTTGTGTTTTATGTTGCTTTAGAGTTTATAGTCTTATGACCTGTTTTTGTATCTAAATTGTTTTTTATGTGTACGTTTGGTAAGCTGACCAGAGAACATTATGTTAGAGCAGCATACAAATGTCATAAATAAACAAAATAAATATGACACAAACTAGACTTTTTATTGTGAGATAAATCTAAGCAACTGGAGTCAAGTTGCAATGCTTTGACCTCTTTGAGCAGTTAAGCAGTTACACCTCTTTGAATCCAACTGGTACAGTGTGAAAGTGCACACACTGTTCCTGAAGCTGCCTGCTGCTGCTGCGCCTGAGTGCGTCTTGTAAACCCAGCAGCTCCTTTGTGAGCTTGTGATGGTGCCATGTGCTTCAGGAAGCGACAGGCTGCAATGGAGGGGAGCGGGAAGAGAATTAGCTGCCTCTGTCTGTAGTTTAATCACAAGGGAAAAGAGGAGGCAAATGGAACTTTTCAATTCAGCCCTGACTGTATATTTCTGGCATCAATGGTACGATGTGAGCAAAGCCAGCTTTAAAGACCACAGAGGCTCTACATTTTTGAACCATTTTCTTATATTCTCTGCAACACAGACATTCCTATGGCAGAACACATACAAAAATAGGGGGGGGGGGAACCCACACACTTATGCCAAGTTTAAAACCTTACAACTGGAAACAATCTCTTCCTGACTACATGCAGGTGGCTAATCTCTCCAAAACATGGAATATGGAGAGAGTGAGCAGTATAGCGAGAGAGTAGACCCCATGTTTGAGGAATGCAGTAACAAATGTTGGAAAGAGGGGAAGTGCATCTGTAGACAGTGGATTTGAATGATCCCAAATACATGATACATGATCAACATGTATTTTATCATGTTGTTGTTCCCCGCCTCGATCCAGACGGAGAGGCGGGTAAGAAATAAATTGCTATTATTATTATTATTATTATTATTATTATTATTATTATTATTGAATTCTGCGTTTGGTGTGCATATTAAGCCTCTTTGCTGCATTTTGGGTCACTGACTGGCAATTAAAATATTGTAATTTGGCTTTTCAAATTGTTGTTATGATTTTAAAGGTTCTTTTTAAGGTTTTACAATGTCTTGATTTGTTTATGATTTTTTGTTTCTGAATTTCTGTAAACCACCTTGGTTGATTCCAGGAAGGCAATGAAGTTTGCTATTATTATTATTATTATTATTATTAATCTCTTTCTTGCTCATGGCGGTTTTTCTAGACTGACATGACGGGCTTTGCCAAGTCATGCTGTCTTTTACAGATTGAGGAATTTCTAGACGATTGAGCATGTTTTAATTATGACTGCTTTCTGGATGTTGGTGTGGATGTATTCTGTAGGCCCAGTTTCTGGAGGTTTTCTGTATAGTTTTTTTGATGTGATGCCAGTGACCGATGTGACTAATGGAATAATTGTGACATTTTCCTTTGATTCCATGACCAGTGGTGTATCCCTCTCCTCCTCCTCCTCCTCCTCCTCCTCCTCCTCCTCCTCATTATTATTACCTTAATTAGGAGGGCCTTTAAGTTCCCCATCGGCACAGTGCGGAAAAATGCAGTTTTCCCAAGGCTGGGGAAATTGCGTATTTTCTTCCTCCACTATTTTCTCCCACCCTCTCCCTCAGCCTTGGGGAAATTGCGTATTTCCCCCCACTGCGTTAATGGTGGCTGCCATTAATGCAGTGGGGGAAAGGAGTGGAGGAAATTGAGTTCCACCCGGACCTGCGCTGCCTTTGTCCCTTGGCAGCAATGGGGCGAGAATCCACCAGGCTCATCCGCTGGGGCCTGGGAGGGCTGGGCACAGGGTCATCCGCTGCCCTTGCAGTCCCAGGCAGACTTTTGCCCCACTGCTGCTAGTCCATGCTGTGTGCTCCACCATTCAGTGGCTTTCCATCATGGCTGGTTGTGTTCTTTCCCAGCCTTGCTATCTGGGATCTTTTCAAATGGGACTTTCTGTCTGGAGAACATGTGCTGTATCACGCAACCATACCCTTCCTCCATTCCCCAAGTTCATGTAAGCCTTGCACATGAAAGTGCCCTCACAAATGGTGGCTTATCTGCATTCCTATGTTTCCGTTAGTAGACGTTTTTCTATACTAAGCCAGGCTTTCATGGCACAGAGACAAGTGATGCAACTCCTTTTTTAAAAGTAATGCCTCCTTGTCAGTGAGATGGATTAGTCTTTAGATATTTTTCCGAGTTCCAGTGTAATTTTTCTCTTTCTTCATTTCCTCCCAGAGCTCTCAGTGGCAGCCATCTAAATAATTCCCCTTCATCCTCAGCATTTATGTTCCTTAAGTATTTGTAGACTGGGTCCCCTCCCCTTTAGTTGCTTTGCCAAGTGATACATTATTAACTCTTAAATCAATCCTTCTAGCCCACTAATTATGTTGCCTGCTCTTTGCTGATCTCCCCTTCCATTTGTCAATACGTGTCTGCTTGGGCTGAACACAGAATTCCAAATGCAGACTTACCGCCATTGCTTGCTACGTGATGTGATGCTGATTTCAGCTTCCCACAAACACAAGATTTTGCTCTACATCACATTGGCAACTCCTATATCATTTTTGGTGTCATGTTGAGATCCTGCCTTCTTGCTGTATTTCCTTAGTTGCAATAGTTAGCATTTTTCTTTCTTTTAAGAAGCTGAATATTTTCTTTGGGGGGGAAAGCCTGGTGATCTCTATCTGGAGAATGCAGATATCTTGAATCCGTTTGAGATTATTTTATCCTGAGGTGGCTATATGAGCTACCAGAAAGTTGCCCAGTGGGCTGATGACTGAGGCTTTCCCCCATCCAGGACTTAACTGATGCTGATGCTATCTGCCTGTAGTCACTCAAAATACATAAGCTTCATAGTTTGGGACTACACAATTCCCTTGATCTCAGCAGTTCCCACCCACTGGCTGATCCATAAATTACAAACTCACATACATACTCTCACAAGGAGGGCTGTTTCAAATTTGGTGGAGAGGCAAGACTCACAGCAAGTTCAAAGTCCTGTTCTTGAGTTTATTATTCAAGAATAATAAACAAATAAAAAAAGCCATGGATTTAGAGTTTAAATTGGTTAAAGCATCAATAGCTCAATCTAGAGAACCAAGGATAACTATTGATATAGGAAAGAAGATTATGTTGAAAAGCTTTGATTGACTTTATTTTAGGCTTGCTTAATTAGAATAATTGCCTTAAAAACAAAATAAAATAATAGAGTGAATAGGCATCAACCCCATTTAACAGTGGTTAACTGAACAGAATTCCACTTCAACTTAGCCATCAAGGAAAAAAATACCCGTATTTTCAAAATGTTCAGCTCTTCCATTTGTGTTCCAATTTCCAGGATATTGGCCATAAAGTGGTTGTGGATTTTAGCAAATCCATCATATACTATCCCGTAATGGCAAAATGACCAAACCAATGAAGATTCTAGTAAGTAAAACAACAAGACACATTACAGTAACCAGCTGCTTTAAACTTCTCTGGAATGCGCAGCAGAAACCTATTATTTTCCTTGCCAAAGAGCTTCTGGAAGGATCATGCTAATTCCAACTACCTTTTTCTCATTTAATTTCAAATCTGCAGAGAAGTGTTAAGCTGCAAATGCATTGCTCACTGCTCATAATAAATCTGTGGAAGAGAGAAATTCCACAGACCTGCCAAAGTTACCTCTTTCGATCTTACACTGTCACTCTAGGGGGCTGGTCTGTGTGTTCAGAGTCTCATCACCACTACTCAATAGCTGATTTTCCCCTCTCTTTTGAGACATTCCTTTTTAAAGAGGAGATGGTGCCTCACACATAACTCTTTCATTTGTGTGTGTATGTGTGTGTGGGACCATATCTATGGGATCTAGGTCATGAAATGACTGAGCCCAGGATTCGTACCAGAATGGAAGGTCCCCACCAAAATAGAATTCCTCATCCTCCACCCCAGTATTGTCACCACTGATCTGAATATTGTGGTCTCAATGCATGAGGTGCCCTATTCTGAAGTGAAATATTATTGTCCCCACCCCCACCACCCATGACTTTGTGAGCACTCAGCAGCCCAAGTCTCCATGCAAAGACTCTCCAAGAAGAATCAAGAATTGCCACATTCTGAAGAATTTATGCTTTGTACTTATGGGCCTGGCATCGTCATGAGGCATCCTCTGGAAACTGCTGGGGTTCAGCAGCCTAGAAGGGTCCATCACCGATGCTTGCTGGGCCCTGCCTCCTTTTACCTTCTCACATTATTCATAAGAACATAAGAAGAACCATGCTGTATCAGACGAAGGATCCATCTAGTCCAGCATTCTGTTCACACAGTGGCCAAGCAGCTGTTGACCAGGCACTCATAAACAGGACACAAGTGCAAGAGCACCCTCCCACCCATATTCCCCAGCAACTGGTTTATATAAGTTTTTCCCAATGCTGTGCTGAGTATTGGACATCTGGAGCATGAAGCTTCCATTTTAATTTCCCATAGTGTTGCTCAGAGGAATTGGGATCATGCCTGCTGACCATGCCCCCAAATACTGAAGAGTCCACTTGCCACACTCCCAACAGCTACTCAGAAAGCACAATGAGAAAGGGCTGTAAATGTGTAGGGATCTTCATCATGATTGAGAACCCAGAGCTACTTCCTTGGAGCCATAGCTCAGTGTGATAGAATACATGCTTTGCATGCAGAAGGTCCCAGGTTTGAACCCTAACTTCTCCAGGTAGGGTTAGGAAAGGAATCCCACCTGAAACCCTGGAGAGCTGCTGCCAGTCAGTGTCGACAATACTGGGCTTGATGGACCAATCATCTGACTCAGTATAAGGCAGCTTCCTATCTTCCTATATGCATATAGCTGTATGTATGTGGGGTTGCTCTCATTATAGCCAGATACCAGAGGGTGTAGCTACTTGTACTTTATGTACCACATGCATTTGGAGTATTTGAGAGGGGATTATTCAAAGCCTCTTACAATGTGTGTGTGTGTGTGTGTGTGTGTGTAGGGGATACTTGCACAATTATAATAGTTGGGGAGAATATGTAATTTCGTGGCAGAATTTTTGAAAGAAATATGTGCTTGGTTTTATTTGATCAGAAACTACCTTTAAATACATAATTTCCATGGTGTCACTCTACCTTGTGCGGCGTGTAGTTTCGATGATGTCATCAAGATGGCCAGTATCAAAATGTACAAAATTATCAATATCTTCATAACTAGTAGACAGATATTAATTTATAAGGTCTTATTTTAAAGATAAATCAGAGAGCTACAGGATAACAATAATTTCCATTGTGTAACTGGTGTGTGACACATAATATTGATGATATCATCAGTAGAATATAGATAAGGCTGATATAAGTACCCAAATATCTAAAAAACCCAACAACTATAGGCCTTTGAATTAAAGTAGTAACAATCAACTTTATAGTTCTGTGAAATGCCTACAAAATGAGACCTTATAAATTAAAATTCATCCACTAGTAGTTATTATTATTATTATTATTATTAACCCGCTTCTCCATCCAGATTGAGACGGGGAACAACAATAAATATAAATATAAAAATCATAAAATAGATAAACCATTAAAACAGATAAAAACAAATACATTATTAAAAACATCTTAAAATTCAACTGGGTAGGCCTGCCGGAAGAGAGCAGTCTTCATGGCTCTCTTAAATTCATGAAGACTGCTAATTTGTCGAATCTTCTCCGGCAGGCCATTCCACAGTCTGGGAGCGGCAGAAGAGAAGGTCCTCTGGGTAACACTCATCAGCCTAGTTCTGGCTGACTGGAGTAAATTCTTCCCAGAGGACCTGAGTGTGCAGGGCGGATTATACAGGAGAAGGCGATCCCGGAGGTAACCTGGACCCAAACCAAGTAGGGCTTTAAAGGTAATAACCAACACTTTATACTTCGCCCAGAAAATAATTGGCAGCCAGTGGAGTGATTTTAAGATTGGTGTTATGTGGTCACCCCCAGGTGTACCGGTGACCAACCTGGCTGCCATATTTTGAACTAACTGAAGTTTCTGCACATTGCAGAAGTCAAGCCTCAAA
Organism: Anniella stebbinsi; assembly: GCA_029215795.1. NCBI lineage: Eukaryota > Metazoa > Chordata > Lepidosauria > Squamata > Anniellidae > Anniella > Anniella stebbinsi. The sequence goes on along the minus strand of JARDYH010000005.1, from coordinate 140,955,309 downwards.
GTTACCAGCGCGAGCACTACCGTTTTTAGGTCTTCCAACTCTAGGAAGGGGCACAGCTGGCCATCGCATCTATCTGGGCTGTCATTTGGAATGACGGATCCAGGAGTACCCCCAAGCTGCAAACACAGTCTTTAAGGGGCGGGGTGTAACCCCATCCAGAACTGGTTGACACACCTCCAAACCCAGGTTGTGGCCTTTGACAGCAAGCACCTCCATCTTGTCTGAATTCAGCTTCAGTTTGTCTTTCCTCATCCAGCCCATTACCGCCTCCAAGCATTCATTCAGAGGAGACACAATATCCTTAGCTGACGCTGTTGTCAAAGGCATAGAGAAATATATTTGGGTGTCATCAGCATACTGATAGCACCCTGCCCCATTCCTCCGGATGATCTCTCCCAGCGGTTTTATATAAATGTTAAATAGCATTGGGGAAAGGATGGCACCTTGTGGTACACCACATAGCATCTCCTTCTTTGAAGAGCAGCTATCCTCTAGTATCACCATCTGGAACCTGCCCGAGAGACAGGACCAGAACCACTGAAGCACAATGCCCCCGATTCCCAATCCAGGTTCCAGAAGGATACCATGGTCGATGGTATCGAAAGCCGCTGAGAAGTCCAGGAGTATCAACAGGGACCCACTCTCCCATCAATCAATACTCAGGCATAGATCATCCACTAAGGCGACCATAGTGGCCCCAACTGTGTATTCTGCCCTGAAGCTGGTTTGAAATGGGTCTAGAAAATCTGTATCATCCAAAACTGCTTGAAGTTGGAAGGCAACCACCCTCTCGATCACCTTGCCCAAAAATTGAAGATTTGATACTGGCCTATAGTTATTAAAGTCCAGGGGATCCAGGGAAGGCTTTTTTTTAAGAAGCGGCTATACTACCGCCTCTTTTAAACATGTTGGAAAATTTCCCTCCCTGAGAGATGCATTAATAATATGTTGTAGATGTGATTTAACTGCATCTCCTCCCTGGATGACCAGCCAAGAAGGACAGGGATCGAGAGGGCAAGTCGTCCTCCTCACTTGTCCAAGCAGCTTGTCCATGTCCTCAGTACTCACCAACTGAAACTGATCTAGTGTAATTCTACTCACGGAGTTACTGGACACTCCATTGTCAGCTTCTGCTATAATGACGGTGTCTATGTTGGCTCTTATCCGAGAGATTTTATCTGTGAAATGGTCATGGAAGGCATCACAGCGAAGTGCCAAAGGTTCAGGGGGGGAGGTGCCTGAGTTAGACCCCTCACCACCCTGAACAGTTCTGCTGGATGCGAGTTCGCAAACGCAATGCGTGCAGAGAAGAAAGCTTTCTTCGTTGCACGTATTGCCACTCCATAGGAACGAAGATGTTCTCTATGTCGTGTCTTGTCAGATACAAGTCGAGTTTTCCACCATCGGCGCTCCAGTCATCGTCCTTCCTGCTTCAACTCCCTGAGATCTTCAGTATACCAGGTTGCCCGATTAGAAGCGGGTGAGAGAGGACGTTTGGGGGCGATTGTGTCAATAGCCCTAGGTCTTGATTCCATCTATTGACCAAGGCTTCTACAGGATCATCGATGATACCAGCCACAGAACCCTCTAAGGCTTTCTGGAATCCAATAGGATCCCACAGCCTTTGAGGTCGGACCATCTTAATAGGTCCACCACCCCTGCAGGGGTGGGTGGTAGTCGTGATACTAACCCTGACCAGAAAATGGTCACCTCCGCCCACAGATTCACCTGTTCAGAACTGAAAACAACATTGAGGGTGTGACTTGCTGAATGTGTAGGTCCAGAAACCAGTTGGGATAGGCCCATGTTTGTCATGGATGCCATGAACTCCCGAGCTGCACCTGACAAGCCGGTCTTGAATGGGATGTTGAAGTCGCCCAGGACCAAAAGCCTGGGCAAATCCAACACCAGCTCCAAGACCAGTTCCGTGAGCTCGGCCAGGGAGTCTGATAGGCAGCGGGGTGGCCGGTACACTAACAGAATCCCTAGTCTATCCCTGGTCTTCAGACTCAGGTACATACAGTCAATGTGATTCAAATCACGGACAGGAAGTCTGGTCAGGTTAAGGTTATATTTTATGGAGGTATTGATGTTTTCGTGAATTTTGATGGTGGCCATCACAAAAACTACATGCCACACACTGTAGAGTGATGCCATGGAAATAATGTATCTAAAGGTAGTTTCTTACCAAATAAAACCAACTGCATATTTCTTTCAATAATTCTGCCACAGCACATGATTTTTCTACATATACTCCTGGATTATAATGTCTGTCCCCTAAAACTACTATTTTCCCTAATAGCCAAAACATACAAGTATCAGACAGGTACTTTTCCCCTTTTAAAATGGGGAGAAGGGCAGTGTTGGGGGGTGCAATCTGGATAATAGCAAAGGGAAAGGGTTAAATTGCATGTCCCTCAGCACTACAGTTACAACAATCAAAATGGCCCTTTCTTGTGGCTGCTATATACTTTGAAAATGTGGGCGAACCTTTCCATGCAACTTCCGCTTCATATCTAATTTGGTTTTTCAGCCAGTTGATGAGCAGAAAAGAGTAAACTATCCGCAATCATTACATATATTACTTTACTTCCAACTGTTTTCACCGCCCCCAAATGTATCAGGAGAGCTTTGAAGGCGAAGACTATAACAGCATAAAAGATTGGTTTCATCTTTTCATGAGGACATTTAAATGCATTGTGTGTTGTGTTGCACTGTACATCAAATAACACAGCTTTGGGGGAAGAGGCTGTATTTACTTGATATTATAAACCTTACTCTTAACTTCAGCTGGGATACAAAAGCTTATTTCCCTTCTGAAGATGTCCTGTTTGCCATTTTAGTTCTTTGTTTCTGTTACTCTTCCATGATTCTCTAACTTGGTTTCTCTAAGCACAGAAAGCTCTAGGAGCAACTGCACCATTCCTCTCTGCACGGGGAAATGGTCAGAATGTATCAGGGAGTGTGGCTTCTGCCATCCCCCATGTGAGGAGCATCAGGAGGCACCATGCAGGCACCCAGGTTTCCCCAGGCACCCAGCAATAAGAACCTGCAACAGTTAGGGCTAGGTGAACAGAGTGTAAGGGATTCAGGACATGGACTCTTGAAATGGCTCAGGGATTTTGAGAGAGGTGGAAGAGGTGGGGCAGAAGCAAAGGATTTGGAGTGTGGTTAAGAGGGTGAGAAGGAAACCAAAGGAGAAGAAGGAATGAAGGAATGAAGACAGGAAGATGGTAGACTTGGAAAGGCTCCTGCTGGCTCTCTTGAAAGATAAAGAACAGAAATAGATGCCTGGCTGCTAAAACCTTCCAGAACAGGTAGTAGTGAAGGGGCAGATACAAAAAGGAATGGATACAGATAAACTTAGCCACTTTCCCAACAAATTCAGTAATAAGGGACCCTGGGGTTGTCTTGATGTTGTCTTTGTCTGGGGTGGCTCCAAAGCCAGGCTGTGTCAGTTATATGATGCATCCGCAGATTCGAATCCACCCCAAAGCAAAGAGGAGAAGATGCGTGGCTGAAAAGTTGAGGACTTCCCCTGACTTTTTCACCCAGAGCGAGGTCAGCTTGGCTCTTCTACTGGCCTGTCCTCTCTTGGAGACGCTGTATGGGCATTCCCAGGTGGAAGGCAAGCTTCTATTGGTTGCCAGAAACTGCAGGCGTGTGAGGGGGTGGGGTGGGGATGGGCCCGGCAAACCTATTGGCTGCTGGTAAGCCCACAAACCGACTTCAAAAAAACAGGAAAATATTCCCAACCCCTTACAAATGCAGAGAACAAAACAACTGGGCTGGGTACACTGGTGGCAATATACTGCAAAAATAATAGTAACGTTAATGCTGGTGCTTTTGAAATTATTTAATATCGTGAATTACCTAAAAACAATGATTAAAAACAATTCCCAATATGAGTCAAACTCTAGAACACTATAATGAACCATACACACTCCATACGCGTTTCGACCAATGGTCTTCCTCAGTGGAATAATTAGTGTTCAAAACAATCCAGATATTAACTCTAAAATACAGAAATACAAAAATATCAATATTCATATCAGTGGGTGCCACTGCAGTAATAAAACCAATTTAAGACTTTTGCCTATCCATAAACAGAAACTTATTTTGTAAAGGATGAGTAACTGTAGCTGAATTTAGGGTAACACCCTGAACTTACACTTGAATACTTGGATGGCCACTGCTGTCTTTTGCCAAATTTAGAACAATTATTTATGGTGGGACCTTTTCGGGCACACCCTACAGTTGCTCATTCTTTACAAAATAAGTTTCTGTTTATGGATAGGCAAAAGTCTTAAATTGGTTATATTACTGCAGTGGCGCCCATTGATATGAACACTTATTCTGTCCACATTCTCTGCATGATTCCTGGTGTATGTGATCATCATTCTCGCTGCTATGCTCAAACAAGAATGATGAGTGCTTATACTCTGTAGCCAGTCAGTAACACTGATTCTCCTGTGCATAGCAGCGCTAAATATCCTCAAGGGCCCTCCTTGAATGAATGTCATGAGGAAGTTATTTATACAGATGGAAAGGTGTCACATGGCATCTCAGGAGCAAGGGAGCCAATCCTTGCAGTTTTTCTCAAACTTATTCTTAGCTAAACTTGGTACCCTCCCTCAGGCTAAGCCTGAAAAATGTTACGATCCTGGCATAAAACCCAATTCAGCTCATTTTCCTATCTGAACCTTTATTGCAATGACATACTTTTGCCCTCTATTCATCCTATTTATATAATTTTGAACATATGTATTTATCCAAGAAGAACATTTGCTGCTGTACCCAATCTATTAATTGTATATGATGTTTCCCATAGTGTAACAAGCCACTGGCTTTAGAGGAAGGGATTTTTTTTTCCAGCCCAGAGCTGTAACTTCCACTTTCCCCGTTAAGATTATGCTCTCTGCATGCAGTTGTAATTATGATGGCCATGTATCCTCTTTTACAAAGGGCAGTCCTCTGTTTGAAGGGCTGCCAAAGGAATGTCCTCTATTTTGAATGTGTCCTCTATTTGAAGTGTTGTCCAGTTCAAGTCTGGTTTACAGATAAAGAATTCTGAGAAGGGAGAGCTGAACCATGAGGTTGTTCGCCAAGAGCACCCGGACAGTAGAATGAACAGACAGGTGAGATGTAATGTATTTCTATTTAAATTATAAGAATTATTTCTAAATTTGCATATATATATATATATATATATATAATTAGCATATGCAAATCAGCATCCACATTTTGTTGATTCATACATAGCCACCCTAATTAAAGCAAACATATGAAGACTGCATTGTGTGAAACCTAATTTAAATTTGTTTATTCATTAAAACATTTGTATCCCGCCCTATTATCACTGGGATTTCAAGGTGTTGCATCCCGGGGTGCAACACAAGGTGGCATACAGGTGGCATACAAATGAAATCAAAACAATATAAACATATACATTTACACAGCCAAAAATGAATTAAATTGTTAACAAATTTAAACCGATAGATTTTTTTAAAAAAGCAATAAAACAATTAAAACTATGTGTAACCATTTAGCACTCGAAGGCTTTGATAAAAAGCCATGTTTTAACTTGGAGCTGAAATGAAGCCAGTGTCGGCACCAGTCAGGCCTCCAAGGGGAGGGTATTGTGCATTAGTTCCTGGTAAACAAGAGTTCCTTTCAGTATCATATGGGCTAAACACTTTCCCTGATTAAAGCACCATGTCCTGTCTGGAATGCAAAAAAATAAACAAAACACTAGCAATGTTGCTTGTCCCTCCTGCTCTCCCCAAAAATGAATTGACTAAAAAAAAATTAAATTGGAACACTTGAAAAGCACAATTTAGGGTTTGTTCCCACCTCCTCCATTTTCAAACCAAAGACATTGGGGAAAGGAATGATGGTAACAGGCAGTGGAGAGCTCCCATGACCCCACATGATGTTCTGAGCACCCAGGGACAGTCCCTGTAGGGCTTCTTCTGTCAGGATGGAGTTGTCCACAGCGTATTGCCCCTTCTGCTTCCTGGTACCCCCTCGTTCTAGCCAAATATCTTCATTTGGCTAGAACGAGGGGGTACCAGGAAGCAGAAGTCAAGGAGGTGGGCCCCAAGCACCAGTTCATGTTATGCTCCAAGGTCATGCTCAAAGGACAATGGACCAAACTGAAGCTGACCCCACCTTATTTGAAAGGGGGAGCAGTTTGCATTTCGAGTTATCATAGTCTCACATCATCTTTCTAGCCCAATATAGTTTATCCTGATTGGCAGCCATAATTTGCTACTTTCTGAACCAGAGATTCTAGGGATTGAAGCTGGGACATTCTGCCTGCTAAGCTACAGCCCCTTCCATGTCCAGCTGATGCAAGGGACTTGTCTTGGTTCACGATGACTCCATGTACCAGTTCATAGAATCATAGAATAGTACAGTTGGAAGGGGCCTATAAGGCCATCGAGTCCAACCCCCTGCTCAGTGCAAGAATCCACCTTAAAGCATGCCTGACAGATGGTTGTCCAGCTGCCTCTTGAATGCCTCTAGTGTGGGAGAGCCCACCACCTCCCTAGGTAATTGGTACCATTGCTGTATTGTTTTAACGGTGAGGAAGTTTTTTCTGATGTCCAGCCAGAACCTGACTTCCTATAACTTGAGCCCATTATTCCGTGTTCTGCACTCTGGGATGATCGAGACGAGATCCTGGCCCTCGTATGTGTGACAACCTTTCAAGTATTTGAAAAGGGCTATCATGTCTCCCCTCAATCTTCTCTTCTCCAGGCTAAACATGCCCAGTTCTTTTAGTTGTACACAAGGTGTGTAATCAAGCGGCATGTGCAGAACAAATGATATTTTTCATGGCAGAAATATTTAGGAAAAGCTGAAGGAAGTTTTCCTCAGCAATATGCTGCTGTTAATCAATAACATTTTTAATAGGTTCAAGTTTTCAAAGAGAAAGCAATAAATTACTCTTATGTTCATCCAATCAACAATTTTGCACTATTTAATAAGATAGGTTGGAAGCTGATTAGAAACTTCTGTCTGGAATAATTTCTGTAGTTGTCGGTTGATATGATAATGGGAAGTATTTATCTGGCAACGCTTTTGGTTCGGATTTTTATGCCTGAAAGCAGAAAGGTGAATTTAATTGACACTTTTCGGAGTCTCAGGTTTGCCGCATCCATGCAGCTTGCACATGAATTTCCAATTCAATTTCCAGCCTCTAATGGGAGCAGCCACAAATTCAAATACCTTGCTGAAGTGGTACAAAATGAATTATGTGGATAACAATATTTCATCACGTTCAAAACTAGTCTGTGTTATGTCCAAAGCAGTAAAATGGTGTAAATGAATTGCTAAGTCACAGCAATATTGATGACTTACATCTCTTCTTTGTCAAGCACAGAAGGACTGCTGCAAACAATTGCCTCTTTCACCTTGAATTTTTTTTTCTTCTTCTTTAGTTGCTAAAATTAGAATTTCAAGACGTTATGTTCAAAGTATACATAGATTAGTGCCATGATCTAACTATATCCGTGTACAGATGTCAGGATTGTATTCAATATCCTTGATCAGATAATCATTTATAGCATCAGTCAGCTGTTTGGGGGAACAAGGGACTAGGAGTGACTCCATTCCCCTGCACTCCTGATGATGAACACCTGATTGGCACTATTGCTAATGAATGAAAACTGCAATAAAATATTGCTTCAGCCATCTTCCCCCTGTTCCAGGATGCTATAAGTTGTAATAAGCTGAAGAAAGAACAGAGGAGAGCAGAGGAAAATAGGCAGGAGACTGGTTCTGATGTGCTGCCACTTCTGGGGTGATCGTTGGGTCAAACTACCTTCTTGGCAGGACCACTCCAGAACTGAATGAAAAATCAGAGAAAGAGGAGGATCCTGTTGCTGGACCTAAGTTTTGCTAGGCTCAAGGAGAATCAGAAGGTATTGATAGCCCTTCTGAGAACACCATCCAGGGAACATCACAGTTGAGGAAATTGTCGCACTGGAAGAACCAGACTAGTCCCATCCACCCACTACAGATCCACTAGGATAATCCCAAGGACCTTAGGACCACGGATGGTGGCAGTGTGTCTGAACAGAGACCCAGAACCAAAGGTGCAGTGCCTTTTGGACAGCACATCAAATATCCCTGAGCTCTTTTTGGTGATGGTGGGGAGACATGCTTTGGATCCAGATCCTAATGACAAGCCAGGAAGGGGTGTGGCAACAACTTTAGCTGTACAGATTCTCAGTTGGAGTCAAGCCGCCACTGAAGCAGCATCTCTCTTAGAATAGTAGAGTTGGAAGGGGCCTATAAGGCCATTGAGTCTTCTTGTGCTCCCTTTGGACAGTTCCCCTGCTAATTTGAAATTCCTATTCCTAAACCCACAGGGCTACTCTTGGTAAGGCAGGATTGGCTTGGCTTGGCAGAAACAGGACAGTATTGATGAGCTGAGGTGAGAGGCTGGGAAAGAGGGCAATAGATGGGGACACTGATCAGAATGGTTGAGGAAGGGAGCAGTCCAAACTGCTTCGGTATGCTCTGGAAGGCGGTAGATGACAGCCCAGTAGAAGACACTTTGACTCCCATTTCCTTCCTTTTTTCTCCTGTTGCCACTTTCCACCCCTCTTCTGCTGTTTTCATTTCCTCTGTGCCCCTTTTCTTCTTTCTCTTCTTCCCCTGTCTCTCGCTGTACTTTCTTCTATAGTCTTCCCTCCTCCACCTCTTCCTACCTCTGGTTTCCTCCTTCTTCCTGAATGTGTTGGCAAGAGCTAGCACAGTTGTTTTGCTTTCATAGCCCAAATGTGGCTTGTGTTGTGAGGGGGCAACTTGACAGGTCAGCCTTCTCCCCTCCCCACTCGTTCCCTGTTTCTTCCACTCTGCTGTCTTCCCATCTGAACACATGCATCCACATTTTCCCCTTTTCTGTTTCTGTTTTTGTTTAAATCCATCCAGGTTGTTTTAAAAAACAAACAAATAAATAAATAAAGCCAATGTATAATTCTGCATACTTAAGGGTGCCCTAAACTAGGGATGCTGGAGAAATTTGAGATGGTCTAAAATGAGTTTGGATTTCTAAGTATCTGACCTGCAGAATCTGCTGTGGCCTGGGCTCCATAGACTTCTGGAATTTTTTTCGAACCTCTCTGAAATTTACACAGATTCATTTGCAGGAAAATGCACACACTTCTGCTGAAACATAAGCAGGGAAAAGTTGAATGGAATGGGAAGCAATACGCTAAATGTTACGTACTAACATAAATCGTTGTGAGCTTTCTTATAGAATGATCTGAGCATTTTTCTGCATAATGGGGAAAAATTGAATCTGTCTGTGAACAGACACCATAACAAATGATATTGTACAATCCACAAAACACAGGCGGGACAGATTTCACAAAATCCGGATATCCCTGCCCTAAACATAGTGATATTGTTTTCTGGTGCATGGGCGATGCCATTTTGACTCTGTAAACATTGGCACTTTAGCTTGAACATCAGAAGTACAGAATGATATTAGCCCTGTTCAAGTGTTCAGGTGAAGATGTGGTGACTTAAAGTTGGTAGACTGATGGGGCTGTGCATGCTGGCCCCATGCCCTAGATCTCTGGGTGTGCCCGTCCTGCCCACCTCAGTTCAGACCTTGCTGTGTTGAATTGGCAAGGTCTGAAAGGGAGTTCCACTCACATTCACTGAATGTGGGTAGAGCTCTCCACATGATTGTGGACCCTGCCTTATTAGGGGTCCCAATAAAGCAGGGAGGTATAGGGGGTGAATGTGAAGAAACTTACCCCTTTAATCCCTCACACATTTGTCTGAGCACTTGAATAGGGCTATTCTGATTAGATAAAGGCATATTTCAGCCCATGACATGTTCGAATGTTTTTTTTTACTAGGGCTGATCTGATCTGAATGTCCCCTTTGCCCACTTTCTCCAGTTCCTGGAGAAAGATCCTCTCTCACCTCAAGAAGGTGGAGGTGTAGTGCGTGTTTGCGCAAAAGTAAAAATATATTTGGATGTGGGGAAATTTACTTGCAATTGATGAAATGATCATGCATTAATTCCCTCTTTCCATTTATACTGCAAAAAGCTAGCCACAACCTCATGCCACTCAGCAGTAGGACGGCTACTTCATGCTTTGGAAATGGAACTGCAAGTGCTCCTGAGTGCAACCGTAGTGCTATTCTCCATGGGGGCAGCCATCTTTTTTTTCTGTACAAATCCTCCTGTGATTCTACAGCATCATGTAATGTCACTCCCAGGGGCACTTAAGGACCCATTTTCAAAGCATGTGAAAACCAGGCTGCTGCCAAGCAGTGTGCAAGAATCCATGGCTTGCTTTTTAAAAGTATAAATGGAAGAGATAGTAACATTAAAACAGACCTTGATCATCTTGTAGTAAGCATGCAAATACACCACTTGAACATTCACCCTGCCCCACCATCACCACCACCACCAATGTTCACCATGGGTTTTTTTGCCCTTCAATTATCCTCCAAATGTGAATAATTCAGGTATATTAAAAGAAAAACATAAAAAGATCCCTTCTGGATCAGATCAAGGGTCCATCTAGTCCAGCATTCTATTCACACAGTGGCCAACCAGCTGTCCATGGTAAACCCACAAGCAAGACAAACCATCCCTAATTTTGTTCCCTTTCTGCCTTTAAAAAAAAGAAAAGAAAACCAGGGGTGTGCATGCCAAAAAATATCATCGTTTATCGCTATCGTCATTTCGGACCAAAAAAATTATCGTCTTCATTCATATTGTAGGTGAACCATATCGTCTTCACGATAATTATCGTGAAAAAATGATATTTTTTTGCAGCCCTATTTTTAAAGGAAAAAAATGCCTATAACTTCTGTATTTTAAAAGTTAGAGGCTTGAAACTTGGTCACAGTGCTTATGGGGTATGCCTAAGTATGTGCATGAAATTTGAGATCGATCCCTCCAACCCTAGATTTTATATGAATTTTTTAAAGGTCGTTTCCGTTCTGACAGGTCTGCCATATAAATATACCTATAACTTCTGTATTTTAAAAGTTAGAGGCTTGAAACTTGGTCACAGTACTTAAAAGATCGTTTCCGTTCTGACAGGTCTGAATGAACGCACGTGGCAAGCTGTCATTCTGATTTGTCAGAACTGAAATGATCTTAAATTGAGAGTTGGAGGAATCAATCTCAAATTTGGCAAATATGTGTAGCACATGTGCTGCACATTTGTGCCAAATTTGAGATCGATCCTTCCAACCCTCGATTTTATATGAATTTATTAAAGATTGTTTCAGTTCTGACAGATCAGAATGACAGCTCGCCACGTGCGTTCATTCAGACCTGTCAGAACGGAAACGATCTTTTAAGTACTGTGACCAAGTTTCAAGCCTCTAACTTTTAAAATACAGAAGTTATAGGTATATTTATATGGCAGTCCGATAAAACGATAAAATTGCCTGAAAATTATCGTCTCTGATGATTATTGTAGGTTTTTCTATCATATAATTATCATTAAACACATGCACAATAATGACCTTATTGTATCATTATCGTACATTTTAACGATACGATACACATCCCTAAAGAAAACATCACTCCAAAACCTATATTTAAATGTGTACATTTGGTATGTTTAATCTGTCAAGAATTGTGTTGTAACATTGAGAGAAGTGAGAAATCTGTTCCAGTCTGCCCATTGGTTTGAGGGGTACAGACAGGAATTTGCACAGATTGAACTCCTCATTCTAGTTGAGGCTACATGCTAATGACATGCTTTCGCTTGTCATCTACAAGCTTAGCAGCCTTCATCTGCACTCTTAGGCTCCATGGTTGAATTGCAACATAGCTAGATCCTTCCATTTTTCTGAAGGGAAGCCGGAGTTACCTTAGTGACTAAGATAATGCTGCATTTATTGTGGCATATGCCACAATAAATGTGCTAGTATGGAAAGTGCCAGTTCTTTCTTCTATCTATTCCCATTCTGAAATGTCATTCAGACCTTTTTGAAACAACCACAGACTATTTTCAACTGGAAGAAGGCTGTAGAAAGCACAGCTACATATAAACTTCTGTCATCTGCTCATTTGAAACTACTGCAGTGATTTCTCCCTGCCCCCAATGACAAACAAAGAATTCATCATACTTTCTGAGACTGAATTCACACATTTGATTCCACATATTTGCTTGTATCTTGAGGAATACTGTATAAATACCTTTTGATTCATTTTAAGGCAATAATTTAAAGCATATACTTGAGAAATTTAATAGTTTTATTTCTCTCCTATCTTCCAAGACTCTCCTCTGAAACCAACAGCATCTATAATTAGGAATGCTGAGGGGGTGGGGAAACTGAAAGTAGCAAGATATAAATGTAAATTTCAGCGAGTAGATTTGTGCTAGGAGAATCCCTTTGAAATAGCTGCACAAATCCCCCCCCCCCCCCGAACTTCACTTCCAGGACCTCCAGCCTTGAACCTCCAATCTTCTATTAAAAACTTACTCAAGTCTGTAGCTTTGATAAAACAGTTTTGCATGGGGGAAGGGGAGGAAATCTTCCAGTGCATGCAAAGTATTTTTTCCTTTGGTTTCCCTTCTGAATAGCTCTCTCACCAAATTGAGCAATAACAAAGTCCCCATCTTGTTTGCAACACATACTGTAGCTATGGGAAAAATCTCATACCCTTTGCATGATTATCACTGGAGAGCAAAAGAAAAGAGAGGGGGGAAACGACAGAAAATTGCAGAAAGTTCTAGAGATGGAGACAACTATTAAAAGTAAAAAAAAAACCTCTCTCTTTGCATTTCCTTTTGTTTGCTATCTCTGATTTTTGACGGTCACTATAGCAACAAGGACATGAAGAACTGGAGAACATACACTCAGTATAACTAGTCCAATTTGTGACCAGCTGAGCTGTGTAACAAAAATCTATGTCATACCTAATAAGTATCTATGCTGCAAGTAACTGATCAGTTTGAGCTTGTGGCATGCGGCAACTGGTATACATATGTTGTGTGCACCCTCTGTCCCCCCCGCCCCCATTAATGGCAATAGAAAGGGCATAATCATCATCAGTATTTCTTGGTCCTGGCTTAGAAATGATTGATAGCACAGGTTCTATAAGTTTAAGTGTTACTTTTTCTTCACTAGCTCTTTAAGGTTTTCTGATACTTGGTCAGAATTGTGATAAATTGTAGAGCAAGAGACTAAATGTCATAGACAGACTGCAGAATTACACTAGAGACAGACAACTGTCTGTTAAACTTTCTACAACTTCCAAATGTTTTGAACCACAAGTTCATTCCATCCCATTTCTGCATCAGTTTGAGAATGTTTGAAATTCAAACGTATTTTGTACACACTACTCCTTTAGGCCAGAGGTGGGCAACCCATTTGTTGCTAGCCGTTTTCCCTAATATGTGTCTTTTTGTATGCAATTTCCCCTAATGTATGCATTTTGTAGACAATTTCCCTTAATAAAAGCATTTTTGTACACTTGTTGATCAGAGGACTGCATCACAATATTCGAAAAGTACAAGAAATGAAGGATAATTGTGTTCCAGTTTGTCTGTGCATTAGTTTAGGAAGTACAAATTAGATTGTTTCACATTATTTCACATTACAATGTAAGCCAAGCAAATTCTCCCTCATCCCTAGTAGTGTGCCACAGATTTATTTCTGGGTTTCCTGTTTTTGTGTCATGCTTCATAAGCAGTAACTCTATGTTAAATCATATTTAGGCTGCAGTCCTGTACACATTTACCTATGAGTAAGTCCCAGTGAACTCAATGAGTAGTCAGGCATAGGATCGTGCTATAAATCACCACTAGAAGACCTCACAGTAATGCTGATCATTCAGAGAAAATGGTGAAAAAGACAGGCCAGGATGATCTACAGAGCTAATTTTTGCTTATCTAAGGGCTTGCTAAGCTCTCATCTGATACCAAGAATGCTTTTGAAGGTAGTGATGTACATATCACTACCTACTTGCTGCTCTGATCTTTTTACTTGTGATGGTGGGAGATGCCAAGAAGGTAACAGGGACATCACTGAGTGAGGCCATGGACTGCTCTTCTTTGTTTTATTCTTTGCATTTTCCTGATTACGAGTAACATTTGTTCTTCACTGGATATTGTTAGATGGGATGGATTTAATTTCATTCTTTGGAATTGTCAAATTCATGCAGATATTGCAAATCTGAAAGTGATTTCTCTACTGGAAGATATCCATTTTTAATCACATGCTACTGTATGTCGAGATCTTGGACTCTTGTTATTTTGCCAAATACTGAAGTATAGGAACACACCACAAAGCCATCCATGCAGCCTGCGTGACAACACTGAAATTGCAGTGTTGACTCTGGAGGACAAGCAGGAAGTAACATAGCACAAGCGCCTTGGCACATGTGCACTGCTGGTCCTAGATGTACATTCAGCGCACATTTTCCCTCTTTCATCAACATCGCACCATAATGACCAGATGCATGAATAACCAGATGCATAGGCTTTCAGAGAGGCTTTAGATTCCCTCCAGTAGTCACAGAGATTTTACAAAGTCATTATGCCTACAGAAATAGCTAAGTTGACAAAACATAAACCAGAGGGAGCCCACATAGTCTCTCATTAAAAATTGAGAGACAAATGCCTTGCCTGCATGAGGAAATATACGCATTTAGATAAACTAAAAGGCATGAATTTAAGCTGCATTAAGTAATGCAGTTTAAGACCTTCAGAGGAGAACTTCGCATTCAGAGCAAGTGCCGTGATGCCTGGTGCAATTATGATTCAATAGGGGAAAAGGTAAGCCGCAATAAGCTACAAAATAAAACACTTTTAATTCGTATAATGCTATATATTTGGTTGGTTTCAAGCGCAGTATCTCATTCTTACAAAGCACACTTAATTAGTATGGGAGAAAATGCAATATAAAAGAAAATCACCTCCAGCTATGGTCCATACTTTGTCACATCAAGGCCCACTTCTACGGAACATTTTGCGTCCATAATGTGGATCCTAAAGAGACACCACACAGCTCGCTCGTAGAGCTGTTGTAGAGATGGCACTGCTTGAAATGGGACTTGCCTTCCAAACCCTGGTGCAGCTGTTATGTTGCCACCTAGATCAGTGGAGGCTGGTGGCTCCATTGTCAGTGGGGCAGTGAATCCATTCTGGGTTTCAGTGAAAACCAAACTTGAGTATTGTGTCCAGTTCTGGGCACAATGGATGCAGACAATCTGGAGCGTGTTCAGAGGAGGGCAACGAGGATGATCAGGGGTCTGGAAACAAAGCCCTATGAGGAGAGACTGAAAGAACTGGGCATGTTTAGCCTAGAGAAGAGACGATCGAGGGGAGACATGATAGCACTCTTCAAATACTTGAAAGGTTGTCATACAGAGGAGGGCCAGGATCTCTTCTCAATCATCCCAGAGTACAGGACATGGAATAATGGGTTCAAGTTACAGGAAGCCAGATTCTGGCTGGACGTCAGGAAAAACGTCCTGATTGTTAGAGCAATACGACAATGGAACCAATTACCTAGAGAGGTGGTGGGCTCTCCCACACTAGAGGCATTCAAGAGGCAGCTGGACAACCATCTGTCAGGTATGCTTTAAGGGGGATTCCTGCATTGAGCAGAGGGTTGGACTCGATGGCCTTATAGGCCCCTTCCAACTCTACTATTCTATGATTCTGTGAGAACTGTAAAGGAACTATTTGCACCTTGGAGAGCTCCTTTACAGTTCTGTCTGTTTCTGACTGAGACCTGAAGCAGATTCACCACCCCATTGCCATTGGAAACACCAGCCTCCACTGACCCAGACACTCTATTACAGGGGTGAGAAAGGTCAGGCATGTGGGCCAAATCCAGCCACCTGTGAGTTCTAATCTGGCCCTCCAAGGTTTCCCAGATGCTCACATCCCCTTTCCCCCATTCCCTTTCTCCCAACTGCCGGTTGTCTGGTGGTTTCTCAGCCTTTCCAGTTTTCTCCCCCATGCTAAAAAGTTGAAATGCCTCTCCTAAGACTAGATTTCTGGCAGTAAGAGCGCTAAGCTAAAATATGCTCGTATTTTTTGGAATTCCAGAGTCCCCTCCTGCTTCTTTTGGCTCTGCCCATCACTTTAATGTGCCCTCTGAAATTGAATTTGGCCCTTGGGCTGAAATACATTCCCAACCCCTGTTTAAAGTGTTTCAAAGGGACATCCAAAAACCCACACAGGGCATTTTTTAGGACACTCTGAACAGTCAAACAAGTCTCTGAATGCCACTGGTCCACCTCCTCCTACCTCTACCCCATCCCCAAAGGTTTCTTGTCCCTGCGCTATTACCTGCCTTTGCAGCCCTTGAATGACATATTATATCTACTCCATAGTTGGACCTTGGCAATCCTGGCTGAAGGAGACTTCAACAGGCCATGGATTCTTGGTGGCTTGTTACCCATAGCAACAAGATGCCTTGGCTGGGTTCACATGAAATGACAAGCCGCACTCCTGGAGGTAATTATGTTAATACCCCGGGATGCAACCCATCACGCACAGGGCATGCAAACCAGGTCTATCTCTCTTTCCCCTTTTCTCTCTTTCCTCAGCAGCGGTGGTTGACAGCTATGTGGTGGCCTAGTATGGTGTCGTTTGTTAACATAACAAGCCTTGGTCCAGACCTAACTAGATCTGAATTCTTCTGTGGGGGAAGAGCAAAGGTCAGTGGAGGCAGGTGACTCCAAGGTCATGGGGCAGTGAATCCACCATGGGTTTCCATATCACAGATTCTGCTTTCTAGTCTGCCATGAGAAAATATTTAATTGCCACATTTCAGTTGTAGTGGCACCACAGTTGTGGAACTCTCTCCCTGGGAAACCTTGAACACGTCTTTCCCCCACTCCCTGGCCATGCCCTGAAGGCATTTAAATTATTTCCTGCAGTTTAAAATTGTGGCTTTGGGTTTATTTGTTTTTCTGACTTAATGCTGCTGTGTTTTTTACTTGATATATAAAAGTGAATTTTTATTGTTGTTAGATTACATTTTTCTATATGCCTTTTTGGAAATTGTTTGGAAAGCAAAATATAAATAATTTAAATCTGTACAACATGAAAAGTAACTATGAGATTTGGTGGTTCTTTTTCTGTTCTGTTTGGCCATGACTTAATGTAAAAGAGAGGATTGCGTTCAAGATCTTCTCCCACAGGATATTGCATAGCTTTTAAAAATAAAATCTTAAAATAAAATACAGCAAGTAGGTGAAGTACTACAAATCTTAGAAAATAAAGAAGCCACACAGATCTGGCTATGCAAAGTAGCTATTAAGTAGGTCCGGTTAGCATATTAGTTATTTTAATATATACACTACGAACAAATAGTTAAAGTGCTTCACTTCATCACAGTGAAGAACTACTGTAGATACATAATTAAATCCAGTGGAATGTGAAATGTAAATATGAAAAGTACACTTGGAGGATCTGGCTGATTAAAATGACTTGGATGTGGATGAAAGACCTTTTGGGGTCACATTTTCGTCAGCATTTACTGTATGAACTAGTCTAATAAATTATGCAAAATGATCACACAAGATGACTGTAATTCTGAATTTAATTAACTGATACTATCATATGAGGCCATTGCACATTATACCATGAGACAAATTATAACCAAAATGAATCCAGGAATTATTTAAAATAAACTTTTATTTTAATAATATATTTACAAGTAAACAAGAAAACTATTCAGGTTTTAGAAACATAATATTACAAGTCATTTATTATAACAAATTAATCATCAAATCATAACTGAGGTCACTTCCATTTTATAAATCTTATGTCGTAAATCATATTTAAATTCAGTTAACATCATTAGACCTTACCTAATCAATGTTGTCATAACTATTCTCTTCAATTGTCCTTCCATCTAGTCCAAATGGTTAGTGAGTGTGTTTAAATCATGGTTATGTAACTTCCATGGTTAGGAATGGTTCATATGACATGGTTTATAATGTTTAATTCAAAATGCTTAACCAGCATGGCTTAGCATGTCATCTGAACAGGGTTGTTATCAAAACACCAGAGCCTGACAGTGTCATTGAAGCATTCTGCAGCTCCCAGACTGTGGAATGGCCTGCCAGAGGAGATTTGTCAACCTAATAGACTCTTTGACTTTAAGGAAGCCATAAACACCGATCTCTCCCAGCAGGCCAATTCCAGTTGAATTTTAAGAGTTTAATTGATATTCTATTAATGTATTAGTTTTATGTGCTTTTAATCAGTTTTATGTATTTTATATTTGATGTTGTTCCCCGCCTCGATCCAGAAGGGAGAGGCAGGTAAGAAATAAATAAAATTATTATTATTATTATTATTATTATTATTATTATTATTATTATTATTACTATTATTTCACTGTTTGGCTTCTTGTGCATTTCAAACCTAGCAGCATATTATGAATTGGGTGAGGTTATGACGCCTCCATCACATTTTGTATTCACATCTTCTTGCGATTATGGTTGCCCTTGTTCCCTTCCTCCATGCCTTCACAGAATGCAGTGTATTATCTGCCATTTTCAGGATTAAAAAGAAAGTAGAATGGGAGATATGGGTGTCTTTTCAAGTCATTAATTTTCCTTCCAAAGAATGGCCAGGCATTGTAACCATACTTTTAAAAATCAAAGAAGGGTGTGTGTGTGTGTGTGTGTGTGGGTGTGTAAAACCACAAGTATTGATTTTAGGAGCTGAAAGTGATGTGGAACCATTCACATGCATTCACTTAATTATTTGTGAAATAAATTATTATGTTAGAAATAACAAATGATTACTTGCACAATCTTACTCTTTTATTCATGCTGTAACAAATCATGTGAATCGTGGTAGTGTATATTTTTATGAAGAGCATTCAAGATAGGGGTTTGATCCAAATTTATGCTGGATCAACTGTACTGGTGGGAGTGGCCTTCCCAGGGCAGCATTTCCAGCCTCCTGAAAATGCTACACAAGAGAGTCTGGAGACCCTGAGCTGGTGTGCAGGGAAGGTGACCCCTCACCATCCATGACCAGAGCCCTTCCTCTCAAGGAAGACAGTTCCTGGATCCAACCAGTGGACATTTTGCCCTACAGTGCATTGTTTAGCTGGTGTAACATTTTTGATCCTTTTGACATACAAATGCCCTTGACATTTTCTATTTGGTTAGCTGAATTTGGAAAACCCATATTGAGGAGCTGAAAGAGAGATGTTTTGTTCTGCCCCATGAGCTTTTAGGGCACTATGGCCTTCTGCAGTTTTGTTACAATCAATTTTGAACGTATACCATGTGCTACATCTGGGCTATGAGCAGAATTCCATTTGCACGCAACTTTTGTGTTGTACACAACTGCTGGCCAAATGTGAACTATTTTACAGTACCTAGTCCTAAGATCCTGCTCTAATGCCTCAAGCCAAGAACCCATTGGAAACTGCTTATTACAAGAGCATTATGGTGCCATTAATTCTGCATGATAATTTCAGTGTTTGCCTCTCAGTGTATGCCTGTTGACAATTAAAGCATGAGACATCTCTGACAGGTAGTCCTTAGATTTCTATGCTGCTATATGAATGGATCTCCTGTGGTTTTGCATAAACTTACATGAGTAAAATTATTCCTGTTACAGTTGGCAAGGCTGAACCTTTTGACATGCACTCTGCACATGGTATTTTGCCTTTCATGGCCTTCTGATCTTAGTATACTCATGCACAACGGCCCATACAAGTTCTGCCTTCCATTTGTGTCATCCCTTCAGAGCTTTGACATGGCATTCCCTTCAGTCACATTTGAGGCTGTGACATGCACTTCAGCTACTCTGCTGCTAGAACGTTTGCCTTCATACTGTGGTTCTCAATCATGCTTCGTCTTAAGACCATGACAGACTCCACAGGGAGATGTAAGTTAAAAAGACAAACAAACACTTGCAGTTCCCTACATATCATGGTATAATGTACCATGGTGAATAGAATGCACACATGTAGAATCTAACTATTTGGGGACCACAGTATAGATTATGCTTATGTGTATTGGATTTTTTGTACTTATACCTATATCATACCTACATGTGATGAATATACAAAACATATTAAATATATATAAAATATTCCAAACTGCTGTAGCCATCTTATTTATATTAACACTGAAAAGGCCTATATATATATATATATATATATATATATATATTCATATCCACCTTACATTGTTGTTTCATATAAGAAATGAATAGACTCCACAGTTGCTTAACTTTTTTCTTTCTTTTGTCTTCCTTCTTCTAAAGAGACATAGTCTGAAAACACCACACTTTATTAAACCATTCCTTTTCTGCAGGCACACTAGTCAACCACCGTTTTAAGCTTATTGCAGCTGTTAAAATGTTCCCTATTAATTCTAAATGTTCAGTTTGTACTACATCCTTGAGAAAACCCAATACAATATATATATAAAGGAGTCAGCGGTGCTCCATCTTACTGATCCTTGTATTGCTTTATATTGTTATTGCAGTTGAAATTGTTTCACTACTATATTTTCAATGTGGTTCATGTTGTTATTGTAGCTGAAATTGTTTAAATTGTGTATTTTAAAGGTGATTTTTAATATTTATCTAAAAACAACTTTCCTCTGCGCCACCGCCTCTCCCCAAATTACCAACCATTTGGTGGTTCGCCAGTTTTGTGCAATTTTTCCCCATTCAAAAAGCTTGAAATGCCTCTTAGTTATTGTCAGCAAAAGTTTTAAGCTAAAATATGCTGTTATTTTGGGTAATTTTAGCTCTGCCCCTTTTGCCTTGGGTCCAACCTGCAACTGTAATGTTGCCCCTAAGAGCTTCTCAAAAATGGAATTTGGTCATTTGGTCTGCTGTAGAATATCCAGTCATTCAATCTGCTCCTTTTTTCACATGTATATATGAAATCCACTGTGTATGTATGAAATCCACTTCACTCAGATCTCTACCGGTCATAGTGTTACGGTTGGGGAGAAAGTATCTTAGCTTTTGATCAGGATATATTCTAAACAAAGACAAAGCTATGAATAGGTATGATACTGGTACAGACAACACTGCACACAATTGGCCTATGTGAGCAAAAGACTAATACACTGTGCCCATCATTATATGGAGTGGGCTGTGTCTTAAATCTGGGCCTGGTCCAGCTAGGAGGACCCACACTAACCAGGTTCAGGATACCAACATGACTCGAGTCCACTTGTGGGAAAGAATGATAAATTTAATGCACGGAAAATGAGTGCAGAGAATAAAAGCAAATAAAGCTTAAACAAGCCCTTAACTCTTGGTTCAGTCACTCCGGTTCCTAGAGAAGTGACGGATGCCACCCGTAGGGCTGGTTATCTGAGCAGGTGGCACTCTTCCCCCCTCTGAGATGATAACAGGTAGCAGGTCAATATGCTCAGGATTTTATGAGGTTGGCCTCATCATCTAGTTCAGACTGTCAGAAGACACACACATGCACCCCACCCCCAGAAGGAGAAAGGGGGACCTTTCTTTTGGCATGGAAACAGTTTTATTATACTACTGAAAGCAGCATCTTTTATTAGCTAGAAGGTACACACTCTACAGCTACTATACAAAGCTACTGTGCATTGTTAATATCTGTTAGTAGCAAAACGCATAGCCTTCACAGTGTGAATACAGCTATGAGAAGCAATTCTAAAATCATGAAAATTGCCAAATGCTCAACCAAATTAGTATACAAATGCCACTAAGCACTTCAGTAAATACTGCACATGATTCTGGGTAAATTCACACCTGACTGCTCACCATTTGTCTGAAATCAAATCCAATATAGCGCAGGTAAGCCATTTTCAATGGCTTCTTCATGAGGGCTCTAACATTTCAGGCAGCCCTGTGCCCCACTGAACCCTGATGTTCCCCTTGAAAAGAAAGCTGTTGTTGGGTGGGTTCCAAATCTGTCTCCCTACGGTCACTATCCCTATTAGATATTTTCTCTCTCTTTTGTGGAAAATTTAATTGAGGAATACAAGAGATTCCTTGCTCTTGACAACAGGATCTCGTCCCTTCCTTCTACACTTTGCCATGCCATTTCTCTATGGATATATTCTGGTGAATCCAGACCAAACTATCCCTAAAAGAGAAAACCAACCCATGTGTGTTATAACATTATACAACAGAACCTGCACGACAGGGGAAGGGCTCCCATCATAAATTCATATGAAACTGCCATGCCTAATGATAAAGCTACAGACATTGACCATTGAAACACTGCAGGTCTTGGGTGGGGGTGGGGGCTGCTACCATCCCTATATTGTATCCCAGAATCTGAACCTCAGAGTAACTAAATGAGTTGTCCAGTGAGACTGCCAAACAGTAGAGAATTAAATAGCAATCCTGAAGTCTTTGGCTAGTGCTATACATCATCCTTTCTCTGGCAGTAAACTTGCTTGCTTTGTGGTAAAAGAACAACACTTTCTATTGTCCTTCCTGAAGGCACTTCCTGCATTACAACTGAAACCCATGGAAACGTGCCTGTGAGTAGCTCTCATGCCTGAAAACACCAAGTAAAGAATTTTAATTTTTTAAAATAATTTTAATTTTAAAAATATAACCAAAAATTCCATGTAAAGAAATGATGAACATAATTTACTCATAAATTTACTGTTTTCTTCTTCAAGCCTTTTCTCCTGGATTCATGATTCCAAAATAAAGGGCATGAGTTCTTTAAATATATGTTATCCCAAAGATATACTAGAAGACATTATCCTACAAGAAGCACCATATGTTTTACTTAAAGCAAATCTTAGATAGTAAGTAAAAAGCTAATACTATAACCAAGAGCAAATGGCCAGATCTACACCAAGAAGGACATGACACTTTGAAAACAGTTTGAAAACTGTATATGGAGTGTGTCATGGGCACCAACAGTTGTGACTAATGTTATAAACTGTTTGAAAGCAGTAGTGTAGATCCTGCCTATATTTTACCAAGATAATAACTATCTAATTTACTAATTTTCACAAATATTGTATCCTTTAAGATTAAGGACACTATGGGACATGGAAGGGAAGTAACTGCAAGGCAGGGTCTAGCTATGAGTAGGGGAGCTAATTATTATAATTTTGGGGGGTTTATTGGGGGTGGGGACAAGATTTACCCCACTAGCTGCCCTTCTGCCCCCGCCCCCATGACTTCAAAGTAATCTTGATAGGCTGGAGCACTGTGCTGAAAACAACAGAATGAAATTTAATAGGAATAAATGCCAAGTTCTACATCTAGGAAAAAGAAACCAAATTCACAGTTACAAGATGGGGGATATTTGGCTCAGCAATACTACAAGCGAGAAGGATCTTGGAATTGTTGTATATCACAAGCTGAATATGAGCCAACAGTGTGGTATGGCTGCAAAAAAGCTATTTTGGGCTGCATTAATAGAAGTATAGCTTCGAAATTGTGCAAAGTACTGGTTCCCCTCTATTCGGCACTGGTTAGGCCTCATCTTGAGTATTGTGTCCAGTTCTGGGCACCACACTTCAAGGATGCAGAAAAGCTGGTTCAGAGGAGGGCAACAAGGATCAGGGAGGTTGTGGGCTCTCCCAGACTAGACACATTCAAGAGGCAGCTGGACAGCCATCTGTCAGGTATGCTTTAGGTGGATTCCTGCATTAAGCAGGGGGTTGGACTCGATGGCCTTATAGGCCTCTTCCAACTCTACTATTTTATGATTCCATGATTCCTGCTTTCAGGATGTAGTTTTCATGATTTGACTTTTGCTGAACAAAACTTACTTCATTTTTGAGTAAGGTAAATCAACTTTAGAGCTATAGCTAGGGTGACCAACTGTCAGGATTTCCCCGGATTTGTCCTGGTTTTTGTTCTATCCTGGGTGTCAGGGGGGATTTTCTGTAATTTTCTATAATGTCCTGGAAAGACAAGCTTTCCCCTTTAAGGCCACATTAGCGTGGTTGGAGGGAATGACGAGCTTTCTGGAGGTGGGTTATTTCCCTCCCACTGCTCCAATCAGGACCTTACAGGGGAAAGTATGTCATTCCTGGACATTATAGAAAAGGACCCGATTGGAGCAGTGGAGGGCGGGAATGACACACTTTCCCCTCCTCCGCTCCAATTGGGTCCTTTAAAGCAGTGGGGGTGAATGACATGCTTTCCAGAGGCCCCGGAAAGCCAGTTTCCCACCCCCCACCTCACTGAGGGTCCTCTTTTTTGGTTTCCCAAATGTGGTCACCCTAGCTATAGCAGTCTGATATCTCCTTACCTTGAGCTCACATGTATGTCAGTTGTTTAACACTCTGTTAACACACACGTACACGCACACAGAACTCTGACAAAAAGGACAAGGAAGAAAAATGGTATAGAACAGAAAGTCAAGCTACAAATTGGGGCCTAGTTGTTACAAACTGCAGATGGCACAAGTAAACCTGGGTTTAAACCTGGGTTTAAGCTGTACCAGTTCAAACTCTAGGGGGAATCCTCTGTATAAATAATTGCCTCCAATATAAAATTAACATGTCAGGAAGAAAGGAATAGATAAATTAGAACCCTTCCCCTTCATACCTAGTTTTATATATGCAGAAAATATTTTTTTTAAGAAATATTTTAATAGAGCCTCCATTTGCAACCTGAAGTGGTACAGTCCAGATACAGGTTTATTGTCTTATCTGCTGCTTGGGAGCATTAGGCTTCAATATTAATCTTTTATTTTCTGTCATCCTTATAATGCATGCTGGTGTTGATGTATTGGAAGGGTGCTCAAATGGATCAATGGACATTTTAGGAAGCTGAAATCAGAATAACAAAAGCAATATAATAACAAAGCTGCACTGTTTATTAGCAGGCTTGTAGTCATATGGAGAATAGAATTTATAGGAGATTGGAGATAATCATGAATGAGGAAATAGGAAATATATTAAAACAGGATTAGACTAGTAAATCCATCAAGCTTGGAAGCTCAGTGGGTGTTGAAGCTGAAGGCAGCTAATTCCTCTCATCACTAGGTATTCTCAAATCATCGCCTGGATGTTATGCCACTATCACGAATCTAACATGGGATGTACTGAAACTTTCTGTCTCAGACTTATTCACTATTGCGGTTGCTATTGGGAAATCCATTGCAGTGCCTTAGTATGATCAAGGTTCTTTCACCTTTAGACATCTTCCAGTGAAACATCAAAACCCTCAACAAGGGCCACATACCAGGTCTAGATAGTAGACAAAAATCTTTTAAATGAGCATATTCATGAATGTATTCATGAATATTTCAAGATTAGTCCACATCCAATTCTTCAGTCCCCAAACTAGCTTTCTATGCAATTCCCTTTGCAACCTGGGGAAGCAAGAACACTGCATGTTCCTGAAGGATAATGGCTACAAAGATGCCCTTAATCTGGGGAGGGAGTGGGGTGTGTATGTAAGCCCCACTCCTAATGTCCCCACACAAACTGTTTCCACTTCACAGCTCCACTCCACATTACCATGATTTCTAGTCATGTGGGGAGTTCCCAGAGTGTTCAGATGAAATACACAAATGGTTGAAGTGAGCCAGTGTGAATGAGGATGTTGGAGGCAGGATTTGAGGGCATACTCCTGTTCTCTTCTCACTTTAAGTACATATGTTCGCTCAAATGCCTAAATAGGGCTATGATCATGGGTACATGCTACTCCCTGGTTTAGAGGCAGAAGATCTCTGAATTATTAGTTGCTCAAGAAGAACAGCAGAAGAAGGCTATCACTACCATGTCCTGCTTGTAACTTTCCCAGAAGTATCTGATTGACCACTATGGGAAGTGGACTAAATAGGTCTTTGTTCTGATCCAGAAAGGCTGTTCTTAAGTTCTTATTAAAACTTCATTCCATGAATCAGTGCTAGAATAAGTGCTGGGGAATCAGCCTTAGAACATTAACAAGAATATGAATAAAATAATACAGTATTCATGCCATTCCCTCCAACCTCCATTTGATGGAAATAAAATGTTTCCTTTACGTGCCATTAAAGAATGAGTAGTGAGTACAGTGGCATGGAATTGTGTTAGCACAGTGACCGGTGAACAGGAAAATCCACTACACAGTTTTGCAATACTTGGAAAGGTGCACATTTACCTGGGCAACCAAAGTTTTACATGTGCCTAGTCCTGTGCAACTCTACTACACTTCCTTGGGGTTTGCATGGAAGAACTTCTTACTGGATTATACATGAACTTTTCATATATATTTTTCAGTATGCCATAAACAGAAGTGGGCAGAAAATAGAGTGATGCAGAGGTGATTTGCAGTAGATTGGCAAGGATTTGTGACTATAGCAGCAACAAAACAACTCCCTCTACCACTACCCCTCCTGAATTGAAGAAAGTTGGGGGAAACCAGGAGTAGACATGTGTGTGAAAGTACTGCAAGCTGAGTTAAGTTGTGTTCCTATTTTATAATTATTTAATTCTACTACGTGTCTTTTGCACCAGGCTCTGGTTGGTGGATCTTGGGGTTCTCATAAAAAACAAACTAGATCCCATACATCTAAAATTTGTCCACCCTGCCATTCCAAACCTGTTCCCAAAAGCTGTACATTTCAGCACATATAAAATAGCTTGGAAAGTGATTACATATAGTCATCAGTACAAGCTAGTATACTGTCAGTAAAATTGTTAGAGCTTCGTGGTATATCCTAGTATATGGTACACATTTAGTAAACAAACACAAGCAAGTGCTATAGAGTAGGGGCAATGATAGTGGTCTTCATCCAAAGATCATCATGTACAGTAGCAGGTTGCTACAAATATCTCACTTCCCAAATAGATGGTTGGTGTGGTCAGCCTAGACAAATCTATTCGCTTCTTGTAATTTACCGTACATACACCATCAACCAAATAGTAGGCTGACCATATGAAAAGGAGGGCAGGGCTCATGTAACTTTAACAGTTGTAGAGAAAAGGGAATTTCAGCCAGTTTCATTTGTATGCAATTAGTTCCTGGTGATATTCCCTCTTCATCACAACAGTTAAAGGTGCATGCACTATACTAGAGTGACCATATACAAAAGAAGGCAGGGACCCTGCAACTTTAACTGTTGTGATGAAGAGGGAATTTCACCAGGAACTAATTGCATACAAATGACACTGGCTGAAATTCCCTTTTCTCTACAACTGTTAAAGTTACATGAGCCCTGACCTGGATTTTATCTGGTCACCCTACCAAATGGGCTATTTGTATGTTGGAGTGGGGAACTGAATGTAGGAAGTCTGGAGGCTTTTTTCTCATAGGATCCTCTTTTTCTAGTATCCTCTTGCCTATAGGATCAGACCCTGATCTGAGACACTTCTGCAATAGTTTCAGATTCCATGTTTGAATGTCATAGAGAATAATAAGACATACACCCCTATTCATAAAGCCATTTTATACAATGAACTAAAGAGTTTTAGTCCTGAAAATGTAAAGAGGGTCCATCAGCTGCACTTAGTCTTGGATCCCTCCAAATCTCTGGAGTAGAGATGCTAAAATGTAAGGCAAAAACTAGACATTACATGCAGATTGCTAGTCACTGATAACTGTTATCCCTCTCCTGATAACAGCCTCCTGAAGCTACTTTTGATTTAAAGTAAAGAAAGAAAGAAACATTGGGTATATTTTCAGTTTGTCTCTCATTAACTAAGGAAATCTTTAACACTTCAGGCTTTGTTCATACAAATCTCAGTGCCCTTTTCTTTTGCATCCATTAGCACATATCATTGAGAAAATAGATTTTTCAGCTATTGCTGGTTGGGACATTCCCACAGATATCTTGTTGGCCACTGTGGGAAACAGGATGCTGGAATAGATAGAACCAGCAGGGCTCTTCTTATGTTCTCCTTATGAACCCAACAACAGTCCAGAAGAAATGGGGTTGATCACACAACGGTCATTGCTGACTGCTGGACACCCATCAGTCCTGAGACTGTACAACTGGTTCCTTCGGAAAACAAGATGGTCACAAGAGTCCACTCCGTTTCAATAAATAATCAAAACCAATAATAGACAAGTCAATAACAAGGAGATCTAAGCATATGGAAGTTAAGAGAGGTGCTGGGAGATGAACTGGAAAATAAATATCTCCTTGTTATTCATTCCGATAATGCAGCTGTGGTTACATAATTGGCTTTTAGCTTCTTGGGTTACCAGCATTTAATTATTCCAGAGTCTGCTGTTAAATAATTACAGTTGTCTTGTTTACTAGCTGATTTTCTGTCCTTTGCTCTAGGGGGATTTGTTTTATAATATATTCAGCTCCCTGGATGACCACAAATATGCAAATGCCAGTAACTAATCTTTGGTTTTGTGTTTATTTCACCTTTAGCAGTTTTGACATGTTTCCAGCACGGACAGTGTGTTACTGTCACTTGATGTAGACTCAGTCCCTGACATATCCACTCTCCCTTCTCTTTGGCTTATATTCAGCACATACAATCTCAGATGTTGCTCACATGCAATCTAGGACACACATAGTTTGTGTGGTTATTTGATGATTCTTGCTGAGCTGCCGATTTACAACGTAGAGCAGCTATGTCCTTTGGATATCCTTTGCAGAATGTTTGGTTAGAATTACAGCAAGTATTATGAATCCATCCACCCCAATCCAAAAATGCTTTGTTGCTATGGGACTACTGATGGTCTAGGGACAACTTTAATGGTGCACATTGCTGCATTTACACAAATATAGGCAGACGCCTCCTTCCCACCCCCACCTTGAAGTGGATGGGTCAGTAGATCTATAAATGCATTGCACTACATGTACAGGTCTCTGGTAATAATACCACTAGTGGCTCAGTGCAGTCCATCCCAAAATACTTCTGGCTTCCCAAGATTCTGACCAAACATCAGCTTGCATTTCTTTGCTAGGTGAACACCATAGCAGGTCGCTAGCAAAAGAAAGAGCTATAGAGCTGAAGAAACAATGCCTTCCTGACATGCAGCTACCCCACCATTTAAGGACAGTCTTTGGTAACTTCTCTTTCCCCTCTTGCAACCAGTTTCAGAGAAAATATCCTGGTTTCTAGCATCACAGCTCCCCATGATGCCCAAACCAGGTAAGGGCACAATCCTATACCGGTTTAGCAAGAAAAAAGTCCTACAATGCCCAGCATTTCCCAGCCAGACATGCAGGGTGTTGTATGACTTTTTTCTGTCTGAGGAGGTATAGATTATGTCCTAACTGGTTTAAGAAATGCCTACAAACTGGGATATGCTCACTAATCCCCTTAGCCCAGTAGGCCTCAAGTAGTATCCTTTCTCGCTCCTCCGGAGGGCACTTTATACAGCCTTCATTGACATAAAGTCTGCTTTCAATCTAATCCTGAGAGAGGTTATGGCAAAAACTTGAGGACACTAACATTGATAGGCGACTGTTGACCCTTATTCGTAGCCTCTATGATACGCCTGGGTGCAAGTGAGGTGTAATCGTGCAGACAATTTGACCAGAGTGATCCCAACTTATACTGGTGCTAGACAAGGTTGTGTTCTTGCCCCCACCTTGTTTAACATTTATATTAACTCTCTGGTCAAGGAGCTCTCTGAGAGTTCCTCTCAGCTGTCTCTCAGCTGTCAAATGGAGACCTCTCAAAAGTTGCACGATCTTTCAAAAATTCATATAAAATACAGGGTTAGACTGGTTGGTTTGAAATGTAATACACATGTCTAGCAACATCCAATCTGCACTGGGACAGAGTTTCAAGTTTTTAACTTTTAAAATAACTAAGTTATAGGCGTATTTTTGCCAAAAAAGGGCAAAAAATGGATCTGATTTAAAAACCAGATGTCCGATTTTAATCGGAATCGGATCCGATGTGAGTGACTTCCAATTCCGATCTGAGTTTTGTCCCATGCACATCCCTAATGTATACTCAATTAATTGGCTGTTTATATACTACTATACTTATAGTCCCATTCTACTTTGTTGGCTCTGGGAATACTATATGCGCCAGTAGTGTTGTTTTGTTTCTGCTGGTCTTGTGACTGTAATAAATATTGATTGATTGATTGATTAATTTCTTGGGCCTGCTAACTGATTTCCTTTCTTTGAACTGACCTTCTTACATGGAAAGCATGACCTATCCTCTCCTTCCTTACCAGCAAGTTCTGATTAGAGCTGATGTTTGGACCCAGCAACGGGCAATACAAATAACCACAACATCCTCTTCAGTCTGCTTGCTTCCAGTTACATTGTGACTTTGACCTTGGGTTTCCTCTCTCTCTCTCTCTCTTGCAAATTATTTTTGCATTTGGCATATGGGCTCTATGGATGATGCAGAAGGGCTCTTTTGAGGAAAGGAGCTTTAAAAACAGCTAGCCACTTTCTGGACAGAAATTAAGTGCATCTCATTCTCAATGACAGAAGGCTAGCTGTTTGTTTGTTTGTTTTTAAATGAACCACATTCTGTAATTTATGACGTATAGAATATATATATATATATACATATATATATTTACAATGGATTGCACTGCACTGAGGATCTGCCACCTTAGATGGGGAAATTCAAAGAGAAGGAAAGCTATTTCCAGCTGGGCGAACATCTATCAATTCCTCTCCCTAACTAAAATGGAAAAAGAAAAGAAAAAGCTTAATTGTTGTGGCAAGAGCCTTAGTGACCATTTGGCCAATTTGCCAACGTGCAAGCTGAGCAGCTTGGCCAGCATTAGAATTAGTCAGTGAATTGCTCTGGCTTTAATTGGGTGCAAGCGCTTAATAGCTTCATACAGTTATGTAGAGATATCCTGTCAATGGAAACAAGACGAAACAAGGTGGCATTCAGACTTTCCGTCTTTCCATAAAAGCTAAGCTTTTGTGTGTGTCGATATCCTACTGCATCAAGAACAGGAGAGATGCCAAAGAACGAAGCCCTGTCAAGCTGTTCAAGGGAGTCGTAAGGGCAGTTGTATTCCGAGGGTGGGAAACAGAACAGATGCGGCTTCAAAACAAAAACAAAATGAAGTATTTTTATTTGGATTTGAAGGGCAATTCCAATGAATGAGGCCAGTTGATAAAACACTAGGAAGATGCCTTTAACCACATCAGGTCATTGTTCTGTTTAATTGAGTATTATGCCCACAGTGACTGGCAGCAATTTTCCCCACTGAGAGTTACCAAGGACTGAATCTGAGGCAATTCCATGTTCTATGATTAGTCTGGGATACGAAGCCGCAGCCCCTTACAATAAACCATTGTATTGTGTACCAGGAGGTTGAATGATCATGCTTTTTGGACTTCTTGTGCTCCTTCAGTAGCTCATAGGTGAACTTTATCTCAGACTTGTTATGTAACACAATAAAGGATATTTGTGTTTGAAAGCCGTCTTTGATCCTGACCTATTTCCCTGCTACCATAACATAACAACCACAAGGGATGGGGAAGAAATTAGTTTGGTTCACATGTTAAGGCGAATGTACATAATTAGCACTACACAAACTAATACACAAATATTCTGACATTCAGACTTTCCCAAATTGTGCATGCAGTTTTCCATTTTTTTATTTAAAAAAACTATACAACAATGTGTGTATTAGGGAAAGGTGAGCACAAAAATATGTATATTAGAAAAATAAAAAAATACATTATTTTAGGGGAAATTACTTGCAAGAATGGCCATATTAGGCAAACCTTTCTTCAAAAATGTATATGTATACCAATGTGTGCACAAAATGTGTACCAATTTTCACGTAGACTTTTTTTTAAAATCTGCAAGCTTATGTGGAAATGGGAGAAAATGAATTTAAGGATGGAAAAATTGTCCATTCCCTAAGAACAATAGGCCATAATTGCGAGGACACATGTGGGCATGACTGTGAGAGAATGAGAGGGGTGTGGGAGAGCTACAAACCTCTTCTCAGTGAAGGCCAGATTGCCCAGGGGCAGGGGCCTCCAAGAGTGCCTGAATCTGATCAGCCACCACTCACTTGAGCACCTTATTCAGGAAGGAATATTAGCTCTTCTGGATCAAACAACAAGGTGATCTCACTTCTGCCTCCTTTAAGGAGACTGGGCCACCACCACCCCTTGCAAAGAGGAATATCCATTAGGTGGTTGTTAAACTTTACAAAGCCCAACATCCACATCTTCAGGCCCCAACTGAAAGTCATCCAGCAATATCTGACCAGATGGTGCCCTGGACTGTTGTGCATACATGTGCAAGCACTCAGGTGTATGCAAAAAGCACACTTTGATGCACTCCATCTCCTGGAATCAGCATGCTGTCAGTGGGTACAAGGCGAGGAGGCTGCCAAACCAATATTGGAGCTCCATTTTTCACATGCGCTTTTCTTGGCACAGTGCTTGTTCAACAACATTGCATGGCATCCATTTCTAAAGAGCTGCATATCTGCAAACAAATTTCATGCAAAGTATCTTTCAAGGAAAAGCAAATTGCTTTGCCTTTCCCACAAGAAACATCCCTTTCCCCCCTGATGTGATCAAATGTCTCCTCCTTTTTCCCCTCCCCCCTCCCCAGCACAGCATATTGCGCAAATACATATTAAATTGAGCCCACAGATGATTCATAACAGAAGGTACTCCACCCCCAGTCTGTTAGAAGCCTTGAACTAATCGCTGTTATACCCACATCAAACGAGCGACCAGGCTTGTATTTGGGCTAATGATAATGATAAGCAACATGCTGACACACAGGAGACAAATTGGTGCCAGTAATCTAAAAACTCACCTTATTATCCAGACAGACTCAAATAGGAAGGTGGCACAGTGGTTCAATTCCCCCCCCCCCCCAAACACACAGCTTCCAAAGCAGATGAAGACACGAAAGATGGAAATAGTACAAGGAAACAGACAAGGCTGTGGATCCACGATACACCGGTGTACGACTGTGCGCTGGCACTATTCTGGCTAACCTTCCAAAGGAGACACAGTGTTACTTGATGGTTATAGAAAGGTAGAAAATTAGAGTGGCATCCAATTGTGTCTGTCAGTAGATAGAACAGTTTCTGTCACTGGAGCTGATTGTCACTCCCCATTGTAGCTGCCTGAGACCCCCAAATCTCATGGGGGGGGGAAGGGAGAACTCCAGAAAAGGTCTTGGAAGCACTCAAGGGAGGGGGAGAGGGTAAGAATGTTCTGTTGTGCAAGAGAAGTCTACTCACACGGCACTGTATGTAACCCTTAGGGATTGAGGCTGCCAATTTAAAGAAAGTGATTAGGAAAGTGAAAGTGCCATTGAACTCAGTGAGACTTACTTCTGAGTAAACAGTCTTTTCCTACTCAAAGCCTGACATACAATGACACGGGACCTACCATCTTCACAGAGCCATGGATCAACTCCTTTGCTTGCCTGTGGTGACTTCAGTCAACCTTACAAATAAAGAGGGATGCATGCAACCAACGTTTGCACCCTGTCTGGCTAATTTTGAGATACCAGTCATTGAGTAGTCATTTGACCCTTAATGTAGTAGTCACCCTACATTAAGGGGCAAAACAAATATCAGTGCCTAAATATATTGTAAACATTCACTTCTAGTCCTTCAGAACAGTGACTGATTCATCAGGATGGTGACTGAGTTATCTCTCAGGCATCTAATGGAGAGACTGAAGACATGGAGGTGAGCTCTAATTAATATGATGAGACCAAAATGGGATCTCACCCTTTATAATTATTTTCTTCAACTCAAAAGGTTAGTTAAAGGCATGGTGACTGCTATGGCATGAAACAAGCAATTAGCAATACCTTGCAGTTGTTAGAACGAAGGTGGGCTAGCAGGGTGGCAGGTGAGGGCAGGGGCCTCAGTAAAGGTTTCTCTGATCTTTAGTTGAGTTGGAATACTTTCTTTAGGGCCATTTGCTCTAATCTCTGATCTCATTCTAGAGAAGATAAGAAGATAAGAAAAGGTGCTGTTCAAAAAATGGCAGAAGAATCTCATATCTCTAATTCCTCGCTATAATTAATATGGTACCCAGAGTTGGCAAAAGGAGGCCAATATGTACTGTTGTGCTAAGACTGAACAGTGTCACATAGAGCAGAGACATGTTATTGTTTACTGCCTTACACCTTGGGAAATGTTATTTGTTAGTTTGTTTTTATTTAAAAGTGATGTAAACTGCCCTTTATCCATGGGGAATCCCAGAGCAGTGTACATAAGCATATAACAAAAAATCAACACAATACAATAGAGAGGCATAGCAATCTCAGCAAACAATACAGTTAATTTAAAAGGCCTGGGCAAATAAAAAAAATCTTGACGTGACCTCACACACACACATACACACACACAGAGTTGGCAGAAGTTGTACTTCTTTTGAGAGAACACTCCAGAGGTGATGCGCCACCACAGAGAAAGCCCCCTCTTTGGGAAATCCATAATATACTTCTCTTAATGATGGAACTTGGGGAAGGGCCTCCTCTGATGACTTTAGCACATGGGCTGGATAGGGAGGGGTCATAGCTCAATGGTAGAGCACTTGCTTTACATGCAGAAGGTCTCAGGTTCAGTCACCGGTATTTCCAGGTAGGGCTATAAAAATCCCTGCCTGAAACCCTGGAGAGACGCTGCTAATCAGGGTCATGCAGCTTGTTGCTCTGCAGACTCTTGTGCACTCTCCACATGTCTTGTTTCTCAATCAAATGGTTGGGAATGAAGCACCTGGAAAGTTCTGGTAGTCCAAACCCTCTGACATTTCCCACCTCTGGTTTAAAGGCAAGCAACAGCACCTTGAATTGGACTCTGTACCCAATGTAATGCCTTCAGAATACGATAAAGCAACTAGAATTCTAGAAGCTGGATTTTGGACTAGTTGAAGCTTCCAATCCAAGGCTCAAAGACTGTGACACATTACAGTCTTTGAGCCTAGAGGTAACCAGAGCATCTGTCTCTGTGGCCAGGCTATCCCTAAACATCAAAGCTGGTCACTTTGTCCTTTAGCGACAAAGTGGATCAAGTAGCACCCTCAAGCTGCACACACCCTCCTTCAAGGGGAGTGCAACCCTATCCAGAACTGACTGCTTCCCAGATCTGGGAACCAGCTACCCACAGTGCTTCTGTCTTGTCAGGATTAAGTTTTGATCCTCAGCCATCCCATTACCAACTCCAGACAACAGTTCAGCACCTCCACAGCAATAGGGAAAGGAACGTTTCTTTGGAGTCTTGTCAAAGTTTGAGGAA
This sequence comes from Anniella stebbinsi, assembly GCA_029215795.1. NCBI lineage: Eukaryota > Metazoa > Chordata > Lepidosauria > Squamata > Anniellidae > Anniella > Anniella stebbinsi. The sequence goes on along the minus strand of JARDYH010000005.1, from coordinate 140,920,225 downwards.
GAAACTTTCCCAGAAACTATAAGATATCCTTTTTGGTGACTGATAACTTTTCATGTCTAGGTAAAGCACACACTAGGGTAATTTTAATCTCTTGGAGTATGCAGTATTTTAGATTGGGTTTCAAATCTTACTGGTTTTTCTGTGCTATAGGTGAAGAATGCATGAGGAGGGAGGGAGAGAAACAAGGAAAGAAAGAAAGAAAGTCTTATCTACAGCTCTGCAAGGAAGGCTTTATTCCATGAAAAGCCCTTGTGCTTGGTTGAATACCTGCAATGGTATCATGGCAGTCACTATATTATTTCCAAATCTCTTACTTATTGGCACAGCAAGAATCATGCTGTGTTCTTCAGGGTGCACGAGGCTCAGCACCTTTACACCAATCCCCTCAGCGCAGCAGCCCATAGGTCTGAGTGGTGAGTCTCCAGACATCTTGCCATTGGTTCTCTGGAGTCATAATTCAATTGCATTTTGTAACTGCTTTATGAAATGAACCCTTCAGATATGTATTTTGCTTTGGTACTGTCATTTTTCAATCAGTGGTGTAATCTATAGAGGGCTTTGACATAAACATTGAAATTGATGTGTTACTGACAAAAGAACAGCAGAACTCCGAGCCTGTGGGTATTGACGGCAAACAGCAATTCGACTCAAACATTTTCATTTAGTTCCTCCACTTCAGTCTCCATTTTACTTTGTTTATTCACCCTTCCAAAATGTCAGAAACGGTGCAGCTTCTAAATGAACGTGATTTTACCTAACAAGCAAGGATTTCACACAGATGACTAAAAGCAAAAGCTCTCAAGGGAACAAAGAAATGCACTCAACACTAATGCTCGTCAGCTGCAGTGAGTAGCTCTAATTCTAATTTCTTAATGCTATGTTAAAATTGTGTTTTAACATCCATATTAATGCACTGGAATGTTTTTAACACACACACACAAAACTGGCTTCTGCTAACTGTGCATAAGCCCCTTCTGCAGAGTCTGACATTGAGAATAAACATGCTATACGAAGTATGTGGCAACACACACACACCCTTGGTGGGCAGAAGTTAGTAGTTTAAAGCAGTAGTATAGATAGGCTCACAGAAAGAGCTCCTGTTGTGCTCTTGTCATTTCTTACTCTTCACCTCGACTATCAAGCTGGGGTGGAGGGGGGGATTACAGAACAATTGGCATCCCATTGGGCCAAAGGAGCAGTCCCTGATAGACGCAAATTGCTCATGCCTATGTGTGTGAGAGACAGAGAGAGGGAGAGGGAGAGAGTATGTTCCTGAAATGAAATAAACTGTGATGGAGCTTTCTCCTTCACCTTGCTTGTTCCAGCCCTTGAAGTGAGGGGAAATGGGTGCTATCAATTCAAATGTAACTACCCTTCAGTCCCCAGTAGTTTGGCAGAGAATGGGAAACCCTTGATTGCTGAATCCTGAAGGCAGAAATAGCAGCTAGTTGCACAGAAGGGAAGACACACCAGTTTTTTCCTGCTAAATTGTGAACTAAGGTTTGGAAGGAACAACAAAGTCATCTCTGGGGACTTTTTTAAAAATGATGAAAATAGAGTCATGTGGCACATATATCACATGACTCTTTACTTCTTATGGGGTGTCACATCACATCCTATCTGGAGCTAGAAAAGAAAACAAAATCAACACAAATAGAAAGCCAGACTGGACTTTGGGTAAAATGGACACTGGTGTCATTGTACCTCCTACTTCTAGACATGTTAAAACTAGTGCAGGGGAGGCCTGAAAAACAGCTCCAGGAATCTAAGTAGGACTCACTTTGAAACTTAGTCAAAGACACTTAGGCCCTTTCTACACCATAGGGGTGTAAAGGGATGGAGGGCGATCCCGGAAGTGCCTAATACACAGCATAGGCGCACAGGGAGCAGCCGGGGGCCAACTCAGGCAAGAAGCCTGGTGTGGAAAAGACCTCACTGCTTGTGAGGAAGGGTGGGATATCTATCAACAACACTATGAATGTTTATTGACCTTCAGCTATCACTTCTGGAGTGAAGTGGTTTTTAAATGTACAGATTGTGTGTATGTTGTATGTTTTTGCTGTTTTAATTTTTGTATATTGTTTTTAATTGTTTTTAATCCTATGTAAACCGCCCAGAGAGCTTCGGCTATGGGGCGGTATACAAATGTAATAAATAAATAAATAAATAAATATAAATATAACCCAAGCAGCAACCCTGACTCTCCCCAGTTGACATTCTACTTTTCAGTCCCTTTCTCAGAGTGTGTCTTGGAACAACTTTTCGAGCTCCATCAGATGAGCGTTTTATTGCGCACTCGTTATTGGGCACTCACGGATTTTCGTGAGTCCCTCTCATGATGTTGTCTGCCTCTCACATGCCTCCCACTCTTTCTAGCCTTCTTCACGCGACAAAAAACAACAACACCCTAGAATGTCTGACTTATTTTTAAAGACAGAAGTTGCCACTTTCTCCAGCTGTGTGCAGGAGTAGCAGCGGGACCAAAACAGCCCACTGAATGGGCCACGTGCAAATTGTTGATTTCTTCTTTCAAAAGTGGAAGTAATGAGGGACAAACATGCAGGCAGAAAAGTGTTGGTAAGCAAACACGATTTTCCTGTGTGATGACACTCTTAATATGGGAATTGGCATAGCCATGGTTCTTTATGTCTCCCTTGAAAATCACGAAGCACAGCATACCATGTGGTCCAGTGAGATCTCATTCACCCAATGGTTTTATTTATATTTAATGCTAAACTTCAAGCTCATGTACTCCCCAGTTCCCTCCTCTCTTTAGCATCACATCTGAACCCCATGGCTAATCTTAACTATGGTTTACTAAAACAAGCCATGATGGCTCCAACTTACACAGTAACTTTTGTTTCATGTTATGGTTGGGAGATGGGAAATGCATTTATTTATTACTTAAATCCATATCCTGCCTTTCTATCCATGGCACTCAGAGATCTGGTTCACACATAATGCTAATCCATGGTTCATTTAATCCATGGTAAACCCATGGTTTGTTGCCCTACCCAAAGTTTGTCTAGCAGACGATGAAACAAACCACAGTTTCTTTTCTCAATTGCCAGATTGTTTGTTTCTCTCCACCTTCACCTGCTCCCTCTCCATATCCACTTTCCCAAATTCCCCTCTGCCCTTTCAGGGCTTGCCAAACACTACTGATAGCAAAGATAGTGTCTGGTTTCCCTGCGCCTAATTACTAACTGAGTTTCAGGCAGCCAACCATGAATTGTTTCACACATGTTGCTAGTTTAGTTTGAACTAAGAACACTCCACATGTTAATGTAATGAAACATTTTACGGGTTTCTTATGCTCTGCTGTAGAGTTGAAGGTAAATCCAATCTGCTTATTAATGGGGTGCAGGTAGCGTAGATGGCAAGTGCATGCATGTGACTCTTATCAGCCAATGAATGGGAAGCATAAAAGGCCAGTGGGGCTAGCTGTTGAAAACTCCCCCAGCACTATCAGGAGTAGCTCTAAGCTACAGGAAGAGGGGGAGGGCATCCAATCTGCCTGGCTGGGTTTGCCAGGCAGAATTTGCCATTAACTGCTAGTTCCAGAAAAGGGCAATTGAGAGAGAACAGTTACCTGTGGAGTGGCTGAGGTGCTTTTGTTTGTTTTGCTGTTCTTGCCCCTGGCCCCTGTAGTCTGTCAAATTAGCTCATGAACAACCCATGGCTCATGAGTATCAAACCAGGGTTCACAACCCAAAACAAACTTTTTCCCAGTTGTTCATGGGAATTCAAGTTGTTCAAGCCAGAATTCAACAATCCATGCCACAGGTTAGTGATATGAACCAGGCCAATGTGACTAATGATCAGAATAAAACAGAACAGATTTAAGGATGAACAAGTTGTGTGTTTTTCATTGTGACAAATTGAGGGTTTTGCTTTTTCATATATTCTGCCATGTACTGCAAAGGCATTTATCGAAAGATTAGAATGACCCTTCACCGTGATGATGGGGTTCTGAGATGCTTGCAGAGACCAAACATTTGAGGGCTGATAAAATGTGGGTGTGTGGCAGGGAAAATGAGCTGGAAGATGGAACAGTCTCTTATTAAGAAAGGCTGTTTAGTTGTTGCTGTTTTTAAAGGAACACTAAGTAGGGAGAGAGTGGAGGGCAAGGATGAGACTAGTGATTATTTTCTCTTAAAAGAGTTCTAGCCTATCCCTGAAAGATGACTGGTGTCAGTGGGAGGGGGAAAATACTTGCAAAACCTCTACATAATTGTCTTGGCACAGTCATTGTACCAAGATAGCCACCAACACAGATTAAATGTACTTAACAAAATCAAAGTCTCTCAATACCTAAGGCTGCAATCCTATGCATACTGATACTTGGAAGTAAGCACCATTTAACTCAGTGGGACTAGCTTCTGAACAGGCAGGTATAGGATTGTGCTAGAAATGTAATGACGTCCATGTTTGGAAGCATTATTATTATTGTTATTATTATTATCATCATCATCATTAATCATCATCTTTAGTTGTATCCCGCCTTTTGCCCATTGTTGGTCCTCAAAGCAGCTTTACAAAATTAAAACATAGACAGTTAAAAGCTATTAATAGAAATATACGAAAGTTAAAATATAATTAAATAGGTTTAAAACATTTATAACATTTAAAATACATAACATATTTAAAATGTCCTAGGCATAGACATAGGTCTAGATTATTCACCAAAGGCCTGCCAGAACGAAAAGGGGGTTGCCTGCCTCTGAAAACACATCAAGGAGGGAGCTAGTCTAGCTTCCCTGGGAAGGGAGTTCCAGAGCACTGGAGCAGCCACCAAGAAGGCCCTCTCCTGCATTCCCACCAAGCGTGCCTGTGATGGTGGTGTGACTGAGAGAAGGGCCTCCACTGAAGATCTCAAAGCATGGGCAGATAACCTGGACACGAGCCATATAGGGCTTTATAGGTCATAACCTATATTAATGGTTTAATTTGTTTTAGAATTGTATATTCTATTCTATATGTATGATATTATCTGTATGCCACCCTGAAATCCTTGTGATATAGGGTGGAATATAAATGTTTTAATAAACTAACTAACTAACTAACTAATCAGCACTTTGAATTGTGCCCGGAAACAGACCGGGAGCCAGTGGAGCTGTTTTAACAGGGGAGTTGTATGCTCCCTATAACCAGCCCCGGTCAACAATCTGGCTGCAGCTTTTGAATCAGCTGAAGTTTCTGAACACATTTCAAAGGCAGCCCCATGTAAAGCATGTTACGATAATCCAATCGGAATGCAACTAAGGCATGTGTCACCGTGGCCAGGTCTGACATCTTCAGGAACGGGCGCAGCTGACACACTAGCTTTAACTGTACAAATGCACTTCTGGCCACTGCTGAAACCTGGGCATCCAGACTCAGGGCTGAATCCAGAAGTACACCCAAGCTGCGAAGCTGTGTCTTTGGGGGAGTGTAACCCTATCCAGTGCAAGCTGAATCCCTATTCCCTGAACTGCCTTTCGACTGACCAGGAGCACCTCTGTCTTGTCTGGATTAAGCTTCAATTTATTTGCCCTCATTCAGGCCATTATTGCCGACAGACACTGGTTTAGCACTGAAACAGCTTCCTTGGAATTGAATGGAAAGGAGAAGTAGAGTTGGGTGTCATCAGCGTACTGATGGCACTGCACCCCAAAACTTCAGACAAATTCTCCCGATGGTTACATGTATGTGTTAAATAGCATGGGGAACAAAACAGAACCCTGAGGAACTCCACAAGCCAGCAACCAAGGAGTCGAACAGGAATCCCCCAGCACCACCTTCTGGATCTGCCCCACCAGGAAGGAATGGAGGCACTGTAAACAGTGCCTCCAAGTCCCATCCCAGCAAGGCGGCCAAGAAGGATACCATGCTTGATGGTATCAAATGCCACTGAGAGGTCCAGTAGAACCACCAGGGAACACTCCCCCTGTCCAGTTCCTGGCGCAGGTCATCCACCAAGGCAACCAAAGCTGTTTCTGTTCCATAACCAGGTCAGTATACCTCTGAAACCCAGAAGTTGGTTATAGACCCAGGATGCCTATCTCAAATAGCAGGCTAAATGTATATTTGATGTGATCCATATATTATTAAAAGCATAATTTGCTTTTAAAACTTCATTCTGTTCCATTTTAACAACAAAGCAAATCCTATGGGATGAGAGTGTTTGTTTCACATATGTGTAGCACTATAGTCCTGTTTTGGCATTCTTTCTCACATGCTTACAATTAAATGAAAAAGGGGAGCAGAGCCCTACGCCCTCTGTCACATCCTCATCACACATGCCTTTCACATGGAGCACACATGCTTTTTCACATGCCTCTTACATGCTGCCTTTCACATGAATTGAAGACCTGAAGCAGGAAAGCTGCTCTATGGATCAGGGTTCTAAATCATTCAAGGAGTCTATATATATGGAGCAGGCGTCCTGCTTCAGACATTTTGCCCATCAAGAGGGACATGACATGGCCAGGGGATGGAGGATATAACACAGAGAGTGGGGTCCCATTTTCCCCCTGACGTGTGGAAGGGGAACACCCAAAGTGTACTTTATGTGAAGATTTCAAGTTCCTAACCTCACCTTTACATATTTAAGTTCTTGATCCATTTGTATGTGTGTGCTTTAGTCTTGCCCACTTGGTGAATTACATCTAATTAAGAACCAAAAACATGAAATATCAAAGCAATTTTAAAGACTATCAATAGGCCCCAACATAACCCAACGATTAATATCACAGCTAAAATCTCACCTTTGCTATCCAATAAAGTAGGCTCTTTACTGTGAAAATGTACACCACAATACATTATGTTAGTCTATGATACCACAAAACACTTTGTTATTTTTGTTCCAATATGTAAATTCTCTTCTGAAATATACCAGTACTGGGACTACTCTGTCAACCTAAGGCTAATCCAAGAGCAAGATTTTGCAGTTCATCCCAAAGATATCCAAAGCGAAGTCTCTGGAAGTCTCCAAGAGAAACAAATTCCAGGGCCAGTTTGACATAGTGGCTAGAGTGTTGGATTGGGACCCCCTCTACAAGAATTAGTTTTGACGCCTGGTTCTCCGATTATGCACATCTTCTCGGAAGCGCTTTATGGTAAATGACTGTACGCGGGAGGTAATTGAGCGCACAACTGGTGGCCTTACCTGTTGTTTGAAATGCGCTTTAGAAGTAGTTAATGCGAAGAATCGCTTGTTCACATAGTCAAAATGCACTTTAACGGGCCGCAGCAAAAGAAAACTCGCTATTTAACGCACATTCGATAATGCGCATAGTCGAATAGATAAAGCGTCTCAACTCCCAATTTGCGCTCCGCTCATGTAGAGGTAAAAATTTTAATGAGACTTGAAAGAACTTTAAACCTCTCGTGTTGAGGCAGCCTGGGAGTTGGGAAATCCAAGTTCTGGTCCCTACTTGGCCATGGAAGCTGACTGGTGACTGGTGACTTTGGGCTAGTCACAAGCTCTTAGCCCAACCTACCTTACAAGGTTGTTGTTTTGAGCATAAAATGGAGAGGAGGAGGGATAGAAATGTAATAAATAAATAAATAAATTCCATTGATGTAGGGCAGTTTATGAGAACACCACTCTTCATATTCCTGGAGATGCATGGAAATCATCTTGCTAGATTTTGGTACATTTTGGAAAGCGAGCACACGCTCAAGTAGGTAAAGTTAGTTTTGTAGGTCAAATGAATATGGATAAAAAGCATTAAATAAGCTGAAGGACAAATAGCTTGTTGTCCCATATTCATTATGAAATAATTGAAGAGTAGATTGGATGAATATAAAAGTATTTTCATTCAAAACTTGCAATTGGCAGAATCCTCCATACTCAACACCCCCAAACAAATTACTCCATACAATCTAGTCTGTAGTGAGGTTCAGTCAAGACCAGAAATGAGCAATGAGGACAGCAGCTTGTGGGTTTGTTTATTTATTTATTTATTTATTACATTTGTATACTGCCCCATAGCCGAAGCTCTCTGGGCGGTTTACATAGGATTAAAAACAATTAAAAACAATATACAAAAATTAAAACAACAAAAACATACAACATACACACAATCTGTACATTTAAAAACCACTTCAACACTTCAAAAACTACAAAAACAAAACAAAACAAATATGTTCAGCAAGAAAGAGTTGTGGGAAGATTGATGCACTGAGGATACTGCTTTGGGACCTGTGTTTAAACTAGATGACATTTAGGGTTCTTCAAACCAATTATTATTATTACTATTATTACTTTTTAAAGCACATGTGGTTTTAGCGGTTGGCATCCTTGATAGGGCATTAAAGATTTGTAGCTGTTTCTTAAAGTATGCATACAAAAGAGAAGCAAACACTTCTTACCCTCAGACAATCCCTAGGTAATCTGAACTGAAAGGAAAGATTTCCATTGATTGAATGATAAAAAACCTTTGGCTCAGCATTTATAATCTTGCATATGTTTACAGCAAGAAAATCTGTAGAGGTGAGCGACAGGGTGATCTTTGTAATGCCCTGTATTAAGAAAAACTATTAACTCAAATTTTTGAATGCTGAAAGGACATGTGGTTGATCTACCTGGAATAAGGAAGACTGGGGTCGATTTGGGGGAGGAGGAGAAGGAAGAGGTAATACATTAATACAGTAATAACCACAGGTTATGATGTGCACATTAAGTACATATGTGCAAAATGGCAATTTTATTGTGGACCACACTCCTTTTTTGTTTTGTTTTTTGGTTGAGAAATCCTCAGTGTCTATCCTTCATCTAGCTGCTATTTTCAAATATCCTTTTCTAGAACTTCAGAGTGCAATTGGCCCCATGTGCCACCATGTTTATACACATAGTGGCATATCTTGGTGTCTCCATTTTGACTGTCACTTTGGGTGGTTTTACAAATGAATTCTCGTCAGACCTTGTCAAACTCAGACAGGCCAAAGCTAGGGATCTGGTTCTGGCACAAGCCAATGTGTATCCAAAGGGCCAGGGGCAAATTATGTGGTTAAAAATGTAGTGGTTGGGTTCTGGATAAAGCAGATAAGGGAAGGGAGGTGAGGCAAATTGTGTAGCTACTCAGTGAGATGAGTTGTTCACACTGAGGAACTCACTTGGATCTGAAGGTTTTATAAGGCCTGGTATGTCCTAATTGGTATGTTGGGTCAACTGAGAGTATTCAGGCTGTGAGGTCAGAGGACTGTATTCGGGGTGGAACAGCAGCTTAGAGACACTGTTGATGTGTCTTTTTAATTTACACGATTCTCTAATACATATCCCTGTTACTACTGCTTTCATTGTGTCCCAAACACAATTTATTTCCCATATAGTCTGTATTTCATTTTTCATTTTTTCCACAATGTTTTTATAACTTAGAATTTTAGTATCCAATCTCCACCTTTTTGCTTCCCTGTAATCTTTATTTTAATATCCATGCTCATTAATGCGTGGTCTGAGACCTTAATTACTCCTATTTCACAGTCCATAATCTTAGAAAGCATATTCTTTGAGACAAATATATAGTCAATCCTGGAAAAACTCTTATGTTTTGATGAATAAAAGGTATATTTCTTTTCTTCCCCTTTTACTATTCTCCATACATCCTTCAATTCTCTTTGTTCCATTACTTTGGCTAAACCCGTTTTCCCAATACCTTATAGTATCTTTATCTTTCATTTTGTCCATCACCATATTAAAGTCTCCGGCCATTACAATATTTGCTTTCTCTACATTCCCCATATTTCTAAACACTTTATCATAAAATTCTATTTGCTTTTCATTTGGAGCATATACATTAACCAATACATATTTTTCATCCCCCATGAAACAGTGTAAAATAATAAATCTTCCCAAAACGCCCTTTACCACTTTAACCACATTAAGTGCACATTTTTTAGAAATTATTATCGCAACTCCTCTTGCTTTAGAAGTCCCATATGCTTTCTCATATACACCCAAATTCCTCATTTTAAGTTCATTTCTGCCATCTTCCTTTTGATGTGTTTCTTGTAAAAATATTATATCAGCTTTCCTTTTATTCAACAACTCTTCAATCCTCTTTCTTTTAACAACACTACCCAGCCCATTAACATTTAAAGTTATCGATCTTACTTTATTTTCCATATCTCCATTCTTAATTTTCTTTGTAGATCTCCTAATGTGACACAATTACCCCCTCCTTCCCTCCCCCCTCCCCCCACATATATCCCCCATTTCCCCCCCCCCTTCAACCCCAGGTTCTCCCGGGCGGTGGCTCCTATCCTCCTCTTCTTAGGACCCTTTGGGGGGGGCAAACATCCCACATGGAACCAAAGCAGAATTCCTCCTCTCTTTACTCTTCTTAGTATCCCTCTTTGATCTATATCTCAGTCACAAACTGCTTCCTCCTGCTGCTCCTACTTCTTCTCTTTCTTGTTCCTGCCTCCCATTGGTGTCTTTCTCCATCAGGCCCAGGCTCCACAGAAGATCCATTCCTTGCTCACATGATGTTATTCTGTGTTGTTTCCCCTGGTACATAAATCTCAGGAAAGCTGTGTACAACACAGGGTAGTTGTACACAGCTTTACAATTTTCCTCCATTGAATTGTTTGAATGCATAGATCTTTGTAAACCTGTATCTGTGAAGACTGGAACATCAGTTGCCCAGCACGTCTAATGGCTTGCATCAATTTTTCTTTTTTGTAAAAACTGGCAAATCTTACTATTATGTCCCTTGGGAACATTCCACTCCTTTTAGGTCCAACTCTGTGGATCCTTTCAATATCTGCATCATCCCATGTCATTTGAGGATCCATCTCCTTAATCCATTCCATTAGCTTGTCTTTCAGAATCTTTGAGTTTCCCCCCTGCTGTTCCTGGAAGGATCTGGTGCGAATATTCACTCTTCTACCTCTATCTTCCATGGAAATTAGGTGTAAGTCTTGTAGAATTATTTCTTGCTTTTTTATCTTATCTTTGTTCTGATCTGTTTGCTGCTCCAAAGATACAAGTTTATCATTAATCATTTGAAGACCGTTTTGTAACTCCGATTGAGATTTCTGGATCTTTTTAACCTCCTGCATGAGCTCATTCTTCTGCTTATCCAGCATGCCTTGAATGCCAGCCAGTAAATCTTCAGAAGACATTTGCTCGGCTTGTGGTTTCGTTGCTTTAGGTACAGCTCCTGGCTTAGCTCCATTTTTATGATTCCCACTTCTGGTTTGCAACGGGACCGCTTTCCAATTCGTCATGACTACCTCTAAATTTTCTGAATTCTTCCTAGTCAGACGGGACCAGCTCTTATCGGATGGGTGAGTTTTGGATCTAGTCCCACCTTGGTGGCGAATTTTTCCTGCTTCTACCCCGTTCTCTGCTCATCTGGCATCCAGCCAACGGTTATGAAGCTCGGTCTTTCTACAACCTCTTGCTTAGATCCTTGCTAATTAGTTAATAATGTCCAGTATTCTCAGTAAATGTCCAATTATTCTTTGCTTTAGTTTAAAGTTGTATCAACAAAGATAAGTACACTTCCGCTGTTTCAGTTCCCAGCCTTGGCAACTCTCCCAGGCTTATTAAGCATTTCATAGCACTGCCGATTTATTTAAAACTCTGCAGTTTTCTTTTCCTTACTCTGTAGAGATTCCCATAACAAGCACAGCTTTCCACTTATAGTTTTGAGTTCTTATAGATGGGATATTATTCTTTTTAGTTTTTCTTACGCGGGAGAAGAGACGATCCCGATCTGTTTATGCCATACGGGATATCCCGCCCCCCATTTGAACAATCTTAAAGGACTGATTTTTATTTTTTTAAAAATGCTGGTCCCATCTATGCAAATTTGAAGGACCAGAGCAGTGGGGTATTACCAGTGTTAAAATTTCTTGGAAAAGGGGTAGTGATCAGAGAAAGGAGAGAGTTTTCCTCCATAGAGAATATGAGGCTCTTTGGTTTTGTGCTTTGCAACTTGTAGATTTGACAGCTATGTTGCAATCAGAGATGGGTGGGCACTCGTGGCCATCGGGAATACGAGGATTCAACAGGTGTCATGCCACAAAGGCAGCTGGGATATGTGCTGGGAGAGGGCAGGAGGACCGAGGGGGCTTATTCTCAGGGTGGCTTCGTGTGCTGCTCAAACTTACCTGCTGTGTGTGAATACAATAGACTCTTCATCCTGGAAACACCTCGGGAGTGCTGAGAGGCCTTTTCGGCTGTTGCCCGATCTGTCGTCAATTCTTCACAGCAAGAGCGCCCTAGCAAGGAAGGAAATAGTATTTCCCATTGTGAGCGGCAGCTTCTTTTCCCACCCTCTGCAGGATAGGTGGTGATTACAGGAAGCGCAACAGCAGGCACACAGCCAGCCTGGAATGATGGCCCTTTCCACACCAGGCTTTTTGCCTGGGATGACCCCCGGCTGGTTCCTGTGTGCCGATGGTGTGTATTAGGTACTTCCAGGATCTCCCTCCCTCCCTCTACACCCCTATGGTGTAGAAAGGGCCGATGTCTTCTTGAGCAGCAGCTTGCTTGTTTAGAAAACCCCATCAGTCTTCTGTGCCATTGCTCTCTAGCACAAGTTACCAATTCTGTAGTTCCAAGAACACATCTGGGCGAGAAGCTGGAGAGCTTCAGGGCTCATCTTCACAAACATTGCAATGAGAATGTCAGTTGTGAACTCACACTAACTGTCGTCTGGCGAGTGGGGGGCGGAGGACAATTTATGATCTCAAAGTTGTAATTTCTACCTATACTTCCCAATAGCCGAAGCTCTCAGGGTGGTTCACAACAATTAAAATCACAGTGTATAACAAAAATTCAATATATATAGTACAAGTTTAAAACTACAGTATAAAAGTACAAACCAAAATAAAACCTAGCAGCAATGCAGTTTTAAAACAGCAGAGCTCAAAGACTAAAATGTTATATGTGGGGTGGAGAGTACTTTGTATATAGGCGGGTTATAAATTGAATTTAATTGAATGAATAAAATGCTTGGGAAAATAAGCCTTCACCTGGAGCAGGAAAGAGCACAACGTAGGCAAGCCTCTGTTGGAAGCTCATTCCACAATCAGGGTGCCACAGCAGAAAAGGCCCTCTTCTTGGGAGCCACCCACCTCACGTCCTTTGGCAGCAGCTCCCAGAGAAGGATCGCTGGAGATTACCTTTGGGTCCAAGCAGGTATATATGGGAGAGATGATCCTTCAGATAACCTGGCCCCAAGCCTTAAGGCTTTGAATAGGACCCGGAAATGGATTGGCAGCCAGTGCAGATGATGGAAAAGTACTAGTATAATATGATCACACTGGCCAGTCCCCATTCACAATCTCGCTGCCCTGTTTTGGACCAGCTGAAGTTTCCAGACCGATCTCAAAGGCGGCTCCACATATAACACATTACAGTAATCCAGAAGAGAGGTTACAAGAGCATGTTAATGTAGCTATGTCCAGTTAAGGACATAGTTGGTATATTAGCCTAAGCTGATAGAGTAAGATGCTTTAAAGGTTTTCAAATTTTGCAAGCAAGGGTTAACTGAGCAATGGAAATCTTTGTGGTGGTTTGTTGGACTCCAGTTAACTATGGTGGGTATTCCATCAGCCTGCCACCAATCTGACAGGCCAAATCCAGATTAAGAATAATGAGTTCTAATACTCATCAAAAGGCTTTTCCTAAGGGAGGCTTGTTTAAATGCAGAATCACTGCAGAACCATAGAAGACTGTCAGATCTATTAGGAGATAAAGTAAAACAGAGTAACATTCAAACAAGACAAATCTGGGCTTTGGAGCAGTTAAAAGATAAAAATTCTTATCACAAACAAGCTGAGGTTTTAAGGTGACTGATCTATTTGACTGATCTGGAGGTAATAGCTAATGGGGGGAAGAGAGGCGGGTGAGGTGTCGATTGTATCACAGAAGCAGGACATAAGAGGAGCTCCTCCTCGGCATTGATTCGCAAGACTGGGTTCAAAGTGGGATGCCACGCCATCGGTGTGGGTGGCAACTCTTGTCCTGTCCCCTGGTGCTCTTTTGCTGTACTTAGTTTGCATAGACCTGGAGTGGCAGCATGATCACTGGATAGGCTGACCATATGAAAAGGAGGACAGGGCTCATGTAACTTTAACAGTTGTAGAGAAAAGGGAACTTCAGCCAGTGTCATTTGTATGCAATTAGTTCCTGGTGAAATTCCCTCTTCATCACAACAGTTAAAGTTGCAGGGGCCCTTCCTTCTTGTAAATGGTCACTCTAGTATAGTGCATGCACCTTTAACTGTTGTGATGAAGAGGGAATTTCACCAGGCACTAATTGCATACAAATGACACTGGCTGAAATTCCCTTTTCTCTACAACTGTTAAAGTTACATGAGCCCTGTCCTCCTTTTCATATGGTCAGCCTATCACTGGATAACCTCAGGCAGCTTCCAAGGCAGCTCAAGAAACAGAACTTGAAATGATATTGAATGAGAAACAACCTTTTCAAAACAAAGAGACCCAATACACGTGGAGGGAGGGTGTGTTTTTCTTGCAGCCTCCCCACCCCATAGGAATAGGATTGTGGGAACCCTGGAAAAGGAAGTGAAGGAGGGCAGTGGCTGTGCGCCTTCCCCCACCAGAGAGTTGTTTTGCTTTGGCGGCCATGCTGTTTGTGAGCTCTCTGGAAGCCATTGCAGGAAGCAAGCAGGATGCAAGACTGGTTTTGATTCATTTATTTATTCCAATTTTTTCTACTTCCCGATAGCCAAAGCTTTCTGGCCAGTTCACAACAATTAAAACCATAAAAGACAAGACAAGACAAAGACAGTGTAAAATTGAAAGTTTAAAACAACAATATAAATTTAAAAATAATAAACAAACAGAAGCACTGCAAAAAAATAATAATAATACAAGACCAGAGATCAAACAATCTGAAAAGCTACGATGCCTGAGATCATAAAAAGGCCTTCACCTGGCACCAAAATGAGCACACTGCAGGGGCCAGGTGAACCTCTCTGGGCATAGCCTGGGTGCCGCAGCAGAAAAGCCCCCCTTCTTAGTAGTCACCCACCTCATTTCCTTTGGCAAAGGCTCCCAAAGAAAGACTGTTAATGCTGATCTTAGAGTCTGGGCAGGTGTATATGGGAGGAGATGATCCTTCAGGTAACCGTTTAGGGCTTTGTTAGTACCAACACTTTAAATTGGGCCCAGACAGAGACTGGCAGCCAGTGCAGATGGAAAAGTACTGGATTAATATGATCACATTGGCCAGTCTCTGTTAACAATCTTGCTGCCCTGTTTTGGACCAGTTGAAGTTTCTGGACCATTTTCGAAGGCAGCCCCATGTATAACACATCGCAGTAATCCAAACGAGAGGATATCAGAGCATGGATAAATGTAGCTAGGCTATCTCTATCCAGAGAAAGACGTAGTTGGTATATCTGCCTAAGCTTATCTGTATAGCAGCAACACTTCAAACTTTTCCCTCCATATCATATTATCTTCCCCTTTCATCCTATTTTTAGTTTGACACAAAACACGTTTTGAAAAAACAGACCTTGAAGAATCACAATCTTCCTTATAGAAAGCTACAGGTGTTCTTCAGATGAAGAGCAAAGCAACTTGTCTTCCACTGATATTTTGATATGCTGAATCATGTACTAGTCTGGCTCATTGCCCAGAAATCTTGAGTGGTTCAAATGCAAATGTTTTCTCCAAAGTTATTGTTTCAGTTCAAACATTCATAACCATGTAAACAGCTTGCCATATCTTACCCGGTTTCTGCTGTACCGTGGATATCTGATTTAAATCTAAGTCTTTCCTTCATAACATCAAAACCTTGGGGATCCTCGATGAACCCTTTTTACATTGGACCACATGTTAGGTATCCATATCTTCATCTATAGGAAATCATAGAATGATATTAAATGAATAATAATAATAATAATAATAACAATTTATTTCTTACCCGCCTCTCCGTCTGGATCGAGGCGGGGAACAACAACATGATAAAATACATAAAACTGATTAAAACATATTATTAAAATTGCATAAAAAATCCTAAAACATCCTAAAAACACCCTTAAAACATTCTAAAATTCCACTGGATATGCCTGCCGGAAGAGAACAGTCTTTATAGCTTTCTTAAATTCTAAAAGACTAACCCAGGGCACCCCCTATGTTGCCTGTGAAGGGATCTCCAATATGGCACCCACAGACACTCACAAAATTTTATTTATTTATTTATCATTTAATAACGTACATAGATTTGTACATATCTATACCAGTGAATACATATGAAATGCATACAACTTACATGAAATGCATGTAAATTTCAGAAGGGGGATTCGTAGGGTGACCAGATAAAATCCAGGTCAGGGCTCATGTAACTTTAACAGTTGTAGAGAAAAGGGAATTTCAGCCAGTGTCGTTTGTATGCAATTAGTTCCTGGTGAAATTCCCTCTTCATCACAACAGTTAAAGGTGCAGGGGCCCTGCCTTCTTTTGTATATGGTCACTCTAGTTTAGTGCCTGCAACTTTAACTGTGGTGATGAAGAGGGAATTTCACCAGGAACTACTTGCATACAAATAACACTGGCTGAAATTCCCTTTTGTCTACAACTGTTAAAGTTACATGAGCCCTGACCTGGATTTTATCTGGTCAGCCTAGGGATTCGCTATGCATGAGCCACATTTGCATTAGTCACAAGCTCCTCTGTGGTGAGGGGACCGAGAGGCAAAAAAAGTAGGAAAAGAGCAGGACTGCTAGTGCCCCATGGCGACATGGGCTCTACACTAGTATTTAAGACCCCCTCTAGATGGATTCAGTTTGATGCCTGGTTAGCCGATTATGCGCATAATCGCTGAAGCGCTTTATCGTAAATGCTTGTATGCAGGAGGTAATTGAGCACTCAACAGGTG
This sequence comes from Anniella stebbinsi, assembly GCA_029215795.1. Lineage (NCBI taxonomy): Eukaryota > Metazoa > Chordata > Lepidosauria > Squamata > Anniellidae > Anniella > Anniella stebbinsi. The sequence goes on along the minus strand of JARDYH010000005.1, from coordinate 140,903,376 downwards.
ACCTTACCGGTTGTTTCAAATGCGCTTTACAAGTAGTTAATGCGGAGAATCGCTTGTTCACATAGGCAAAATGCACTTTAACGGCCAGAGCAAAATAAAACTCGCTATTTAACGCGCATTCGATAATGTGCATAATCGGAGAGAAAACGCGCCTCTACGCCCGATTTGCGCTCCGTTCTTGTAGAGGTAAATTTTTTAATGCGCTTTGAAAGAGCTTTAAATGCCTCTTGTAGAGGCAGCCTAATACTGTTCCAGTACAAATTTTTATCAGTGTAAGGACTTCCTCCCCAAAAGAAGCAATTACTGGACATGGCCAAAACAGGTTTAAAAGAAGCATTACCTGTATGGCACCTCCAGCAATTAGTCAAATTTGACTATCCATTATGTGGTGGTACCCACAGCAGTTTCTTAAATTCCCAAATGTGCCCATGGGTCCAAAAAGACCAGCCTTCCCCAATGTGGTGTCCTCCAGATGCTTTAGATTACAACTCCCAGGATTCCTGACCATTGGCCATGCTGGCTGCGGCTGGCTACCACAACTCTGGAGAGTACTAAGCTGAGTAAGGCTGCGCTACCCCCAATAAAGCAATCCATTGCTATGCTTCAGCACATAATCTGATTATTCTGCATGGGCTGGGAGGAAATTACTTCTCTGGTGTAGCTTTGCAAAGAGCATGCAGCATTTGCACGGGGTTTACATCCTCCTGATAGAGCAATTGGCATCAGGAGCTACACAGGGAATGGGCCTATTGTAGTCTGGGAATTACGGCATTTCCATTTGATTGTTTCCCCGTCTGCCAGCAGGTCAGGGGAATCTCGAAATTGCAGTGGCTCCCTCGCTTTCCCCACTTGCTTTACAAAGCCATTATGTGTCTCACACAAAAGCAAACAAAGATGGGAACGAAGGTAAATATACTGCAAGCATTTGGATGTTTGGAACATGATTTGTTGTATGGGATTTGTAATGGGATTTGCCTCCCTGCCATAAAGAACATGGGAGAAAGTCAGGGGGGAAGCCACAATCAAAGAGCATTCCGTTCCCTTTCACGCAATGCGATTACATTTGTAAGATAAAATTGTACCGTTACAAAAAAAGAGTGGGGGCGATGACGGGAGACGTAAGCGCTGGAACACGTTGTTCTAGCAGAGACAAGGGAAGCAATGAGAATAAGAATGGGCACCTACCTACCCCATTCAACTCTTCTCTCCCTCCCTCCTTGAAATGTTCCTATAGTGTGTGTGTGTGTGTCTGTGTGACAAAAGAAATCTTTAAATGAGGACAATCACCATCCGTCAACTGTTAGGAGCATTCTGAAATATGATTACCTAGGCAACATTTCAAAGGATATTTTCATTTTCTGAACTATCATTTATGTCCCTGGTCCTAAACATTTTACTTGGCAAGTAACTTCTATTGATGCCAATAGAAGCGTTCTCCATGCAAGAGGTGGATGCTTGAGTCCAGATAATGCCAGCTGCTGTACCATTACACCAGGGCTAATGCTGGCGTGTCATTGTCCACCCTATGCTTCCCTGGCAGCAAAATCAAAAGCACCATTATAGCATAAGCAGGGGTGGGGGGGAGTTAACATGGCAATGAAGACGGCCACCTTCACAGGAACCATGGCAACAATGTCACTCACTGAAAGTGCTATGGGAGGCACCAATCAATATGCAGTGGTAGCAGAAATATTTCCATGGGGAGGGTTAAACCTTTCACACACACACACACACACAGTTTTTTCCTGAAATTCTCTCCCGTGTGTGTGTGTGTGTGTGTGTGTGTAAATAAAAAGATTTTTTTCCCAGCTGAGCCAGTGGAGACTTTTTTTCTTTCTTTAACCCATCCTGGGGGAGGAGGATTCATGGGGGAAATAGTGGGGTGGGGGTGGGTTAACCCTATCAAACTGCATCAAAATTGGGCCATACACACACAAATGAAAAAGACGAGCCTCAGCTACACACTGGCAATTAGCATGATGTGAGAGCCTTTTTACACAGGGCTTTTGTGCGGTCATGATTTCTCACTCACGGTAGTTTGCAGGTACTTCCCACATTGTCATCATCTTCCAGAGCCTCTCCCATGCTTTGCAACCATTATCATGCCCCCCCCCCCCCCATAACGAGGAAAGTCTGGTATTTGTTCAGTCGGACTTTTTCCAGCCTCCTGTATTTGCGCAATTCTGCTATACCACACTGCCGCTTAGTGGTTGTGTAATGGATAATTAATGGAGGCACAGCCATGCCTCCATTGTTAAGGGCCGTCAGTAAAAAACACATTCCGCCATGTTAAAGTGATAATTGGGGAGGTCATTCTAACAGCCATAAAATCGAAAATGTTTCATCAACCTTTCTGAAATTTACAGGTGCCAGAAAGAAATGTTTGTTTTACATTACCTGAAAATTTCAAGAAGATTGGTGAAAGATTGAGGGAAGGAGAGCAGTTTAAATTAGAAAAGGAATACAAACCTCTCTCCCTGCTTTTGTAAAATTTACTTCCGGGTTGCTACTTTTTGTGCTCACAATTTGCATACTTTCTAGAGCCTTATTAAGTAATCCAGTGGTGGGGTCTTCTTCCTCCTTGACTGTAGTTGACGGAAAGCTTTTCGTTTTTTAAAAATTCCCTTCGGTTGACTTTTAAGGACTATTTTAACATCTCATTCAAGTCAGTGAGGCGGCCATCTTCCCTCATAACGCGACACACTCTCCCCCCTCCCTCCTGCCTTAGAATTTGGAGTGGGTGAGTGAAATGGCCGCTGCCTCTAGCACAGACCTTTTGAGTGAAGAAGAAGAGTTTCTCTTTTCTCTTCTGGAAGATGCATTCCTTTGGCTCTGAAAGTATTTTGGGCTATCTTCATAAGGCCAGTTTGCTCTTTTGCTCCCTGGTGAAGCAGGGTGTGGTTTCTCTGGATCTGTGATAAGCTGGTCTTCAGATCTCTCCTGGGAATAGGTGGCTATACCTTTCTTTCTATCCCACCCCACCCCATACACACACAGTACTCCTTCCCTCTTTTCTAAGAGTTTGGTCCATACTGCTATAAGTTGAAAGCTTCAAACACTTCATTTAATTAGTTTGGGCCGGTGTTAAGTTTTAAGTACAACGTTGAAACCTTTCAAAGTGCTTCTGGGCCTACAATATTGGTTTCGGCCTAGTCACCCTGTTTTTCTAATAAGGTTTAGAAACAGTTGAGCTGTCGTTTATTTTGCATAGTGTACACACATGGATTTTCTTTCTAATCCTTGCAGTCTACACTGGCTCCTTCCTTGATGTGTTTTTGGATGCAGACAAACCCTTTTTTGTTCCAGCAGGCCTTTGGCAAATAATCTGGACCTCTGTCTATACCTTTGACTTTTAAATTGTTATGTATTTAAAATGTTTTAAATGCTTTAATATTGAAAAGTATTTAATTATATTTTTAACTTTTGTATATTTAGGCTGACCATATGAAAAGGAAGACAGGGCTCATGTAACTTTAACAGTTGTAGAGAAAAGGGAATTTCACCCAGTGTCATTTGTATGCAATTAGTCCCTGGTGAAATTCCCTCTTCATCACAACAGTTAAAGGTGCAGGCACTACACTAGAGTGACCATATACAAAAGAAGGCAGGGCCCCTGCAACTTTAACTGTTGTGATGAAGAGGGAATTTCACCAGGAACTAATTGCATACAAATGACACTGGCTGAAATCCCCTTTTCTCTAAAACTGTTAAAGTTACATGAGCCCTGTCCTCCTTTTCATATGGTATATAGTATATTCCTATTTATAGGTTTTAGCTGTATATGTTTTAGTTTTGTAAGGCTGCCCTGAGGCCCAGCATTGGGCAAAAGGCAGGATACTACTACTACTACTACTACTACTACTAGTAATGTTTCAGATTTCACTTCTGCATCTGATGTTCTTTTGCATTTACTTTTCTTTATAAACCATTAATATCTTAAGACTTCTTGTGTGGCATGTTTTCATTGGTTTAACAAGTTAAATGGAGTATTCACTGTTTTCATGCTTATGTTATAAAATCTATTTTCAACAGGCCTAGTAACTTCAAGAGTAACAGAGTTGGGGAAGATCCTCAATCTCTTTGCTCTCAGAGGCACTGAGTAAGGGACCCTTGGAGATAATTTAGAATGACCCCAACCACAAAACACTATTCCCCCTTCTGAAGAGATCTGGACCACAGACTACTAAAGACAAACAAAGTAGCAGGCCATAATAACAGTTCTCATGTGGCCATTTGCCTTATGAGGCAGGTGCTCTGCGGGCTACCAAATGGAGGGACTAACAGGCCATAAAGTTGCCTGGCTGGGTCTGCCGGAAATCCAGCCTCAACACTCCTGGAAGGTCCATGTTCTATAGCACCTGCTGTCAGATGAACCTGAGGGAATCCCACCCTCCACCCCGGGTTTAATTTACTGGCTTCCCCTGGCTGGACCTTGCAGGAAACTATAGGGACAGACAGAGCAGAGCACACATAGAATGCTGAGACTGGCAAATCTAAAAGCAAGTGTGTTGCTTTTCAAGAACCAAGGAAATTCAATGGGTCTTACTTTTGAGTAAATATCTAGGGATGGATATGCAGCCTGTGCAAGAACTGAGTACTCAGGGTGACCATACTCAGGGTGACCATATTTGGGAAACCAAAAAAGAGGACACCTAGCGGGGGGGCAGGAAAATGGCTTTCTGGGGCCACCTTAAAGTCCCCAATTGGAGCGGAGGAGGGGAAAGCATGTCATTCTCACCCCACCCCACCGCTCCAATCAGGCCCTTTTCTATAATGCCTGGGAATGACACGTTTTTCCCTTTTAAGGCCTTGATTGGAGCAGTGGGAGAGAATGACACACCTCCAGAAAGCATGTCATTCCCCCCTGCCATGCCAATGGTGGCCTTAAAAGGGAAAGTGTGTAATTCCAGGTCATTATAGACTATTGCATAAAATCCCCCCTGACACTAAGGATAGAACAAAAACCAGGAGAAATCTGGGGAAATCCTGACAGTTTTTTATTATTTATTATTGCATTTATATCCCACCTTTTTTCCGCCAAGAAACCCAAGGCAGCATACATAATCCTCCTCCTCTCCATTTTATCCTCACAATAGCAACCCTGTGAGATGGGTTGGGCTGAGAGTCTGCAACTGGCCCAAAGTCACCCAATGGGTTTTCATGGCTAAGTGGGGAGTAGAACCCAGATCTCCCAGCTCCCAGTCCAACACTTTAGCCACTAGGCCACACCCTAGTGGTCACCCTAGAATTGAGCCATGCCAAGTTGGAAGCAGATCGGTTCGTGCCTTGAGTTTTAGGATATTTTTTAAAAAAGTTTGACTTCAATTTTTTTCTAAAATTCAAGGCATGAACCAATCTGCTTTCAACTTGGCATGGCTAAAGCCTTACTTAAGAGGTACCATGGTGCCAAGTTTCATCTCTTCATCTTTACTTTCTTTTTTTTAATGTACTGCTCAAGGCCCTAGACCCCAAAGAGGAGTATTGGGTTTGAAGTTTTAAAAATTCCTAAAACTCAAGGCATAAACAGATCTGCTTCCAACCTGGCATGGCTCAATCCCTACTTAAGAGATACCATGCTGTCAAGTTTCATCCCTTTATCTTTAATTTCATTTTTTAAACTTGTACTGCTCAAGGTCCTGGACCCCAAAGAGATTTCTGTTTGAACTTTAAAAAATTCCTAAAAATCAAGGCATGAATGGATCTGCTTCATACTTGGCATAGCTATATCCCTACTTAAGAGCTACCATGATGCCAGGTTTCATCTCTTTATCTTTAAAAATGAGGGAGATGCAAGCATTTTGGTTGATTTATTAATGTTAAAAGTGAGTTCAACACATAACACTAGCTTTGATTTTATATTGGATGTCAAGATGGTATAATATTCTGGCTGATGACGGCTTGGTTGTCAACTGTATAATATCCAGTCATCCGTTACACAAAGCCATGAAATTCATTAAACAAAAAAACCTACGGTTTACAAAAACAATGTTAAGGCTAGGGATGTGCACTGGATCGGACCCGATCCACGATCCGAGTCCGGTCCAGTGGGAAATCGGATAAATTATCCGATTTCCGATCCCGCAGCTGGATCGGCCGATCCAATCCGAACCGGTCCGAAAAGGCTCCGAACCGGTTCGGCGGATCGGCGGATCGGCGGGCGCCCACTGGCACCCACCGCCGCCTCCATTGGCGGGCGCCAGCGGGCGCCCGCCGATGAAAGTGGACAGCGGGGGGGGAGGAGGGGGCGCTTACCTTCTCGGCCCGTCCGCTCCCGTCCGGCACTAGCAGCTACTACCAGCGGGCTCCGCGGCCTGCTCCAGGGTGGCGCGCCGGGTGATGTCATCACCCGGCGCGCTACTCTAGAGCAGGCCACGGAGCCTGCTGGTAGTAGCCGCCGGCGCCGGACGGGAGCGGACGGGCCGAGAAGGTAAGCAGGGGGTGCGTGGAGGGGAGGAGGGGGCGCGCGGAGGGGGGGAGGGGGGCCCTTACCTTCCCGGCCCGGCCGCTCCCGTCCGGCGCCGGCGACTACTACTACCAGCAGGCTCCGCGGCCTGCTCTAGGGTGGCGCGCCGGGTGATGTCATCACCCGGCGCGCTACTCGAGAGTAGGCCGCGGAGCCCGCTGTTAGTAGCCACCGGCGCCGGACGGGAGCGGACGGGCCGAGAAGGTAAGCAGTGGCGGGGAAGGGGGCTTACCCCCCCCCCCGGAGCCGTCCGCTTCTATCCGCTGGTGCCCGCGGGCGCCAGCGGATGGAAGCGGACGGCCCCAGGGGGGGTAGGGAGTGCGGGGGAGGGGGCTTACCTGCCGGGGCCATCCACAGCGGACGGCCCCGGGGGGGAGGGAGTTAGGCCCCCCCTCACCCACCTGCCGCCATTTTTTCCTCATAGACTTGCATTGCAATGCAAGTCTATGGGGAAAAAAATGGCGGCCGATCCAAAAATTTACGATTTTTGGGTCGGGATCGGACTCGATCCGGTCCGGGGGGCCTCCGATTTTGTCCGAACCGGTCCGTGACAAAATTGGAGGTCCCGATCTGGGTCCCGATCCGATCCGGGGGGTCCGTGCACACCCCTAGTTAAGGCTCTACAGTTTCCAACCAAGCACCAAAAAGCAGGGAAATTGGGAGTTCAGGCTCACAAGCCTTAATGCCACATCCTCCCTAAGGAGGCAGAAAGTGCAAGTGAAATTCTCATTCTCCCAAAGCAGATAAACCATGAGGACAGAGTGGAGAATATGATATGCAGAGGTGACTGTGGGGTTGTGGAAAACTGATCACAAACAACTTAGGGCCACCTACTTCTCTTTTTTTGTTTAGAGCAGCCCTTCCCCAACCTGGTGCCCTCCAAAGGTGTTGGACTACAACTCCCATCATTGCAAGTCAGTATGTCCCATGATCAGGAATGCTGGGACTTGTCATCTCAAAAATATAGATATGCAATTTGATCTGCAGAGGTGACTGTGGGGTTGTGGGAAATGATGATGAACAACTTAGGACCAGCTACTTCTCATTTCTTAGAGCATCTCCTTATGTTGAGAGTTGCAACCCAATACATCTGACAGGCACCAGGTTGGGGAATGTTGTTCAAGAACAAGGGAAGGCAGAAAGTAGATCTCCAGATGTTTGGGAATTCAACTTGTAAAAGCCCCTATCAGCATGGGCAGTTATCAGGAATGCCGCGAGTTGATGTCCAAATCATCAGGATAGATCTATTTTCTGCCCACGTCTGTACTAAAGTATGATGTTTTCCAGCATTAAGATATGTGATCAATCAAGGAACTACAAAAGAGCTGCATCACTTTAAATAAACTGTCAAAACCAAATGAAACAACAATGAATGAATCTTGAACACCTAATCCAGATAGCCCTTCAGACATCAACATTAGTTTTCAACACATGGCATAGGATGTCTGTTTCTTGAATATCAGATAAAGGATTTCTCTTACTTGTTCAGCAGTGTGAGATCAAAGGCAGAGCTACCACCTAATACTTTCATGGGAGTTACAGTGCAACACATCTGGGAAGCACCAGGCTGGAGAAGGTTGACTCCTATACATGTCTTCTCAGAAGCCAGTGCCACTGAACTCACTAGAGCTTTCTCCCAAGAGGTATAGGATTGCAAACTAATCTCATCTGAAAGGTGTTCAAGACAGCCAAACTAAACCTCTTCTGCTCCACTGTTGCTTTGATGAGATGATGTATTGTGCAGGGATTGTGGGGGAGTGAACAGTATATTTTTGATAAATACATTTAAAGAAAAAAAATGTATTTATAAATACATTTAAAGAAAAAAAAAGGCAGGATATTGACCAAAAGTTGGAAGTGCCTGGCACATGCTCTGGTTCTTGATCTGTAATGAATAGTGCCCCTTTTGTTATCAAGAGTGCTACTATATGCGAGATGTGTGTGAGAGAAAAGTATTGGGCAGACCCTGTATTTGGTAAGGGTATGGAACAGCATTCTCCATCCTGCTGCCCTCCAGGTGTTTGAGATGACAAGTCCCAGCATTCCTGGCCATGGGACATACTGACTTGCAATGATGGGAGTTGTAGTCGAACACCTTTGGAGGGCACCGGGTTGGTGCACCCCAAATGCACCCCAAATGCACACTTTCCCCCAATGACTAAAGCTTAGAAATGAATAGGTTCCCAAAATGCACATTTTAAAGTGCACATTTTCTGACTGTGAATGCATGTTCAGGAACACATGGCCCTTCAAACTGCAGCCTCCCCAAAATGCTCTCATGTTTGTATTTGGGGGTGCAAACATGGCAAATTAGAGTCAAAATCAAATCCAAACCAAATGCTCATACCTGCAGGGCAATGCATGCACCATGCCTGATCGAGAGTGTAATCTGGACTGCCTCTCTGCCTACTGACTTGGACAGGGGCGTTTCCCACTGACACTGTCTGTGGCACATTGGGAGAAGGTGATTAGGTCAGCCAGTCAGCCAGCTCAGGCTACCAATAAGCAAGCTTCATTTCTGGGGTGCTGACTCAGGATGTTAGGAACAGCTAAGAGAGGCTCCGGAATAGTGGGTTGGCTTCCACCCAGCACCTAGACAGTTACCCCTTTCTACCTAATGGTAGGGTTGGCTCTGGCCAAACAGAACATCCTGTTCTCCCAGCACTAGGGAATAATCTTGTGAACCTTTTTTTAAATGTTCAATCTTTTAATTTTTGTAAACCGCCCAGAGAGCTTCGGCTATGGGGTGGTATATAAATGTAATAAATAATAATAATAATAATAATAATAATAATAATAACCTAACCCCAGCCCAGCCAGTGTAGCTCAGCAGAACTTTCCTAAGGTACCATCAGCTATTTATGTGCAAGTAATTAGTATTTTGAGGTCTATATCCAAAACAATGCAGGTCATTCATTTGCATAATGATGAAATCTCTTCATAATTCACAAATGTAGATCATTTTAAACCAGGAAAAGATATGATGTAATACAGATATGCTGTAATAATGGCATGGAATAAGCATTATTTCTTGTCCCCGCTCAATTCCGTATATTGATTACATCAGAATATTGTTTGTTTGCTACTTTAGGAACCATTATTTATGAGTAGAACCCTAGATAACTTCTAGAAAATTTGTGTTTCACAGAAATAACTTTGGATCTAGGTGAGTGGGGAGCTGGAGAGCAGGAACTGCACAAATCAGGAGAACAAAAGGCAGGGGTTATGATCAGGGAACATGTTCAAGTGAGGCCTGAAGGTTTGAGGCCTACAGAGGCAAGGTAATAAAATCAGTGGAGTGATTTTTGGAGTGACACTCATCCCATGCCTAAACCCCACATTACTGGGAGAAGGAAGGTAAAAAGAAGGAAGGTGGGTTCCTTGAGGAGGCAGAGGCCGTTTCTACACTAGGCTTTGGCCTGGCATTTTCCCTGGCTGGTTCCTGTGAGTTCAGATGATGCACAGGGATTCCTGGGATGGGGGTGATAGCCAAAGCATAGCCATCTTTGCTTACAATTGACAGAATGCTGGGAACGCTTGCTCAAGGCTGAAGGAAAATTCAAAGCGCATATGCGGCAGAAAAGGCCTTGCCACAAGCCTGGTTTCATCTGGTTATAGCATTTGTCCTAATGCAAGGCCATCAGTGCACCTTATCAGAAGCTACAGAATTTACCCCAGTAACAATTGAAACATGCGCAGTAGCTTTCAACAGTGTGTCAAAGGGCAGTGACTCTCTCATTGGAATGCATTGGGTTTTGCTTGCACTTGCGCTGTATAAAGCAATGACGTAGATCTTATGCTGTATAGTATAAAAGGGGGGGGGCTTGCGTGCCCCTAGGTGTGACTCTGGTGAGCTGGCAGCTTACTAGAGTGCACCCACTCAGCTGAACGTAATAAAAGTGCTTTGGATCAGATATTTGGAGTCTGTGCTTCTTAGTGGGAATTGGCATATCTCCTAGGAAAAGAGCCTGTTACTTTTGGGCAACAGGGGGTTGGTGGGGAGAGGCACGGGATTTCCCAGGGATAAGGGCTCCCTGGGAAATCCCAATTTTTCCGCTATTTCAGGAATTTCCCGAGACCATGGGAGATGTGGCTGCCTATCTCAGCTGCTGCTGTGCTTACTCATGAGTAAGTGCAGCAGCAGAAATGGGCATGGATCCACACCGCATGGCTCAATGCCCATCAGGGCAAGAGGTGGCAGCAATTTCTCCAGATTATGCATGAGGGAATCTGTTCTCAGCAGAAAAAGAAGGTTACCCGTACTGGGACCCAGGTTCAATTCCCTCCTTAACCATGAAGCTCACTGACTGACTTTGGCCAAGTCACCATTTCTCAGCTTAGCCTACATTACAAGGGTGTGAGGATAGAATGCAGGCACCATCTATGCCAGCCTGAGCTCCTTGGAGGAAAAGAGGGATAAAAATAAAGTAAATAGATAAATAGCTCATTTTCCATGTATCTCAGCCTTCCTCTGGAATGCCCAGTGCAGCGTACCTGGCATTTTCCATTTTATCCTCACAGTCGCTTTGTGAATTAGGTTGTGTTGACTGATGGTGACTAGCTTTCATTGCGCTTTCTGAATTAATGTGGGTGAGAGAACCAACTCACTCGTCAACCACTCCTCTGTGTGTTTGCTACCTGACATTCAGTAAATTAATTGCAATTGTCAAAATAAAGAAACAGAGAGACAAACATCCCAAATACAGTCAATAGTCTTCTGAGTGCTTTGTTTCTTTAGCATGACTTTTTGGCATGGTGACCCTGCAGGAAATATAAATGTGGGAAATGAGCTGATGGTGTGGAGACCAGCAAAGACATTGTAGGGTGTGCAAATCAGCACCACACTCAAGGAGTGAAGCATCCATCAGAGAGCACATATACTGACTAGTAATACTAAAAGTTGACATGCCCTACTACTCCCTGTTCTCAAGATAGAAGTATAGTCATCCATATGATTATATTCTAGTCTACAGGACCTATCCAAAACAATATCTGCTTTCCCCCATTTTACTTTAGTTTGACATTGTCATGGGAATAAAACTGGTTGAGAAGAAGTGCCCATAAACACAGAACATTGGGCATCTATAATAATAAAAAGGGGTATCTGTTTACCTATCAGCACAACAGCTCCAGGACTGTGACACCTAGACACCTGAAACTTGGTAAGTGTGCTAAGGGGATCATAGTGGTGTGTGCCTCTGGTTTATTTGAGTTTTAAAATGCATTAATTAATTGTAATTTATTTAAATGTTTGAAGCACACAGTACCAACTTCAGCTACTAGGTGGCAGACTTCCCTAATCAGCACATAGTTTTGTAGTTGGTGCAGTTTGAAGCCAGTGGGTAGCAATCTAAGGGATGGAGTAGGCTGACCAAATGAAAAGGAGGACAGGACTCATATAACTTTAACAATTGCAGAGAAAAGGGAATTTCAGCCAGTGTCATTTGTATGCAATTAGTTCCTGGTGAAATCCCCTCTTCATCACAACAGTTCAAGTTGCGGTCACTATACTAGAGTGACCATATACAAAAGAAAGCAGGGCCCCTGCAACTTTAACTGTTGTTTCTCTACAACTGTTAAAGTTACATGAGCCCTGTCCTCCTTTTCATATGGTCAGCCTAGGATGGAGTTATATGGGTGAACCTTCCCCATGTTCTGGGACAGCCCCATTCAGGGTAACTCAAACAGGCCAAACACAATCTGGCCAACTCTAACAGCTTGAAGACATTGCTACATCAAATTAAGGGATATAATAACCCATGTGAAGTTAGGCCAATTCACTAGCATGTCATAATCTGGAGCAGGAGGAAGTGCAACATCTCCCCAACAGCATTTCTCTGTCAAATTGTAGCTAGCCCACATCAGGGACTACCAGTGACTGCTAGGAGCAGAATCTTTTGACATCATCGTACATTACAGAAGAAAAGGGAGAGAACTCGACACAGGGATAACATCTTCAGCAGCAGGCCCATGTTTTGCTCTCACCTGCCTAATCAAATTGAGGGTGACATTATGATAAAGCGATTTTTTTTAAAGTCTTGGGGTTAAAACAATCTGAGCCTCAACAAAGAAAGCCAGATCTATGTTAGAAATTCCATGAACTATGTTTTTAAAACATTTGGAAGAAAAGGAAGGAAGGAAAGAATGCATGTAAAGAAATACACTTTTGAAATGTGTGAAATTGAATTCTGAATACATTCCTTGGTTTGTGTTTGCCTTTGCTCAGTCTGTGCAGTGCTGCCTTGGGATCCTCAAAAACCAAAACTTTAGAACTTTCATATGAAATATTTAAATGACTCAAAGTGCTGCCAAGGATGAGATTGGTAAAAATGGGAAAATATAAATAAATCATTAGCTATTTACAGTGTGCAGCTTTTGATTCCTCCGACTAATGAGAAGAGAACAACACCCAGCATTTCAACTGGGAGGTGAGTTTGATTGTCTACAATACATAGGAACACATGTACCCTGTAATAAGTGTGTGGCTATGGAGTCCTTCTGACACATTCAAAGGCTACAGCTGTGTTAGCGTGAGAACTGGGCTGCATTTGTCATGAAAATACATGCTCCGTACTGGTACTTGGACCACCCATGTTACATTTATTCTTAGCATACTTTGGGGTATTTTTATTTTGGAAGGCTGTCACACATGGATGAGTTTTATATAATGCTCTGATGACCTTTAGAATTTTTTTCTGATTAAATGCTGTTCTACTTCATTATGACATTTTCCCACTTGTACTACCAGATTTGATGTGTACAGCTTAATAACACAACTAGACATGAATGTTAATACCTTTACAATTCATTGCATGACTGTTTTTTTGTGGGTTTTTTTTTTTGGAGTGCTTATAAAATTTAGAACAAGTGTTTTCTTGCTGCAGGCTTACATGAATCATATAAATTAGATGGTAACAAAAGAACATATTAGCATTTGTTAGCCTGGATGCCCAGATTTTTGTAATACCATTTTAATATGTGGTGCTATTTTTTCCACCCTCAAGTTTAATATGTACTACAACTTTTCATCCTCAGGTTTTCAAGCAACATCATAATTGAATTGGCTTCCTTCGTGCCCAAGGATAATGATTTTACACTGATGGAATCATTATAGGATTTGAAGGATCGTACTATTGCTGTCTGCTTAGCACAGTTGGAACTTTTAAAAATGACTCATAAAGACGTACATCGGTAAGAGACAGAAGCCTACAGACCTGAACCCAATTGCAAGGCTATTCATGTTCCTCCTTGCTGCTCCGTCAGGGAGGATCCAGTGGTGCTCCTTATTTGCCACTTGAACTTTTGACCAATCGAAAACAAGGAAGCAGTCACACCCTTTCACTTGCCATTTCCAATAGTAAAGGAAGGGAGAAGGGTCTGAGCAGAGGGGCACATGTCAGATGTAGTGATGCTTGTTGTGATTTCTGGCTATATCACGTAAGTTATAGTGCACGTTGGTATGTACATTTATGGTAATGTTCTTTATGTACTTTGTGTAGAGTTAATATGGTAAAAGTTAAGGGGGGAGGGAGGAGAGAGTGAATGGAATGTTGGGGTGTTGGCGTATGATTGATGGAGAGCATGGAGTGAGTGGGGTTTAAATGGAGGTGAGTCAGTTCGAGAAAACAATTGTGGTTCAGAGCTAGAGAGTGCAGGGACAATCTGTTGTTTTGGGATAGATATAGAGGGAGGAGTTAGATTAGGCTAGGAAGCTTTTATTGAACACACAATAAAAATCTTTACCACCTTATGTGTAATTAATAAATTATAAGTTCTTTTGTTCACAGCACACAGGGTGGCATCTTTCATTATAGAAAGTCTCTCAGTGAGTCCAAAGGTGTTAAAGGTTATATGGTGGCAGCAGTAATAAGGGGAAAACAATGTTCCACAGACTGGATGTGAGTGTGTTTAAAGGGGGGGGGGGGTTGAAGTACCAGGAGAGACCCCCCTCTTTTACACAGATCAAACATACCCATAGCCTCAGGGAAGCGATCAAAAGGGGAGGGCTATGACACTTGTCACTGGTAATAGATAGTTATTAGTAAGTCCAAGGTGTTTTAGTGGTTAAATAGATCATTATGGACAAACAATCCTTGGAGACAATGGCTGCATCACCAAGTTTTCAGTATTTCTGCTCTGGAAAGACTTCATTTGAAAATTGCTTTACCATGCATGTTTAATTATAGGGCACTAAAAGGCAATGCCTTAATGAGTAAACCACTGAAATTTATAGGAGTTGCTCCAAAGGAACTATACACACACACACACACACACACACACATCAAAAAGCTGTAGGACTGAGGGCGACTCTATTGTTGGTCAGGGATGGAAGAAGAGAAACAAGCAGAAGAGAAAGAGGAAGGTGCAAATGTTTATTCGAGTCTCAGAAAGAGAAGCATCCAGGACAGTCCAACATGGATGGGTGGAAGCAGTCAAAGCACCAGAGAGAAAATGCAGAGTCATATTCTCTTGCTATCACCCAAACTGTTTATGAAACAGTGTGTTTTTGTTTTAAAATGCAAATGTATGACAAGAATCATCCATTTCATCTTGTTCTCTTTCTAGTTTCCACAGTCTAAAGTTCTGAGGCAAGGAATGTTGCCTTGAGCATAGGATGTATTTCTATCACTATCCTTGCATGAACATGTCTCTTCTAAACATTTCACCACTACAGAAGAATAATGGGGAAAGCAAGTGAAAGGTTCACATTGTTTACATTACCCTACCTCCCATGACCCATGTATGATGCCAGTGCAAACACTTGGTAGAAGGCAACAGCTAAAGTCATCCACACTTGACATCTTGCTTTACTGCACTTAGTGACTTGCTTTGCTCCCCCCGCCCCCACTATGAAAACTCACAGTCATAAGCAACTCCAGTTACAACTTACACTTAGTTAACTAATTGGGTGTAGTTTGTTCAATATGAAAAATCAATCCTGGGAATACCCATAGTATGTCAAAATGTCTTATCAAGTTGTAATGCTTTTTAACTGCATTAATTCATGGTGTGGGGGCAGAAAGCAGCCTGGGATTTTGAGAGCTTCTGTGAGCCAAGATACAAACATACCCTGACAATGAAAGCAAAGTTTCTAAATGCAGCCAAAATGGCACTGCGTCGAATGCATTTCATGATACATTGTGTTGACGCCATGACAGTCTCGTTTGAGAAAGTCAGACCCTTCCTAGTGAATAACAGACAAAGAGTGGAAACATCGCTCCGTCTTTATTTCTGATGCATCAGCGTTTTGTGCTGGCAAGCTGTAGTGGAGGAGGCCCAAATCCTACCAAACATTTCTTCAACATTATGTTACACACTTGCTTATATGATTTGCCATGATGAATTGTTATGGTTTGCATCATCAAGAAACAACCTAAATTCAGCAAGACCAATCTGGAGTGGGCTTGAAGAGTGTAAGGAAAGAGAATATGCTCGTTGACTGCAGCTTTAACCACATTATTTAACCTAATATTAAACAATAGGCTATTTAACCTATTGGTAAAAAAGGTAAAATAACTTGGCAATTCAACCATGATCACCATTGATAAAACGGAGGTCATGTTTACTTATACCCTTCGAACAATATATAGCAGAGACTTTTTTCTTCCACAACTGTAACTGTACTTTCTGCCATGTTTGTCCCTGTGCCTAGAATAGCTCTCTCCATTGTCCATTAGTCAAATCACTTCTCCATCTGAGTCTTGCTTGTCTGGTGGAGTAGCTGTGATCTATAGGGACAATCTTAACCTGACCAGACATCCTGTCCGGGAATTGAATCATATTGAATGTGTGTACCTGAGTCTGAAGGCCAGGGATAGACTAGGGATTCTGTTAGTGTACCGCCCCCCCCCCCCCCGATGCCTATCAGACTCCCTGGCTGAGCTCACAGAACTGGTCTCGGAGCTAGTGTTGGATTCGCCCAGGCTTTTGGTCCAGGGAGACTTCAACATCCCATTTGAGGCCGGTTTGTCAGGTGTAGCTCGGGAGTTCATGGCATCCATGAAAAACATGGGCCTATCCCAATGGGTCTCTTGACCCACACATTCAGCAGGTCACACCCTCGATGCTGTTTTCAGTTCCGAACAGACAGATCTGTGGGCAGAGGTAACTAATACCTCCGAATTGTCATGGACAGACCATTTTCTGGTCAGAGTTAGTATCACGGCTACCACCCACCCCTGCAGGGGTGGCGGACCTATTAAGATGGTTCACCCTCGAAGGCTGATGGATCCTTCTGGATTCCAGAAGGCCTTGGAGGGTTCTATGGCTGGTATCATTGACGATCCTGTAGAAGCCCTGGTCAATAGATAGAATCAAGACCTAACTAGGGCTATTGACACGATCGTCCCCAAAGTCCTCTCCGACCAACTTCTAACAGGGCTCCCTGGTATACAGAAGACCTCAGGAAGTTGAAGTGGAAAGGATGATGACTGGAGCGCCGATGGCGGAAAACTCGACTTATATCCGACAAGACACGGCATAGAGAACATCTTTGTTCCTATGGGGTGGCAATACGTGCAGCGAAGAAAGCTTTCTTCTCTGCACGCATTGCGTCTGTCAATTCATGTCCAGCAGAACTGTTGAGGGTGGTGAGGGGTCTAACCTAGGCACCTTCTCCCCTGAATCTGACTTTAGGGCCTTCTGTAGTTCGCTGTGATGCTTTTAACGATCAGTTCACGGATAAAATCTCTCGGATAAGAGCCAGCTTAGATGCCATCGTTATAGCAGAGGCTGACAATGGAGTGTCCAGCGACTCCGCGAGTAGGATTACACTGGATCAGTTTCAGTTGGTGAGTACTGAGGACGTGGACAAGGTGCTTGGATATGTGAGGAGGACGACTTACCCTCTCGATCCCTGTCCTTCTTGGCTGGTCATCCAGGGAGGAGATGCAGTTAGATCACATCTACAACATATCATTAATGCATCTCTCAGGGAGGGGAGTTTCCCATCATGTTTAAAAGAAGCGGTGGTACGGCCGCTTCTAAAAAAGCCCTCCCTGGATCCCCTGGACCTTAATAACTACAGGCCAGTATCAAACCTTCCATTTTTGGGCAAGGTGATCGAGAGGGCGGTTGCCTTCCAGGCAGTCTTGGATGACACTGATTTTCTAGACCCATTTCAAACTGGCTTCAGGGCAGGATACAGAGTTGAGACTGCTTTGGTCGCCTTAGTGGATGATCTACGCCTTAGTATTGAGAGGGGGAGTGTGTCCCTGCTGGTACTCCTGGACCTCTCAGCGGCTTTCGATACCATCGACAATGGTATCCTTCTGGAGCGCCTGGGGGAATTGGGGATCGGGGGCACTGTGCTTCAGTGGTTCCGATCCTATCACTTGGGCAGGTTCCAGATGGTGATGCTTGGGGATAGCTGCTCTTCAAAGAAGGAGTTGCTATGTGGTGTACCACAAGTTGCCATCCTTTCCCCAATGCTGTTTAACATTTATATGAAACCGCTGGGAGAGATCATCCGGAGGCATGGGGCGGGGTGCTATCAATACACTGATGGCACCCAAATATATTTCTCTATGCCTTCGACAACAGTGTCAGCTAAGGATATTGTGTCTCCTCTGAATGAATGCTTGGAGGCGGTAATGGGCTGGATGAGGAAAAACAAACTGAAGCTGAATGCAGACAAGATGGAGGTGCTTGCTGTCAAAGGCCCCAACCTGGGTTTGGAGGTGTCTCAACCAGTTCTGGATGGGGTTACACCCCCCCCCCCCCTTAAAGTCTGTGTTCTCAGCTTGGGGGTACTCCTGGATCTGTCGCTCCAAATGACAGCCCAGATAGATGCGATGGCCAGGAATGCCTACTATCAGCTTCGGCTGATACGCCAGCTGCGCCCCTTCCTAGAGTTGGAAGACCTAAAGACGGTAGTACACATGCTGGTAATTTCGAGGCTTGACTTCTGCAATGCTACTGTACATAGTGCTACTTTGTTCCTAGTCCAGAAACTTCAACTTGTTCAAAATATGGCAGCCAGGTTGGTCACCAGTACATATAGGGGTGACCATATTACACCAGTTTTAAAATAGCTTCATTGGCTGCCAATCAGTTTCCGGGCAAAGTATAAAATGTTGGTTATTACCTTTAAAGCCCTACATGATTTGGGTCCAGGTTACCTGCAGGATCACCTTCTCCCGTATAATCCACCCCACACACTCAGAACTAGGCTGACAAGTGTTACCCAGAGGACCTTCTCTTCTACTGCTCTCAGACTGTGGAATGGTCTGCCGGAGATTAGACAAATTAGCAGTCTTCATGAATTTAAGAGAGTGATGAAGACTGCTGTCTTCTGGCAGGCCTATCCAGTTGAATTTTAAGATGTTTTTAATGATGTATTGGTTTTTATTTGTTTTTAATATCTCAAGTATTTTGTAGTTTTTGTGTTCTATATTTGTTGTTGTTCCCCGCCTCGATGATCCAGAGGGAGAGGCGGGTTATAAATACACATTATTATTATTATTATTATTATTATTATTATTATTATTATTATTAGTCTTGAATTACCATTACAAGAGCCTCACTACACTTGTATCTAAATCTGATACTTGACTTCTATTTCATCCTTACTACATGTCAATTAGCCCCTTCTATCTCTCTTTTCCCCTCCCTCTGTCTATCCCCCTACCCCACCACACCCCACTATCAGTAGGACTAATAGTGATGGTGGTGAAATCTCTCTCCCTCTCTCCCTCTCCCTTTTAAAGCTTGGTACAATAACGATGTCCTTTTTCAGAGTTCACAATGCTGCTGTCTTCAAATACTTACCTAAGATAAAATGTTCATGCTGTTGGATTCCTTAAACTATTGTGTAGATTTTCAGAATTCATTCAATGTAACCCACTGGTTTTGGGGGAGGAAAAACATTTTTCTTCCATAGTATTTATCATAATATTGTCATCATTTACAATTTTTGTGGGGAAACAATACAAAAGAGGCCATTCAATTTTATTTTATTTTTTACTTTGAACTCTTCCTCTATGAAACCAGGAGAGTGTACATGGTTGGTTCTATCCCCTCAACAACTCTGTGAGCCTCTGTTAGGCTGAGAAATAGCTCACCCAGTGAGCTTGACGGTTGAGGTGGGATTTGATTTTAACCTTCCTAGTTCTGCTCTGAAACACTCTGTGCAATATTTCCCTGGAACACTGAGGGATCACAATGAAAATTGGTGTGTCCATTTATGACATAACTCTAGTTCAATTTGAGGGTCAATTGCCACAACTCTTTTCAAGGAGGCCAGAACAGATGTAAAACATGCTGTAATGTCTCCCTTGAGCACTGAGAGACCAGAGTGAAACTTGGCCATTAGGGATGTGTATCGTATCATTAAAATGTACGATAACGATACGATATGCTCTTTATCGTGCATGCAGTTAACGATAACAGTACGATAATCCTACGGTAATTATCACATTTTATCGGAAGGCTCTTTCTCTTTTGCCGCCACATGGACGGAGCTAGAAGGTGGGGTGTGCTTGATGAGACTGACAGATTCAGTGACCAGTCGTGCAGCAAGGATTCCAGGAGGCTCCAATCACAATGTTGGAGGAGGGCTAAGGATATCCCCACATAAAACCCCCACTCTTGGTGTTCCAGCTCTGTTGGGAGTTAGGCATTGAGGGGAGAAGGGTGGATTTTGTTGGAGCTCTGTCCTGGCTCCTGGGTCTTATAGTTACTTGGTGGCGAATTGTTGGAGATTCATTGTAGTCTTGCATCTTTGTGTCTCGGGTTCATTTGGCTGGGCGTTGCTTGTTATAATTTTTTTCTGGTTGGTTTGATTGAAGGGATAGGTTAGCATGAGTGGGGGTACTATTGTGACTGAGGGAGTGTGTTTTGTCCTCTTCCCTGCTTAACTTTCTTTAAAAAAACAAAAAAAACATATTTCTCTCCCCCCCCCCCTCTTGGTATGTGTGTTTGCTTGATTGACTGTGAGTGTGCTGGTGTGTCGTGTAGCCAGCTCCACAGGAACTGTGTGGTCAAAGCAGCACACAAACTCACAAACTGTGGGCAAAGCATACATTGTAATTATTAATTGCAATCACTTTGTCGCAGTGGCGCGCCTTGGGCGAGGTGGATCTGGGTCTAGGAGAGATGCTGCTGTTACTGCTGGGGGCAGTTCTGGGGTGGCTGTCTGTCTCTCGCTCTCACACATTTTATTTCCTTTTGAAAGACACTGCTCCATCCAATGTTTCCAGTCTGGAGTGACTGCTCTAGTGAGCCTTGAGTTGACCAAGTTTCAAACCTGTAACTTGGAAAATTAAGAAGTTTTAGGCCTTTTCTGACTCAAAAATCAACTCTCTAGGGCAAAATGGAGAAACAATATAATATCAGATTTTCTGATAATTATCGGAAATACGATACGGGTCACCTACGATATTATCGGAGACGATAATTTTTTTGGTCCGAAATTCCAATAATGATAAAATATGGTATTTTTGGGCGTGCACATACCTGTTGGCCATGTATCTTTATGCATAATTCTCCCTTTCCAATTTCTTCCTTACATTTTCAAGGAGTACATGAAAGACACGTTCACAATAATTTGGGGAGAAAGCATGCAAAAGACATTGAAAGATGACATCTGGAGTGAAGCTTCTTGAACATGCCCTGAAAGCCAATTCATCCAACGCATGGTATCATTCAGAATGGCTGGCAGAATTTTTAGATCAGGGTTAGACATGCTAAAACCACAATATCCAACCTGAATCCCATTTTGATGAAAATTTGCACAGTAAGCTGGGGTTGAATTCACAAGGACTTCTACCAAAAAGGAAGAAGGTAGACCAGAACTTTCAGTTGCTCAGGCAAGCTGAACAGAGTTATTGATATGTATATCAAGTCCCCTATGTGGTCAACATATCTTGGACTATAACTTATTCTGGTTTTATATTTTAAAACTCAACTTGTATGTTATGGTTTTAATTGTAAACTGCCCATAGAGCCTCGGCTGTCAGGCTGTATAAAATTTTGAAATAAATAAATAAATAAATAAATAGGAGACTTCACAGATTGTCTGAGTTTATCTTTTGTGAACTGCCCAGAGAGTGTCGGCTTTGGGGTGGTATAGAATGTAATAAAAAATAATGTAAGAAATAATAATTAATGATCCCATTGATCTTAGCCTAGAGGCTTCTGAGCAGTCCATGGAACTAGAAACTGGATACTAGAATATCATATCAGAATGCTAGGGAATATTGTAGAAAACAATCTGGTAAATAAGAACAAATATTGCCCTGGCTGTTGAATACCGATGTTGGTTGTTAATCCATTTTCCCTCACTGAGGTTTGGCCTGTTCCTGATTGGTTCTGGCTCAGCTTACAAGTGGTATTTTAGCATACACTTAATTGTGACTCAAGTTGGTGTTTTATACTGAAACATTGCACATTTTAACTACTCTCTGTGTGTGTGTGTTGTTTTTTAAAAAATCCAGGAAAGTGCTGAAAGTGTTCTTTAAAAACAGAAACAAAACTGGGGAGTTATGACATCACCTAGACAAGCCATAAACAACCATGAGTAGAGAATTACAAGCACACAGTAATTTTTTCCTTAGAAAGCTTGTGGTGTTTCTGCTTTCCTGAGGGTTTTACTTTTAATGGGGGCCTAATATTAATTTAAAATGAATTATCGAGCAGGGGGTTGGACTCGGTGGCCTTATAGGCCCCTTCCAACTCTATTATTCTATGATTCTATGATTTAAATATGACTGGGGAGTAAGTCCCATTCAACTCAATGGGGTTTACTTCTGAGTAGACATGTATAGGATTGCACTGTTAATGAAACTATTCCTAATAAAATAGCAATTTTAGATTGCAGTCCTATACACTTTTATCTGGGAGTAAATACCATTCAACAGAAAGACTTTCTTATTACACTTGTATAGGAATTGTATTATTAGGGCTGCTGTTGATTCTGTTTGCTTGTGCTCAAAAAAGGTCTACCAAATATTGCAAGCATCAATGCTGACAAAATATTTATTTTTAATGTTTTCTGCATGTAGTTTAAATTCTCTGCATTAATAATATTTCCATTGCCTTTGAATCTAAGGGTAAAAACAAGCAATTTTGTTCTTTTTAAGGGGGCAGAAATGGTGGTGGTCATTTTAAATAAAAAGATGTATTGTATATCAGCAGTTAATGAAGAGGAAATAATGATGACTCCGCATTGTAAAAATATATTAGAACACTAATTAGACTATAGCGGAATTGCTTACGGAAGTCTTTCAGACACCTGCCTGGTAATTTTCAACCCCATGTGTGAGTTCATTTAACAATCCATGCATGATTGGAAGATGGAGTTAAAATTAAATAAGAGAATCCCATGTGGCACAGCAAGCATTTTTTCTTTCTAGCTATTCAGATTTGTGTGTATTTTGAGAATAGATATTTCCATTGAATGGTTTTTAAAACACACAAACAGAACACAGTGAAGACAGGAACGTCAAGGAAAAGTACTAACACTGGAACCAAAAAATGGATAAATCAGATGACTGGTTCATTGAGCTGAGTGGATCTATATGCATCGTGTATGACCACCAAAGCATTCAAGGTACAGTTAGGTCAGGGGTAGGCATCGTGCATGTACTGGCCACATGTGGAGCCCACTGTAACCCCTGCCAACCCCCAAATTGTAAAAATAAACACATATTTGAAAATAGATATTTTATAAATGGTTTCTGGAGTGGACACTTTCAAAGCTTTTGGGCCCTTTAAAAGGGCAAAAAGCCCCCCTCTATTCTTCCCAAAGTTGCCCATCCCTGATATAGATGTTTTAAAGGAGAACAGAGGTATATGTATGCCACAGAGTGTGCATGCAGAGGTTGGTACCTCCGCATTTTCCATGTGCCTGGCTCAGCGTTACCACACGCCATGGATGAGCCCTCTGCCTGGCTTGTGTAGTGCTACAGGAACTTGGAAATGGCATCGTGTTGATAACTGCTTTGCTACTTCTTGCATTTTTCTGGCTTTCTGCAGCTCTGGTTGCATTTCTGCATTTATATCTTTCTTTCTTTCCAAGACGTCCATGCCAGTGGCTTGGCCTACAGAAGTCAAATCTGGGCTCACAGCAAACTATTGTTCGCATGTGCTTGCAGGAGTTTCCTTCATGCATTTAAAAGAACAGAACAGTGTGAGAACTATGTCAATGCACTCCAAAGTCATCAGCATTTCAGCAGTACTGCCCTTCAAGATGAGTTCTTATGGATGAGCATAGGAAGCTGCCGTAAACAGCATCAGATCATTGGTCCATCGAGCCCAGCATTCTCAACTTCCATTGGCAGAGGCTCTCTAAGGCAAAGGTCTTTTCCATTATCTATGACCTCAATGTTTCAAAAGTGGTGATACGAGAGACTGAACATGCAAAGCATCTGCTTGGCCACTGAGCTATTCCATCCCCTTCCATCCCGTGTCTAGCTAACCCACTGGTCTGCTAATGTACGAATGAAGGAACGGAATGGTGGTAGGAAACTATTATGGGATAGCATCACAGCTAGATCAAGAGGCAGTTCTAGCTTGGCCCATCCCACACACCCCTCAGCATCTCCATTTCGGTACCGCATTACTGGAGCACTAATGAATTAGCCATAAGTTTGTGGGAAGCGCACTGTTTGGGTTACAGCAATCCCTGCTTTGTAATGAAAGTTCAAAACATTTTGGGTTGGTTCTTGGTTCTGGTAGGGCTATTATGGCTTCACCAGTGGCCTGAAATGCAAAATTACAACAAGGTTTTCCAAGCTTCACCTGCAACATGTGTGCATCCCGTATAGCCCATTAAGGCTGCAGTCCTATATAGATTTATCTGGGAGTAGGCCCCATTTCATTCTGTGAGACTTACTGCTGAATAGACATGCATAAGATCGTGCAGTAAAAGTCAGGAGCAGGGCCATAAAATAAATAAATTAGATATTTATTTTTTAAAAAGAAAGAAATCTCAACCCTCTATGCAAGATAAAATAGTATCTCCTACCAAAAAAATCCCCAATATCTCCCCCGCCACACACACACAACTTTCCATTGGCAGCCCCACAACTCAGGAATACCCTCCCTATGAGGATATGTTACTCTAAGCAGAAAACCTTTCTCTGTTGGAAAGCTTTTAATATTAGTTTTATTGCTTTTTGCACTGTATTTGAAATTTCTGCTTTAGATACTGTATTTATGGCTATGCTTTTAATGTGTATTTTTAAATGTATATATACCTTCTGTTTCATATTTCTTATGCTGTGAAGCTGGTCTGAAGAAGACCTACAGGCAGAAAACCAGAGTATAAATTGCTTATTTACTCACTTTAGAATCTTCCCAAAAACAAAACAAAACAAAAACCCCAAATGCCAATGGAACTTGTTTAACAGAACTGCTTCCTCCTGCATGTGTTTTGGAACGAACTCTTTCTCAGGAGAATTTGCACGACGAAGTTTTGTTTGCTGCCAAAAATTGGCTCCAGCTGAAATAATCCTCGTTTGTAAAGCAGTAGGACATGGTACACAGAATTATTTTCCAAGCAAAGGCTTAAAGCAGCCTTAATAGCTGTTGCGGAATCTTTTCATTTTCCCTTCCATTGTATTCATTCTAGGAATCCTGCTTTTTCTGGGTTAGGCAAAATGTGCAGTGTTTGAAGTGGATGATGCAAATGTGTTAAACGTGCAGATATTTTCAAGTAAGCTTCTCAAATTGTGTTCATAAGAAAATTGGGTTGCAGTATTTATATCTATTCATTATGATGTTGAATAATTTCTAAGTTTGGGGTGCAAGAGATGTTGGGTGGAGTGTCCCATCATTATATAAAATGACATCACATGCTATTTTGTAGACTGTTATTTATGACATGATATTCTCTTATGATGATATGTTCTTGCTTAGCTCTCATTTATGTCAAGAAAGATATATGAAACTGCTTTACAACAACTTGCTTAATTAAATGTACACCAGCCTTCCCCAACCCTCCAGATGTTTTGGACTCTAACTCCCAGCATTCCTGTCTATTGACCTTGCTGTCTGGGGCTGACGGTTGAAGCCCAAAACATCTGGAGGACACCAGGTTGTGAAAGGCTGGTCAATACTGACTGGCAGCAGTCCTGCAGGGTTTCAGAAAGGGATCCAGGGCCAGCCTTAGGGGGTGGGCGATCTGGGCAGTCACCTGGGGCACTGAGCTGAGAGGGGTGCCAAGCTGAATTCTGTGCCTGTATTTTTTAATGTATTGGCTGCAGGGAGCTAGGGTGGCAAAAAGCCAGTGTCTGTAACCCTTCTTTCAAGATTCTATAGGTTGTTTGGGTGCTAACTACAAAAATGATTAGGGCTATGCAAGTATTGTCAGCCATTTTGTGTGCAATCTGCCCCCAGTTAGAGGACTATAACTCCCAACATGCATTGCAACCAATCAGGGAGCAGACTAATCCTTTGCTTTAGATTAAGTGATGAGTCATTTAGATAATAGGAAGGGAAAGTGAAGAAAATTACACCTTGCTCTTAAGATTGAGCAGCTCCTGAGGGGGTGGAAGCAGTGGCACTCAGGGTCTTGCTTTCGACCCCTGAAAGAAAGCCCCCTGAGGGTTTTTGAGTATTCATTTGAAAGACTCTGAAATGGGTGGGAGATGTATTTCAGTCCGAGGGCCAAATTCAATTTCACAGAAGCTCTCGAGGGCCATATTGTGGTGGTGGGCAGGGCCACAGGAAAACGAAGTGTGTACAAATATACCTTAAACACCAGCAGATTTTAGCTTATGCTCTTAGGGCTAATCTACACTTGCAGCATTTTCTCAAGGAAGGAGGGGTGGTTGCGACTTTTCCAGCCTCCACAATCAGCACCCATGGGGCAGACATCAGCTAAGTTTTCTGCAATTTCAGAGTGTCGTTGCGGGAGGAGGTGTGCCCCATGACAGCACTTCTGCATGTGGATCAGCACAAGTGGATGTGGCTATGCAGATGACGCGGCTACGGGGCTGTTTTTTATGACTCATGAGATTTGCGTGCAAACGCAAATGCACAGCAATACATGAGCTGGATAGAAAGTCCATTGAATATGCAATGCTGCGCACAGATATATTTATATTAAAAAAACCCTACACACTCTCAGAGCCAAAACATGCTAACACACATCCAAAACATGTGGCGAAAATGGTTGCCAGGTCCACTCCCACACACCTCCAAAACCACTGATCACGCCCCTGGCAGCTGGTTGGGTGTTTGCTGACCCAGGAACTTGAGCTGAACAGCAATAACTTCACGAAGGGGGGGCACACCAGCTGTGGACTTTGGGATTGTAGCAAGAGCTCCAGAAAAAAGTGTCAAAAGCAGTCAGCAATATTCCTGAGGTGGACCCGAGATCACAGCAGGAGCAGGCCCGTGATGACTTCAGTACAATCCTACAATAAATGGCTGGTGTAAACTCCCCTTTAGTGCCAGTAACAAAGCCTTAGGGGAGACATTTCAACCTTTTACAAAGGGAAAAAAACCTGCAGAAAACCTGGGAAACCACCAAACAATCTGCGGTTGGGGGGAAGGGGGGAACCATCTGGAGACCCCAGGAGACCCCAGAAGGGCCAGATTTGGGCCTCAGGCCTGAGGGTTCACAGCCCTGCTTTATTAGCTTGAAGCACGTTCAGACTGAGCAGGAGGGCCATCCTGCTTTAAAACCGGTTCTTTGGAGTGTGGCTGCAAACAAGCATAAATGCCATAGCAACCTACTCCCCAGGGATGATCAGGATGGTCTCCATGAGCAACAATGTTGAAATTGAATTCAGTACAATAGTCAAGGACCTGTTGGCACAAAACAATCAGTATCTGATTATGTGGCTGTCAAAGGAATGTGACGGAGCCAGATAAAGAAGGGCATGGAGGAGTGGACAAGTAGGGCTGTTCAGGTCAACATTGCTGTGATTGGAAGATTGGAGAAATGGAAAATGGGCTATCAGATTTATAGTGTTGCAGTTCTACTATCAAACAAAATAAAAGCATGTGAAGGAGGGCTTTTTGTATGTTTTGCTAAGTCTAGCAAACTCTGGATTTCACTTAAACTTGAATTTGGTTTGAACCAGTGAGTCCTCCTTAGGTTTTGGAGCGATCATGCCAGAATCTGCATTAGATTCAGTCCAGTTATGATTAGACATTGGTGGCTAGTGGCTCCTGTACAAGGTGTGGAGGATCAGGCTCTCCATGCCTTTCCTGGCTCCCCATGAAGGCATCCTTGTAGGCTTGGAAGCTTTCGCATGATATTACACAAATGAATGTGCTGAACGCGCACAATATTTAGGGTCTTTGCAAAGGCTGTGACCTGCCATTAATCCCTAAGCCTCTCAATGCTTGTTCACACAGATGAAATCACAGGATATTGTCTACACTGAAACACCTGGGTCACCGAGGGGAAAGCCCTCCATTTAGGGCCAAACCAGAGTTGGTTTGGCTCAACTTGTTCAGAACTCCAGAATTTCCATAGAAATTCATTTGGAAATACGTATTTTATAAAATCATTGAGATAGTAAGGTCATCTACTCCACCTCCCTTTTGATGTAGGAAAACTGCTGCTACAGCATCTCTGATAGATCAGTCAATCAATCAATCAATCTTTATTTGAAATCTCTGATAGGTGGCCTAGCAGACTCTGCTTAAAAGCCTGTAATGAAGGAGCTTCCACCAACTTCCAAGGTGTTCTGTTCCATTGTTGAAGAATTTGAATCACAATGAAATTCTTTATTTTATTTTTTAAACTTCCTTGCAGTTTGAACCTGTTGGTTCAGGTCCATTGGTTTGTATATCACATTTTCCACAACACATTGTGCTCAAAGTGGTTCACAAAACAAATAGATACAATACCTATAATGAAAAAAAACATTGTAATGCAACACTCACTCAACTGAAATTCATTTAAAATGTACCAAAGATTTAAATAAGCACAGAATATATCACTAGGTCAGTTAACAGTCCAAAGTTACCTTCGTCTTGCCAGGTCCTGAGCCAAGGAAGGGCACCTTTATCCCTATGGCAACTTGGCTGTCTCTTGGCAGTGGAGTCCCAGGAGAGGCTAGT
Source organism: Anniella stebbinsi (assembly GCA_029215795.1). Taxonomy (NCBI): domain Eukaryota; kingdom Metazoa; phylum Chordata; class Lepidosauria; order Squamata; family Anniellidae; genus Anniella; species Anniella stebbinsi. The sequence goes on along the minus strand of JARDYH010000005.1, from coordinate 140,874,893 downwards.
TGGAAAAGCTTCCCTCTGGGCAGATGTTCTCATGGAACAATACAGTGTTGGAGATAAGACAGACTCCTTCACACACACCAAAAGTAGGACCAGCTCCCTTAGGAAAGCTCTAAGGGCTGCTGGTGGGGCAAGGCAGGTAGAGACAGCCATGTCCTGATGGCAAACACAGAGTCTTTATCTTCCTACCAGTGATAGAGAACAAATTTGCTTCATCATCTATGTGACAACTCATCAGGTATTAGAAGATATAATATTGTCTCTTCATTTTCTCCTCTCTAAGCTAAACATGCCTGAGTCCTTCAACCTTTTTTGTCGGACCTGGTCTCCAGGTTACCACTTGCATCTCATTTCAGAACAACCCAGCAAACCAGCTGAAGTCTAGAATGTCTCAATGTGACAAGTTACTAAACACCTCCACCTGGGGTTGTCCATTTTACTGGACATGTATATAGGCATCTCCATGTACTGAAACAGCAACATCAGAGCAGGGGTGGCATTTCAATCCTCAAAAGAGAGTTACTATCCTCAAGGCTGTCTGGAAATAATATCCTATGGAACACCTGTTCTCTGACTTGACCAGGGCAGGATCTACACTAGTGCTTTAAAACGGTTTATAACAGTAGTGACAACTGTTGGGGCCCAGGACACACTCCATATACAGTTTTCAAAACATTTTCATAGTGTCATCTCCTGCTTGATGTAGATCTGGCCCAGGAAGACTCTTCCTAATCCAAGATATGTGAGACCTAGTTATGTACCACTGATGGAAAGGCACTCCATACATCTCAAAAGGCACTGTAAAACTACTGTAGCATACTGGGGTAAAAGACTGAGCACAGCTGGTGGCCCCAAGCAAGCTACTATCTCAGCCTCAGTAACCCCAATATGAAGATATTAATATTATTATCCTTACAAGGTTGGTGTAAAGATTGCTGAGATAATATGTATGAAGACCTTTGAACACTCTTAAGTGTTATATAAATATTCATCATCATCATCATCATCATTTGTGCCAAACAAACTTTACTGCAATCATTTTACATCATTGAAGCTTAGCCATAGAACTGACAAGGGATTTGTTGACTAAGCGCTGACTTCAGTTAAATCTTGATTAATAGGTTCAAGCTTCTGGGTGTGACGATGCGACAATGAACTCCTGCATTTGTCTCGATTACCTTATAGGCCCCTTCCAGCTCAACTATTCTATGATTCTATGAAATCACCAGCTTTCCAAGTGTTCTTCCTTATCTATCCCTGTGATTAGGTACCTGGATAATGAAGCCTGGTTTGGCCGAAGAGAGTAATAATGCACAAACATCCCTTGCTTTCCTGAGAAGTTTGGGTTAGGAATTGGCAGGGCCACTAAGAAAGGTCATCTACACTAGTGCAGCAACGGACAGTCTGTTTTTTTGTAGCAACGGGACAGTCTGTTTTTTTGTAGATTCCATCCTTCCTACAGATGACCTTTAAGTAACAAAGAAGCTGTACCTTCCAGGCAGACAGGGCAGAAAAGAGTTCAGAGGCAGAAGCTAAGCCACTGTTTTTTTGCATAGCGACTTTCACAAATAAAGGTCAGGCCCACAATCTGAACCTGACTCCCTGAGATGCCATTAGCAAGTCCTTTCCATTATAACGATATTTAGATTAGTGTGCCCTAATGGCAGTGCTCTTTGGCCTCTCCCAGCTCCACTGCTTTCTTTCCCTTGGCAGTCATGACCTGGAACCTGCTCCCATGAACTCCACCAGCACAAGTCCTTCAGACTGGCTCCCTCCCCAGTCAGTGGCAGCCCAAGACACTTTGCTGCTTGAAGCACAGCACATACGGCACACAAAGAGACAGAGACAGACAGACAGACAGACAGACAGACAGAGTAGGGCCAATGCTTGAAAAAGCCTTTTCTGCACTATTCAGATGCCAATTTCTGCCTTGTTTGTTTCCCCACCACCACCTGGTGCCAACTGAATCAGTTCAGGAGGCAATATCAGTGGTGGAAAGGTGCCATTTGTACCCTGCTTGCTTGACCATTTCTTTAAAATGTAAATAAATTGTCTAAAGTTCTTCCAATTTGTCTTTTTGTTATAGATCGTGCATGGAACTAAAGGCACAATCCTACACATGTTTAGATAGAAGAAAAGTCCTAACGTGGCTGGCTGGGGAATGCTGGGAGTTGTAGGGCATTTTTCTGTCCAAACATGCACAACATTTTTACTCTAAGGCTCCCACCCTGCATTCACTTACCTGGGAGTGAGCCCCTTTGAATACAGTTTGACATGCTCCTGAGTAGACATGAACAGGCCTACGTTGTGAAATATTTCCCCCTTGAATTGTAAGCTTTGCAAAATGTATATTTCATACAAAGAGGAATGATAATCCTACCCAGCAATCAAGAGCAAACAAGCAAGGACTTTGTTCTGATCTTCCAGATTAAAGTGTGTGCATCCTAAATTATGCTACATATTTCCTACCTGCTCCAAAGATGAAAGCAGTGATTTAATAATTTACATTTTTAACCTTGGAAAGTCATTAGTTTTTCCAAAGCCACAGAGCAAGGTACCTGTATGATTAAATGACCATGGTCAAAGAAAGTGTAGTAAGAGTTAGGAATGGCACTGATTTTCCACACAAAAGTTGCCCTGTTTTAATACTGAGATTGCATATTGTAAATTGGACATTGAGGAATCAGTGTGTGTGTGTGTGTGAAACGGGTCCATGAAACCCAATTTGCTTCCCACCCATCAATGATTATGCATATTAGTCTTGCAGCATATTGTAGCAGCATGGTTCCTAAAGACAGTCATTAGTCTGAGAAGAAAGCATGCAAACATTGTTCACGTGTTTATTAATAATCTGGGATATAATCAAATATTTGGATTACAAGTCTAGAATACACAAATGATCTGTTTCTAAACCAGGGGTGGGCAACACATAACCTGTGAGTTGCATGCGGCCCCTGCTATGGCCCCAAACACCCCCCCCAAAAAAGCAGCAAAATTTTCTCATAGCATCCTTCCATAGATGTTTGTTGCTGAAATTTGGTGGCAAACCAGTGTTGTTGTTTTTTGCCACAGAACAATGGCAAAGGGAGTGTGGTCCACGGTGTGTGTGTGTCAGGAGAGTGTTTGAAAGTGCCTGCTGGGACCCTTGGTGTTGCCTATCCCTACTCTGAACTGTGAAGTAGCTGCTTACAGAAGCAAGGAATAAAGAGCTGGATTAGGCTGACCATATGAAAAGGAGGACAGGGCTCATGTAACTTTAACAGTTGTAGAGAAAAGGGAATTTCAGCCAGTTTCATTTGTAGGCAATTAGTTCCTGGTGAAATTTCCTCTTCATCACAACAGTTAAAGTTGCAGGGGCTCTGCCTTCCTTTGTATATGGTCACTCTAGTATAGTGCCTGCAACTTTAACTGCTGTGATAAAGAGGGAATTTCACCAGGAACTAATTGCATACAAATGACACTGGCTGAAATTCCCTTTTCTCTACAACTGTTAAAGTTACATAAGCCCTGTCCTCCTTTTCATATGGTCAGCCTAAGCTGGATGCTCCCCTAAATTTGTCTATCTGGGGGCCACAGGAAAATCCTGGCTGCTGGCCTATGGACACACTCTCTTTGGTGGTCTAGCTAATTATGTTACTCTCCCCCCACCCCGGATAATGAATGACAAGATAGGAAGGTGTCACCACTCGCCATGCTACATAGCTAAGGTAAATGCAGCAACATGCAGCCTTCCTTTGCCCCACCCAACTGGCAAAATATCTGCCCTACAATTTGGCCCCTGTGAATTGGAGGAAGGCCTTTTGCAACAGGCCTCGTTTAATAGGCATTTAAATGTCTATTTTTTCTCAAAATCAATATTTAAATGCCTGTTTTCTCTCAAAATGCATATTTTATTAATTTATTTTTTATTCCACAGTGGTATCAAAGTGGCAAATATAAAATACAAAACAACAAAACCATACAATACAAAATTAATCAGCGGTAAAAGCGCACACATTTAAGCTGCCAAGCTAAGTCCCAATCCAGCAATTAGTCCTGGGGGAGCAGATAAGGTCATTTCAGACAGAAATGTGTGAAAACTGAATTCCTCAAACATCCTTAAGTCTCACAAGGCCCACATCTCATGAAATCAGCTCCACAAATCTGAAGGCAACCCCTGGCCACCTGCACTTCCTTATGTCTTGACAAATTCCTTTTCAACCCTCTGGCAAGTGCTTTGAGTGGACAGGGAGTCAGGTTCAAGGCTCTTGAGATAGGGTACCTCTAGACAGGCACTTTTCCCCGCAGAAGCTTCGGAGTGGCGGTAGGTGGATTACATAATGCTGCCGCCACTCTGAAGCTACTGCGGGGAAAAGCCCCAAAGCTCCGCTTTAAAAAATTCGGGCATTTACATCGACTTGTTTAGTTTGGAGCAAGGCGACAACGGCATTTGCCGTCTGTCACTCTTGCTCCAGAGTTTCTGGGAGGCCTGCCACAGTCTATGGCGACCACTGATTGGTCACCATGGGCTGGGCAGGGAAGGGGGTGGACCAGCAAGCCATAAGCTTACTGCACCACCTCCACGCCTCCGCAGACCTTCCCCCCCATTTTAAAAAGTAAAAAAAAATAAAATAAACTTACCATTGAAAAGGAGGGCGATGTTCCCAGCCACCCCTATAGCTGCCGCTGATGCTCTGCTGGGCAGGTGTGGGTATGGCAGCGGCGGCAGCAGGAAAGCCCACCGTGGCCTTCCTTCCACTGTAGATGGGCGGAAGGAGCGCCAATGCAGGGTGCGATACCTGCCGCTACCACTGTGCTGTGACAGCGGCACCAAGAAGATGAGGACATATACCTTGGTCTCTGTTTATCCTGATGTAAAGCCAGTAGTCAGTGCTGGACAAGAGAGTTTCCAAGAGATTAAGCCCCAATTCCAGCAGCACAACACAGGGCAAATAATAGTGTCTTAGACTCCATTTTCCATCTGTAAAACAGAAATTAAGATGAAATGCTTACCAATGTTGTTGCTGGAAATTGTTGTTAATGAGAGGAGTAGATCAGCAGTTTCCTCCCACTGTGGTGGCTATCATGGCCATACTATAGTCAAACCAACATGATCCCTGTAGTCAATTGCAGAACAGCAAAACAAGGGGGGAGTCTACAGCAGCCATTTATTGCAAGATTGTATCACAGTCGTCACTAACGGGATACATGACGTTCATTTGCTTCTGTGGTGATCTCTGCTCCACCTCTCAGTTTCCCCAGAATATCCCTGACTGCTTTTGTCGCATTTTTTGTGGCTCTCGCTTCCATTCCAAAGAATGTTTGTGGTGTGCCTCCACCTTTGTGAGGTCGTTGCTGTTCACCTGGAGTTCTGGGCTCAGCGAACAGCCAATCAGTTGTGAGGGGCGTGTACATGGGTAGCAGAGGTGTGTGGGAGTGGACCTGCCACGTTTTGGATGGGTAATGGCGTGTTTTACCACCGACTGTGTATATTGTTTTTTAATACAAATATCTCTCTGTGCAGAAGCGCATATTTGATGGAGTTCCTATCCCCCATGTGTTGTTGTGCATCTGTTCTTGTCCCTAGCCCTGCCGACTTCTACTGGTACACATGCAGAAGTGCCATAACAGGACACACATTCTCCCGAAACAGCACTCCTGTAATTGTGGTAAAGATCAGTCGTGTGTGCCCCGTGAGCAGCGACTGCGGAAGCGGGGAACATTCAGAAGCATCCCTCTTCCGTAGCAAAAGGGCTGCAGGTGTAATTAGGCCTAGTTCTCATTTCTTCCCTGACCCCCCCCCCCCTTATTATTCTTGGCACTCTATTCTGTAGTCACAAAACAAAGGGCTGTAGAAGCAGCAAAGTAATTTCTTTGTGCTGGTTCTCCCTAACTTGGACTTTGAACATGAGTCACAAAGATCTCTTTGGGTTCCAATCAGTCTGGTCCAAGGGATATGCAGTGATGTATGACTTGACAGCTGGACTGATTTGCCACTTTCTAAACTATTTGAGATGGGTTGCTAATCGGCAATTACCCCTGACCAAGGGCAGCTCAGGTTTTCTTTCTGCGGAGACAGTGAGTGTACATCTTTTACATCATTCTGGCAAGTGGAAGAATAAAAAGCTCAAAACGGCCATATTATTTAAGGCCCACCTGCAGATTGGGCTGCAAGCCAAGGATTCCTGCCTCAAGTAAACAGGCACAGCGTTCTTTGAAGCTGATCTCTTTAAGTCATATGAATCCTATGGTGCAAGAATGCATTTGCTATTCCTTACAAGTGAGGAGCAAAGATGAAGGATAAAGGCAGCAACAGACAGTGAGTGGTAGAAGGGACAAGAAAAACCATCCTTTCGCAAGTAGAGTGGAATGATAAGTGAGTTACATTTGCAGCACTGCTCTGACCTAGTTGAGAACATTTGTCTTCAGAGGAAAGGCAAGAGAGGGATAGGGGAAAGGGCCAGTACAAAGGTGGAAGGGAGCATATAGACCCTATCCTATAAAGCCTGATAGGAAAAGGAGCACAGGAAGACAGGAAGTTGCCTTACACTGAGCCAGACTATGGGTCCAGCCAGCTCAGTATTGTCCACACTGACTGGCAGCGAAGGCTTTCCAGGATATCAGGCAGTAATGAAAGTGGTCTGGATCTAACAAGTTACTGAACTGGATTTCCATCTGTTACCATCAAGGGGCATGGCAAAGGCCCAGAAGAGTTTGCTTCTATGTATAGACCAGGGTTGGTGTGTGTGTGTGTGTGTGTGCGTGTGTGTGTGTATATATATATATTAGGGGTGTGCATCGGATCGGATCCGATCCACGATCCGAATCCGATCCGCCCCAAAATCGGGAAAATCCGATCCGATCCGATCCGATCCGATCAACCTCCGATCCGATCCGATCCGATCCGACGAGGTCCGATCCGGATCGGACGCCATTTTGAATGCTTTTTCCCATAGCCAAGTATTGTTTTACAAAAACGCCTATAACTTTTTCATTTTTAAAGATAGAAGGATGAAACTTGGGCACATTATACACTGGTTAGGGATAGTTATCTGTGAGAAATTTCAGAAAGATTGGTGCATGCGTTTTGTGGCAATTAATTGTTTAATAAATACCCAGAAATGCCTATAACTTTGTCATTTTTAAAGTTACATACATGAAACTTTGCCACATTGTAGGGGGTACCTTGGGACATATCTGTGAGAAATTTCAGAAACTTAGGTGCTTGCCTTGTGTGGCAATTAATTTTAGAAAAATGGGTAGTAGTGGGGTAAATACATTTACGCCTCCCATTTTTTTATTTTTGAAGATACAAACAGGAAACTTGGGCACATTACAGGTACCACTTGCCTTGATATGTGTGTGAAATTTCAGAAACATTGGAGCTTGCCTTGTGTGGCAATTAATTTTTGAAACAATGAGGAAAGAAACACCTATAACTTTGTCATTTTTAAAGTTACACACATGAAACTTTGCCACATTGTAGGTGGTACCTTGGGACCTATGTGTGTGAAATTTCAGAAACATAGGTGCTTGCCTTGTGTGGCAATTAATTTTTTAATAAATACCCAGGAATGCCTATAACTTTGTCATTTGTAAAGTTACACACATGAAACTTTGCCACATTGTAGGCGGTACCTTGGGACCTATGTGTGTAAAATTTCAGAAACGTAGGTGCTTGTATTGTGTGGCAATTAATTTTTGAAACAATGAGGGATTCATTGGACAGCACTTGCCCATAGGGATTCATTGGACAGTACTTGCCCATAGGGATTCATTGGACAGTACTTTCCTATAGGAAATCATTGGAAAGCACTTGCCCATAGAAAATCATTGGAAAGCACTTGCCCATTGAGAAATACAGTTATGCCTCCCACTTTTTTATTTTTGAAGATACAAACAGGAAACTTGGGCACATTGTAGACTGGTTAGGGATAGTTATCTGTGAGAAATTTCAGAAAGATTGGTGCATGCGTTTTGTGGCAATTAATTTTTTAATAAATACCCAGGAATGCCTATAACTTTGTCATTTTTAAAGTTACATACATGAAACTTTGCCACATTGTAGGTGGTACCTTGGGACCTATGTGTGTAAAATTTCAAAAACGTAGGTGCTTGCCTTGTATGGCAATTAATTTTAGAAAAATGGGTAGTAGTGGGGTAAATACATTTACGCCTCCCATTTTTTTATTTTTAAAGATACAAACAGGAAACGTGGGCACATTACAGGGAACACTTCACTTGATATGTGTGTAAAATTTCAGAATGATAGGTCCAGGCATGTGGTGGCTACGAATTTTTTAGATTAAAAGTTATTAACCTTTTTTACACAGAGGCTGGGGCTGTCAATTGCACCCTCCCGCCTCCCGGGAAGAAGAAGGAAACACTTTCTCTCATCTCTTTGATCCTTGCACGCTTGGCTGCAACTGAGGTAGTATCCATTACAAAAGGCGAAACAAAGTAGCACTTGGCTCGTGTCTGCTTTGATTGATACTTTCCCTTTTTACTTAAGCAGAACGGCTGAGCCTAGGATCACTCTCTCTCGCTGGGATCGTTACGGGAGAAATTTTCTACAGTCTTCAAAGTGGTGTGTGCAGACACCTTGCCACCAAATGCCTGGACCTATCATTCTGAAATTTTACACACATATCAAGTGAAGTGTTCCCTGTAATGTGCCCATGTTTCCTGTTTGTATCTTTAAAAATAAAAAAATGGGAGGCGTAAATGTATTTACCCCACTACTACCCATTTTTCTAAAATTAATTGCCATACAAGGCAAGCACCTACGTTTTTGAAATTTTACACACATAGGTCCCAAGGTACCACCTACAATGTGGCAAAGTTTCATGTATGTAACTTTAAAAATGACAAAGTTATAGGCATTCCTGGGTATTTATTAAAAAATTAATTGCCACAAAACGCATGCACCAATCTTTCTGAAATTTCTCACAGATAACTATCCCTAACCAGTCTACAATGTGCCCAAGTTTCCTGTTTGTATCTTCAAAAATAAAAAAGTGGGAGGCATAACTGTATTTCTCAATGGGCAAGTGCTTTCCAATGATTTTCTATGGGCAAGTGCTTTCCAATGATTTCCTATAGGAAAGTACTGTCCAATGAATCCCTATGGGCAAGTACTGTCCAATGAATCCCTATGGGCAAGTGCTGTCCAATGAATCCCTCATTGTTTCAAAAATTAATTGCCACACAATACAAGCACCTACGTTTCTGAAATTTTACACACATAGGTCCCAAGGTACCGCCTACAATGTGGCAAAGTTTCATGTGTGTAACTTTACAAATGACAAAGTTATAGGCATTCCTGGGTATTTATTAAAAAATTAATTGCCACACAAGGCAAGCACCTATGTTTCTGAAATTTCACACACATAGGTCCCAAGGTACCACCTACAATGTGGCAAAGTTTCATGTGTGTAACTTTAAAAATGACAAAGTTATAGGTGTTTCTTTCCTCATTGTTTCAAAAATTAATTGCCACACAAGGCAAGCTCCAATGTTTCTGAAATTTCACACACATATCAAGGCAAGTGGTACCTGTAATGTGCCCAAGTTTCCTGTTTGTATCTTCAAAAATAAAAAAATGGGAGGCGTAAATGTATTTACCCCACTACTACCCATTTTTCTAAAATTAATTGCCACACAAGGCAAGCACCTAAGTTTCTGAAATTTCTCACAGATATGTCCCAAGGTACCACCTACAATGTGGCAAAGTTTCATGTTTGTAACTTTAAAAATGACAAAGTTATAGGCATTTCTGGGTATTTATTAAACAATTAATTGCCACAAAACGCATGCACCAATCTTTCTGAAATTTCTCACAGATAACTATCCCTAACCAGTGTATAATATGCCCAAGTTTCATCCTTCTATCTTTAAAAATGAAAAAGTTATAGGCGTTTTTGTAAAACAATACTTGGCTATGGGAAAAAGCATTCAAAATGGCGTCCGATCCGGATCGGACATCCGGTCCGATCCGATCCGACCATCCTCCGATCCGATCCGATCCGATCCGACCCCCCAGGTCCGATTCCGATCCGCTATCCGATCCGATCCGGGGGGTCAGTGCACATCCCTAATATATATATATATATCCCTTATACAGCCTTGGTTCGTGCCTAACTTGGTAATACTGAAGAGAAGGGGTATGAACGAAGCCTTTTTCACACCAAGGCCGAATTAGCATGTGATCTTGTGATATGATTGCCCAGACCCCAGTCTCTCTCTCTCTCTCTCTCTCTCTCTCTCTCACACACACACACACAGCTCCTCCTTGCTGCAATTGGGTTCCTTAAAAACTTTGTTCACACCAATGGGGATACAATTGTAGTGAGGGAGGGGTGATTTGTGAGGCTGGGTCTCAGCATGGGAGAGGGGAGGGTTAGTCCAGCTGCCTCCCCACCAAATGTACCACACCCTATACTGCAATTAGGTGTATGTGAGATATCTATATCTATATCTATATCTATAGATATAGATATATAGATATAGATATATAGTGCTGTTATTTGCTTTGTAGCCATTCCTGTCCACACATATTTTGAAAATGTACATACAAAACAAAACAAAAACCATCCCAAAAGATTATTTTTATTACATTAATTATATGAATAGAAATAATCAATAAATAAAACCCATATATAGTTTTCACTATTGAATCATAAAATGTGTGTAATTTTCTAAAACACAAACACACGCACACACTAAAAAAAACCAAGAATATATTAAATACAAATACCTAAGTGAAGCCACCTGTAGGGAAGCAAATCATATCTACAATTACAGGTATAATGGATAGAATGACTTTGATCCAACAGAACCTGATGCGATGGATCGGAGATATCGTCTCCCTGTTTCCTCTCCATGCCCCTAGTAAGCTCCAGGCCAGGGGGTGTGGCTTGTGAGGGGAGGGGCTCCACAGCTAGGATGGAGAAACTCCATGGGCCAGATTCGCCTACATTAGCCCCACAGTCTGGGGGCTTCCAATTCCTGCCCTAAGGGATCAGGAGTATTTTATTTATTTAGTCTTAAAGTGTATGTTTTTTATATCCCATCCTTCATCATAAACGATCCAAGGACAGTCACAACATGCAGTATAGTATCATGATAAAATATAATAAAATACACAAAAAGTCAGTTGGTGTCAAATTCAACATATCCCACTCTTCCACAGTCCTGCTCTGATATAAAAGCCGAACTGGTAATCAAATAGTCTAGTGGAACCTTTTTCACCTGACACCAAAAACTTGCCAATGTTAGTACCAGTCTAGCCTCCAGGGAGAGGGCATTCCATAGGGTGACCAGATAAAATCCAGGTCAGGGCTCATGTAACTTTAACAGTTATAGAGAAAAGGGAATTTCAGCCAGAGTCATTTGTATGCAATTAGTTCCTGGTGAAATTCCCTCTTCATCACAACAGTTAAAGTTGCAAGGGCCCTGCCTTCTTTTGTATCTGGTCACTCTAGTATAGTGCATGCACCTTTAACTGTTGTGAAGAAGAGGGAATTTCACCAGGAACTAATTGCATACAAATGACCCTGGCTGAAATTCCCTTTTCTCTACAACTGTTAAAGTTATATGAGCCCTGACCTGGATTTTATCTGGTCAGCCTAGCATTCCACCACCAGGTCACTGTGATTGAGATTCACAGTTTGGGAGGTGCTTGCTGATCCAGCATTTCTGGTAGAGATCCAGGAGGCCCCTGTAGCTTGAAATCTCTTTGATCAGCTTTGGCTGATACTCCAGCTTCAGCTTTACCTGATTGGAGAAAGCTTATGTAAACGCCCAGAGAGCTTTAGCTATGGGGTGGTATAGAAATGTAATAAATAATCTAGGCTGACCATATGAAAAGGAGGGCTCATGTAACTTTAACAGTTGTAGAGAAAAGGGAATTTCAGCCAGTCTCATTTGTATGCAATTAGTTCCTGGTGAAATTCCCTCTTCATCACAACAGTTAAAGTTGCAGGGGCCCTGCCTTCTTTTGTATATGGTCACTCCAGTATAGTGCCTGCTACTTTAACTGTTGTTCATAAGTGTTCATAAGTGTTCATAAGTGGGGTGATTTCTATTCATATGTCTTTAGTCCTCTTTCTACTGAGGAAAATGTCTTTTATGCTGTAAATGGTGATTTTTGATATTGTATTTTTTAAACCTATTGTTTTTCATCTGCTGCCCAGAGAACAATATTATTAGGTGGCCTGTAAGTAAGTAAGTAAGTAAGTAACATAAAACAATAATAAAACACCCATTTGCATGAGGGCTTTTCTCTCCCGGCTAGGGATGCATATATTGGAAGCCTGTTTCCACATGCATTTGGCCCCTAGCTGGTTCAGAGTGCCTGAATAAATCCTCCTACGTAGCTCAAGAATAATATTGCAGATCAATTTTTGTTTGCCATGAGCATAAATGTGCATCAGTAGCAACACAATGAATAAATGATGAGTGTGATGCTAATAAAAAATTCAGTTTCTTTGCTAGAGTATATGCATCCTTCATATACAATAAAGCATGTCTCCATGCACTCTTCAATTATAAAGGAAACGTCAGGTGAATATATGGGGAAATTCTTCCATGTGGGCAAAGACTGACACTATATAGCTTTCTAAGGGCCAGACTATTTATTACATGCTAGAGATGCATGATTTTTTCTCCTGAGATTTCCCTCTTTTTTAAAAATGAAATGCAGCAGCAGTGTGATTGGAGCAGTAGCTCAGTAATATTGTCACAAAAAGGTCCCAGGTTCAATCTTCCATCCATCCTCCACAATGGTTTGCTCTAAGTTAATAATCTCAAAGGTTCAAAAAGAATTCCACAGGTCCAAAATCTCTACACAACTTTGTTTTCAGTTCCTTTCCTAATGAATCCAAACATGGGTTTTGCCTTTCTCATGGCAGCTACGCACTGCATTGATGTTTGCATCAGCTGTCCACCACAATTCCAAGATCTCTTTCTTGGCCGGTCACTGCCAGTCCAGATTCCATCAGCATATATATGAAGTTAGATGTTTTGCTTCAGTGCATGTCATTTTAGTCTTGCCTGCATTGAATCACATTTGCCATTTTAATGACCATACCTCCCATTTGGAGAGATCCCTCTGGAGCTACTCACAGTCCTGTTTTTGTTCTTACCACCCTAAATAATTTGGTGTTTTCAGCAAACATGCCCACCCTACTGGTTCAACTGTAATTCCAGATCATTCTCTTCTGCTGCTCCCAGACTGTGGAATGACCTGCCGGAGGAGACTCATCAACTTAACAGTCTTTTAGAATTTAAGAAAGCTATAAAGACTGTTCTCTCCCGGCAGGCATATCCAGTGGAATTTTAGAATGTTTTAAGGATGTTTTTAGGATGTTTTAGGATGATTTAATGCAGTTTTAATAATATGTGCCATGTTTTAATCAGTTTTATGTATTTTATCATGTTGTTGTTCCCCGCCTCGATCCAGACGGAGAGGCGGGTAAGAAATAAATTGTTATTATTATTATTATTATTAATAATAATTTATAGACAGGTATTAAAGCTCTGCCCCAATACAGATCCTTGGAGTACATCTATTCTGAGAATTGACCACTTATTCCTGTGCTCTGCCTTCTGTTCTTTAACTAGTTACCAATCCATAAGAGGATCACTGCTATTCTCTTCTTCTCTTTGGAAGCACTTATAAAAAAAGTATCCAGTCAGGAATTTATAAGTGTTCTTGAACTTTTACCCAAAGCTCTAGCAGGTCTCGCCCTCTCCCACCCTTTGGATTACAAATGCTGAGTTTGCTCTCAGCTTCTTTACACACATATCCGAAGTGTATGACTTCTACATCGTAGAAGTCTCGAGTCTCTTATATCTGATTGGAAGTTTCCTCTTTCCTTCCAAGACAGGGAGATTTTTTACTATACTTTTTCCTCCAAGAGTTACTTTAATCTTCAGAAAGGGTAAAAGAAAATGCTTAGGGAAAAAAGAAAGAGAAAACATGCCAATTCTTCCTTAGGATACTTGGATAGAAAAAAGACAGCTTGGCTTTTGAGTATAAACAGCTTAGTTTGCACAGAAATTATGCTAATGCAGAGATGGAAATATTACTTATGATTAATTGCAAAGCAGGTGTGAAGACTTGTGACAGTTGGAGAACGACTACAGTGCAGTCCCATTGTTGCGCCTTCCTACGGAGAGGCAGAGTTTTGAAAGAAGTCATGATAGGAAGTTTGAGATAAATTTAAGGGCATCAATGTTTGTAAGGTTAAATCACCAGCACTTAACCATCAATGGTGCCCCTTTAAATGACTATAAAGAAATAAATGTCATACATTTGGATCCATGTGAGGATCCAAATCCTGCCTTCCATGTGAGGAAGGGCTGTTTGTGAAAGTTCCCTTTGCCTGATTTTGGGGGATCATCCCTCCCCCTCACCACAGCTCACCCCATTCAATAGGGACTCCTGACTCTCTGTGTAGCATTTTCAGGGGGCTGGTGGAGCTGGCGTAGAGGGAGTCCACTTTGGCCAATACAGTTGATCCACCTTAAAGCTGGATCCAACCCACAGAGAGTCAGGGAAGCAATAGGTTAAATTGCAGAAACTATGTATAAATGGTCAATCTTTGTCTGAACTTTGTTACACCCAGACTCACAAGCAGTCTTCATTCTTTCCTTAAGAGCAAGAAAAAGAAGAAGAAGAAGTCATTATGATTGTTTGATGTTCCTTCCCTTCCTGATATCCCAAACCAGGCCATTGTGTTAATTTCAAGTTACTATAAACTCACAGCCATGTCACGTGCATTTTGGAGTTTGCAGAAACTATGCTCACTGAATTCCATGCTGCATCTTCTACCAGTAGAGAGGAGATATATTTTTGATAAACTCACAACCATGTCACAAGTATTGTCTCTTATTATGGATCCTCTGCGGCTACATAAGATATAATTTCTGTGTGTATTTCATCAGCCAAGGAAAGCATTCCACTTTTTCGGTGTTTATTTTTGGTGTTTATTTCTTTGATTGTAGTAGTTCTCTGTGTTTTGCTAATAAAGCTAAACATTTGATTAATTCTAAGTGTCAGTTCTAATCAGGTGGGCTTCTAACCTACCTTGTTTCACCTCGCACTGATGCCTTGATCTCCTTAGCCAAGCTATGACCAGAAGAGTGAACTAATCCTCTGGAAGTTTGCAGAATAGTAACTAGGGATGGGATGGTTCATATTCTTGAACCATGATGCGAAGCAAAACTCAGTTATCCTTCAAAGTGTGTGCTTTACTGAAATCTGTAATGGAGTTCCCTGGCCATAAATTGTGTACAAAAATACATATATTAGAGGAAAGAATATTTTAAAAATGCATTATATTGGGAACTTTTTTCTAGCAAATAAATATTAGCCCAAATTTAATACAAAAATACATGCATTAAGAGAAATGTGAACAAAAATGCTTATGAATTTTCATGCAAACTTTTTTTAAAAAAAACCTCAAAGTTCTGGACAAACTGAATTTAAGATTGGAGAAATTCTCAAAGTTTGAGACAAACTGAAGTTAACATTGAAAAATGAGAAAGAGAAATAAAAATCGATAGATATGTCTATCCCTAGTTGGAAGCTACTAACCTCAGTAAGATCACATGGGGGAACATTGCGTTTGCTTACCGTCGCTTCTCCACCTGCATATTTGTCCCTCATTACTTCCTCTTTTGAAAGAAGAAGTAAACAACGTGCATGTGGCCCATTCATGTTTTGAATCCTCTGCTTGTCCTACAAACAGCAGGAGATAGTGACAACTTCAGTTTTTAAAAATAAGTTGGACTTACTGGGGTGTTTTTTTGTAGCCCAAAGAAGGCTAGAAGGGACGGGAGATGACATTGTGACAGGGACCCACAAAAATTTGTCAGTGCCCAGTAACGAGCGTGCAATAAAACGCTCATCTGATGGAGCTCTCCTGCCCCTCATCTCATAAAAACCCTACAGTTCTTTAATCCAATAGGTAGCAGAAACTAGTGATTCATTTGGATATTTTAGGGTGGATGCATTCCTAGTAGTAAACCTGGAGCGACGAACCCACTCATCTGTTTGCCCATCCTAGTGTCCCACTGGGATGCCAGGGTACAGGAGGTATGTATATTCTCCAAGGGATTCCAGGGACATCATGATAAATACGCTGACCTTGAATGTTATCCCAGGACATATTTCTTCCCGCCTCTAAACTCAGTTCAAACCTTCTTCTATGGAGCCTTCGACTTTTTCCTTAGGACTGATCTCAACTGAAATGGAGCTTAAGTATGTGTAACTGAATTTACTAACAGCCTCTTGCTATGTTTGCCACTCCCTATCCCTCCATCCCCTCCCTTGCGTTTAAATTTAGGGCATCAACTGTCCAACTGCAGGTGCATCGTTTTTGTCCTTGATGCACTTATGGAACATAATCAGGGATAGACAGTCTATGCACATCTCCCTGCGTGCCCCTTGCTATCCCCATTTGGTCCTTCCTCTCACCAGCATACCTCACTTGAGCTCCTCCATTTGTGATAATTGTTTCATTCTGAAGGTTCAGTACTGTGATCTTCATATTCCAAATGCGAGGAGAGGGCTTTGTTGTGCTCTGTGCTGTTGCCTCTACATGGAGGTGGGCTGTGCCCTTAGATTGTAAGCGCCCTGGGACAGGGACTGGTCCTTTGCTCATGTTACTGTGTCTAATGTCATGTATTTATTGATTACATTTAGCCAGCTTTCTGGGTGGTTCACAACAATCAAAACTGTAAAATATAAAGCGATAACTTGTAATATAAAAGTTTAAAACCGCAATAATAATAATAATAATAATAATAATGATAACAACCAAATAGAAGCTAGCATCAGTGCAAATGTTTAAAATACAGCACCAGATTTGGAAGAGAAACTGAAAAATGAGAATGCCTGGGAAAATAAAAAGGTGTTCACCTGGCACCAGAAAGAGCACAGTGTAGGTGTCAGGCGAGGCCTCTCTGAGAAGCTGATCTTAAGGTCCAGGCAGACTGTAGGGTTCTGTATTTGGAAGAGAAGATTATATGTACACAGATAATGAATAATGAAATAGCAGTAATAATGAAACAGCAATAATAAATAGACGTTTTCCCATTGATTTCAGTAAATTCAGTATTACATCAATTTTGGATTCAAGGTGTTTAAAGGTGTAAGATGATGGAAAATAACCCTTATTGTAATGTTGCATCCTGCAACTCATAGAATCCCTTCAGGTAACTTCTTCAGAAAACCCAAACTTGAAACTCAAACAGCTGGAGCTATATTATAAGATCATTAAGTAGATCTCCCATTGTGATTTGCAAATTTTGCATGTACCACAATGTCTGTATTCAGGTACACTGAACCCTATTTTGAACTTGGTAGTGTGATACTATGTGTGTCAAATAGTGTTTCTGTTTCTGCTTTAACTATTGGGGGGGGAATAAAGATTTGATTTAATTTCAGGTTCACTTTGACTCCCTGATTCCAGCTTTCATATTTATTTAGAATAGTGATGGATCATATTTCAGTCATAAAGCCCTCCAAGTGATGTATAGACCAAATATGAAAACAATGTAATTTAGAACATCATATTAATTTGTAATTGGTACCCATTTAGTTATTGCTTCCACACACAGAATATTGGACAACAGCTAAATCAAAGAATAACATGTTATTTCAAAGGTCCAGATAATTGGGTCTATGTCGCTTCAGTTTCTAAGAAACCACAAATACCCTAGAACTGAAATAACACCCCCACCAAACCAAAACATGATTATCCTAGAAAGTGTTCTACACTGACTTTCCTTAGTCAATATTCATAAAGGTGAAACCATTACAGTTTCAAAAGATTAATTACTTAGTCGACAAATCTATGACATGAATAAAGGCAAGTGTCACTCCAATGTATTTTTAGGGGGAGGGGAACACTGAAGAGTAGCGGTGACAAACCATTACCTGTCTGGCTAACGCAGTCTCCTGTGAATGAATGTTGCTCCAGTTGATGCCACTGATGGGTCATATGGACTAATGACAAAGGGTTGCATCCAACTTCATTGTTGCACTCACTGGTCAGATACTGCTGGCAAAACAGGACTTCCCCATTTTCTTCTCCTCCTTACATCCATTGCATGACCTCTAAATCTGTTCCCAACATTTGAGGAACCATCAAAGAGATTTGGACAATGCAGGAGAGAGAGAGGGGGGGGGGGACAAGGTGTGCGAAGATTACTACTTCTTTTTCATGTGGAGGAGGGTCTCAAACAATTATCTTAATTCCCAGATAGTTAAATTCTGCATTTCTGATGTTAGAACCATAACAACAATATAGTCCGCCAACTTTATTTTAAAAAAAATATTCTATGTCCAGTTTTACATTTTAAACTCACTTAAATCACAGCATCATCATGACTGCAGGAATAAAATGGAGTTTGCTTCTTCTGTCCAGCTGTCTTCATCACCTGCCAGTCTCTGGGTGGCTATTTGGGGCTCCAAGGTCCAGTCCTTCCTAGTTGCACCACTGTTTATGGGCTCTGTCTGCCAGTTCCCCACTCAAGACATGCAAGCATGAATATTTGCAGCACTTTAAGCAACCATATCCTGGTTTTCTATGCTCTCCTAGTCTCAGAAAATCACGAACGCTACCTGTCACATCTTGGTGACCCATAAACATGTCAATGCCATCAAGGATTGCTTCTCTTGACTGAACTAAGTACAAGTCCTACAGGTTTTCTGTCACAGGCCTTCAAAAACAGTGTCATCTGCATCAAGACTGAAAAGGAGCCCCAGAAAAGAAGGCTTATATTTTATGCATTCACAGAGATTTTAACTTATAATGAGAAATGTCTAATTGGGAGAGTAGATGGGAAGCAACATTTAGCTGTGAAAGCAAAATTAAGCCTTTTACGGGAAAACGCATAATAAATACAGCAACAAAGAGCTAGTATAGCAGGGTGGAGAAAAGAGTGGACGGTGAGTTCAGAAATTTCTATTCAGATCTTGACTCTGACATGATGTCCACGCAGCAGCCTTAGGCAAGCACTATCTTTCGCTATCTTCACCACCCCCTTCCTATCTGCAATATAGATAATAATAACAATCTAACTTACAGGGTTGTTGTATTTATTACTTGATCTATGCAAAACTGTCAACATTTATTTTTCTTTATTGTTTTTAATTTGTTTCCACCTTTATGGGTGGAATCTTCTATATAGCTGTATATAATTGCTGAGTGTAGCATTCCTACAATATGTTGCATATTAGAAGTATAATATTGATATTGAGAATATAGAAATGGCAGATGCAGAAGCAATATAATTTATGGAGTTGATGGACTTGTCTGTGGATTCGATGGGCTCTTGCTTCTATTCCTTGGATCAAACCATTTTTGGATTTTGGGGTTGGATCCAAATTTAAGCTGGATCAACTGTGTTGATGAACATGTGTTTCTTTGTCCCTTCCAAACCCTGGGAAATGGTACATAGAGAATCAGGTGACCCTGCTGAATGGAATGAGCTGTGGGGCAGGATTTCTGCCCCAAAATAGAGTGGAGGGACCTACTCAAGTGGAGTCCTT
This sequence comes from Anniella stebbinsi, assembly GCA_029215795.1. Lineage (NCBI taxonomy): Eukaryota > Metazoa > Chordata > Lepidosauria > Squamata > Anniellidae > Anniella > Anniella stebbinsi. The sequence goes on along the minus strand of JARDYH010000005.1, from coordinate 140,855,353 downwards.
CTAGAGTTTTGACAAAACTGTGAAATCTTCTCCCCAAGCATTAATGGGGGACAGCCATTTTGCCACAGTGACTGAGTCAACTCAGAGACAAGATATCTTTGTTTATCAGTATATACATACATTGTAAAGTGGTGTTAAGGTTGCAGTCAAGGAAACATCATTAGCCCCTTCCTGTTCTTTTGCACTAATGTATACACAGACTGGCTGTGTTCGGACAACACAATAGTCAATGGTGGGTTGAGTAGCCAACTCACAGTTGGTTATTTTGCAGGTGCTCCCCACACAATGGCTGGTTTCGGACAACACATTAGGCAATGGAGGGGGAAATAGTGTACTGACCATGCGTTAGGTAGGCGGTGCTCCACACACAACATGCTGCAACTCCGGTGCTTGTGCAGCTGAAAGTTCCAGTGGCCATCTTGGTTGCTACGTCTGCTCCCTCCCCCTCCCTCAGTTGTATCCCAGCATGCACCTCAAGTTCTTCTGGCTGTATAGAGCAGTCGGGGGTTTTGGCTGCTCCAGCTGGCAGAACGCTATTCCCAAACGGAATAGTCCACGGAGAGAGGGGGGGTTGGTTTCGGATGACACTTTAAACAATGGGGCTTCGGGCTAAACAACGTGCAAGCCCGTTGTTTCTCTCCGTTGCTTAATTGGGTGGAATAGCGTACTGTCAGTTGTGTGTGCGTGGTGTGTAACCCTCCACACGACACAATTAGCAACACAGCTGATGATTGTTTCCCCCTCCTCCGTTGCTTAATGTGTCGTCCGAAATGTGTTCCTACACAACTGTGGGTGGTTTGGACTGACATTGAGTGGACTAATAGTCAACCTGGCATTTGACTGACACAGTCCTGTCCCTCTTCCCACCCTCCCTCCTCCTTCAATCCTCCTGGTGCTATCCCAGCAGCCTCTGCGAGTTGTGCCAGCTGTAGCAGAACAGCTGGCCTGGGTTTGGCTGCTCTTGCCTGGGAACTCTGTAGCTAGGCAAAAAAGTCAACTCAACAGATTGAAAACTCCACTGGCACAGTTCGGATAACACAATAACCATCGGTTGTGCAACTAGTCAACTCTGCAGACGTTTGTGTTTCTCCAGTGTTTTGTTTTGTTTTTTTGTATGAAAAAGTCAACGGTGGAGTATTTTTTGCCCGACAGATGACACAAACACCAATTGTTGACTGCTCAACTCACAGTTGATGACTAAAACCACCGGTGGCTATTGTGTTGTCTGAACTGAGCCACTGTCTAGTCTACGATTGTATTTACACAATAGCCAATCAGCTGCCTGCAGGAAACCCACAAGAAGGACATGAGTGCAAAGCACCCTTCTGCCCATCTTCCCCTACAACTGGTATATGGAAACATACTGTCTCTCATACTGGAAGTAGCACATAACCATCATGACTGGTAGCTATTGACAGCCTTCTCCTCCATGAATTTATCCAACCCCCTTTTAAAGCCATCCAAATTGGTGGCCATCACTACATCTTGTAGTAGCAAATTCCATAGTTTGACTATGCGCTGTGTGAAGAAGTGCTTCATTTTTTCTGTGCTGAGTCTCCCACCAATCAGCTTCATGGGATGACCCCGGGTTCTAGTAACATGGATAAGGAGAGGTTATAACATCTGGAACTGTTTAGTTTAGCAAAAATATGAGAACAGGGAGACATGAGAGAGGTTTACAAAATTATGCATGGTATGGAGAAAGGAGAGAGGGAGATGGTTTGTTTCCCCAAGCCAATTGCTCCACACCATACATTATTTTGTAAACTTCAATCATATTTCCCCGCACTCACATTTAATCTAAGGTAAGCAGCCCATATGTAACTTTTCCTCCAATATAGTGTGTGTGTGTGTGTGTGTGTGTGTGTGAGAGAGAGAGAGAGAGAGAGAATAAACAAAGGCAAATTTCATCTTCTAAATAAGGAAGATCCTTGTTCTTCCTTGCCTACGGCCCCTCCCAATAGCTGTAATAGCTCCCCTGTAAACAATGGCTGTGCATCTTCTTCACCAGATGGAAGAATGTGCCACAAACCTGTTTCCTTTTGAAAGAGCCTGGGCAGAGGGCAAAAGCCTTGTCCAACCATAATTCTCCCTTTTCAAATAGGGTCATTTTTGGAAGATAATTGTAGAAGGATTTCATTACAGGAAAAGCGCCACCTGATTGCGGCTGGCTAGCAACAATTCTTTCCATAATGATGTTATGCTCCTAATGAATCGCTCTTATTCTTCTCTGGAAGTATAGCAGTGGCAAAACAGTTCTCGTGGGCCAAAGGGCAGCAGGATATGAGAGTTGATGCTAAGCGAGTCCCCGTCTACCATCGTTTTTATCCCCTATTAACCTTTCACGTACAGAACAGTTCTGAAATAGTGTGTGGCACAGCCAGTCTCAACCCCTTCCTTAATGACACTTCAAATTCATGAACAAAAATGCTGGCGCTCAGAGTACAGCAGGGCGACAAAACTGTGAAAACTCAATTGCTGGAATCTCAAATGGGAAGGAGCAGAAACTTAGGCCAAAGTCATGAAATGGTATGATTTTTTTCCATAGAGATGACCAAAGTGCCCAAGGGAGCTCTCTCGCCCTGCACTGCCATCTATCTTGTGTGGACAAGGGGTAAGGTGTTTTTTTTACTATGCATCATGTACAGGTGTGTATGAGAACGCGTGGCAAATGGTCATCTATATGGGTTCTGTCTATTGTTTGGTAGCAGATGCGAGAGCATTTTTTAAAAGGGATTTGTGTGGATGGCCAGGTATTGTCCTGACCACTGCTGTGATGTGCTCTACGTAGGGCCACTGTTGAAGGCTGACATAGCTCAGTGATAGAGCACATGCGCCGCATGCAGAAGTCCCCAGTTTCAATCCCTGGCATGTAAACTGTCTAGAGGCAGGGTGGGCTGGGCATGAATATTCAAGCCACAGTTGTGGCTTGCTGTGTTGTCCAAACCCAGGAACAATGGGTTAAGTGAAGGTTAAACAGACCATTTCATGACTTTGGCCTAAGATTCTGCTCCCTCCCATATGACATTCCAGCAATTGAGTTTTCACAGTTTTGTCGCCCTGCTGTGCTCTGAGCATAACCCTTGCATATGGTCCCTGGGTTTGGAGGACACAACAAGCTGTGGTGGCCTGAATATTCAAAATGGCCACCAGCATGTGCCACAGACCACAGCAATTTAAATAAACCATGGTAGTTGTTGAGCATGCAAACCAGCCCTCTGCCTAGCATTTTCAGGGTGCTGAAGGGGCTGCCCTGGGAAGGAGGGTGTGGGGAAGTCCACTTTAGTCAGTGCTGTTGATCTAGCTTAAATCTGGGTGGCCATATGAAAAGGAGAACAGGGCTCCTGTATCTTTAACAGTTGTGTACAAAAGGGAATTTCAGCAGGTGTCATTTGTAAACATGTACATTGATGGTGCTAAATAAATAAATAAATAATGCAGCACTTGGTGGAATTCCCTCTTCATTACAAGAGTGAAAGCTGCAGGAGCCCTGCCCACTTTTGTACTTGGTCACTCTAGCTGAAGAGGGCAAGGCTCCTGCAGCTTTCACTGTTGTGATGAAAAGGAATTTCACCATGCATAAAAATGACACCTGCTGAAATTCCCTTTTCTATACAACTGACAGGAACCCTGTCCGCCTTTCCATATAGTCGCCCTAGTCAGGCACCTGCTGAGGGCTCACAGCCCAGCAGAAGTCCACTGAGAAGACCTCCTGGAGTTGTTCCTCTTCTTCACCATTGCAGCCTGTTTGTTCACCTGCCTTTCACTCCAGCTCAGACAATGATGGTGGTGAGAAGGAGGAGCAGTAGATACCACGGCCTACTTGCTCACTGGCTCTCTGCCTGTCAAGCAAGGAAGGGGTAGCAATGATGAGAAAAAATGATATGGAGTAGTCGCAGCTGGTGACAATTGGTGGTGAGAAGGTAGACTCCCTGAGTGAGGGGGCCCACGGAGGGTGTCTTGCCCAAGAGATCAAAGCAATCTGTCTTTGCTATGATTACAACTAGGGATGTGCATTGGGTTTGGCCGAAGCTAAAAGCCTGAGCTGCATCGGGCTTCTTTGGACAGTTTCTGGTGCTTCCTGGGAGAAATGGGCTTCACTCTTAAATGACCACAGTGCAGCCATGGCAGTGCATGGCAGCAGCAGCGGTGGTGCTGGTGGTGGCGGCGGGCGGCAGGTGGCGGCAGGTGGCAGCAGCAGGGACTCGTGAGGGGCTTGAGCACAGTGGTGGTGTCAGTGGCAATGGCAGGGCATCCTGTTGCTGTTCACTGCCACTGCTTACACCATTTTCTACAAAAAGCCCCACCCTCACTAAAAGTCCTAGGTTTGTGGGGGCTAACGAGCGGCTCGGCTCACAAATGGAAGCCGAGGCAGGTCCGTTTCGGGGATCCATCAGGCCCAAAAGGGCCCTATTTCCCCACAACGGACAACCCTAAGTAGAACCCTAACAGTGTAATTCTATGCATGTTTACTATGTGTGTTTATACCCTAGTAAACCTATTTAGGTTTGCATCCTAAATGCTGTATATTGGTGGTATTATTGTAAAGAGTTAATGATGGGATTTGATTTATTTATAATATTTGTAGCTCACTCTTCAGCCAAAAAGAGGCACAGAGCAACTTATTAAGAAGACGAAGAGCAGAACAGTCCATACCGGGCAGTCTTACCATCTAAAAGGTAGGCCACAAAAGGAAAATGGAGTGAGGAAGGTAGAGGAAACCACGCAAACCCAGGTACCAATTAAGGCCTATTTTTTTCTGTTTCACTGCAGCCTTTCTTGAATTGCCAATTATTCCTTTCCAGTAAAATGTTAAAGTAGCAAACTTTCTCTGAACATAGCCATGTACTCACAAATGGGTCTCATTATTTCTGGGATTGTCTGAAAAGTTCCATTTTATTCTCTCCACCATCCCTTTGTGAAAGATGTTAAGAATTCAGTGATGAAAGAGAGTCTCCAATTATGTCACCAAGATCTGTATGGCTCTTTGTGTGTTCAGTTCAGTAGCATCTGCTATTTTATCTCCACATTCTGTTTTCTCCACTCTTAGAGTTCAAGTTCATGCGTCTCAATTCAGTTCAACGGGAACTAAAGATTAATTTTTGTACTACAAGATACACTTATATAACAATGAGCCACTTGGGTAACAGCTGAGCCTGCTGATAAGGTCTTTGGAACTGGGAATGCTTTTAGAACTACATACATTATTATGAATAAACCTCCTGTAAAGAACTACAACTTTGTTTTGCTGCAGGCATATGCAATTTGTGAGCTTGTTTGAATGTTGAATGTTGTTACTTTGTGCTAAGAAGTGGAAGCAAGACATTTTAAAATGGAATGGACATTTTAGTCAATCCAGTTTTGATTTTGCAATACAGGCATAGAGACCAGCAAAAAAACAGTTCTCAGACTTGTGGTTTTCGGACCAACGTTCGGATTGCTTTCAGTGAGGTAGGAATAGGATCAAGGAACAGAAAATGCAAAAGAAGCACTATAAAGGAATTCGTGCTTTGCCTTAACAAACCTGAGAAGAGGGAAGGAAGCTTTGGGATGGATCCAGACATAGACACACCTAGAGTAAACCCATTGAAATCAATAGGAAGTTAGTTGCGACTAACAAATCCCACTCATTTCAGTAGATCTGCTCAAAGAATGAATAAGAGTGCAATGCTATGCATCCTACAATTCCCAGCATGCTGCAAGTCTGGGAACTGTGAAAGTTATAGTTCAGTCAATAATCAGTTAAATCACACTTAAACCATGTGATTTCATGTAGGGAGCTGGTAATATATTACTATTTATACCAGGGATTTGAAACATCCCATCCACAGACTGAATCCAGGCCTCAGGCTCCTCCCCCTGCCCAGGTATCCCTGCTGTTGTCTCCCATCATTGACTAGAGATAACAATGGGGATTTCCTTCACATGCCATTTGCTGTCCCATTCAGGACAAGGAATGACATATAATAGCAGTGCTAGCTCGGGTGGGTGGAGGGAAGATGTTCATCAGGTGGGAAAAGGGTTACTAATACTCCTTGCCATAGTGCGGTCTGGATAGCTGCCACCATGGCTGTCATTTAACATTTTAAAAAATGAGACATGGTAATTGCAATCCCACAATTAATACCATACCTAGTTTGGCCCTTCCTGATTCATAACTCAGACTCAGGCCATGTCTACATCATGGATTTTTCCCAGGGTCATCCCTGTGCCTCCAAATGTCACACAGGTGATCCCAGGGGCAGGCAGGGATGACCCCTCCATTTCCCCGGGATAACTGGTTGCCCAGTTATCCCAATTTTTACCACAGTCCCAGGGCCATCCCGAGGACCGTGGACGCCTCCCCATGAGTAGCAGGGCTCTGGAAACAGGCACAGAGCTGTGCGGGGGCAGTCTGTGCCCATTGGGGGTGGCGGGGGAGCAGGCTCAGGTGTTTGTGTTTTTACTCAATTTTGTCGGTGGAGTGCAATTGTGCTCCGTCTCCAATGATTAAAAAAAATTGTGCCCTTGACATCCCTCTTGCCTTTCGGGATGTTGCGCTGGCATGTGTACGCTGGGGGATGATCACAGAAGCAGGAAATCCCAGGATCCTCCCCCTGCGTCCCAGAAGGCCCTGTGGTGTAGAAGGGGCCTCAGATAACTGTACACAGCTTACTCGGTTTGGAATGTATGCATTTGCTACTCTGAAGAAGGGCACAAGTCAAGGTAATCTCTCTCTCTCTCTCTCTCTCTCTCTCTCTCTCTCTCTCTCTGTCTTTCTCTCAAAGTACTAATATTTGTCATGGGAAGTTGCCTTCCTTTATATTTGCAATTGTATTGTATGTAGGCTGACCATATGAAAAGGAGGACAGGGCTCATGTAACTTTAACAGTTGTAGAGAAAAGGGAATTTCAGCTAGTGTCATTTGTATGCAATTAGTTCCTGGTGAAATTCCCTCTTCATCACAACAGTTAAAGTTGCAGGGGCCCTGCCTTCTTTTGTATATGGTCACTCTAGTATAGTGCCTGCAACTTTAACTGTTGTGATAAAGAGGGAATTTCACCAGGTATTAATTGCATAGAAATGACACCGGCTGAAATTCCCTTTTCTCTACAACTGTTAAAGTTACATGAGCCCTGTCCTCCTTTTCATATGGTCACCCTAATTGTATGGCTGTGTCAGTGCCTTGTATGGAAGCAAAGGGTCAACAGAAAAGAAAGACAGACCAATTCATCGCTGTCTGCTACTGTTGGCTACTGTTCTAAGGCAACAATCATGAAACAGGAAGTTGACGTTGGGATGAAAACAGAGTTTCCAAAGACAGGGGTAACATAATGCAGTATTCCTCACTTGCTATCAAATCAGTAAAATGGAGGTGGAAGAGACAAAGGAAACAAAATCTTGAGAATCAAAATGCCAATACATCTTTGTCTATGAGCGTCTTTAGACGAGTGTTTCATTGCACGCTCATGACTGGCCACTCATAGTTCTTTGCGGGTCCTTTTGACAACACAGCGATTCTCCTGCATGCCTCCCACTTCTTTTGTTGTTTTTTTCCTTACAAAATATGACCAGAAAACCTGATTTTTCTTGGCTCTGACAATAATTGGCGCCATTTCCTGCATGTGCAGGAGAAGCTGTGTTACAGCAACACCCACTGAATGGGCCACGTGATGGCTACTTACTTCCTCTTTCTTCCCCATGTGACGAAAGAGGAAGCTGCTTGCCCCTATTGTGGGACAGAACCAGGAGGCAAAGTGACGGTAGGGAAACATGATTTCCCCTATCTGAAAACGCTCTATATGCTGACATAATGTAAATTCTCAGTGGAAATGAAGAAACTCCATGATGTATGCTTGATCAAATAGTGGCAATGTATATACAGAAATATCTGCATGGGCCTGTTTGTTTTGTTTTTCAGTACTGGAGACCATTTGGGCAGCATAATCCAGGGGGAGGGAGTTCTTTATCCCTTTGTGCCAATTTTTTTTCTAAGTCATTTTATTTACCCAGTATTATTTATTTCACTCTGAAAGCTGTCAGATTAATGCATTCTCTCACGCAGAGCTGTTGGTTTTATTGCCTGTTGTTAAGTTATACATACAGATGCAGTCAGGAGGTGCCCACTTCAGCCTTCTCCTAATTAAAGGACAAAATTAAAGGGCAAAAATGTAAAGTTCTGAGCTGTTTTATGGCCAAAGCACACCTTAATTTAAAGCTACATCTAGCAGATGGATTTTACTTTCTTTCTTTTTGTTTTACTATAGAGTAAGTGTGGGTCCCCCATTCTGGATTGAAACTCTATCGTGGGGTAGAGAGCTTCAATCCTCTCTCCCCTTCTGTGGTCCTATTTGGATCAGTATCCTGTACCTTCAATATATATATATATATATATATATATATATATATATATATATACACACACAAATAATGATCCATTTGCTTTAATGGAACACTACTTGGCAATATAAATTGCAGGTGTGTGTATGTGTGTGTGTGGGGGGGGTGTTAAAATGTCTATAACCCCATGTTCCAGTGCTTAGAGTAAAAAAGAAATAAAATTGTGTGTTTTGGGTTAGCATGACAGTCATTTCCAAGAATTGTGAGGGCTTGTTCCCTAGCATAGGGTGTGGTTTTAAAGTGTAAATACTTTTGTTCTGTCTGGATTTCCAATTTGACAATGGGAAATTGAAATCACCTCATTCCATGGTCTGCAATTATAGAACCTCTTTTTTCCTTTAGGCCATTTGACTATATTCTGTGGTCTTGATAAATTTCCAGGCAATTCTTGTTTCCTGCACAGTTCTATCCATCATTCCTATTAAGGAGAATTGCTTGTAGTTTTGATACTTTCCCATGGCTACACATTCCCTACTTAGCACTAAGCTGATGCAAATCGCTGAGATGATCATGCCTAACTCTCCCATTGGTTTCAATAGGTCTTACTCTAGGCATGAGAGAGAGAGAGAAAGAGAGAGAGAGAGAGGGCGGGCATCAATGTATTTTATAGACGGGAATGCAGGCTCTTTAATCAATTTTATAAAATCAAGCTTGAAGTTGAACATTTAAGGCTCAATCACAACTGTCAATTTATAACCGAGATTTAGGGTTCAATCATATGCCCACACACCTGGGAGAAAACCCTAGTGAACTCAATGAGACTTACTTCTGAGGAGACATGAAGCAATTATGTAAGTAATCATGAATATTGATTTACAATTGTGCTGTGAATCAATATTCACTCTCAGTATTTAATAGTGGTATTGGCTATCCTTTTATTGTACTAAAGCAGTCCTCAGGGCTGTCTATTCATGGGAAAAGCCCCAAAAGTGGCTGCAGATCTGTACAATGAAAAAGTCGAGGACTTACCCCAACTTTTTCAATGGGAGTGTCGCCCGTGGATGGTAGTGGACGGCCCCGGCAGGTAAGCCCCCTCCCCCCTTGTGCTCCTTACCTGCTGGGGTATCCGCTTCCTTCACCTGCTGTAGATCTACTGAGAACTAGGCTACCCTCCCCCCTCGCACTCCTCCTTACCTGCCGGGCCTGTCCACTTCCATCCGCTGCTGCCCGCGGGCGGCAGTGGATGGAAGCTGCCGGGCCTGGCAGGTAAGCCCCCCTCACGCTCCTCCTTACCTGCCGGGGCCGTCCGCTTCCCTCAAGTGCTCAAATCTACTGAGAAGTAAGCTTCGCGGCCTAGTTCTCAGTAGAGTACTAGGTGATGCGCTCTACTGAGAACTAGACCGCGAAGCCTACTTCTCAGTAGATATGAGCACCTGAGGGAAGTGGACAGCCCCGGCAGGTAAGGAGGAGTGCGAGGGGGGGCTTACCTGCTGGGGCCGTCCGCTTCCGTCTGCTGCTGCCCATGGGCAGCAGAGGATGGAAGTGGACATCCCCAGCAGGTAAGCCCCCTCCCCGCATCCGCGCTCCTTACCTGCCGGGGCCGTCCATGAGCGCAAGTGGGGGAGGGGGTCTGATCCTCTGATCCAATCTGATCCGGATTGGGTCCTTTTCGGATCGGATTGGATTGGCCGATCCAGGTGTAGGGGATTGGGATCGGATAATTTTATCCAATCCCGGCCGGATTGGGTCCGGATCGTGGATCGGACCCGATCCGTTGCACACTCCTACTTTTCAGCACTAGGTGAAGGACCTTTGATTGTCACAGGCCTTTTAAAATGTCAGCTGAGTTAGTTTCATAGTCTTGGTTATGCTTATTTGTTTCATCTTTCCTATTGTTTTATGCTGTTTTAATTATGTTGTGGCTGCTGTGTATTTAAATTGAATTGTTTGTTTTTATGGCCCTTTAATTATTGTTATCCATTCTGACAGCTAGGCTGATTTTACAGCATATGATTTAAAAAAGAAAAGAAAACGAAACATAAAATAATACATATATCACCAAGAAATGTAATACTGCTTTCTTCCTTCATGAGACAATGTTATCTCTAAGGTACAAATATAAGCTTGGTTAATACAAGCTTGAAATCCAGCCTTTCACGTGTAAAGTATCACAAACACCCGGTATCACAAACATTACTTCATTATTCAGCACTGCTTCTCATTTATATGTACAAGTCAGGACCTGATGCTGCAGACATCGAACGATGAACATGAAATGTGTGAACCAGCCTCTAGAAGTGAAAGTGAAGTCCCTTAAGGCTTCTAAAGATAATATGTACCATGGACTTCTGCTCATGTTTTGAATCTTGGCTAATCTGTTTTCACAGAGGATGATAGCAGAGTATATGCTAATATTTGGGTTGAACTCGAGACATTTAGATAGAGTTGTACAAAATGATGCATGGTGTGGAGAAAGTGATTAGGGAGACATTTTTCTTTCTCCCTCATAATCCTAGAACCCAGAGTCATCCCATGAATCTCATTGCTGGAAGATTCAGGGCAGATAGTTAAACTATAGAATTGCTATCACAGAATGTGGTGATTGATGGCCACCAATTTAGATGGCTTTAAAGGGAATTAGACAAATTCTTGGATGATAAGACTATCAATGGCTACTAGTCATGATGGTGATATGCTACTTTCAGTATCAGTGGCAGCTTGTCTATGTACGTCAGTTGCTGAAGAACATGAGTGGGAGGATGCTATTGCATTAATGTCCTACTTTTAGGTTTCCCACAGGTTGGCCACTGGGTGAATGGAATACTGGACCAGATGGATTCTTGGTGTGATCCAGCATGGCTCTTCTTATGTTCTGATGACTAGAGCCATGCACAAGTGGCCTCTCAAAGTTCGCCACCCTATTTGTGGGTAGACAAATTGGGAGAATAATTTCACCGAATTTCTCAATGGGGAGGAGAAATTCTCCAACAATTTCTCACAGGTAGGCATCATCATTGGCAGGGGTTGTAGAACAGCTTCTTTTTCCCCCTAAGAGTTTTGGGATTTTTGGCACTTGCCACTGCAAGTGCTCACAGCATCAACTGTGTGGGCAGCCTGGCCCTCATTTTGTATCCTCCACAAAGCCCCTTATACATTGCAGCATTCCAGTGCATTGAGAGAAGGGAATGCAGCCACCACAAAAAATAATGGTGAAGAAAATGTGGAGAAAATTCTAAATAGTGTGCTTTTATTTCCAGAAGGTAAGAAAAGAAAAATCCCAGATTTTTTAAAAATGTGTCAAGGTGTTTTTGACCGTAACTAATCACTGTGAGGTGGCTGAAGGTACTGTCTATATTTTTCTTTTTACTATATGACTCACCATTGCTCTACAATCTTCCAGGCTGCCTGCACTTCTTATATGAAAAAATGAGAGCAATTGCTCAAACCCTCAATTTTCTATGAATTTTTTTAACGATGGTGCTCATTCTGAAAGCTGCTGGATCGCAGAACGAGCACGATCTTTAAAAAAATCATAGAAAATCGAGGGTTTGAGCAATTGCTCTGATTTTTTTTCACAAATGACCAGCGAGATTCCATCTTCAATGCCTCACAAGTTTCAAGTTTTTATCTTTAAAAATAAAGAAGTAACAGCGGGGGGGGGGCCTTTTGGGGACCCCCTATAACTTTTTAATTTGAAAAGATAGAGACATTAAACTTTTTGGACATTGCAGATTGTATCTTGCTAGTCCTGGCTCCCCAAGTTTCATGTCATTATCATTTCAAATAAAAAAGTTATGCATGTGTTTTCCCCAATGCAAGCCTATGGGAAAAAAAGCAGACAAGATGACAGCACGGAGGCCCGGTCAACCAGCTGTTTCAATAAAGTTGCACAAACTTTAATAAATTCATATAAAATCGAGGGTTGGAGGGATCGATCACAAATTTCATACACATGTCTAGTACATGTTGCTACAAATATGTGCCAAATTTCAGGTCAATCCCTCCACCCCTGTATTTTATATGAATTTATTAAAGATCATGCACCTTTTTTGACAGGTCTGAATGAACGCACGTGACGACCTGTCATTCTGACCTGTCAGAACGTAAACGATTTATAAATTCATATAAAATCAAGGGTTGGAGGGATTGATCTCAAATTTCTTATACATACTTAGGCATACCCCATAAGCACTGTGACCAAGTTTCAAGCCTCTGTGAAAATACAGAAGTCATAGGTTTATTTATATGGCGGTCTGGTAATCCGAAAAAAATCCGATATAATTGGGCTGAACATTTTTGGATCGGATATTTATCGGAGATTTTCTTATCATATCGTTATCATTAGCCAGATGTCCAGTAACGACCTTACCGTATCGTTATCAGACATTTTAACAATACGATACACATCCCTAATTCATGATGCCTTCCCCTGGGCAGGACGTGCAGGAATCCAAGGAAGCTACAGGCTGTCAGAGATATGATTGAACAATAAAAGAGTGGACACTCACATACATTCCTCAACGATCACATAAGTAAGGGAAGCACAAGAACACTGAACCAAACCCATGAGAATTTCCCCCCGAAATTTCTTCTCCTTTGAATTTCTTTTCAAAAGCAATTTCTTTTCTATCAAATAGAATAATGGTTGAAATTTTCATAGAAGTTTTTGGCACAGCACTACTCATGACATTTATTTTCAGTGCAGAGAAAGATCACCAAATTTGGAATGTCTCTCTTCCCTGGTTTGGACATAGATTAATAATGTCCTGCTTAGTTAAGTGACATTAAAGCAGAGTCTCATGTTTTGTATGTAATGGGGTACTGGTGCAAATCAGGTCAGAATCTCTGTGCTGAAGCTGGAGTGTGAGGGAGAAGTGTGCGGGCTTGTTCCCAGTTTAATAAACCATGTTTTAAGAAGCTGGTAACATTACATCTGAATTGGGCCTCTGTCTAATCTATCTAAGTCCTTTTGCATCAAATACTATCCATGCACTAGCCATAAAATACTCATGCTTAAGGTACTATTATACTCAATACTCTGTTCTGTTCTGTTCTGAAGAAACGGGAATCCAGATTGCTGTTAGATTTCCTATTGTGCCAGCTTGTCAATGGATGGCTGGACTCACACTTCATTTTTATTCCAGTTCTTGGATCGGCATCACAGTGCTCATGTAGAAGCCATGTAATCGCATTTGGTTCATAATTGGCTCTTTTAATGGACTAAATGTTGGGCTTGGTAGCAACTGGCAGTACATGAAGGATGTGTTGTTTCTTAGTAATGTTTGCTCAGTGCCTCTCAATTCTATGCTATAACAAGGCAGAAAAGCCAAGGACGGATGCTGTTTCTTTCACATTTGGCTTGAGAATGTGGGTCTGGGTTCTGTGCATGCACATGTTTTACAGTGATTAGTCTAAAACAAGCAAGGGAAGGGTCTCAATGTTTTAAGGAAATGCAGCAATAAGAAAGGGAAGAAAAGTTTGGTTTGTGTTCTCTTCGTAGGTAGAATATCATTATATTTGTAAAGAAGTGGGTCTTTATATTTTGAATTAACTTTCATACGAAGAGTGCTGTGCTGCAAGATGGATATTCAGAAAAAGAAATGCATCCCCAGTGCTTCGGATTGGGATGTGCTGGAAGAGGGTGGGGTGACCATTCTTTCTGATTAGCCCTTCTCCCTGCAACCCCCAAGCACTATGTTCTCAAAATTCCAGAAGAGCATAGGAAGTGGCACTAGAGACTACAGGGAGAAGGTTAAATTGGGGGGGGGGGGGAATGTCACCGCCCTCCCCTCCTCCAGCAGAAAGCCTTCACTGGATCACAGGAGCCCTTCCATTCCGGAGGGACAAGTCTCGATCCATCCTATATTTATACATTTCACTCCAACCGGGTGTAGCCATTCTCTACTCCATAAACTCCATGAATGTTAATTAAATTATTATATAATAATAAATATTTAAAGCACTTGAGTTGTATGCTACATATATAGTAGTATCCTGAGTTTTAAAAACTGTTAATACAGCTTGATATTCTTGGCTTGACATTTTTCATTTTACTTTGAAAGGGAGTGCTTAGATAGAGGCCAGTTTTATCTAATGTATTCAATAACACCCACACGTCTACTCAGGAACTTCTACATGTTGCAGAGTTTTCATGTTCTAGGTCGCATATACATCATTTCATGCACAGCCTTGGCCAGGTATGTCAGGCTTCACTTGGTGCCCCACGTGAATTGAGTGCTCTAGAATACACACCTGAAACTCTCCTCTGCAGAATGCATTTACTTATTTAATGAAATCCTGAGTAAGATCATTTTAAAACAGCCATGCCAGTGCAATCTCATTAAAAACAAATTCCACTCTAACTTAAAAAGAGGTTGAAGAATTTACATTTCAAGGCCTGGGCAAATAGAAGGTCTTCATCTGTTTCAGAAAAAGAAAAAAAGAAGTCTATGCCACATGACCCTCCCTGGGGTCAGCCATCTACAGCCATGGTACCAGAAAAGGAAAAGGCCCTTACTTCAGAAGCGGGCAGGTGGGGTGGGGAAGAACTTGGAGAATAGCTATTTAGGGTCATCTTTGCAGATTAATGTGGAAGCAGAGAGCCTATCCACATTGCCCTTAAAATGACTTATATTCTGTTTAAAAACATGTGTTTTAAAGTCGTTTCTTTACTTGGTAGGACACACTGAGCAGTACTTATGTTTCATAGCAACTGCTTCCTCCGTTCTCAAAGCGTTCAATGGTGTCACACAGGGTGATTTCTTTGTCTCTTGTTCTTTCGTTTTTGTTTGCAGGCTGCTTGAGTTATGGAGACAGAAGTGGGCGGGTCAAGCAGCCTGCAAAACAAAAATGAAAGAAGAAGGGACAAAGAATTAACCCTGTGTGACACCATTGAACGCTTTGAGAACGGAGGAAGCAGTTGCTATGAAACAATTCCTTCTAAAGGAATATGATAGGCTCAGACTGGTAGCCAGTGCAGTTGTTTCAACACTGCCAAGGTATGTTTCATTTGATTGGCAGTAGAAGGTGAGGTGTGGCTGACAAGCTGACATTCAGGGCTTTGCCAGCACTGGCTCATTGAGGAAACTTAGATCAGGTTTTAAGGAACCCCATAGTTTTCTGAAATGCAGTCTGAAAACCACTGGTTTAAATCAAAGCAATCGTGCTTAACTCATTCGTGGATAAGTAGAAAGAAATATAGAGTGGCTTTGAGTGGCTATTGTTACCAGCATAAAGAGAACATACGGTACCTATCCATACCTACACAGCTATTCTGAAATATTTATGAGTCTATCATAACATAATGCAACTCCAGAACTTTCCAATGTTATAAATGTTTTATTAGCATAAAAATTACGTACAGATAACCATAGGATATACACACACAGCTAGAAGTTGAAGGAAAAATTGGTAAACTTTTCAATATGAAACAAAGTAGTCTTTACACATCTCATGGAGATAATAGAGTGAAAATTTCAATTCAATAAGATGGTAATGAAATGACAGTACAGGAAGGTGTTGTAGAACTTTCTTGTAACACAGAATGGCAGATCCACCACTCATTGTATGAATATGAAATACACGAAGGAGTTTGTTCTCACCTATCAGTAACTGTTTGGAAGCATCAGTAGTTTACCATGTTGAAGAGCAAGTCGTCATTTATATTTTTTTACTATGTACACTATATACAGACCTTCCCAAGACATTTGGGAAAGGAGTGTGTCTCAGAGTTGTAGTATTACGATCCTTTTAGATCTGATGCATAATAAAATATAGAACAACGTTTGAATTTTTACAAGTCTTGTTCTAGGGTTAACACCTGTCTTGAGTAAGAAGTGTGTGTGAGAGTGAGTGTCTACAATTAATATTTTAGGATGAAAATTATTTGTGTAAGAATTGAAATGGTAGTAAATCAAATACACCAAGTAAGGATTGTTATATGCCCACTTTTATGCAAACATGGGTTAAAAATAGTCCTGTTACGCAAAGAAAAAACTTTGTTTACTAATATGAAAAATCCAGAAAAATTCTACAGTGGGGTGGGGTGGAGAAACTACAGCAGGACCAATATTCAAAGGGAGTCCAATGAACGAGACATAAAATACAGAAGTAATATCTCGATGGGCAACAAATAAACGGCTGCATATTCAGACACACCACATATAATTTAGGGAGATAATATTCCCTGGCTATAAGGCTCTGGTGCATTGCACCTAAAAGTGTGATGTTCTATTCTGGGCACTTCATCAGTTTATTTATTTTTTTAAACATACAATGATAAATATGATCTTTAGAGACTGAGAGCCATATGAAACATAATTGGAGGAGTGATAGTAGATTGCAAAGAAAACATGAGAAAGCTTGGGTAGAACTGAGCTGAGTAATGATATTTTATAGGAGTTTAATATATTAAGGAAAGTCTAAATTCAAGTTCCTAAAGGCCCTTTTGTCAGGCTAAGGGTGTAGGAATGCTCTATGACTGAACAATCTTGTAAGTAGGGGCGGGCAAGCTCACCTGCGCTCACCTCGGTGGTCGCTCGCAGAACAGTCTCGCAAGGCCCCAGGGAGCACTCAACACCCTCCTGCCCATATGCTTCCCCTTCCTGCATCAATGGCGTCTGCTACTGATACAATGGGGCAGGGCGGGGGGGGGGGAAGTGTGGAATTTCCAGAGCCTCTGTAAATTGCGCACTCACACACACCTGTGCCAATGCCAGCAAGGGTAAAGGTGTGGATGGAGCATTCACATTTCCTTGTGATGCTGCTAAAAAACATCTCAAGGCTAAGGGCTAGAGGACATATTGCACTTGCTCTGCGATGCTGCTTAAAAAAGTAGTTTAAGTTGGTGTGGTTTTAATTCCAAAGAGGAGCACTGTGCCCTGCTGTAAAATAGGCAGGTGGAATGGCCAAGCAGAAGATAATGAACTATTCAGTACTCCACTGTGAATCCGGGGGGGGGGGGGGTAAACCCTGAGTCTCTTGTTACACAAATTGAGATGCTGTGCAGATATTTGCTTTTTTCCTTAAATAAGAAATTATAGAGATTCTATCAGTGCAGCATCTACAGGAATTTCCCTTTCTACAAGTTAACCAGGAGTAAGAAATACAGAGAAGAACAAGACTGTTAAAACTGATTTAAAAACAAACAAACAAACAAGCAATTGAGCACTCATGTAGATTGGGGGGGCAAGGTGAGCTTTATATTGAACTAAGTATTTTTGATATTATTAGTTTATTATTACAAATACCTGTTTACCTGTCAATGCAGTAAATACTCTAAGTGATTTTCTCTAATTAATCCCAAATAAGGTTATTAAACAAAAGCCAATATGAAAGTTTATCCAGATACACTTCAGCACGGTGAGGATTTTAGAAAAGAATTCAACGTTTTCCATCAGATACTGGTGAAATATGGATTTGTTTTTATCTTCCATCTGTGTGTATTAGGCTGTTGAAATCTATGTTAAAATTATTCTGTGTTCCTTGGAAAATGGAATTTTCAAAGCTTTTTGCAACACTCATCTTCTTTTTTTGTCATTTCTGAAGCATGTAATGTGAAAACTCCTTTGGTTCATTACATTTTAAGGCATTTCATATTCCTTTAGAAGGAATTGTTTAATATGTATATGATCTTTTTTTTTAAAAAATGAAATATCAGAAGTCATAGAAAGTGTTTAAATTCATAGTAGTAGTAGATCATGCATAACCACCATCTGTTGTTGTTGTTGTTGTTGTTGTTGTTATTGTTGTTTTAAAAAGCACTTTAAAGTAAATGATTCACTTGGTCTGGGCCAATCTGTGAAAATGCATTACCACAATACTGGTTTGAAAATCAAGAACAGTGTTATTGGCATAAAGCTTGATAGACTATTTAACATTGCTGCTCCAGAACCTCTTGCATCCATACCTGTAACAAATGGGGAAAAGGAAGGTTAATTGGAGAGTAAAGTATTCATATTTTTAATCATGAAAGAACCCTGCAACCCCTGCCCCATCCTCCCACTTTTTTGGGGATCCCACTATAGCTTCCACACCACATGCCCCAGAAATGCCTCCCCTGACTCCACAGTTTTGCACATTTTGACCCACATACATTTCCTTAGTGACATTTCCTGCTGCTGCTTCTTCTTCTGCAATTGCTTCCATACTGGTCTGTGTAAAAGTTGCTCTCAACAGTGTAATTGTATATCACAATATACCACCAAGCCCTTGGGAAATGCCTAATCTGCATATTTTAAAATACTCTGGTGGGAACAGCTACATGGCAGAATCCATTAGATGCTGCAACTTGCAGAGAAAATGCACCATGCTGGTAAAGGAACGTGTAAAAGAGATCTCTGAGTGTGCGCAGCTATGTCTTTCATTGGGACAGTCCTCATTTGCAATCTACTCATTTCCGTTGTCTATCATGCAGACAGCGTTCCATTATTTGTCAAGATTTTAAAAATAATTATTAATGAAGTTGCATTTTTTTGGTTAATAATGTTAGTGTATATATTTATTACCCTGGGTCTTAAACAAACAATTGAGAAGCTATATACCATATATCTTAAAACAATTGAAATAAATTAATATTTGGAATAGTCATTCAACTATCTCCAATTCTGAGAAAGAAAACAACCTGAAAAATTTAAAGCTGATTCCCTTACACATGCTGCTGTCTCATTTACATGGTAATTTACTAGTTCAGTTGAATGCAATTTGTCATGCACAGGGACATGAAGAATGTTAATTGGTTTCCTTTTTATAACATTACTACAGAGTATACATGCATAATTTTCTCTCTCCTCCTTCCTTCCCTATTAATATGGACTCAATTTCTAAATCAGCACTGCCCAATAATGGCTTGTAGAGGTTAGATATGAACATCTAGAATCACAGAATAGTAGAGTTGGAAGGGGCCTATAAGGCCGAGTCCAACCCCTTGGGATCTATAATCCCAAATTAAAGTAACAGGGCCGTTTTAAGTTTCTAGCTTATATATACTCATTGATGCCAGGTTATCCTTATTCTTCAAGAAATCCTAGGTAAATGCAGGATATTTTAGTGTTATTTGCGGAGTGGGTTTTTAGTAGTTTGCCTGATTTTTTGAAACACAGAACTTCATTACGTCTCGCTCTAATAATGTGGAAGGCCATGGAGGCTCACTTGTACCTGAATGGTGGGGTATAGCACAGTTTATTAAAAAATTATAGTGCAACCCTATACATGTTTACACAAAGGTAAGCCCCAATGAATTCAGTGGGACTTACTCCCATGTAAGTGTATATAGGATTACAGCCTTACAGCCCAACCCTAACCCTATAAATATCTACTCAGAAATAAGTAGGTAAGTATGCATAGGCTTTATTGATTAGCTTCAATTTACTCTTCATGAATATTTGGCCTTCCTAGTTCATGTCATCTGCTTCCCTTCAACATACTATTCTGTCTGGCTTACACCATTATTCACCTTTTGAGTATGTTGCTGTGAGAAAAAGCAAACAATTTTCATTTCTATGAGTTGCCAGATGAACATGCTTTTACTAAATGAGAAAAGACCTGAGGGGATGACTGACTTCGAACTTTACACCAAAGCTATGGACGGACTATGGTAATGATGTATTTTCTTGGCTACCGTTTCATGTGCAAAGTATAGTCAAGTGATACTGTTACTATGTTGAATGGCCTGGTGAAAGTCAACATTTCTACTAAAGATAGGAGTAATCATTTGCCATAGTTTGAAGACAAAATAGCTGACACTGGGTTTAACGTTCAGTTTCATGTGTTATCTAATATTCACTCTCATCCTGCCAGTTCCCAGTATAGATCTCCTCTTGAAAGGTAAGGAGTGACTGGCGCAAGAACTTAGTTTCTCTCAGTTTGTGCACTTGGCAAGTTTAAGTGAATGATGCTCTGTCAGAGTGTTTAGCTGAAAACTCAAGCTCACATTTCTGAGATCCTATGGTATAGTAACACCTCACAATCATAAAACAGTAGTCCAGTTCCTGACTTGGAAGACTAGTTTCTTCCATTAAATTACATTCATATCTTACATCAACTCTCATCCTAAACTCGAATTGTTATGTTTTTAATTGCGTTTTTAATATATTTGTTTTTATTTTATGTTCTGATTAAGATTTTGTTTTTAATTGGATTTTATTGTCAGCTGCTTGGAAGAAAAGTAAATTAAAGATATACTGATCATTAGGGATCTGTCCATTTGCTTTGTGGGTGAAAGGATAAAGAGATAAGAAACATGCATATCGTACCAAAAAATCGGGCCACATTTATTGAAAATCTGCAAATTTGGGCGGGCTCCTCAACTATGAAGGCAACTAGCCAGGCAATCTATCTATCTATCTATCTATCTATCTATCTATCTATCTATCTATCTATCTATCTATTCAATCTATATCAATCAGGTGAAACATTCTACATGTCACCCCTCCCAATCTTTCTTTTTGCTTTCTATAATGTTCACATTTTTTTCATGAATAAGTTCATTCAATCCTGTTCTGCATTAGTTTGTTAATTTTTTTAAAAAAACTCTCCACAAAAATGTGTATGATTTTTTGTACACAATTTCCCATGATACATGCATTTTTGCAAGCCCTTTCTCTTAATATATGCTTTTTTGTATACATCGTTTGGAGAAATGAATCAGAAAACTCAGAGAAGTGAGAAAACCAAAGGATAATTCTGTTTGGGAAGTGCAAATTATGTCGGTTTGTATTGTAATGCAAACCAAATGTCACTCCCCACCCCTCCATCCTAATTTATGATGAAATGATGAAACTCCATCCAGTAAACATACTTGCTAGTTTAGGAACTTTAATCTGCTCACTGCTAATGCCATCACCACCATCAGTTGCTGCTTTCACTTCTATAATATAGTCATCATTTAAGGGGAGCAGAAGTTCTGCAGATGTTCTGTTTGTAATCAGGACACTGAGCTGCTTCTGACTGCTGGTCCGGTATAAAACCTGCAATATAAAAAGAAATGCAATGAATTTGGTGATGTTATTTCAGCATTTATAATGCATTTAATGTCATTTCTAGGTGGAAGGGGAAAAAACAGTTTTTTTTTTTAAAAAAAGGCTGGGGTAAGTGGGGGCCATTTTGCAGGATTGTGCCTAATATTTTACAAGGCATTGAAAATACATAACATTAATCAATCATTTTTATCGCAGCTTTAATCTAGAATGGCAGGATATATTACAACAACGAATGCATAATATATTCTATTGAGTTTTTCAGAAATGGCATCTCCTATAAATTATTGTTCTATTTCGAAGTTGTCGTTACCTGGATCAAGCACTGAATGCAATAAATAGGGACAGGAGATTGAGGATGTTAAATAAAATAAAAAAATGTGAAGAATGATGAGAGAAAAGCTGCTTGTAGTAAGCAATTGGTCTGGCATGGAATTTCACTGCCTATTTCTTGCTGCATCTTATATATTTATACAATCTATAACAACATGTACTGCAATAAATCTCTTTGCAAGATACAATTAA
Organism: Anniella stebbinsi; assembly: GCA_029215795.1. NCBI lineage: Eukaryota > Metazoa > Chordata > Lepidosauria > Squamata > Anniellidae > Anniella > Anniella stebbinsi. The sequence goes on along the minus strand of JARDYH010000005.1, from coordinate 140,833,535 downwards.
TCTAGAAGTCATTCTGGCAATAGCCCAAGGGATTTGTAATGTTGGGCTGGCCCAAGACATTTTGCCACCTTTGGCAAAGGACAAGATGGCGCCTCTTCCCTCCCCAGTCCATGTACAAAGGGTGACTGGATTGGCAGCTGAATTTTATTTCACCTCATAGATGTAGACTATAGAAGTTTAGGCACAGATACCTGCATGTTCAACATTCTGTGTTAATGTACTTCTATCATTGCTTGTGTAGGTTTTCTACAATTCCTGCAATGACTATGCGCACACAGATTGACATATGGTAATATTAAGGTCTATACTAGATTACTGCAATTAAATACAACACATTTTTTTTGCATGACATTTTGTAATATGAATATTTTAAAAAGGCATTGGTAAAAAGGAATACTCCCGGTATTTATGCAAAATTGGCTGTTTCTAGCAAGAATTTTAAGCTGTATCATTGCCACCTTGCTTGTACTTACCTTGTAGCCTATTACTTCTGACTCATTTTCCATTGCATGCACCTGCTCCCAATTCAGCACTACCCTGGAGTCTGTGACGTTCCACACAATGTTTCCCGGAGGCTGGCTGGGTGCTTGAAATATATAATGAAAACATGATTTTAATTTAATTGGCATTAGAAATGTATTATGCTGGAGCAAATAATAGTCCAGGTAACTGACTGTCATCACATGTGAATCATTATTTGTACGCTCTATTCATTTTTGAATATATGGAGAAATATGTCAAGATTATTTTAAAAAGTTACTGAGCCTGCAATCCTAAACACAGTTTTTACTGAGTAAACTCCACTGAATACAATGGGACCTATGTCTGTTTTTGTTATCTTAGATGGAGGTCTTTTTTTTTTTTACATTGTCAGTTACTCCTTTTCTTCTTTTAATGACTGGTTATGGGACACAATGTATTACAGCAAATTAAAGAGACCGTTTTAAAGATCCAGTCAAATCATGGCAGAATCACATCCTACAAGAATTTGTAAAAAAGTAGTACCCAAAGTGTGACCACTTCAGAATAAGAAAATGAAATGAAAAATCGCAATCAAATGAAAAGAAACTTTTATTAACTAAGCTATCATGTAAACTACTTAATTCAGTCAAAATATGATGAACTTGTACGTTTTTTGAATTCCTGGAAGTTAGGATTACTCACCTACTGCTCCCACCCCCCACACAAAGTAGTCCTATCACCTGCTGCTTTTGAAATATTGACCTGTATTTAGAATGTGCTGAATCATCTCACATTCAATGTTCAGGAAGAAATTAACTATTGTCAAGGAGGGAGAGATTTAGTAATGGTTCCTGCAAAACATTTCTGTTGTATGAATAGGCATCTCTTTTTATCCTGTTTTAGGCTGACCAGATAAAATCCAGGTCAGGGCTCCTGTAACTTTAACAGTTGTAGAGAAAAGGGAATTTCAGCCAGTGTCATTTGTATGCAATTAGTTCCTGGTGATATTCCCTCTTCATCACAACAGTTAAAGGTGCAGGCACTATACTAGAGTGGCCATATACAAAAGAAGGCAGGGCCTCTGCAACTTTAACTGTTGTGATGAAGAGGGAATTTCACCAGGAACTAATTGCATACAAATGACACTGGCTGAAATTCCCTTTTCTCTACAACTGTCAAAGTTACAGGAGCCCTGACCTGGATTTTATCTGGTCACCCTATCCTATTTCGTACCACTGCTTTCCACTGGCTGCTGCTTTGTTTGGCAATATTTTTTCTTTATAAGGCTTCTTCTGCCACCCTGCTTTACCCACATGATCTATGACAATGAGTAAACATAATCATAATGCTAAGTAGCCAATCATATTTAGTTAGGTGCTTATACCACCAAGGGCAAGCAAAGTCAATTCACAGAGAGGATAATACCTCCTGAATAATAAGGTAAGAACATAAAAAGAGCCATGCTGGATCATACCAAGGGTCTATCCAGTCTAGCATACTGTTCACTAGGGTGACCAGATAAAATCCAGGTCAGGGCTCATGTAATTTTAACAGTTGTAGAGAAAAGGGAATTTCAGCCAGTTTCATTTTTATGCAATTAGTTCCTGGTGAAATTCCCTCTTCATCACAACAGTTAAAGGTGCATGCACTATACTAGAATGACCATATACAAAAGAAGGCAGGGTCCCTGCAACTTTAACTGTTGTGATGAAGAGGGAATTTCACCAGGAACTAATTGCATACAAATGACACTGGCTGAAATTCCCTTTTCTCTACAACTGTTAAAGTTACATGAGCCCTGACCTGGATTTTATCTGGTCAGCCTACTGTTCACACAGTGGCCAACCAGCTGTCAATGGAAAACCTACAAGCAGGACATGAGTGAAACAGCACACTCTTGCCCATGTTTCCCAGCAACTGGTGTACATAGGCTTACTGCCTCTGATACTTGAGGTAGCATAGAGCTATCATAGAGCCAATAAGTGGAGATGGGCCAATTACTAAATAAATAAATGAATGAATGAATGAATAAAAATCAAAGGGTGGTGTCACTGTAGACACTGCTGAAACCAATGCTAGATTTAGAAGCAATCCAAGTAAGCCATGGCTTATGGCGTCATATAATGAGTGGCTTTTAAATATGTTGGAGATAACGAAGATGAAATCGCTTTGGCTTAAATATGTTGGAAAGTCTGGTATGACAGTAGAGTTGCCTCATATGGAGACAGTGTGGCAACACAGCATTTAGTATTGGAGGCAACAAGCACAAACTAGAGCCAGTTTAAAAGAAGTTCAAATCAACTTACTTTATTAGTGCTTTTATACACATCTTCAGAGAAGGCTATCTCACAGTGTTTAACTACAGCACCCCCAAATGCTGTATTGTATCAATTTCTTACCCTTCCCTATTGTAATCTACTAGCCCTTTCTCTCTTTATTTTAATGGTATGGGGCCTCTGAAACTTGATATGGCTTAATGCCTCAGCACGCCTTAATCCGGCCCTGGCTGAAACTATTCACAAAAGCCACTATTTTTAGTTCAGCCCTATCTGGGATTTCAGGTACAGTGCTTCTGTAACAAATTACTATCTCCTAAAACTGCATGATAATTATATTAGTATCTGCTCAAATGATAAATGGCTATGCCTTGCTGTTTCAGGCACCGGTTTCAAAGCTTGCTAATGATCTTTGTTGTGATTTGTTATACAAGATTTTCTCCTAGGTAAATAAGTATTGGTTGATCCTGCTGTGAATAGTCGTACACAAAAATTAGGAATCAGTGTCCAACTAATACTCAAATACAATACAGATAAAATTAATGAAACAAACAACTTTCCAAGCCTTATAGAATAAACCAAGAATGAAGACGATTGTTATTTCCTTTGGTGGCATTAACCTAATCATCACGGGTACAATCCAGCGAAAGTGAGCCACTCTAAAATTCTGTTAACTTCAGTGGAAAAAAAAATAAGCATGTGCTTAATTTTCTTACAAAAATCAGTTAGATTTTAAAATGCTGAACTTCAACTGGATTATACCTTAGGTAATGCTTCCTTCTTGAACTAGTATAGTATTTATTTATTTTTAAAAAGTGTTCTGCTTACATGAACTTTCATCTTGCTTGACTGAGGCCTAGCTGACTGGCTGATAATAAACCCCCCTTTTTCTTCCCACATTTTTTCTATAAAAGAAACAGAGTCAAGAAAAGGGGAATATGGTACGAAAGACCTCCCTAGGGTTTGCTCCTAGCAAAGGGACAGTCTCAGGTCCTGAATAGTCTTGATCTCTCCTTAGGTAGAATACAAACTGGGGAAGAATGAGAGAGCCAATCCTTTGGGACTGAAGAACGGTGGATCAATGTGCACAGAAGACTCTAGCCATTTGCCCAGCAAAAGAGAGCCAGAAGAGGTAGCTGTAGCTTTTATACGTCACTCAAGCACAGCTAAATGTTATGCAGTTCAATAAAGGCTATAATCCCTGGACCTCTCTCACTTAAATGTCAAATCAAGAGTTTAAGGTGATAACTATTAATTTATTTTATTCAAAAATATATGTCACCTTTCAGCATTGCTGATCTCAGGGCAGCAAACGAAATAAGAAATTAACAACACTTCCTCCCCCAAAACTCTGCTCAATCAATAAAACAATATAAAAACATTAAAAGTGAATGATAGGTTGTATAGCTATGTGTGTTTTTGAGCTTTAGTATTAGTATTAGTATTTTCCTACTTTAGAGAGGAAGGAAAACCCCATAATACCCAAATCTGTAGCATTGTCCTTGACTTTATGAGCTAAATATGCAGTTTTCAAGATTATATTAGGATTATAATTAAAATGACGAAGGTCACTGAAAATGATTTGCTTTTTCAATTACTACAGAATCGCAATATTATAACTTAAATAACTGCAGGGATCATTACAATTCCTTAATTTCTAGGATCATCTTCACCAGTTTCCAAATCTATACTGAAATTTACATTTTCATCTCTCCACATCACATCAGAAATTTGCAATTAATAGATAGCCTCAATTATTACAGGCCGACTGTGAGATAATAAACCATGATGGAGATTATGAAACTCATGCTGAATTTGAGAGTATTAGAAATGAATCTTGATTGGATGGTTATCCTCCTGAAGAGTTCTAATTAGGCTAAACTCTTGAAAATGTGACATAAAATGAATTTTACCCATATATCTTGGAAATACATTCTGATGAACAAATATTTTGTGTTGTGCTCTACCTTAGGGTGACCAGATAAAATCCAGGTCAGGGCTCATGTAACTTTAACAGTTGTAGAGAAAAGGGAATTTCAGCTAGTGTCATTTGTATGCAATTAGTTCCTGATGAAATTCCCTCTTCATCACAACAGTTAAAGTTGCAGGGGACCTGCCTTCTTTTGTATATGGTCACTCTAGTATAGTGCCTGTACCTTTAACTACTGTGATGAAGAGGGAATATCACCAGGAACTAATTGCATACAAATGACACTGGCTGAAATTCCCTTTTCTCTACAACTGTTAAAGTTACATGAGCCCTGACCTGGATTTTATCTGGTCAGCCTACTCTACCTGTGTTGCCTAAAGTAACAGAGGTTTAAAAACACATATATTGGGCCTGTTCAGACAACACACTAAGTCATGGATAGGCCGCTAACCCTTTTGAAGCAAATCCTTTTGGTTAGTGAGTGTGTTTAAACCATGGTTATGTAGCCAACATGGTTAAGAATGATTCACATGACATGCTAAGTCATGGTTCACATAACATGCTAAGCCATAATGTTTAGCTAAAAATGCTTAACGACCGTGGCTTAGTGTGTCTTCTGAACAGGGTCATTTTGAAGTCCTTGTCTCACATGATATCCATTTCCCTGGACGAGTTGTTCAGGGATGGAGTGTGAACAATCCTGCTTAAACCTGTAAGATCTTCATACCCCCACTTTCCAACAAGTTTGTGAAAGGTGGCAGAATGTGGGGGTAGTGATGCAGTTAGGTAACATCATCACTGAGTGCTAGAGTCTGGAGGCCTCTAAGTACTAAAGAAGGCATTTAGAATTTGGTTGTTTAAAATGCCAGCTAGAATCTAGTTCTTAACATCTAAATGAATAATCTTGTCTGCCTGAAATATATACAAATTTACTCCCCCCCACCAACAGCCTCATGCTAAGGTTGTAGTCTGGATCTGGTCTCCTGTGTTACTTTTAAACAAGACAACTGCATGCTACATTTTAAAGGTCAGTCTTTCCCACTATGGTGACATGTATTGTGTTTCTATTTAAAGTATGTCACTTTTTGTGTATGCTAATATAAATTAGCATACACAAATATTATATATCTTTATGTTCTTTTTTGTGATACATAAGTGGCCACCCTAATGTGCGTTGATCACTGAATGACAATAGCTGTTGGGAATACTCCCAAGTTCCAAGCACCACCACTCTTGCAGTACTGACATGCTGTGCAGTGTGTCAGAATGACAGAGAGGGAGGGAAGAGAAGGAAAAGAACCTTCTGCCTTCCCACTCCCTGTTGCTGCTACCATTTTGCCACCCATGGTTCCTGCTTGAAGCTAAAGAGGAGGTTGGAGAGGGTGCTTTAGGGTTTGGCAGGGAGTGAGAGGAGCCTCTTAGATCATATCAGAAAATAAACCAATTTGATTTCATTTTTGGGGTAATTAATTGGTTCACTTCCAAAGGATAAAATACAAAATCTCCTGAAGAAGGAAGGAGCATTTCAAGGAGGATCTTCCATCTAAGATAGCAACGGACTTCTACAGTAAGACCCACCTGTATTGCAACACCTGTCATAATGCTGCTACTATAAACATGTTAAATAGGGATGTATTAATTTCAGTTTTTGTTATTATATTGCATTTACCTACCCATGTCTGGCAGAATAGAGCAGGATGCACATTCAAAGGTCTCTTATACCCACACCCCCACGTACTTACATGCACATGTATACAGATCTATAGGCAGTTCCACACATATACTTTAACAACATTTGTGTTCCCAATTTAAAACTTCCTTGTACAAAGCAAAAATAGATGAGCCTCAGAATCAGAACCAGACTCCAATGACACATGGCTGAAATTAAGCTCTAGAATCCCAGAGGAGGAGCTCTTAGGCAACAAATTAGCTACTATAAGATTATTCTCAGTATAGCAGGAATGTTATTTCCAATGCACTGAGAATGTTTTGGTTTCAGTATGTTGAAGCCTAATTGTTTGCCTATATCGCACAAATTCCCTAATAGTATGTATTCCATTATATATAAATTGTGTTGTTACTGTCTTCCCAGAAGACACAAAAACTAGATAAAGGTCTTTTATTGACAGTTCTTTGGTAAGAAAGCATGCATAAGCTTCCAAAGCATCACAGAGTTACAGTACCAGATGTTGAACTGCTTTATTAATAAGTTTATCTTCTTTTCCTTGTAAGTAAAGTAACCCCATTATGTCATTTTCTTTCTTACCCCCACTTACGTGTTTTTTTGGTGGTAGCATTGACTGTGGCACTAAAAGGACCTGCTCCCGCGCTGTTGTATGCTCGAACAGCTGTGTAGTACACCAGGTTGCTTATCAAGCCTGTTATTCTAACTGACGTCTCATTTCCAATGGCTTTTACTTTGTGTGAGGACTGTTCTCTTCCACCATTATTCCAGTATCTTACCTAGTGGGTGCAAAGAATACTTAGAGAATATTGTTGACATTACCGCTTACTCAGGTCTGTGCTTTCATCACCTATTGCTGACTTCCAACAGTCGGAATGCAATTTTATTTTCAGGAAATAGCATAGAAGGAAAAAAAAGGCTCCCTTTTGTTTAAAGTTCAAAGAAATAGCTGTATTTTGATCAGCAAAGTTGCAGTTACTGAGCAGCTTTCTGCCACTGCATGAGCACAACAGACTCTCTATTGCTATTATGTATTACAAATGCCAGTATCAAATTTTGTGCCTGACTTGTTGTTGTAGTCGGCTTAAAAATCAGTTTACACAAAGGCATCATGAGTATGCAATTTCACCGCCTTTCCCAAAGCAGAAAGGAAGACACGTATTTATTTAAATGTAACTGGGATTGTATTAATAGAGGTTGAGGTATGGTGCTTAATCTTTGCTAGAGCATTGGCAGGATATGCAGCGGATCGCAACCAGGAATGGACAGACAACAACTGCAGGAGCTAACTGCCAGCTGATTTCAATTCTCAATGCAGTTTTAGTGAACTTGCAGTAATTGATCTGGTGTGATGCCAGTAAAAAAGGTCAAGGCTCAAGTTCTGCACTTCCTCCAAGACTGATCATTTGCGACTATAACATGTGATCATCTAGGTTCAGAAGCAAAAAAACTGTGTTTCTGGCTTTGAACAGTAGGCCTCTCAGCAATCTGCCCATCAAAATATAGGAGTGTGGGGAGGCAGACAAAAAATACATCACCAGATGTTTGCATGACTCATTTTCCTGTACAGAAGCAAAACAAGAACAGCTGATTGTTAACAGTAAACTTTGGCTTCCAACCTGAACATGAATAATGATTGGAAAGTAAAAAAAAAGCAAAAAAAAGCATGTTATCACAGTCATGTTAACTTATAGAAAAGAGTGCATCTTCACAGGATTTTATTTTTACCTCATAGCCCAGCAATCTTCCACTACTCATTTTCCAGGGAATGGAAATCCAGGAGACTTCAATTACAGAAGATGAGAGGCTGCTTGCAGATACACCAGAAGGTGCTATGGCCGGCTCTGTGTTAGGAAATAAAATAAAACAGTAGTGCTGGGGGGGGGGGGGAATGGAGAAAAGAAATCCCACCCAACTCAGTTGCCAGCTAATTAAAATGGCTTCACTGATACTAGCTGAGCAAATATTTGCTCCGCTCATTTGCATGGAAAATGACTTAATGAAAGCTATGTAAGAGATCATTCAATAACCCACCCTCTTCGGCAGAATACACTGTGGCCACTGGACTAAATGGTCCTTCTCCTTTATTATTATATACGCCAACCTTGACTTCGTATGGTGAAAACGGCAAGATGCTTTCATTTCTAAAGACGTATCTCGGTGTGTCAGGTGATGTAACAACTGTCTGTATCCAGGTTGTAATGCCAAGTGGTCGGAAAGCAACGACATATCCAAATCCTTCACCATTTTGTAATTCTTCAGGAACAGGCTAAGCAAAAATTAGTAAATGAATAAAATATACAAATAAAAGATTAACCTGCATAAACATTCTAGTCCAATCAAGAGCTTGTCAAATCATCTTTGCAAGGAACAACTTTCTTACTGTTGATGGCCTTAATTAATTAGCCATGGGCACAATGGAATCCAGCGGTAGATGCATGCATAAGTATGCATAAGTATACTCTTTTGGCAGTATCACCCATCGAACTCAGTGGGCCTTACTGCTGAATGATGGAGCTGCAAGACTAGTGGCTAACCAGATATCTTTGGGAGCCTATAGCAAGGCAAGAAGATAACTACCTCCCCCCAGTGATGCTCCCCAGTAACTGCCTCTGAACAGGGAGGATCCATAAAGCCATCTTGGAGGTTCCAAGAGGACACTTGTGCCCCTCTGCCCCAAAAGTCTGTCCAAACCCATTTATACCACTTTTATTCTGGAATAACAGTGCAGATTCATAATGTTCTCATTCTTCCCCTGAGGCTGTATCATAGATTAGATTGCTGTTCTTGGCTAGTTCCCAGAGCACAGCATAAGCCTGAGTATTTAGTAATCATTGTCAAACATTTATTAAACACCAATTATTAACTGAGTGTTATACAGAATATAAAACAGATTCTGTCCCTTTCCTTATCCAGTCTAGTAACACATGTGCCTAATAGTAGCCTACACAGAAAATTAATATTTTAGTCAAATAAAAACATGTGCATTGGAAGGAGGAATGACATAATGGGAAACAGAAAAGGGAGAATGTCTTGTTTGAAAAGATTTGAAAGATAGAAGGGAGACAGCTTGATGGATGGCAAGAAACAGGTTATTATATACACAAGGGTGAGAATGGGAAAAGGCACAAAGGTGGGAATGAGAAAAAGAAACAATAGGGGGAAGAAAGGAGCACAAACTGAATAGAAATTACAACCAGGGGAATAGAAGTGATCAAGAGCTGAAACATCGCCAGGGCAGAATCACAATAAGCTTTATCTGTAAAGGTTCATACATTAGCCTAATGGACCATAATTCAAAGTGGGCCTGTTCAGAAGACACTTTAAACCCTGCTGTTTAAGGCTTTTGGTGAAGCAGCAGGGGTTAAGGTGTCTTGTGCGATGCGTTTTGCTAACCCTGCCCACTCACTAACCACAGTCAGACCGTCTGCAGCAGGGTTAGCAGCTCTAACAATGGCTTAAAGTGTTGTGTGCGACAGCATGGCTTGTGGTTAGCGCAAATCCCAGAGAACCACAGTTTTGATAACCACAGAGCCTGAAGTGTCGTCTGAACAGGCCCAATGTGTTTACTTAGATATAAGTCCCACTCAGTTCAATAGGACTTTCTCCTTAGAAACTCTGGTTAGGATTGCAACCTTAATGAGGCACCACATACTTGGAATCTTCTATTTGCCTATAGTGGGACCTGTTGTGAACTGCCCAGAGAGCTTCAGCTATTGGGTGGTATGAAATGCAGTAAATAAACTAACTAAATAAGGCAAAAACATCTGGGATTTTAATATATGGGGTGCTATACCAGAATGAACATGAGACCTCTTTCCCATATCAGCATAGATATCAAAGGTTGCTGGAGTAGGCCATAGCATGGTAGTTGCAGGATCTTTCATCCTTTCAGCAGATGATATTACCATCCAGAATACTTAGATTACTTCTGCTCAAGTGTGTAGATAGCCTAAGCCTTGCTAGGGTGTGCCTAGGTTTTTTGCATGCATGCATATGTGAAATAACCTCACAGAAAAACACAAACTAATCTTATGTTATTAACTGGGGAGATAAATTTATGAGGAGAGATGTTGACCCAATGACTTAAAAGTACCACATAAATAAAAAATTATGTAAGCTAGGCATGCTAATTTTATGAATATACGATAAAAAGGGACCTTTAGAAAATAAATTCCAAGAATAGCACTTACATCCCACGTAATGACCAATTCAGACCTACTGCCACCACCTCCACTAACTTCAGATGGTGGTATTTCAGGAACTGTGAAGAGAAAACATTCATTATACTTATGCATAGACAGCAGAAATTAATTCAATGGTTTCCAGAATTTTACCTAGCATGGAAATTATTTGGCATGGACTGAGCTCATGTTTTTCAGGCCATGTAGAGCATGATTCCACAGGGACATAGGTCATCTGAAGGAGAAGAATACATAGCAGAAAAGAACTTTTTTTTTTTTACACCTGCCATAGTGATGCTTGCTTCATAATTATTCACATCCACAACTCCATCAGTTGTTCTGTTTCCCTGAGAATCCCTCTGTAGTGCACAAATCAGCCAGCTGAGGGCCAAACTTGATGTGATGATTGTCATGTAATTTGTCCATGCATAGTTAAGTGAAAGATAAAGAGGTACTGCAGGAATTGTGGTGTGTGTTTGGGCGCGTGTGGGGAGTTGGACTTGGCATAAGGTGAAGGGGGCTTTAACCTTAGCCCCTGGCATGACCCTGATCAGAATCACCCATCTCCACATTTTAGGATTATGCCATTCTGTTCTTCAGGGCTCTTCTGATAAACACTTCCAAACCAAATTCCAAGGCAAGAGGGAGAATATATGTATGTGTATGTGACAAAGCGAGAAGGAACCCTTTATATTGTCTACAATGTGTCTAACTACCATACAAACGTAGTTACATTGTCAGAGTGGATGGCAGAGTTTCAGAAAAAAATCAATTGTTAAGCTATTTCCTTCTGAGTTCTCTGTTCAATAATCACAAAGGCCTACTTTACTCTCCACACTCTTTATAAAACTATATAAATAAATAGCTGTTTTGATTTCTACAAGAAATACTCTTATCTTTACTTGTATTAACATTGCTTTCTATTATCTAAACAACAGAGGCAGAGCCACAATAAGGAAGAGAATAATTTTCTTATTCTTATGTGAGCTTATTTTTTTTCCTTTTCTCTTAAAATATTCCAGAGCTGCCCATCAAAGACCACTATTTAGTGACCTTCTGTAGTAATCTCCAACCTGTGGTGACTGAAATTGGTTTTCCTTATCTTAGGATGTGAGGGTCCACAGTCTAAGCGCTCTGTTACGCCTCACCTAAGAATGTTCAAAGGCGCCAAAAGCAAAACATTAGTCGTAACAGCAAAAGAGTATGCCAAAGCCATTCTGTCAAGCAACACCACGGGAACAACTTCTGCCTCTTAAATTTTTTTAACCTGGCCTGACCGAAATCCATTACTGTAGCAAACACTCCATTGTTAAACTTGGCTTATTCAGTTCTTTGTTTAGTATAAGGAAGAGACTTCCAATATATGCATTAAAATTTTAATTGCACAGAGTTGTCTGAGCACACAATCAGTCAAAGTAGTAATCTTGTATTAGCAGTCTGATAGCGACAAGCACCCATTCCTTGAGTCGCAAGGGGGGGGGGAGGAAGCAAATCAAATGAGTATACATAGGTTAAAAAAAACCTATTAAGGCCCAATTAGTTTGTGCACCTGTTATATTGATCTTACATCAAATGAAACAAGCAAAGAAAAAACCCCACTGACCTGCCTCTTCAGTCCTTACTTTTTCTGAGGATAAACTAGGTTCTCCACCTCCAATTTTGTTAGTGGCAACGACACGGAATTCATATTCAACCCAGGGGTTTAGGTCTACTGCAGTAGCTGTGAAGGTTTTCCCATCAATGACATCAGGAACTGTAACAAAATATTTTCAAAGAAATTATGTATTCCTGCTTCCCTTGAAAGCAAAATATATATTCAAGTACAGCCATAAACACTTTCCTTTTACCTGTTGTGACTCTTTGCCAGCCCACTGAAAATGGTGTCCTGGTCTGTATGGTATAACCAATGACTGGGCTGTGATTATCTAAGCCCTCATACCAAGACAGCCGAGCTGTGGTAGCTGTTATTTCATCGACTTTTACACGTTCAGGGGGTCCAGGTGAGCCTAATGTAATAAGATAGATTTTAAAACGGGAAGGGTGTTGTAAATGTAGCACACATTCTACAAATTGTTAAATATAGTACCAACTGATTTTTATTTTGACAGCACTGTGGGAGGAAGAAAACAATTTAGAATGCTGTAATAGTGCCATTTTTTATATTTACTAAACTCATGCTTGGTTATTTTATAACTGTAAAAGCAAGTTCTGAAACAGCACTTCCACAAGTAGAGAACAGATGATGTATTCTTTCAGGGACTTTATTCAACTGGATTTCTCTACCTTTTCAAATCACTGTCTTTTACTTTAGTCCTTGATGTCCTGCCTTAATCTGCTAATACATCTTTTTGGTTTGACAATTTGTTATCTAAAGCAGTTTTTGCCATGATGCTTGCTCAGTAGTCACCCCCCCCCCCCCCCCGGCACAACACTGTATCAGCACCTTGGACAGCAATTCAGCACTGCTAGCTTTCTGCAACTTTCCAGAAAATCTTGATTTTCCACAATTTGCAAAATATACTCCCCCATTTGTTGTTGTTGTTGTTATAAATATGAAGGCATTGCTAATGAAATGCCCCTTTACAGCACCATAGTTAGCCATGGCTGGAATGGTCACATCCATGTGCGAAAAGCCCTGCACTGCTGTAAGCAAGACCAGGGCATTTCAAAAGAGGGGAAATTAAAGACCACTGGCCACCTTGTACACTGAATAAGATAAGAACACACCCTTGTCTCCTATTTTTGAAGTTTTTATCCTCCCCAGCCACTTTCCCAGAAATCTTCATTCCCATGTCGCTGCCCCTCGCAAGAATTATTGAAAAAAGAGATCGAGAAACCTCAGTCATAGCTTTAACTCCTGCATAATTGTCAAAATATAAAATTCTGGGCAGTTGTCTATGAAATGTTTTCTATACTTTTATAATTCACTTCTGTGCAAGAGAAACAGAAGCAATTGGTGCTTTTGCTAACAAGTTGCTATAATTGCACTTGCCTCCCCCTCTCAAACACATATAAAGTGTGTGTGTGTGTGTGTGTGTGTGTGTGTGTGTGTGTGTGTGTGTGTTCTGTTCTATTCCTTAATTTGCTCAGGAAGTAGGATGCATATTACCCATGGGAGGGTGGAATGAAGCATTCAGAAGGCTTCTTTTACCACAGTTGATTTAACATCATGGCTAAACCTGAAGTAAAGGACTCCTTACTTAGTGATAATAACTAAAACAAGACAATAGCCTGGTTCAGATGACACTCAGGGCTTTGTGGTTAGCTTAACCATGTTCATCTGTGGTTTATGCTAACCACGTGCGGAATGCTTGCAGATGACACCGTTAACCCTTTTGCGGTTAAGCTTTCCTTACCCACACTAACCACAAAGTGGTTAGTGGAGCACCTGAGTCCTCCAAGTGATCTGCCCCGTATCCTCCCAGCAGGAGAAGCAGCGGCTTCGTATGGGGAAATTGCAAGCAGAGATTTCAACAGATATACAGTAAGCATGCTCTGCTAGGAAGAGCAAAAATCGCTAAAAAAAACTGTCACGAAAGCATGAAATGGTGGCCGCAGTGAGAGTATCAGTCAAGTGGCAGTCCAGAGCAGCCATAGAGCACATCGGCTAGAGCAGCCATGCCTAGTTAGGCTGCTCTGTACTGGAAGCTCCATTCCTTAACCACTTAAACCCTTAACTACATCCCCTTACGGCCCCTTAACCACAGACATTTTTATCCATAGTTAGTACCGTTAACCATGTTGCACAATGTGGTTAGTGAGCCTAACTACAATGTGGATAATGGGGCAGATGGTTAGGGAAAACGGGTGTTCAGACAACACCATTAACCATGCTGCCCTAACCACACTAATCACAAAATGGTTAATGGCATGGTTAATGGTGTCGTCTGAATGGGGCCAATTAAAAGAACAAAACTCTCAATCTGGAAGCATTCCAAGAAAAGTGAAACTACTCATTCTCATAATTTACTTTAAAAAATTACATCTAACACTTTGCAAGTAGAGTTACTGAGAAAAATGGATACCTCTCACTATCAGATCTGCAGCAGATGATACACTATCAACCTCTGTCTTCACCATGCACACATATTTTCCACTGTGTTTGAGCTGGATATTCCTAATCATTAAGTCTCCTGATGCAGTCTGTTGAAAGGGATACAAAATTGCAACAATTAAATTTAGTTAGCTAGATTACATGTTCAAATTCTTCAGTTCCAATAGCATTTTTATATATGTTTTAGTGAAAGAGAAAAGCAGTGAAGGGCACAGAGTGGAAGATGATACTTACAGGGGACAGAAATGAGATATAGTAACAAGTAGCAGCAAGAGTGCAATAAAGGGGGATGAGAACTCAAGACTGACTACTGTAGTGGGTACAGGTGTGAGATTTGGAACAATACTAACACACAAATACCTAAGGCACAAGTTTCTCCAGAAGAATAACTTGTATAAGAATTAGGTGAGGCCATGTGAAGGAGGTTTTCCATTTGCCCCTTTCCTTTTCTTTAGTCTCTATCAAGTTGTCTGAGTCCCTCCCTTCAAAAGACAGGCTGCAGTGAGATCAGTTCTGATTTTCTTTTTCGTAGATTAAACAGAGTATGATTGATCCTTCTGCTTTTGCCATCCATCCATCCTTTAAAGCTATGGAGGACACAAACCTGGCACAGTTTACATCCTCTGGGAACCTGAGATGCAGAATTAAATTACTGGCCTCGTATTTTGATTTCCAGGGCAGAATGTCCAGGATTGATAACATTTTGAACTCCTATTCCTTCTGGCTAGAGATTGGGGGTGTCTGCCTATTTCCATATCTTGCTTTCTCTTCTGATTCTGATCATGGTGTAGGTATATATAAACTGTGTGTGAGTATGAGAGATATGTTTTCCCACAACGATCTGATCCTTTTCTTTTATAGCTTCATCCCTCCAGGGACTGAAATGACTGTTGAGGCTGTTCTTCTCAGAGTGCTGTCCAACAGAAGCATGGGTTATTATTGAGTCTTTCAACCCATGGCACCTCACATGGATTTAATTAATTAACTTAAAAAGTTAAACTTCCACCAACAAAATAAGAGGTTATGAAAATAACATATTTTTTTTACTATGCTTACTTGGGACATATGTCTATATATGCCTACAAATGATTTCTTTGTGTTCTGGGAATAAATCGTTCCAGAACACAAATGATTGGAGGGGGAATTTAGCTGAAATGTGCTTGGGGAACCATTTCCAACATCAACCCAGGTTGCTGTCAGTCAAATAGAGCTGGCCCAGAAACTAGCATATTTTCAAAATACAAAGGAACACAGTGTGGGTAACATCAGATTGTTTAGTTAAGGTAGCAGAATGCCCATGTAAGGTACTCAGGGAGCGCAGAAATGAGACAAGAGCTTTTCCAGAAATTGAGTTTTACTGAGAAAGTATATCAAACTGGCACTTGAATAGCTGACAACTGAAGGCTGACTCGAGAGACTGGAGGGAGTTACAAGGATGAATAGTGAGAAAGCTACCAGACACAGAGGCTGTGCAGTAATCTCCTTGGCTTCTGAGTAGTGGGCTGGGGTGTAGGGAAAATTGCTGTGGGAAATAAAAAGCTGGCAGGAGAAAGCCTTAGAGAAAGAGCTTTCCTTCCTTATGGTTATCCAAAACATAGGAAGGGGCATGGGGATCCCTCATGTCAGAGTAATGTTTTTTTAAAAAATGTATAAAGAAGATACTTCCGTCAGGGCCGCAAAGCTTTATGGAAAAGAGCTCACTGAAAGTGGGAGGGCAGAAAAAGAGCATTGAAAGTGAGGAGTCCAGGGTCACTTACTGTGAGTTTAACTTAGCAATACCTACCCTCGAATCACCAGGAATTTAGGGCTTTGGGATTACAAGGAGCACTCAGCTGGAAGCTTTAAAAACTAGTCGGGTTAGCTGGCATCAATTTTGGGGGAGAGACTGAGTTCAGAGAGCCAAGAATAAATATATTATTATTTCTCTTCCAGCAGGCCTACCCAGTTGAATTTTAAGATGCTTTTTAATAATGTATGTTTTATATGTTTTTAACAATTCATTAGTTATATATATTTTTAATCAGTTTTATGTATTTTATGCTGTTTTGTATTAATGTTGTTTCCCACCTTAATCCAGAGGGAGAGGCGGGTAAGAATTAAATAAATAAATATATTATTGTTATTATTAAGAAGAGTGATACATTTGAATAGCATTTGAGTCACAAAACTGTAGCATGGTCATAACAGGATAATTGTTTTAAACGCCTCTGTAAGGGGTTCTTATTTTCACAAGAGTTTGGGGGAGGGGTGGCTTAAATTTTGATGTGGGTTGTGGGTTTTTAATCGAAATTGTTTTATGTATTATTGTAAAGCACCACGATACCAGAAATGGCGAGGTGGCGCTATAAAAATGTTTTTAAATGAAGATAAATAAATAAAATTTAAAAGATGTACAGGCTGCCTTTTAGGGAATCCTCTCTTCCAGGTGAAGGAAGAAAGATAGTTTGTTACTGCTTAACAAGAAAGAGAGTTTGGGCTTGAGGTGGATTTTGAAACACTTCTTGAGAACTCAGGGCTCTCTATAGTCAATCAATAGGTGATAGCATGTCAATTAGATTAGATTAGGACCTAGAGAAAGATTGCATATTTAATACTTTTAGAAGATCTTACTCCAATGATATGAATAAATCATATACATGGTATATACTCTTCTTTGTTCATTTTAATAGAGGTTTTCTGTAGGGCTGTGCACTGCTTTGGGGTAGAACCCTGAATCTGAACCGAAGTGGACTGATCTGGCCTGCTTTGGTCTGAATCCGGATTGATGCCAGATTGGGCCAAGGCAGAATGGAGTGGATTGGGCCAGGCCCAAAGCAGCTCAGACTGCTTTGGCCCGATCCAGGGTGATGGTAATCAACTGCCCCCACCTGGCCGCAGGGCTTATCTGAATTGTCCTGCAGCTGTGCATCCTTGATGAAAGCCACTGTTTTAAAAGAAGACAGGGGCTCTGCAGTTTCCTACATCTATGGAAATGGCCCTTTATGGCTGCTGTAGTTTGCAGCCTTAGATGTAGGAAATTACAGCTCCCATCTTCTTTTAAAATGGCAGCTCTTGTTGAGGACGCATGGCTGCAGGACAGCTCAGGTAAGTCCCGCGGATGGTGGGGGCAGCAGCTTAGTTTGGGGGTGAGCAGGGAGGAGAAGGGGGAGGAAGAGTGGGGAATCCAATAGACTCCTGGTCAGCCTTCACCCAGTTTTCTGAGGTGCCCACTGAGCACCTCCATGGAGAGCACCCAGGAACCCGCAACAGTTGACTTGCTTTGAGGTGTCTGGATTTCGTTTCAGATCCAGATCTGAAGTGGGTCAGTCTGGGCCGGAAGCACTGTGAGTTGAATTGGAGATGATCTGGAAATCCTAATTTTCAGTGGGAAATGTCAGGTACAGCGATCACCAATGCCAGGAGGTCTTGCAGGTTGTAAGTAGATTTAATTTAGGGTGACCAGATAAAATCCAGGTCAGGGCTCATGTAACTTTAACAGTTGTAGAGAAAAGGGAATTTCAGCCAGTCTCATTTGTATGCAATTAATTCCTGGTGAAATTCCTTCTTCATCACAACAGTTAAAGTTGCAGGGGCCCTGCCTTCTTTTGTATATGGTCACTCTAGTATAGTGCCTGCACCTTTAATTAGAACTAATTTAGAATGTCTATGCAAGCTATGTCTGCTAGGATTTTCAGGGAAAGAGTTCACCCCCTTCCTCGGCTTTGAGACTGAAAAGTTCCCCTGGGAGTTTGAGAATGTTAGAAAGGTGGGGGGGAGGCTTGTTGAAAGAGTCACTCAAATTGTAGTGTCATCTTGGTGGGCTGAGCAGTGCCACCCTGTTTGGACACAGGCATGGCTTACAGGCCAGAGCCCTGTCTGTTATGTGGTTTGAGGCAGGCCTACGTCTCCCTTTATAAGCTGGAGCAAAGGTAAGGAGCCTTTGCTGAGATCATCTTTCAACTCATGGTCTGAAATCCCTCTCTATTTGGATCCATCGTCATTTAAGACTTTGAAAAGTACTGTGATGCTTTTCATAGACTTGAACTCTCTTGTTTGTTGTGGATTGTGTGTGTTATCAACCATTCAGTGTAAAGGTAGACTGGGGTTGATTTTTTATTGGTAGACTTTTCCTCTGCCAACTCAGGTGGTGGGGAGTACCCTAGGCTGAAGTACAAGCATGGGACTCCTTGTGCCTGAAGTTTTACCTTCCCTATGATTGCCTGAAGAATTGTATCAGGAATCTTTCCTCTCCCTTGGTCGGGTTTGGAACCCGTTTTTGGAACCGTTGAGATGGCAACTGGGAAACCAGGTTGTTATTGTAGTGAGAAGCATTTTTACTGTATGTTATCTTGGAGCCTAAAGCTTTCTGACCACCAAACAGTTGTAAATATTTCTGAAGTGTGTAACCACTAAGCTTTTCACCATGAGGTCTCCCTGAATAAAAGAAGTCTCACTAATTGGGTGTCCTGTGTCGGTTTGCCAGAACATGTGAATGCCAGAGGGAACAGAAATCCACGACAGGAAAGTCCTTTTTTGGTGCATCCATACAGAAATGTAGCCTTTTCAGCCAAGATGCTCTTGACACACAGGCTCAATTCGGATGACACAATAAACAACTGGTGTGGGGGAAGCAATCGTCAGTTGTTTTGACTATTGTGTCATCCGAATGCTGCCATAGTCAACTCAGCGCTGATCCTAATCCACACCACAGTTGATTATTTATTACCATGTTGTGTGGGGAGTACCCCCTAGTTGAACAACTGTAAAGTTGATTATTACCCCACCATTGACTATCATGTCGTCCGAATTGAGCCACAAACTTAGTGTTGCTATTGTGTTTTCTGACAACAATATTGGTTATACACTTTACCAACATATATCTTGGAAATACATTGAGTAGAATCTACTTAAAAGTAGCTTTGAAAGCACATTAAATAATTGTTGGCATGGAAAACAGCCTTTTTTATGTCTTTCTCTGTTTGCGTGTGTGTGTGTGTGTGTGAGAGAGAGAGAGAATGGAATACAACAGAACAGGATGAAGTTATTTTTAGTAACTATGTTTGGTTCAAAATTCCCTGGATAATTTTGAGAAAGCTGAAGGGGAGAGAAATAAAATGGTTCCTTTTAAATGGAGGTGAGACAGGCATCAGCAGGCCACCAGGGATTAAAGCCATCACCTGACCTCTCTTATGGCAAACAGACACATAAGTTAAAAAAAAAAAGAAAAATAAAAAAGGGAAATTGGATTTTAGTAAAGGTCACAGGGTCTCATTGTTAAAGGGAGAAATGTTCCTTTTACCTTAACACGTTTATGTTGCACCCATTTGGAATACCCATCCAGAATGTTCAGATATTGTTAGGTAGACCAATTTCCTTTTGGTAGCGAATGAGCAGCCAGACTGGACTAAGTCAGATTGCTTTGACCTATGGCAGATTTGGAAAGTCAGTAAGAAGACTCTTCTGGAGTGCTTAGAACAAATTCTGTCTAAGGTCAAATTACACTCTGACTAGGTTTGCACAATCACAGAGGGGGAAATGCACCATGGTGGCTTATTTCCCCCACTGTGCATGCTGGGGTGATTTGCATAATTATGCTCGCTGGCACAAATTGCCATGTTGTGTGAACTCCACGAAGGTGGCTTGTACCATAGTTAATATGCTACCCAGAACCCTACAAGAGCTCAGGGCTTCTGGGTGCCTTGTTAATCATGGCAACAAACCACCCTTGCCAGGTTTGCATGATATGGTAAGCCGTGCTGGCAAGGATAATTATGCAAATCCCTTTGGTATGTGCCTAGCATGTGCAGTGATGGGCTTATTTCTCTCTCTGTGATCAGGTGACCAGGCCCATTATGTTAAAGACATAGCATGCAGCTGTCTCTCTTTTACTCTAGAACAGGGGTAGGCAACATGGTGAGTGGGGAGGCATCAATGCATCCCTGGACATGTTTCTTTGCTTGTGATGAAGATGTAACAGATTTTCTTACTGACAGCTTCAGATAGAATTAGGGAGAGAGAGAGAGAGAGAGAGAGAGAGGAGAGATATGGGAAGAATGAATTGTCTGTCTGGTGGAGGGGGGAAAGAGAAAAAGAGTTGCTCTTCTGTGAAATAGATTTCTGTTGGCACTGAAACTGGGGGTGCAAAGAAATCACAGACCCCACCTGTGCCTCGTATTCAATTCTTTTGGGCAGGCTACTTCTCCACTATGACTAGTCACACCTTCAGTGGCAGCCATTTCATTATGGCGTCCAGGACAGTTTCTCAAATTGTCAAACGTTCTCATAGGTCCAAAAAAGTTACCTATCCTTCTTCTGAAGTAAGTGTGTGAGCCCTAGATTTGGACTGGGACCAATGTGCTCAGGGAGGGGAGGGGAGGTTTAATCCTCTCCCCTGAATGCCTCCTCCCAATGCAGTAATTAAAGAAAGAATAAACTTCTCCACTGGCAGCAATGGAGACTTTTTTCTTTCTTTAACTGCAGTGTATGAGTGTGAGTGTGTGTGTTTGTGTGTGTGTGTATTTGAAGGGAAGCAGCTGGAGAAGGATTAAACCTGGACTCCTCATGTGTGGTTGTCTTCATCCGTATCAGGTACCTGCATGTTAAAGTTAAACCAAAACAGACACAGGTCTTCACACTATGCCTTTGATGCAACATGTAGTTTGACCTAAGATACCATAGTGTAGCCATACTCCAGCTCCTTATTCCCTGTGCCACTGAGATAGAGGTATTGGTACAGAATATGGACATACGACATTACGGAAAAATCCTGCTGCCTTATTGTGGCTTGCTACTTCCACATTCTTTGTGGGATTGTGATCGGATCCATTTCACAGGCGGAAACAGGTGACCGTGTGGTTTGAATTGAAAACTTCCACTTCAATTTCCTCCTATGTCTTTCATTAGACAGCACCATCTAGTGGATGAAACATCACACTATGCCAACAGTACACACTGTGGTTTGTGTGCATTTTATTTTAGTACTTGATTATCTCTGGTGTTTTTTGAAGCGGGATAAATCTGAAAAGGCACAAGAGGAACCCTGGATGCTGACATCATGTAATGGACCCCCAAACTTTCATGAGTAGCCAATCACAAATGTGCAATAAATTGCTGCTGTAGAGAAGCTCCATATCAGTTTTCTGTTCCTGGGTACCGCCCATGCAACTGAATAAGATACTATAAAAAACATGCTATTGGGTATGGCTAGATTGAGCCTGATGACTTGATAACCCAGGGAAATAATCATTGCCTCCTTAACCCAGAACATGCTTCTTAATTTTAGTATCTGCCTGCCACCTGCCTCTGTTTTAGACCATGACTCCAGTTACTGGCATTGGGGAAAATGCAGCTTCTTTTCTCATAGTGCTCAGCATCTTGCAGACTAAGCCCTAAACTTCTGCCATGCTTAATACCCTTGTAGTTTTAGTACTTACATTATGATATTTTTGGTCCTGTCCTGCTACCCGAGAACCTTTTTAAATGGAGATGCGAGGAATTGAACATCAGAATTTTTGCATATAAAGCACAGAGTCTACCACCGAGTGTAGCCTCAAGAGTTTAATCTTGTTTGCTCTAATATAAATTGGCATTAGGAAAGAAATTATATTATGGTGGTTTGCACCAAAATTAATTTAAGTGTCCTTAAAATTACTATGTCTGAGTCTTCTAATAATTTATTAGCAGATGGATATTCCTCTGCTACTTGCAGCAATATTTTAACTGATCATCTTTTGATCTGGTTGCTGAACATTACATGAATGAATTGATAACTGCTCCAGAGACACATCAGGAAACAGTACAGGCCAACTGGATGTAATAATGAACAGAAATTTCTTAAGATGGTTTCAGTTCCAGGTCAGTAAATGTGAGCAAATCATGAACAGTGGCCATGCTGCTTTGTTCTTTGGATTTCTATGACATCCTTTTGGATACTCTTAGCAGCTATAACAACCATCTTCCACCAAACAAATGTCAGGGAGCAAAAATAACAGAAAACACACAAGAAACTATTCCAACAATAATGAAGGTATTAACCATCAAAAGTTTGTGTGGCTGCAATGTCTAGTCACAAATGTTCTCAGGAAATCAAAGATTAAGAGTAAGACAAGAGAGTAAAACTTAATTTTAAAGAACTTTCTTACAAAGCAATACCCAGAAGGGAAGGAGAAAGGTGGCCAGTACAGCAAGGGAGCATGGACAGGGCTGGGTACAAATCTACCCAATCATGGTATTGCGCTGGGTCGCCCCACCAGTTTGCTTTTCCCATTCACAGATAGCGGATGCTGATTCATTCATGTCTCCCCTTCAGAATAGTACCCTGTGTGTGAGAGGTTTTCCCGTGTGTGGGGCACGGTGTGCCTCTGCAATCATGTGGCAGGCTGGCTTGCTGTGGTTCTGTTACCGCTCCCCATCTCCATGGTTCCCCTACCCAGCCACCCTCCATCCATGTCTGAACAGGCCGTGTGTGTGTGTGTGTGTGTGTGTGTGTATGTGTTGGGGTTTATAGGCAACAACTAACAATTTATTAAGATGTTTCATCAGCTCTAACACTAACAAATAGTAATAGAAATGAAGGAGAAGAATTATAACTAAAATTAAAACAGGAGGGGTATTTTCTTGTGCTAAGGCTACAAAACAAGCACATGTATGAGTGCCAGATATTAAACCCCTGAGAGATATTTTTCCCCCCAGAGTTTCTTAAGGATGGACACTAACTTTATTGCAAAGCAGTTTCAGTATCACAGGCTACAGATTACCAGTCGGCTCTTTGGAACACAGGATGCCATGGAGTAGGGTCAGTTGGATGGCCACTCAGGAGGTGAACTGCAAAAACATTTCTTGGGGGGGGGGGACTGCTAAGAGGAAGTCAATTGGTGACCTAGCTCCACTGGAGGAGTCTCCTCAGAGGAGGAGCTGGACCCCTAGAGACCCAGAGTTCAGGTAAAGCCACCAGACCAGCAGGAGCCTGGGCCCTTTAGAGTAATGGTTGCAGGTCCATCCCTGTCAGGAGGAGGGGACTCTGTCTCTAAGGCACAGGCTGAACAACCCCCTGCCCCCAGGGGTATCCTCATCTCAAATGAGGCCAGTAGGAGGAGTGCTTGCTGGACTTTTCAGGAGAAAGTGACTCCTCAGGAGTAGGGTTCTGAGCAAGGAGGTTGGATTACTGCTGCTGAGCTCTGGGTGAGGCTCAGCAGGCATTGGGGTTAAATGCCTTTACTGTAGACCTATCCAGTTTTGGAACAACACCATTCTTCCAGCTCCCTAGCCATTTACCTTGCCTCCTGAACCTTGCCCTGTGATTGATGCTCTGCATTACTGACCTTTGGACTTCTTATTGCTTCTGCCTCTGGACTGCATAATATATCTGACTGATTGTCTGTATTTTGACCTTTGCCTGTTACCTCATCCCACTGAGTGCAACCCTGTGGTTTGACCTCTGGCTCTTCTTTGGACTACTCCTGTTTTAACCTGAAACCCATTGGATAGAAACTTGTATGCTTGAATGTTTGTTGGCTTCATTGCATTGCTTCAGTGTTAGCTCTGCACTCAAAGGGCCTGTTCAGACGTCATGCTAAGCCATCATGGATTGCTCAAAATTATGATCCAGGAACATAGTGGCTTAGCATGTTATGGGGGAGGTTCCCCCCATGTTTAAATACCCACCTTCTGCAGTGGGGGTAATGGGCCATGGGGGTAGTTCACATGTTGTGTCTAGGGCTCCTTGTGGGTTGCATCAGCCTCTCCATGAAATAAATTGGCCCACCATAGAGTTGGCCGACAAGTGTCCACCACTTTGGGCAACGCTCTAGCCAGCATGGTCTTTCTCAGTGGTCACCAATACATAGTGATGGGCTGAACAGGTGGTGCACACCTCTTCCCACCATGCTGACTCTGAGATTGGTGGCAGTGGTGGCAGGTGGGTGGATCTACCCAAAGAGAAGGGAGGGGTAAGTGAACCATGGGGCACCATATGGTTGCTGCTAATGTGATGCCCACCTTTGCAGTGGTTTTCTTACACCTCCTCACTCCATAGTTCCCCTAGGCACCGTCTCCCCATGTGAATATGAATGGGTCCAGAGTTTGCCGCAAACAAAGCAGGACAGTTGGCTTAGCAAGTCCTAGATATAGTGGAAATTAGTGCTTGACTTGCCATGTGCACTTTATGAGAGCCAATAAGAGACATCCCTGCTCCTTGTGGGATATAAAAAGTTCTGTACACTATGTTCCTGTTGACTTGAGGGAGCTACCTTGACATGAGAATATGCTTAGAATTTCCTAAAGTTTTTCTGACATGAAAATCAATGGCTGTAGAAACAGATTTACCTTTTAATTCCCTTATGCTCACAGCTAGTAGCGTTTGAAACTTTCAATTAAATAATTTTCAGCGACCTTTGTTCTCAGCTGATATATATTAACCCCGTTATTTAAAAAGTCTTAAACCAAATATTATGTTTTTACTTTAACACAGCCCCATGCCCTTCTCAGTCAGTTTTTTTGGAAGTAATTGTCTTAATTGAATTGATATTATCCATCTTTTTGCATAATACAAACTGAAAAATTAAAGTATTCCTCTTATTGTAAAAAAATAAAATAACAAGGGTGTGAAGTTTGGGGTTAAAAATGCTGATTAAAATCCTTCCCGAGAGAGAGAAAGAGGACCGAACACATAAATTCACACAATACAGTGAGAAATGACAGTGTAAAGCAACTCATAAGGCAGAAACACACAGTGGGAAGTGCCTCTTTACTCTGCACCCTCCCCTCAGTGCAGCAATTTATTTACTAAAACTAATCTTGTACTAAGCATTCAAAGTATAAATGCACCCATGGGATTGACAAACAGAATAATTCTGCTTTAAATAAAAGCTTGAATGCTCCTTCGATGACACGTTTGACTGAGCAAAACTATGCCAAATCTAATCACAGCAAACCACATCATGCAGCAGAGAGAGAGAGAGAGAGAGTCTGTATGTAAGTGGAGTTCCAATATTAATCATTCATCGTATCACTAGGAATGTGATACCAAAGTCTTTGTATTTTGTGTAAATCAATCTTGGATACCATGAAAGCACAACAAGAATGCTACTACAACAAGCTCTCAGACTGTCAATGTTCGTTGGAGATTTGGCAGGAGAAGAGATTTCATTCACATCTTCAGCTAGCAAAATTAGATCTATGTTACCATGGACAAGTTGCAATGACAGGAAGGTCACCTTCCATGATGAGCACTGTGCTGACACATAGAACACAAATCATCAGTGGTTTGGGTGGTATTAAAACCACTAACCACATTGTAACCGCTTCTAATATTACCTGCACAATTTCAGCTGATACTAGCCTTTCTGACATGCTGATACCTGCAAAGATTTTTTTTTCTTTACTTGAAAAGATGGGTGGGAACTGAACAGAAAGGAGGTGACCTAAACCACCTAGGTTTGCACAATGATCCTTGAGAGCATTGGCAAAATCCCTTGATATTTTGCATTTGCAAAGAATAGGGACAGAAAATCTGTCAATTTTATTCGACTCTGTTTCTCATTTTTTCTACATTATGTTTGCTTCCTCCCATTTCTACATCACCTTGTGAACTTGCTTTTTTAAAATTACTCACAAAAATATCTAAATATTTTGTGCGCATTTGTATGCATTTTGTGCTTACTTTTTAAAATATATGCATCTTTGCATACACTTATCTAAACTTTTTCCACAAGTGTTTTTCTCAAATATAAAGTGGGGTTGTGTGCATATTTCCCTATTATATAATTTTTGTATGCATTTTTTTAAATGTACGAAGTGCATTACAAAATTTGAGTAAGTTATCACTGTATTCCAGTTTGGGTGTAGATTCAGGAAGTGTGAATTTAACTCAATATATTCTCACCCATCCCTAGCAAGGAATCCTTGTAAAACCCATACAGATGTTTGAGGTGAGCATAGGCCATCCCTAATAATTTGTCGGGAAAACAGCAATCTCACCTAAGTTTTTTAAAAGAACTCTTCAGTGGAAAGCCTTCTAATACACAGTGAAATTGCTTTTGATTGTCAATGTTTTGCTCTTGATATCTCTAGCCTTGCCTTATTTTTGACATACATGTACAGCGCTCCACGTTTTTCTTCTCTTATGAGCAAGACTTCCAATTTGAATACACTCTCCTTTTAAGACAGCAGTGAGCAACTGTGGTAGGTTCAGGGGACATTTCCCCCCTTGCCCCTGTGGGCTGAACCCCACCCTCCCCTGGTGCCAAAATTAAAAATGACCCTAAAAGGATCAAATTTAGCTTGGGAACAAAAATCCTTCCCCACCCAATTTTGGGGAGCAGTTGGGAGTAGTGGGAGCCACAGCAGGGGTTGCATGAGGGCTGCATGTTGCAAAGCTCTGTTTTAAGAGATGTCTAATTCCTGCCCAGCCGGTATGGCTTGGGCAGGGATCATCTTTGCGGGTGGGCAGGAGCCAGGAAAATGTTGCTCACATGTGTAGCACGCATGCAGCTTTAGGACAGGTTGAGGCGAGCCAATAAAGGCTTGCTTCACATGACACTCTGCCTCTTCTGATTTCTGGTCCCATCCTCCCTCCCAACAACTAGTATGGGATTAGCTAGTTGCTCCTTTTGGGGGGGGGGGTGAGTAGGAATTTTCCCTAACATATAGTGGTGCAAAAGTTTCACCTACTCCTTCCTGGCTTTAATCATAGCATTGAGGATAAATAAGTCAATTGGTGGGCATCAGGGTTGTGTGGGAATTACATGTGATCAGAATAGGGATGGTGAGCACTCTGGCACCTGTTTCGTGACTAGCAATCCAGAGGCCCTTCTCCTTGGGGGCTGTGCAGTTCTCATGTCAGGATATAGATTGCCTTTAGGGACCTTCTCATCTACCTGGAGCTGTGCAGCATGGGGTGGGGATGATGCAGGATGGTTCCTCCATACGCTGAAGTGTAGCTTGAAAAAAGATCCGGGTTCTCCACAGCCCTGTGTTCAGCTGAGCAGCCTGCCCTTATTGGCAGGCTAGCTGCCTAGAGTAAGATGGTTAAGATCCCCACATTTTCATTCGCAGATCCAGGAGGGAGAGAATTTCCTTAATTAAATAAAGAGGCCCTAATTTATTCCAAGCTCTGGTGTCCGTGTTTTATTTCATGGGTTCATTCTCCGCTCACAAGAACCAATGTGATGTATGTACAAACAACCTTTCAGTTTGTTGTTCATGTGTCTGCTCCTGGTTGTGTGTGTGTGTGTGGGGTCTGTTTTATACCAAAATATGTACATGGGTGTATCTGAACTATTCCTCTCTGTACCTCTCTATGCTCGTTTTCTTCTGGCGTTTTTCTCAAAGCCTCGATTACTTATAGCATACAGGAATAAAATACCTAAAGTATAAGAGCATTAGGAGATAAGGAAGAGGAAAGTTCCACACATCTCACCTATGTACCACTTCTGGGTAAAAAAATACACACACAGTTGCTGCTTTATAAGTGAATAGGACAGACATAGGCTATCTGGGACATCTAGTTTGGGTCTTAGAAGCAAGTGATTGTATAACTTCCTGAATGGGACTTGTATGCCCAGACATCAGCATTTCAAATAATTCCTGTGATTCTTTATAGGGTGAGAGAATTGCTCTCAGCACAGAAATATCCTAGCACAGTGCATAGACTTTTGGAAAGTCAATCAACCTATGTGCATTTATGCAACTAATAAAAAAGGATAGATTTTATTTTGCAGAAAATCTTGTATTGTTTTAATCAGTTAACAATATAAAGCAAACCCCACACAACCACAAGAAATGTAATGGCAATGTATTGTGTTTTTCATAAAACTACACTACAATAACACTTAAAACATTCAAACAAACTAAAAATGTAATAGGAATATAATGTTCATACTTTTCTCCTTTGAGAAGACCATTAGAGTTTTATAGCTACAGCTCATAAATCAAATGATAAATAAATACTTTACAACTTACCCCACCTACTCTCTCAAAATGAGATGCATCTTTCCTGAAGTCAGTCAATGCACTATTAAAATACCATGTGAAACTTATGTCTAGCAGTGGATCATGCTGAACTTGGCAGGGCAAGATTACACTTTCCCCTACAGTAACATCCATATTTGAAGGTGCCAGAGTTATCCGAATTGGCTCTGTGGAGAACAGGCACAGTTAATATTAGCTGCTTGAGCTACTGGCTTCCTTTTCTGCAGTTTTTTTAAAACTATAATTTTCTACAATATTCGCACACACAGAAGTGTCTTAAGTCAAACTCTTAGAATACTTTTCCTGCCCAAAGATTTTCCTAACAGCAAACATCTTTCAAGACTGCAAAAAGATATTTTTTAAAACAACAACAACTGGGCAATTATTTCATATCTAGGGAAAAAAATGAAAGGGGAAGTTTAAAAATCACTTGGATAGTTACTTCTATTTGATCTTGCTTTCGGAGAAGGGGAATTTTACAGTCTGTTTCTAACCATTTTAGATGGGTTACGCTAGAAATATAGAGTCTTTTGCTGGAAAGGAAGTTGAGAGAGATTGCTGACCCACATAAAATTGAGTTAAATCTCACTTTGCACATTACTATTTCAGTAGATTTCTCAGTATAGAAATCTATTCAATAGTTATTTCTATTTCACAGATATACCAAGGTGCTGCTGGATGCCTCTTTAAGTAGAAAGCTTCAGTAGGTAGCTGCTGGACGCCTTATAAGTAGAAACCTGTCTGACTTGATTGTTAAATATCTCCCATAAGACAGGGAGAAATGAAGGTAAAAGTTGAACCTTCAGCCTTCAAGAGATAGTCTTCAGGTGCCCTTGAATGTGGCTAATCCTCATTATCATCTCCAAGCAATATAGTCTTCACAGTTACTACAGTATGATAATAGGGATTATTCTGGAAACTCCTTGCCAACTGGGAGCATATGTTAAAAGGAGCAGCTGTAATAGCCTAATTAAGCATTCCTAACCCTGGCAAATCTGGCAGCAGAGACAAATGTGTGCTTCAGGCGTCTGATGGAACAAGAAATGGTGCAAAATCTGCCTTTGAACCAGGAATGTGCTGTGAGGGAACTTAGACCCCCTCTAGATGGATTCCGTTTGACGCCTCTTCCTCCGATTATGCGCATCTTCTCGGAAGCGCTTCATCGTATGCAGGAGGTAATTGAGCACTCAACAGGTGACCTTACTGGTTGTT
Organism: Anniella stebbinsi; assembly: GCA_029215795.1. Lineage (NCBI taxonomy): Eukaryota > Metazoa > Chordata > Lepidosauria > Squamata > Anniellidae > Anniella > Anniella stebbinsi. The sequence continues at coordinate 140,803,786 of JARDYH010000005.1, read as the reverse complement.
TCAAATGCGCTTTACAAGTAGTTAATACGGAGAATCGCTTGTTCACATAGTCAAAATGTGCTTTAACGGCCGGAGCAAAAGAAAACTCGCTATTTAACGCGCATTCGATAATGCGCATAATCGGAGAGAAAACGCACCTCTACGCCCAATTTGTGCTCCGTTTTTGTAGAGGTAAATTTTTTAATGTGCCTTGAAAGAGCTTTAAATGCCTCTTGTAGAGGCAGCCTTAGGCATAAATATATTGAAGAGAGAAGTAAAAGTCCAAGAGAGGACTGTACATAATGACAACCAGAGGATATGGAGGGTCCCTCTCTTTTAATGAGCTATGAAAAGAGCAGTTATACATTTTTTCTTTTAAAAAAAGGAAAATTCCCACCATTGCCTTTGAAAAAGAAAAAAAAGAAAAGGAAAAAAAACCCTACTCTTTTTTGCCCTTTTGTAATGGAGTCCTTTTTCATATTTTTGAACAAAAAAATAGTTCCATTTCCAGAAAGATCGAACCTTTTCCCCTCTGCAAATGCAGGATCAGGCAGCGACCAAGAAGGCAAAGACTGATTTTATACTGCTGTCCTTGGAAACAATCAGACAATATCCTTAGAAAACAGCTGAGAGACACAGTTTTGCATCCAGAGTTCCTGGGAGTGGAACTACTCTACCCACGTGATGATTGCACAGGAAGGAGGTGATACTTGCCAATTCCTCCTTCCTCCTGCAGCCCTTGAAAGTAGGGCTGTGCAAGCTTCGGTTTCAGAATTCCGAAGCATTGGCAGCAGTTTTATGTAAAATCTGCCATTTTGTTCACAGCCTTAGTGTGAAGCGAGGAAAGATCCTACAACTCCCAGCATGCATTGCTAGGGAGGGATGGACTTATCAAGATCCGGGAGCAACAGGCGCTTGTGGCCTTGCCAACACAGCTCACTCACTCACTTGCCTGCCCACTCATGCGACTGGTGCTGCACAAATCCTTGGATGGCTCAACGCATGTTCTGCGAACGCCCCGCAGCCCCCTGCTTCCCCTGAGAGTCATCCGCTTCTCTCTGCTACTTGAAAATGCTGGGCGCTCAAAAGTGTGCAGGAATGATCTTGCGCACAATGGATTCCACAAAAAGCCATTTCTGCAAAATCAGAGGCGTAAAAGGCCCCTCTGGAACTATGTGGGAGGTGACAAAAATAATGCATGGGGAAGAGATAATTGGAAAAATCACCTCCCTACTTCTTCTAGTGGGAACCTCTACTGGATCCCATCCCTTCTGCAAATTGCATCACTGTGTGGAAGGAATACTCTGGACCCAATGCTGTGAAACCTAGATCCTATGGAATATAAACATTCTACTGTACACAGTGGTGTTCATACCAGCTTAACAAGATTATAGATTTCATATTTTATATGAAGTGTGCATACAATGCAATTTTAAAAGAAACCAAGAATTCAAAATTGAAATGTCTCTTTCACAAATTTCACAATTCATACAATCTGCAAGTGAAAGACAATTAGCTATCTAATTACCTGTAACTAATAAGCTAGTTGAGCTACTAGCTTTCCCAAACTGGTTCTCTGCCAGGCAAGTATAACTTCCAGCATCTGATTTACTCACATTAGCTATTCGGAGGCCTCCGTCTTTTAACAATGATATTCTAAAAATAAAAAAGGTGGGGAAAAACAGTGTAATTTTGCTGAGAGAAATGCACATATTCTTTCAACTTTTTATTGCAAAACACTCCCACATACACATCTATAAGTTTCCTTATAAATCTCTCCAATGGTCACAAGAGACAATGAAATCATGGGTTATATTCTGACCCCATAATTTAATTACATAATTAAGAGAATTGTGTGGCAGTTTCATCAAGTGGCCACATCACATGTTGACCTTATCCCCACATTACCACACTTTAATGAGACTATGGCCAAAACAGATATTATGAAAATGCACTGTATTCAGTTAGACATCTGGCTTTGATAAAGTTAATTGCAAGCTTGAGCGTGGGTGGGAGATCCTTATCAGAAATGTTGCACAAAGGGAGGGGAGGCTTACACCCTTACTCCCCAGAGTGACTGGAGTCTAAATTGCTCCTCCCGTGGTGCCAATGGGATTTTTTGCTTTCTGTATTCCAGCAATAAGGGGCAGGGGTGGATTTGCATATTTATTTATATTCTGCCTTTTCCTCCAAGGCGGCATAGTAATAATAATGTTAGCTGTTGTTTATGTTTTTATGGTTTTAAATTTTGTATATTGATTTTTAATGTTCAGTCTTTTAATCATTGTAAACCACCCAGAGAACTTCGGCTATGGGGCGGTATATAAATGTAATAAATGAATAATAATAAAAATAATACATGATCTCCGTCATCTCCATTTTATCATCACAACAACCTTGTGAGATAGGTTAGACTGAGACTTTGTGACTGGCTCAAAGCCCTCCTGGAGCTTCATGGCTGAGTGGGGCCATGAACCTGGGTCTCCCAGTCCCAGTCTAACATTCTAACTGCTATACCATACTGTCTCTCACACTGGATACACAGTTTTGACAGACATAAACCTCCCTGTGCAGTCATCACCAGTAATTAGATTAATCAAAAGTGGATATCTAGCTCAGTGCTCCACTTTCAGAACACCTTTTTTGGCCCCTGTCTGTGTGATGTAGCAATACAGCAGATTCCTTATTAAGGATATTAACACAGAAACAGTTTGGATAATAGCTACTCCATTCCTCATAGGATGTATTTATTTATTTATTTATTTATTTATTTATTTATTCATTCATTCATTCATTTATAAACCGCTCCCCATCCAGAATTTCGTAGTGGTGGACAATATAAAATAGAATAAAAACAGAATAAAAACACATTAAAATCACATTTTTAAAAGAAACAAAGTGCAAAATAAACCATGGCTGGTCATTAAGGGAAGGCTTCCTGGAACAACAATGTTATCAGGAGGTGCCAGAAGGAATACAAAGTTGGCACCAGCCTGTCCTTCAGATGAAGGGGATTCCATAGGATGGGGCCACCACACTGAAGGCTCTTCCCCTGTAGAGGCCCTGTATTTCATGCCAGAAGAAGAGCCTTCTGAGCTAAACTGTCCAGTTCCTAATCAATAACCAGCTCATAGTCACAGTGATCAAAACAACTATAGGCACCTATAGAAAACAACTCTAAAGGGGATTTTTAAAATAGAATGTGATAAAATGGGAGGAGAGATATCAAAGAAAAGGAAGGAAAAGAAACACCACAATTTCATATTTCAGATTTGAATAACCATTGGATACATTATCTGAAAATATTAGACTATAATATTTATTTGTATTATTAACTGCATTTAAGAATTCCTACCCTTAAAAGCCAGCACTGTAGGTTCAGTGTTGCAGGATGAGATAAAGCAATTAATCTAAAGATACAAAACTGCCTATAACTTGCATGAAAAAGTAAATATGATAAGTCAATGTAACCAGCTGAAGTAAAATGAATGCAATTAATATTTTTGGATGGAGTGGGAGGAGGTGAAAGTGGTCATGTTTAAACAGTAATTGTTTAGTCACTTATAAACTGCAATACATTTGTCTTCCAATTAATGATATTTTATGGGACAAGGAGAAGATATTAATTGTCTTGTTGTGAGCATCATATATAATTAATTGGTTGGGTACTGTTTATTTCTTTTATTATTGTGTTTTTAATTGTTTTTAATGTGATGATTTAATTAATGCTTTGCTTTTAAACTGTATTTTGTTATTGTTAGCTACTCTGAGCACCATTTTTGGCAGGATATAAATAAAATAAATGACTAAAATAAATAAGAGTATTCTTTTCTAACCCCCCCCCCCCTTTCATGCTCCTGTCCCCAACATATTCTGATCCCAACTGGGCCATTTAATATGTCATAAGACTATTGTTGACTCCCTTTTTACAGTCTGGGCTTTGCCTACATTCAATCCCTCAAGATGGAAGTGTCCTGTAAGCATGACAACGGGTCACAGCTCTGCCTCCCAATATGTACCAATGTCTGGATAAAAGGAAGGTATGGAAGTGGTTGATTACAGGGAGAAGCAAGATAGTTTGTCTCAGGGAGTTTGGCAGTTCACTGACCAAGGCAACAGTAAACCACTCAGCTTGATATAAGCAGACTTTACCCTTTTTCTTGTTGACTGTATGGAAGGCTAAGTCTGACAAGCTTTATTGAGCTCATGTTCTCATTTTTCCATTGTCAAATTCATTCCATCCCATATTCACACTGGTTAGAATTTTTTAAAATTATATTTTGGTCTGCATGATAATTTGTGCAGATTTTGTTGTGCATTTTTCAAAATACACATATTTTTAGTATGCATTATTTTTTCTTCCAGAGGGATCAATTTGCCATTATGTTCATCTACCAGATTAGTTGCAAAGGCAAGATGGTGATGATGGATTATATTTTATATATTTATACACTGCCTTTAAGAGCCATACAGCCTCCTCAAGGTGACTCATAAAATGTAATTATAATAAAATAATATAAACATATAATTATAAAATACAAAATCAGTATTAAAAATTACAAAAACATACCATCTAAAGATAACAGAATTAGTGCTGTGACCTGATCTGGATCCAGATCTGAGGTGGATCGGATCGGGCCCGATCCGGACCTCCCAGATCGGGATCCAGATTGGATTGGGGGGTCCGTGCACAGCCCTAAACAGAATCGCAGTGCCATGTGAAAGGTCTTTTTTACATTATGTCTGTTTCCAGCCTAAATTTATATGGAATGTATCTCTGTGCTTCTTTTTCCTTCTGATTGCAATTGTGATTAAAACCTTAATCAACTGAATTTGATAAAGCCAGGAAAGTTGCTTTGGGGGCTAGATGTGCCTCACAGGCTGACAGACACCCTTGCTTTGTAGCATACTGTAAGATCTGTCTTTGCCCTCAAGGGCACCTTTAAAAGCAGCTTGTAAGAGGAATTGAAGAATGAGTGATACATGCCATATGCGTGACAGATTATAGCAATATGTGGTTTGGTCGGTACTATAAACATTAGCGGAAGCAGAGATTATACGCAGTGGTTTTTATATAAGCTTGTTCAGCTAATGCTCTCTATCATCTCGAATTATTTTTAGGATTTTCTAATGGTGCACATTTATCACCTTGCCACATCAGTGCAAAACAATGCAGACAGCTACATTGACTTGGCAAAGAGAAAAAAAAGGACACACTTATTAAAACAATGCCTATTGTTTAATTAAAATAAACAACTTGTTATGTACTTTGGGCAATATGCAAGTTAAGCACATGTCTGAGATAATAATGAATCATGGCTTCTTAAATAACTGCCTATATTTAAGAAGTACTCTGTATGAAATTGCAAAAAGCAAAACAATGGCAGAAAAATATACTGCCAAAGAAATCTTTATTAACCAAGAAAAAAGCAACCCTTGTTTCCAGGTATAAAGGCAATGATTGTAACACAGTTGATTTCAAAAAGAAACCTTGACATATCTGCTATCCAATCCTTCTTGCTTAAAATAGTAGACAGAGTCAACTGTTTGAAAATTGAGAGAGAGGGGGGAAATAAATAATCCACATAGTATAACAAGGCACTATGGTTCAAAATTATTGTCTCCCAATAAACTTACAACAACTGAAAGAGGTAGATCGTTGTGTACTTTACTCCCTATTAATGCTCTACTCAAATACTGACTTGCATATAAAGAGCTACGTCTGATTATTCAGATATTAGATTTTACTTTTTAAGCATTTTAGGGTACAATCCTATGTACCCTAGATAGTGACCTAGGAGCCCAGAAACCACACTCCCCAACCCCTCCCCTGACCCTGCATAGCCAACATGGTTCTCTCTACACCTGGTATGTCTCTGCCCTCGGAAACAGAGCACGGAGATGGCAAATAGGGGATGGTCCCAGGGGAGGGAAGGGGAGGAGACTGTGGAAGCTGGTTTACGTAGCTTCCTATGCACTATGCAGCTCCCCCCGCTCTGCTCCGAAGCTCATCTGCTAGACAGGTGAAATCCCTAGTCAAAAGTGCAGGGCAGCCATAGCACAGAGGTGAGGATCACCTCCGTGCTCCGGCTACCCTGCATTGGATAGTTGTCTGCCTCCGGTTGGGTTTAGGACCTTAATGCAGACTATTGATAGACTTTGAAAACTGTACATTCATGGATGAAACATATAATTTCATTATGCTTAACATTTGAAGAAGTGACATTTGAGGGATCACAAAATAAAAAAAATTAAATGTCAGGTATATACATGCACACAAATGCTCAGAAGGCACTCTTCGAGTACTTGAAAGGTTGTCACATTGAGGAGGGCCAGGATCTCTTCTTGATCAACCCAGAATGCAGGACACGGAATAATGGGCTCAAGTTACAGAAAGCCAGATTCCAGCTGGACATCAGGAAAAACTTCCTGACTGTTAGAGCAGTACAGTAAAACAAAAGGAGAAACAGGTTCTCAAGATGCTGTTTTTTAATTTATTTTTCCAAAGTTGAAGAGCCCACGCGTTTCGGCCTATATCTTTATATGGCCTTCTTCAGAGGGTTGTAGGAAAGTTTTTGCAAAGATCTTCTTCTCAACAGAATTTCTTTCTCTGATAAATAATAACAACAGAAAGAAATTCTGTTGAGAAGAAGATCTTTGCAAAAACCTTCCTACAACCCCCTGAAGAAGGCCGTATAAAGATATAGGCCGAAATGTGTGGGCTATTCAACTTTGGAAAAATAAATAAAAAACTAGCATCTTGAGAACCTGTTTCTCTCTTTGTTTCACTGGATTTGGATGCTTTTCTCCCCGTTTTCGCTGTTAGAGCAGTACAACAATGGAACCAATTACATAGGGAGGTTGTGGACTCTCCCACACTAGAGACATTCAAGAGGCAGCTAGACAGCCATCTGTCAGGTATGCTTTAAGGTGGCTTCCAGCATTGAGTAAGGGATTGGACTCAATGGCTTTATAGGCCCCTTCCAACTCTACTATTCTATGATTCTAAGTGCCTATCATTTCTTCCCCCCTTAGATATGGAACAGACTTCTAATATGAATATTTGGATTAAAAGGTTCCTAAAACATTTTAAGAGGATATCCAAAAGGGTAACCACTTTCAAAGATATTTGAGTACAACTTAAAACTATTGCTATGGGTGCTGGATTTAAGTTAAAGACAGTAGATTTAAACAGAATGAATCTAAATAGATTCAAACAAAATGCTCCAACATCATGGGGATTTTAATGAAGCACCATGAAAGAACAATTGCTTAGAATCTATTTGATATGTAAGAACAATAGGAAAAATATATAAAAACTAAACGAGAGTAAAGACGTTCCATAATAAAATAAATGTAAGTCATTTACTACAAAGAAATTGATTCTCAAAAGTAATCTACTTTTTCTTGTCACTCCATAGCATACTTTAGTCATAGAGGCCAAAAGAAAATATTTTGGGAGAAGCATTGCTTTGCACAATTGTACTGAAGAGACTGAAGACTAACTTAATGGGAAATTAGGTGCCTACAAAGTAATAATGATCTATAAATAGGCTCTTGTGAGACAGCTATTAAATTTGGCTGCTCAAGGAAGTCATATCTTTCTCAAAGCTGCCAGAGAAACAGCAATGTGCTCTCTCTCTCTCTCTAATTTTTTTCTGGAAAAGGCTGCAAGAGCAGGAGGCTGGCAGGAATGACAGACCTGGATGGTAGTAAGTCAGCTATCACTTAACTGACCTATGTGTGCCCTTTTACTGGTTAAATTAAAATAAATTAAAACAAAGCCCTATGAGGAGAGATTGAAAGAACTGGGCATGTTTAGCCTGGAGAAGATTGAGGGGAGACATGATAGCAATCTTCAAATACTTGAAAGGTTGTCACACAGAGGAGGGCCAAGATCTCTTCTCGATCAACCCAGAATGCAGGACACGGAATAATGGGCTCAAGTTACAGGAACCCAGATTCCGGCTGGACATCAGGAAAAACTTCCTGACTGTTAGAGCAATACAACAATGGAATCAATTACCTAGGGAGGTTGTGGGCTCTCCCACCTTAGAGGCATTCAAGAGGCAGCTGGACAACCATCTGTCAGGGATGCTTTAAGGTAGATTCCTGCATTGAGCAGGGGGTTGGCCTTATAGGCCCCTTCCAACTCTACTATTCTACTATTCTATGATTCTATGTTGCCCTGATGCACTATGAAGAGCTGGGGGATTTCATTGAAATGCAAATTTATATATTTATTTATTACATTTTTATACTGCCCACCAGCCGAGGCTCTCTGGGCAGTGCACAATTAAAACTATAAAATACAACAAGTATAGATAATTTAAAACATTAAAAGTTAAAAAAGGAAAAGAAAAAAAAAAGAAAGGCAATATATAACCAGCTAAGTTAAAATCCAGGGAATGCCTGTGTGAAAAGGTATGCTTTCAGGAGGCATTTAAAAGATGTTACGTTTTCTGTCTCCCGAACCGCACGAGGGAGGGTTTCCCAGAGGGTGGGTGCCACTACAGAGAAGGCCCGCCACTGAGGTTCTTCATGGCGACGTTCTGTTGATTTCAGAATGGCCAGTAGGACCTCCTCTGAGGATCATAACTGTCGTCTGGGTGGATATAAGGAAAGGCGGTCTGCTATATATGCTGGTCCCAAGTTGTTTAGGGCTTTGTAGGATAACAACATAACCTTGTATGTCGCTTGGTAGCTAACTGGCAGCCAGTGCAGTTCTTTTAACACAGGTTTAATATGAGCAGAGCTGGGGGTCCCTGTGAGCACCCTAGCTGCTGCGTTCTGCACTAGTTGCAGCTTCCAAACCACACACATGTGTAGCCCCACATAGAGCACATTACAGTAGTTTATGCCTCCTTAACTACCAAGTCACCATCTCAGTCAGACAATCCACCTTACCTTTAAATTGTCCAATCTAGAGCTTTGGTGGGAAACATGGTCAAGCTATTGACTCCTTTGTCGACCCCATCCTGAGTCCAATCTAGAGCCATTGGTCTCTTTATATTCTTTATTTTGAAGTCTATAACTGCCCTTGAGTCCAGGCAACTCTTTGAACACGGCATCCAGTGTGGATAGACTCGTGGTCACACAACTCCAAACCCTAACTAATCCTTCCTTTCATGCTTCTATTCTGGTGCCTAGCCCATGTTTCCAGGGCCAGAGATCCTATCACTCCTTCTGCTTAAAATAACATCACTTTCTTAATTGCTCAGTCCCCTCCCTCATATGTCCCTCCTTTGTCTCCTTCCCAAGTTCCCTTGCCTTTTTTGTGATTATTATTTTCGTCAAAGCATCCATGGAGAGATTTAATTCTATTTTTGAACGTACTAAAGGTCTGTAAAGCAAAGGATAATCTGTGTCCTTTGTAAGTTTCCAATCATCGGTGACCAACCAGGAACTGAATTTCTTTTCCAAGTCCCTTACTCTGAAACAAGGTAAATACATCTGCTTTGAGACGGGGTAAATATACCCCATCTAGAACAGGCACCCCCCAATTCTTTTATCTGGAAACTTCTCATCCATAGAGTCCCTGTCTTGTCAGGATTCAGGCTCAGTTTGTTGGCCCTCATCCAATCCATCACTGCAACCAGGCATTGGCCCAGAACATGCACAGCCTCCCCTGATTCAGATGTCATAGGGAAACAGTTGGGTGTCATCAACATACTGCCCCAAATCTCCTAATGACCTCCCCCAATGGCTTCATATAGTTGTTAACATCCATATAACACTTCCCAGAAAACCATAGAACAGCCCAGATGCCCATCATGTCCACACTGCAACTGGAGCTTTGGCAGCTCTGGTTACTGGATATTCCCCCAGAACATTCAGGAATCCATTGGATTCCCTAAGTCTCTGGTGGCAAATGAGAATAGGAAGATAGCAGTAGCTTCTATGACATATGCTCTAATCTGATATGAGTAAAATAAAATTACCACAAAAGATTTTGATTTGAGATTTTCTTAAGTATCAATACAAACCATATTTCCTGGCTCTCCTAGTACAATGTGCTCCACTTGTTGTCTTTATTGCCCAGTGTGCAACCAGCACGTAGTCAAGACTTGTCTCTCCTGCCCAGTATGCCATCAGCAGGCAAGCCCATAATCTCAACACGCACATTCAGTAGCACATTTGTAGTTGTATAATTCAGCATGTATTCTCATGCCAAAGTGTGCAGTCCTGCTAAGTACTTCGTATAGTAGTAGGGCTTTGCAGTAGTGTGAAAAATGTTTTCGCAATATTGCATCTAGCTATGCATGTTTCCTGTGGAGAGGTTGAGGTGAGAAAAGCTCCCATGGTTATTGAAAGGAACATTGTACCAGTAGCTCATTTTTCTTTTTCTGATATTGTGGATGAAGGTTGCGGGAAAAGAAGCAAAATGGCTCTCCTGTGTTCCAGGTTTCTATTACAGTAAATTATAGGAACACTGCCCAGGATGACCATGCATGACGTTCCATATGTGCACTAATGCTTTTCAAATTTCTCTTTCTCACTATAGTCCTTCATGCTCCCTGAATATCCACTCGTGAAGATTGAAATATTCTCTGGAATATCACCAGAAAACTACAGCTGGAACAGAAAAACACCAACCCTTTTGTATGCATGCAAGGATCTCTTGTTTGGCATAGTTTTGGGCATTCATGTCTAGATACTACAAAGTATAAGCGCATGCTCAAGGACTAAATTATGGGGTAAGTTTGAATAGTCTACTTGGTTCTCCCCAGCCAAAGGACACCCCCCCCCATTTTTCTCATTCATCACCAGCCTTCTCTCTTCCCAAACTTTTAAAACCAAACAGCCTCATTTGCTTTTTTAATAAAATAAAATAAAAAGAAGTTCAGATCCTTTTATCCTTCATTTCCTCCACATAATAGCCTGCATAAACCTAATTCCTTTGTTCTTTCAGCTTTGCCTCCAAGAAAGACCAAAGTGTGCGATTTAAAATGAGGAGCTGCTGCCCGTAACTACATGCCAGTGCCCCAGTTCCGAACCTGCCTCTACCATTTACCAGTCTATCATACTCCTCTATAGGGACAGTCAGGGAGCAATCCCACACACTAGTTCCAGCTCAGAGGTTCAAACCTATATTTTAAAATGGTAGCACATCAATTTTTAATTATTTTTGCTCCTTTTTTTAAATGGTGGGTATCAGCAAACGGGACACACTCAATAAGAAACTAAAACTGCTTGTAATCAAAACACGACATTAGAACATAAATTGGGACATGCTAATGACTACCGAAAAAAATAAACACCACCTTTTTTTCAAATCAGTCATGGTAACTCATAAATAGCTTTATATATTTGTCAGGCCTTTCTTCAGAGTAGCTAACAAAATAAGGTCCCTATTGATATGATAATAAACACAAATGTATTGCTTTCCGGCTGACAACATTTTAATAGACAGGATAAATGGAAAGCTAGTCTGGAGCTACTTCTTTTATACATCAATCAAATGCCTACTAAATTAAGCCAGCCTACTGAAGAAGAAAGGCTGCAAAATTAATCCCCTATTGATATTAGTGGTAAGTAAAATGCAAAAGTACTATTTTCCAGTTCGCAGTTTCAAACCATAAAGTAAACTTACGTGCAAGTAACTTCACTTTAATTCTGCCAAAGGCTCATCTGGTCACTGAACCCCATCAAAACCATTTTAGTTTTCATCAACACTCATTTCCCTCTTTCCTTTGTTAATTTGATATGAATTCATCACAATTTTGTTGCAGTATCCTTCACAAGGTTTAGTATCAGCTGGCTACAAAGTATTACTGGTCTGAGGGCATGGGCACTGATATTTTTGTAAAATGGTAAATCCTGCAGTTTAAGTATATTTGGGGCAGGGTTCCATAAATCAACTTGTTTGTTCATCATAAGCAAACATTCTTCTCCATCCCTGAATTGTATTGTTGCACCTGTCCACATTAGGCTGACCAGATAAAATCCAGGTCAGGGCTCCTGTAACTTTAACAGTTGTAGAGAAAAGGGAATTTCAGCCAGTGTCATTTGTATGCAATTAGTTCCTGGTGAAATTCCCTCTTCATCACAACAGTTAAAGGTGCAGGCACTATACTAGAGTGACCATATACAAAAGAAGGCAGGGCCCCTGCAACTTCAACTGTTGCTTACCCAGCAGGTAAGCCTTCTCCCCCCTTGCTGTGTTTTGTTTTGGGTGGTGGCTTGGTGGTGGTGGGGTTTGTTTCGGGTGGGGGGGGTGGCGGAGGGCATCAGATCTATTTGTTGGCCGCATGGCGGGCGGCCTTTTTTTAAAAAAATATTTTATGTTTTTTGGGGGGGGCACGCCCCCTTTGGGCAGCCATTTTGGGTGGCCATTTTGGACTGGGATTTGGGGTTCCAAAATCTGGTCACCCTAGGAGTGCTATTTGAAAGTACCGCAGAGTGATTCAGGCCTACCTTTTCTGTGCAGTGTCCTGTGGACTGCACAGAACTGTCCTGCCTCTATCCAAATAGGCATGCACAGGTGTGTCTACTTGGAACAGGAACTAGAACATTATGTCTATTCATGTGAGTAGACATAATACTTGTGCTTATTTCTAAGTAGCTATGCCTATGTCTGGTATTTGGGATGCTGATTGCACGTGCTACTGAGTAATTCAACCTTGCTTGCTTCTGAGTAGACATGAAGAGGCTTGCCCTACATATTTGTAAGTAGACATCCTGCTCATGCTTACTTTTGAGTAGACATTTGGGGAGAGTTGGATTTTCCCCCCTTGCCTCTGCTATAGATTGTGTCATGGGTTCTAGGAAGGATGAACATATGGAAAGCAGGACAGGGCTCCTGTATCTTTAAGAATTTAATGGTTTTGTATCTGGTCAAGAGGGCAGGGCTCCTGCAGCTTTAACTGTTGTGATTAAGAGGGAATTTCACCAGGTGCTGAATGCATACAAATGACACCTGCTGACATTCCCTTTTCTATGCAACTGTTCAAGATACAGGAGCCCTGCCCTCCTTTACATATAGTCACCCTAGTTCTGGGTGCATTCCAATATTTTGCCTATGGTGTCCAAATACCAAACAATACTCAAGCTTAAATTATAACTTAGTAGAAACGTAACTAGAATTAGAGGGGGGGGGGGAACCCACCTAAGTCTATCTTCTCCACTTGTACCTAGTTGACAGTGTTTTGTACTCTTAAACTCTTGTCTCTAGCTTAAATACCTTTACATAGCTTCATGGCAATTAAGGAAAAAAGAGGGGGGAGGAAAGAAAGGGTGGGCAAGCTAAAGACAAAAATGAAGAAAGAAGTGCATAGAAGTCCAAGTACTATCTCAGCTAAATTCCATGAAGAAATGAGAAGGCAGAGTAGAGCTGGGGAGCCTTTCTGCTGAAATGGAGGTCAGTTCATCATCCAAACAGGGGAGGGGGGGCATTCACAACCCAGCCTTCAGATCATCCACTTCAGAGTAGAGAATTAGAGTTCTTCCATCAAAATGTATACAATTTTATTCTGCTTTGAACACACTTCATTTTTAATTAAGTAGCTAATCCTGGGTTAATCTAATACATTCATTTTATAAGCCATTGCAAGATTTAGGTCAGAAACTCTGCTGCTGTATTTTCAAGTAAAAACTTCCCTCTGGGCTGCTTTCCCATCCAAAGCAATGATGCAAGCTCAAGCAAGTTCATAAATCTAGCCAAACACTTTATTAAAATATCTACATTTTGACAATGGGATGTTTGTTTGAGTAGCTGTGCTCCTGGAAATTAGTGAAATTAGTGGTTTTGAGCACTTGTTGAGTAGCTTCCGCATATGTCATAGGGTGACCATATGAAAAGAAGGACAGGGCTCCTGTATCTTTAAAAGTCGTATTAAAAAGGGAATTTCAGCAAGTGTCATTTGTATGCATGCAGCACCTGGTTAAAGCTGCAGGAGCCCTGCCTAGCATGACTAGATACAAAAGAGGGCAGGGCTCCTGCAGCTTTAACTGTTGTGATGGAGAGGGAATTTCACCAGGTGCTGCATGCATACAAATGAAATCTGCTGAAATTCCCTTTTCTATACAACTATTAAAGATACAGGAGCCCTGTCTTCCTTTTCATATGGTCACTCTAGCATATGTAACCTTCCTCCTCCTCTCTTGAAAAATCCAATAGAATTGAATACTTCCAATATAACATACAACCCTATCCTATGGATGTCAGACTGAGGTTCCAATGAATTCAGTGCCATTTAATTCCAGGTAAATCTATTTAGGATTGGTGAATTAGACATTCCATTTTGGACAATGAGAGACTTGCAGATGACTTTATAGTAGCTGAATGAGAGCTTAATATGATCTTTTGTTTCACCAGTCTGAATTGCTCACTCTGCTAAAAATGGGACAACGTATTTTGTTTTGTTTAGAACATATGACCATGATGGATAGGGCAGGATTCCAATAAAGTGTTTATATCTATTATTCTTTCTTCTCTGGAAAATATGTTCCTAGAAAAGGCAAGTCAGCATATATATATATATATATATATATATATATATGGCCCAAACACACATTGAACAAAGGATATTTCTAAACCATTTTCCACACTAGGATACTCATACCAAGGACTCCTAAATGTCAACATTGCTTTTATTTGCCTAGAGAAAGATTATTTAGTTGTTAACCATAAACGGGTCCTGAACCTTTGTGAACACTTGACAAAGACAATGAGACAGAATGTATGAACAATCAGTGCACATGTGAATATGAATGCTGATGCTATAAAACCAACACTATGAACAGTTATGCACCTAAATGAGTTGGGAATAACTCTTGTAGTATCTTCAAAATCATATGTTGTGGCCTCCATTCTGTTCCTAGAAGTGTAAAATTTGTTTTGAAAGTTTTTCTTTTAACTCAATTTTATCAATAACTTGGTCTCACTTTTAAACTTTATTTATAGCTCTATCCCATCTTCCTTTTCAAGAGTTTCATGTAACCTTTGCACCACAACAATTGTGCCAGGTTGGTTAAGTTTAGAGTGAAATTTTTCCGTGGGCCCACAGTGGGTAGCCTTAATAGCTGAACAGAATTTTGAACTCCAAGGTTTCCACATCCAAACAGAGCACCGCAATCACTGCACGACATTGGCTCAACCACATTATGTACCATCAGCAATATAGCAACTTAGAATATAGTCTAGTACAAGTCCCTACCTCAGTGTCTTAAATGCATTATCTTTCATTTCTTTTTTTAATAATGTGAACAAGGGTAAGGAAAATATTAAGTCTCTGTTCACATTGTCTTCTGTACCTAACAATTCTCATCAAATTAATCTCCCTCTCAAAATAAATCAGACTCTAATCCTTCCTACCTACTCTTCACAGGGAACTCCCCCCCCCCCCACATTCTTTGAATCTTCACTTGCCACCCTGCATTTGCCTTCCACATTTGAATCAGGATGACCAGGACAGGATGCAACATTCAGGGTCTGAAGGCATTAACATCGATTTCTGTAAGAACAGTGCAAGATTTACAGTATTATTTTCTATCCCATTCTTCATACCTCAGTTCACTTTGTTTTGACTGCTGCTGCAGACTGAGCACATGTCTCCACTGAACTTTGCACAAATGAAGATCCAGTCTAAGCAGGTACAGGTTAATTTATAACAACCCAGTCCTGTACACGAGTAGTTCAATTTCTCCCTTCCAGCACATTACCTTGCATTTGTCAGCATTGATTCTGATCTGTCAAGGTGCTGCCAGGTTGCCTGGCTTTATTAGTTCCCTTGGCACCACTTCAACTTTCCAGAATAATTTGTATCATTTGCTGAGTCGCTATGGCACTGGTCCCTCTCTTCACAATGGGTTTTGAAAAAAACAGGAGGAGGAGGCAACCCATTGATAAGCATCAGTCATTTTGAATATCTACAGTGTGTTCTTCCTTTTGTGTGCATGTCTCTCACTCTCAGAATAGTACTTGTGATGGCACTATGGCACATATTAAATTGATGATTCCCAGTGGCACATACATTATGTCTTCACCTTGTGCTAAATGCCTAGGCTTCACTGAACACACCTACACACCCCAACAACATATAGCATGTGGATAAGGTGCAGTGTGTGTGTGTGTGTGTGTGTGTGCATGCACACAAGTTGATATATGTGTGTAAATGATTAGCCAGGCAGTATTACCTGAAGACATCTACATTTCTGCTTTATATACCTTTGGCTGCAATTCCCCCACCCCCACCCCCAAATTGTTTTTGCTAGTAGCTGTAGATAAACCAACACACACAGTTCAGGAAACCCAATTCTGCAAACTTGAGAACAGCTCAATCTTGTTACATAGCCTACAGATGTTCACTTTCAATATGAATATTGTACAGTTCTCCCAAACATACCTCATAACAGCATGAGACTTTCCATCATCCTGATTCCTACATATCTCTGTGAAATCCACAAACAAGACATGAGGGAAATAGTCCTTTCCCACTGTTTTCCCAGTCATTGGTATTCAGAGGCATGTTGTCTCTGATCCTGGAGGTAATCTATTCTATAGCCCTTTATGACTAGTAGCCACTAAGCAGCCTTATCCATGAATTTGTCTAATACCCATTTAAAGCTGTCTATGTTGGCGGGCATCACCGTAACTTGTGGAACCAAATTCCATAAATTAACTATGTGCTGTTTGAAGAAGAACTTCCTCTTGTCTGTCCTGAATTTCTCCACAATTAGCTTCATTGGATAATCTCAGTTTCTAGTATTATAAGAGACGGACAAAATAAATCTCTCTATGTGCTTTCGCAACACCATGCATACTTTTAAACTTAATAGCTCCACTGCCTATCTGGTTTACTTATTTGGAGTAAAACCTTACTTGATGGCTGGATACACCAATTCTTGCTCAAAGAAGCCAAAGGAGAAAAACAGAAGCAGATCAGAATGCAGAATGTAATGTGAACTGAAACGTGCAAACAAGTACCGTCTGTTTGCCAGCACTGCATTACTCACCACTGCATTACTCATGTGCATTCTGATTTGCATTAAGAACATGCATTCCCATATGGAACCAGTCAATGTGTATTGACTGCCCTGCTGCAACATTTCAGATTTGGAGGAATTCACTATTTCATAGGATATAAAAAAAAGAACACTGCATGCACAAAATGTGTTCAAAAAACTAAGTATATCAGAACTTTCTGAAAACTTTGCATGAAGTCAGAGCAAGGAGAGGCAAAGCTGAAAACTCCATGGAAATAAAGGGACAGGTTTCATACATCCCTAATTTGCTCCCAAAACAGTGTTTATAGGATGTAATGATATCAGTCATAATATCTGAGGATAAAGGCAATTGTAATATAAACAAGGACATGCTC
Organism: Anniella stebbinsi; assembly: GCA_029215795.1. Taxonomy (NCBI): domain Eukaryota; kingdom Metazoa; phylum Chordata; class Lepidosauria; order Squamata; family Anniellidae; genus Anniella; species Anniella stebbinsi. Next base: position 140,786,486 of record JARDYH010000005.1, on the reverse strand, counting down.
CAGCTCTGCTTTGAGTTCACTATCACATATGAATGGATAGCCGTAAAGTATGGCAATAAGTTAAACACTGGTCTGTCAGTCTTGCACCTTTCTGAAAGGCTGCCGTGTTCTCCTCCGGCAAGGGTAAGTTAACAAAGCCACCTGCACCTGGGACCCTACAATTGGAGGAAGCTGCACTGTTCAAACTGAGAGGACTGCCTGTCCCCCTACTCATTGTGTCCTATAAATAACGTCACCAGCTAGGAATGTACAAAACCTGCCCCTTTATTTCTTCTGAGTATTTTTATTTTTTTACTGTGTGCCTCCTGACTCTTACTTATCTATAGGAAGTATGCAGACTATGAGCCTGTTCAGATGTCACACTAACCCACCGTGGATTGCACAAAAATGTTCCCTCCCCATGATGGATGAAGTACCCACACCTGTTACCTCCCTTCTGCAATGGGAGTAAAGGGCCATGGGGATGGTTCCCTTGTCATCTGTCAGGCTCACTGTAGTTCATGGCAGTTGCTCTGTGAGGAAATACCTGTGATCATAGAAATGGCTACCTAGAGCGTCCACATCTGGCAATGCTCTAGCCAACATGGACTTTCTCTATGGTTGCCTTCACATAGCGATGGCTGACACACACCTTTTCCTACCGTGCCAGCTGCTGGGATAATTGGCGGCAACAGGAGGACATGGATTTTTCCACAGAGCAGGGGTGGGTAAGTGAACCATGGAGTGCATGGGTCCCGGCCATGTGATGGGCCCCCTTGTAGTGGTTTCCCTACCCCTCCCTCCTCTGTGGTTTCCTACCCACACTCTCCCCATGATTATCTGAACGGGCTCTGTATATACTGACTTTTCATCAGAATCTCTGTGAATGCAGGTTTCTTCTCCTCCTCCCACCCCCACCTCCACTTCCAAAACAACAATTAACAGGCTAAAATGGAGGATTTCATGGTAAACTTGATTCTGCCACTTTAAGCATGCTCTCATTTCAGAGGAAAAGGTAATAAATGAGCAGGTGAACAAGAACTCCAGGGGAAAGACGCACCAGTGTTTGATCAGGAGATTATATCAGCCAAGCAAGGTAAACAGTGCTGCATGTAAGAAAAGTAATAGATAAGAATTGGCCATTAAAAATAGGAAAGTAGAGAAACCAGTCGGGTTTTTTTAAAAAAAATAATTTTATATTGTGCCTCAGATCTTTTGGATTGCTTTACTAGAAATTAGTCAAAGGGCAATAGAAGCAAGATGCTAGTCATTAACGAACTTCCATGGCTTTTGCTGAATGAGTAAATCTTTCACTTCACTATGTCAAAGCTGATATTACAGTTTCCATCCTATTGTGATACCTCCACTTCCTTCAAATCCAGCTCAAAAATGACATCTTCTGGAAGGCCTTTGCCCCAATTCCTTAGGTCTAATCCCCAAATGAAACTATGCCAAAGGACATTTAACTGTATTTGTTCGCATCCATTCCTTTTCTTTTCCTCTCACTGTTGTTTAACCTCCCTAGCACTGCCTAAATTTAGATTATAAACTTCCTGGGGCAGTGACCAGGTGTTGGCTTGTTTTTTTTATTTATTTAGGCACATGCTTCACTTTCACTACACTTCACTGTATGTACTCTGCAAAGCATTAATGGTGCTATATAAACAAATAATAGCAATGCTTTGATGCCACGGCAAACATTTATGGTGCAATCTTAGGCATGTTTGCTTGGAAGTAAACCCCACTGTGTTCAATCAGACTTACTTGACTACAATCCTATACTTTCCTACTCAGAAGTCAGCCTTGTTACTCACAAACAAGTGTGCATAGGATTGCAGCTTAAGTACGTGTAGGATTCCAGCCTCAGCTATGTGTTGTATTTAGGGTGTGTTCAGCTATTAAGACTATTGTTCTTTTTGGAATCCTAGTATCTTCAACTGCTATTTTATTAAATTACTACATGTATGACTGTGTGTACACACATATAATACCTCCACCCCCAACTTTCATTCTATTTGATGCATTGTTAAGACAGGAAGTGCTGCAGCAACTTTTACTGCACAGCCTGACACAACTACTTCTGATTAACTATATAATCAGAAAAAGACCCACTGAAGGGGGAGGAAGGGACAAGTTTCAATGGTCTTGGATGGAGTGAGGCAAGTGGCTACTAAGGACACACACACACACACCATTGTAGAATGCCCCTGCACCAAAGAGGCTCACCTGGCACCTACACTGTGGCCCTTTTGGCACAGGTAAATATCTTTTTATTTTCCCAGGCATTTTTAGTCCTTCAGTTTTAAAAGCTGTGTTAGTGCGGTATAGAACTCTGCACTGCTGATGGCTTTTGTATTGGTTAGTACTGTGATTTCATTCTGTTTTAAACTTAGGTTTTACTTCGTTATTTTGTTTAATGGTTTTAAGTTTTGTCTTGTAAATTGCCTAGAGATCTTCATCTAATTAGTGGTAGAGAACTGTAATAAATAAATAAATAAAGGACTCAGTAGTGGGGAATGGGGATTCTTTCCCCTGCTTACTCCTGCTTTTTTAAAGATAAACACTGTATGTTATGATTCCTTTTTCAGTACAGAAAATAAAAATAATAGTTAATTTATAGTATGAAAACATTCGCAATTCACGTAATACCTTTCATTTTCTTGGAGCAGCTCACCTCCCTTTTTCCAAACAGTCGTTGCTTTAGGAGACGCTTTTGGCTTGCACTCAAAATGAGCTGTGCTGCCCATTAGAAGCTGAATCAGTTTCTTCATTGGATTTTTAGAGAAATCAGGAGCAGAAGCTAACAGAAGAAGAAAGCGTATTAACTATGAAACACAACTTCATCATGTTCTCTGCGGGCTCCTCAATTCCTGCTATTTTTCTTTCTTTCCTTTTAACCACTGAAGATTTTGAAATTACTATCCCAGTTCAGCACATATAGAACTGAAACAGAAATAGCACACTGAATGCCACTTAATTCAGCTAGAATTTATTTATTTTCAGTTCACTGAACATAACAAGAGCCCTGCTGGATCAGACCAAAGGCCTATCTAGTCCAACACCTGTTTCTCACAATGAGCAACCAGGTGCTTATGGGAAGCCCCCAAAGATGACACGAGAGCAATAGTCTTCTTCTGCTGGTGCTTCCCAGCAAATGGAATTCAGAGGCATTGGCTTTGCTTTATGTGCTTTTATGAATACAATTTGATTTACAAAACTGCATAAGGGCCGATTCACATAACTCATAGCACGAAGTGATGTGGGCTTCATTGGGTTTCTTCAGATGCTCCCCTGCGGTCTTGCTTTAGTTTGCTGGGATAGGGCCTGGAGGGGATGGACACATTATAGTGGTTCGAATTCAATGGTGTTCATTGTAGTACTGGAAAGGGTCCTAAATGTTTTGCTACAAACACTAATTCCAAAACTGTACTTGAGGAAGAAGATGCTGAACTGTGATTACCATGTTTGCTCACAACACACATCTCTTTACATATGAAAACGAATTCAGTGTGTTCAGGGAATAGCCCCTTCTGCAACACAAATTATTGGGACAAATTAGATCAAATGTGCTGGGGGAATTGTTTCTCACTGCAACCTGGCTCTATTCTTCTGGAAGACGGTCTGCTATCTATCCAGTACAGCTCATCCTAAAACCAACCCAGATTCATAGCAGAAGTAACGTTGGGTCATACTCTGGATAGTGGAGTGCCAATCTAAGGTATTCAAGGAAGCAACGGAGATGAGATTAGAAATGGCGTTTCCAGAAAATAAAACAAAATGACATTTTAATATTTAACTGTGAAGGCTATCCCAGAGAGAGGAAGGGGAGAGGGGGATGAGTAGCAAAACAGGTGCCAGACACAGATCCTATATTGTGATCTGTTTGGCTTTGGAAGGGGATAAAAGAGGTAAAAGGTGGAAGACTTCTGGAGAGAGAGAAATTATATCCTTATGTTCTGTCAAGAACAGATAGAGAGGAGAGGGGATCCTTAGCATCAGCAAAACATCTAAAAAATAAGGTAAAAAGACTTCTCATAGTAGGAGTGCAGAAAAAGTGCACCCGAAGACAGCAGCCCATGGTCAGTCAGGCTGAATGTATGTAGCAAAACCTCTGGAATCACCTGGAATTCAGGAGTACAGTGATAGAAGAATAGCACCCAGTTGGAAGTTCCAAAAAGTTACTTGGATAGAGTGTAGGCTGACCAGATAAAATCCAGGTCAGGGCTCATGTAACTTTAACAGTTGTAGAGAAAAGGGAATTTCAGCCAGTGTCATTTGTATGCAATTAGTTCCTGGTGAAATTCCCTCTTCATCACAACAGTTAAAATTGCAAGGGCCCTGCCTTCTTTTGTATATGGTCACTCTAGTATAGTCCCTGCACCTTTAACTGTTGTGAAGAAGAGGGGATTTCACCAGGAACTAATTGCATACAAATGACACTGGCTGAAATTCCCTTTCCTCTACAACTGTTAAAGTTACATGAGCCCTGACCTGGATTTTATCTGGTCAGCCTAATAGAGTGTCTAGCCGGCAACACATTTGGAAATTTATTTATTTATGATACTCCATTTGCTGGGCAGCTTACAACAAATGGGCAGTATCCCCTGTGTCAGGGCCTCTAATGCAACACTAAATAGCATTAGCTGAAATGATAGGATTCCCTGGAGGGGGGGGGGGGGGGGAAGAACTGTTGCACCTGCTAATGCTATTGGTGTTGCACTAGAGGTCCCTTATTCAACCACAACATAAATTTTCATTAGTGCTCATATCGCACTGGATACTGCCCAGTAAGTGTATAAAAAACAATTTAAATACACAATAAAATATACATCCATAATATAAAAACATCCTCAATAAAACAGAAAAGAAAATCGAAAGCAATCCCAAAGTTAAAACAAAGATTTTAAAACTGAAAGGCTCAGATTATACAAATCATTACTCAGGCAGAAATCATTGATGAAGTTTCAGGAAATTCAGGGGTCCCAAGGCCATTATATCCTTTGATTACAAAGAGTCACAAAAGAGTAGGGTATTTCTGGAATGTCCATTACACAGGCACACAAAAGAAAGATGATTGACTTTTCCTGCTTAACAAAAAAGGAGATCTAGACTTTAGGTGAGTTTTAATATACATCTTGCACAAAACACTTGAAATCTTAGGGCTCTCCATAGACAACTGACAGATGATACAGTGTTACTTCAACTAAGTGGTTTCCCAGATATGGTCACCCTATGCTACAGAACACTTCAGTTAGGAAAGAGGTAAACAGAAGTGAACTAAAATGCAGAAGTAGAATATTCCATTCCATTTAGATGAGGTAGGTAATGCATGAATCACAGGACATACATTACCAATTTCCCCAGATCACCAGAAGACTCAACTCAGCTTCTCCATATGCTTCCTCAATACAATGGGATAGTATTGGGCAGATTGAGTTACTGGTGAGGAATGGAATGACACTTAAACTGACCAGATATAGCCCATATTTTGAATATTGCTCACCCCATTCATTAGAGTTGATGGTCTAGGTGGTTATTTCATTGTGACTGCTACCTCTATGTTGTTCAAAAACAGGAGATGCTCTTCATTTAAAAACCAATTTAAAGCTGATCTTCATGTTTCTCTCACCTAGCCTGATCAATGAGAGAGGATGCTTGCCATGTGAATTCCCCAGAAGCTCTGATAAGTGTTTGCCATTTGTTTTTAAAGGCAGGTGGCATCACCTCCATGGCTAAATGGCTGGCCTCTGTGTCCATAATTAAGGAAGAGGTCACAAGAACCCACCTGATTGCTTTTAAATGACATTGCTCTCCCAGGAATACCAGGAACCTGATGCAGAAGGTCAGTGCTACTGAGTAATGTGCTGAGCCAATGTTGTTTCCAGATCGTGTGATTAGTTTTAATCTCTGGGCCTGCATCCAAGCCTTTGTCTCTGCGCTCCCCCTAATTAATAATTTATCTTGGTGTCCTCTTTTTAAAGCAGTGAATGATTGGGCTGTAAAACACACCAGGCTGCTGCTTCTCCCCCCACCCCATAGCACATTCTCCAGTTGCAGGTGAGTAAACAATTCAGCAATGCAGATTAAAAATTGCTTGCTGTGCTAAATTACATATTTTTTCTTTTACTTTTGCCACATTTTTAAGGTAGATGGGAGAATATAACAGATACTGCATCATGGGAAAAATATATATTTAACAACAACAACAACAACAACAACAACAACAGGAAAGTTTAGACTTACCTACAACTCTGAGATCAGCACTGGAATATATTGTGCCATGCTTATTTTCTGCTATACACTGGTATATGCCAGAATCTGTCAAGTTTAGGTTTGTTATGATCAAAGCCCCATTTTCAATTTGTATTCTTCCCTGGACAGTAAAAGCAAAAGTTACACATGTATATACCCTTTAAATGACTGATAAAACAGACAAAAGGGGTACTTTGGCAGTGCAACTACACCCCATGCCTTCATAAAATCTCATTTTAAGAGTTTAAACACAGCTTAACTGATGTGACTAAGTCAATGGTGGTGTTTTTGGCATGCTCTGACCAAAGTGAGTAATATAATAATAATGCTTTTTATGAGATACAGAGCTTTATATTACTATCCAGAAGATAAAACCCTCAAACTGGAACATCAGCCTTGAAAATCCTCTTTCAAATTCTGAGAAAATTGAGTCGGATTTGATTGTCAATGTGGTCTATATCCCTAACAATCCTGGGATCAACTCACTTTAATTTTGGTGCTTACAAGCATGCCTGCTTTTACAAAATATTTTCTGTGGGGAAAGAAAAATTACATCTGCCTCCTCAAAATGGCAACTCAGAATACAACTCCTGCAACTGGGTGTTGTGTATTCAGGGCCAGTGTCAAGGATAGGCATGGTTAGGCACTTGCTGAGTGCCCTCACTCAAGCACAACAAGAATGAGCTTGCTCACAAGAACCCCCTGGACTTGCACCTTCTCCTCACCATTGCAACCAATCTTACTGTGGTGGTACATCTGAGTTTACTTTATTGAATGTTCTTTCATGCAAAGTTTTCTCACCACATAGACAATTAGATGTAATAGAGAAAGGCCTTCATCCTAGCACACTATATTCTGTTGGTTTTTTTTGGACTGCGTTCAATCAACTCCCAATTGCCATACTAATTGGTACAGCCAAGACCTTAATTACCTCAGTGAAAACCTGACCTAAGTTGCAAATCAGACTAATTGTAAAACTGTTCAAGTTTACTAACAAAATAAGCTTTTATTTCCTGATAAGATTATTAAGAAAAAATTGATGTCAATCTCACTCAATCTCACCTCAGTGAACTGCACAGTTAAACATAATTGTATCCAATATATTACAAATGCTATTCTTGTAATGTTGAAACTTAAATCATCTAAGAAATGTTGTGGATACCATGAGAAAAGATCACAAGTGATGTTGTACTCTGAAGAAAATTAAAATTGTCAGTGTAACTTAAAGATACCAAAAATGAGAAAATAGCTACCTCAGTAAGACTGACATTTTCATTGTTAATTTACAAAATTGGTGCCCTTCTACCCTTCCCCTGCCTTTTCCATCTACTGCTTTTATCCATTCCATAAAGGAGTGACCACTTATGCATCTCCAAAAATGTTAGAATTTGCACATGCTAATTTATATATCCAGGTGCAAATGTAGAAATAGTGATTAGAATTTACATTTCACAGAATGCAATTTCTGATCACCCCAAATCAATTCTTCAGTTAATGACCTCAAATCAATTCTTCTTCAATTAATGTACCCCAATTTCCCAGCCAGTCCTCCAAATCCTGTGCTGTTAATTGAAAGCAGAAATGAATAATGATCATGTAGAAGGCAGCATTGAGGTTCTAGAGATGAAAAATACCAGCCCACTGCCTCTACTTGCGGAATGGTCTTCTGTTACCCTGTACCCTTAAGGTTGCTGCTATGAAAACTGTCACTTCTAATCACATGAGAACTGACTCCAGCTATTCAGGATATATATATATATATATATATATATATATAACAGGCTTAATTTTCCTTTTAAATAACTAACAACTTTTTATCATCCTCACAAACCAAATAAGCAATCAAGCCAGAATAGACAAAGATTTCTTCTCACCCCCCCACTAAGCCTCAGCTTCCAACTGTCCTAACTGCTCACTCCCTTCAACTTACAGAACCTCAGTCACAGCGAACTTCTACCATCACCATGGCCAAACAGTACAATACATTTCTCTCTCCTCCTCCTCCTCCTCCTCTTCTTCCATAATTAATGGAGGCACAGCCGTGCCTCCATTGTTAAGGGTCGTCAGTAAAAAAACACATTCCGCCATGTTAAAGTGATAATTGGGGGGGGGGGGTCATTCTAACAACCATAAAATTGAAAATGTTTCATCAACCTTTTTGAAATTTACAGGTGCCAGAAAGAAATGTTTGTTTTACATTACCTGAAAATTTCAAGAAGATTGGTGAAAGATTGAGGGAAGGAGAGCAGTTTAAGTTAGAAAAGGAATACAAACCTGTCTCCCTGCTTTTGTAAAATTTACTTCCGGGTTGCTACTTTTTGTGCTCACAATTTGCATAATTTCTAGAGCCTTATTAAGTAATCCAGTGGTGGGGTCTTCTTCCTCGACTGTAGTTGATGGAAAGCTTTTCGTTTTTTTTAAATTCCCTTCAGTTGACTTTTAAGGACTATTTTAACCTCTCATTCAAGTCAATGAGGCGGCCCTCTTCCCTGATAACACGACACTGACACATGCTCAGTAGCGTCGCTCTCCCCCCTCCCTCCTGCCTTAGAATGTGGGGTGTGTGTGTGAAATGGCCGCTGCCTCTAGCACAGACCTTTTGAGTGAAGAAGAAGAGTTTCTCTTTTCTCTTCTGGAACATGCATTCCTTTGGCTCTAAGAGTAATTTGGGCTATCTTCATAAGGCCAGTTTGCTCTTTTGCTCCCTGGTGAAGCAGGGTGTGGTTCCTCTGGATCCATGGTAACTTGATCTTCAGATCTCTCCTGGGAATAGGTAGCTATACCTTTCTTTTAATTTCCCCCACCCCACTCACACACAGTGCTCCTTCCCTCTTTTCTAAGAGTTTGGTCCATACTGCTATAAGTTGAAAGCTTCAAACACTTCATTTAATTAGTTTGGGCCGGTGTTAAGTTTTAAGTACAATGTTGAAACCTTTCAAAGTGCTTCTGGGCCTACAACGCTGGTTTCGGCCTAGTCACCCTGTTTTTCTAATAAGGTTTAGAAATAGTTGAGCTGTCATTTATTTTGCATAGTGTACACACATGGATTTTCTTTCTAATCCTTGCCGTCTACACTGGCTCCCTCCTTGATGTGTTTTTGGATGCAGACAAACCCTTTTTTGTTCCAGCAGGCCTTTGGCAAATAATCTGGACCTTTGTCTATACCTTTGACTTTTAAATTGTTATGTATTTAAAATGTTTAAAATGCTTTAATATTGAAAAGTATTTAATTATATTTTTAACTTTTATATATTTAGGCTGACCATATGAAAAGGAGGACAGGGCACATGTAACTTTAACAGTTGTAGAGAAAAAGGAATTTCAGCCAGTGTCATTTGTATGCAATTAGTCCCTGGTGAAATTCCCTCTTCATCACAACAGTTAAAGATGCAGGCACTATACTAGAGTGACCATATACAAAAGACGACAGGGCCCCTGCAACTTTAACTGGTGTGATGAAGAGGGAATTTCATCAGGAACTAACTGCATACAAATGACACTGGCTGAAATCCCCTTTTCTCTACAACTGTTAAAGTTACATGAGCCCTGTCCTCCTTTTCATATGGTATATAGTATATTCCTATTTATAGGTTTTAGCTGTATATGTTTTAGTTTTGTAAGGCTGCCCTGAGGCCCAGCATTGGGCAAAAGGCAGGATACTACTACTACTACTACTACTACTACTAGTAATGTTTCAGATTTCACTTCTGCATCTGATGTTCTTTTGCATTTACTTTTCTTTATAAACCATTAATATCTTAAGACTTCTTGTGTGGCATGTTTTCATTGGTTTAACAAGTTAAATGGAGTATTCACTGTTTTCATGCTTATGTTATAAAATCTATTTTCAACAGGCCTAGTAACTTCAAGAGTAACAGAGTTGGGGAAAATCCTCAATTTCTTTTCTATCAGAGGCACTGAGAAAGGGAGCCCTGGAGATAATTTAGACTGACCCCAACCACAAAACACTATTCCCCTTTCTGAAGAGATCTGGACCACAGACTACTAAAGACAAACAAAGTAGCAGGCCATAATAACAGTTCTTATGTGGCCATTTGCCTTATGAGGCAGGTGCTCTGCGGGCTACCAAATGGAGGGACTAACAGGCCATAAAGTTGCCTGGCTGGGTCTGCCAGAAATCCAGCCTCAACACTCCTGGAAGGTCCATGTTCTATAGCACCTGCTGTCAGATGAACCTGAGGGAATCCCACCCTCCACCCCTGGGTTTAATTTACTGGCTTCCTCTGGCTGGACCTTGCAGGAAACTATAGGGACAGACAGAGCAGGCATTCATAGCACACATAGAATGCTGAGACTGGCAAATCTAAAAGCAAGTGTGTTGCTTTTCAAGAACCAAGGAAATTCAATGGGTCTTACTTTTGAGTAAATATCTAGGGATGGATATGCAGCCTGTGCAAGAACTGAGTAGGGTGACCATATTTGGGAAACCAAAAAAGAGGACACCTAGTGGGGGGGCAGGAAAATGGCTTTCTGGGGCCACCTTAAAGTCCCCAATTGGAGCAGAGGAGGGGAAAGCATGTCATTCTCACCCCACCCCACCGCTCCAATCAGGCCCTTTTCTATAATGCCTGGGAATGACACATTTTTCCCTTTTAAGGCCTTGATTGGAGCAGTGGGAGAGAATGACACACCTCCAGAAAGCATGTCATTCCCCCCTGCCACGCTAATGGTGGCCTTAAAAGGGAAAGTGTGTAATTCCAGGTCATTATAGACTATTGCATAAAATCCCCCCTGACACTGAGGATAGAACAAAAACCAGGAGAAATCTGGGGAAATCCTGACAGTTTATTATTATTATTTTTATTGCATTTATATCCCACCTTTTTTCCGCCAAGAAACCCAAGGCGGCATACATAATCCTCCTCCTCTCCATTTTATCCTCACAATAGCAACCCTGTGAGATGGGTTGGGCTGAGAGTCTGCAACTGGTCCAAAGTCACCCAATGGGTTTTCATGGCTAAGTGGGGAGTAGAACCCAGATCTCCCAGCTCCCAGTCCAACACTTTAGCCACTAGGCCACACCCTAGTGGTCACCCTAGAATTGAGCCATGCCAAGTTGGAAGCAGATCGGTTCGTGCCTTGATTTTTAGGATATATTTTTTAAAAAGTTTGACTTGAAATGTTTTTCTAAAATTCAAGACATGAACCAATCTGCTTTCAACTTGGCATGGCTAAAGCCTTACTTAAGAGGTACCATGGTGCCAAGTTTCATCTCTTCATCTTTACTTTCTTTCTTTTTTTTAAATGTATTGCTCAAGGCCCTAGACCCCAAAGAGGAGTATTGGGTTTGAAGTTTTAAAAATTCCTAAAACTCAAGGCATAAACAGATCTGCTTCCAACTGGGTATGGCTCAATCCCTACTTAAGAGCTACCATGCTGTCAAGTTTCATCCCTTTATCTTTAAAAATGATGGAATTGTAAGCATTTTAGTTAATTTAAAAAATTAAATTGAAGTTTTAAACATTTCTAAAAATCAAGGGATGAACGGATCTGCTTCAAACTTGGCATGGCTAAATCCCTACTTCAGAGCTACCATGGTGCCAAGTTTCATCTCTTTATCTTTAATTTCATTTTTAAAACTTGTACTGCTCAAGGTCCTGGACCCCAAAGAGATTTCTGTTTGAACTTTAAAAAATTCCTAAAAATCAAGGCATGAACGGATCTGCTTCATACTTGGCATAGCTATATCCCTACTTAAGAGCTACCATGATGCCAGGTTTCATCTCTTTATCTTTAAAAATGAGGGAGATGCAAGCATTTTGGTTGATTTATTAATGTTAAAAGTGAATTCAACTAGCTTTGATTTTATATTGGATGTCAAGATGGTATAACATTCTGGCTGATGCTGGCTTGGTTGTCAACTGTATAATAGCCAGTCATCCGTTACACAAAGCCATGAAATTCATTAAACAAAAAACCTACGGTTTACAAAAACAATGTTAAGGCTCTACAGATTCCAACCAAGCACCAAAAAGCAGGAAAATTGGGAGTTAAGGCTCCCAAGCCTTAACGCCACATCCTCCCTAAGGAGGCAGAAAGTGCAAGGGAAATTCTCATTCTCCCAAAGCAGATAAACCATGAGGACAGGGTGGAGAATATGATATGCAGAGGTGACTGTGGGGTTGTGGAAAACTGATCACGAACAACTTAGGGCCACCTACTTCTCTTTTTTTGTTTAGAGCAGCCCTTCCTCAACCTGGTGCCCTCCAAAGGTGTTGGACTACAACTCCAATCATTGCAAGTCAGTATGTCCCATGGTCAGGAATGCTGGGACTTGTCATCTCAAACACCTGGAGGGCAGCAGGATGGGAAATGCTGTTCCATAACCTTACCACATACAGGGTCTGCCCAATACTTTTCTCTCACACACATCTTGCATATAGCAGCACTCTTGATAACAAAAGGGCACTATTCATTACAGATCTAGAACCAGAGCATGTGCCAAGCACTTCCAACTTTTGGTCAATATCCTGCCTTTTTTTTTTCTTTAAATGTATTTATAAATACATTTTTTTTCTTTAAATGTATTTATAAAAAATATACTGTTCACTCCCCACAATCCCTGCACAATACATCATCTCATCAAAGCAACAGTGGAGCAGAAGAGGTTTAGTTTGGCTGTCTTGAACACCTTTCAGATGAGATTAGTTTGCAATCCTATACCTCTTGGGAGAAAGCTCTAGTGAGTTCAGTGGCACTGGCTTCTGAGAAGACATGTATAGGAGTCAACCTTCTCCAGCCTGGTGCTCCCCAGATGTGTTGCACTGTAACTCCCATGTTATGTGTTATGGGGAAGACAAAAATCAATTCATAATTAATTTTAAAATAATACTTACGCATGAAAGTATTAGGTGGTAGCTCTGCCTTTGATCCCATACTGCTGAACAAGAGAAATCCTTTATCTGATATTCAAGAAACAGACATCCTATGCCAATGTGTTGAAAACTAATGTCTGAAGGGCTATCTGGATTAGATATTCAAGATTCATTCATTGTTGTTTCATTTGGTTTTGACAGTTTATTTAAAGCGATGCAGCACTTTTGTAGTTCCTTGATTGATCACATATCTTAATGCTGGAAAACATCATACTTTAGTACAGATGTGGGCAGAAAATAGATCTATCCTGATGATTTGGACGTCAACTCGCGGCATTCCTGATAACTGCCCATGCTGATAGGGGCTTTTACAAGTTGAATTCCCAAACATCTGGAGATCTACTTTCTGCCTTCCCTTGTTCTTGAACAACATTCCCCAACCTGGTGCCTGTCAGATGTGTTGGGTTGCAACTCTCAACATAAGGAGATGCTCTAAGCAATGAGAAGTAGCTGGTCCTTAGTTGTTCATCATCATTTCCCACAACCCCACAGTCACCTCTGCAGATCAAATTGCATATCTATATTTTTGAGATGACAAGTCCCAGCATTCCTGACCATGGGACATACTGACTTGCAATGATGGGAGTTGTAGTCCAACACCTTTGGAGGGCACCAGGTTGGGGAAGGGCTGCTCCAAACAAAAAAAGAGAAGTAGGTGGCCCTAAGTTGTTCGTGATCAGTTTTCCATATCATATTCTCCACCCTGTCCTCATGGTTTATCTGCTTTGGGAGAATGAGAATTTCCCTTGCACTTTCTGCCTCCTTAGGGAGGATGTGGCGTTAAGGCTTGGGAGCCTTAACTCCCAATTTTCCTGCTTTTTGGTGCTTGGTTGGAACCTGTAGAGCCTTAACATTGTTTTTGTAAACCGTAGGTTTTTTGTTTAATGAATAACAAATATAGAGCTCTGAATCTCTCTCTCTCCCTCCCTCCCTCCCTCCCTCCCTCATTCTGTATGTATTTCATTTGCTGAACTTTAATAAAACCCAACAATCCTTCATTTTGCCAAAACAACAGCACCAACAAAATACCACTGAGTTCCAGGCTTGAGCCCTGGTGAATTGTGCCAGCTACACTGACTTTGGAAAAGACGTTTAACCTCTGAAGTTGCAAAAGGAGAGGAAAGAAAAAACAGCCAACATCTTGCAGCTCAATTACCCTCTTATGCATTGGTGAGTAAACCCTGTATGCCACCAGAAATCCCTCAACAGACATGCCTCCCTCCCTTATGATCCAGGCGACAATTTGCATCTCGGTAATAGTGGAGCTCCATTTTTATTCCACTTAACCCACCACTACTCTGAATTCTTTCCCCCTAATCCCCAATGTGTTCCATTGTTCTTGAGCAGACAGGAAAATAAAGCACTCATTCCGCCTATCACATATCTTGCTTGGGAACAACTTATGGGAAAGGAACAGAATTTTAAATTTGTATTTTAATCTGTATTAATCTTTGCTGCTTGGTTTTATCCTGGTTGTGTTTCTATATTGCATGCTATTTTGTGTTTTTAGATTGTTGTCTGCTTTATATTTCTTAAAATGATTTCATGATTTTAATTTTTGTGAATCGCCCAGACAGCTTCGGCTATAGGGCTGTATAAAAATGCAATAAATAAATAAATAAATAAACCTATCCCAACTTAGCCCAGAGACACTCACTCTTTCAGCCTCTCCCTGCTGCAAGTGCTGGAAGACTCACAGACCCTTTGGCAGAGAGATTTATTAAATGAAGGGCTAGGTGGTCTTTCGTCTGCTCTAAAAATGTAACTTACATAATGAAGTTGTTGGTAAAAGTGAAGCCTAAAATGCCTCTACATGATGCTACATGATGATGTATTGTCCTTTCTAGGAATGTTGTATGGAAAGGCAAGCCATCTTTTTTTTCCGTACACTGTTCCTGGAAATGATGGTACACTGCCAGGACCATTTGAAGCTCCACTTTCAGGGTGCTCTTCTGTAATTCTCCCAAACTATGGCTTCCCTTTGTAAATTAAGTTTAAAAAAGAACAAAGACCAAGAGGGAAACCAGTGGGAAACCTGAACAGTACTCCAGACAGCATCTGGCACCCTAAGAAGTTCCTGAACAGCACCTGATAGAGGACTCCTGCTATCTATGATGTAGCAAAACTACTTCCCACCCAGTTTCTTGTTGCTTTTTTCAACTGCACATTTATGTGCAACCTCTCCTTGTGACCTGCATAATTAAAATTTCTTTTTACAAATAATGCAGAAAATATTTCTTACAACAGAGGCAGGCAAGTAGCTTTTAATCTAACCCACAATGAAAATAATCATAAAGACTGGGAGCACCCTATTTGTGGGATGGCTAATCAACTGCTGTGTAAATATGTGGTCCACTTGATATTTTGCCAGTAGTTTTAATAATAGACAGATATAATGAGAATACAACTTCATGTGTCAACATCACACAGGGCCAGTTTGGAGCCCATGAGAGCCCATCCTGGGTTAATTAACTTAAGGGGCCACTGTACATGCCATCCATCATTATGAATATGCAACCCATGACCAGGGGTTGTCGTTGCTTGTTGCGTCACAGAAACTCAGCCAAGAAGGGTTATTTGAGGGTTAAATAAATAACCCTTGCATAATTTATGGTTTGTTCTAGGGTTATGTGAGGGTTGTTTAACCTTCAAATAAACCTCCCTGGCCAGGTCTGCAGGACACGCCACGCCATGTCAGCCTCTAGTGGGGGCTTCATCATGATGGATGGCACATGCCTCAGCCCCTTGATGAACTCCCATGTCAACCAAACAAGTCATAGTTTACACTGCCATACTCCCCCAAAACAGAACCCCCATTAAGTATAGCTTCTATAGCTATTTCAGGTAGATTATTATGAAAAGTCAGTTCTTTTTGAATTACCTGTATGGAGTCCATGGGATACTAATATACAGTAATGCTACTTGTGCAAAAGTTCACCAACAAAAAACAGCATTACCTCTATTATTAGAGGTTCTCCGTCTCTCAGCCACCTGTAGGATGGCTTTGGTTTGCCACTCGCCCTGCAATCCCAGTATAAGTTGTCCTCCACGGCAGCTTCAAAATCCTTTATCAGTTGAACCCAGTGAGGCTTTGCTTTAAAAGAAAGTAAAAAGTAAAATAAAATGTTTAATAAAGAAAACCCTTGTTTTTCAAGCTGGAAAAAAGCCAGAAACAAGTTAGTGAAGCAGTTGACTGACTATAAACACAGGGAATTTTCTGGACTCAAAAAAATGTTCCTTAAATGATACTTTAATGTCACATTGTATTCACTCAGCCCTGTTAATAGTACTAACATTATGGTGGTAGGTGCTAATTTTGATGTCATGCCTCACTGGCACGTAAGCACTCAAGAGGAAAGGTTCTATAAAAAGAAGAGAGTGCAGCCATGAAATCGCCTCACCCTCCAAAATAATTTCTTGCCTTTTCATTTTATTGAGCTTAGATATGTTTAAGTAATTCAAGCAGAGGATGAACTAAAGACTCTGGCAATTTGTTCTAGTTGCAAAGTGCTATTTTGTACAATTGAGATGAGCATGCTGATGCTATGGTCTCTGCACTGGTGGCTACTATGCCAGGCCTAATGTCCACATAACGTAGTAACAATACAACACACATCAATTAACTCAACATTAGCTGCAGAAATAAAAACTATTGAAAACAACACTGACAGACATTGGCACCACATCCTTGATAATAATCATGATGTTCTGTACTGCTGACACCCCATGTTACTCATGCAAAAAAGCCACCAGTCCATACATAGTGATGATCAAATCATCCCATGATATCATCCAATCCAGTACACACAATATACACTTGCAGCATATAAGTAAGATGCTAGAAAGAGACCACACAGTACTGCAGGTAGAAGGCCTGAATGAAAAAGCATAGGCTTTCCAGGAGAAAGATTCAAGTCCTACTGTAGGAACAATGGCTACATACAGACAATATTCTAACAAGAATAGAAGCAATAATAATAATAATAATATAATTTTTATTTCTTACCCACCTCTCCCTCTGGATCGAGGCGGGGAACAACAAATATAAATACAAAGACCATAAAATAGATAAAACATTAAAAACAAATAAAACTAATACATTTTTAAAAACATCTTAAAGTTCAACTAGGTAGGTCTGCCAGAAGAGATCAGTCTTCACGGCTCTCTTAAATTCAAGAAGACTGCTAAGTTGTCGAATCTCTCCCGGCAGGCCACTCCACAGTCTGGGAGCGGAAGAAGAGAAGGTCCTCTGGGTAACACTCGTCAGCCTAGTTCTGGCTGATTGAAGTAACTACACACTATGCAGTGATGTGATTTGTTCAGTAGCTCAGTGGGAAAGGACAATGCACTGATCAACAGGAACCATAGGTTTGAGTCCTACATTAAATGCATGAACATGTCATCTCTGTAAGACAAAGCCTACTCAGTGCTTTGCTGCATATTTTTTTTTTTTTGGTGTTGGGGGGGTCGGTTCCTTCCTGCCACAAATATCCTTGAAAAAGATCCAACTTCCAATTATAGAAGGTAGGTTTGGCTTTCTAGATCTTGCTTTATATCACTGGACCTATTTGTTGACCTGTACTAAATTTTGGTATTTTCCACTAAGATCACATTTTTCACCTTGGTCTGTTTCGAATCTTCTTGTCTCGATCCTCTCACTAAATGGATGGCATTAGATTTTCAGAACATTGAAATGGATAGGGTTCCTTCCATAGTTACGACTGTTAGAGATATGTGGCATATAATGTCACATCAATTACATTTTGATCCATTTTCTCATGCTAAATAGTCTCTATGGGAAAACCCAGATGTAAAAATTAGTAAAAACATTTTCATAATGTGTTTTATGCTGAATTTTTAATCTTATGAATAGTTGTAAACTGCCCTACGAGCTTCAACTATTGGGTGTTATAGAAATGATAATAATAATAATAATAATGATAATACCTCATTGACATAACAGTACCTAATGACAAAAATGTTGTAGAAAAGGAAGAGGAAAAGAGAGAAATATACACTACTGGCCATGGAAGTCAAAGAACTATGGCAACAGGAAAAGGTCACAAATATTCCATTAGTCACATCAGTCACTGGCATCATATCAAAAAACTATACAGAAAACCTTCAGAAACTGGGCCTACCAAAATACATCCACACCAACATCCAGAAAGCAGTCATAATTAAAACATGCTCAATTGTCAGGAAATTCCTGAATCTGTAAAAGACAGCATGACTTGGCAAAGCCCATCATGTCCATCTAGAAAAACTGCCACATGCGAGAAAGTGAATAATAATAATAATAATAATATCAGAAAGAATAAAAATGAATATACTAAGGGTAGCCTAACATTCTTCAGTCTCTTTGTATAATTCCACTGGCACAAAATTTGTGCCAAAAAGCAGATAGGCAAACAACAACAACAACAACCTTAAAAACCCCTCTTCATTTTTTTCCTACCCTCTTTAATCCCCTGGGTGCACAGGGGATTTGGTATAACTAATGAGTATAACTCATGGGCAGGATTACTTTGGCAAGGTTTTACAGGTCTATTAAAACCCTTCTGATTTCTCAAACCCTGTAGTACATCTGAACTTTCATCAACCTTGTCAAGGGTGTGCTTGATTCAGTAGTAATATTAATTAAATATGCAATGTTGTTAGTTCATAATATCTTCCTTTTTCTCAGCCTCTGTTCAATCTGTAAGCACCTTGAAAACAATGCAGTGATTACTAGAAGCCAGCATGGATTTGTCAAGAACAAATCCTGTCAGACTAACTGATCTCATTTTTTGATCGGGTAACCTCCCTTGTGGACTATGGGAATGTTGTGGATATAGTACATCTTGACTTAAGCAAAGCTTTGGACAAAGTGCCCCATGATATTCTTATTAACAAACTAGTGAAAAGTGGGCTAGATGGAACAACTATTAGGTAGATCCACAGTTGGCTACAGAATCGGACTCAAAGGCTCAATTCGGACGACACAATAAACAACTGGTGCGGGGGAAACAATCGTCAGTTGTTTTGACTATTGTGTCATCCGAATGCTGCCATAGTCAACTCAGCGCTGATCCTAATCCACACCACAGTTGATTATTTATTACCATGTTGTGTGGGGAGTACCCCCTAGTTGAACAACTGTAAAGTTGATTATTACCCCACCATTGACTATCGTGTTGTCCGAATTGAGCCAAAGAGTCCTTATCAATGGTACCTTCTCACATTGGGGGGAGGTAACGAGCGGGGTACCGCAGGGCTCAGTCCTGGGCCCAGTGCTCTTCATCATTTTTATTAATGCTTTGGACAAGGAGGTGCAGAGAATGCTTATCAAATTTGCAGATGACACAAAATTGGGTGGGATCGCTAATACCCTGGACATCAGAAACAAATGTCAAAGTGATCTTGATAGACCGGAGCACTGGGCTGAAAACAAAATAATGAAATTTAATAGGGATAAATGCCAAGTTCTACACCTAGGGAAAAAAAACCCAAATGCACAGTTACAAGATGGGGGATACTTGGCTCAGCAATACTACAAGCGAGAAGGATCTTGGAATTGTTGTAGATCACAAGCCGAATATGAGCCAACAGTGTGATGTGGCTGCAAAAACAGCACATGCTATTTTGGGCTGCATTAATAGAAGTATAGCTTCCATATCGTGCGAGGTACTGGTTCCCCTCTATTCGGCACTAGTTAGGCCTCATCTTGAGTATTGTGTCCAGTTCTGGGCACCACACTGCAAGAGGGATGCAGACAATGTGGAGCGTGTTCAAAGGAGGGCAACCAGGATGATCAGGGGTCTGGAAACAAAGCCCTATGAGGAGAGACTGAAAGAACTGCACATGTTTAGTCTGGAGAAGAGAAGACTGAGGGGAAACATGATAGTACTCTTCAAATACTTGAAAGGTCATCACATGGAGGAGGGCCAGGATCTCCGCTCAATTAACTCAGAGTGCAGGACAAGGAATAATGGGCTCCAGTTAGAGGAATCCAGATTCCAGCTGGACATCAGGAAAAACTTCCTGACTGTTAGAGCAATACAACAATGGAACCAATTTCCCAGGGAGGTTGTGGGCTCTCCCACACTAGAAGCATTCAAGAGGCAGATTGACAACCATCTGTCAGGTATGCTTTAAGTTGGATTCCTGCATTGAGCAGGGGATTAGACTCGATGGCCTTATAGGCCCCTTCCAACTCTACTATTCTATGATTCTATGATTCTAAGAAGTTCTACCCACTAGTAGGAAAATATAAGGTGATGGATCACAAAAGGTTAATATTCTTTTTTCTACTATTTACTATTACAGGAGAACTCCAAAATAGGTAAAGATTAACTCTCTCTCTTCCATAACATGTTAAACGATTAAATATACCATGAAATAATACTGCAGTGATGAGGAGTTATGTTGATGAAGCATGGCATTTAAACTTAAATGAATACATTTGTATAATGCTTTGGGGGAAGAAAAACTTCTGAGTGGATAGTTAGCTCTATCTTGTAAAACACTCATAATATTTATGAACTATTGCTCTGGAATGCTGTACAACATTCTATAATCAAAAGCATTATGATTTCAAGTTATAAAGTAAGCACTTCATTGAGAATTGCAGCCAAGATCAGAAATAGCTAATCAGGTGTTAGTTCATTCACAGCAAGTGGTACAAGGGCAGAGCCAGAATCAGAAAGGGCAAATAGTCTGGAAGCAGGGAACACAATAGAGCAGGAAACAACTGGATTGTTGCTCAGCCAAGGGCCCCAGCTTGACCTGGAAATATTTATAGACATGCCAAGTTAAAAATGAATGGGTACTTCATGGAAATAGAAGTTGTAGGACCTAGTAGAGCAATCTAGTGGCTTGTGAGTGATTCACAGACCAAGATACTTTCAGTTCAGATCCTGATATATCCTGACAGCCTGTACATGACAGGTATTTTCTCATGTATTGTATGTTGGATATGTGTTGTCTTTGCTGATTCAATGTCAATCGTTTCCAGGTCCTTGTAAACTACTTTCAATAGTTCACGATCATCACACAACTAGACCTAGAATGCTAGCTCTTCAAACTGGAACATCCTAATTAAACTGTTAAATGCAACTTAAATCCATGCTCTCAGTTGAACTGAAAATGAAGAGAAATCAAAAGCAGCGAATGCCATTTTTTTTAAAAAAATAAAATTTAAAATTGGATGAAAGCAAACCATAATAGGATTAGTTTGATCTTCATGATAGTGCAAAAGAGCCAAGAATATTTGTTGTAGATTCTCTATTTTAATTTTAAAATTTGAAATTGTGTTGGAATAGTTAAGCAGCAAAAATTATAATAAAAGTTATGAATATATTACTTGCCATAGTTTTGTGCACAGCATTTTGCAATAACAGGGAAATAAGACCAGTTATCCAAAGGTCTTGTAGTATTTAAAGTTAAGCACCCATAATGCTTATTCAATAAAACATTAGTATGTGGTCAAGTCCCTGTGGAATCAGGGGTAATTAACCACATACTTAAAGTTAACCTCATGCTTCAGTGCTTTCCAAAATCAACCTCTAAAATGATGATAATGATACTATAAAGTAGCATATTGTGATGGGAACAAGGAAATATATAGTGGCTACATTTCACCACCCACTAGTATTGCAAGAATATAATTGTGGTGCCTTGATTGTGGAAGATCTTTCTACTTTCTATTTAATCAGCAACTTCCCTGATAGCTTTTAGATGCCAGTTGAAAACACTGCTGTTTGCACAGGCTTTTAATGGAATTTGACATTTTTAACATTTGTTTTAAAAGCATTTTAAAGCAGGGCCAGATCTAAGCAGGATATGACACTTTGAAAATGGTTTGAAAACCATATACGGAGTGTGTCCTGGGCCCCAACAGTTGTCACTACTGTTATAAACTGTTTTAAAGCAGTAGTGTAGATCCTGCCGTAGTCTTGATTCCTGTTGGTGTCTGGTCCTACTTCTTTTATTGTTGCTTTTAATGGGTTGGATCCAACGATTCCCTTCTGACAAAAGGGGTGTCATTCAATGGAAACAGGGTTGTTCCATTGGGGATGACTCCTTCCATCAGAGAGGAGAAAGATTTATGCCCACATTTCTGGAGGGCTGTATAGTTTTTATACTTGGCATCTGTATTTGAGTACATGTATATAAAAAGTATTTGTCCATATATTATGAAAATAAGGCAAGCCTTTCAGTATTTTTTTTATTGGACTGATGATCATCTCTCCATGATCATCAGTCCACAAGATTTAAAACCCTAATTATCTTTTCATCTTGTTTCAGTAGATGCTGCATCTGGTATCATTTCATTGAGGGATTTAGGATCTGTATTACATTGTAGAGATCTGTACTGTCATTAAATGCTTTTTAGGTCTTTAAGTCTATATTTGAACAATGTACATTTGTTATGTAGGTTGATTCCTAGTTCACAGGAAGTTATTTCCAGTAAAGAACAAAAAACAGAACATTTTGTTGGTGATTTGTGGGAGATAGAGAATATTTGAAGGCTTTAAATATGACAGGTGCTGCTTCTCATAATAACTTCTTCCCAGAAGTTCAGAAAAGTTGACATTGCCATTTTGCTGGAAGATAAATTTGCAAATGGTTTAGCTTACTCAGAAGATTTCTGAGCTGTGATATCTCATATTGAGACAAGTTAATATTTTGAGTCACAAGGTGATATCATCCTCAATTATGGAAAAGCATTAAGAAAATCTCCCAGTATAGAGAAAGAGATGTGAAAACCTAATTATAAGTATACCTTTACTAAATATAAACATGTTGGTATTCTACATATATCACCTAAGTAAATGTCAAAGCAGGAAAAGATTAAATAAAACTGGTTAATCCTGTGATATGGATTATAGTGGGGGACTCATAAAGTAAATTCTGCATCACTTTAACATATGAGAAGGTCATTTATGCCTGGTACATCAATAATAAAATTGAATCCCAACAAGTCTTAGATGAACTATCAAAACTGTTTGGGAGACTAAAATATGAGGCTGTATTTTCATACATTGGTAGTATTCTTTTCAATGCTAGGGACAGTAAATGGAATGGACAGAGCTTCTAAAGGCCAAATAAAATTTAAATCCTTAGACAAAACTACCATGGGGAAGAGCTGCAGCTCAGTGGTAGAGCACCTGCGTTGCATGCAGAAAGTCCCAGGTTCAATCCCTGGCATGTCCAAATGTGATTGAGGAAGACTCTTGTCTGAACCCAAGGACTGCCAGTACCAATCAGTTAACAGAATATTGAGCTAGATGAACCAGTAAGGGCAGCTTCCTATGTTTCACTTGAAGCATTTATCAAGAGCCTACCAGAGAAGATAGTGGGATGCAGTAGAAGGGGTATGGTTAAATAAATAAATAAATCCAGGACATATCAGTGTTTTAGGTTTTTGTGGGTGGGTGGGAGAACTAAGCAAGCACATATAAACCTAATAGCATATAGCTACTGAAACAGGGGCAGGATATTATACTCTCGACTCTGCTTTCTTATCCTATCCTGTGAGAAATCAGAGACAACAGAAATTCCACAAGGGAAGCAATGTGAAAATCAACCCAATAAGATACAGACACAGGATACATTCTATAATCTATATATCTGAGGTTACAAAATACTTTATCATTGTTTGAACTTCTACTACTAAAATTATTTATTATGATTTCTTATATTTCCCCTCATTTTTACTGTGTTAGAGGGTAGTGTTGTATGCTGGCAACATTTGTGGGGCTCATTATAACGTTAATAGAATCATAGAATAATAGAATAGTAGAGTTGGAAGGGGCCTACAAGGTCATTGAATCCAACACCCGGCTCAATGCAGGAATCTACCTTAAAGCATCCCTGACAGATGGTTGTCCAGCTGCCTCTTGAATGCCTCTAATGTGGGAGAGCCCACGACCTCCCTAGGTAATTGGTTCCATTGTTGTATTGCTCTAACAGTCAGGAAGTTTTTCCGGATGTCCAGCTGGAATCTTGCTTCCTGTAACTTGAGCCCATTATTCCGTGTCCTGCATTCTGGGTTGATCGAGAAGAGATCCTGGCCCTCCTCCATGTGACAACCTTTCAAGTATTTGAAGAGTGCTATCATGTCTCCCCTCATTCTTCTCTTCTCCAGGCTAAACATGCCCAATTCTTTCAATCTCTCCTCATAGGGCTTTGTTTCCAGACCCCTGATTATCCTCGTTGCCCTCCTCTGAACACGCTCCAGATAGTCTGCATCCTTCTTGAAGTGTGGTGCCCAGAACTGGACGCCGAATAGAGGGGAACCAGTGCCGAATAGAGGGGAACCAGTACCTTGAACGATTGAGAAGCTATACTTCTATTAATGCAGCCCCAAATAGCATTTGTTGTTTTTGCAGCCACATCACACTGTTGGCTCATGTTCAGCTTCTGATCTACAACAATTCCAAGATCCTTCTCGCTTGTCATATTGCGTAGCCAAGTATCCCCCATTTTGTAACTGTGCATTTGGTTTCTTTTCCCTAGGTGTAGAACTTGGCATTTATCCCTATTAAATTCCATTCTGTTGTTTTCAGCCCAGCGCTCCAGTCTATCAAGATCACTTTGGAGTTTGTTGTACAGAGTAATGATGAAAATCTTCTTTATTGCTTTCTTTTGTGTCTTCTATATGTAGTGTAAACTATTTCCAACAGGAAGTAAAACATTCGTTAAGCTGCCACTTCTACAAAGAAAATTATATTTATTGGGGAGTGATCTTTTACAAAAATTGTCAGTTACTACTTAGCTTGTAAAACAGTTTAGAGTAAGGAAGTAGCAATATGCTTTGTTGGCATTCAGTAGGTGCATACTTTAAAATACACAGGAGACTCTCTTGCTGTTTGGCATCTATTTCCTACATATTGCATTTTCTCTTATATTAACTTCTTTCAAAGCAATGATGACTTTTTTTAAAAAAGCAAAGGAAAGCAACATGCTTTTAAAATTCACAAAAGGGTTTTAGAAAAAGCAGACTATTAAATAAAACAACCATAAAGAATGGCTTCCAGACATAGCATGTTATAGCCAGCTTGTGTGGCTACCGGGAAACTGCAACCTTTGCATCAAAGAAATAAAATACCAACTGCAGATAGCTAAGTACTCAGTTGCAGCAGCTAATTAATTTGCTGTATTTCTTCATACAGCATGGTCAGTATTACCCTACATGAGAATTCAAAAGTTCTACCGCCACAAGCAGACTGCTGAGGTCTTGATCCTATCTTAGAAAACAGACCTTTCCTTCTGATATTGCCTGCTGGAAGGGGTTAGTATTTGGCAGAGGTGCTCCTCTGCAGGCAGAAACAAACTCTGTCAGAGGGCGTGGTGGTGGTGTTCAAAAAACTCCAGAAACAGGAAGCTACCATGGGTAGTGCTCTCATCAACTTTAACAAACTCAGGACTCCGAAATGGGGGCATTGTGGAGTTGGGGTGGAGCATGCCCCCCTTTCAATGTCACAAGCTTGGAACTGTGTAGCCAATTGCCCCTGCCCTCATTGCTACTAATAGGGTCAAATTAAAAATGGAAAGGTGTGCTGGGCTGAAAAGACCAGCAAAATCCCCCACACCTTCTGCTCTGGCACTGGTGCAAGACAGCAGGGCTTCAAATGTGGCAGGAGATCCACCATGTTGCTCACCCCCTGCTCTCAATTAGGATTGTTCTGTGGGTCATTAATTGTTATGAATGTAAGCCAAATACTTTCTGTGAATACTGTCATGGTCCAACAACACCCTGTTCCAGGAAAGGAAAGGAAAACAGGCAAAATAGTGTGACTGACTACCCTCTTATTTGCCCTTCCCTTCCTCTGGCCTTTTCCACAGCCACCAGGTGGAAACCTTTTCTCTCACACACTATCTGTCCCAAACCAGCCTTTAAACCCTCCAAGTCTCTGGTATCTTCTTGGGTATTATGGGGTTGTACTATTAGACGTGAGGTGGTTTGCATTTTACTGAAGAAAAATGTTAATAGAAAAAGTTCTAAAATCTTAATGGACACAAACACACTCACACAACACCAACGCCCCCACTCCACCTCAATATGGGCAAGGAGTTCTAAACAAGGGGGGGCACCACACTGAAGGCTCTTCTCCACTACGGCCATGGGCCAATGCAGAACCACCAAGAGCATCCCACCTGATTACCACAGTGTCCTGGCAGGCTGATTGAAAGAAGGCACTCCTTCAAGTATCCTGGTCCCAAGTTGTTTAAGCCTTTATACACTAGTAGCAAAACTTTAAATGTGGCCCAGAACCAAATAGGCAGCCAGTGGAGTTCCCTCAGCAAATGAGTTGCATGCTGAAAAGGGGCAGTTTCTGACAACAACCAGTTGTTATCCATTCAAGCAGTTCTTTTGGATCTTGTCCAATGATCTATCCCTTATCCAAGGATACTTACTGATCATATTCTCATTGCTCTAGTTCTTTCAATCAGTTTTCCAGTTTCAGCAGTTCTGACTTTTTATTTCCTCTAGGGCTCTGGCTTCTTTTCTGCCTTTTTACTCTCCCTTCTTTCTACTCTTCAGTCTCTCTATACTGGTTTTTATCTCTTAAAATTATTTTTTTCCTCCACAACTCCAGCCAACAAGGAGGGAAGTTTCTTATTAATTTCTCCTAACCAAATTTCCATTTCCTAAGTTTTAAAATTTTCTCTCCCCCCTGACCTTTTGTCAACAACAAAGGTTCTCAAGGCAGAGAACAACAATTTCATTCCAAATACATATAAAATCAATAAAGAAGAAAACATGACTGGAATCTATGCAGCAGCCAATTCAAGTAAAACTGCAAAGACACAAGCACTGCAGAAAGCCTGTCTAAAGAATCAACTCATTACATCTCATTTAAAATATGCCAAGATCATAAATCCTCTGAAGTTGAACCTTATCAGGCAGCTGATTCCAAAACTTGGAGATGACTACAGCCACCAGCTTAATGGACAGGATCTTAAGGTGTGTGTAATAATAATAATAATAATAATAATAATAATAATAATATTTATTTGTAGCCCACCTCTCCCTCCGGATCGAGGCGGGGAACAACAACAATATAAAACATAAAAATCACAACAGTTAAATTTAAAAAAAAAAAAACAAGAGAAAAATACAACATTAACAACATCTTAAAATTCATCTGGATAGGCCTGTCGGAAGAGGACAGTCTTCATGACTCTCTTAAATTCATGAAGACTGTCAATTTGTCTAACCTCCTCCGACAGACCATTCCATAGTCTGGGAGCGATGGAAGAGAAGGTCCTCTGGGTAACACCCGCCAGCCTAGTTCTGACTGGCTTGAGTAAGTTCTTCCCAGAGGACCTAAGTGTGCGGGGCGGATTGTACGGGAGAAGGCGATCCCGTAGGTACCCTGGACCCAAACCATGTAGGGCTTTAAAGGTAATAACCAACACTTTATACTTCGCCCGGAAACTGATTGGCAGCCAGTGAAGCGATTTTAAAACCGGTATAATGTGATCACCCCTAGGTGTACCGGTGACCAACCTGGCTGCCATATTTTGAACAAGTTGAAGTTTCCGGACTAGGCACAAAGGTAGCCCTATGTACAGCGCATTGCAGAAGTCGAGCCTCGAAGTTACCAGCGCGTGCACTACCGTCTTTAGGTCTTCCAACTCTAGGAAGGGGCGCAGCTGGCGTATCAGCCGAAGCTGATAGTAGGCACTCCTGGCCGTCGCATCAATCTGAGCTGTCATCTGGAGCGACGGATCCAGGAGTACCCCCAAGCTGCGAACACAATCTTGCAGGGGGGGTGTAACCCCATCCAGAACTGGTTGACACACCTCCAGACCCAGGTTGGGGCCTTTGACAGTAAGCACCTCCGTCTTGTCTGGATTCAGCTTCAGTTTGTTTTTCCTCATCCAGCCCATTACCGCCTCCAAGCATTCATTCAGAGGAGACACACTATCCTTAGCTGACGATGTTGTCGAAGGCATAGAGAAATATATTTGGGTGTCATCAGCGTATTGATAGCACCCTGCCCCATGCCTCCGGATGATCTCTCCCAGCGGTTTCATGTAAATGTTAAACAGCATTGGGGAAAGGATGGCACCTTGTGGTACACCACATAGCAGCTCCTTTTTTGAAGAGCAGCTATCCCCAAGCATCACCATCTGGAGCCTGCCCGAGAGATAGGATCGGAACCACTGAAGCACAGTGCCCCTGATTCCCAATTCCCCCAGGCGCTCCAGAAGGATACCATGGTCGATGGTATCGAAAGCCGCTGAGAGGTCCAAGAGTACCAGCAGGGACACACTCCCCCTGTCGATACTAAGGCGTAGATCATCTACTAAGACGACCAAAGCGGTCTCAACTCCGTATCCTGCTCTGAAGCCGGTTTGAAATGGGTCTAGAAAATCAGTGTCATCCAAGACTGCCTGGAGTTGAAAAGCAACTGCTCTCTCGATCACCTTGCCCAAAAATGGAAGATTTGATACTGGCCTGTAGTTATTAAAGTCCAGGGGATCCAGGGAGGGCTTTTTTAGAAGCGGCCTTACCACCGCCTCTTTTAAACATGATGGAAAGCTCCCCTCCCTGAGAGATGCATTAATGATATGCTGTAGATGTGATCTAACTGCATCTCCTCCCTGGACGACCAGCCAGGAAGGGCAGGGATCGAGAGGGCACGTCGTCTTCCTCACACATCCAAGTACCTTGTCCACATCCTCGGTACTCACTAACTGAAACTGATCAAGTGTAATCCTACTCGCGGAGTCACTGGACACTCCACTGTCAGCCTCTGCTATAACAATGGCATCTAAGTCGGCTCTTATCCGAGAGATTTTATCTGAGAAATGATTGTTAAAGGCATCACAGCGAACTGCCGAAGGCTCTAAAATCGGATTCAGGGGAGAAGGAGCCTGAGTTAGACCCCTCACCACCCTGAACAGTCCTGCTGGATGTGAATTCGCAGATGCAATGTAGGGTGGGGTCTCTCTCTCTCTCTCTCTCTCTCTCCATACATACATACGTACATACATACAGAACTCCCTCAAATATCCTGAGACTAGGCTGAAAAAGTAAGCACTAGCAACTTGAATTTAGCATGGAAGCAAACAGGCTGCCTGTGAAGATAACACAAAATCAGTATAATGAGCACTCTATGATTATTATCAGAAATCAGTTCAGCTGCTAAATTTTCAACTACCTACCACTTCCAAACAACTTCAAGGGCAGCCCTAAGTAGAGCATTTTGTAATAGTCTATAATAGTCAGGAAACTACCATGGGATGCAACATGGTGGTACCAAGTCCTTTTCCTCCAAGAAGAGTTGTAGTTGGTGAGCCACCCGAAGTTGATTACACATGTTCCTGGCCCCATCCAGGAGGAAGCTCATATTAAGAAGCACTTCCAAACTAGTTTAAATATTAGGTGCATTTTAATGCTACTGAAAGAATAACTAAAGGGTCAAACTAGACACCAGGAGGAAGATGCATCTAACAGCCTCCTGACCATTGAAAATAAATAAAATGCTGTCATGGAAGGATGCAACCTTGAGTAGTGGAAAGGCTACTTAGGCTGCAATCCTATGCAATTTTCCTTGAGTTTAAGCATTATTACACACAGTGGGACTTCCTTTTGAGCAACCCTGCATAGGATGACAGTGTAATCTTTCTCTTTAGGGTTTTTGTTTTTGGGCATTCTAAAAAGATAGAGGAAAGTCAGAAAGAAAAGAGTTAAGCAACCGTCTTTCTCTGCCCTGGCCTTCACTGTACTTAAAGCCAGTTTCTGAGGCTGAAGGTTAGCTTAAAGAGGGGGAAAGCATTTTCACAATTCTCCTTTTTTTTATGGAGTTGCAATTGTTTCATTTCTTTATTAAGGAAGTTTCTTACCATAATATGTGAGTCGTCCCCTTGCAACATTTTTCCCTCTAGAGTTTTCAGTAATGCACTCATAAAGACCAGCATCTTCTTGTTGGAAATTGGGGATTTCAATCATGCCATTAAATTTCCTCAGCATCACTTTGCTTGGAAATGGCATCCCATCAGTTCTTCTCCAGTTAATCCGAGGTACTGGGCTGCCACAACAAAATGAAATTGAGGCTTTTTAAGATTTAAAAAACCATTTTTGTTTTAAAAAAATGCAACACAACAAAATACCAAAGGAGTTATATATAAGAAAGGGTTTACAATATTTGGAATTTTTTAGATAACCATGGGGCTGGTTAATTCTAGGATACTTGCTATATGTTCATTGGCCATATCTGGGAATCCAAGGTTTGAATCTCGTTAT
Organism: Anniella stebbinsi; assembly: GCA_029215795.1. Taxonomy (NCBI): domain Eukaryota; kingdom Metazoa; phylum Chordata; class Lepidosauria; order Squamata; family Anniellidae; genus Anniella; species Anniella stebbinsi. The sequence goes on along the minus strand of JARDYH010000005.1, from coordinate 140,756,114 downwards.
CTAAGGCTGAGACACTGTGAGAAGTCTTGTGATCCAAGATTTCTGTGTGGCCTGGCCAAGACTTTTCTCTTTTCCCAGGCATTTGGCAGCACGGGATGAGTTTTGATTGATCCTGGATTTCTTCTACAGTTTCGCTGATTGTTATGTTGTCTCTGCTTATACTGTCTATTGTGTGTTTTTACATTTTTTAAATTTTGCATATTGTTTTTAATGTTTTTAATCTCTGTAAACCACCCAGAGAGCTTCATCTAGGGGGTGGTATGAATATGTTATAAATAATAGTGATAGAGCTCTCTTCAAACCCCAAAGCGAAGGAGGATACTGAACTTTTGATTGGCAAGCATGATGTTGCTTCTGATGAACCTGAACCTTGCCTGATCAACACAATAGAGCTTCCTGCACCCAAAAGCCCTAACCCAGACCTGAAGACCTACCACCAGGAGTCCTGACTACAGTAATTCTAGGCAGAAGGGGCAGATACTCCATGTCTGCAATCATCAAAATGTGAATGTTTTAGTCTTTAGTCTATGGAAACCTTCTGGAGATATTCAATTTCCATTTTTATTTTCCATTCATAAGCAACAGATTTCTGCTAATATAACGCATACTGCCATATTTCACTGTTTTCTCAGTTAATCGATTTAATGTAGCCCCAGGATGTTATCATGCCTGTAGTCACACTGCATCATGGGGCTCATAGTCTTTAAACAGCATAAACAGTAACTGATCTATGTCCTTTTTAAAAAACAATTACTATAATAATCATCTAGATTTTTTTTAATTAAAGAAATTATTTACATGGCAGATTCAACAAAACCTGGGAACAAATATATAAATATAAGTGAAATTTAAATTTTAAATATATGACATAATACATTTCATGCAAGGCACCAGAAAGCTACTTTGTATTTATTTATATACAATTGAAAAAGTACAGTGAAAGAAGTAGGGTGCATTCAAAAGTATTTCACTTCATCCTTTTTTGTGAAATACAATTATTGTGTTTTCAATTATTACATTATTAATACAAATTAATATAGACTTACTTTCCAAGGGCAAAGCATTCCAGTTTTACAGTTGAGCCTTTAGCAGAAGGAAGTGTTTCAGGAAACTGAACTTCTATTTTGGGTTCATATTCCCCCATTATACCTGTTGTTCCAGAAAAAGAAAAGAGTCCTTAGGAAAAGAGGCCAGCATCTCAGAACCTTGCTCGGCAACTCTGCAAGGTGTCTACCCTGAGAAAGAGATGGATTACTGCTTTTATAGCCATTGGTTTCTACACAAATTACTCTTGGAAGTGGTGGTTCTTCACTGCAGAGTATCCCTTCCTTTAGTTGACAATTGGATCAGTGGGCCAGATTTGCATCTGGTGCCTCTCATACCTAAATTTTTTTATTAGAGGATGCCAGATAATATAGGAATTCATTAGAGAATAGTTTTGAGCCTTCTGTAAGTCACACTGAAATTGCCTCTGATTTTTCATGCATAGGCACTACAGATGTATAAGAAAGTCATTTCAGTTCATTTTTTACGCAAATTTACCCAGTTCACATCTCCAAGAAACAAATGTGGACCATACATTTCTGAACTTGAATAAAAATGCCTTTGAAAGATGCACAGAAACATACTTTAATCAATGGGAGAAAAATGCATACCTATCAAAAATGCAAACAACTGATGTGGATATCTGGAAAATGTGAACAGAAATACACACAGATTTTCGTGTGGAAAGAAAAACAAACAAACTTTGCAATTTGATATGGACACAAGTCAAAACAAGTTTCAAGGTGGAATGCAAAGAATCTTGACGATCTCGGGATTTGCTGATTCACACATCCCTAACTCAAACACACAGAGGAACTTTGTCAGCATGCCCATAAAACAGTGCCAGCAGTACAGCCCTGGAAATGTGAGTTCCGTAAGCCTGGCAGACATCTTGACTGAGTGGGAAAATATCATCCAATATACATTTAGGAAAGCCAGTGGAGTCTAGTGTTTCCAATTTCGGTGGTGCTGTAAATTTATTCTGGGTTTCAGTCAGAACCAGCCAGAACTCTAAATGAGCTATCCAAGGTGTTGAACCCACTGTAGATTATTCCTTTCTTGCCCCATAGGATTGCTCTGTTAGGAAAAAAACAAGTTTTTGCAAGGAAGCCTTCACTCTTCAGTATTATAAATTCTGAGTTGGATCTCAAAATGAGTGGAATAAAGGGAGTGCAGGTCTGATAGCTAGAAAGGAAAGAGAAAGCCATCAGGTTGTAGCAGGGCCTGGTAGAAGAAATTCAGCACAGGTGTGTGTGTGTGTGGGGGAGAATGACTAAGTAAGAAGCTTGTTGTCCTCCTGCGGTTGGTTTGGGTGGGTTATGGTGATCATCCTGAGGTATTGGTGGTGACAGGAAATGCCAGAGAGCCTCCCACTGATGGTTTTGCAGCCCCAGCAGGGAGATGATTGCCTGTGGGGCCATCTCACCTCACACAACTGGTGTTTTGCGACCTGGGGGGATGTGACAGGGGATGATCCCCCCTCTCCCCAAATGGGAAAATCCTGGGGGTGTCGAATCTATAATCAACATCCAGCAGGCAGAGAATGTTTCACCTGATTACATTGACCAGCTAGCTCCAACGAAGTGGAGTAGCCGGCCAGTGATCCCCTTTTGCAGATCAAAATTAATAAATGTAGCCCGATTTTCAATCCATTGAGTTATGTTGTTTCTTTATTGTCTCGCCTCCTTCACTCGCAATGATTTTTAAATAATAAAACCATATATAGTTGCTATACAACATAATCTTAAAGTCATACCATCAGTTCGCAGCACTAAAGGTGTTGGTGTGCCAAGAATTTTGGTGTTTGTTATGGTACTGGTCACAACACATGTGTAATTTCCTACATCAGATGGCTCTACTTTGGCTATGTAGAGATGCCCAGTTTCCTGAGAAACAAATCGCCGACTGTCTTCTCGCACAAATGAAGGGTATTCATTGAAGATCCAAGCATAAGAAAGTTCTGAAAATTAACAAATGAAAATATATGTACATAATTGAATTATTGTGTTGCAAAATATCATGAAATAAAATGTACTGATAAGCAGGGAAATAGTCCATACATTAATTGCCACGACATACATAGAAAACATAATTTCACACATAATTTTTCAGTTCTTTAAAACAATAATTACTTTCTCATGCTTTTTCTAGAACATGTGTTTTCTTTTGAAAGAAGCTTCACACATGCATATCTTTGACTCCATGTCTCTTAATTTGTTCACTCCACACTTAGAGCAAGATGTTATATTAAAGGTGAAGTGTAGTTGCCATTTATCTTGTTCCATCCCATCCCATTCTAGTAATGCTAGATTCGGTAAGCTCATTTAGGCTGATTAACAACGTGGTAGTTTTACCTTCTAGGATGCCTGTACCACACAAATGTCATTAGTGGTTCATTGGGATTTTCCACATGTAACTGAGTCTTGGAGCTCCATCAGACAAGCATTTTAGTGCTCATTAGTGGGAACTCGTGGTTTTTTGCGGGTCCCTCGCACAACGTTGTCTGTCTCCCGTGTGCCTCCCACCCCTTCTAACTTTCTTCTCGCCACAAAATGAATACCCCAGTAAGTCCAACTTATTTTAAAGACAGAAATTGCTGCTATCTCCTGCTGTGTGAAGGAGAAGCAGCAGGATCAAAATGGCCCACTGAATGGGCCATGTGCAAGTTGTTTACTTCCTCTTTCAAAAGAGGAAGCAATAAGGGACAAACACGTGGATGGAAAAGTGATGTTAACAAAACGTGATTTACTCCATGTGATGACTCTCTTGGATTGGTGCCATTAGCATTTAGTTAATTTGACATAGAATAGCAATTTGGTTAGATTTGGTAAGTACTGCAATAACTCAATTTAGGTTTACAGATCACAGTTTGTGGACAGAATATGGGTGTATGTATGAGAGCAGATATGATGACTTTAATAAAGCTCATATAAAGTTTAATTCTCATATGGTATTGCAGATAGGATAAAGATGAAAATAAAAAAGACACTGCAGCTCTTACACCAGCAAATTACAGTTAATTATAATTTGACTAAACTGACTAGATATTCAAATAGCTTGCAAAGGTTCCCCCCCCCAATTTTCCCCTGCCTTCACAAATTTTGCCCATGTGTAATCTTGAAATTCACACATGTGCCTCGAAAACTACTTGCAGCTACAGAAAAAGAAACTAATGGACTAGAATTAGTATTGCTTTGCAAAGAAATAGAGGGACAGAAAGGTTAATTCACATTATGTAAAATTGTGAACAAAGTTAATTTATTAAAATATTTATGTTATCTGTTAACAAAAGGGAGAAGATCAAAATGTGATGGCTTCTCCAATTATGTTTATTTTTCTTTATTAAACTATAAAGTCATCCCATTATAAAAGCTAAACAAAATGTTAGCAACTGCAAGCAAGCAAGTTCCTGTTTTATTTATTTGTTACACACACACACACACACACACACACATCCTGCCTATCCACCAAATGATACTTCAGGTGGCCAAAAACAACAATAAAATATAAGATTTCTAAATCATAAAAACAAAGCAGTTAAAAACACATCAATGAAATCAATAAAACCAATTAACAACATTTGAACAAATTGTAGCCTATTTGCAATGACTAGAGATTTCTTTTAGAAATATACTGCTTAGAGATATTTATATGCTTAGTGGTATATAAATCTAATTATTAATATTAATATTTAATAATAATAATTAAAATAATGTCTATAATAAATCAACCTATGAGTTCAGGAGCCTGGTCTGAATACAAATCTGTTTGTCTGGTGGAGGAATGTCATCAGAGATGAGCTACATGGGCCTCCCTTTGCAATGAGTACCAGAAACTAGGAGCAACCACCAAAAAGACCTCTCTTCAGTTCCACTAAGTCTGAATATACAGTACAAAGGTAGCATACTAGAATTTGGCAAGGGGCACTAGCTCACTCATCACAATAGATGAATTAGGGAGCTGACCAAGGAAAATAGTTTTATAAAGACATGGTCTTTCATTTCTTGCTTTTGATAACAACAACAAAAAAAGAAAATTACTTCAGACCTCCTGTCACACAGAGATCATTTTGGAGAAATATAGTGTTTTAATGTTTGTGTATATATTTTGTGTAACTCTTTATATCTAATATAACTTTGTCACTACAACTGAATGTGCATGTTTATGTGGTATAATTAGCAGCTGGACTCCAATGTTTGTTTAATGTTTTGTTTATAAAACACACACACACACACACACACACACACACACACACACACTTCTGTTCTGCTGGTGAACAGAAAGAATGGATTCTTCTGAAGATCTGTGAACCTGGGATTGTATGGGACAAGGTATTCTAAGATAATTTGGTCCCAACTTATGCAGGTCATAACCGGCAATTGTAATGTGCTTGGAAACAAACCAGCATCCAGTGAAACTTTGGTAACATGGGAGTCACATCCTCTCTACAACCAGCCCCAGTCAGTAGTCCAGCTGCAGCATTCTGAAACAGCTGAAGTTTCTGAACGCTCTTTAAAGGCAGCTTCACATAAAGACATTATAATAATCCTAATGAGATATAACTGTCGAGAAGTTGATCATGAGCATTTAAATAACTCAAAACTAATATTGATTTAATATTATTAATAGACACCTGTAACAGTTCTCCTGTAAAGCAGAACCAGTAATGTACTAGTTAAATGAGAAGAAGCTGCCTTCTTGTATAGTTGTGTCAAACTTTCACCATAATGAACTTTGTTCTATTAGCAACTATATACATTCTGTTTTGTTTTGGTTTATCTTGACCTCCATCATTCTTATGTGGCGCCTTTCTTTATTTTTGATCTAGAGACAAGACACATCATCCCTGTGTGATACCCTGTATTATTGTAAACTTTCCCTTAGTACAAAAGTTATGCTGTACAAAGTTCTGATTATGTTAATTCTGATGTTTCCAGTTCCCTATATAAGAGTGATACCCTGTACACTAAAGTCAGTCAGAACCCATGTTCTGGCTCCAACAGCTGTTCGTTTCAAATAAAGTTTTATTGAAGGGATTGAGCGCTGTGAGTATATTTTATGTCAGTGACTGGTTTCCATCTAATTCAAGCTATTGTTTGGTGGGAAATTAGTCCTCATTAGAATTAATTACAATTAAGCATCTCTTAATTAACTAAATTATTAGGCCCACATTTATGAAGTCAATGAACTTCTGAGAGCCTTCTAAAATAAGGAGTCTCTATCCTGAGGTCTCTTTGTCAAAAAGGGAGACTCTCAAGATTCCCATAGACACTTCAAAAGTTCCTTTAAAGTAAAGAGAACTTTTAAATAGCTGCAATACTATTTCCCACCACAATAACCAAGGCATCCTAAGTACTGTGTGAAATGTGTGGCTTATAGTATTGTTAAAAACAAGTGCATTAAAAGGACACACACACACACACACACAAACACACACTTATTTGTTTTGTTTTGGCACCAATGGTAGTTTTTTTACTCTCACTAACTGCCACATGGGGAAGGGGATTTGGGGGTGGATGCAGATTAAACAATTCCCTACCAGTGTGCTTTGATTCCAATCTGAATTCCGCTATTGCTTATTTTAAGTAAAGAAAAACTCCACATGGAGCTTCATATTGTAAATTAAATGTAACACATAGTTTATCTTTTAGCCACTACACCCACCACCAAGAAACAATCCAGGAGCTTCATCCAATCCAATTCATGATATTTCTCTTAGATGGCCCTATAAGGACAGGGACAGGAGCAGAAATGTTGAAAGCTGGGGAAAGGCTTTAACACCATATAGACCTTTTCCCGCCTTGCTCGCATGGGCGGGGAGAGGAGGTTGTGGGCGAGGATGGGGTGAAGAGGCGTGGAGGCCTGCCATTGGCGGGCCCCGGCGTGGTGCCACCGGAGAGGGGAGGGGTCAAGGGCTATTTAGAGCCGGGACCCCTCCACAGCTCCACTTCTTGCTGCGCGGCTCCCTCCCACCCTCCCTGTGGTCAGTGTGGGTTCGCTGGTCATCTTGTTGGAGGCCAAGTAGGAATTTTTTGCTCACAATCTAACTTGGTTGTTAGTTTTTTCGCCTACTCCACACTGCAAAAGCAGGCTGGGTGTTAATTAGGTTAATTGGGCTATTTGGTCACTTTATCGGTGGTAGGTGCGGGCATTTTTATGCTTTAGTAATGGTGAGCATTCACTGGCACTGTTCAGGTGATTGGTAATGCCTGAGGGCCAACCACTGAGAGCCCTGCGGTATCAGTTGGGGGGGATAAGGCTTACCTTTGAGGCCAATCCTTCTCGTCTACTCGGAGCCCTGCGGCACGAGGGGAGACGACACCGGAAGGTCTCCCACATCAGATTGAGGAAGCTCGGGGGGTGGCGAAAGCGCAGGCGCCACTTCCCGAGCCGTGAATGCCTCGTCCAATCCCCACAATGGCCTGGCTGGCCATGACAAAATGCCCGCATAGGTTCACTTCCCCCTTTTTGCTTCTCTGCTGAATAAATAAAGTGACCCATGTTTAATCCCAATTTTGTGTCGGCTCTTCATTTCTCATCCTTCACTCCGCAACTCCCCAGCTTTATTTGCTTTGTGGAGAAAGAATACAGCTACTGATACAATCACCAGAAGGGCCCAGCTCCTAGCCTTAGATGCCTTAAATTCTCATAGAGAGCACACAAGAAGCAGGGCCTAAATTGAAACCTCAAAGAGGAGAGATTTCACCAGGGCTACCAAAGATGTCTCTGTTCCATAACTAGACAGGAAACGAGATTGAAAAGGTCAGAAACACCTGGGATTGCTCTGGCACCACATCCCCAAAAGGAAAGGTTGGACATAGGCCTAAGACCGGTTAGGTTTCATTCGTTTAAAACGTATTTTCAAAGCGGCGGGAGGATTCTCACCTTATTCCAGCTGAGCAGAATCCTACCGTTATCTAAAGTGGCATTAACTATACTAAACCAAGTGTCTGTCAAGGTCAATTTGACCGGTCTTCACCAGCTATGATGGAAACAGACACAAAACTAATGCGGTAGTTTTCACAGCACAATCAGTTTGCTTTCAACACCTTTAAAGGAAATTGGATCAAACCAACTGAAGCAACTGCAACAACGAGCCACTGCTGACACCAACAGTTTAGAATCATTAGATTCTGAATCAACTATAGAATCCAAGTTGAATAAGATTTGAGCAACATTTTCAGCAAAGAGTCACAGCAAGCTGAGGAAACGCTTGTATGCAAATATTCTACTACAGCATAAATATTCTGCACCTTCAAGCAAACCGTTTTGGTGAAAAATGAGACAATCCTCTCCAGAGGAAACAGATATAACACAAAGAACAAGACGGAAGAAAAAAACCCTGGCTATTTCTGTATATTTAATCCTTGTTCTGAAGCTTGTTCACAATTGAGGTTATGCAGCTCCAGCTTATTATATTTATATTTTGGAAACATAGGCAAAATAACTTTTGCATAAATTTAATACAAGCTGTTCTTGCAGTTACATATAGGTAACCAACCTAAAGCCTAGAGCTATTGACCTACTTGTCTCATACCAGTGCCTCAAATATTCTTGGTCATTGTTACACTTGATCTCAGGGATGGAAATGTCCATTTTGCCACATTCACTTATATTAACCTCCCTTTCAGGATAGTATTGTTCAATGGCATCTTCCATATTAACACTAAAGACAATGGGCTGGTTTGCACATGACCGATTTACCATGGATTATTTAACCCAGGATGAGGCATAGTACATACTGGGAAACATTTTGAATATGCAACCCCCAGTGGGGTTTAACCCAGCCACTGGGGGTTATTTGTGGGTCAAACTACCCTTGCACAATCCAAGGGTTATGTGAGGGTTGTTTAATCCACAAATAACCTTAAGTGGCTTAGTCTGTGGGGCTTGCATATTCAAAAAGCTACCCACATGTGGCATATCTTATTGTGGACTAAACAATTCCTGATGAGCCCAACGTGTCATGTGAAGCATGTCATTCATGGCTCCTAAGTTACAACTTCTGATTATCTCCAACGGGGCATTTGGAAATGAGATGGATATGGAAATAGGAAGTGAACTGGTGGGGTAATGGGAGGTGCTAACATGCAGAGGGTTGCTCTGGAAACCATCAGGTCAAGAATTGACCGTGAATGTGTGTGTGGTTGAGATGATAATCCTAGACATGCTTACCTGAGAGTAAGTCCCATTGAACTCAATAGGACTTACTTCTGAGTAGACATGCACAGACATTTGTTGTAGATTAAACATCCCCAAGGCTGCTCCGAGATCCCACTGAACACAGTAATGCTTTCTTCTGAATAAGATGTAAGTCTGCAATCCTCTTACATCACTTTTTAAAATAATAATAATAATAATAATAATTAATAATAATTATAATAATAATAATAATAATAATAAATACAAATTTCACTGTGCTGGAATAGGGTCGAGCTATACTTCTGCAAGTGCTCTTTAAAAAAAAAAGCAAAAAAAAAAAGGCACAGAGAGTGATCTTGTTTATTTCAACAAGTTGTGGTGCTTTACCGCTGGAGTCTTCAGAGTGTTTCAGATCCAGCTTCAGTTCACTCTCCTGGGAGTAAGTGCCATTGAACTCAGCGAGGCTTGCTTTTGAGTAGGCTTGCATAGGAGCGCACTGAAAGTCTGCTAAGAGCATCAGCCTCTTAACCTCCCCATTTCCAATCTTCACAGCATTTACTTGGATCTTCTCATCCCCCTGCCCCCCATCTGAAGTTGACTTCCATGAAAAAAAGAGGGTACAATAGATTATTCTGCCCATCATCACCCCGTTGCTCTCGGAGGAGTGGCATGGTCAGTTTTCAAATATATCTATATCTATATCCATATCTCTTTTACGAGTTGCTTAAAGAGAAAATTTATCTTTCAGGCAGAGTTTAGGCAATTTGCCAAAGTCCTGTCTACTCTTAGAAAGGTTCTATGTGGAAGTGTATATGCCGATACTAGAGGCTTGGTTGGGATTCCTTGTAAAACAGCTTATAACACACACACACACACACACACACTTTGAACATTCTTCAACAGTTCCTTATCAGGTAAGCCTTAAACCATCTTGCCATGGAGAATTTCTCCAAAATTGCCCACCTTTTGCCCAAGACTTTCAAAGAAAATTCTTTTTGCTCCTCCCTCCCAGAGAATGGCCAGAAAACTCCATAGCGAAAATTTTGGCACAGCACTAACATTCAGCATAGTGATATTTCACAGTATTACTAAACTAACTAACTAAATAATGTTATTTAAATAATAATATTTCTGTTGATGGCACGTGAATTTATTTATTTTTTAAAAAAAATATGACCATGAATTTGGTGACAGAATTAAAGCTCTCATTCAATTTTACTAAACTAGAGCCAAGTTAAACATTGCACTGTTACAGATATGGAACCCAAACCTGTGAATGTTTACATGGAAATAAGTTCACTCTGTTCAGTGAAATAGCACACTCTATTCATATAAGTGTGTATAGGATTGTAACCTTAATCTTCCATTTATATAAATTTTTCATTGATCCTCTTAAAAACAGAGCACTGTGTTCTTTCTGTAAACCACCGCAAGAATTTAATTTTATATTGACAGAGACAAAACAAAATTGTATTATTTCCCACTTAAATGTGTATTAAACAAGTTGCTGTATGTCTTTTGTTATATTTTCCCTTTCCTAGTGACATTACTTCAAGGAAAATAAAATTTCTCCTGTCAATTATGTTCTTCAGTTGATTTTCCATTAACCGTAGAAGTAATATTTCTTAATATCCTGGGAGATACAAGCCACCTCATCTAGGCACATTTTAATTTTCTACAGGCCATTGGAAGCAGAAGGCATGGGGATTTAACATTTACTACTCAATTATTCTTCCCAGAACCCTTCTTTTACTTCTATTGTTACTTACTTCTATTGCTAATTCATGATTTACTTAATAAATTTACATCCTGCTCTTCTTTCAGAAGCTCAAAGTAACTTATTTGGGGCTTCAGTCAGTTTTCCATCCAGGCATTGATCAGCATGAAACCTTCCTAGCTTTAATAATGTAACAATCCTATTTGGATTTCTGTATCATGCTCTGTGTTTGCAAACAGAATGCTGTGGACAGACTTCTGAATGAAGTTGGATATTGGGATTATGTGTCTCTCCGTTGATGGCTTTTGCCAACAGGCCTTTATGTTTTGGCATGCCACCACCTGATTGGGTTGTTGGCATTCCAAACATAAGGCAGTATCCAATCTGACACCAGAAAACCAGTCACTTTATTGGCGTTATGCTAGAGGCCACTAATGCAAGTGTAAATGTAATTTACATTAGCACTAGTGTCTAACTGGACATTGCCCATTGTAGGGAAAAACAGTAGAGGCTTCAGTCACCAGCTGATCAAAGAGCAAAGATCCAGACATATTCCTAAGCTGGGCGAATGTGACCCTATCTGTTCTCCTACTTCTATATCAACTTGGCTGCCAACTATCAACAACTCAGTCTTATCTGGATTGAGCTTCAGTTTGTTTGCCAAGCTACCACTTCCTCCAGACATCCATAGCTACACTGTAAACCCAAACTACACAAGCATTTTGCCTCAGATACTAAAGAGAAAGTAAAATATTAAATTGGTTACATACACCTGGCAGAACAGTACTTGAGATTAGAGATGTTAAGGCCCTGAAAAAAATGAAAAAATTTGGGCGGGAAAGTTTTTTCCCCATTTTTTTCTCCAAAGCTTTTTTTGTTTTCTACCCAAGAAATTGGGGGGTGGGGGGAATGAAGAAAAAATGGATTATGGAATGTTTTATTTTAGTGTGATGAATAAAATATTTAAGACAAGGTGTTCATATATTTACTTCTCCAAATGATTTCTAAAAACTTTTTATGGGAATGGGTGCTTTATGTCTGCTTAACACTGTGGAGGACTAGCGGAGACGTAAATAATTTTCTTTGTTACTAATGTAGATGGTTTCTTCTGATTTTTTTAAATTGTATTTTGCCTGCTCCTCATAAACTAGCAAAACCAAAGAGGTTCCTTAGAGTTCAGGTGTTCCTTACAGTTCAGGAGCTTGTAGCCCCATTTGTTACAAAACACATTAAAAAAATTTAAAAAGTAAATTCAATTTGTAATAATTGTTTGAATACACTGTACTTTTTAATATACCAAATGTGATAATTTTATGCCAAACCAACTTGTACATAATTACATTTTATGTTCCTAAAGTAACAAAGTGACTTTTAATCTCTAAGAAATGCAAATTTCCCCCCAAAATTATGTTTTTTCTCTTAAAAAAACCACATTTTTTTCATGGTGTCAAAATTTCCAGAAATTTTACATCTCTACTTGAGACTGACAGAAAAAATAGCACCTTGCTATGTTTTGCTAGCTTAGTAAAACAGTAGAGTGCTGTGGAATCAGTATGTGAACTATCTCCCTCTATCTCCCTCTATCTTCTAGCTGGACTGTATATGTGTACATAAGTAGTCTATCAAGAAGATCAGAGGCTCATCTTGACGATGGCAGTTTGGCACTGCTAGCCTCCAAATACCCATATTTGCACTCCTTCACATCATCCCCATGCAAAGGAGCAAATGCGGGGGGTTGCTTGTGAAGAGGAACACCCATGCACCAGGGTCGCAGGGTTTTTTTAACCTTTTCTTTGGAGGAGGCGTGCATGTGCCTCCTCGCATCCACGATTTTTTAAAAAACTTTTTTTGGCTTCTCCCCATGCTGGAGGTGGGCAGTGGCCATTTCACTCACTGGTCCACCACCTCCCCACTGTCCCAGCCGGGCGACCAATCAGGGCGTGTCATCGGCAGGGGAATGCCTTCGACATAGCTCCGAAGCACGGCAACAGATGGCAGATGCTGTCGTCACCTTGCTCCAAGAGAAAAAAGTCATGATAAGTGCTTTTTTAAACCAGAGCTTCAGGGGTTTGCCCCTGGATGGCTTCACTGCAGATACACCCCAGGGCAAATTCCTCATCAAGACAAGCCCCAGGTGTGTCACTAACTGCAAGGTTGACAGTAGGTTACATTTTAGGAATGTAATTGATAGGCAGACATAACGAAAGTGGTTGGTAAACATGTTATTGCAGTGGTTAGTGGGATATCAAAACAGTAAGTATTCCTCCGTAGACATATTCAGGAAATGTTGCTACTTTAGTAACTTTGCTAATCTATTTCAAGACTGAAGGGTGACAATTTCAACCTTTATTAATGTTGTGCAAGATGCAAAACCAGGTTATCCCCAAAGCATCCTATTAGGCATATGCAAAGTATAATTTAAACCGAACATTCAATTCTTACAGAAAACATACATTAACTAGAGAACAGCTATAAACAGCAGGAGGGTAAGAAATTCATATCAACCTTGACAATTCTTGTGCCTACAGATCCACCCACTTGTTTGTCTTTCTCATTAACACCTAATTAGAAACTGAGCAGATGTTTTCTTGAATAATAGTACAAAAATTGTGACACTAATGAGTGAAACCGCTGTACGATATTTTTGAAAACTTACAATACAATATATTTGGGTATACTGAGAACAGGGTTGAGATGAAATCTTTCTGTATTTCCAGCCTTGAAGAAAAGTCAAAGTATAACTTGGATTTACCATTAAGGAAGTATATATGTTTATTTAGGAAATATGAGTGAAAGAGAGAAAACAAGAGAGGAAATATGATTATTTTTATTGTTTCCTTTTAAGAACACAGATAAAAACAGCCTCTGATAACTCACCCATTGAGCTTGTGACTTTTATGAGTTTCATCCTTTATCCTAAAATAAATCCAGTTTTTCTTCAGGTCGTTGTGCCACCATCCAGGCAATGTATACATAAAACTCATGTAACACTCAACTTTGAGTTATTACTGTTGGATCGATAGTAGGGAGGTATAAAGAAAATACAATCTTCTGAACTCTCAGTCCTAAAACTCATTTATTTTCAAGTAAATTCCCCCAAATCCAATGGAGGGTATTTTAACGTATTGCATTTCAAACTTGGATCTTAGCTGATCATATGCCACATAAGGCAGATATTATGGGTGAGTGTGGTGAAAGAAGGATTAAATATCTGCAAGTGACACATCATGCAATAAAAGTATAAAAGAAGTTAAGTATTATATATTCCTTTCACAAATGCAGAAATCAGATTGCAAAACATATCCCAAAATCTCAGAATCAATTCATGACTGAGCGAGTAAACTTAAATTCTGATTTCCCAGCTCAAAGCCCTATGCCACAGCTGTTATATCATACAGCCTCAGCTCTCTCTATGTGTCAAAAGCAGCTAGGAAGGGGATAAAGGAATGTCAGGAGAGGAATATTAAAGTGATTGAAAGAAAATATACCACATAATGACACACATGAATTTAGGACTGCACAAAACATACACATTAATACCACTCTGGGTGTTTTCTAATAGAAATGTGGTTTATCAACACTGGGGTGCTTTATAAATACTGAAGTGAAATAAATAAAATATATATTCCCCATGGAGCTTCAGCTTCTAGTACTTACAATTCCTAAAGCAGCCAACTGGCTGTCATCCTTGAAAAAAGATGTGGGTTAATACATTTTTTTTGGAATTAATTAAAAATATGTATTTGTGGTGTTTGTTCCATTTTATCCTAACAAACATCTCAGGGAGGAGGAAAATAGTTCTGAACCTCTAAAGAAATTTTATTTGCCTTTATTTATGTGAATGTAGTTTCGAAGAGATATTGTAGAATTTTAATTTGAAGCTAACCATTTTCAATACTGTTTCCTTTGCAGTTATCTTCAAATTTCATATGGATATGTACATGAAATAACTTAGAAACATTGGGAATTCATATTAGATATATCAGTGATCCAAGCAGAAATTAACAGTGAGCCTGGGAGCAAAAATCCATTTCCCTTCTGAAATGCTTACAATACCATTTTGAACTGAAACTGATGCAAATCATTAATCTTTTTGGCATAAAAGGTTAATTATTCAACAGATAAAATCCAAAAAGGTCACTTTCCAGCTTGGTGTGAGGATGAAAATGCATGTCACCTCTGTAGAGAACCAGAACAATGGAAGTTATGAGAACAATTACCTACATAATGTTCAGCAAAATGTGGAAAAGTTAACCCCAAGATGGCAGGTAGATTCTTAGTTGAAATAGATAAGTCTGCATAATGCTTTGTTTCAATTTCCAATCAAAAGGCTGCCATAATTAAATGTTAGTGTAGCACTGGAGGTGGAATTCACCCACGTACATTAATTAGCACTATATCAAGTGCTATGTCCATACAGCTATTACTTCAATGTTGCAAATGTTTAACTTGTTTTTAATACTTGTTGTTATATGCCTTTTCAATGCTATGATGGTGTAGAAGTGTATTTCCTGTCACTTCATCCCAGGAGTGTTTTACGATCCAGCAGCAAAAGAGTGAGGGAATTACACAGATCCTTCCATTCCTGAACCCCCAATTGTGGCCAGGTGATCCTATGCAACTGGTTCCATACAGTGCTGGGCCTTTAAAAATTACAGCAGTGCCATGGGATAAAGCCATGGAAAAGCAGATCTCACTCCACTGCTGTAACTTCTAAAGAGCTCATCATTAAGGCCTGTTGTTGTGCTGCTATTATTATTATTATTATTATTATTATTATTTGCATTATACCCCACCTTTTCCACCAAGGAACCCAAGGTGGCATACATTATCCTCCTTCTCCCCATTTTATCCTCACAACTAACAACCCTGTAAGGTAGGTTGGGCTGAGAGTCTGTGACTGGCTCAAGACTTCCAGTCAGCTTCAATGGCCGAGTAGGAACAAGAACTCAGATCTCCTGACTCTCAGTCCAACACTCTAACCACTCTAACTGGCTTATAGGAATACAAATTGTGTGGGTACCTACTCACATTGATATTACATTTTTAGTCCTCAAAGGCATCACATATCAATTTGTTTCATTTACCAGTGAACTTCTGTGCAAAATGACAGGGACACATCATTATATGGATGAGACCCAAATAATTGTGCAAGTTATGTTGTTATTTCAGGAAAAATTCAAACATCAAACATATGAATCAATCTTATTTTGGAATTATGGCCTGTAATTCAGTTAGCAGTGCTCAACACAGGAATGGCAAAAATTTGCTGAGGAATATCTAAAAAACTGCCTGTGGCCAAGCATGTTTGACAGTGTAGGTAACAAATGTGCCAGTCTCCCCACTTTCATATGATCTGGGGCTCAAACCTTACCAACACAGTTTGGAATTAAGTGAAGGGGAAAAGGCTCCTATGACATAAGAATCAGTATTGGTGGGACTACAAATACAATTTTGACTTGTTTATCCATTAGGCTGTGTAGCATTTTCCCTCATTACGTTTCCAGCTTTCTTGTTTTTCTCTTTTTTCAGAATGGATAACATCCCTATAGGTCAATTAGGAAAACAAAAAGAAAGCTGGGGTCACCTGAAGATAAAGATTCCAGCCATTTGATCATTAGTAGGGTGACCAGATTGCCCTGGGTTTCCCGGACCTAACTGGGAAAACTGGGGCGATCCGAGCCGACAGGGGGGTGGCTTTTGCCACCAGACAAGGAATTTGTTGACGCTCCCTAATGCTGAGCACTTGTTTCCTGCCGAGGCCGGGGAGCAGCGCGGGCATTTTAAAGCAGGCTCTTCTTCTTCCTCCTGCTGGGAGCCCAGGAGCAGGGCAAGAAGGGTGAGGGGGCTGCAGGGAGTCATGCAGCAGTGGAGGAGATCGGTGGTGGCAGCGGAGGACCCGGTAGGTCCGGGCTGGGTTTTTTGGGGGGTGAGTGGTGGGGTGTTTCGGGTGGGGGGGTTGTGGGGTTGTCTGCTTGTTGGCCGCATGGCGAGCGGCCTTTTTAATTTTTTTATTTTATGTTGGGGGGGGGGGTCTGCTTTGGTGGGGTGGCCATTTTGGACCGGGATTTTGCTTTCCAAAATCTGGTCACCCTAATCATTAGGGAATTTTGCACTTTTGAAACATCTGTCCAAAACCAAAAAATTGCCAGTATTTGCTCCCCTTGTTACTATTCTTCCACATATGGGATTTAGTGGTTAGATAGTCATTAGTTTCAAAGTAAACTTGTGCAACATTGTCTTTTTCTTGTATTTTAACAACACTGTGAGTTCTCAGTACTTCCACAGCAGTCATTTAGATGCAGGCTAAGTGCATTAAAAAAAAGGGGGGGGTGGAAGAAATCCCAAAGAGAGATGGAATTGTGACTTTGTAATAGAAATTGTTCCTTAGCTGACAGGTTAAATGTTCCTTGTTGCTTTGAGTGAAGCCAGGATTCCAAATGGAAAGCTCTTACGAAATACTTTTACACATTTGGGCTCAACTAATGAACAAAAGTCCATTTACTTTTCCCCTGTAGCTGTGAGGATATGATGGATTAGTTCCTTTTTATCTTATTTCTGGGCTAATTGTTTTGGACTAGCAATGCCATTCAAAGTGTTATGACTCTGATCAATTTTTGTCTTACCCTGAAAGTATGCACAAAGTGATAAACTGCGATTTTTAAAATACATTCCCATTAACCATAGCCCATTTCAAGTGACAAATAGATATTTTAATCAACTCCCAAGAACTTTCCATATAACGGCTTTGAACATTTTTTTAACAGCACTGTTGTGTCTTCTTAAACTATTGAATGTGTTATAAATTGCCTCCTGCTTATAATGATTTTTTTAAAATTATGGAAAGACAATAGTTGTGATAATTACTTAACTAAAAGTAATGTTACATTTTATGAATGTGAAGTTATATAAAACTTATAAAATATACCTAAGGGTAAATATTTAGTGTACTTCAATAGTACTTAACAGGATTTACATAAAAATAATTAAGTCTTTTGTTAAAGTTAATCTCTCTTTTGAGGGATGCAACATTCAGGTTGTGAATAGCTTCATTAAAAATACAAATAACGTATACTCGGAATTTTCATGTGTACCTTATGTTTTGCCTAGTATTATGTTCAGAGCACAAATTGTGATATATTTTTGAATACTATGGGTTCAAGTTTCAAGACTGTGCATTTTGTTTGTTTGTTTGTTTGTTTGTTTGTTGGCTATAGACCTTGCTTCAAGACTGCACCTGCATCTGCTTTCCCAACTAAAGGGCCAAAGCACTTCTTTAAACTGGGAATAGAGAAACTGGTTTATGAGGATGGGAGTTATTTATTGATTCACTCATTCAATTTATATCTTGTCTGTTGCCAATTTAGGTTAATACAAGGCAGGTTTAAAATAGAGATAATACCAACAAAACCTGAATACAAAGTTTTCTATATATGAAAAACCAGAACTGTGAAATACTTTAGGGTCCCTCAGTGAGTGTTCTCTGTATCCTGGCATCCTCAGGGGGTAACAAGGAAAATCAGCATTAACTAGGCATCCAAGTGCCCCCTTTTGTCACTGAATGTTACCCTGTAATCAAATAACTCAATGTATAGTTTAGCTGTCACCACCTACTGGATATACTGCTGAAGTCCTGTCTAATTGCTTAACTAAGTGCCTCTACAAGAGTGATTTAAAGGTCTTTCAAAGGCGCATTACATTTTTTACCTCCACATGAACGGAGCACAAATCGGGGGTTGAGGCGCATTTTCTCCCCGATTATGCACATTATCGAATGCGTGTCAAATAGCGAGTTTTAATTTACCGTGGCCGTTAAAGCGCCTCATGACCATGTAAACAAGTGATTCTCTGCATTAAACACCTCTAAAGCGTGTTTCATACAACCGGTAAGGCAACCAGTTGTGCGCTTAACCGCCTCCCACGTATAGTGATTTGCCGTAAAAGCACTTGCGAGAAGATGCACATAATCGGACAACCAGGCGTCAAACCGAATTCTTGTAGAGGGGACCTAAGACACTCAAGACAAGACCATAGGATTAGAAACTGATATTCAAAATCCCCCTGGAGCAAGCCATACCATCTCTCATTTAAGCGAACAATTTATATTGTGTAAATTTATGTTAGGTTATGTAGAACATGGTATTATTGCAATCAAAATAAACAAGAAAAGTTGTTCTAACTACTGAAATTGCTCTAATCTCTAACAGAAGCAGTTCACATGCTGCAGGGAATAGTGGAATCTGGAATCCCCAGTCTTTCTACCCTCCTGGTAAATGGATGGCATGGACTCTATGCAATCTTCCCAGACAATTCCAACTGAAGACCCTTTGACTTGGTCCATCTGTCTATAAAACTGATATATTGGGCTACTCTAAAGGTCAGTTTGGATTGCCGACTCACAAGAAAGAAAAGAGGAAGGATGGCAGGAAGTTAAGAAGGACAGATGTTTTTTCTACCTGGTCTACCTTGTTGATCAGGTAGAAATAAAACTCTCTTTTTTTAGCCATTACAATTTGACCCATAATTTTCCAACTCTCTGTGACAAGAACATTAAAATATTTTCTCACTGCTGTCCCTGAACTGAGATACTCAGAAAAGAGTTTCCTGAGTGCGTGCTTGAACTAACTCCTCATTCTGGATCATGATCTTTAATTTTATATAAAGACCCCCTATGAATTTTTCAAAGAAAGTAAAATAGGGATATGTGGAGAACTGCACCGCTCCTCCATGGTAAAATCTAGGCTCTTTCACCTTTTCAAGGCTTCCATAATTCCTATGAATATGGTCAACATGCCTTAAGTGCAGCCATAGTATTACATCGGTAGGGCAGCAAGGATGGCAGTTTTATGAGTTACAGATGGCAGTTTGTTGCACAAACAGTTGGTCCCACTGATTCTGTTGTCAATTCACAACACCCCTGTACTTTCCTGAATTTCCTGAATATCTTTCTTAACTCACCCAGCTATGTATGATTATGTATCTAATACACTTGCCCTGTACTTTTACTGGGAAAGTCCCATAGTGGAGGATGAAATGGACAAGTTAACAAGTATGGAATATTGCTCTGCTGGGCTAAATGAAATAGTGTGTGGAGAGAATGAAACTGATAAGGATATTGGCAAGAGGGGAATATGCCTCTGCAGGGCTACACAGCAGATAGGCAGACTTGCAACCGTGTGCATTTGCGCAAGATCACCAAAAATATATTCATATTTTTACTAAAATTACAAAACCATTTGCACAAATTGCAAATTGCTGCCATTAAAAACAAACAATAAAAAACCCAACAACCCAGAAGCACAATAGTGGTGCAGTGCATCACAATTTACTTGTTTGTAAATTGTGATGCACTGCAAGACGTTAAAAAAAGAAAAGAAAACTCAACAACAATATGCACAATTTTACTCCCAACTGCTGCCAACAGGGATACTGGACTCCAGTATCCATATATAACAACTGGTCATCAGTCTATCCAGAGCTACTGCCCAAAATGCTATGCCAGATACAGAGGTGTTTTTTCTCTCCTCTCAACCAAAACAGCACTGTATGTCAAAAAGGGACATGACTCTCTTCATTGTAGTAGAAATTATTTACTTGGCAGGTTTCTTCCGGGATGCACGTTACAAAGAATGTATGAAGTGATAGGCAGGGCAGTGTGTGAAGCAATGCTCAACTGTAAAACAGTGAAAACTGACAGGGAAGTTTGTAAGAGCTAGTATAACCTTACAGCCTAGTTGTTAAATGCATAAGGGATTTGCAAGTTCCCACAAGTATATCTACAGAGATTCTTTAACTGTCTATTTCAGGGCTGAGTTGCCAGTTTTACTGAATTGCCAATGTCCTAGGGGAAAACAAAAAGGAAAGTTGAAGTTCAGTCTATGAACTTAGGCTCCTGAAGGATCCAGTAACTTCTTACATATACAAGAGCCCTGCTGGGTCCATCTAGTTGAACAAAACATCATAGAGAATGTGAAGCCAGGAATATCTTTGACTGGAGACTGAAAACATGCGTAGCAGTTTTCAATAGTGTCTACACTCATCCAACTTTTACTTACAGTTCCTGTAAAAGACAGAGGGACCATCAGCCAGGGAAAAGGGAGTGAGTGCCTGCCTGCCTACTGTGGCTGTTGCCACTATCATCTCCACTGCACTGCACTGCACTCTTCCTGTGGACTTTCTGCCTGGCAGACTACCACCACTCCTGCAGAACTAGGCCCCAAGGTACTGAGCCAGCTGTTTCCAACCAGCTCCACCTGTCCCCCTTCCTGGGGA
Organism: Anniella stebbinsi; assembly: GCA_029215795.1. NCBI lineage: Eukaryota > Metazoa > Chordata > Lepidosauria > Squamata > Anniellidae > Anniella > Anniella stebbinsi. The sequence continues at coordinate 140,734,939 of JARDYH010000005.1, read as the reverse complement.
CAGGTGGAGCTGGCTGGCTGAGATGGCCTAGGAGAGCCAGTTCCTGTAAAAGATGGAGGGAGGGGGACCATCAGCCAGGATAAACAGAATGCCTGCCTGCCTGCCTGCCTGCCTGCCTGCTGTGATAGTGGCCCTTCCACATTTGAGCTTCAGGCAGGGTGTATTGATCCCTTCCCTTCATCCCTTTATACTACCCTGTGTCCTCTCTTCCTGACCTTTTTGACTCGCCTGGTGAATTATTCCTTTTCCACTGGCAGTTTACCAGTTTCCCTTAAGCTCGCCTTCCTTCGTCCTTTGTTGAAGAAACCTTCCCTGGACCTTTCCTCTTGTGTGACCTACCCTTCTGTTTCACTTTTACCCATCCTGTCTAAAATCCTGGAGAGAGTGGCCCTCTCCCAATTGGCTCCTTGCCTATTTTCCTATGATTTCAGTGACCCATTTCAATCAGGGTTCTGAACTGGCTATTCAACAGAGACAGCGCTGTCTCATGTATTGAATGATGTCCTTGTGACTTAGGCCCAGCACCGTACATCTGTGCTGGTGCTGCTGGATCTTAGCAGCATTTGACACCCTGGACCACAGGATACTTCTGGCTTGGTTGGTATCCCTGGGCATTGCCGGTACTGCTCTTTCCTGGTTCCTTCTTGTCAAACTGCTCTTTTTCTGTCTGCTTTTCTGGAATTTTCTCAGATCCTTTCCCCTTACTGTTGGGATGCCCCCCAAGGGTCTGTCCTTGGACCTCTCCTTTTCTCTGGGCCCCCTCATTTCTGATTCTGGTTTCCAGCATCACATCTATGCCAATGATACCAAGGTTTAGCAGTCCTTTGATCGCCTGGGAAAGGAGAGTGGGCATTTGTGGGAAACTGCCTGCTGGAGATTTCCTCATGGATGTCTGCTTAATGCTTCAAACTGAACATGGATAAAATTGACATCTTGATTTTCTGACCTGAACGCCCTTCCTCCTTTCCCTCCTTGCCTCCCCTCTGTCTTCAAGGCACCTAGTCAGTCCCAGTTCCTGTTGCCAGGGTCCTGGGAGTCCTGCTGGATGAACATCTCTCATTGTGTTCCTTTATTGAGAACACAGCGAAGGCCTGCAATTTCCAAACTATTTAACATCCCCCAAATTCACAGGTTCCTGTTTCAGGCAACTGTGGAACTCTTGGTTCCTCGGGCCTTGGTTGTCTCAACCTTAGATTACTACAATAATCGCCTAGTGGGTCTTCCTCTTTCCTTTCTCCACCCTTTGATCCTAGTCCATAACAGTAGGCTGTTATGTAACTTTTACTGTTGTAGAGAAAAGGGAATTTCACCAGGAACTAATTACATACAAATGACACTGGCTGAAATTCCCTTTTCTCTACAACTGTTAAAGTTACACGAGCCCTGTCCTCCTTTTCATATGGTCAGCCTACATAACAGTGCTGTTAGAACTGTTCTGGGCCTCCCCTGATTTGCCCATGTCTTCCATAGTAGTGACTTGTATTGGCTTCCACTGAAGGCCAGGGCCCAATTTAAGGTCTTACTCCTGGCCTTTAAGGTCCTGATGGTTGTCCTCCCTTTTGTCCTGGTATGTTCCGGGCCAGGCCAGATCCATGCGTCAGGCCCTCCTGACCTGTTATACCTAACGGATCATGGTGTCCTGGGATCGTGCATTTCAGGACTTTGTCCCTCAGCTGTGGAATTCACTTCCCCTGCCACTGCAGTTGATTGAAAGTTTGGAGGTGTTTAAGAAAGGTTTGGAAACCTTTCTTTTTGAATAAAGGGGGTTGGCTGGTTGTTCCTGAGATAAACATGCTGATAGTTTTTGTGGTGGCCACAACACATTTTACATGGCTTTTTAAGGTTTTATTGTTATATTCTTTTAATTTCAGTTAAGGTATTTTATTAGAATTATTGTATTTATTCCATTTTTGTAAACTCCTGACCTATTTTATCTCAAGTACAGCACTTCATTAGAAAGTGCTATATAAATTATTATTATTATTATACACAAGTTTTTCATTTAAAAAATCTACAAAACCTATTTGACTAGAGTTTATAATGGAAAAAAGAGATGTGTGTATATACCTTGGAAAGTAATCAAAACACTTTCAACCCTCTGAAAAATGATGGTCTACAACCAGCATTATAAGCCATGAAATATTTTTAGTAGTGATATTGTTGAAAGTCATAATTACCTGATTCAGAAGATGAATGTGCTTGGCACATTCCTGGCATTAAAATGAATTTTCTAAAAGTTCTTCTGTAGCTTGTAATATAAGGTTGTGTACACATACAAAAATTGTTTTTAGAGTTTTCGATTGTTAGTCCAGGTTGTGGACATAAGCTAACCAAATAACCCTAATGGGAAATTTTAAGATTCCAAGGTCTAGTGGGGGGAAGCCCAGTATCTCCTCAAGTTGTGAAATGCTTTGCAGTACAGTAGCTTGTCTATTGAAGCTGTAGGAACAATATCATGGGCAGGCTCTGCTACATATCTCCACAGCATATGGCAGTAAAAAATAAAAAACAACCTGGCATCCTCCAGATATTTGGAGCACAACTCCCATAAGCCTCCATCAGCATGTTCAATGGTCAAGGATTATGGGAGTTTTAGTCCAAAATATCTGGAGGTTGCCTTTATTCCAAGACATGTTTTTTGGGCTCTTTAACTGATGAAAATAGACAAGAATAGATAGAACTTAAAACCAATTTAATAAAGTACTACTATCATTATAAGGCAGTTTTGAACTCTTGAAAAGAAGCATTTCTTGTTTTTTTCCCTGCGAGTCCTCGACAATGGGACTGGGCAGATTTCCCCGAGGGCTACCACCTGGAGCCAGGTGTAAAAGACATGCACCTAAAATTGAAGAATTCAGAGTCTTGGAATTTGGAATGAGTACCAGAAGTGGACTGTGCTCCCAGTTTTCTTTACATCAGCAGTATAATTGGGGGAAGAGGAAATATTGCTTTGTTGCTACTGTTAAAGAATTGGGAGTCAGAAATCCATGCTATCCAACTGCTAATCACCCAAGATCTAGCACTCCACCTCTGCCCAGTCCTACCCTAAAAACATTAACCATTGATATTTCCAAATTAAGCTTTGAAGAGTTTATCCATCATTTTATATCTTCAACAAACCTCCTTCTCATTGCAACAACTAAAGAGTTACTCCCAGGTGTGTTTTTTCAAGGGGGAGAAACAAGTACGTATTCAAATGGTGTCTTCCTGCACAAGCTGTTGAACAAACACTTTTATAGTGTGGGTGTTAGTAACATCCCATCTGTGGATGATGAAAGAATTCTCACCTTTCGCCATGTGTTATTATTTGGATTGCAAAGCTCCATAATATCATATTGGTTTTTGTATCACCTTCTGTTTGGCATCTCACAATCAAATTCCCAAAGGGCAGTTGTAAGTCAATGCAGATATGCGCACATATGATATGAGTAACTGATTGACAGTCAGTCAGCCTGTCTATAGGAACATGTGGCAAAATAATATGCCACAATTTGTTACATATAGATAACTATGTAACATTTTAAAAGACAGAGGGATTGTTTTTAACCTATTAATAGAGCATAAAGCACAAACCATTTAAATTGACGGTCAAACTAAACACTGTCTTTAATACGTAGTATTTAGGATTCCCCCACCCCCCATTCTTCTTTATCTTGCACATTCCATAGGAACCACACTATTCACACAACAATGCCATCCAGTATTTCTTTTATTTGAACGAATAACTAGAATTTCCCTTCAGTCTTACAGGTTTTCACTGCCAAATCACTTGCTCAGCTTCTATACAGTGTTCAAATCTGGCTTCTGACCTACAATTGAAATGTTTAAAAAGTTCAAACCATCTTTTTGAGAGCAGTTTTTGGTGTCCCCAAATGTGTGGCAGCTGCAATTTTGAGACAGGAGGCAGGCCTTGACTCTATAGAAGCCTGGGTCTGGTCTCTGGCTCTGAAACTTTGGTTTTACTTAATATTTCTTGTTTCTCCATCCAATTACTTAACACTGAGCAACTTAGATCTGTATGCAAGTTTATAGATGAAAATGCTAGATGACAAGTTATGCAACCTACGGTTCCTTCCATCGCTGCTTTTTTAACTTGTATAATACAGTATATTAAAGATACAGATTTTCACGTTTCACTTGCAGCAGCAAATAAGACCTGAGCTAAATCTACACATTGTGTCAAATCATTACAATTCCATCATGGTAATGCTATATCCCTCTTGTGGATTTACACCTTGTAGGACACAAAATGACATTTGTTGAGGTATTTTGGATAATGCAGAATAAAATAGCAGGAAATAACACTGTGAGAGCGGTATATGGAATGTGTAATGTGCCTCAACAGTTATCAGTGCACTTCAATACCACTAGGGTGACCAGATAAAATCCAGGTCAGGGCTCATGTAACTTTAACAGTTGTAGAGAAAAGGGAATTTCAGCCAGTGTCATTTGTATGCAATTAGTTCCTGGTGAAATTCCCTCTTCATCACAACAGTTAAAGTTGCAGGGGCCCTGCCTTCTTTTATATATGGTCACTCTAGTATAGGGCCTGCACCTTTAACTGTTGTGATGAAGAGGGAATATCACCAGGAACTAATTGCATACAAATGACATTGGCTGAAATTCCCTTTTCTCTCCAACTGTTAAAGTTACATGAGCCCTGACCTGGATTTTATCTGGTCACCCTAAATACCACTATAAAGCAGTAGTGTAGATCTAGCCCAAGTCTCCTTTGGCATGTGGCATTCATCCAGCTTCTGTTAATTCTGAAGCAAAATACCTGCAAATATTAAACATCTCAGGAGGGCATTTACCCAGGCATGTTTTAATGTGATACCCTCAGGCCTCTTGAATGGAAGATTTAGGTGAGTACTCAGGGTAGGATCCAATAATGCAATGCCACAAATAAGCCTTAGATTGTGCTTATTGAGCTGAGTCAAGGAAGCTATAAAACAGTGATGGGGAACATCAGGCTCTCCACATGATGTTGGACTGCAACTCCCATCTTTCCTTACAACTGGCTATGCTGGATACAGCTGATGGGAATTGTAGCCCAGCAACATCTGGAAGGCCACATGTTCCCCACCCCTCCCTTATGGTTTCCGTTAAAAAGCAAAAATTCAACTGTAATACATGCAGATGACAAGTGTATTAAAGGATTACTGAGCAGAATAGAGAAGTTGTAGAGAAACTGAATGAATTATGATATACACCAAAGAGTTCTAAAGAAACCCACATGTGAAATTGTTGATCTTCTAACATAAATACAGAGCTTGTCATTAAGAGTCCTCTTTACCAGAGGAGTGAAAGATAGCCCATGTAGAACCATTTTAAAAAAAAGATCAAGGTGAGAACCAGGCAATTAAAGCCCCTTTTAGACTAACATTTGTCATGGATAAAAATCTGGAAACACTTATTAAAACTATAATGTTTACACAGAACAAGAATAATCCTTGTTTACGAAGAATAGCTTCTACAGAAGAAAGTCCCATCTGGACTTTCTCAATAGAAAGGCTGGGCATGGTGAGGCAGAAAGTGGGCACATTAGGCTCAGCTGCCTAAAGGCACAGGGTACCTACTGGCAGTGAAGTCCAGGAAATACGTTCCCTTCCCTTGTGTGATCTTTCCTAAAGGAAAGGCTTGTCATTGATAGCTTGATAGGTAGGAGGGGCTGGCAACTACAGTTGTGGTTTGGACAGAAAGGTCAGCCAAACATATCTACTAGTTTGGAGGGGAAGAAGTAATTTCTCCCTTTTCATAGTAGATTATCATTCCAATGCAGGAATGAACCAAAAGTCTTCAGCTAAAAACTTTCTGATCAAGAAGGGGGAAGTGGCACAGCACAAAGGGGAGCAAAATTCTCCCCCTCGCTGTTTTCTCCCATTTCTGATTCTCCAGTGGATGCAAGCATTTTAAATCCAAATAAAGATGGCAATAGAATTTGTACAGAAACCAATAAAAAGAGAAAAAAAACATTCCTAGATGAAAGATGCCATCTGGGTGCCCAAAAGCACAGAAGAGCTTTCATGTAGTTCAGTTTCTAATTTCTGGTGGCTCTGATGCTGGTGCTAGGTTAAAAATAAGAAACTTCAAATGTTGCAGAAATTATAGTAGTGGATTGAAGCAGATTTCCAGCATTGGACAAGATGACCATAGAAGTCACGACAATTGTTTCACTTCCTTGCCATATCTATCTGAAGGCCAAACTAGGCATGATACTATTCATGTTTTTTGCACTTATGTGGCTGAGTGTTTGAACAAAGAACTTGCACTGGCTCCCCAAATAAAATCGGTACTATTAACTCTTTCTTTCACTGCAGTCTCTATCCAAACTTCACCTGTGGCTCTTTTTTGCAATGAGAAAAAAGCTCCCTTTGCCTCTCTGCAAGCATGTTGGCCATATGTTACAAAAAAATAAAATAATAAAACCCAGTGCACACGGGCTAAAGGCATGAATAATGTCATATTCTGCCCCAAAATGTAGGCTTTCAAACTTGCATAGGACTATATGATTATTAATGATCTGACATCATAGCATGAGGTAGCAAATGCTACAACCTTGCGCTACCCATCATTTTTATTGACCATAGAATAGATTATTGATGTTTCCAAACATTTCTTACCTCCAGAAGGTGTTGGTGGCCCACATAGCAGAACAACTCCTTGTCCTTCTCGTACAGACACAGTGCTTCTCATTTTCGTCTTCAAGTTTTCAAGATCTATTTTTATCCACACAAAAAAAAGAAAATAAATGTATTAAAATAGCAGAGGCAACAATAAAACTACAGGGTTTTATCCTAATGCTCTTGGCCCTAAAAGCAGTTGTGTCCTGCACATAAGATATCCATTCATTTCAAAGATTATTCTTGAAGCAAAATCAATTCTGTATTAAAAGTTGCTACAGAACACAATTGTTACTAGTGATGTTGCTGAAGTTGGTAAGTCCTTGGTCTCAAATGCAAGACAACTCAAAAACCTTGCCTTCAGTACACAGCTGACCTCTTCTCCTTTTCTTCTCTTCTTGCCACAAACACAGTAGCAGCAGCCAGATAAATAAGTGGATGGGTGGGAACCATAGAATAATGGAATCATAGAATAGTAGAGTTGGAAGGGGCCTATAAGGCCATCGAGTCCAACTCCTTGCTCAGTGCAGGAATCCACCTTAAAGCATGCCTGACAGATGATTGTCCAGCTGTCTTTTAAATGCCTCTAATGTGGGAGAGCCCACCACCTCCCTGGGAAATTGGTTCCATTGTCATACTGATCTAACAGTCAGAAAGTTTTTCCTGATGTACAGCTAGAATCTGGCTTCCTGCAACTTGAGCGCATTATTCTGTGTCCTGCACTCTGGGTTGTTTGAGAAGAGATCTTGGCCCTCCTCCATGTGACAACCTTTCAAGTATTTGAAGAGTGCTATCATGTTTCCCCTCAATCTTCTCTTCTCCAGGCTAAACATGCCCAGTTCTTTCAGTCTCTACTCATAGGGCTTTGTTTCCAGAACACTGATCATCCTTGTTGCCCTCCTCTGAACATGCTCCAGCTTGTCTGCATCCTTCTTGAAGTGTGGTGCCCAGAACTGGACACAATACTCAAGATGGGTCCTAACCAGTGCCGAATAGAGGAGAACCAGCACCTTGTGTGATTTGGAAGCTACACTTCTATTAATGCAGCCCAAAATAGCACTGGCTTTTTTTGCAGCCACATTACACTGTTGGCTCATATTCAGCTTGTGATCTACAACAATTCCTTCTCTCTTGTTGTATTGCTTAGCCAAATATCCCCCATCTTGTAACTGTGCATTTGGTTCCTTTTTCCTAGGTGCAGAACTTCGCATTTATCTCTATTAAATTTCATTCTGTTGTTTTCAGCCCAGCGCTCCAGTCTATCAAGATCACTTTGAAGTTTTTTTCTGTCTTCCAGGGTATTAGCGATCCCACCCAATTTTGTGTCATCTGCAAATTTGATAAGCATTCCCTGCACCTCCTCATCCAAATCATTAATAAAAATGTTGAAGAACACTGAGCCGAGGACTGAGCCCTGTGCTACCCCTTTCGTTACCTTCCCACAGTGTGAAAATATACCATTGATAAGCACTCTTTGAGTCCAAAGTGTCCACAGCATTCCCACAGTCCACAAGGGGGGGGTTACTTAATCAAAAAATGAGAACAGATTAGTCTGACAGGATTTGTTCTTGACAAATCCATGCTGGCTTCTAGTAATCACTGCATTGACTTCTTTATAATCTGCTCCAAAATTTTCTTAGGGATGGATGTCAGACTGACTGGTCTGTAGTTTCAAGGTTCCTCCTTTTTGCCCTTTTTGAAGATAGGGACAACAGTAGCCCTCCTCCAGTCGTCTGGCATGTCACCCGTCTTCCACGATTTTGCAAAGATAATAGACAGTGGTTCTGAGAGTTCTTCTGCCAGCTCCTTTATTGTTCTAGGATGCAGTTTATCAGGCCCTGGAGATTTGAACTCACTCAAAGAAATTAGGTGTTCCTTGACCATTTGTTTATCAATCTCAAACTGCAATCCTTCCTCTTTAGCTTGTAGTTCACTTTTTCCAGGGGGAGGGGTCATAGACCCTCTTTTGGGAGAAGACTGAGCCAAAGTAGGAATTGAGCACTTTTCTTTGTCATCTGTTACCAATTTGCCATTTTCATTAAGGAGTTGAACCACCATTTCTTTCCTCTTTTACTATTCACGTATCTGAAGAAAACCTTTTTATTGCTTTTAGCATCCCTCTCTAGCCTCAGCATATTCTCAGCTTTAGCCTTCCTGACTCCATTCTGGCATTTCTGTGCTACTTGTTTGTGCTCTTCTTTTGTAGTCTGGTCTTCCTTCCACTTCGTATGTGTATCCTTTTTTATTTTCAGGCCATCTTTAAGCTTTTTGTGGAGCCACATTGGCTTCTTCTGTTGTCTTCCACCTTTTTTCTTATTGGAATTGTTTGTAATTGTGCCTTCAAAATTTCCTTTTTGAAAAACTCCCACCCATCTTGGATTCTTTTTTATATTAGGGTCACTTGCCATGGGACCTTACTTATCATACTGAGTTTATTAAAATCCAGAGTACGTGTATGGCTACACTCAGCTTTTGCTTCCTTTAAAATCAAGATCTCAAGTATGATGTGGTCACTTTCCCCCAGAGTTCCTGTAACTGTCACTTTATCCACTAAGTCCTCCCTATTGATCAGTATCAAGTCAAGGATAGCTGTTCCTCTAGTTCCTTCCTCTACTTTCTGTAAGAGAAAGTTATCAGCCACACATGTCAGGAATTTCTTGGAGGGGCCACTTTTGGCAGAATTTGTCTCCCAACAGATATCAGGGTAATTGAAGTTCCCCATTACTACTACATCGGATTTCCTTGAAACACTGGTAATTTGCTTTTCAAAGTTTCGTCCTCATCTTCCCTTTGATTGGGTGGTCGGTAGTAGAATCCGACTATCGTGCTCCTTTTATTCCTTTCCCCATTTATTTTAATCCAGATACTCTCAATGGGGCTCCCAGGCTCATCCTCTTGTATTTCTGTGCAGGGATAAGTATTTTTAACCTATAGTGTGACTCTGCCTCCCTTTCTATTTCTTCTGTTCTTTTTGAACAAGTTATATTCTTCAATTGCTATATTCCAGTCATGGGAGTCATCCCACCAAGTTTCAGTTATACCTATCAAGTTGTATTTGCCTTCATGCATGAAGAGTTCAAGTTCATTCTGTTTGTTTCTCGTACTCTGGGCATTAGTATATAGACATCGAAGATCATGTGCTTTATTGTCTAGCTTGTTGAGAACACTGTTTTGAAGCTGTTCTCTCTGTTATGGTGCATAAGCCTTCATCCATTCTCGCCTCAAAGTTTACATCTCCTGCCCCCGTAGGATTCAGTTTAAAGCCCTCCTGAGGAAGTTCTTCATGCTGTGGCCAAACACATTCTTCCCAGCCCTTGTAAGTTGCAGCCCGTCCCTTGCAAGCAGTCCATCTTCCAAGTAGCATAGCCCATGGTTCCAGAATCCGAATCCCTCAGGTCAGCACCACCTTCGTAGCCAGTTGTTCGCACAGAATATTTTTCTTTCCCTTTCTAATCCTCTTCCAAGAACTGGGAGGATGGATGACAAACTATCTGGGCCCCAAAGTTCTTGAGTTTCATTCCCAGAGCTTCAAAGTCTGATACAATTTCTTCATAGCTCCACTTGGCAATATCATTTGTTCCCACATGGATGAGAAGAAAAGGATATGTGTCAGTGGGGTTGATGAGCTTTGGCAACCCTTCAGTCACATCTCTAACCCGTGCTCCATGGAGACAGCATACCTGGTGAGTCCATGGGTCTTCACAACATACTTGGGTTTCAATCCCACGCAGCAGGGAGTCTCCCACAATGACTACTCTTCTCTACTTCTTGGTCGACTGGCCTTCTGCCTCTTGCTCACTGTTGCACAGGGTCCCCTGTAATTCTTCCTGTCCTCCGGTCTCATCTTCCAGCAGCTGAAAGTGTTTGCATAACTCTAATGGTTCCACTGGTGCAGAGTGTCTTCTAGTTATTCTGCTCCTAACTGTCACCCTTTTCCAAGGAGATTCCTTTTCATTGGCTTTCCTCATCTCAGCATTCTCCACTTCTGCTTCAGCTTGCTGTTGTGCTTCAATCTCTTGTGCTTCTTGTTCCTGTTGCAGTTCCACCGTTCTGTTTAAGAACTCTTGGAGGGTGGACACTTGCCACTCAAGTATTTTTTCTTCCAATAGTGCAAGGAGCTTGTACTTGTTGCAGATGTATACCATGTGGATCTCAGGCAGGAACACGAACAATGCACACACTTCGCAGGTCACCACCACTAGAGACTGCTTTCCGTCCATGGTTTCCATTTCTGTTTTGTGTCTGCCTTCCGATTGTGTTGGAATTTTGTTAAGAACCTCCCCCTTGACCTCCCCTCCTGAACTCCCCGACAAACTTCTGATAAATCCACTTATTTATCTGGCTGCTGCAATTGTGATTGTGGCAAGGAGAGAATAGAATAAGATGGTTCCTAATCTTTTTTTAAAAAAACCTTCTGGTGTCTTTTGCATGCACTGAGACCTACATGCCTTCATATATACTATAATTTTCCCCAATGTTGATCGTACCATCCCTCCTCCCACAGACTCAATTATATTGTTTCCTCCAAATTAATTACACACTGGAGCAGAAGAAGTCAATTCAGATAGCTGCAAAAGAGAACAGTTTTAATGGCATGTATTTTTATTTGCAATTTTTAAAAGTGTAGCTGCTCAGGTACAGATGCTCAATGTTGCACTCAAAGGACACTTTAAAGTAAACTACCTTTATAACAATGCATAATGAAAATGGTGGGTTGACCAAAAATAGTTATTGTCTGAAGTGTAATTTTATTTCTAACATTAAAAAAGCAGCAACAGATGCTCATCCAAGCCACTTAAAAACAGTGATTTGGCATTTCAGTGCCTCATTCTTTGAAAGGACAAACTGTTGAATGCAATAATACCACTGCTGGTTTCCTGCAATCTCATTCCGGTAATTTTAAAGCTTTTAGAATGTCTAAATAACCCAGCTGTGTGCTCTTGATAATATGTTAGTGAAATGCAAACCATTACTAGTCTGGTGTGTCATTTTCGCAAACATGTTCTAATAACTTCAAAGTAGCATGTTTCATGTGAAATGTCCATAGTAGGAACAGAAATATAGAACCTGTGGTCCTCTCACCATTCTTTAGTACCCCATGGAAAAAAGGTTCTAGATATGCCTTGTGTATTTATGGCCCATGTTCTGTTCACTTTTTGAAAATGCAATGAATAACAGAATAACAAAGCATTTAAACCATAGCTGCTATATAGACCGATGAGCCCTATTGATCGGATGAAAGTTGGTGGCAATTTTTTTCTTCAACATTTCAGAGCTGGGGGCAAAAACATTCAACTTCTTAGGTAGTGCAACTACTAGGAGGTGGATCCACTGGGTGTGTTGATATGTGGTGACATTGCCAGTGGGCTCCCCCCTAGCATGTTTGGAGAACTTTCAAATGTAATTTGTGATATGGAATTCAGCCTGCTGTTCCTTGAATTAAAACAGGGCATGTCCAGCTCTGGATACACCTAACATAGCTCTTTGGACTCTAGCCTAGGATTTTTTTTTGTCAAACCACTCCCACCCACCCCTGCCCACCCCAAAAGAACATGGTGAACTGATTGACAAATTAAATGGTAAACATATAGTCAAATAGTTTCCCACGGTAATAAAAACTATAGTATAATTGTAATGAAGAATAACTCAGTTAACTATTATACCCATTTTTTCAAAACCAAAAGAGATGGGAATAAACAAACAGGTAAACTACTTAATGGTTTTTCACACTTTCCTTTCTTTGAGAGATGATATCCTTTAAAAAGTCAGTTTCCTTTGGAGAAGAGAACTCAATGGGAACTTTTCTGCATAAAAAAAATTGAATGATGAAGCTGCAGAAGAATAACACAATGAAATATTACACATCCACTGAAATTAATGGGTATACTAAATGTTGGTTTTGTGGGGTTCAGGTGTCTGAATAAAATATGCAGACAATTCCAGAATTACAGCAAAAGCATCTCATATTCTACAAAAATACACCAGTGTATCATCATCTAGTGTTTTATCATGTAGTGCCAAACTATAGTTTGGTGTTACATACAAACTAATATTCAGGAGCTATTCTACATATTACTCAGAGTCAAACTTTCATTTGTCATCAAGTGTACACTCAACAACCCATCACCACTTCTTAATCTGCATTATCCTTGCGTTCGCAAACACCTTACCTCACCCCTTACATACCTCACCTTACATTTTACATTGTGTGAAGAAGACTTCACATACACTCTAACTTCAGTCTGAGAAAGTCACCTTCTAGATATCTCCAAAGGTTAATGGCCCATCATAGGTCATTGGGAGTTACTAATGTGCACCAAGCCTAATGATGCCTTGCATATTAGTAGAGTCAAACAAAAGGGGATGCAATCATATAATTGTGTCGAATACACTCACTCCCTTTTTAATGTCTTCCTATTGTACCAATTTATTAGGCATTAAACTTTTTTTACTGGGCTGATTTGGATAACACAAGGTGATAAGGCTGCAGCATGTGAGGCCACCATTTTGCATATTCAGTTTCACCTGGGGATTGTCATATTGTGCAAACTCAATTTGTTAAACAACCTTTGCATGCTAGTGGGGGTTGGATATGCAAAGAGGTGACTGTGACAAGCTGCACTGTGTCATGCAAACTAAGTCAGTCACAGAACATCTCAGGTTTATACATAGCAATGAAGATTATCCTTCACCTTTCCTCCAGAATGCTACCTTTCTTGTTATGGTACAGTTCTGCTAGTATAGTACAGGCTAAGATATGATATTCTGGAAATTATGCAGCCTGCATGAAATGTCCATGAATATGTTTCAGGAGAAAGGGTTGCTTTCAGAGGTTAAATAATATTTTCTTTATTTCAGTAATGTTTGCAGTCCTTGTTTCCCTATTATGCTATTTCAAGACCATTTTTGTTAGGGCTTCTTTTTTCCAGCCTGATCAGGAATCATGTAGTGAGTGTGAGAGATTTGATTTGGATACATTAACATATCACAATGGGTAAATTAGGTCAATTCGGAGTAAGGGTAATACTTTTTTCTTTATATTGCTCTCCTTCTAAATTAGAGTAAGTGAAGAGACATGCCCACTATAATGCCAAATAATGGTTTAGCCAGTTTTATGACACCATGGATAGTTCATTGAGTCACTGGGTCAATACTTCTTTGGCTTACTGTGCTTTGATGGTTCCACCCCTCCATCTGACTGCTTCTTCCTCTGGTCCTAAGAGGACTGTGCCTGAACAGTAGGTGAAACATTACACTTTCCCACATACTTGATGATTTCCCCCAACAAATACAACCCCCCCCCCCACAAAGGTGATCACTTTTAGCTAGAGGCAAAAGTGTTTACAAATACAACTTTAAAAATTATATTATATGGTAGCTACCTAAAACACACTAAATGAAAGTGGTAAAGCTAAATTTGAAATTACAGCCTCCAGGTAGGAATTCTAGAGTTGATTTGTGCTTGCTAAGGTTTCCATGATGGTGGTGACACTTTTTCCATGAGTCTTAGTAATTCTGTATGGGATGTACCAGCCACCTGAAAAATTGGAAATGGTTTGCTTATAATGGTCTGTCCATACTGGAAAACAAATATTTCTATTTTCATATGGGAAATTATTTATTCATTTATCTGTTTTATTATTACATTTATATCCTGTCTTTTCCCCTCAGGAACCCAAGGCAGCTTACATGGTCCACCTCTCAATTTTATCCTCACAACAACCCTGTGATGTAGGTTAGGCTGAGAGTCAATGACTGGCCCAATGTCACCAGTGAGTTTCATGGACAAGTAGGGACAAGAAACCAGATCTCCCCAATCCCAGTCCAACACTCTAACCACTACACCACATTGGCTCGCTGATGGAACATATGATTAAATCTGTACACTGAATTTGGTTATAATTTGATTATATTTACGATGGATTTGATTTAAGAGGAATTCACTTTTCAAGTTGTAAAAACAATATTGCCTTCTTTATTATCAGCAAGAGTGCCCAAAGGGGGGTATGTTTCTGATATTTTTATTAAACTTCTGAGCTTAATTCTACAGTGTTTGAACTTAGAAATTTCAAAGAGAGAGAAAAAGAAAGAGGGAGGGAGGGAGAGAGTGAAATTTATTACTTTTTACTACTTGCAAAATTGAAGAACATTTAAAATTAACTATCAAAGGGGGGCAGCTATATATGTTCCAACTTCCTGAAATTGTAATTTTCTTTACTTTCCTATTGTAACATATACATCCACTTTCCATTTCCTTTAGCACTAAATTTAGTATTGATTACTTGGAATGCATATGCCAGTGTTGTAAAAATAATGTAAGAAAATGGAATTCAGTTGCTTGAAGACACTATCTTATATTGCACGAAAAGAAAGCATAAATGTGTTTATCTTTCAAAAATGGAAAAAATAAGAACAGCACTTTATTATGGTTTCCCTATTCCTACTTAGAAAATAGTCTGTTTTCATGAGTGCATTGCAAAGAAAGGGGTGACAAATGCAGAGTACAAGTAGAAACACAGATTATGGTTTCGCTGCCTTTATTAACATCAAAGCAGCTGCCCTGCATGAATCATTAAAATGTTCATGCAATAGCCACAATACTTAAATACCAAGTAATGGAGAGAGCAGAGGAGAAGCATCTATATCTGTCCCATTCTAGACAGCTCAAAACAAATGTAAAAAGATTTCTGATTTTAAGATCTTTTATTCTGGTCCATTATTTTACATAGCCACTTCCTAACTCCTTTTTCACAAAAACAAGCAACCCGGTTCACATGTCACAAACCCAGCTTTAAAATAATAATAATAATAATAATAATAATAATAATAATAATAATAGCTGAGTTTTTGGGGATAAACAAGTGAGAATGCACTCCTTGATTATTCCAGCTGCAAGTGGGAGGGGCTAAACACCCTAGGAACACTCTTTCTCTGCATTGTTTAATGTTGTGAGTGGCAAAGGAAGCATGGAATAAAGACACAGACACCACAGCTTGGGATAAACTAGGGCCTCTTTATTTAACAATAAGGAAGATTGAGAGTGCAGGAATCTGTATGTCCTTATCTGAGGCAACTTGCTTGGCTTTAAGGGGGAGCCACTCACCTGGGGGTTTCAATGTTTTTATTTTTCTACACATCAACAAAGTTAAAACACACACAATACAAAGACCAACAAAACATCACAAACAACACACTAAGAGAGGATAATATACAAAATTTCAGTGGATTCCCGATTTCCACCCCCAGCAAAGATATGCAACCATATTTTCTTGCAACTAAACTATACAAAAACAACTTCTCCTTCTCTTCTTTATCTTAACCCTTACTTCTATTCACTGAATTCACAAATAAACAGGTCATTTTTTTCTTGCCCCTGCACAAAGTCAATAAAGGGTTTCCATTCAGTTATAAACCTGTCTGTCAATTTTTCTCTAATTATTGACTTAAGTTTTGCCATCTCCGCCATCTCCAATAGCCTCAAAATCTATCCGTCCATTGCAGGTAACGTAGTGTTTTTCCATTTTTGTGCATATAACAGTCTCGCCGCCACCGTCATATATAAAACTAAAGTTCCACAGTTCTTTTTCATCTGATCATCCATTAGACCCAAAAGAAAGAGTTCCGGTTTCAATTGTATGTTGATCTTTAGTATCTTTTGCATTAAAGAATGAATTTGTATCCAAAAGGTTTTTGCTCTTTTACAATTCCGCCATGCGTGATAGAATGTTCCTTCTTGCTCTTCACATTTCCAACTAGGGGTGTGCACGGACCCCCGGATCGGATCGGGACCCGGATCGGGACCTCCAATTTTGTCACAGATCGGATCGGACAAAATCGGAGGCCCCCCGGACCAGATCGGCCGCCATTTTTTTCCCCATAGACTTGCATTGCAATGCAAGTCTATGGGGAAAAAATGGCGGCGGGTGGGTGAGGGGGGGGCCTAACTCCCTCCCCCCCGGGGCCATCCACTGTGGACAGCCCTGGCAGGTAAGCCCCCTCCCCCGTGCTCCCTACCCCCCTGGGGCCGTCCGCTTCCATCCGCTGGTGCCCGGGGGGGATAAGCCCCCTCCCCCCGCCCCCTGCTTACCTTCCAGGGACATCCGCTCCCGTCCGGCGCCAGCTGCTACTGCCAGCGGGCTTTGCGGCCTGCTCCAGAGTGGCGTGCCAGGTGATGTCATCACCCGGCGCGCCACTCTGGAGCAGGCCGCGAAGCCCGCTGGCAGTAGCAGCCGGCGCCGGACGGGAGCGGATGTCCCTGGAAGGTAAGCACGCCGCTCCGCGCGCCCCCTCCTCCCTTCCGCGCGCCCCCTCCTCCCCTCCGCGCGCCCCCTGCTTACCTTACAGGGACGTCCGTTCCCGTCCGGCGCCGTCCGGCACCTGGAAGGTAAGCGTGCCACGGACAGCCCCGCTAGGGAAGGCCCCCCCCCACGGTCAACTTTCATTGGTGGGCGCCCGCTGGCGCCCGCCAATGGAAGCGGCGGTGGGCGCCAGCGGGCGCCCACCGATCTGCCGATCCATCCGAACCGGATCGGAACCTGTTCGGATCGGTTCGGATTGGATCAGCCGATCCAGCTGTGAAATCGGAAATCGGATAATTTATCCGATTTCCCTCTGGATCGGATTCGGATCGTGGATCGGATCCGATCCAGTGCACATCCCTATTTCTAACAGCTTCCAGAGGCCCACTGATACATTTTAACTAATTTCGAAGGCGATATATGTCATCTATACATCATCTTATAAAAGTTCTCTTTAAAACTAGTACTTAATGTAAATTTTAAGTCCTTCAACCACATATTTTCCCATTGATCCATTGGTATATTATATCCAAAGTTTTGTGCCCATTTTATCACACACTTTCACTTGTTCATCTTCCGTTTCAAACTTCAACAAAAGCTTATATACTTTTGAGATCACATGTTCATCATTTATACATAATGCCCTTTCAAATTCAGATTTTGTTTGTTCAAACTCACCCATTTTTAATCTATTTAAAACCTTTCCATAATTTGTAGGTAAGAGAACCACTGGCACATATGACCTTCTTTTATTAACCCCTCTCTTGGTTTTAATTTATATTCACCTTGTATCCCTTCTAATTCATCATTGTATGTTAACCAGTCATGCACACTTGTCAATTCTCTTCTATGATAAGCTTCCTGAGCTGATAGCCACAATGGTATTTTCTGACAGAGCCTAGGTCTATATTTATTCCATATTTTCAAAATAGCATGTCACAAATAATGATTATTAAATTCAACATTAACCTTAGCTCTGTCATACCACAAGTATCCATGCCACCCAAATCTCAATTCATGACCTTCCAGGTCCAATAGTCTTCTATTTTTCAACGTCATCCATTCTTTCATCCATAACAAACAACATGCAAAGAAATATAACGTCAAGTTTGGAAGACCTAAGCCTCCCCTCTCCTTTGCATCCTGTAATATTTTATATTTAACAGTTCTTATCTGTCAGGGTGATACTCAAATATTTTACCTTCTTGTCAATCTTAAGCCCTTTTTTTCTATGAACTTTAATTGGTCTTGAGGTTTCATATTTTTGGTTAACATCTTGGTCTTCTGTTTATTAACCTTGAAACCTGCTACTGCCCCAAATTCTTTCAAATTATTCATCAACATTTCAATTCCTTTTAAAGGCTAGGGGAAGCCACGCTCCTAAGCCAGGAGTCAGGTAAACCCGTCTCCCCTGTAATGCAACACTTTTGCAAGTGTGGGGAGACCACCCCATGTCACCTCCACTTGGAGCCATAAAACTCTGAGTAAGATGAGGCAGGAGGATCTCCAAAGGCATCCCATATCCTGACATGGAGAGGCCGATACAAAGGCAGGGCCGGCTTTTATAGGCTCTGCCCCCCCTTGTCTCATGTGCCACACATGAGTAGACATGTGCATCCTCCATTTCCCCCTCTCAACTTGCAACAGCCATTTTCCCACCCAAGCCATACTGGCTGGGCTGGATAATGGATTTATGTGGGAACCAGGAAATTTAGCTTGTCAGGCCGATTCGGCAGCCCACCCCACCCCACCCCACCCCACAAGCACCCACTTGATGAATTTGCAGCTGAAATATGTTGATATAGTAGTGGCAAAAAGTACTCCAATTTTTTAAAAAACAGGTTGCAGGCTTTTTATTTGAATGGAAATCAGAGTTATATATTAATAACGGGCTGATTGAACTCAAGGCAAGGCTTCTCTTGTTAAATGAAGAATGAAAGTACTTTCCCATGATGGGGGGGCTCAAGAGGGTTCCTGTTATCCCAGGTTGGGAGGGTAGAGGAGAACTAACAGGATTTTTTAGAAGCTTACACTCACCTCATTCCCTATTGTGGTTAGTTCAAATGTGGCAGCTACCAGGAGGGGGGCAGCTGTGGAATGAACTCCCTAGAGAGGTTCACCTGGCACCTACACTATACTCTTTTTGATGTCAGGTGAAGACCTTTTTATTTTCCCAGTATTTTAACAATTTATCGTCATAGTCTTTTAACTTTGCTCTTTTAAATCTGTATTTTAAATCTGTATAAATCTCTGCATTGCTGCTCAGTTTTATCCTGGTTGTGCTTTTATATTGTTTTTATACTGTTGCTTGTTTTATACTTTGAACTATATTTGATGGTTTTAACTGTTGTGAACCGCCCAGAGAGCTTTGGCTCTTCGCCGGTATAGGAATGCAATAAATAAATAAATAAGACTGAACCATGGTGCATTAGATTATAGACTTCTCTTCACACTATCCTCATGTAGTTATGTTTGGGTGTGTCATGTTCCTAGGGTGACCAGATAAAATCCAGGTCAGGGCTCATGTAACTTTAACAGTTGTAGAGAAAAGGGAATTTCAGCCAGTGTCATTTGTATGCAATTAATTCCTGGTGAAATTCCCTCTTCATCACAACAGTTAAAGGTGCAGGCACTATACTAGAGTGACCATATACAAAAGAAGGCAGGGCCCCTGCAACTTTAACTGTTGTGATGAAGAGGGAATATCACCAGGAACTAATTGCATACAAATGCACTGGCTGAAATTCCCTTTTCTCTACAACTGTTAAAGTTACATGAGTCCTGACCTGGATTTTATCTGGTCAGCCTACATGTTCCCAAATAAATTTGTGGTCTTTTAATCCAAGCTGCTATGTTTGTTATTTTCTTTAGCTGACAGTAGCAAGGAATCTATAGCTGCTATGATAGTCTGTATATGGTGATACTTGTTGAAACATAACTTTAATGAAATATCAGGAATACATAAAAACTGAGGCAAACTAACTTTCATTCAATCACTGTCTGCAGTTTAGAACACAAGGTTGTTGTTGCTTTCTTTTAAGGAGGCCTTTTAAATAGAAATGTGTCTCCTCTGTGGACTTCCCTTGAAGGCACCTAAGTGACATTCTTTAATTGCAACTAATGTAAAGATAACCTATACGACTGATTAGAGAGACAAGGTAACCTTTTTTTGACAAAGATATGACACTGACTATTTAGAGTGTTCACTAGCTTACAAAGACTTTACGAACAATAACAACAAAACAATCTGATATGATACCTATAGGGAGGCTGATCGGTATTCACAGCCACCTTTATGAAGCTAGATGAAAGCAACACAAACAAGCAAACAAACAACTACCTTCATATGCTAATGGACTGTGACAAAACAGTTTTACTGAAAAGCTTTCTGCATAAATAAACATTATGGGTTCAATGTTATTTACAGTAACATTTCTTTACATACTTTTCATTCTGTGGAGACCAAGAGGCAAAGCACAAAATCTTGCTGCAATTAGAAGCCTAGTGGTGTATTGGGAGGTGAGGTGGGGTTAATAATAATATTTATTATTTATAAAGTACCTACCAATTTAAAACTAATGCTAATATGACTAATAAAAATATTGGTTAAAAACAACCAGCCCTGCCCACAGACTGGTAATCTACAGAACTGGAGAAAAGGGATGGCACACAAAAGGAAGGAAACAAAGACCTGAATCAATGCCTGAATGCTCAAACGAAACTGCAAAAACAAAACAGACTTGCTTTTCAAGGAAAGGCAGAAGTTCACGGAGATAAACATTTATCAGTCGGCAGAGTGGTCCAAAGCAAATGAGGTGAAAGTGGAAACACATTAAGCTCAAAAAGAAGAATAGTGTTGGAAGAATGTAAGGAACTGGTTAAGGTACAAATAAAAACACAACCAAACGAGAAGGGAAACATTTATAAGGCAAAAGAAGTTTAAATTGAATTATAATTGAATGAAGAAGGCAGTAGACATGCCAAGAACACTTCTTCAATAAGTTTCTTTATTTTTTATTATTATTTATTACATTTGTATCCTGCCTGACAGCCAAGGCTCTCAGTGCAGTTCACAAGTAAAACCATAAAATACAACAGATTAAAACACCTTGAACCAGGCTCAGAAACGTACAAGCAGCCAATGAAAGTGGGCCAGAGTTGGTTTTATATGCTCAAACCTTCTGGTTCCTGTTATCAATCTGGATGCTGCATTTTGCACAAACTGCAGCTTCTGAACCATCTTCAAAGGCAGTCCTATGTAGAGCACATTACAGTTATCTAACCTGGAGGTTACCAGAGCATAGACAACTGAAGCCAGATTATCCCTGTCCAGATACGGGCATGACTGGGCCACCAGCCGAAGTTGGTAGAAGGCACTCTGTGCCACCGAGGCCACCTGAGCCACAAGTGACAGAGATTGTTCTAGGAGAACCCCCAAGCTATGAACCTGCTGCTTCAGGGGGAGTGCACTCCATCCAGAACAGGTTGAACAGCCTCTATCTGTTTAGCAGAACCACTCACTAACAGCATCTCGGTGTGGTCTGGATTGAGTTTCAGTTTATTAGCCCTCATCCAGTCCATTGTTGCAGCCAGGCACTGGTTCAGTACATTCACAGCCTCACCTGATGAAGATGAGAAGGAGAAATAGAGCTGATGCACTCCAAAACTCCTGACCGCACCCAACGGTTGCATGTAGATGTTGAACAGCATGGGAGACAAGACTGACCACTGCGGAATCCCATACTGGAGAATCCACAAGGCCGAGCAATGTTCCCTAAGCACTACCCTCTGGAGCCAACCTGCCAAGTAGGAATGGAATCACTCCCAACTCAGCCAGTTGTCCCAAGGATACTGTGGTCAATGGTATCAAAAGCTGCTGAGATCAAGGAGAATCACCAGAGTCACACTCCCTGTTTTTCTCGATGATGGGCCTTCTCTGTAGCAGCACCCACCTACTGGAAAACCCTCCGTCATGCAGTTCGGAAGGCAAAAAATGTAACATCTTCCAAATGCCTCCTGAAAACACATCTTATTCTGATTTTATATGACATTTTTTTTTTAGAAAAATAAAGTTTTAAATTTTGAGCTTTGTATATTATGGTTTTACTTGTGAACTGCCCAGACAGCCTTGGCTGTTGGGTAGTACAAATATGTAATCAATCAGTCAAAATGTTTACAAGTTATAATCATCATTCAAATAAAATTTAAATTAAAACCAATAATGATTATAGTTATAATAACTTCTGAACAATGCAGGCCAGAGATTTCTACCTATAAACCTTCTACAGATACAGTGATTTATCTGCTTTACCAGTAACTTTTTTTTACCTTCTCAGCTTTAATTGGTTTGTAATTATGAAAATGGTTTAGAAGAATTAAATTGTGGTGAGAAACATCAAATTGTATTGTACCACATGCCGCTGTATAATCCATCAGGAATGGGTATCTCAGTACACTACACTTCTTGCACAGCTTCAGACTCATTTGCTGGTTAGCTGTTTAAAGAAGCTTGTTAACCATGGGGCCTTGAAGACCAACAATCCCTTTAAACAAACACATCAAGCCTAATTCACACAGCTTAACTGCTTTGCCCATTATCAGCTAAAACAGAAGTATACAATAAACAAATGAATCTTGTTCTTGTTCTCCTTTCATCAGTACAATCACAGCAGTTGAGAAAAGGAGTATTCGACCAGACACAGCATGGGGTAAACATTGGCTAAAGCAATATACTTTACTTTTCAAGCTATTCAAATTCATCAGAAGTACATTTCAGCCCCGGAAATGAAAGGAGATGGCACATCGAAAACAAACATGACAGTGTGCTTTATTTTTTTGCTGGTTTAAGTTGGTTTAAGATCCTGGATTGTTCCAAACCTGGTAAACGTAACTTCCTGGTTCAGATGTAATAGAAAACTATGGTTCAGTGATCTTGGGTTTTGGTGTGTCAAGGAGAGTAGGAGGAGAGCAACAATGAAGTGTGCAGGCAATGAGATTTGTACCTCCAAACCAAGTCATCAGTGTACATTTCCTTATGCTGAATCTCAACTACTGTTCTATTGCCCAGTCCTTAGTTGGAAAAGTTTCATTTGGAAGCCTTTACATAAGAACATGAGAAAGCCATGCAGGATCAGACCAAGGGTCCATCTAGTCCAGCATTCTTTTCACATGGTGGCCAACCAGATATTGACGAGGGACCCGACATGAGTGCAATCTGCTTGAGATTTTACTATCATATGGTTTACAGACAACCAAGTTATTTTGTAGCTTGTGGTAATTGGAAGATCACAGTCTATGCTTTATACGTGTCTGAATGTCTAATAACCACCTTGTGGAGTGGTGAGAATATATACAGAATACTGGTCAAACAAATTAGCAGCCAGTGCATTTCTGGTTTATTCTTGTGTTTCTTTTAATTAATTTTATGAAGTTACTTTATAATTAAAACAGCAACAACCATGTGGATTATACCAATCAAAATGAATGACAGCAAACAAATGCCAATCACTAAAATAATCTCTAAACAAAGTCTACAAAACAGAACAAAGAACAGCACAACAGTATGCGATTTCAGGGTCAGAGACCCACCGTAGAGAAGACACCTTTGCTGATCCCACCTGCCTAACATCTGGAAAAGGGGCTCTAATGACTGTAGCAAGCTGGCAAGCTGATATTGCTGCGGATGGACATTTCTCAGGTCCCATATGCCATATAAAGCTTTAAGGCTTAAAACCAGAACTTTAAACTGTAATCAGAAATGGACAGGAAATGGATAGTGGAGCTGTTTTAAAATGGGCAAGATGTGTTCTGACCAACTAGATGCATTCAGTAATCTAGCTACTTGTATCCTGAACCAAAGATAAAATCCAATTTAGGTTCTACTTAGAGTAAACCCATTGAAATGATTGGGACTTAAGTCATAACTAATCTAAGTCTCATTCATTTTAACACGTCTACTAGGATGACCATATGAAAAGGAGGACATAGCTCCTGTAACTTTAACAGTTGTAGAGAAAAGGGAATTTCAGCCAGTGTTATTTGTATGCAATTAGTTTCTGGTTAAATTCCCTCTTCATCACAACAGTTAAAGTGGCAGGGGCCCTGCCTTCTTTTGTATCTGGTGACTCCAATATAGTGCCTGCAACTTTAACTGTTGTGATGAAGAGGGAATTTCACCAGGAACTAATTGCATACAAATGACACCGGCTGAAATTCCCTTTTCTCTACAACATTTAAAGTTACAGGAGCCCTGTCCTCCTTTTCATATGGTCAGCCTACGTCTACTCTAAGTGGGACTTATGTTGGATTTTACCCCAATTGTCATTTTTGAGTAGACTTAAAAACATGGCTTATGGTCAGGAATTCTGGGAGTTGTAGTCCAAAATCTGGAAAGCACCAAGTTGGGAAAGGCTATTAGAAACTTTAAATTTATATCCAAATATGCTACTAATACTAATTATTGTGACTGAGTTCTGTCAAAATAATACACTTTCTTTTGCAATTTTAGTCTAATCTGGATATTATCCTGGCATGGAAAACAGTAGCCCCAATAATATAATAATAATAATAATAATAATAATAATAATAATAATAATAATAATATAATAGGGTTGGATATCGTCAGTATATAATGACACGTTACCCAAAATCTTCAGATGAACCCACTGAACAGTTTAAAGTAGAAGATAAACAGTGAGAGAAATAAAGATGTGAAGGCCCAGGGTAAAACAGAAAACCTGTTGGGGTAAATGGAAAACTTGAACTTTGGGAAGAACACTAAAAAACAAACAAACAAACAAACAAACAAACATAAAAAAAACCCCATCTCCTTTGAAATATTTTCTCTACTGGAATGAGTAACATGCTTTTACTCATTTAAAATGTATAAGATGTAGATTTTGATATAAGACAACCTACTAGGGATGTGCACTGGATCGGACCCGATCCACGATCCGAGTCCGGTCCAGTGGGAAATCGGATAAATTATCCGATTTCCGATCCCGCAGCTGGATCGGCCGATCCAATCCGAACCGGTCCGAAAAAGCTCCGAACCGGTTCGGCGGATCGGCGGATCGGCGGGCGCCCACTGGCGCCCACCGCCGCTTCCATTGGCGGGCGCCAGCGGGCGCCCGCCGATGAAAGTGGACAGCGGGGGGGGGGAGGAGGGGGGCACTTACCTTCTCGGCCCGGTGGCTCCCGTCCGGCGCCGGCGCCTACTACTACTAGCAGGCTCCGCGGCCTGCTCTAGGGTGGCGCGCCGGGTGATGTCATCACCCGGCGCGCTACTCTAGAGCAGGCCGCGGAGCCTGCTGGTAGTAGTAGGCGCCGGCGCCGGACGGGAGCCACCGGGCCGGGAAGGTAAGGAGGGGGTGCGTGGAGGGGAGGAGGGGGCGCGCGGAGGGGGGAGGGGGGAGGGGGGCCCTTACCTTTCCGGCCCGGCGGCTCCCGTCCGGCGCCGGCGCCTACTATTCCCAGCAGGCTCCGCGGCCTGCTCTAGGGTGGCGCGCCGGGTGATGTCATCACCCGGCGCGCTACTCTAGAGCAGGCCGCGGAGCCTGCTGGTAGTAGTAGGCGCCGGCGCCGGACGGGAGCCGCCGGGCCGGAAAGGTAAGGAGGGGGTGCGTGGAGGGGAGGAGGGGGCGCGCGGAGGGGGGAGGGGGGCCCTTACCTTTCCGGCCCGGCGGCTCCCGTCCGGCGCCGGCGCCTACTATTCCCAGCAGGCTCCGCGGCCTGCTCTAGGATGGCGCGCCGGGTGATGTCATCACCCGGCGCGCTACTCTAGAGCAGGCCGCGGAGCCTGCTGGAAGTAGTAGGCGCCGGCGCCGGACGGGAGCCGCCGGGCCGGAAAGGTAAGGAGGGGGTGCGTGGAGGGGAGGAGGGGGCGCGCGGAGGGGGGAGGGGGGCCCTTACCTTTCCGGCCCGGCGGCTCCCGTCCGGCGCCGGCGCCTACTATTCCCAGCAGGCTCCGCGGCCTGCTCTAGGATGGCGCGCCGGGTGATGTCATCACCCGGCGCGCTACTCTAGAGCAGGCCGCGGAGCCTGCTGGAAGTAGTAGGCGCCGGCGCCGGACGGGAGCCGCCGGGCCGGAAAGGTAAGGAGGGGGTGCGTGGAGGGGAGGAGGGGGCGCGCGGAGGGGGGAGGGGGGAGGAGGGGGCGCGCGGAGGGGGGAGGGGGGAGGGGGGCCCTTACCTGCCCGGCCCGGCGGCTCCCGTCCGGCGCCGGCGCCTACTACTACCAGCAGGCTCCGCGGCCTGCTCCAGGGTGGCGCGCCGGGTGATGTCATCACCCGGCGCGCTACTCGAGAGTAGGCCGCGGAGCCCGCTGGTAGTAGCCGCCGGCGCCGGACGTGCCGAGAAGGTAAGTGGCGGGGAAGGGGGCTTACCCCCCCCCCCGGAGCCGTCCGCTTCTATCCGCTGGCGCCCGCGGGCGCCAGCGGATGGAAGCAGGCGGCCCCAGGGGGGGTAGGGAGCGCGGGGGAGGGGGTTTACCTGCCGGGGCCGTCCACAGCGGACGGCCCCGGGGGGGGGGAGGGAGTTAGGCCCCCCCTTACCCACCCGCCGCCATTTTTTCCTCATAGACTTGCATTGCAATGCAAGTCTATGGGGAAAAAAATGGCGGCCGATCCAAAAATTTCCGATTTTTGGATCGGGATCGGACTCGATCCGGTCCGGGGGGCCTCCGATTTTGTCCGAACCGGTCCGGGACAAAATTGGAGGTCCCGATCCGGGTCCCGATCCGATCCGGGGGGTCCGTGCACACCCCTACAACCTACAGCATGATAGAATGATAATTCCTGTGTATGCTGTGGAGTTCAGTGTTTTCAGTGTTGTTATAAAACACCCTTCCCAACCTGGTGACCGCCAGATATTTTGGATTCCCATCAGTCCCAACCAGTATGATGGCCAGGAATACTGAGAGTTGTAGTCCAAAATCTGGAGAGCACCAGGTTGAGAGAAGGCTGTTAGAAAGTTTATCATGATACCCAAATATACAGAAAATATTTAATATTGTGACTGAATTCTGTCTAACTAATACACTTTCTTTTCTTTACTACAAAATTTGTAGTTTTTATTATTAACTTTTATTTTTTTCTGGACATCTTAGATGACAGTCTATAGGATACTTCTGCTCAGGTGGTATAAAGTGCAACAGTTTGCATCTCTCTCATAGTAATTATATTAGCAATTTTGCTTGTAACTCAATGAGGCTTACTTCTAAGTAGAAATTTATGGGATAGCACTACAAGGCATTTATATTTATTTTGAGGCTACAGTCCAATGCATACTGACCTGGGAGCAAGCTCCACTAAACACTATGCAAAGGATTCTTTTGTGTAAGGCACATTGGGAAGGGTTTTACTCTACGAAGCAGTTTAGGAAAATAATAAAATAAAAAAAATAAAAATTGCTCTGTGAATTTCATAAATATGCCAACTAGTACAATTTCTTTGCTATTCAAGTAATAAATGATGCATTACATGTTGTTAAAGCGGTCAAATAAATTTAGATTTCTTAATAAACTAAGAGCTGCATATATTTCCATTTCCCCCAAATTCCTATTTTTTCTATGGGGAAGAAAGTCTTCAACACCACAGCAGAAGTCCACGGAACCACTAATCTAGAGAGTAGAAATGGAACTCAGACAGCTAGTCCAAAAGAATTCCATGGAGTATATAACCCCCCCCCCCCCAAGAAGATCCAGGAGAATTATATGGGAGAGTCACACCCATATAACTATCTTGAACATCTTTCTCCAATGAGGGAAAACTTTATATTAAATTCCAATACCCTGTGTAATAAGAATACTATATCTTCTAAAATGAAGGGCTAATCTTTTAAGTAAGAGATTATATAATTGTACACAATTTTATTCTCAAGAGTA
Organism: Anniella stebbinsi; assembly: GCA_029215795.1. Lineage (NCBI taxonomy): Eukaryota > Metazoa > Chordata > Lepidosauria > Squamata > Anniellidae > Anniella > Anniella stebbinsi. The sequence continues at coordinate 140,707,137 of JARDYH010000005.1, read as the reverse complement.
AACATATATAACATTGGACAAACTGGAGTCTACAGAATAAAATTGGTGACTATAATAAAGCAAGATTTTATGAATGTATAGCAAGAAAGACTTGTCTATTGTAATTATGAACACCAATTTAAATAAATGGGTTTAAAACCACTCAAATTGGTTTCAAGAATATTCAGATTAGAAGTATGGCCCACTTATAAATTGACTAAACAGTTAAAGACATAAGAAATAATGAGAAAATAATTCAACACTATCTCAACCCATGAAACATAGCAATAACATTGCTAGGAAGTTTACAAGTAAACTATATGAACTGAAAAATAGAAACTATGGAAGAATGTTTACTTTACATTAAAAAGCAGAGAGAAATAAACAAAAATTATGGAAATGGCAGTGAAGTTTAAAAGCCAGTATTAACAGCTGACAGAAAGAAAAATATCACGCATTGCAGGAAGGCAGTTAAAGAAGGTAGGAATGTTAAGTGAGGGGGTTTCCAATGGTCAAAGACATTAGTAATATAAAAGAAAAAATGCACAAATTTATTACAGATTACTGTATTTTTTTAAAAAAAAAACCTTTCTAATGTAAAGAAAGTGTTTTATAGGAACAGAAGTAATGATTGAAAGAAAGAAGGGAAGGAGTCAACAAAGAAAAGGAAGAAAAACAAATAGTAGCATTACATATATAAAAATCAAATAAGGACATGATTCTATGCATGTTTAGGCAGAAAAAAGTCCTACAACTTCCAGCATTCTCTAGGTAGCATGGGCTGGGAGTTGTAGGGCCTTTTTTTTTTTTGTCTAAATATGCATCGGATGGCACCTTAAGGGTGTAATCCTGTCGCGATTCCCAGCAGCCTCCTAACTTAGAGGCTGATGGGAATCCTAGCCAGAGTGGAAGCAGTACAGAGGCAATCCTCACCTCCATGCTCCAGTCACCCTGCATTTCTACTAGATGGGCAATTTCACCTATCTAGCTTCAGCACCTCAGAGAGGGAGGGAAGGAGGCTGGGGCAGCCATTGGAAATAGCATAACACAGTTGTCCTGGTGTCTTTCACTCTCTGCCCCTGGGAATGCTTCCTTTTCTCCATCTCCATGTTCTGGTTTGGAGAGGTAGCCAGCATAGTTCTCTCTGCACTGGCTATGAGGGGGAGGGGGCAGGGAGTGTGGTTTTCTGGCTCCCACCTCAGAGCCCTGTCTATGAGCTCAGAGCCAAGAAATCAAACAATCCTATGTACCACCCCAGACACTGTCTAGGGGACATAAGATAAGTATCGGATCAAAAATTCACATGGTGCTATGAGGGCAGTGGACGCCCCTGTGTCTGGCCCTCACAGGCCCAGGCTGACCTGCTCGGTGCTAGGACAGGCCCGCACCTGACTGCTTTCAAGCCTTCAAGAGCGGGCAGGCGGACGTGGGTCTGCCCTGACACATACCCTTTGTTCTTTTTCCCACATTGTGTTAATGGCAGCTGCCATTAATGCAGCAGGGGAAAATATGCAATTTCCTGGTGGCTGGGGAAATTGTGTATTTTCTATCCACTCTAAGGCCAGAGTGGAGGGTTAAAATATGCAATTTCCTCAGCCTTGGAAAAATTGTGTGTTCCACCCCCCACGCTAATCGGGGCCTTAAAGTCCCTCTTTGCATTATTAGGGCTTTTAAGGCCCCAATTGGCACGGGGGCGGGCACATGGCAAAGCACACTTTCTGGGACCTCCAGAAAGTGCATAAGTCCCACAGCCATGCTAATGCCATGGCCGGGGGGGGGGGGGGGGTTGTGCACTTTCCGGCGGCTCTGGAAACCATGCTTTGTCATCCCCCCCCCCCCAGGCACCAATTGGGATGTTAAGGGCCCTCTTAATCAAGGTAGCCTTGCATAAGAGGGCCTTTAAGCTCAATTAGTACAGCAGGGAAAGGCAAAATGTGCTTTCTGGAGCCTCTGGAAAATGTGCAATTCCCCTGGCAAGTGCGCTTTGCTGAGGGTTCAGGAGGCTCATGCAGCTTTCTGAGCACTCGGCAAAAGCTTACACGATCTGGGTCCTTGAAGCGTGCCATGCAAGCCCCCCCTCTCGTGAGTTCTCCAAAGCCTACATAAGATTGCTCCCTCTGAGTGCGTTGTTGTTGTTTATGAAGAACCTAAGTACTTTCTTTCTACAAAGGAGAAAGCCTATGGGTTTCAGTCAGTACATTTGCCTAATGAAAGAAAGAAAAGAGACAGAGAGAGACCGAGAGAGAGAGAGAGAGAACCATGTGAACTGAGCTTTGAGGAGGAATTTGGAGAACTTCAACGAGCTTGAACATCGTATGTTCAGTCATCCCTAGTTCAATCTAATACTGCCCTTCTGTTCATGGAAGGCTGTTTGATTCAGCAATGCCTTCATTATCAGAAGGGAATGGAAAGTGATTTTCAACAATTCCCCATTCCCCTGGCACCCCTAATAAACTGTTTCTCTAGAGCAGAACGAAAGGTACAGTGGTGTGTAGTCGGTAATGGTGACAATTAGGTCCCATTCTCTTCCATTAATGGGGGGTTCTGCTAGATCAAATGCTCTTCAGAGAACAGAATGGCAGAAATGATTCAACTCTAAATATTTAGAAGCCACATTGATCAACTTGCTGACTGTGTTGGATTCATGTTTATATTAGAATAGTTATGGAAACTATCTGAATAACCAGACTTTTTAACAAACTCTCTAATAGGGAAGTAGAAATGTCAAATTAGATAACCTTCTTGTAAAAAATACAAGTGTAAATGGTCACTGAAGTATGGTGGCCTTCTCTGCTACCAAATATATTGCCCTACGAAGAACATATTTCTTAAATATCATGCATATCACTTCATATCTCCTTTTTTTTAATACTCTGCTCCGCAGTGGCAATGATCAGAAAAACAAATTGATGGATGATTTGGTAGCATTAACCTCTTTGTATAAGAAGGGAATGTGACAGGTCTATGGAGAATTACAGTCATAATACAGTTTTGACATAATACTATGAAATGAAAGCAAAATTATAGGCAAGGCTGTCAAGAATACGGAGAAGCCATACAGATGACAGCTGAAGCTGCCTTTGACAAACTTTAAATGTACCATGAGCATCCAATGTGCATATTGCCCTCTGTGGATGAGTAAATGCACCTGAATACAAGGTTACATCTGGCCAAAGCAACTATTTTTGCTTCAGGGGAAAAATAAAACAAAAACAACACAGGTAGCATCTATGTTCTAACTAAGTACAAGGGATGGGGGAGATTTCTCTCTACATATATTCATTAGTTTTCTAACTATTCAAGCTTCTCCAAAGCAGGAAGGATAACACAGTGAGAGGCAACTGCATGACAAGTGCAAAGCAAAACAAAACACTCCAGGGATGGAAAATCTTTCTATTGCCATCGGAAACAGATTCCTTAAGTTGGCTACTATGTGCCAACTGATCTCCTCTGTAAACTAAATTGCCACACGCTGGGTAGTGTAATCCTCAGAAGAATGGTGTTAACAGCTATAATAATAATAATAATAATAATAATAATAATAATAAAATAATATAAAGCCTCGAGCTGTAGAAAGCAAAAATTAAAATTAAAATAACTGTTACGTTAAAAAGAATGAAGACCCCTTTAGTGCACAGTTCTAGGAACAACAACAACAAAGAGAAGCAAAGCACAGCATGCGATGCATCTTATCAAAAGCATGTGATAATAATGTTCTTGACATTCAAATCAGAGGATGCATAAGCAAAGTAGTGAATGTTGATTTCCCTGCAAAAGCCCTACTTAAAATACCAGAACTAACATATTTTCTATGTAAAATTAATATATGTATGCTGGCCAGTGTAAAAACACACAGTGTTATATTAGTTTTAATAGGCCCCGAGTAAGGCTTGGGATCACAATATCTGATGGAACGCCTCTCCTGAAACAAATCTACCCGTACACTACACTCAACATCTAAGATCCTCCTCCGGGTGCCTACTCCAAGGGAAGCTAGGAGGATGGCAACAAGGGAGAGGGCCTTTGCAGTGGTGGCCTCCCAACTTTGGAACTATCTCCCCTACGAGGCTTGCCTGACACCAACGCTGTCATCTTTTCGGCACCAGGTCAAGACTTTTCTCTTCTCCCAGGCATTTAACAGCATGTGTTGAGTTTTTTAACTGACTCCTGGACAGTTTGAAATGATACGTACTTTGTTTTTAGGCTTTTATGGTTTAAAATTTGTATATTGGTTTTTAAATGTTTAATGTTTTTCATATTTGTAAACCACCCAGAGAGCTTCGGCTATGGGACCGTATATAAATGTAATAAAGAAGTACATAAATAAATATGAATGTATTGTGTAACTTTTGCAGCTACAATGAACATTATGACATTATTTAAAAAGAAATCATTTTAGCATTACAAATGAACTGAGTATTTTAATATTTTTTTGCCTATAAAATTAGATTTCTGTTGCTGTTTAGCAAATTGGGTTCAAATAACTAGAAATTTTTTTTCCAGCTGAGTTTTGTGCTATTTTCACCTTTTTGTCTGGTGTTGTCCTTAAAATTACTCAAGTAAGATCCCATGGATCTACCTTCTCATTTAAATACACTATTTATCCAGCATAATACACATAGTACTGATTCTCTCGAAAGCAATTTCAAATGTTCCCCTGGATTTTCTGTGGGCACTTCTACTGATGTTGATGTGAGCAGCATTTTACAGACAATAGAGCTGTTTTCAGCAGCAACTGTGTGGCAGTAGCAGCAAGACAAAGAAAAGATCTCCAATAGAGCATTCAAGTTGCTTCATAGAGGGTCTACATTATGGTCACTGCCACCTTGGATACCTGTATGTCTACTAGATGTGTTAGACCAATGTAATCCTAATGACTGAATCCAAAGTATGGACTATGAAATGCCATTTCAAAACATGTTCAGAATGTTCAAGAGGTGTGCTGGAAAATCTCTTTTTAAAGAGTGTTGTTTATTGACCTAAGTAAAAAATAAAACGTGTGTGTGTGTGTGTGTGAAATGTTTTTAAGGATGCAGTTTTAATAATATGTGTCATGTTTTAATCAGTTTTATGTATTTTATCATGTTGTTGTTCCCCGCCTCGATCCAGACGGAGAGGCGGGTAAGAAATAAATTATTATTATTATTATTATTATTATTATTATTATTATTATTTGACAAGAAACACAGCCAGGCATAGCTGAACCCCTTCGTGTGTCATATTACACATTCAGGATTTGATTCTAATGAAGATAAAGGCAAATAGTGAATGTTATATTGAATTTGATAAAAAGATTCAGACCTGGGATGCCACAATAATCTTCCACATCAATTTGCAGTCTTGATAATGTTATCAATGGGTGGCTATGCAAAGTCTTGTGCATAACAAGCTAGGAAGAGAAATGGAAACAAGGAGCTCTATTTTTCCAAACAGACTTGTTTTGGAGGAAACTAACCTAGACATGTATTTTTAAAGGCGCAATCAGATTTGAAGAATGGGTTTCATTTAAAGTACCAAACACAAATTGTGAGATTACAATTTCTTGAGTACTTTAAAAAAGAAGCAGCTTTGGGTATTGTCTCAGTTTAAAACCGTAGTGTTAAAAACCTTATAATAAATCAATAATTTATGAATATGGAAGGGGGAATTCCAACTTTATGCAAGCTCCTTACCCCTGGCCGGAGGGTTCTCTGGAGCAGATGGGGAGGGGGGGGGCAGATGGAAGCCATTTCATCTGTGGGAAGCAATAATTTGATACAACCCATATGTCTGAAAACATATGCAATAATTACAAATGCCCTACCCCGCATTCAGGTTACCTGAACACTGGGAGGGGGGGCATTGCGGGTGTGGAGGGGGAATAAGGGGAGATGCCATAAACCCCCAGCATTGGCTGGCACAGGTGGGGGGAGAACAGTGTAGCAATAGGCTTGTTGTCCTCCTGTGGCTGGTTTGGGCAGGTTGTTTGTCTGGATAGGAATGATGATCATCCTGAGGAATTCTTGGTGGTGACAGTGATGTCCGAGAGGCTCTGCTGAGGGTTTTGTGGCCCCAATAGAGGGATAAGGATTGCCTGTGGGGCCATCTCACCTCACACACCAGGTGCTTCATGGCCCGAGATGTGACAGGGGATGGCCCCCCTTGCCCCAAATGGGGTATCCTGGAGATAATCGACGTCCAGCAGGCAAAGGAAGTTTTGCCCAAGTACATTGACTGGCTAGTGCCAGAATAGTGGAGTAGCCACCCAGGATCCCCCTTTACAGATGAGATTTAATTAATGTGGCTCAATTTTCAATCCACCAGTTGTGTCATCTCTTTATTGTCTCACCTCCTTCATTCACAATCCCTCTACTCCGGAGAAGTGTGTGTTTAAATATTCTCAGGATTTTTTTTCTCAATTGTGTTTATAGATTTTTAAATCATGTTTTATGTGTATGTATTTTGCTTCTTGTTCCCCATTATTGTAAACAGGTACATTTAACCAAGGCTGTCGGGTTCACTTTTTCAGTTTTCACAGAGAATTTTCAAATAATTTGGCAGTACTTGTGGCTGCATAATACGTTTACAGAAGCCAAGTGGGTTCTTCTTCAGCAAGACTTGAGCCATGTCTACACCAGCCATTCAACCCGGGGTCATCTCTAGGTTGTCCTTGTACAGGGAATCTGGGGATCAACTGGGGATGACCTAGAGATGACCCTGGGATAACTGGAACCAGGTACATCATGGTTTTCCTGCAGTTCAGGGACCATACAGAGGACAACGGGCAGTGTGGCCGCCACTCCCGGATCATCCCTTCCTCCCTGCAAGTAGTGGAGCTCTTAAAACAGGCATGGGGCTGCGTGGGGGAAGTCCGTGCCCATTGGGGGTGAGTGGAGGGGAACAATTCAAATGGTAGTTTGTTCGTTTTTTACCTTACAGGCACTGGAGCACAATTGTGCAACCAGTTCCATTCTTCAGGGGGGTGACATAGCGCCTACAACGTCCTTCTCTCCTCCCGGGACATCGCATGGGTGTATAGATGTTGAGGAGGATTGCAGAAGCAGGTAAATCCGTGATCCTCCCCTCTTCATCACACTACACCCTTAGGTGTAGATGAGCCCTTGTTCTTCTTCATGGGTGATAATTTTACCTTTATAATGCTTTCCACCCATTTACCCAGAACATACATTGAACTGACAGGGCTGTAATTCCTTGGATCACTTTTTTTTTTAAAAAAAATGGTGCTATATTGGCCACATTCTGGTCCTCAGGTGCAGAGGCTAATCTTAGGGACAAGTTACATATTTTTAGTAAAAGAACAGCAGAAAATAATTTGACTGACAGAAACTTCACACATCCTATCTAGCAGAGGATCTCAGTATCAGGCTCCATCTCCTTTTCTGGGTTTTCCCATCTCCTTTTCTGCACATGGATTTTTCCAAAGCATCATAACACAAACACATTTATTTTCCAACCACTATCCTGCAGATAGAAAATGTGTAGAGAAGGGCACTAAAATCAAAGGGTTGGAGTAACTCTCCTATGAGGGAAGGTTACAACAGGCATGATTGTTTAGTTTGGACAAAAAGAGAGTAAGAGACATGACAGCGGAGTACAAAAGCATGCATGGTGTGGAGAATGTCCTAATACTAGAATGCGAGACATCCCATGAAACTGATTGGTGCAAGATACAGGATAGATAAAAGTATTTCTTCACACAGTGCATTATTAAATTATGGAATCACTACCATAAAACATAGTGATGACCACCATAGAATCATAGAATAGTAGATAAGGTCATTGAGTCCAACCACCTGATTAATGCAGGAATCCACCTTAAAGCATACCTGACAGATGGTTGTCCAGCTGCCTCTTGAATGCCTCTAGTATGGGAGAGCCCACAACCTCCCTAGGTAACTGGTTCCATTGTCGTATTGCTCTAACAGTCAGGAAGTTTCCCTGATGTCCAGCCAGAATCTGGCTTCCTGTAACTTCAGCCCATTATTCCACATCCTGCACTCTCGGTTGATCGAGAAGAGATCCTGGCCCTCCTCTGTGTGACAACCTTTCAAGTATTTGAAGAGTGCTATCATGTCTTCCCTCAATCTTCTCTTCTCCAGGCTAAACATGCCCAGTCCTTTCAATCTCTCCTCATAGGGCTTTGTTTCCAGATCCCTGATCATCCTCATTGCCCTCCTCTGAACATGCTCCAGATTGTCTGCATTCTTCTTGAAGTGTGGTGCCCAGAACTGGACACAATAATCAAGATGAGGCCTAACCAGTGCTGAATAGAGGGGAAGTAATACCTCGTACAATTTGGAAGCTATACTTCTATTAATGCAGCTCAAAATAGCATTGGCTTTCGTTTTGCAGCCACATCACACTGTTGGCTCATATTCAGCTGTGATCTACAACAATTCCAAGATCCTTCTCGTTTGTAGTATTGCTGAGCCAAGTATCCCCCATCTTGTAACTGTGCATTTGGTTTCTTTTTCCTAGGTGTAGAACTTGGCATTTATCCCTATGAAATTTCATTGTTGTTTTCATCCCAGCGCTCCAGTCTAGCAAGATCACTTTGAAGTTTGTTTCTGTCTTCCAGGGTATTAGCGATCCCACCTAATTTTGTGTCATCTGCAAATTTGATAAGTATTCCTTGCACCCGCTCATCCAAAACATTAATAAAAATGTTGAAGAGCTCGTTACCTCCCCCCAGTGTGAAAAGGTACCATTGATAAGCACTCTTTGGGTCCGATTCTATAGCCAACTGTGGATCCACCTATTAGTTGTTCCATCTAGCCCACTTTTCACTAGTTTGTTAATCAGAATGTCATGGGGCACTTTGTCAAAAGCTTTGCCGAAGTCAAGATATATAATGTTCACACATTCCCACAGTCCAATTTGGATGGCTTTAAAAGGGGGGTTGATAAATTTATTGAAGAAAAGGCTATCACTGGCTACTACTCCTGATGGATATATGCTACCTCCAGTGTTGGAGGTACTATGCCTATGTATACCAGTTGCTGGGGAATATGGGCAAGAGGGTGCTTTTGCACTCATGTCCTGCTTGTGCGTTTCTGGTTGACAGCTGGTTGGCCACTGTGTGAACAGAGTGCTGGACTAGATGGACCCTTGGTCTGATCCAGCCTGGCTCTTCTTATGTTCTTACAGTGCGTATCAAGTGGCTTAAACAAATGGCTCTATACTACTGGCCTATTTGTGTAAACTGATAACTCCATACCTCCATTATACAAATATATATAATCCATAACAAGAGCAATTATTCCATTTTAAAGGAACTGCAGGTAATATAAATTACCTAGGTTTAAATAGCAAAACTATGGTGGGACAGGCTATTGAATCTTGATTTGTTGGATCTCACTCCCTGGACTTTATTTTACACTGCTAGATAACATTTATATAATCCAAAGTGTAGTACGGCCTGTGGTCACATACGGCCTGTGGTCACAGTGAATCCTAGACATTTTAGGTGAAATGACAAAGTAGAATTCAGTCTCTTTAGAACAGACTTCTACAAACAAGTGCCCTCAAAATGTTTTGCTCCTCAGTTCCCATCAGCCCCCTCCAGCATGGCAAATGGACAGTAGTTGTCAAGTGCATGCCCATTTCCTCTGGCATCCATGTGTGCTGGCAAGCTGACATGAGACACTCACTTCAGTGAGACTTCTTTTTATTGAGGAAATCTCATGGTAACAGTCTTAATGGTTACACACTCCAAAAGAACACTTAAAGCTGAATGATGGTCAGAAAGCTTTAGGCTCCGTTCCTGATATGATCCTTCAGGCAATCAGACAGGGGTGGAATTCTTGAAAGGCTGAGCAAACCATTCCAAGGGAGTTTCTCCAGATGCTGTATATGCTGGTAACTCAGGGGACATGGTCTATACCCACAAGATCACAGGAAGGGTAAAATCGCAGGCACAAGAACTCCTCTGCACATACTTTCTTCCCTGAGTCTGGCAGGGAAGAAATCCAGCCTGCCGTATGCTAAGATGACAAGGCAATGTAAAATCTCAGGCACAGGAGTCCCATGCTTCTGCTTAGTACCGGCAATTCCCTGCCACCTGAGTCAGGCCATGACAGAAAGTGAGAGAGCTACTTCCCTGAGAAACTCTGACAGAGATAAGCTTGCAGAGACACTGGCTCAATTTGGACGACACAATAAACAACTGGTGTGGGGGAAACAATCGTCAGTTGTTTTGACTATTGTGTCATCCGAATGCTGCCATAGTCAACTCAGCACTGATCCTAATCCACACCACAGTTGATTATTTATTACCATGTTGTGTGGGGAGTACTCCCTAGTTGAACAACTGTAAAGTTGATTATTACCCCACCATTGACTATCGTGTCATCCGAATTGAGCCATTGACATTCTAAAACTATTCCTAATAAATCTACCCACATTCAACAAGGCCTTGTTGAAGACTTGTATCTGACAGTAGTTCTGGGAGTTGTAGTCCAAGACATCTGGAGGCACCAGGTTGGGGAAAGGCTGCTTTAGAAGTTTTTTTTAATGGTTAGTGGTTCAAGAAAACAACATTCCATTTACAAAGCATGCCAGAAAAATCATTTTCTACACAATAACTGGATGCAACCCACATGCATGGAAAAATATGCAGCAATTACAATCCCTTTATAAGGTTTCTTCTTCATGATTTATTTATTTATTTAATCAAACTTTGATTAATTGTGATGCATCAAAGAAGGCTCTTCCAGAGTGCCACGTATTCAAATGTAGAATAGGGAATCAACTGCAAGAATGATTGATGTCAGAGATGATCGTATTCTAAACTTTCAAAATGCTCTAGTATTTAGTTTTAAATTGCTTTTTTTCTCTCTCCAGCAGAAGCAGCTCACATGTAAGGGTATTATTCTGCCTATTCAATGAAAAGGAAAGCAAAAGGAATCAAAGAAATTAAGCTTCCAGTCACATCAAAGACATACTGAAAGATAAAATTTGTATTTTCAGCTGCCCTGTTGAGGGAAGCATCACTCTACTTTCACAGCAGGCCATGTTCTCAGTGCTTATAGCATCATGATTGTTGCTAATTAGGGCAGTCTTAGTTTTGACTTCAGACACAAAGAAACTTAAAACTCTATTTAATTGTGTAGCTAGCACTGTGGTAACCAACCTTCAAGGAAAACTGAAACTCAACAATATTAACACCCCCAAAAGGCTAACAAAAACATGAACTGGAGTTCCGTACACTTGATCTCAGGGGGTGGGGGGGTTGCTTCAGATGTCAATAGAACTCCTGAGCAGCATATAGTCAAAGGGGCATCAACACAGCCTGAGGCTATGGTATATAATTCAGATTCCTTTAGTACTTGTTGCATTTGTAAGTACAACTGAGGACTCCCTTTGACTGCATGTTTTAAAAGACTGCACATACAGTGATGGCTATAACTTAGCCTATTCAATAATTTTATGAAAATAAGCTATAATGGTGATGGGAGTAGCTTTTCTATCTTGTCATGAAGTCATACTTATTTTAGATTTAGTTTTGATTATGTGTTGTATCCAGACTTTGGCCCCCTCCACAAGGATGCGCTTTTGCGCCCGGTTCGGCGATTATGCGCATTATCGCGGAGGTGCATTTACTCCTAATCCCTCTGCACGGGAGGCGGCGAGAGGCGGCGAAGCGCATTAATTGATGTCCAAAAAGCGCTTTACAAGAAGTTAATGCACATAATCGCTTGTTCACACGGCGAAAATGCGCTTTAACGGCTGGAGCAAAATAAAAGTCGCTATTTAACGCGCATTCGATAATGCGCATAATCCGGGAGATAACGCGCCTCTACGCCCGTTTTGCGCTCCGCTGGTGTGGAGGTAAAATTTATAATGAGCCTTCAAAGAGCATTAAACCTCTCTTGTGGAGCTCTTCCATGAACTGAAGGGCTACTTCATTCACAGAAGGGACTAAAAAAAACCCAGAAGAGGATCCTGCTGATGGCAGATGACTTTCGTCAATTCCCCCTTTCTCCTCCATCACCCACACTGTTCCAGAAAATCCCTAACCCCTTGAAACAGCCTTTCAGGGGGCACATCACTTCCTTTCCCCTCTTCCTCCATCTCCTTCCCCTCATCCTCCAGTGGGAGAATCCTGTGAACTCACAGCTAACAGGAAATCTGGATCCAAGAATATAACTATTATTAGAAGTATCTGTCAGGAGAAAAAAAAAGTAAATCACAGAAGAGCCTTGGAAGAGATATGAGTTGACGCATAAGTCTGAAGGTGTTAACAAGGCACAGAAGGGAAGATAAAGGAAAGAAGATAATCTTAATTGAATTATTGTTAGCTGATGCAATGTCAGAGCAATGCTAGACGTAAAGTATATATATTTGTACATTTATAATTGTATGTGGCTGATGGTGAAGGAGAAGTGTTTGTGATATCGTTCAGTAAAAATCATTTGGAAAGACTCAGCGTGTGTGAGTGATTTCTTTCCGAGGAAGCTCTCAGGAGAGAGCAGTGAGGCTGGAGGTTGGATTTCTGCTGGAAACTCTGCTATTAAGATTGCACCCGGACAGTATCATTATTTTGTGCACCAAAGGATATAAGAATAAGAAGAAAGCTGGGCACGTGAGCATTTAGAAGGGGAAAATGTCCAGTTCAATGGAGTTGTTTATCAATTTTCATTTTACATTTATCAAAAAAGATAGTTCTAATTAGTATCTTCACATCCAAGTAGTCATAGAACTTAGAACCCAAGCGTGGGATGCTAATTTGCAGGTGAGAGAACATTTCTCCATGACAGGGCTTAATGCAGAAGTAGATCTGTTGTGACTTTTAGAAGTTTTAATGAGAGAGGCAGAATAATAAACTGTGTGCTCATTTTTGTATCACAATCATAGCATATTATGCAGCGCAGGATATAATCACCAATAATGCCTGAAAAAAGATTCTAGAAAAACTTTGTTGTTCAATAATAATAATAATAATAATAATAATCCTGCTGCTAAATATTTCTTGTATGATACTAATCAATTTACTGTTATTCTTTTGGCACTTGAAGCTTACTATCTGTTATTAAAATGCAAACAAGAGACAGTGTTCTAAGGTATGCTTTTTACAGGAGATCCCATTCAAAATCAGTTCCAGGTTTGAAGAGCTGCCTAAAAATGATGGTGGGCACCCTCCTATGTTAGCCCTCCCCCACTTTAGTGGGTTTACTGGCTGGCAGTAGGGGTCAACAGCAGCAGTGCTGTGGTTTTAAATTTGGCTGTAATTTTAATTATTAGTAGTAGTATTAGTAGTATTAGTATTAGTATCTTTATGGGCTTCAAGGCGGCTTTACAAAATTAAAACATATACAGTTAAAAGCTATAAACAGAAATATACAAACGTTAAAATATATTTAAATAGTTTACAATATTTAAACATTTCAATATTTAAAATACATGTTAAATTTTAAAAATCTTAAACATAGATGGAGGCCCACATTATTCACCAAAGGCCTATCGGAATAAGAAAGTCTTTGCCTGCCTCTGAAAACATATCAAGGAGGGAGCCAGTCCAGCTTCCCTGAGAAGTGAGTTCCAGAGCCTTGGAGCAGCCACCGAGAAGGACCTCTCCCGCGTACCCATCAGGTGTTCCTGATATGTTGGTTAGGGTGACCAGATAAAATCCAGGTCAGGGCTCATGTCACTTTAACAGTTGTAGAGAAAAGGGAATTTCAGCCAGTGTCATTTGTATGCAATTAGTTCCTGGTGAAATTCCCTCCTCATCACAACTGTTAAAGTTGCAGGGGCCCTGCCTTCTTTTGTATATGGTCACTCTAGTATAGAGCCTGCAACTTTAACAGTTGTGATGAGGAGGGAATTTCAACAGGAACTAATTGCATACAAATGACCCTGGCTGAAATTCCCTTTTCTCTACAACTGTTAAAGTGACATGAGCCCTGACCTGGATTTTATCTGGTCAGCCTAATGTTGGTGGGACTGAGAGAAAGGCCTCCCCAGAAGATCTCAGAGCACGGGCAAGCTCATATGATGCTGCTGGGACGGCACAGCTCAAGAGCATTGCAGGAAATGGTGGGACCTGATGGAGACCAAGCAGCTACTTGAGGGTGGCCTGGACCAACTGCTCCCATTATAAATACATTGTGTGGAATTCTGAGATCTTCTCATGCAGGATCATTGTCCTTCTCAATCATATCCTGCTACCAGAGGGAACAACTTTAGAATGGTATGATCTGCTGCTGCACCTGTGGCACCTGTGTTAATAGGAAGACCATGTGGGGCCAGCTGCCTCCCCCTTACCTGGTTTTTCTCATGCACAGCACATGTGAGACTACACCATGCAAACATGGCTCCTATACTGCAGGGCATGTATGTGAAGGCAGCTATTATATATTCCATATTTATGGCAGGGACTCCCTTCTTTTTCTTATACCTGTGACAAGAGCCAGTGTGGTGTAGCAATTAGAAGTTTGGACTAGGACTGTGGAGACCTGAGTTCAAATCTCCACTCCTCCGTGATGCCGGCGCCTCCCTCGGCCCGTTCTAGACGCTCAAGGCCATGTCCATCAGCATCCTTTTGCAACATTGTTGCACACCCTGGATGCCTCACATTCCCGGCCCCATCTCCCCTCATTGCAGCCAGCTCCAGTCACGATGGCATCACCCTACAGGTCCAAGGGGCTCCGAGCAGGCCGCATTGTTCGACGCCGAAGGGCCCTTCGGCGTGGAGGTTAGTTACGGGGCAGTTGGGCAGGGTGCATTGGTGTTGCTGTGGCCTCCGTGTCACTGATGGCTATCCCCCCTCCCTTCCCCCCTTCTGTTCTCACCTCCCAGGGAAACTACGCTCCCTCCGCCGTGCCATCCACAGAAGGCGGAGGGCCCAAAAGGCTCGGCGTCTCCACGCTCTGGAGGTGGCCCTGGGAGTAGTCATATGTCGCATTCAACGTCTGGAACGAGGCGTCCGGCGTTGCCGCCATCCGATCAACGGCCGGCTGTAGGCCCTTCCGCCGGCATGGAAGCTATCGCCCATCCCCCCCCCCCCCCAGTCGTAGCGTAGACTCGGCCTGCTGTGCCAATTCCCCATCGCGCACCCCACTCTGGCCACTTCCTTTCACTCCCCTCTCTTGCAGGTGCGCTTCAGCCAAAACATATCCTCCTGCCCTCCCACTCCCACGCTACCGTAGTTGGCAGTCCCATTCTCCCAGCCTTGCCCCACCTCCCTCCTGCTCTGGCACGTCCACCGCTCCTCCCGTCCTGCCTGCCCCCCCCTGGCTGCCTCGGCATTGGCGACTATGTTTCGGAGGGAGCTCGCAACGGCCTGCTTGCAGGGGGCAATCCAGGCGGCCACGCAGAACCAAGGCGACAGCGACGAGGAGGACTTGTTATGTGCCCGACTGAGGCACCTGAGTGGGGCCTTGTCTGCGAGGCCCGTGTTCAGATCTGAGTCCTTCCGCTGGCCCCTTGGAGCAGCGGAGGCCGTGCCCTGTCTCCGGGCTGCCGTCCTGCCGCTGGTTTGTCCCCGTGAGGCGCCCACGATGATTGCGAAGAAGCTGGCCGAAGAAGCCCTGCAACGCGCTCCCCCCCTCTCTACGTCGGCCGAGCTTCTATCCGAGCGTGAGTATGTCCACCTCTGGGTGCTCCTCCGGACGTATGCCATGTGGAAGGAGATGCAGGACTTGGAGGACTGGGACGACGAGCGCTGGTGGCTGAGGTGACCCCTGTCCTGCAGTGGGAGTGTACAAACATGTGCCCGAGCATTCCTGTGTCCCGTCATCTTGCCCTGATGCTGTACAAGCTGGCATTCAACGTGGGCTACCTGCCGCTGTCGACCATCTTCGGGGTGGGCGTGTCCACCACGTGCGAGATCTTCTGTGAGACGGTGAGCATTCTGAACGAGCTGTACCTGGCCGACGTCACCCAGGTGGGGGACGAGAAGGAGAACATGCGTGGCTTCCGTGCCCTGGGCTTCCCGCAGGCGGTGGGGGCAATGAACTTGACCCACGTGCGCATCCTCGCCCCACCCCCACCTGTGGCGAGGAGTACTACAACCGCAAGCATTTCTACAGCATGGTTCTCCAGGCGGTGGTGGATGCCAAGGGCCACTTCATGGACGTCTATGCGGGTGTGTCCGGGCGGAGCCACGACATGGCCGTCTTCTGGAACTCCCCCCTGGCTGCCAAGCTGACATCGGGGCGCTTCCTGAAGTCTGGCCCCGCTTCCGTGTGCGGGCGTGCGGTGGGTCCGCTCCTCCTGGCGTTCACCCTGCAGCCATGGCTGATGGCCCCATACTGCTACCCCCGAACCAACGTCCAGCGTAAATACAACTACTACCATTGCCATGCCCGCCTGCCCATGGAGCGTGCCTTTGGGCGTCTGAAGGAGCGTTGGCGCTCCCTGTTTAGCTTGCTGGACTTGCAGTCCGACATCATTCCGGATGTGATGGTGTGCTGCTGCATCCTGCACAACATCTGCGAGTCCCGTGGGGACGTGTTAGTGGCCGAGCACCCCGACCTCCCCAGGGCGGGCGAGGATGCCGACGTCATCGCTGTGGACGGGCGGGACGTTGAGGTGTTGCTGGGCCCCAAGAATCCCGCTGGGGAGCGTTGTGCCCATGCGGAGGCATCCCGGGTGCGTGAGAGCATCAGTGCCTGGATCTGGCTACGCTACCCCCCCCCCCCCCCCGGTGAGCGTCAGCTGTGGAGTTCCATCTGTGGACTGGCATCTCTCCCTGGCATGCCACCCCTCTCCACCACATCCCCTTTGCACGTTCTGTGCTTAGATCCCTGGGGGTGTGGCCTCGGCTGTCCCCTCTTCACTGCTGTGCCTTCCAGCCACCTCCTCCCTTCCCGGAGGCGCCTGTCCTTTCCGTTGGCTTTGCCCTTGCTTCATAGTGGCCATGTGCCTTATTTCCCATGTCGAGCTCCCTCCTGAATAAAGTTTTCTATGCCACCCCACTCTTGCCTTCTTTCCTGTGTGTGCTGGTGGATGCTCTAGGAGGGAGGGGGTTGGGGGCTGGGGGACGTGGGTCTTCCTCGCGGCTGCCACGTCTCCCGTGTAGGGTGGTTGGAGAGTGGCTCCCTGGGGTGATGGTGCCAACGTGTGGGCTGCAGTGCTGGGTGCGAATGTTGCATTACTGCGGCCATTCCTCCTGGCTGCCTCTTTGCCCGAGGCTTCTGTGTTCCGCCCATTCCTGAGGCGGCCAATGGGGTTTGGAAGGCGTGTCCTTCATTGGCTTCAATGGCGGCGCCCATGGATTTTCGGCCGCAGTATATGCTGGGATACCTGCGGGAGGACTAATGGAGTTCGGTAAGTGGGGAACAAGGCGGCCGAGCTGTCAGTCAAAACCGAGTACGCTATTAGCAACCGGGGTGGTTGCCGGTTCCGTGCAGCTCCTGCTGCAGCGTATCGTCTGTAGAGCTCCACCTCTTTAACTCACCGTCAGTAGGTTATTTCCCCTGCATTGCTAAATATGTCATCCGAATTGAGCCTATGTGTCTCAGCCACACCAACATCATAGGTTAGTTGTGATGATGAAATGGGAGTGAGGAGGAAAAACTGCGTACACTGTCCTGAGCTCCCTGAAGGAAGGCTCACAGCCTAAAGTTATCCAAGCTGAAATGTTAGCTTTCCCTGTAGGAGGGGCTAAGTGCTGGCTAGCACAGACAAAGGCCCTTTCTACACCATAGGGGTGTAGAGGGAGGGTGATCCTGGAAGTACCTAATATACACCATCGGCGCACAGGGAGGGAGATCCCAGAAGTACCTAATACACACCATCGGCATACAGGGACCAGCCGGGGGCCATCCCAGACAATAAGCCTGGTGTGGAAAAGGCCTAGGGCAGGATCTACACTACTGCTTTAAAATGGTTTATAACAGTAGTGACAACTGTTGGGGCCCAGGATACCTTCCATGTACAGTTTTCAAACTGTTTTCAAAGTATCTTATCCTGCTTGGTGTAGATCTGGCCTGCATCTTGGCCGGCTATCTTCTGAGTAAACACTAGTGCACCAGGAAATTCTGCCTGCTCCTAACATGAGGCTACTTGGGGAAAAGGCAGTGGCAACAAGTAAAAAAAAAAAAAAGCAAAAGGGATGTGAAACTGTGAAACTCTGTGTCTTAACCTGAAGGGATCACAATGAGTTGCTGCCATCATGAAGGAATTCTTTACAGAATGGGGGGGGGGGGGAGGGAATCTAAAACAATGAAATAAATCATCAATAGACTGAAGAATTTCCTTTTGCTTGTAAGCAACCTGAAAATTATTTGATTCAAGGGTGGGGTATAAATATCCAAATTAAATATATAAATACAAATTTTCAAAATTAATTTTCTATGTAGTGTTAGGGAAGTGTAAAATTGATTTGTTTGCAAGCATATACACCCAGATCCACATGACACCCAGCATTTTCATTAATTTTTAGGGAGGGTATACATGCTAGTAAAGAGGTCAAGTAAAAGTCCTATTTTTTATTTTGACACATGGCTGTTAACCCAGTCTGTATATGAAGAGCACTGCATTAATGTGAACCTAGCATCCTACTGCGAACTTGCTCAGTAAAACCTGGAGTGAACACAATTCCCACTTCACATCTATTCTATCTCTCACTTCCCTCCCTGGGAGTGAGAGTGGAGTGGGGGACTAAGATGGCAAAATGAATGCTAGATTTTTCCTTTCACTACATGTTTTTATATCTCACTCTTCTACAACACTCTCAATAGTGCTCTCTCTCTCTCTCTCTCTCATGCACCTGCACACTCTTTTTGTAACATTTTTGTATTTATTTATTTATTTTTACATTTATATCCTCTGCTCTTTTCTTCTTGCAAGGAACCCAAGGCAGTTTACATGGCGCTCTTCCTCTCTATT
The DNA here is from genome assembly GCA_029215795.1 of Anniella stebbinsi. Taxonomy (NCBI): domain Eukaryota; kingdom Metazoa; phylum Chordata; class Lepidosauria; order Squamata; family Anniellidae; genus Anniella; species Anniella stebbinsi. The sequence goes on along the minus strand of JARDYH010000005.1, from coordinate 140,688,327 downwards.
TTATCCTCATAACAGTCCTGGCAGGTAGGTTAAGTTGAAAGTCAGAGACTGGCCCAGAGTTTCCTGAGTTAGCTTCATGGCCAAATGGTGACTAGAATCCAGATCTTCCGAGTCTCAGTCCAACACTCTAACCGCTATGTACATATGTGCAACAATATACGTAACATGCAACAGTAGAAAGCATTACACTCATGTTTTTCTACAGTTTCAAGGTATTTGTTGAATGAAATTCATGAAAGCTAAGGAACGCTTATATTCCTTCAATACATCAGCTTATTGGAGAAAGAACCTAAAGAAACTATATAGTGGAAATATTCACAACCTTTTATATTTGGGGTCAACTGTTTCTGTTCTGTTATCTTCAATTGTCTTCGTTATCAAGACATTAGCTGGGGTGGGGATTCTCTCTCTCTCTCTCTCTCATAGGCTCTCTCTGTCTTTCATATACTTTCATATATAAATCAGCTTTTTCAAACCTACCCATGGATGCCATACAGAGAGCACAGGAAGAGAAGTGTATAATATATATATATATATATATATATATATATATATATACACACCATTTGAGTGCATTACTTGCATAGTAAACTAAATATGTGCTCCATGCGTTTTTCTTTATTACATCATTTCCATACACACAGTCAGGTCGTTTTAAGAATTTTATCTTATATCTGTTGAAGCAAGTTGTTCAACAGCAAAAATGTTTATTCTATTCTTACTCAGCTGAAAAGCCAGTCCTGAAAATATGAACTTAATGAACTTTAATAACATGACACTTAAAGCTTATCTTCAGTGCCTGTTTTGAATGAAGAGAATCTTAATTGGCTGCATTTGTTCTGCCTATAAAATTCAGAGAGTCCCAAGAGGAACCTGCCCTTTGAGAGTTTTAATTAGATGTGTCATTGGATCTCTCTCATGTTTTCCCCCCACTCATGCCCAGAAGTTTTATTCATAGGTTAATTAGGACATCCTCTCAGCAGGACTGAAGAAGATATTGGAAGGACAGCATACTGAATGGAAATATGTGCAAAATTCAAACACATCCTTCTGTGTTAAGGGAAAATCCAGAGAACCTACATTTATACCTTTTCCCCTCCCTCTGGCTTGTCATAAACTTCAAAGAAGGATGAAAATAACACACCCCACCCGCAACTCCCAAATTCCTCAGCCTGACAATTTCAAGTTTTGCTTTGGTGACAAGGACTTCATTTAGAATGAAAGCATACTAATAATGAATTGTTTACTACCCTAAGGAAGCCCAAGCCACCATAATTAGCCTAAGCAACAATCATCTATCAGGGACTTTTTCTGATATTGGGACTATACCAGTGGAAGATAAAGGGTTTGTTCTATGGATTAATTTTAAAAACTTGAAAAAAGGGGAGCTCTTTCAAAATTAAAATACTATCATGTGAGACTTCCTCCCTTGATTTTTGGGTATTAAAATCCAAACAGACAGTGGATTATTGGATCTGATACCTCTTCAACCCTTCTGGTTGTGAAATTTTCTTGTACATTTTAAATTTAACAGGAAAGACACAATCTGAGCATTACTTTAATTCTGAAGTAATTCAGAATTGCACAATATGTAAACTGATTAGAGTCAAAGTACCATTCTCTGAGCATAATGGAATTAAACTTTTATCCACAGCCTATTAAATAACCTCCATAGGCCAATACTTGAGTAAACTAAAAATCAATCTGATTACTGTAATATCCATGTTGAAATGGAGAAGCCATGATATTCTCCAACTTAATTTTGTTCACACGCATTCAGCAATTAAGTAGTTTATTTTGTGCTTAAGGACTGGTTTATGCCAAAGAATTTGTCATTGGCAGCTGCAAGTCTTAGTCAATTTTGCATAGTGTTTTCATAGTTTCCCTGACCTTGGTGATGAAGTTACCTCTGAGACTTTAAGGAGCCACAACTTTTCAACTTACACCCCCCCCCTCCATAATCTACAAAGTAGGCTGTTATTTTACTTAAGGCCACTTCACATATTAAGAATATAAGATACCTACCTACTGGTTATAATGAGTGTCCATCTAGATCAACATCCAGTTTCCAGGGGTGGTCAACCTCTTACCTCTAGGAACTGCAGAAAGGCGGGCATGAAGGCAACATTGTATAAGGGGGAATGCATTCACTTTAGACACAAAAGGAAAATGAAATATATTAACCCCATTCATTAAATAGTTTTAATTGTCAAAATGAATTATAATTTAAATGAATGAGTTTTAAAAAATTCCATTTGTAACTCAGTTTCATTCACAACTCATTTTTTGAATTGGAACCCTGGAAGCCTGTAGAGGTAAAATAAAGGTTACAGGGTTGGGGAGAGAGAGAGCAGGGGAGAGAATTGATATTGGCAGGTTAGACGATTGTCCAATCTCTTTCTGTATGTGTTTTAATTAACAACAACTCCATTAAAGTCTCTAACAATCTGATAGGTCTTCTTTCCACATCACCCCACCCAGACCAATATGACAGGGGTCATATCCCCGTCTTTCTCCCAGTATAGGTAATCCATGAGGGTGCTCAAAAGCAGTCTCAGTGCCAAAAATCAGACTTCAACACTGTTTAAAATAGATATAGAAATTCAATCTCACCCAAGTGAGAGGTTGTATAATCAAGCACTTTTGTCCCAAGACAGATATTTTAACAACAAGACAATTAAGGTCTTCTAAATCCAGAGTAGGGTCGTTTCTACACCAGGCTGTTTGCCTGGGATGGTCCCCAGCTAGTCCCTGTGCGCCGATGGTGTGTATTAGTTACTTCCAGGATCATCCTCCCTCCCTCCCTCCCTCCCTCCCTCCCTCCCTCCCTCCCTCCCTCCCTCTACACTCCTATAGTATAGAAAGGGCATAGGTTTCTTCATGAGTAGACAATGCACTGACTCATAGGTCCTCCCCCTCTCTCTAGGAGACATTTATTACTTTCTGAACCCATCTGGACAGTCACTTCCCACTCAATTTAATGAGTTGGAAGTGTGGTGGGCGGGGAGCGATAAGGCTCAAGTATACACAAAACGTGGGTGACATCTCAAGTGGGAAAATCCAGCCAGTTACACAATCACTCTGTTCTAAGAACCATCTCCTGCTTAGTAAACCTAAACATGCCCCCTCATATCTGGAGAACTAAGGGTGACGAAATGAGTGGGGAATGGGTAGAGCAGCTTTGGCAAAAGTCTCAGATTGATTCTGACCAAACACAGGTTAGATCTCATTTACAGGCCTACTCCTTGGCAGTGTGAAGAAAACATATACGTCTCCACCACAAGTGCACAAAGTTTTCCAACAAAGGGTTGTTGCAACCAAATTGAAACACAATTTTTACTCATCTACACCAGCCACATTCCATAGGAACAGCTATTCTGAGTATGGAGAGGACCATGTTGTACCTGCCTGCCATATAGCTATTAAAAATAAGTAGACCAGTTAAATACACAGGTATACCAATTAAACAAACAAATAAATAAATAAATATGTTTTGCACCTAAGAACAAACATCATGTGCCAGATGAATTACCAATTTCAAAACAAAGTTTAACTTCAGCCATTCTCTTTATCAGTACAAATAAATCTCTTGACCAACATAAAGAATCAAGCCCTACAGTTCATGCAACTGAGCAAAGAATGACATGTTTTGGAGTGAAATTGGGGAAGGGTGGCCCAGATAATCTGTCATTGTTACTGTATTAAAACCTCTTGATCATCTTTCTCTGGCAATTACTGCTGAGACTTAATTTGTTATGTTTTCAAAGAAAAAAATTAAATATGCAAATTCAAGGCATTTATCTCTGGAGGGCTGTTTCTACTTGCATTACTTCCAGTAAAAGTAATAGTGAAGACAAAAGTAGTTAATTAGAAAGCACGCTATAAAAGAAATGAATGGCTTTTGATTTTAAAACAGCAGCATGGCATTTCTTCATAATTTTAAAAGATTGGCACATTGTGCATATTAAAAGTTTGATGGCAAAACTTTCCAAAGAGAGTCTTCTATAGTTTAGTCTCTAGTAAGTATATGTTCTTCAAGAGTTTGGAAATACAACAGTAGGTGAATTACTTCTGAATTAAACTAATGCTCAGATTGTGTCTTTCCTGCTAAATTTAAAATCTGTAAGAAAAATGCATAACCATAAAGGGTTGAAGAGGTATCAGACCCAATAATCCACTGTCTGTTTGGATTTTAATACCCAAGGATCCCGGTTGCACCTAGTGGCTGGCACATTCATATTACACATTCTACTACATTCAATCTAGTGGAGATTGAAATCTGGATTTGTTGTACAGCAAATACAACAGGCAAAAGATATATTTAAACCCACAATTAAACCTCATAGAGAAAAAGAGATTTAATCAGACGTTTATTTCTGAACTTCTTTGTACTATCACCCCATCCTTCCACTTTCTGCTCTGTTGCATGCTCCAATTCTCTCATTTACATATGAGTCCTAACATAAAATTATGGTTTACATCAGAACTGGGAAAAATACGGTTTATGGAAACCATATGTGGCTTGTTTGGATTTAAATGGCAAGCTATGGTTTCCAACTAATTCAAAAAAAGCTAGAAGGAGCATGCAAGTACAAAGCTTATTCATTTGGTACCAACTATAGCTAGTCATATGGAAACCTAATTAGCCTCAATGCATTGTTTAGATGAAATAGGTCTAAGAAGCATGTGAAAATTCTACCTCTTGCACTTATTTCAATGAGCATGTACATATGTGTCCAGAAAATCTACCCATCTTTGTATCAGAGGAATTGTCAGAGGCAAGCATGAACTGTGTGATCTGTGGAATCAAGCTTGTGAGCTTTGAAAGACATACCTCATGCTTGCATCCTGTCCTTCCAATATTCCAAAGTCTTTTTGCCATTTTCCAAAACTTTCTTAATAAACAAGTGTAATTTCACAAATGGCATTTACACAACATTTTGTGGATGATACTGAGTAACTGAGTAATCATTTCAATTAGTGATGTTTTGTTACTCTTTTTTATCACAGGTGGGGCATTATGGACTGTTATCTGTGCTGCATAGTGTCTCTTTTACTTGCTTTTTAAAAAGAAACTCAAAACTATTTTAGATCTTCTTTTTTAAAAAAAAAAACCAAGAACAACAACATTTACTTTTAAAGATTATTTGCACTGCCCAATCTTGTCTTTTTTCACAGAAACATCAGTACAGGATATTGAAGTTTTTGTGGTTCAGTCTTCTTTGTTCTCTAGAAAGAATTTTACGCTAAATGCAGTACAGAAAGAAAGATCAATACTTCTATTTACTCATGAAGAGAAAAATCACCCAACTGTCTTTCTATTATTATATAATACCTTGAATGTTCAGAAGGTGAAAACCAATGAAGGTATTGTGCACTTTACTGGAAAGACTGCATTAATCATCACTATAACCCCCCTCTTCATCTATACTTTTAAAATCACTAATATGATTTCTCCTTTTATTGTTTATGTTCTTCTTGTGACTGTAGAGTACAGAGGTGTAACTGATGATGATCAATTTAGATATAACTACAGGAATGTTTTCTTTATTAACTGCATGTTTAAAATACTTGGATTTTCTGAAACTTGTTTATTTATTTTATTTATTTATTTATTTATTGTATTTTTATATCGCCCTATAGCCGAAGCTCTCTGGGCGGTTCACAAAAATTAAAACCATAAAATCATTTTAAAAATATAAAACAAGCCACAATCCAAAAACAACAAATAACATACAATCTAAAAACACAACCAGAAATGTACTCTATATGGGGTGAGGGAGGGGATATATAAATGATTCAAAGCAGTGGAGGCTTGTGCCCTCTAGAGCTGGGGGCGGCAAACAGAAGGGTCATCAGGGGATGGAGTCAAGGGATTACCAGCGGCAGAGCAGTCTTTTGAGTCCCCAGCAGCCAGCAACCCATACTAAAGAAAATGGAAACTGAGACAAATGCACTTTAAAATGATTAGGAGGGAATTCACACAGCTACACAAAAGCACCACTTTGGATGCATGTTCTCCTGTTCCAACAACTCCAATTGCACAGAGAATTGTCTTTAAGATCAAGGGTTTCTCTACACAAGACTTTTCTTGTGAGCTTATGATTGGTCACTCACAGTACTTTGCAGGTCCTTTACATGGTGCTTTCGATCTCCAGGGCCTCTCCCATACTTTCTGAACATTATTGTGACTTTTTTATTAAAGAGGAAAATGCAGTATTTAATTTTAATGTGTTCCAATGGCTACTGTATTCCCACAATTCCACTATACCCCAGGACCATATACTATTTCTATAATGAAACATATAGAAGACAAAGGAAATCCCCCAAAAAAGATCAAGGAAATTGCATTATTTTTCTGAATGCTGTAATATAATTGTGTAATTACTCAATTCTGATATACCAGAGCACCATCCAGTGACTGCATAATGAAACATATAGAAAGGCAGAAAAAGAAACCCCCCAGAAAAAGGCATGTGTAAAGAATCCAATCTTAATCCCCACTACGAATCTGGAAGCCAAAGCCCTGGTAAAGGTGTAGGATAAAAGCCTCATATAGAGAAGCCCCAAGAGTGCAAAACAGTAAGAATCCACACAGTCAAATCAGATAATTATGATGATATCCTGTGAGCCACACAGAAAAGCACTCTTTGGAACCCATTATCAAGTTCCAAACATCTAAAACCCACCCCCTTGGCATGTAATAATAATAATAATAATAATAATAATAATAATAATAATACAATAATATACTCAAGAGTCATAAAGGAAAGCATCTAAAATCTTCTTCCACTGAACAACTGCACAGCTACCCCTCCTTATAACACCTCAGAATTAATAGTGAGAAGAAGCACAGTTCAAAAATTCGTCTTATAAATTTCTTCTCACAGGTAAGAAGGGCTGGATTACTCATGTATAATCATGGCTGACAACTTCTGAGCATCCAAAACCCACCCCTTTCCATATCTACAGAGCAGCCCAAAATGGGAAAAATACTTTAAAATCTAGGACCCAAACAGCAGAATTGAAGCAGTCCTTTAGAAACCACCTTGGTGTGAACAGAACTCAAATCCCAAGGGATAAGGGGGGCAGGGAAACTGATGGGTGTGCAAGGCATAAATGTTCATTATAGGGGAAAAAAACTGAAATGTCTCAGCTTGGCTCAAAAAGAAGAAGAGCCCAAACCCCAAAGAAGACAGATTTTTAAAACAGATTTTAAATAAAACAGTAAAAAGGATATTAAAATATCCCCCAGCCAATTTTTATTTAAAAAAACACATCCTACGTTCTGGCTGATGGTAATGAGAATGAGTAGCAAGGAACAGGAGTGGATTCTTCCCACCTCCTTCAAGCAAGGCAGCTGAATTCTATGCATCTTTACACAGAAGCAAAAAGGGACAGGGAACTCAACAATGTTTTTTGCAAGTTTACTCGGCAGCAAGCAACAGGTGACCACCCCCTCATCCCACCCAGCAAGACTGCTGAGTTCTGTGCATGCTTTCTCAGAAGTGAAGAGGCATAGGGGACTCAGCACCATCTTTTGCTAAACTAAAACTTACAGCAACTGACACAAATACATTGATTTAACAGAGCAGAATCTCCATTCCCTACTCATCATCTCTCCACCCTCTATCCTTTCCATCTGTTTTGCACTTTCTTAAGTGAAACGTACAACAGCTCAGGGATCATCTACACCTAAGGGTGTAGAGGGAGGGAGGCGGGAGGATCACGGACTTATCTGCTTCCCTGATCCTTCCCCAGCATTTAGACCGTCATGCGACGTCTTGGAAGGGAAGAGGAACGTTGCGACCGCCATTATTTTTTTTAAGAGGAGCCAGTTGCATGGCCCTGATCTGCGGAAACAGGTAAAGAAAAAAAACTCTGTGCCCAGGGATGGCGAAATTCCTGCCCCCATGGGCACAGAGCCTCCCCGCACAGTTTCGTGCCCGGCCCCGCTACCCGTTGGGAAGGGACGACCCAGAAGCGGTGGCCACACTGCCCGCATTCCTCAGGATGGTCCCAGAAATGCAGAAATATCAGGAAATCCATGGTCCCAGATATCCTGAGGAAAGTCCCTGGTCTTTCCTGGTTGCCCCCAGGATCCCCTGTGCATCATTTAGATGCACAGGGATGACCTTAAGATGACCTCTGGAGAAAAGGCTGGTGTAGACATGACCTCAGAGAGAGTTGAGAGCAGAACAGACACAAAAATACAGCCATTTAGGAGATAGGAGCATCCATCGCCACCCCACACCTCTCTTAGTCCTTTCTTAATTAACACACAAGCTGAGAGAGAGAGAGGCGAAGGAACCTTCAGTTAAGTGGACAGAGAGCATTTTTGTAGTATCAAATGACCCGGGGGAGGGGGAGGAGTGCATGATCATCTCCCACATACACAGACAACCAGTGCTCTGTCTTTGAACCGTGGCCAAGTGCATTGTATTTGTGAGTGTAAACGCTAAAAAGTGTGTTTAAAATTATAAAAAATCTATCAGCCTCATCCAGCATGGACAACGGTCAGGTTTTGTAGTACAAAACATCTGGTGGGCACTAGGTTGGGAAGGTTGATTTTCTAGTCACTCATGGTTTAAAGTCTATGCAAATCTGGCTTTTGGGTCGCTAATATTGGAGAATAGTCATGGTAATATGGAAACTATTGGCATTAGTGAAATCCTTACATTATAGTGGCCAGCACCTTCTTGCCTACCTATACACTCTGTTTCTGTTTTTCTTACCTCTCCAAGAGGTTATCCGTAGAAACACATTACAATAGTAGTTTTCTACTGACTGAGCATGTATTAATTAACCTGTAGAGTTATTCTTTATTCTGCTCCCTCCACTTAATCCTCCTGAATATTTGTCCATTTTCCATCACTCCTCTATGCCCTGTGTGTTATAAATTGTCCTGCACAACACTAGCCAGGGATCTTGTACTGTGCTATTCCTTAAGCAGATGAGCACACCTTTAGCTGTTATGTAAATAATTAATGTCACCAACAAGAAAGCAGAATAAATTAATCCCACATGCTTGTAAGGGATGGGTGGATATATATGATTTCAAATTTATCCCACCAGATTCTGGTTCACACATTTATTTATTTATTTATTTATTTATTACATTTGTATACCGCCCCATAGCCGAAGCTCTCTGGGCGGTTTACATAGGATTAAAAACAATTAAAAACAATATACAAAAATTAAAACAGCAAAAACATACAACATACACACAATCTGTACATTTAAAACCACTTCAACACTTCAAAAAAACAAAAACAAAAAAAAAACAAAAAACATTTTACTTTTGGAATTTGAATCTACCAAAAACACAGACTATTTCTAATTTGGCAAATTAAACTCTTCACTGAGTCACTACTGAATGAATGACCCTTTGCAGTATTATTAGATATAGGTTACTGGGATTAGAAAATAAAATGTTTTGTTTCGTGTGTTGGTGTCACAGCAGTTCCCAGGGTGATGAAAATACTTTAGGCCAGATTCTCACTTATTTATTTTTGTCATCTTTAAATAACAACCATGGAACTGTTTTTATTGCCTGGTGAACTTCTATCCTGAATTTTTTAAGTCCAGAAAATATTACCCTTCAACAGATACCCTGAAAAAGTATAATTTTTAGAAAACAACAAGTGAAAATCATTTTAAAATTCAATTAATATGTTAAAAACAAAACAGAAATAAGGTCTTACTATGGATGGAATAAAATGTCCGTAAATGTCAGATTGGATATCTTGGGTAGCCACTGGGTAGTGGAACCTTCATAATTGAAAAATCAGTCTTATGTAAAAGAGTTGTGGCCAGTAGACATCAGTATGGAGCTTCCAGTTGTACAGCCCAAGATGACAATTGATTAACTGATTGACTGATTATATTTTAATCTGCCCAACAATGAAGTGCCCTGGATGCATTATAAACAGTTAAAAAGACTAAAATGCCATATAAACACTTTAAAATATAAAATCCAATACAAATATTTAAAAGAATGCAATGCAAAACAAAACCTCAAAGAACACAGGAATCGATAAGTAGAATGACACAAGTGAGAAGACATTAAGAAATAAAAGGACATCTCAACAGCCAGTATAATCTTACACAATATGGGTCTGTCTCTTGACATTTCAAGTAGAAACTGTCCTGGAAAACAGTATTAAGCACACTTTAGGGATTTCTAAAATTGAACTTGAAGACTAAAACAAGGGCAGTTGGAAAGATTTAATTCTGAATTAAATTCTAAGCGATGCTACTCAGCATCTAGTCTGAGATGTGAATGTTGTCAAACCAACTGAAAACAGTGACCACAGTGCTATCAAATTTAATATATCTTAAAGTGGAAATTGCCATTTGACTTCAAAGAGTAAACTTCTCTAAAATGAGGGAACTGGTAAAAACGAAGTTGAAACGAGGCGTCAGGAGGATTAAATCTCGTTACAATGCTTGGAGGTTACTTGAAACCACAACAATAGAAACTCAGCTAGAATGTATACCACAGGTTAGGAAAGGTAGCACCAAGTTCAAGAGATCACAGGCATGTTAACCAATAGTGTCAAGGAAGTATTAGAGAAAAGAAGGCTTTCTTCAGAAAATGTAGCATTTGCCCAAATGAGGAGAACAAAAAGAAGCACAAAAGAAATGCAAGCAGACAATAAGAGGTGCAAAAAATCATTTGGAGGACAATACCACTAAAATGTCAACATCAGCACTAAAGAATTCTTTAAATGTCTCAGAAGTAGGAAACAAGCTACGGAGGCCGTTGTAATGTTGGATGATAACACAGTTAAATTACTAGACAATAAGGAGATTGCAGAGAAGTGAAAGAATTTTTTTATTCATCTTCACTGCAAAAGATGCAGGATAGATACCTATGCCTGGACTGATGTTTTCAGGAAGAGAAACTGAGGTGAACAGTTGTGCCAAAAGATGAAGTTCTCAACCTTACTGACAAATAAGTTACCAGCTCCACATGGTATCCATCAAAGAGTTCTTCAAGAACTCAAATATGACTTTGCTGATCTTCTAAAAAAAACATGTAACATGTCCCTAAGATCAGCCTCTGTACCAAAGGACTGCAGAATAGTCGCTGCAATACCAATTTGATTAAAAAAGGGTGGGGATGGGGGTGGGGGTGGGTTCAGGAAATTACAGTCCTGTCAGCATAATGTCTGTAATTGATTAAAAACCAGACAGCTGAGAATAGGAATAAATAGTAAATTCTACTAATGTAAAGAAGAGGGTCCCACAGGGATCTGTATCGAGATCAGTGTTTTCAGCTTGTTCATAAATGATCTGGACTTAGGAGTGAGCAATGAGGGGTGGCTAGTGAGGTGCCCAAGGTTGCTGATAACACCAAATTATTTGTGGTGGCTAAACCAAAAAGGAATTTCAAAGAGCTTCAAAAGCGTCTTCCCAATTGACAAATGCAGTTCAGTGTAAGCAAATGTAAAGTGATGCACATTCGGGCAAACAACAATCTCAACTTTACATGTAAGCCAATGGAATCAGAGCAGAAAAGAACAACTAAAATTATGAAGGGGATGGAGCAATTCCCTTATGAGGGAAGGAAACAACAACTAGGATTATTTAGCTTGGAAAAAAAGTGAGCAAGGGGACACATGACAGAAGTGTTCAAAATTATGCATGGTGTGGAGAATGTGGATAGGGAGATATTTCTTTCCCTTTGCCATAATACTAGAACTGGGGGTCATCCCATGAAGCTGATTGGTGGGAGATTCAGGACAGATAAGAGGAAGTACTTCTTCATACAGTGCATAGTTAAACTATAGAATTCACTACCACCAGATGTAGTGATGGCCACCAATTTGGATGGCTTTAAAAGGGGGGTTGACAAAGTCATTGAGGATAAGGCTGATAGCTAGTCCTGATAGCTATATGCTACCTCCAGTATCAGAGGCAATATGCCCATGTACAACAGTTGCTGGGCAACATGGGCAGGAGGGTGCTGTTGCACCCATGTCCTGCTTGAGGATCTCCCGTCAACAGTTGGTTGGTCACTGCGTGAACAGAATGTTGGACTAGATGGATCCTTGATCTGACCCAGCATGGCTCTTTTTTATGTTCTTCTTTGAGGGGGCAGGAGGTAGGGGAAATCCATTTTGCTAACAGATGCTATTTAACTAATGGATTCAAAGTCATGGTTAGATAAAACCACTTGTTAGCTATAATGACAGGGTTAAAACTGCAAAATTGGCAAACCAAGCACACAGCATGTCCTACTCATGTCTTTTTACAAATGTAATTTCCCATGCTTAACTTTCAAAATGAGATACAAGCATATAATTCCCTCTCTGTAATTTTCAGCACCATAGTGGCTGTGCTGCAGTGATTCAAAGCTATGCAGCGAGTTGCTGTGTGCAGCACCCTACTCTTCATTCAAGAATTTTGACTGTCAATGAAATATATAAAAAAGGCCTTAATATTTTTCAGTCGTTACCAACAATTTAGCTACAGATGAAGAAATATACGTTAGTATTGAGTTCTTATGTAACAGATTTACCTTTGCTTGATGAAAACGATAAACCGATTGAACAGGTTTTGCTGTGTTGACATGTTTCTGCTTCTAAATTTAATTACAGAATAAGCTTCTAAACATATTTCCCATCACTTCTAGCAGAAACAGCACCTCCTCCTAGAAGAAACTGTTACCACTCTCTTTATATATATTTTTCTTCACTTACAAGCTATATTCCAGTTCTCATTCATTCATACTGACTTTTACCAGAACTTTTGTTCTTCAGTTAGTTCAAGAGCTAATGTCAAAATACTTACATGGTACAAAAGGTTTGACTAATTGGACATCTTACAAAAGCTGTGGCATTTCCAAAACTGCCATTCTTATGCTCAACTGCTGGGGCACTTAGGGGATGGCAACCCCCTTTAAGGAGCCAATAATGATGTCATAAGGTACATGGATGAAACAAGCAGCTTCTGCTGGGGAACAGGGTATATAATTCCAAACTGTCCAATCCAAATTATTTTGGTGGGGTTACTCATTTTCTGACTCCTCCAAAAAGGGGAGAGTTAATTACATCATAAGGTACGTGGCTGAAACTTGTACCATTGGATCACCTTTCTGTAACTTTAAATATACAATCTGACAGCTTTACGTGGAGCCAACCTCAACTCATTTAATATGATCAGAATCATAAAACACTGTACTGAGCTGGACTATACTCTGTATCAAACGCTTGGGAATACTGCGCCAGTGTTAATGGCTCCTCACTCTACATAGGATTATTGTCGTATTTATGACTCTTAGTATAGGAAGCCTGCCAACTCCCTTATCTAAGAATGTCTGGGAAAAATGCCAGGCCTTTAACGGTTTAAAGGGTTTATTTGCAATTCCAAAATCCAATTACCAATAGCCAAGGTCACGCCAAAAGTTCAGTCCGTCCGAATGTCAAGCCGAGGGTCAAACCAAGTATTAGAGCAGTCCAAAGTCCAGAGCCAAAATAGTCAAGCCGGTTGTTCAGTCCACAGGTTCCGATTCAGGAGTATGCCGAGTGTCAAGAGCCGAAGACGACGGTTGTTCTCAACGGATCTTAGCTTCTGCCTTCTTTCTCCTTTATAGTTGCTTGAGCCTGTTCACAGCTGCGTGCAATTCCTTCGTTATCTTACTTAAGGCTTGCATCAGCTGTGCTCTGTTTTCTCAGTCTCATGCTTCGCCTTGTGGGCTTAGCTTTCTCCGCCCGTTTGAGCTGCCGCCTTTGCTGGGGAGTTACTGGACAAACTCCTTCAGGCCCCGAGTCTTCCTCATTAGAAACAGGGGGTGGGAGAGGGTGGCTTTCCTGGGGCTCTTCAGAGGAATCTCCCTGCTGTTCCTCCTCCTCCAGTAAGTCCTGGGGAATGGGTAAAGCTGCAGTCTCTGCCACTTCTTCCTCCTCAGAGGAAGATTCTTCAGACTGCCTCATGACAATTATTCTAGCCCAGGGTTTTATATCAGCAAGTTATTTTTCCACACAGATCCCAGCTTCTACCCTTCTCTGCCAAGTAAAGCCTTGCTGGAAAAACCTCATTATTGGCAAGACAAAGATCAGTATGGGGAGCCCCTTGCTGAGCTCAAGAAGGTGTGCAACTCTCTAAGAAACACCCCAGTCTGGCACTACAACTTCTCAATGACTACAGGTCTAGTACATTCAGCATTATCTTCTCTTCAACTGAGATAACTTTGCCAGAGCTATTTACAAATCTGAAACTCATTTTAACAGATACCAGCAGCATTAAGTGTAACCTTAGTGAAATCACTGCACATTGATTTCAATTCCCTATTTACCAGAGGAAAAAAAAACTCTTTTTAGCACACTCTTTCACATACCTCCATCACAGAATATGTGGACTGCTTAGTTGCCATGCAAAAAAACACTCCTGCTCATACATTAGCTGTGCTATTTAACAAAACAGATACATTGTCTTGGATCCAATGGCGAAACAGATTTCCCCTCCCCCATGTAGCTCTGCAGATTGGCTATAGAAAGTTGGGGGGGGGCTCTGGAGCAGATTTGGGGGCAGGTGGGGGGCTGCAGGGGGTGGATAGGATGAAGAAACCATGTTGCATGAGTAAAAATCCCATTGCACTCGCAAACTTCCACTTGTGCAGTTGTTGGATCTAGCCCACAGTGCTGTTCAAAAACAACATTGCTGGCAGTTGTAAAATGCAAGATTCCTCAGGGATCGTTCTCAGAGCTGCCATAATCAGTAACTGCATTTATATTATGTCTTTAGCTTCATAGAATGTTCAGCTATTCTATGCAATTGCATTAGGAGTGTGGTTTGCAAAATCAATAATGTGAATTTCTGCTGTTTTCACATGATCAACACTTTTCTCGGTGATACAACAAACTGCAAGTCTGAGTAATCTGTTCTTCTTCTTCTCACCTAGTATATAGTGGTTTTACAGCACTATGTACCACTAAAATATTAGTTGAAGTTAGACATTTTATACTACTTTGTTCAAAGTAAGTTAATAAACAATTAAATTTCTAAAAGATATCAAAACAAGAAAGCAATATATTAAAGACCTACGACAAATCATGCTGTTATAATAATGCAATAAATCAACCTCTGGAATTCATTCACCCAGGATATAATTGATGCCATCACATCAGGAAATGAGGATTTGAAAAAATGATTAAAGGCACTGAAGAAGCTTAAGAATATCCACTAGCTAGTCCTTGCTGTGTATTATTATTAATTTTTTGGCAACAAAAATGAGGGGATGGTGGGGGAGACATTGTTAGCATAATTTAATTTGGGATATGCACTCTAAAACTGGTAAGTGCTAGTAATGAACAGAAGGTGCTGGTCTTGGCCAGACCTCCCATGATAAAGGGAGGATCCCCCCCTCAGGTGCCAGACCCAGAAGGATGGCAGATCACATGCCCTCACCTACTATTAGGAGGGCCATACACTCCTCTTCCACCATAAGGGAGGAGCATGCTACACCACCCTAGGCCTCACTCTGGGAGGCTGGTGTTCCGGAAAGACCTACTGAACACTACCTTGGTGTTGAGCACATAAGCAACTGGCATGGTTTTCTGGAACAACTGCCACCATCCATCCATCCTCTTTAAGGAATGGGTGGGTAAGTTGACTGCTATGGCAAATGCCGCAGCAAGGGAGTGAATGGCGAGACTCTCTGGACCAGCGGGCTGAGGCCTCACTCTGGGGGTTTCTCAGAGCAAGGTATCAGTCCCCCTATGCCCCTCCAAAAGCCACCTCTGATGCCTTGCTCTGATGATTCCTCAGAGTGCGGCATTGGGTGGGTGCACATTCTGGGAAGCCCTACCAGTTGCTTCCCTGCTGTGGCAAATGCCACAGAGAACTCACCCTGATAGGGTCCTTACTCAGGCATTCTGGATTACATGGCCTTAAAGACTGCCTGTTTTTCCAAGAACAGGGAGTCTTCAGGGCCACCTCCCTACTAATACTTCGGTCCAAGAAAGTACTCCTCCAAGCAGCAAGGCATTGGCCTAGTTCAGATGACACGTTAATCAATGGCGGTGGGGACAATCATCAGTTGTGTTGCTTATTGTGTCATGTGGAGGGCAACACCTAACACACACACAACTGACAGTATGCTATTTTGGGCACTTAAACAACAGACAAAAACAATGGGCTTGCACATTGTTTATCCCGAACTCCATTGTTTAAAGTGTCGTGTGGAGGGAACCCCCCTCTCTCCATGTACTATTTCATTTGGTCATAGAGTTTGCCAGCTGGAGCAGCCGAACCCCCCCCCCCACGTCTGCTCCGATACAGCCGACAGAACTTGTGGTGCATGCTGGGATACGGCCGGAGGACTAAAGGAGGTGGGACAGAAGAGATGCAGCAGCCTAGAAGGACGCTGGGACTTTTAGCCGTGCGACGGGGGGAAGAGCAATATGTTGTGTGGTGGGTGCCACCGCGCCACTGCCAAAATAATGCACGGTTAGTATGCTATTCCCTCCTACGTTGCCTAAAGTGTCGTCCGAATTCACCCATTGTCTACCATGGGAGGGGAAAGGAAAGGAGGGTGGCAATGGCAATGGTGGGAAAGCGCAGCAGCATGTCCTCCCTCCTCAGCCTTGATGCTGGTGTACCTCAAACACTGCTTTGAGCTGACAATATTCCTTCTCCCGTATTTCCTGTGTTCATGCAACAGTTACTGATGTCCAAGACTGAAACTACACTTGGGTTAAAAGTAGTCTGCCCTAACCATATGTAAGCACATGGGAAGGTAATGTTCAACTTTGAGAAGAAAAGGAACTTATGTATCTCATCCATGTCAGAGTTTATCACCACCTTGAAGCCTCTCCTCCCAAAGTCTTGCAGAATCTGTGAGGACATAAGCCACTGACAGAGATTCAACACTTCCTGTCCGTAGATTCCTTTTCTATTTAAACTGGGGCAGGTGGGTTTAAATGAATTGCTGTGCAGCCATCAAACAAAGGCCCACTTTGCACAATCACAGCAGCTGAAACAAGCCACTGTGGCTCATTGCAGGCTCTGGGCATGCTGGGCATGTGCTGGCCAGATTTCCCTAATTACTCACATTGGCACAGCTTGACATGCTGTTTGAACTTGCGCAGCATGGCTTGTTTGGAGTGGGCAGCAATCCTCAAATAATCCATGGGCTGTTGTTGAGTTCAGACAACATGGCAAATGTGCTAAGTGCGGGTAATTAGGGAAATCTGGCCGGCATGCATGGCAGCTTCAACTAACCATGATGGTTTGTTTCAGGCCCTGTAATCATGTAAACCAAGTTAGTGTCTGATGGATGAAGGTAGTAGAGTCCTAGTCATTTGGACGGTCAACTTACAACCATTTTCAAAGAGGAAACAGGCTGAAAAACAAGTTAGCTCAATCTGTGATTAGGGTGTAAGTCACAAGACCTGGAAGAGACCATTTCAATTGGTCTGGAAAAAAAAAGTTCTAAGGATGAGGGGATGCTGCCTGAACATGCTTAGCTACTGTTGCTTTGGGTTTATGCTTATTTGCTTCCCACTCAGACTATATATTTGTAAGTAAATACTTCACTACAAAAGGCACCTTATATCTGCAGTGCTTCTTCATTCCAAAAGAAAGAGACCCTTGAATTGCTGCCCTGGAACTTCCCATTACTTAGAAGAATGCAAAATACAAAGGAAGATAATTTTCTAGTAGAGGGAACTTTTGGAAAATAAATGAAATGGAGATTCAGAATCAAGGTGAATCCTTCTGAAATGGTTTCTTAGGCCTAGTTGGATCTTACAAGTTGGCAGCATCACTGGAACCACTATGGTAAACTGCATAGCCACCTCTCTGCATGGTTACCTTCTTGTATGACTTAATGCCCCAAGTGTGTCAAGCAAATTATAACATTACGGAAACCCTTTATTTTCAAGGAGTTTCCTGAGCATGTGTTCAAGTTATTCTGATGTACATCAGCATATGTGCAACTAATGAAGAGAGGCACAGTGGTGATGACAGCAATGAAGAAAGCATAAATTATAAAACAAACGTAAAATGTATTGCTAATGGCCATTGCTAAACACTCTTGTAGGCTTACCAATGAAGCAGGTGTAGGGAGGTTACTTTTACTAATAAATGGAGTATGTAGCGGCTGGTGGTGAAACTTGCCCCTGCCTCCACTACTTTTATCCCTCCCCACCATCTGATCCAGCTGTAATGCCATAAGTGAGCCAACTGGGAGGAGGTGAGGTCTTCAAGCAGTAGCACACAGAAAGGAAAGGGAGGGAAGGAAGGTTTTGCTCCCATCCATGTAGGAGAGCGTGTGTTTAGCAAACATACACATATCTAGTTTGGCCTTAGTTTGTAATCTCTTGTAAAGAATCACTCTTAATTAATATCTCTCCTATTCGTGTATGCAATCTTTATGTAACAATATTTTGTTTTATTTTAGAACCCAGAATATAGGATATTTTGAAAAAGTTTTAAGTGACCCAACAGCCAGAAAATGAGATACAATCCTTTGAATTCCACTTCACTGTTCCAATCAGGCAGCACTAAATACACAATACAATTGGTCAACTGAGGAAGCAAAATATGCATGTTTGGAGGATGCAGATTTTAGGCACCATACTTTTCTGCAATCCATCACAGCTAAAGTCTACGTTTCCACGCTCACATATTACACTACTTATGCAATTTAAGGAAATGTCTATATGTAATGTCTGTGGATTTATTTCTTTTTTACATTTTTATACTGCCCATTAGCCAAGGCTCTCTGGGCAGTGCACAATTAAAACCATAAAATACAACTGCAATGTGTACAGGTTTTGCCCTCAGAAAGAACTGGAAATTCAATGGCAGCCTGCCTTTTCCTTTATTGGAATTGTTTTCCTACTACAGTTTTGCAGCCAACAAGCCCATCAGCTACAGCATGTTTGTGGATCATTCTAATTTGAATGCAAAATTATATTCGACTCTGGTTTATTCACTCATACCCACAAAAGGCCACTCAGGCTCCGATTTTCTCTTCCAGCAAATGCATGTAACATGTTACTAGATCCTTTTCTTAACGCACACACATACACCCGCCCAAAATATATATTTTAAAGATTGTAAGGCATGTTATAACCTACGATTCTAAGTTATCAGTCAAACAACTGTCATGAAAGAGTGGTGGTGCCCTTGATCCCAGTTAGGTCTGCATGAGGTTTACTTTTTGTTTGGGCTACAGATTTATAACTGCAATGAGACATAATCAACTGGACACGTGAAAGGAGGAGAAACATCTGATGTACTGCTTTTGTAGAGCCCATTAGTCACCTCAGGGTGTTGTAGCTTTGCAGGCTCAACTTGCACTTCCCCACTTATCCCAGAGACTATGCTTTCAAGGTTTTATTTAAAACAAAATAAGCAAGTGTCAAAAACTCTTTCCATCTCGCAAGTCAGGAACCCTTTTTTATCCTCCCTTTGAAAAGCTATTAAGACTCAAATGACAAACCAAAAGCAATTCAGGACAGAAAATAAAGCATCAGCAAAGCTAATTTGAAATAAGTTCATCTGTTAGAACATAAAAGAGGTTGAAGTTTATAAGCAAAGACCAACAATACTTCCATTTCTCCAGAATTGAGCTGATCACATCACAAAAGGTCATACCAATCTTGAAATACACTGTTATTGCTTCAGGCTGTGGAATGTTTAAAATTATACATTCATTTTAAAAGCACAGCAACATCCCATCCACACTCACCCTTCTGCTGTGGTTGGCCTTTCTTGTATAATATTCCCATAGTACTACCAACCAGGAATGTATTAAGCATCTATTTGCCAATCACCACTGACTATTCCTGCTGGTCCTGTTTACTGGAAACAGTTCTGCTTATCTTTCGAATTGCCTTCTCCATTTCATGGTTCCCTTTACTTTTTGCATCCCCTACAGCAGGGGAAGACAACCCTTTTGGGTTTGGGGCACATTTGGCAATTTGATAAACTAGGCTGACCATCTGAAAAGGAGGACAGGGCTCATATAACTTTAACAGTTGTAGAGAAAAGGGAATTTCAACCAGTGTCATTTGTATGCAATTAGTTCCTGGTGATATTCCCTCTTCATCACAACAGTTAAAGTTGCAGAGCCCTGCCTTCTTTTGTATATGGTCACTCTAGTATAGTGCTTGCACCTTTAACAGTTGTGATGAAGAGGGAATTTCACCAGGAACTAATTGCATACAAATGACACCTGCTGAAATTCCCTTTCCTCTACAACTGTTAAAGTTATATGAGCCCTGTCCTCCTTTTCAGATGGTCAGCTTAGATAAACTGTCCTGGGCCTCATCACAAAATGGCTGCCACGAGAGGCATGGCAAAGAACAAGTAACTTGCACAAAAGACTGAGTCTAAGGCAGAAGTGGGGTCTGAGACCCAACACACTAAAGAACTCCTTTGAACCTACAGTTTTCCTAGGGTGACCAGATAAAATCCAGGTCAGGGCTCATGTACCTTTAACAGTTGTAGAGAAAAGGGAATTTCAGACAGAGTCATTTGTATGCAATTAATTCCTGGTGAAATTCCCTCTTCATCACAACAGTTAAAGTTGCAGGGGCCCTGCCTTCTTTTGTATATGGTCACTCTAGTATAGTGCCTGCACCTTTAACTGTTGTGATGAAGAGAGAATTTCACCAGGAACTAATTGCATACAAATAACTCTGGCTGAAATTCCCTTTTCTCTACAACTGTTAAAGTTACATGAGCCCTGACCTGGATTTTATCTGGTCACCCTAGTTTTCCACACCAACAGAAACCTATTTCGCAGGAACTCCACTTGCCATTAAGCAAATGTGTTAATTTAAAAACAAAAAAGTGGAAGAGGTAGGGTAGTTTGGTGGGTGCCAGGAAAGGAGTCGGAGGGTGCATTGGTGCCATCAGGCATCAGGTTGCCTACCTCTGCCCTACAAAGACTACTTGGAACTGCAGTAGTCCAGGAGATTCTATAACAACACTACATTACACTCCTCTCTTTGTTAGATGAAAACAAACATCAATAAAACTAACCAGCTCTTCCACCTATATAAAGCCTACCACAGACTTACACATTTTCTAAATCACGTTTATTTAAATGCACTAGATTCACAAAAGCCTACATAACTACGCATGTATGTTTGGAGGGATTCCAAACAGCTCGGGCACTTCTAGAAGACTTTTCTTGAGTAGATTCTTCTACTATTTTGTCATCGTTGTTCTCACGGGATTCCTCAGCATCCTGTGCTGCAGATGTAATTGAACCAGTCATAAGAGGCCTCAGTATAACTGTATTCTAGCTAAGATGGAACATTTCAGTTTCTTAACTTCCCTAATTACAACACTCCCATTTTTGGGGGTCAACAAGTTCAAAGGAATTATCTGATCTGCTCCTAAGAATTACATAGCCTACTGTATATGTCTCCATGTAGGTGGATGTTTATCACCTGCAATACTGTTAGCAATGTAGAGCAAATCCCCCACTCTGAAGATATGTTCTTTAGTCTTATGTTTGTAATTGACATATTGTTTCATCTTGCCTGGTACTGCTGGTGATTTCTAGTGGAAATATCATCTACCTGTCTTAATCACAAGATCCAGGAAGTTTAGTGTGAATATCACATGAAAAAATGATCAAGCAAAGGTTTCTTTTGAAGACTCGTGCAGAGTAGATCCTGCACAGAGCAGTAAGCCTATATACACTTCTTCTTCTTCTTCTTCTTCTTCTTCTTCTTCTTCTTCTTCTTCTTCTTCTTCTTCTTTACATTTATATACTGCCCCATAGCCTAAACTCTCTGGCTGGTTTACAAAGATTACTGGAGAACATAGGTGGGAAGGTTCTATTGCACCATGTCCTGCTTGTGGGTCCCTGGTCGACAGCTGGTTGACCATTATGTGAACAGAGCAATGGACTAGATGGACCCTTGGTCTGATTTAGTATGGCTTTTCTTATGGTCTTAGATCGTTGCACCATTAAAATCTTTGGTAATTCTGTTTTCCAGTTCCTCCCTTTACAGTGATCTTTCTTCTTGAACCCTTTCATACAGCCTGACCATAGTAGTTGCCTTACTTAGTTCAAGTCATCCTGCTATATATGTTTGTCACATAATGTTTAGTAAATGTTTCCTTCCCCATGATCCCAAATCCTATGTGCTTCTAATGTTCCATAATCACATGATTTGGCTAGTTCCTAAGTGCATTAACATATAGATTCAATGGGGACTTGTATTTTATGTCCAAATTCAAACTGTTCAATCATAACATTTTTATGTAGAGTGAAAAACTTATCTAAGGCAGCTTTAGCTTGTACAAAGGTATCTTTTTCTCCTGGCAAACTGGGAAAAATCTGTTGCACTGGAACTCTCAGACAGTGTAGCACTCTTGCCCTTTTAATAGAATCATCCTCCTTGTCCAATTTGGTGTCAATTTCATAAAATGCAAAATCATCCCTCCATAACTTATACTGCATTCATGTTATGATGTTGTAAAGACCTGAATGAGCCATGCTACGATGTTTCCAGAGCCCATCATTGTTGACAAATTGTTGTGTCTCTTTTGAAAAAAACCTTTGGACAGTAACTTGTATTAACTTCTTTATTCCTGAAACAGTTATTATAATATTCTGCTCTTCTTGCTCTCCTTCCTGGTTCCCTTTACTTTCTGCACCCCTACAGGTAGTGTTGTAGGAAACATGTAGTCCTGCAGGAGTATGTCTATCATAACACTGTTCATCATAACATCTGAAGGGGGATATAGACAAAAGGATTGCTGAGGGCAAGGGTGGGAGGAAACACAGCTGCATATGTCCCAGTGCACTGAATCACTGATTTAGGCATTTTTTGGTCCCAACCTGTAAGGCCCGGCTTTCTGACACCCCCTGGCAAGTCACAGAGATCACTGATTACAATGTATCTCTTTATTGCAGTAGATTGGGTTATACTGGCCCAGCTTTCCAGAGTTTGTAGCAGAGCGAACCAGGTTACAGCCCCAATAAATCAGATAGCATAAGCAAAAGGCTATTGGCACATTGCTTTGCTCAAGAGAAAGTTTCAAGGCTAGAAGTCACACAGAGTCAACAGTCATAGTCTAAGGTCCAACAATAGATTCATAGACAGAGGCTTAATGGTAAAGGGCTCAAGGCAGAAAAGTCCAAGATTCACAGTAAGTCCAGGCAAGAAAACATTTTGGACATTTAAGACATTGTTCTTGGCAAAGACACTTCAGCCTGTATACCACCTTAAATACAGGGGATGGGCTGCTAAAGTCCCGCATCTGACAATCTATCTTGACAGTGGAATCTGGCTTGAAAATGATCGCTATATCTGAGGGGGTGTCTCTGTTCCACTGTTTTCATTTGACGACTGCTGGGTGACACCACTGAAGCTCCCCTCCTCTGAAGAGTCCTCCTTCTGCTCAGTTCCCAAAGAAGATTTCTCAGGTGGTAAATCAGAGATATGATGCAAGGTCATATATTGCAGCTGAGGCTGATAGGGAATATCAACCTCCTTCAGCCTGTGATCAGATGGGAAGCCAGCCAGAAGCAGGTTCTCAGTCCCTGAGCTTCCCATGACTAGATTGGGTTTTAAGTCATGCTGCTTTAAGTCTGATTCAGATTCTGATTCCAAAACTGTAGGGCCCACAGCAACACTGAACCTAGGCTCGACACAGCCAATGTAATGTGTTGGGATAGTTCCTTTCCCCCAATAAAAACTAATCAAGGAAAGCAGATTTTGAGTGCCCATATACAGTTTTCTTTCTGAAAACAAAAAGGAGCCTGGGGTAAAAAATAACAATAACACCCCTGCCAATGTATACTAGGGTAAAAAAAGTCCCATTTGATTTTTTTTTTAAATGCCCCATGATACAAGTAAGGGAAATCAAATGCAGTTCTTCTGTAACCATACTGGTTTTGTTTGGAAGACATCTTACAACCACAATATCCATTTATATGTGGTCTCAGGTAGCCAAATACACGCAAAAGTATTTATGTCCATTTATTTTGTGTGTGAAGGTTAAAAGGTTATTGGACTCCACAACACCTTTTTAAGAAGAGTTTGTCTAATCTGCACAATTGTTGAAGATGTAACGCACCTAATGCTTCTTTAATTCATATGTTTTGGCAATGCCCAGTAGTTGCCTCCTTTTGGGGGGAGGTTATAATAAGGATAAACTTTGTGCTAAAACAATCTATATAATATGGAACAATGTGCATATCCTTTTAAATTATCTACCAACTTCTTGGAAGTTAACACATGGTCAGCGCAAATGGATCTTCAGAGCCCTTATGACCGCCAAAAGACTTATAGTATCACGTTGGAAGGATAAATGTACACCTCCAATAATGCAATGGACTGAGGACTTAATAATGCTATAAACATTTGAACAGGTGTTATATCGGCGCAACTTGCAAGTGGATAAATATATGGATATTTGGTCTGCTTTTCTTGAAACCTATGTATGAGTCTCTCCTTTTTTCTTTTTTCTTTACACATGGTATACTTGAAGGAAAAAATAACGATATTCCTATGTATGTAATTTCCCCCCTTTTTCTCTTCATGATTCTTTTTTGTTCTGTTTTGTTATTATTCATAATAAAAAGGGGAAAAAGTTTTTTAAAAAAGCTTTTAGAGAAATAGCCAGAAAACAGGCCTGAACAGTTATCCCCCCAGAAAATATCAATTTCATAGAAGCCACACTTTAAGTTTATTCAGACCGACAGTGAATTAATAATCCAGAGTGTTTTTGTCAATGAATAATTTGTAACAATAATTTGCAAAAAGTATTAACTAAAAATTACCATTTTTAAGAGACATAATATTCTTCAAATTAAATATCTTATATCTCAAATACTAGTGGCTCATTCTTTTGACATTATATTAGTCACTGTAAATTGTACATTTCTTACAACGGCAAATCAGATTTAAGTCATATATTAACAAATATGTCTGATACAGTGCATAGATTCCATTTACAATTTATATGGTCCAGTTTGTGTTATCTCTTGAAGTGTAGCTTCAAGTGTAGCTTGGTTCCAAAAAGAGGGGGAAATAAACTTTTGTCCTGAATTGTCCAGAAAACTAGGACTATAATTTCTACTGAAACGAACTACTTAATGATGCAATACATGATTTTCGAGCAAGAGTTCTAGCACTATTGTTGAATCTTCCTCTCTCTTTGTTCCAACTTACAGACTTCATTACTAAAACTACCAAGTAATATAAATCCTACTATTAATGCTGGGTAATATATGATGGTGTTTTTACCACTAAACCATTCTTACGCATTTTGATCTGCCATGCCCTCTCTCTAGAGTTCAATTAGTATATTAGAAGAACAAAGTTCTGGAAAGCTACTTCTACCTCATTGAATATTCTGAATAGGGGTGCCTCTACAAAAGCGATTTAAAGCTCTTTCAAGGCGCATTACCAAATTTACCTCTACAAGAGCAAAGCGCAAAAGAGGAGTACAGGCACTTTTTATCTCCTATTATGCGCATTTTCAAATGCGCGTTAAATAGCAAGTTGTAATTTACTGCGGGAGTAAGAACACCTTATGTCCGTGCAAACAACTTTCTGTGGAGGTGCATTAAAGATCAGAGTGGGAGGACTGTGGTCTTGATGTCATGCATAGAACTGCCCCTTCGCTGGGAAAACCTCCCACTTTTTCATTTAGTTTTATTTCCTGTCTCCTGCTTGCAACTTCCTCCTTGTTCTCTGTCTCTCTGGATGGAAACTCCAGGAAGATGTGACCCAACGTGAACTGAAAATAAAGTTTATTTTAACTCCTCTGATGGAATATGTCGTTCATGGAGACACGAGGCCAGAAGGAGCTGGTTTCACGAGAAGTAAAGGGGGTAGGAAGGATGTGCGCATGTGCGCATAATTAGTGATCAGCTTAGACATACCGTCCCCTTGCTGGGTTCCTGACATGAGCTCTGTGTGTGTGTGTTTTACAACAGTTGAGCTAGCTGGGAAGAGGAGGGGGAAGGAACGAAGCAGCATCCCCATCTGTTTTGGCGTGCGTGTGTGCGAGGCACATTCCCATTTACTCCTGAGCAGTTCAAATGGCAATCGGGGGGGGGGGGGGGGAGAGAGGTAGCTGAACAGGTTAACCAGGCAAGTAATCCAGGTAACCAAAGTCGGGAGATTCTGGTGGGTGAGGAGAATAAAAGGAGGGAAATCTGTTTGGGCAGTTCACCGGGACAAAGCGCATTACTTTCAGCAATGTTTGCATGCAATTATCAACATGTAAACAACTTTAAAGCGTTTCATACAGCTAGTAATGTGCTTCAACACCTCTCGTGTATAGGTATTAGGCATAAATGCGCTTATCAGGAAATGTGCATAATCGGGGAACCGGGCGTCAAAGAGAACTCTTGTAGAGGGGGCCTAACACAGCTAGAATAAATTGCCATGCAACTTGTTCTGAATTTTGAGAATTACTATTAACTACAGACAACAACAACAACAACAACAACTTAAGTATACTGCTTTAAAAGTGATCCAAAAAAGAACGAAGGTACAATTTATTGCATATATTATTTGGAGGCATGAAGCCCCTCAATAGATAAATGTAAACGTCCTGCCTTTATTGCAAAGGCTCTGTCCCTAGATAATGCTACCCTCACAGCTCAGAGGATTAGCATTTGGATACCACAGAATTATTTGAAATAACTATTTAGATAGTCTCACTGTGTTTTAGTGCTGTATATAATATCTACCAAGGGTTATGACCCTTGCTCCTCATGAATAATAACATCCAGGGTTGTGGTGAAATTTTAGGTGAGTCCATTTTGAACTGTGCCCAGGAAGCTCTCCCATCTATGTTTGTCACTTTGAAGTTCCCCAGGCATTTTGAGAATTTGACAGGGCTGCTGGATAAAGAAGATGCCCCACTATTACACATGTATTATTTCCCTCCATTTTCCCTATAAAAAAGAAGTTCTTATGTCAAATCTCCAAATAGGGTAGGGAAAGGAGTCTGAGAAGTAAACATTAATAGACAGCTACTCTGCCTCTAGATCCGTTGGGAGAGGCAGGTAATAAATAAATATATTATTATTATTATTATTATTATTATTATTAGATAACAACCAAGATTTTCAAATTAAGGGGTAAATCATACAAAAATATTAGCAATCCAGAGCTACATACACAAATGATGAATTCGTTGGCTTTCTAAACACAATCCACAACCTGAAACATATAATGTTTTATTAAGAATTATTGTCTGAAATATGGCAAAATAATAATTATCCTTCTCTGATCACATTGACTGTGTGGTTTGAATAGGATGGCCAAAAACAGTTAATTCATATGGTATAGCTTTCAGCATGTGGCCATGGCCATATCCAGAAGAACTGCCTCAGACAGCATACAAATTTGCTCCCAGTTACAGGAATTAATTTACTACACTATAAATAATTTGCACATTGTTACTAAACCAAGATGTGATTTATTACAGGAGAGACATTCATACACTGCTTGAATTTACATAAGAAACAGTGCCTAATGAAAAACAAGATTAATATCCAATGGGAAAATGTGCCCTAAACACATCAGTGTGTGCTTAAATGGCAGTCCTTTTAAAAAAACACTGCTTGGATAGCACAGTTTTTATGAAGTTTGGCTATTGCTCCTTATTGTGAATTACTCTCTTTTCTTTCAATGACAAGGATCTTGTAATTCTTTTTTAATTCACATAAATATTGATAGTTAATGTTCTGCTGTTACACCTGTTAAACTGCTTAAGAAAATTTCAAGAATGTGTAATAGATTATGAAACAAAGTCTAAATCATATCACTATGACATGTCAGAAAAATGTTACAGGTTTATATTTAACAATTGAAAGGAAGGAATGGATGAATTTATATGGGAATTAATAGTAATGCATAAATTAAAATGTTAGGTTTGGGAGGCTTAATCGTAAAGGAAATATCACCCTTTTAGCAACACTTGATTTGTCTTTTTTCACACATTAGGCCTGTTTGCATAACATGTCATCCCACTGTGGCTTAATTTAGCTGTAGGGGGTGTTGCATTGTAGTGGCACCTGCAGATGACCTTTTTGCATGTCATGTGAACCAAAGCAGTAGGGATTATTTTAGTGTTATACAACCCTCAGATAACCCATGGCTTGGCTTGTTTTAGGGTTATTTAAGGTTATCCAACCCTTAAATAACTCCTGCTGCTGGGGTTTGCATGACATGACAAGTCACAGCAAGCTGGTCACCATGAGAACTATGCTAAAATGGTGCTCACAAGCACCTGGCACAATGCTAGAGCCCCCTCGCCCTGGGAAATTAAGCCGTGGTGGGCATGTTTATCTTTCAGTTGTGTTATTATTAATGAATGGACCTTGTGGTTTATGGAGATGCTCACAGTACACATTTTCAGCAAACTGTTTTTACTTATTAAATGACGTTGAACTTAGGTCTAACTAAATGGGACAAGTTAGTCTGGTTCAAATTCTATTGATTTTAATGGGAACTAAAGTCAACTAACTTAGTCAGGAACCAACCCACTGGGGTCTTTATATGGGTTGCTGGCTATTGCAGTATGATTTGAATTCTTTTTTTCTTTTTTCTTTGATATACAATTTCAAGGGGGGGATATTATTTTATTTTATTTTTAAAGGGAAAAGGAAACTAACTGTTCCATGTTCATCTTAAAAAAAAACGTTTAGTAACAGCCAGATAGAGATCTAGGTATCATATGCAAGCCAATTCAGGTTTCATCCTATAAGTTATTATTGCAGCAACCAGCTAAGATTACAATAATTCCTAGGAAACAGGAGGGTTCAGGTCTAACAGTGCTAGGGGCAGCAGCAATAACAAGCAACACTAGGAAAATAGGCTAAAGACCTCGAGGCTTAGAATATAAATATCCAAACTCTGGAAAGCAGAATTAAAAGGAAATACAGATGTCCTTTTAATTTCACAAGGTTTTGTTGATAGAGGGATTGTCTCTATGCAAATTAACATGGCTATGGGGTAATGCTATTCCTACATTCTAGATGGGCGACTATAAAAGCAGCTAGAGCAAAGTCTCTGTTACATTTTTAGAGGTAGAAGCAAGATATTCCAAATGTCATTCTAATGTCTAATCTCATATTTTAGGGCAAGTATGTACTAGCATCAACACAGATTATTCTTAAATTATTTATTTATTTATAAATTATTTATTTATTGCATTTTTAATACTGCCCAATGGCCGAAGCTCTCTGGGCGGTTTACAAAAATTTAAACTATAAAAAACCATTCAAAATATAAAACAACAACAGCATAAAAATACAATATAAAAACACAAGCAGGATAAAACCAAGTAGCAATGCAAAATTAATACACAGTTAAAATACAGAGTTAAAACAGCAGAGTTAAAATTTAAACTGATAAAACTGTTAAAATACTGAGAAAATAAAAAGGTTTTCACCTGACGTCTAAAAGAGTATAATGTAGGTGCCAGGTGAACCTCTCTAGGGAGCTCATTCCACAGCCGGGGTGCCACAACAGAGAAGGCTGTCCTCCTGGTAGCCACCTGCCTCACTTCCTTTGGCATGGGTTCATGGAGCAGTTCCCCCGAAGATGATCTTAGTGTCAGGGCAGGTACATATAGGAGGAGGCGTTCCTTCAGATAACCTGGTCCCAAGCTGTTTAAGGCTTTGAATGTTAATACTAGCACTTTGAATCAGGCCCGGACCTGCACCGGCAGCCAGTGAAGCTGAAAAGGACTGGCATAATATGGTCTCATTGGCCAGTCCCCGTTAACAGTCTGGCTACCCTGTTTTGTACCAGTTGAAGTTTCCGGACCGTTTTCAAAGGCAGTCCCACGTATAACGCATTGCAGTAATCCCGACGAGAGGCTATCAGTGCACGGATAACTGTAGCTAGGCTATCTCTATCCAGATAAGGACACAGTTGGTATATCATGGTATATCAGCCTGAGCTGATAAAAGGTGCTCCTTGCCACTGAGTTCACCTGTGCCTCAAGTGACAGTTCTGGATCCAGGAACACCCCCAAACTATGAACCTGATCCTTTAAGGGGAGTGCAGCCTCCTCCAGAACAGGGTGAACATCACGTAGCCGGACAGACGAACCACCCACAAACAGTACCTCCGTCTTGTCTCAATTGAGTTTCAGTTTGTTGGCCCTCAACCAGTCCATTACTGTGCCCAGGCACTGGTTCAGACTAGCCACTGCCTCGCCTGGGTTTGATGAAAAGGAGAAGTAGAACTGGGTGTCATCTGCATATTGATGACACCTCAACCCACATCTCCGGATAACCTCTCCCAGCGGTTTCATGTAAATGTTGAACAGCATAGGGGATAAAATGCCAGCCAAGGTGTGTATTTCTCAGTGCTTTCTCATAGAATCACAGTTTCTCAGTTTATAAACTGTTTCTAAGATTTTGCCCCAGAAACCAAGACAGATCTTCTGTTTGGAGCAGTTCTTTTTATGTTTTAGAACAAGATATTTTTCTTCTTGAAATTATTCCTATTTGAGACTAAAAGAAATGTAGTATCAGAAAGTATCTTCATTACATATGATTTGAAGACTGTACATATGAATTGATCTTTAGCTTTCCCCAACCTGGTGCCCTCCAGTTGTTTTGCACTACAACTCCCAGGATTCCTGACTATTGACCATGCTGTTCAGGGCAAATGTGACTTGAAGTTGGGGAAGGCTGCAAGAAAGGAAGTATATGAAATCACACCCAAAGGAAGCAAATCCATTATTCAAGACATCTAAAACAGCCTTCCCCAACTTGGTGCCCTGCAGATATTTTGGACTTCAATTCCCATCAGTCCCAGCCAGCAAGACCAATGGTTAGGAATAGTAGGAGTTGTAGGCCAAAATATCTGGATGGCACTCGGTTGGGAAGGCTGGTCTACAATGTCTTTGTCACAGAAAAATCCAGAGCTGCATCAGAATCTTATATCCTAACTCTCTAAGCAGTCCCTTTCCTATAGTTCTATGGACTTTCCCAGTGATTGAGAGGAAAGTTCTGCAAACTCATATTTTCCTTTTGCTTCTCAAAGATTTGAGCACCCCATGACGTATGTAAAATAATTCATAGCCTTATCTCTCCTTTGGGATAAGAACTCTTATTAGAACAATTAGAACAAACAGAGCAATTAGTGGCTGAAGAATGTATGACACATAAGAGTTACTCTCTCTTATTCCTTGTCTCTCCACTAAACACAAAGAAGCACAAAGTTTGTTGAAGGTCCCAAGTGTAACTACATGGAAAACTATGTAGCCCTTCCTTCACTTTACTTATTAAATGAACAAAGACAAACCTAGGAACTCCCACACCTCTGGGAGACAAGGTATAAATATACAGTAAGGTTAGTCATAGCAAGCAATCCTGAAGGACATGTCTGTCAAAGTGGAATGAAGAACAAAAGTGGAATGAGATTCATACATTTGCTTTTGAACAGAATACACTTGCAGGAAAGACCAAACTGTTTTTTCTGAAGCCATCCTGGTAAAAGCTTATATTGAATTGCCCTACCCACAATATTAAAGGTGTCCCCTCATCAGCAGAAAGAAGCATAACAGAAGTGTATCTATAGTATTTAATTGTGCCAAGAAAAACTGATTAAAAGTTGAAATATAGTTTCATAGTTATGAAATAATTTCCACATTGCTCATCTATATATTGAAACCCTTGACATCTTGACAGCTGCAGGAGAGATGATTGCGCTCCACCATCCCCGTTCTTGGCGCCCCACCAAGGGACGGGATGTGCACATCCCGGAAAGTATGTGGGGAAATTGCAATGACCCACCCAGGGACGTGACTCTACAGGCATGTGAAATAGTCAACAGAGCCCACTACCTGACACTTTAATCAACGGTTGTGCAGATAGTCAACTCTGCACACCGTTGATTATTTGCGTTGGTTATTTTGGGGAAATAACCAGCTATAGTGTGGAAAAGGCTCACCAGATGACACAATAGTTAATGGTTGACTACTTAAGTAACGGTTGACTATTTAAGCAACGGTTGACTATTGTGTCATCCGAACCCAGTCACTGAGCCGCTGCATCACAAACACTTCTGGATATGAAGTTCAAAGAAAGTTCATCTTAATTGCACAAACTGCTTTTTATAAGTATTGCTTTTCACATTCTTGTGATCAGTGTTTTTAAGCAACTGAAGGATAAGTACCTACTTGCGAATGAAATGTAAATATGCTTTTCAGAATTTGAATTCAGCTTTCAATGACTGAGAAAATATCTTTCATCTCCTTTCATTGTTGAACTTACTGAATGTGTAACTTAAGTGTTTTATTTTTGCAATGGTAATTCAAGCTTTGGGCAGTAGCATTGTTAAAACTTTTGTTATTTGTGGATGACCTTAAACAATATTATGAATAACTTTGTCTGGATGTAGCTGTGTAAGATATGTGTAACAACCCACATTGGCTCCTTATTTTATGCATGTTTTACAAACAACAACATGGTATTGAACTCAACATTGTAGTTTGTTCCAGCTCTGGTTATGGGTAGGAATTCTCAAAAATTGGTAGATTGAGCTATCGGAGAGCAGTACAAAAACCATTTTGTAATTATGGAACTCTCTTGCAAACTTTCAAATACTTTTGTTGTTGCAATTGTGTTTTTTAAGGACTGCCTCTCTCTTTTGTGTGTCTGTGCTTACAAACATGACATGTTTTACTTTGAAATGTACAGCTGCATGTAATAACCAAACACAGGAGAAATTAAGCTGTTTTAATACACCATTAATGTTTAAAGTTTAGAATACATACTTACTTTTAATGGACTGAAGCTTTTAGCTTTACTATTTCAACATTTTATTTTGAAAGAAATGACTTGGCTGCTGCTCTAATTTAGAAGTTATAGATTAATATATATCCTTACCTCCAAGGCAGCCAACAAAGAAAAGCAGGAACATCTGTTTCCATAGTAACAACATCTCCAGCTGCCAAAAGTTAGAAGTTCTTGTCCAGCCGCAAAGGAACAGTACACTTAGTCGTCCACACAGAACCTTTATTCTGTTAAAGCAACATGAATACACAAATAATTTAATTATAGTATTCACAGCATGAAAAGCAAGTTGCCTATCACATGAACTCTCAATAATGACAGATTGACAGACTGACAAAACCATCAAAATTATTCTCTCTTCAATTCAGGCTCTGTAAAAACCTGTAATTGGTATTAGAGTATCACATACCATGCCAGCTAGCAATCAAGTAATCTTATGGCTTTGGGAGGACCGTTCTTTCAATAAACAGAATCAGTGTGTTCCAGAATCTACACTATCACTATTTCCAAATGACTGTCCAAGATATTCATGAGGAATCCTATCTTAAATTTAGAAAATGGGGCAAAGCTGGACATACAACTTAATCAAGGCCATCTAATTGAGCTTACAATGAGTTTGGATCCAAGCAGAATATTCTAATCATTATTATATCTGTTCTGGAAATTTAGGGACGTGTTCAGCAGCACACTAGTAAAACAGGAAAGTATTCTTGTTAAATCTGAAAAAGGCATACGATGGCATAAAACAATTTCCCCTGTACAACGATGATTCAGTCAAGCAAAAATCAGAATTTTAAAGTGCACACATAATTCCATCAACAGACCTACTCAAGCTTTCCTAAGCTTAGGCCTAATTCCACAGAGAAATCACATAAGAAACAACTGCAGATATTAGCCAGAGCTCTTTGATCCTAGGGCACGTGATAGATGTCCTCAGTGATGCCATATATTTGTGGGGTTTTATTTCTTGACTTGCTTCCTAGTTGTTCCTGTCTTCAGCCATCTTTTAAGGTACTTTACTTTCATTCAGTTCACTCCCTAAAAGTGGGGAAATTTATCTTCTTACCCCTACAGCATTTATTTTATTTATTTTTCAATTTTTAAATACTTCTATACCACTTGTCATATCAGCATTTCCAAGTGGTGTACAATATTAAAACCGTAATATAAAAACAGAAATAAAAATATACAATGTAACTAAAACATAACCAGTGGCCATCAGAAAACAGACAAACAAAAAATCAAAATGACAGGCGTTACAAATAATCCAATGCTGAGACAAATACAAAATCCTTCAACCTGCACTTGACCTGCATCAGAGTTGGTTCATGTTTTAATTCCAGTTAGAAAGCATTCTAGACAGTAGGCACACAGAGAGAAAATATCGCCTTCCTGGTTGTTGCTATAGGATGTAGCACAACCAGAATGGTCTCTGACGATTGCAGTGGCTGGATAGGTAAGGGCATTGTCTTACCTATCCTAATCCCAAATTGTTTAGGGCTTTATAGATTAATACCAAAACCTTAAATTTGACCTGGACTAATTGGCAGCAGGTGAAGTTCTTTCAGCAATGCTGTTATATGGCAGCAGCAAGATGTGTCCTGCATTCTGCACTAGCAGCAGCTTCTAGACCATGTACAAGGGCAACCCCAGACCACATTACATAGAATCATAGAACTGTAGAGTTGGAAGGGGCCTATAAGGCCATCAAGTCCTACCCCCTGCTCAATGCAGGAATCCACTTTAAAGCACATCTGAAAGATGGCTGTCCAGCTGCCTCTGGAAGGCATCTAGTGTGGGAGATCCCACAACCTCCCTAGGTAATTGGTTCTATTGTCGTACTGCTCTAAGAGTCAGGAAGTTTTTCCAGATGTACAGCAGCAATCTCCCATGTCCTGCATTCTGGGTTGATCAAGAAGAGATTCTGGCCCTCCTCTGTGTGACAGCCTTTCAAGTATTTGAAGAGTGCTATCATGTCTCCCCTCAGTCTTCTCTTCTCAAGGCTAAACATGCCCAGTTCTTTCAGTCTCTCCTCATTGGGCTTGGTTTCCAGACCCCCGATCATTCTCGTTTATTTATT
Organism: Anniella stebbinsi; assembly: GCA_029215795.1. Classification (NCBI taxonomy): domain Eukaryota; kingdom Metazoa; phylum Chordata; class Lepidosauria; order Squamata; family Anniellidae; genus Anniella; species Anniella stebbinsi. The sequence goes on along the minus strand of JARDYH010000005.1, from coordinate 140,653,486 downwards.
TATATATTTATTTATTACATTTATATACCACCCCATAGCCAAAGCTCTCTGGGAGGTTTACAAAAATTAAAAAATTGAACATTAAAAATTCAATGTACAAAATTTAAAACCATTAAACATAAAACAGCTGATATTTAAAACATTTTTAACTTTTAAGCCTGGCCAAAAATTCAGTTAAAAACCTCAACTTAAGCTGTTAAAATACATGGGAGAAAAGAAAAGTTTTGACCTGGCGCCGAAAAGATAACAGTGTTGGACCCAGGTGGGCCTCATCGGGGAGATCATTCCATAATTGGGGGGTCACCACAGAGAAGGCCCTCTCTCTTGTTGCCATCCTCCGAGCTTCCCTCAGAGTAGGCACCCAGAGGAGGGCATTAGCTGTTGAGCGTAGTGCACGGGTAGATTCATGTCAGAAGAGGCATTCCATCAGGTATTGTGGTCCCAAGCCGTGCCCTCCTCTGAACCACTCCAGCTTGTCTGCATCCTTCTTGAAGTGTGGTGCCCAGAACTGGACAAAATACTCAAGATGAGGCCTAACTAATGATGAATAGAGAGGAACTAGTATGTCATGTGATTTGGAAGCAGAACTGTTCAGGGTGGTGAGGGGTCTAACCCGGGCACCTTCCCCCCTGAATCCGATTTTAGAGCCTTCGGCAGTTCGCTGCGATGCCTTTAATGATCATTTCACAGATAAAATCTCTCGGATAAGAGCTGACTTAGATGCCATCGTTATAGCAGAGGCTGACGATGGAGTGTCCAGCGACTCTGCAAGTAGAATTACACTGGATCAGTTTCAATTGGTGAGTACCGAGGACGTGGACAAGCTGCTTGGACGAGTGAGGAGGACGACTTTCCCTCTTGATCCCTGTCCTTCATGGCTGGTCGTCCAGGGAGGAGATGCAGTTAGATCGCAATTACAATATATTATTAATGCATCTCTCAGGGAGGGGAGTTTTCCATCATGTTTAAAAGAAGTGGTGGTACGGCCGCTTCTAAAGAAGCCCTCCCTGGATCCCTTGGACTTTAATAACTACAGACCGGTATCAAACCTTCCATTCTTGGGCAAGGTGATCGAGAGGGCGGTTGCCTTTCAACTCCAAGTAGTCTTGGATGACACTGATTTTCTAGACCCATTTCAAACTGGCTTCAGGCCAGGATATGGAGTTGAGACTGCTATGGTTGCCTTAGTGGATGATCTACGCCTGAGTATTGACAGGGGAGTGTGTACCTGTTGGTACTTCTGGACCTCTCAGCAGCATTCGATACCATCGACCATGGTATCCTTCTGGAATGCCTGAGGGGATTGGGAATGGGGGGCACTGTGCTTCAGTGGTTCCGGTCCTACCTCTCGGGCAGGTTCCAGATAGTGATGCTTGGGGATAGCTGCTCTGCAAAGAAGGAGCTGCTGTGTGGCGTACCGCAAGGTGCCATCCTTTCCCCAATGCTGTTTAACATTTATATGAAACCGTTGGGAGAGATCATCCGGAGGCATGGGGCGGGGTGCTATCAGTATGCTGATGACACCCAAATATATTTCTCTATGCCTTCGATAACAGCGCCAACTAAGGATAGTGTGTCTCCTCTGAATGAATGCTTGGAGGCGGTAATGGGCTGGATGAGGAAAAACAAACTGAAGCTGAATCCAGACAAGACGGATGTGCTTGCTGTCAAAGGCCGCAACCTGGGTTTGGAGGTGCGTCAACCGGTTCTGGATGGGGTTACACTCCCCCTGAAAGACTGTGTTCGCAGCTTGGGGGTGCTCCTGGATCTGTCGCTCCAAATGACAGCTCAGATAGATGCGACAGCCAGGAGTGCCTACTATCAGCTTCGGCTGATACGCCAGCTGCGCCCCTTCCTAGAGTTGGAAGACCTAAAGATGGTGGTGCATGCGCTGGTAACTTCGAGGCTCGACTTCTTCAATGCGCTGTACATAGGGCTACCTCTGTGTCTAGTCCGGAAACTTTAACTAGTTCAAAATATGGCAGCCAGGTTGGTCACCGGTACAACTAGGAGTGACCATATTACGCCAGCTTTAAAATCGCTCCACTGGCTGCCAATTAGTTTCCGAGCGAAGTATAAAGTGTTGGTTATTACCTTTAAAGCCCTACATGGTTTGGGTCCAGGTTACCTGTGGGATCGCCTTCTCCCATACAATCCGCCCCGCATGCTCAGGTCCTCTGGGAAGAACTTACTGCAGTCAGCCAAGACTAGGCTGAGAACCGTTACCCAGAGGACCTTCTCTTCTGCCGTTCCCAGACTGTGGAATGACTTGCCGGAGGAGACTCGTCAACTTAACAGTCTTTTAGAATTAAGAAAGCTATAAAGACTGTTCTCTTCTGGCAGGCATATCCAGTGGAATTTTAGAATGTTTTAAGGATGTTTTTAGGATGTTTTAGGATGTTTTAATGCAGTTTTAATAATATGTGTCATGTTTTAATCTGTTTTATGTATTTTATCATGTTGTTGTTCCCCGCCTCGATCCAGATGGAGAGGCGGGTAAGAAATAAATTATTATTATTATTATTATTATTATTATTAATGCTGCCCAAATGAGCATTTGCTTTCTTTGCAGCCACACCACACAGTTGGCTCATATTTAGCTTGTGATCTACAACAATTCCAAGATCCTTCTCGCTTGTCGTATTGATTAGCCAAGTATCCCCCATCTTGTAACTGTGCATTTGGTTTCTTTTTCCTAGGTGTAGAACTTGGCATTTATCCCTATTAAATTTCATTCTGTTGCTTTCAGCGCAGTGCTCCAGTCTATCAAGATCACTTTGAAGTTTGTTTCTGTCTTCCAGGGTATTAGCTATTTCACCCAATTTGGGTGCAAATTTGATAAGCATTCCCTGCACCTCCTCATCCAAATCATTAATAAAAATGTAGAAGAGCACTGGGCCCAGGACTGAGCCCTGCTTTACCCTGCTCGTTATCTCCCCCACGTTTGAGAGGGTACCACTGATAAGCACTCTTTGGCTGAATTCGGATGACACAATAAGCAACTGGGGTGGGTGGGAGAACAATCATCAGTTGTATTGCCTATCGTGTCGTCCGAATGCTGCCATAGTCAACTCAGCGCTGATCCTAATCCACACCGCAGTTGATTATTTATTACCATGTTGTGTGGGGAGTACCCTCTAGATGAACAACTGTAAAGTTGATTATTATCCCACCATTGACTATCGTGTTGTCTGAATTCAGCCTTTGAGTCTGATTCTGGAGTCAACTGTGGATCCTCCTAATAGTTGTTCCATCTAGCCCCCTTTTAGGTAGTTTGCTAGTCAGAATGTCATGGGTTAATTTGTCAAAACCTTTCCTGAAGTCAAGATATATTATGTCCACAGCATTCCTACAGTCCACAATGGAAGTTACCCTATCAAAAATGAGATCAAAGTAGTCTGGCAGGATTTGTTCTTGAGAAATCCATGCTGGCTTCTAGTAATCACTGCATTGTTTTCAAAGTGCTTATAGAGTTACTTCTTTTTAATCTGCTCCAAAAAAATTCCCAGGGATTGATGTCAGACTAACTGGTCTGTAGTTCCCAGGTTCCTCCTTTTGAGCCTTTTTGAAGATAGGGACATCAGTCCTCCTCTAAACTTCCGGCACTTCACCCATCTTCCATAACTCCACAAAGATAATAGGCAGTGGTTCTGAGAGTTCTTCTGCCAGCTCCTTTATTACTCTAGGATACAGTTCATCGGGGCCTGAAGATCTGAACTTATTCAAAGACATCACATATTCCTTCACCATTTGTTTATCAGTCTCAAGCTTCAATTCTGCCTCTTCAGCTTGTACTTCATTTTTGCTGGGGGGGGGGGGTCATAGACCTGCTTTTACGAGAAGACTGAGCACTTCAGTCTTTTCGTTGTCATCTGTTATCAATTTGCCATCCTCATTGAGTAGTTGAACCACCTGTTGCTTTTAGCATCCCTCACTAGTCTCAGCTCATTCTCAGCTTTAGCCTTCCTAAATGACATCATTCCTGCACTTCTGTGCTACCTGTCTGTACCCTTCTTTTGTAGTCTGGACTTACTTCCACTTCCTATATGTGAGGTAGTCTATATGTGAGGTCACTGTGGCTAAGCCATTTCTGGCTGTAGCAGCTATACTAGCTAAAGCTGGTTAAAAAGTGTTTATTTTCACTGCATCTCTTGGGCCTCCAGAGTGAACTATGGTTCAACGAATACCACCAACCTACTCTGTAAGACGGAGTGCAACCTCATCCAGAACAGGCAAATTGCCTAAGTCCAAGACCCTGGAACCACCTACTCACAGGATGTCCAACTTATCATGATTCAGTCTGTTTATTGACCCCCATCCATGCTACCATTGAATTCAGACAATGACCCAGAACCTGCATTCAGATGCATCAGAGAAAGAGGTCCAAATCTCCCAGTGACCAGTCCCAATGGCTTCATGTTGATGCTGAATAACATTGGGAACAAGATGGCACAAGTGCCAGAGGACTGAAAAATAATCAGCCAATGCTACCCATTGCAATTAGCCCTACAAGTAAGAGCACAACAATGAAGCCATGTCCCCTGCATTATCACATCGAGATGGTCCAAATGAATATCATGGTCATTGGTATCAAATGTTGCTGAGAGATTAAACGAGAGTAATCGGTTTGCACTCTGCCTATCTCTCTGCTAGCAAAGCTCATCCACCAGTGTCCTAGGCCAATTCAATACTAAAACCAGGCCTGAACTCAGACTGAAGTGGAAAATTAGTTTCCTCCAAGGTGCCTGGAGCTGAGCTACCATCAGTCTCTTGCGTACTTTTTCAAAGAAGGGTGTTTTAGCAGCCAGATTGCCATGTCCCTGCTGGAGGAATCCTCCACTGCCAAGGAGCTAGAGCTGCTAGAGACTGATGAAGCCATGGAACTACCTATATTGGGAGACAGAAGTGAGGATCATAGGTCCATTCCCACAGGAAGAAAGGAGTACTGCTTCATAATCAGAGGCTGAGTGACCTCCAGTCCCAGAGAACATCATCATCTTCTTCTTCTCTGGTGCTACCTCTTCTCTGGCTGACGGATTAGGACAGACTGGGCTAAAACAAAAAAACATTTTACCACCTTTTACAGCAGGAACTTGGTACCTCAAATGTAACAACAGATTTGCCCAAAATGAAAAATGAGCTACCAGGTCTTAGGGAAGAAGCAGGATCTCACTTTCCAGATTAGTGTCACCAGGTATGTAATCTACCCTACATAGCTGCTCAAGCCAGTAAAGTTTTTTTTATCAAGCTTTGTGGACAAAATATCAAAAGAAATCAAGAAAGATCACATGAGACATTAGTTTATTTTGTATTTGTAAGTGATACACATCTTTCCATAACTGAAGGAAAGGCCCTACCCCACTCCCAGCACAGCTTGGGGGTGGTGGGGCAGTTGCGACGGGCGCAGGGGAGCGAGGCGTGGAGGCGCGCCATTGGCAGCCTCCAGAAAGTGGCGCCAGAAGGAGGGGAGGAGGAGGGGGAGCCTATATAAGGCTGGAACTCCTCCCCTCCTTCGTCTTGGTTGCGCGGCTGGCTGAGGGGAGGCTGGCTTGCACAGCAGCAGCCTCGGCAGCAGCGCGTTTACGGAGGGCGCAGGTTGGAGAAGGACGGAGGCAGCTTCGGAAGGCGCGGCTGCTGCTCGGACGAGCTCCGGCTCTTGAGGAGGCTGACGGGGGCGAGGCTGGCTGGAGTAGCGGCAGCAACAGCCTCGGCAGCAGCAGCAGCAGTGTTTTTCGGAGGGTCGAGGAGCCGCGGCTGGGAGCGGCGCGGCAAGCGCTGAGGCTCGGCGCTTGAGGGCTGGGCCGGCTGGCCCCCCCCCCCCCCGCTCTCCCGAAGCCTCGGTGTGCAGAGGGCGCCAGTTGGGGAAGGACCGGAGGCGGAGGCCTCACCTTCCGACGGCGCAGGGCGTCCTGTCTTCGGGCCAGGAGGCCACAGGTTTGGGGAAGGCCGGCTGGTCCTTCCCGAGTGGAGCGGTGCGGCCAGGGCGGCTGGCCTTCCCTCTCCCCCCCCCCTCCGAATTCAATCAAGGGGCCTGCTGCCGAAAGCTGCAGCCGGCTGGTGCGGGGATTTAGTTGTCTCGCCGGACGGCGAGAACGGGAAAGGGCGCCTTGCGCTGGGGCGGGCGGAGCTGGGCCGGCTGGCCTTTCCCTCTCATCCGCCCCCTCCCCCCCCCACTTCAATCGGGGCTTCGCCGGACGGCGGGAGCTCTGTGGAGGGCACTTTGCCCAGTGACGGGTCTGGGCCGGCTGGCCTTCCCCCCCACCCTTCTTTTGACTGTTGAGGTGCCCCCCCCTCCATCCTTAATCCAGTAGGGGTGGGGTTCAGAGTAAAAGTCGGATTGACTGGACCCCCCCCCTCTTTTTCTCTTGTTCCTAGGGGTGGTTGGGGTATGCTTGCCAGATTTGGGGGTGCAAGTTTGGGTGATTAGCGGTAACGGCCCCTCCCTTTCTGAATTTAACTGACTTTCAAGGGTGCCCTGTTGGTGGCTGCTGGGTAGTGCGGAGGGCGGTTGGTAGCTCTGCCTCTTGATTTTGAATCGAACGCAGCGTTTGATTCGGGGGTTAGTGGCTGGTGGTTTGAGATAGGGCGTGGCCTTGACCTTGCAGGAGCTGAGAGTTGAAACTCACTCAAAGGCAATGGCCCCACCTAGAGGAAGTGGAGGCAGGAAAGGCAAGGGGAAGGCGCCAAAGCCTTCCTTTAAGCGTCCTTGGGCGCGCAGGGAGTCTTCATCAGATGAGGAGGAGAGCCCTGAGGTGGCGGCTATATTGGCCAGGTTGCAGGCGGTGGAACGCGAAAGGGGTTTAGCCCCACTCGCGCCTGCTGGTGTGCTGGGGGGCCCTGGGGGTGCGACAGGGCGTCATCTAACAAGGAAACAGAAGCGGGATCAAATGTGGGCTTCTGTTTCAGCTCGTCTACAGGTTATTGAATCTGGTGATGGGGTGTCTGCAGCCGGAGAAGTGGTCCAGCAGTCCCAGCAGCCGAGTCAGCAGGAGGCACAGCCAGTGGCACCTGGGGGGTCGATTCAAGGGGCCTCAACGAGTGGCTCGGCCGTGGCCGAGACGCAGCTGCCAAGCATGGGCGGAGTGCCGATGGCGGGAAGTGACATCAGCGGGCGTACTCCAGGTGAGGCACCCACCACATCGTACACGGGACCGCTCCCACCGTGGGGTTCGCCCTCGCCGTGGAACTGGTGCCCATGGGCCCCGGGTTGGGGTTGGCCGGCAGCAGTTCAGGGGGTGGGAGCACCTCAGGCTGGGGGTGTGGGGACAATACAGTCCACTACACATGCGCACACGACCCAGAATTTGGGACAGACGGGGAGCTCAACAGTTGCAGCGGCGGGAGCCCCGCAGCCAGTTTCCAACGCGGAGGTCGGCACGTCAGTGATGGTAGGTATAGGGGCAACGGGTCCTACGGTAAGTCACACGGCGGCAACACAGACACAATCGGAGTCACAGGTGAATGAGTCGGTTTTGGCAGTGTGGCAGGGGCCGGCGGGTGCTTCCTCTCAGGTGTTGGCGGCGGGAGGTTTAGTGCGCGACCCATATGTGGGGGTTGAGGCAACGGCCATCCCTACAGGCAGCACTGCTGCCCCACTGGGATACCATTTGCTCCCGGCCACACGCGAGAAGATATGGAAAGGGGAGTTTGTAGACGTCTTTTCTCTACTCTTTCGTGAGACAGAGACAAAAGACAAGGACAGGGCCACAGATAAGGAACTGGAGCGGCTCCGACGGAAGAAGGTGGCTCGGACTTGGGCAAATTGGCTGCCGGGCTACCTTATTTATATGGGGGTGATCCAACAGAAGTTCCCCGAGAAAGGTTGTATTTTGACAAAATATCTGGATATGCTCTATAGAGCATATACAGAGTACGAGGGGGGGGCGTGGCTTGCTTACGATGAATCATTTCGTATGCGGGCCGCGTTTGACCACTCCCTTCGATGGGATTTGAAAGACAATGATCTGTGGCTACAGTTCATGACCCCGGCAAGGCCAGGGGTCGGGGAACGGGCAGATAGTGGCCATCTTCTGGCCAAGCAGCAGCTTACTGCATCTCCCCGCGTGGTGGCGGTGCAGGGGGTTCAATCCCGCCTGCTTTGCTGGGAATATAGTTCCCGAGGGGCCTGCACACGCCCTGTGTGTAGGTTTCGCCATGAATGCCCAATTTGCAGGGGACCTCACGCTGGGCTAATTGCCCAAGGTCCAAAAGGGGACGGGGAACAGGGGGGGGAGGCCCCAGGAGGCCGTAAGCCAGGGGGTCAGCACCCTCCTCCCAAAGGGCCCCAGTCCGGTCAGGCTTGAACCGTTGAGGCGCCTTTTGGCAAGATATCCTGGATCGGAAGCCAGCTATTTGGAGGCTGGGTTTAGGGATGGATTTCGCATTCCATTTACGGGTCCGAGAGTATCTGCGTTTGCACGAAATCAAAGGTCTGTTAAGGTGCTGGAACAGTTGGTGCAGGATAAGATTGATAAAGAAGTTGCTGCGGGTAGGGTGTTGGGGCCTTTTAGTTGTCCCCCCATACCGAATTTGAGGGTTTCCCCCTTGGGCATCGTTCCCAAGAAGGCTCCCGGGGAGTACAGGTTGATACATAACCTGTCTGCACCTCGGGGGCAATCGGTTAATGATGCAATTCCGGAACATTTATGTTCTGTGCACTATACGTCTTTTGACTCGGCGGTTGCCATGGTTAGGAGACAAGGGCTGGGGGCTTTAATGGGCAAATGCGACATTAAGTCAGCATTTCGCATACTGCCCATCCACCCTTTGGATTTTGATCTTTTGGGTTTTCATTTCCGGGGTTGTTATTATATAGATAGGGCATTACCCATGGGGTGTTCGATTTCCTGTTCCATGTTTGAACGATTCAGTTCATTTTTGGAATGGGCCGTCCGGGAGCGCACGGGATTGGCCGACTGTACTCACTACTTGGATGATTTTTTCTTCAGTGGTGGAAAGGATTCAGGGCAATGTAGATATTTGATGTCGGAATTTGCTGCCCTGGCGGATGAGTTAGGTGTCCCCTTAGCTCACGAGAAGACGGAGGGCCCGGCAAATGTGTTAATGTACCTGGGGGTAGAAATTGACTCGGTTCAGCGGTGTTGTAGGTTGCCTTTGGACAAGGTACAGGCCTTGGTGGTCCGTATCTTGTCTCTTCGGTCACAAACGAAGGTGACTTTGAGGCAGTTGCAGGAGTTAGTCGGGCATTTGAATTTTGCCTGCAGGGTGGTGGCGCCGGGCCGAGCCTTTTTGTGTCGGCTTTGCAATGCCATGAAAGGCCTCACCAGGCCTCATCACCACGTTAGGGTGACAAAGGGGATGCGAGAGGATCTTGCGGTTTGGCTATCCTTTTTGGAAGGCTTTAATGGGGTGTCATTTTGGAGGAGGGAGTTATTGTTGGAGGCAGATATGCAAATACATTCCGATGCCTCTGGGGCATTAGGATTTGGGGTAATATGGGGCGACAGGTGGTGCTCTGGACAGTGGCCGGATGGTTGGCAGGAGTCCGGCACATGTAGGGATTTAACTTTTTTGGAGTTTTTCCCTATTTATGTGGCAGCGCATGTTTGGGCGCAGGAATTGAGGAATTGCGTGGTGCATTTCTGGTGCGATAATCAGGCCACTGTCCAGGTGATCAACACGTTGTCCTCCAAGAACAATAGGGTCATGACATTAGTTAGGGCATTTACGTTGCACTGCCTTCAAAACAACATTCTGTTCCGAGCACGTCATATTCCTGGACTGGATAATGCAATAGCTGATGCTTTATCGTGCCAGCAGGTAGAGAAATTCCGGGATCTCGCACCTTGGGCCAGGGCAGTGCTGGAGGAGGTACCGGCTGCCCTGTGGGAGATTGGCAGGGTGAAGTAGAACGTGCGGTCTGGCAGTCCCTCACCCCGAGCACTCAAGCGGCATATAGGAAGGCAGGTAGGGAATTCCAGGAGTTTAGGTCGTGCGCAAAGCTGGGGATGGAGTGGCCGATCCCGGTCGATCATCTACTGCAGTTTTGTGTGGCAGAGAGAAGGAAGGGCAGGGCGGTACGCACCATCTCCGGTAAGCTGGCGGCCTTGGCCTTTTGCGCGAAGTGCCGGGGTGTACAGGACAATACGGCGGATTTCAGGATCAGGCGCGCCTTGAGCGGCTGGTCGCGGGAGCAACCAGTCAAGCCAGATTCACGGTCCCCATTATCGCCGAACATTCTTGTTGGTCTGCAAGCGCGTTGGAACTTGCTCTGTGCGTCCCCTTTTGAGGCCGCTTTATATCATGCGGCTGCTTTGACTGCCTTCTTTGGGGCATTGAGAATATCGGAGCTGTTAGCGGCTGCAAAAGGGGATAGGTCTGGCAGGGCTCTGCAATTTGCTGATGTCCAAATCAGCGATGAACAGGTCTCCATCCGGCTGAGGCGTTCCAAAACCGATCAACTGGGAAAAGGGCAGACAATTTTCCTACATGCTGCCCCACAGGAGGAGTTATGCCCTGTTAGGGCATTAACGGCCTTCCGGGAGTTGAGGGGTATGGCGCCTGGATTCTTCTTTTGTCATGCGGATAGTGCGCCGCTGACGAAGTTTCAGTTTACGGCCATCGCAAGGAGGGCGCTGGAGAGTATGCAGCTGGCTGGGTTTAAATTCGGTACCCATTCATTTCGGATTGGGGCGGCCTCTACGGCTGCGGCTTTGGGTCTACCGCCAGTGCAGATACAGGCGATTGGCAGATGGCGATCGCATGCGTATCGGTCCTATATTCGGCCCCTCCCTACGGGGGGGAAATGATGCATTCTCCCTGGGGGGGGGGGGGATGGGATGGTTGGCTGACCGTAATCTGTTTGTTTTTAGATGGCCGGCCGGCGGAAGCCCCAGTTCGGGTTCTCATCTGCGGACACAGCTACGTGTTCTGGGCCGGACGGAGGGCAGCCTGTACTGCAGTTGGCACACAGTTGTGACTGAGCGGCGTGGCCAACATACAGTGGGCTGGCAGGTGGGGGATGAGATGGGACCAGCTCATCCTGATGTTAATGCAGCGGCGTGCGGCCCAACCCCCACCGCAGGTGTTGTTGCTCCATTTGGGGGGTAACGACTTGGGGATGTTGAAGGGCAAGGCCTTGGTGCTGCAGGCGATCGCTGATTTTCAGCAGATTCGCAGTTGGTGGCCTGGGGTAGTGATTGTGTGGTCCGCAATTGTGCCTCGGTGCCAGTGGAGGGCACCGTGTGATCCCAGAGCTTTGAATCGGGCTGATGGGAAGGCAAATGGCGAGATTTTTCACAGCCTACGGGTGTGGGGTGATGGGTATGTTAATCATCCCACTATTTACCCAGCGCGGAGGGAGCTTTATAGGCCTGACGGGGTGCATTTATCGGACCTCGGGAATGACAGATTTTTGATGGATTTGCAGAGGGGTCTGCGGGATTTGATCCTGCGCAGATGGGGGGTTGGCGACAAAGCATAAGGCTTGTCGCACCCTGTGGTGGTTAGGCGCGGGCATCTTCACCTGGCAAGGGATAGGTGAGCATTCACAGGCACCGAGCGGTGACTGGTAATGCCTGAGGCTCAGCACCTGAGTGGTCTCGAGGCCCTGGTGGTGAGATAAGGGTTACCTTTGGGGCGGACCTTCCTCACCCGCTCGGAAGTCTTGTGGCACGGGCTGGGGGCGACACGGAAAGCCTCCCTACCCAAAAGGGGGGGCCAGGGGGTGGCGTGACCTGCACGCCATACACTGGCCTCGATTTGACTCGCCCTACCCTTAGGATGGCTTGGGCCATCAAGTATTGAGGATGCCCGCTAGTTTCCCCTTCTGCGAATTCATCAATAAAGTGTGGCCCATTTTAAACCCAACTTATTGTGTCGTCTCGTTATTTACTGCGCTCCGATTCCACAACAGGAAGGAACATTACAAACAATTTTATCCATAACATTATCACTTATCACATTCTCTCTAAGGTAGAAAGTATGACAGAGACAACAATGGTTATTCCAAGAGTTTGACAAGCAGAATCACTGTCTGATGTCAGACGGATAGGAAACTTGTATTATATTTGCAACACCAGAACTAATATTCTTGAAAGCAATTGCTACCAAATCTTCTTGTCACGGAGGAACATAGATAGCCAGTTTACTGAGTGAAGAGACTGAAACTGCAGGAACAATCCCTTCTAACGTTTCATGGCTTCATGGCAAATATAAGGCAGAGTATTCTTATTTAATACTATTTCACCATATTTCTCATGGGTTGAATTGTCTGGCAAAATTGATAGTAAACTTGAATGCAATGAAGACAATATTGACGTATTGCAAAGCAAACATTGACAAGGCATTTAACAGTAATTATGCAGATTATCAGACTTTTAAGAACATGCAGCAAGAGAAGCTAGGGAATGACAGAGCACTTTTATTGCAGGGGAAACTAGACAAGGCTCAGCTATGAAGTGTGCGGATAGCTTGCTGTACACAAAACTGTTTGAAGTGTGCTTCAATAGATGACACAGTAGCCCAGATTATTCCCACAAAAAATCAGAAGCAGATTGTCTACAATGCATCCTGGATTCAGTTCAAGAAGTGTTTTATTTGCAACTAACAGTTTCAGTGGCTGTCATAAAACTCAAAGTAAATATCTGAATCCTTTAAAATATTCCAGAGATATTGAAACAACAAAATTAAAATCTAACTGAGCTTTTGCCGTCTTTAGCTCTAACCAAAAGGGAAGAAATAAAACAAGAGATTTGAAGTTTGCTCATCTGATAACAACTTTTTTGAATACTCAACACTTTGGATAATATTTATCAGAAGATGAATTATCTATTGCTCTCCAAACAATTTTGGAAGTTCTAAAATGTTACTATCAATTAATCAGGAGGCAAAAACATGTATGTTTTGCTCAAGTTTAAATAATTGCCTCATTTTTTAAACAGGGAAAAACTGAACCACACATGACTGAACTTATGCTCAGCTGACAGAACTTTCTCCTCCTCATCCCCACCCTAAGGCACTAGATCCTCCAAGAAAGGATCTCTGGAAGGACTTCTAACCTTCCAGTTCTGATTTGGAGTGTGACCCAGGGGTAGGCTGACCATATGAAAAGGAGGACAGGGCTCATGTAACTTTAACAGTTGTAGAGAAAAGGGAATTGCAGCCAGTGTCATTTGTATGCAATTAGTTCCTGGTGAAATTCTCTCTTCATCACAACAGTTAAAGTTGCAGGGGCCCTGCCTTCTTTTGTATATGGTCACTCTAGTATAGTGCCTGCAACTTTACCTGTTGTGATGAAGAAGGAATTTCACCAGGAACTAATTGCATACAAATGACACTGGCTGAAATTCCCTTTGCTCTACAACTGTTAAAGTTACATGAGCCCTGTCCTCCTTTTCATATGGTCAGCCTACCCAGGGGGCTGCAAGTAGAAAGAGGAACTCCTGCTTCCTCATTCCACTGATAGGAGTGGTTCAATTCGTGGGAGATTTTATTTGGATTCTGTTCTACTTTGATGTTTTAGTTTATTGTGAATGTCTATATGCCATAGCTCAGTGTGATAGAGTACTTAGCAGCACTTTTAAATAGCATCCCAAAAAAACAAGGTCTCATCTACATCTAAGGGTGGGGAGGGAGGGAGGGAGGGAGGGAGGGGAAGGATTGCGGACTTACCTGCTTCCATGATCCTCCCCCAGCTTCTAGACAGCTGTGCAACATCCCGAAAGGCAAGAGGGACATTGTGGATGCCATTAAAAAAAAAAAAAAAAGAATAGCCCCGTCCGGCACTGAAAAAGAAAAAAAACCCCGCCAAACTCCACCCCCACCCACCTTGGGGATGGCAAAATTGCTTCCTCCCCCACCCTCATGGACACGGAGCCACCCCACATGGCTCCATGCCCATTTCAGGGATGGGAGCATGCAGCACATCAGCCACGGTCCTCCAGATGGTTCCGGGACCGCAGAAAAAATGGGATATCCCTGGTTTCTGTTATCCCAGGGTTGTCCCTAGGTCATCCCCAGTTGATCCCGGGATCCCCTGTGCATCATACGGACACATAGGGACAACCTAGGGTTGACCCTGGGATAAATGGCTGGTGTAGACATGGCCCAAGTCTCTGCATGCTCACTCAGCAGGATAAATCTCTGCAGGACAAGGCTCTGAAGGAAGCAGGACTGAATAATTCGGCAACTTCCTACCCTGGCCCTATCTCTGTCCCCTCTGCCGGGCATGGAAAATGTCTTATTTCTGATCAGTAGCTGATCAGGAAGAAGTATTTTCCCCTGCTAGGCACTGAGAAGGCCCACCAATGCTGTCTTGGTGGAAGAAGCCAGAAAAAGAAAGCTCTCCATAGGGTGGCAGCGAAAAAGGTCACAGGGAGGGAAGGTCAAAAAGGTGTGAGGGCACTACTTTGGTGTTTTCACTTACTAAACAGAGTGTTGGTGGTCTGTGACAGGTATACTGGAAAATAATTACCTGGTGAAAATCAAAGCAGTGATGTGAGGCAGGAAATTTTCCAAAATGGAAAATTTTCCAATGCTTTATTTTTCCTTAGATTTTTTTCCCCATTTCATAAGTTCATTAGTAACAATGAAGGGATGCCAATTGCAAATACAATATTAGGCAATCTTGGCAGTTGCAAAGTTGTAATTAATGTTTTTGAAATGATTGTCCCTAGAAAGTATGTGAGAGAAAACATATGTCACTGAAATAATGTATGTCTTAGTATGAAATAAAATTCATAAGTAGTAACAGCGAAAGTGATGGTGCCCTAACACCCATAGTGGAAGAGTTTTGAACTCTGCTGAAATAGATGAAAAGTTATTAGCATATCATGCACAGTTGCTAAAATTAATTAGTGCAGACTTCCCCAACCTGGTGGCCTCCGTATGTGTTGGACTGCAACTCCCAAAATTCCCAGCAAGCCATGCTGACTGAAGGATGCTGAAGGTTGTAATCCACAATATCTTGAGGGCACCACAGTGGGGAGGGCTGAATTAGTATGTCAACAGTTTTTCAGTACATTTCTTAAATTTAAATCAAGTAAGGGAAGTACATGTTGTGGCCTTTTAATTTTTTGAATTTTTAGGGGGTACTCCCCACACAACATGTTCTGACTCCACCGTTGTGTGACTATGGGCTACCGTGGAGTTGAGAAAAAGTCAACGTGATGTATGATTGACAGTTCCGCTGCCCTCTCTCCTCCCCCAATCCTCCCGATGATATCCATTGCTGTGAAAAAACAACCCCAGCAGCTCTCCTAGAGAGGCACTATCTCCTTTTGTCGCTCTTGCCAGAGAACTCTGTAGCCAGTGGGAAGTCAACTCAATGCAATGGAAAACTCCACAGAGCCCGCCATACAACATGCAATAGAACGATTGTGCAGGAACTCTCCACTGCAGAACATTGATATTCTGTGTGGAATGTTTTATAAAAAAAAACCTCCACTGTTGCATGGAGTTTTCCCTCCAGAAAACACATTTCTCAACGGTGATGTAAAAACTCGACCGTGGCATTCTAAAACTACCATTGAGAAACGTGTTGGTTGAACTGAGCCACTCTCTAGCTTACCCAGGCTCAGTCACAGAGCAATAATAATAATAATAATAATAACAATAATAATAATTTATTTCTTACCCGCCTCTCCATCTGGATCGAGGCGGGGAACAACAATATGATAAAATACATAAAATTGATTAAAACATAACACACATTAATAAAACTGCATTAAAACATCCTAAAACTTCCTAAAAACATCCTAAAAACATTTTAAAATTCCACTGGATATGCCAGCCGGAAAAGAACAGTCTTTATGGCTTTCTTAAATTCTAAAAGACTGTTAAGTTGACGAGTCTCCTCCGGCAGGTCATTCCACAGTCTGGGAGCGGCAGAAGAGATGTTAATAGTTTAAATTAGTTCTCTACCATTATATGAGCACTTCAAGTTGCTTAGTTCATATTTCCTGTTACTGCTTTTTTTAAAATGATGGACAAAAGTCTCTCTTTCTCTCTTTCTCTGGGCTCTATCACATGAAGACAGGATATCATGCTGCTGGGCCTGGATAAGATAATGCAAGTGTAACAATAAAAATAAAAGCCACATTCCCTGAATCATTTGGAAAGGCTCTAAGTCTGGAGCTACCAGGCTGTAGATTTGTTGAACCTCATTTTTTTAGACTAGCTTCCGCAGGAACTTTTCACTCCTGAAGATTTCTGATTTGTCCAAACACGTTATTACAGAACTGTCAAGACAAAACCTCTCCTATTCACTATGGGATTTTCCCTGTAATATTATTGTCTAGCTATTATTCTGGCACCATCCCTGAGGGAGAATAGTACTTGTCTTTTTCTCTTTTTACAAATGGTGGCTGAGGTTTACATATTTCTTCTGGGTACTTCTGACTATTGAGAGGTACAGTTCAATCTGCTTGGATAAATCTTTCTTTAGCTAACACTTTCTTTCCTAATCAATCTTTCTTCTCTTTTAATGTCTGTCAAAGCATACAACATTGAAATGTCATTTGTAATGGGTATTTTCAATAGCCAGGTGACATGTGCAGTCTGACGCATATTTCTAGGTATGCCATTGTTTATTTTAAAGGAGTGAGGGGCATTTAAAGCAAAATATACAGAGATTTCATATTATACAGAACACAGCAAAACAGTTATCCTGTTTTTGGTGCATCCCATTATAAAGGTTTTTGTTAAATTTTGTATAGTTGATCTTCCAACAGTGGTTTAGGTTCCCCAACTGGCCGATATCTCAGCCAAAAGTGAGTCACAGAAATTACAATACTGTAACTTTCTTTTGTATTAATTTCTTGGATTGGGCTTTTTTAAGTGATCAGAAGAAGGAAGAGAGAGAAAAGTCACAAGATGTAAATATCCTTTCTCTTTAATGGTTGTGCAGAAAAACAGATTTCAACATGTGCATCGTTTTTCATCCCTGTTTTGACAAGCTGCATCTATTTATTTTGTTGACTGCCTCATAAATAAATTTATCTAGGTGTACAACATAAAACACAAAAATAACAACACAAAAATAGATAAATTAAATCTTAATACAAACAATCAACAATATAAAAGTAGTAAAACATTCCATCACAGCATAAATTATAATATGAATATAAAACGAGAATGATCTAGAGCTTAAATACTAAAAATATAGAACTACATTAAAAGTCTGGGAGAACAGAAAAGTATAAAAAATAGTCATGTGTATGACAGACAAGCTTCCCCTAAGAGAGCATTCCTGAGCAGCAGAACCTACATCCAGAACTTTCATACAGTGCATAGTTAAACTATGGAACTCACTACCACAAATGTAGTGATGGCCATCCATTTGGATGGCTTGTTAGATAAATTTCTGGAGCAAAAAGCTATCAGTGATTACTAGTCCTGATGGCTATATGCTACTTCCAATATCAGAGGTGGTATGCCTATGTGTACTAGTTGCTGGGGAACATGGGTGGGAGTTGTATTCATATCCTGCTTATGGGTTTCGCATGGGCAGCTTGGTTGGACACTGTGTGAACAGAATGCTGGACTAGGTGGATCCTTGGTCTGATCCAGTATGGCTTTTCTTATGATCTGCCAATTCCCTCTGCAAAACTATTAGGAATGCCTGCATCATGGCCTTTTTTACATCTCATACTACAAAGAAAAGATGGACACATATGGGAAAAATTAAACTAGATTATTATTATTATTATTATTATTATTATTATTATTTATTTCTTACCCACCTCTCTGTCTGGATCAAGGCGGGGAACAACAATATGATAAACATAAAACTGATCATTATTAAAACTGCATTAAAACATCCTAAAACATCCTAAAAACATTCTTAACATATCACAGGTAAGAGTTATGGTAGGTACTCGGTCTAAAAAGGCCAACTATATAAAACACAAGACTTATAAGTGGTAGTGCTGTGCCACATGCTTGACCTTAACTATAGTGGTTCTTCTATTCACAAACCTACTGTAGCCCCCCACTAGAAAAAGGTGATCATCATAAATGCCTGCAGTGTTTAAAGGCCTTATTTAGGTCACAATTTACAATATTATTCACAAGTAAAAAAAAGAGGAACTGAAAATAAAAACAAAATGACATCCAGAGCACCAAAAGTGTCAAGATTAGTTTGATGACTATCTCTCAAACCCTAAATGCCTGCTTGGAGATAAATCTCAAGGTAGAGCAAAAATCACCCTCGCGTTGCAGCAGCAGAGGATAAAAGCCACAGAGGAAAAAAATCATAACTTTTCCATAACTTTTGCTCCTTTGTCCTAACTGAAAGTATAAGGTGAAAAGAAATGATCTTCCTCTGGCCGTTGTGAATCCCCTGCAGACCCACATTGACCAAGGCCCAATCTACACCTGCAGCCTTTTCACAATGGAGGAGGGATAATTGCAAGGTTACTGGCTTCCATGATCGTCACTCACGGGGCACACGTGAGGGAAGTTTCCTGCAAGTAAAGGAGAGCCATTGTGGGAGGACATGTGCCCCGTGACGGCAGTTCTGAATGTGCATTGGCAGAAGTGGGCAGGACAGGACACAGATTTTTTTTAAAATAACTCCTCTGAGTTGTGCACCAGCACAGACACATAGCAACACAGGGGGGGAATAGGTACTGTGTCGAGGATACGCTCCTGTACATCAATATGTTTGTTTAAAACAATACACACGGTCGGCACCAAAACATGGCAATAACCAATCAAACAATGTGTCATAAATAGCAGACTCCCACTCCTGCACATGTCCGAAACCGCTGGACATGTGCCTGAGAGAGGGTTGGCTGCTCGCCGAGCCAGGAGCTCGTGCCAAACAGCAACAGCTTCGGGAATGGGGGGCACACCAGCCACGGATGTCAGGATTGTAGCGAGAGAGCCAGAAAAGCCATGACAACTGAATCAGTGATATTCCTGAATAACTGAGGGGTCAACCGAAGATCACTGCGGGAGTAGGTGAACGTCATGTGGCCTGGTAGAGACGACTGCAATATTATTCAGGAATAAACAGCTGGTGTAGACACAGCCTTGATCTCTTAAATATTGGCCTATATTATGAATACTACACTGAAAGCCAGATTCTATCATTACTAGTACAATTGTAACCATGTAACTAAGTTCTTGGTAAATCTCTCCTATCAAGAAATGATTAATCTATTTCAATAACTATACTGTTTTTTCACATCTATGAGGATTACAGGCAACTAACATTACAGTCCTATACATGTCTACTAAGAAGAAAGTCTGAATGAGTTCAATGAGTCTTACACCCAGGTAAATAGGTATAGGACTGCAGTCTAAGAGTCTTTAAACTTTAACTGTTTCTGCTAAATTAATTTGTACTCTCATAACTGTTGGATTTTGATCATCCATACTATTTTCTGTTTATAGAGACATTCATGATTTGTTTTATGTTTACTGCTAAATCCATCCACAAGCTCTCCCATTTGCACATATAATTTCAAGTCATCTGCAGCATTATTTCATATTTATTTCCCTTTCATTCCAGCCACTAAATGAACTCTTCCTTAAAATTGCTAAGTGGCTTGCTTGAGCTTTAATATACTTTATTTCACTTTTATACAGAGTTTATAAAACTGTAATAGAAATATCAGTGCACATGCAATAGAGAGTTAAACGGAGTTGTTACATTTTCTAGTCTCAACAGAGGTAAATGTTGACTTTTTTCATTTTCTATATTTCGATATTTCTGAACAAAGTAAACTGTACTACAATAAGTGTGTAAAGTTTATCATGCTCCACTCTATTTTATCAAGAACAAAAGATTTTTTCATTTCATTATACCAGTTGTCTCCTATTACTGAGGATCATGATGACTGTTAGTTTTCCGAAGTCTGCTGCAGGATAATGACATCATCTGTCCACCCCCTCTCAGACTTTCCTGTTCCTTTGAGTATACATGTAAACCTTCCAGGAACAATATATTGCCTTGGGTCTCAACACAAATTCACCCTGACTCTGCTACCTCAAACATTTGCTAATGCACTTGCACTCTTCTCTGGTGCCTCCGAGGCATGTTCAGTTTGCACCACATGGCACAGGGCAGTTTGGACCAAAATTTAGAAATTCCCAACTGGAAAACACACACATCCTGTTTGTATCACATATGTAATTCTACTATAATATCCCCTAGCTCTTTCCTCCACATGCCGCACCACCCTTTCTATCACAGATGGAATTATAATCCTACTTCCCTTAGACTGACTCTTTCTTTTCTTGGAAAAATAACCTTTTGAATTTACTATCATCATCATCATCATCATCATCATCATCATCATCATCAATATTTTACATTGACCCAGCTCACAGGGTTACCTAAAGCAATTTATCAGGAACTCACACTTCATCATAATTTTAAAAGGGACTATATCATCCATAATTCTACAATTTGCAATAATATCCTCTCATTTCTAAATGTGATTTCCCAAGGGTAGAATCTCATTGAAAAGAAAAATATGAGCCTGAGGTGAGAGTCAGGCACTAGCCACTGCCCTATTACATTTTTTAAAAACTTCACTGTATGATAATCAGGGCTGAGTTTATTCAAGATTCAGAAAATGTGGGACGATTATTCCTTCACTGGAGCATTAACTTGACCACTAACCTCTCTATCTTTTCCTATCCTTTCACACCCCACAATGTTGACATTTGAAATATAAGCTCGTTGGATCTGGAATACATCATTTTTGCTCATATTGTAAACATTGCTCAAAAAAATACAAATGATGTGTAGTTTTGTGATAATTGCCACATGTAGATATTAACTAAAGGCCTGATCCCTAGGCTGTGTCACTATAGTTTTCTTCCCTTGTTTCTTTAGTGGGAGTGCTTTTGACCCTCATTTAAAAAATAAAAAAGGTTTAAACATATTTTAAATGTTATCAAAAACTGCACAATTGTATTTTAAAAGTTCATAACATATTACAAAGTAAAGAAATATCTAGAGAATATCACTGAAATAATTGGAAAATGTACTTGCCTTATGCAAAACCATAACTTGCTGAATTCTCTGTGTGTGTACTTGTTTGTGGAAGACTCTGACTGTAACTATAATTTAACTATAATGTAACATTCTGGGTGCGTGTGTGTATATGTGTGTGATGTCCACATAGGTATAAAGAAATGAAAAGTATCCTGTGGAATACTCATCCCGGGGAAAATGACACAGACATTCAGCATGTGCTAAGTATTTAATTTGTTTTTGGGAAAGTAACACTTCTGAACCCACTTAAGCTGCAATGCTATTCCCACTTACCTTGGAGTTCAATGGGGCTTACTCCCACATAAGTGGGTGTAGCACTGTAGCCTCTGTTCAACATATCCATTAGGGACCTAGAAGACATTACTAAGAATTATGGGGCAGAATGTTTGGTCTAAACATGATCAAAGTGAACTATAAACGACCTCTCAGTTTCATGGAAATAGCTAACAAGTTAAAAATTGATATTGAGATATAATTCAGTTTCCCAAACTGTGATTGCACTACATTGAACCCTCAGTGACCTCAAAAATTCAAAGTACTGCAGCTTATTGTAAGTGGAGGCAGAAAGGCGAAGAGTCATAATCTCTACTTATAAAACAGAAAGTATGTGTGTACGATGTATGTCCAGAAATGTTTGCCCACTTCCAGATGAGTTAGCAACTTGAAATTTGGCATGCTGATAGGTCTGGCTGTACAATGTACCAGAAAAATCTAAAAACACAGATTTTTTGGTTTTAGGTATGATGATGATGATGATGATGATGATTAATAATAATTACATTTATATACCGCCCCATAGCCGAAGCACTCTGGGCGGTTAACAAAAATGAAAAGATTGAACATTAAAAAGTCAATATACAAAATTTAAAACCATAAAACATAAAACAACTGATATTTAAAACATTTTAAACTTTTAAGCCTGGCCACAAAGTCAGTTAAAACTTCAACTTAAGCTGTTAAAATGCCTGGGAGAAAATAAATGTTTTGCCCTGGTACCGAAAAGATAACAGTGTTGGCCCCAGGTGGGCCTCATCAGGGAGATCATAACTGGGGGGCCACCACAGAGAAGGTCCTCTCCCTTGTTGCCGTCCTCCAAGCTTCCCTCGGAGTAGGCACCCAGAGGAGGACCTTTGATGTTGATTGTAGTGTATGGGTAGGTTCATGTCAGGAAAGGCGTTCCATCAGGTATTGTGGTCCCATACCGTGTAAGGCTTTATAGGTTAAAACCAGCACCTTGAATCAGGATCGGAAACATACAGGCAGCCAATGCAAGTGGGCCAGAATCAGTCTTATATGTTCGAACCTTCTGGATCCTGGATCCAATCTGGCCGCTATTTTTAATAACATCCAAGGCTTATGCCTGCAACTCCTAGCATGCCTTGGGCGGAACTCCCAGCATGACTTGGGTGGGAGCCCAGATTTACTGATCTTTGGCAGCCATTGTGAGTGTGTATGTCTTTCACAATCCCACTGCATGTCTTTCACAATCCCGACTCCTAAGGTTGGTCTTGAGCAGTCAGCCCAATTCCACATAAAAGGAAACAACCCACATAAATGGGCTACATCCATTTGCAGTGCCTCCTCCCACCCGCTATGCGTGGTTTTAAAATCGTAACTAGATAAAACAGCATGACTTTGAGAGGCCGAACATTCTGAAATCACTGTTTTCTCAGAATCTGGGGAAGGCAAGCATGCAGCTTCACCCTTAAGAGGGAAGGGAAGGGGAGGCACTCTGTGTATGCCCAGAAACAGACCCGGTGAAGGGGGAAGTGCCCAGCCTGGCCCCGGCCCTTCAGTACAGGCTCCTGATGGAGCACTTGGTGGGTGAAAAGTGCAGGCTGAGGCAGTCCTAGCAGGATTGGCCAGAGCTGGGCATGTCCACTGACAGCTGCTTACATCCCCTCCTTGGTGATGCTACTCCTTGATGCTCAAGAAACAGCATTGGCAACAAAGAGGATGTCTCAGAGGATGTAGGCACCTGCGGACTGCCAAAGGCATGCTGGGAGGTGTAGTACTAGTATGTAGAGTGGCTGTTTTTAAATAAAGAAGGGGTTGGCAAACCAGGTCACTATCTCTCAATCCTAATTCAGCTCCCACTTTCCAGACCTCTCACTAATTGTCTTTGTTCTCTTTCTACCTGACTTTCTCCAACTGCCACTAACCCCGCCCACCATTCCATTCTAGCCTGAGCTATATCAGGCATTCTTCCATTCACTCTTCTGTTCCAATGGTATAATCAGGCTTTTACATAAAAATCATAAACATTATCCAGTAATTCCTGCAACTTCTTGGAATGTTGTGGTTTAGTTCTGACAGGGAAAAAAACCATGCAGCATAGAAAAATCTCATCAGTTAAAAGGCCTTGGGAAATACCGTATTTTCCAGCGTATAAGACGACTGGGCGTATAAGACGACCCCCAACTTTTCAAGTTAAAATATAGAGTTTGGGATATACTCGCCGTATAAGACTACCCCTCTTCCAACACGCGGAGGGGAGGAGGGGGGCTCTTACCTTTGAGGGACGTCCGCTCCCGTCCGGCGCCGGCGGCTACTACCAGCAGGCCGCGAAGCCTGCTGGTAGTAGCCGCCGGCGCTGGACGGGAGCGGACATCCCTCAAAGGTAAGCAGGGGGCGCGCGGAGGGGAGGAGGGGGGTGCACGGAGGGGAGGAGGGGGGCACGCGGAGGGGAGGAGGGGGGCGCTTACCTTTGAGGTGCGAGGGAGAACCAAGGCCTCGTCTCAATCCCCGACCTTTCTTGACGCAGCCCCCCTCCGTCCGTCCTATACACCCAGCGTATAAGACGACCCCCGACTTTAGAGAAGATTTTCCAGGGTTAAAAAGTCGTCTTATATGCCGGAAAATACGGTAATAATAAAAAAATCACTTAGCACTGGAAAGTCATCAATGCAGTCAATACACAAGCTTGCCTGGGGAAAAGAAAAATCCATAAGCAGGGTGCCACAACTTAGAAGGTCTGCTGTTCAGCTGTCTCCCACCACACCTCAGACAGTGTTAAAAGAAACACGTTATTCAGGAACCTAGGCTTACACCTACAACTCCCAGCATGCCTTGGGTGGGAGGGAGGATTTACTGGACTTTGGCAGCCATTATCTGGAAGTGGCTTGCCATCCTGGGCCTGAAGGGAGAGTGTGTGGAGCTGGCTGCCTTGGTCTCTAGGCACCATCTGGAGCAGGATGGAAGGAGGGTGCAGCTCCATGCCCATTGCCGACAGCAAAGACTGAGCTAACTTTGCTGGTACTGGCACTTTAGTACAGCCTCCTGCTGGATCACTTGGGCAAGAAGCACAGGCCAAGGCAGGCACAGGCCTTCAACCCGGCCACCCTCAGAGGCTTCCCAGCACCCACCAAGAGCCCCGAGCAGAAGATGGTCAAGTGGGCCATGGAGAGCTGTGGCTTTAAGGTGGCCCTGGCCTGTGTCGGGGGTGAGAGAGAAAAAAGAAATGAATTTAATTCATTTTAAAGTTACCTCACAGGCCTAGCACCAGCATACCTGGTGGGGTTGTCATGAGGGTGAAAGAGGGAAAAAAAACAAATTAATTAATTTAAAAGTTAACTCACAGGCCTAGCACTGGCCTGCTACTTTAAGTTGAGCACCTCGCAGACATATATCTTAGGGAACCCGAGCAATGCCAAGTATATCAGCTAGTTCCTCTATAAAAATATATTCAGAACAGTGAAAACAACACTAATCATTGTATGATAAAGTCATTTTTTAAAAAAAAGTGAAAAGAAAAAATAGCACTGCGCCACCTACACAAATTTTCATTCTGCCTCCCTACACTCGCATCTTCTTACTGCAAGTAACTAAGGCATTTCAACCATGTCCTGCACAAAAGTCAGGAAACCACCCAACAATCAATGATTGGAGGAGAGAGGGTGGAGCCAGGCGGAGAGGGCCTCAGGGGAATCTAGGTAAAAAGAAGTACTTCTTCACATCGAGCATAGTTAAACTATGGAATTTACTATGGTATTGATGGCCACAAGTTTAGCTATAAATGGGATTAGATTAATTCCTGGAGAAGGCTATCAATGGCTACTAGTCCTTTTGATGATGTGCTACCTCCAGTATCAGAGGCACTAAGCCTATATACACAAGTTGATGGGAACGTGGGTATATGTCCTGCTTTTGAGTCCCTGGTTGACAGCTGGTTGGCCATTGTGTGAACAGAGTGCTGGACTAGATGGACCCTTGGTCTGATCCAGCATGGATCTTCTTATGTTCTTAAGTTCGGGTGGGCCAGATTTGGGCCCCAGGACTGAGGTTGTGGAATCCTGTTATCAACTGTATGTTATTCCCAGTAGCACAGAGTCAAGAAGTGGACTGGTGAAGATTTATTTGCAGCTACACAAATTAAATCATAAGGTTTTGAAAAACTGAGAAGAGCAGGGGAGGAAAAGTTGTGCACAACATCATTCTTTGACTCTCTGTGAGTTAGTTGCCATAAATCAATATGTGTGGCTCAGAGCCATAGAATTAAGTCCACAATATAATGTAAAAAGATTAAAATTCTCCATCTACAAGGAAAGAAAATTACACACTTTTGCACTCTATATAATTATATAAGATTACATGAAATATTAAATATGAGAGTTGTGTGGAATGACCCAAATTTAAAGTGAAATAGCAGAAACTTTATTGTACTTTTCCATTTTCTTTATTACTTTTTAAGTCTCTGTCTTTCAGTTTGCCTTAATCAGCACATTTTGTGGTTGTAAAGATTTGATTAATTTCAGGCTGATTAACTTAAATAATGAAAAGTAACATTTTAGTATAATAGCCTAAAAATGAGAGCAATTTGAGAGGTTAAAATAAAAACAATATTTATTTTTAATAAACAGTATTTGAGAACTATCAGAAATCCCAAAAGCTCAGTTTACCAAGGTAACAGCCTGCCGAGGTCAAACTTCTGCAAAGAGTTCAGATGACTTAAAGACTCTTCAATGAGAATATTATGAATGCTTATCAACGAAGCAATCAAAGCCCTAGCTCTGGATGAATAAATCTGTCATTATATCTTTCATATTCAATTTTTAAAATTCAAGTTCTTTTTGTCCTAAATATGGCCAACTTTACAAATTTTGGTAAATTTTTATCATAATCAAACTGAAACAAAATGTTCACCCATCACTAACAATAAGATACCACAGCCGAAATAGCTCCAAAAACGTGCTAAAACAGGCTGCCTTTCTCTAGTGGTGACAAGGGAAACCCTGTTCTTATCACCAATCAGTAAATGGGATTTCCCTTGTCAGCAGTAGAGAAAGGCAGGCTAGTGTTTCCTGCTCTTGTCTCTGATCACTGATGAAATGTAAGAGTGGGTTTCCCTTTCAGCACTAGGAAAGGCATGTGCTGACAAGGGAAACTCCAATCTTATCTCCAAGCACAATCTGATCAAATAGTAGGTTGGGTTTCCCTTGTAATTGCTAGACAAATGCTGTCTTTTAACATATCCATGAAATTTCTGGAAGAGATTGTCCAGAGTTTGGGAGTTTGGTGCCACCAGTATACTCATGACATCCAAGTCTATCTCTCCTTTGCATTTAAATCCAAAGAAGCTGTTCTGGGGCTAAATCTGTGCATGGTGTCAGTAATGGACTAGCAAACAAATTGTAGCTTAATCCAGTCAAGAAAGAAGTGCTCTTGATCAGTCGAAAAGAAGATCAGGAAACAGGACGCAACCTGTGCTGGATAGGGTTACACTCCCCCAGAAGACTCAGGCTTGCAGTCTGGGTGTACTCTTGGACTCAGCCCTGAAACTGAATGCTCAGGGCTCAGCAGTGGCCAGGAGTGCATTTGCACAGCTAAGGCTAGTGTGCCAATGATGCCTATTCCCCGGCTGTGAAACGCTCTCCTAAGAGAGGCTAGGTTTCCGTCCTCTCTGCTGTCCTTATGCCAGCAGGCAAAATTTGTTTTATTTAAGCAGGCAATTAGCCTGTAAGTGGGTCCATTGCGTTGAGTGCTGGTTTTGATATTTATTTCTCTATTTCTTATGTTTTTATTGTATTTTAATGTATTGATTTTTAAATCAATTTTAATTGTTTCTGTAAGCCGCCTTAATTACCATTTTTTTTAGTAGAAAGGTGGGCTAGAAATAAAATAAATAAATGAAATTTCTCTAGCGTTGATAAGGGAAATGCTTTCTCATTCTCTGTGCAAAGGGAAGCTCAGAGCAATTGCCTCTGTACCTATTTGTGCACTGAAAAAAGAGTCATTTTCTGTGTGAAGGGGCACAGGGCAATGACTCAGGGCCTCTCACTGCACAAAGAAAGGGACTCCAATGGCATCGGGGTGGGCTTTAGAGAAAGCTCAGGGCTTTGAGAGGGCCAGGAGGGGGGCATTTCTGATGCTATTCGGCCCTGCGGGTGTCATGGGAAGTTATCCAGCCCCAGAGTTGAAACAGTTATCCACCCACGGTTACTAATTAAAGCTAGTCTTCTTCTAATAATTTTGGCAGTTTTTTTTTTCTCAACCATGTGCAGGAGGGACTACTCCCCTCTCCCAATTAGGAAGAGGCTGTGGAATTTTGAAAAAAATATTTGTGGGATTTGGCACTTACATTAATAATTAACATTATGAAATCGCCTTGGGATTTAACTTTTGTTTGTAATCCTTGCATTGCTTTCTGGTGCACTGCAGCCTCCCCAGCTGAGACACTTCCTAGAATGTTACATCATAACATCCTTTGATGGACTTTCCAGGTAGTGCACTGGGCTTGAGAAGCTGCTGCACTTGTCAAAATGGGATGAGGACTTTTTTTAAGTTTCAAGAAAGAACTGCCTTTGGCAAACATCTAATGTTAAGGTAAGCACCAAACTGCCCATCTGCCCATAAATCAAAAGTCCCCCTTCCTGGAAAAAGGCAGAAAAGGAACACACACACATTCCCTTCTCTTGAACATTTTCCTCTCCTGGAAATGCAGAAAAACAACAATTTCTTTCGCTGGTGATGAAGAGTTTTATGAACTTGGTGAACAGGATTCAGCACAACATTACTTAAAGCTTGCAGCCATTGTATTAGTCAATAATAACACACAGTCATCTATGCAGCAGCCTCAGCAGTCCTCATCTGTAACAAACAGGAACTCCCCACAAACAACAACACACAGAGAAGATCTGGTACAATACAAAGAAAGCATAAACAGCTTAAGACAAGAAGAAGAAAGACAGAGACAACTATCACAGCAAGCAGAATATACAATAAACCTGGATGAATTGAAGGAAACAATACAAAGGACACACAACTGGAAAGCACCTGTCCTGGATCAAATTCAAAATTGCTGGTACAGTTTACATCAACATATGAATACTTTGTTCAACAGATCAACCCAGTTATAGAACACCCATACCTATTCCTTATATTTCTTACAGAAGGCAAAACCTACATTAAACCAAAAGCCCCAGACAAACAAAACCCAGCTAACTACAGACCCATAACATACCTCACAAAACTCTATAAAATTATATCTGCCACACTCACACAGAAAATCGAAGCATATCTCACCCAACATAATATACCCACAGAAGAACAAAAAGGATGTAAAAAGAACAGCAGAGGATGCAAAGAACAGTTAATAATAGACAGTGTCATCATGAAGCAAAGAGAAAAACAGCAAAGAAACCTCCACACCTGCTACACAGACAATAAAAAGTATTTCTATCCCACACAGTTGGCTGAAAAAAAGTACTCGTAGTATATTTATTTATTTATACATTTATATCCCTCCCTATATCACAAGGATCTTAGGGCGGTGTACAGATAAAATCATACATATAAAATAGAATAAATATACAATTCTAAAAGAATTTAAATCATTAATATATTAAAACCAATACAAAATTTTAAAATAGTAAAATCCAATTAAAACAAGACAGGCTGGAGGATTTAGGCATTAAAGCTTTATTAAAAAGCCATGTCTTAACCTGGCGCCGAAATGAAGCCAGTACTGGCGCCAGTTAAGCCCCCAGGGGGAGGACATTCCACAGCCGGGGTGCCACAACAGAGAAAGCCCTCTCCCATGTCCAACCATTGTATATGTCATGTTGGTGGGGCACAGAGAAGGGCTCCTCCGACAGAACTGAGGTCTCAGGTAGGCAGATATAGGGAGAAGCACTCCCTCAAGTATCGAGGTCCAAAACTTTCTGACAAGAATAATGGAGACATGGAGCACGACAATACACCTAACAACAGACAAGGATCATATACAGACAGAAAAAATAAATATAAAATGTGGCATATTTTGAGGTGATGTATTCAGCGTTCTATGTTTTTGCCTGTGTCTCAATCCACTATCCAACACCCTTAACAACAGCACCTACGGCATCGACATAAAACACCCAAAACAAGCAAAGCACAGAATCAATCACCTCCTGTACATGGATGACATCAAAATCCATGCTTCGACACTGACACACATAAAAGGCTTCTTGCAAATCACTGAAGAACTGAAGGCAGACATGAAAATGTAATTCGGGATAAGAAAATGCAAACTACTACACATAGAAAGAGGGAAATGGAAAAAAGAAGAAACAGCAGTAACATTAAATAATGAAATGTGAAATAACATGGATGAAAATGAAACATACAAATATTTAGGATTCCAACAAAACACGAAAATCAACCACCACAGTGAAAATGTGACTAAAAATGCAATATAAAGCCCACCTATCACACATCCTAAAATCTAAACTAGGGGTGTGCACGGACCCCCCGGATCGGATCGGGACCTGGATCGGGACCTCCAATTTTGTCCCAGACCGGTTCGGACAAAATCGGAGGCCCCCCGGACCGGATCGAGTCCGATCCCGACCCAAAAATCGTAAATTTTTGGATCGGCCGCCATTTTTTTCCCCATAGACTTGCATTGCAATGCAAGTCTATGAGGAAAAAATGGCGGCGGGTGGGTGAGGGGGGGCCTAACTCCCTCCCCCCCCCCGGGGCCGTCCGCTGTGGATGGCCCCGGCAGGTAAGCCCCCTCCCCCGCGCTCCCTACCCCCCCTGGGGCCGCCCGCTTCCATCCGCTGGCGCCCGCGGGCGCCAGCGGATAGAAGCGGACGGCTCCGGGGGGGGGGTAAGCCCCCTTCCCCGCCACTGCTTACCTTCTCGGCCCGTCCGCTCCCGTCCGGCGCCGGCGGCTACTACCAGCGGGCTCCGCGGCCTACTCTCGAGTAGCGCGCCGGGTGATGACATCACCCGGCGCGCCACCCTGGAGTAGGCCACGGAGCCTGCTGGTAGTAGTAGGCGCCGGCGCCGGGACGGGAGCCGCCGGGACGGGAAGGTAAGGGCCCCCCTCCCCCCTCCGCGCGCCCCCTCCTCCCCTCCACGCACCCCCTGCTTACCTTCCCGTCCCGGCGGCTCCCGTCCGGCGCCTACTACTACCAGCAGGCTCCGCGGCCTGCTCTAGAGTAGCGCGCCGGGTGAGGACATCACCCGGCGCGCCACCCTAGAGCAGGCCGCGGAGCCTGCTGGTAGTAGTAGGCGCCGGCGCCAGGACGGGAGCCGCCGGGACGGGAAGGTAAGGGCCCCCCTCCCCCTTCCGCGCGCCCCCTCCTCCCCTCCACGCACCCCCTGCTTACCTTCCCGGCCCGGCGGCTCCCGGCCGGCGCCGGCGCCTACTACTACCAGCAGGCTCCGCGGCCTGCTCTAGAGTAGCGCGCCGGGTGATGACATCACCCGGCGCGCCACCCTAGAGCAGGCCGCGGAGCCTGCTGGTAGTAGTAGGTGCCGGGACGGGAGCCGCCGGGACGGGAAGGTAAGGGCCCCCCTCCCCCCTCCGCGCGCCCCCTCCTCCCCTCCACGCACCCCCTGCTTACCTTCTCGGCCCGTCCGCTCCCGTCCGGGGCTGGCGGCTACCACCAGCAGGCTCCGCGGCCTGCTCTAGAGTAGCGCGCCGGGTGATGACATCACCCGGCGCGCCACCCTAGAGCAGGCCGCGGAGCCCGCTGGTAGTAGCTGCTAGTGCCGGACGGGAGCGGACGGGCCGAGAAGGTAAGCGCCCCCCTCCTCCCCCCCCCGCTGTCCACTTTCATCGGCGGGCGCCCGCTGGCGCCCGCCAATGGAAGCGGCGGTGGGCGCCAGTGGGCGCCCGCCGATCCGCCGATCCGCCGAACCGGTTCGGAGCCTTTTCGGACCGGTTCGGATTGGATCGGCCGATCCAGCTGCGGGATCGGAAATCGGATAATTTATCCGATTTCCCACTGGACCGGACTCGGATCGTGGATCGGGTCCGATCCAGTGCACATCCCTAATCTAAACTCAACTCTAAAAACATTTCCAAAGCCATAATCTACACAATACTCATCCTCACATACTCATTCGGAATCATACACTGGTCACACACTGAACTTGAAGAAATAAACAGACTCAATCGCACCAAACTCACAGAACACCCCATGTTCCATCCCAATTCATGCATTGAAAGAATAACAATCAACAGGAAAGGAGGAAGAGGTCTACTGAATGTTAACACAATTCATGCTAAACAGATAAAATCACTCAGAGAATTATTTCACATTAAAAACACTCCCATTTATAAAGCCATAGTAAAAGCACATAAAAAGTACACCCCACTCAACCTAGCACTACAAAGCAAAGACCAAACACGACCACTCACACTCGCAGAGAAAAAAGAAAAATAGGCACAAAAGCACTCCATGGGAAGCACTACAACATAATACAGAACCCATGAATAAACAAAGAACAATCGTACAAATGGTTCAGGAAGGGTGAGCTATTTCCAGAAACAGAAGGATTCCTAATAGCTATACAGAATCAAGTTATAGGAACCAAGAACTACCAAAGATACAACATAAAAGCTAACAGTGTAACAATACATTTATGTCTACAAAAACAGCCACAAGCGACAAAGAGATGAAATAATAATAATAATAACAACAACAACAACAACAACAACAACATTCAAGGGCCTGGTCTCCACTGTGTATTAAAAATTATTCTGAAGTTTTATTTTTAAAGAGCTCTCTGAATAGGTGCATAATCATTTCCATTGAACAATGAATTCTAGTTTCATACGGTCAAAACACAGCAATATACATGTGATCGTTTCATCTTTTCAAAAAGAATTGTCATTATGTCTTTAAAAACTCCACATGAACCTATCCACTGGGAATACACAGGGAGGATAATGTTTCTGAAAGTATTGCTGAAATTAATTTTCTGATAACTTTTACATTAATACAAAAGTAGATGTAGTTTTTTGCATGCAAGAAGCCAAGAGCTGAAATTGAAAACATGGAGAGAAACTTACAACATATAGGCAGTCAACCAGATTAAACTAAGACTGAAGATTGGAATAAAAAAATATATGCTTCGCAGTAGCCAAATTTGGACAAAATAATCTCAGTATGATCAACCCAAGAACAAGTAATATACCAGCACACTCCTTCATTGCTCCTCCACTCCCCTCTTCCTCTCATGTGTTGGCTTTGAGGAAAATCTTGTGGTTTGTTAAACCATGGTTTCCATGACATCAGAATGGGCAGAGACTATGGTTTAAATGCAGCATATAAACCAGGATACTGTTAGAGATGAAGGAAGGGGTACTGTACAGGAATAAAGATGATTATCTGTCTGTCAAACCATGATTAATCCATTAATTGTTATATCCTAACCAGGCCAGAGATGTCTAAGATGGGGTTTACATGACTTCTTCTTAAAACCCAGAATCCGTCAAAAGACATTATTTTGGGATCTGTAATCTCCTCATTCAAGGGGTTCTAATACCACACATAGGGAATGTTGATCAAGATAGAAATTACAGAATTTGTATGCCTCTAAATCTGGTGACTTCAACATGGCGACCATGGTCTACATAAACTTCTTTGGTACCTGCCTTCTGTGAAATGGGTGTTTTCTTGTGGTTTGTGGGATTTGGGGCTCATACTCCATTCAGATGACATATACCATGCAAAGCCATGTCCTCAGCCTGCTCCTCCTAGCACTAGCTGAGTCCCTTTCTCCATGCTGGAAGAGGCATACAACTAGCATAGAAAACGGAAAAATGCCTGGGAGGTGGGGCAATGATGTCAATGGGCCATGTCCACTGATGTCATCTGTCCTTTACAGGGCCTGGTGGGGGGGTAACTTTGACCCCCATAGCAACTTTGTTTTGCACCCCTGTTCTAAAGCAAAACGTTAAATCTTGCTTGTGGCATATAGACAAGACATGTATTTCTCTTAAGATTTTGTGCCAGATATTGACATGTTTGGAAAGATGACAGCTTTTAATTTTTTGTTATGGAAGAGCAGGTGACACAGGCCAAATGTTAATTTTGTTCCTCCTCAATGTAGCTGTAGGCTAACTTAAAAGTGATAAGTGACAGCTGATGGCCTGGAGGAAATGAACCCTGTCCACTGCATGCTTCTCTTTAAAATGGTGCAGTTGAGACAAAAATGTATTTAGACAGCTTCTAAAATTACAAGACATTTCACAATAAGTGTAAGGCTCATCTTCACAAAGTCTGCTGTGACAAACTCACTTTTGCTATATTTCTGTGTGGCAAGGAAATGAGGGACACATTTAGGTAACAATGATGTATTATCCAGTAATCTTATTACATCAAACCCTGCCACAGAGAAGCCAGAGGTGACAAATCACTGGTGTGCCAAGTTAACAGACTGCACATAGACACTGCTTGTCCTTAGCAAGCAGCAATTTTATTTCATTAGCAATAACTGATGTAAAATGTACTACTAAAGGGGGAAAAAAGTATTCCCAGATTGCTGTGCCAACTTAACAAAGTCCTAAAATACTAGTTTCTGTCCCAACTGAAACCTTAAACCAAATTGATCTGCTTTGCACAGGAAGACCACTCCAAGATATCACCGTCAAGGTAGCAAGCAACGTGTGTATTTTGTAACCCTCAATGTTCATTCAAAGTAGCAAATTATAAGTTGGATCCACAAGGCAGGAAATTGCTTGATGTAAAACAAATGAAACTCACTTCCAGCCAGCCAGTATATCCCCCACTCCTCATTCACAGCATAGCTGAGCACTCAGTCAAATGCCAACTTCGTGGGAAGCAGTGAGGTTTCAGTGAACTTGGGCAGAAGAGAAGGAATTCAGCTGAGCTCTCTTCTCAGCCCAAGGCAAGGCACTTCTCTCCTCACGTAGTAACTCCCAAGCGTAGGAGCTGTAATGAATACAGTATTTTGAGTACTGTAAAGATAACAGAGGCATACACCATCTTGCTATGGTGTTCAGGAGAATGGCTGATATTCAGGAATCAAGCACTCCAGCAGGTGCATCAGTTGCATTCTTTCCCAGTCCCTACCACACAGAGCAATTAGGTGGAAACAAATCTAATGATGTGTTTTTCAAAACTCTGAGATTCCTCTTTGTGAAAAAGGGGAAGGTGTCAGGTGGAACACTTCTATGAAGCGGTTTCATTGGCAAGCAACACAACTTCCAATACATTAGGATATAATGCACACTTTAATCCTGTGAGCTTTGGGGCACTGGTAAGAGGAAAGAGTTCTACGGAATAGGGTGTATGTATTTAAAGTTTTTAATTTGTTTTAAACTTATTTATTGTATGTCATCCATCGAATGTATGGGGCAACTCACAAATAATAATGCTGGGACAACTAACAGCAATAATAACAGTAATGATGATGATAACAAATAGATAAAATCTATTTCTACTAGTAGCCTTTGTTAATGTCAATCATATCTATCCACCACCACTGTGCACCCCAATATTCCAAAAACTAGAGTGTCATGGATATTAAGAGATAAAATGCATCCTTTTTATTGTTGTTTGATTCATTCTCATCTCAGATGCCTTTTCACGCTTACTTTTACAAAACATTTCTTCCTGAGTTATCCATTACTTTGTTGAGTTTTGCACTGTGAGCAACCTGATGCCAACCTGCCTTAATAAACTTTGTTGTCTGACATTAAGATGTTTATTAGTTGTATCTATCTAGTGGCATAATAAAGAAAGCAATGCCTTGAAAAATATGAAGTGTAAAAATGTAAAAGCAAGTAAGTGATATTTTCTATTAATATGAGGGAAGTATTTTGGGTATAAATATAGTTCAGACCGGTTATTATAAAAAAGGAAAGAACAGAGAAGGTGTACTCTCTTCATGAAAGGTGTATCTGCCGAACGCCCAGTTCACAATCCAGCATTTAACTAACAGGAAACAGTGAGGTGCACTGTGAAATAAATTATATCACTGCTGCATTTCTAGCACCTTTCTCTAAAATAATAGATGGCATAATATAGGCTAGAACACCAAGATGGGCTGTTGTACCAATCAAGCAGAACCGTAGTAGAACCTGGCAATAAGGAAGGTATAACTGCATCCAGAACGTGCAGCTGCAGAACAACGAAACAGCCAAAAGCTATTTAAATTACCATTAAACCATGGCATCAAACTTCTTTAGTAGGAAAGACAAACAAACAGAATTTTCCTTCTTATTCACTCCCATAACCACAAAGTGAATTGCCTTACCCCGCACCCGGCGCAGCTTGGGGGTGGTGGGGCGGTTGCGGCGGGCGCAGGGAGACGAGGCGTGGAGGCGCGCTATTGGCGGCCTCCAGGAATTGGCGCCAAAAGGAGGGGGTGGAGGACGGGGAGCCTTTATAAAGCCGGAACTCCACCCCTCCTTTGTCTTGGTTGCGCGGCTCCCTCCCTCCCTTCCCTGTAGGCAGTATGGGAATGAAACTCCGGTTGTCCTTAGGAAGCCAAGTAGGAATTTTTTGCTCATAATCTGTCATTAAGGTTGTGAGTTTTTTCGCCTACTTCATACTGTGAGACAGCAAGGGAGTATTAAATAGGTTGATTGGTTGAGTTAATTTGGTCACATTTTGGCGGTTAGGCGCGGGCATCTTCACCTGGGAAGGGATAGGTGAGCATTCACAGGCACCTATCGGTGACTGGTAATGCCAGAGGCTCATCACCTGTGTGTCTTGAGGCCCAGGTGGTGAGATAAGGATTACCTTTGGGGCGGACCTTCCTCACCCACTCGGAGTCATGAGGCACATGCTGGGGTGACACAGAAAGCCTCCCTACCCAAAAGGGGGGCCATGGGGTGGCGTAAGTTGCACGCCATCCACTGGCCTGGATTTGACTCGCCCTATCCTTAGGATGGCGTTGGCCATCACGTATTGAGGATGCCCGCTAGTTTCCCCTTCTGCGAATTCATCAATAAAGTGTGGCCCATTTTAAAACCCAGTTCTTGTGTCGTCTCGTTATTTACTGCGCCCCGATTCCGCAAGTGGGTTGTCATTAGTTTCATGCTTATAGATTTGGAGATCCAGTGTGGTACACTGGTTAGTGTTGGAGTGGGTCTTGGGAGACCCAGGTTCTAGTCTCCGCTTGGCCATGAAGCTCACAGTGGTGACTTTGGGCAAATCACTGACTCTCAGCATAAGCTACCTCACAGGTTTGTGGTGAAGATAAAATAGGGAGGAGGAGAATTATGTACATTAGCTTGGGTTCCTTGGAAGGATATAAATCTAACAAATAATAAGAAATAATTTAGTATGCATAGGCACCCAACCTCATGACAATTCTGGGATTTAAACCATCATCCAATACCTAGCACAAAAGTAGGTCTGCCTTTCCATAACGTATTGTCTTTCTACCAGACAAATATGCATTACTGATAAATGAAGCACATTTGTAACTCACACTTTAACCTGGGCATATTTAGTAATGCATAATTCCTTTGTGATCAATGCAGACTTTATCTTCATAGTCTTAATGTTTTCAGAAATGCAGCTAAAAGAAAAAGAAGAAGAAATACTAACATTGCAGAGGTAGAATCCCCAAAGCACAGAAAAGATTATATGAAATCAGTATATGCTATATTAATAATTATTACCTGAATTAATCCTACATGACAAAGTGATTCATATTGTTTAGGGACACAGTTTCACAGAAGGATTAGCTCATGTGAGGTATATAGCTTATATGATTTAGAAGACATTTTAACATTAGTATTCAGAGTCTATGGGGTTTGTGTATGGTCCCATTAAATTACCAAGATGCTAGTAAGGAAACAGGAAGGATAAAATGCAATATGGTTAATACATGCAAGGAGAACAGAGCTATATTATTTGTACACATCATCACTGTTTTGAACCTATCCCATAATGCTCTAATTCAAACATGTTCTTGTGCATATTTACATGCACACCTATACTGAAAGCTATTTTATGCAGCTTATTTATTATATTTCTATACTGCCCCATAGCTGAAGCTCTCTGGGCAGTTTACAAAAGATATTTTCCATCAACCTGGAATTCTAGGCATAACATGATGAGCATGTTATTATCACAAAGACAAACCGGGCTTCTCATATCTTATTTATAAAATATAGTTTTTCTCTCTGTGTATGAGCCAAAAATCAAGAGTCCCTCCCTTTTTTTTACCAATTAATGTGAACAATGTCTTGTCCTTCATTTTGATCATCTTCAGACAAGGGGAAATCACATTTCCTTATCATCACGTACCGTTGCTCTTGCTTCCTGCTTTCTGCTATGTTGGGAACGAATTGAAATTACATGGGGAAAGAGAGTAGAGACCACGTGGCCCATACAGATAAATGGAACAGCGCCCTCTAGTGGGCATTTTATAGCACAACTTTCCTGCACACGGCAGGAATTACAGTCTTATTTAAAAAAATATCAGCTTTTCTGTGGATTCATTTACAATGCTAAAACTGGGAATTAGAGCGAGAAATGCACTGGATGATCACTGCGTCATCAAAATGGCCAATCAGGAGCATGCGTTAAACGCTCATCTAAAGGTTCTTAGTCATCAATCTGAATGTAAATCATCGTAGCAGCTAGTACAAGACAAAGGCAGGGCTCTCAGAAGCA
The DNA here is from genome assembly GCA_029215795.1 of Anniella stebbinsi. Lineage (NCBI taxonomy): Eukaryota > Metazoa > Chordata > Lepidosauria > Squamata > Anniellidae > Anniella > Anniella stebbinsi. The sequence goes on along the minus strand of JARDYH010000005.1, from coordinate 140,615,644 downwards.
CAGGTGCTTAACCGCGGCTCTCTCCTCTCTGTGAGAAGATATTTTAGTGCATCACTTGCTATATAGGATAATCATGAAAGGTCAAGGAGTATAATAGCTTTGGAGCATGGCATGGTGAGACTTTTAAGTGCATCAAGTTGTTAACCTCTTGATAAGACATTTATTATATGTCTGTTAATACCAGCAGAAGGAAGAAAACAAATGTCTCAAGCTGCATCAGTTAACCTTTAGTTGCTCAAGCTCTATATTTCTCTTTCTTTAATAAAGCCAAAGTAAGGACAGGGAGAACCATAGCAAGAATGCACCTTACAGCACAATCCTATGTATGTTTATTCAGAAGTCAGCATTCATTGATTAATGAGTTAATAACACATCAAGTTTTTGCTGGGTGTTGTACACAAAACATAAATAAAGCCACCTGCTCCAATAAAACAAATTCTAATAGACTCATGGGTTATTTCCCATGTTATATCTAAGATAGGATGACCAAATGGAAAGTAGGATATCTTTCAGTATCTGCCCTTTTTTGTATCTGGTCAAGAGGGCAGGGCTCTTGCAGCTTTAACTGTTGTGATGAAGAGGGAATTTCACCAGGTGCTGCATGCATACACATGACACCTGTTAAAATTCCCTTTTCTATGCATCTGTTAAAGATACAGGACCCTTGTCCTCCTTTCCATATGGTCACCCTATCTAAGATACTGGTTTCTGACATGTCCCATTGCGATAACCACTCTTTTACTAATCAGAAGTGCCCTGTTCCTTCTTATCAAGTTTAGACACCATATACATCTGCAACGAATTCTCAGTGTTTATGCCTAAAGTATGGAATTCCTTTCTCCTACAAAGACAAAGCCTGAGAATCTGCCAACTCGCTATGATTTCTTTATCTAGCTGGTAGATACATAAATATCAATATATACACTAAACATGGCAGACATGTGCGCTCCAAGAGAGAACTATTAACCCTACAGAGCTTTAATAGCCAAAAAGTATGTTAATAAGAATAGCTTCTCTGCTAGAAGTAAAAATGGTTCTTGCTGTTGCTGCATTAAGGCTCTGTGCCAGAAACAAAGATGGTGGCTCCTACCAGTTGGTTTCCTTCTCCCTCCTCTGCCATCATTAAAAATGAAAAGCCCATCCCAGCCAGAAGCAGAGATGGTGCAAACTGCCATTGTCATTTAAAAAAGAACAGCCTCTATGCCAGAGACAAAGATGGCACATGCCTCTGCATTTATTCATCCTCCCTCAAGCACTTTAGATGCTGCCCGCTACATAAAAGGCTTCACCTAACCATATGTTATTGGGGGAAAACTTGGAAAGTGCATGAAGCAGGCACAGAACAGGCTGGACTAACCTGAGTCAGGAGTGCATCACCTGCATCACCTGCTGGTACAGTGACTTACAAAGTTCAACTCCTCTCAGGTTTCCCAACAGATGGGGGTTTCTTATCGCCCAGCACTACTTAACATTGCAATCCGCAGTACGTTTCACCCTCAGACTACTAGCATCCATGGTGACGTTAGCTTTACACTAGTTGTTAATAAAACCGAAACACATAAACTCGGCTGTCCATGCTACACTTACACACACACAATTGTCATCATACAATCCATATGAGCTGCCATGAGACCACATTATATAATACTATGAGCTATTTGAGAACACTGGACTAACCCATATGAACTATGATGGAAAGAAGCTAAACCCTGGAATACATATGGTCTACATATACATTACCTTGTTTGTTTGAATTTGCAATGTTCCAGTGTGGTAGATAAATCAAACTATCTAAACATTAACTAGACAGAGAAATAAAATAACCCCACAACTTCAAAACCACTCCAAATTTAAGGTTCTAAAGCTAAAATTCAGCACATAGTTCAGTGTGGTTAAAGTAGAAGAGCTTTACATGACTTAGAATAAAATCCTTGCATGAGAAAATAGAACTGAAATCCAGCAATATGCTTATTTTAGCTCAAGGCATTGTGCAATATCTCGCAAAAGCTCTGCTAGCACAAGGCACTGCACAATCACATGCACAAACTCTTTCACAATGTCTCAGGATGTATGCTTGCGTTAAGTCCATGTTGTGTGAAGTCTTCTACAAGCTCTTGTTTCAAGAAGAGGACCACCACCAGAATTTCTTCTGCTGATCTCTGGATTGAGCCAACAAATTTCAGATGATTTAATCACACTATTTCTATGTTGCAATGGAGCCTAAAAAACTAAAAACCTTGCAAAATGCATAAATTAAAAAGGTTATTTTATATTATGCAGACTCAATTCACTCATACCACAAGCACAGAGTCCTGTTTTCCCTTTCCATTCAGTATCTATGCAGGCAAACTCTTACAAGAATTGGGAGGCTTCCACCTTCCACTCAATTAAGGAAGGGAAGCTAGGAACTTCCATTCATTCATTGACTGAGTGGAATGCGAAGGTTATGTACAAGCATCCATTCCCCATAAGGGATTGGTTGGCTGAGTTCCCATGCAAGCATATTATGCCTTATGAGATTCCTCCATATGTGTCTACTGTTCCCATTGTAATACTGCATCAAGCTTCTTGTGAAATAGTTGAAATAAATGTATTTGGAGGTGATTAGTTGAAATTAGTATATCTGAATTTATGAAACCAGAGAATACATCTGTACAACACAGTATATAAGGCAAATTAGGAAAATTATCTGATTCTCATGTCCGGGAAGTCAAAGAAAACTACTTAGATTTTCTTAGTATATCTAATAAGGAGATTAGACATCAGTAGCAAAAAGCGTTGGAAACCTAAATATATCCGAACACATTTACCATGATAGTCACTATTAAACCTCAATATCTAATACCTTAAAAACTACTGTGGTGGTGAATGATTGGAAAAATGAAGCCTGAATAAGCGATCACATTAAATTCATAAATGCAAGTATATGGTATGTAGACTTCCATTTCAGAACCTATATTTTATTCCACAAACTCCCATCTGTCTTGAAAGATTTCATTAATTCCTCCCATTGTAATTTCAACATTGAGACAGTGTATAGCAAGTAAAATGAAATGCAAGAGGCAGTGGGGAAAACCACCCCATTATTCGGATGCTCAAAATACTCTCAGAATAAAAATAGCACACATGCACACACACACACACACGAGCAGAACCCAAACAGAACTAATGAGGTCATTAATTGCTCAGTAAGCCTCGTAGAAGGAAACACTTTTGGCAATGTTAGGAAGTCATTGCCATTAGAACTAGCGATGGATGATTACCCATATCTTCCCTTGGATTGGCTAAAAAAAATAAATAAAAATCAAGTTTTGTCTGGTTAAAAAATGCAAAGAGGTTGGGTAATTTTTCTTTGCTCAGAAAATTTTTCCCCATCTTGAAAGCCTTTTTCTCACCTCAGTAAAAATAGCTCAATTAGTTCTTATGGAAGCTGGCAAAGAACGTTGTGGTGGGACCAAATGCAAGCATAAGGAAGTTGGCACTCTTTTGCCGGTTGGCTTTCATCTTCTCACCCTCAGATTTGGCCTACACACCTCATAAAATCAGCCCCTTGAAACCTAATGCATTGACTTAGCTCCACTGCAGAACTGTGTAGGTCAAATTTTAGGAAGCTTGTCATCTGACAGCCAAAGGAATGCTAGCATCATCTTCCAACCCACCCACCGATCCCGACAATTCCTGGCTGACAAAAGCTTTGCCCAGACCAGGTAAATCATTTGTCACCATTTGTAATCTGGCAGTCCTTCTCCTGACAGTATTTTAATCAGAGTGGGATAAGAATTGGGGAGCTTCAAAAGCTTGCCTCTTAGCACAGGCTTTTACAAGCTCCTGAAGATGTTCTATGAGAATAATTCAGGAAGAACTTCACAAGCATCCTTTATTAGGGCCAACCGTTGCTATAAGACAGATGAGTGACAAGAGGTGAAAGACCTTGCTCCTTGAAGAGAGAAACAAGCATAATTGCAGTACCAAGTTTCTTGTATTCTTCTGACAATTTTGACACCTGGAGTAAAAACTAAACTACAACCTTATTTTGGAAGTAAAGTTCCGGGTCATTTTCTGCTAGGAAAAAAATGTGGGAAAGGAAATTGCAATGCTTGTTGTCATCATAATTGACATGCAAATCACATACTGTACACTTTTTAAATTTACTTCAATTTTCTGCTTTTTAAATGATAATGATTTCCCTGGAATTTTGGAACTAAAGCTGTGGATTACTTCTCTCCCTCCCCCACAACTCAATATTTTTATGCAAATTTCTATCTATAGCACACATTACTAAGTTATTAAACTCTCACCTGCATTCCCTTGGGGATATGTACAGAAGCTTTAAAAAAGTCATTGCAAAATAAAAGTTTGAGGGATGAAGTTTAAGAGTTCTCTTTGTCATGCAGAAAAAGTCCAGTAAATATTTTTAAAGAAATTTTGCTAAGGCAACGAGTTGTATTTTGTTTTAAAGAAATCTAAATATATCTGGAATACATTTATATGTTAAACAAGAATCGTAGTTTTCTTATGAATTAAAAAATCAGTACAATTATACATGAAGAAAGTTAACATCTATCACAACAAGACTGGGGAAGTGTTACATTAGTATTGGTGTGATTAAACAAACCCATAGTCCCCACAACCATTTGTATTTTCCCCATAATCCAGCACAGAAAGACATGCCTATGTAGCAAAAATTAATAATCCTTGTCACAGCAACTCTTGCTAAAAGAAAAAAGAAAACAACAAATACCTTTCCTGTTTAGTGGCACCACTAGATGCCACTGTCCACAGCTATAGCCCAGCGATAATGGGAGAGTCTTCTTCTCTTCCTTACTTTTTGCACCATGAGGCTGAGGTACCAAAGCCAAGGCCATGCAAGCATATAGTTGCCAATGTCTGGAAGGACCACAAACTGCATCCATCCATTCAGCTGCTGTGGTTGGTATGATGTTGGCTTCAGTTCCCTTTCCCTACAGACACCTCCACCATCACTTCCCAGTATTGTAATGCCATGGCAACCAGAGGTTCACCTCTGCAATTGTCTCTACTTCACCAAAACCTGATGATTGGTAGAAGGGTAAGGACAAAAAAAAAGGCGGGAGGAGGAGTACTGTTTGTTAAAGTACTGTTAGGCTCTTTGATGGAATTCACTAAAACAAGAAGTAGAGATGGCAGGGTGGATTGATTAAAATTAAGGACTTAAATTATTTAAATATGCAAGAAAAGGGGTGAATTTAAGTCAAAGATTTAAAATAAGCTTCCCAGTGAAACTGTTTTCATATATTTCCTGAACAGTTGTGCAAATCTGACCAGTAAATCAAGCTAATTTACAATTAAATAGAGGATTATTTACATTGTTGCACTCTTACAAACAACATTTGCATCTCTTTCCTTTTCTTTTTCCATATACAGGTCATGTCTTTCGTATGAGCAGCACTCATGACAATTTAAGGTAAACAACACAATACTATACACGTAGGGTGACCAGATAAAATCCAGGTCAGGGCTCATGTAACTTTAACAGTTGTAGAGAAAAGGGAATTTCAGCCAGTGTCATTTGTATGCAATTAATTCCTGGTGAAATTCCCTCTTTATCACAACTGTTAAAGTTGCAGGGGCCCTGCCTTCTTTTGTATATGGTCACTCTAGTACAGTGCATACACCTTTAACTGTTGTGATGAAGAGGGAATATCACCAGGAACTAACTGCATACAAATGACACTGGCTGAAGTTCCCTTTCCTCTACAACTGTTAAAGTTACATGAGCCCTGACCTGGATTTTTATCTGGTCACCCTATATACACGTCTCCTCAGAAATAAGTTACATTGACCCAGTTCAGACAACAAGATAAGCCACAGTGGTTAAGCACTTTGAACTAAACATTATGGCTTAGTGTTTCATGTGAACCATGACTTAGCATGTCATGTAAACCATTCCTAACCATAGTTGCTACATGACTTAAACATGCTCACTAACCACTTGCAAATATGCAAATAGGTCCAGAAATAGGGTTATTTCTGGACCTATTTGAATAATTGCTGGCACCAAGCCACCATTGCGAATATTCAAGCTGCAGCGGGCTGGTGCTTCAGTTTATCATGATGTACAAACCTGGGCAGGGTGGCTTGTTACCTATTTTCCAAACCACCCCAGAGCCCTACTGCAGGCCATGGATAGCTTTAAAGGGAATTAGACTCATTCATGGATGATAAGTCTATCAAGTCATGATGGCTAAGCAATATCTCCAAGCATCAGGGGCAGTCTGCTCTGAACACCATTTGCTGGTGAACATAACTGAGAGAGTGCTGTTGTGCTTAAGTTCTGTTTTGCCACTGCGAGAACAGAATGCTGGACCAGAAAGACCTTTGGTCTGGTCCATCAGGGCTTTTCTTATGTTCTTACAGACTGAGTTTGATCTACAGCTGTTGGGTTTCCTCTGTATGCACTCATGCAGCGTGAAGATGCCAATGTGAAAGTGCTGGCACTACTTGCATTTGTGAGTTTACACATCCCTTGATCTTGCTAAGGCCTTGACCATGTTGCCTGCCGTTACCAACGAATGAACCAAAGTTGTACTACCTCTCTCTGAGCGGTTTGTTAGGCCTTTCAAGAATTTGCCCCTTGTCAAGAATCACTCCCCTCCCTTGTTCAGGTTTGAAACTAGTGTATGATTGACCTTCCTTGTGTTTGGAACCTTGGAGATGGCAACGGGGAAACCACGTTGGTGGAGATCTCATCACGGATGTAGCTATTAGCTTTTGACTCTTCTGTCAAGCGAACCCAGCCGAGGAGGGTTATTAGAGAATTAAACAACCTTGTCATAACCCACAATCTATTCTAGAATTATGTGAGGGTTGTTTAACCCTCAAATAACTTTGGCTGAGTTCGCATGACACAAAAAGCCCTGGCAAGTCAGGGGTTGCATATTCATAATGGCAGATGACATGTGCTGCAGCCCTTTGAAGGTTAATTAATCCACAATGGGCTGTGGTGTCATCAGAATCAGGTCAACATCACCCATTAGCCAAAGCCTAAAAAAACATATCTTCTTTCTTTGAATGTGAGTTATTTTTTTCCCATACATGGTGCTGGATGAGAGGCTGGGGTCCACACACATACACATAGGCTGAATTCGGACGACACAATAAGCAACTGGGGAGGGAGAAAACAATCGTCAGTTGTACTGACTATCGTGTCGTCTGAATGCTGCCATAGCCTAATCCACACCACAGTTTATTATTTATTACCATGTTGTGTTGGGAGTACCCCCTAGATGAACAACTGTAAAGTTGATTATTACCCCACCACTGACTATCGGGTTGTCCAAATTCAACCATACACACACATCTCTCGCTGAGATCGCTGTTCCCACAGAAATCTTGGCAGGACTGGGCCCTCTGTAGAGTGAAAGAAGCTTTAATTCCCCCACACCTCCAGCAAACTCAACCAAGGTGCCTCTACAAGAGTGATTTAAAGCTCTTTCAAGGCGCATTACAAATTTTACCTCTACAAGAGCGGAGCGCAAATTGGGGGTTGAGGCACTTTTTATCTCAGATTATTTGCATTTTTGAATGCCCGTTAAATAGCGAGTTTTAATTTACCACGGGAGTTAAAGCGCCTTATGGCCACGTAAACATGTGATTCTCCGCATGTAAACAACTTTAAAGCACGTTTCATATAGCCCGTAATGCGCTTCACCGCCTCTCGTGAATAGGTATTAGGAGTAAATGCGCTTCTCCGTATATGTGCATAATCGGGCAACCGGGCGTCAAACTGAAATCTTGTAGAGGGGACTCAAGGTGGTAAGGAAACAGCCATCTCAGCAGCTGTTAAAACCTCTTTCACCCCCAAATGATCCATTCAGGACTGTTCCCCCCATGCCGCTAGCAGCAAAGAAATTGAGATTTCAGCTGCATCAGAATCAAAAAGAAGGGCGGAACTAATGCCTTTCCCCACTTCTCAGTGATGCTGGCAGCTGCCCAAAGTTGCCCATGTACTGACACCAGCCCTGTCACTTTGAAATCTGGGTAAAGTACTCCTCAAATTTTACGATAAATATATGCTATATATCCTGAAATATTTGTCCAGAATGCAGTCTACGGTTCAGATACTTTTCTGCAGTTCATGTAGAATTAAAACACATGCCAATTTTTATCCAAGAAAATGCAAGAAAAACACATTAGAAAATGCATCTTCAACCCAAAGATATGTTGGCTCACATTCATGAATCTGCACAATGCCATGTTCTTACCATATTTAGACAACAAAGGCAGAAATTGGAACAGATGGTAAGTAAATGAATTTGATGCCAGATTACTTTTTTTAAAGTCAATTCATGTACAAAAACATTAGAACATTTCCTAAAGAGCCCACGGCATGCCTCCCACTGCCTGCAGCAGAACCAATACTTCAAAAATAACCCATACATAGCAAATGTACCTGTGCATGATTACATAATCATTACAGTATTTTAACTTCTTCAAAGATTTCTCCTTTCAACACATGCCATATATTTAATTACTAATTGATTAAGCTACTTTTAATATTAAGACAAAAATATATTTACAGTTACAATTTCCTACAGTCTTATCTTTGTACAGGAAAGTTGTGATTTAAAGTACAACCTGATTCGGTAACTTCTGCAAGCTCCAATCCACTTTCCAAAGCCTGCTGCCATTGAGCAATTACAAGATTTCAGTCCTTGTGGATCTGTTTACATGATTCTAGGGTGATCAGATCGCCAGGGATTTCCCGGTCCTAACCGGAAAAACTGGGACGATCTGGGATGACTGGGCCTCGGGGGCAAACCTCCAGGGAAACGGTCGGCTCGATCTGGTGCCCTACATCATGTTTTAGAGCTGGGCATCAAGCTGCTCAAGGAGCAAAAAACTTCCACCACAGCGCTCGCTCGCTCCCCCTCCTCCCTGTTCAAAGCACTGCCGCGCCAAGCCCCTCGCGGGCGACACCCACCTAGGCTGATGACGCTTGGTCGCTCGCGCCGCTGCCGCTGCTGCTGCTCCACGTCGCCTCGCAGGAAGAAGTGAGGGCGCCCAGCTCAGGTGTCCCGTCGTCCCCCCCCAAACCAGCCCTGAAGCCAGCGTGCTTGGGGCGGCACCGAGGAAACTTCTCCCTGGGCGGACGAGGCAGGCAGGCGCCCCTCCTCGGCACACTTCCTCCAGCCCCTCCCTCGGGCGATCCGGGGCTGCTTCTAGGCCAGCACGACCATGCAGGCCGCAACTTCCAGCACTTCCTCCAGGCCGAGCTGAGCAGTTTCTAGTCCTGCACGGTCGCGCTGGCCTAGAAGAAGCCCCGGATCGCCTGGGGGAGGGGCTGGAGGAAGTGTGCCGAGGAGGGGCGCTTGCCTGCCTGCCTTGCCTGCCCAGGGGGAAGTTTCCTCTGCAGCGCCCCAAGCGCACCGGCTCCAGGGCTGGTTGGGGGGGGCACCTGAGCTGGGTGCCCTCACTTCCTCCAGCGAGGCGACACGGAGCAGCAGCAGCAGCGAGCGACATGAGCCCAGGTGGGTGTTGCCCGCGAGGGGCTTGGCACGGCAGTGCTTTGAACAGGGAGGAGGGGGAGCGAGCGAGCGCTGTGGTGGAAGCTTTTTGCTCCTTGGGCAGCCTGATGTCCAGCTCCATAAGGTGGTGTTGGGCTCTAGATACTATCATCACCAAGGTTGATGGGGGTTGTAGTCCAACACCAACTGGGGCAGTTTGGGCATGTTGCTGGGGAAGATGGGACTTGAAGTCCCAACACAATCTCGTGGGCACCGCACGCCCCCTTTGGGCGGCCATTTTGGACCAGGATTTTGGTTTCCAAAATCTGGTCACCCTAAGGAAGCCTAGCATAACAAATAAATTCACCTCAACATTCGATTAATTCACACATTCAGAAGACGAATAAAACTTTCTGGAGCCAAATAGGGTTTGTGTCAAAAACAATACAAGTAGGGACACAGAATAAACTGTATGGATGCTTCAGGAGGAGAATAACGCTTTGCTCCCCTCTTGCTCTTATACTTCCCTGCCCTGCTCAACTCAGAGCTTGCCAGAAAGTTCAACAAAACACTGGTTCCAAACGGAGCAGGCTGGTTCACAAGGAGTACTGTGAGAACTTATCCTCGCCCCTTGCTGCTGCTGCCCCTGTCCAGCCTTTACTATTAGGCCCCACAGCTCCACAGCCCAGCATCCTGGCCTCAGACAAGCCTCTATGTTCCCGCTGCCACCAGTATCTTCCTCAGGTACACATTAAAGACCACGCCAGTTGGTATAATTCAACAAGATTTATTAACATAAAGTATACTGCGTGCACAGTAATCTTATTGGTTTCCTCAGTTCATTTGGGTAGCGGTTTCAAGTACAATGCTTGTATGTTTCAAACTGTTCCTAAAGCTAAACTGTTTCTTCTCACAATATCAAATCAATCAATCTATCAAACACCTCATCAGATACTCTTTCTCTCCCCTCTCAACCCAAAACAACCCTGTCAGCTCTCCCTCTGTTTGACACACACACACACATATCTCATTCACTCCCCAGCTCCTCCTCCTGCTCACACACTCCACCAATCCAGGCGCTCCAAACAAGTAACCAATCAGCACTCACTTACCACTCATTCCATACTCACCCAGACCTGCAACTCCAAACAATAATAACTTTTGTAACACATTCACATCCCTAAACAGTAGAACATCACAAGTACCAGTGAAGACTTTCTCCTCCAGCCATTCTCAAGGTGAGTTTAAGGGAAGCACACTGTCAATACAGTTTTCTCTGCTGCCAGCCTTGGAGTGAGTGCTGCACTCTGCTGGTGGGATTCCCTAGAAGAAAGATAAGAGTCTGCACTGCCCTTCTCACCAGAATAGTTTTGGGAAAGTGTAGAGTGTAATCACATATTTCATTTTGGTCCAATTTGCAATTAATTATGTTTGTTTATTTATACTTGACATTTTTTATTGTTATTAAAAAATAAAAGTTTATAGTATATTGTTATAAAAGATAACCTAATTATTATTATTTTTAAAAAAGCTTCATGGGCTTAACTCCCGATATTGAATTATAGTGAAAATCCATGTGTCAAGAGTTTTCCAATGAAATGTGTTTCATGAGAATCTGTCAATGGGAAGGCCATCAAAAAAAGGGATGACCAACTTAACTCCCAACTTTGAATTATATACATAAGATGTTGTGGTCCTGAAGATAAAGAACATAATGTTCCTAATTCTTGAAATGTAGTATAGAAGGTCTTAATGAAAATAGAAGAAAATACTGAGTTTTTTTAAAATTCTGAACAGTGCCAAACATCAAATTAAACATCCTTCTGCACTTTGCTATAACTGTACTGCAGTGATCTGGGGAAGTTTTTTTTCCAGAAAGTTTTTCCAGTACTTTATTTAGTTTTCCATTTCATAAGTTTATTCGTAAAAATGAATGTATGCCAATTGTAAATACAATATTAGACAAGCTTTTGCAGAGTTGTAGAGTTGTGGTGTGTTGATTGACAAAAATATATCAGAAATGCACAACATCCTCTTTTAAGTTCTGTTTACTACAGAAGCCATTCAAGAGGCCTCCTGCATGCTGAACATAACACAAAAAAGAAAAGAAAAATGTGCTAGATCACAAAGAAGCAAAATAAAATTCCAGTTCACTATATAATACATTCAATACATAGAGAAATAATGATTATTACTAGAGAAACAATTGTATATGATCCAGAACTGTTTTATTATCAATATATAATGGACTTAGTATTGGATTGAAATACAAAGACTTAATATTATTCTTATTGACGGCTGCTTGACAGACAACTACACAACAGTGGAAAAAATTGGACAATTTGAATTTATCGCATGGTATCGTAATATTTGGTCTGTGGTAATCTCTGAGAAAATAACATACGATTTACTTCAAATCCAAGAAAAATCTGAGTCAACATCATTTGAAGCTTTATGGGGAAGATTTGTTCAGTATGCATCGCAACTGGATGTACAACAACGTATGCCTGCTTCAGCTCTGAGTACATGGACATTGTAATGATAAATGAAGGACACAGCACATTTAAAATTTAGTTTAATTTTATAATTAGTTATGATTTTTTTCTTCCTGTTTGATCTTTTCTTGTTTTTATTATTTTTCTTTCTCTTGTTTTCTTGTTTGTTTTGTTGCTTGATTTCTTTTTGTTTGTCCTTTTCTTTTCTATTCTTTGCTCTAATTCTCATTTTTTTATCAACTTCAATAAACATCCTTCACCTTAAGGTGTGTGTGTGTGTGTGTGTGTGTTTTACACTATATAAAATGACATAACTGTTGGTATGATATTATTTTGTAGGGAATGGGTTGTACTCGTTATTTTATTATTATTTCTTTGTATCATTTTAAATTAAATAAAATATATCATTTAAAAAAATCTAAAAATTGTCCTCTTTCCCAGGAATAAAAGCTTTTGAATTCTGGATTCAATCACCACTGTAAAACCATCAGTGAGAAAGGTCAATTTGCTTGCAGTCAGTACCATAGAAATTATGAAATTGTCCTAAAAGCCATTGTGAAAGATGCACTCTAGAGGTGGTCTCCTTGTACAGATGACAGGAGCAAATCCCATGGACGTGCTCTGCAAGTAGAGACCTGGGCCTCATCTACACCAAACAGGATATTGCATTATGAAAGCGGTATGAAAGTGGTATATGTAGGGTGACCATATGAAAAGGAGCAGAGGGATCCTGTATCTTTAACAGTTGTATAGAAAGGGCAATTTCAGCAGGTGTCATTTGTATGCATGCAGCACCTGGTGAAATTCCTTCTTCATTACAGCAGTTAAAGCTTCCAGAGCCCTGCCCTTTTTTGTATCTGGTCACTCTAGTATAGTTCCTGCAACTTTAACTGTTGTGGTGAAGAGGGAATTTCACCAGGTGCTGCATGCATACACATGACACCTGCTGAAATTGCCCTTTCAATATAACTGTTAAAAGATACAGAGCCCTGTCCTCCTTTTCATATGGTCACCCTAGATATGTTATGTGTCAATGGGCCCCAACTGTTGTCAGTGCACTTCAATACCGCTATGAAGCAGTAGTGTGGCTCCTGCCTTTTATATACCACTTTCATATCGCTTTCATAGTGCAATATCCTGCTTGGTGTAGATTGGGCCCTGAGATCCAGTTCCCTGAGCAATCAGAAAGACAAACTGAAGTCAAAAAGTCGAGCCTAAGTAAGCTGCCACTGGAATAGTTTCCCTCTTGCTTGAGTGACCTTCCCTTCTCCTTTCGCCAAGTATAGCTGGCAGAACTAGAAGAAGTAAAGTGCACCAGCTGTTCCAATGTATAATGCTTTTTGTCACAGTTCCTATCTTTCTGTTCATTTTTATGCACAATGCTCCTTAAAGTCTTAGGACAGGTGGGACTGCAGAAGAAAGCTGTTAATATTTGAGGAACTGCAGTGTTTTTCTATCAAAGAAAAATACTTTCTAGCAGAAAGTTACTTGAAAGTTTTGCTTTATTTAGTACTTAAAGCACTGAAGGTTTCTGACAAAAATATATAGTAGAGAAAGGGAGAGAGTTTCTTCTACAACACTATAATTGACTATAGAAACTATAGAAAGGCATAAAATAACCTGTGAGGATAGTCCCCCAGTTTTTCATAGCAGTCCAAAATCAGGAAATCAATCAAGAGTGCTTGGATTTCAAAACAAAATTGCCATGGTCTATGCCATGGCATGATGAAATTGGGGGCAGGTCACACCCCTTCCAGGAATGAGCATTTCCACTCATTTTGGTGCTTGGCCCCAGAAGTGCTACATCACGGCCACCAGCAGTAGGAGCTATGCACACACTGGGGCCAGCAGATCTGGGCTGCTAGCTCAAAGGGACCAATTAGATACAGCCCAAAGCTTCAAAACAATGGATGTAAAAATATTATAGGAAGGTGTTTCCTTTAAGCAGCAGGGTAGGAGGTAAGGTCATAAGCCCATAGATCAATCTGGAAGTAGACTTACTGTGTTTTCAAATACTGTATTTCTGATTATTCCAAATTCTTCTTAAAATTCCAGGTAAATTTAAAGAAATTTACCATCATTTGCACACTTCCTCTGTACTGCATGCAGCACCTGAAAATTGGTGTTTACAACACTGTAAAGACACTTGAGGAATTTTATTTTGGTTAATTTGAATACAAATTGATCCGATCCACATGTTAGACTAATGTGAAGATCCAAACTTAACTATAGCAGTGCAGTTCTCAACAGTTCATCAAAATACATTTAAAAGTGCACATTTTGAGACAAAATACATTTTAAAAAAATACATATTTAAATGTGACTTTTTGTGTGTATTTAAAAAGTAAACCATTAATATTCCTGATGCAAGTGGAATAGAATTAATTTATGAGTAAACACATGCAAAAGTGTCACATACTGGAAATAGACCAATTCTCCCATTCCTACATCTGTGATCACAATGCATTGTTGGATATCTACAGTAATGTAAAAGTTGGCAACAATGATCTACTCAGTTCAAACAGAGCCAATTTGAATTCACAGAGACACATCAAGTTAAAAAGTGCAGGAAACTCATACACTTACCCCTCTTACTCCAATTTCTGAACAGGGATACATTTCTATCAAATTTTGATGAACACTACTGATGTACCTTATTCAGGCTTCTTGTGGAAGGCAATCTTTCTTTGGTTTGGTTAAGTTCTGAGCAGTAGTTCCAAAGCTATTAAAGTTTCCTTGTCCTATTAACAAATCCTGCTAACAAAGTTACCTCGTGCACGCTCAGTTTCATCCTGAAACTACAATGCTGCCAGTATTCCAATGGGTTCAGAGGGTGATTCTATGTGCAATGCCTATTTCTTACATCCATACTACAGTTTACTGCAAGGATGGGGACCCAGACATGGGGAGGGGGGATGGCTTAGGAGGCTGTAACCCTTTCCTCCACTGCAGAATGCCAGGAGCATAACTATTTTCGAGTTTGAGGAAATGCTATAGCAGATTCAGATGAGATTTTTACAAGGCGATTCTGATGATGAGCAGAAGATTTGACATGGGAAAATGACTGGGGAGACCATGAGGAGAGTGAATAAATAAAAAGCAGCAACTAGAGAGGACAGTGGAAGAGAGAAGAAGAGAGAAGTATAGCCAATTACCCTCACACACCATTCATCCAGCAGCAGCTTTGAGGTCAGAGAGTGACAGGCTGAGACCTACAGTTGTATTCCAGCCCAGGGCGGTTGAGCAGAAAAATCCCCTCTTATTGCTTGTTTTGTTTGAGAGAGAGAGAGAGAGAGAGACTTACTTTAAATCATATAGTTATGTGATTTGTTCCAGTTGCTTCATCCCCTCTTTTCCCCCTCATTATTAAATACATTCTTGGCAGCAATTTTGTTTATTTGTATTCACTTTTTCAAAGTTTTATAATGGTATTTCTGGCAGGTACTAGGCTGACCATATGAAAAGGAGGACAGGGCTCATGTAACTTTAACAGTTGTAGAGAAAAGGGAATTTCAGCCAGTGTCATTTGTATGCAATTAGTTCCTGGTGAAATTCATCACAACAGTTAAAGTTGCAGGCACTATACTAGAGTGACCATATACAAACGAAGGCAGGGCCCATGAAACTTTAACTGTTGTGATGAACAGGGAATTTCACCAGAAACTAATTGCATACAAATGACACTGGCTGAAATTCCCTTTTCTCATCAACTGTTAAAGTTACATGAGCCCCATCCTCCTTTTCATATGGTCAGCCTAGCAGGTACTATCGGGAGAGAGAGAGAAAGAGAGAGAGAGAGAGAGAGAGAGAAACATGCATGTGCAAAGACCTATTTATGTGTAGTTGGTAGCAATATTTTAATGAGTAATTACTTGAATTAAATAATAATAATAATAATAATAATAATAATGAAGTCAAAGAACTATGGCATCAGGAAAAGGTCACAATTATTCCATTAGTTGCCTCAGTCACTGGCATCACGTCAAAAAACTATACAGAAAACCTTCAGAAACTGGGCCTACCAAAATACATCCACACCAACATCCAGAAAGCAGTCATACTTAAAACTTGCTCAATTGTCAGGAAATTCCTGAATCTGTAAAAGACCACATGACTTGGCAAAGCCTGTCATGTCCATCTAGAAAAACTGCCATGAGCAAGAAAGAGATGAAATAATAATAATAATAACAATAATAACAACAATATATTTATTTCTCACCTGCCTCTCCCTCTGGATCGAGGCAGGGAACAACATTAAAAACAAATGATATAAAATACATAAAACTGATTAAAAACATATAAAAAGATAGATAAAAAATTGGGCTTTGAGTGTACAAAATCTGAATTTGAGAAAGCTTTATGCACAAATGATAATCATGTTATCTCAAAGATATATAAACTTTTGTTAAAATATGAGACTGAAGATGAACAAGTAAAAGATTGTATGATAAAGTGGGCTCAGAATTTTGGATATAACATTACTATGGACCAATGAAAGAATATGTGGTTGAGAGGTCTGAAATTTACATTATGTGCTAGACTGAAAGAGAACTTTTATTAAATGATGTATAGATGGTATATATCTTCGTCAAAATTGGCAAAAATGTATAAGGGACATTGGGAAAGTGTTGGAAATGTGAAGAACAGGAAGGAACATTTTATCACCTATGGTGGACATATAAAAAAGCAAAATCCTTCTGGATACAAATGCATAAGGTGATTCAAAATGTATTGAAGATAAAAATACAATTGCATCCAGAGTATTTTTTGTTGGGGATAATAAATGAACAGTTGATGCAAGGTAATGGAACTTTATTCTTATATATGATAACGGCAGCAAGACTAATTTATTCCCAGAACTGGAAGACCGAGAAAATACCAACAGAGGAGGAATGGTTGTTTAAAATTACAGAACTGGCGGAGATGGCAAAACCTACTGCAATAATAAAAGATAAAACAATAACTGGATTTATTGAGGAGTGGAAACCAATGGTGGATTTTCTAAAAGAAAGAGAAGGGAAGGACATATTTGCAAGCAAATTCAGCGACTAAACTGGAAGAAAAACATCTGTTAAAGAGATACAAGAGGGGAAACTTCACTCACCATTTTGGCTTTATCTTGGCTTATTTTGACAAATTATTAAGAAAATGAGGAAATTCGGAAGTCCATTTTAATGTTTGTTTTATGTGATTTTTGTTGTTTGTGGGTGTAAGTAAGGTGTATGTGTTAAATGATTTGTATGTCTGGAAAATAAAAAAAAAATTTTGAAAGAAAACATATAAAAACTAATACATTTTTAAAATACCAAAAAATCCTCTTAAAATTTGACTGGATAGGCCAGCTGGAAGCCATGCAAGATCCAAAAATTCTTCCTTTTCAATATTTGTTAATGAAGATGCTTGGATAGAGCAGCAATGCAAGGGTTACACTGTTAATGTATTCTGTCAAATACATTTCCAGTTAAAGGAATGCCCTTCAATGGGAAAAAGCACACAATCCTCTGCAGGAACAGATGTACACTCCGTTATATGCGAATAATTGCACATGTGTATAGATATGTAATCTGCAGTTCTCCCACCAACATTCTGACCATGCACTGATGTAAGTAACAAACAGGCATGGATTCCTCTGTATTCCTCTAGCAAAATAGTAAAGACAAAATAGAACCAGGATAACATGGGGCATCTTTGCTGGTCTCAGGCACTCCATCCTTCCCATCTGGATTTGGGCCTCAAATACCAAGGAAAAGTATGGGTACATGGGGGAGGTAAGTTGTAAGCAAGCAAAATTTGTGACATTGCACAACATCATTAGTGACCACAGGGTTCATCTATTAAGGCATCAGTTTCTAATTTCCTAGCTTTGTGGAGCTCGAACCAAAGTTAGCCTTAACTTTGGTTATAAATTGGCAGGTTTTCTTAATATCAACTGCAACATAAAGCAATACACATTAAGGAGTGTTTAAGCACCTTTAGGACCATGCAAACTATGACAAAGTGTGACTAGAAAAAAATTGTTTACATTCAAATTACTATACAGTATTCAGCTAAAATTCAAACATCCAATTAATGGAAGGGAGGGTGTAAAAGTATCCCGAAAGAAATGAAGTATGAGGAGGGCCAAAGATTGAGATTCTTAATCTTTGGAGAAAACATCCCTTGCAAATTTCTGGGGGCCTGTTACAGTTAAGTGGTCAAAAATAAATAAAATGAAAATATAGTTATTTGGTGTTTTGCGTGCAACTAAATTGACATTCTTCACTGAGTTACGGAAACATAATTCCTTCAACGTTGGGAACCATGGGGGTTTCTGCCAAAAAGATGAAGGAAATCAGTGTCTTGTAAGCTAAGCAATGTTTACCATAATAGCTTGCTCTGGATTCATTTACACAAGTCATGCCATCAATGACTTCTTTCACCTCCATGTAAAGCACTGCTATATTGCCAGCACTTTATACTGAATCAAGGTCTGCAGAGCTTCTTGATTGTCTTCACTGATTTATTGCAGAAGAAACCTACAACTATAAAAACTTGCGATTGATTATATTTTAATACCACAGAAGACATAAATATATGTAGCCATAAAACATCTTTTGAATGTCAAGCTCTGTTGGACTGAAACAAGATTTCAAAATTACTAGCATAATAATGCAATTTCAGAAGAGCTGCAAAAGCAAAAATGTACTTCTCAGTTAAGAATTTATCACCATAAATTTCTGGAATTGTTCTTATACAGATACACATTGACCTTAAATAAGGACTTAAATCCATGAATCCTCTAATGTTCATAATAATAAAGTTATTTACAGTGCAATCCTACATATGTTTATTCAGATACTACAAGGTGAAAAAGTATAGGCTGCAGCCTAAAAATCTTGCAGCCCAAGCCCATTTACTCAGAATTGAGCAACAATGAGTTCAGTGGGATTTCTTCCCAAGTGTGCATGGGACTGTAGACGTGATTCGACAAATGTCATTGTTTTGTGATCTTTATAAATTAGCCTTACTGCAAATTAACTATGCATATATCTAAATATGGTAAAAAAAAGTCATTAAAAATCAACTCAACTTAATCTAAGAAATTTACAAAACTTTTAAAAATGTGCTGTAACTGAAGGGTATTTTTATGTATTTATGTTGGATTTGGTTGCCACAAAGATTTTAGATACAGTGACAAGAGGTTACAAATTTTATGAAGTACAAATGTATACAAGTAAAATGCCCTTGTGTCTTATACTGCAATGAAAAATTGAAGAACAAACTTTATCAAAATCCATATATTCAGAAGTGTAGAAAAGCTTAGTCCTAGAAAGTTTATACTTTCATGAATACATATGATAACCATTGTTACAGTGTTCTGATACTCTTAGCTTATTTATTTTATATTAATCACATTCAAGAAAACTGGCCCTATAACCACAAATAGGCAACCCATTATGTAAAACTGGGAAGAATGAACTCAGTTACTTCATATTACATTCTTAAGAAAATTTCATTGTAATAAATGTCTACACAAAATATTTACAGCTATCTGAAATCACCGTTTGCATTTTAGGGGGTTTGAACAATCAATATAATAGCAAAAAATATATAGGATTTCATGGGGATGGACAAGAAGAAATCATTAGAAATATCCATAGTTTAGCTTCAGCTCTTCCACATCTAAATTCGTTCAAACAACTTTCTAAATCAAAGAGGTCTCTCCCCTCCCCACATGGCATGCTAGAAAATGTGTGCTATCTGCTAACAAATGCAAAACAAAAGCCTAGTAGGTGAATCACACCTGCAGGTTCTGAATTCCTCTCACATATGATAAAATGTGGAACACATTGGTGCAAATTGGTCTTAAGATACATATAAATAGGATTAAAAGACAGTAGGGAGAAAGAACAATCCAAGTACTGCCAATGGTGAATTTAAAGTGCTGCTTTGAATCTTTACAGCTCTAAGCAAATTGGGTCCTGATTATCTCAGGAAAGTGTTTCCATGCCTGAACCTGCATGCACTCTCACTGGCACTTACGAGTTTATCAATCCTTGGGGCTGTCTACACTGAGCCTATCTACACTACTGCTTTAAAACAGTTATAAACTGTTTTAAAGCAGTAGTGTAAATAGGCTTGCTATCTGGAAGCCCTGGGGTGGTGTTATGATTCGGCCTGTTCCCCTAGGGCTGGGAGAAGGATTTTCAGGTGATCAATCAGAGTCAGATTCTGATGCAGAAGAGACGATGCCAGAAACATACTAGCCTGTATGGGGAGTGGGAACGGTAACTCTCACAGGCTCTTGACCTGCTGGGAATGAACTTTTACCTGGCGTTATCTCTGAGGGTGTAAACAACCCACAAGCTGGGAATCAGTGTTCTTCTGAGGGGGAGGGCACTGAAAGCCTAGCTGAAAGCCTAGAATCCGCTGCAGATTAAAATGGGCGGAGTGAAAGGAAGGTGAGAGGAGGTCGGCCTGGCTAGCTTCTCGCCACAGGTTTCTTCAGAACCAGTCTCCCTGAAGTTAAAGCGTACTGGAAAAAGGACTTTCCCTTTTTCTTGAAAGGACAGTTGTCTGGCTTAGTTTGCA
Organism: Anniella stebbinsi; assembly: GCA_029215795.1. Lineage (NCBI taxonomy): Eukaryota > Metazoa > Chordata > Lepidosauria > Squamata > Anniellidae > Anniella > Anniella stebbinsi. The sequence continues at coordinate 140,595,093 of JARDYH010000005.1, read as the reverse complement.
TAAACTTGCCTAGAGAAAAGTTCCTAGAAAATTAGAGTCCCTTCAGTTGGGAGATGTTTATTGCCTGAATAAAGCTTTGTGGATTATGTGGCAGACCTCTTTATTGTCTCCCAATAAAGCAAGAGGTGTTGGGAAACATAAAAGGTGGCTCCGAATCTGCACTGCATTGGTTATATGATGTAGCTGCCAATTCAGAGCTACCCCGGGACAAAGATGTGAAAATCTGCAGCAGAACAGTCAGAGACTTACCCCAACTTTTCCTGCCTGAGCAAAGTCAGCACAGCTCTTCTGCCATTTGTTTTCACTCCGGCGCTTCTCCGGGAGCAGTCCCAGGAGGAAGGCAACCTCCCACTGGTCCCTGGAAGCCACAGGAGATGGAGGAGTCGGGGTCAGCAAGCCTAATGGCTGCCGGAAAGCCTGTGCTGCATCCCCCAGTGGAGATTGTTAAACACTACCCTGCACCAACGACACTGTGGGGTTTGGTGGTGAAGCGGTGCCAACTCGCACCATGAAGACATTTATTTCAGGTGCCTATGGCATAATCTTCATATGCTGCAAAATGACACGGTAGAATCCTGAGGGTAATAGGGTGGTGTGCACCACTTCAGACAGCAGACACCATTTTTATTAGCTTCACGCAGTTAAAAAAATAGCAGTTCACAAAACAAAGTCATACACGGGGCAATTCGCTGATGGTCTAGTTTTCTAATTGCAGCTTCCCCCCTTATTTTAAAATAGGGAAGCATTTGAAAATGTCATTGCCCCATTCACTATCAGAAATGACACAGTCCATTCTACAACATTAAGCCTATTCTACCTCATTCTACTGCACTTGCACACCAGATCCCAATAATCTTCCATAAGATTCAGGATCAGCTCAGTTGCAACCCCCCCCCCCCCAATGCTCTCAAATTAATTTGCAAAATACATGAATTTTAGGAGGAAAGTTTTTTTAAAAAAAAAATCCTTCTTCCGAAATTCTCAAGTTGTTTTTCGGTTAATTTTGTATTTGATAGTTCTTACTATATTATTATTTATTTACAATATTTATATGCCATATCTAAAAAAGATTCTGGAGCACTGAACATAGGGATAAAACAGCAAAAAGATTAAAAGATTAAAAACAGCAAATTTTTGTGTTGGAATTGTGGAACGATCTCCCCGACGAGGCCCGCCTGGCGCCAACATTGTTATCTTTTCGGCGCCAGGTCAAGACTTCCCTCTTCTCTCAGGCATTTGGCAATATCTGAGGAGCCTGGGTTTGTTTTGTTTTGTTTTTGTAGTTTTTGAAGTGTTGATGTGGTTTTTAAATGTATAGATTGTGTGTATGTTGTAAGTTTTTGCTGTTTTAATTTTTGTATATTGTTTTTAATTGTTTTTAATCCTATGTAAATCGCCCAGAGAGCTTCAGCTATGGGGCGGTATACAAATGTAATAAATAATAATAATAATAATATAATAATAATAATAATAATAAAAATAGTCGGGTGAGGAATGCTTCCTGGAAAAGAGCTGTTTTCATGAGGCGCCGGAAGTAGCACAGTGTTGACATCTGCCTGACCTCCAGGGGCAAGGAGTTCAAAAGAGAAGGGGCTACCACACTAAAGGCTCTTCTTCTGGTGGACTCCAATTGGACCATAGGTCCATGTGGAACCACCAGGAGCATGCCCTCTAATGACCTTAGTGACTGGACAGGTTGGTAAGGGAGATGGGGCTCTCTCAGGTGTCCTGGTCACAAGTTGTTTAGATCTTTGTACACTAGTACCAAAAGCTTAAACCTGGCCTGGTAGCAAATAGGCAGCCAGTACAGTTCTCTCAGCAAAGCAGTTACACGCTGCTTTCTGCACTAGCTCCAGCTTCTGGAGAAGTCTTAAGGGACACTCCCCCCCACATTGAGCACATTGCAGTAATCCAGTCTTCAGGTTACTAACTCCTGTACCACTGTGGACAAGCTATCCCTGTCCAGAAGAAGCTGTAGTTGGTGATCCAGCTGAAGCTGGTAAAAGACACACTGAGTTGCCATGGCCACTTAGACCTCCAGCAACAGTGATGGATCTAGGAATATCCCCAAACTACGAACCTGATCTTTCAGAGGGAGTGCAAGCCCATCCAGAACAGGCAATGAGCCTATCTCCCAGACTTGGGAACTACTCACCCACAGGGCTTCTGTCTTGCCAGGATCCAGCCCATTACTGAGTTTAAGGCCTGATCCAGGACTTGCACAGCCTCTCCTGATTCAGATGCCACATGGAGATAGGAGCATGTGTCATCAGTGTACTGATGGCATTTTGCCCCATATCCTCTAATGATCACTTCCAATGGCTTTATGTAGATGTTAAACTACCTGAGGTACAAGACGGTACCCCATAACTCAATTGTCAAGGGTCCAAGGAATGATCCCCCCCCAATGTTATGTTGAGTGATGGTTTTAATTTTATGTAATTGTTTCTTTTGGTATACTTGCTTTGAAATTTGTATGAATACTACTGTAAGTTTTAAAATTATTACAATTACTATTCCGAACAAATAACAACATGGCATATGAATCCAAAATTTAACATTGTAAATGGGCATAAAAATTATACATTATCTGAGATACAGTTGAAGATGTGTGAGCACTGTCTGTGTGTAGTCCATGTTACTGTTGCTTTAAGATGCCAGGCTAGCAGTTAATTTTCTTATGGGAATAAAGGTTTTGTAAAATGGTATCCTTGGTCATGGAACACTTAAACTGCTTCCACTTTATCCCCTGCAGGAGGCAAATTTCTTAGCAGGACCAGCCAGCAGTAGAAAGGATCTTCTGGAGCTCACTGTCGATGATTATTGATAATCTGTCTACAGATCCAAAATGTTGATGCTCCCCAGCACCAGCAAGAAGGTCCACATTCAGCATTCAGAAGGAAAAAAAGGATTCATATAATAGTTAACGGTTTCTTCTGGAGTTTAAATATATCTGATATCATTTTTGTGGAATTATCTGTATGTCATGAACCCTCTTTGGATGGGTCCTGAAGAAATGTTCTGTGCATTGCTTCCCGCATAGTGACAAGTTGCATTTATAAATATTGAAGTTGTAAGTTATTTACATCTACAGATTGTGACAAAGTACACCCCAATACACCTCCATATTTGCCAAGTGAGGAATGTGGGAGGGGGAGGTAGCAGTGTTTTCAGAAAAAGGGGATTATTCAACAGATTTCATGAGGGCAAGCTTACTATGGCTATGAGCAGTAGCACTTCCTAATACGAAGAATAATTCACCTTTAATGTTGTGTTTTTGCCACCGCCTGCAGTAGAAGCACCATCAACATTCTACTTCCTTCCCAAATGACACCACCTCAGATGAATTATCATACTGCGGAAGTATTCTGGTAAAAATAAAGTAAAAATGGACCACTGACTATTGCCATCAAGAGTTCTGATATTTCTGCCACTGCTGAAACAATTTTAATTTAGTTTAAAGAAGAAGGGGATGGGAACTATCACCTTGTTACCAAGGTAAAATCAATCCACAAAATCTGTCACATAATTTCAGGGGGCCATCCCCCAAACCTTGCCCCCAGTTTCAGGGGCCTGAAATTTTGATCAGGAGGTTTTTAAAAAAAGTCTGGTACAGCTACAGTTCGATAATCTGATGTTTCTAAACATTTCTTGGAGCAACTTCATAGTTTCATTGTCAGCCACTGGAAGGGCTGGGTAATGGTATGGACAGTGTAGCAGGTCTTGGTCAGGTTACACATGCGCTGATTTTCCCCAGGTACTTCACGGTATGGGTGTCAAATGCATCTGACAATTTATTAAGTGAAACAAATACTATAGATGTTACTAGCTCAACTTTTGGGAACGTAATTTGGAAATGGCAAGGTAAAAGTGGTTATATGGAAGGATCTAAACCACAGATTATGGAACAAGGCATAATAAAGGGACCATACCCAACAATAAATTCCATTGCCTAGATATGGACTCTCCTCCTCAGATATAAAACAAGAGGGAGATGACTCCAGTCATTCAAACATATCTGTCAAGCAAACAGATAAAGAAAGGCAAATTGAAAGCATTTTCCTGTTCTTACAGAATCCATATTAGACTGTTGCTCCAACCAGCTTCAACTCACAAGATAGCAATCAGGAGTCACAATGCTTTTTGGAAATAGAAAAATACTGAACAATTGAATTCAGTAAAATTTGTTTTCCTCCTATGCTTAAGCCCTATCTTTCCCATTCATTTTGTAACCACAAAACAAATGGGAAAATCTGACCTAAGGTTAGAAAGGAGTATTATATAAATCCATGTCCTCTGTCCACTTGCAAATTATTTTCAAGCACTGGGGGATATGGCAACAATTTCTCATGGGACTTTCTTTGGAGATGAGAACAAAGTAACAGAAAAGGAAGGGGAAAAGGTAATCAAGCAGGAGAACAGAATAATTTCAAAATATATAACTCACTCTACAGATAACTTCTTTATTGATTTTTAAATACAGAATACTAATTAATATACTCTCTACACAAATGATGCATCAACATAAATTGTACTTCTCATTAAAGTAATGTAGGTTTTAAGGTTTTTTTCTTTTCTTTTTTAATGTAGCTACTTCAGAATGAACAGCTATGTAATATTGTCAACATTATGACACAGGGCTCTCAGAAGTGCAGGTGCAGGATGTTTTAAAATACTAGGGATCTAAGGAAACAAGGAGCAAGTTTAGGTTTTTCATGTGTGTGTTTTCAAATATGTAGGATAAATGTTCAGACTCTACTACCTAGTCTTTGTTAAATTGTGTCTTGAAAGAGGCAGTCATGAGGTCAGTCTTTAAAAAAGCTTTTATAGACCTCACAGATTGCAACCATGGAAAATACCCCCTCTTAGGAAGATGCTTGAGTGGGTAATGGTCAGTATTTCTTGCTGAGACATTATCTAGCCCAACCTTCCCCAACCTGAGGCCCTCAAGATGGTTTGGACTTCAACTCCCAGCAGCCCCAGCCAGGACAGCCAATAGTCAGGAATGCTGGTAGTTGTAGTCCAAAACATTTAGAGGGTATCAGGTTGGGGAAGGCTGTTGAAGAACCATTTCAGATCAGATTCAGGCCCAGTTTTACCGTAGAAACCCAGTCAGTCTAATGATCAACATACGTTGGGTGAGAGACAGGAATAGAGTAACCCTGGATTCTCCCGGATCTCTCAGAGCTTTCAATTCCATTTACCAGGAAATACTTTGGGAAAGACTGAACAAGTTGGGAGCAGAAGGCATCATAGTTCCATTCCTTTTTATAAGGCTCATTGCAGAAGATGCTGCTGGGAACTTCTACTTATAAGCATGACATTTATGCTACGAAGCACCACAGGTTCCATTTTGACCCACATGCTTTTAAATACCTTCATGAACCTGTTGAGGGATATCACCAACCAGTATGTGGACAATATTTCTCATTTTCTCATTGTCATTAGGCGAGATGGTGGAACTGCTAAATAGGTGTCCAAAGTGGTAGATGGGCTGGATGAAAACCTCAAAACTGAAACTTAATCTTGAGAAGATGGAGGTGCTGTGGGTTGGTGGCTGTCTGCTCTGGGAGATGGTGTTCAGCCTGTTTTATGGGTCTGCCCTGCCCACAAACTATCATTCACTAGAGCCCCAAATCACCTATGTGGCACACAGTCTCTTTCATGAACTGAGCCTTGTGGGGCAGCTACAGCTTCTCATGGATGGAGAAAATCTGGACATTGTTATCCATGCTCTAATAATATCCAGGATTGACTACTGTAATGCATTACATGTACAGTGCCCAGAATCTTAAGTTAGTTAAGAATATTGCTGTCAGGTTACTAACTGGGACTGGATGTAGGAAGCACATTACACCAGTGCTTAACAAAGTGCACTGGTTGCCAGTTTGCTTGAAAGCACAAATGTAAAGTGTTGCTATTGTTACCTTTAAGGTTAGATTGGTTTAGTTTGTCTTGAGATACTAGGTCTGTTTCATATGAAGTATAATGGTTTAGTTAAGTGGAAAGAATGCCTGGGATTCTGCCAAGGGACAAGATGGGAAAGATGGGTGATTTTCAAGATGAAGGGAAAAACATCTTAGCCTGCCAAGACGTCTTTACAAGGTCATGAACCCAGCGAAGTGTGCCAAAGGAGATGGACGAGGACACAATGGAGGGAACTTTGAGAGGATTTGGAACATTAAAAAGAAAGCAACTTTTGGAGCACCCTCTCTATCTCACCCATCCCCCACAGCTGGACTTGATCACTCCTAACTGTGTGGATGAGGTATGAATGATTGCTTTTTGCTTTAGCTTTAGCCTTTTACTCAATAGGGATCAATATTATTGGTATTATTAACATTTTATCTACACTTGGTTTGCTTTCACATTTATTAATGTATTTCAACCAATAAAAGTCACATGAATTGTGTTTTACCTCAGATGCTTGTGTTATCTCTCATTTTCATATAAATGGACCTACTATCTTGGGGTTAATAATTGGTTTAATATTCCAACAAAGCTGGAATAAGAAAAGTAAGACAATTTGGACAAAACACTTTCAAATTATCACAACATTATAGGAGTGGAAGGAAAAATGAAAGAATCTGTATGAAAGCATGTGTGTGGGTGTGTGTGGGTGGGTGTGTATGTAGCCATTCATAAATAAGAGGAGGCTCAAATTGGCCTGTATCAGAAGTGAGTTGAAAAGTCAATAAACCACCCTATTCTCTTCTTAAAGAAAGGTGATTTTTTAGCACCTAATGGTGCCCCTAGTTAACCCCAAAGATCATTAATCATAGTGTTTACTCTGGAAGCCCTGCATAGTTTGGGAAATGGGTACCTAAAGGAATGTTCCTACATCAACCTGCCCATATGTTGAGATGATTGATGGATGCTCTTTTCCATGAACCACCAGGGTAGTAATCTGGGAAACAGATCTCATTAGTGGTGCCCTACCTGTGGATTTCCTTTCCAGAAAGGATCACCTGATGCCTACTCTGCTATCATTTTAATGCCAGGCAAATACCTGCTTGTAAGTCAAATTTTATACTGATTTATTTTATACTGATTCACTGCTGATTTATTTTTCTTGTAAACCAACCCGGAAACTTTTGACTGAAGGGTGGTATAAAAATGTATAAAATAAGTTCTGAAATAAAGAGAGATAAATCATATGGTTTAAGTAATACCAGGACATAATGTCTCATATCCGATACTTCTTTTAAAATCATTGTTATTTATGTTGTGGTTTCGTTTGCTGTTGGCATTTTAAAAATGAGAGAAGGGCAATCATTTAAATGCAATACATAGAGATGGTGGTAATACTAGTATCTTACCTGCAGATATTTCCAGCAACTACATACTGCATTCATCACCTAGCTCAAAAGCTGTCGTCATGATTGTCCTGTATAATTGGTTAGATATGGAGATATTCTTGCTGAGAGTGCCATCAAGTGTTGTCACTAGGAACGATTGACTCAAGTCTCACTTTACTCTGGTTAACCACAAAGCAGGGAGTAATATTGAATAATGTTCAATTTTTAAAACATGCCTTAGTATGTGTTTAGGGAGCTCTGATATCCACGGACCACTTGTCTGAACTACCACACTTGAAAAGCTCTCCATCACTGCCATTTTACTATGAAGCCAACAATCTCCAAACCGCATTCCCTTTCAGTGGTTGGATACAGTGTTTAGTATTTGTCTCTAGAGCTGCATGGCTACACTGCAGGCCCTAGTGACGTGAAGACCTGGTAAACACACACACAGAAAAATGCTGGAGAACACCATTTCCCCCAGATTATTTTCAAGAGCTTTGTTTCAATTTTCCCAACGGAAAAGTTAGACATTTGAAGAAACACTGGAAAAACAACTATGAAGTATGTTCTCTTGCTATGGGTTGTCGTATTGTGCAAATCCACACAGCAGGGGCTGTTTGAGGTTTAGATAACACTCAACCCTAAAACAAGCCATATTTTGGAGTGTTGTCTAGCCCTCAAACAACCCCTGCCATCAGGGTTTGAATGACACAGAAATGGTGCCCATGGTGCCACCGTGGGTAAATTAACCAACGGTGGGCTGTTGTGTTATGCAAACCAAGTCAATATCTCTTTTAAATATTAACAGACAAGAAAATAATTTCTTTCTGCTCTAACACTACAGGCCCTGTAAACAGGTTTTTGGTCCTGCATTACAAACATTTGCATTCACATGCAAAACATGCCAAGCACACACCATATGTTTTTTTCTCAAAGCGTACTGAGTTTTTGAACAACTCACTTCATGATGGCTATACAGACAGTACAGATGACATAAGCATACATGCAATGCTAGCACACCCATTTCATATTAAAACAATTAACATCAAGAGCTTGGAAAAAATACAAAAGTGGTGAAATCTCCATATACAAGTCAACAACTTAGAAAACTCTTTATATACAAGTCCTTGTATGACACATGGTTTTATTTTCATACATTCCAAATTAGCAAAATACAGATCATTTAGTTTAACAACAACAACAACAATAATAATTTTATTTCTAACCCGCCTCTCCCTCCGGATCGAGGCGGGGAACAACAACAAATATAAATACAAAGACCATATAGATAAAACGTTAAAAACAAATCAAACTAATACATTATTAAAACATCTTAAAATTCAACTAGGTAGGCCTGCCGGAAGAGATCAATCTTCACAGCTCTCTTAAATTCAAGAAGACTACTAAGTTGTCGAGTCTCTCCTGACAGGCCATTCCACAGTCTATGAATACGAATGTCTCTCCCAAACAAATTTTTATTACAATTCAATGCGGGTTTGTATGACAAGCATTTCTTTCATTATCAATAACTTTCCATAAATTAACAATCTAAAGTTAAATGCCCTTTAAAGTAATATTTTAAATAAGATATTCTCAGCTTGGGGGTCTGATATATAGCATGAGACTATTGTATCTCTTACAGATTTATGCTCAGGTCTGAATATAATCAGCAATAAAACTATGCAATCCAAGACATTTTGACTACATTTGCATTGAGCATTATTCTTTGGAAGAAAAGTGGGATATAAATGAAATGAAATGTAATAGAATAAATAAATACTGTATGTAATATATTCCTGTTTTGCTTATCATGTAAAGAGGCAAAGAGCAGCACACATGTCCTGACTACTAGAAGTTCTATTCAGCTTCATTCCCTCTCACTGCAGCTATAAGATTTCATCAAGTTCTGCCCACATGGTCAGGCATAAGGACAAGAACATTGCTTTAGAAAAAAATGCAGCTAATATTTTCAGGATGCTGAATTCTAGTATATATATATATATATATATATATATACACACACACACACACAGGATGAAGTTCAATTGTGCCTGTTCATCTATGGGATGGCATCCAGTAGAGTGGATTCCCCTCCCTCTACACCCCCGCACCAGTCCAATCTGCTCCAAAGAATTGGGGGACTTCCTGGAATAGGTTTTTATGGGGTATGTAGGTAGGAGGACAGAATGGGAACAAGCAGAGGTCTGCTCACGCTATGTTGGACGTCACTCACGGAATTTTATCCAACAGGAATTTCAGTGCCCAGTACCACCTGGTCTCAGGCTAGACACTGTTTGTGTCATATAAAGGCATAAAGTCCAATGAAAATAACATAAAGTTTCAATATTTTGAACCCACAGATTTCTGAATAAAGATTATGCTTTGTAAATGAAATACTCATTGACCTGAAAATGCTGAAGTATCTGCATACTTCACCCAAGAGAAAAATGCTAAGCCAAGTTGTGTCCAAGACTATCAATAAATGGAATCTTTAAAAGACCCAGAATTTATCAGCACTTTTGAAGTTAATATTACAAGGTTCTGTTAAATAATTCTGTCGAACACTCTTTTTGAAGCATCTGTTTCAAATGCTTCTGAAGCCAAGCCTTGTTTATAATGAATATATTTCCACACTTGTCTGCATGCATCCAGGAAATGTTATTTGTATTGCTGTAAAAGTCAGATAGAACCTCTGTTATAAATCTTTATTTCTTTTTATAGCTTTGTCTATTAAAAAGCCACTCTCATCTGAAGCTCTGCATGTGAGAGTCTCAGTCAGAAATCAAATTTCTTTTATAACAAGTTTCCAAAGTGCCTATAAAACTTCAGCCACAGCCCTCAAAATTGGATAACGCAGCATGCACTGCATTTGGCAGTATTATCACATGCTGTTGAAAAGGATTAAACTACAAGCCTAGTTGAATGCAGAACAAGGTATCCATTGGTTTTTGTGACCATCTGTGTACACAAGAAGCTGCCATGTACATAATCAGTTCTTTGGGTTATCCAGTTCAATACTGTCTACTCTTGACAGGCAATGGGGTTTTCCACAGCCATACTCTCTGAAACTCTTTTAGGGAAGGGACTGAACTTGAGATTTTCAACATGCAAAGGATGTGCTTTATCACTTTGGCAGAAAGCAATATGTAATGATACTATGTCTAAGATCAAGTCAGTGGATATGAACCCATACAAGTCTATTATGCCTATACATGTCTATTATGAATAAGTCCTATTTAGTTTAATTGGACTTACTCCAAGATAAGTGTCTATAAAGCCTTTCAGTGCAACCCTGTATATGTCTACTGAGATGTAAGTCTCATCAAGTTCAATAGGGATTACTCCCAGGAAAATGAATATAAGATTGCAACCTAAATGCCATAAAAGTCAGCTGTGGCCAAAACCAGAATGTGTCTGTCAAATGCATTAACCACTGTGTCAAATGATCCAATAAAAATGATCCAATAAAGTTCCAATGAAATGATTAATCAATATATCACAGTACAAAATAACATCAAACACAAAGGAATAGATAAGCAAATAAAATTAACATTAAAATTGCCAAGCATGGAATTGCCAATGCATTAAGGAATACATTGTGGAGAATAGCTCTGGATGGGTGAGCAAGATGACCTGCTTGATCTAGTAAGATTGACATTATAACTGCAATTATTTCTCTGTAATCTCATAAACAAAGCTAACAAAATGTAAAAGACATGTATTTCTGAAGGAGATCCATGGCTTGTTGTTACTGTTTTAAAAGTGAAGAAAGCAAGTTTTCTCTCAAGTAGCACTGTTGATGGAAGTGTTAGAAAGGAAGACTACACTTTTGTCACCCTTCTAATTGGATTGTATAAAACAAACACTTCAGTTTGCAAATAAAGTGACACTCAATAAAAGGTGCTTTTTTAAAATCACTAGCAGAAAGCATCTGACCCCTAGTGCTCACAAAAGTTAGAGCAAAATATGTTCAGTCAAACAGAGCAGCATTAACATCTTTCATTGCTCATGCTGCTAAAGAGGATGACAGGAGAAAGGAGTCATGTTTTCTCCTAGCTGTACAAGTCAGGCTTTTTAGATTTTAGTAAATACATTCAGCATTGCAAGCTGACAATTTAACATAGAGATTAAAAACATACACACAGCGAATATGATTGTCTCATTGAAGTAGCTTAAAAATACAATCCCCTGAGCAATGCAGATGCTGTGAGTCACCGGCAGTCCTCTACAATAATAATGTATAGTATCAATACTTTAGCAGAGATATTTTTTCCTGTTAGTGCAATGTTAAATTCAATGGGAATAAGATAACCCCAGGTGAAATTACATGTATAATTCTGCCTTCATTTCTTTTGCTACAACATGAAATCCATCAAGATTTCACCCTGTTGTTTATGCCCCCCTCAGTATATCTTGGTGTCACATTGCTACCTTCTCCACTATTCCTATTAACGCTTACAAGAGTGATGGTATATGTTCTGTGAAAGTGCACTGTATTGTATGGCCTTTTGGCCAGATTGTTTACAATAGGATAATACTTCATGCATCTGATGAAGTGGGCTCTATGACCACAAAATAAATCTATTAGGCAGGAATTCTATCACAACATAACGTTCATGTGTCTGATGAAGAGGGCTCTAAGTCAACAAAAACTTATGCCACAATAAATCTACTGGACTGCAATTTTATACACACTTACCTGGGAGTAAACCCCACTGAATTCAATGTGACTTACTTCTGAATAAGCATGTAAAGGATTGCAGTTAGTCGTTAAGATGCCACAAGCCTCTTTTATTTTTATGCACATGATATCTGACCTTTGGTATCTTATTCTAAGAGGTGCATACTTCTGTTCTATGCTTATTGCCCCATCTAAGCAACAAAGAGGCTTTGAGGAAGTTATTATTTATTTATTTATTCTTACAAAATGAAGCAAAAACGAGGGTGAAAAAAGGATAAACAGCAGGAGCAAGCAAGGCTGCTTTCAGATACTGCCTCAGAGAACAACCCCTGGAGACTTTTCCCCCCAAAGCAAGATTGTTGAAAGGAATCTGTAGACTTCATTTCTTCTTAGCAAAGCTGAAAAGATGCTCCGAATGCCAGAGAAGAGAAAAGATGTAACCTTCCCTCTCACCACCACCACTTTTTAAAAAAGCAAATGTATATTCGTAGATTATCTTGGCAATAAAAACCAAGCTGAAAAAGATGCAGGGATGCGAAAAAAATTGACCCCATCTTGCAAAAATAGCAGCGCCCTGTCTATACCGTTTCGCAGTTTTCCCACATTCTCAACCTTGGACTGTGTATAGAAATATCGAGAATGAATGAACGAATAAATAAAACAGCTAGAACAGGCATCAACATTTCCCCACCCCCATCCACCCCACAAAAAACTTTGCTCCCAAAGTTTATATAAAGCCAATAGGAGCGGTTAATAAACGTGACCCCTTAAAATCTCCTTCACTCCAGACCTAAACCAGCCAAAACCCACCTCAGAAGCGGTCGAAAACAACACGCGCGCGCCAAGAGCACCACACAGACCGGGCTGCGACCCCACTAGGGGTCGCCCCCCCTCCCTTCACAAAAGTTTGCCTTGCCTCGCCTTCTATCCCGGTCCCTGTCCTCTGCACACACACGCACACACACACCGCTCCCTGCAGCACTCTGCCCTGCCGCCTGCTTCTGCCTCTGCCACCCACCTGCTCTCCAGCGGGGCGCCTCTTCTTCGTACGTTACGTTATTTTCCCAAGGAGCAGCCTCGAGTCTATAATCCTCCTGCGGCTCCTCCTGCAGCGCCCACCGCCTCTTCTGGAGCCGACAGCGCCGCGCTCGCAGACACAGCGATGGGGATGGAATGGAGGGGCGGAGACGAGAGGACACGGAGCAGGCTCATCAAACGCGCGCGGGCGGGTGGGCCGGCAGAGGGAAAAGGATTTATGCGCGCAGATTCATTCACGCGCCCGCGCGCGCCACCACCTCACAGCCACATCCACGCCTTCTCTCTCTCTCTCTCTCTCTCTCTCTCTCTCTTCCCGCCCTTTAGCAGCCCCTCGCCTCAGTCAATGCCCCCCCCATCTCAAGGTGGTGGCACCTTGTCAGTGACGGAGCGGGAGGCGAGTTCTGGTGAACGAGGCTCCCATCCTCTCACATGGGCATAGGTGGGCTATCAGTGGAGGCTGGTGGCTCCGATGTTTGTGGGGCTGTGAATCCGCCCTGGGTTTCAGACAGAACCAGTGAGGATTCTAAATGAGCTTTCCAAGGCGTTGAACCGTATTCCCAAAATGGGTTCAACGCTTTGGATAGCTCCTTTAGAATTTTGACTGCTTCTGACTGACACCTAGAGCGGATTCACAGCCCCACTGATATCGGATACTGGAGGCTGTACAGCCGTTGTACGGACGCTGATCTTTCTCCAAATTTATTTATTCATGTATCGCTATTCGAACCCCATAGTCAGGGAAGGGGAGCGCTCTTCCCCATTTGGTGGAGCCCTGTAGTTTATTTGAAGGAAAGGGACTTTTTATACCCTCGCCCCATTCCTCCCGTCAGATATGCCCCTACTGTGCTCTGCCCCCCTCCCCCGCCACCTGCACTGCCAGGCAACGTTTAAAGTAAGTTTCCAGTACTATCCATGGAATCTGTGACATAGCTGCTTTTAATTTCTAAAATATTAAGTAGTTGCTAGACTCAAGCCTCCCTAATAGAAATCACATTCCTGTAGAAATTATTTCCCCCCTAATAGCTGAGATTTACCACGGAATGAGGGAAATTCTGAGAATACAGCCCACCCAGGCTGCAGTATACCTACAGTGTAATCCTGAATATGTCTATTCTGAAATAAGGCATTCTGGTTTCAATGCGCATAGGATTGCAACCTTAGTTGATTCCAGTGGGGCATACTGGCAATTAATCATAGGTAAGATTAGGTTTCTAGGAAGAGTTCAAAAGTTCCTTATACAGGAATGTAACTTAATGCTAAGAAGCCCCCCCCCCCCCATCATTTCCCAAGTAACGGTAGTGGTCCATTAAGCAGATGCACAGATATACTTTTACATTCTGGCTGGGCAATCTGATTGACCACTTTTCTTTCAGAAGAGCAGCTGTCCACTCAGCTTTTGCCAAAAGAATTTATCTTGTCCTTTGCCCCCTTCCCCTCCCCTCATCACATCCTTGCAGGCATGCTAGAGATCACCTGTGCTCCTAGGGGTGTAGTAGCCAGAGGAAGGGGTTTTCTTCTGTATCCAGAGCAATCTCTTCAGACTGATGCGGGAGGAAGCACTTCAAAAGAGAGGCAACCTGTCCTGCTCTTTCCTCTCACCTTTCAATAACATCCCCTTAGCCAGTTATTTATTGTCATTCACAGGCTACGATGAGCTGCAGGGCATTTCTCTACTCCTTGGCTTGCCTTTCAATTTGGAGACGCTGAGCTTTGCCATCCTTCCCTTTAGCACTGATTGCTCTCTGAATGCTGGAGAAGGGGGGCAGAGAGAGAAGAGGCGCTGTTTTAAATAAATCTTCAATTTCAGCAGTCACACAACAGCTTGCCTGCTTGAAGAAGCCTTTGGCTTGGGCAAAAGCCAGGGAGTTGAAAGGAACTCTCGCAGCATCCTTTTACAGTGCACAGTTATAGAAACCAATCTGCCTGGCTTGCTGCAGTCACCAGTGTGCAACATATCAGCTCCAGGTTCATTGTGTATCTCTAAATAGGGAGTATAAACTTGGAGAGAAGCCGCACAACCTATAAAATGTTCACTTCTCCAGTTATTAAGCCATCACTTCTCATTAATGGCTTCAGCCTATGTGAAATCATAAACTTGCTGTCTCTTGGCCAGTTTGGTGCAGGAGGAATGAATCCAGACTGACTTGGATCATATCAACTCCCAGTCCTACCTTTACCATCATGTCTGCTCAAACTATTTTGGACTGCTTTATGAAGGTACACAGTTGCAGGCTGAGCATATGATGAAGCACTCATGCAACTGCCTCTCTACCCATTGCTGAAACTCAACTCAGATCCATTCAGCCAGAAAACTGGCTGTGTGAATTATCAGTCAGATCAAACCAACCAATAACATCAATACACCACATCTCTGTGATCAAAGATGGGCAATTTCCCACAGACAGACACAGACACACTGCTAATTTCATGGAAATTGTTTTCATTTTCTGCAAAATTCCTACAAATGTCTCATCCAAATATGTGCTGAATATCATGTCAGGCCAGATTCAATGAATGTGTTTGTTTTGACTCTCATCAATGTCTTTATAGTGAAAATAATGTAGTTTTACTAACATATTTCTAGTAGTAATAAAGAGTTTAAATATTTGTTATTATAACACGACCTACATACTTCCACCCCTCCAGCTGCAGTGTGACATTTATTTTCATAGATAGATAGATAGATAGATAGAACAACAAGCTCAAAGTCAAGATATTTAAAATGAGGATTCCTAGGGTTACCAATACAAAGGCATTGTGTAGCTATTCTGGCAATTTTTGCTTGATGGATTTTCATGGTAAAAGATGGAAGAGGTGGGAAAACATGGGAGGGTTACAAATGGTAGATGACAATGGCCCTGTTCACACATAATGATTACTGATCAGTTTAGAAATGATGGGTAGTCATGCAAGAAGTGCACCCACCTCTTCCCCTTTTACCTCACAACCCACATTAGCTCTTTCATAGGTTGTGGAGAATGACAAGCAAACATGGACTACTGGATTGTTTAGGGGTTAAAACACAAACCATCGGTTAACCACTAGGTTCTCAGCCTCTAAACCACCCAGTGGTCTGGGTCTGCACATCACAATCTATAACATACAAAGGAGCTGATCATGGGTTTGGCCATAAAAGGGAGGAGGTGGGCATGCTGCAGGTAGTGCCCACTCATGCACGACAACCCATCGGCTTTTAAACCAATGGGTTGCCATTACATGTGCACGAGGACAATGTCTGCCCTTCCCTCTGCCTCAGAAAATTGCATGAGGAATTTGAGGGTGATGGCATGATACAAGCCTCATGAGGCAGGGTGACGGAAGCACCCTCTCATCTGGAAGCACCCTCAAAGGTCCAATGCTAGCCCCTCCCATGGACTGAAAAATATGCCATGCCAGGGGAAGAAGAGAATTTGATATGTTTTGGATTTAGTACTATCTACTCCATTGTGTGCAATCCTATGACCCATTATTTTCATAGAAACTGTCTAGTTTTGCCACCTATGACTTGTTCCCTGAATTTTGAGAGGTTGTTCATTTGGAGTCAGTTGAAGGGATATGGGGAAGTGGAAAGACAGATTTTAAAAACAGGGAGCAAGCTTGGTTCTTCTGCAAAATACAAAGTGAAATTCAAGCTGTATAGAAAATAAGGTGGCTGTAGTTACACTTTGCCTTGCATGTTCTGAGAAAAGCTGATTAGTCTTGGGAGGGATTTAATGCAGTTGCAAGTCTGTAGCCACAGCCATGTGAGCTTTGTTAGAATTCACCAGTCCAATAAATAAGCTTCCTGCCTTAGCCAATGCAATAAGCAGAAGTTACATACCAAGGCAGAAAACATTTGCTCATGTAGCGGGAAGAACACTGCCTGCTTGAGTTTATTATTATTATTATTATTAATAATAATAATAATAATAATAATTTTATTCCATTTATATACCGCCCCATAGCCGAAGCTCTCTGGCTGGTTTACAAAAATTAAAAATATTGAACATTAAAAACACCGATATACAAAATTTAAAACCATAAATCATAAAAACAATTTATAATTGCAATATCCTTTAAAACAACAATTCTGGGTCAAAGCACAACAACAACACAAAACCCTCATCATATGCTGTTAAATGCCTGGGAGAAGATGAAAGTCTTGACCTGGCGCCGAAAAGATAACAATGTTGGTGCCAGGCGAGCCTCATCAGGGAGATCATTCCACAATTGGGGGGCCACCACTGAAAAGGCCCTCTCCCTTGTTGCCACCCTCCGTGCTTCCCTCAGTGTAGGCAACGGGAGGAGGACCTTAGATGTAGATCGTAGTGTACAGGTAGGTTCGTGTTGGGAGAGACATTCCATCAGTTCTCATTCTTCAACTTACTACTTTTTAAAAACAGAGTGAGCTGAAAAGTGGAAATCACATACAAATGTGCATAGATATACACGTGTGCACACACATACAGAAAGAAAGTGTTCTCACTTTGGGGATTAAATAAAAGCCCCAACTAATTTCTAGGCTACAAGCCCAAGAGAAAAAGTGCCAATTTCATGAGTGTCTCTTCGCTGTGGGAGCTGGATAAAGATTTTTTTAAAATAGAATCTGGCTTCCAATGTTCACAGTACAGCATTATAGCAAGTACTGTGGTAATTAAGGTACACCAGAAGATTCCATTATAACAACTGCTGTTCAAAGAGTTTAGTTTGTTAGTGAATCTCTCAGTAATATGAACAGACCAGAGAGCAATAATCCAAATGCCTCTTTTCACCACACTGGGGACTTCTACTTCATAGGTTATGGTCTATTATATTTAGCAGATGGGGAGTGACCATTTATTTGTCCACATAAGTAATGAATATGATGCTGTGAGAATAATATTTTCATTCAAACCGTTCCCCCACCTATCCTGCATTCTAGGCAATAGAGGTTTTTTGGTGGGAGGATATATAGATTCCTATCCCATGTGTTCACTGAATGCATGAGAGGGTGCATAATCAGACCTGCTATCCATACAGGATCCTGAAGCATCCACTAGTCACTTTCCCCAGTGAACACAAAAAGGGGGAGTAAGTAGTCTTTGGATGCTATAGAAAAAATTATTATGCAAAAGCCCGACATATTCGGCCTCTTGTTTTTTAGACCTTTTAGTTAGCAATCATCGTAGGGTCTCGTGAGGCCAACTGAAACATGATCCATTTGACACAATATGGTCCTCATTTATCAATTATGTTAATGGAACTGCTGTTAGATCCAGTTCCCAGTTAACCTTATTCTAGGCTACTCTTGATTATTGAATTTTGATTGAAATTGGAACTGGTAATGTTTTTATATAATGTAGACTATGTTATGGCTCTGCCTGAAATATTCTTGTAATTATACATTTTCATTATGAAGAAACAACCACTACATTTGCAGGAATGTTGTCAATGTAACTTAATCTTATTTTGCAATTCCTTGGGCTTTCTAATCTTGTGTTTTTCATCCTTTTTAAAATTGTACTTTTAAAGAAAACACACAATTATTCTGAAATTCTATGCAATGTATAATTTTTATTAAATGAAATTGTATACAATAAACTTAAAAAAAAGAAAAAAAGACAGCCAACCTAAACCTTTGCTGCTCCTCTGCCGCTTTGATGAGATAAAGGGATTGTGGAGAGTGAACAGTATATTTTGTATAAACACATTTTAAAAAAACATTGGTTCTTTGAAGGGCAGGATATGGACCAAAAGTTGAAAGTGCCTGGCACAGGCTCTGGTTCTACATTTGCAACAAACAGTGCCCCTTTTGTTATCAGTCATGCTGCTATATGCGAGATGTGTGTCGGAGAAAAGTATTAGGCAGACCCTGTATTTGGTAAGGGTATGGAACAGCGTTCCCCCATCCTGCTGCCTTCCAGATGTTTGAGATGACAAGTCCCAGCATTTCTGACCATGAGACATAATGACTTGCAATGATGGGAGTTGTAGTCCAACACCTTTGAAGGGCAGCAGGTTGGGGAAGGGCTGCTCTAAATAAAAAAGAGAAGTAGGTGGCCCTAAGTTGTTCGTCATCAGTTTTCCACAACCCCACAGTCACCTCCGCATATCATATGCTCCATCCTGTCCTCATGGTTTATCTGCTTTGAGAGACTGAGAATTTCACTTGCACTTTCTGCCTCCTTAGGGAGGATGTGGTGTTAAGGCTTGTGAGCCTTAAATCCCAATTTCCCTGCTTTTTTGGTGTTTGGTTGGAAACTGTAGAGCCTTAACATTGTTTTTTTGTTTAATAAATTTCATGGCTTTATGTAACGGATGACTGGATGTTACACCATTTTGACATCCAATATAAAATCAAAGCTAGTGATATGTGTTGCACCCACTTTTCAAAATAATAAATGAACCCCAGAAGTTAGGCTCACTCACTTGAAATCTGAGGAGTCTCATTTGAACTTTTCAATAGCCATTGTCCAGAGATAAAAACTTTATATGACTGACTCATGAAAAGAAGCATTTCATGTTTTGTGTCTGTATTTTGAGACAACTTGAAAAATTGTTCTACTGGAATAAAAAAAAACCTGATTAATTCTGGAAGCACACAAGATGATAGAGGAAAATATCCTATATTAGAATAAGTTACAGTTTACTATATTGATTATTATACCTCATTTTAGGCTACATGCTTTTTCTTCCTGTTTGCATCTTTAAGTAGAAATTGTGATCATGTTTGTGGTCAAGTTTCAAGTCTGCATAGGCTGCATTTCCATCCATAGCTATTTACTTAAAAGACCCATTGAATTTCCTTGGTGCTTTAAAAGCAACATATTTGCTTTTAGATTTGCCATTCTCAGCACTCTGCATGTGCTATGTATGCCTGCTCTGTCTGCCCTATTGTTCCCTGCAAGGCCCAGCCAGGGGAAGTCAGTAAATTAAACCCAGGGATGAAGGATGGGATTCCATCAAGTTCAGACCCATCTAGGGAACTTTATTGCCTGACAGTCCCTCTGTTTGGTAGCCTGCAGAAGCCTCATAAAGCAAATGGGCACATGAATACTGATATTATGGTCTGCAACTTTGTTTGTCTTTAGTAGTATGAGGTCCAGACCTCTTCGGAAGGGGGAACAGTGTTATGTCATAGGGTGACCATATGGAAAGGAAGACAGGCCATCCAAAATGGTGGCCAGTACAACATCTTGTGATACTAAATTCTATAGTTAATCAGAACTGTACACAGTATTCTAAGTTTGATCGCACCATAGATTTGTATAAAAGCAATATGATACTGGTAGTTTTATTCTCATTTAATTTTCTTATAAAGCCTAACATGGAGTTTGCTGTCTTTACAGCTGCCACACACTGGGTTGACATTTTCATTGAGCTGTCAACCACATTCCCAAGGTTTTTTTTTTGTTTAGTCACTGCAGGCTCAGATCCCATCAGTGTTTATGTGATGTTGGGATGCTTTGATCCAGTGTGCATCACTTTACAAATGCTTACGTAGAACTGTTGTTGTCATTTTGATGCCCATTTTCCCACTATGGAGAGATTCTTTTGGAGCTCTTGGTAATCTCACTTCATTTTAAAAACCCTAAATATTTTGGGATCAGCAGCAAATTTGGCCATCTCACTGCTCACTCCTAGTTCCAGAACAAATTATTAGTAGTAGAAGTAGTAATACATTTATTAGTATTACATTTATATCCTGCCTTTTTCCCTCTTGCAAGGATCCTAGGGTGGCTTACATGATCCTCCTCAATTTTATCAGCACAACAACCCTGTAGGGTAGAAGAATCAGTGCGTACCCCAAAGCACCCATGGTAGAGTTGGTGACATTCTGAATTCTCTTAGCTTGTCTAATATTTTTGATCAGGTTGAACAAAACTATTGTGTTTTCTTTTCTCCAGTACAAACATCTTTGACAGGCTTAATATAGGATTCATTGACCACAGGCTATTTTTAGAGCAAAAAATACAAATACAAACTTGGATAGTTTAAAACTAAATTGGGTAACATTTCTAAATAGCCACATGGCTATTCTTGGTACTGGGTCAGATGCAGTGATATAAGAGGATGTTCAGACTCCATTTAGTTGATCAATTGCAAAGAAGCTTCTCTATTAAGGAGGAAGGGGAAAGCCCTAGACTTATCATTCTTTCAAGTGCCATATCTTCCCCCACAAAAACCCATGAGGTATGTTAAGCTAAGAGTCTATGACTGGCCCAAAACCATCTAGTGAGTTTCTTCTCCTGCTCACTGTCACAAAAATACAAAGCAAATGTTTGGTAATGTTTGGGTGTATGGCATGTGATACTTTTCCCCTCAGAACAACCCTGTAAGATAGGTTAGGCTGGAAATCTAGGCCTGGCCCACTGTCTGTCTATGTCTGTCTATGTCTGTGTGCCTGCTTCTTTCATATATACACACAGAAAGGCATCTTTTGGTTTTTTTCTTTACTTACTACATACCATAAGCTACGTGTGTATAGAGAAGTCTGTCACAAATGATGCAATACACTCACTTTTCACACTTCCTAATACATTTGTTTCCCAACTAACTTATCACTATCAGTTTATATGTGAAATTGTGATCCTCCCACCAATGTGCATCACTTTACATTTGCTTACATCGAACAGCATTTGCCATCTTGATGGGCATTCTCTCAGTATGGAGATATCTTTTTGGAGCTCCTCACAATCCCCCTTTGTTTTAGCAAGACTAAATAATTTGGTATCATCACCAAACATGATGACATCAATGTTCACTTCCCCCTCATTATATTATTATGAGAAAGGGAAAAACTGCCTCCCTATCCACTTTCTGCACAACATGCATAATTTTGTATACCTTTATCATAGGCTGACCATCTGAAAAGGAGGACAGGGCTCATGTAACTTTAACCATTGCATAGAAAAGGGAATTTCAGTCAGTGTCATTTGTATGCAATTAGTAGGTGGTGATATTCCCTCTTCATCACAACAGTTAAAGTTGCAGGCACTATACTAGAGTGACCAGATACAAAAGAGGGCAGGGCCCCTGAAGCTTTAACTGTTGTAATGAAGAGGGAATTTCACCAGGTACGAATTGCATACAAATGCCACCGGCTGAAATTGCCTTTTCTCTACAACTGTTAAAGTTATAGGAGCCCTGTCCTCCTTTTCATATGGTCAGCCTACTTTATCATGTCTCCTGTATTCACAATTTGTTTAAGGCTGCAGCACTTGCCCTGAGGAAACCACGCTGCTTATGGTTAAACCAAAACCCAACAATCATAAGGAATGCTAAGAGAAGCCATATGAACAAAAAGGAAAAGGAAGTATGAGCAAAAGTGTAGTACTTATTTTAATATTTTGCCCCACTTTTTGCAGTGTATAAAGCAGCTTACACAAGGTAAAAGACTCCTGAACAAACTTAGCAATCATAGAATCAGAGGAGAGGTCCTCTTGTGGATCAGTAATTGGTTAAAGAACAGAAAGCAAAGAGTAGGAATAAATGGTAAGTTCTTCCAGTGGAGGGAAGCAATTAGTGGGATCCCACAGGAGTCAGTATTGGGAAAAATGCTTTTCCTCTTGTTAATAAATGATCTGGAATTAGGAGTGAGCAGGGAAGTGGCCAAGTTTGCTGATGACACCAAATTATTTAAGTTTGTTAAAACTCCAAAGGGATCTCTCCAAGTTGGGAAAGTGGGCATCCAAATGGCAGATGCAGTTCAATGTACAAGTGTAAGGTGATGCACATTGAAGCAACCCACCCGCCAACTTCAAGTAAAACCTGATGGGATCCGAGCTGGCGGTGACCGAACAAGAAAGAGGTCTTGGGAATGTGGTGGACAGCTCAATGAAAATGTCAACCCAGTGTGTGACAGCTGTACAGAAGGCAAACTCCATGTTAGGCATTATAAGAAAATGAGTTGAGAATAAAACTACCAGTATCATACTGCCTTTATACAAATCTATGTACACTTAGAATACTATGTACAGTTCTGGTCACCACACCTAAAAAAAGATATTACAGAGCTGGAAAAAATGCAGAAAAGGGCAACTAAAATGATTAAGAGACTGGAACATCTCGCATAAGAGAGAAAGTTACAACAGCTGGGATTGTTTAGCATGGAAAAAAGGAGGCTAAGGGGAAACATGATAGAGGTGTACAAAATTATGCATGGTGTGAAGAATGTGGATAGGGAGACATTTTTTCTCCCCTCCCATAATACTAGAACCAGGGGTCATCCCATGAAGCTGATTGGTGGGAGATTCAGGACAAATAAAAGGAAGTCCTTCTTCACACAGCACATAGTTAAATTATGGAATTCAATACCACAAGATGTAGTGATGGCCACCAATTTGGATGGCTTTAAAAGGGGGCTGGATAAATTCCTGGAGGAGAAGGCTATCAATGGCTACTAGCCCTAATGGTTATGTGCTCCCTCCAGTATCTGAGGCAGTAAGCCTGTGTGCACCAGTTGCTGGGGAACATGGGTGTGTTAGGAAAGTGTCCATCATTATTTGCACATCCGCCCAGTTAGGGTGGTGAGTGCGGCCAATATAAAGACCCACAAAGCGATTTTACGCAACAGGTGGGAGGGTGCTGTT
Organism: Anniella stebbinsi; assembly: GCA_029215795.1. NCBI lineage: Eukaryota > Metazoa > Chordata > Lepidosauria > Squamata > Anniellidae > Anniella > Anniella stebbinsi. Next base: position 140,571,523 of record JARDYH010000005.1, on the reverse strand, counting down.
GCACCATGTTCTGCTTTGTTGGACCCTGGTCAACAGCTATTTGGCTACTGCATGAACAGAGTGCTGGACTCGGTCTGATCCATCATGGCACTTCTTATGTTCTTAAAATGACCAGAAGTAAAATGTAAGATCAATATAGGATAAAAAGGGCCCAATAATATTTACAAAAATCACAACAGAAATAGCACCCAGCCCCTACTGAGAGCCCGTGACATATACAGAGAATCAAGCAGCAGACTAAGAGAACACAGACTCTCTCTCTCTCTCTCTCTCTCTCTCTCTCTCACACACACACACACACAGCCAACTAGAAAATAACTTGTAAATTAAAGGATTATTTTTCTGCTCAAAAGAAAAAGAAATCTTTACCCCCTACTAGGGGTGTGCATGGACCCCCCAGATCGGATCGGGACCCAGATTGGGACCTTCAATTTTGTCCCGGATCAGACAAAATCGGAGGCCCCCCAGACTGGATCGGGTCCGATCCCGATCTAAAAATCAGACATCCGATTTTTGGATCGGCCGCCATTCCCCCCCCCCCCCCATAGACTTGCATTGGGGGAAAGAAAGCTTTCCCCCAATGCAAGTCTATGAGGAAAAAATGGCAGCAGGTGGGTGAGGGGGGCCTAACTCCCTCCTCCCCCCCGGGGCCGTCTGCTGTGGAAGGCCCTGACAGGCGCCAGCGGGCGCCCACTGATCCTCCGATCCATCCGATCTGGATTGGGACCTTTCCGGATCAGATCGGATTGGATCGAACGATCCAGCGGTGAGATTAGAAATCGGATAATTGTATCCGATTTCCCCTGGATCGGATTCAGATTGTGGATCGGACCCAATCCAGGGCACATCCCTACACCCTATACCCCCCACCGCTGAGGCTCCAATTTTTAAAATGCTGCAATCATCTGCATGCTTACCAGGGAGTAAGACCCATTGCATTCAATGGAGCTTATTTCTGAGTAGACTGTTAGCACTGCTAAGAGAATCCACGACGGAGGCAGTGGATTATTTTTGAGTAGACTGCAAACACTGTTAAGGGAATCCACACACACACAAAGCCAGCAAGCAAGCAAGGAAGTTTTTAATTGTAGGAGTATTGTTGTGCTGGAATGAAAAGGAAATCTTTACTTCCAGGATTCTCCCTCCACCCCACACACCCCAGGCTCCAATTTTAAAAATGCTACAATCGTCTACATGCTTGGGAGTAAGACCCATTGCATTCAATGGAACTTACTTCTCAGTAGACTGCCAGCACTGTTAAGAGAATCCAGGAGGCAGTCAGTGGCTGAATTCGGATGACACAATAAGCAACTGGGGGGGGGGGGGGGGGAACAATCATCAGTTGTATTGCCTATCGTGTCGTCCGAATGCTGCCATAGTCAACTCAGCGCTGATCCTAATCCACACCGCAGTTGATTATTTATTACCATGTTGTGTGGGGAGTACCCCCTAGATGAACAACTGTAAAGTTCATTATTACCCCACCATTGACTAGGGGTGTGCACGGACCCCCCGGATCGGATCGGGACCCGGATCGGGACCTCCAATTTTGTCCCGGACCGGTTCGGACAAAATCGGAGGCCCCCCGGACCGGATCGAGTCCGATCCCGACCCAAAAATCGTACATTTTTGGATCGGCCGCCATTTTTTTCCCCATAGACTTGCATTGCAATGCAAGTCTATGAGGAAAAAATGGCGGCGGGTGGGTAAGGGGGGGCCTAACTCCCTCCCCCCCCGGGGCCGTCCGCTGTGGACGGCCCCGGCAGGTAAACCCCCTCCCCCGCGCTCCCTACCCCCCCTGGGGCCGCCCGCTTCCATCCGCTGGCGCCCGCGGGCGCCAGCGGATAGAAGCGGACGGCTCCGGGGGGGGGGTAAGCCCCCTTCCCCGCCACTTACCTTCTCGGCCCGTCCGGCGCCGGCGGCTACTACCAGCGGGCTCCGCGGCCTACTCTCGAGTAGCGCGCCGGGTGATGACATCACCCGGCGCGCCACCCTGGAGCAGGCCGCGGAGCCTGCTGGTAGTAGTAGGCGCCGGCGCCAGACGGGAGCCGCCGGGCCGGGCAGGTAAGGGCCCCCCTCCCCCCTCCCCCCTCCGCGCGCCCCCTCCTCCCCTCCACGCACCCCCTCCTTACCTTTCCGGCCCGGCGGCTCCCGTCCGGCGCCGGCGCCTACTACTTCCAGCAGGCTCCGCGGCCTACTCTAGAGTAGCGCGCCGGGTGATGACATCACCCGGCGCGCCATCCTAGAGCAGGCCGCGGAGCCTGCTGGGAGTAGTAGGCGCCGGCGCCGGACGGGAGCCGCCGGGCCGGGCAGGTAAGGGCCCCCCTCCCCCCTCCCCCCTCCGCGCGCCCCCTCCTCCCCTCCACGCACCCCCTCCTTACCTTTCCGGCCCGGCGGCTCCCGTCCGGCGCCGGCGCCTACTACTTCCAGCAGTCTCCGCGGCCTGCTCTAGAGTAGCGCGCCGGGTGATGACATCACCCGGCGCGCCATCCTAGAGCAGGCCGCGGAGCCTGCTGGGAGTAGTAGGCGCCGGCGCCGGACGGGAGCCGCCGGGCCGGAAAGGTAAGGGCCCCCCTCCCCCCTCCGCGCGCCCCCTCCTCCCCTCCACGCACCCCCTCCTTACCTTCCCGGCCCGGTGGCTCCCGTCTGGCGCCGGGGCCTACTACTACCAGCAGGCTCCGCGGCCTGCTCTAGAGTAGCGCGCCGGGTGATGACATCACCCGGCGCGCCACCCTAGAGCAGGCCGCGGAGCCTGCTAGTAGTAGTAGGCGCCGGCGCCGGACGGGAGCCACCGGGCCGAGAAGGTAAGTGCCCCCCTCCTCCCCCCCCCGCTGTCCACTTTCATCGGCGGGCGCCCGCTGGCGCCCGCCAATGGAAGCGGCGGTGGGCGCCAGTGGGCGCCCGCCGATCCGCCGATCCGCCGAACCGGTTCGGAGCTTTTTCGGACCGGTTCGGATTGGATCGGCCGATCCAGCTGCGGGATCGGAAATCGGATAATTTATCCGATTTCCCACTGGACCGGACTCGGATCGTGGATCGGGTCCGATCCAGTGCACATCCCTACCATTGACTATCTTGTTGTCCGAATTCAGCCAATCACTCCCACTGGCCTCTCAACGTTCTAATCCAGTAGAAGAGGGGAGGGAGAGGGAGGGAGACAGATGCTACTCCGCATGCGTTCCTTAGAGGGAGCACCATTCGTTACTATGGGAACTTATAAATTGAATTTAAAACAAACTAAAGGGAATTTTAAGGGAAAAAAACCTATTCTATCAACTCTAAGGTAAAAGGAAGAAGACATCGTTGGAATTTTAATTATTTAACCTGTCAATTCATAAGGGGACCTTGACAAAAACTATCGCCAGCCCAGTCCCAAATACCAAAGTGAGCCTGAGAGCTTTCCTCCCTTTTCGGCTTTAAACTGGCTTCCTTCCCTCAATTTTTCACCAAGCTTCTTGAAATTTTCAGGTTATGTAAAACCAACATTTCTTTCTGGCACATGTAAAGTTCCGGAAGATTGGTGAAACATTTTTGATTTTATGAATGTTAGAATGATCACAACCCCCAATTACCCCTTCAACATGGTGGAATGTGTTTTTTACTGAGTGATCTTAACAAGAGACTCATGACTGTGAGTTTCTTAATAAACCTTTCTATAGCATCCTGAGACTTCTCTCCCTTTTTGGGTACATCTTGGATGCTCACCCGCCTTGCACCCTCATTTCCCCTAGTGGATGTTCATTTGGTGGTAGTGCAAGCAAGTGTATAGATTCATATTGCCTCTTTGCCCCCACTTAACCAGTTTTAAAGTTAGAATAAGTTTTTGCTTTTCTTTTTGATAGTCTCTTTGATATTACTGTTTTCTGGAGAGCCACTTATAATGAGCATTATTATTGCATTCGAAAGCCAAATTCCCAGCCTTTCTCCCCTTGGTTCCTGTCCCTACTTTTATTCAGCCTCCTTTGTTCTTAAAGATATGATTGTGCCATTTGTAGTTGTCCATAATATCTGCCCTTCAGCAAGGAATGATGTTTTCACCTGTACTCAAAAGGCATTCAAAAGGCATTACATCAACAGCATTTGAGGAAACACTATATGCAAGCAAACAAAAGAGCAATTACTTTTTAGTCAAGTCAAGGGAGGTCTCAGCTTAAACACAAGTATTCAAAGTTTTCTAGCTTATTTGTTTGTTTATTTATTTATTTGTAATTTGATATCTCTCTTTACCATTGAACTACTGTAAATGGAACTTGAGAAGTGCTTTCAGGACATAATTCCAAGTTCAAATAAGATGCAATCCACAAATCTGTTTTCAGGCACTGCTTCTTATATCCCTTGAAAGAAGATATTTCCCTTGAGTATCAAGATAGAGCTTTGAAACTTGATGTGCATGCTGATGACATAATATTAGGTTTCAAGGTTGTGGGGGAGCGGTTAAGCTGTTTGAAATACCTCCCTACCTGTGACACCTTATCCGAGCCCCTTGCTGCTGCTGCTCCTGTCCCACCTTTACTATTAGGCCCCACAGCTCTACAGCCCAGCAACCTGGCCTCAGACAAGCATCTATGTTCCCGCTGCCACCAGTACCTTCCTCAGGTACACTTTAATGACCACACCAGTTAGATGAAATTAACAAGTTTTATTAACATCAAGTATCTTTAGTTCATTTGCATAGCGGTTTCAAGTATAAGGCTTATATGTTTCAAACTGTTCTCAAAGCCAAACTGTTTCCTCTCACAATATCGATCAATCAAACACCTCACTAGATATTCTCTCTCTCTCTCTCTCTCTCTCTCTCTCTCTCTCTCTCTCTCTCTCTCTCTCTCCCTGCTCAACTCACAATCAACCCCTGTGTCTGACATATATATATTCCACTTGCTCCCCAGCTCCTCCCACTCTCCCACTCTCCACCAATCCAGGCACTCCCAACAACTAACCAATCAGCACTCACTACTCATTCCATACTCACCCAGACCTGCAACTACAAACAATAACTTTTGTAACACATTCACATTCCTAAACAGTAGAACATCACACTACCCATTTTCAAAGATGCAGAAAAGTTCTCTGGCACCTGCAGCATGATAATTTGGCCAGTAACAGTATCACTACTGGGGTGTCCTGGAGTGAAATACAGTTGTGTGTAAAAATGGCTGCTTGAAATTTTCCATCCAATTTGGGGACAGGGAAAATAAAAGGACCATTTCCTCAAATTTCTCCATGAGAATTTCTCCAACCGTTTCTCAGCGGTGGGGCTCGTCATTAGCACAGCTTCTTTCTTTTTTCTTAAAGGTTTCTAGAGGGTTTGTTGTTGGGCTTTTTTGTTTTCTTTTCATTGCTGCTGCTGGTGAGGGAGAGAGAGAGTCATCTATTTTTTACACACACACACACACACACACACACACGGTTCTTTTATAGATATTCTTTGAAGATGCAAGAGATGTTATCAGTTTTGTTTGTAAAGCAATTTGCAGAGCTAGGTCTTGATCCAGCTTTGGGAATTCTGGATGTTCTTATACCCATAGTTAATATCAAAAGTTAATGATTGATTCCATTTAATTGAAAGGCTCTAAAGCACTTTCCAATATAAAACGTGTTTTTTTAACTTACGTGTCATTCAACTGTCACTGTAGATGTACCTTAAAAATAATCCAAGAGGAGATGCTGTTACTGCCATTTTTAAATTAATAATTCTGAGATTAAAGTAAACAAGAGGTAAATAAACAGTAGGGGTGTGCATGGACCCAAAAAAATCGGATCAGAATCAGAATCGGAACCAGAACCAGTGCCTCAGATCGGATCGGAGGCTTCCCGATTCGGTTCAGAGCCGATTCTGATCCAAAAATTGGACGTCCGATTTTTGGATCGGACGCCATTTTAGGTGTTTTCACCATAGGCTTACATTGGGGGAAAGAAAGCTTTCCCCCAATGCAAGCCTATGGCGAAAATATGGGAGAGATAGCGCCAGGTGATGTCATCACCTGGCGCTCTACTGAGAACTAGGCCGTGAAGCCTGTTTCTCAATAGATTGGAACAGCGGACGGAAGCGGGCGCCCTGGCAGGTAAGTGGGGCGCTCCCCCTCCCCCTACTCGCACTCCTTACCTGTCAGGGCCGCCCGCTGCCGCCCACTGGTCCCTTCTATTGAGAAACAGGTTTCTCAGCCTACCTCTCAGTAGTGCGCCGGGTGATGACATCACCCAGTGCCCAATTGAGAGGCAGGCTGCAAAGCCTGTTTCTCAGTAGAAGGGACCAGCGGGCAGCAGCGGATGGCCCCAGCAGGTAAGTGGGGACCTCCCTCCCCCTTCCCCCCACTCACGCTCATTACCTACTGGTGTCCCACGCTGCAATCCGCTGCTTCCGTTCTATTGATAAGCAGGCCTTGCGACCTGTTTCTCAGTAGTACGGAAGCAGTGGATGGCAGTGTGGGACCCTGGCAGGTAACGGGGGACCTCCACCTCCCTCCCTCCTCCCCCCACTTACGCTCCTTACCTGCTGCCTCCTCACTGACATCCACTGCCACCCAATGCTTCAGTACTACTGAGAAACAGGCCTTGGGGCCTGTTCCACAGTAGAGTGAGGGCGCGCCAGGTGATGACATCACCTGGCGCGCCAGTGCTCTATTGTGGAACAGGCCGCAAGGCCTGTGTCTCAGTAGTACGGAAGCAGTGGGTGGCAGTGGACGGCAGCAAGGAGGCAGCAGATAAGGAACACGAGTGGGGGGAAGGGGAGGAGGTCCGAGGTCCGATCCTCCGATATTTTCTGATCCGGATCGGTCCTTTTGGATCAGATCGGAGCGGATGAGATTGGACGATCCAGCTGTGGGGGATCGGAATTGGATAATTATATCTGATTTTGCCCGGATCGGGTCCGGATCGTGAATTGGACCCGATCCACTGCACACCTCTAATAAACAGCATCTATGATTTACAACTAACATATCCTGTATGGAAGATGCAAGCTTACTTGTTTTACAATTTGTTAAGACCAAAGTTAATCTCTCTCTCTCTCTCTCTCACACACACACACACACACACACACCAGATATAACTTTGTGTGCATTGAGCTGAATCTAAATTACTTGAGTGTCTGAGTCCCAAGCAATTCTTCTTTTGTCATATCAGTTTAGCAGGGGTTTTTTAAAAAAAGTTAAACAATATTTACTTCTATTAAATAATTATTATATTCATTAGAATACTGGGAGAAACATCTCCTCTGTCAAAACCTTGGTAGATGATATGGTATTTTTACATAGAAAAATGTAAATACATACTTTTATTTTCTCTTAGGGGCCTATTGTCAATTTTCACTTGACTCTTTTCACCTAACTATTTCTTTCCGTCCATAATTACAAAGCAATACTCTTTCTGCTACCAAAACATATTCTTTTTCATTGTACTAAAACACAAAATTGGACCGTGTAATCACCATTTCTCTCACTAGCAACAGCCACCTTACCTGAGTGGGGCCTTATTGGTTGATTTAAATCTGCCCAATAACCAATGTTCTCTGCACAAATTGCAAACAATTAAAAGACTAAAAGATAAGAGCTTCGGTTATTGGGTAGTATAGAAATATAATAAATAAATAAATAAATAAATAAATAAATGAAATCCCATACTAATAATTAAGGGTGCAATCCTGTGAAGACAGTCAGCAACCTCCAAACTTAGAGACTGCTGAGTATCCAGTGCAGGGTAGCTGCAGCATGGAGGAAATCTTCACCTCTGCTCTCCAGCCTCCCTGTATTTTAGTTAGTTCAACAATTTTGCCCATCTAGCGAAGGCTTTGAGGAGGGGGAGTGAAGGAGGCTGGGGATAGCTTGTAGCCCAACATCCTCAGTCTCCTCCCCTCCCAGACTCTGAGAACCCCTCCCAGCCCCCAGGAACCATCTCCATGCTGAACTTTGGGAGTGTGGAGAGGTAGCTGCTGTCTTTCTGTGCTGGCTACGAGGAGAAGGGTTGGAGAGAGTCAGGAAGCATGGTTTCCTGGCACCCAGCTCAGAGCCCTGTTTGTAAGCTGAGAGCCAGGAAACCAAACAATCATATGTTCCCCCCCCCACAAATGCTGTCTAGGGGACATAGGACTGCTCCCTAAAAATATAAAGTAAATACACATATTTAAAATAATTAAGTACAACATGATACAAAACAACAAATGGCATAGGAATCAATAAAGTAGCCATAAAAATCTAGAACTAGGTCTCTAAAATGCCTGGGAGAAAATAAAAGTCTTTGCTTGGCACAGAAAAGATAGCACCGTATTTCACCCAATCTGAGACGCCATCGATTCTCACCTTAATTTTAGGGCCACCGACAGAAAAAAAGCATTGCGTCGATTCTAAGATGCACCCCATTTTCAGACACGTAATATTGGGAATAAGTGCATCTTAGAATTGAAGAAATATGGTAGGGCTGTGCATGCCCCCCTCAATTCGCCATCCAGGGACCAGCTGGGCTGGCCTGGCCAGGCATGAGTTCCCCTCCTCCTTTCCCCACTCACTGCCAGCACCGCCCCGGTCCTCGCCGCCAGCGCCACCCTGGTCCTCACTGCCAGCACTGCTGGCAGCAGCCTACCCAACCTGGAAACACAGCGGGATCATGGCCTACTTTGTAGTAAAGCCACGTTTCCAAGCTGGGTAGGCCACTGCCAGCGAGGAGCCACAGCGGCGGCAGCAAGGAGCGGCTTTCCCCACTCACCTCCATCATCGCCCTGGTCAAGATCTCGCAGGATCGTGATCTACCCAGCCTGGAACGCCACGTTTCCAGGCTGGGTAGGCCGCTGCCAGCAGCGCTGGCGGCGCAGACTGGGGCGGCGCGGACTGGGGCGGCGCGGACCAGGCGGCGCTGGCGGCACGGACTTGGTGACGTTGGCAGCGCTAGAGGCCAAGGAGGTTGGTGCCAGTGCCGTGGAGTGGCGGTGATAGAGGCAAGTGGGGAAGGCCGAGTTGGGGTGTATCTTCAACCCCATTCTAGCGCTGGAGAAATCCAGCGATTCTTAGACACCATCGATTCTAAGACACACTCCATTTTTACAGACGTAAATATGGGGGGAAAGTGTGTCTTTGAATCAAGGAAATACGGTAATGTAGGCCCTATGTGAACCTCTTTGAGGAAGGTATTATCCATAATTGAGAAGGCCTAGTCACCAGCATATTATCCATGCCACAATTGAGAAGGCCTAGTCACCAGCTATTCAACCCAACTCCAGGAGTCCGTTCAGGCCCCAAGCAGGGTCAATCCTGCTTGTAAAGTCTTACCAGCCTATATTTCTCACCCTCCCCAGCTTCTTTCCACTTGGACAGCATGTAAGGGTTTAAAAACTTCAGGATATCTATCATGGTGACAGATTTGTGCAGTTTTGAAGCAGCTTAAATATTGACAATTTGGTAATTAATTGTATTAGGGGCTTGTTTAGGGAAAACATTGAAACAGATAAACAAGAGTCCAGCTCTGTTTTTTAATGTATCAAGGGCACAGTGTAAACAGCACTGCATATGGGAAAGGCTAGGACTTAAAATGCTTTGCGGCAGAGAAGACTTTTTGCCACAGTGCTATATTAATGCTACATTTGTAAGGGGGGGGGGAAATGTAGCAAAACATTTTCCCCCTATAATAAAAAACCTATTAAAGCCCAGAAGTCCACAACTCGAACACCCAATGTCAGTGAACAATCTGCACTAATATATTCTGTTAATTTTTCTGAGTTGCCAACATGTGTGTGTCATTTGTGAACAGCTCTTTCTTTTGTTGTCTGATAAACAGCCATTATCAGTTGCCATGTGGCAAATTTTGCTTTGATTTCCTCTAGGTATGGAACCAAGAGTGTAGTTGCCTAATGATGCTGAGAAGTATATTGTGGTGTGTGTATAGTAATATTAATGTTGTTTTTTTAATACTGTAATTAGTTTTGCAGTAAATACTTGTATTTCCCCCTTTTTCTTAATGTTAATAATTTTGTGCTATATGTTATATCTGTGGTAAAAATAATAATAATTGTAATTACTGGTTTTCTAAAAGGGTTAAATTTTATAAGGGGGCAAGAAAATTAATGTCCTTGTAAAGGATACAGATGGTCATTACCATATTAATTTAACTAGTCATGCCTACTTTAGATGCCTAACCCAGTGTGAATATGTGAAGGTTGGCTTTGCAGAACCATTCTAAGCAACTCACCTTGTTATATCTTTCTGTAACAAATTCTGCCGCACATTATTCTGATCCTTTCAGTTCTTTTCATGGTTGTTGGAAGTAATATTGCTTGCAGTTCCTCCATGGCTTTTTTAGCCCAACAAGTTGCTTACATGGCCATTTTAGAAGTGAGGTGGTAGCACTGTTACTAGTGCACAAAAATCACATTGCTAATAGTATGAGAAATACCAGATCTGTTTGGCTGTCAGTGTGAGAAGATCAAGTGTGGCTGGGAGAGGCATGAAGAAGGCAGCCCCAGCACCTGACACAGGACTTACTATGAATGTCCACTGTGAGATCTTCAAAAACAAGCCCAGACAGGCCAGCTGATCATGAAGTGAGTCCTTTTCCCCCAGAGCATCCAGTTACTGGAAAATAGATTTGGGTGCTTGATCTGCAAATGCTAGTGGTTGGGAATAAGCCCTCTGAAGTAAAAGTGGCCAGGTTACCCTCTAATGGAGGACACTTCATAATGGTAATTACCCTAGCATGGTCTGACCTCTGTGTGTTTCTAACAAGAATCTAGGCTCTAGTTTTGTTGTACCAAGGGTGACTTCAAAGAATCATTGTAAACACAGTGGCTCAGTTGGGACAACATATTAAGCAATGGAGGAGTGGGAGAACAATCGTCAGTTGTGTTGCTTATTGTGTCGTCTGGAGGGCAACACACAACGCACACACAACTGACAGTACATTAATCAGGCACTTTAAACAATGGAGCAAAACAACGGGCTTGCTTGTTGTTTAACCCGAAGCCCCGTAGTTTAAAGTGTCGTCCGAATTCAGCCCCCCCCTCTCCAGGAACTATTCCATTTTGGAATAGAGTTCTGCTACCTAGAGCAGCCAAAAAAACCCGGCCGCTCTATGCAGCCGGCAGCACTCATGGTGCCTGCTGGGATACGGCTGGAGGACACAGAGAGGAGAGACTGCAACCAAAATGGCCACCGCAAGTTCATAGCAGCCAGGGCGTTTGCCGGTGCCGAGCAGTGTCGTCTGTGAAGCTCCTCCTGCCTAATGCACGGTCAGTACGTTATTTACCCCTCCGTTACTTAATATGTCGTCCGAACTGAGCCAGTGTCTGAATAAAATCTATAAATCTAGATTCTCAGTTGTCTATAGTGTTCAGTCACACAGGGCGGTGACTGCTACCATGCTTCAGCAGCTGGTCCAGAATCTGGGTAAATGAGAATCCTAGCCAAAGCCAATCAGCTTTCTGTGTGATTAGAGGTACCATACAGGTACCAACCCAAGAGAGCAAAACCAGAAGGTATGTCCCTCCTGGAGACGGATCATAGATCAGGGCAGAGTGACTACCGTAAAAATAAATGAAAAGGTCAGAATAATGTGCAGTAGAATTTGGTACAGAAAGAAGATGCCAGGAAGGCTATATGCTGAAAACTGATATACGACACCATGAAATCGCACACGAAAAAATAAATGAAAATGGTGGAATGATTTCATGGGCTGTTAGATGGAAATTTAAAAGCAATCAGGGGACTATGAAAGGAGCGAGGCTGATAGCACTATCTTTTGATATATTTTTTTTCTTGGCCATTTGGATATCAGAGATAAGTGACTGATGAGAGAACTACCACTGATGAGCTTTTTATGACTTTTGCTACTTCTATTTCAGCATCTCTTTATTAACAAAAGGTGTAATTTTAACCCTGGCTATGAATGTTTAATCTGGACGTCGACAGGTATTAGGCATTCAAATATGATCCATTTTATACTTATCAGTTCTTTTTCAAGGGTTTCTAACTGCAATTTTCATTATCTATGGAACTGCACATTTATTTATTTGGTTTTAGCTACTCTTTGTTCATGTGTGTGTTTCCCCACAATCTAATACAACAATTGTTGCATCATTTGTAACATAATTCTCTCTTTCATTACTTTGTGTACTAAATGAGTGGCCTTTCTGAACTATTTCACTATCTACTGAATCTAGTGTGTTATCTGGATTAATGGATTTTTGCAAATTTATATGTGCATTTCAACTTTGAGCATCTGGTATTGATTTTGGCTAAAGGGAGGTGATACTAAATGTAGCAATGACAATCTGTGGTTTTTTGCCTTGTTCCTTTGCCCTTGCAATTACTTTTAAAATAGGTCAGTACTAAGAGGATAAATGACTATAAAAAGTTAATGTACAATACTTTCCATCACAAGGGAGGAAAACAGGGTGCAAACATTACCAATAGGCTATTTTCCAAGGAGTTAGATAAAAAGAAAGGTGAAATTTGCTTGACACAAAAATAGTGCATACAAATAACTCGGGCCTTGTCCTGATGAGGGGTTTGCCCCGGGATGGATCTGCAGTGGCAGCAGGTCATTTATATGATGCAGCCACCATTGCGGAGCCTTTCCTAGGCATTCCCCCAAAGCTCCGCTTTAAAAAAGTTGGCTACTTACCCTGACTTTTTCCTTCCAGCAAGGCAAAGACGCACGTTTGTCATCTCTCGCCTTGTTCCACTGTTATAGCAGAGGCGTGGCCTTGCCAATAGCAACCACTGATTAGTCGCAGTTGGCAGGAACAGGGAGTAGCAGGAAAACAACAGGGGGAGGAATGAGGTGCTAGGGGCAGCAGCGGCCCGTTGAGCTTTAAAACCCAGCATTTGCACTCCTTTCCATGGGTATTACCCTGGAAGAGAGCAATTGCAGGATGTCAGATAACAAGGTGCCAAAATGACCTCATAAAGATACGTCTCTGGTTTGTTATACATAAACAACCCTCACTCTCCAAATCTACCTCTTAAATTCTGTTTTTGTTTTTTTAAAAAAATGAAGTAGCAACTATAATATAGTAAAGTCATGATATGTGAAAAATTGTTTTAGAAAGCAAATTATTTCTGAATATTATCTATGAGATCATATAAACAGAGATGAATGAAATAAAGATTCTCTTTGATCTACATATGAGGAAATTTGTATTTGTGGTGGCACTGTAGATATTCTGTGCAGTTATGCAATATTTACAATTAATCCTGTGTATGCGATTTATGAAAATCTGTAGTCATTGGGGAAAATGGGTATTGAGAATATCAGTTAATCAGCTCAGCCAATCAAGTTATTTATTATTAATGATATCTATTAAGCAGCAGCCACATTTGTTAGTAAACATCTGAAGGTTCTTCAGCAAATCCATTGCACCTCTCCATTTTCATATAACAGTGGGTTACAGTGTTATAGTGTTCCTGCGGGTCAAAGCAGGGACAAACTGTCCTCCCCGTGTTATGCCTAAAAACTGGGTAGTAACAGAGAGGGCCAAACTTATTCAGCATATGAGCTGAACAAGCCAGATTCAAAGTCCAGGTGGGCTTCATATGCCCCCTACCACCACCACCTGTAAGACACTTTGGTGAGTTACTCTTAGAATTCTGAGAAGTATAAATTTTACTGAGCTAGTTTGAGGTTTTCTTTTATTTTTAAAAGCAATGCACTATTTCTGAACTCTTATCTGGTTCTTTAATAAATATATTGAATTGGAAACTGGAGTTGATTTCATTTTCTTGCCTGGTTGGAAGGGTGGTCTTACCCATATACTGGACTGCTTAGCAAGCATGCTGACCTGATTGTTAAGGAGTTTCAAGAAAGCTCCTTATATATGGAGTCCTATCCACCGCCATATATAAATGCCATTACCCTGTCTTCTCACATGGACAGGATAAGGGATATTAAAATACATGAGTGGTAGTGGCATTGGCCTCTGAAGAATATTGACAAAAAGGTGTGTCGTAGCCTGCCCTATCTTGCAGGGTTGGTGGTGCAGGTGCCCCATTTTGTCACGGTATGGTATAAATAAATAAATAAATAAATAACATCTGGAGACAGCTTGATCCCAAAGAGAAGGCTAGTGCTGAAACAGTCATGGGCTTAGGTTGAGTGAGAAGTGTGAGTGGCCCACTGGGAGAGAATACACATTTTGGTTCCCCCTTTACACAGCATCCTTGTCATGCTGTAGTCAAGGTGGTACCCAATTAACCCATCTTGCTGATGGAATGGCTTCTATCTGTGGAATGGGGATGGGACAATTCCCCTCCCTACTGCAGCCCACTACACAGCATCACAATCTGCTCTAGAGGGTCAAGGGCCCCTCTGGAGCAGATCTGAAAGGCTGCTGTGGGCAGCTGATGAAGGGAGAGCCTCAATGCATGAGTGGAAGTTCACTCATGAGACACTGGATTTCACAAACTGAACTGTGATTTATATATGGGAAGACCATCTATGAACATTTTTCAGAACTTGAATATACCGTGGCTACACCTTTAAAAGGCAGCCTATGATCAGTGCCTCTCCTCTCCTCTCCCCCACCCCACCCCACCCCACCCCCAACACTTATGTGCTATCTTTGCCAATACTCATTTCCCTTCTATTTCTTCTACTGGTTCTCTTTTCTACTGTAATTTCCATCAGTATCTCTGCCAACATGATGCCCCCCTTCAGCCATGTCTTTCTAACCCTCATTCAAATAACAGTATGAACCAGGAGCTGGAATACCTGAAAGAATTCAGTGGTTCTACTCGGGAATCCACAGATACCCATAAACACAATGCCGGCTAGAATATCAGTGACGGTAGCAATAACGGATTTCAGACAGATTCCTATACCGCTTCCTTATCTTGTTATAAAAGGGCCGGACAATGGAAAATATGGACTTGAGTTCCAGAAGAATCCCCCTGCCCCCTGAACACTCACTAGAATGGAATATCTCAGTTGGAATGAAACATTTATTGGACTGTATTTCATATGGTTTATGTAGTAGTGCAGAATCCTCTTTGGTGATATTCCATTCTCCTGAGCAATGATTTGGCTAAAAGTTTGCTTAATACAGCTTGGAAGAGATTGGAACTTTTAGTTGCGTTGATCTTCTCCTATGACAGTAACACTGAGGCTGAGCCAACCCAGGGGTTTCAGGTTTTCTCACATAATTCCATAATTCCATCAGACATTTTTCCAGGGATCTGCTGTCTAAGAGATAAAGCGTAGTGGGCTTTATCACTAGAATAAATCTGTTAATTATTATGTTCGATGTTCCCTGAAAAAGCACCAAATTATCTCTGAAAGTTTGCAGACAATGTCTTACAAATGGAAAAAAAAACAACCACACACCACCAAACTGTTGCTGTACTTATTCTGTATTTAACAAAAGCATGTGCTACTTTGCATTCTTGCCTTCATGTTAATTATTTGGTTGTTTTACACTGGCAATTAAGTCCTTAATCAATCGCATTTGGTGTCCTTTAAAACCTTAGTGAGAGTAAACAGCATAACATGCTAATAAAATGCAGCAGAGGTGTTATTTTTGTCAATTTTGGCCCAGTGAGGCCAATTTACCCTTTGTAGCTCTGGTCTCCTGCTGGTGAAACGTCATCAAAACCAATTGAATTACATCTGCTTCAACAGCAAACATGCAAGGAGGGAGAAGTTTATTTTGTATGATAGGGACATCTGGAGAGTCATGTACCATTCTTCTTTTGACACGAGGTGCTCATTAGTTGCACACCACAGTTAAACTTGAGTACTTTGATTTAATTCCACATAATCCTATGACACTAGTGCACTAGATTGGTTGAAATCCAAGACGTTAACCATGACAAGTTGCTAGATTAATGTTTCTTTGAAATAATTTTAGCTGCTTTATTTGTATTTTAGTTAGGTCTATCAGGGACTTGAAAATGTGGGGAAAGCACATCCTGAAAGATCTAAAATTATCTAAACCGCCCAGAGAGCTTCGGCTATGAAGTGGTATATAAATGGAATAAAATTAAATAAAATTAAATAAATAAATAAAATTAGATTGTGTTAGCAATGTCTCAAGACAAAAATGACCTCGCACTAGAATTGCAACCTCCATATGCTTGGATCCATTCACTAATCCATGGGCTGCAACAGTGTAATACTATTGCACATCTACTTAAGGTTAAAATCTTAGTTGATTTCAATGGGACTGTCTCTTAAGTAAATATGCATACAATTGCAGCTTTAATTGCTTAATCATTTAGATTAATGAATTTCAAACACCTTTAGTCATGTAAAAAGGTGCTGCTGATTAATATTTTTACAGAAATATTTTTAAATACAAGTAATTCAGATGGCAAGCACCACCTTTAAAAAGGCATTTTTTAAAAATCTCACAAAGGTAGGAGTGCCTCCTATCTCACATAAGAACATTGGAAGTTGCCTTATACTGAGTCAGATCCTTGGTCCACCTAGCTCAATATTGTTGACACTGACTGGCAGCAGTTTTACCTACCCTACCTGGTGATGCTGGGGATCGAACCTAGGACCTCCCATATGAAAAGTATATACTCTACCATTAAGCCATGGCCCTCTGCATATCATTTAAGAACAAAGAATCTATTTTTCACTTCAGAACATTTTTAATATCCATATGCAAACTTATGTAAATCCTTACTCTGCTAATTAACTGAAATTCATATGATTAATTAACTAAGGATGTAATCCTATGCAGATAGTTGGCAGCCTCTGAACTTGGAGGATGCTGAGCATCCAATGTAGGGCAGGAGGAGAGTGATGGCTCCACACTTCAAAAAAAAAGTGTGTGTGTTGGGGGGGGGGGGGAGAGAAACAGGCTCAGGATACTAAAATATTTGATTTCAAAGCCCAATGCGTTTTGGTCTGTGTTGGTTTTTAAGGCCTTCTTCAGGGAGCTGTAATATTAAAAATACATTAAATTATGTTTGGAGGGCTAAAACATGACATAGATAAATTAATATATCTGTTTAGAGGTTAGTTAGGCACATTGCCACAAAGGCCTATGCCCATATGTAAGATTTTTTAAAATATATATTATTACAATATGAAGGCTCTGAGGCCTGTCCACATCACACATTAAAACTTGTATAAATCATATAAACATTTTTAACAAAAGTATAATATACAGATTCTTACTTGATAAGAGATGTCTGCAGAAATACTCCTAACAGGAGGATAGGATAGTCTCCTAAGATAATTACTGGCAACTGGGAAAATAATCATTCCAAGGCCTTCCTTATATTCTAATTCATTTTTCCCTTCATTTTTTCTCATCATTTGGGGGGGGGGGGCTCTGCCAGGTGCTTCCATGTAGCAGTGATGTGCAAGGTTTCAAAATATATCATTATTGCTATCCTTATTGCTATTATATGGGAGTCACCGCAGGTAATTGCTGAGTCACAGGAGTGGCAAAAATTCAAGAACTAAGTTCAAGCCACTGGGATTCAGAGTTTTTAACCTCAGGATCCATTCTATTTCCTTTCTTATAACAGTTCATTGTTGTGTAGGCTGACCATCTGAAAAGGAGGACAGGGCTCCTGTAACTTTAACAGTTGAAGAGAAAAGGGAATTTCAGCCGGTGTCATTTGTATGCAATTAGTTCCTGGTGATATTCCCTCTTCATCACAACAGTTAAAGTTGCAGGCACTATATTAGAGTGACCATATACAAAAGAAGGCAGGGCCCCTGCAACTTTAACAGTTGTGATGAAGAGGGAATTTCATCAGGAACTAATTGCATACAAATGACACCAGTTGAAATTCCCTTTTCTCTACAACTGTTAAAGTTACAGGAGCCCTGTCCTCCTTTTCAGATGGTCAGTCTATTGTTGTGTATATTCAGTTTTTCCAGAGGCCAAAACTTTAAGTCTGCAAAAGAATGATGTTGTGCTGAAAAGTGATCTACTAAAGGAGCACCTGATCTGTTGTTCTTTAAGTTACTGAGGTGCTCTCCTATACATTTTTCCAGAGGTCAAATTGTTTTGCCTATATAAATCTTTGGGCATTTACACTGGATGGCATAGATGATAAAAGTAATGTTGCAGGTGGTGAAATGTTTAAGGAAATATCTTTGCTGATCAGTTGGATTTTTGAATTCTGTGACTTTGAGGGTGTATTTGCAGTACCAGCAGTAGCGTGACCAGATAAAATCCAGGTCAGGGCTCATGTAACTTTAACAGTTGTAGAGAAAAGGGAATTTCAGCCAGTGTCAATTGTATGCAATTAGTTCCTGGTGAAATTCCCTCTTCATCTCAACTGTTAAAGTTGCAAGGGCCCTGCCTTCTTTTGTATATGGTCACTCTAGTATAGTGCCTGCACCTTTAACAGTTGTGATGAAGAGGGAATATCACCAGGAACGAATTGCATACAAATGACACTGGCTGAAATTCCCTTTTCTCTACAACTGTTAAAGTTACATGAGCCCTGACCTGGATTTTATCTGGTCAGCCTAACCAGCAGTGTCCACAGGGATGGTGACATATAGGCATAGGCCTTTGTGGCAATGTGCCTAACTAACCTCTAAACAGATATCTTAATTTATCTATGTTATGTGTTATCCGTTCAAACATAATTTAACGTATTTTTAATATTACAGCCCCCTGAAGAAGGCCTTAAAAAACAACACAGGCTGAAACGCTTTGGGCTTTGAAATAAAATATTTTAGCATCCTGAGAACTTGTTTCTCCCCATTTTTTGTCCTGATTTTGATGCTGTCCTCCTTTTGGTTTTTCGGCTCCACACTTCAACCCCCCTGCATTTCTGCTAGATGGGTGATTTTGCCTGTCTAGCAGCACTGCCTTGGAAGGGGAGGAAAGGAGACTGGGGCCAGTTCTACACCAAGCAAGATATAACACTTTGAAAATGTTTTGAAAATGGTATGTGGAATGTGTCCTGGGCTTGAACAGATATCAAAACCATTAAAAATAGTTATAAAGCAGAAGTGTAGATCCTGCCTGGGGCAGCCATAAGAAATGGCATAATGCATCCACCCCAGCCTCTTCCCCTCCCCGCCCCTAGGAATGCCCCCTTTTCCCCATCTCTTGTTCTGTTTTCTGAGCGCAGAGAGGTAGCCAGCACAGAGAGATAGCTGGCGCTGGCTATGAGGGGAAGAGGGCGGGAAGCACGGTTTTCTAGTTCCAAGGTCATTGCCAAGAAACTGAACAATTCTATGCCCCCTCTCATGATGCTGTCTGGTGAGCATAGGATTTCTCTCTTAAGATTTCTTTACTTAGGTGACAGCCCTAACACATATGCATAATTTGTGTGCTTTTTAGGGGGGAGTAGTACAGATTATAGTTCTATTCATATGTTCTGTACTCCCTCCCTGCCCCCAGATGGGTTGTTGCATGTACCAACCACAATACCCACGTGAGGTGTGATTATTGCTATCTACATGCCTAGGCAATAGGGGTCCCTCCACAGGGTTGGAAAGCGTAACTGACCAGATTTCCCATCCCCCCTTCTAATGCTGATTGTGCATCAGCTAGGGTACATTACCAGTGCACATATCATCAATGCCAGGAGTGTAGACTATTCAAATTTTTTTGGGGGGGGGAGCATGGGACTAAATTTGTAAAAGGGAGGTAGGCTTATTTGTTTAGATTGATGTATATATTTCTATTTCTGGGAACCATCCTTCATCCCAGAGTGTTTAAAGCCACATATTAAAAGAACAAGTACTCAACAAAAATGCCCCACCATCCATAGTCCTTTGCAATATACCAGTGTTTTTCAAACTTTCCCCCCCATGACCCAGTGCAATAATATCACATACTCTCAAGTTCCTATTTCTGTTCTTACTCTGAAAATGTCTGACATTTTGACTCATTAGTCAAGATGTACTGTATTAATTTAATTAAGTAAGTCCTAGTTAGCGCTCTGGAAATTATTTCTAAGTAAACATGCATAAGTTTAGGTAGCAAAACGTGTTTAATAGTTGCTGGATCGTGCCATAATGTGTATATTATTATTATTATTAATAATAATATATAGCGCCATCAATGTACATAGTGCTGTACAAAGTAAAACAATATATTTGTATAGTGTGTATAGTGTGTATATAGTTCAGACATATTTAAAAGGCAACTGCCTCCCAACACTCTGTAATTCCTAAATGGGCAACCATTTGTCCTACAAGGCCTGAGGGCGTAGGAGGAAATGAATCTGAGGAAGGCTGAACCTGGCACAAAAGGAGAGTGGCTTTTGTCTTGCAAAGAGATGTGCTGCGCAGCTGAGGAGGAAGCAGGGTTTGCTTGGAGGTAATTTAGACTGACCCCCAAACACATAACAAGATAGACAACTGGAGACTGACTGAGGAATGTGCCGGCCAGGCTGTGAGCTTACTGATGTTAACTGGTTGGGCATTGCCCCCTCTGGTTTATGCCCGTGGGCAGTACTAGCCTGCACATGCTGGATCATCCCTTCCATACCCATAGGTATATAACACTTGAATAGGGCTTATATGAAACATACAAAATGAATTCAGATATTGGCAAATCTTAATATGGCAGTCCCAGAGTTATCAAATATTGTCAAAATTATCATCACCAAAATAACAGTAATGCTGTGTTATTCACTTCTAAGGCATTATCTATGGCCAATCAATTGTTCCATAAAGACTGTTCTCTTCCAGCAGGCATATCCAGTGGAATTTTAGAATGTTTTAAGGATGTTTTTAAGATGTTTTAGGATTTTTATGCAGTTTTAATAATATGTGTCATGTTTTAATCAGTTTTATGTATTTTATCATGTTGTTGTTCCCCGCCTCGATCCAGACGGAGAAGCGGGTAAGAAATAAATTATTATTATTATTATTATTATTATTATTATTGTTGTCAGATTTTCTTTCAGGAGTTTATTGAGAATACACAATCCATGAGAAAGGCTACACATAAAGGCAGTCAGTATTAGTAACAACTTCTGCTTGGGAAAGCTCAGGTCGTTCACTTTGATAAACTCTCTTCTTTTCTGATTAAATAAATGTCATGATTTTTTTTAACTTTTGGATGTTAATAACCATTATTTAAAGAGAATCCCTCAGGTGTTTTATAGCTTTGAAATAACAAATGTAATTGTTTTTACTCTAATTGGCCTCATTAACATTTATTTATTGGCTTTTCTTAACTCAATCTCAAAGTCGAAACAACTCTTTTATGATAGTACATTCCATAACAACTACTCAGTGAATCCATTATTTAGTTATAAACCTGGGAAATTATTGAAATAACCTTTGGTTTTTTTTAAGATTACCAGTTTTGTAGCACTGTAGTCAAATTCCATGGAATTTTCCAGTGAAAATGTTTATTCCCCCCACTCCAAGAATTCTACATAGCTATAAAGTATCATAGCATTTATTTATAGAATAATGTGATTTAACAGCTTCTGCCCTCTACTGGCTTGAATATAATAATGAAAATTAGAAAAAATATATATTTCCTATGCAATGTGTTTTAAAACTGAAAAGTCTTGCAAAAGATAGCAGTATTCGGGTGTGTCTTAATAATTCTGAGACCCATTGGCAAAAGAAGAGACAAGAAATCTGCAAACTGTCTTTGTATATGTGGTAGGCTGAATTTTATTCATTTGCATAAATGTAATTTTATAGAAACTACTTTTCTATGGCTGCAGTGCTGTGAAGTAGCTTTAGAATGAGGTCACATCACATATAAGAACCAATTCAGTCATGTAGCATGCTCCCCATCTGTCTCCTTATATTGAATTAGCATAGCATGTCCAAGAATTACACTCTGGGCCATATGTTCACATGTTAAACAGTCCAGAACATTTGCAAGATTCTGGCAGCCATTTTTAGCTGTGGCAGAACAAGAATAACATTTAAGGCGTCTCTACATTAAGGGAAACCCTGTTGTTTACCCAGCGCTGTTGTGCTTCCTGATTCTTTGGCTTGATTGATTTGAGTAGGATTACACGGGAGGAGAGGGGTGAAAAGGCAGAAGATCTTGCTGCTTCTCAGGGCTCCTTTAAACAGCAGATACAATTGGTTGAACCAAGGAAGCGACTCCATCCCTCCCTGGCATGTATGCAAGGGAGGTGTGTGTGTCTTGTTTCAACTGTTTCCTCACAGCCCTCAGGAAAGCCAGGACGTACTTGTGAGTAAGATTGTGCTGTAAGTTTACAACCTTCGTCACACTTACTTCAGAGTAAGCCCCATTGAGCACATGGGGATCAGATCTGCCTCCCTTTGTTGCAGGGAGGCATTTTACCCCTTCTCTCTCTGTTTAAAGTCCTTCCTCCCTTTCTCAGCAATTTCATTGTGCAATGTCAGGTTTACACACTGCCACTTTCGTATCATTATGTGTTTATTCCAGCTTTTCCCTGATAAATTTTACAACGGAATAAGGGGGGAGCTATGGGAGACATCCTGTTTGTTTACAGCATTGTTTCATTGACCAGGAAACTTCCATGAGTGGCCAGAAATGTGCATGTTATAAATAGCTCGTTTTAGAGAAGACCTTAGCATCATGCTGGGCTTGCTCATTCTTTCAGGCATTATTCTACTACTGCAGTTTTAATGCTACCCTAACAAATTGAGTGGATGGGTTAATGGATAGCATTGACCATGCCCATGTATTTAATTCCATGAAACTAAGAATGGTGGAGAAATTTTTGGTCCACATCTTAATGTGAACTTACCTAATTTTGCATTTTTTGATCCAATACAAGAACCACAAATCAGCCATCCTTCAAAATCTTCACCTTGGAATTTTACACTGGAGTTCTCCAATAAAAACAATGCACACAACAATTTGTATATTAAAAGGAAACTGCACATATTAGTGAACAAAATGTTGAAAATGTATTATATTAGCAAAAATTGCATAGAAAAATTAAGATATTAGGAAAAAATATGCACAAAAATTCTGGAAGCTTGGGATGAACCCAACCTAAAAGTGGAAAAATAAGAAACTGAGAGCAATTGAAATTAATAGATTCATCCATCTATCATCTGTAGGTTTTGTTGGTGCATCTTCTGTATGTTATTAAAGTTTGTTTTTTCTGTCTTATTTTTACAATTGTCTCATTATCACACCCATGTGCATTTTTAGCAGAGCCTAATATTCTGAACAAAATATAAATACGCAAAGCCTTAAACATTTTATTAGAGTTTTTATTCCCTATTCAGTTTTAGCTGTGTTAATGTTCTTTTTCTATATTTCGTGTTAGTATATCAGCACATTTTGCCATTCCAACTTTACTTTGAGTCTAGTTTTATACGCTAATATTTAATTGACTTCAACATGGAACCTTTCCCTCTAGTGTACAAGGTTTTGTGCCTTGTCCTTGTAGGGATGCTTGCACAGTGATTCCTCATGTGAAAGCCGATGTGGTGTAGTATGTGAGAGCCAAAGGATTGAACATTTAAATTGACTATAAGTTCAATGTACTTATTGATTTTAATAAGATCTAGCTATGCTAACTGCACATTGATTTATAGAACTATTATCATGAATACTGCAATCGTACTTACACAGGACATAGACAGTGAACTGGATGGGACTTACTTCTTAGTAAAGCAGCCTATGACTGGACTCCATATAAGTACTGCCAAATTTGGGAGAAAGTATTTTTTGTAAACTTTTGAGCATTAAAGCACACAGGTGGAAGATTGCTGGGGTTGGTAAAAAAAAATGCAGTAGGATGTACTGCATTTCCATACTGGAAAGAGAATCAAGGCCCAAGCTTCCACTTAAAGGCTTTTAACCAATCCTCAATCTTCTTTTAGAAACAAACCCTGTAATTTTCTGTCCTATCCCCTGCTATTGAAATTTTCCACTGGCGTTATATTTGAATAATAAAGAAACAAAACATACCCTCTGGCAAGAAACTCACACGCTATAACTTCTCAGCGTGGGCAGCATTAGTCACAGATGCTAAATGAAATACTAATTGACATATTTATACCATCGCATAAAACCCACTCAATGCAGTGCCAATAAATGTTCTTCTCTGAACAAATGTGGCACCCGTACGAAAAGCAGTGACAATCTCTACGTCTGTCTTTCCATGAAACGCTTCACCTTGAAGGGAAAGAGGGACGTGTTTAGTATTCTTGTGCACAAATGGCAACACTCAATATGCATATATATTTTGTAGCCAATGAAGAGGACTGTATCAATAGGAATAAAATATTTAGCTCTAGGAGTTTGGGTTTGTTGGATGTCTTCTCCTGACCCGGGTATAAGGGGCTAGTTCATGCCGGATTTTCCCACTTTGAACATACTCTAATCCCAGTTTATTATTATTTGTTTGTTACATTTATATCCCACTCTTTTTCTTAGGAGCCCAAAGTGATATACATGATCTTCCTCCTATCCATTCTAGTCCACAGTCATAACAGCCCTTAGAGTCAATGACTGACCCAAAATCACCCAATGAGCTTCACATTTGAGTGTGGACTAGAACCCAGAACTCCCAAGTTCTGGTTGAACATTCTAACCACTACACCCCACTGTCAATTCCTACCTGCATTGCCATTTAGAGGTGTTTCAGGAGCAAATCGTTTCAGCAAATGCTTATTATTAAAGATGATAGTGCACACGCTGGTAACTTTGAGGCTCGACTTCTGCAATGTGCTGTACATAGGGCTACCTTTGTACATAGTCTGGAAACTTCAACTAGTTCAAAATATGGCAGTCAGGTTGGTCACCGGTACACCTAGGGATGACCATATTACACCAACTTTAAAATCACTTCACTGGCTGCCAATTAGTTTCTGGGCGAAGTACAAAGTGTTGGTCATTACCTTTAAAGCCTTACGTGGTTTGGGTCCAAGTTACTTGCGGGATCGCCTTCTCCCATACAATCCGCCCCACACGCTCAGGTCCTCTGGGAAGAATTTACTACAGTCAGCCAAAACTAGGCTGACAACAAGTACCCAGAGGACCTTCTCTTCTGCTGCTCCCAGACTGTGGAATGGCTTGCCAGAGGAGATTCGTCAACTTAACAGTCTTCCGGAATTTAAGAAAGCTATAAAGATTGATCTCTTCCAGCAGTTTTATTGTTATTTTAATAACATATTAGTTTTATATGTTTATAATCAGTTTTATGTATTTGTATTTGATGTTGTTCCCCACCTCGATCCAGAGGGAAAGGCAGGTAAGAAATAAATAAATAAATAAATAAATAAATATTATTATTATTATTATCCTGACCCCTTTGACTAGTAGCAATGGCCAGGTTGCCAAGAAGGTTGGCAGATCCTGCAGTGTTGGTGCCACTTGTCCAATCAGAAATCAGCCCTTCATGGCTATAACTTTACAAATAACTTGGAAAGTTAGATAATATCCTGTAATGCTGTCTCACAGTCTCCACTTAGAGAATAATTGGGCAGAATGTGTATATTTTCTATGGATGTTTGGTTTCCAACCTAATGTGCATGTCCTGAACTAATATGTGACCAGGAAGGCAATTATCCTTCAAGTTTCACACTTTACCAAGTGTTGTGATGCAGTTCTCTCATCAAAAATGCATACAAAACAGGATACATTATGGAAAATAGCTTACCCAAAGCCATATACTAGGAGTGCTTGCAAAAATGTGTATATTAGGGGGAAAGGCATACAAAAGTTTTCATGCATACAAACTTTTGGCAAACTTTTAAAAATCACAAAAAGCTACAGAAACAGGATGGAATAGACTTCTGCTTGGAAAAAACAAGAATTTACATGAAACACAGATTAATCCATTCCTAATAACGTTAGAGAACAGCTTCTATATTCAAACCAGACAAGGAGCTAGATGTAGAAATGAACACATGAATGTGCAATTAATGTATGCAATGAGTGAAATAGCAGAGAACTCTGTCATGGCTGTGGACATGGCATTGGCAAGCCCTTCAGTACACATTATACTCATCCACATTACATTGGTTTTAATCATTTTCTAGGTTCATTTTAAAGTTCTGATGTCTGACTTTAACATTTTAAATGACCAAAGGCCAGATTACATGAAGATCCACATGCATCCAGAGAGACGCAGAGTAAAAATAGAAATCCTTTATTTAAAGGTATCTATTGCAAGGCTAGCAGCACTAGCAGTATGCCTGACTATGCCTCCCAATTACTATTCCTAATTTCCTTTTATAGGCTGCCACCCTTCAGTTGAGTATAATCCTAGCTCAATTAAAGATACAATGCCTATACAATCACCACACATAGGTGTATGCAGCACATTTCATTAGGGTGTGCACCAAGGTAATCGGGGCCTTTCCCACCCCCATGCCCCCAATTGGAGCAGTGGTGGTGGGGTGGAAAAGCAGCAGGAGTGTCACCTGCACCCGGGGCTACCGTGGGAGGACCATGCGTAACTCCAACCCCAAAACAGATGAACAAATGAACCCCCCTTCCCAGTAAATGCGGTGCAGATAAGGAAATCAGGGGGGTCCCAAGGGGGAAGTGCTTCCCCCCCCCCCCCATGGCAAGTGCTGTCTGTGGTGGCTGCTCCTGCCTTTCAGGCTGCGATCCCAGCATGGGCGCTTACCTGGGTGTCAGCCCACGAAAGCCATGGGCTGGGGCAAGGAGCAGGAGCGAGCCCCCCCAAGAGAGACCCCCATATACCTCAGGCCAGAGGCGTGCCTGGGAAGCCAGAGTGACACTTTGCACATGCCCAGAGGCACCTGCACCATGGATGATGGGGCCAGCTTAACGCTTCCTCCTCCTCCGCCAGGTCACGTGAGCCAGAAGTAGCGAACCAGCATGGCGAGGCTCAAGCTGCTGCTGCTGCACGAGGAGCATCGCCGCCGTTGCCTCCTCCCACTCCAGCTCCGCATTGGGTCGGGGGGAGAAAGGAGGGGAGCAGCCACAACCACCTTGCCCCAAGCTCCACCTTCTCCCTCGCCACCCTGGCTCCAGGGCCCAGGGCGGCACTGCTGCTCCTGCCTTTTCCCCACACCAAGCTTTTCTGGGCGCTGCGGTGGCGAGGAGCAGGAGGAGGCAGCTGGGCCGGGCCAGACTCTCCCTCTGCTGGGCAGAGTCCACGTCCGCTCCCCCAGTGTGGGACGGGGCTGAGGGCTTGTGGGGCACACTGGTGAAAGACCCACCAGCCCTGGGAAATTAGGGTGTGCCTGTGCACACTCAGCACACCCCGTGCACATGCCTGTGTCACCACACCTATATGAACCTGCCCAAGCCCTGAAATCAGCATCTAAGGCTATGTTCTCTGACCCATCGATAATGAGGATGTTATTGCAGGTACCAGGGACAGGTCCTTTTTAGTAGTGGCGCTGCAGTTGTGGGATTCTAAATCCAGGGAGATCCACTAAGCTGTTTCTTCTTGTTGTTGTTACATGAGTAGCTTTTTATGACTTGCTTTATACTGTTTTTAGACTTGGTCTTGGATTTTTATCCCAATATGTTTTACAGTAGGTTTTTAAAATATGTGATAGATTATAATTGTCATTTTTTTCATCATTTCTTAGACACTTTGGAAACAATTTATATCATTGACTCAAATGAATAAATACATAAACATGTCTAAAGTGGTTTTCTAGAGGGTTCTGATGATTTCCATTATACAGTTAAACTCTTATTCTCAGTTTATGAATGCATTCTCAAAATTTCAGGAACTGGGTGGCTTCAGTAATTTTATTTTATGGGAAGCCACTTAGAACTCAAGTATGTCAAATGAACCAATTAATTAGCACATCTTAGCATGTAGATAGCACTTTAGAGTGTTCAAAGCACTTCACCTCATTTATCTTAACATCAGTGGTAGGTCAGTATTAATAGCCTTATTTTGCCGATAAGGCCAAAGGCTTAGACAAAATAGGTTGTCTGAGGTTAGTGAATTCATGCCCAAGGAACAATTCAGATCATGAATGTCATGACTTATAGTTCAGGATTATAGTCACTATGATACACCATAGAGTATATCAGCATATCACACAAACAGCTGCACCATATTACATGTCAGTGTGAGAGACCTTCAATCTACCTTCATTTTATTGGCTTAGGTTCTGATCTTTTTCTGAATCCTGTTATTCCAATGTGAATCCAACATGTCTAAGCTACCAGGCGAAGGTCAAACTAGGAAAGGCTGATTTTTTTCTTTCTGACAGTGCTCTGTGGTTTGGCTTTACTTGCCATACCATTCCTTCTGCCTTCCAGTATAACTCAGAGAATTTATGAAATTAATTCAGTGATTGGTGCATGCTTTTCGTTTTGCAACATCTCTCCCCACTCCCACCTCGGACCTATAGGTTGCCAAAGTGCATGCACATTTATGTTCATTGATAAAAGCACTGTGCAGAAAGGAATGTCAATATGTGATCACACATTTGCATTAGGATTCCTTTTTTCACTGTAATTTATTCCGTGCACATATCTGCATATGCACATGTGTACATTGATTCAATCACAGCAGAACAAAAAGGAATGAACGGCATACTTTGAAAGCTGTGTTGCGCATTCAACTTGCAACTTACTTATATATATTTTGCATTCCTAAACTAGTTTTGCTGTACCACTTCTGTTGAAAATGTTGTATTTTAAGGACCAGTGAATACGTTTGGCATGCTACACTGAAGACACTTTGTACTGATTTGAATGTTTGTAGCTCGGTGGTAGAGCATATGCTTGGCATGCAAAAGTTCTCAGGTTCAATCCTTGGCATCTCCAGATAGGACTAGAAAGGACATCTGTTTCATATCCTAGAGACAAACTTTAGTTGCCAGTTAGTACTGTCAATCCCGAGCTACAAAAGAACATAAGAATATAGGAACATAGGAAGTCAGATCCTTGGTCTATCTAGCCCAGTATTGTTAACACTGACTGGCAGTGTCTCTCCATTGTTCCAAACAGGACCTTTTTCCTGCCCTATCTGAATGTGCCAGGGATCAAACCTTGATCCTTCTGCATGCAAAGCATGTTTTCTACCACTAAACTACAGCTAATGGTCTGACTCAGTATAATGCTGCTGTTATATATTTGGGGTCAGTCTGAATGACCTCCAGGGGTACCTTACAACTCAACATATAATAATAATAATAACAATAATAATAATAATAATAATTTTATTTCTTACCCGCCTCTCCGTTTGGATCGAGGCAGAGAACAACAGTAAATATAAAACATGATAAAATACATAAAACTGATTAAAACATGGCAAACATTATTAAAATTGCAATAAAACATAAAATTTTCCTAAAACATTCTAAAATTCC
Organism: Anniella stebbinsi; assembly: GCA_029215795.1. NCBI lineage: Eukaryota > Metazoa > Chordata > Lepidosauria > Squamata > Anniellidae > Anniella > Anniella stebbinsi. The sequence goes on along the minus strand of JARDYH010000005.1, from coordinate 140,542,378 downwards.
ACTGGATATGCCTGCCGGAAGAGACCAGTCTTTATAGCTTTCTTAAATTCTAAAAGACTGTTATATTGGTGAGTCTCCTCCAGCAGGTCATTCCACAGTCTGGGAGCGGCAGATGAAAAGGTCCTCTGGGTAACAGTAGTCAGCCTAGTCTTGGCCGACTGTAGTAAGTTCTTCCCAGAGGACCTGAGCGTGCAGGGCGGATTGTATGGGAGAAGGCGATCCCGCAGGTAACTTGGACCCAAACCATGTAGGGCTTTAAAGGTAATGACCAACACTTTGTACTTCACCTGGAAACTAATTGGCAGCCAGTGGAGCAATTTTAAAGCTGGTGTAATATGTTCCGCAAGGCCTGAGGAGATGGGAGGAAATGAATCTGAGAAGGCTGAATCTGAGACAAATGCGAGTGAAGACCTGCTGGGCAGCTGAGAGGAAGCAGAGTTTGCTTGGAGTTCGGTTGTTGTAGGCCTTGATCCTGAACATAGTGTAAATAAACTTTCATAAAATAAACACCACAAGTCTCCACTGACCTCATTATAGGAAACTGAAGTCTGAGTAAGCACTGAAGCCCCTTCAAGTTCACCCTCCCAGGACTGGGGTGCAGGAGTGTAATACAGCTTTCTGTGTTCCTAACCACGTCACATGGTGGCTGTCACCACATGGTGAGCTGCTTACATGCAAGCATCTACTCACAGAGCAAACACTTTTGTCCACGTCACTGCAGACTGTCTGAACTTGCCTTTTGTTTGTTTGTTTGGTCATTTTGTAATATGGAAAAAACAACTCAATTTATGTATTGAGGTCTGCTTCCCCACAGCATTTGTAACGAGGTCCCAGACCATATCGTCTCCCAACCCTTAGCTAACCAAGGATGATATTAAGGATGATATTAAGTCAAAGGTGTACCTCCAGCATAACCATCCCATAATCCTACAAAAGGAAAATCATATCCTTCCAAGAATTCTCACTTGAGAGCTGTCTCACAAGCCTGTGCTAACAAAGTCTGACATTACATGATAAGGCAAATGCATACCTCCCACGTAACCACATCAACATACATAAACAAAGCAACAAGGCTTCCTGCCATCTATTCACAAATAGTAATAACTGCAGCAATCACATTTCTGTAATAACAAGCAGAAGCAGCAGGACAGCAAATAATGCAACATCTTGTTATTATTTCTCCTTGAGAGCAGAGTAAATAAAATAGCTTTAGGGCTTTAAATATTAAAATCCAAGAATATCCAATACATCTGACTGTAACCAGGTGTGTGTGTGTGTGTGTGTATAATAGATAGACAACAACAGAGTAATTTCAAAACATATTTAGTGGTAATAGTTTCAGCTTCTTTTTCATCAGTAGCGCCAATGTTAAATGGATATATAATATTTGTGTGTGTGTGTGTGTGTGTGTGTGTGTACAAGAACATACAATACATCTGACTGTAAGTAGGTTGGTAAATTCGTGTGTGTGTGTGTGTGTGTGTTTATTAAACAAACACTTTATTAAAAACGGCTTACTTGCAGCTTCCAAGAAAAGAATAGGCTCTAAATATTCCAGCATACAGCTCTCTTTGCTGTTCTTTAAAGTGACACCTGGTTGATTTAAACAATGTTGTTATATGATGTGGTTTAAAGCAAAGCTGTGCTAAAATGGCTGCTGCTGCTTTGCTTTCAACATTTAAAACAGAAAACAAAAAAACAGATGCCTCAAGCAGTCCTATGCTTTCGTACTATAAGCAATATTCTTCATCCAAAAGTTCTTTTCCCCACAGTCCTGAGGACAAAATGTAAATTCTGTTGCTTCTGTCTGCCATGACTTAGATTTGATCAGTTTACCAAAATGTATACTGTAACTAACTAACTAACTAACTAACTCCTTAAAAATATGTCTGGAAAGTCATTTTATTTATTATTTATTTATTTAAAAGATTTTTAATACTGCTCTAAGACACCCATCTGATATCTCCACTGCTTTCCTGGGATTAGATGGTAGAAAAGAGAAGCAGCTCTTCCTTGTTATGTGTATTTTGATAATGCTTCAGCCCAAATCTCCAGATGACCTCCCAGTAATTTCATGTGAACCTAGAGCTCCATCACACCTACTTTTTTTTCCTGATATGCATCCGTGATTTTGACCTCTATTTCTTTAGCATGGCAAGTGCTGGTCCCTTTCACGATAGTAGCTATACCTTGGAACTGTCTTTTCACTTGTTTACTCTCCCATTATTGCACCCACCCTGCCCATTCTCCTTCCCCCTCCACATCATTGGTTCTTGTCAGGTGATGGATGTGGGAGCCTTCCCCACCTCACTCTGGCTTTGTTGTCTAGCATTTTACCGATTCAATGTTTAATCGGCTGAGCGCCATTTCTGCAGGCAAGGAGGGTGGGGTTGGAGCAGCAAAAGCCCGTTCGACCGGCTCAGTTCGTTCAACATGGTGTGCTGGAGAAGGAGAACCGCCCTCCTCTTTCATCAGAAAACATACGTTCAAAGCACATGCCCCCAACAAAACAAAAACATGAGGACGGCAATACATGGGGGTGGAAGGGTGCTTTAATCTTGCATGGAGGAAATAAACCAGACTTTCCTCATTCCAAAATAAGATGGAAAAGGGAGGGCAAGAGGCGAGATGAGTGCAGGACAGTGATGACACCATGTGAGTACCGCATTGTAAAACCACAAATCAGGCATGACGAGACTGCAATAAACTGCTGGTGTGATGGAGCCTGCTGAAAAGCATACAGACAAGACAGAAATCTGAGGCACCGAAAATGTCAATGGCCAAAGGGTGAAACAAAAGTACCCCAGCTCCACATTCTGTCTATATCTCCATCTCCAGGAAGGACCAGAGTTACTGCAACACCAGGTCCCAAAATCCAGTCTAAAAGAGATGATCCAGAAGAATAGCATGGTCAAAATATTCTTCAAATGCCTCCTGAAAACATATATTTTTAGACATGCTTTCCCTGGACTGTAAGTTATTCTGGTTTTATATGATATTTTTAAAGTTTTAAAGTTTTAATCTTGATTTTTGTACACTATGGTTTTAATTGTAAACTGCCCAGAGAACCTTGGCTGTTGGGCAGTATAATAATAAATAAATAAATAAATAAATAAATAAATAAATAAATGCTGAGTGGTCCAAGAGAACAAATAGAGTCACACTCCACCCATCCATTCCCTGGCATAAATAATTCAGAGGGGCGATTTAGTCAGTCACGGGGTGGCTCCGTACCCATGGGGGTGGGGGCAGCAATTTTGCAATCCCTGGGATGGTGTTGGGGGTGTTGGGTGTTGAGGTTGGCAGGGGGGGTACTTATCTTTTTTGGCAGATCTGGGCCACATGACCGGGCTCTTCTTTAAAACAAAATGGCACTCATAATGTCCCTCATCCCTACCGGGACGTTGCATTTCCATATAGACACTCAGGGAGGATCGCGGAAGCAGGTAAATCTGCGATCCTCCCCCCTCCCCCGCTACACCCGTAGGTGTAGATGAGACCAGGGTTTTGGGGAGACCTACAAGAAGACCCCCTAAAAGACCCAAGTCTCACATTTAAGAAGACCCCCAGACTTATATTCTAGATGCCTGACTCATAGGCAAGAAGAACCTGAAATTGTGCTACTATATTGATTAACGTTATGGCATTATAATACCTCAGACTAAAACATTAAAGACTAGCTTTGAAAGAAGAGGGGGAAATGCAAGTGCCTTTTGCAAACAGCTTTCACAGATCAATAGCAAAGTTACGGTGAGCTGTGTTTTCAGAGCTGCTGATATGAGGAAGAGACAGAAGAACTGATGCAGGTTCAGATGCAGCTAGGAGGGAAGAATCTTTGTTCAGCATCTCAAGTTGTGCACCTGTGATAAGAGATTTTAAAGAATGTCCTTACTCGATGTCTATTGGGTTGGGGAGTCATAACAATAAGCATGAAAAATGGTTTGAAGGAGACGTTAAAGCATATATGATAAAAGATGACCAGAAGTTCAAGAAAGATGCACCAGAAACACGTTGATCAAGAGAACGTGCCAGATGGTAGACCTATAACAACGTTTTAGGAAGTCTCAGATTAATCTGTCAGTGATAATGCCAAAGATATTCCAAAACACATGGGTGTAAAATGTGAGATAGTTGTGGGATAAATAAACACCTAACTTCTGATTAGTGAATGGGTAGTCCAATTACCCATGCACCCCATTTTTTATTGGAAGATGGGCTATCTCATCACTCATTGGGACTCTCACCTCTAGCCAGAGCAAGTGCATGAAAGCACAGGTAGCAAGAACTCAATTGCACTACTCCTTCTTCACTTCAGTTTCTGCCTGCTTTGTGTCTAATCTCCACTAGACCACAAAAAGGTGTGGGTAACTATGGATCTCTAAGACTAAACTCTTAAAACTTACAACTATTTAATCCTTTACTTTCTGAAGTTAGGTCTTACAATATTTTCTGAAGTTGGGACTTCGTCTTATTTCTGAAAATTTCTGAAAATTTCGCCAAGTGCAGACCATTAAAATTGCTCCTCCACCCCTGCAAACGGTAGAATGAGCTGAGTGATTGTAACTTTCCCAGTTCACCTTCCCACATTCCAGTAGAGAGGGCGAAATCCAATATGTGTCCAGCTACGTTTGTTGGGGTAGATATTTTTTGAGTCAGACTCAGGCTTGTCATTTCAGTCACTATTTGAGATAAAGCATGAGCTCAGAAAGTTTAGGGCTTAGATCCCCTTTATGATTGATAATGGCATTCCTCCAAGGGTTCAGGGAGGCAATACATGTTTCTCCCCCATTTTATCTTCACAACAAATTGAAAGATAGGTTAGGCTGAGAGATGATGGATCTCACACAGCAAGATTCATGGTCAAAAGGGAATCTGAACCTGGGTCTCCTTGGTCCTAGTCTGCCACCATATCAGCTCTCAGTGGTTTTCTCACTCTTAAACAATATCCCCAAAGTGGTTTAAAAATACAGTACATCATATGCACACTTACCTAGGAGCAATTCCCAATGGAGTGTAGTGAGACTGACTTCTGAGTAAACCTATATAGGATTGAACTGCAACAGATCCCACTAATATAGGCTTCGCAAGTCTCAGGTCTCATCTAGATTTTCTTTTAATCTGGAAAATATTTTGTACTATGAGTTCAGGTGCAGCAGCTCATTGGGAAATTTATGTCTTTTTTTAAAATGTTGCAGCAGTTTGGAGATGCCATTTGTGAGTAATTTGCAACACCTCTACTTAGATTATTCTGACGGGACCAATATATAAATCCTGTTATTTGGAGAAAATATTTAAATTCTCCAAGGGGAGGGGGAAGAAATCCTGAACTATATTAACTAGTGGAATTGGGAATATCTGATAAATGCAGTTTATCATCGGCAGATTTAGTTCATTGTAGATGTGTTCAGTGGAGAAGCACAGATGCATTGGGTACATGGTCTAGCTTACATTGAGCATTTAAAGCCCCCTTGATTTCAACTGATTTAAGCATATGCTTAAGTGCCACACTGAAATGAACAGGATTTAAAATTAGCTTAACTTTGGCTAGGTTGTGTCATTAAGCTCTTAATGTCTAAATTCCTTCTGAGATTTGGAGAAGAAATTTATTTTACTGCAGCCCTAATCCTAAGCATGTTTACGCAGAAGTAAGTATCACTGATAGTAAGTACCAAAGTGATCCAGTGGCCCAAAAAGTGGCTGAACTATGAATGCATGAGCAGCTTTGGGCAAGTCATTATCTGTCAGCCTGAGTTCCCCATTTGTAAAATGAATGTTTTGTTGTGAGGCAGCATGTAATTCAGTGTGATTGCTGCACACACCGAAACAGCTATATAAATGATGAAAAGTAAAGATTTAAATGCTAAAGGAAGCTTTTCAGAAGCAAAATAATAGCATTATGAGCCCTATGCTTTTCTGCTTAGGGGGTTGGCCACCAACAACGAATGCTGATTGTGAAACTAAGAAAAGCTAGAAATGCAGATCCCACCTACCTGACCGGGTAGAGGGATGGTGAGGGATGGTGAGAAGGTTCTATTATTATTATTATTATTATTATTATTATTATTATTATTATCCAGTTTGCACCTCTCAAGCCTTTAAGTGAACCAAGACAGAGTTGTGTTCCGAAATCCTCATGATTATTATTTTTGTGAGCTTTGCAATGCTGCATATCTCAGGAAAAATGTGCACAAAAATATACATGTTAGGTGCACACAACATGTGTACATTTGAGGAAAGTGTGCACAAAATAGCATTAAAACAATGTAACACATAGTGATGAACATGTTTGTTTGTTTGTTTTTTAAAGTACATTCATACATTAGGGAAATGCACCAAAACATACTGATTTCTATATGTATTTTTCCCTTTAAACACCACCACCACCACCACCACATGTTTATGCAGAAGTAGGGCAGGATATGCTTTTTTTTTTTTTTGTATAATTTTTATTAATTTTTCAACAAAACAAAACAAACATACATAATATATAAACAAACTAACTCCCTCGACTACCCCCGTGCACCCCCCCGAGACCTACTCACATTCATCCATCATCCTTCCAGAATTTTAATGATTCTTTTGAAGGCGATTGTCCCTTTCCCGATCTTAAAACATATTCCAAAAAGGGAGTCCATATATCTCCAAAATCACTCTTACTGGACATTCCCCTCATTATTTTCATTTTACATGTCAACATATCATTCAATGCAATATCCCAAATTTCTTTATACCAATCTTCTATTTTATAACTTTGTTGCCCTTTCCAATTTTTAGCAATCATTATTCTAACGGGTGCCAGGAGGTTGTTTACCAATTCTCTGTTAATTATATGCTTATTCCTACTATCCCAGATTGCTAGTAGAGCTAACTTCGGGTTTAATTCCAATTTACTTCCAATTATATCACTTATTTCTTTAAAAACCCTTTCCCAAAATTTTTGTACTTGTTCACAGCTCCACCACATATGGAAATAGGTCCCAACCTCCAGGGCAGGATATGCTTGAGCTTAAAAATCCAACCATCTCAGTGGGAAAGAGAGAGAGAGGGTACCTCTAGACGGACACTTTCTGCCGATATGCCTTCGCACTGGCAGCAGTTGGGTTACATGACACTGCCACCAGTGCGAAGCCATCTAGGGGCAAAGGCCCTTTGCTCCGATCTAAAAAATCCGGCTATTTACTCCAACATTTTTTAGATCGGAGCCGGCTGGCCAGGGAAGGGAGTGGAGCAGCGAGCCATAAGCTTGCTGCACCACCTACGCTGTCCTCCCCCCATTAAAAAAAAGTTCAAAAAATACCACTTATCTGCGAGTAGGTGGACCGCCGCTCCAGCTGCCCCTCCAGCTGATGCTGAGCAGGTGCGGGCATGGCTGCGGCAGCGACAGGAAAAGCAGCCGTGGCACTCATGCCGTGAAGACTGGCAGCAGGAGCGTCAATGCGCCGCTGCATCACCTGCCACCGCCGCTGTCCGCTGGAAGAGGTGCCATGAAGAGGCGGCCAGAGAGAGAGAGAGAGAGAGAGAGAGAGAGATCTGTCCATCCCTAGGGATCACACAAGAAATAAGCAGTTTAAATTTGGCTGGTGAGAGAAGGTTAGGGTTTTGTTTTGGGTTGTTGTTTTTTGCATCTGGGTAGTACAAAATAGTCTTGTAGTTTAAAAAGTGATCTCATTTTGGGAATCAGTGTTGGCTGTCTAGGTGAGAACCACCTCCTCATCTGCTCAACCTGTATGTTTGTTTATCGGCCTCATCTAAGTCAAAAACTTGCTACTCCTTGGGGAAGGTGGGGTGGGGAATGGAACCAGAGATATGTGTATGGAACTGTTCTACCCGCAGAACAGGGTTTTTTTCCCCACCTTCCCACTCTCACTGGACTCTTTTTCACTCCCTTCCCCAGTAGTTTTCAAATGTATTTATTTATTTTATTTATTTTATTCCATTTATATACCGCCCCATAGCCAAAGCTCTCTGGGCGGTTTACAAAAATTAAAAACATTGAATAATTAAACACCAGTATACAAAATTTAAAAGCATAAAGCATAAAAACAAGTTAAAATTACAATATCCTTCTGGGTCAAAGCACAACAACAACACAACAACACAAAAACCCTCATCATATGCTGTTAAATGCCTGGCAGAAGAGGAAAGTCTTGACCTGGCGCCGAAAAGATAACAATGTTGGCGCCAGGCGAGCCTCGTCGGGGAGATCATTCCATAATTGGGGGGCCACCACTGAAAAGGCCCTCTCCCTTGTTGCCACCCTCCATGCCTCTCTTGGAGTATGCAACCGGAGGAGGACCTTCGATGTGGATCGTAGTGTACAGGTAGGTTCGTGTCGGGAGAGGCGTTCCATCAGGTATTGTGGTCCCAAGCCATGTAAGGCTTTATAGGTTAAAAGCAGCACCTTGAATTGGGCTGGGAAACGTATAGGCAGCCAATGCAAGGGGGCCAGAGTAGGTCTTATATGCTCGAAACCTTCTGGTTCCTGTTATCACTCTGGCTGCTGCATTTTGCACAAACTGCAGCTTCTGAACTGTCTTCAAAGGCAGCCCTATGTAGAGTGCATTGCAGTAATCCAATTTAGACATTACCAGAGCATAGACAACTGAAGCCAGGTTATCCCTGTCCAGATAGGAGAGTATCTGGGCCATCAATCGAAGTTGGTAGAAGGCATTCCGTGCCACCGAGGCCACCTGCGCCTCAAGTGACAGAGATGGTTCTAGGAGAACCCCCAAGCTACGAACCCGCTCCTTCAGGGGGAGTGCAACCCCACCCAGAACAGGTTGAACACCCTCCATCCAGTCAGCAGAACCACCCACTAACAGCATCTCAGTCTTGTCTGGATTGAGTTTCAGTTTGTTAGCCCTCATCCAGTCCATTGTCGCAGCCAGGCACTGGTTCAGCACATCCACAGCCTCACCTGCTGAAGATGAGAAGGAGAAATAGAGTTGTGTGTCATCAGCGTACTGATGACAACGCACCCCAAAACTCTGGATGACCGCTCCCAACGGTTTCATGTAGATGTTGAACAGCATGGGGGACAAGACTGAACCCTGAGGAACCCCACACTGGAGAATCCACGGGGCCGAGCAATGTCCCCCAAGCACCACCTTCTGGAGCCGCCCCGCCAAGTAGGAGCAGAACCACGGCAGTGCAGTGCCTCCCACTCCCAACTCAGCCAGTCGTCCCAGAAGGATACCATGGTCGATGGTATCAAAAGCCGCTGAAAGATCAAGGAGAATCAACAGAGTCACACTCCCCCTGTCTTTCTCCCAACATAGGTCATCATACAGGGCGACCAAGGCTGTTTCCGTGCCAAAACCAGGCCTGAAGCTGGACTGAGATGGATCCAGATAATCAGTCTCATCCAAGAGTGTCTGGAGCTGGCTCGCAACCACCCGCTCAAGGACCTTGCCCAGGAATGGAATATTTGCCACAGGTCTATAGTTATTAAGATTTTCAGGGTCTAGGGAAGATTTCTTCAGGAGTGGTCTCACTACCGCCTCCTTCAAGCGGCCTGGGACCACTCCCTCTCGTAGAGAGGCATTGATCACTTCCCTGGCCCAGCCGGCTGTTCCATCCCTGCTAGCTTTTATTAGCCAAGAGGGGCAAGGATCCAATATAGAGGTGGTTGCACAAACCTGTCCAAGCACCTTGTCAACATCCTCGAGCTGTATCAACTGAAACTCATCCAAGAAAACAGGACAAGCCTGTGCTCTGGACACCTCACTAGATTTACCTGCTATAACACTGGAGTCTAAGTCCTGGCGGATGCCCAAGATTTTATTCTGTAAGTGCCTAGCAAATTCAGTAAAGCGGGCCTCAGATGGTTGTAGCACATCCTTGGGGCCGGCATGTAATAGCCACTGGACAACTCTGAAAAGCTCCGCTGGGTGGCAGATAGATGATTTGATGGTGGCAGCAAAGTATGGGGAGCCCCTGTGAGTGGCATGGGGAAGATCAGCAGAAATGGGCAAAAGTGCCTGTCTACTCATAGGAGGGACCCTCTGGATCCCAGTCAATATCTTTAATTTTTGTAAACCTCCCAGACAGCTTCAGCTATTGGGCGGTATAGAAATGCAATAAATAAATAAATAAATTGCACACTATTTGAGAAATCTCGTTTCAGTACTTACATTTGCTTTTCAACGTTCCATTGACTTGCTTAAAATTTAAATAACAAAAACTCAGCCTTGTACATTTTTTTTCCTTTTGCAGATATTAACTTTAAGCCCCCCAAAACTCTGGCAGAAATACAAAATACATTTTTTTTCTTTAACAAGTCATTTAGCAGTGCAGATGTTGCAGCCAGATTGGCAATAAATCTACCCTAACTATTAACTAAACTTGGAAAAGGATGGCCTTGTTTAATATGCCAATCTTGTAACAGCTTAAACGCTGGATGGCAAAGTGGTTAAGACACCACAGAAGCATCCAGAAATGTCTATGTTTGGGGCCCAAAGATCTCGGGTGGCCATTTATGAATCCCTCCCAAAAGAGAAAACCCAGGACCCAAAAAAAGAGGGTAAAAGATGACATCATTTTTCATATTTATTGCATATGATAATGCACATGTATAGATGCAAATTTAGTAAGAACATCTATAATTTAAATACAAATATCGCTACAAAAGGAGGCAAATTATTTTGTGCCTTCATAGATCTAAGGTCAGCATTTCATTCGATCTCTCGTCCCCGTCTTTGGAAGAAGTTAGAAAAGCTCTCCATAGACAGTCGACTACTGTTTCTAATACAGTCACTGTACTATAACGCCACTGCCCAGGTCCGATGTAGTACCCAGGGCCATCTCACCAAAGAATTTGCCATCACCTAGGGAGTCAGGCAGGGCTGTGTCCTTGCGCCATCTCTGTTCAACTTGTACCTAGCAGACCTCCCTTTGGTGCTGTCTCAGATACAGTCCCATCCCCCCAAAATTGGCCAATCTAAAATCCGTATTCTCCTTTATGCGGATGACGCAGTTTTGGTTTCTCAAACCTGACTCGGGCTAAAGAGACTTCTTACTGGTTTCTTATCCTACTGCGACAAAAATAATCTATCCATTAATTATCAAAAGACAAAAATGATGATCTTTGCAAACAAAAAAACAAGGTATATATGGCATATGGGCGGACATAAAATCAATCAAGTAGACTCTTATAAATACCTAGGGATATGGTTTCAGGAAAACCTTAAATGGACCAAGCACAGTAAAGAAGTTAAAGGCAGGGCAGAGCAAACAATGGGAGCGCTATATCGTTTCTTTCTCCACAAAGGTGGCAAACACCTACCTGCAGCCGTTAGAGTCTACCAAGCCAAACTGGCCGCCCAGATTTTGTACGGGGCCCCTGTTTAGTTTCCCTCATGTAATAGCTCGATCGAGGGTCTCCAGTCGTCATACCTAAGATTGCTTTTCGGAGTACCCAGGTGTGTGGCAGGGGCGGTTCTCAATCTGGAGGTGGGTCTATCCTCTTTGAGCAGCACGGCTTGGATGCATACCCTATTGTATTGGCTAAGACAGTACCATGGCCTTCTCACAAACTCCCTGGTGTCCTCGGTCTTGCTAGACTCCTATGTATCTCCATGGACTAAAGCGCTGGTGCAGAACTTAAACTCCCTGGGCCTTTCCCATTTTCCCCTACTGTACATGGACCATGACTATGCTAGGCGGATTATTAGGCAAAGAATTGCCGATGTAGATCTTCAGGAGCAGAGGAGTATGGCCCGCGGAACATGCTCTCCTTATACGCTAGGCCTAATGGACGGAGTGGGCGGAGAGGGAATCCGATACCTGAATTGGTTATCGGTGCCCAAATACAGAAGAGATTTTTCATTAGCCAGTTTCAACATCCTCCCCTCCAAGATGTTGGAGGGCAGATTCAAGGGACTACCAGTGGAAAATAGGCGCTGCCCGTGTTATCATCTAGAAGTGGAATCGGTTGAACACATGCTGTTAAGATGTAATTTCTACAATGAGGCAAGGAACACTCTGCTCGGCCCGATTTTACGTAAAGTAGGTGGGATTCACCAGCGAAAACTGATGAACATCCTCTTGCAGGGGAAAGATAAATCAATCACTTTACAGGTAGCCAAATTCCTACATAATATAATCATTTGTAGAACTCAGATAGTTAACAGTTATTAGATATGAGCTAAACAGCCCTAAACGATTACCTGTCTGGCCTGTGATTTGATATGTACAATTATCCTAGTGCGAAACCCACTCTGGAATGTTTACTTATTTGAATTGTTCATTTTAACTGATTTCTCTTGTTTTGGGCCTATTGGCTGTTAAATAAAGATTGATTGAAGGTGCTGGCTCCAGGCATCAGTTAATTGGTATAATATAGGCATGGTCAAACCTTGATCCATGCTAGTGTACCCATTAGTGGACTTTTTCTGAAAGATTTAACAGTTAAAAGCAAATGTAATAAACCTCTATGCAGGGTTCCATGTTGCCTTCCTTCGTCCATTTATGAAAAAATGGGAAGGCCCTGTCTGTTTAGCCTGGCTGTGAGGAGTCATTCCAGAAATTGATAGAGAACTTGATGGAAGAAGGTTTCATTGAAATTCTGTCTAAGTGATGGGTTTTCCTGACAAGATTTTTCTTGTGTCATTGCCTCAAACATGGGATTTTGCAGGGGTTGGCTTTCATTTTCCCCCATCACTTTCTCCATATTTTTTCTTCCCATATAAAATCTGTTAAGGAGGGAATGATGGTGTTATGTCTAATTCCTCTCCCCTTGCTCAGGGCGAAGGACTGTTAGATGTTAATTCAGAATCAGATTCTGAACTTGAACAGACATTCCAGTCCATACCAGAAGGGGAAGATGTGGTTTCCATAGCTTTGCCTCCAGTGCTTATCTCTCCTGATGTAAATAACCCTCCGGCTGATAAACAGCCCTCCTCTTCAGAAGAGGAGGGAGACAGTAACCTTAGAGATGCCATTTTCCGTAGGAGGGAAAAGCGCGCACAGATCAAAGAGGTCAGGAGGCGGCGCTCGGAAAGATTAGTGGCTCAGAAAAAGCTTGATTTGGATTTCTCTCAGAAGTGACTCTCTCTTTCTCTTGAATGGATCAACTATGTTGTTTGCTTAGCTAAATTATGCCTTGGGGCAAAACGCTTTCTACTTTAAACTCCCTTCAACTGAAGGAAGGGGTCATTTGCTAAATAAAAGATTGATTGCTTTCCTAAGAGGCCTCCTTATTGACTTCAATGAATGCAAGGAGTTAGAGAGTCACGACAGATGGAGGAGCTGCATAATGTCTTTTGATTGGTAGTGCTAGGAACTGTCCGTCTAGAAGCACCCTGAGACTCATGAGACAATGGAAAGCAGGAAAGAGCTGGCATTCTTCTTTAAAAAGGATCAGATTTTAGGGTTCCACATCTGTCGATGAAGAACCATAGAGTGCCTCTACATTAAGGGGGGGAAACTGCATCCTTCTTGGGAATTCATCTTCTGCAGTCTTTCTGCATTCACTGTGTGATCCTTTAGATGGCAACCATGTGATTTTTAAATTGAAAATTTCCCCTCTCGGCAATCTGATTAAGTTCAGTAAAACAGCACCCTATAGTGCCAGAATTATAGCAAAATGGTGGAAATACACACTGCTGATTTTACAGCATTAAGGTTTATTCCAGCTCATCTCTGATCTTTTTCAAATTGGGATAAATGGGGGAAAGTGTAGGAGACATCCTAGAGGTTGATGGTGTCATGAAAAGGACCTGCAAACTTCTGTGAATGGCCAATCATGAGTGTGCAATAAATTGCTCATGTAGAGAAGCTTAAACACTCTGATCCAGCCCATAAAGTTCAATGAAACAGCACCATCTAATTACTGTTATAGCATAACAGCAACTTTATATACTGGGGATATCCCGCAATAATTTTAAATAGTGCATTATCTCTAATCTTTTTTAAAAGGAGATTACATGGGAGACATCCTGGAGGTTGGCAGTGTCATGGAAAGGACTGCAAACATCCATGAGTGTGTACTAAACTGCTCATGTTGAGGGGCTTATATAATCAAAGCTGGATTCACTCTCACCATCCTAGCCTACCCCTGTTAAAGAATCTGCCCACCCTATTCCAGAGCAGTGCCCTTGAGATCAGAAACACTTGAAAACACACACAGACTGGGGGAAAATAGAGTCAGTTGGAGGTGTGGCATTCAAGGAAGTAGAACATGAGGTAGCAGACTAAAAGGAAGATAACTAGTGCCACAACTAAATACTTTTAGATCCTGGACGTAACAGTCTCATGGGAGGTGGGGGAGGCTTTAGATGGTGATGTGTATGACTACAGTTGTGAAGCACACAATTATCATTTCTCTTCTCCCACTCACCCCCTTTCCATGGTTTGCAACTGCATCTACATTCCTGATGTGTTGGAAAAAAAGAACCCTGGTTTTTTTAAAAAGAAAAAGAAAAACTTGGAGCAGTTTTGCATATGAAATTCCCTTAAGTCATAGCTCCACCATGACCACAGGAATAAAACAGAGTTTGCTTCCCCTGACCTGATGCTCATCTCATTTACTTGGAAATAAGCACAAGTTTGTTGTAGAAAAGGATGAGATATTTCAAAAGTAAAAATAATGACAAAATAAACATCTGTAACCATATACGTGCTTTTCCAGCTGCCCTCTAACTATAAAATAAGAAAATAAGAAGGATGCCACGGCAGCCAGTGGCAGACTTGGCGGGCCTCAGGGCTCATCTACACCTATGAGCCTTCCGGAAGCCAAGGAGGACGTTCCGGCAAGGCGTGGTTTTCTTTTTGGAAGAAGGTCCCAATCCTCTAAAAATGTAAGTAAAAAAAATAACCTTACAACTTAGCACTGAAAAGTGCCGGCAGCCATCCTAGGGATGGCAAAATTGCTCCCCCATGATGGGCACAGGGTCTCCCTGTACAGCTCCATGCTCATTTAAAGAGCCCCACTACTCAGAGGGAGGAGGGAGAACCCGGGAGCCCATTCCGCACCACCTGCGGTCCTCAGGGTTGTCCCAGGACCCCTGGAATAATCGAGACAAGTGCCATCCATTTTATTCTGGGGAATGTGAGTGATCATCCCCAGTTGATCCCAGGATCTCCTGTGCATCATTTGGATACACAGGGAAAACCTCGAGCTGACCCCAGGATAAATGGATAGTGTAGACTTTCCCTCAGTGTAACAATGCTGGTCCAGGTGCTGACATTGGGCCTGTTTGCCACTGCTCTTGTCACATGTCCCTTGGGGATAGGGCTCAGCACCTCACTTAGAATTTTGGTTGGTTCTGACTGAAACCCAACATGGATTTACAGCCCTTCCAAAACTGGAGCCACCAGCCTCCCCTGGAAAGAGGCAAATAGAAAAAGCAGCAGAAGTTTGGCCAGCTCAAGTCCTAGGAGTCCCATGCAGTAAGTAGGCACCAGGTCCAAAGAGGAACATGAAGCTGCACATACTTAACTGAATAAGAAGAGGGTGTCAGAATCGTGGTTGGAATGGAATAGGTGGGGCATTTCCCTCTCACTGGCTATAGGGAAAACAATGGCAAAGTATAATGTACTCTCTCTCTCTTTCTCTTTTTTTCTTCTTTTAATTTTCATTGTCCTTCCAGGTCTAAAGTTTCCAGCCACATCTACTCTACTTTTCAACAGTTTGAACACAGTAATAACAGTGCTGCAATTCTGTATTTTATTAGCAAGGAGGGTGAGGAAAGATGAAGACACTAAAAAAAGATTGGCCAGAATACAGAGTGTAAAGGATACAAATGGATCATTATTGTGCAATATAAATTGCAGGCTCACCCCTTCCCTGCCCCTAATTCCAGATCAGGCTCACAGTGGAAGGGAATTGCTTAAAGCCCCCTCCCTTAACGCCAATCTAGATCAGTTCTCCTGTACTTACTCTAGAGTAAAAATGAAAAACAACAACAACAATGTAGCTACTAGCTATGGATTGGACCCAAATTTGCAGTGGATCAATTGCACTGGCAAAAGTGGACTTCCATGTTCCTCCTTCCTACAGTAGCCCCACTAGCCCCCAGAACATGCTGCACAGAGGGGTGAGTTGTGGTGTGTGGTGCAGGGGGATCCCGCAAAATCAGCAGAGGGAGCTTCCATGCACAGAATGCTTCCGGAAGGCAGATCCTCCTGGATCCAACCCAGTTTCTTTAAAGTAATGTCTGTTTTGGCCCAGTTGTAATTCCACTTGCTAGGGAGTAACCTGCTTGAGGCTTACTTCTGAGTAAACATTCACAGGATCATGCATCAGTACAGTAGGAAATTGCTGCGTGTGTTTCAAAACCCCATTCAAAAGCTAGATTTATTATTATTATTATTATTATTATTATTATTATTATTATTTTATTTATATCCCACCTTTTCCCCAATACTGGGATTCAAGAAGGCTTACAAATTAAAACATGTACAGTAAAAACAAACAGATAAAATGCAGATAATGATCCCAAATCCCAGTTTCAACTTCCTCTTGTGCTAGGGTGACCAGATAAAATCCAGGTCAGGGCTCATGTAACTTTAACAGTTGTAGAGAAAAGGGAATTTCAGCCAGTGTCATTTGTATGCAATTAGTTCCTGGTGAAATTCCCTCTTCATCACAACAGTTAAAGGTGCATGCACTATACTAGAGTGACCATATACAAAAGAAGGCAGGGCCCCTGCAACTTTGGCTGCCTCTACAAGAGGCATTTAAAGCTCTTTCAAGGCGCATTAAAAAAATTTACCTCTACAAGAACGGAGCGCAAATCGGGCGTAGAGGCGCGTTTTCTCTCCGATTATGTGCATTATCGAATGCGCGTTAAACAGCGAGTTTTATTTTGCTCTGGCCGTTAAAGCGCATTTTGACTATGTGAACAAGCGATTCTCCGCATTAACTACTTGTAAAGCGCATTTGAAACAACCAGTAAGGTCACCTGTTGAGTGCTCAATTACCTCCTGCATACAAGCATTTACGATAAAGCGCTTCCGAGAAGATGCGCATAATCGGAGGAACAGGCGTCAAACGGAATCCAACTAGAGGGGTCTCAAACAGTTGTGATGAAGAGGGTATTTCACCAGGAACTAACTGCATACAAATGACACTTGCTGAAATTCCCTTTTCTCTACAACTGTTAAAGTTACATGAGCCCTGACCTGGATTTTATCTGGTCACACTATCTTGTGCTCAATTAATTTTCGTGTGAGCAAAGAAAGTTTGTAGCAGTGTAATGTGAAGCTAAAAAATACAGCAAATGAGGAATGTGCGAGATAGGTCACAGTTTGCATTGTAACGGGACTTGCTTTTGAGTGCCATTAACAGGATGCTATATCTAAAGAGCAAATCCCTTTTTCCCCTGACCAGCGAAGCAGAGAAGAAGAAAGAGAGAGAGAGTGTTTTACTGCTGGCACATTTCCAATATTATCCCTAAGTATTGTGACAAGACTGTCAAATTTCATTATCAGCTTTCAGAGATCTATTTGGGTCTCCAGTAAACTGAGCTATCTGTAATGTTCAGAGGGTACAGAAAATGTTCTAATTTGTTAAAGCAACTACACTTGATCTTAGCCAAAAGGCCGAGAAGCAACTAATATAGGGTGACCAGATAAAATCCAGGTCAGGGCTCATGTAACTTTACCGTAGGGAAGAGACAAAGTCTGGTGCTGGTTGACGTGTGTTTTTTTAATTTCAAATTAAAAGCTCAACGTTTCGGAAAAAATCTTTCCTCAGGAACTGTGTCTCCACACACGTTATCTAGAAAAATTAAGAACTTTTATCAGAATAAAACTCCTTCCATAATTTGTCTTTGAAGTTGCAGGGCTCCTGCCTTCTTTTGTATCTGGTCACTCTAGTATAGTGCCTGCACCTTTAACTGTTGTGATGAAGAGGGAATTTCACCAGGAACTAACTGCATACAAATGACACTGGCTGAAATTCCCTTTTCTCTACAACTGTTAAAGTTACATGAGCCCTGACCTGGATTTTATCTGGTCACCCTAAACTAATATCTGTTAAGCATGCATTTCAAAGGAAAAAAACAAAAATATAATACAATCTTTTGGACAGCTCATATACCCTCTCATTCTACATTCAGTACCATCAATGTGCATGACACATTACAGAGTACAAGAACATGGGTTCCTGTCTTGAAGAGTTTATAATCTAAACTTCTACACAGGGGAAAGAAGGAGAGGAAGATAAGTGTAAAGTGGTGACTTATAGCCAATTAGCAGTGCAATCTGATAAATGTCTACTTAGGAGTAAACCCCATTGAGTTCAATGGGACTTACTCCCAAGCAAGTGAGTATAGCAGTCTTCCCCAACATGGTGCCCTCCAGAAGTTTTTGATTTCAACTCCCATCAGCTCCAGCCAGCATGACCACTGGTCAGGAATGCTGGGAGTTCTGGTCCAAAACCTTTGGGCAGTATTAGACTAGGCAAGGCTGGTATAGGATTGCAGACTAAGACTTTCATCACACCTAATTTCACCCCTTGTTTGCCTCCACATTTTTTTTACCTCTGAGACAGAAGCATGTCAAGCTTATGATCCCTTTCACTTGAAGAGCTGCTCCTTTGCTCCTTCGCTCATTAGATCCTCCACTCCACTCCACCCCACCCCTCCCCTTCTCTTTCTCCCTCCAGTCAGGTCCTGTCTGATGAGTACTTCAACCAGAACACCTTTCTTGGGGTGACCAGATAAAATCCAGGTCAGGGCTCATGTAACTTTAACAGTTGTAGAGCAAAGGGAATTTCAGCCAGTGTCATTTGTATGCAATTAGTTCCTGGTGAAATTCCCTCTTCATCACAACAGTTAAAGTTGCAGGGGCCCTGCCTTCTTTTATATATGGCCACTCTAGTATAGTGCATGCACCTTTAATTGTTGTGATGAAGAGGGAATATCACCAGGAACTAATTGCATACAAATGACTCTGGCTGAAATTCCCTTTTCTCTACAACTGTTAAAGTTACATGAGCCCTGACCTGGATTTTATCTGGTCAGCCTAGCTTTCTGCTGGGCAAAAATGGAACGACCCTTTAGCCTGGCTCTTTGGGGGTATCAAGGGAGTACAATCCTGTCTCTGCAGAGATTCAGGCATTGTATGCTTTTAAAAAATGCTTTCGAGCCTGGGATGCAAGGTTTGGGTTTTATATTGAGGCTTGGAGCTGGCTGCTGGGAGAGATCGCTTTTCCTGCCAGGACCTGATGCAATCTATTCAAGCCCCCAGTTCTGTTAAAACTACATAGAGGCTTTGTGTACATTAAATGTGCTTAGGGAAAATAATCCAGACTTTTATATTTAGGCTTAATTACAGTAGGCATGGGAATGAGGTGTACGTGCCAAAGAGTTCATCTAAAGTTTATTCAGGTGTTCATCCGGGCCCTGGAACGTCCTCCAAAAGGAGGTTAGGTTTGCTCACTTTTTGATGTCCTTCTGCCGGCAGGCAAAGGCTGCTTTATTTAAGAAGGCTTTTAACCTGTAAGTGGGTCTGATGGCTGGGTGGTTCATAATAGTGCAGTATGTTTTTATTGTATTGATTTAATCAATTTTAACTGCTTCTGTAAGTTGCCTTGAGTGCCAATTTTTGCAGAAAGGTGGGGTACAAATCAAATAAAACGAATCAAGGTGGGACTTTATGGAAGAGAGAGCAGTGGTCTCAGGCAGGTCTGGGAGGCAGCTCAGAGCATTTGCGAGTTCTGAAGGAGCAGGACATTTTCAGTAGTTGAGGACAGTGGAGCTGGGAAGGGAAGTTGACAGTCAGGGACGTATACAGGGTTAAGATATAAGAAACGAATGTGTTTTAATGGTTAAAATGTTGGACATTAACCTGGGCAACTTGGCCATTAACAAAAGAACATAGGAAGATGCCTTATACTTCATATATTTTATATTGTATTTTATCTGTATTTTGTGGTTTTAAGTTTTGCGAACAGCCCAGAGAGCTTCGGCCATTGGGCAGTATAGAAATGTCATACATACATACATACATACATACATAGATACAGTTAGCCCACTTGTCCATTTAGCCCAGTATTGTTGACATTGGCTAGAAGAGACTCTCCAAGGTTTCAGGCAGGATTCCTTCCTATCCCTATCTGGAGATCCCAGGGAATGAACCTGGGACCGTCTGCATGCAAAACAGGTGCTCTACCACTGAACTATGGTGACTTTGGGCCAGTCATTGACTCCCAGCCTAACCTACCTCACAATATTGGTGCAAGGATAAAATTGAGATGGCAGGGGAGGAACCTATATGCCACCTTGGGCTCCTTAGAGAAAGGGTGGAATCTAAATGTAAGAAACAAACACATGTATCAGGTGATAAAAGGGGCAGAGATAAGGAGGGTAAAGGCCATGGAGGAATCTGAAGGTAAAGTGAAGGAGCTTGTGCTAAATCCAGAAAACACTCCAAAGCACTTCCGTATGTGATCAGTGATGACAGCCTCTGTGTCTCAACCTCAGTCTCATGGAGGATGCAGCATGCAGTGCGGCAGTGGCACACACAGACACATATATCCAGATCTAGAACTGCAGAAGCTTCAAAATGTTCTGCTACAAAAATGAAAATCAGTGATGGGAAGCCATGGCTGTAGTCAGGGTTTTCATGAAATCCTCCTTGCAACTTCAGATATAGACACATGGATGAGTTGGTTTAGAGTTCAATCCTTAGGCCAGTGTGAAGTGATGTCTTGTATTCCAGTAAGTGATTTGTTACATGCGGAGGTCTGGTTTAGATGTTCAGCAATGCTGCTTTCTGCTTTATTTTATGTTACAGGGGATGTTGAAGTGCACTGATAATTGTTGGGGCACAATCCACATTCCATATGCCGCTTTCATAGTGCTATTTCCTGTTTTTTTATTCAACATTATCCAAAATAACACAACAAATGCCATTGGGTGTGCTATGAGGTATAAATGTGCAAGAGGGATATAGCATTATCATAATACAGTCAATGTGCCTAATATAGCTCTGAAAGTTGAAAACTGTCCTATGCTGAAGTTGGTATAGGGAACTGATAAATACATAATAAATTAAATAAAAATGCATTGGAAACGTTTCTATAAAAGGGAAGGGAGTTGTACCTATTACTGTGGCCACTCCAGAAATGATCACAATGATTATAGTTAGGTGTTGTTGCAATGACATGCACCAATGCACAAAAGTAATCCTTCCTAATTATCATAGATACATTCCGGTCTGAGAATGGTGCAAACAGGATCCTTATACCATAAGCAGTGTGGGGGGGGGGGGACAGCAGTGATGGAGTTCTTTTCCATATTCGAAGTATATATTATCATATTTATTTACTTATTGCAAGAAATCGCAATGCTAGAATTTGGCCCACCAGATGGACACTGCTTGCTAAACCAATTACCATTCTTTTTTCCAATCTTGTATGCTTTTCTAAACTTCAGCAAATCATTCATATATCTCATCAATTCTAAAAGTGCACGTGTATATTATTATAACTACTTATCAGTTTAAAGCATATCTGTTTAAAATACATACATCAGTGGGAACACATCAAAGGGGAATGTTATTCCCCCCCCACTTCCCTATTGCACCCCCTCCCAGTGCTATCTAACATGCTAGACTACAGAGTCTCCCATACCACTGGAGCAGATTTTGGGGCACCATCGGCAGGGGCAGCCCTGTCATGAGACACATTGAGCCCTTTGTCTCAGGCAGCAGATTGAGACATGTGGTGGAATGAGCGCCCCATCACTGCCCACCTACCCATACACTCACACTCCTCTCCTGTCATCCTTTGATCATTCACTCTCCTCCCCACCTGCTCATTGCCCTCTGTGCCATCACAGCTTCTCGCTTTCCTCCCAGCCTGTCGTGGTCCCTTGTTTGGCCATGAGGGGTGAACAACTGAAGAATCGCAACTGGTCTCATCAGTCATCTAATGATGTGGTGCATACTCTTGTGAAAGATGGAGAGCCAAACCCCGCCTCTCCTGTCCCTCCCTTTCCAGTCGTTAGCCCAGAGCTTATTGTTGCTGTTTTTTGAAACATGCTTTCTCAGCTTCTCAGGAATCCCTTCTGATGTCTCTCAGTCCCTTTTCATCCAACCTTCTCAAGATGTTTGGATCACCCTCACTATATGTTCCCCCTCTTCACATTTATTCTGTCCAGTTTTCTGTACCTCCAAGCTATTGGATGGGAATTGCTTTGTCTCTTGAGCACTGATGGGTGCAGTGGGCAGACAGGTTAGAGAGAAGTACTGAAGGAATGAAATGATATGAGAAAGTTAAAAGAAATGAGCCAATCATTTGCAGATGTCTGACATTGGCAGAACATGGTAGTGAAAGTGGTGGCTGTTGAGTGCGCTATAACTGCTTCATGAATCATAATAGTGAATTTTGTGCCTTGTCCTCAGTGCAAGGATAGCTCTTCGTAGCCTTGCCAAAGCCCTTTCTACACCAGAGGGCCTTCCAG
Source organism: Anniella stebbinsi (assembly GCA_029215795.1). Classification (NCBI taxonomy): domain Eukaryota; kingdom Metazoa; phylum Chordata; class Lepidosauria; order Squamata; family Anniellidae; genus Anniella; species Anniella stebbinsi. The sequence goes on along the minus strand of JARDYH010000005.1, from coordinate 140,519,966 downwards.
GATGTAGGGGGGAGGATCCTGGGATTTCCTGCTTCAGGGATCGTCCCCCAGCATTTAGATGGCATGTGACATCCCGGAAGAGGGGTGTCGCGGCCACCATTTTTTTTTAAAGAAGGGGGCCAGTTGTGCAATTGCGATCCAGCACAAATGTGTTTAAAAACAAAAACGTCCCAACCCCCTCGCCATCGCAGGGATAGCAAAAAAATTTTCCCCTATGGGCATGTCCTCCCCATGGGCACAGAGCTTCCCTGTACAGCTCCGTGCTGGTTTTGAAGGCCACGCTACTCGCAAGGAGGCGGGAGTGGCAGCCACACCACTTTCGGTCCTCGGGATGGTCCCAGAACCACGAGGAGAATCAGGATAACTGGGGAACGAGTTATCCCAGGAAAATGGAGAGGTTGTCCCTGCCTGCCCCCGGTATCCCCTGTGCATCATTTGGACACAGAGGGATGACTCAGGGATGACCCTGGGAAAAATCCATGGTGTAGACATGGCCTAAACCAGATCCAGATTCTGCTGGATAGCATACATAGAAAATGTAGGGCCCCACAGCTGTTCCATTGGGGTTGAAGGATACTGGGGCTCTAAAGATATAGAACATTTGGGTCAGAAATATTTCAATTTGTAATTAAAGATCTGTACTAACAGAATGCTGATTCCTACTATCCTGATAATTATTAGTGCTGTAAAATGGTTAAAGAACTTTTCTTTGAATAACTGGTTTTGCTTCATTAAGAGAAGGGCTGCCTTGGGCTGCCAAACTGGCACTGCATCTCCAGTACTGGACTCCTTATTTAGGCGTGATAAATAAAGGGACGCTCTGGTGTTGGTTCTTATTTAATATGATTTTATTGTTTTTATGTATTACTGTTTTATTTGAATTGTTGTACATTGCTTTGGTGATATTTGTGGCATATAGTGTTATTCATAAATAATACATGAAATATGGCTTATTTGTCCCCATAGCCTTGCCTTTTAGTGCAATGATAATGTACGAACAAGTGCTGAATGCAGTCTTTCATCTGTGTAATCTCTGTTAGAAGTGATTCAGGGCCTTTTTACTCATGTCTACTCTGAAGTAGACTCCACTGACCTTAATGGGACTTACTCCCAGGTAGGTGTGTATAGGGTTGCATCCTCATTCCCATACTGTTAGTTTACTCTTCTATATTTGCTAAACCTTAAGTGGTGACAACATCTGGCAACATGTCTTTTTCCCCAAAAGTGACTGGTTGTTGTATGGTTTGATATCCAATTTTTTAAACTGATTGCTTCCTTTGGCAAAGAATAACTAAAAGGTTAAATTAAATCATTTCATGCACGTGCATTGCAAGTGAGATATTTTCACTTCCTTTGGAAATCAAAAGGTTACAACAATTTTAGGATGTTTTTTAATGATGTTTTAATGCAGTTTCAATAATGTGTGCCATGTTTTAATCAGTTTTATGTATTTTATCATATTTTATATTTACTGTTGTTCCCCGCCTCGATCCAAACAGAGAGGTGGGTAAGAAATAAATTATTATTATTATTAATATTATTATTACAACAGACGTCAGAGTATGCCCAAACATGGAAGAGTCTAGCTGCTTACTCATTCTAACCATGCAGACTGCAGGCACGGAAAATAGAAATTTAATTCATAATCACTCTTGGCTTGAATTATGAAAATATTAAAATTCGTTGGATTGGAGCTAGGGCTGTTATGCATTTGAGAATTATGAACTTACTAGATGCAAGCCAAGTAATTAATAGTTCCAGCAGCATCTCTAGATATAGTACCTTACTTTTCAAATGCAGTCCGAGCATTTATACTGTGTTGGCTCTTTTCTCCTTTACACAAACAATGTTTTGCTTTTACACAGTGGGTATGGTGGCAGATCATTGAATGTTTCTCGTTAGCTGTTAGTAATTGGTAGCAAATCGATGTCGCCTGCATTGTAACACCTGCCACATGATTTCAAAGAACCTCTTAACTGAAGTGATTTTCTGTATGCCCAATATCCCTCTAATGCTGATGCCTGCTATTACAGGTGCTCTGTTGACTTATTCCCTCTTTACTTCCCTACGAACATAGGTCAGTTTGGTCATTCTTGAAGCAAAAGATTTGATATAAATATTATAATAAATAACTAAATATCTGGGGATGGTTAATTGAATCAATGCTCATTTCAATTGTTAATTAACAAGAATAATACTATGCATTTATTAGCTATATGAATGTCCACTATGGGAGAACTCATATAACATGAACTGGGCAATATATCTCTGTGCATTCTACATAAAATCATATCATATAGAATCATAGAATAGTTGAGCTGGAAGGGGCCTATAAAGTCATCGAGTCCAACCCCCTCCTCAATACAGGAATCCACATTAAGCATGCCTGTTGCCTGACAGATGGCCTCTAGTGTGGGAGAACCCATGACCTCCCTTGGTAATTGTTCAATTGTCGTATTGCTCTAAAAGTCAGGAAGTTTTTTCGGATGTCCGGCCATAATCTGACTTCCTGTAACTTGAGCCTGTTATTCCGTGTCCTGCACTCTGGGATGATTGAGAAGACATCCTGGCCCTCCTCTGTGTGACAACCTTTCAAGTACTTGAAGAACACTATCATGTTTCCCCTCAGTCTTCTCTTCTCCAGGCTAAGCTTGCCCAGTTCTTTCAGTCTCTCCTCATAGGGCTTGGTTTCCAGACCCCTGATTATCCTCACTGCCCTCCTCTGAACCCCCTCCAGCTTGTCTGCATCCTTCTTGGTGCCCAGAACTAGATGCAGTACTCAAGATGAGGCCTAACTAGTGCCAAACAGAGGTGAACCAGTACCTCACATTATTTAGAAACTATACGTCTATCAATGCAGCCCAAAATAGCATTAGATAGATCTAGTCAGGAACCCCCATTGCACATTCACATGCTGTCATCATTCATTTCCATAGTACAAAGTGAGATTCACATATCCTTGTGAACCTCATTTCCCTTTGCTTCATGGTGTCAGGCCTGACTTTCTGACACACTCTGACCACCTGGCACATAACACAAAATTCCGCAGAACTCTCTTTTTGTTTTTGTTTTCCAGCAGATCAGGTTATACAGACCAGCTTTCTAGAGCTCACAGCAAATCTTACAGCATTTATAGGCCCCAATAAATCATATAGGCTAGGCAGAAGCTATCGGCACGTTGCTTTGTTGAAGAGAAAGTTCCAAAGCTAGAATCCACACAGAGTCTTAATGAAACAGGATTCCAGGCAGACAAGAGTTCAAGATTCATGGAAAGTCCAGGCAAGAAAGTATTCTGGGCAATTAAGATGTTATTCCTAGCAAAGGCACTTCAGTCTCCTCACTGGCTTAAATACAGGGGATGGGCTGTTAAATTTCCTTTTCTGACAGGAGAATCTATCCTGATGGGAACCTGGCCTGTAAGCGAGCACTATGTCTAATAGGGCGCTTGTCTTCTCTTTTCTTTAGTTGATGTCTTAACCTTAAGACTCTTCCCCGAAATCTTCCTCATGCTCGGTTCTCACAATCTGACTGAGGCTGTAAATCAGAGGCCTCACTGAAGGCTGGATCTTGCAGCGGTGGCTGACAGGAAGCATCCTCCTCCTTTGGCCTGCAATCAGATGGGAATCTAGGCAGAGCTAAGATCCCAGGCCCCAAGCTTGTCACAACTGGACTGGGCTCTAAATCATCCTGCTCTTACTGTGAATCAGGCTCTGGCTCCAAAGCCATTGGACCCACGGTGGCACCTGGGTTTGGACTGACACATGGTAGGTTTTTGTCCTTATTTTCTCTTTGCTAAGCTACATGCTCATGCGTAATCTGTCACTTAATTCACTGCACCCATTTAAATGTTGTCCCTACAGCACTGTCCTTAAAAGAGTTTGGTCTAGCAGAGAGGCTGACAAACAAACTCCATCAACGCATCCCAAAGGATTGTTTAATGCTTTAATCCAACATGCTCAGAGCCAAACTACATGTGATGCAAATGCGTATTTTAATCTAACATGCAGGGATTTTAAAATGCAAAGTGCATCAGGTGGTGAAGCTGATCATTAACAGGATCAGAGGGGGAATTTAACCCTTCCCTTCCCTGTTGCAGTCTTGAGGAAAATCCTGCTTCTGAAGCTTATTTTTGCTTTAAAGATTGCAGCAGGAGAGGAAATGGTTAATTTATCCATCCGTGCCTTCTCTGATCCTACTAATTATTATATTTCCCACCCTCAGAAAATGCAATTGGTATTTTTTTAAAATACACACACTCACTCAGGCTGCCTCTACAAGAGAGGTTTAAAGCTCTTTCAAGGCGCTTAAAAAAATTTACCTCTACAAGAACGGAGCGCAAATCGGGCGTAGAGGCGCGTTATCTCTCCGATTATGCGCATTATCGAATGCGCGTTAAATAGCGAGTTTTATTTTGCTCCGGCCGTTAAAGCGCATTTTGACTATGTGAACAAGCGCTTATGCGCATTAACTACTTGTAAAGCGCATTTTGGTCATCTGTTAATGCGCTTCGCCGCCTCTCGCCGCCTCTCGTGCAGAGGGATTAGGTGTAAATGCACTTCTGCGATTATGCGCATAATCGCCTAACCGTGCGCAAAAGCGAATCCTTGTAGAGGGGACCTCACTCACTCACTCACTCACTCACACCCTGTTTCGGGGTTAGGGACTGGCTTCAGAAACTAATGAAGTTGCCAGTGTGCTTGGGCTCCAAGATTGACACAGGATCCAGCATTCTCACTTTGCTTGGAGTGCCAAAGGGATCAGAAGCAGTATGATAGAATTCTTTGCTTGCAAGTCCCACCATTTCCAGGTTGGATCAAACAACACTTGTAGTTGGACCGTCAAGTTGATACAGAAACACAGGAAAAAGCTCAAAATGAAAGGCAAATGATTGGAATGCATTCAAACCAAACCAGAATTATTGATGAGCACACACAACCGAAAAAACCAACTCATTGGAACTATAAGGAGCATGGAAACATGTTTCAATCCCATAAGGGCTGGGACAGCCAGTCCCATATATTATATGTGGTCTTATAGATGTTTGGGCTTCCAGATCAGAGACCTTGATGTCTAGGTGCATCGAGCAACTATCTGATGGTCATGTTGAATACCCTGAATTGGAATTAGGATGTCTCAGGGTTAAGAATAGGCTCAAAAAAGGAATAAATTTGCCAGTGTGCTTGGGCTCCAAGATTGGCAAAGGACCCAACTAGCACCAGCGTTCTCACTTTGCATGGATTGCCAATATTAGAAGCACTATGATAGACACCTTTTGCAAGTCCCACCATTTCCAGGTGAACAGGACCCACTGAGACCACCCAAAATCATGGAGTCAGTGCTGAGTGAGCCATGAGCTAAGAAGCCCTGACTAGCTATGACTCCCTAGAACTCTGTGTTTAAGATGGGTGTATGGCCTTCACGCTTTACATATTTGCTACAGGGAAGACCAAGTGATGTAAAATGTAAAATAGCTGGGGAAAAAGTAAAACTTTAATTAAAAATCAAACAAACAACAAGAGTCTTCTCTCATTTAGGCTGGCTCCCTTTTTAAGCCATGTTTGTCTCTATTTTATATAGAATGTACTAAGCTTAGCTTTCATGAGGAAAGTAGTTTTTTTTCCTAATGGTTTTGCCTAGAAACAACTTTGTCTGAACTATTTAGTGACATTGAAGTTGTTTTACTGAGGCTGCAAAACCCCTATCTATTCTATTGTCCCTATTGAATCGAATCTAATATATTAAAAAGCTAATTTTCTAACATATTTTAATCCCCTCAATATGGCTCCATTTGCATATATGGTCTCAACTCAAAGATAGGAGGGATTTAGCAGAATATTCTGCAGGGTGTTGTTTTTTTTAATTGCACATATTGTACAAGGAAAGGATGGAGTGACATTCCTTCTGTTACAGATTCCAAAAGAAAAAGGAATACTGGCACTTTCCCCAATCACAAATCCTATAATTGGGTACCCCAATTATCTGCAACCTGTCTGCATTAGTAGCTGTCATGGATTTGCTGAAAATATATTGTCAAGAAATAAAGCTACTGAGTGAAAGAAATTAATCAGTAGAGTCAGACCCATGATACATTTCATGCACTTAGTTTGTGTTATGGGTTTGGGAGGGGGGTTAAAAGAAAGCACACTGCTTTAATCACCTTTCCCTGTGGTTGCTATTCAACCTTTTTTTTGGAAGGAAGTAATGACTTGTCTGAATGTCAAAATGCATTTTTGCTTTTACTTATCAGTGTGAAATGTTGTCACAGTAATATTAACAGCAATCTCCAATCTAGTATATGGAAAACTGTAAAATAAAATCTTTGTTCCATTGATTGAATAACCCAGATTCATGTCTGTGTCAATTAAAGTTGGAATTTGAATATCATGAAATGACCAACTTTAGCTTTGTTACCCTATTATTGATAACATTGTGGTAACCCAGAAACCATATATGCTTGGATCTGTGAATGGATCTGACCTCTGTTCCCAAAACTGGCCTCTTTCCCTCTGCAGCCTCCTGTGCCTCTGAAAACCTGCACCTGAGTGTTGGGGGGACCCAATGGAGCAGAATGGCTTGGGCTCAAGAGTCAGAGTGGGCAGATCTACTGGTACATCTCTGGGCGATTTGCAGTAGGGGTGGTTTAAATTTTAATGTGGGTTGAGGGTTTTTAATCAAAATTGTTTTATGTATTATTGTAAAGTGCCACGATGCCAGAAATGGTGAGGTCGCGCTATAAAAATGTTTCTAAATAAATAAATAAATGACGAAGTACCTCCAATTCCCAATTATTTAACAGTAGCAATTTTTTAAGGTCTAAATTAGACTGGTAGAATCCAGATGCAGATGGAACTGGTGTAGGCTGCTCATTCCAGCGTCTGACTCATGGAGTTTAGCAGATAATTTACTTTGCCTCTCGAACTACCATTTTGCACCTGGCTCCAGTCAGGGGATCTTGGAATTCTAAGAAAAAGCAAAGTGGTTCCCACAGATATGAAGTCTGCCACCACACAGTGCAGGGGTCTGGAAAGGGAACCAGTTAAAATTGGGGATCAGCTTGTGCAAGTAGAGGTGCCTTCTGCATCTGTGGATTGAAGCCACCGCAATGTAATGATTGTTCTTTGTAGATTATTGCAAGAAAAGGCAGGTCAGTTTAATGAACAAAAATCCTAATGATGCATTGCTAGTGAGGTCTGGAACAAGGGTTGCATTTCTGTACACATGAAAGCCCTCTTTTAAATGATTATTATTGGGTTGGTGGTCCATCCATAAAGCAGAGTCTGGAGATCTAGTTCCACTAGCTACAATCCTTGGATTATGGTGTACATCCCAGCCCATAGGAATATGAAGCCCATAAGGAAAGGGTCTAGAACAGGGCAGAATGCTGCAAAGGATAGCGTACCCTCCCCTTGTGGCTGGGATGCCATGGGCTATGGTGAGACAGGCCATGGTGGCTTAGCCTGTGACATCTACTTCCTCCTTTTGAAAGAGAGCATAGTCTGTGTGTTGTACCTGATTGATGATAGCATGGCAAGCTTGGTCATTGCACAGTTGCTCTTCTTGCAGTCAGAAAGCAGCAAGAAATTCATCCACATGTACATTAACAGCCTAGGACGAGCAGTGGCATCTGGGTTAGCTATGTATGACGCCATGCAGTATGTGGTGTGTTGAGCATGTAGAAGAAGAAACCCATGGAGCTTACACATGTGGATAATAGGAAGTTGTGACCAAATGGATGGCAGGGGGTAAAGTGGGAAAGCTAGAAAGAAAAAGTATTTCTGGGACAGGAAATGTCCTCCACTTCCAGCCCACTATCACTCACAACAAAGCTCATGCTCATACAGCTCATTCAGATCAGCTATTGAGCAGGGCCGTGCAGGGGGGGGGGGGGCAGTGGGGCCAGTTGGTCCGGGGGCCACAATTTTGAGGGGGCACTCCGACAAGGATGTTCCCCCCCAGCTTACGCTACTGCTTCTGTAGTGTAAGCAGCCCATCGAGAAGCGAGGAGCCCGCCTTGCGGAAACAGCGCACAAGCCATCCATCGTGAAATTCTGAATGTGAAGAAGTGATGTCTTACATCTTGAATAAAAGTGCTTCCTATTACCTTTTTTTATAAATCGTTCTACTTCACATATGTATTTAGCACTGAATCAGTGCCACTGATTCAAAATACTTAATGAGCAGTTTAAAATGGGGGTGGGGCACACACTTCCCATCTGGCCTGGGCATATTACCAGCTCTGCATGGCCTTGCTATCGAGATCAGAGATGAAGTGGAAGTGGGCTATAAATTGAAACGTAATCTGGAAGAAGCACACTTTCCCAGTGGGAAAACCAACTCAGGGTTAGTTGTATAGCTTATTCTAGATGGAGTTGCACTGTGAGAGCTTTCATCAGTTCTAACGAGCAGCTCCAGCCTCTCCTGCAGAAGTTGTATCTGACAACTGTTACATGAGGTTACATGTGGTTTGGATTAACGTGGTCTATGTGACGTGCCATTGAAGTGTGTTCAGAAATATCAGCTGTTACAGAATGCAACAGCTAGAATTCTGACTAGGATCCATCTTTGAATTGTGTTATTCCAATATTGTGCTTTTTTTATTGGTTTGTGGGTTGTTTCCAAGCTCATTTCAAAATGCTGTTCCTGATAGTTAAAGGTTTAAATATTTGGGGCCAGATTATCTAGAGGGCTGTTTCCTCACATATGAATCTACTTGCTCCCTCAGGTCCTTGTGGAGGCCTTACTCTGTGTCCCACCAGCACCTGGGGTATGCCCAGTGAAATAGGGTCTTCTCAGTACTGGCATCCAGGCAAGGATGGCCAGTTCTCCTACTTTACAGAGGACAGTCCTCTGTTTGAAAGTGTTGTCTATTTAAAGGGCTGTCCTGTAAAAGGTAAAGAACCATTAGGTGGGAAAACAGGGGCCTTGAAACAATTATCAACAGTTAGCACCTGGACAGCAAGCTGAGCTGGCACACAATAATTATTTCTAAATTTGCATTTATACACATAGATTAGCATATGCAAAATATATGCAAATCAGCACCCTCTTTTGTCTCATTTTTTTGGCGATGTGTAACTAGTCACCTTAACCCCCACCCGGCTGTGGAGCTTTCTATCCTGGAAACTGCTTAGTTGCCATCCTTACTGGATTTCATATACCAGGTAAAAAATACAAAATGGCAGTATGCTTTTGTCCTGAGCAATAGTTCAAATGTTCTTCTCTCATCCACATGTTTTGATTACTTCTAGTATGTTTTCTCTGTTGTCTTAAAAAAATAACAGTCTGTTTCTTATTTTATCAACATGTCGTTTTTACGGTTGCACGCAGCCTTGGGGGCTTAATAAGTAGACAGAAAAATGGAGCAGAAATATTTTAATAAATAAACAAATGAAAAGGCCTCAGGCAGTGAGGAGAGGAGGAGGTTTCCCATTTTTCCTCTGTTCTCAGATGAACTTCTGGCTTCTCATCTTCCAGACTCATCACTCTATGCAGTGTCTGTATGTGTGTGAAATCTGGATTCCTTCCTTCCTTCTATTTATTATTGTATTTTGATAGCCACCCAATAGGGGTGATCATTAAAACAATAAAAACCTACTTACTAGAGTTAGAAACTCAATTAAAACAGTTTTAAAAACAAGTGAGAGACCAAGGCTAAAAGACCTTGTTATTTAAAAGGTACTGCTGAATAAAAAGTTCTTCACCTGGCACTGAAAATATTATCTTGCAACATTTGCATACATTCTTCACCTTTGTGATGATCAAAGTGTCTTAAACTATTCTGTTCATGTTTTATTCATTTTTAACCTCTTTTTATTTACCTGCCTAACAATGTGCCAGCAGTAGCTGTTGGCAAACAGCAATTTCCTCATTTAGTGGACATCTGCTCCAATTTTTTAAAAATAAGTAATTACTTCATGATAAATATGTGGGGTTTGTTCAATAACTCAAAGTGTTAAAGGTTCTCAGAAACCTTAATGCCTTCACTTAATAAAGACATTCAAAAATAGAATGTAGCTCAATAATATAGAACTGCTTGTTGGGCCCCCATAGCCATTATGGGCTGGACGTGGCACAGACTCAGGTCCTAGGTGCCATCACAAAAAGGCTTCCGAAGCAAGTGTGGACAACATAAAATGCTTTGTGTGTGTGTGTGTATGAGAGAGAGAGAGAGAATCTACACTACTGCTTTAAAACAGTTTATAACAGTTTTAAACTGGTCAATAACGGTTATTAACCGGTTTAAAACTGTTATAAACCATTTTAAAGCAGCAGTGTAGATAGGCTCAGAGAGAGAGAGAGAGAGAGAGAGAGAGAGTTTCTGTATGTGCTTGTGTGTATGTATCTGTTTGCCACTTTTCTCTCACATTCTTTGTACATTCTCTCTTTTTCTATGCACACTTCCCCCTCTCCTCTGTCTCTGGTCAAGGATTCGCTTTTGCGCCCGGTTAGGCGATTATGCGCATAATCGCTGAAGCGCATTTACACGTAATGCCTCTGCACGAGAGGCGGCGAAGCGCATTAACGGATGATCAAAATGCGCTTTACATGTAGTTAATGTGCATAAGCAAAATAAAACTCGTGATTTAACGCGCGTTCGATAATGCGCATAATCGGAGAGATAACGCGCCTCTACGCCCGATTTGCGCTCCGTTCTTGTAGAAGTAATTTTTTTAAAGCGCCTTGAAAGAACTTTAAACCTCTCTTGTAGAGGCAGCCTCTGTTTTCTCACAGGCTGTTTTCTCTCCGCCCCTCTCTTTCTGTCATGCATGGCTTCTCAAACCCCCATGCTGGGTTCTTCAATTCCCATGCTAGATTTCCTCATCCTCCTTTCTCTCCACCCCCCAATTAACTTCTCCACTTGCTGACAGGCTCCCCTAGCCCTCCCTTGGCCCTTTGCTGGCCTTTCTCCCCTGCCCCCACAGCTCACCAAGTGATGGCGAAACCTTTTTCTTTTTCTTGTCAGCTTCTGTATGTGGAAAGGAGGAGGGGAGGCATCTTGCCCTTCATCCCAGGAAGGAAAATTCCTTTGCCTCCCCTAACTGCACTAAAGTGCTTAGCTCCTATGATCAGCTGATGAGCTCCAAATACCAGAAAAGAACACCATCACCAGCATTGCGTGAGCACTGAGACTTCATTATGGCTACAACTGAAGTGTACTCACTGAGGCTGGTATACCAATGCTTCTACTCAACCTCTGAGGAATAGTAGGATGAAGACAAGGTCCCCATCACCTGACCATTCCCATAATATTCAAGAGGCTGTTGGAGTAGCACCAAAACCCTTGAGCAAATGAAAGCAAGTGCCCAAGGTTTTAAATAGGCTGACCATATGAAAAGGAGGACAGGGCTCCTGTATCTTTAACAGTTTCATAGAAAAGGGAATTTCAGCAGGTGTCATTGGTATATATGCAGAACCTGGTGAAATTCCCTCTTCATCACAAAGTTAAAGCTGCAGAAGCCCTGCCTTCTTTTGTATATGGTCAAGAGACAGGGCCCCTGCAACTTTAACTGCTGTGATGAAGAGGGAATTTCACCAGGAACTAATTGCATACAAAGGACACTGGCTGAAATCCCCTTTGCTCTACAACTGTTAAAGTTACATGAACCCTGTCCTCCTTTTCATATGGTCAGCCTACTTTAAAGGGTAAGGATGTAATCCAGTGCACACTGGCACTAAGCCACATTGAACACAGTGGCACTTACATCAGAATAAATTTGCATAGGATCATGCTATAAGGGGCTCTATGGTCATCTCAAAGGCAAATGGAACGACTGAACCTGCCTCATTTGCCAAACACTTTCTTTGCCACCTTTTAGTGATGAGCCAATCACCCTTGGTCTGATTCATCATCTGTTCATTCTATTTACACGCTTTGAGAGAGAACTGTGGGGAAAAAGCTCAGCTCTTTTCAAGTCTTATGGTGAGGCGATGGGCCTTTTTCTTTTTTTCCCCAAGGGCCACATTTGGTGAAGAGTAGTGGGCTGGAGGCCTCCTGCTGCTGGTGGCCATGGCCATGGGTGGCAGTAGGTGGAACATACAGAGCCTATCTACGCTACTGCTTTAAAACAGCTTAAAATGGTTTAAAACGGTTTATAACAGTTTTGAGAACTGTTGGGGCCCAGGACACACTCCATATGCAGTTTTCAAAACGTTTTTAAAGTGTTTTATCCTGTGTGTGTAGATAGGCTCACAGTGTCAGTGGATGTGGACAGGCTGGCCTCCTCCTCCTCTCTCTCACACAAAGACACTTCCCCCCCCCCCCCCCCGGATCTCAGCACAAGGAGATGGAGAAGTTTCAATGCATGCTGAGGTCCCCTTACATCATACTCCACTTCCTGCTGCCCAGCTTATTTGCACTGGGAATGGTTGAGGATTGTACTGATCAAAACACCCCACAGCACACTGTATAGCTTTTCCTTGCACCAAGCAGTTGAGCAGGGGAAGATGGACATTTTAAATGAGGAGAATGCCCACAGGTAGAGTCATCCCCACATGTTGTCCTCACAATGCAAATCACACTCCCCATAGGCCAGTCAGCAATCTGTCAGGGCGGGGGGAGTCCATTTTGGCAGTGGTGTCAGGAAGATACCCTTAGGCTGCAACAGTGGCATCCATGGAAGGACAGCCCACTTATGTTCTATGGGATATGCCTCTTCTGCTCCAGAGAAGCTGGGAGAAGCTTCTACCTACCTGCACTCATAGGGTTTGGGGGGGAGGCTTACAGAGAGTATATGAGATGGTGGGGATATCTAAGCTTCAGCTTCTATACTTTTTAATTTACAAAATTTCTGCACATAAAGAACTGGATGTAAGGACAAGGCTTGTAGAATACCTTTCTAGTAACATACTGGTTTTCTATATATGTGAATTATCCCTCTCTCTTTTTGTACGAAGGGGCATAGGGAAGCCCACTTACAGCTTGCCTGGGTAGAGTCAAGTTTCAGTATCCAGGGACGACCTCCCCAGATTTGTTTACTTCATTAGACACTTTGAGCCTGGTCTCTTTTTTCCTTTACTCTGGCTTTCACCAATAAAGTTGCCCTTGAATTACAGTGGTGTTAAAACAGAGCCATGGTGAGCAGCTCTGAATGCAGAACTACCTGAAATCGCTGTCAACCATAGATTTCCCCTCTGTATTCTAGTTTGCTTCCCTTCTTTCACGATACCTCTGAATTCTTTCATGTTCTGTACAGCCATAATTCTTTCCCTGTTTTTTGGTGCTATAAAGGTGGATAGCAAACATCTGTTCTGAAAGCACCCTGATATGAGAAAGAATGCGTTCTGGCTAGAATATCACTTGATATCTCACCTGTGCAGTGTCTGTTTTTTATGCCCATTGTTAACATCATTTCTAAAAATAAGATTTATTGTGAGGCAAGTGGGTAGCAGGGAAAAAGCACTGTGAATGGAATACCTGTTAGGAATGGTATATTATATTTACTTCCATTTTCGTACTGCTGTTCTAAATGTCTTTTCTTTTCTTCTCTTTTCTTTTTGTGGATAAACCAAATGTGATGAAGTAGAGGTACTTATAAGAACAACCCAATGTCTAAATATTGCATATTTGAGATGGTATCCCAAGCTACACGTTACATTTTAAATTACCTTAAAATGTGGGGACTGGGGAAGGAAAAACTGTCCAATACAAAAACTGTATTCAAAGTTAATGGGACCAGAGTTTCTGCTACAGCACTCTTGTACTAAAGGCTTCAGCTTGGTATGTTAATGTAATATCAGCTGTGTTATAGTGAGTAGCTTACATCACTTGGGCATAAAGGACAGCCAGGTTCAAATAATGGATCTATCCCTAGACAAGTCATTAGCTTTCTGCCTTAGATGCTTATATCCAGAGGGGGATAATTGTATAGATACCCTTCTTTGCGGGAAAATGGTGAGAATTAATGAGGCAATAGTTGTAAAATGCTTTGTGCCCTTGAACTCTTATACAAATATATGCCATTATTTGGAGCTCACCTCAGTCAGTATGGTATTCAATTAGAATAATAGTCATTTTGTAATCCTACATTTACTTCTACTCAGCTGCTCAGCCACTTGAGGACTGTGTGAACAAGGAAAGAGCCTTCAGAGTGGTGTACTGACCAGTTCACAACACCATTCAGAATGAGAATTCAAGAGAGTGGGAGACTGTAGCCATATTCACATGTTACTCGTTTAAAGGGCCTTACTGGATTGGAGGAGGAGAGGTGGGCTTTTAGCCTCTCCCCTGGCATGGTGCATCCATCCGTGCATTGGGTGTGACTGTTTGAGAAGGAGCTTCAACATACAAGCTGCTGTTCCTGTATGGGAACTTCACCCAATTGGGATCCCCCTTAAATCAGATGTCCTAAATTGCATGGAACCCTACACACCAAGTCTCCTCAAACAATTACAGTCAGTGAGCAAAAGGGTTTGGGGGCAGAGTGGGCTAGCCTGTCCCATCACTGTCACCATGCACCCCTGATGGATGTCCATGTGACATTTGTCAGAGAACTTCTACATGTCAGAAGGTGCCCTGATTGCTCTACTTCATGTGTGGGGAACCCTTTTCAACCTGTAGGTGAAATTTTCAATTTTGGAGAAGCTCTCAAAGGCCACATTTCAGTAGTGAGCAGTGCTGAAGGCAAAGGCAAAAGGGGTGTGGCCAAAAACAAAAGAAAACACTAGGATATTGTAGCTTAAAGCTCCTAATGCAAAAAAGCTAGGAAACCATCAAACAGGGTTAAGGAAACATGGCCATCTGGGGAACTCCAGTGAGCTGGATTGGATCCCCAGGCAAATAACCCATGTTGATGAATGCCAGATGGACATTCACTGGGGGAGTCTGGTGACAGTGTGTTGTGATCGCCCCCGCAAATCTAGAACCCCTTCTACACATTCAACCAGCATGTTGAGAGCTGTGTGTATCATGTCCGGCACCAAATTCAAATGTATGATTATTCAAAATTTCACATTGTTCAATGCGGCTGACTCCAGGTCTAGGATTGCCGCCTCAGTTGGCAGATAATTAGGCCTTGTGTTTACCTTTCTTTCTCCCTTCTTGCCTTTAAAAAGCATGCTGTGCTTTTAGAGAATCAGCTGTTGTTTTCCGTTAGTATTCCCCCCCCCCATCCCATTATTTTTTCCTTTGCAACATGTAACATTTGTAAAGTGCTTCTACCACATACTAAGCTCCCGGAAAGCTGATTTCATTTTATTGCATTTGTTAGCTTCCTTGTAAAACAAAAGAGCAAATCTTCTTTTTTTAAAAAATAAATAAAAATGACAACAACTCAGACTTTATAGTAGGTGTGCACCCCAAACAAATATTCTTCCAACTGAAAATATTCCCTCATCACGTTTTCCACACAACACATCTTGGACTGATTTAATTCCCTGCCACACAATGTCTGTCATGAGAGCTACATGGAACTGCCATACTCAGTGGCAGTATATATTGGGACAGTATATGTGGGAAGACTTCATGCCCGGCTTGTGGACTTCCTGATGCTTCTGGCTGGCCACTGTAGGAAACAGGATGCTAGATTATGGACCCTTGGTCTGATCAAGCAGGGCTCTTCTTATTTTCTAATGTCCTGCAATATATTTCTTAGGGATGTCCATCCTTTTAATATCTGCCCCCTTTTGGGGCCCAATGGATCCTCCCTGCCTCCTGTATTGGCCTGCATGTGTGAGCCAGGTTTTGGGGTTTTACTGAAATCCAGGAAGCTTTTGTGGGTTTTTTTCTTGCCATTACTACAAAGTTGCACAAATTACAGCTGCACAATTTGCACAAATTACAGGTTTAATTTGCGCAAATTATGATAGCATTTTGTGAAAATTCCAGCTAGAATTTGCATAACTTTTTAGTGACGACCCTACCCCCAGTAAAATCTGTGAGCTGATCGATGAAGATCAAGTCAGGTCAGCTTGCAAGGAAGCAAGCTGAAGTCCAGAGGGTGGGCTGCTGAAATCTTGGCAAACTCTATCCCCAGCCCCTGGATGAATTCCTCTAACTTCCCTAATCTTCTTAGGTTTATGCCATAATGAATGTGTGGATCTTTAACATGTTATAAGATACTTGGCTGGTCCTTCCGCCTTCCCTCTCTCTCTCCCTGTCAGATGGGTGAAACAGATCAACTCATCCCACATAGCTGGTTTCCCAAACCTGAATCTGACTCAGAGATAAATTTCATTTATTCATTTACATTTATGTCCTACCATTTCTCCTTCAAGGAACCCAAGGTGGCATACATAACCCTTCTCCTCTCCATTTTATCCTCACAACAACAACCCTGTGAGGTAGGTTGGACTGAATATCTGTAACTGTCCCAAACTCACACAGCGAGCTTTCCTGGCCGAGCAGGGTCTAGAACCCTGATCTCCCAACTCCCAGTCCAACACTCTAGCAACTACACCACAATGGCTCCCCATCAAATGGTCCCCATCAGATACAGATTAATTAAACCATCCTGGCTGTTTTGGGAATCAAGAATGATTGAGTTCATCTTCTCTGAGGCAGCCCTCAAGTCAGACAAGACAAAGTGGTACCAATATATAATCTGTATTGCTCATATCATCTTAGAGAGTAACATACTTTTGCAATAATGAAACAAGCAAGACACATCACCATATATGCAACACCATTAAGATAATTAAAAGTATAATAGAAATAGTGGCGACCATATTTCTTAGTAACATTTTACTCAACAAGACAGTTATTATAAAAATTTCATAGTTACCCAATTAGCAGGCATGGTTGGCAGTACTGTAGTAATCATGTTTAGCGTGCTTTTTATTCTCCCAGTAGCTGTCTGCTTAACCATGCTAAAATCTCAGTTTTTATTCTACCTAACATTAGCTCAGGTCCTTTATCTTAAAGAAACATCTATGCAGCTTGACTCAAGCAGGAGCTTCAGACCTAGGCCAGATCTACACCAAGCAGGATATGACACTTTGAAACATTTTGAAAACTGTATATGGACTGTGTCCTACTGTTTTAAAGCAGTAGGGTAGATCCTGCCCTAGTCACTGTTCCTGCACCAAGCTGTGGGAGTCGTTCACCCTGACATGGACAGGATTCTAGCTGACATCAGGAGCACTGTTCCCTGACATAACCAGACTTTCAGCTAACTGCAAGAGCAGTCTTCCAAGAATTAACCAACCCACCTGTGGCAAACTCCCTTTCTCCATTTCCAAACTCCCTTTCTCAAACTCTTGCAATCAAAGCTAGCTCATAGCATGTATAGACGTAATCACTCCTATAAAATACAATGAATTCTTGTTGTTAATCAGCTACTACGAAGGGTTACATAATTTTGCTAGCAAAAGACCAAAGAGGCTTCTTCAAACTGATGACAAATTTGATCTGGAATGGTGGAATGGTCCGAATTAGGGTTTTTGGGAGAACTATAAGAAGGCCCCCTTAAAATAATCCAGTCTCATATTTAAGAAGTTTCCGGATTTATATTCCAGACCAATGTCCATGGGCAAGAAGACACTGAAATTGTGATTCATGCTAATTGATGTTGTGGCATTATAGTACCTCTAACTTAGGGTGACCACATTTGGGAAACTAAAAAAGAGGACACCCAGTGGGGTGGGGGTGGGAAAGCAGCTTTCAGGGGCCTCTGGGATGCATGTCATTCACCCCCACCACCTTAAAGGCCCGAAATGGGGTGGAGGAGGGGAAAGTGTGTAATTCCCACCCTCCACTGCTCCAATCAGGGCCTTTTCTATAATGTCTGGGAATGACATGCTTTCCCCTTTCAGGCCCTGATTGGAGCAGTGCAAGGGAAATGACCCACCTCCAGAAGGTGTGTCATTCCCTCCCACCATGCTAATGCAGCCTTTAAAGGGAAAGCGTGTCTTTCCAGGACATTATAGAAAATTACAGAAAATTCCCCCTGACACCCAGAATAGAACAAAAACCAGGACAAATCCGGGGAAATCCTGACAGTTGGTCACCCTACCTAAGACTTTGAAGGACTGGCTTTGAAAGAAGAGAAAAAATATACCGTAGCTGTCTTTGCAAGTGGCTTCACAGAGCAGAGCAAGGTCATGGTGGGATGTGTTGACAGAGAAGCTGATATGAAGGAAATAATAGAAGAACTGAGCATGCTCAGACACCCACAATAAGAAGGAAAATTACTGTTCAACCTGCAGATAGGTAAATGTCATTACTCGATGCTCATGGGTGGGGAATGCCATCGCACTGAGAATGAGCAACAATTGGAAGGAGGTGTTGGGATGGATGTGACCTCTCTACATTCACCTGACTTTTATTTGATTTATAGGCCTTATCATGCCAGTTCTATAGTCATTTTGCCACAATTATCTTTTAGCCACATTGAAATGATCATTTTTTTCATTGCTTAATTCATTTACTTTTGTTCTTTTTCCTCTTCCTCTCCTTTTTTCTTCCACTACTATTACTGCTACTACTATTACTATCTCAGGTCATTATAGTGATTCTGAGTGTATAGTGATTCCGCATAGTGTATAGTGTTTCTCTAACATTTTTTTAAAAAATTACTTCTTTATTTTACTCCTTGAAAAGTAGGTTGAAAAATGGAATTTTCAAAAATAAATGGACATAAAAAGGATATATTTCTAATACTCTGTGTATTGAGAAACTGTGTATTATTTTTAGAAATGTTATTATTTTTATAAATGTTTTTTTAAAACAATGAGCAAGCCATGCTATGAGTCTCATCTCTTTTAATCCTCAAGAAAATCCTTTCTTGCTATTATTAAACATTGTACAGTTCACTGTACCTTTAAAAGCGCTTTGATGGGTGGGAGGCTTTAAAATGAAGGATGGCTAAGTTGTCATAAAGCTTAGATGGAATTGGAAGATTGATCTATTTTGTACCTTGTTGTATTTTTTTATGGGTCTTGTTTTTTATTGGTCGGTGGTGTTCTTATTTTGATTGCACCATGTATTTACTGAAATTTACAGAGCTCCTGAAAAAGCCATTATGTCAAAGCATGTTAGGATTTGTGTTGTTGGGTCTAATTAAATTTGTTTCTTCTTTTTGTTCCTTGGATTGCACCCATGTCTGTATCACATTTTGAAGAAAGATCATGAAAGCTACTACAGAGCTGAGACGTAATTATCCCCTCCCCACCAAAGTTACATTACCAGCATAGGTCTTGATCCAACAGTAGAACATCTGTTAGCAGTTCCCTCAAGTAAAGACAGTCAAGGTAAAGTCTCACTTCTTTCAATATTAATTTTGTAATGGGAAACCTCTCCACAGCCTCAGAGGATTCTTCCAGGCTCTGTAGGCTAAAACCAGAATTCCCAACATGAATAAATATCTTGTCAGCAACCTTGTTCTGTTGCTTCTGTACTGGAGCCTGAAAGAAATGGGATGCAATAGTGGTTTTATAAATGACAAAAAAAAAATCACATCAAATATTGCTTTTTTTTTTAAAAAAAAGTGTGACTAAATAAATAAATACATAAATACATAAATACATCACCAAATTCCAAAGTGCAACCCTATCAGCTGCCTTATATATCAGTGGGAAATAACATAATGATGGGAAACTGGAGTGGGAAGCATGAACTCAAAAAGATGAGAACATGGCTTCCATAGGGTGAAGTGAGTCTACCTTTAGTGAATCTGGACTGGAATTATGGCAGCCACCATAATTATAGATAGGAGCAAAATCTATTCCTCAGTATTTATATATTGCTCTATTAATACAGAATGAAAGGACAGTTGTGATAGGGTAATAGCGGCTTTCACACATCCTCAGAAATGGCATCTTTCCTTACTGCCATGTGCAGTGGTGTAGTGCAGCCAGGGCTCATAGCATTGAAGTGCTGGGACTTTTTAAAGACAATGACAAAATCCTCCCCCTCCCCACATGCCTCTCCAGGCTTCCCTGTTTCCTCTCAGCTTAGCTACAAATGGACTTTCGCAACAACAATATATTGTTGTGAGCTATCTCTCTTGTAATAGTAAGTATATAGGGTTAGCTTGGTATTGAATGAGCAATTAAGATCCATTAGCTTTACAATGTATGTATTTATATTTGTATTTATATATAATCACTTACACACACATAGATGGATCAATACAGCTGCATTGTTGGACTCTCCACAGCACAGGCCCAGAATACAAAAAGTTTAATCCCTGGTATGGACTTCTAGGTGAAAGGGCTAGGGAGAGTTACCAGTACAAAGCTAGAGTGAGTGATTCATTACCTATCAATTCATAAATAATAATTCTCAAGTTTATTAAGAAAACAGTCAAGAAATACATGGTGATGATGCTATTAATGTAAGAGTATGTCCTTAAAAACTCCAGAATAACTACTTGTGTTTTTTTCTGGTTTATTGTAATATAGATTCTGTAATTCTTGGTAATAATAAAAATGTATTATTCTTAAGAAATCCAATGTTTTGGAGGAGGGTACAGTTGCAGCTAAATTGCCAACCTATATTTAACCCTTCATTCTACAATGGCAAGGAGTAGACCTTGACTGGCTTGTGTGACACTTTCATGGCAGCTAAACTATTGGGCTGAAGGTATTAGAACAAAGTCCTTGGGTCTACTTTTTCAAGAGTGAGCTTATGAACCTTATTTGGGGCAAGATTATGGACAAACAGTAAAAGTGAGCAGAATGCCCCACTAATTCCATTGTGCCAGTAGCCCCCACCACTTGCGCAATGGTGATTTAGTGCTTTCAGGGCAACCTGAAATGAGTGGAAATGCTAATTTCTGGAAGGAGACAGATTGGCGGCACTCACATAATGAGCACTTCCACTCATTTTGAGGCTTTCCCTAGGAAGCACTAAGGCCCTTTCTACACCATGAGGTGTAGAGGGAGGGCAAGAGGCTGATCCCAGATTTACCTGCTTCTGGGATTGTCCTCTACATTCTTGATGGAGGAAGTGGAAGTTCCACCGCCATTCCCCTCCCCTCCGGGCCTCGAGGAGAGTGCATGAGCGCTCCTGCACAAAAGGTAGGTTAAAAAAAAAACTGCACAATTGGGCAACACACCCCTCTCTGACCTCCCAGTGGTGTGAAATTGCTGCCACCCCCTCTCCTGATGGGCACAGAGCCACGGTGCGGTGCAGCTCCATGCCCATTTCTGCTGCTGCGCTGTGAAAAGTGTGGAGATCAATGCAATAGGGGTGAAATGTCGCTTTTGATATGCATTACAGTGATTCATCCAAACCTAGGAATTAACGGCTTCCTTTATTATATGACAAAATTGTAGTAATACTTGAAAATGAGAATTAATCATGTCAGTGAAATCAGATAACTATATTTTAATTAAATGTATCTAAGAGCATAATCCTATGCCCTCAGATCAGAGCCTCCGATATTGGAGGCTCCAACCTACCCAAAGCGTTTTTTCCATTCTTTTCTCTGTCTGTGGTTAGAAAAAAGAACATTCCCTCCTACTGCAAGCAATACAAGAGAATACATTTAGACCAGCTTTTGTTCCTCCATCTTGGTTGTGGTGGTTTGATCCAGCAGATCCAGATCCTCTCAGTCCCACTCATTGCCACACACCACAAAGACTTATTTTACCCTCTCATGAGGTCAGAGTTCTGACTTTGTACAGGCAGCCACAGTGGGAACCTCCATGGTGGCCAGGAGGGTTGAGTAGAGCTCCGAAATTAACAACAACAGCAACAACAACAACACATTTCTGAAGTCAAAACTTAATCTAAGGCCTTTGGGCATGTGTGTGTATCCAATTAAACTTATGGCTCTAGGGACGCATCAACAGGGCCATAGGATTGCTCTCTGAAAGGCCACAGTTTCCAACACATACATACATACTTCCCAATTACAATTTTCCTCAGAGGTTCTACTTCAAGTGTTTCTCTTTTAGAAGTTCTTTGTCATGGTGCCTTAAAATATGGAACTCTCCCCAGACATGTTCACCTGGCTCCTGCACTATTCTCCTTTAGGCACCAGGTGAACCTGTTTCTGTTTTCTTGTGCCTGTAATAGCATGTGAAATCCTTTTAATGGCTTTTTGACCAGCTGTCTTTACCTTTTCATTGTAAGCTTTATTGGCTGGATCTGCTGTTTATCTTGTTGGTTTGTCTTATTGTATTTTAGTGTCTTTACTATTTTAAGCTGCCTTGAGGATGTTTGGAAAAAGGCACAAACTAATTGGTTGAATGGATGGATAAATAAATAGATATATAATTTATACCTCTCACCTTGATGCTGCAATCAAGTGGTAACTGAATACCATTCACTATGTGATCATAGTAACCTAGTTTAAAAATGCATGATATAAATGTTTAGTTGTATTCTTTCTTCTTTTTCTTTGTTAAAGAAGGCAATTCTTCAGCCAGGTAAGCTAATACAAAGTGGAAATATTTAACAAAAAAGTTAGTAATGAGACAAAGTGAGTGGCAATGGAGAGTCAAGCCGTGTATATGTTTTGGTATTTTGGGAGAACCAGACTGTTTAGCTGCCACAGTGGCTCACACAAATTGCTTTGCTATCTGTATGTCACTGGCAATCAATGTAAAATGTAAGAGAAGACTCTTCTGTGTCTCAAGCAGGTAGAGGACAAAGAGCGCCTGGGCAGTGCAAGAGTTTATTTGCAAATTAAGAAAGGCTGGCTTTTGGGTGTGAAGGTAATTCCTCCAAATGTACAAAAATAAAATCCAGTACAATGAAAGATTGGTTCCATCCAGTGTAACTCAGGGCCAGTTCTACCATTAGGTAGAGTGAGGCAACTGCCTCAGGCAGCAGTTGATGGGGGTGGGTGGGAATTGTGTGTGTTTGGCAGCAGTGGCAGGCTCCTGACTGTTTCTCCTGAGCTCCCTGGCCTCAGTTGGAGGAGAAAATTGTATGTGCCATATGGCCTGTCCTGCACTCCCTAAACTAGTCCGCTATCCTCGGGAGTGCTAGAAGACACTGTCCTATCACCAGTGTGGAAACAAATGCTTCTGTTAATGAAATGGGGTGGGCGCCATCTTGCCCTTTGCCTCAGATGGCAAAATGTCTTAGGCTGGCCCTGCTTTAACTTTATATTCAAAAGAAGACTGAGAGTTGGAGAATATAGACCATTTGTGCTTCTTTCCTTTGGCTAAATATAACATATTTTAAGGCCCATGACAGTTTTCAGCAAGTTTTATAGCAGGAAGAGTATTATTATATTATTAGAAGTTCATCAAACTTTTAAAAAATGTAAAGTCAGGGCTGTTGGAGGTTTGATTCACTCATTCTGCTGTGGGTTTATGAGGTGTTTTTGCTGGCTCTTTGCAGCAGCCCAGATCTTCCACCTTGGGGTGTGGAGGATAGGCTGACCAGGAGGACAGGACTCATGTAACTTCAACAGTTGTAGGGAAAAGGGAATTTCAGCCAGTGTCATTTGTATGCAATTAGTTCCTGGTGAAATTCCCTCTTCATCGCAACAGTTAAAGTTCCAGGGGCCCTGCCTTCTTTTGTATATGGTCACTCTAGTATAGTGCCTGCAACTTTAACTGTTGTGATGACGAGGGAATTTCACCAGGGACTAATTGCATGCAAATGACACTGGCTAAAATTCCCTTTTCTCTACAACTGTTAAAGTTACATAAGCCCTGTCCTCCTTTTCATATGGTCACCCTAGTGGAGGAAGTTTCAGAGCCAGTGAGCGGTAAGCAAATAAATCTCTTCCTCATTGGATTGGAAGTATATTAAAATAAGGGAGGAGAGTCTGCTGCTGAAAAGATGGCTGCACGAACTCCCCTCATCCTGCTCCTCTTCTGATCCAGTAAGGGAAGGTGTGTGTGTGTGTGTTTTAACCACCACTCAATCATCCTGTGAGGTCCATCACACCAGTGATTGGTGTACTCCTGCCATGCATGGTGTGCGGATTTGCAGCATGGTACTCACATGATACTGTGCCTGTCCTGCTGACACCCAGCCTCTTCCCCAGCCTTTTCTGTTTTTTCCTAGAATGCTAAAAGTCTGGATTATGTTTCCTAAGCGCATTTAATGCACCCATAAGCCTCTGTGTAGTTTTCCATACTGATGACAACGCACTCTAAAACTCTGGATGTCTGCACCCAATGGTTTCATGGACATGTTGAACAGCATGGGGATAAGACTGACCCCTGCGTAACCCCATACTGGAGAATCCATGAGACCGAGCAATGTTCCCCAAGCATCACCTTCTGGAGCCGATCTGCCAATTAGGAGTGGAACCACTACAATGCAGTGCCACATATTCATTCATTCATTCCACATAACTCCCGTGAACCCCAGCTAGCACAGCCAATGGTGAAGGATAATAGGAATTGTAGGTGAAAACATCTAGAGATCCACAAGCTGCCCACCCCAACCCCATTGAATCATAGAGTTGACAGGAACTCGGAGGTCATCTGTCAAGTTCCCAGCTCAATGCATGCTCTGTGACGCAACTACAGCTTCCCTTACAGATGACCATCCAGCCTCTGCCTACATACCTCCTAAACAAAACTGATCCCTATATAATGGTGTAACCCCCCCCCCACCTCAAATGGGCTGTGCTATGGCTTTAAGCCTTCTTTCATAGGCTGTATTTTCTTGGGAAACTGGAAAGGCTCCAGCTGGGGCTGGCTGGGGCATGGACAGTCCAGTCTATTACTTCTTGAGTCCCCTTTAGATAGGGGGAATCTTTCATCATTTGACTTCATTTTCTGCTGGAATATCTTTGGTGCCTGAATTATCAGCCTGGTGCTTGAAATCTCTTGGTGTTCTATAAGTACCCTGAGATAACTTTGGTCTTCCAAGGTCCATGTCTGGGTCGCCTCCTAAGCCCAAGTGTCTGACAGTGCCCTCATCCAAGTTAGTATCTGGATTGGGTCCCCAACAGTGTGGGCAGGTGGTCAACTAGTGGGCATTGACCCACATCTTCACAATGTCATAACAGTCCAGTGCAAGTGAACTGTGGCGAAGATCCCAGAAACTTTGCCTGGTGTATATCACATATTCATGCCCGATTCTTCCAACACTATGGCCATTTGGTGTGTTTTCAAAATGCAAATAAGGAGTTCCCATCCACCAGCAGAATGGAAACGGGTTGCAGAACAGTTTTCTTCTCTGCCCTGCAGTCCCCTGCACCCTCCAGCAAAGATGTGGAAGGCACATTGGGGGGGGGGCTGCAGAAGGGAAAAAACAAGGGGGGGTCCATAGAATTTAGCCATAGAAATATAGTATGCCAAATATACCTCAGATATTATTATTATTGTATTATTATTTATTAAATTTTGATACTTCCCCATAGCCGAAGCTGCCTGGCAGTTTACAAAGGCTAAAGATGATAGTTTGGAAAGAAGTGGGTGCTACATTCTAGTGACCTAAAGAAATCTGACAGCAAAACCTACATATAATATTGACTGTGAATCTCAGAGACATGCCCTTTTTCCAAGGTGTAAAGAAATAATGTGTTAAAAAAAGGCAGAATAACTTTTCACTTCTGATTATCTGACATTTGGAAATGATGCACAAAAACACTGCAACATTACTGCTCAGATAAAATGCTGGAGTCGTCATCACCACTCTGAATTCTAAACTTGCATAAATATATACGATGGCCTCCATTTTTAACTTGCACAGAATCTGGCCAGAGATTTTTAAGCAGGGTGCATGGACCAAATGTCAGCCAGTAATGAAAGGTGGAGCATCCAGCTCAACACAGCTGCCAAAAGCTGCTTTGCCAGTCCGTTTCATTAGTGATCCAATTGTTTTGTACTTTTCTTGGGGGCTGTAAGGTAGTTTAGCATCTCTGGGCCTTTCTGATGGAATAAGATGGCACCTTTCATTATAATCTTCAGAAAGTAAAACTGACAATGCCATGTAGATTCAGAAAATGAATTTCAATTGCTGGGACATTTCATAATATCACCATGTCAGATATTTTACATTATCGGGACTGTCAACATCTCACAGAATTAGTGTTAGCCTATATAAAATGGATGGCTGAATTTTAGAAGGCCTGATGTGACAAATGATAAGAAGGTGGACCCCAATCGCTGTTGTGAAATACTGTGGGGGAAAGAACCCCAAGTGTTCCTTGGTCTTTAATGAGGCTTTTGCTCATTTTTATGATCCTCTATGCACCTCGGATTAGTCGGCAAGTGATGGAGAACACACAGGGTATTTACAACAGGGAGGAAAAGAATAGGTTGTCGGATTCTGACAAATTATCCCTGGAGAAGAAAATAACTCCTTAAGAAATATAGTTGGTGCTAAATTTAATAAAAGCTAGGCCTGATGGATTCCCTCTGGAATTCGACAAGACCCTTTCATGTGCACTTTACCCCACTGCTGTCAGACAGTTTCTGAAAAGTTTTAATACAGTATCTGAAGAATTTCCCCACTACCCTAGACTATAATTATTTCCCCTATCTACCCTGCCCTTGCAAAAGAAAGCAGTACACAGGCCTTTATTTGTCAGTTAATGCAAACTTAATTGCAAGATTCCGACATCACACTGCTGGCAAAATGTGGAGGTACAAAGCTATGTTTCAGTGACCAGCTTAGGCCATGTCTACACCAGGCATTTATCCTGGGGCCATCTCTAGGTTGTCCCTGTGCATCCATATGATGCACAGGGGATCCTGGGGACAACCCCGGGATAACGAAAACTGGGGATATCCTAGTTTTTCTACAGTCCCAGGACCATCCCAAGGACCGCAGTTGGTGTGGTGCACGCTCCAGGGTCCTGAAATGGGCACAGAGCTACATGGGGTGGTTCCGTGCCCATGGGGGCCCAGCAATTTTGCCATACCCAGGATGGCAGGGGGGTGGGCATGGGGTTTGGTGGGGGGCTTTTTTTGCCACTGTGGGCTCCTCTTCTTAAAAACAAATGGTGGCCACGATGTCTCTCTTCCCTTCTAGGACATCGCACAGCCATCTCTAGACACTGAGGAGGATCGCGGAAGCAGGTAAGTCCACGATCCTCCCCCTCCCTCTATACCCTTAGGTGTAGATGAGCCCCTAGTTTGGTTAAAGCAACCTTGGCTTCAAAAAGTGAGCTAATGACACATTTGTTCAGACCCACTGGAAGGGTGAAATATCTATTTGTTGTTACACAAAACCATTTAAGTTGGAAATTTGTTACACATTAGACATGATTCTAAATATAAGTGGAGGTTTAATAAAGAGAAGGGCCTTTTCTTTCTTGTTAAGACTGAACATTTATATTTTTACTAAATTTAAATGAAGGGGAGTTTAAACTGTGTTCACATAATCTTAATCAGTTTTCAGAGAGAGAGAGAGAGGGAGAGAGAGAGAGAGGGAGAGAGAGAGAGTATTTTCCTATTCAGATTCAAGTTGGTTTGACAAACACTTGAAAAATCTAAGGCAAAGTATTTTTTGGATCTTAGAATTGTGGACAAACAAATGGTGAACACCATCCCTCCCCAGGAATAATTCCTACAAAATAAACCACAGGAGAAACACTACAGGGCTCTCCTTGTTGGCACATGAAACTCCAGTGATACCATAAGTGACCTATAGAGTGATAATGCTTGTAGGGATGGGCGAATGTGTCACTTTCTCCTGCATTCAGATTTTTAAAATTGCAAATTCTTTCTCTTATAAAGAACATTGTCAGGTTTGATAAAGCCTAGTCAAAACTGGAAGCTTTTCAATCATCTGCACCAGCCAAATTCAATAGACATAGGTATTCCTTTCATGGAGAGGACCATAATGTATCTGCCTGCCATATAGCTGTTGAAGATGAGGAGCCTGTCAGAAAAAAAAGACATTGCAACCCTAATTCAGCACAAACATGCTTGAATATGCAGGGATTCATACCCAGACTTTTAAGAGATAAGCACTCAATGTCCTGGGCCTGGATGAGGGATCTGTCAGTTTTAGGTTTTCCCACATTCCATTTTTTTTTAAATGTAAAGTTCTTTTTCTCCTGAATATGGACAACTTTGTGAATTTTTATATATCCTGATCAAAACCAAACTGAACTAATATTCTCACCCATTGCTACCTGAGAGAACGGCTGCTTCCAGAAGAGCTTGTATTGTGCAAACTCCCTGCCTTATTCAAGAGATCCATCCATCCATTTACAATCCTCCTGTGCCTTCCCACTGCTTCTTCTATCTTCTTTTCCTAGGGCTTGTCTTGATGGCATCGCGGTGGTGTTGCGCTCCTGCATTGGCGCTCCTTCCAGCCATCTACATCGGAAGGAACACAATTGAGGGCTTTACGGAAGGTGCCTCACCCGTCCACCCAAGCCCGTTTGCATTTGCACAGGGGCACCTGGAAGCATCGGTGCCCAACTTCTTCAAGGTTGGTTTTGTTTATGCTTTATATTCTTTTTTTCAAAAAAACTGCAAATGCGACCCATCGTGTTTACAGATGAATGAGAGAAAAGAACAAGGGGGAGGGGGAGGAATGGAGCGCACTCTTAATATCCACCCCCTTTAACTTTTATTTCTTTATTTATTGGTTAACTATGTTCCACAGAGGCACAGAGGTGGTCCAGCAACCGTTCAACTTGTTGGTTCACTTCCTTCCCTGCCCAGCCTACGGCGACCAATCAGTAGTCGCCGTGCTATGGCACACCTCCGCAGCAGCTCCGGAGCAAGAGTGACAGATAGCAGATGCTGCCATCACCTCGCTCCAAGCTAAAAAAAAGTCTGGGTAAGTGCCCGACTTTTTTTAAAGCGGAGCTTTGTGGGTTTGCCCCCGGATGGCGGCTGTGTCATTTAGATCACCTGCCGCCACTCCAAAGCAACCGGGGGGGGGGGGGCAAACTGCTCGTCAATATGTGCCCTTAATCTCAAGGGAGAAAACCTATTAAGGTTGGAATAGCTGCATCATGCCTTTGGATTGGCAGAGTGAAGCGCTGTGCACCTGGAAACACCAGTGGAGAGATTGCACTGCATACATGATAGTTGGTGGGTACAGCAGCGAACACAGTAGTCTACAGTCTACGTAGTCCATAATTCTGAAACTGTTTGAGGGAAAGGCAAACTGGAAACTTTCATTCTGACACATCTAGTTTTCTATATGAATGGATTTTTAGTATGGAGCCTTCAGTGGTGTGACTGTCCTCCTTTCAGTGGCCTGAAGTTGTACAAACTAGATACAATTGAGAGTTAGGCCTAAGGGAGCACTAACGTGGTGATTGATAAAGGAAGGGAATGGGCATCTAACTGGAAGGGTGGCGAATTTATTCTCTCCATATTATATTTAAGCTGCTCAAACTCGTGTATATTTAGCTTCAAATCTGCACTGGTAAAAGTCTATTTTGCATGGTTTATGGAGACTTGGAAGGATTTATTTCTTCTAGCTAGAGGTTTTCTACTAACCCAGAGATTTACAATACTCCAAATAAGGGAAAAGTCCTCACTGAACTTGATTTGAATATCTGTTGATATGCCATATATTTCCCCAGTTAGAAATCTCAGTCAGCTTCTCTTTAGATGGAAATGGTGTGACTATTTTCAGTTGAAAATAACCTCCTGCATTATAAAACACTCTGCAGTTGTGGATGCCAGTGCCTGTTTCACATCTGCTGAAATCTAGCTAACATAAGATACAGTTGCGGTAACTGGGTTTTTCTAACCAGTTTTCTTTACAAAAATAATTAATGGATTATTTCTATGTATCAGTACCAGATATAGAAGGCAATACAGTTTTAAAATATATACATTCACTTCTACAGTTTCTACCATCCCACCATCCCATACCCCCTTTGAGAGTTTAGACCCAACCCACCCTTGAGGTTTTGAGAAGAAGTTTCTAAACAGTGGCTGAATGCATGGGATAGTGGGGGAAAACTTGATGGGATAGGAGTAGCTCTGTGTGGTGGTGGTGGTGGTGGTGGTGGTGGTGGTGGTTATATTTATATCCTGGCTTTTTTCCAATACTGGGACTCAAGGCGGCTTTACAATTTAAAACATGTACAGTTAAAACAGACAGAGATATACAAAAAATTTAAATATTATTAAACATTTTACAATATTTAAACATTTAAAAAACATTTAAAATATGAATAGTTTAAAAAAATCCAATATATAAACAATGCATAAATAGAGGTCCAAACTACTCCCCAAAGGCCAGCTGTAACAAATTTTTTAGCCTGCTTCCAAAAGCACACCAGGGAGGGAGTCAGTCTGGCTTCCCTGGGAAGGGAGTTCCAGAGCCCCAAGGCAACGACCAAGAAGGCCTTCTTCCGTGTTCCCACGAGGCGTACCTATGATGGTGGTGGGACCAAGAGAAGGGCCTCCCTTGAAGATCTCAGAGGATGGGCAGGTTCGTAAGGGAGGATCTTTCAGATAACCTGGACCAAAGCCATATAGGTGAACATAAGAAGAGCCATGCTGGATCAGACTAAGGTTCCATCTAGTCCAGCATTCTGTTCAGCTGTCTACAGGAGACCCACAAACATGTCATGAGTCGAACATCCTCCTCCCACCCATATTCCCCAGCAACTGGTGTACAGAGGTATACTGCCTCTGATACTGGAAGTAGCATCTACCCATCAGGACTGGTAGCCATAGATAAACTTATCCTCCAGGAATTTGTCCAATCCCCTTTTTAAAGTCATCCAAATTGGTGGCCATCACTATATCTTGTGGTAGTGAATTCCATAGTAAAAAATATGCATTGTGTGAACTACTTTCTTCTATCTGTCCTGAATCTCTCACTAATCAACTTCATGGAATGACCCCAGGTTCTAGTATTATGAGAAAGACAGAAAAAGTCTCTCTATTCACTTTCTCCACACTATGCATAATTTCATACACCTTTATCATGTCTTCTATTCCCAAACTAAATAATCCCAGCTGTTTTAACCTATCTCATAGGGGAATTTCTCCAGCCCACCGAGCATTTTAATTGCCCTTCTCTGCACCTTTTCCAATTCTACAATATCCCTTTTTAAAGTGCAGTAACCAGAATTGTAGGCCGTATTCTAAATGTAGTTGCACCATAGATTTGTATAAGCATGTTTTTGGCAGTTTCATTTTTAATTCCATTCCTAATTATGCATAACATGGAATTTGCCTTTTTCACAGCCACACACACTGGATCAACATTTTCATCAAACTGTCCACCACAACCCCACAATCTCTTTCTTGGTCAGATACCATCAGCTTATATATCTGACGGAACGCCTTTCCCAACATGAACCTACTCGAACACTACGTTCAACATCTAAGGCCCTCCTATGACTGCCTACTCTGAGGGAAGCTCAGAGGTTGGCAACAAGGGAGAGGGCCTTCTCTGTGGTGGCCCCCCAGTTGTGGAACAATCTCCCTGACGAGGCCCGCCTGGCACCAACATTGTTAACTTTTTGGCACCAGGTCAAGACTTTTCTCTTCTCTCAGGCATTTGGCAATATCTGAGGAGCCTGGGTTTGTTTTGGTTTTTGTAGCTTTTTTTGGCTGTTGTAGTGGTTTTAAATGTATGTGTGTATTGTGTCTATGTTGTATGTTTTTGCTG
This sequence comes from Anniella stebbinsi, assembly GCA_029215795.1. Taxonomy (NCBI): domain Eukaryota; kingdom Metazoa; phylum Chordata; class Lepidosauria; order Squamata; family Anniellidae; genus Anniella; species Anniella stebbinsi. The sequence goes on along the minus strand of JARDYH010000005.1, from coordinate 140,488,561 downwards.
TTTTAATTTTTGTATATTGTTTTTAATTGTTTTAATCCTATGTAAACTGCCCAGAGAGCTTCAGCTATGGGGCGGTATACAAATGTCATAAATAAATAAATAAATAAATAAATAAATTTGAAGCTGGATTTCTTTTCTTCCTTTTGTTTTGCTCCAGTGTGCATCACTTTATACTTGCTTAGATTGAACTGCATTTGCCATTTTAATGTCTATTCTCCCAGTTTGGAGAGATCTTTTTGGAGCTCCTCACAATCTCATTTTGCTTTTAACCATCCCAAATAATTCGGTGTCATCAGCAAACTTGGACACTTCATTGCTCACTCCTAATTCCAGATCATTTATGGACATGTTGTAAAGTGTTGGTCTCAGTACAGATCCATGTGAAGCCCCACTGTTAACATCTTTCCATTGGGAGAACTTACCATTTATTCCCACTCTCGGCTTTCTATTATTTAACCAGTTACAGATCCAGTTACTGACTCCCCTCTCACCCTCCAACCACCACTGCCCCACTGCCACTGCTATGCAACTTGCATCCCTCTCTCTCTGCTGGGGCCCACCCTAGCAGAGAAAGAGAGGGGATGATGATTAGGCGGTGGCAGTGCTTGTGCGGCAGTGCAGCAGCAGCGGCAGGAGGGTGAGAGAGGATGGCCATGGCGCTCTCTTCTCACCCTCCCACTGCCACTGGGTTGCTGCCACCACTGCCGATGCATACAAGCAGTGTCCCTCTTACTCTGCTGGGCTTGGCCCTGGCAGAGAGAGGGGGACACAACAGAATAAAGCTAAACAGCACACAACTACTAAAACACTGAATGATCTCCAAGAATAGGGGTAAAGAAACATTTTATTTTCATAGTTAAGTATGCAAATTTTATCAATAGACTATATGGTTTAGCATATACATTTAAATCCTTTAAAACTCCCACATTGGAGCTATCCAGAAGTAAATGAGTCACACCGCTGTGACACATTTATCTCTTTTCATCTTTCACCATATCAAAACTGTTACATAAAGCTGATAGAAAATTGAATCCTGTTCAAACAAAATGGTCATTTGTCATCTGTTCCATTTCCTAGCTGGAGCTCAGAGTGTTAAATATTAGCATTTAATATGATTAACGATACTGCTGAAGCTCAAAATAATACCAACTGATTGGTGATTATCCTGCAGGGCCCCAGTTGTTTCAGGACTCAAAGCTCATTCTGAAGTCACCATTTCACATTTTAAAGTATGCATCTGACAGGTTCTTAGTGCTTTCCTTAAAACACCCTCATGGTTTCTTTCACTTTTCATATCACCAAGACTAACTCTAATGGTGTGATCTGTATATGAACCAGACACTAAATTCTTGCTGTGATTCCAAAGATGACTGCTAAGATTTTTTAAAAGGTCTTTGAATTATGATCTGTTTTTCTAAGTTACATCAGTGACTTGATCTTCTTAAAGTACAGCCAAGACATTACTATTTCCTAATACTAAGAGATGTATTTGCTATTAGGCTGTGCCTTAATATTCCACTAGACATCCCTCAGAAAGTCTCTAATAGGGAAATCAGCAAGAGCAATGGAAAAGTTGCACATACTACTTTAAACTCCTTTAAAAAGGGTCTTCTATGGGTCAAAGTACACTTGATACTAAACGGGCCTTTGAATCCCATGGTTAGGCTTCTCATCTTTTTAACTAACAGCTGCAAAAGCCATGTAGGTGGTGTGGTGGATACAGTACTGAACTGTAGTGCATTGGGGTTGAACCCTTTCCTCTTGCATCTTTCTCTTCCTGAAAATCACTCCCTGAAACTCATCTTTGCTGCTACTTTATTATTTGCTGCTACTTTATTATTTGCTGCTGGTATTGCTGTTGTTAGTTCAAAAAATTGAGTAACATTTTAAGTTTCTGTTAATGCTTAGTTAGTTAAAAAAAAGTTAGTGGTGAACTCAGAGAACACTGAGATGTTGATTCATTATTAATGTCAGCAAAACTTGGGGGGATTGGGAAATCACACACGCACACACACCTGTTGACTCCTGGCAGGTAGGTTGACCCTTGGCATTAAGCAAGCATATAGTTTGGTCATTGGCTGGGAGTGCTGTGTTGCTAGCTGAGCCTGAGGAGTGTTTGTTTGCCCCGCCCATCTCCACAGGTATTTCAGCCTTCAGGCTGCTGAAGGCGTGAGCCTGTGGGCACGAGCCGAAGGGCGTGAGCAAAAGGGCTCTCGGCCTGAGGCTCTCAGCTGTGGGAACGAAGCCATTGGACCAAAACTGCAGCCATGGATGAAGAGCACAAGAGAGGAGAGCCACCTGCACCCCACCCTTCCAGCTGACCACAATGAGTAGGGGAGCGGCAATTTGTGTTGTGCACGGCAAAGGGAGATATGGCGTTGGCAGGGCGATGTGCCATTACAGGGGAAGGAGAGATAGATATCTAACCCCTATCTTACCTTCCGGTCGCCTGGCTACCCCGGGGAACTTGGAGAACGAACCAGGCCACCCACAGAACCTCTCCTTGCTCCTATGCAATGCCAGGTCAGTTAAAAATAAAACACATATCATCCATGACCTTCTTTCAGATGAGGAGGCTGACCTGGCATGCTTCACAGAGACCTGGCTGGGAGATGACAGTGGACCAACATGGGCGCAGGCCCTCCCAGCTGGGTACGGTGTTAGTGAGCAGGTGAGGGAAAATGACCAGACTTCCTGTTCGTGAACTGAATCACATCGAGTGTGTGTACCTGAGTCTGAAGACCAGGGATAGACTAGGGATTCTCTTAGTGTACCGGCCACCCCACTGCCTATCAGACTCCCTGGCCAAGCTCATGGAACTGGTCTTGGAGCTGGTGTTGGATTCGTCCAGGCTTTTGGTCCTGGGCGACTTCAACATCCCATTCGAGACTGGTTTGTCATGTGGAGCTCGGGAGTTCATGGCATCCATGACAAACATGGGCCTATCCCAATTGGTCTCTGGACCCACACATTCAGCGGGTCATACCCTCGATGCTGTTTTCAGTTCCGAACAGACGGATCTGTGGGCGGAGGTAACGAATACCTCCGTGTTGTCATGGACAGACCATTTTCTGGTCAGAGTTAGTATCATGGCTACCACCCGCCCCTGCAGGAGTGGTGGACCTATTAAGATGGTCCGCCCTCGAAGGCTGATGGATCCTTCTGGATTTCACAAAGCCTTGGAGGGTTTTATGGCTGGTATCGTCGACAATCCTGTAGAAGCCCTGGTCGATAGATGGAATCAAGACCTAACTAGGGCTATCGACACGATCGCCCCCAAACGTCTTCTCCAACCCGCTTCTAACAGGGCGCTCTGGTATACGGAAGACCTCAGGGAGTTGAAGCGGAAAGGACGATGCCTGGAGCGCCGATGGCGGAAAACTCGACTTCTATCCGACAAGACACAGCATAGAGAACATCTTCGTTCCTTTGGGGTGGAAATACGTGCAGCGAAGAAAGCTTTCTTCTCTGCGCGCATTACGTCTGTGAATTCGCGTCCAGCAGAACTGTTCAGGGTGGTGAGGGGTCTAACCCAGGCACCTTCCCCCCTGAATCCGATTTTTGAGCCTTCGGCAGTTCGCTGCGATGCCTTTAACGATCATTTCACAGATAAAATATCTCGGATAAGAGCCGACTTAGATGCCATCGTTATAGCAGAGGCTGACGATGGAGTGTCCAGCGACTCCACGAGTAGAATTACACTGGATCAGTTTCAGTTGGTGAGTACCGAGGACGTGGACAAGCTGCTTGGACGAGTGAGGAGGACGACTTGCCCTCTCGATCCCTGTCCTTCATGGCTGGTCGTCCAGGGAGGAGATGCAGTTAGATCGCAATTACAATATATTATTAATGCATCTCTCAGGGAGGGGAGTTTTCCATCATGTTTAAAAGAAGCGGTGGTACGGCCGCTTCTAAAGAAGCCCTCCCTGGATCCCCTGGACTTTAATTACTACAGACCGGTATCAAAATTTCCATTCTTGGGCAAGGTGATCGAGAGGGCGGTTGCCTTTCAACTCCAAGTAGTCTTGGATGACACTGATTTTCTAGACCCATTTCAAACTGGCTTCAGGGCAGGATAAGGAGTTGAGACTTCTATGGTCGCCTTAGTGGATGATCTACGCCCTAGTATTGACAGGGGGAGTGTGTCCCTGTTGGTACTTCTGGACCTCTCAGCGGCATTCGATACCATCGACCATGGTATCCTTCTGGAATGCCTGAGGGGATTGGGAATCGGGAGCACTGTGCTTCAGTGGTTCCGGTCCTACCTCTCAGGCAGGTTCCAGATGGTGATGCTTGGGGATAACTGCTCTGCAAAGAAGGAACTGCTGTGTGGCGTACCGCAAGGTGCCATCCTTTCCCCAATGCTGTTTAACATTTATATGAAACCGTTGGGAGAGATCATCCGGAGGCATGGGGCGGGGTGCTATCAGTATGCTGATGACACCCAAATATATTTCTCTATGCCTTCGATAACAGCGCCAGCTAAGGATAGTGTGTCTCCTCTGAATGAATGCTTGGAGGCAGTAATGGGCTGGATGAGGAAAAACAAACTGAAGCTGAATCCAGACAAGATGGAGGTGCTCGCTGTAAAAGGCTGCAACCTGGGTTTGGAGGTGCGTCAACCGGTTCTGGATGGGGTTACACTCCCCCTGAAAGACTGTGTCCGCAGCTTGGGGGTGCTCCTGGATCCGTTGCTCCAAATGACAGCCCAGATAGATGCGACGGCCAGGAGTGCCTACTATCAGCTTCAGCTGATACGCCAGCTGCGCCCCTTCCTAGAGTTGGAAGACCTAAAGATGGTAGTGCACGCGCTGGTAATTTCGAAGCTCGACTTCAGCAATGCGCTGTACATAGGGCTACCTCTGTGCCTAGTCCGGAAACTTCAACTAGTTCAAAATATGGCAGCCAGGTTGGTCACCGGTACATCTAGGGGTGTCCATATTACGCCAGCTTTAAAATCGCTCCATTGGCTGCCAATTAGTTTCCGGGCGAAGCATAAAGTGTTGGTTATTACCTTTAAAGCCCTACATGGTTTGGGTCCAGGTTACCTGCGGGATCGCCTTCTCCCATACAATCCGCCCCGCACGCTCAGGTCCTCTGGGAAGAACTTACTGCGGTCGGCCAAGACTAGGCTGACAACCGTTACCGAGAGGACCTTCTCTTCTGCCGCTCCCAGACTGTGGAATGACCTGCCGGAGGAGACTCATCAACTTAACAGTCTTTTAGAATTTAAGAAAGCTATAAAGACTGTTCTCTTCTGGCAGGCATATCCAGTGGAATTTTAGAATGATTTAAGGATGTTTATAGGATGTTTTAGGCTTTTTTATGCAGTTTTAATAATATGTGTCATGTTTTAATCAGTTTTATGTATTTTATCATGTTGTTGTTCCCCGCCTCAATCCAGACGGAGAGGCGGGTAAGAAATAAATTGTTGTTGTTATGATGATGATGATGATGATGATGATATGCTCAGCACATCTTTGAATCTTTCTCTCTCTCTTGCTCTGTCTTACAAATAACAGCAACCATGGGATGGGGGTGAAGAGGAAATCCAGATCAGTGCTGCAGTGCAGAGATGGGGGGGGGGGGTGAACCCTTTCCCTTTGCACCATTTTCTGATGAAAATCACTCTCGAAGCTACTCTTTGCAGCTAATTTGCTGTCATTTCAACATCAAACAACGTTTTATTTTCTCAGACCTTTTAAAACCTCAATTTATGAAATGTTAATACGAGTTTTATGCTGCTGCTGTGTTGTTGTATTAAATTTTTACAAATTGTATTTGAATTTTTCATTTTTCAAAAGTGCTATCCACTCTGAGAGCATTGATGAATGGATGAATGAATGAATGAATTCATCCAAGAAACATGTGCAAAGGCTTAAAGAGAATATTTTTCTCCTCCATAATCAGACCAATATATTTTTCAAGTAAAAGCTACACAATGCATAAAGTATATACATCCACAATGTTTTGTGGGCTGAAATCACATCTGCCCACAAAAGATCATAGAGAAGATAGGCAGACCTTTTCAGTATAGACAAGATGCAAATGAAATAGGGATTCCATGTATTGAAAAGGCATGTAGAAAAGAGGAATTTTGCAGGTGCAGCGTTTCACACAGGAATGAGAAACACTCTACTTGCTGCAATTCCCTCTTCTTTTACACAACTTTTAAAGCTATAGGCAGGACTGGCATCATGGGTAGCAGTTTTATTTATTTATTAATTAATTATTTTATTTATTATTAAATTTTATTTAATAATTTTATGTATTATTAAATTATCTTTCTTCCATCATGGAACTCAAGGTGGCTATATGTTAGGGCTGTGCGCTCCGCTCTGAAAATTTGAGGCTTTGACGGAGCTTTGTGGAGCAGAGGGGAGCCCCATCGGAGCTTTGATTTATTTTCAGAAACTGCTCCTAACCCTAACCCTTAACAAAAACACTTACATTGCCATCATTTTTAAAGATAAAGAGATGAAACTTGGCACTGTGATAGCTCTTATTCCAACATTAAAAAAATACTAAAAATCAAGGCATGAATGGATCTGCTTCAAACTTGGCATCACTAAAGCTCTACTTAATGTCTGTCATGGCACCAGATTTCATTACTTTATCTTTAAAAATGGCAGAGATGTAAGCATTTTTGTCAATTCCTATTGACTATAATGGAGCAGGTATCCGAAAACAGAGCAGAGCTTTGATGGGTAATCTGATGAAGCGGAGCAGCAGAGTCGCTCCAAAAATTGGAGCTGAGCAGCCCCTCAATGGAGCTCTGCTTTAAAGTTTGAAGCAGAGCACAGCTGCTCTGCACAGCCCTACTACATCTGGCTCCATACACTGTCCAAACCCAGACCTGCTTAGCTTTCACAAGGTGGTTGCATCATGTGCCTTCAGACCATGGTCTGGCACTTGCAAACACTGGAGCCAATGTACCTGGCTGTGAGGAAATCTCTGTGTCACAAGTGGATGGGGGAACAGGCAGGGTTCACTGCCTCATTTGCTCCAAATATAGAGCCAACTCTGCCTTATAAGGGCCTCATTGCAGGGAGTGACCAGAAACAAAACAATTATATTTCAATTTAGTATATATTTTCAGATTTTAAAACACACACATTACAAATGGATGGTTAATTAAGTAATACTACAGTATGTGCTACCACAACTCAATTGCCAGCTGGACAGCCTCAAGTGTGCTGTATGAGCAACATTTATCTCTTTGCCCTTAATGTATGGTGATGCTCCAAGGAAACCTATTGATAAAAAGATATTACTGCAAGGGTTTTCATGTTTCCAGGTCTCCTCTTAAAATATACAGGAATGTACACCTGTTTCTCAAGAATCATGTTCCTGGAGTGAACAAAACCAGATAAAACTATATTTCAGGCTTAACACAAAGTCACTGATATTTTCTATTTTTGCATCTACTCGAGCATTTTCTAGACTCTCCAGTTTTATGAAATGGTGCAATTTCCACAGGTTCAAAGACCCCACCAGCATTCCCCTAACATTTCAAGGCAGTGTCACTTTTTAAAAAATAAATAAATTATAAGATACCAGCTGTGGCTATAGTCTCTGAGGCTTCCCAACATAAATTTACCATTAATCAGCAGTTGGGGAATATCATACGGGGAAATGTGCATAACAAAATTCAGATGATATTGTATGTCACTAGATAAAGAATTCCTTTAGGACTGAGTACCTGCATGCTTAATAAACCACCTGCAAATTTCAATTCCACAATTGGCACTTTTTCAAGTTTCTACCATCAAGCCCTGTGAAGATTTTGCTGTTGCTATTTCCCCCTCCCCCTCCCCAATTTCATATGGGGCCACTATTCTGTATCTGTATTATTACTTTTCAATTAGAAATATGACGTCAATGGAAATAACACACAACAATGTTTTGTGGTCTCAGAAGTTGTGCATTTGCATTTTTAAACAGGTACAGGGAAACTTGGGCTAGATCTACACGAGTGCTTTATAACACTATTGAAGTGCACTGATAACTGTTAGGCACATTCCACATACCACTTTCATAATGTTATTTTCTGCTTTTTATTCCACATTAACACTGCAACAAATGTCATTGTGTGTCCATCGAGGTATAACTGCACAAGGGGGATATAGGGCTACCATGATGGAATCACAATGATTTGAAGCAAGGTGTAGATCTGGCTTAACATAAATGGCTTTTTGGGACACCGAACACAAATTTCAATAGATCTCAAGGTAGCAAAATGTCCCAGACCAAAATAATGTGTGTCATGTCAGAAGAAAAGCACTAAAGTGCTTCCCTGGATCAGTTTTTGTTTGAAAAAACACACGGGATGTTTTAACCTCAATATATCAACATTGGCTGGGACGAAAAAGGACCCTTATGGCAAAAATCAATCGACTCCTTGGGATATTTTTTGTCCCAGGAGATTTTTGTGTAGAGAAAGAAAACTATAAATACTTCAGATTTAAACTGTAGATGCTGAAAAAGGGGCGGGGGAAAGCATGAATTAGTACTCTGTAAGTGACAATGTCCCTATATTGTAGGTCTACATCTGTGTAAATTCTGGAATGGGAGATGTCTGTGGCAGGATTTTACGTTACCAATGTCGAAGAAAAGTCCATGGTACATTTTCAAGTTTACATTCCTGTTCTCGCATTCTGTGTTTCATGAAAAATAGTTTTCACTTGGCAAGTGATTTCAATAGTGCAATATTCTAAATATAATACGTGTTTTGGAAGCACAAAAACAGGTGAATGTGAGCAAAAGTTGAGCAACAATATAGCACCTAAACTTGAAGAACTACTGACCTAGTTATTTGCTCTTTCACAGTGTAACATTTCACAGCTGGTGCATTTGTTTGTACTTCCTTAAACTGCTTAAATGCTGTCTCACACATTGTTATCCAGTAGACACAACATTTTGAGACAATAATTGCATTAATAGTTTTGCTACTGTTGACATGTCTAGAATAAACGTTGCTAGGAAAATTCTAGAGCTGGGCTGAAGAACCAGTGGGGGATGGGACAAAAAAGCTTCTGGACATTGGGGCGGTGAAGTTCTAAGAAACTTTTGGAAGGGAAGGGGCGTTGCCTTACCTTATCTATTTATTCTTTGTTTTATTTATTATAGACTTTTTAAACTGCTGGAATTATGTCATTAGTTAGGAAATGCTTGCCTGTAAAGAAACGTCTTCAGTAAATGCCTGAAACCAAGCAACATGTAGATGCATGCTCCATAGGGTGGGAGCCAACTTCTGGTGGTTTCCAAGCAGATCTCTAATGCATTGTAAGACAACAAGGAGTAACTCTTCAGAAGACCTCAGTGATGGGGAAGAATGGTTTATCCTGGTCCCAATTTGTTCAGGGCTTTATAGGCTAGTACCAGAACCTCAAACCTAGCAGATAGGCAACCGGGGCAGCACCTTCAGCAGAAGTGTGACATGCTGACATGGAGTAGCACATGACAACAGCCAGGCATCTGCATTCTGCACTAGCTACAGCTTCCAAACCAGCCTCGAAGGCAGTCCCACATAAAGCACGTTGCAGTAATCCAATCCTGAGGTTACGAACAGCTGCAACACCATCACCAAGCTACATAAATACCTTAGTGTTATATGAGGTGGCTGAGAGTTCCTTTCTACCGCCAGGAGCATTCTTCTGACCTGTCCCCCAAGAATCTTGGATGAGATGTTTTGCTGAAAGCCTTGCCTCTTATGAGAATCCACACAAATGTTTTTTTTAAAAAAACTGTAAAAAAAGATGGAAGGACCATCAACCACCTCATATAAGCAAGTCATCTGCCAACCTTCAAAAAATGACTTAGAACTTTTGTGAAGGGTGAAGATTTTTGTGACCATTCCTAGAAACTGTTCTAGGTTGTTCTTAATTGCATTGCATCATGATTTAAAACCAGATGTGGTGGGGCAGCGGGGTTTGGGAGGAAGCAGGCTGTGTGGTTTCCTGTGTGGTTCACAGAAGGTACAGGGAGTGCGTTTTGATGGGGATCATGGTGTGAGGAGAGAGGTTAGATGCCATAACCACCCCCCTGCACCAGCTGGTTTTAGCAAAAGAAACAACATTGAGAAACCCATTCGCATCTCTTCTGCATCATGTTTAATTTGGTCTGAGTCTGTGAAGTTAGGAAGTAGTTAAGTTTTATATGATTAAGTTAACATATGAATAAAGAATCTTTCAGTGTTCCAATTCCATCAGAGAAGAGTCAACACTATTTTCAAGATGTTCTAGTGATCCCGTGCCCTTTCCCACCAGCTCTTATAAGTTGCCATTGTTATCATCTCTATCAAGTTGTATGTGGCAAATTAAATCACAATTCACAAGGAGGTGATGACCCCTTTCTAAAAACTCTTCAATTATCTGGGAGAAAGGATGCAATTATGAGGCCTTACAGTGTATAAAGCAAAAATGTTATGTACATAAGAACATAAATTGCCAATAAATAGTAGCCTGCCAGAGCATAGAACATATCATGTGTCAAATGTTATGCCAGAAGAAAAAAAAATGATCAAGGAAGGTAACCAAAGCACTATAATCATGGATGAGGGAGTGGGGTGCATATTGAAAAGTATTTATGGATCTTTTCTGTTACTTACTCTAGAACCTCATGATTTTGCTAATTCATCCCAAAGCAATGTACTGCTGGTTGGCTATGTTACTAAATTCAATTTGTTATAAATTTAAGCAACAAAAATTTTATATATGAGACTTATTGTAACAAATCTCAGTCTTAGGTCCACCATTCTGCTACTACAGCATGCAGTTCCAAGGTAGTGGTGAAGCTGGAACTAACCACAGCGTAGGATTCCATACCGTATGCACATTTCCTAAACAACACATATTTTCAGAGTGTGGCCCTTAACAGCCGTAATTTCCCAGCATTTTATAGCTTGAGTGAACACGGAAAGGTGTTAACACAAGGTGTTAAACTGAACGTTGTTGTTGTTAATTGAATTTCATAATGTTTTGAGAAGGTTATACTTACAATGCTAGATGCATGCACCATTTAGGATAGTCGACATCAACTATAGTCCTCTTCAAGAAGTCAATTCTATTTGGAAGATCCTATTTTAAAACTCCAAATTGATTCTGAGGACACTGTGAGGTGATAAAAGGAGACAGAGGTTGAGAAGAGAGGCTCCGAAGAAACTGTGAAGTTGGAAAGACAGGAAGAAATACCCCAAGGAGGCTGAATAAAGACCAGGAAAGAGGACTGCAGCTGCAGTAAACTTCTTCCCTTCCTCCAGCATCAGACAGTGGCAACTGTATAACCAGTATTCAATAATTGAGCCTACAAATTCTTCTGAGTCCTGGGCCTAATCCACACCAAACAGGATACTGCACTATGAAGGCGGTATATAAAAGGCATGAAGCACACTACTGCTTTATAGCAGTATTGAAGTGCACTGACAACTGTCGGGCCCCATTGACACATGCCATATACCGCTATATCCTGCTTGGTGTGGCTCCTGCCTTTTATATACCACTTTCATAGTGCTATCCCCTGCTTGGTGTGGATTAGGCCCTGTGGACTGCACAGATACAGACAGGTTTTAAGAAACAACCTACCTTTATGGAACATATCACTATTGGACTCCCTTCCCTCCCTTTTATTGTTTAGAGTCTTACTTTAAATTGCTTGTTCATTTGGATGTTGTTGTTGTTTTGCTTTTTTCCCTCCCTCTCCCCTTCGCTGTCAGATAAATCCAAGTACTTATTTTATAAGTTGCTCAGTGGTCCCCCCTCTGCTTTCAGCCCACCAGGAACAGGGGTCCTGGAAGGCTGGAGTGGTGCCTCCATATTTTACCCCCCCCCTTTCCCTACCACCTATCCTGTGGGGAGGTGGAAATCATGGTACATGGGTTGATGCAAAAGGTGAAAGATACAGCTCACCAGATACCCTGTTCCCTGAAAGCAGGTGGAGGTAGACGACTTGGAGCTGGGATGGTGTCTCTCAATCAATGATGACAACATGCCTTAGGATTACCTGCAGTGTGTGTGTGTGTGTGTGTGTGTGTGTGTGTGTGTGTGTGTAGGGGGGAAGGATAGCAGTTATAGCCCATTGCTGATAGGTTATGGCCCTGTTTATATCCATATATTTGCCTCCTGCAGTGTGGGGATAAAGTGGGCACTTACTCAGTGAGAAAGTGTAAACACGGGCAAAGGAAGAAGGTGAAAGATCAGGTAAAGTGCAGTAAAATCATAGATCAGCAGTATAGAAGTGATATTGAATATCAAAGTATGGATAAAGGGAACAAGAGGAAGAATATAAAGATGGACTTGCAAAAACGAACTACAATGACAAATTTCAGAATTACAAATTCATGAACTAGCAGTTGCTAAAATTCATTAATTAAGGAGAATCATTGTCCCTTTGCTGTTTCTTTTACTATGATCAGCTAGGGTCTCCAAGTCCTAAAGGCAAAGCAATATCTAGGTAATAAAATCACAGTTACATATGAAATATAAAGGGACTGACAGTTTTTCATTAACTTTTCATAAGTTATTTGATGTTTCCATTTTATTAGTGAATTATTTGCAACTGCTAGTTCATGCATCTGAAATTCTGTAATTTGTTATTATTTTTAATTTCTGCCAGTTTATCTCTTGCTGTCCATAATGTATACGTGAATCTATTTTCATTGTTGTTTTGTTTGTTATTAAAGACAATTGGGATGAGTGAAGGAATGGATCAGAAAACAATGGTTTTCTAGACTCATCTCTTCCCCCTTTTATAATGCATTTGACACTATTTATTAAATCCTACATTCTTCATAGAGATAATTAATCAAAATAAAGTGAATGATGATAGGGTAGCAGGAAAGCTGTAATTTGATACATTCACTGAAATGTAGCCTACCTAAATATACAGTAGAAATGGGTGAAAATTTAGTTTCAGTTGAACTGAAAATTTAGTTTCAGTTCAAATTGGGCAAGAATTTACCAACACTCATGATCTTCATATTTGTGAGAGAAAGCACTTGGGATTTTAAAAATCTGAATATAAGAGAAACCGAAACTGGCAGATCTGGCCATCCAGAGCACAAATTTAGAAACGTTTATCACTCTTAAAAGCCTAGGTTTGACTTTCGGTAGCATTGAATTAAGAATTGCCATCTCTTTTCCTTTCAGCTTTAACACCTAGGAATAGCTGTTCCTACTAGGGGTGTGCATGCCAAAAAATATAATAGTTTATCATTATCGCCATTTCGGACCAAAAAAACTATCGTCTTCATTCATATCGTAGGTGAACTGTATCATCTTCACGATAATTATCATGAAAAAACAATAATTTTTGCAGCCCTATTTTTAAAGAAAAAAATGCCTATAATTTCTGTATTTTAAAAGTTAGAGGCTTGAAACTTGGTCACAGTCTTTATGGGGTATGCTTAAGTATGTGTATGAAATTTGAGATCGATCCCTCCAACCCTCGATTTTATATGAATTTATTAAAGATCATTTCTGTTCTGACAGGTCTGAATGACAGCTCGCCACGTGTGTTCATTCAGACCTGTCAGAACAGAAACGATCTTTAAAAAAATCATATAAAATCGTGGGTTGGAGGGATCGATCTTAAATTTCATACACATACTTAGGCATACCCCATAAGCACTGTGACCAAGTTTCAAGCCTCTAACTTTTAAAATACAGACGTTATAGGTATATTTATATGGCAGTCCGATAAAACGATAAAATCGCCCGAAAATTATCGTCTCCAGGGATTATCATAGGTTTTTCTATCATATCATCATCGTTAAACACATGCAGAATAACAAACTTATCATATCATTATCGTACATTTTAACGATACGATACACATCCCTAGTTCCTACTGAAGCTGGCTGGTGCAGATGGATGAGAATTTTGTTTTGTTTCATTTTTGCTAAGAATGAACCAAAATTCATATAGTTTTTCATATTCATGAGAGAAAGAATTTAACATTTTTTTTAAAAAAATTGAAAGTGGGAGAAGCAAAATGGACAGATCTGCCCATCTATGATATGCCGTAACTGAAATGGTAGCTGTCTTCAGCGTTGCTTCTCATGCTAGTATAAATGCTGAAGAAGTTCATAATTACTGAGCTGATTCCAGATTGAGCCAAGGGTAGCCCATCATTTCAAATTGCAATATCTGCATTTAAGTTTCCACTTAGAATCCAGCCAATTGTCTGTGCATATGGAAGCAAAACAACGAGTACACTGGGTCAGGAAGTTTGAGACGGACCTCCAACATAGGCAGTTAGTTTTCCAGGACAGTCATAATTTCTCACTGACTCCTCCCAATGTAAAGCAATAATAGATGTAGAAGACAGAATAACTCCAACACCTTGTCAGTCAGTGCATTAAAGGACATGATGGGCCACAGTCTTTCTTATGTTTGCCAGCATTGGGGATTCAGGAAAGAAAATGGGACATTTAGTGGCAGGAATGTGAGCTCATTGAAAAACAATATGTGTTTAGAGCAAATTTATACTCAATTTATTTCTACAGTAATTCTTCATGAGGTTTTTGTAAAAAGGAGGTGTACACATTCAATAAATTAGGGACAGACCTATTTTTGCTTATTTATTTATTTATTGCATTTATATCCTGCCTTTTTTCCTCCAAGGAACCCAAAGTGACGATTATAATTCTCCTCTCCATTTTATTCTCCCAGCAACACTGTGAGGTAGTTTGGGTTGAGAGGCTGTGACTGGCCACTCAGTGAACTTCATGGCTGAGTGGAGACCAGAACCCAGATCTTCCAACTCCTAGTTCAACACTCTAGCCATTACATCACACTGGCTCTCAGAATTGCCTTTTGATCTTTAACACTTCTAAAGGTAGTGAATTAATAAATGGTTGGATCCAGAGACCACATGAGTAGATTTCCAATCACAGAAAATCCCTCTGATAGAAGGGGGATAGTTTTCACTGATCTCCCTTTGCCCTCTGGTTCCTTTATGTTCCCCAAAACCTGTTCTGGAGGGTAATCCACTGGAACAGTGTCAAAAATGGCAAAGATTATTGTAGTGGGAAGGGGGGACTGGCAAAAATCACTTCCCCCTTCCCATTATTGGGAACCTCCTCTGGATCAAATATGGAGAGAAGGAGCCCTTCATGGAAGGGCAACTCTGGATCAAACCATAGAAACATAACCGCCTGAGCCCTACTGAAGGATGCATGCTTTCAGTCCACACTAGCATACCAAAGTTATTACAACTGTATTAGGCCTCATTATGTCAGAAGTAATACATGGGCTTACAAACACTATATATTTCCAAATCAGTGTACTTAACTCAAACTGCATATTTAAGATGCATAAAACAGATTTGTCATTTATTAATGATGTGAAATATAGAAGAGCCTACATTGCATGGGGTGGAATTACCTGACTTTTAGTCCTCACATTACTCTTTTAGGTTGCAGTCCTATTGATTGTGACCTCGCTGCTTGGAAAAACCCAGATGGTTTCTTGTGCCTTCCTGGACTGAAGCCAACAGGGTGGGGTGGTGGACATTATCTTCTGCTCCCCATCCTCTGTCTTGGGTAATTTTCACTAGATGAGTTAAATTATTCACCTAGCAAAGGCACTTCAGAGGGGGAAAGGAGATTGAAGGAGGCTCAGGATAAACCATATCCTGGCTTCTCTGGTCTCCTTCCCTGCCCACCAGAACACCCCATTTCCTCCTCCAATGAGGTCACTTTTCCTACCTAAGGGAGGAAGCCATCATGGTTCTCTCCACTGCGAGGGGGAGATATCTGGGATCACATCTTCAGCTCTTCATTCCCAGGTCAGAGCCCTGCATCCAATTGTTTTTCCAAAGTGACCTATGGTCCCTGGGAAGCAGGCATTAGGATTGCTCTCTTAATTAGCTAAATTCAGATTTTCAAAAAACTATGGATACTAGATACTAAGAACTTATACACACAAAAGCTGCACATGCACAAGTTATATATGCATAGACTTTATTTATATCTTCAGATCAATACGTGGAAGACTGAAGTGAAGAGGGTGGGATAATCCCACGTCTCCTTCTACACTTCCATTATCCACAGTTTTTGAATGTCTGAAGAGGCGTTGTGTTTTTATAAAAAGCCATGTTGATTTCACCTGTACTGTAAAACATTCTTAGCTGGATTTTACACCCTACTAATTAAAAGGAGGAAAACGACAGAGGAGTATGTAATTTGCCAGCTAGCGCATTATATCGTTTGTCTGCAAATATAGTAATTTTAAAATTATCAAGAATAGTGACAGCCATTTTAATCAAGTATTTGCTTTGACTGCTCTGAGCTTTGCTTCACTTCACTGGCCATTAAAAAAAACCCTAATAGATCTTAAATGTGGTCATTCATGTTTTCCTTTATTTTATTTTTTAAAAGCAGGTGCAAGTGTAGATTTTTATGGGAAATCTCTGAGAGACAGAAATTGGAGCAAGGAGCCAGTGATCTGATTTAAACAGCAGCCTATCTCTTTGTATCAACAAATAATTGCAAACATTCTGCTTTCAAGTAGAAAGGCTGACATGTAGTTATCTAATAGTTAGGATTTATTCAAATATGAAACAGCCAGATTTCTAGGTTCACTAGCAACCAACAACTTGCACGTAATTATGCCTGTATGCACTGCTAGGATCAAAACTGCAGGAACTAAATGATGGAATGAAGGATAACATCTTTAAGAAACAGACTGGCAATAGCACTGGAAGACTAATTAGGAATACCAGTAGTAGAGCTTTTGGCACTGCAGAGAGAACAGATAAGCAACTTGCCCAGATCCTCTGAGGAGGTAAATAGGAATAGCATCTCCTGTTACTAACTCACATGCTACAGCCTTTCTTTATAACCACACTGCTTTGATTGGAAGGACTTAAGAAGGTAATAATAGTTTATCTAAGAATTCAATGGATCTTTCATTTTCTAAGGCTGTCAATAAATATCTGCAGTTGGATTCAGGATTGACCTTCTGTGAGAGGAAGGGGTCTTCTTGTGGTAAGTCCCACCACCTGAATTTTGGGGTTCCCCTTCCTCTCCCCACACTGTGGCTCACCCATTCAGTAAGGTCTCCTGACTCTCTTGGTAGCATTTTCAGGTGGCTGGAGGGGCTTTCACGGGAAGGAGGTAGCAAAGATGATCATTCCATGGTTCAGTTGATCCACCCTCCAAATCTGTACAATACACATGAAACATTAATGGGAATATACTTTTTTGATGAAATCCACAGCATCCATTGGGTGACATCCATTAAGGACATTGGAAATTAATGCATGCTTTTGATAAGACCTTCTAATCAAGTAATGCTGCTTAATGAATGGCAGGGACTGCAGTATATTAACAATAATTATTTTATTGCCTACAAACCAGAAAACGGTCCCAACAAACTCACTTAAGCAAGGATCTGTTCCTTGTGCTTCAATCGTTCTGATTTTGCTTTCCCATGTCATAGCATATAAAGCATAGCATATAAAGCAAGACTTTTTAAATAAATAAGTTAATAAAAAAGTTTCATGCACTTTAAAAACAAATCTCAAAGTTCAGGTCCAATCAAATTTAAGGGTTGAAAAGTTGGAAGTAGAGAGAAATTGAAATTGACAGTTTTGTCCATTCCTAGATTGAACTGATTTTCATTTCAATCCCACAACACTAGAATTTGGCATTACATGTAGATTTCTTTAGTCTTAAAATTAATGACCAAATTATGAATAGTGCATAGACACACCACCACAAATAGATAAGTCTGCTGTTTGTGGCTTCTACAAAGGGCTGAATTTCACACCTACATTTGAATGAACGACCAAACTAGACAATTCATCGGCTGCAGGTTTCTTATAAACTTTTAAAAATATTATATTCATTTTGCAGCCATTCAAGAATAATTTGTTTTAGATCTTACCAAAGGTAAAGTTTGCCCTGTACATGAACAGAGATCAGACTGTCATTGGGACTTCTCCAATGCCTACACTACTAATTTAAGAGAGTTGTAATCAGGTTACATTCCAAATGCAGGAAGCAGGTTGTATGTGCTGTTTTCAATTCGGTAAATATGCTATGCCTCTTGCTAGTAAATATATGGTATAGAGCTCGATATTTAAACTTTAGAATAAGTTATACAGAACTACCTATTTTGGGAGAAGAAATTGTAGCAGTATTATATGGGCCAGAGAATGTGTGCAGAAGACAAGATGGTCTTGTAGATTTGGAAGTAGTAGATTTGGAAGGGGCCTATAAACCCTCTGCTCAATGCAGGAATCCACATTAAAAAATACCTGACAGATGGCTGTCCAGCTGCATCTTGAATACCTCTAGTGTGGGAGAGCGCATGACCTCCCTAAGTAATTGGTTCTACTGTCATACTGCTCTGACAGTCAGGACGTTTTTCCTGATGTTCAGCTGCAATCTGGCTTCCTGTAACTTGAGCCCATTATTCTGTGTCCTGCAGTCTGGGATGATCGAGAAGAAATCCTGGCCCTCCTCTGTGTGACAACCTTTCAAGTATTTGAAGAGTGCTATCAAGTCTCCCCTCAGTCTTCTCTTCTCATGGCTAAACCTGCCCAGTTCTTTCAGTCTCTCCAGACCCCTGATCATCCAAACCCCCGATCATCCTCATTGCCCTCCTCTGAACCCCCTCCAACTTGTCTGCATCCTTGCAACAGCATGCTCATAAAGTGTGCTTGTATTCCAAACTAGCCCACTTTTTCTTAATCTTAGATTATAATCCAAGACAGAAACAACAACATCTGCTCATGCACCCACTCATCTGGCTGCTGTGCTTATGTCAGAGAGTGTCCGTCTAATTCCTTTCCTCTTTCCCTCATGCTGGAATGGAGTGGTGCTATGTTGAGTTTGTTCCTCAGATTCAAAAATACTTTTTTTGTCCTCCAAAAAATGATTGATTTAGATTCCCCAGCCAGAAAATGCAAATCTTCAAGAGTGGTGCAGCTGGATCCACTTTGGACCCTGGCTGAATTAATCAAACTATTGTGTGTGTGTGTGTGTGTGTGGGGGGGGGAATTTGCCAAGTCAAATTCCCAAATGAAGCCTGGGGATGGGTAGGTGCAAACTATATAAAAGACCTTTATAATCTGGGCCTTTTTGTGCTGTGTAGTGCATTACCAGGGATGTTGCCAGTCATTCCTGCTATTTATCCTTGGCTCGCAGAATGCTTTCCCAACAGCTGCAAAATGCTTGGCAATGAAGAACCATCTTAGACATTATTTGAAAGTCGAATCAGATGCTAGACGTCATATCTGAATCATGAAATATATCCTGCATCGATTTGATCAGAGATCATTAGATGCTGATCTGATGCTATTGAAACAAGTATACATATTTCCTAAGAAAATCCTATTCCTTATCTATTCCTGGTGTTGGCAACATGGCACCCGCAGTTGAGGCTACACTTCTGAAAGCCTTTCTGAGAGCCTTCCTGAGCACCATATCCCTCCTGATATTTTAAAATAATAATAATAATAATAATAATAATAATAATAATAATTCCTGGTATCTGGAATCACTTCAGTATGAAGCTCTGACTTCCAGCTGCCAGCATGTTTCCCCAGAGTGGCTCAGGCTCCACTTGGGTCCAGAGGCATTCTTAAGGAACGAAGATGTTGTATGGATTCAGGCTGATGTGCTGGTGAGCAGTAGGAAGGGTCGTGAGAAGCCAGCAGGGTGCTAAGGAAGGAAGCTGGGAGCCATCTACAGACCAAGGAAGCCAGCAGGAGGTATCTAAGGAGTGTAGTGGGAAGCCAGTGGGAGCTAAGGAAGGTAGTGGAGGTTGGGTAAGGAGGGCAATGAAGGACGGTGGCTCTGTTTTCAATGGGGCTCGGAATACATTCTGGGTTTCAATCAGAATCAGCCAGAACTCTAAAGGAGCTATCCAAGGTTCTGGGAGTTGGGGAGGGTAGTAGTAGTATTTATGTCTGTGAATGAAGGAGGTGAAGGTCTGTGAAAAAGAAAGGGAAGAAGAGTCTAGAGGTGATCCACAGAGTGAATGCAGGTTCTTTGTGTGCTGTTCCCCCCCTTTAATCTTTAAAGATAGGTAGTGTGGACACAAATTATAAGCAGTGCCTGGTCAGGCATGGGTGAGGGCCAAACTAAATGTTCGCCTAATTATGCATAGTATAGCTATGCATGATAGTCGTACTTATTAATATGTGGCCCTGATTCAGATCAGAACCATGGTGCTCTGGAAGTTGAGGGTAAACCTTAATCTCCACCCATTTTTGTTCTGAAATTCCAAGACCCCCCATGTTTGTTTGTTTTTTAAAAAAGACAAAATAGTCCCCATTTCAGAACAAAAATGAATGGGGGAAAGGTTTAATGCTCCGTCTAAGTGCACCACGGTCCAAGTATGAATCAGGGGTGCATACTTATTTGAGAATAAGTAAGTCTATCACACATAGCTACACTGTGTTTGATTATATGTGTGATAGTTTGTCCTAGATTCTATTGCCTTTTACAGGGTTAGGGCACAATCCTATGCATGTTTAGACAAGTTATTTATTTATCTAGATACTGATACCCCTCCCTTCTAGTGCCCGTGCCTGTGCACCACTCAGAGCAGTTCACAACCATTTATAACCACAATACACTATAAACCCCAAACATCCAGTATAGATAGATAGATAGATAGATAGTATGCAGAATGTGGGCAAGGGTCCAAATACCAGGGCAGCAGGGTGTGCAGGCAGTGGTACCCTCTGGCCCAACTACTGAAGGGTAAATGGGGAGGAAGGTCAGCTTTGGCCATTTATTTATTTACTGAGAAAGGTCATATTTAAAGTAGATAATTGTGAACAGTTGCTTTTAAAACAAATTATGAAGGAAGATATGCCATTAAGAGATAAATCATAACCAGAGTCCAAATGCAACATAAGAAAGGGTAGATATATAGAAACCCCATATATGATCCAAATTAGTGATGCTTGTCTTGCAGCATAAATCCTTGTTAACCAGAAAGGAATAACATACATATCAGTTTCCCCATTATTTCACTGTCTACTGATGAAGCCACAGTCTAGCGTTGCAAGGCCATTTATTTCATTCACTTAGGAAGATTAATTTAGAAATCACAACCCTCACAAAAGCATGAAGTGAGCAAGGCAGCTTTCACAAAATCCAGAGATGGCAGAATTATCAGGGTTTCTCATTTTACTCTTGTGTTGACCCAAGTCTTTTCAAGTCAACATTTTGCCCATTGTTATCCTTACTGTCGAGCAAGACGGACCATGCCAATAGGCCCAGAAGGAATTAAATGTCATCCTTTGCGGAGGCTCTGTTAGAGAACCTTGTATATGTGAGTGGAATGGCTCATGTCTGCCCCAACTCAGGGCTTTGGTCTAGGGTGACCATCAGGATTTTCCTGGACTTGTCCTGGATTTTGTTCTATCCTAAGTGTCAGGGGGGATTTTCTGTAATTTTCTGTTATGTTCTGGAATGACACACTTTTCCCTTTAAGACCACCATTAGTGTGGCAGGGGGAATGATGTGTTTTCCGGAGGCCCCTATTAGAGCAGTGAGAGGCAGTAATGCCACGCTTTCCCTTAAGGCCCCGATTGAAGTGGAGGAGGGGAAAGCAAGCTTTCTGGGGCCTCTGGAAAGCATGTCATTCACAACCGCCACGCTAATGGCAGCTGCCAATAGCATGGCGGGGGAATGACGTGCTTTCTGGAGGCCCTGGAAAGTGTGTTTCCCGCCTCCACCCCCACTAGGTGTCCTCTTTTTTGGTTTCCCAAATATGGTCACCCAAGTAAAACCTATTTATTTATTTATTTATTTATTTATACATTTATATCCCGCCCTATATCACAAGGATCTTAGGCCCAGGGACCAAATCCAGCCTCCTTGGGGTTCCAAGTATTAGTTGGTATTAATACCTGCTGTTATTCCAAGCCCTAAATGGCTTGGGGCCAGGTTATCTGAAGGAACGCCTCCTCCCATATGTACCTAAGATCATCCTCGGGGGGCCTTCTCCATGAACCCCTGCCAAAGGAAGTGAGGCAGGTGGCTATCAGGAGGAGGGCCTTCTCTGTTGTGGCACCCCGGCTGTGAAATGAGCTCCCCAGAGAGGTTTGCCTGACATCTACATTATACTCCTTTGGATGCCAGGCGAAGACCTTTTTATTCTCACAGTATTTTAATAGTTCTTCAGTTTGAATTTTAACCTTGCTGTTTAAATTTGCATTTTAAATCTGTATTAATTTCTGCATGACTGCTAGGTTTTTATCCTGGTTGTACTTTTATACTGTATTTTAAATTATGTTTTTATACAGTTGTTTTATATTTTGAATGGTTTTTATGGTTTTAATTTTTGTAAACCGCCCAGAGAGCTCCGGCTATTGGGCGGTACAGAAATGCAGTAAATAAATAAATACATAAATAATATGGCCCTCCAGAGTTTTCTAGATGTCCATATCCCCTTTCCCCAGGCCCAACCCTATCGCCCAATCAACCAACATTTGGTAATTAAGTGCTGTTCTCTCTCTCTCCCTCCCATACTAAAAGGTTGAACTGCTTCTCCTAATCCTTTGTTACTGGAAGGATGAGCTTTAAGCTAAAACATGCTGCTATATTTGGATTTTTTTGGCCCTGCCCTTTAGCCTTTGGCACCACTCACCACTGGAATGTACTCTTTGAGAGCTTCGCCAAAATTGTCAGACTGAAAGACTGTTGACACTCATGCCTAGTTGATCACAGTTGGTTTTGAGCAGACTTAATTAACTGCTGTCACAACAGAGCTTCCTTTTCATACATTGCATAGCATCCAGGCCGTATTAGATCCCTTCTCCATGCCATGTCATGCTGATATCCATCTGGAAACAGTGCAATTTAATAAAGTTATGGCCTCAGTCTTGGTGTCCGTTCTCATACTTGCTCTTCTCCCCATTTACCCTTGTCCATTTCCAGCTGTTTGCACAATCTTTATTTTCACTTATTTTGGAGGCAGATAGAATAGTGTTGTTGTTGTGATTTTTAAAAAATCTACGTGCAAGCCCTTAAAGAGCCCCAATCCAAATTGCACCCCCCAGAGCCATGGAAAAGAACACATACAGACACCTGAGAGGTGCGAGATCAAGGTTCTTATGTAAACATACAACTGCCAGACTTTGAAGCCTGAGAATCCATTTGGCTCCCTTTCCAACAATAATTCACCAACTAAAATCTTAGATTTTTTTCAGTAATCACAAAGAATATGTGCCTTTTTTTTTTTACCATGCAAACAGTCTAATGTTCTACAAATGACTCACCTGATTCTCCTCCCTCCCATGCTCCGCATTTTGTTTTTTTTAGATTTCTGACTTAAATTATTGCAGGGACATCTAATTGCCACGAGGATGGTGATCTTCCCAAAATTTCTCTTTAATAACTTGGTTGAGCATATTACCTAGGCAGTCTAAATTCCTCAGAGAGTGCATGGCCCTGAGGCTCTAAAACTACTTCCATTAAAGAGCTTGGGGAAAAAAATCTATTTTTTGCATCACTTGTCTACTGATTTGACAAAAGGTTTTACCTTGATGAAGGGGCATGATACAATCAAAATTCACAGACTTTTGGTTTAGTCCTATTACAGAAAGACTCACTTAGCAATTTTTATAAATGCTACAGCTCCAAATTAGCTTTAAAAAAGCTGGCAGTTGATGATATTTCAAGTTGTGAGATAAATGGCAATGGCCTCCCCATCATAGAGACTGATGCCCCTCAACCCCTCAATACTCCTGCAGAATGTACAAGGTTGCACCTAACTTGTTTCTGCCAATCTTTGCATTGAGCAGAGATAACAGAAGATGAGTTTGACCAGGTCAGACTATTTGTCCATCCAACCCAGAATTGCCAACTAAGATCTCTGATAGTGGTCTTTACCATTTCCTTCTACCTGATCCTTTTGACATGGGATTTTCAGCATGCAAAACCTCTGAGCCCTACCACTGAACTCTCGTTCCTCCCCAAATTATCTAATCTGTATTGTTGGTCAGTACAGATTAGACAGAAAAGGTTCTTCAACTCTCATCCATGGGTTGGGGGATACGTAAGTAAGTTGTAGACCTTTTTCTGTCTAAATATGTATAAGATTGCATCCTAAAAAAATCTTCTTCTTCTTCTTCTTCTTCTTCTTCTTCTTCTTCTTCTTCTTCTTCTTCTTCTTCTTCTTCATGCCTCGTACCCATGCCCGGCGCGCCTGGGTGGGGGAGGCTAATTGCGGATGGGGTGAGCGAGAGACACTTGGAGGCCAGCCATTGGCTGCCTCGCTTGGCGCCACTGGGCATGGGAGGGGCACAGCTATTTAAAGGCTGCGCCTCCCTCCAGAGCCCTCTTCATTTTCGAGGCTCCCTCCCTCCCTCCCTTGTTGGCAGTGTGGGTTTGCTAGTTGTCCGTTTGGAGGCCGAGTAGGAATTTTTTGCTCATAATCTAATTTGGTTATGAGTTTTTTCGCCTACTCCACACTGTGAGACAGGTTGGGTGTATTAAATAGGTTAATTTGTGTTAATTGGTCACTTTGTGGGTGGTTAGGTGCGGGCATCTCAAGTATGGGGTATATTGGTGAGCATTCACAGGCACTGTTAGTGGTGATGGGTAGTGCCTGAAACCTATGGCAGGGAGTCTTGCGGCACCAGCCAATGGGTGAAAGGTATACCTATGAGGCCAACCCTACTCACTCCCTCGGAGTCTTGCGGCATGGGGGAGGTGACACCGGAAGGCCTCCCTACCCCAAAAGGGGAGCCCCTGCAGTGGCGAGCTGTATGGCGCCATTGCAGGGGTTATGAATGGGGTCGCCTGATCCTAGAATATGGCCGGAATTGAGCCATTTGAGAGATGCACGCCTAGGTTTTCTACCTCTTGCAGATATTTAATAAAAGTGGCCCATGTTTAATTCATACATACTGTGTCGTCTCGTTATTCTCGCCTCCAGTTTGCTCTTCTTCTTCTTCTTCTTCTTCTTCTTCTTCTTCTTCCAAACTTGATTTGCCATTTGACAAAAAGGGTTGAACTTGATAAAAGGGCATGGATAAAAAAAATCCTTGAACATTCAGCTTAACCATACTACAGACACTCTCAAACACACACTTTCCTAGTATTAGCAACTTTTAAGAGGGTAGGAAATGCTGTGCTAGAGTTACAAATTAGAACTACCTTGTCAATTTCCTGCGCCTGAAGGTTGCTGATTTGGAAAGTCACAGCTTCTAACCCACTTTTCATTATTGAATGACATCTAGACATAGCACAACTTGTATGCATTTTTTTTACTGGAAAGGGAAGAATAGAACTGGAAATGTTGCTGTGTTCTGAGTTATCTTTTATGAGATTGCTCAGTGGCTTTGCTAACAATTACGGGAAGAAGGAGGTCATGCCTTCATATAGCTTTGGAATGATTTGCTGGTAGAGCTCGAAGGAGTGAGAGAAACAAAGGTTAGGTAAGGGGGACAGAGGAAATGTCAAAGATATTAGAGAATACTGTGAAGATTTTGAAACAAGGGTTAGTTTCTCATATATAATTGTTAAATATTGTTGATTATTTCTGGTGTGTTTTTATAATTACTCAATTAATTAATTACTTTCCCATCAGAAATGCATTTAACACTCGTTAACTCACATATGTTACATCACATGCCTGAAATGTGACAAATGTTGAACATCCCAGTGGATTGTTCTGAATGTCAACGTGAGGGTTGACAGTCACAAAATACACCAGGATTTTCAATGTGATGTTACACGTCTGTACATATTGAGTTTATGTATGTGTATTCTTCTTATAGATCTATGGTTTGGTAAGTATCCCTAGGGAGAGAATAGTGGATTTATATGGGGCTGAAGTGTATGTGTGCTATTTATACTGGGTGCTATGCCTGAGCCAGGGAGAGGAATGAGATGAGATGGGACAGGGATTTGTTGTAAGAGGGCTTCGATCAGAGACAGGGAATTAATGTAGGACAGTTTAGATCAGAGTTAGGATTTTAGGACTGAGGACTGAGAGAAAGAAAGTCTGTGATGATGGGGTAGAGACTGAGATTGAGATAGTATATGGAAAAACAGATATTAATAGAATCATTAAGAGTTGCTTGTTTATTATTCAACAACTTATTATTGTAATTAATAAAGCTTTCTTTGTTTATAACATCCTATGCCTTCTGCTCTTGGTTATGTAAGAAGGAGGTAATAAAGGGAACAGCACCAGGTTATACAGTAAAACCCGTGTGTCCTCCCAGACAAAGGATTGTGTAAAGGGTTGGGCCTGAGCCTTAAAGGTCCTGATGGCAGTGAAATGCAGTGTGTGTGTGTGTGAGAGAGAGAGAGAGAGAGAGAGAGAGAAGGTGGTTCCTGCTTGGGAGTGAGAAAGGCCTTAGAGGAGTGGAATTCTCACTGACTGAGGAAAGGTCGGAATGCCACAGTCAACATTTTTGACATTCATAGAATCATAGACATGGAAGTGACTCAGAGGTCCCCGGTTAGGCGATTATGCGCATAATCGCTGAAGCGCATTTACAACTAATACCTCTGCACGACAGGCGGCGAGAGGTGGCGAAGCGCATTAACGGATGACCAAAATGCACTTTATAAGTAGTTAATGCGCATAAGTGCTTGTTCACATAGTCAAAATGCGCTTTAACGGCTGGAGCAAAATAAAACTCGCGATTTAACGCGCATTCAATAATGCGCATAATCGGAGATATAACGTGCCTCTACACCCGATTTGCACTCTGTTCTTGTTGAGGTAAATTTTTTAAAGCGCCTTGAAAGAGCTTTAAACCTCTCTTGTAGAGGCAGCCAAAGCTTATCTAGTCTAACTCCCTGGCGATGCACAATAAAATATTTGTTTATTGGAATTCCCCTGCCCTATATCATTGGCTCTGAGCATATTTTAACCATTCCTTTTTGGTTCTCTGACCTGCTTTCTTAACCCTGCTGAGTCCATACATCCCACAGTTAAGTTATTCTAAACAAGAAAACAACGTGAATGAACACAGCTTTTCTCTTCATGTTCTCTCCTGCTCAAATAATAATAATAATAAAAAACAGCAGCAGTGATAGGAACATTTATTTCTCCCCCTGTTTTTCTAAAACTATGCCATGACAAGGGTTATGGCATATTGTAGTTCAGGGTGCATTGTTGATAAAAACAAAAAACATGATGGACAAGGAGACTGTTATCCTCTCCTCTATGGCAATGGTTAGCATGGCATTGGTCTCTTTCCATTTCCTTCAAGTTAAAATAGCTAAACAGCATCCAGAATGAAATGGAGGAGTGCCTGGCTGCTTCCTCCACTCATTCCAACTTCAAGTAGCTTGTGGGGCGGGAGCGTGATTGCTTTGTGAAGCTTATTAATGGGATCTAAAATGTGTGCTTCCTTCCTCCCTCCCTTCTAAGGCTCAAATTATGGGAGAAAAGGTAGGAGGGCCCTTAATGAGATCCACAACCTCTACCACTGACTCAGCCCAATTTTGGCCAACCCCTGTAAAACTATAATTTAAGGGAATGTCTCAAAAAATAAAGGGGCTGAGTCCCTCTGACCCCAGGTCCTTCAAGCCCTGCTCTCCTTTTACATGATTATCATTTCACAGGTTGTTAAATCAGTGAAACTCGTTGATCTATTGTGTGATTCATGATTTACACATTATGTTTAATGTTTTTGCCAATAAGGAAAAGTGAGCTTACAACAGAAAGGTGTATTTGGCCACTTCTATCATATAAAGTAATACACCATGGTGCAGCAGACTGATGGATCTTGCTACCAGAGGGTGACAAATTGAGCAATAAAGCTAGAAATAATGCTGTATAGAAAAAGGATCAATTTAATGTTCTTAATCTAGGTATTACTGGTACATCACAGCATGTTGCCTTTGGGGCATTGCTGTTGTGTCTATGTATTCCATTTACTTAAGGAGGCTCTTGATCTAATCTTAAACTATGAGCTGTGAAAACTGGAATAATAATCTCCTATAACTAATAACTGCAATATAAATTTACCAGTTAGATTGTAAATTAATAACTACATGCACCTAGTAGCCTAAAGGCACAGTCCTATGCATATTTAGACAGGAAAAGTCCTACAACTCCTCCCAGCATGGGCAGAGGGATGCTGGAAGTTGTAGGACTTTTTCTGTCTAAACAGGCATAGGATTGTACTTGAAATAGCTTAATATCGTCTAACACTCTCAGATTCCTGGCACAAAGCACTTTTCATGCCAGCCTCGTAAGGGCAATGGCAGGGTCCATACTGTTCTTAAGCTGTTGTTGTTATGGGAAAATGTAAGAATGATAACTCAGAGATTCTAAACATAGTTCACAGATCAACTATATAACTGTGTATGTGTGTGTGTGTGTGTGTGTGTGTGTGTGTGTGTGACTCAGCTGCTTATAAGGCCCTAAGCAGCTCAGGACTAGGCTATCTGAGAGACCAGCTTCTCCCATACAGGTCACCCTGGTCAGTACATTCTGAGATTGATGCTTTGCTCACCATAGCATGGCCTGCAGATAACTCTAGTGTGGAGTGTTTCCACCAACAACTTAAGACATATTTGTTTGCCCAAGCATTTCCTGACCACTAGCATTGCCAGCAACCCCACTTATTCTTATGAATTTTATTGCTTTATTGATTGGTTTAAAGGTGTTTTATGATGTTCATCTTTTGAGCCACTCTGGATTTTTAACAAACACAAAAAGCTGTTATGCCTCCACTGGAAGACTTCTCCTTAGAGGAAGAGCTGGAGGGCCAGGAACCACCCACTACTAGCAATGCCCAGATCTGCCAAGCTAAGCATGGATTCTGATTTCCTTGGGTGGGATGTCCAAGTGTAAGTTGTGAGGTACATTAGCCTAGCCCTACTTGGGAATTCCCTTCCAAGCAATTGTAATTGTGTGGAGGTGATGAGCAGGGCTGTGCCCACTTGCTCTGCTCCTACCACCTCATCTCCAAACCCTACCTCACAGGCTGTTTTGGGGGGAAAAACTGTAAAGCAGAGCTTGCTTTATGTGCATCAGTGCACCCTGTGATTCGTAACCCAGTGTGGTCAGGCTTCTCTTCATAGACATTCATGAAATGTGCGGACTGGGACTAATGGAGTATGTGGGAATAGGCCCAGAAGGCAAGGCCCCATCCTCACCCTCCATGCCTTTATAATCACATGGATGGGGACCCATAAATAGGGCTATTGTTGCACAGGCTAACCCAGATGCATAGATATTAGGGCTGTTAAGAAAGAGTGGTTTGAACAAAAATTTGTGAAACTAACT
The DNA here is from genome assembly GCA_029215795.1 of Anniella stebbinsi. Classification (NCBI taxonomy): domain Eukaryota; kingdom Metazoa; phylum Chordata; class Lepidosauria; order Squamata; family Anniellidae; genus Anniella; species Anniella stebbinsi. The sequence continues at coordinate 140,459,336 of JARDYH010000005.1, read as the reverse complement.
CAGTAACTTGAGAAACAGTTTCTCAAATGGCCCACCTAATCTTCTTTTACAGAGTGATTCCCTTCCATGCAACTGTAATTATGTGGAGGGGAGGATGGTAGTATGAATCAGAAGGTAGTCCTATTGACCTCAATGAGGCTAACTTCTGATTAGTACTACATTGTTAATCTCAGATTTCCCCCAGCCTCTCAAAAAGATGGCACCAGACACCTTTTAAATCTTTGGTTCTGCTCTCCAATAAAGCATTTTGGTGTTTTTCAATGTGTTCTTGTTTTAAAGATGAAAGAAATCCAAACCTTTTTTTTTAAAAAAACTAGCAATTAAGGGTTAAAAATAGGGTTGCATGGAATGGCACACTGTGTCTTTATATTTTTAACCATCCTTTCTTTAGAGTGTTTAACACTGGAAAAATGATCTGCCCACAATGTAAAAGTGTATTATTTTTCTGCAGATATTCTACTGCTGTCCATTATAATGGCAGCCCCCAGGGGATGGCAAACAAAACAGTCATTTTTATGGTAGCTGCCATTTTGAATTGCCCAAAATTCAGAAATCAGAATAAGGCTTTCTGAGAACATAATGGTTTCAATTTGCTTCTCTCAAATGCCGCCCACCCCCCACGGCAATTTAGCTGAATCGGAACATTCAGCTTTGAGATGGATGAAACAGTTGCAAAGTGGTCCTTGTCAATTAGCCACAGCCCTAATACATATGGGGTTGTATCCAGACTCAGTCATGCTTCAAGTAAACCCATTAAGATGAATGAGATTTAATTAAGTCATGGCTAATGTAAATATAATGGATTTCAATGGGTCTACTCTACACAGGACTAAGACTGGATCTAGCCCATAGTCACAAAGAAAGGTGGATATAGTAGGCTGACCAGATAAAATCCAGGTTAGGGCTCATGTAACTTTAACAGTTGTAGAGAAAAGGGAATTCAGCCAGTGTCATTTGTATGCAATTAGTTCCTGGTGAAATTCCCTCTTCATCACAACAGTTAAAGGTGCAGGCACTATACTAGAGTGACCATATACAAAAGAAGGCAGGGCCCCTGCAACTTTAACTGTTGTGATGAAGAGAGAATTTCACCAGGAACAAGTTGCATACAAATGACACTGGCTGAAATCCCCTTTTCTCTACAACTATTAAAGTTGCATGAGCCCTGACCTGGATTTTATCTGGTCACTCTAGGATATAGTAGAAATCAACATGAGAGGGTGGAATCAATTTATTTCCCCCTGTTGACAATAATCACGCACCCATGCTTTTTACCAATGCTTTGCTCCACCAGCATGAACCGTGTGTTCACCCTTCAGCAGAGGAAGTTATTTATTTTTTCCCATTTCCATCTTATGTATTCTGCCTGTGCACATCTGTAGATAGCAATGCCAAGATATTGATAGGCATATAAAAGATTATCTCTCTCTGAATCAATGATTTAGTGCTTCTGAGCTTGGCTGTCTGATCTAATATCATAATTATCCTCATCAGGCTAAACTGCTCTGATGGAAATTGATTCACTGAGGAGGGGCATCTTAAGAGGAGACAAGCCAGGAGCAACCCTGGTCAAATACAGTTTTATTTCATTTAGCATGCATGTGTTCTCTTAACCCGGCTACGCAATTCCCCAGGTAGTGGATTGCAACAGACTGGGTTGCCTAGCTTATTTAAATCTCTGCAGAATCAGGAATTCAACTGCAGCACATCCAACACATTTTTCTTTGCAATCTTTAATTACAGGTATGTATAAAATCGGTGTTTGCACACTTCATCCTAGCATACACTGTTTGGCATATCTTTAACTTCCAAAAGGCTTACTCAAGTGATTTTAGTACTAGATCAATCATCACAGAGTGTACAGTAAAGTTCCAGGCGCAGCAGCAGCAGCTGGCGAGGTGGAGTGGTGGGTAGTAACAGTTGCCATTGAGATGGAGCCAAGGCAGAGGGATCACATCCTTACTGATGGCTGTCACTTGGTGACATAAGCAAGTGATGGCATAAGAAACACCATACATGTCTGCACCTTGCTTCCTGAGCCACCACTTACCACTGCCAAGCAATGATAGAAGGTAAAAGTATAGTGCCCTTTAGTTGCCATTCAGTGGTGACTTTGTAATGCCCTCAATAGCAGCTGCTGTCCAGACATATGAAAGAAGGTAGCAATTATCTCTATTAAAGCTATTTGCAATCTCAAGTAGGGAGGTGCCAATCTGCAAACTTGAGCTCATTGAGGTTCCCCGAGTTTCATCACAAAGCTCAGTCTGACGCGTGTCCGCATCAGATGAAAATGATGATTATGGTGATTACATTTCTGGCCTGCCATTTTTCCTCTTGCAGGTAACCCAAGGTGGCTTATATTGTCCCCTTCTCCTCTCCATTTTGTCCTCACAACAACCCTGTGAGGGAGGGAGACTGAGAGTCAGTGACTGGCCCAAAGTCATATGGTGAGCTTCATGGCCCAGTGGGGACTAGAACCCTGGATCCACTACACCACACTAGCTATCTCCTGAACTTTCCCCTCTTCTTTTGGTGTGAAAATCTTTAAGTATTTGGGCACATCCCAGGATATGTATTTAAATAGTTTTCTATTAGTCATAGTGTGTTTCTAAGCACTTTTTAAGAAGTACACATTTTTTCATGCATATTTTTTGAATGTACAAATTTTTCAAACCCATCCTCCTCTCCCTCCTGTAAACAGCATCAGGAATGTACGAGCTTTGATCCCAGATTGTGCTTATGTTTGGGAGGTGCAAGTGGGTAAATTCTGGTCATGGACTGAGTGATTATTCCTTATTCCTCTTGACATTAAAATTTGGGGGTCATTCACTGAAATCAAATAGCAGTTGGTTGAAGGCAATAAAGAGTACTTCTCCATGTAGTGTATAATTAATTTTTGCCACCTACTGCTCCAAAGTGTGGTGAATGTCATCTGCTTCGGGCTGACCCCTAGTTTAATGAATTTTGGGCCATGCCCCTTCAGGTATAAAGTGGGGCTATCATCATTTTTGAATTAACTCTCGCCTCTCATTCAGTTTTACAACTGTGAGAAAAGCTGCGTTGACTGAAGTTCCCACTTTATGCTTGCGTACTGTTTTCCCTGTAGCATCCAGGGCAAATGAGTCTCTGATTCTGGCATCTGTCCCTCATGCTCCCCTGTGCCCAATGAGGCAAATAATTCTGTTAATTATTTATTAAGGGCTGCTTCTGCTGTCAATAAATTATCCGGGCTAACTCCTGGAGGCCTCACTTTCTCATTTATTAGGTTCTTGCACCATATGGACATGAAGCATGTTTTATTAACGTTGAGTGCAAACTTACTTTCATTTTTTTGCTGTCTTTGTGTTGTTCTGAATTATGCTTATAATTTTAGTCTATTTCCCCCTTCCTAATGTTTCAAATGCCACATATGCTTTATCCTTAATTAACTTTCAATCTACATGTCTTTTCTTTCTTTCTTTCCTCACCTCATCTTGATATCACAGAAGGATTACCTACCATTATGCTCTGAATTAATATTTCTTGAGAAATTTCTTTTTCATGTCTAACTTCAACTCTTTGTGAAAAATGCTTGGAAGAGAGTGTAAAAATAATTTGGCCTGTTCACAGTCTCTCTCTTCTCCCCCCCACCTTTGCTGGACCATTGCTTTCAATGGGGGCAGGGGTGAGGAGGAAATTCTGTGCCATCCATTGGGAGGGATAATACAAATGATTTGATGTGTGCATTGTGGGGATACTTACGAACATAGAATTGCAAGTTATTCTAAGGGGTTTTCATCCATTATACTTTTTTAAAAGGAAAAAAATCTATATTGAGCAGCTAGGAACCACACTTCCCGCCACACTATCATAGTGGGACTGGAAGATTCCTGGGACATTGTACAGAAAAGATGGTTGTGAGGAGGCTCAGATTAGTCCTGAAAAAATCCTAAATACAGTTGCATGTCACTCAGTAATTTGTTTCAACAACTCCTCCTCCTCCTCCTCCTCCCATTGGATCAAGTTGGGTTGCTCTTTGCACACTGCACAAATTACCTGGAAGCCAATTTAATACTGTGTTAATAAAAAACAAATAAAGGCAAATAATAAAGTAAACATAGCTTTGCTAGATCAAAAGAAGACTTATCTAGGTCAGTATCCTATTTTCAACATTGACCAGCCACTTCTTTCTTGGAAGCTTACAAGTAGGTCATGAAAGCAATAGGCATCCTCCGTTGCTCTACTATCCAGTATTATTCCTAGGTAGATCTATTGATTGATTCTCTAAAAAATATTTTTAGACTGCCCTACATCTTCAAAGACACTGGAGCAGTATACAATAAGCAGGAATAAAACTAATCACAACGACACAACATCATAACACAATAAAGCCATCTTCATAAAGCAATCCAGAGGCCGCTAAAAACAAGTGAGGCAGACTAAACCATATACCAGCATTATAATGCATGGACAAATAAATCCGTTTTGACTTGATTGTAATGTTGCTGCCACTTGTACTCCAGTGGGGAAGGCAAGTTGAGGCACCACAACAGAGAAGGGGCTCAATCCTGTTGCCTCATAGCCAACTTCCCCTAACAAAGTTACAAAAAGAAGAGCTTCCTCTGAAGACCTTAAGACACAGGCAGGGTCATATAGAAGTGCTCCTTCAGCTATTTGGGTCCCACACTATTTGGAAGCAAATAGGCAACCAATGTAATAGAGAACAGATGGGAAAGGTAACTACTTTCTGCCTATCCCAAACCTATCTCTGGCCACTTCCAGCCTTAACTTCTATTATTCTCTGTATCCAACCATACAGCAGAAGGCAGATATGTCTGTCTTGTCTGTTTATCAAATCCTCCCATTTCCAAAATGGAGCATACTGACATTGGCCTGTTCCCTGTGTTCACTGACCCTATCCACTCTTATCTGCCTCCTTGTATATGTATTCAGTCTTCTTCAATATCTGCTTTGTGCATCATGTACATTACAACATCCTTAGGGAAGGGACTTGCCCGTTATGAATTTTCTTTTGAAGTGACTACACTGTACACCCTAAGGATAAACAGAGCCATTAATATTCACAAGAGGCAAGGAGGATTTGATCACCGGGGCCTTCCCAAGAACAGCCTAATAATCTGCTAGGAAAGAGGGAAAATGAGAGTGTAAAGAAGCAAGCTTTCAGAGCTGTGATTAAAACATGTGTCCCTGGAAGCTAAAACAGAGCTTTATATAAACACACATACACACACACACACACATACACACGAGTGGTTTCTGTTATGGCAATTGGATAACAGGGCACCCAGAAAGATAAATCTGCAGTGTAATTTTCCGAGCATTTTTCACAGCTGCAGATGGGTCTGAGCATTGTTTAGCAGTATCTAGAGGAGACCCAAAGGTGATGGACATAGCCATAGAATTGCAATGAGGCTTTTGGATTGTAAGTCCTGCAAAAAGTCAGAGTTAACTCTACCCTTTTCAGGCATAGGGACTGAATATAAATCAGAAAAAATATTTTCATATGGTTAGGGTGACCATATGAAAAGTAGGACAGGGCTCCAGTATCTTTAACAGTTGCATAAAAAAGGGAATTTCAGAAGCTGCAGGAGCTCTGCCTACTGTGACCAAATACAAAAGAGGGTAGGGTTCCTTCAGCTTTAAGGGTTACGATGAAGAGGGAATATCACCAGGTGGTGCATGCATACAAATGACACCTGCTGAAATTTCCTTTTCTATGTAACTGTTAAAGATACCGGGGCCCTGTCCTCCTTTACATATGGTCATCCTAGATTATACTGAATTGTGTATTCATAAATAAACTAGCCAAGCACCATAGCATCAGTGGCTAAAGGGAAACACTTTTTTATTAAAACTGAATGAATTATTTTTTCCGGGAAGCAATTGGTTTGAATTGTGTATTCTACAAGGTCTGCCATTTTACTGGATCCAATTTCTAGGGGTGTGCACGGACCCCCCGGATCGGATCGGGACCCGGATCGGGACCTCCAATTTTGTCCCGGACCGGTTCGGACAAAATCGGAGGCCCCCCGGACCGGATCGAGTCCGATCCCGACCCAAAAATCGTACATTTTTGGATCGGCCGCCATTTTTTTCCCCATAGACTTGCATTGCAATGCAAGTCTATGAGGAAAAAATGGCGGCGGGTGGGTAAGGGGGGGCCTAACTCCCTCCCCCCCCCGGGGCCGTCCGCTGTGGACGGCCCCGGCAGGTAAACCCCCTCCCCCGCGCTCCCTACCCCCCTGGGGCCGCCCGCTTCCATCCGCTGGCGCCCGCGGGCGCCAGCGGATAGAAGCGGACGGCTCCGGGGGGGGGTAAGCCCCCTTCCCCGCCACTTACCTTCTCGGCCCGTCCGGCGCCGGCGGCTACTACCAGCGGGCTCCGCGGCCTACTCTCGAGTAGCGCGCCGGGTGATGACATCACCTGGCGCGCCACCCTGGAGCAGGCCGCGGAGCCTGCTGGGAGTAGTAGGCGCCGGCGCCGGACGGGAGCCGCCGGGCCGGGCAGGTAAGGGCCCCCCTCCCCCCTCCCCCCTCCGCGCGCCCCCTCCTCCCCTCCACGCACCCCCTCCTTACCTTTCCGGCCCGACGGCTCCCGTCCGGCGCCGGCGCCTACTACTTCCAGCAGGCTCCGCGGCCTGCTCTAGAGTAGCGCGCCGGGTGATGACATCACCCGGCGCGCCATCCTAGAGCAGGCCGCGGAGCCTGCTGGGAGTAGTAGGCGCCGGCGCCGGACGGGAGCCGCCGGGCCGGGCAGGTAAGGGCCCCCCTCCCCCCTCCCCCCTCCGCGCGCCCCCTCCTCCCCTCCACGCACCCCCTCCTTACCTTTCCGGCCTGGCGGCTCCCGTCCGGCGCCGGCGCCTACTACTTCCAGCAGGCTCCGCGGCCTGCTCTAGAGTAGCGCGCCGGGTGATGACATCACCCGGCGCGCCATCCTAGAGCAGGCCGCGGAGCCTGCTGGGAGTAGTAGGCGCCGGCGCCGGACGGGAGCCGCCGGGCCGGAAAGGTAAGGGCCCCCCTCCCCCCTCCGCGCGCCCCCTCCTCCCCTCCACGCACCCCCTCCTTACCTTTCCGGCCCGGCGGCTCCCGTCCGGCGCCGGCGCCTACTACTTCCAGCAGGCTCCGTGGCCTGCTCTAGTGTAGCGTGCCGGGTGATGACATCACCCGGCGCGCCATCCTAGAGCAGGCCGCGGAGCCTGCTGGGAGTAGTAGGCGCCGGCGCCGGACGGGAGCCGCCGGGCCGGAAAGGTAAGGGCCCCCCTCCCCCCTCCGCGCGCCCCCTCCTCCCCTCCACGCACCCCCTCCTTACCTTCCCGGCCCGGTGGCTCCCGTCCGGCGCCGGCGCCTACTACTACCAGCAGGCTCCGCGGCCTGCTCTAGAGTAGCGCGCCGGGTGATGACATCACCCGGCGCGCCACCCTAGAGCAGGCCGCGGAGCCTGCTAGTAGTAGTAGGCGCCGGCGCCGGACGGGAGCCACCAGGCCAAGAAGGTAAGTGCCCCCCTCCTCCCCCCCCCCGCTGTCCACTTTCATCGGCGGGCGCCCGCTGGCGCCCGCCAATGGAAGCGGCGGTGGGCGCCAGTGGGTGCCCGCCGATCCGCCGATCCGCCGAACCGGTTCGGAGCTTTTTCGGACCGGTTCGGATTGGATCGGCCGATCCAGCTGCGGGATCGGAAATCGGATAATTTATCCGATTTCCCACTGGACCGGACTCGGATCGTGGATCGGGTCCGATCCAGTGCACATCCCTACCAATTTCTATCTCTATATTGCATTAAAAATGGTTCTAGGCTGGCTGACCATATGAAAAGGAGGTCAGGGCTCATGTAACTTTAACAACTGTAGAGAAAAGGGAATTTCAGCCAGTGTCATTTGTATGCAATTAGTTCCTGGTGAAATTCCCTCTTCATCACAACAGTTAAAGTTGCAGGGGCCCTGCCTTCTTTTGTATATGGTCACTCTACTAGAGTGCCTGCAACTTTAACTGTTGTGATGAAGAGGGAATTTCACCAGGAACTAATTGCATACAAATGACACTGGCTGAAATTCCCTTTTCTCTACAACTGTTAAAGTTACATGAGCCCTGTCCTTCTTTTCATATGGTCAGCCTAGGCTGGAGTGGAAGTGGGACAGAACAACATGGTGATTTTTGTGGCAGTTTAAAATTTCTGCAGGACTATGCCTACAAAAAAACTTTGAGATGAATGCAGTGGTTCCTGTTTAGGTAAAACATGAAAGGTTTTGTTAAGAGTAGAAGCCCCCCTGCTTTTTAAAAAGAGATGCATGAAATCTCTTTAGCAAAATTTCATGGTGAATCTAGAGGCCGCTGCTCACATGAAATGTCTAAGGATTCTCAAGGGAAGCAACAAATGTTAGAAATAGGCAGGACGATTCTGCATAAATGTAAAATGTTTAATGTTGGAACTTGGAAATTGTGTTATTTTTCTCTCCTAAAAAAGTGATAGCAACAACAACTAAAATGCGAATGTAGAGGGTTGACAAGCCAAATCCCATTTTAACCTGTTTTATAGTCTTTCAGTGATAGAAACCGACCACTGAAAGACTTTAGTTTGGTAGTGGTTTGTAACAAGGATTGTAGGTAATAATTCCTTCACCACAAAAATTTGAAAACCAGCTGTTGGTCTGCAAATTTGTACCTGCTGACAATTGCCAAAGAATATATATGTTTACAGAGATAGGGGGCAACCTCATGAGGCTTGGAAGCTATTTTTACCCCCTGGACTTCCCCCTGCAGGTCACGGAGTCCCCCCACCCCGAAAAAAGGGAGAAATCACCTTAGTGACACAGAGCACTAACATGTTTAAAGATAGCTTGTTTGCAACCTAAATCCAGCCCTTTTGATGCTACAGGGTAGCTACGGAATGCCAAAGGAACCAAATTTAGCTAGAAAACAAGCTGTATTTTGCCTTTTTGGTGTTCCGTAGCTGTTCTGGATGCTTTTCTTCTTTTTTGTAAAAATAAAATAAAATAAAATTCAGGGGCCACATCTGGGGGCAGTGGGGGCTTCATGCAGCCAATGAGCCACAGTTTGCTCACCCTTGTTTTAGGAGATACAAGGATGTTAAGCACTATTCTATCCTATGTGAGAGATTGCTGGACCAACTATATGATTAAGGTCAAAAGCACTAGGTAACAGGAATTGTCTCTTATGGATTTTGGAGAGTAGAGTTAGGTATTAGATGGTCTTGAAATGATTGATGTAGGATAGAAACTTAAGATTCTGTACTCCCTGAACATTTTGATCTGGTAAGGCACTTGATAGCATATTTCAATTGTCTCAAAATGGCATAGTCTCAACTCCTGACCCTTTGTCATTAAATGAATGGTTGCAGAAAGAAAACGTGGCATGTAGCTTTAATGACAAAATTGATTGATTCTGTTCATTTACGGGAAGGCAAATTACAGCGTTTGTCATTTGAGGAAACTTGGAAACCTTTTATTACTGATATGAATTCTTATTATGCAACAACATTTAATTTAAGTTATTCTTACCGTTATACAAGGGTTTTGTATGTTCTCAGTAATAAACTTGTTTTATGTATGTTTTAAGTGTTTTCGTGTCTCCTAACATAATTTGTATATTATTGCTATATGTGTGTGTGTGTGTGTGTGTGTGTGTGTGCTGTAATAGACAGTGATAGAAAAATATTGTTATTTTTTGTAATTTTTGATGATGACGATGATGATGATGAAAGGGGTGTCAGTGAATGGGCCATATTTGATGGGGCTTTACCTATTTGCAAAAGACTATTGGCAGTGTATGTGCTAGACATTATTAGGATGCTGTGAATGGTTTTATGGTAGGAAGTTGTGCAAGTCCAAATTTGTATGTCAAGTAAGCTGTCAGAATAAAGAAATATTTTCATATTCTGTGACACTAGACAATGTTGAGATGGGATTAAGTGTATATGTAAATAAAGAAATGAAAGTTGTAAAGGCAAAAGAGCCAGTCAAACGATTCCAGCTTTAGATCCCAGTCATGGAACTGAATGTGTGTGTTTGTGTGTGTGTGTGTGTGGGGGGGTGTCCCATAGGGACTGAGAAGGAACAACTGTCAGAGAAGAAGCCACTATGAATGAAGATAGATGTTGTAAGCACAACAGCTTTTGGATGATGAATCCAGCCAGAATACTGATACAATAAGTTCATGCTTGGCTTACCTTTGGACCTGATACCAGAATGATGAAATTAAACCAATTTAAAACAACAACAATACCAAAAATAATCAAGATCACTCAGGATCAATATCACAATGGACCAGGACTACTATTTTCTTGCATTTTTCTTCATTAGAAATATAGTAGTTCTGCCAGTGCCAGGCTTCAAATTATCCTTAGCATGGGAATAGTAGCCTGGAGATTCTTTTCTGGCTCCCTCCCTGTAAGCAAGGAAAGCTGGCAGAATCTGAAGTATAACTCAACAAGGATGGAGATGCTGCTGGCTTGTAAACCATCCAGAGAGCTTTGGCTATGGGGTGGTATAGAAATAATAATAATAATAATAATAATAATAATAATAATAATAATAATATACAGACAGCAAAACTATGGCAACAGGATAAGATCACAATTATTCCATTAGTCACATCAGTCACCGGCATCACATCAAAAAATATATACAGAAAACCTCCAAAAACTGGGCCTACCAGAATACATCCACAACAACATCCAGAAAGCAGTCATAATTAAAACATGCTCAATCATCAGGAAATTCCTGAATCGATAAAAGACAGCATGACCTGGATGCCCGCACGGAAGAGGCGGGGGAGGGCTGATTCCAGAAGTGATGTCGGCCTCCCCCGCCTCTTCCGCGTGGGCATCCGGGCTCTTCGGGGCTCGTTGCCATAGCGACAAACCCCGAGGAGGCCAGAGGCCACACAGAAGAGGCGGGAGAGGGCCAATTACATCACTTCTAGGTTCGGCCCTCTCCCGCCTCTTCTGCGCAGCATCTGGCCTTACAAGCCCAGCGGCGGAGGTCCTGGTGGTGGTGGAGGACCTGGAGGATGACCCGGCGGCAGGGGCGGGGGCCTCGGCGGCGGTGGGTGACCTGGCGGTGGCAGCAGGAGACCTGGCGACGGAGGAGGAAGACCCGGCGTTGGAGGAGGAAGACCCGGCGTTGGCAGGGGACCTGGGGGCGGGGACGGACCCGGCGGGGGCAGCAGCGGAGGACCTGGCGGGGGCGGCAGAGGAAGAGAACCCGGTAGGTCCGGGCTGGTGTTTTTGGGGGGTGGGTGGATTGGTGGAGGGGTTGGTTTGGGTGGGGGTGGGTGGGTGGGGACTGGGATTTTGGTTTCCAAAATCTGGTCACCCTATAGTATGGGGCTTCAGGGATTAAAATGATGACAATGAATAGACACAGTGTTTCTGGACAGAACATTTCCCCAACTGGTTCTCATTTTCTGTTCATCTCTTGAAAGATAGATACAGAGAGAGAGAGAGAGAGAGAGACTATCTACACTACTGCTTTAAAATGGTTTAAAACTATTTAAAATGGTTTATAACAGTTGTGAGAACTGTTGGGGCCCAGGACACACATATACAGTTTTCAAAACGTTGTCAAAGTGTTTTATCCTGTGTGTGTAGATAGGCTCAGAGAGAGAGAGAGAGAGAGAGAGAATCTACACACGCATGATAAAACACTTTTAACACATTTTGAAAACTGTATATGGAGTGTGTCCTGGGCCCCAACAGTTCTCAAAACTGCTATAAACCGTTTTAAAGCAGTAGTGTGGATAGGCTCACAGAGAGAGAATGAAGCCTCAATATGGTACTGAAAAATACCACCCTTGAGAGATTTTATCTTGCTAGGATAATGCAACAAATTAAATTCCTGGGAAGTGTAAAGGGTTTTACAGTGTTTCAGTAAGTTGCCTCTTTTAATCCACTAAAAAGAGCATCCATAGTGTGTTTGCAGCAATTTGTTGAATTCTCTCATTTTTTTATTTCCCTCCATTTTCTGTGAACTAAGGGTAGGGTGACCAGATAAAATCCAGGTCAGGGCTCATGTAACTTTAACAGTTGTAGAGAAAAGGGAATTTCAGCCAGTGCCATTTGTAGGCAATTAGTTCCTGGTGAAATTCCCTCTTCATCACAAAGTTGCAGGGGCCCTGCCTTCTTTTGTATATGTTCACTCTAGTATAGTGCCTGCACCTTTAACAGTTGTGATGAAGAGGGAATTTCACCAGGAACTAATTGCATACAAATGACACTGGCTGAAATTCCCTTTTCTCTACAACTGTTAAAGTTACATGAGTCCTAACCTGGATTTTATCTGGTCAGCTTAACTAAGGGTGTTCAATCAATTATATTTGCTGACAGTGATATTTTCTGATAGGCATTTATTCATACAGAGGTATTTTATAGGTATAACATTGGCTGTTTTGCCATGAGCATTTTTGTGAGCTTTACAATTTGATTTTATACACATCTACTCAGAAGTAAGTCCTACTGAATTCAAAGAGACTTTCTCCAAGCATGAGCCTTCCACTGAAAAACATGTGTAAAGATTTGGCTGATGTTGGTTTGTTTTATAATTTACTAGCTGATATACCTGGAATTGCTCAGGCCTCCTAAGATATATGTCTTTGAGGTAATCATTTTAAAATTGTAGGCTGGTGCTAGGCCTATGAGGTGACTTTAAAACAAATTAAATGCATTTCTTTTCTCTCTCTCTCTCTCCCCCTCCCCCCTCCCCCAATGTAGGCCAGGGCTGCCTTGAAGCTGCAGTTCTCCATGGTCTGCTTGACCATCTTCTGCTCGGGGCTCTTGGTGGGCACCGGGAAGCCTCTGAGGGTGGCCATGTCGAAGGCCTGTGGCTGCCTCAGCCATGCTTCTTGCTCACCAGGTGCTCCAGCAGGAGTCTGTACTGAAGTGCAGGGGCTGGGCCAGGCACTTGCCCCCTTTGTTGAGTCTACTCAGGCCTGAGGAAGAAGCCACCAGCATTATCTTCCTTGTGTCTGCAGAAAATGAAAACTACAATGCCCGGCATGCCTTTTGCCATGGTGCCTGACTTGTCCACTGGGAATCTTGCTGCCGATGCCCATGGGAAGTGAAGTCTGGCTGAGCCAGTCCAGACTGCACTGTGCAATCAGTGCCTGCCTGCTAGCCTAAAGGTTAGCTGGGTCATTGCTGTCAGCAATGGGACTGGATGGTGCCTAGTGACTGAAGCAGCTGGCCCCAGGTGCTCTCCCTTCAGGCCCAGGATGGTGAGCCACTTCCAGATGATGGCTGCAAAGCCCAGTAAGTCTTCCCTCCTGCCCAAGGCATGCTGGGAGTTGTAGGAGTAAGTCTAGGTTCCTGAATAACATGTTATTTGAGCACTGTCTGAGGTGTGTTGGGAAACAACTGGAGAGAGGGCCTTCTTAGTCGTGGCATCCTGCTTCTGGATTTCTTTTTCCCAGGCAGGCTTGCCTAGTGATTGCATTAATGGCTTTTGAGTTCCAAGTGAATATTTTTATTTCCCAAGAACTTTTAACTTGATGAGATTTGTTATGCTACTTTTTTCCTGTTATAACTAAACCACAACATTCCAAGACAGATGAAGGAAATACTGAATAAAGTTTATGATTTTTATGTAAAAACCTTAGTATATCATTGAAAGAAACAGAAGAGTGAATAGAGGAATGACTGATAGCTGAGGCTAGAATGGGATAGTGGGTGGGGTTAGAGGCAATTGGAAAAAGTCAGGCAGAAGGAGAACAAAGACAAATAGTGAGAGGTCAGGAAAGTGGGAGCTGAGTTAGGATTGAGAGATGGTGACCTGGTTTGCTAACCCATGCTTTATTTAAAACCAGCCACTCTACATGCCGATAATACACCTCCTAGCATGCCTTTGATGGCCTGCAGGTGCCCACATCCTCTGAGAGGTGCTTCCCTCCTGTCATTGCCAATGCTTCTCCTCGATAGAGCACTGAGGAGTAGCATCACTGAGGAGGACAGGTAAGTGGCTGTCAATGGACGTGCCCAGTCCTGGCCAAGTGCTGCTGGCACTGCCTCAGCCTGCACTTCTCACCCACCAAGTGCTCCATCAGGAGCCTGTACTGAAGGGCCTGGGCCAGACAGGGCATTTGCCCCACTTTGTCAGGCCTGTTTCTGGACATGAGCAGAGTGCTTTGCCTTCCTCCTGCCCTCCCTCTTAAGGGTGATGGCTATGTGTACGCTCCCCCCAGAGTCTGAGAAAACAGTGATATCAGGACAAGGTACCTGTGAACATGTTCAGAGTTTGGACACTCAAAGTCATGCTGTTATATCTAGTTATGATTTTAAAATCACACATGGTGGGTGTGATTATTTATTTATATACTATTTACAAACAGGAAAAAGCCTAAACATTCTTAATCAAATGCGTGAGCTTGCAGAGGTATCACACATTTTTCCTACCTTATCTAGGACAATGAGAAAAATGTGTGATACCTCTGCAAGCTCACATGTTTGATTAAGAATGTTTAGGCTTTTTCCTGTTTGTAAATAGTGTATAAATAATTGGTTTTTTATTTGTTATAGCGTGCTCTGAGGAAGCATCTTTTGCGAAACAGGTCAAGTCTACTGGATTCCTGTAAAATTGAAATATTATTACACACTATATATCATTTCGGATTACCATTATATGCATGGACTATTGTAAAAGATAACTACAATATTTGTGTTAAAGATGTGAGATATGTCACCTGGTTGGTGATACATTGTTTGAAATATGTTTTGTATGTATGTAATTCATGTACAATTAATTGCATGATACTAGTCATATCGATAAAATTTGAAATTATTTATACTACCCATTTGGGGTATGTTTGAGCATCTTCATTCAATATACTTAACATGCATGATTGTAAAGTGGTGTATAATTACAGATGTGAGAGAATTACATGAGAACTACATACATTAACTGAAACTAACCTTTGGAATTATTTGTTTAGTGCTTTTTTGTAGTTGTGGGTTTTGACCCCATTCGTTTGCACTATATCCAACCACTGCCTCTTCTTATCTAGATTTTACAACTCAGAAAGCTGGCAGGCCAAGATGCCTGACTCTGAGGAGGTCCTTCCTCAGAGCCAGGCATGGAACACCCCTCCCACAACGTCTGGCTCTGAGGAAGATCCCACCCCCCAGAGGTAGGCATTTCAGCATGGGCAGTTTCCTGAAGAGCCATGCTGGCTGCTTCCTCCACTTGTGTGGCTGCGAGGTGGTAAAGGGAATGGGTGGAGGGTGCAGTGTGGGAAGGAGTGAGGGTGACCATATGTCAGGAAAAACCAGGACATGTCAGGATTTTTGGTAACAAATCCGGGAAAGGGGAAATTATGAAATTTGAAGAAAAATCTGGGTTTCCCCATCCTTCCCCACCCCCAAAGGGCAGCTCTACTTTATAGTCAATGGGAAATAACAAAATGCTTACAGCTCTATCATTTTAAAGATAAGGAGATATAACTGGGCACCATGATAGCCCTTAGGTAGGGCTTTAGCAATGCCAAATTTGAAGCAGATCCATCCATCAGTTGATTTTTAGGATTTTTTTTAAGTTTGAGGTTTTAAAATTATTATTTTCAAAACATGTCAATTTTAAAGATAAAGAGATGAAACTTGGCATAATGATAGCCCTTAGGTAGGGCTTTAGTCATGCCAAGCTTGAAGCAGATCTGTTCATCTGTTGATTTTTAGGATTTTTTAAAATTTGAGGGTTTAATTTTTTTAAAAATATCATTTTTAAAGATAAGATGAAACTTGGCACCATGATAACTCTTAAGTAGGGCTTTAGCCATGCCAAGTTTCAAGCAGATCTGTTCATATGCTGATTTTTAGCAAGTTTCAAAACAAAATTGAACTTTAAAAATAATTAAACAATTAAAAAGCCAGCTGCCTAAGCTGCAGCTTGCAGTGGAGTGAGGATACAATCAGAAAATATATTTGAGGGAAGGGGAGAATGTATCAAACAGAGTATAGCAACAAAGTACAGCAAAAGCTACAAAAGTAAGAGTGAGTGAAGTTAATTTCAGATACATTGGATGTGTCTTGTTATTTCAGTGATTTTAACATGAGGATATGTAGAACAGATTTGTCTTAATTGTGTGCTATAAAATCAGACATGTGACCAAGGCTATGTCCCTGGGGGTGGACATGTTGGTGGGCATGCCCCCTCAGGTGTCGACCATGTTGTCCTCCTTTTTGGTTTCCAAAATATGGTCACCCTAGACATGATGACAGTAAGGAGAAGGAGGGACATGACTTGGGAAGGGGATGGGGATGGCATGATGCATCAGTGCATGTGTTCTCTCACCTCAGGTAGCTGTAGAGCTTGTGCTGTGCTTCCTCACAGCCGTGCCTCCTGCTCTCCACAGCCACCAAATTCAAATTCTTGGTCTCCCTCCAGAAGCGTTCTCCCAGACTGCCTTTTTCTTTTCCCAGCACTGAGCAATCTCCCTCCAGGCCCTGTCACCAACCAACTGTCCTTAACTGTCCCTTTTCAGTTATGTTCCTTATGAAACATATCAGTCACCTTTGTTGACACATCTGACCAATCTATACCAACGGACATTTTCCCCAGACATTTTCAAACTCAGCCTGAAGCCTCTGTCCTATAGCAATAACCAAGGCAGCCACAACTGTTTTGAGCCCCATACACAGTAACAAAATGGCATCTGGACTACTCAGTTGCATTATAACATCACAGAGGTCACTTGAAATATATAAACATTACAAAATATTTTAAAAGAGGAGAAAATACAGTGATTCTTCACACACATCCCAAATCCCCTTGAGAGGGTTGGAGGGACTTAACATTTTCACCTGAGGAGAAGGGAAAAGCAAAGCTCTTTTGCTCAAACGTGGCTTCTGCTAGTGCAATGTTGGATTTTACCTTATGTATATTATATTTAATGTGTATTAAATTGCATTAATAGCATTTCTCTATATTGTTGTTTGAATTCTGGTTTGTTGTTCTTTCGCTGCCCCTGAGAATCCACTAAAATGCATTGGGCAATTCTATTTTATTCAAGTTCCCTACATTTTTAGTCCTATTTTGAAGCTTGCCTCTCTCTTGTTTTTAAAATGCTATTTTGTATTTGGTGCTGCTGCCCCCTTTCCCTCCCCCTCCCTGTTTCTGAAATGAAGACATTCACTCTGAGATGCATTCTAATCCATGGCAAAAAGTTCCATCCCCTGTGAATAGCCTCACTGATTTCTCTGAGGGGGAAAAGGCAGTGACAAGAAAACCAACTGTGAAATGAGCAGATCCAACACCTACAAGCCACCTTCATGCACAATATACTCTATATTCCCTCGTAAAATGAGAACAGCAACTTGGGTATCACATAGCTCACACATTCCGCTCCACCCAGTTGGCTTCATTTGTTCTCAAAATAATAGTAAGACATACAGCTGGGGGAAAATAGTGTGTAAAAATCTTTCTTTCACAATGTAGTCAGCAAGAGTTTAGTCTCTGAATTTTTTTTAAAAAAGTTGAGTTTCAAGCAATGAGAACTCAAGATGGTGTAAAACGTAACCATACAAGCCCAGAGGTGGCCAGTTAATTAAAAATTGGTTAGATCGTGCACCGTCCTCAGATTGATCCCATGCTGAGGGATGATTTGTGACATGGCTTTATAGAGATAGAATAATACGCCTCCGTGGCAGTCATGGAAGGGGAGATGGCAGGGCTCAATTGACATTCCACGTTTACCACTCCATATTCCCTAAAGGTAGAAAAAGAAGAAGACATAATTAGCAGATACTATTTGCAGGGTGCCATTAGATTCTATTCTATCTTACAAAAGCACTTGATATTCTCGGAAAAGACTATTTATCAAGTGGTACCATGGTGTGCATGTAGCCACCTGATGAACAGGTTGTCTCTATCATTATCTTGTCAAGTGATAATATGCCTGGTATTCAGTGCAGGTGTGTAATAAAATATAATGGTTGTGCATACCTAAGCTCTGCATCATAAATGGTTGGATCCAGATTTAGTCATAGTTAGAGGAGGCCATTGAAATCAATGAGACTTTTAAGTTAGTCATGGGGTCTAACTCTAAGTATGTCTAAATCTTTATCCAACCCAAGGTGTTTGTGCCATTATTCCAGGAACTGCTTCAAAGAATGTCTGCCCAACTCTTTCAGGGGATCCTGGAGTATGGACTGTCAATGTATAAGCATTGATAATGTAGTTCCAGAGTGAGAAATAAAGGCATACTGGAACTGGGTGTCATGAACACATTGATGGCACCTCACTCTACTTTTTTGCAGGACTCACACATTGAACAGGAGGAGGAAGGTGGAGGGTGGGAGCTATCCCAAGATAGAGTCCAAGGAGACAATTAATAGTCTGACTATCATTGCATTGAAATGTGAGGTAACATGTAGGCAGCCACATTTTCCACTTGATAACGAAATGATTTTGTAGTAGCCTGGCTGTTTGAAACTTACATATTGGACATCTCACCTGATTTCATATATGAAAGTGGTAACTGCCTATGTAACAAAGGTCAATAATAACCTTACCACTATAGGAACAAGTTGTTAATGGTTGTTTGAATCTATTCTCATATGGATTCCAGTTTTCCATGTCAATCTAAAAGCTCTCTCTGGAGGGCCGGAGAGCAGGATCTCTGATGCAGTGGAGGTGGGAACATACTGCTTCTATTATCCTAATGTAATTGAACCCAAGCAAGTGGACCCACCCTCAAAAGATCTAGTACTTGGACACATACTACAACAACAGAAGTAGCTCCCTGGCCATTAGCAAAATGTGTTAATGGGCCTAAGTCACTTCCTGGTGTGGATGTTGTCAGCTTGGTCATTCTGTTTCTCTGCCCATAGGCTGATAAGCTATTAGATTTAGGCACTTATCCCACAATGTTCATTTTTTCTGTGTATTGTGTGGTCTTGCTGTTCTTCTGCTCCAATGTCCTATTCAAGTTTATTGATGGCTCATCACTGGTGGCAAAACCTCTTAATCATTCCTGTTGCATCTGCGGTGTTACTATTCTTTAACTGGCCCAGAAATTGTATTTTTTCTTCCCCGTCTCATCGACAATAGATGGCATTTATTCTGCCTGTTTCATCTCTGCTCTGCTCATTTCTGTACTATGCCACCTAGTCATCACTTTGTCTTGTTCAGGAATTCATGTTGAAATATGAAAGCAACCAAATTCAAAAGAAACAGAAAAATGAAGTTAGTAAATCCTGCTGATACCATACAGTTTCCCTATATTATGGTGACGCAGAAAGCAGTGAACAATGAATCATGCCCTCAAGAACAATACCATCTGTTGTAAAACAGATGATACTTCTCATCATTACACTGACACAGCTTGTTAATAGAATTTTGATTTTTCTTCCCCCAGTGGATGGGAATATATATCTAAAAGTTAACATTGTGTTAGGAGTGCATGCTGGATATGACAGCAACCCCTTATTGTTTTATAGAGGCAGACACTAGTAGTTAGTATGAGTTATCAGTCCCCATGGGATCAGAACCTGGATTGCTCAGGAAGATACTTCAATCTACTAGCACAGACAATTCTGGAAACTAAAGCTGGCCTTTTCTGTTCTTTCAAGGTTTTCTTGTGATCCAGCTCTTAGCCTAGCCTTTGGATTTGTCTGGGAACTTCATCTAATGTTTCCAGGTTCAAATCACATCTGTGGAATCCGGGACACCCTTGCCAACGATCCAGGACCACTTTGCTTTTTGTACAGCGAGGATTTCTTCACACTTCTCATTTACTCTTTACCTACTTCTTCCTTTTCTAGATATGGACCTTTCCAGTGGATTATTAACCTTTGGCTACACTAATTACCTCACCATGGGAACCGATGCTAGATGAGACCTGTTGACCTGCTTAGCTGTCAATTTGGCTCTTGGGCAGGCTCCTGATAGGCAGGTCGGTGGATAACAGTGTCAGTTTAAGCAGAGTATGCCCCAGACAGGGTTTCAATCAAATTGGAGCCTTTGATATTAGGCATCATTATATAATGAATGTGCCGATCTTGCGATCCGTGGGCCAGTCTTCATGGCAACGGAATGAGGAGTACTTTCTGTTTCATCCAATTTTTCATAAAATTAGCTTTGGTCTGTTAGGTAATATTTACTCCACCTTTCTTGTTTTGTGTGCCCCTAACAACCCTCTTTCATGGGTCAAATGGCACTTGGGGTGCATGTGCAGAGTCCTGCAAATAGAATTGAATCATGTAGATGCTGCTCAGTGAATGAGAAACAGTGAATGAGAGAGGCTTGTTCTCCATCCCTGTCCACCCTCCCCTGCTCACAAAGGGAATTTTACTGGAAGAGCTGAATTTGGTCTCCATAGTTTACCGCACATCCACCATTACTGAATGCCCTGCTCCCCATAGCCCTGTTCCCCACTGCAGTGCTTTCCCACTGAGAGAATCACACCTCAGTTGCTTTGCCATTGAGAGAATCCCACCTCAGTTACTTCCCCATTAAGAAAGTTGTACCTCAGTTGCTTTTCCATTGGGGGAGTCCCGCCTGAGTTACGTCTCCAATCCCCATTGAGAGAATGAACAATATTAAAGCCTTGCATGGAGGGAAAGGGCTGGCTGGAGTTGCCTCCCTCTACTAGTGCTCAGTGGGGCAGCTACTGCTGCTGGTGTGGCCATGGCTGCTGCCTCTGCTTCCCCTTCTCCAAACTCGTGGCCTCCTCCTCCTCCCCTGCCCCCACACAAGCAGGAAAATTGCACACACTAGGCTGACCATATGAAAAGGAGGACAGGGCTCATGTAACTTTAACAGTTGTAGAGAACAGGGAATTTCAGCCAATGTCATTTGTATGCAATTAGTTCCTGGTGAAATTCCCTCTTCATCACAACAGTTAAAGTTGCAGGCACTATACTAGAGTGACCAGATACAAAAGAGGGCAGGGCCCCTGCAACTTTAACTTTTGTAATGAAGAGGGAATTTCACCAGGTACGAATTGTATACAAATGACACTGGCTGCAATTCCCTTTTCTCTACAACTGTTAAAGTTACATGAGCCCTGTCCTCCTTTTCATATGGTCAGCCTAGCACACACAATGTGGTCTGTTGAAGGGTCAAAACATCACCATTGCACGGTTGTGAATGAAAGAACTGGGGACGCTAGTATTTCTGAATGAAGAGGATTAATGTGGTTGAATGGTGGGGGAGAGTGCCATTGCTTGATTATGAATGACTTAATCAGAGGTGAGTATTTATGAATGAGAAAGGCTAATTAATGTGATCTGCGGAAGGGGAGAAAAAAGTGGGAAAGGAAGCCTGTGCCCAAAAGTGCCCTGGGCAGCCTCCCCCTTTGATCTGGTCATTGCCAGGTTACAGAAACACCATGCCCAAAATTTAATGCAGGGAGACGGAGCACACAGCAGCAGAACTGATCGGGAGCCACATTTAAGGAAAAAGGACACACTAAAAGGACTTTCCAAAAATGCTCCCTTTCCTGGGGGAAGCGTCGGGATTGCTTTGGCTTTGTCACCAAGGAGGCAGATGTACCCTCTGTTTGCACTAAATCATCTGTGTAGATTTGCCCTGTGCCAACTTTCTTTGGAAATTTGAACCTCAGGTAAATGGAACCTTCCTAAGAAAAATGGCTCCCCTTTCTTAATTGTTGTTAAAACTACGAGGAAATTGTACAGTGGGCTGGAAAGATTTAAATCAATGTTTATTTTGTCTACCCGCGAGGTCTGCCATTGACAGCAAACTGATATATTTGAATTATGTTTCTATTCAACTACTATAGTATCGAATGCAGCTAATTGCTCTGTCAGTGCAGGAGCATGAGAACATTTAAATTAGAGGTTCCTCTTGTCCTTCCATGCTCCCGCTTCCAAAAGGGGACAAGGTATGAAGGAGTTTGTAGACGTGCTGGACACAAATGTACTCGCTCATTGGGGGGGGGGATTTAACCATGAGAATGCAGGGAGATTTCTGCTCCTTTTGGAGTGGGGATGTGTGAATTTTTGTTACATTTTCATGGGAAGGGGTCATGTTAGCAATTATGTTTCTGGGTGGTCAAGGTTTTTTTAAATTTTGCTTTCTTCTTTTAACTTAAAAAAAGGCATTGGGCTGCCCACAGCCTCCTGGTCTGATACCAGTGTCAACACCTCCTGGAATGCCTATGGGAAGGACATGCTGTCTTGTCCCAGGAAGCTGCCTTATACCAATTCAGACTATTTACCAGTCCAGCCGGACACTGTCTTATCTGAGCAGCAGCATCTTTCCAGAGTCCCAGCGGTGTTTCCTATCGTTTGCTACCTTTTCCTTTTAACTGGAGATGCCAGATGAAATTGGGTTAAAACAGTATTGGCAGTTAAAGTTCACTGCAATTCCCAGATAGAAAATATTACATCTCTTCTGATGAGTTTGTAAAAAAAAAAAAAAATCACCAACACACTTTTTCTTCCTTTTCTTTTTTCTTTTGGTGCATTGTGATTAAGCCAATACATTTTCAATAGCCACTGGTTGTTCCTTGTTGCATGCAAGTGAAAAGATAAGTACCTACTTTCTTAAAATAAAATCACATCCACTCCAGGTATCCAGAGAAGCTGTACATATTCCTCTTAAAGAAATAACAAGTGCCTGTGTTTCAGGCATTATGACCTTCCACAGGGAACCCTCAAAGAAAAAATAAATAAAGCTTTTTGTGCCATAGCCTGAAATTTCTATCTCTGTGATCAGCAGCAATTTGGAACACAACAAAGAGGCAGAAGGTAGATGAGGGGATGTTGCGAGGGGGGGGGGGAAAGGACACTAGTAAAACTGATTAGGGGGAGAGAAAAAGTGTGTGAGTGTGATTGAAAGAGAGTGAGGCCAAACTAGATGTGTGTATTTGCTAAATATGTGCTTTCTGGTTTGGATATAAAGGCATGGCGGTGGGGTCTACTTTTAGCAATAAATAGAGCAAGAGGGTGGGAGTGAAACTGCCCTTTTCTTCACCTTACAGCCCATGGTAGGCTGCTTGAAGACATTTTTACAGCCCACTCACATCTAATATCCAAGCTGGGCTGTGGGGGGGGGGGGAAACAAAGCAGTGGTGTGCACATGTGTGTGTGTGTGTGGGGGGTAAAGTGGAGAAAGGGGAAGGTTTTGTTCCATCTCCCATGCACTCCATTTAGTGATAAAAGTAGACTCTCCCATCCCCGCTCAAGAGCCAAATCAGTGAACACACAGTTAGTGAACATGTCCACATCTGGTTTGGCCCCAAAGAGAGAGAGAGAACGAGAACAGTGTGCATCTACATGGATGTTCCTGCCATCCTTGTCGCGAAACTTCAGCATTAAAATGGAAGTCCCCAGAGAAAGAAGATGCAGCGTGTCATGGGATCAGCCCACGCAGATGTAGGCCTATAAAGTTTGGCTGCCTAGTGGCAACTCCAGACAGCCCTTTACCTATTTGAAGCCCTATTCCCTCCCGGCTCTCAAGTTGTGTGTGTCTGCCTCATCTGCACAACTTGTCCTGATGTACCAACTACTCTGCAGGGCTAATTTTAGGATGGTTCTCTGATCTGTTTGGCAGCCCTGTGGTGGTGCTGCCTATGCAGAGGAATCTGAAGTGATCATTGTGAAGAACATCAGGGTGGGGTGGGGGCACAATGGCCTCAAAGGCGTTGGTCATGGGATGGGAGGACATGGGCTGTGTTAGATATAGAGGGTAGATATAATAAGGGTTATGTAGTTACCTGAATTGAATGTAGGACTGTTTGCTCCTGGGAATACAGTCAGCAGAGAAAGTAGCATGGTTTTGACAGTGGGAATAATGCACTGTCTCATTAAGACTTGTGAATATGTTGTAGTTGTTAACAAGATCTGGAAGAGACTAAGGACATGGTTCAGATTTAGCCAAATACTGAGCTGAATCGAGTTGATTCAGAAAGATCTTGGAGATCTCAAAATCAAAGCAAGACTTCTTTGAAGTGGTCTCCATCCAAATCTGAACTATCCTGAAGCTTCATTAGCAATTTGGATTCAGGGGAACCCAGAGACCCAGACCAGCTTGTCTGCAAAAATGGATACATTTCTTTCCAAGCTTTCCATATAAGGAAAACATGGAAGCAAGGAGGAGGTGCAGTTTTGTGACTGACAGTGGATGGTTTCCCCAGGGCTCTCTGCTCTCAAGACAGGGATGTTGAGAACAAATATTGCAGAGCTGTTTCAGCATCCAGTGTTTTTTTCTAGTTCCTTTTCCCAGGGCCAGGAACATTGAAAGAGTTTCCATGGAGTCTGTGGGATGCGGAACAGTGTAGCATTGGATACTTACTAAAAATGCTGGATGTTCAAGCCTTTCTGCTTTTGCCACTGTATACTCCACATCCATCATCCACTCCTGTTCTATCACAGTTTCTGTAACTTTGGTGCCAACTGAGCAGAAAACAACCAACCAAAAAGGCTTAAGGTGTCCTTTGTTCATCATGAGTACCTAACCTATGTACCTAGCCCTCTGAAATATGTGCTTATGGACACCTCTGTGATGCATGTCATTTTCATAACCATTGCCCACCAAGAACGTAGGGAGATAATTTATTCATTATATTCTGTCTTGCCTCCAAGAGACTGAAAACAACGTGGTTCTTCCCCCACCCCAATGATTTTGTCCTCACAACACTCCTGTGAGGTAGGTTAGGCTGAGAGCTAATGACCCAGTTCACCCAGGTCCAAGGTCACCCAGTTAGTTTCATGGCTGAGCTTGGATCTGAACTCAGGCCTTCCTGGTCCAAATCTAACATGATAAGCAGTACATAAATGCATCCTTTTTGAGGAAATCTTCAAAGTGTAAATGCTGTTCTTTCACAAACCCACTTGCCCCTATTCAGCGTAAAGCTGGCAGGCTTGATCATCTCAGAAGGGACCTATAATATGCCTGCAAATTTCATCCAATTTTGTCATGAAATTATATATATATATATATATATATATATAGGCAGTTTCTTTTCTTTCTTTAAAAATGGAAAGTTGCATAGCATAAAATCCCCTGCATCTGTCCCCTCACAAGGAGCTAAAATGGTTGCAAATTGTATTCAATTTGTCAAACAGAAAGAAAAGGTCACACATTTTTTTTCCCAATAATAGTCAATGAGAAACCTGAAGTTTTGGGTTTCTGAATCGAGATTGTGATTCAGCCCCCAACTTGAATCAGGTGGTTTCTGATCCAGCTTGGTCAATTGGGCTGCTTGTTAGCTTATATAGGGAAAGCCACCTCTACAGAGCTATCTATCCAGTACTGTAAATGTTATCTTTACAATTTAATAAATAATGTTGTTTCTTTTAAAAATCAGGAGTCTGGCTTCTTCATAGAGAAAACAGCACATGGTACCATGAGTAGGGTGGAAACAAAAGAAGGGGATAGAAAACTGTTGAAGGGATGGAACATTTAGAAATTCCCAAGGAGCTAAAACCTTCAGGTAAAGCTGCTGAATACTGGTGGTGGGTGGGGAGAGAATAATCTCTGTGTGTGTGGGGGGGGGGTCAAGGAAAATCTCATGCAGAAAAGGAAGGTAGGCACAAAAGAACTAGATTCTTGCATAGTTGGCAATGAGGCTATCAATGTCTTTAATAGCAAGCAGCTAAACCAGGAGGAGAGAGAACATGTACAGAATACTGCATATAAAAAACAAGTGAGCCATTTGAAAGATGTGGGCTCCACCAAAAAGGAAAAGAAGAATGTTCAAAAGGAGGATGAATGTTTTGAAGAATTCTTCACAGACTGAAAGTTGATGAGCCAGGGTTGTACTTTTGAACAGCTCCTTGAGGCCATGTCTACACCCGGGATTTATCCAGGAGTCATCCCTGGGTCATCCCTGTGTGTCCATATGACACACAGGGAATCCCGGGGTCAACAGGGAATGACCTAGGAACGACCCTGGGATAACAGAAACCATGGATATCCCAGTTTTTCCGTGGTCCCGGGACCTGAAATGGGCACGGAGCTACATGGGGTGGCTCCATGCCCATGGGGGTGGGGGAGCAATTTTGCCCCCCCCAGGATGGTGGGGTGGGGTGGGCACAGAGTTTTGCAGGGGGTTGCTCCTACCTTTTTCGCCGTGTGATGGGCTCCTGTTCATTGTTTTATAAAAAGGCGTCTGTGACGTCCCTTTCCTCCTGGGACATTGCGTGGCCGTCAAACATTGGGGGAGGATTGCGGAAGCAGGTAAGTCTGTGGTCCTCTTCCCTCCCTCCCTACCTTCCTCCTTCCCTCCCTCCTTCCCTCCACACTCTTAGGTGTAGAAAGGGCCTGAGTCAAAGGGATCAGATTAAATTGGAATTGAAGATCCAGAACTACATGCACCCCCCAAAATCCTTTAGAGAGCAATCATAGGGTCCCCTAGACAGAATCCTACGGCCCATAGGATTGTGCAGGGAGAACCCCATCCAAGCCTGTAGACAGAACTCTGACCTTGGAAGGGTTTCCCCTATGCTGGAGCCTCATTTTACCTCTGCCCAGTCACCATGGAGGTTTCCACAGTTACTCCGTCTATGACCTTGTAGAGCAACAGAAATGGCAATTTGGTGGGGGCTGCCAGTGGACAGTAGTGCTTGCTATGTGCAGTCGCGCTTGCTGAGGTAAGAAGATACTGGATGTAGTTGTTCTGCACAGCAAGGAGATAAACAACTAACTGTACTGGGAACTGAAGGGGCAAATAATTCAAAAGTCTGCATCTGGTATCCAGACAAACAAGTTGACAGCTCAAGGCTATTCCTACTGCAGTTAAATAATAGGGTGACCAGATAAAATCCAGGTCAGGGCTCATGTAATTTTAACAGTTGTAGAGAAAAGGGAATTTCAGCCAATGTCATTTGTATGCAATTAGTTCCTGGTGAAATTCCCTCTTCATCACAACTAGGGGTGTGCATCGGATCGGATCCGATCCACGATCCGAAT
This sequence comes from Anniella stebbinsi, assembly GCA_029215795.1. Taxonomy (NCBI): domain Eukaryota; kingdom Metazoa; phylum Chordata; class Lepidosauria; order Squamata; family Anniellidae; genus Anniella; species Anniella stebbinsi. The sequence continues at coordinate 140,432,464 of JARDYH010000005.1, read as the reverse complement.
CCGATCCGCCCCAAAAATCGGAAAATCCGATCCGATCCGATCCGATACACCATCCGATCCGATCCGATCCGGCGAGGTCCGATCCGGATCGGATCGGATCGGCGGATCGGACGCCATTTTAAATGCGTTTTTCCCATAGCAAAGTATTGTTGTTTTACAAAAACGCCTATAACTTTTTCATTTTTAACGACAGAAGGATGAAACTTGGGCACATTGTACACTGGTTAGGGATAGGTATCTGTGAGAAATTTCAGAAAGATTGGTGCATGCAGTTTGTGGCAATTGATTTTTTAATAAATAACATGGAATGCCTATAACTCGGTCATTTTTAAAGTTACACACATGAAACTTTGCCACATTGTAGGTGGAACCTTGGGACCCACGTGTGTGAAATCCCAGAACCGTGGGTGCTTGCCTGGTGTGGCAATGAATTTTTGAAAAATGGGTAGTAGTGGGGTAAATGCAGTTATGCCTCCCATGTTTTTATTTTTAAAGATACAAACAGGACACTTCGGCACATTACAGGGAACACTTCCCTTGATATGTGTGTAAAATTTCAGACAGCTAGCTCCAGGCATGTGTTGGCAATGAATTGTTGAAAATTGGGTAGCAGTGGGGTAAAATACAGTTTTGCCTCCCATTTTTTTATTTTCAAAGATACAAACGGGAAACTTTGGCACATTGCAGGGAACACTTCACTTCAAATGTGTGTGAAATTTCCGGAAGCTAGGTGCAACATTTTAGTGGGAAACGAACGTTTATTCATGGCATTTCACATGGGATTTATGGGTTGGTTTGAAGAGCTACAAAGCTCTAACTCGCTCACATGGCACAGGACCTATGCCCGCTCAAACGCTGGAAATTTCACAAACTTTGGTGCAATGCTTTAGTGGGAAAACAAAGGTTTATGCATGGCATTTCACATGGGATTTATGGGTTGGTTTTAAGAGCTACAAAACTCTAACTCGCTCACATGGCACAGGACCTATGCCCGCTCAAACGCTGGAAATTTCACAAACTTTGGTGCAATGCTTTAGTGGGAAAACAAAGGTTTATGCATGGCATTTCACATGGGATTTATGGGTTGGTTTTAAGAGCTACAAAACTCTAACTCGCTCACATGGCACAGGACCTATGCCCGCTCAAACGCTGGAAATTTCACAAACTTTGGTGCAATGCTTTAGTGGGAAAACAAAGGTTAAACTTTATTATTTTAAACCTTCAGGAAAGGGAGGGGGAGGCTGTGTTTGTGTGTGTGTGTTTGACAGCTTGATCCACCAATTGTGCTTTAGAATACATGACTGAATCACCCAATCCTGTGAAGACTTTCTTCAGCCTCCAATCGCAATGCTGGAGGAGGGCACCAGTATATATTCTCTCAGCCCTGCCCTTCTGGCTCTTTGTGGGTTGAACGTGGAGGAGATTAGGGAGTGTTTTGGAGCTGTGTTGGAGAGACTGTATTGATTTGATTGCATTTGGAGGTGGTTTTGAGGAGTTTCTGATCTTTTACTTCAGCTTTTCTTGTTCTCTCTCTTGGCTTTCCTTTCTCTCTTGCCTTTCCTTTCTTAGATAGCACGTTTGTTTGTCTGTGAGTTCAGTTTGTCTTTGCAGTGAGTGTGTTTGTTTGTTCTACTTTCGCTTTCTGAAAAAAACTCAAAAAAATAATAAAAAAATATTTCTATCCTCTCTCTCTCTCTCTCTCTTTCTCTCTGTGTGTGTGTGTGTGTGCGCGCGCTTGTGAGTGAGTGTGTGTTGCTGGGCTGTGTAGCCTGCTGCTACAAACACAAAAAAAGTCAGCAAAGCACACACTTACACAAAAATAAATAATAATAAAAATAAAATGAAGCGTGGCACTCAAAGGGGGGGTGCTCCCAAGGCAGCATTTGGGAGAGGCCGCTCTGGGCATGGCGCTGCTGCTGCTGCTGCTGGGACCAGCAGCAGGCAGCCTACTTCCACACCCCCAGTTAAACTGAGGCGTTCTCCACTGGGGCAGCAGAAGCAGGCAGAGGCAACTCAAAGTAGTGCCTGCAGGGCACTCTTTCAGCAACATGAGGCAGGTGCTGGGAGCAGCAGTGGGCATGAAGAAGGAGCACTATATCCAGCTCCTTCTTTGGTGGGTGAGCCTGTGAACCCGCTGACTGATCTTTTCCCAGATCTTGTGGAAGTCAGCGAGGTTCAGAGTGAGGAGGAGGACTCTGATGTGGGGCAAGAGGAAGAGCAGGCAGCACCAGAGACTTACTCTCCACAATCCGTCCTCTCTTCCACTCATTCCCTTGCTCCTGAGGTGACACCACAGAGCGAAGGCGCCGGCAGGCCGTCTGTGTCACCCCAGAAGCGACAGGCAAGCAAGGTGTGGGACCACTTTGAGGTGGCAGTGGATTCCCGCTTTGCTGTCTGTCGCCACTGCAAGATGTCAGTGAGCAGGGGAAAAATGCCAGGCCACTTCACCACCACGAACCTCACCCGCCACATGCAGAGGCACCACCAGTCTGTTTTGCTTGGGACCGAGGCGGGCACCTCGCAGCAGACTGGTGCTAGCGGCAAGGGCAAGCAGAAGGCTCCTGCAACTTCTGCCAGCTCTCGACCTCCCATCCCCAAGAGGCTTCGCCAGGCCACCATGGAAGAGATGGGGTGGGGGAAGTATGGAGCCACAAGGTGGCGTTTTCCAGCGCCCAACCAGATCACCAATTGCATCGGTGAGATGGTGGCGTTGGATGACCAGCCATTCAGCCTCGTCGAGAACGCAGGCTTCAAGAGGCTGATGGCTCTTGTGGTTCCATACTACAAGCCGCCGTGTCGCACCACCCTGAGCAGGCGTGTGGTGCCCTCCCTGTACCAGGCATGCAGGGAGTTAGTTCTGGGTCGTCTGTGCCAGGCAGAGGCACAGAAGGTGCACTTCACTTCGGACATCTGGTCCAGCGAAGGAGGAGTGCACGCTTACCTGTCCCTGACGGCTCACTGGTGGGGAGCCTCAGGGCAGGAAGCACCCAGGACTTCTGGGACTGGGAAGGAGGGCTGCCGCTGGGCCCTCCTTCATACCGCAGTCATGGACCAGTCCCACACGGCGGAGGAGATTACGGAGGCCATGAACCGCATGGTGGCAGGGTGGCTGGGCGGGCACCAGCACACCCGCGGTTACATGGTCACGGACGGGGGAGCCAATATGCTGAAGGCGGTGCGCGATGGCGGATTTGAGGGCATCCGCTGCATCGCGCACGTCTTCAACCTGGTCGTCAGGGATGGCCTTGGAGGCAGCAAGGCCCCTCTCCCTCCCCAAATCCGTAATCTCCTAGAGAGCTGCAGGAAGGTGGCTGGGCATTTCCACCACAGCGTGAAGGGCAGTCGGTTGCTGCGGGAGAAGCAGCAGGAGCTGGGACTTCCGCAGCACCGGCTAGTGCAGGACGTGGCAACACGTTGGAACTCCACCTACCACATGCTCGAGCGTATGGTGGAGCAACAGCGTGTTGTCCACGAGACATCCAGGCCCCACTGTCCAGGCAGCAGTGGGAGGCCATGTCCCAGCTTCTGGTGGTCCTCAAGCCGTTCCTTGAGGCCACCGAGACCCTGAGCAGCAGCACTGCCCTTCTCAGCCAGGTGCTCCCCGTGGCCAGGCATCTCCAGAATCAGATGGGCGAGTTTCTGGAGGCCGGGGATGCCGTCACCGGCAGGCGCTTCCTGCCAGAGGTGCGGGAAGTGGTGACGAGGCTGAGGGAAAGCCTATCCCGCCGGGTCCAGCCTCTCTACAACGAGAGGCAGTACATGTTGGCCACCATGTGCGACCCGCGCATCAAGGATGGGTTATGTGGGCAGACTTCCCGGGCAGGTTGGGTGGAAATGCTGGTGACGGACGTTCGGGCGGCCCGGGATGCCAGGATTGGGCAGGCAGAGGAGGAGCCCACCGAAGCCCAGGCGCTAAGTCCGCTGAGCACCACCAGCAGCGGCGGCACCAGCACCACCACACCCAGCAGGGGGACAGGCCAGGGGTTTTGGGACAAGGCTTTGCAGGCTGCGGTTGGGCATAGAGGCACTCAACCCAGCCGCCGCCAGGATGACGCTGCAGCAGCAGTGCAGCGTTACCTGGCGGAGCAGATGGAGGACGGCTCCATCGAACCCCTGGCCTACTGGTCATCTCGGCGCCAGATGTGGCCTGATCTGGCGCGGGTGGCCATGGACAGAATCAGCTGCCCACCGTCCAGCGTTCCAAGCGAGCGGGTGTTTTCCATGGCGGGCGACGTGGTCACACCCCACCGCTCTCGCTTGGACGCTGAGATTGTGGAGCAGCTGGTCTTCCTCAAGGTCAATCTGCCCCTGCTGGGATACCCCACCCTCATGCCCGCGGGGGAGTAATTGGCAGGCACCCCCCATCCATCCCACACCTTTGGGCAGGCACCGGCAGGCCCTTGATTTTTTAATTCTTATTTTCGGTTAATTAATTTTCTTTACTTTAATTTACTGGCTGTGTTGTTTACAGCTCAGTAACTCAACTCTGAACGATGGATCCCGAAGGGATCTAGTTTCTTCTCCTAGCCTCTTACATTGAGGGGATGCACAAGCATCTCACACATTCTATGTTGTTTGACTTGAACCAATGTGCTTGCACGTGTGCCTCTGAAATTGGACTCCGATGGCTCCCTCCAGGCCTTCTGTAAGGTCCCACACTTCCATGGGCGTTTCTTCTTGTAAGACCACGTCAGAGGCTCATGAGAACTTTGGATAAGAAGAAGGCTTAATTTTATCGCCAAGGAACGCATGCACCTCTCTGACTATGAACGAAGGACGCGATAGGATTCCTCTTCCAGGCTCCTACATTGAGTGGATGACAAGCAGCATCCCACACTGTTTCTGACTGTGTCTTTTGGACTTATGTGGCAGCCTTGCAGGGCTGTCACTGTGTGTTGTGTTTATTTTGGCTATATGATTTAAAAAACTGCCTGCCCGCCTGCCCACCTGCTAGGTTGCCGCCATTGTGAAGTAGCCGGAATGCGTGGGCTGGTCTCACGGTTCTATTGCTTACTTGTGCAATGCGCAAGCGCCTGGCATCATGCCCGCCTCTGCCTCTGCCTCTGCCTGCCTGCCTGCCTGCCCGCCTGCTAGGTTGCCGCCATTGTGAAGTAGCCGGAATGCATGGGCTGGTCTCACGGTTCTATTGCTTACTTGTGCAATGCGCAAGCGCCTGGCATCATGCCCGCCTCTGCCTCTGCCTCTGCCTGCCTGCCTGCCTGCCCGCCTGCCCACCTGCTAGGTTGCCGCCATTGTGAAGTAGCCGGAATGCGTGGGCTGGTCTCACGGTTCTATTGCTTACTTGTGCAATGTGCAAGCGCCTGGCATCATGCCCGCCTCTGCCTCTGCCTCTGCCTGCCTGCCTGCCTGCCCGCCTGCCCGCCTGCTAGGTTGCCGCCATTGTGAAGTAGCCGGAATGCGTGGGCTGGTCTCACGGTTCTATTGCTTACTTGTGCAATGCGCAAGCGCCTGGCATCATGCCCGCCTCTGCCTCTGCCTCTGCCTGCCTGCCTGCCTGCCCGCCTGCCCGCCTGCTAGGTTGCCGCCATTGTGAAGTAGCCGGAATGCGTGGGCTGGTCTCACGGTTCTATTGCTTACTTGTGCAATGCGCAAGCGCCTGGCATCATGCCCGCCTCTGCCTCTGCCTCTGCCTGCCTGCCTGCCTGCCCGCCTGCTAGGTTGCCGCCATTGTGAAGTAGCCGGAATGCGTGGGCTGGTCTCACGGTTCTATTGCTTACTTGTGCAATGCGCAAGCGCCTGGCATCATGCCCGCCTCTGCCTCTGCCTCTGCCTGCCTGCCTGCCTGCCCGCCTGCTAGGTTGCCGCCATTGTGAAGTAGCCGGAATGCGTGGGCTGGTCTCACGGTTCTATTGCTTACTTGTGCAATGCGCAAGCGCCTGGCATCATGCCCACCTCTGCCTCTGCCTCTGCCTGCCTGCCTGCCTGCCCGCCTGCTAGGTTGCCGCCATTGTGAAGTAGCCGGAATGCGTGGGCTGGTCTCACGGTTCTATTGCTTACTTGTGCAATGCGCAAGCGCCTGGCATCATGCCCGCCTCTGCCTCTGCCTCTGCCTGCCTGCCTGCCTGCCCGCCTGCCCGCCTGCTAGGTTGCCGCCATTGTGAAGTAGCCGGAATGCGTGGGCTGGTCTCACGGTTCTATTGCTTACTTGTGCAATGCGCAAGCGCCTGGCATCATGCCCGCCTCTGCCTCTGCCTCTGCCCGCCTGCCTGCCTGGAGGTGCCCATGCAGCTGTGACTTTGCCTCTGCCAGTGGGACTTTGCCTCTGCCACTGGGACTTTGCCTCTGCCACTGGGACTTTGCCTGGAGGGGCCCATGCAGCTGTGACTTTGCCTCTGCCAGTGGGACTTTGCCTCTGCCACTGGGACTTTGCCTCTGCCACTGGGACTTTGCCTGGAGGGGCCCATGCAGCTGTGACTTTGCCTCTGCCAGTGGGACTTTGCCTCTGCCACTGGGACTTTGCCTCTGCCACTGGGACTTTGCCTGGAGGGGCCCATGCAGCTGTGACTTTGCCTCTGCCAGTGGGACTTTGCCTCTGCCACTGGGACTTTGCCTGGAGGGGCCCATGCAGCTGTGACTTTGCCTCTGCCAGTGGGACTTTGCCTCTGCCACTGGGACTTTGCCTCTGCCACTGGGACTTTGCCTGGAGGGGCCCATGCAGCTGTGACTTTGCCTCTGCCAGTGGGACTTTGCCTCTGCCACTGGGACTTTGCCTCTGCCACTGGGACTTTGCCTGGAGGGGCCCATGCAGCTGTGACTTTGCCTCTGCCAGTGGGACTTTGCCTCTGCCACTGGGACTTTGCCTCTGCCACTGGGACTTTGCCTGGAGGGGCCCATGCAGCTGTGACTTTGCCTCTGCCAGTGGGACTTTGCCTCTGCCACTGGGACTTTGCCTCTGCCACTGGGACTTTGCCTGGAGGGAGCTGTGCCAAACTGTGACTTTGCCTGGAGGAGCCTGTGCCAATGTGACTTTGCCTGGAGGAGCCTATGTGCCACTGTGACTTTGCCTGGAGGAGCCTATGCCAACGTGACTTTGCCTGGAGGAGCCTATGCCACTGTGACTTTGCCTGGAGGAGCCTATGTGCCACTGTGACTTTGCCTGGAGGAGCCTGTGCCAATGTGACTTTGCCTGGAGGAGCCTGTGCCACTGGGACTTTGCCTGGAGGGAGCTGTGCCAAACTGTGACTTTGCCTGGAGGAGCCTGTGCCAATGTGACTTTGCCTGGAGGAGCCTATGTGCCACTGTGACTTTGCCTGGAGGAGCCTATGCCAACGTGACTTTGCCTGGAGGGAGCTGTGCCAAACTGTGACTTTGCCTGGAGGAGCCTGTGCCAATGTGACTTTGCCTGGAGGAGCCTATGTGCCACTGTGACTTTGCCTGGAGGAGCCTATGCCAACGTGACTTTGCCTGGAGGAGCCTATGCCACTGTGACTTTGCCTGGAGGAGCCTATGTGCCACTGTGACTTTGCCTGGAGGAGCCTGTGCCAATGTGACTTTGCCTGGAGGAGCCTGTGCCACTGGGACTTTGCCTGGAGGGAGCTGTGCCAAACTGTGACTTTGCCTGGAGGAGCCTGTGCCAATGTGACTTTGCCTGGAGGAGCCTATGTGCCACTGTGACTTTGCCTGGAGGAGCCTATGCCAATGTGACTTTGCCTGGAGGAGCCTATGTGCCACTGGAGTCCTCCGATCCACAGCGGCCGCACGAATAAGGTAAGTGTGTGCAGTCAACGCAGGGACACCTGAGAGTGTCCAGAAGTGGGGCAGTCTGAGATCTTACTTCCGAGTAAGCAAGCAGGCAGCCCCGTGTGCCTACTGGGGCGTGGGCACTCAGGACCGGGCAGATGCCAGTCCTGGGTGAGAGGGAGCCAATGGTGGAAAAGTATGATTTATCTCATGTTAATTCTTTTCCCCCCCCCCTCCTTCTTTTGCAGCCTATGGAACTCTTCGCCACTGCGCAAAGCGCACCCGTGATTCCAGACTGCCCATCTGCCCCAGCCACGGCCACATGGAGGTGGCCCCTCGATTCACGTCACCCCTACGACTCAGGTAAGAGTGCAGGCAGAGTGGCCATATAGAAAAGAAGGCAGGGCCCCTGCACCTTTAACTGTTGTGATGAAGAGGGAATCTCAGCAGGAACTAATTCCATACAAATGACACTGGCAGAAATTCCCTTTTCTCTACAACTGCTGAAGTTAGGAACCCTGACCTGGATTTGATCTGGTCAGCCTAACGTAGGGTGCTATTAGGAGTGAATGAATAACCCAAGGACAAAAGAAATGGTGATTCTCTAATGATCCGGTAAGCTGTGTCCTGCCAGACACAAAAGGATAGCCAATCCCTCTAACAATGGGCTCAGAAGAGTGATTTAGAAAGGGAGGGGTGCAGCAGGAGAAAGAGGATTGCATCACAAACAAGAGAAGTGTGCCGGTGGGAGACTAGTTACTAGGACTTGCATGTATTAATTAATACAAATCTTTATTTATTTTCCTTTCTTCTTTTGCAGTATAAAAGTATTTATGTAATATTCATTATCCCCCTCCTCTTCTTTTGCAGCCTATGGCACTCTCACTGCCACAGTGCCCGGGAAAGGAGAGACTTTGCCCATTACATGCCAGCCTGCCCGCCCGCTGCTGATGCCGCCTGCCGCCTTCCAGATCGTTCCTGCGAGGCGGGCCAGCCGCCTTCCTTGCACAAGCCATGGGACTAGGGGTCCTCCAGGAGAATCTCACCGAGTCCTCAACGCCCTCAGGACTATGGTAAGTGTTCTGTGAATGGGGGGGGGGCACCTTCCACCTAACTGAAGGTTGGCTGTCTGCCTGCTAACTTCCGAGTGAGCAGGCAGCCCCGTGTGCCTGCTGGGGCGTGGGCACTCAGGAAGGGCAATCCTGGGTGGAAGGGAGCTGGTTGTGTTAAAGTGGTCAACTAATATTCATTCTTTCCCCCCCCCTCCTTCTTTTGCAGCCTATGGAACTCTTCGCCACTGCGCAAAGCGCACCCGTGAATCCAGACTGCCCATCTGCCCCAGCCATGGCCGCATGGAGGTGGCCCATCGATTCACGTCGCCCGCACGACTCTGGTAAGAGCCTGTCAGACAGCTTACCCACGAGTAAGCAAGCAGGCAGCCCCGTGTGCCTGCTGGGGCGTGGGCACTCAGGACCGGGCACATGCCAGTCTTGGGTGGGAGGGAGCCAGTGGTGGAAAAGTATCATTTTTCTCATATTCTTCCCCCCCCCTTCTTCTTTTGCAGCCTATGGAACTCTTTGCCACAGTGCCCAGGAGAGACGGTAATGCAGACTGCCCACCTGCCCGTCACTGCCTGCCTGGAAGTGGCATCTTATCAACAACGCCCTCAGGAGGACTACGGTAAGTGTTCTGTGAATGGGGGGGCACCTTCCACCTAACTAAAGGGTGGCTGTCTGCCTGCTAACTTCCGAGTGAGCAGGCAGCCCCGTGTGCCTGCTTTGGCGTGGGCACTCAGGAAGGGCAATCCTGGGTGGAAGGGAGCTGGTTGTGTTAAAGTGGTCAACTAATATTCATTCTTTTCCCCCCCCCCCTCCTTCTTTTGCAGCCTATGGCACTCTCACTGCCACAGTGCCCGGGAAAGGAGAGACTTTGCCCATTACATGCCAGCCTGCCCGCCCGCTGCTGATGCCACCTGCCGCCTTCCAGATCGTTCCTGCGAGGCGGGCCAGCCGCCTTCCTTGCACAAGCCATGGGACTAGGGGTCCTCCAGGAGAATCTCACCGAGTCCTCAACGCCCTCAGGACTATGGTAAGTGTTCTGTGAATGGGGGGGGGGCACCTTCCACCTAACTGAAGGTTGGCTGTCTGCCTGCTAACTTCTGAGTGAGCAGGCAGCCCCGTGTGCCTGCTTTGGCGTGGGCACTCAGGAAGGGCAATCCTGGGTGGAAGGGAGCTGGTTGTGTTAAAGTGGTCAACTAATATTCATTCTTTTCCCCCCCCCCTCCTTCTTTTGCAGCCTATGGCACTCTCACTGCCACAGTGCCCGGGAAAGGAGAGACTTTGCCCATTACATGCCAGCCTGCCCGCCCGCTGCTGATGCCACCTGCCGCCTTCCAGATCGTTCCTGCGAGGCGGGCCAGCCGCCTTCCTTGCACAAGCCATGGGACTAGGGGTCCTCCAGGAGAATCTCACCGAGTCCTCAACGCCCTCAGGACTATGGTAAGTGTTCTGTGAATGGGGGGGGGCACCTTCCACCTAACTGAAGGTTGGCTGTCTGCCTGCTAACTTCCGAGTGAGCAGGCAGCCCCGTGTGCCTGCTTTGGCGTGGGCACTCAGGAAGGGCAATCCTGGGTGGAAGGGAGCTGGTTGTGTTAAAGTGGTCAACTAATATTCATTCTTTTCCCCCCCCCCTCCTTCTTTTGCAGCCTATGGAACTCTTCGCCACTGCGCAAAGCGCACCCGTGAATCCAGACTGCCCATCTGCCCCAGCCACGGCCGCATGGAGGTGGCCCATCGATTCACGTCGCCCGCACGACTCTGGTAAGAGCCTGTCAGACAGCTTACCCACGAGTAAGCAAGCAGGCAGCCCCGTGTGCCTGCTGGGGCGTGGGCACTCAGGACCGGGCACATGCCAGTCTTGGGTGGGAGGGAGCCAGTGGTGGAAAAGTATCATTTTTCTCATATTCTTCCCCCCCCCCTTCTTCTTTTGCAGCCTATGGAACTCTTTGCCACAGTGCCCAGGAGAGACGGTAATGCAGACTGCCCACCTGCCCGTCACTGCCCGCCTGGAAGTGGCATCTTATCAACAACGCCCTCAGGAGGACTACGGTAAGTGTTCTGTGAATGGGGGGGGGGGCACCTTCACCTAACTGAAGGTTGGCTGTCTGCCTGCTAACTTCCGAGTGAGCAGGCAGCCCCGTGTGCCTGCTGGGGCGTGGGCACTCAGGAAGGGCAATCCTGGGTGGAAGGGAGCTGGTTGTGTTGAAGTGGTCAACTAATATTCATTCTTTTTTCCCCCCCTTCTTCTTTTGCAGCCTATGGCACTCTCACTGCCACAGTGCCCGGGAAAGGAGAGACTTTGCCCATTAAATGCCAGCCTGCCCGCCCGCTGCTGATGCCGCCTGCCGCCTTCCAGATCCTTCCTGCAAAGAGAGCAAGCCGCCCTCCTCGCACAAGCCATGGGACTTGGCATTCGCCCTCAAGGAGAATGTCACCCAGTCCCCAACGCCGCTGTTGGACTTTGCCCATTAAATGCCAGCCTGCCCGCCCGCTGCTGATGCCGCCTGCCGCCTTCCAGATCCTTCCTGCAAAGAGAGCAAGCCGCCCTCCTCGCACAAGCCATGGGACTTGGCATTCGCCCTCAAGGAGAATGTCACCCAGTCCCCAATGCCGCTGTTGGACTTTGCCCTGGATGCCAGCCTGCCTGCCCGCCTTCCAGATTCTGCTGTGGAAGGAGAAATAAATAATACTAGGTGCTGCAAGAGACCATGTGGATTGGCTCTACATCAAAGCAGCCTTCTGGTTTAGAATTACATACTACACAAGAAAAGAACAATCACTTATCCTGCAAGATCCCTTCCCAGGCTAGGATCTGAATAATAGCTATTAGCTAGGATCTGAATAGCTATTACCTGGGATTAGCTACTAGTGCATTTGGTAGCATTCCTGCAACCAACACCTGTCTTGTCATGTAAATGTATGGGTCCCTAAAGCAATTTACAATCACTTTACATTTTACAAATGAATAAGTGAAACTTTCTTCCCTCATTACCAATCCACACCAGGCAGGCAATGTCCCCTTCCTGAAGGTTTAAAATAATAAAGTTTAACCTTTGTTTTCCCACTAAAGCATTGCACCAAAGTTTGTGAAATTTCCAGCGTTTGAGCGGGCATAGGTCCTGTGCCATGTGAGCGAGTTAGAGTTTTGTAGCTCTTAAAACCAACCCATAAATCCCATGTGAAATGCCATGCATAAACCTTTGTTTTCCCACTAAAGCATTGCACCAAAGTTTGTGAAATTTCCAGCGTTTGAGCGGGCATAGGTCCTGTGCCATGTGAGCGAGTTAGAGTTTTGTAGCTCTTTAAACCAACCCATAAATCCCATGTGAAATGCCATGCATAAACCTTTGTTTTCCCACTAAAGCATTGCACCAAAGTTTGTGAAATTTCCAGCGTTTGAGCGGGCATAGGTCCTGTGCCATGTGAGCGAGTTAGAGTTTTGTAGCTCTTAAAACCAACCCATAAATCCCATGTGAAATGCCATGCATAAACCTTTGTTTTCCCACTAAAGCATTGCACCAAAGTTTGTGAAATTTCCAGCGTTTGAGCGGGCATAGGTCCTGTGCCATGTGAGCGAGTTAGAGCTTTGTAGCTCTTCAAACCAACCCATAAATCCCATGTGAAATGCCATGAATAAACGTTCGTTTCCCACTAAAATGTTGTACCTAGCTTCCGGAAATTTCACACACATTTGAAGTGAAGTGTTCCCTGCAATGTGCCAAAGTTTCCCGTTTGTATCTTTGAAAATAAAAAAATGGGAGGCAAAACTGTATTTTACCCCACTGCTACCCAATTTTCAACAATTCATTGCCAACACATGCCTGGAGCTAGCTGTCTGAAATTTTACACACATATCAAGGGAAGTGTTCCCTGTAATGTGCCGAAGTGTCCTGTTTGTATCTTTAAAAATAAAAACATGGGAGGCATAACTGCATTTACCCCACTACTACCCATTTTTCAAAAATTCATTGCCACACCAGGCAAGCACCCACGGTTCTGGGATTTCACACACGTGGGTCCCAAGGTTCCACCTACAATGTGGCAAAGTTTCATGTGTGTAACTTTAAAAATGACCGAGTTATAGGCATTCCATGTTATTTATTAAAAAATCAATTGCCACAAACTGCATGCACCAATCTTTCTGAAATTTCTCACAGATACCTATCCCTAACCAGTGTACAATGTGCCCAAGTTTCATCCTTCTGTCTTTAAAAATGAAAAAGTTATAGGCGTTTTTATAAAACAATAATTTGCTATAGGAAAAAGCATTCAAAATGGCGTCCGATCCGGATCGGAAAATCCGATCCGCGGATCGGAATCGGATCCGATCCGACACACGATCCGATCCGATCTGATCCGATCCGACCCCCCAGGTCCGATTCCGATCTGCTATCCGATCCGATCCGGGGGGTCAGTGCACATCCCTAATCACAACAGTTAAAGGTGCAGGGGCTCTGCCTTCATTTGTATATGGTCCCTCTAGTGTAGTGCCTGCAACTTTAACTGTTGTGATGAAGAGGGAATTTCACCAGGAACTAATTGCATACAAATGACACTGGCTGAAATTCCCTTTTCTCTACAACTGTTAAAGTTACATGAGCCCTGACCTGGATTTTATCTGGTCACCCTATAATAATCTTGGAGCACAAATCATGTACAAGAGTTTTGTCCAGGTCAGGCTTTTCACATTTGTCTGTTCAATTTTGGAGACAGTTTTGAGGATTACTCAAGGAAGAGGAAGTTAGTTGCAAGTCTGTTACCTCGAGTTGGGTCCCAACTGTGTCATGCTCAGAGTAGGCCCATTCAAATAAATAGCCATGACTAACTATTCAAATAAATAGCCATGACTAACTTGTCCACTGATTTCAGTTGGTCTATGCTAAGCGACTATGTCTGGATCCAAGCTCTTTCCATTTGTTACCTTTAACCTTCCCATGCAAAAATAAAAGGAGACTTGTTACCCACTATTTCACCCACTATGTAGACTCAACATAGTTCGAATTAGGTTTTGCAAACCCTTGGCTAAGCATCTGGGAGAGGGCAAAGGAATGTGTGTGTAACATCTTTGGTGACAGGTTCAATCACAAATGACTGTCAAAACCTATGCTTCCAGTAGGACTTGACTAACCAGCATTCTGAAGTTGGAGTTAAAAAGCTGCCAGGAATCTTCACACTTTCTCCCAATCCACATATTGCTGCAATGAGAGACAAACTGAAAACAATAGGTGCACTTTCTGTTACTATGGCAACTTGCCTTTTAGTCTTGAGTGATCCCTTCTCATGAATCTAGAGTTTCAAACCATGTGAAGATATTCTGGTCCTTCCCCCTCTCCCTCCCACTGATTTGCACAGGCCTTCAACACAAAGGCCTGTGCAACACAACCGCTGAGTTGATTGACACACAAAAACAACAGGGACTACCATCATTGCCATAGAAACATAGGTCTAGAGCAATTTACTTGGATGGAATTTTAGAAGGCAGAAATCCGGCCAGAGTGAGTAGTCTGCAATAGTACACAATTAACAGCACTTATTGCAATGGGATGTAATGGGTCTGCTTGGACCACCAATGACCAGAATTGTAAGAATAACACTGAAAGATACTTGTTGTTTCTCTTAAAACTGCCTGGTACAAAACAGTACAATGAGGTGAATGGGGATGATGACAATGATGATAATACTGGAAAGTCCACAGTATAAATTAAATAAAACAAAGCAATCTAGTTTGAAAGCAGGGTTGAAAAGTATGGAAGTCCCTCAATTGAATCAGTGAACTGATTTGCATGTCATGCTAAGCTATGGTGGGTTGTCACTATGGCAGAGAGGCTTAGTGTGTGTTGTTTCCACTGTCGGTTGATTTTGCAAACAAACCACCCTGTGAACCCATGGCTTGTGGTAAGCTTGTTTAGGGTGGCTTGTTGTCAGAGTGGCTTGTTGCGATGTCCAAACCTGGCAGTGTCACCATGGGTTCTTTAAAATGTTGAGAGAGTCACCTGGCAAGACTGGCCAAAACACACATGCATAAACCTTCTGCTGGCCACTCCTTATCATGCTAATGATATCTCCTCTCTATTATGTCTTGAAATGACACAAGTCAATTTACTCCTTCACTTTGTTGCCTCCTTAGGTAACAACTCCTTCCCCCTCACCAACTTTGGGGAGATTTGTGCAAATTGAATATTATATTTTCCCCATTTTTAGGGAGATTTGCACAAAATTAATGTTATTTTTTCACCTTCAGAAAGATTTGCACATATTCAACCTTTTTCACTTTTGGGGGGTTATGTGCAATTTTAACTTTTAAAATTAGGGAGATTTGTGCAAATCTGCTAAAGTGCAAAAACTGGGCTGCTGAGGTTGTGTTATAAAGGACCATGGGATATGTGCTGGGAGCAGGCAGGAAGACTAAGGGGGAAGTTAGCCATGGCAAGTTGCAAAGCACTTGATTGTCTGTTGGATGTAATGTGCGTCAGTGAGTGAACAACCAACCCATTGTAGCTTATTTTCAGGGTGGCTTATCATGATGTGCGAACTGGACCAATGCATACTTTGTTCCACAGAGGAGAATAATTAATGAATTCCAATTAACGCTTGATAAAATGTACTTATCTCTCTTCCCACCTCTTCCCTTTTCCACCCTTAAATTCCAACCTTTGGAAAGTCATGAAGGATGCGCACTTCAAGGCTATTTTTGCATTGGACTTGAACCGCCACTTTGCGTACTCAAGGTTTTATTGCATCAGACTTGAACCTCCATTTTGTGCACTTATATTTGCATTGGACTCTGGATTTCTTATGTTTAGAGTAATACAAAGCATCTTTCAAAGAAGATTTTTCATCATTTTAAATGTATCCGTGAGTATGCCTATTTTAAAATATGCTAATGCAATGTTTAAGGCATGTGGTTTCCACATAGGACTCATATTGGAATTATTCTCAACGGTAATACAGTCTCTAGTTGAAAGCATTTGAACCTCATAAGGTCAACTCTTTTATAAAGCACTTGGTGACAGCCTCATGTCTCACGTTCTAAGATATTATACTGGACAGGAGTAGCATTTTGAAAGAATTCTGATGCAGGCAGAAAGTTGTCAGGTATCACTTCTCCCTTCCCTTCTCTTCCAATGCATCCACCATTAAATACTGAGTGCTCTCTGAGATGAAATCTGACATCTTCAGTTATTTGTATCTCAACCTACGTGTGGCTTGTTGTCTGATTTCTTGTTCCTCATTCCAAACTTGTGCCTCCAGCCTTTTGTTCTTTTCTGTGGTTTTTCCACTGTAATTCCTACAGTAGCCATGCTCAATTTTCATGCCCTTTTTATCCTTCTGTTTTCCCATCTGAGCAGTGCTCTAGACTTGATTTTGTTCTTTGCCTTGGTAAAGTGTAGGCTGGCCATATGAAAAGGAGGACAGGGCTCATGTAACTTTAACAGTTGCAGAGAAAAGGGAATTTCAGTCGGCATCATTTGTATGCAGTTAGTACCTGGTGAAATCCCCTCTTAACCACAGCAATTAAAGTTGCATGCACTATACTGGAGTGACCAGATACAAAAGAGGGCAGGGCCCCTGCAGCTTTAACTGTTGTAATGAAGAGGGAATTTCACCAGGTACGAATTGTATACAAATGACACCGGCTGAAATTCCCTTTTCTCTACAACTGTTAAAGTTACATGAGCCCTGTCCTCCTTTTCATATGATCAGCCTAGTAAGGTGGACAAATCCATGCATTAGGTTCCAGCTCCATGGAAGCATTTGAGATGGTCTGCCTTCAGAATTGTGACTCTTGACAATCTAGTGGCCAAAATCGACATTACTTTAAATCTGTGTCTAGCAGCTATGTCTAGCGCAGGGGACCCTATTCAGATCAGGACTTTTAATATTGAGTTTGGGCTCCTTGCGTTTACTTTTGAGTAAAAAATGAGTTAAAATAAAGCTCTTTGACAGATTAGAATTTGGAGGCAAGTGTAGACATGCTTTAAAATGCATTTAATCCATGTCTGGAAGCTAATCCTTCTACCTGGCTTGATATGTATTATGCCAGAATTGCCATACTTTTGTTTCAAGTATGTATACGCCTGTTTTTGACCTGCTGTTTTCTCTGGATCACTACACACGATACGTATATAAAACATGTAGTGTAATCCTGTGCAGTTTCGGCTATTGGGCTTCAGCTATTGGGCAGTATAGATATGTCATACATACATACATACATACATACATACATAAATGCACCTTTACTCAGATGCAAATTCGATTGCTTTCAATGGGGGTTACTTCCAAGTAAATGTATTTCGGAATCATAACAAAGCCATCACAATAATCTCTTACATATAAACACAGATCCGCAATACCCCTCTGAAAACCTAAGTCTTCAACTAGGGCTGCATTTAAACAGTTGTTCCAGCATCTGGCTGACTGTTTAAGACCATAGACTGCTTTCTTGAGTAACCACACTTCATTATTATTATCACCAAAACCAGGAGGCTTGTTCATGTAAATTTCCTCATTGAGATCTGCATGCAAATAAGCAGTCCCTATGTCAAGATGTGTTGCATTCATATTATTCTTAGCAGCTAAGCTTAAAAATAATCTTAACATTGTTGCTTTGCAAGTGGGAGCAAAAATTTGATCAAAATCCTTTCCCTTTACTTGCATGTAACCCTTAGCAAACAACCTTGCCTTATAACCAGATTCACCATTCTCTAAAACCTTGTTTTTGAACACCCATCGGCAATCCACCGACTTTCTGCCTGCAGGCAGTTGTGTATTTTCATACACACCGTGTTTAGAGAAACTCTGTAGCTCCTCCTGCATGGGTAGCTGCAAAACTTCCTCGTAACTCTGAGGCTCACATTTCACCAAGCAAACCCTTTCTTTGTTGTTTTCAAAACCAAATCTCACAGGCGGCACGCCTTTGTTAGCTCGGTCAGACCTCCTGAACTTACAAGGACTCTGCTCCCGGGGTTGTTTCTTTCCATTGCTTTCCATGGGGGGCGGAGTTACACGCTGCTCCCTGGGAGACTCGGCTCCAGCAGGCATCAACTCCTTCTGCTCCTCCCCTTCATTTCTCCCGTCCCTTGAGAAATGCAGCAAAACCTCTGGGTTTGAATGTACTTTCTCCCAGTTTTGTTCCTCAAAACTAGCTGATCTTGACACAACAATTTTTCCTCCTCCTACGTAAAACCTCCAAGACTTGTCGCTGTACCCAACGAAGCGTGCCCGTACAGCTTTATTGTCTGTTTTTAGCCTCTGGCTTTTTGGGATGTTTACATAAGCAAATGTGCCCCAAACTCTTAGGTGAGATAGATTTGGCTTCTTACCATGCAGCTGATAGAAAGGCACACTATCAATCGCTTGAGACCAGGTCCTATTTAACAAATAGTTGGCAGTAGAGAATGCCTCTGCCCACAGCCCTGGTTCTGCATTCGAATCCTGTAGCAGAGAGTTTTTCACTGTTTGAAGTAAACCATTCCTTCGTTCAATGGCTCCATTCTGCCAAGGTGCATATGGGTCTGAGAACCTGTGGGTTATCCCATTGACCTTAGCCCACTTTACAAAATCATGACCTGTAAACACTCCACCACTGTCAGACTCGATCTGAATTACCTGCTTTTTGAATCTGCGTTCAACCCAAGTCACCCAATCCTTAAACGTTTGAAATGCCTCTGATTTTTTCTTTAGCATGAATACCCAACTGAAATGGGATTTATCATCTAAAATAACCAGACCAAACCTTGCACCTCCTACACTGTTATTAAAAGGACCAATCAAATTGAGGTGTACCAATTCAAAAACCTCCTGTGAAATTCTATTACTTTTTCTATTGATTGCCTGTACTCTGGACTTTGATTGCTTGCACACACGGCAATCTAGAAACTTATTGCACCCATTGAGGTCAATGCCTTTACATTCCTTCGGCATTTGTTTTAACACCTTAAAACTTGTGTGGCCCATCCTTCTATGGAACAAATGGATACATTTTAAATGACTTGGCACATTCCAAATCTGACTTACCACACAGTCATGGGATTTCATTTCATATAAACCATTCCTTAGAAAACCTTGTGCACAAATCTGCCCCTCCATTGTTATTTCACACTGACTCTGTTTGAAAGTAACGACGTACCCAGCCTTGGTTAGGCTTGCCACTGAAAGAAGGTTAAACTCTAAACTTTCCACACACAACACATTAGGTAAACATTTGCCTAAACAAGGAATATAGCAAGTTCCTTTCCCATACACGGAAACCTGTTTCCCGTCTGCTAGAGACACCGATTCCAGAGATCCATGCCAGAGCTTATCAAAACCTTCCTTGGTCCGGCAAAGGGTTTGACTTGAGGTGGAATTGATCAACCAAACATTTTTACGCTTATCCCCTTTCGTCTCCACGGCAACCGAGACCAACTGCGCTCTTGGATTCCTTCTGCTCGCTCTCCCGGTCTCCCTTCGAGTAATGGCTTTCCTGCCACCGCGAGGCTCCCTTTGATTGAAGTTTCACTCAGTAATTCCTCCGAATATGCCCCGTCTTTCCGCAACGAAAACACTTCCGCTTCTCGATGGCCATTGCGCTCTCTCCTTCACTGGCTGGTAAGCGCTGCCTCGACTCCATTTTGAACTGCCGTTTTTCCTCTCCGTGCGATTCACGGCCGACCTTATTCCTTTCTCCTTGTTCTTCTATCCTTTCAATGTGTTTTTTCTCCTCCTGCAAAAGTCTCCCTGTTAAATACTCAATAGAGAGATCCGTCTGTGGCATGGACTCCAGACTCATGGTCAGGGGGTCCCAGCTTTCCGGGAGGGAACTGAGAATGATATAAATTCGATTCTCCTCATCAAAGGGTAGTCCAACTTCTTGTAACTTGGAAAACAGCGTGCCCATATTTTAGAGGTGCTCCGAAAGTGAACCTCCTTCTCTGAGCTTGGTACGATACAGCTGTCTCGTCAGGCTTATTTTGAAATTGGCTGTTTGCCTCACATAAATATTTCTTAATTTCTCCCAGCATTCTTTCGCTGTGTCGGTCTGAGAGATGTGAATAATTTGGCTATCCTCTATGCTAAGCACAATATTAGCCTTGGCCCTCATGGCTAAAGAGTTCCATGTAGCTATTTCATCAGCTCTTAGACCTGCTGGCATTGCATCCTCAACAACATGCCAACATCCATCGCGTCTGAGAAACATCTCGGTCTTGAACGACCAGTTCAAGTAATTCTTTTCATTCAACCTTTCGATTGGAATCCCTCCTTGCAAGCTCATCTGTGCCATGTTTTCCAGCTGGCTCACAATCACAGCCTTACTCTGGCCAGACAAACCGCTTGCCTCCGATTCCTCACTTGAACTTTCAGAGCCCAATAAATTCTCCTCCTGTTTAAATATTTAATCTGGAAACCATCATCCGTTGCTGTAATATTTGGAACTCCTTGCACTCCTGTGCATTCACTGGACTCCTTGCTGAGCTCTTTCCTGAGCTTTTCCTGGGCTTTTTCCTGGGCTCATAACCCTGTTGGGGAGAGAAAAGTGCTCCCTGTGTGCTTAGTAAGTGTTAAAGTCCAGAAAATGTCTCAGTAGCTGAAGAAACTCTCACACTCAGCAAATAGTGTATAATACAAGTCCTTTACTTGTGGTCCAATAATATAAATATATACAAGGCAACTGGTTCCTCCAGATAATATAGGCTTTTTTTTATGGCTATAGCATAGCACAATCCTTCATCAATCTCTCATTCACCAGTCTCCATTCCACATAACTCCAGCCTGACCCACCACACAGCCATTACTATAAGCTGACTTATATACAAGTTTCTGAACCCTGGCTCAGCACAGTCAATTACCTTATCCTAGCAGAAAGATTCCCACTATCTGCTTGACCTTTTCTGCAGCAGAGAAAAACTTGCTCTAACTGATAATTAACTTCAGCTGGCTGTTCAGTCCTTCTGGACACTCAAAACTTTTGTCCAATTAAAACAACTTAAACTTAAATTTTCCCTGACAAACATGCCATGTCCCAGCAGCAGTTCAACATCCACCAAGGCTGCTAGTATAGGCTGACCAGATAAAATCCAGGTCAGGGCTCATGTAACTTTAACAGTCGTAGAGAAAAGGGAATTTCAGCCAGTATCATTTGTATGCAATTAGTCCCTGGTGAAATTTCCTCTTCATCACAACAGTTAAAGGTGCAGGCACTCTAGTAGAGTGACCATATACAAAAGAAGGCAGGGCCCCAGCAACTTTAACAGTTATGATGAAGAGGGAATTTCACCAGGAATTAATTGCATACAAATGACAATGGCTGAAATTCCCTTTTCTCTACAACTGTTAAAGTTACATGAGCCCTGACCTGGATTTTATCTGATCAGCCTATGCTAATAGTGGTAAGAGCAATCACATCTCCCAGCAACAGAAGCCATTGGTCCTAGGCTGCCTCTAAACGGCTTCTCTTCTGCTTTGTGCCGACGTCGGCAGGTGGCGCGATGCGAAATTGAGCTCCTTGTAGCCCTCTATACGCAAGGAGCGTGACAGTGGCTTTTCCAGCCACCCCCACCTCTCCTGCCAAGCGGCATTTAAGGTAAGTTAATTTTTTTCTGGGGTGGGGAAGTTGGGCAGGTGGTCAGTGGTGGGATTTTTTTTTTTTTTACGTTTTGTGTTTTTATTTATTTTACTTTAAATGTGTGGTGGGGAAGCAGGGCGGGTGGTTGGTGGCAGTAAGGGTTTTTTTTAAAAAAAGTTTACTTATTTATTTATTTTACTTTGAACATGGGGTGGGGAAGAAGGGGGTTGTTTTATTTTTTATTCATTTTATGGGGAGAAGGGAGGGAGGTCAGTGGAAGGGTGGAGGTGGTGCAGCAAGCTTATGGCTCGCTGTTCCACCCCCTTCCCTGCCCAGTCCATGGTGACCAATCAGTGGTCACTGTAGACTGGGCAGGCCTCCCAGAAGTGGTGGAGAAAAAGTGACAGAGACAGCAGAAGCCATCATTGCTTCGCCACAAACTAAAAAAGTCGCACTAAATGACAGACTTTTTTAGTTCGCGGCAAAGCCCCTTTGCCACTAGATGGCTTTGGATTGGCAGCTGCGTCATGTAATGCAAGTGCCATCATTCTGAAGCCACAGCGATGGATACTGTCCGTCTAGAGGTACCCCTAGTTTCCCCACAACTAGTCAGGAACTGGTAGGAGCAAATGCAGAGGAGCCATAATGCAAGACCCCCTGTATCAGGCAAGAACCGATGCCCATGGGCCAAATGTGTATATAATAACAACAAAACCACAGCAAGGACTGTATACATCATAGCCTTAGATTCCCAGGCAGAGAACTTCAGCATGTCTCTGCTCATATAAGCTCAGAACTTAAGCTTCACTAATGCACTAGGCTGGTGTAATCATAATCCTGCATGTCTTCATTTAAGAAACAAAAAAATGCATTTCATTCAGGTCCAAACTAGTCATTTTGGGGTATACATAGCTTCTGTCAATACACCTCCCCTTGTAAGTCTAAGGAAAGATGATGTGTGACAGCATGTCATAGCACTCATAGCATTACTTTACTACCCTGCTGCACATCATTGGCTTCCACTTGCAGGGGAGAGACCCTGAGTGCCCTAATGTCACATCACACATTGTCTGTTGCAAGGTGTTATTTCGGAAGATGTGAGCCAGAGATGTGGGTCAGCAGCAGCCATGCATCTCTGCAACATCTTATTTGAACCTCACATTTTTTTAAAAAAATAAGCTCCCCCCCCCCCCCCCATACACATTTTTCTCCTGGAAAATCTTACTGGCTTACTATTTATAGGTTTTGGCTTTAGAAAAGTTTTGAACTATTAAACAAGTTCAGACAAGACCAGAGGAAACCAATTGAAAGTCTATCAGAGACAAAGATATATATTTCACCACCTCTGGCATGTAACACTGTAACAGAAGAGTGAAAGGAGGAAAGACTGACAGCTGAGACCAGAATGGAATGTTGGGTGGAGCTAGTGGCTGTTGGAGAAAGTCAGTTAGAAGGGACAGTTAGGGAGAACTCAGGGAAGGAGGGAGTTGAGTTAAGATGGAGAGACATAGGGAGAGGAATTAGCGGTCAGACGTGTTCAGTTAGTTAGTGAGTCAAATCAGAGACAGGGTGTAAATGTGAATGGAAGAAGAGAAGGTGTAGTGAACGAGATACGTGGGGTTAGTTTTTTAGAATTTTATTAAGACTATCAGTTATTGTTTGTTTTGAATGTTGACTTGATAAAATAATAAATAAATAAATAAATAAATAAATAAATAAATAAATGTTTACTCTTTTAAATACCTATGTTCTGGTCTGAGTAGAACTGGAGATTGGTATATCTCACCGCATGAGCCAAGTATATAAAGAGTAGAGTCCAATTGCTCTCTCTAAATCAGTAAGTGGTGCTAGCTAGTGTTTCAGGGAGTCCTGAGAAAACTCTGAACTCAGTGTCCTCTAGAGGGCCAGGCCCTTACAAGACTTCCCCTAGTTTACACCACAATTTGGTAACAAAATGGTAGGATTCGATTTTGTGAGGGTTTTTTTAAAACGTAGAAGACAAACGCTAAAAAACAAAAGTCAGGCATATTGGCCATAAGAAAAGTTCCAAAATCCATATGGTGTCTCATGCCTTTATTAGATCAACTCAAAGTTGGCCTAATTAAGGTATTACATGCCATGTGAATTATGGATTTTTTCTTATGGCCAACTCAGCTATCTTTGTTTTTTTTTTTTTTTTGTAGAACTTATACATATAAAATATATATACACAGTGCCTTCAGATGGTTCTATCCTTAAAGGTAGCCTACAATCATAAATAAATAAGTAAAAGTCTCCCATGTGGTGTGTCCTCCTTTAAACCCAATCTATTTCTGAAGAAAGGCAGATATCATGAATTACATTGTTCTTGTGACAAGATAAATGAGACTGTTTTACACATGAGACTGAGAAAAGTAATGAGCCTACAATCCTTTGACTTGAAGATATCTATCTCTTTTAATTACAAGTTGGTTATTCCCATATTAGTCACCCCACTGAATTTCAGTTTCTTGAGGGTTTTTCACCTGAACTCTCTGTTGCATGTGTCATGGAATCATGGTGCGGAATCTGTGAACTCGGTTGTTAAACAAAGGTAGTTATATACGCCAAATGAACAATCTAGGCTCAAATTCTGTATTCACTTACCTGGGAGTAAGCTCCATTGAACTCTATGGGACTTACTTCTGAGTAGACATGCATAGGGTTGCATTGTTAATGTGATGCTATTGTTATGTGCATATTAACTTTGGTCAGGAGTGAGAGACTTTGCCAAACTCTTGGGAGTCGATGACTAAGCTCCCATAGATCTCAGAGAAGCCAGGATTTGACTTCATGCAAAGGAAGATTAAATATTAAAGATCTGAAATCCCATGAATGGTGTTAAGGTACTAAGATCTAATTAAGAGGCATTTACAGGATCACACTGTCTGCCTTCTGGATTGATTGATCTTAAAGGAAAATAAGCCATCCTATCTCCAGTTTCACCAATAATGATTAAAATCACGGGTCAATAATTGAATGCAGATGCACTAACCTGTTCATTCTCGCACACTTTTCTTTTCAAGTCAAGACATTATAATCCCACAAAGTAGAAAGAAAGTCAGTACAATAGAATAGGCATCGTATTTGTTTATTACCCTAGGAAAAGACTTCAAAGTGTACAGGAAGAAGGAGTGTGCTTTGCACTTTGTTTTTAAACACGTTTATGTAGAAATGAGTCAGGCAGAGTTCAATGGTATGAGTGACTGAACTGACAATCTGCATTGGACTGGATCTCCTGAATCTAGACCATAGCTTTGAGTACAAAACTCATGTGTTATTGAAGATCAATATAACAAATACATGTATTGAAAGGTAGTTTTTATTTGTCAGTTATTGGGAAATTGATTTTCTATATGGTGTACAATCATCTATCATAATTTCACTTTTGTAAAAAAATATATGTTGAAATTTTTAAATTGTAAAGCTTTATAGTATCATCATCATCATCATTGTCGTCATTGTCACCATGATAGAAAACTGATCAAATATACATGTTACACTGCCATTTTGTTGCTATACCATTTCAGAATGCAGGTGGGAGCATATTTTGAAATGCTGTGCCATGTAAGAATTTCCTAGCTCATAAGAAAAAAAAAGTCTAGGACAAAGCTAGAGTGGATTCTTTCTTCTAGATGTGCTACCATTGCAGGGAGGTTGTTTTGTTTAAGATGAAGGAGCATTGAAACAGAGCATTTCCTCACTACATTAAGAAATGCTACAGTCTAAAAGAGCTGTATCACATTTTTTTTCTGATCATACAGATGGGCTGTTAATACCTGCTTTAAGAGCTGCAGCTGCCTTGCTGTCCTAGAGAACTCATCTTCTCTACATCAACTTCTAACACTAAGTCCCTTTCTGCACCAGCCATTTTTCCTGGGGCTGCCCTTGCCTGCTCGCGGAGAGGCCACATGATGCACAGAATATCCTGCAAGCAGGCAGGGGCCAGCCCTCCATTTTCCTGGGAGTTCAGGGAACGCTATTATCCCGGTTTGTTCCCTGCACCCGGGAGGGCAGCTAGATGGGCGGGTGGTGTAGCTGCCCAACCCAGGTGCAGCCACACATACCTGCGAGTAAACGCGGCTACACCGATGGCCATGGAGCCGCATTGCATGGCTCTGAGGCCATCAGGAGGGGGAAAGCAAAATTGCCATCCCCAGGATGGCGGGGGGAGGGGGCGCAATCGTGCGTCATTTTTAAAATATATACTTACATTTGCGCAAGAGCACTCATGTGCTCCTCCGCGGATCTTTTTTAAAAAAATTGTCACATTGTGGTGCAGCTTCATCGCGCCGAACCCAGAAGTGGCTACTTCCAGGTTTTCCCGCTTCCCACCCTCTCTGCCCCTATGGTGCGGAAAGGGCCGAAGACTTCAGTTTGTCTTCGTAATTTCCCCACAAACCTATTCCTCACTGCTGGGTAATACCAGGGGGTGTCTACACAATGCCTCATTGCCTGGTTATTCCCCCCCAAACCCCCACAGCATCATTTCTCCAAAGCGGCATCAATAGGGTTACATGGCAGGCGAAAGCATGGGCTATCCAGCCAGAAAAATTTACAGTGCCATTAATGGGCAGCAAATATCGAGAGACAGAAAACCATGAAAACCGTTGTTGTTGTTGTTGTTGTTGTTGTTGTTGTCATTGTTGTCATTGTCATTGTTGTTGTTTCCGGCAACTCTGCACAACATTGTAGCTTTGAAAACCTGTAGCTATGCATCTGCACTGCTACAGTTAATTGCATTTATGTGTTATACATAATCACTGTGCTTACTTTTGTTCCTTAGACTTTAATATGATGGTGGCCATTACTAGGCTTGTTGAGCATGCCCCCTGCCCTATATTCCCATGCCTATCCTGCACTGGGATCCACCCCTAACTACACCTGCTCTTTAATCCAAGCTAAATCCACCACTGACAGACAAACAGCTGTGGTGACATCAGAGCAATGTAAAAAGTCATAGTAAAAAAACACATCGAAAAAGCGCTGCTTTGTGGGGAATTGCAGATTTTGTGGTTGTGAGTTGTGGCTATGCTATATAAACAATGAGGCACATCTACGCAGCCATGACGGTATATAGAGCATATAGACAAGCCCCTGGTTCAGCCTCGTATGGTACACCAGCACATTTACATAGGAATATGTCCAACTGAACACAGCAGGACTTAGGTCTGAGTAAAAAGGATTGCACTAGAAGTTTCTTCTTACCCCAGTGATTCAGAACCATCGTGTTTCTCCCTCACAGGTCCTTCATTCATTGGGTATCATTGGCTCATTTCACATATCACTGGGGATTTGAGTTAACATGGTTGTGAAGACTGAATTGCATGTTATGATGGTGCTTTTTCTTAAAACAAGGTAATTGCTTGCAATTTCAACTTGGGCTTACCTGTTAGCTTTCCTTTGCTCATGAAGAAATAAAACTTTCTTCTGTCTATGAATCAAATAGATTTTGATTCATGGCTCATATATTTGAAAAAAGAAGCTGTTAACTTGCCCTACCTCAAGGGAAAACCCAACCTTCTTATCTTGCTAGCTTTTCATTTTTAAGAACACAAGAGATTTCCTTGTTGAATCTGGCTCCCTTACACTCCAGTCCCCACTTTAATCAGTTTCACAAGCAACTACTTTGTGCTATTGAAAAACAGATCATTATATCTCTTGGTCCAACAAACTCCATCATATCCTATTTATGCTACAGATTTTAAAGGTATATCAAAGCTCATGATACTCTTTTATATTTCCCCAAGTTTATCCATATGACGTTAAGATAATATGACCCAGCCAGCTGTGGTCAATAGCACACAGCAGACTGTGCAATTTTATTGGAGATTAGTTATTATTATTATTATTATTATTATTGTGTAGCTTAATTGTTATATTTTATTGTTTTAATGGTATGATGCTGAATATTTGAATATTTGTGGAAAGCTGTATATAAATCCAATTAAAATAATAATGATAATAATTATATATTAATTACTTCCCCCCATTTTTGTTTCTTTCTGCTTACAGTTTGTTGCTGGCTATCCAAGCAGCCATTGCACTCAGGGGCAGTCATGTTTATTCCTTCATTTACTGTCCCTGATCATATATAAAGCAGAAGAATAGAAGTCTATCTTTTATACCACAAGGAGAGCTGAATATGGGAAGCAGGAGCCTCTCTCTCATTGAATTCTCATCCCTGTCTTCTATTGCTTCAAACCTTGTCTTCTCAGGCTTAGTTCTCATATTGCAGCTGGGCTGGTGGAAACAAATTTGAACCAATCAGAAATGAGGCAGGGGAGGGGAGAATTCAGTTCCCCGTACCCACACTTTCCTTTTGGTGACAAAAATAAACCCTTCACTCCTTTTGTACGTGAACAGGGTGAATGTGAATAAAAATGTGGCCACCTCCTCATATATAGTTTAGCCCTTAGCCTTCCAAAACTAGGCAGCCATTTTGGTCATTTCCTGATCGTGAATAGTGCTGGGCCAAATCCTGCCCCCTATTTTCACCTGTAACTTTCTTCCTGCGAAAAAGGCATTGCTTTTTCTGCCTATTTCATAGGGGGGAGGGAATTCTGAGAATTGTTCTCCTTGGAGAAAGGGCCAGGGTTTCCACATGCCTTTTTAAAGTGTAGCCAGTTGCTGAGGGAGCTTCTTTTTTCAGTTCAACCCCCCCCCCCCAAAACAACAACAACAAGCCTTCCCTTGGCATTCGGAGGTGTCCAGCTGTTCTAAGTGAATGCTATTGGAGACCATGTGACTTTGCCCTCTCCAATAAGCACTCAGGAAGAACTCCTGGATTACTGAAAATGCCAGGGATGTTTTGAAAAAAGAAAAAGAAAGAAGACTCCTCAACAACTGGCTGCATTTAAAAAGTATGTAGAAACCCTTTCTCCTCCCCAAGGAGAAAATTCTCCAAAAGTCTCACCTCTCCCAGCCTCTTTTGCCTGAGTTTTCATTCCCCCCCACCCCATCCAACAAAAAATGCCAAAAAATAGAATGGTTGAAATTTTTGGCCCAGCACTAATCATTAAGATACGTGCTCTTTCAGAATTAAATCAGAAGGTGGAAAATGAGGAGGGGCAAGACAACACTAGAAAGGGACTGTTGTTTTTCATTAAACTACATAAATGAACCCTCTAATATCTCCAGAAAGTTGAATTGGACCTAAGTTACAATCTCTGTTCAGCTGTAAAGCTCATTGTCTCATATGCTGTCAGGTACTCCTTGGAGAAACTGTGCTATCCAGTATTGCAATCTATCAATACTGTGTGATCAGATTACATGAGAAATGAGCATTCACAAGTGCTTGCTGTTCTTTGTTTTTAGTTTTATTTACAAGGAAGCATGAAAGCTCACTTACTCTGCTTATCCCTTCTCTCCAGGTGGTAAGATTGACTAGTGAATGGGCCTAGTGAATTGGCCTGGATTTACATGGGCTGGATTTAGGGATATATGGATTTTGTAAAACCTGTTCTGTGTGTTTCACTGATTGGCAAGTGCCTTTCATTCTGTTATCCGGTCATTTGAAGGAAGTTTTTTCCCAGTTCCCCAAATTTGCACAAATTCGCACTTGTGAAAATGCACAGATCCACTTGCTTTTAACTTACCTTTCAGGATGGCGTGCCTGGGACCAGCAAAGGTGGTCCACATTGTCCTGGTCCTGTATTGCTTTATGACGCATCTGAGCCTTATTGTTCTGCTAGAAGAATCCTCCTGTGAGTTAACCTATGCCAGTTTGTTGCTCACATCAGTGGTAGGATGGGTTAGAAGGTGAGAGGGAGCCCTCTTCTAGCAGCAAGAATAGATGTGTCATAAGGCAAATCACAACCAAGACAATCTTTGCTGACCAAAGAAAGGTGTGGATGCCTGGAGGGTAAGTTGTAAGCAACACAAATTTTGACATTGTACAACAACATCCTGGCATGTCACAAGGCATGTCAGTTAATAATTGAATTTCCCTGGTTTTTGAAAAGGAAATTTATAATTACAGTATTGGCAATCCTACTCTCTCCCCAATATATTTGAATCTACTTTCTCAAAGGTTTACCTGCAATGATAAATGGGACTACAAATACTTAAGTAATGGTAATCATGAATTCATTTAAAGGATCACGGTTCTAAAATTTTGAGGAGAACCTCCATGGGTAGAAGCTGTTCTATGCAGATAATGCCCTCCATGTATAAAAAGCAATGAAAACAGTGTGGGATCGGGTGGAGCTAGCGAGCTCATCCCTGCTTTCCTTTCTCATGTGTAGAGCTTACACATGATGAGATTAAGGCTAGTTTCTCACAACCATCTTCAGGAGTGTACATAGAGTGTGAACGCATATTCAGAGTGACATGTGAATATACCCTTTGGGTGAGACATGATTCTTGCACGTCCTTTGCCCACCACACAGAAAGTCAGAACAAGGATTGGGGCCCTTGTGCTGCATTTCTTGTTTCAGGAATGTGGTGTATGACCCTGATCTTTCTGCTCCCACCACCGGTGCATTCCATCCCCACCCTCCCAAAATTTTCTTGAGGGTCAACTGCATGTTATTTTAAGATATAGCTGGGTTTCCTCTATGTTTTACTCAAAAGTAAGCTTCTGGAACCTCAGGACTCTAGACTAGTGGGTAGGGACCTTTAACCCTTTGCTGTACAACTGGATGACATTTTGGCAGTGTAAATTGGAGCATCCTCCCCCCGTCCACATTGGGACCACAGTAGGGTGTGTATGCAAAGGATTAAAGTTTCCTTACCCACCCCAATCCCTGCAGAAATATGTAGTCTCATCTTGTGAGGTTATAGTCCATAATCAAAGGAACAGGCCTTGAATATAGAAGTCCCCTGTAACAGAATTCTTCTGAAAACCTTGGCATAGTAGCAGCATTATAGTTTCAGAGTGAACCTGAGCATGGCCAACATAACTTTGTCAACAGTTGCTGTCATAGTCTTTTATGGGGCAGAAAACCTTTATTAGTATTTGAGCCTCAGAATTTCACCAAACCAATGAGAAGCACCCCCCTCAACAAGTTTGAATAACGTACATTAGGAAAATTAATCAAAGTATGAAAGAAAGATAAGGTAAGCCGAGCTGAAGCTTAGCGTAAAAAAGAACAAATGTGTCCATTTCCAGCACATGTTTAACTTGTACCTGTGGCAATTTGTATCAGAGTGGTTTGAAATTTTGCACAATTATAGACCTCTTCAGGTAGATCATAGATACCAAGTGTCAAGTTATAAGTTCAAAAGGTCTCGTTTTTATAAGCAGGATGTTGAAGATTATAATAGCAGACCCCCTTTTTGCAATTCATTTTAACTAAAGCAGTGCGATCCCATATCCATTGAATGATCCTGTTCAGTATTCAAGAGTACCTTGAACTATGACTGCTTTACAGGTTTATCCACCGTAAGTTTTGTACTGGATGGGAAAAAAACAGTATTGTAGGAAGAACTGTGAGTCTGGCCAGATCTACACCAAGCATGATATAACACTTTGAAAACAGTTTGAAGACAGTATATGGAATGTGTCCTGGGCCCCAGCAGTTGTCAGTGCACTTCAAAACTGTTATAAAGCAGTAGTGTAAATCCTGCCTTTATTTCACCATTTGGAATGGAAGTGAATAGCAACTTCTTCAATATCCCGAGTATCTGAGCTGAGAAGAAGAAGGGCAGTAGGGCACCAGATATGTAGTTCTAAGAATCAAGGATGAAACATCCACTGCAAATAAGGCCTAGCAGTTGTGCCCAAACAGCAGACACAAAGGAAATCTCAGCCAAGAATTTCTACATTACTGCTGTTATTTCTAGGGCTATTCAGGGACACCCTGAGCAGTGGAAATGGCCCTTAAATCTTCCTTAAAGATGGCGGTTCTCACTGAGGACAGAGAGCTGCCTGGTGTGAGCAGATGGGTCAGGTAAGTCCCATGGGCAGGCAGGGGACAGCAGTGGTCAGAAGTGTTTCGGACCCAATCCACTCCACTGCGGACCATTTCACCATAATCCAGTTCCAGTCCGAGTTGGTCCCTTCAATTCAGTATCCAGATCCAGCCCCTGAAATGGTGCACAGCCCTAGATATTACAGAATTGGAGACAAAGCATCTTATGGTCTCTTGGTGCTGAACAGTTTCCATTTATTTACCTTTCAATCTGTCCTTGGCCCCTTTCAGCCTAACCTAGCTTACAGATGGAGAATAAAAGGGGGAACCGGTTACACTGTCTTGAGCTCCTTGAAAGAAAATCCTGGATAAAAATAATAATGGCTTGGATCCAGATTTAGTTATGCTTAGATGGGACCCACTGAAATCAATGGGACTTATGTTAGTCATGCTTTGAACAGACTCATGGATCTGCTCTAATGACTTAGTCTGGATCAATACCTCTGCATTGTCATGGACAGACCACTTTCTGGTCAGGGTTAGTATCACAGCTACCACCCGCCCCTGCAGGGGTGGCGGACCTATTAAGATGGTCCGCCCTCGAAGGCTGATGGATCCTTTTGGATTCCAGAAGGCCTTGGAGGGATCTATGGCTGGTATCGTCGACGATCCTGTAGAAGCCCTGGTCAATAGATGGAATCAAGACCTAACTAGGGCTATCGACACGATCGCCCCCAAATGTCCTCTCCGACCCGCTTCTAATCGGGCGCCCTGGTATACAGAAGATCTCAGGGAGTTGAAGCGGAAAGGACGACGACTGGAGCGCCGATGGTGGAAAACTCGACTTATATCCGATAAGACACGACATAGAGAGCATCTTCGTTCCTACGGGGTGGCAATACGTGCAGCGAAGAAAGCTTACTTCTCTGCACGCATTGCGTCTGCGAATTCGCGTCCAGCAGAACTGTTCAGGGTGGTGAGGGGTCTAACTTGGGCACCCTCCCCCCTGAACCCGATGTTAGAGCCTTCATTAGTTCGCTGTGATGCCTTTAACAATCATTTCACAGATAAAATCTCTCGGATAAGAGCCGACTTAGATGCTGTCGTTATAGCAGAGGCTGACAATGGAGTGTCCAGCAACTCCGCGAGTTGAATTACACTGGATCAGTTTCAGTTGGTGAGTACCGAGGACGTGGACAAGCTGCTTGGTCGAGTGAGGAGGACGACTTGCCCTCTCGATCCCTGTCCTTCTTGGCTGGTCG
Source organism: Anniella stebbinsi (assembly GCA_029215795.1). NCBI lineage: Eukaryota > Metazoa > Chordata > Lepidosauria > Squamata > Anniellidae > Anniella > Anniella stebbinsi. The sequence continues at coordinate 140,400,027 of JARDYH010000005.1, read as the reverse complement.
CCAAGGGAGGAGATGCAGTTAGATCACAATTACAATATATTATTAATGCATCTCTCAGGGAGGGGAGTTTTCCATCATGTTTAAAAGAAGCGGTAGTACGGCCACTTCTAAAAAAGCCCTCCCTGGATCCCCTGGACTTTAATAACTATAGGCCAGTATCAAATCTTCCATTTTTGGGCAAGGTGATCGAGAGGGCGGTTGCCTTCCAACTGCAAGCAGTTTTGGATGATACAGATTTTCTAGACCCATTTCAAACTGGCTTCAGAGCAGGATATGGAGTTGAGACCACTATGGTCGCCTTAGTGGATGATCTACGCTTAAGTATTGACAGGGGGAGTGTGTCCCTGTTGGTACTCCTGGACCTCTCAGCGGCTTTCGATACCATCGACCATGGTATCCTTCTGGAACGCCTGAGGGAATTGGGACTCGGGGGCACTGTGCTTCAGTGGTTCCGGTCCTACCTCTCGGGCAGGTTCCAGATGGTGATGCTTGGGGATAGTTGCTCTTCAAAGAAGGAGCAGCTATGTGGTGTACCACAAGGTGCCATCCTATCCCCAATGCTGTTTAATATATACATGAAACCGCTGGGAGAGATCATCCGGAGGCATGGGGCGGGGTGCTATCAATACGCTGATGACACCCAAATATATTTCTCTACGCCTTCGACAACAGCATCAGCTAAGGATAGTGTGTCTCCTCTGAATGAATGCCTGGAGGCGGTAATGGGCTGGATGAGAAAAAACAAACTGAAGCTGAATCCAGACAAGACGGAGGTGCTTACTGTCAAGGGCCACAACCTGGGGTTGGAGGTGTGTCAACCAGTTCTGGATGGGGTTACACTCCCCCTGAAAGACTGTGTTCGCAGCTTGGGGGTGCTCCTGGATCCGTCGCTCCAAATGACAGCTCAGATAGATGCGACAGCCAGGAGTGCCTACTATCAGCTTCGGCTGATACGCCAGCTGCGCCCCTTCCTAGAGTTGGAAGACCTAAAATCAGTAGTGCATGCACTGGTAACTTCGAGGCTCGACTTCTGCAATGCGCTGTACATAGGGCTACCTCTGTGCCTAGTCCGGAAACTTCAATTAGTTCAAAATATGGCAGCCAGGTTGGTCACTGGTACATCTAGGGGTGACCACATTACACCAGTTTTAAAATCTCTTCACTGGCTGCCAATCAGTTTCCGGGCGAAGTACAAAGTGTTGGTTATTACCTTTAAAGCCCTACATGGTTTGGGTCCAGGTTACCTACGGGATCGCCTTCTCCCATACAATCCGCCCCGCACACTCAGGTCCTCTGGGAAGAATTTATTACAGTCAACAAGAACTAGACTGACAACTGTTACCCAGAGGACCTTCTCTTCTGCCGCTCCCAGATTGTGGAATGACCTGCTGGGAGAGATTCGCCAACTTACTAGTCTTCAGGAATTTAAAAGATCTATAAAGACTGATCTCTTCCGGCAGGCCTACCTAGATGAATTTTAAAGTGTTTTATTGGTGTTTTATTGATGTTTTAATGATGTACTGGTTTTATCTGCTTTTAATCAGTTTTTGTATTTTGTGTTTGGTGTTGTTCCCCGCCTCGATCCGTTGGGAGAGGTGGGTGATAAATAAATAAATATATTATTATTATTATTATTATTATTATTATTAACTCAATCATTGTAACATTCCCTCCTTGATTAAATATATTTAACTCCCTTCACTTCAAGGAACACATTATCACGTTGGCTTCCATATCCATCTAGTTGGAGCATCCTCAAAGGATAGGCTGATAGGATGGACAGTTGCCATGTGTGAGCAGATGGGTCAGGTAAGTCCCATGGGTGGGTGGGGGACAGCAGTGGTCCCCACTCTAACTCCCTGCAATTTAGGGAATACATTATCATTGTTGGCTTCCATATCCAACTGGACTGCACATCCTCAAAGGATAAACTGATGCCTCAGAGCTATCAGGGAAAACTGTTAACACCCATACTTTGGCTTCTAAGGAATGTTGTGGGCAATAAGGAAGGAAAGTGAGGGAATTACTTAATGCAATCCATAGTCCGCACCCTAATATCATCTTCTAAATCAAGTCAAGGAGCCAACACAAGAGGTAAGAGTCCTGTTCCTTTCTGGCCCACTTGTAATTTGAGCACTCTAACTAATAGTTGGTGGGCAAAAGAGAATCCAATGGGTTTGGATTAATTTATGTTACACTGGATCTGGTCACTTTTATATCTCACTATATATCTATGTCTATACCCCACCTCCTTGCCTCCAAAGACTTTAAGTCCTCCTTTTATCTGCACAACAACCCTTTCTTAGGCTGAGAGGCTATGAGTGACTTAAGATCACACATGGGGTAGGTTTTCAAACTTGGCTCATCCTGGTCTGGTGTTCTGACTGCCACACTGGGAGCTGAAGATGCTGGGACTACAAGGGTTGGTGGCTCAGCTTTGAAGCATCTCACTCTTTCTATGAGGACTCATGTGCCAAGTTCAGAAGAAACACATTAGGGACCAAGGGCATGATGGAAGGTTCAGTCCCAGAACTTCTGCCTCTCATTCTGTGGAATGGCTCCCTGGGGAGATCCCATGCCTCCTTTTATGAATGACATGAAAGCACATTCATGTAATCTAAATTAGTTTATATATATAATGACTCTTTACCAAAAAAGAAAAAAAGCCAGCTACATCATCAAACAGGTGTTATTTATTTCCTAGTTCTACAATTTTTCAATAGAATTTACTCCCTAATAAGGATTGCAACTGCCACAGCAACTGGCGAAATCCACATAAAAATATTTGTCTGTTTGTTTATGGCACTTATATACCACTAAATATAATAAAATCCCTCAGCTATCCACAATAAATATTAAAATGCACTTAAATATTTACTTTGCTGATATAAGCTTCTGGTGGAGAGCAACATCACTGAACTTGAAGTACATGCAAGGTGGTCAGGTTGTACCCCGGAGAACCTACCTGCTGTTATTATAAAACTCTGCTGATGCTGCTCTGCCTTCCATTCCCATTCATTTCTGGTCCCATCACTCTTCCTTTTCCTCTTCCCTGGTCTATCTAAGCAAGGGGTGTTCAGCCTCTTTCAGCCTGAAAGCTGAATTCCATTTTGGAGAAGCTCTCATGGTCTGCATTCCAGTTGCAAAAGGGGAGAATACTAAAAATGCCAGCATACCCTGACCCTTTCTGGCTCTTACTAAGTCTGAGGAGAGGCATTAAACTGTTTTGAATGGGGGGGGAAATTCCACAAGAGCCATGAAACCACCAAACAATTGTGGTCAAAGGAAAGGGGATGGGGCCAGGGAAGGGTGTGTGGTCATGTGGGGCATCCTGGAGGGCCTGTTTAGGCCCCCAGGAGCGCTAGAGGTTCTGAATTTCTGGTATAAGGATATGAAGCTTTACCCACAGAAGATGGAAGAGGAGGGTGAGTGATAGGACAAGGGCATTAATTGAGAGGATGTGCAACAGTGTCAGCCACTTCCCAAAATGAGGTAGAATTTTCACAATTGAAACACATCTTGTTGTAATCAGGGAGGGATTTCACCCTCAGCACTCTTTTGTCTTGCATAGAGACTTTTATAAATGACAGAACCTGACATACAAGTAGGAACAGAGACCTTCCCTTCCTCCCTTATTCCATCCAACCTCATGCACTATTCAAGCCTTGTTTACTCAATTCACGGAGTAGAGCACAGGAATTAAATGGTGGTTGAAAGAACTCTTAAGGGCTGCTTACCAAAGGGAACCTAGGGAGTGATAATGAAGACAAAATGTATCCGAGCCTTGTGTCAGTTGTGAGTGGCATGCACCCTGTGAAATCATTGCTTTTCTCGGCACAACAGAGGTAAGTGAAGGCACAATCCTTTCCCAACGGTCACTTCCATGCATTTTGCTATGAAAAAGAAGTGATTTAAACATAAGTACATGTTTCACGTTAGCTAATGTGATGCATGTGCATTTTGAACTTGGGCATTCAGAATTAAGTAAGGAGTAGCAGCTCTAATTACCACATCCAAGGGGAATAGGAGCATAAAAGAAACATAAAGGGAGGAAAAGAAAAACATTACAATATAAAAAGGAAGTAGGAACAGCTCTTAATTTTCTGGAGGTTCTTTGGGGAAGAGACTCTCACTGCACCCCCTTAAAATGAGAGCTGGGATCATAAACCCCACCTCCACCAGTGGTACCATAAGCAATGACACTTTCATTGAGGGTCCCAGTCAAGATGAAGATGGGAAGGCAAGAGGATTGGATGACGAGGCAGGGGATGATCAGTAATACTGGTGCACAAAGCCGTAAACAACTTGGAACCAGGATACCTGAGAGAGTGCCTTCTTCCTCACCAACCTGCCCAGTCACTGAGGTCACCAGAGGATGTGTCCTGGCATTCCACATGGACCGATGGATCAACTGGAGTCCACCAGAAGAAGAGCCTTCAGTGTGGTGGGTCCCTTCTTATGGAACTCTCTGCCTCTGAAGGTCGGACAGGCACCAACACTGTTTTTCAGTGCCTGGTATGCAAATGTTATAAATAAACAAAAGCCATCTAGTGCAAAATCATGGTTGGACAAGTGACAGGCTGCAGCAGTGGCAAGGAGAAAAAGCAACCACTACCACATTGGTCTTCCCTTTTAGATCAGGAGTAGGCAGACTTTAGGCTTACAAGATCTACTTTGCTTTTACTGGAACCCCATGATTCACCAACTAGACCGTGGTGCAAAAGACAGATACCTAGAATTTCTTTTGAGTACTATAACTGAATGGAACTCACCATACTTCTGCATGAAAATCCATTCCTCGTTACAGTAAGCTTTCTTCATTTCAGCAACATTTTTAAAATTATTTTTTGCAGGGGCAGTGCGGAAGAATGATTTTGATGCAGCTATTGATAAATACTTGAGAGTCAGAAGTAACTGCTGGTCTACTGCAAATTACTCAGAAATCTACCAGGAGATGCAGATCTATCTTGTGCCCAGCCCTGCTCTTGGTCTACTGATCATTGTGGAATTGTGGATTCAACTCCCATAGTTCTACTCCTTGGCCATGGCTACACCAGGCTTTTATCCAGGGTCATCCCCAGGTCATCCCTGTGCATCTACATGACACACAGGGGATCCTGGGATCAACCGGGGACAACCCTGGGATAACTCCTGGAGAACAGACATTGGGGATATCCTGGTTTTTCTGTGGTCCCGGGTGCTAAAATGGGCACAGAGCCACACGGGATGATTCCATGCCCATGGGGGTGGGGGTGGGGAAGGCAATTTTGCCATCCCCAGGATGGCAGGGCTGGGGGGTTGGGAGCAGCTTTTTTTAAAAACAACAACTTCCCTTTCCTGCAGATCAGGGCCATGCGGCTCCTCTTCAGTTTTAAATAACATGGCACCTGTGATGTACCTCTTTCCTTCTGGGATGTCGTGCAGCAGTGTAGTCACTCTGCAATCCTCCCCCTCCCCCTCCTTCCTTCCCTCTATGCCCTTTTGTGTAGACATGCCCCTTGTCTCCTCCCTCTTACTGTCCATCCAGCAGCAATAAGCCCAGCATCAGTCATCACAGAGTGTCTGGCCAGTGATTTTGGGTCTTTGCAGACGCTGGACCTTGCCAATTACTGGTACTGGTCTGAAAGGGGAAAGGTGGAGGGGGCCAATGGAGGAGAAGAAAATAAAAACATCCCAGAAAGAACAAAAAATAATCGATGTAGAAATGGTAAAACTTTGCAATGAAGAAACGCCTGTTGCATATATGGCAAAATGGTTAGGAAAGGCATGTAGTGCACCTGCAATTTGTGGCGAGGTTCAAAACGAAAAAGAAAGGATGCTTTAACAGGTTAGTATGAGCAGACACTATCACTGTAGGTTTAATGGATCATCGCAACTGGAATTCTTTCTGGGAGCTACAGAGAATGCCATTAGTATGTTAATCAGTGTTGCAGCGTAAATTGGTTGTAAAATTGGGATAGATGAGAAAAATACAATGTCAGGAAGCCTTTAAAAAGAAAGAAAGAAAGAAAGAATTATAATACTAGGAGGTTTGGTTTCCCTTTGCTAGGTTGTATGCATTCCCAACTGGCAATTGCAGCCACATAGCTATTAAACTCACTGGGGGCTGTATAACTAAATTACCATGCCAGTCTAGAAGCTCTTAAGGGTAAGATATTATGGTCACTCCTTTAATACACAGCTGGAAGAAATTGTGCTGGTGATCCAAGAAAGCAAAAATAGAATCGCCATGAATATTTCACTGTCTAGCTCAACTCATATGTCTCTCATCCTGTAGTTGGTACGTACAGTATTGTTACTTTCATACCTTCAAAGAATATGAAGAACAAACCATTTAAAGTGACTTTCCTTTATTTGGCTTTCTATTTGAGGTCTCTTATCCAGGATAATCACAGGCACAGTTGAAGCAAACTGCGTATAATGGAGCAGACAGTGCATATCGAATAAGTCTTGTCCAGTAAATGTTTTTCTCCATTACCCACTGTTTTGATGTCAGTGCAAGAAATCTGAATTGCAAGAACAATGTTCCAGAATGCCAATTATGTTAGCAATGAAACTAATATAAAAGCATGTGAAAAAAACATTAAAGCATTTTATTGCTTTTCGGCATCACTACATATAATGAGAACTTGTCCAAGTGAACATCCAAATGCTCTGCAAGTGGTCAGCAAGCATGGCAGAATGAAGTCCAGTTAGACCAAATCAATTTTATGGAGCGAAGGAGAATGACAATGATTTCAGAAGTGAGGTTGCAAACTCCAAGCAAAGAGGAAACCAGACCTAAAGATGAGGGAAACAAAAAGCATCTTGTGTTATCTCTAAACTGGTATCCAAATGGATCGTTATCCTCTATTTCCTTGCACATGTCTCTAGCTTCACCTTGTAATGGGCAGGACAGATGAACTGGACAATGCACCCCTTAATAGAAAACCTAATAGGATTATATAGCAACCAGATGCAAATCCAAATCCACACTCTGTAAAAACTATGAACTGTCTCCTGCCATGGATTTTGGCTTCATCTGCTACCTCAAAGGCAGAAGAAACATTTTGCAACACTGCAGCTGCAGAGCAGGAAAAGCTTCATCTTCTGAATTCTTGCTTGTCATGTAGCTAACGTTAGAAGAGCCATGCCAGAAAAAGAGTTGGCAATTCTTGTTGGCTCAGCTGTTATCCGAGTCTGAGGTTATTTTGTTGTTTGATGCATAAGTAGAGATAAGCTGTTATATAGTTCTCAGCAAAATCATCCATACCTACCAAGATGAAGTACTTTACTTACTGCTGCTGTTTGGGAGGGCATATGCAAATACACCTTAGTTCAGTCCCAAATAACTACTTCTGGCTGTAAAATATTTGGGCAGTGAACAATTCTTCTTAGTAACAGTAATTTAATATGTGCAATAATTGTAGGGAAATATGTCCATGTTAAGTCCACTGCCAAACACAATTAGATTTTAAAGGCAGATATGTGTTGGTTATGGAAACAATCTATTAGCCGGTGGCTAATATCCCCTTCTTGGGCAATGTGTTTGAGGGGGTGGCTGCTGGACAACTCCAGGCACTCTTGAATGAAACGGATTATCTAGATCCATTTCAATCGGGCTTCGGGCCTGGTTTTGGAATGGAAGCTGCTTGGTTGCCCGATGGGATGACCTTTACCAGGACAGGGACGGGGGAGTGTGACCCTGTTGATTCTCTTGGACCTCTCAGCGGCTTTTGATATGATTGACCATGGTATCCTTCTGGATAGGCTGTCTGGGCTGGGAGTTGGAGGCACTGGCTGAATTCGGACAACACGATAGTCAATGGTGGGGTAATAATAAACTTTATGGTTGTTCATCTAGGGGGTACTCCCCACACAACATGGTAATAAAAAATCAATTGTGGTGTGGATTAGGATCAGCGCTGAGTTGGCAATGGCAGCATTTGGACGACACGATAGTCAATACAACTGACGATTGTGTCCCCCGCCCCAGTTGCTTATTGTGTCGTCCGAATTCAGCCACTGTGTTACCATGGTCCTGCTCTTATTTGGATGGCTGATTTCAGAAGGTGGTGCTGGGGGATTATTGCTCTGTGCCATGGCACCTAGGCCATGGGGTCCCACAGAGCTCAATATTAACCCCTATGCTGTTCAACATTTACATGAAACCGCTGGGAGAGGTTATCTGGAGATATGGGTTGAGGTGTCATCAATATGTGGACGACACCCAGCTCTACCTCTCCTTTTCATCAAACCCGTGTGAGGCAGTGCCTGTTCTGAATCAGTGCCTGGGAACAGTAATGGACTGGATGAGGGCCAACAAACAGACTCAATTCAGACAAAACGGAGGTACTGTTTGTGGGGTGGTTCGTCGGTCTGGCTAGGTGATGTTCACCCTGTTCTGGAGGGGCTTGAACTCCCCCTAAAGGATCGGGTTCATAGTTTGGGGGTGCTCCTGGATCCAGAATTGTCACTTGAGGCATAGGTGAACTCAGTGGCAAGGAGTACCTTTTATCAGCTTAAGCTGATATACCAACTGCACCCTTATCTGGACAGAGATAGCCTAGCTACAGTTATCCACACTCTGATAACCTCTTGTCTGGATTACTGCAATGTGTTATATGTGGGGCTGCCTTTGAAAATGGTCCAGAAATGTCAACTGGTACAAAACAGGGTAGACAGACTGTTAACGGGGACTGACCAACGAGACCATATTACACCAGTCCATTTCCAGCTTCATTAGCTGCCAGTCCAGGCCTGGGCCCGATTCAAAGTGCTAGTATTAACATTCAAAGCCCTAAACGACTTGGGGCCTCCTCCCATATGTACTTGCCCTAACACTAAGATAATCTTCGGGGGTCTTTTTCCATGAGCACCTGCCAAAGGAAGTGAGGCAGGTGGCTACCAGGAGGAGCGCCTTTTCTGCTATGGCACCCCGGCTGTGGGATGAGCTCCCTAGAGAGTTTCACCTGGCACCTGATATTTTCTCAGTATCTTAACACTTCATCAGTTTAATTTTTAACTTTGCTGTTTTAAATCTGTATTTTAAATTGGTATTAATTTTTTGCATTGCTCCTTGGTTTTATCCGGCTTGTGTTCACTTCTTATATTGTATTTTTATATTGTTGTTGTTTATATTTTGAATGGTTTTTATGGTTTAAATTTCTGTTAACCGCCCAGGGAGCTTTGGCTATTGGGCGGTATAAAAATGAAACAAATAAATAAATGCTAGTGGTTATTCAAATTGCATCCTACCAGCTCAGTCCAGGTCATCTGTGGGGTCAGAACTCTTGGGGGACACCGGGGCCGTGTACACTAGCTGTTTATTCTGGAATAATATTGAGATTGTCCCTACCGACTTCTTAGTTTTCCAGAATATCGCTGACTGGTTTTGTAGTGTTTTTTCCCCATCTCTTGCTACAATCCCGAAGTCCCTGGCTGGTGTGCCCCCCCTTCACAAGTTTCTGGCTCGGTGAACAGCCAACCCACTATCAGGGGAGTGTGCATGGACATCGCCATGTTTCATTGCCGACTATCTCTCTCTTTTTTTTTACACAAACATATTGATGCACAATAATGCAATTTCGACAAAGTACCTATCCCCCCGTGTGTTTGCACATGTGCACATCTCAGAGGAATTATTAAAAATAAATGCTATGCCCTGTACCCATCTGTCGAGTTCAGCCCTTTTCTGCCGATACACATCGGAAGTGCCATCACTGGGCACACATCCTCCCACAATGGTTCTCCTTTACTTGTGGGAAAATTACCTCACGTGTGCCCCATGAACGATCGCAAAAGTGGGAAAACTCACCATCAACCCTCTTCCCTCTCGCAAGGGCTGAAAGTGTAGATGTGCCCACCATCTCACATTTCATTATTATTATTTTTTAACTTTTGTTTAGGTTCTCTAGACCTTGGGTGAGCTTTAGCAGAAGTCAGTGGAGGAAGTAATGAAAGCACTCAAGAAGTGTGGCTTTGGGGACTTGCAGAGTAAATTAACCAAACACTTGGTTATTATAGGTTTAGTTTCTGAATGTTTTTATCCTTTAGGTATGAAATCAATCATCTATCTCAATCCTATAACATAAAATAGGACATCTTATACCTAAATTATCAGTTACAAACAGTCATCCAACCTTGCCATGAAAACCTGTGAAGTCTCTCTAGGGAACTCTTTGTGTTGCTGATCCACAAATATAGTGGAGGTTGTGACTCCGATGTCAGTGGGGTGGTGAATCTGCTCCAGGTTTCAGTCAGACTAGTCAGAACTAGGATTGTGAATGAACCCCCGATCCGATCCCAATCCCAATCTGTTAGATCTGGATTGGGCCCAATCTGATCCAACTCAGATCCAGGATCTGGGCTTCGGATCCAATCCAGGTCCGTCCACAGCACTCCCTCTCATTCTCCCCAGAAAGATCTCTCTCTCCCCACTTACTTGCTGCTTCCTCGCCACCGCTGCTTCTTCCACTGCTTCTGTCCCCCGCCACCATCTCAATGCGTCTGCTGAGAACCAGGCCTCACGGCCTAGTTCTCATTAGGGCATCACATTTCCTGGTCACACCCTAATGAGAACTCTGTGCAACCAGGAAATGTGGCACCCTAATGAGAACTAGGCCATGAGACCTGGTTCTCAGAGGACACATTGAGATGGTGGTGGTGGACAAAAGCAGCAGCAGAAGCAGTGGCGGCAGTGATGAGAAAGCAGCAGGTAAGTGGGGAAAGTGGGGAGAGGGAGGTCTTTCTGGGGAGAGAGGGAAGGAGTGCTGTGACCAGATCCAGATCGGATCCAGATCATGGATCCGATCTGGGCCTGATCTGATCCGAATCGGATCTGGAGGTCCGGATCACCCCAATCCGACTCAGAGTCAGGATCTGGATCTGGATCTGGTCACAGCCCTAGTCAGAACTCTGAAGGAGCTATCCAAGGTGTGGCTGCATTATGCCTGTTGTCCCCAGCCCTTAACATCCACACATTCAAATGAAAGTCTGAACAGAGTCTGTGGCTGGGTTCACACAACATGGTAACCCACCCAGTGTGGATTGCTGTTGAACCATGGTTATACAGTGCATTTTCCACATGGTAGGTTATTGTGCTGTCAGAATGCAGCACGTTTTCTGCAGCATGTATGACTGTCTGAACACAGTACATTTTCCATAGGGTGGCTTGTTAACCATGCAGTGTGACTTGTTAACCACCCTGAACAACACAACATCGAACTATGGATTCTCAAGGTGGCTTGTTTGAGAAAAATAAATCACACTGCATGATTAACAAGCCACCCTGTGGAAAATGTACTGTGGTCAGACAACACGCTAACCCATGGTGGGTTAGCATGTTGTGTGAACTAAGTCTATGCATGTATAAGTATATGTAGGAACACAAGATTGGGGTCCTTGCATTTTGCAGAGATTCAGATCCTGTATAGATAATTTAGAGCTTGAAGAGATAGGGCTCAGGAGCGGGGACAGCATGGGCAATCCCAATTCTCCATATGCTATGTTTTATTTTCTCTTTTAGACCTTCTGTTGAACATGTATAGGTGGGAGGAACAGGACCAATTGATGTGATCTCACTTTCTCCTCTATGCATATTAAGCTGATCATGAGTGTGTTTATGCAATATAAGCTAGTGGAGCTGGGACAGCAGCTTCTTAGGATGTGATCCTTGGTCTGAGACTAAAGATATTACAGATATCTCCCTAGTTTTTCTTCTTTGAAATGGTGAAGGCTATGTGTTCTGTCTGTGATTCTTAACAATTGGGTCATTTGGGAGGAAGTTTGTTTTGTTTAAAGGGGGGAGGCATGTTGAGAAGAACGTGGTGGGCACAATCATTTCAATCAACTGAAATGTTGCAACATGGGGTGGGAGTGGGGGCTGCTCTTAATGGGGACATTTTGATCTAAAGCTTATTTTCAGCCCAGTGTAAAGTGTTTTTTAAAGCTAGGAACCTAGACTGTGCAAGCCAAGCACCTCTTAGCATTGTATCCATACACAATCTGACAAGTTCTCGCTTATGAATATTGATAGATTTTTTCCTATTAAATTTAAGAGCAGAAATCATTGCAGTGTCTATTAAATACTCTTAAATTAAAATGAAATTACAATAGAAATACATATGACAAGCCAGTGTAAATTTAATGGATTCACTGATCTCTACAATATTTGTAATGAATACCAAATTGATTCAGACAGTAGTGCAATATTTTTTAAAAAGGAAAGTTATAAAATTAAAATACACTATTAGGTAGGATTTATATCACTATCTGGAAAAGATTTTGAAAAATGAAGAGCAGAGTGTGAACAGAGCAGTAGACCTAGTCTTTGATTTCAGATATTTCTAAATTAGTACAATTAATTAGTTTCTTGTGCAAGAATAGCTCATTATTGAAACCATGTACACACAAAATCAGGGGAAATTTGCAACAACCAAGCATTTTGAAAGTGCTAATCAAATTGAAGTGTTTTTTTAATGCAATTCATGTTAGATTTTAAACTTGGGAAGGTAATTTGTGCCTGCTGGGTGCTCGGCCCAATCTGGTATAACAAGATTGCAAAACATTCTCCTTGCTTTCCCCCAACATCTCCATTGCCTAAACATGGGTTGCAGGAGAGAGAATTCTCCATTGCTACACCTAAGCTGTGGCGCTCCCTTCCCAGAAAGGCACGCCAAGGCCTTTACCATCACAGAGTGAAAATCTTGCTTTTTCAGAAATCTGTTGATTTGTTTGATTCTTATCCAGGTATTCCTTGATAAACAGTAAACAGCATTTTATAGCCCAGATTACTGGACCTGTGATACCATTTGCATTGTAAGGAGAAGCTAAGGATGTATGAGAAATTTATTTTAGTCTTTTTCAGACCAGAATCTACTCAGTTCACACCTTCTGGACTCGGTCGCAGTCTCAAGTGCATTGTGCAGTCCAAGTTTGTACATTTCTGAGCTTTAATCAATAGGAGAAAAATGCCTACTTCTCAGGAATGTGTACACTTGGGAAATGCGCGCCAACATATGCACAAGCTTCATGCAAACAACAACAATAAAAAGTCACAATATAATATGGATGTGAGACAGAATGAGCTTCGAGGTGGATTTCAGAGAACCTCATGTTCGATGTTACTGATCTGTGCATCCCTAGGAGAGGGTGGTTGTCTCCCATGACATTATGTTATGTGTGATGCAGTTGCTCTGAATAAAGGCCTGTGCATTTTATTGATTGAATTATCTTTTAAAACTGTAATAATGTCATTCTGCATGACAACAGATCTCCATGGCAGCTGACAATAAGTGAAAACTAATAACTAATAAACCTTATTTGTAAAGATAGTGTTGACTTATGAAGGCCCTGGAGACAGGGATGATGATTGAAAATGTGTAATCCTTAGATGTCGCCACTACTATGTTCCAAATGCTGCTCTTAAAATGATAGATGTTGACCTTAGGGGGGAGACTAGCACACACATCCTGCCCCTACTGTGTGCTATCTAGCAACTAGGGCCTGGCAGCACCATATGTTTTGATCCCTGGGACAGGGCATCTCTTCACCTGGTAAACTGGAGAATCTGCAACACTCCCAAATTGTTAAGCTCTTATTTTAAAATGATGGGACTTTCCAAAGCAGTTCTGAGATATGCTACTGGGGTTTGTTTAAAGAAAAATGGCAACATATCCACGTTGGACAACCATATTTGGAAAATACCTAAAGTAGCAATTTGGATCTTGGCTGATGTATGTATCAGCGAGATATTAATGTACATAGATCATTCAAGAAGATGCAAGCCTTTGGACAAGAGTTTAGCCAATGTGGTGTAGTGGCTAAAGTGTTGGACTGGGAGTTGGGAGATCTGGGTCCTAGTCCCCACTCAGCCATGGAAACCCACTGGGTGACTTTTGGCCAGTCACAAACTCTCAGCCCAACCTACCTCACAGGGTTGTTGTTGTGAGGATAAAAATGGAGAGGAGGAGGATTATATATATGCCGCCTTGGGTTTCTTGAAGGAAAAAAGGTGGGATATAAATGCAATAATAAATAAATAAATAAATAAATATACCTTCCTTATTCAAAAACTAGCAGTCTGCTGATAATAAATAATTCAAAACCCTGCCCTCCCTTAGCTCAAGATATCTGGAAATATAAAGTGAGTGGAAAAACAGATTCTAAAAGGAACATCTGCCAAGATTTAACTAGCCAAACAAAGGAAGACACGAGTCAATTGAACTGACTTTCTCTGCTTGCAAGGATTTCTTTAGCTGGCTAGTGTGTGTGTGTGTGTGTGGGGGGGGGGAGTTATTGTAGTCATCAATTGGAAGTAATTTGTATTTTGGGAAGTACCCCATTTCTCTCTCTCCTCTATGGCATCTTTCTCTCTCTTGTCCATTGCGTGATCTCCTTTACCTTTTAGACCATTTCTTTTTCTCTTGCCTGTCTTTCTCCTGCCACCTAATTGCCATTGTGTGTTTCTTTCCACCACCTCCTCCTTAGCCCAAACTTCACTGTTACGAAGCAATGCAATATAAGATCCTTGCTGCTTAAACAAACTATTTAAAATCCACTGTCAAATCCACAAGACCACATTGATTTTATGAACAAAAGCATTCAAAAGCTTGGGGTGGAATTTAAAAAGTAGATTTTCGCCCAACATTATATTATTGATAGCATGACAGTTGATCACCCAGAATGCTGTTTAATCTAAGCTATCATATGCTGTCCACAACATGTTTCACATGAGACCCCCTCTACAAGAATTCGGTTTGACGCCTGGTTCTCCGATTATGTGCATCTTCTCCGAAGCGCTTTATGGTAAATGACTGTACGTAGGAGGTAATTGAGCGCACAACTGGTGGGCTTACCGGTTGTTTGAAATGCACTTTAGAAGTAGTTAATGCGGAGAATCGCTTGTTCACATAGTCAAAATGTGCTTTAACGGCCGCAGCAAAATAAAACTCGCTATTTAACGCGCATTCGATAATGCGCATAATTGGATAGATAACGCGCCTCAACTCCCGATTTGCACTCCGCTCATGTAGAGGTAAAAATTTTAATGAGACTTGAAAGAGCTTTAAACCTCTTGTGTAGAGGCAGCATGAGTTTACACATGATTGTTTCTGATGAGCAGTTTTATCTCTGTCCACCTCATGAGAATTACACATGTTTTATTGTTAGAATGTGCCTGCATAATAGGTGTGCATGCCAAAGATGCAAAACCTTTGCTTCAAAAAATGTTTCCTTTTTAAAAGGACTTGTCCTGCGTTGATAACTTTACTCTGAAGTATATAAAAAAGAAATGAACATGATGAATGTTCTTAGAATTCACTGATTTTTGTTGTTGCAGAATCGGTTCTGCTTTATCTCCCTTCTCTACTGAAATCGGAAATCATTCCTCATAATCACTGTTCTAATCAAATCTAATCATTTCAAGATATACACTGAAAAATAATCCCACCTTGGTTAGAGAGAACATTCTTGAGATAGATTCTTATAGGCTATATTGACATTAATGCAACTCCACGAGTGCAAATGGTCTGGAAAAAGGAGCCAAAGTTTGCACTACTTCTCAGTACATAATGACGGGAATGTTCTAAGTACCCTGAGGGAGGCAAGTGCCCCAGATCTCATTAAAATTTGAAGTGGGCTTCTTAATTCCCTAAGGGCTTTTAGAACAAGCCAGCAGATATGAAACAAAATCTTGGGAAGCTGGAAATAATAACTGCGAGTTGTGAAAGAGGGAAAAAACATACAGGAACACACATTGTCAGAGGCGATGGTAAAGCCTGCATCTTTTGGCATTAGATGCCAAAAGATGCATCTAGCCTCATTTGTTCTGGAGATCCATGAAAAGGGCACATGGCCAGGAAGTTCATTTTCCAAGGAGAAGCAACTTGCAGTATGGTGAAATGATGTCATCAGATTCTGCCTGAGAGGCCTGGAATGATTCCCTGGACCTCCTGCAGTGACTTGGCATGCCAGGCAACTCAGACTGAAGTTCCAAGTTGGAAGTGAAGCCAGGCAAATGGGGTATGAAGCATGGGAGGCATACATTAACCGGTGTGACCCTGAAGCCTAGCCTGAAAATCAGAATAGGCATGGCAGGCAGACCAGAAGGAGAACTGATTCCCAGATAGTGAAGGGTGGGGATTTCATTTCAGTTTGTTTATGAGAAGGATTCATCAAAATCCACAAATTCCTTCATATTCAGGATAGAAAGAACTTGAGATGGGGGAAAAAAAGAATGTGGGAGAAACCAAAATGGACAGATTCATCCATATTAGTATCAAATTAGGCCTGCCACATCTTTTTTTTCTGACAAGTGCCTCATCTTTCACAACTATATGAGCCTATCTACACTACTGCTTTAAAACAGTTTAAAATGGTTTATAACAGTTTTGAGAACTGTTGGGGCCCAGGACACTCTCCATATACAGTTTTCAAAACGTTTTCAAAGTGTTTTATCCTGCGTGTGTAGATAGGCTTTATGTCAGGCAGATACAACAGGGTCTTATCCAGTGCATATAGATGAGAATTCAATTTCAATTCATTTTTTAATAAGCAGTTTCCAAAATTTACAAGCCTCTTCAGATTCAAGATTGGAAGAACTTAAGTTTTAAAAAATTCACCCATCTCTATTCCCAGAGGATGCGAGTACATTTTATACTGGGAAAAATGGACATGAAATGTACCATTTGTTCCAATTTATTTATCTTGATTGGCTCTGCCTAATTTTTCAGATGCTAACAGTCAAGAAGAGTAGACAATAAGAAGGATAAACAACTCAGCAGGAGTTAGTAGTAAATGTTCAGTTGTTCACTGTTGTTTGATGTTGTGTATGCAATAAGGAGGATGAAGTTTAAAATTTTAATCTCTTGGTCGCTTTCCTTTTCCTGCTTTCCTTTTTGCCCTCTGAATTTCCTCTCCAAGGAGGTGAAGGGTTGCTATATATTTTAACACACAAGAATATTTTATTCATACACCAGTGGTTCCACTGCAAGCTACTCTGCTATGAATATGGAAAGAGTTGCTGAAGAATAGAGGCAAAAAAAAAAAAAGGAAGAAAAAAAGCTGGCAAATCTCAGTGGGTCTAGTGAAAGACCAAGTGCTTCCTATCTTGAGAGCCTGGATAAAGATTTTTGTAGAACGTGATTTATAATATTGCATTATTAGAATGTATACAGCATAAGGCTATTTATCAAATGGTCTTGGGACACTCCAAACCTTCAGAGAAAATGGCGGTACTGTTAATGAAGAGTTACAATGACAGGGAATTATACATTTGACACACAGGGCCAGTTCCAAAGTAGAGTTTTCTCTTGCAGACAGGAATATTTTACTATGTATAAGAAGATAAAAGCTGTGGCATAGTTCTTGGCACTATCGTTTGTATTATCTCTGCAGCCAATATGCTTGCCTCAGCTATTTAGGTACCCTTATCTGCAATATGACTTGTTGAAATTGAGAACTGAGGCACAAACTGATTGCAATGAGATGCCGATGCTGACGCTGATGATGATGATAATTTAAAGTACAAGGCAATAGGTCCCTGTCCTGAGGGGCTTCCAATTTATAGTTCAACACAGGAGACAACAGAGGAATGGTAGCAAACTGGGGGAAGAGATAAACAGGGGAAGAATATGCATTTATTTCAGAGCTGTCTGAGCAAATACGCAAAGGATTGGTTGGCATGGGTTTCTGAACATCTGCATTTTGCAGATTGATAGTGTTGCAGTCACTGGCTTGTATCCTGTAATATTCCTTTTAGTTCAGAAAACAGTAGTTGAGACAAGATGATAGATAACCAACTATTTATTAACTGAGATACAGCAGTTGGTTAATTCATTCAACAGGCCTCCTCCAGTGTCAGACTGCACTGAGCTCTCTCCAAGTTTCAAGCCACGTCACTCATTTTCTCTTGCTGGAGGTCCTCTGGGAATTGGCCTTAAGGCAACAGTACCATATATTACATCTCTCTGCTTTCATTCTGAAGATTCTAAGGCCCTTTCTAAACCATAGTGGTGTAGAGGGAGGGAGGGTGATCCTGGAAGTACCTAATACACACCATCGGTGCACAGGGACCAGCCGGGGGCCATCCCAGGCGAAAAGCCTGGCGTGGAAAGGGCCTTAGAATAACCATTCATGCAGCAAGTTGACTTGCAATGATCACTGTTCTTCTTGTAGCTCAGGTGAACTTTAGCATTGGCCCTCTGAGTTCCTCTACACAAAGTTTCTAAGGCACTGTCATGGTTCACAACACAGTGCAGGCACATGCACCAGGCATCCACCTTCAGTGAATTTGGATCCTGTTGTTGGTGGGGCAGTGTGAATTGCCGGAGACAGTGCAGTTACTTAGTGCTCAGGTGCTACTTGTGGTTCAGTGCCTGCTGCTTACTCAGAGTAGGGATGAACGAACCTGTCAGTTTCACTTTCTCCCCATTCAATTTTTGTAGGGGTTTTTTAAAATTTCTCCTCCATTCTCCCCATTCTGGATGGGGTTGCACTCCCCCTGAAGGAGCAGGTTCATAGCTTGGGGGTTCTCCTAGAACCATCTCTGTCACTTGAGGCTCAGGTGGGCTTGGTGGCATGGAGTGCCTTCTACTAACTTTGGCTGGTGGCCCAGCTACTTCCCATCTAAACAGGGATAACCTGGCTTCAGTTGTCTACACTCTGGTAACCTCCAAGTTAGATTACTGCAATGCACTCTACGTGGGGCTGCCTTTGAAGATGGTTCAGAAGCTGCAGTTTGTGCAAAATGCAGCGGCCAGATTGGTAACAGAGACCAGAAGGTTCGAACATATAAGACTGATTCTGGCCCGCTTGCATTGGCTGCCTGTATGTTTCCGAGCCCAATTCAAGATGCTGGTTTTATCCTATAAAGCCTTACACAGTTTGGGACCACAACACCTGATGTAACGCCTTTCCTGACATGAACCTACCCGTACACTAAGCTCAACATCAAAGGTCCTCCTCCAGGTGCCTACTCTGAGGAAAGCTCAGAGGACGGCAACAAGGGAGAGGGCCTTCTCTGTGGTGGCCCCCCCCAATTATGGAATGATCTCCCGATGAGGCCCGCCTGGCACCAACACTGTTATCTTTTCGGCGCCAGGTCAAAACTTTTCTTTTCTCCCAGGCATTTTAACAGCTTAAGTTGAGGTTTTGACTGACTTTGTGGCCAGGCTTAACAGTTTAAAATGTTTAAAATGTCAGCTGTTTTATGTTTATGGCTTAAAATGTAATATATTGTCTTTTTAGTGTTCAATCTTTTAATTTTTGTTAACCACCCAGAGAGCTTTGGCTATGGGGCGGTATATAAATGTAATAAATAATAATAATAAATAATAAAATCCCATGTTCTGAAGATAAAGAAATTTGCCAATTTTGGTAAATTCATAAACAAAATGAACTGAAACGAAATTCTCATCTACACTGGCCAAATTCAATAGGTGCAGCCATTGCCAGCATGGAGACAGCCATGTTGTATGTACTTGTCTTACAGATCTTAAAGTTGAGAAACCCTAACCCTAACCCTTAAATGGCTGATATGGGGAGGCTTGTCCATTCTGAAAATGGCTGCCATGACTGGTGTGACTGATCACAAAACACCCATTTTCTAGAAGGCAGACTTGCAAGAGTAAAGGAGAATGAACTTGCCCAAGAGCTTAAGTCAGAAGATAAGAACATAAGAAGAGCCAAGGACATAAACTATGGAATTCACTAACACAAGACATAGTGATGGCCACTAATTTGGATGGCTTTAAAAGGGGGTTGGATAAATCTCTGGAGGATAAGTTTATCAATGGCTACTAGTCCTAATGCTTATGTGCTACTTCCAGTATTGGAGGCAGTGCACCTATATACATCAGTTTCTGGAGAACTTAGGTGAGAGGGTGCTGTTGCACCATGTCCTGCTTGTGGATTCCTGGTCGACAGCTGGTTGGCCACTGTGTGAACATTATGCAGAACTAGATGGACCCTTGATCTGATCCAGCACAGCTATTCAAGGCAGGGATGGGGTCTCAGCTCCAAAACTCAAAACTACTCTTTTGAACCCAAATAAAGGTGGTGCTGGAGAGCAGCCCTTTGCCAAACTCGAAGTTATTATTATTTTTGTTTAGAAATCAGGAGAGGCAGGGAGCCTTTTGGGGCTATGCACATTCATTCATTCATCCATTCATTCCATTAATATACTGCCCAATAGCCAAACCTCTCTAGGTGGTTTACAGAGATTAAACCCCTTAAAAATACAATATTGTACAGAATAAAAATTAGTTTACATATAAAGATATTAACAGTCAGCAGGCACTCTCCCTCTCTCTCTCTCTCTCTCTCTCACACACACACACACACACACACACACATTTCCAAATAATTTTAACAATCAACAATATGACATCCCATGACCTGATTAAAAACCTTATAATTTGCTGCAAAATGCCTGAAAATAGAGGAAAATATAATGATTTTATCATGTTGTTGTTCCCCGCCTCGATCCAGACGGAGAGGCGGGTAAGAAATAAATCATTATTATGATGATGATGATGTTGGCACCTGGTTGGCCTCTCTGAGGAGTTCTGGAGGGTCCTTGCACAAGTAATGCCTAAACAGGGGTCCAGCTAGTTAAAACAGAATTCAGGAAGACTGAAACACACTGCAAAATGAATGCAGGGTTCAAACATAGATAAAGGAAAATCCACTCTGCCCTTCCCAAACTCCGCTTAGATCACCCCTAAGTTCTCCATTACTTTCTTCTCCTCCCTCTTTCCTATCTGCCTAGAGCAGCTTCCATTTTAAGCACTGTTTAGAACAATGCCATGAGTAAGGGTGAAAGCAGTAGTAGGAGTGCTTGGTAGCTGGCTACATGCCATTTCTGCAGAGCCAGAATGTTCTGGAATAAATGATTCATTGGTTCATCGGATGGAACAATAGCAGCTCAGATAAATTATCCAGAGTATGCAATGCAAATAATCCATATTGTTATCGCTACAGTCTTCATAACCCATTATAAACCAACTACAATCTTATTCAACTCCCCCACCTCCACTTACATATACAGTACACCAATCTTAGGAGTAGGAAACATGAGCCCATGGGTCTGTATCTTGGGCTCTGTTATGCAGTTGTGCTTACAAAGTGTAAAAAAAACCCCACATTAGTGCATGGAATACTAGCGATTGCTCTGACAAATGTTTATTTGGCACTGTGCTCATACTGTTATGCACAAGTGCCTAGAATTAAAATAATAATTTCGACTTGATTTCATGCTTCTGTAGCTTAATGGTCTCTGATGTTTTTAGCAGATCCATTATACATACTTAAATATAAAAAAGATGTACTGCAGGAAAGCAGCTTCTGAATAAACTAGTGGCCAAATTTACTCCGAGATGAAATTGAAAAGAAAATTGGAAATGTGACTTTTAGAAGGCTTTACTGCCATATCTTTTTCTGGGTAATTTGACACCATCGTATTCATAATAATCAGTGATGTACTGTGGACAATTTTCTGCTTGTCTCTATACTAACCTGACACCTCCAGTTTTCTTTTTAAGTGCAGTCAAATGTAATTAGAAAACAGCTTGAGGCTTGATTAAAATGTCATATTTTATGAATCTGTGGTATTCTCTGTCCCTTTGTTCCAATCTAACAGCCACTAGCTCAACTTGATCTGTGTGCCAGTCAAAGCCTTATGTTTTTATTAGAAACATGAGGGAAAATAGTTGTCTTTGTATGCTTTCCTCCCCTCTTGCTGCTTGGCGGTAACTACTTTAATAAGAAAGTCAGAAAATGGTTTAGCACAACAAGGGAAGGAGGAGAGATTGATTTATGCCTGGACAGGAGAGAAAAAAGAGTGCCTGCCAAATGTTCAGCATCCTTACAAGTGTGTTCCTTTTCCTTTAGGACTGACACTGTGATGTTATGAAATGGTGACTGGCTGCGAATGACAGTGAAGCCTTCTCAGGAAATGATTTCAACCCAGAGCTGAGCAGGAGCTTGCGGATTTTATAAAGATAGGGAAAGATGTCTAACGCGAGCAAACTCTGCTGCTATCGTCCATTGCACCATTGCTGTTTATTACTCTGATTTCATTGCCCTCTAGATTTTACAGAGGTTCTTCTCTAAATGTTTGCTCATTATTTTATTAGGGATCCAGGCTAAGGTTGTAAAGCGAGAGGCTGTGTTTCAGTGCTTTCCTCTTCTATTTGAGGCACCAGGAGCTGCCTGATTGTAAACTTGCACAGTTTTGTGGAAATGTAATTTCAGCTTCAGGACCTTACCAGCCCGATGGGATTTTGGTGTGGAAAACAGTGATGGCTGTTGGGGCCACAGGGCAGCTTTTGTTATCCAGAAAGATGGTTTGAGTATTTTTTCAGTAAGGGAAGCTTGAATCTGTGAGTGAAATCACCACTTCATTTCTCTCAGTTCACCAGATTTTGCCCTTAGCATCACCCTCTTCTTTCATTCTGTCCATTCCCAGTATTCCTCTGTCTTTTAAATAAATTTGTAATATTCCCAAAGAGGAGCAATAGCAACGGATGACAATGGTGTTAAGAAGATAGACTCACTGAGGGAGGGGGCACATTGAGGATGTCTCACCCAAGGATTCTCAAAAAGTTGAAGTCGGCATTGTCTGCTACTACGTCTGGCCAACCAGCAGTGATCTGTAGGCAGCAAGAGCAAAAAGAGGAAGAACTAGATCCACCAGGTTCAACACCCGCTCATTTCCTGGACTTGTCTCGAAATGGGGCAAAAGTCCACCAAGGGTCCTGGAGTTAGTGTAATTATTTTATCTCACATTGGAAGAAATGGGAGGAGGAAAGAAAAGAAAAACTAATGAGAAAAAAAGGGGAAAGGTAAAACATACATACACACACAGAGACACTCCCACTTGAAATGTGTTTGCTATGGAGCAGGTAAAAACAAGAATTATTTAGTAGTGGGGTCCACAAGTAATTGTGTGTGGGGGGGGATGAAGTACTAACATGATGAAGCATCCTTTACTCTTCTACACCTTTTCCCCAACTTATGTCTGGCCCATCTCTCCCTCCTGAAACCTTCTTTCCTCAAGTTCATCCATCTTCCTTGCTCATCTGCTTCTTTCCTCCTCTTTTTCACCAATCCTCATGGTTCCCTTTCCTTTTTTCTTTACCACATGTTCACTTCCTTCCACCCTTGGTGCATGATGGTATTTTCTGACCTTACCAAAAATCTATTTAGGTCGTGGCAGAGCCTGCTGCCAGAAATTAGTACACTCGCCCCTCATGCTTTCATTGAACGTGTGACGAACAACATCTGAAAGGGGCTGAGCATATGAAGTGTCTTAGTTGAAAAGTATGAAGCATGAACTGATCCATCATATGAAAGTTGTGTCATGTTAATGACCTGTGATGGCTCATTCACACATTCAAGTTCATGCCAGAGTCTATAATTGATGGACATGTGTGTGAGAACTGACCCCCCCCCCCATGCTCAGCACACAGCGCTTCTGGGTAATGGAGGAGGATGTGTCATAGCAGCAGCATTTGGGGTCCAGCTGCTTATGAACTTCAAGCTGGATTTGGGTTTACAAACGGAACCTGAATGCTCAAGGCTAATGTGCCTAGTACCTCACAGACTAGCACATTCCTATACACATGCCAATAATGCCCTGCTGGGGAAAATAATAAGTGTAATTTATAGTGAGAACATTTTTCTTCAACTAATGAACTGATAAAATGAAATAATTTATACCTTTCTTGACTCCTGCAAAACATGTAATGGTGGGAAAAGACCGACATTCCAGTAATGTAACCATGGGAAGTGTATGTAAATAAAGGAGGGGTTTTGGATGAGTTGCTAATTTCCAAAGAAATGATAACAATTATTAGGTCTAATTGATCATGGTCAGAAACCATCAGCTATAAAAAGCGGATTAAAAAAAACCCCAGACATCACACAGAGATTAACGAGCAAATGCAAATATGACACTGTTCTTTGGATGTTTTGATGTCTTAAATACCAACCTTGAAGGTTGTTCTGCACTTCTGGGGTTAGCAAACAAATAAGAAATAAGTGTAACTTGAGCCAGAGCATGATAGTTTTAACATCTCAGTGATTTGCTGTGTTGTCTCTCTGTACTTATGTTTGTGAAAGTTTCTTTCACGGTACCTGCTCTAATTATTTGTCAAGGCTCATTTATTATAAAGCAAATTTGTTTAAACTTTTAAAAAGGTTTTTCTTACCAGCTTGGTAGCATCCTGCTTCTTTGTATGGTCTGGTAGAGGCATATGATGCAGCAACCTTACTGAAGCTCAGTAGGTTTGGGTATGGTCAATATCCATGGAGAAGGGACCCTATAAATACCACCTAGAGCTAACCAGAGGAAATAGAGAACAAAAATAGATGGATAGATACAATCTTCCAAACTTCTCAGTTTACGAATAGCCATGCAGGATTAGACCAAGGGTCTATCTTGTCCAGCATTCCATTCACACATGGACCAATCTGTGGGAAGCCCACAAGTAGGACATGAGTGCAATAGCATTCACTTAGTTGTGTCCCCCAGCAAGTGAAGCACATAGGCATATTGCCTCAGTGGTCACCCAGCTGGAGAGCGCAGCTAAAATGCTGATGGCACCATCTTCCATGGTCAATAATGAACACTATCAGCCTGCTGAACACATATTCTTATTGTTTAGAAAATCAAAATAGGCATTTGCTGTTTGCAAGCACAATTTAGAAACTAGTAAAGTGGACTGTGTTCTTTTTCAAGCCGCCACCACGATAATGGAAGCAGTTGTACAAGAATGGATTCTATTGGAAAAGAGTAGCATTGAGTCACTATGACCATTCCTTTTAATGTACGTCATATAAAGTTTATACCTCCAGAAGTATGTACAGGAGCAGATATTATTAGTAGTAGCAGTAATAGTGAAATGGAAGTCCTTAGACAAATCAGTTAAATGCAAGAGCATTTTTCATGAAGTCATCCGGTTGATAATCAGTGGTAACCCCCCTGTGCAAACATTGACTTGCTACATTTTAACTACATTATTACGTGACTTCTCAAGTTCAAGTAAAACCAGCACCATTGGACTAAGCATGGAATTCCACAGTAACTGCAAACACATATTTCAGGGGGATGACCTCCATCAGATTTTCATGCATACAGTAGAAGTACTTCAGAAATTCAGCCGGCATGAGAACCTTAACACTCAGATGTCTTCAGTCTTTCAACATTACCTTGCACTAGCCAATCAGGTCTTAAGCTGGAATTTTCTTCCTCCAAATTTAGGCAGACATTATATAGCTATGTTTGAATCCTCACAAAATGTGATGCTAAAGCTAACAGAAGCCTGGTGTGAAATCCTCCTGGACGGCAGAGTTATGGAGCTTTTCTTTACAGAGCATCAAAAAATTAGAGAAGACACATATCTGGCACAAGACTCACTGCAGTGCCTAGCCAGTGTTTCATGGGCCAGTGTTTCCAGATGAAAGTTCTTAAGCCGATTACTTAGCTCACTTCATTGAGGGATTGCTCAACACTCTCAATGGAATTGAGATTGAGGACTCTGCAGCAGTGGGGCCATCCAGTATAATAAGCAACTTGATCGCTGTATTTCCTCGCAATATATTAACAGCCATTCCAAATGAACTTTTTTCTTCATTCTTTAACTGCCTCACACACCTCACTTGCTCTTTTGGGAGAAGTGCTGCCTTGGAAGAAGTGCTTGACAAAGATGATATGGTATACATGGAGGCCTATGATAAGCTCTTGGAGTACTGGCTTACTTTGGTGCAAGATGATAAACATTTCCATAAAGGCACATTGCCTCTGAGGTAGTGTATAGCCACTAGGACTGGTAGCCATTATCCTACATTAGACTATTTTGGAAACTAGTTGGGACTTTACCAAAGTGTTACATCCTTTTCTGTGAATGGTATTTAGGAAACATTTTGCCTGTTTACACAAATAGTCCTATCGCATTATCACTTTTTTTGGTGGTGGGGTATCTTTTACTAGCAGCTATAGAATCTTTCTATTAAACATTCCTTGGTAATCTCATTGTAGGTTTACAATGAAACTCTGCAGTCAGATGAAAGTTCAAAAGTTCAAGCTTTAAAATCCTGCTCTCAGTGGCTGTTTAGAACAAGTGCTGAGGCATGTTCAGTTATTTTCCAAATGACTTGTCAGTCTCCTCTTCCCATATCTGGTGTTGCTCAGTCATAACTTTCATCCATGTACAAGGACAAAAAACAACTGGGGAAGCAAGCAATGCCCTAAATTGGCTCCCCCCCCCCCGCTTTCCTCGCCAGGTTTTGGTGATTTTCATTTTCATTTTTTGAAGTGGTCCTTGTCCATGCTGCATTTTCTTCTTCTCTACTATGCCATTTCCTAGGAGGATCCTCACTGAACCATCTCCTGCATATATTGCCCAGATGTCTCTGCTAATCTCTGAGCATTTTCCTTACCATCGCTCAGCAGCTTGGGATTTGTGTGCAACAAGCAAATCAACCTTTACTAAAAAGAAATTGTGGAACAGGCAGCTTTGCACATAGCTTCCTCTTCTGATTTATTTTATAAAGCTAATATGGGTGTTCTTGTGCTTTGTCTTCTTTTCTTTTTTTACTAAGGGAATCAACAAATGGAATCCCATCCCTTATTTAGGACTCTTGGTGCCTCCCAAACTCTAAGGCAGATAACAGCCTGTCACTCAGATTTGGATGGCTATAAAACAGGGTAGACAAATTTATGGAGGAGAAGGCTATCGATAGCTACTAGTCCTTTGACGATATGCTACCTCCAATAACAGAGGCAGTATGTCTATGTATGCCAGTTGTTGGGGAACATGGGTGGGAGGATGCTGTTGCACTCATCTCCTGCTTGTGGGTTTCCCATCAACAGCTGAAGGGACCCTTGGACTGTTCCAGCATGGCTTTTCTCATGTTCCAATCCCATCAACAAGCAGCTTAGATTTCACATTCAAAGGGCACCTGAAACATACAATGTCCTGGCATCAGCATACAAATCTTACAGAATTGCCTGCTGTGACTGGTGGTAGGTCCCCATGATCTCAAGCAGAGCTCCTTCTCATCACCTTCTATTGGACATCTTTTAACTGGAGATGCCAGCTATTGAAGCTACTGTCTTCTGCATGTTAAGCAAGTACTCTGTCAATGAGCAAGTGATCTGTCTTAATACCACCACTGGCATGGCAACAACATCTAAAAGCATGATCAATTCCTGCCTGTAGACCCTGTTCTCTGGCAATAAATTCCTCTGGTTATATTTAAGCTATGGACCAAATCCTGGCAAGAATGCCTCAGGGATCATGTGCAGGATTCATGATGTGGCTGCATTCATGTCATTTGCCACTTGTAAGAACCAGCCCTTGCACATGATAGCTACATATGTGGCTGCTGAGCCACATGAT
The DNA here is from genome assembly GCA_029215795.1 of Anniella stebbinsi. Classification (NCBI taxonomy): domain Eukaryota; kingdom Metazoa; phylum Chordata; class Lepidosauria; order Squamata; family Anniellidae; genus Anniella; species Anniella stebbinsi. The sequence goes on along the minus strand of JARDYH010000005.1, from coordinate 140,372,644 downwards.
TGTAACAACATTCTGTGCTTATTAGGCTGACCATATGAAAAGGTTGTAGAGAATAGTTGTAGAGAAAAGGGAATTTCAGCCAGTGTCATTTGTATGCAATTAATCCCTGGTGAAAGTCCCTCTTCATCACAACAGTTAAAAGTGCATGCACTATACTAGAGTGACCACATACAAAAGAAGGCAGGACCCCTGCACCTTTAACTGTTGTGATGAAGAGGGAATTTCACCAGGAACTAATTGCCTACAAATGACACTGGCTGAAATTCCCTTTTGTCTACAACTGTTAAAGTTACATGAGCCCTGACCTGGATTTTATCTGGTCACTCTAGACTATGTCTACCTTTGACACCAGCCTTGGCAGCTTTTCTTCAACCTGCCAAGATACTGCCAAACTTAGGAGCCATGCATAGATCATCCATGCAAAGGAAGTGGTTGTTGGGGGAAAATTCCAGACTAAGTGGATTGGTGGAAAGTTTTGAGAAGTCTGAAGGACGTACAGCCAGCTGCAAGCAATGAGGTTGAGGGAGTTTCTATGTCCAGTACTGGAAAGGTCAACCTAATTATTGCTTAAGTGCCAGAACTGATAAGCAGGGATGGGCTGGTATGAGAAATGTATAAAAGTAAGCCTTATTTGAATGGCTAGCGTAGGTGTTGCAACGGTGTCAGACTTGGTGTATTTGGACGTATGGAGAATTGTGTAAAGGACTGATGTACATATCTGGGTGGAAAATGGTTGTGCTGTAAATATTAGACCACGAGTAAACCACTCTGAATTATACACAAGATTGGTGTGTGAGTATTTCTTCAGCTGCTGGGATTGCTATTGAACGGTGTGCTAACACAAATGCTCGCAGCGTTTGGCCCTCTTGCTTCCAATCCTCAACAGTGGTTTAGTGTTTGCATAGGGACCGTTGGTTTTCATGTGTGAAGTGGACCAATATGGAGACTGTATCTCCATTAAAATAGAGGCATAAGGGAATATATAGCTTGGATAACATCCATTTAACTCCAAGCATTTCCTGTTCTTCTCTTTACAGGAAAATGCAGCAAAATGTGAAGTCAGAATTTCGACAGGGGAAACATTTCTCTGATTTATTTTCTAAATTACTTTCTGTATGGATAATGCAATAATGCAATGCTTAGAGAGAGATGACAGATTGTGGTATGCAATTGAATCCCAATCTCGGAAAAGTATTCATTGTTCCAGCCCCCTTAGAGACCAAAGTGTGAGGTTTACTTTACTAAATCAAGTAGCTACATCATCAGAAACTTCCCACACAGAAGCTGATAGAGTGACAAATTTATGTAGGATTCACGATGGAAGAACACCTCACAGACAATGAAGACTGCAGTGAAAATACACCCACCTCTGTACAACACTGATAAGCAAACCCTGGAATTTAGGCAATTTTAGATGGTCAAAAAAGTTTCTACATTTTTAAAAACTCCCCACACATATTAGCAAAAAACAGCAGAAGTCTACAGAAAGTTACACACCATATGGGGATGTTCAATTGAATAAATAGTGATAAACCAGCAGGTTTTCCATTTCAGTTCTGCTGTGAATTTATGGGACATTACGAGTTTATTTGACAAGTTCTTGGACAGATTGCAGTAAATCTCTCACTGTATATTGCTAGTTGTTAAAATATCAATTCAAATGCAAAGATGATGTAGGAACCCATACTCAAAACAGGAGGAAGCTTAATACCAGATCAGTATCACTGGTAATCAAAGCAGGGTTACTATTTCTAATTTGTTTCTCAACAGCATCTACCAAGGGAGGCCTTTACAGCATAAACCTTTTAGAAAAATTATTCTAGGTACCCACTGAGTTTCAAATAACTTGGAGATTTGAACCTGGTTCTAGTTCAATGTTCTGCCCACTTCATCACACTACCTTCCTGATTTAATGTGTAGAGTTGCTACAACTAATTTTGGGACTGCAGTGCCAATTGCACAGTTTGTCACAGATTTCCAGGTTACCAATAGGCAGGAATGTTTATATACCCATTGATTTAAACACTGGGCAAATAAGGTTGATACAATCACACCATCACATTAGGACACCTTTTTGCACTTTGATGTAATCAATGCACACAATTTTGCATGTGCAGTGGTCTAGAAAAACATATATCCAGATATTAAAAATACAAGAATAGTAGTTCACTAATGCATTAAGAGTCCTATTCAGGTGTCAATGTGTATATAATTAAATGTGTGAGGAGGAACAGTGCTCTAGCCCTGGCCCCCTCCTCATGTCTTTCCCTCATCCTGTACTCATAGAAGGCGACAACACATTGGCTCAATTCGGACAACACAATAAACAACTGGTGTGGGGAAAACAATCGTCAGTTGTTTTGACTATTGTGTCATCTGAATGCTGCCATAGTCAACTCAGCGCTGATCCTCATCCACACCACAGTTGATTATTTATTACCATGTTGTGTGGGGAGTACCCCCTAGTTGAACAACTGTAAAGTTGATTATTACTACACCACTGAATATCGTGTCGTCCAAATTGAGCCATTGAATGCTTGAATAGGGCTAGAGCTGCCCTGCAATCACAGTCAGGTAATTCAGCATTTGAAACCTGGGCAGAAATCCAGATGGGGAGAATTTCATAAGCTTACCTAGAACAAACATACATGATAGCATATGCACCACAAGTTCAAGACACACCCAATCTCATAAACGTATTGTACCTTGGGCTGGAACTACATGTCACATTTAATGTATAGCTGTTGCTGAAAAAGAAAGGGGGTATGCATTCCTCCTCCCCCTTCATAGTATCAAGGAAACACATTAATCTCCTGACATGACATAGCAGCATTGTGATTACCTGTCTCACAACATCATCTGAGGCTGGTGGGGCTGAAACGGTGCACAGGGCCATGTCAAAAGAAAAGTTGCCATAGAAGATATGAAGGAGAGGATTAAATGTTGCCATTTTTATTCATGCATTTATTGTTGTATGTAGTTCCATCCTTATCTTCCCTTGTCTTATTCTTCTTTGTGTTCTGACTAACTATCTCCTGGCAAGCAGTTGCAATTTCATTACTGGACAAATCTAGCAACTACTAAAATCAGCACCATTTCCTCAGAGCAGCAGGTAGATGGAGTACCATCTGTTGTTCAAGAAGTAATTTCCCAAGAAACATGGAGCTGAGATCTGATATCCCCTACCCCCACCTGCAACAGCTAAAATAAGATGTATCCTTGCCCACAGATTGCTATGAGGACACGTGCAGCTCAAAGTGAGTGGAAGGAAACACATTGACTCCAGATTGTTCTTTTCACATATGGGCATTTCTACATTGTTTTGATTCACACCTCTTCCCTTTCTTTTTTTACTTTAGCAGATAATATAAGATTGTTGGCATAAATTATAACTGCAATCCAAAACAAACTTACTAGCGAGTAAGCTGTGTTTGAGTGCAGTACATGAAATTCCTATTAAACATGTTCCAGCAAATTGTATTGTTAGAATTTTTTAAAAAATTGTGAAGATAGGTTTTGGGTTTACACAGAGTGGTGAGTGCACACATAGTTTTTGTGAGGAAAAATCACAGGATGTGGTTTCTGAGCATTTTATTTTGCTTTTTTGAATACAACTTTATGCACCTTACAATTGCAGGGATATGCTTGAAAATGTATAGGCATAGTCTCATTTTCATTTACTACAATAATACCCCACCTGTCTTCTGTGGATCATACATAGGATCTCCAGGCAGGTTCCCATCCACGTATTAAGAACACAAGAAGAACCATGCTGGATCAGACCAAGGGTCCACCTAGTCCAACATTCTGTTCCCTGAGTGGCCGACCATCTGTTTACGGGCAACCCAGAAGTATAAGGTGACCATATGGAAAGGAGGACAGGGCTTCAGTGTTTTTAACAGCTGTAAAGAAAAGGGAACTTTGACAGGTGTCATTTGTATGCATGCAGCATCTGGTGAAAGTCCCTCTGAATCACAACAGCTAAGCTTCAGGAGCCCTGTCCTCCTTTCCATCTGGTCATCCTAGTATAGCTCCTGCAGCTTTAACTGTTGCGATGTAGATTTCAGCAGGAGCTGCATGCATAACAATGACACCTGGTGAAATTTCCTTTTCTCTGCAACTGTTAAAGATACAGAAGCCCTGTCCTCCTTTTCATATGGCCACCCTACACAAGTAGGTCATGAACCATAGCACCCTCTCGCCCATGCTCCCTGGCAACTGGTGTACAGAAGCTTTCTGCCTCTGAGACTGGAGGTAGCATATAGCCATCAGTTCTAGTAGCCATTGATAGCCTTCTACTCCCGAAATTTGACTAACCCCCTTTTGAAACCAACAAAACTGGTGACCATCACTATGTCTTGTGGTAGTGAATTCCACAGTAAACTACCTGCTGTGTTAAGAAGTACTTCCTTTCATCTGTCCTGAATCTCCTGAATTGAGCAGATACAGATGTATAATATAGTGCCTATATGCACATTTTATCTCAAAGGCATCTGTATCATTATTTATTGTTTCTTAATTAATAGGCCAAATCACAAGTGGTTGTCATAGAAACCAGTAGTGGTCTCTTTCGCACAAAAAGAAACTGTACAATTAATTTGTCTTTTAACTTATTTTATTGCTGGGACATTCATATAATGCAGGATCCTCAGACCTGATTCATTCTTTGCCACTTAAATAATCCCTTTTTGAAATGTTCATTGGAAAAAGATTTTTCAACTTATCCTAGAAAAAAATATATATAACTCAGAGAAGTTTCTGGCTATTTTTGGATTTTTCTTCTTTTTCTTCTTTGACAACTGGAACTTTGACCATTAAGAAGTCAAGTATTCAAATACAACACAAAATTACATGCATGTTGATAAAAGGCATTGAGTTTATATTTAGCTAACTGAAAATAAACTGGAATTCAATCCAAAACCCCTGGTCTGCTGGCTGGAGAGGGGATTAGGATGGGATGAAGATGTTGCACCACTGGAGGGGAAGAGCTCTGATGGAGGCAGGATGTCCTCCACAGAGTCCCCAGTTTTGACCACAGAAAGCTCTGTGGCATAAATCTATCACCAGCAAGAGACACCAACATGCAGTGTGCTGAGGGCATTTGCCCTCCATTTGCCACAATTAGAGCATTTACACCTGCAATTTTGTGCAAATTGTCCTATTTATGATCACAATTTTGAACAAATGACAATTTGCACATATATTAAAAGAGCAGAAAACTAAAAGCTTGCCCCTACTCATTGCGTGACAAGTCGATCAAGCTCAGGGATGTGCAACCTGGAGTCCAGAGGGCTGAGCTGGTAAAAAAACCCAGTGAAGCTCTTGTCCTCAAAGGGATTCCTCCAACATCCCTACTGGGAAGAGTGAGGGAAAGATCTGTAACTGGATCTTCTTGTCTGTGATCGTGGCTCTGTCTATGGCCATGGAAGAGGAAATCTGCAGCAGAAGAGGACTGAAGAGCCTAATAATAATAATAATAATAATAATAATAATAATAATAATAATTTATTTCTTACCTGCCTCTCCTTTTGGATCGAGGCGGGGAACAACTGCCACCAGAAACTCCAGGAGGCGTCTGCCACTCCTCGCTCCTCGCAGGTAAGACAAGACGTCTTCCGAAGGCCTCTCTGCCGTGTGCTCCACCAAACAAGCTGGGCAGGTCCGTTGCCAGGCTCTTTAAGCCCCTCGGACCCAGCCCCGCCCAGTGGCACCATATGAGGCCTCCAATATCAAGCCTCCACATCTCCTCTCCTCACACACACATGCAACTGTCCTCCCCCGCCCAATTGGATGTGGGGATGTGCATTTATGGCTTAGCGTATCATGTGAACCATCCCTAACTGTGGTGGCTACATAACCACATTTTAAACACTCACACTTATCGTTTGCTGCAAAAGGGATAATGGTGTAACCATGTTTTAGCATGTCATCTGAACAGGTCCTAAGTTTCAAACTGTGAATTTTGAAAAGTCGCCAAATTTCAATACCTGTCCTCCACGCAACAGTTTCAGCCCTATCCAAGAGTAGTTATAGCTATGTGCACTGGGTCTAAGGTTCAGTGTACACTGACAGAGGTATGTTGGCTTTTCAAATGCAGCCATGTGGAGGCTGCTCCACACTGAAAGCCATTTGGGTACAATGAGCTCACTACATCGATCTGCCCATATTCACTACCACCAATATGATCACTGGATCCAAATGTCTTTGCAGTAAAGAGAATCCCTTCATGTGGTTGCATTTCAAGTGGTAATCACAGATGCAAGGGTACTGGTATCAACCAGGCATATTAAACATGTCTAGTGAGTCTGAAAATAGCTGCACTGACTCCCCGTTTCTGGCCTCAATACAAAGTGTTCATTTTTAAAGCATTTCATAGTTTGGAACTAGACTACTTTAAAGACCACCTTCACCCCTATGAACGTGCCTCAATATTAAAATCTTCTTCCAAGACCCTTCTTTCATTCTTCCTGCCTTCTCAAGTGTGGCCAGTGGGAACCAGTCAGGAACCCTGATTCTGGAATGCGACCTCCAGGAAGGCTTAACTGGCACAGAGCCTCATGTCCTTTTAGTGCCAGGATGAAACCTCTTTTTAGTCACCCAAGCTCTTTAGGGTGGAGGGCTATGTTGTTTTATCTGTGTGTGTGTTTACTTGCTATTTTTGTATTATTCAGCGACACACACACAATTGCATTATTTTTGTGGTGGATCCTGAGCCATCCTGAGAGCAGATATGTGTTGACAATAGGGATGTACAGATTTTATAAAATCTGTTCTGTCTGCATTTTGCGAACTGACAAGGTGCTTTCATTCCATTATCTGCTCATTGGCAGAATCGGATTTTTTTTCCAATTCCCTGAATTTGCGCAAATTCAAATTTATGCAAATTTGCACTTGTGAGAAGGCACAAATCTCTACCATTACATAAATCCCCCCAAAAGGTGCATTCATGGTTTAACTTATGGGGGAATGGGCATTTTCGGCCAGTGGTATTTTATTTTATGCATTTTTCTATGAAGAAATTTGTGTACAATTCTGGATTTTTTTTTTAAAAAACACCCGTTTGTAAGTCTGTAGAATCTATGCAACTCAGGAAAACCTGGTCCACAGCAGAAACTGCAGGCCAGATTCATAGAAATATGAACTCATTTGATTCCATTGCAGATTTTTCCGGCATTCTTAATAGAAGGTGCAGGATATATATATATATATATATATATATATATATATATTACACTACACCTTGTCTGTGTAAGTTGGGCCTGGATTTTTGTCATGTTAAAGTACTGTTAGGGATGAAGAATGACTAAACTACTAAAACAAATTAGTTGCTCTCTCTCTCTCTCTCACACACACACACACACACACACAAACCCCATGGCATTTCACTATCTCCTACACTATTCATATATATTTTATTAAAGATAAATGCAAATTGAATAGCACTACTTTTCTTTTCCAGCCCAGCATCACGTATGGTATTATGAAATATTAAGTTCTTTAGAGCTCCTTTCTACAGTAATACAGCCATAAGCACAATTAAGTATTAAACACCAAAGGTCTGCCTCTTCCTGTTTGATGATGTTTGACTCTTCAAAAGTGAGGGGAGGCAAAGGTGCTTTGTGGGGAAAGGCATTGTTCAAATGAGTAACAGAATGAAAAGCTGCAGGCCTACCCTGGCAGAACACAAATTAACATCAAAACCAGCTTTATACATCTTTCATTTGTTATATATTTGTTGTGTCTCCTGGTTTGTGATGGAGAAGCAGGGAAACAGTTCATGCCTAAAGAGTGTTTGCTTTTGATATGACAGGACCAACTGAAGAAAATAGTTAACGTCTTTGGCGCTGTAGACTTAGGCCCTTTCTGCACTGTAGGGTGGGGAGGGCGGGAAGTGGGCAAACCCGGAAATAGCCAATTTCGGTTTCGGTGCGATGAAGTTGCACCACAAAGCAATGGCCCGGGCTTCTTCTGGGCCATTGCACGTCATGGCGGCCATTTTTTAAAAGATCCGCAGAGGAGTGGACAAGTGCTCCTGCACAAATGTAAGTATATTAAAAAATGCTGCTCGATTACGCCCCCTCCCCCGCCATCCTGGGGATGGCGATTTCGCTGTCCCCCCTCCTGATGGCCTCAGAGCTGCGTGGTGCGGATCCATGGCCATTGATGCACCCACGCTTACTCGCAGGTAAGCACGGCTGTGCCCGGGATGGGCAGCCACACCAGCCGCCCATCTTGCTGCCCTCCGAGGAGCAGGGAACAAACTGGGATAATAGCATTCCCTGAACTCCAGGGAAAATGGAGGGCTGGCCCCTGCCTGCTTGTAGGATGCTCTGTGCGTCATGTGGCCTCTTCGCGAGCAGGCAAGGACAGCCCCAGGAGAAATGGCTGGTGCAGAAAGGGCCTTAGTTTGCCCCCAACTCTAATCTTTGAGCATACCCTAAAATTTAAGTAAGGTGAACTAAAGTGTCTGGCGCATCATATATGAAATATTGCTTCCATTGTGTAGAGTGTATTTCTGAAGTACATGGTTAAAAAAAGAGATGTTTAAGATTAAGGTTGTATGTAATATCTTTTGATATCAAGATTTGATTTAAAGTGTTTAAATCATAAGTGATTTTCAGAAGGTTACCTCATCCTCAGAGTGAAGAAGCAAAAAATGAATTGCTGCCAAAATCTTTAGGCTGCAATGCAACTTGCCTGGGACTTACTTCTGAGTAGACATGTTTAGGATGTTTGTTAGATGTATTTTCCCACTTCAGCAAATTCCCATCAATCTCTGCTTTCAATGTAATGCATGTGTGATGTCCTTTCATTGTGGAATGATACTTACATTCTCTCTCTCTCAAGCTCCCCCACAGGATAGACTCCAACATTATTTATTCCTCTGTCATCCCTCCAGCTCTTGCCGTCTTTCGTGAAGGTGTGGTTGGTTGCCTGTCTCCATCTTTGTCTTTTCTATGGGCAGAAGATGATAGAGGACCTCTCCAAACTGGGTGTCCTCCAGATACCTTGGACTACAACTTCCAGTATTCCTGACAGTTTGTCCTGCTGGTTGGGGCTGATGGGAATTGAAGTCCAAAACATCTGAAGAGTGCCAGGTTGTTTTACTCTGGTGTTCAAAGTGTTGCTATTGTCATAGAATTTTAGTGAGTGTCATGTGGCATGTAATTGGATACCTGGCGAATATTATCTGAAATTTTCAAACAGTGAAAAAGCAAAACTGTTTCTGGAAATTGATATAAGGGAAACAAAAATAACAGAACTAATTTGTGGCATATAATTGGATACCTGGTGAATATTACCTGAAATTTCCAAATAGTGAAAAAGCAAATTTGTTTTTGGAAACTGATGTGAAACAAACATGAGAAAGCTAATTTGATATGTCCTTAATTCCAGACAGTCCTCTTAATGTCTATATCATTCTGTGACTTACTGATGATTTCCAAGGTAGTTTTGGCAACCACTGATCTAGTTGTTTTTCTGGCATATAAATATGATCCCATCTTGCCCACCTTGCTGCATGCTTATTGTCAGCATTTGATTGACTCTTGGGTAACTCTATAATAAACCAATCTGGGTATATATATTTGTAAAACAATAAGTGAGTTCAGAAGGAACAGAACATTGGCTTACATGAATTTGCTTGCTAATAGCTAGCTTGATACCATCCAAGTTGAAATGTAATTACAATTCACATCAAACTCACAGGTTGCAGTACTGCAACTCTGGGCTAGCTCTCTTCATAGGTTTGAATAATAAAACATCAGTCTCTTGCTGAAATAGCATTTAAAGCCACTTGGCATTATGTTGGGGGAGAACTTCTCTAGTCAATTACAGAAATTGGATATAGAAACACAAACTATTTTCCAATACATGAAAAATAACTTTGTTAATTCAAAGGACAATTGATGGGCTCATGACAATGATGCCACCAGGAGTTCAACAGTGTCTTGCACAGCCCCCAACCCCCTGGGGACCTCAAAGGTCTGTCTCCCATATACGATCTTCCAACATCTCTGCTCACCCATGTCTCTTCACATCTTTCCAAGCCCCTCCAATCCTTTCCGTCTCCCGACTTACCTTTGTTGTTGCTCCAGTGACAGGGAATGGTGCAAGGGAAGGAGGTCCTCCTCTTCCTCCCCTTCTCTGACACTTGTCACACTGCTATGGCAGGAAGCTAAAAGAAGCCAAAGGCAAAGGGGGTGGAACCAGAGAATAAGATTTAATAAGAATAAAATATACTACCAACACATTTCGGACAATATTGTCCTTCTTCAGGGCAGTTTAATATCACAACACCTTTCAAATGAGTGAAAACCTCCTATGCTCTGCTATGGCATCATGCCAACTGTAAGGAATGCTGTGAAATGTAGATTTCCCAGCACTACTGTTAAATCTTATCTACACAAATGTTTCATGCAGTAAAAAATGTAAAGTGTGCAAGGTAGCTGCATATGATTAACACTCAGGAGACTTGATTAGCCACAGCTTCAAGGCACAAATACATTGTGCATTTAGGAACAAATATATACCTTAGATCAGGGCTGCCCAGACTTTTCAGCCCCCACAGCTGCCTCCAGCCTTAGCAGGATATGCACATGTGATCACATGAGCTCACAGACACACATTCTTCACCTCCCCCAAGCATACACACATCTCAGTGTGCAGGGATTTGGAGGTTTAAACCTCCCCTCTCTGCCTACTGAAATCTAGGGTTTGTGGGGTGGTGGTGGTGATGGAGGTAAAAGCCTTTCCCACCCCCACCCCCCAGTGATCACTACTGAAATAGTTATTTCTCTTCTGCTGGAAAACAGTGATGTTAGGAGCTAAGGAAAAGTGGGTGGGGTCCTTCCAACTTCGGGCACGGTCAAGGACCACCTTCAGTCCCAATACCACAGGTTCTGCTCCCCTACCTTAGATGATGACTGCAAGAAAGTAACCCAGTGTAGCCACGGTAAATATGATAGCCACACAATGTCTGGAATGGCTTTACGTGGTACAAAAGAATTGACAGTCCATACCTCTAGTGTAATTAGCACTGTTGTCTAGACAATAGCTGTCTGCTCACCTTGACCTCTGAACATTCAGTGAACATGGAGGATAATCAGTCCAGCTCAGCACCCCAACCTCCATGCATCTACCAATCATGTTGGTTTCCAATCATAAGCATCCATCTTTTCCAAGCATAAGTTGGAATGGGGAGAACTCAATGTATCTTTTTGGCCAACCAAACTCATTTCTGTTGTTCTTCTTCTATGTTCTCATTTGCTCCTGACCCTCCATTTTTGAAGCATAATATTTTCACCTGTTCACATTCTTGCTCTCCTATCTATACAGACACCAGTGTGTTTCTATTTCCAACTTCCTGAGAGTTTCATTTCACTAAACAGGCTGGTGTAAGTGTCTAATTGATATTTGTATCACATGTCATGAATATTAAGTTAAGTGGAACTTTCTTCCCCCCCCCCCCCTATGGAAAATCCTTGACAGATTCTAAAGATACACATTTTAGGCGATATCACACTGGAAACACCTCCACTAGTAATGTGCATACTACTCTCCCTTGCATTAGTCTGGCATTGCCATAATTTCCTAAAATTAAATGAAGGCACCTCTGATTTACAACTGAATAAATTAGCTCATAACTAGTTTCCTTAAACACAGGAGGGTGAAGATAATGACGTTCATTATAACATTTTGCCATGTTTTATTTAAATGTGCTCAAGCTCTCAATGTTTCATCAGGACCTGTGTGGTTGAGACACTAGTTAAAATTATATTCTTACTCATTCAAAACTATGCCTGCAAGTGTCCTTGTAACTTGGTTCACCAAGCCTGTCCAGTCCTACAAACCTAACATTCTATAACTGGATGTCATCCATGCACCCACTGTCTAGTTGCAATATTCATCTTTCACCTCTTTGCTCTTCCTTGCGGATCAATCAGGGACCAAGAGACATAGGAACATAGGAAGCTGCCTTATACCAAGTCAGCCCATTGGTCCACCTTGCTCAATATTGCCTGTGATGGTGACTGGCAGTGACTTTGCAGGAAGGGAGTGTTTCCCAACTGTACCTGGGGCTCGTCTTGACGGCATCGAGATGGCAGTGGCTCGAGGTGGCACACTCGGTCATTGGCACTCCTTCCAGCAATCTACATCGGAAGGAGCGCAATTGCATGCTTTCCGGAAGATACCACCACCGTGCTCGTCCTCCCAAGCCTACCTGCATCGGTGCAGGGGCACCCTTCTTCAAGGTTGCCTTGTTTTATTCCTTTTAAAAAAAAAAACTGTAAAAGAGAACCATCACATTTACAGATAAACTAGAGAAAAAACAGGGGAGGAGGAACGGGGCGCACGGGCTCTGAATATCCATCCCCTTTAATTTTTTTTGTGTGTGTGTAAACTATGGTCCACAGAGACGCGGAGGTGGTCCAGCGACCTTTTGGTTCTCTGGTCCACCCCCTTCCCTGCCCAGCATTTGGTGACTAATCACTGGTCGTCTGGCTGCGGCATGCCTTTGCAGTAGTTCTGGAGCAAGAGTGACAGATGGCAGATGCTGCCTCCACCTCTCTTCAAGCTACAAAAGTTGGGGTAAGTGGCCGACTTTGTTAAAGTAGAGCTTTGGAGGTTTACCCCTAGATGGCTTCAGGATGGTGTCTGCATCATGTAGATCACCTGCCGCCATTCCAAACCCACTCCAGGGCAAACCCTTCATCAAGATGTACCCCTGGAGATGCTGGGGTCTGAACCTGGGACATTGTGCATGCATAGCATTTGCTGTACCATTAAGCTACAGCCCTTCTCCTATAAAGGTCATGAAGATACACTATGGAGTGTGAATAGCAGAAGACCCGAGCAAATATGGCTGACAGAAGTTTCTCATGCTGATCCAAAAAGCAAAAATAAAAATTGTGAAACTGAGCTAAAATTCCCCAGTATTTTTTATGGGCCTAGATAAATTCTTAAAATTGTCACCTGCTTGAGGGGACTTTCCTTAAGAAGTTGCATTGTGGTAGGGTGACCAGATAAAATCCAGGTCAGGGCTCCTGTAACTTTAACAGTTGTAGAGAAAGAGGAATTTCAGCCAGTGTCATTTGTATGTAATTAGTTCCTGGTGAAATTCCCTCTTCATCACAACAGTTAAAGGTGCAGAGGCCCTGCCTTCTTTTGTATATGGTCACTCTAGTATAGTGCCTGCAACTTTAACAGTTGTGATGAAGAGGGGATTTCACCAGGAACTAATTGCATACAAATGACACTGGCTGAAATTCCCTTTGCTCTACAACTGTTAAAGTTACATGAGCCCTGACCTGGATTTTATCTGGTCACCCTAGGTGTTGTAGAACAGGTTTTATAAGGAGGTGTTATGTAGAACGGACATGTTGATGGGCATTAAAAAAGCATTAAAAATACTTAATGAGCAGTTTGAAATGGGGGGGGCACACACTTCCCATCTGGCCTGGGCATATTACCAGCTCCGCACAGCCCTGTCTCTGAGCCTGGGCCTCCTGTTTGATAAGCTCCTGGGAAGATTGCTACTTGAGAGTCTTGAAGAATTTCCTCCCTTGCTTCCTGTCTCGACTGGACTTCTTTAACCTCTGAGTCAGATTCAGAATCGGGCCTCATCCTGATAGCAGGTGACTGCCTCTCCTTTCCACCTGCTGTGGAAGCTGTGGAAATCCTGAACACATGCCTAGAGGTAGTTTTGGGAAGAATGATGACAGAAAGGTTGAACTTAACTGAAGATAAAACATAAGTACTGTGGCTTGGGAAGTCTGCCAGTCTGAATGGATACTTGCAACTGGATTTGGAGGTGGTTGCACTCACTAAAGAGGTGGTGATGGGGAAATCATTTGCAGCTCTTCAGCATTAAACTTGAATGGCTGAACACTTTTGAGGGACTGATTTGTTCATTTGATTTATGGATACTATAGATCTGGGAATAACTTACTTGTTGTATGAAAAGAGGCAAAGAGGGTTAGTTGGAAGATAAGCATTTAGAGACAGTTGAAACATGCAGCAAAATCAAAGGATACAACTTTTCTAGGACTGGACCACCTCAGGCTGCAAGTGAGAGGGGATTATAAATTGTAATCTCCCGTAGATAAAAGCATGTATAAGCATACACATACAGCATTCCAGGGAGAAGAATTCAACATAGTCATCTTCTTAGTGTGTTTGGTGATGGTATGTATTGGGTGTGTGTGTGTGGATCTCATACCTGCAGCCAAGTGTACAATTTAGCACTTTTTCCATGAAGTATATAAAGTAGGGCTTTGTCTCAAAACTGAAACAAGATGGATTGTCAAAATCCTGATGGCCTAATGTGTTATCATGATGCACTACAGGAACTGGGAACCTCGTGCTGAGGCTGAGATTACAACCTTTCCCAGGGGGGTAACAGGAACATTACCAATTTGCACATATTAATTCATTCATTTAAAAGGATGCACAATCTGTAACCTCCATTTCATAATACTGAGACTGCATAGGCTGGAGTAATTCATTGATGTTTTTTATACGAGGGTGTGTGCTGGTCATTGAGTTAACAGTGTACAGGTTTTCAATAATTTCTTGGCAATACTTTCTTTGCTAATGTTGTTAATGAATTCATAAAGCTCCCTGCCCTTTTGATTCTCTTGTCATTTTATTCTCCATGAAATACAGGGACAGAATCAAAACTGTTAGAATGATGAACTGGAAAACAAATCAGATTCCTTAGCCAGAGAAAACTGCTGCATCTAAATTGTACATTAACTGGGATATGTTGCATACAAAAGAACGCTAACTCCTAATACTCCAGGCATCTCTCTTCCCCTAATCCTCCAGACAATTATGCATTTGTCCTTGTCTCTTACTTTCAGCTCTTCCTCATTTTCTTTAGTAAGGAACCTATTTAAATACTCAAGCTAATAAGGAACTGGTCAATAGGTTATGAAATGTGTAAGAAGTGGTGTGGGAAATTGCTGTTAATTGGAGCAGTTAAAATGACACAGTGATGGTTTACTCCATGTGAAAATCTGACCACTGTGCTTGGAAATGGCTATGTGTATTTCACTGACTAAAATTAAAGCATGGGGAAAGAACAGGTCCAAGAATGTTAATTAGGTCTTACTCTATTATTATTATTATTATTATTATTATTATTATTTACATTTATATATTGCCCCATAGCTGAAGCTTGTAATCTTGTGTGGTTTACATAAGATTAAAACAATTAAAAATGATATACAAATTTTTAAACCATAAAAACATACAGTAAACCCTAAAACATTTAACTAAAAACAACTATAAACAACTATAACTGTCAGCCAAATGTAAAAACAGACCCAGGATTGATTAAGCTCATCACATTTTGCTAAAGCCTGGGAAAAGAGAAAAGTTTTGACCTGGTGCCAAAAAGACAGCAATGTTGGCACCAGGCGGGTCTCATCAGGGAGTTCATTCCATAATTGGGGGGCCACCACAGAGAAGGCCATCTCCCTTGTTGCCATCTTCTGAGCCTGCCTCAGAGTAGGCACCCAGAGGAAGAACTTATCTGTTGAGCATAGGGTACTGGTAGGTTCATGTCGGGAACATACAAGACTGACTCTGGCCTGCTTGCATTGGCTGCCTGTATGTTACTGAGCCTGATTCAAGGTGCTGGTTTTAACCTATAAAGCCTTACATGGCTTGGGACCAAAATACCTGACGGAACACCTCTCCTGACATGAACCTACCTGTACACTGAGCTCAACATCTAAGGTCCTCCTCTGGGCTCCTACTCCAAGGGAAGCTTGGAGGATGGCAACAAGGGAGAGGGCCTTCTCAGTAGTGGTCCTCCAATTATGGAATGATCTCCCCAATGACAGCCACCTCACACCAATATTGTTATCTTTTCGGTGCCAGGTCAAGACTTTTCTCTTCTCCCAGGCATTTAACAGCATGTATTGAATTTTTTAATTGACCCTACATCTATCTTCAGGCCTGGCTGAGAGTCTCAAAGTTGTTTTAAATGAATACTGTATTTCTTTGTTGCCTGTTTTTATGTTTTTTTTATGGTTTTAAATTTGGTATATTGATTTTTAATGTTTAATGTTTTAATCTTTGTAAACTGCCCAGAGAGCTTTGGCAATGGGGCAGTATAGACTTCTAAATAATAATAATAATTAGGGATGTGCAGGGACCCCCTAGATCGGATCGGGACCCAGATCGGGACCTCCGATGTTATCCTGGATCGGTTTGGACAAAATCTGAGATCCTTTGGATCGGATCGGACCTGATCCTGATCCGAAAACTGGACGTCCGATTTTCGGATCAGCCACAATTTTGGCTGTTTTCGCCATAGGCTTGCATTGGGGGAAAGAAAGCTTTCCCCCAATGCAAGCCTATGGCAAAAACATGGTGGTGAGTGGGTGAGTGGGGGCCTAACTCCCCCTCCCTGTCCCTCCCCCTGCACTCGTGCTCCTTACCTGCCGGGCCATCTGCTGCCATCTGCTGGTGCCCGTGGGCATCCATGGATGGCAGCGGATGGCCCCGGCAGGTAAGCCCCCTCCCCCCTCGTGCTCCTTACCTTCCAGGGCTGTCCGCTGCCATCTGCTGCTCCAATCTACTGCAGGCCGCAAAACCTGTTTCTCAGTAGATCCGAGCACCGGAGGGAAGCGGCTGCCCCAGCAGGTAAGTAGGGGGCCCTCCCGCCTCCCCCCTCATGCTCCTTACCTGCTGGGCACCAGCGGATGGCAGCGGACAGCCCCGGCTGGTAAGGAGCGCGAGTGGGAGGAGGAGATCTGATCCTCCGATCTTATCCGAACTGGATCGGGTCCTTTTGGACTGGTTCAGATGAAATCGGACGATCCAGAAGCCGGGATCGGAATCGGATAATTTTATCTGATTTCGGTCGGATTTGCTCTGGATCATGGATTGGACCCAATCCGATGCACACCCCTAATAATAATAATAATAATAATAGCAACAACAACAACAACAGCTAAATAAAGGCAGGCATACTCTAATCTTATTAGAATTTAGATCATGGAAAGGTGTTTCTGCCATTGGGTGGTATGGAAATTCAATAAAATAAATAAATAAATAAATAAATTATTTAACAACCTGAGAATGCACTCTGGTATTGTCACCTGGGCCAGATCTACACCAAGCAGGATAAAACACTTTGAAACAGTTTGAAAATGGTATATGGAATGTGTAATGGGCCCAAACAGTTGTTAATACCGTTATAAAGCATAATAAAGCAGTAGTGTAGATCTTTCCCTAGACCCACTTTCTGAGTTAACTAAAGGACTCAACTGTCTTGCTCCAGTTATTTCTTCTGATAAAACCTATTGGTGGAAAGTCCTGACCTCCCAGGCTCACTTGCCTTTGGAGAAAATTGAACATTTGTTCAAGGCATAACACCCCCACTGACAGTCATCACCATCAATGACATCGTGGCAAGACCACAGGGACATGGGCAGGTTAAGGAAGAAAGCAAAAGTGAGGGATCAACAGCAACAGTGAAAATCCTATCAGGGAAGAGCTAGAACGAAGAGTCCAGATGCCAGCAATATTTGCCACTGGAGAGGCTAAGAATAAATAGAAGCTGGGGAGGGGACACATACATGCAGCAGATTCAGGCATGTCTAGAAGAGAGTAGAGATGGATGCATATCCAAATCTCTGGGACAGTCCTATAGTCACTGTTCGCTACCTATTACTATAGTTAGTTTCTTCTTTTCTTTGGCCATTTCCTTAAAGATGAACTTTCAGATGTCAGAGATACAATTTCAGTGCACTTTACACCCACAAACTACTTATGACTGTACAAGATTCTCTTGTATGAGTGTACAAGAACTGGATTAGCAAAACTGGTTGAATAAGGCAGACTGAATCTAGAAAGTGAAGGGCTTGGAAAACTTTATTGAATCATGAATAGATAGTCCCCTGGCTCAGTAGCCAGAAGAATACACCAGCAGAGCAAATCAGGCCCAGGCTTCTAACGTAATGAAACCACTACTATTACTGGACACAATGAACATGTTGATCTATCTATGGCTCTTTCTACACCTCCTAGGCTCTCACGATATCCTGATCACATACAAACGTGGAGCAGAACATCCCAGGAGGAAGCAGGGATGTTGCAGCCACCATTTTTTTTTTAAAAAAATTTAAGCAGCGGGGCCGGTTGCACAAGAGCGAGGCCCCACCCCATTGAAAAAGTAAGTTCAACCCCCCCCCCAATTCATGGCCCTTACCCCCCATCATCCCATGGATGGTGAAAATGCAGCTCCCCCTCCCCTGATGGGCACACCCATTTCTGGTGCCACACTTACTCGTGAGTAAACGGGTACCAGGCGGGACAGCGGCCCATACTTCCCACGGTCTCGGGATGGTCCCAGGACCGCTGGAAGATTCAGATTTTCCCAGGGTTTCTTCATCCTGGGAAAACCCATGCCCATCTCCCCCTGCTCCCAGGAGTCCCTGTGCGTCATTCAGATGCACAGAGGGCACCCAGGGGCAATCCTGGGAAAAAAGGCCATTGTAGAAATGGCCTCTATCTATCTATCTATCTATCTATCTATCTATCCACACTCACACACCAGAGTAAAAAGACAAATTAGTTCAATATGCTGCCATTTGCTGACTTGGTGAATTTGCACATGGTATTAGGTTTCCTGATGAACTGTGGAAAGGGGATCCATCCCCTCTGTGACTCTCATTCACACACTGTAGGACTATTGTCCATTGGCACAGAATCCCAGAAAGCACATTCATTTGAACATGCTTACAGAGCCCTGTACAGGCCTTTATATTCAATGTATGGAGATCTAACTGACAGCTGGGAGGGCAGGGAGATTGGGGTCAGGGCTCCTGTGAGCATTCACAGCCATCTCCACACTTTCCATGAGCAGGCTTACTGTTACCATTTGGAACTAGGAAATTTCAAGCATATACATAGTTTGTGTACAACCTGGCATTGCCATGACATTGTGATACACAATCTCTTTTATGGGCGGGGTGTGTGTGTCTTCTCTACACATCCACATTTATGCTAAATTGTTTTATCATATAGTGTACCATAGAAGTCATTCCATATTATTGATGAATTGCTGATAAAGTTGCCACCTGTTTCTCCAACAGACGATTTCCTGGCCTTTAACAGCTGCATAGCAGGCAGAAATTCACCAGGTACAGTTATCTTTGTCTGAACATTGAGTGACGGGAAAAGATCAAGCTGCTGAACTCCTGCCTGCTCGCAGCTCTGAAAGGCAGAAAGCTTGTGTTTTTGTGCATGTGCAGGTGTGCAGAAGTGTCCGTCTTAATCACAGCACATCCCATTCACTAAACACTGTTTGGATTTGTTCCATTATCCCCTGCTTGTCCATAGTCAGTGGAGCCTGCCACTGTTCAAACGATGGTGAACACAAAGGCCATAAAGGATAGACAGCTGAGCTTGAAAGTTCACAGCAGTCTTAGTGAAAAACAGATTAGTCGTCACAATAATATAACCATCTCATTCATATTCTGCAAAGTAAATGCACCTTATTCTCCACTGAACAATAATAGAAATGTCATGGCACATGGACAGAATGAAAGCCCCTCCTTATTTCTTTTTCTTTTCTTTTTGTGTGTGTAAGTTCTTTCCTCCCACCTTGCTTTCCTATCAAGACTGCTGAGACAAATCTGCGAGCCTATGAAAATCACCCTCTGTGACTAGGCCTTGGATTCCTGCTCCCAGAAGAGCCTAGAGGAGAACGTCCAAGATCTTTGAGGCTGAAAATTGAATAGCAGCAAGGCGCTAACATTCTCCACGCTCCTGTGCAGCATTTTGGAATGTTTCACAAAGCGTAGGTGTAATTTTGCTTCGCACATAAGCTGTGAGGATAGGGATGCTGGCTTCAGTTGACATGTCCCTGCAGCTGGTGGAGCAAAACTGTGAGAAATCATGCTAGCGGTGCTTTTAACAATTGTGTTAGAGAAAAGTCACATTGTGTCTTTAAAAACAATCTCAAGGTCACATGAAACATTTTCAATATGCCAGGGTCAAATAGTTGATAAATCATGCATGCAGGACTTTGTGTGGGGGTGGGGGGTGGGGGGTGGGGGTGAGTTCTCCCCTTATCTATTACATTACCTCCCTCTCCTCAACAATACCAACTTCTCAACCAGCCTTCCTGGCTGTATGTTTGATAGCATCTCAGTATGCAGTCATTAGCAGGTGATATTAACCCTATGCAGGCATTAGGACAAAAGGGTGGAAGGGTGCATGGATGTGCATGTAAGCCTCACCCACAACGATTTCACATGCCCAGCTGTCAGACCCTTGGGTGTTGAGCACAAAGGTCTATAAAATGCTCTATAAGCTGAACCCGCTTGTAAAGGGTCCGGGACTGCGAACCCTGCCTTATCAGGTTTTCCAATCATGAATTTCCGAAAGCACATACATCTGAACATGCTTACAGAGTCCTTTACAGCAGTCTTCCCCAACCTGGTGCCCTCCAGATGTTTTGGACCATAACTCCCAGAATTCTTGGCCATTGACCATGCTTGCAGAGGCTTATGGGAGTTGACGTCCAAAAGATTTGGAGGGCAACAAGTTGGGAGAGGCTGCTCAGTGTGTAAAGGTCTAACTAACAGCTAGGAGTACAGGAACATTGGGGCAAGGCTTAATCAGGCCCAGGCTTCTAATAGAATGAAACCACTATCACCACAGAACATACTGAATATGTTAATTCTTTTATATATATATACACAATAAACCCAGGGTAAAAATGGGATTTGGCTCTACCTGGCTGCTAGACAATATTCCCCCCATTCTTGTGACCCCTGTTTGCAATCCAAGGCCCTCTGGTACATTTGGAGCTGCCTATTAACTGCTTTAAAACTCTAGTGACAAATTAACCTTTCAGTTCTACCAATGTTGGTGTGATCATCTGCCATTCTTATTCCAATAAATCCCCAATAGTAAAAACGAAATCAAAAGCAAAAAATAGCAAAGCAAAGCAGGATACTGGTGGGATCAGTGTGGGTGGCATAATTCAGTGGGCTGATCTGATGAATTTGCAAATAGTTTTAGGTTTCCAACATGAATGGAGGAAAGAAGATCCACCCCTCTGTGATTCTTTTTCACAAACTGGAGTCCGAGGCCAGATCTACACCAAACAGGATATAGCACTATGAAAGTGGTATGAAACCGATACATAAAGGTAGGATCTACACTACTGCTTTGTAGCAGTATTGAAGTGCATTGACAACTGTTGGGGGCCATTGACACATACCATATACCACATTCAGATCACTTTCATGGTGTTATATCCTGCTTGGTGTAGATGTATCATGAACCCCAACAGTTATCAGTGCACTTCGATACCACTAAAAAGCAGCAATGTAGATCCAGCCCAGTCACAAACTATAAGGCAGGGGTGTAAATAAGTGGATGAAATTCCAACTTCCATCGGCACAGAATCTCAGAAAGTACATTCATCTGAACATGCTTACAGAGTTCTTTACAGGCCTTTACACTCAATGTATGAAGATCTAACTGAAAGCTGGGAGTGTAGTGACATCGGGCTCAGAGCTTACTTGTGCACTCACAGACCCCTCTGCGCTTTCCATGTGTAGAGCTATTGTTTATACCTGTAGTGTGAAAAGCTTCACCAGGCATACTAAATTGATTTTATAAGCAGAACAGTTGACCAGGCCAGTTTGTGGTCAGTTGGTTAGGCTGACCATATGAAAAGGAGGACAGGGCTCCTGTAACTTTAACAGTTGTAGAGAAAAGGGAATTTCAGCCAGCGTCATTTGTATGCAATTAGTTCCTGTTGAAATTCCCTCTTCATCACAACGTTAAAGTTGCAGGGGCCCTGCCTTCTTTTGTATGTGGTCACTCTAGTATAGTGCATGCACCTTTAACTGTTGTGATGAAGAGGGAATTTCACCAGGGACTGTCAGGGAAGTATGCAGATAGTCCCATCTGCATGCCAAAGGCCAGCGTAGTTGCCAGATTTACATGAAGACATTCCTCGCAAAAGCACCTACCTCTGTGGTGGACACCATACATACAATAGAGCACAGGTTCTCAACGAGGCTTACGCATTTGTTTTAGTGGCAACCAATGTTGCTTCCTTAACTTCTGAAGCATCCCTATTCATGCCCTCAATAAGGGAAGTATTCATGCCCTGATGGGAAGTCCAAATTAGTATCCAAATTATAAAAGATTATGAGCCATCACACTGTGTTTCCAAAAAGAGAGATCTGTAAAAGATGCAGCAATAGTCTGTGCATGGAATTACAGCTTGAGTACTCCACTTGATAGTAGGGTACACAGGAACAACGACAACGACAACAATAACAGGAAACTGCTATTCATTTCTTTTGGGGGTGTGGAGGGGAGAAACCCAGCTTTGCTATTAGCAAGACATACCTCTAACTTCTGTTCTCATGAATTTTAATACATGATCTTTAAAATCAGCTGTACAATCAAAAGTAGCTTAATGACAAGGCTAGAGCACCTCCTGTGAAAGTGAAAAGAAGAGAAGACATGGTGTTCGCCATATGGAACTGTTCAAGGGTTTTATTAGCCTACGGCTTGGATTCAGCTTTAGTTAGATCTGTTTTGATGTAAAATGCACTAGCTCTGAATCTAAGTATTGAATACCTTCTCCTTTTATGTAGAGGCAGTGGAAATCTGGAAAACATCACTTTAAGGTACTCTTTCCTATCCTTGTCCCCATGGTGTGCAGGAATGTAGCTCATGCAGAGACTGAGGGCAAAAGCCCCTGCAAGATTTTTTAAAAATCTTTGGCTGAAGACAAAATACCTAAGTAATTGTGTGCCTTATAACTTTTAGTCTGGGCCAGCCAATTGTGATATTCTGCCATGCCCGGCCTGGGCATGGGGAGGCCTTTGCAGGGGAGGAGGAAGAAGAAACGTTCCCGCTCTCCATTGGGCGAGTGGGGATGGCACCACGAGGTAGGGAGGGGAGGCAGATCTATAAAGGTGGCAGCTCCCCTCCCAGCCACCTCTTTCATTCGTGTGGCTCCTGGCTCCTGGCTTGGACGTGACCAGTAGCCATCCACGTGGAGAGAGAGAGCCAAGAGATGAAGGAACGTCTTCCGCCCACAAGGACATGTGGAGCGGCAGCAACGGAGCTCCGTTCTCGGCCGATTGGCCGCAGGTTTGGAGGAAGGTTTCTTGCAGCCTGGGCAGCCGAGCAGGCAGCTCACTCTGACTGTTTCTGCTCCGTGCTCGGCCTGTAGGCCGTGGATTCAAGCAGGGCCCAGACGCTGCTGTTCCTGGCCTTTGGCACGGATTGGGCAGGCATTCGGTTCTTCCATTCCGGGCAGTTATAGGCCGTGGATTGGAAGGGAATTGGGCGGGACCCCTTCACTACTATGGGGACCCGCAGGCATCGATTCCAGCCTCTGCCAGTTTTGTTTTCAGCCTTTTGGCTGCATTTTTTCACAAGGACCGGCTGGTTTTTTCCCTGCCCTTTTCTGAGCCTGCTGTGGAGGCAGCTTTCTGGGCAACCACAGGCCGTTCCAATGCCAGCACATGGGCACATGCAGCGCATCCCAGCAAGATTACTCATGAGTAAGGGGGAGGTGTAATTTTAAGCCACAAAGCCTCTGTGGGGGGTTCATGTTCAAGGCCAAGTAGTCCTTGTTGTGGGGCTTATATTACCTTGGGGTTTTGAAGGAAAGGGCTGGGAAAGAAGCCTATTTTTTATCAATCAGTTATAGGGTGACCAGATAAAATCCAGGACAGGGCTCATGTAAATTTAACAGTTGTAGAGAAAAGGGAATTTTAGCCAATGTCATTTGTATGCAGTTAGTTCCTGGTGATAGTCCCTCTTCATCACAACAGTTAAAGTTGCAGGGGCCCTGCCTTCTTTTGTATCTGGTCACTCTAGTATAGCGTATGCACCTTTAACTGTTGTGATGAAGAGGGAATTTCACCAGGAACTAATTGCATACAAATGACACTGGCTGAAATTCCCTTTTCTCTACAACTGTTAAAGTTACATGAGCCCTGACCTGGATTTTATGTGGTCAGCCTAATCAGTTAGGTCTGCAGGTTAACATTATGTTGTTCCCCATACCAATCTAGCCAAGGGCCTAATTCAGACACAAGCAGAGGCTATTAGTAGGCTGGGCAGAAGGAGGGTTTCTGCACCCTCCAGGTATAGCAGAGTATACAACCAAGTTGGGTTTTATATACCCAATTATTGGCAAACCTGGCCCAGATAGTGATTTTTTTGGCTTGAGAAACGGAGGCTTTTATAGTCTGTGAGCATTTACTGCAGGTTTCTTGTCTTGCATTTCGTGTCCTATTCTAGGGATATTGATAGTCAGCCCCATACTCAAGATATCTGTTCTTTTATATATATTAAGTCTACTATATCAGCTTGTGCCGGAGGCCACTGAAGTAGATGAATCGTCGAAATGCGTTTGGCCCCTCTTCTATTTTAATTATACAGAGATAATTGTCTTAATAATTGTTGAAGGAGTATTCACTCAGCATTTTTATCATTCTGTATAATCAATTGCTCTGTTTAAATGTTTTAATATATCCGAATGAATTGATTATAAATTTTGGAAGCCTTAACTTTCTGGTGATTGTGTATTGCCCTTCTAAGGATTCCACAGAAAAGAGTGTGGGGCTCTACCTGGAAATACAGGTGTTTGAACCTGGGGCCTTATGCTTGCAAAAATGTGTCCTACTTCTGATCTTTATATATATGGACTATCAAGCAGAGCATAATAATATAAAGAAAATGACTGCTGCAAAGGCCACTCAGGATTTCAGTGGAGAGCAGTTGGGAGGAACAGTGTTTTTACAAGGGCATTCTAGTTATATATAAAATACGTTATGAATATTAGACAAAAATAAAAATTCAGGTATGAGTACCAGAGACACACCACTCCATTTTGAAATGGCTCCTGTTGGTTTCTGTGGTCCTTCATTTACTGTCATGAAAACATCAGTTGTTATCTCAAGTATTTGTTAACATTCAAACACAACAAGTTTTTCAAGCTTTGCCCGAGTGAGCAATTGTGGCGCCCCAATCCTATGGAGCCACTTAACCTGCAACAGTAGTGTAAGCTGAAACAGGAGCTTCTCTCTCGGAAGCACCGGCAGAGTGCCTTTGTCAAGAAACCAGATCTATGGATGACCCAAACTATTTCCCCCTATGATGGGTCAAAGTCGCTATGGGCCTTGAGCCAGCACCTGTCTTAGCTAGCCCTATTTCTTACTAAACTAACTGTAACTATATTGGAAAGAAATTGTCAAATTTCTAGAATAATAATAATAATAATAATAATGGAATATAAGATCCGTATGTACCTGAATATATAGCAAGAAATACTTCGTGATTATGCCATGGGTTATGAATATGAATAGATTAATAATACTGATAACAAAGCAGCACCGCTTTCACTGATAGGAAAGCTGCACAATAAGCTGAAGTAACAAAGCAAAAGAAAATCCTCATTATGTTTGGGCATCCTGCAGTAGTAAAAATAAATTACTTAGCGGAGGTAATTTGCAAGATAGAAAGTCGCCCATTTAGAGTAATATCCATTCTTCCTCATTAGAAAGCTAATAATATCAAGGAGTTTTGTTTGTGTTTGTAGGATCCAGCTAAACATGTAAAAGATTATTTTATTTTTCCCATTCTCCCTTTAGTACTGCTAATGAAGAAGCAGGACAATTAGAAATTATTAAATATTAAAGCGATAGGCAGAAGGAAGACCTCTGTATGAGAAGTTACATTGCAATGGGGATGAGCAAATGTCCTCATTAATGCTATGTTGGAAGCAATGCATGTTCTAGGAGAGCGAGATAATTAGCTGCTTTAAATTAGTGGGGACTTATTAATTTGATTGGAACTTTAGTGATTTATGCCACTTACAGGGCAATAATATGCACATTGACTCAGTAGTAAGCCACACTGAGTTCAATGGGGTTTACTCCCCGGTAAGGATTGAAGCCTGAAAAAGCTAGGAGTGCACAACACTGCAGTCTCAAAAGCCTACCTTACAACCTTATTTTGCCTGATTCACCAAACTATTTTATATGTGACAAAGGTTCCAGAAGCTGACTTTTTATGGGGAAGCAGCAGCAAGAATACTCTACTCTACCACAAATTGAGAGCACGACAGTTTGATATTCTATATGTAGAGGGGTTGGGGGTAGTTGAGTTGAGCATGAAGCTAATGTGAGTTCCACCTATAGATTCTCTTGCCTGTATAATTCTATTGAAGTCATTTGTGCTCAGTGTTTAATCGGTGTCAAAGGATGAAAACATTCAGTCTGAACCAAATCTGATTATTGTTCATTTTTGCTGCTTCACATTTAGAGGTACGGCTCGGGTTTATATTATTCTACAGATTGATAATAGAAAATAAAACGAAGAGCATAGGAGAAGCAAAATGTTTCCTGGAACATTATTTTGAGAACTGGTTTCTTTCTCTCTGGTGGGAAAACATGCCTTTATTTTCATTCAAGGGATAATTTGTGTAATATACCAGGAGTCCTACATTCATTGTTGCGAGCTCCGTTTAGCACTAGACAAAACATTTCTATGGGTAGTGAGAATAAATTTGCAGCCAAATAGATCTGGGGGAAATTGTGATGGTTTGGGTTTTCATTTTAGGTGTAGAAATTATATTGAGCAGAAAGGTGCAGGGAATTTTGCTCAAAGGGAATGAAAAAGGAGAAGAATATTTCAAGATGGTGAGGGATGGGCTTGTGGGAATATGTCACATCTGCACATTTAAGAGGAAATTATTATTATTATTATTCCTGTCATAAAAAAATCTTTCTTGACATGTTCAGGCAATGAACAGTCACTCTCTTCTGATGACAGTCAGTCTTCCTAATATTATAAGAAAATAGGACATTGATCCCTCAAATGCAAGAAATTGTCACATGTGGGGGTGGGGGGAGGGAATTTGGATGTGTGTAAAATGTAGATACACATATTTCTGAAGCAATATTTTTTATACTAAGATGTGGGAGGAGGAATAAGCAACTAATTTTGAAAATGCTCATTTGGCATGCAAATGTTGGCATTTTGTTTAATGTCCATTGTGTGGGTAACAAATAGGTAAGTAAGTAACAACATCGGGTAAGGGAAGGGTGAATTCACTGCTACAAGCTACTTAGAAAGATCTATAATCACGCCATTGGCAGCATTCATCTAGCTTATAAAAGTTGACGGAAAGCAGACAAACATGTTAAAGTTCCATTTTCTTGCATTTTTAAAATCGACATAGTAGAAAGCTACAAATATTGTTTTCGGATGACCATTATGTGGATGACCCACATTTCTTAAGACACTTCTGATAACTTTTTGTTTCCTCTTTGTGGCTGGCTAGATAATGAAAAGAATGTAGAACACCAAAGGGTGGGGAACACATAGGTAGCAATTTAGGCTTGTCTGGAAGTGGTAAGTGAGCTCACGTGGCACACAGCTCTGTTCTCCAAATTCCCTTACCTAGGATGTGCTTTGATTAGTCACTGATCTTTCATGATGAGGTGAAGCCATCAGTGACAGTGGCCATGAAGCCACAAGACCAGCATACTGTAGCTTAAAGTTCTTGCTTCAGTAACTAAGCCATAGAAGAGGCAATAAATAAATAAAATTCAATCCTTTTGAATGAGGAAAAACTCCCCCCCAGCAGGAAATCAACCAATGACTGCTGGGAGAAAGGGAATGGATCCAAGAGAAGGGAGCATGACCATCTGTGGACCCTGGAGGGATGGATTTCAACCTTAGGAGGGCCAGCTTTGGCCCCTGGGCTTGAGCTTGTACACCCGCATTCTAAATTTATTTATTATTTTATTTATTTTATTCCATTTATATACCGCCCCATAGCCAAAGCTCTCTGGGCGGTTTACAAAAATTAAAAACATTGAACAATTAAAACACCAATATACAAAATTTAAAAGCATAAAGCAGTAAAAACAAGTTAAAATTACAATATCCTTCTGGGTCAAAGCACAACAACAACACAAAAACACAAAAAAATGTAGAATGGCCAGGCCCTCCCTCTGTAATTTCTCTCCCTGATTCAGGAAGGCCCTTTCCACACCAGGCTGTTTGCCAGGATGGCCCCAGGCTGGTCCCTGTGCGCCAATGGTGTGTATTAGGTACTTCCGGGATCTCCCTCCCTCCCTCCCTCCCTCTACACCACTATGGTGTAGAGGGTGTAGAAAGGGCATTAGTCCACCTCCAATTTGCTCATTGGAAAATCCTTTTGTTGGCCACTGATACAATGATATTGATCCTTCTGGTTTCTGAGTGCTGTGAAGGCATAAAGGCTAATGAATTAGCAGCTGTGAAGTGAAAGCTAGTGCCATAATGCTAACTCCTACATTCATTAAGAGCCACTGTCCTAGTAACATGAGGGTAATTATATTCAGACCATTTTTTGGAAATAGAGGAAAAAGAAATGCCTATCCGCTTGATGGCTGGTAAAGCATCTCAGGCTGGTGAATTAGAGATAAAAGAAGAGCAAAGCATAACATGTTCATGATGACCAATCACTTAAAGCTGTTCTGCTGGCCCAGAAGAAAATGTCAAAAATCCACAGTCAAGGAAGGCCTTTATTAGGACCAACATAATATGAACAAAAATGTAGGCAAGCTTTTAAGTTCTCCAAATAGCTTCATCAGGCAGGATGTTATAAAAAGGATGGGAAAGGAGGAGGAAAAAAGTCAGATGACGTTGAAGTCATAATGTCTGGATAGTCAGAGCCTTAAGATGGTGGAGGTTCAGACTTAAATGGATTAGATTATTTGGCCATATATGTATGCCGAAAAAGAGGACAAAACAGAACACAAATTTGCATATGTAAATGTATATGTATAGGTGCAAATTAAAAGTAATAACTATGATTTAATTAGAAATACACTGTACCTCACCATAGTGCAGAAATCTGCTGCCCAGGTACTAAATGTTGATGGGCAACTTGAAGGCCCCTGTTCTCCCTCCTTATACTTCTTTGAGTTTAAACCAGATTTTGGCCAGCAAGCTCTTCAAACAGAGGACTGTCCTCTACTAGCTCTCCAAAATAGAGGATTGTTCACTGTACAGTATGACACCTGGGCCCACCCAATGGTGTCATGAATGTTTCAGGCTACACCATTTTGACTTCTATTTAGTTTTTTTATCTTTAATTTGAGATTAGCAATTAATCTCTAATTTGCTAATATTAAAAATATTTATGGGCTTGTCTACAGCTACCATTTATCCTGGGGTGGTCACGAGGTTATCCCTGCATGTCCAAACGATGCACAGCTGATCCTGGGCTGAACCGGGGACAAACCCTCAGTTCTCCTGGGATAGCTGGGACTGCTTTTTTCCCATTTCCCCCCACCGTCTCGGGACCATCCTGATCTCCGCGGGTGATGTGGCTCTTCCACCCTTTCCCCACGAATAGCAGGGCTCAGGAAATGCGCATTGAGCTGTGCAGAGGGAGTCCATGGGCATCAGGGTTGAGGGTGAGAGCATTTTCGCCATCTTTGGGATGGCGCTTAGCATCTTCCAGCACTGAGTTTGTTGTATGTTTATTTTAAAAAATAGTTCCTTCATGCAGGATCGTGCCTGTGCAATTGTGCAAATGTCTCCTCTTAAAAAACAAAACAACAGCAAAATCCAATGTTGCCCTGGAACAACAGTATGCTGATGACACCCAAATATATTTCTCTATGCCTTCGACATCATCGTCAGCTAAGGATAGTGTGTCTCCTCTGAATGAATGCTTGGAGGCGGTAATGGGCTGGATGAGGAAAAACAAACTGAAGCTGAATCCAGACAAGACGGAGGCGCTTGCTGTCAAAGGCCGCAACCTGGGGTTGGAGGTGTGTCAACCGGTTCTGGATGGGGTTACACTCCCCCTGAAAGACTGTGTTCGCAGCTTGGGGGTGCTCCTGGATCCGTCGCTCCAAATGATAGCCCAGATAGATGCGACGGCCAGGAGTGCCTACTATCAGCTTTGGCTGATACGCCAGCTGCGCCCCTTCCTAGAGTTGGAAGAGCTAAAGATGGTGGTGCACGCGCTGGTAACTTCGAGGCTTGACTTCTGCAATGCGCTGTACATAGGGCTACCTTTGTGCCTAGTCCGGAAACTTCAACTAGTTCAAAATATGGCAGCCAGGTTGGTCACCGGTACATCTAGGAGTGACCATATTACGCCAGCTTTAAAATCGCTCCACTGGCTGCCAATTAGTTTCCGGGCGAAGTATAAAGTGTTGATCATTACCTTTAAAGCCCTACATGGTTTGGGTCCAGGTTACCTGCGGGATCGCCTTCTCCCATACAATCTGCCCCGCACGCTCAGGTCCTCTGGGAAGAACTTACTGCGGTTGGCCAAGACTAGGCTGACAACTGTTACCCAGAGGACCTTCTCTTCTGCCGCTCCCAGACTGTGGAATGACCTGCCGGAGGAGACTCGTCAACTTAACAGTCTTTTAGAATTTAAGAAAGCTATAAAGACTGTTCTCTTCCGGCAGGCATATCCAGTGTAATTTTTAGAATGTTTTTAGGATGTTTTAGGATGTTTTAATGCAGTTTTAATAATATTTGTCATGTTTTAATTAGTTTTATGTATTTTATCATGTTGTTGTTCCCCGCCTCGATCTAGACGGAGAGGCGGGTAAGAAATAAATCGTTATTATTATTATTATTATTATTATTACTTCTGGGACAACTTGCTGGCGTGTGGCCCCTGAAGGACGATCCTAGAAGTGGAAAACTATGTGATTGTCCCTCCCTACTCCCCAAAGGGCTGCAGGTATAGATGAGCCCTTAGTTTCTCTTTACTTTTATTCTCTGCCTACTAAGGAACCTCTGTATTTCTCCTGAGGTTGAAGACAAATCCAAATAACAATTGGATTTTATAATTTCACAAAAAAGGAATCAGCCATTTTGTGTTTCTTTGTTCCAACAGTCCTAGGTGTAACCTGAAACCATCCATTTAGGTCTATGCCTACTCCTTAACAGATCTTAATATTCTGACCATGCAGACTTCAAAATTAAGTCAGCCTTTCCCTGCCTCCCCACCACATGTCTTGCCTGATGAAATATGGAGATCTCAAAAGCTTGCCCATCATTTTGTGTATGTTTGGTTGTTCCTAGTAAAGATATTGCCTGACTGTGGATTTTGGCATTCAAATGGTTATTCACAGAGTATATAAGACTGTGTTAGCAAGGACTTTAAAACAAAATTAATTCATATTTAATTTAAACTGAATTACATTGTAATAGTAGCTGAGCCATGAAACGAGATGCATGAAGAGGTTGTTAAATGGTTTTAAGGAAAAGGGTATATAGGGTGATGTAAAAAATAGTCCAAGGCATGCAGAACATTCATGCGGCCTCTAGGTGGGGCTATTGCTAGCTGACCAGTTTCTTCAAATCCCAGTTTTTGTGTAAAATAAAGAGGTATGTTCCCTGCCTTCATGGATGTAGAAAGAAATCTGAAAGTACAAATACAGAAGTTCATCAACAAACAATTACTACACTCAAAAAGCATTTCTAATAAGGAATTAGAGAAGCTGTGTACTATGGATTTTAACCAAAATTATATATGTTAAGCTTGATGCTCCTATAAGAGCTGGGCAGCAAGACTTATTTTATTTATACATACATTGAAGGAGATACATCAAGCAGATTCTTGATTTCAAAGTAGGCATTCATGCTGGCTTCAGGCCTCAGGATAACAGTTTGAAATCTTGTTGAGAGAAAACACAAACAGGGCTCTATTTCAAAGAGCATCCTCTAGTGCAGTGAAACTTGGCTTTTAATGTAAAATCTACTTGGTAATCCTGGTATCAACCCCAGTCATTTTTTTCCAGTGCCGTGTTGGGATACACAAACTTTGGCATGCCCTATCTTGGAATATTTCTTCTGTGGAAGTGAAGACCGCCTGTGGTTCTCATGCTTCATTTCCTCACATGAAACGCTTCAAGACATAGTACCTCACTAATGAGCACAAGACATTCTACATTGGCCCCTATGGAGGTGGCATCTATACAACTCTCCCCAAGAGCCAGTCATTTAGCCTGAATGTTAACTACCTGGGGAAATAAATATTTGTGATACCATCTTTGATGTGAAGGAGTAATTTGAAGCCATGGTAATCAAGTCAGCAATTAAGAATTTGTCGACCAAAAGCCAAGTTTGCTGGGCAGGGAGAAGAAGAGAAAATGAATGAATGAAGAACAACTTCCTGTTTTCCAAATCAAAATTAAGGCTTTGTAAATTAATAGCCCCACGGAAGTTTGTGCGACAATGCATGAATAGCAAACTACCAGGGTATTATGAGTTGGATGAATTCATATTTCAAACCAGATCATTATGAATGTAAGCAATGTCACTAGTGAAAATTGGTTGAAACCATACGGGAGCTGCTTCAAACAACTTCCCAGTTCCCAGTCAGAAAGGCATGTACATGGTTGGCTTTTGCGGTGTCTTTCATACAAATAGTGTAATGCTTGAATCAGGCCCCAGGCTCTAACAATATTAAATTTACATTTGTGCCTAAATTCAGAAGATCACAGCTCTAAATGTTAGCTCAGAGAAGATTTCCTCCTCCACCCCCCCAAATAACTTGTAGTCTTCGAAGGAAAATCTAAAGATGAGTATACAGAAGAAACATATAAGATTGTCATGTTGCATACTCTGGTAACTTTTACATTACATGACACTTCCATTTGATATGTTGTGTAGGAAATAAAAGAAGCTATTAAAAGTGAAAGCAGATGGAGTAGCTATATGGATTCTTTTTTCATACTCCAGAAAGAATTCTAGATTTCTTCCTTGGGAAACTACTAAAACAATTTGAATAAAAAGTGTGAGCAGCTAAAATCTGCATAATTAATTAGTCATGAATATGTTCTTTTGAATGCTTAATATCTCTATTAAATTATAAGAAAACACAAATGCCTCAACATCCGTGCCCTGCTTGCCTGGGCACTGGGGAGGCTGTTGCGGGTGGGGGTGGAGGAAGGGATGTGTGGACTTGCCATTGGCTGGCCCCTGTGTTGGCACCACAAGGCTGGGAGGGGACTGACTCCTATATAACGGTGGAGCGTCCTCTCCCGTCTCCTCTTTGGTTTGCGCGGCTCCCTCTCTCCCTCCCTGTAGACAGTGTGAGTTCGCTGGTCGCCATTAGGGGGCCGAGTAGAAATTTTTGCTCATGGTCTAATTTGGTCATGGGTTTTTTCACCTACTCCATACTGTAAGACAGGCAGGGTGTATTAAATAGGTTGATTTGGCGTTCTTAATTAAATCTGGTCACTTTTACGGTTAGACGGATATTTAGGGCATCCTGTGTGGGGTTTTTGGGTCAGTGAGCATTCACAGGCACTGTTGCGGTGATTGGTAACATCTGAGGCTTCCAGCCTTGAGCCTTGCAGCCTAGCTGGGTTACCTTTGGAGTCAACCTTCCTCACCTACTCGGAGTCATGCGGCCCGGGGGGAGGTGACACGGAAGACCTCCCTACCCCAATGGGGAAGCCTGGCGGGTGGCGAATGCAAGCGCCACTATGCAGGCTATGAATGCTCGCCCGATGTGGACTATGGCCTGGATTTGGCCTGACAGGATGCCTGAATAGGTAGTTTATCTCCTTTGCAGATCTTAATAAAAGTGCCCCAATTTTAAACCCATTTTCTGGTGTCGTCTCTTTATTTCCACCCTCCAACTCCCGCAAATATGTCACAATGGGATATGTAAGGGTGATATTCTCTATTGTTGCCATTTTGTTTTCCTCCTATGGGCTGTCTTGACGATGATGCATTGGCACTGCAAACCCCCCAAATCCCACATTTTCACTCCTGCAGGGTTGTGCCAGGTAATCCCCATGCCAGGAAGCAGGGTTTACATTGATAATTGGAGCTGCCACCACTACCTGTCCCTTCCTAGCTTTCCTCCCCTTCCTTGTTTCTCAGGATCGGGACTCTTTGCTGTCATCATCCTTTCCCCTCCTCCCAGCCACCTGCCATGTCCCACCTCCAAAGGTATGGATGCTGGGGATCCCTCCCCAACTCAGTGTTGCTGACCCCACATGGCTTGCTGGGTGTGCTTGAGGAATGGGGTGGAGGCAGAGACATGACTATCTTGATCCATGTAGGCTCTTTTCCCCATGCCTGAGGCAGTGCAAGGGTATTCCACTGGCCATTCGGCATGCCACCCTGCCCCCTCGCCCTCCCCCTGCCCGGGCAGGCAATGACTAATCAGGGGTCACCATCTGCCCAGCCATGCTCTGTTGCGACCCTCACCTTGCTTTGGAAAAAAACATTGAGGTCAGTCCCTGACTTTTTTTACTTTGGAGCTTCAGGGAAAAGCCTTCGTATGACTCCGCAGTGGTTGCTGCATCGTATAAGTGACCCAGTGCCACCACGGAGCCACCTCAGGGCTTTCTCCAGGTATAGACACCCCCCTAGCTTTTCGATAATCCTTCAAATATCTGATAACTGTTTCTTGATATTTGCTATCACCTTTTCTTGATGCTATGTTTCACTGTAAAAATATAAATAAGCTTGTTTGCCACAAACACGTCCACCCACCCACACCTTGCAGGACTTAAAAAAAGGTTATTCTTTCACACATCTTCCCTTTTCCCTCACGTCAATTTACCAAGACTTTCTGATTTGTAGTCTATTTTAAGTGTGATATTCAGAGATATAGGTAAGGTGCTTGTTAAAGTTAATGAGACATGCAGCTAAATGGCCATGTCCTGTGCGGATGGCTCACACTTTATCATGTAGCTTTAAAAAAAGGTCACTCTGGTGACTCTTTCATGATTTTGCCTCTGCTCCTTCTTAATATGATAATGCTATTATACTATGCTGAAAGTCTCACTGGATTTCTTCAATGTTGCTGTCACTTTTATAAGTTATAGAATCAGATTGCAGAATTTTTTTTTTTTTTTAAATGGTACGTTAAACCCCAGATGGTCACCTACAGATATATGATCATCTAGTTACTTACTCAGCATGGCCTGGAGTAAGGTTTAAAAAAAGGTTGTGAAATGTCCTTTTTCAGTGGTTTTTCAAGGAGAAATTTGAACAAACAACATGCTAATGATGCTTTTAATCAGGCTGTTTTGTATTACCCATCAGACAGTAGTAGAAGGCCAGGAAAGGAGAGAGAGCTATGAAATCCACGTGCAACAAAATACTGTAACTTAACTGGTATGGAGAACATTCCTGATCAGTTTAAAGGAGACAGAAGGAAGATTGACTAGACCACGGGTGCAGAATACAGACTTCCACTGTTCCCAGGATGGTCATATACTCCTTCCCCTGGCCCCTGGCCCTCTCCTCCAATTGGCAATGGTTTGGGATTTTTCCCAGTATTTGCATGTTTTTCCCCCATTCTGAAATGTTCTCCCCCCCATTCTAAAAAAGCCTCTCCTAAAGCTTAGTTCCTGATAGTAAGAACTTTAAGTTAAAATATGCAGGGGTTGGAACAGATTGGCTCTTCCCCCTTTGCTTTTGCTGCCACTCACCACTGGAATGCCCCTGGCCCCCAAGAGCTTCTCTGAAATGGAATTTGGCCAGTAGACTGAAAGAGGCTCACATTCTTGGGTTAGGAT
Organism: Anniella stebbinsi; assembly: GCA_029215795.1. Taxonomy (NCBI): domain Eukaryota; kingdom Metazoa; phylum Chordata; class Lepidosauria; order Squamata; family Anniellidae; genus Anniella; species Anniella stebbinsi. Next base: position 140,337,062 of record JARDYH010000005.1, on the reverse strand, counting down.
GTTCAGGCACTTACCTAGTTTGGGCACTTCCCCAGTTCTGAAGTGCTGGTGTCAGGTATTGTATGATAGAGGAGCAGAAATGCACCTGCCCCCCTCCACCATCTGTATAGTTCTTTACATCAGGTAGATGCTCCATATGGAGATCTATCAATGTGGCCACCTGCTTTATATGTTGTACTGCCTCAAGGAAGGAGGGAAAGATTATGCAAATCAGGCAGCCAGGTACAAGGCCTCAGTGTGGACATCTGTCTCCACAAAGTATTAGGTGCATAGTGGAAGGAAGGACCATCTACCCACTCTTAACACGTAAAAACTGTAACTTTCCAAATATGTATTTAAACCAAGCCAGAATGTTTAATCCAGGATATCCTGTTGGAGGCCATAGTTCATGCATTGGGTAAAATCCAACATAAATCCTATTTAGAGTAGATCTATTAAAAAGAATGAGTCTTACGTTTGTCATGACTAAGTTAAAACACATTTATTTTAATGGGTTTACTCTAAGTACGACATGTTGGATTATTACCCAATAACTCAAAGGAGTTGGAATTGAAAGTAAGAAACAGAAAACAAGAAGCCCCATCTAAATGGTACAGGGCTGCACAGTTATTCCAAAAAGATTCACTTTGTATTCTAAAAAGTTATTGTTGCATATTATTTCTGTTGCATCTACCTTTCCCTGTACAATTGTGGTGATTTGCTAGACTGACACCACTGTGTATTTACAATGTCCAACCTGTGTGCGGAGGCATAGTTGTATGCTTGAAGAGGACTACTAGTGTGAGCTGCAATAAATGTATCCATGAATCAATGTTTTATTTAGAAGTGAATCGGCTGCCCATAGCATCTCTGCATGAGCCACCATGTTGATGTCATGGCTCAAGCTTGAAATCAGAGGTGGAAGAAGAGGTGGCCAAATTCAAGGCTGCTGTGCCATAGGGTGGGCAACTGAGCTGGGTTCCTGATCGTGAGCCTGGAGAATGTAGCAGGCAGGAGGAGCCTTCACAACTGGTGTCTAGGAACGGATTCATTTATTGATCTCAATCTTGCATTTGTTTTTGAGGTCTAGGTCATTCCGTCCCATTTCTGTAGATGAGCTTGCACTTTTTTTCTTTAAGTGCATATTTGCGTGCATTTTTAAACATACACATTGACTAAAGCATGTTTGTGCACAGTATGGAAACCTATGCATTTTTTTTTGTGCATTTTTCAAATGCGCACATGTCATCAAATGCATTTACTTTGTTTTGTGGAACACATCCCAGTCTTGCAAATATAGGGATTTCAGATTGCAATTGCCTTTGGGTCTATGTTCCGGTCTTGGAAGTGCAAACTGAGTAAAAGTTACTTGACTGAGCAAATTTCTCACATATCCCTACTGGAATCCACCGAGCCGGAGTCATGACTCCTCACAAGGGCCTTCCCTTGGCCTCTCACATGACTATGTTGCCTCCCAATCATGCCAACAGTGTGTCAGGCAGAACGTTCAGGTGGCTCTTGCCAGTGGTCCCCTGCTGGCTTGTGGGCCCTCAGCAGTGCCCGTCGATGCCTACGTTTAACACTGGCTGTGGCACCAGCTTCAGAGAGATCAAAACAGCTGAGCTTATCTCCTTCAGTCAGGAGACATATCCACCCAGGGCAGGAACCTGCTGAGGTCAAGTCATTCTTAGCCTCACATTCTATGAAAGATCAACCTTTTTGAGGGCAAGGGAAAAGGGCAAGGAAATTCAGAAAACTATTAAGTGTGCATCTGGCTATGAGAGATTTGGGCAACTCAGACACTGACATGAGGACTACAACCTAGAGGTTTGCGATCTGTTTACTCTGGAGCTTCCATGTCTTTCCCCCTTCAACACCTCCTGTGCCAAATCCACGGACTGTTCTGTCAATGTGGGTGAACGTATTGTGCAGCTTGGGCTGTCTCTGTGGGAAGCAACTGAAAGCAAAACCCTCAGAAAACCTCCTAGGGCATCCTAGCTTTGGACCATGACCATCATCTAGAAGCTGTTTTGCGTGAATGTTGCTTTCTACTCTCGCTACAGATGGCATTCAAACATTATGGCTATGTATAAAGGGAGATATAAGAGAACGGAGTGGAGAAAGAGGGCAGTGATTAATTATGCACATGAGCAAATACATATTTTGATGATCATTCTCAAAGGGGTCACATTAGGAGAGCAGCCTCCAATAAGACATGTGCTTCCCTAATGGACTGTGGGATACTGCATTAGCATTCTCATCAACCAATTCCCCATCAGATCAAAGACTTCCCATCTGAAACACTTCTGCCTGTATTGAGGCTCACCCACCCATGATAGGCATTTAATTTTAATGTTTCATTTCTCTACTATGTATTTATCTACCCTTTTCCCCACTCTTGAGTTTTCATTGAAGTCTCATTTTCATTTTATGCCGGTTATTCAAGGAGCCGAGTTTAACCTTGCTGTACTTCACAAAGTTGCTAATGCCATTTTTCCCCCACTGAGTCTGAAATAATTTTAAAGAACATTGGAAATGAGTAGGCTATAGAAAAATGGGTTCCAGCCAACTTCATTATTGTCATTTTAACCGAGTAGAGCACAGTGATTAGAAACTTCTTCATTGAAAATGGAGAGCTTAGATTTCCAGAGTGTGGGGGAACTATGCTTTGATATATTCTTCTTCCCTTTCAAAAAAAAGGGGGGGATGCACAAAAGGGATGAATGCACATATGGACACATATGGGCCCCATGTGGGTAACCCATTCATTCATTGCATGAATAGCATCACAACCAAGGAAGCATCGGAACTGGGTCTAATTCTTGCACACAGCAAGAACTGGATTGAGCGGTTGTGCCTAGTGAATGCCATATCAACCTCTCAACCTCTCAATGTTTTTTTGTTCCTCATATGTATTATTATTTACGAGTAGCCTGAAATTAATTTTGCACATTATTTTGCGTTTCCTTTCCCCTAATAATTGGTATAAAACGACAATAATGAAACATGTAGGTGGATAAGAAGGAAAACAACCTATTCAGCAAACCCCAGTAATACGAAAGCTGGCTACACTGGAACATTATGCTCTATTCATCCATGTGGACCCATTAATCAGTAGCACTGTTTTCGGCATAGTCTCACTGAAGTGGAAACCTATGTATGAGCTATATCACTTGAGATGACTGATTAAGGCCCAAAGAAGACATTACTTTATCTAGCAGCTAGATAACATTTACACTCTACAGCAGTTGCAAGGAGCATGTTGGAGATATTAAAAGCCCCACACACTGGGGTCCCAATTCAGATTGCCCCCATGTACCTACTCTAGAACAAAAAGGCAATAGCATTTTTATTCAAGCAGGCCTTTGGCATATAAACTGGTCTATTACTGAAGTGTTTTGTTGTATTTAATTGGTTGGTGCTGCTTATTTCTTTTCTTTTCTTTTTTGCTGTTCTGTTTTAAATTGTGTTTTTAATGTATTTGTTTTTATCCTATGGTTTAATCAGATTTTGTTTTTAGTCTGGATTTTATTGTTAATCACCCTGAGCCCCACTTTTTCGCTGCACAAATAAATGGAAAATGGAAAAAAGATGGAAATACTAATTACAGATTTAAAGTAATGTCTGTTTTAGCCCCCATTGTGTATGTTCTATATTAACAAGTATATCCAAATAGAAAATGAGATGTCAGGGAGAAGGCTAATCTAGAAGTCTTTCTCCTGACATGGTAATTTTCTATATGATAGGAATCTACGGAAGCATCAATATTTTTGTGAGCCCCCAAGTATGGTCTCAAATGTGTTAGCCCCAAAATAGCAAGGTTTACCATCTCAGTCAGAACTAGGTTTATGTGTGCTGCTAACTATTTGAAAAAGATAAAAGAAAATGTATATATATTTTCCCCCAATATATATAATCTCATATCCTGATACTCCTGCAAACCGAACAGAGTTCACACTCATGGAATGGTGCTTCCAACTGATACATTCTGCACTCCCCCAAAATTCACTTTTGGGGGTTGTGTAACCCTTGGGCATGCTGTGGGACATGGTGTGTGTGGGGGGGAGGGGGGGTTGGACAGAGAGAGACATAAATTACACCCTTATATGAATGCAGGAGCAACTTAGGCTTCAGGCATTACTGAATGAGAACTGCACTCAAAAAAGCAGAGTTGAGCAGAAATTTCTCTGAAGGCATTTGGGGGGGGGGATCCATTTGTTTTTCACACACACACCCCTTGGAAAAGAAGGCTACTGTGCAGAATTTTCTCCAAATCTTTTCCATCATGTTTTGGTGGCAATTGCCATTCCTGCCCCTCCTTTCTCCTCTCACATGCACTGACCTGGAACAATCCTAGTTGTAGATACAAAATGGTGGCCACTCTGCCAATCATAAGGGGAAAAGAATGAACCTATGATACTTCTACTGCTGATGGTGAGAAACTGTTGGAGAATTTCTCCTCTTCTGAAAAGGTCACCCCAATTTCTCATCTCACAAAAACGGCGGAGAATTTCAAGAGGTTATTTGCATAGTTCTACATACAAACAAATCTTTACAAGAAATTTCTAATCTCAAATCTCCTTGAATGTTCAATAATAACTGAACCCTGGAATTTAATTTAAAACAACAACAACAAAAACAACTTATGTTTATCCTGTAAACATTCACAATTTATTGTGCTATTCAAGCCCTATCATGATAGCAGCTACAGGAAATTAAAATGTTTTAGTTCTTTCAAAGCTGTCTTATATTTCTGGCAACAGAAGTTCCATTTTTGATTATTATTCTTTAAAGGGATGTCATTATAGTCTCAGGGATAAAAAAAGAAGAAGCCCTCATTCAGTTTCTAAAAACTATATGTAAGTATCTGTCAGATCATTCCAAATTGAAAAGGACCAATAATTCCTGTCCATACTAATTCCTGTCCCCTCCATCACTCTGCCTTTGATCCAGTAGGACAGGATTATAGGCCCTGTCTCACCTGATTAGGTAGGCTATTGATTTATCTGTTTTTGTACTATATTACGTACAGATTTTTGTTGTGTCCTATCTCCAGATCAGCTGGCATTATATCTGTGTTACAGTTCCTAGCCTTCCCTTGCGTTTGGCAAGAAAGAGGCTGACGTTGATAGGATGATAAATCCTGACACAAACTTTATTATTTACAATTAGAACAAACTTAACTAAGATTATCTAGAATTGGGTGAGCAACCACCTTCTCCTAGCACTGGAGTGGCTTTCCAGGCCATGAATGGCTCTTGAGTGCTATGCTCATGTTTGAACCTAAGTATGAAGCTTAGCGACATGATTAGGCTGAGAGCGGAACCCAGCTCCAACAGCTGCCCAGGTCAACTGCCCAATCACTGCTCCACATCCCTGGAGGATCCCTCCTAGCCCTGTGCTGAAAGGCAGCAGGACTGTCACTTCCTTCAGCCATTGTGATCTTCCCCTCCATTCTGACAGCATTGCCATGGGTTGGGGTTTCATTTCTTCTAGGTCCCGGAGCTACCTCCTTTCTCTTTTTGCTTCTATCCTAGGGGTGGGGAATCTCTTTCAGCCCAAGGACTGAATTCCATCCTGGAGAAGCTCTTGGGGGTCACATTCCTGTGGTGGATCAGGCCAAAGGCTAAAGAAGCAGGACACATATACCAAAGTACCGACATATTTTAGCTTAAAGCTCTTACTATCAGTAACTAGGCCCTAGGAGAGGCATTTCAAACTTTTAGAATGGAAAAAACCTGCACATAAGCCAACTATGCAATTAGGGGAAAGAAGTGGGGTCAGGAGACGGGTGTATGACCTTCTGGGGAGCCCTCGAAGGCCAGATTGGGAGCCTCTGATTTGGCCCCCAGCTCTGAGGTTATGCATCCCTGCTCTAACTCAATGTGGCCAAGACCAAGGAGGAGAGAATCATGCATGCCCTATAGACAGATTGACTATAGGCTCAGCCAGTTACCTTGGGGGGGGGGGGGATGTTGATGATGCTGTGATTGCAAAAGGGATGAGTGGCATAAACCATTATGAGATTTTTCTCAAGTATTTCTTGATAAGTGCTTGAGTACTCTGTAATATGCTGGTTTTGGGGGAAGACACTAGATGAGCATTTATTTTATTATTTTTACTAACAATATTCATAGTTTGAGAAGGGGAAAGGCATGACTAGTATTTTAATTAGGAAACTGGGGTTGAAATGTGGAAGAAAACATAACACACTCTTAGCAATTTGCACCCGATAAATCCACAGAAAAGCTTCCAGCAGATCCTCAGATATGTTGAAACAACTTCACAGCTGGTGTAGTACTGCATGCCAAGATCTTGGCATGTTCTATATCCCAATGCATAGATGGTCTGTTGGGCACTATTGTGTTTTTCCTGGCAGAAGGTTGTATGGTGCAGTCAATTAGAACATATGGGGTGCTTCTGGCTATCTTAAATGGTTATCCCAATGCTGGGCAGGTGGTAAAAAGACAAATAAATGTCTTTGAAGCTATTAGAAAGGATGGCCAATTTTTATTGCAGATCTAGAGGAATTCTGAATGAATGGTTTCTAACCTTAACCACTGTCTCGAAATTTACCCAAAGAGTTCTGAGCATACCTTTTCACTTAGATCTTTCTCCTTAGTTTTTCCAATGCAGCTCTCACAGTTAAACTGCAACATCTCTTTGGGTTCATAAAGCAATTTGCTAAACACAGCAGTGGTACTGGATTTTGCTGCTGGGAAATATTAAGAAATGGGTGTGGAGATTTCTTGATGTGGCTCTTCTGGTTCACAACCAATGCCTTTAGAGTCAGACTTTGTTAGCTATTACAAAATAGTTTGTTGCTCTTTCAATGTTCCCCTAGAAACCAATGAAATTAATTATATGGAATAAATCCACAGCAGTCTGTCTCTATGGCCATTAACCAAGGGAGTAAGTTGGGATTCTCTACTGTGCTTTCAGATGTACACTGCCTGCTCTTGACTCATGGTTACCTTGTGCTCCATCTGTCGAATCCGGTCATTCATATCATGTGCACACAATCTGAAAGTGCGTGATTTTTTCATGAGAAACTTGATGAACTAATTGTGGAGTCTACCAAGGTCTTCTCTGATACAATCAGAGACCACTTTCAAAGGGCACTGAAAGCATCACCACTCCTTTGGATCAATTTATTTTATTTATTTATTATTACATTTATATACTGCCCCATAGCCGAAGCTCTCTGGGCGGTTTACAAAAATTAAAAACTTTGGACATTAAAAATCGATATACAAAATTAAAAATTCTACATGCATAAAAACAGACAACATATAAAAACAGTATACATTTAAAACAGCTGTGAACTCTCAGCCAGGCGTAAATAGTTCTGGGGTCAATTAAAAACTCAGTATATGCTGTTAAATGGCTGGGAGAAGAGGAAAGTCTTGACCTGGCACCGAAAATATAACAATGGTGGTGCCATGCGAGCCTCCTCGGGGAGATCATTCCATAATTGGGGGGCCACCACTGAGAAGGCCCTCTCCCTTGTTGCCATCCTCCGAGCTTCCCTTGAAGTAGGCACTTGTAGGAGGGCCTTAGATGTTGAGCGTGGGTTTTGGCTGGGTTTTGGCTGGAGCATCTTTGCAGCCATCAGGGATAGAGGCGAGATACATGTGGGATGCAATGGGATAGAGGCATCTGGGATAGAGGAGATACATGCTCCTTCCCAATGCTGGCATGTAAGTCTGCTCTGCCCTAACCAGTGTGTTTTTGGCCCTGTTTTGGCACCTCACCTTAAGGTTATAGGATAGGATTAGTCGGTTGTTTTGGGGGTAAGTAGGATTTTTTTGCCTGTTGTTCAGCTTAACACATGGGAACATGGATGTTGCCTACTCTAGGCTCCCCATATGTATATGTGTGTCAGGGTGGGTGGGGAAGGAATGATAGTTAATTACTGGGGTGCCTGAATCTATTCAGTCACAAGGCCAGGGCTGTGCAGAAAAATCAACACAGGCAGGTGAAGAGTGGTAATTGCCCCGAGGAAACCTTAAGGGTATGGGGGGTTCCCACGACTCACCATTCAAGGTCATGTCAGACTCCTTTTGGTCTCACTCACCTAGAAATATGAGGAAGGATTCCCTCAACACCTGAAGAAGTGAAGCCAGCAGGGAGGCAGTAGTTATAATACTCCAACCCATGGACAGATATGGCTCACCCTCATTCAAGGCAGGGAGAACTGCTAGGCAGCTCCTGCATTAGTAGTACCCCAAACAGTGTCATCATTGTTGCTACGTTAAAATAAAATAAAGATAAAGGAAGTGCTTCTTCACACAGTACACAAACTATGAAATTTGCTTCCACAAGATGTGGTGATGACCAAAAACTTGAATGACTTTAAAAGGGGATTAGACAAATACGTGGAGGGTAGGACTATCAATGGTTACTAATCATGATGGCAATGTATTTTGGGGGGAATTATGCCTCTCATTACCAGTTGCTGGGGCACATTAGCAGGAAGATGCTGTTGTACTTATGTCCTACTTGTGGGCTTCTCATTGGCATCTGATGGCACTGGGAATAGAACGCTGGACTAAACAGGCTTTTGATGTCATCTAGTAGAGCTCTTATGGGACCACAGAATTGAGGGAGGGAAGGTTAACCTTTTTCTACTGCACAGTTAAAAAAAGGTCCCATAAGCTGTTATTGGCCTCTCTAAGGACATAAGGACAAATTATGTATACCACTATACAATTGTACCTGTACATTTAAATAGTACAACCTATTTAAGTTTGCAAAATCCTTACCAAGTATGAGTCTGTAGTACAATATTCCAGTTTAACAAAGAAGGAAGTAACCTAAAACCATGTGTGTTTGAATGCAGGAAAACAGAGCAATGATGAAATAAAGCATCCCCCCCCCCCTCTGAAAGACTGAACATATATACACACAGGACTGAGTGCGTAGAAGGAATGGTGTTTGGGAGAAACAGAAATGCACATGAAGTGCCTCTCAGCAAGCTGCTTTGTCGGGAAAAATGTGTTTGACATGGAGCTCATTTATGTGAATGGCACAGTTGACTCAAGAACACTCCAGCAAAACTTCACAGCAAAAGCAAAATGGTGCATGGCCTTTCTCTGAAATATTATTGATAAACAAGTATTTACCGTCTTTTGAGTCATCCAGCACAAGTACATATCAACATCTCTTGTCTCTCCTCTCCTGCTTGCAACTAGCAAGTGTGAGCTGTCAAGGGAAACTGTTCCATTCTCAGTTTGGGGAAACTGTTTTGAGGCTGAATGTTTAAAAGTGAGCTTCTTCGGCTTTCTACTATGCACTGCTTTCTCTTCAGTTTATATCTCAAAAGCACTGCGCATCATTATTCCCTGGGGGTAGGGGAGAAATTAGTACAATATACATTTTAGTGTGAACTTATCAAATCTCTCAATTTCAAAACAACATGCAGACAGAAACTCAGTTATCCTTTGAAATTTTCATTTCTCCAATATTGGCGGTAGAGTTTTCCAATCACATCCTGTGTACAGTTTAGAATGGATATTCAGTCAACAGATTATATATATATATATATATATATATATATATATATATATATACACACTGTGCACTGTGCTCCAGATATCTATGGAAAAAGACACATTGCCATTGCAAAGAGTGCAGTTGGCACTGTAGCAACAACTTCCTTGAACCACTCTCTCTCTCTCAGCTAACCTACCTCACAAGGTTGTTGTGAGAGTAAAATGGGGGAGGGGTGCCATGTATGCTGCTTTGAGTTCCTTGGAGGAAAGCTGGAATATAAATATAATACATAAAGTAAATAACAAATCAATGTCTCATTTCAAATACTTCCATGTTTCCTAGATGTGCAGCATATGTTTCTGCATTGTAAATGGAGATGTAGGACAGAACATTCTTCAGTGCTTTATTTTCCTGCAGAAAAAAAATCCATTCCATAAGTTCATTAGGAACAATGAATGGAAGCTAATTGCAAATACAGTATCAGGCAAGCTTGGCAGTTTCAAAGCTGTAGATAAGCAGCTGCCAATATATAATGCACTGTTTTCATGAAGGATATCCCAATATTATCCTGCTGATGCACTGAGATCCTCAGAAGAAGCCCTTCTCCATGTATCAACATTGCACTATGAATCTGTTCGACCAGGCAATTTGAAATTTTAAAAATTGAATTTAAATTCACAATCTAGATCGATGTTACATTGATTATTTTATTGCTTTTTTTGTGTCTTAGTTTGATTTTTATAGTGTATATTTACAATTTCATGTATACCACTCTGGCAATAAAGGAGAAGAATAGAATTTTATAAAATAAAATATTATAGTAAAATAAATATGAATGTGAATACGATAGTCAATAGCTCTGACCTGTATGACTTGCATTGTACCTTTAACTTTTAAAAATATGCGGGGGTTTGAATAAATTAAAATCCTGCAGTCCTTTCAACACCCCTTTTTATAGACCTTAAAGAATGAGGGTGAAGCTATTAAATAGGGGAAAAAATTAAGATGCTATACATCAATATAATTTTTATAAGATGCATATATTGGCAGAGAGGTCAGAAACTGTTCAGCCTTAGAGTAAGGCTTGATTTCTCACAAGAGTTTGAGTTTTATGCCTCTTGGCTAGAAGTTCTCGTTTCTTTTCTCATAAAAATTACATGTCTGATGAGATGAAAAGAATGTTCTACTTCATGATTAAGAGAAAATGAAAGCATTCTTTAAATCAGATTTCAAGGTGGGAGAGACAGAAGTTGCTACAAGAGTGTATGATCCTTACGAAGACTGTGTTTATTTATGGTTCAGAAAAAGTAACTTTATCATCTATGTGTCTTAGCAGGTTTCTCAGGCCACCCATACTTATGATTGGGGACACCATTTTGCGTGATTTTTATATGGGGCAAAACGTCAGTGTTTGGGACATAGCTAAGCTACCCTTGTCCGATCTGCCCCAAATTTTGCATGTAGATAACTATGTAATTTTCTACAGGAATAGCTAGGTTTGGCACACAACAAATCTTATTATGGGATGTTATCAGGAAAAAAGATTCACCCCTCATGTAGGGCCTCATGGATGGAAGTTAGTTAGCATTGTCCTTTAAGATATAGGTCTCTGGGGAGTTCTTCTACTGCATAGGCTATGGTAGAAATTTGAGTTTGAAAATTCAAGAAAAAAATGCTTGTCATGAGAAATATGGACGGAAATCTGCCTAAATTTCCAGTCTGGGAGAGAATGGGTTAACTAGCAGTGAGGTGACTGATAATATCCAGAGCCCTGTGGTTCAACAGTTATGTGGGCATTCCAATGGGCTCCTGCCCTTCATCACTTGCCACACGTGCTGGTCCATTTGCCCAAGGCTCATTGTTCTTTGAAAGAAAGCTGGTGTTATGGTTGGAAAAATTGTGGTTGGAAAAATTTATGGAAATGTAATTTGCAAAAAATTGCAGCTGTAAATAGCACAATTTGTGCAAAATTGCAGGCATAAATGGTCCTTTACACCTGCATTTTACACAAATTGCAGTATTCATGGCTGTAATTCTGCACAAATCACAATTTCTGTAAATATTCACAGTAATGAATTTGTGCAAACTGCAGCTGGTAGAAAACAAACAAACATGTGAGCTCTCGCCGGGTTCCTGCAGACCTGGCGGTTCACCCCACACCATGCTGGATTGGGCAACTGGCAGGAGTCCAGTGAGCAGAGCGCAAACACAATGTGGGGGAGCTTGGCTATCCCTAAGAAGTCTGGGCAACTTGCCAGATGCTCCAGCTTACAACTCCTATCAGCCGTAGCCAGCAGAGACAATGGTGAGGGATGATGGGAGTTGTAGGCCAAAAGATCTGGAGGGCCACAAGTTGCCCAGCCCTGATATAATGTGTAGTTTGGCTCTCATTCTAGCCATTTAGACTATGTGTAAATGGCTAAGATCATTGAGAGAGCAGGAGAACGTGAGCAAACAAACACAATGCCAGTGAATAGTTTTGCATGCATTGCTAAAAACATCCTTGAAAGAAGAATATGTTTATTCAGCACTGCCAAAAAATATTTCCCCAAACCCTCATGAGTACATATGCTTCTGTCCTAATGCATATACAGAGAAACGTCCCTGAGAATTGAGTTTTAGATGCTCGAGGCAGATAGCATTGTGCAGCCAGAAATATTGTGTCTTTTCTCACTCTGAGCACATTATCAGTGCTTACACTTCTAATAAAAATAAAATAGCTACGTTGACGTATCTCTCCACCAGCATCATCCTTTTTATCTAAATGCAGCATTGATTCCTGAGGATGCTTCTGCACCACTATCGAGCAGGACCCCTTAATAAGTACTGCTTGCTTTAGCTCTTTGTTGATTCACCCTGCCTGCTCTCCTGCTAGTTCTATATTACACACCAGCAGGCTTTATCACACATGTGATGCAGAGGTGATGATGAGCCCAAAAAATAGTCTTCTTGTGTAGGCTTAGGGTGAAGGCAAAAATAGCTGTACATTACACAGTGCAAGGAGGAATGCTACTAATGCACAGAGGACATAATTACACTGTTTCCACCAGTGGTCCGATTCATTTCCTCTTGGCTGCCTGCCTCCAGAGAAACATTGGTTTGTCATTCTACGCTGTAAAATCAAGACGGTGCGCTGAAAGATTCCAGCTGCTTCCCCTGGTACTGCGTTTCCTAGTTGGACCTTGCTCATGATTAGAAAGACGGTCCTCCTACTGTCTTTGTCAATTTTTCTCCCCTGCCATCCTATATAGACAGAAGAAAAACAACAAAAGCCATCCTGGGCTTTCGCTGTCCTTTCATCGTCCCCATTTCTCAATTTTTGTTGTAAAAAAGCAAACATTATCCCAACACTGAGTAATTTTCCTATGCACCATGCAAGGCTATTTTACAAAATCCAAATGTACTAGTTCTTCAAGGAGAAAGCTGGATCAAATACAAAGATCACATGATTTCTCTTCTATCTCAATGGCTATAAGACTAGAGGAAGCAATGGAAGCGACTTTGTTGTCAAAAAATTCATTGTCTTTTTGAGGTTTAGCTGCTGGTAAAACTCCATTTCATGAAGACTGGCCTGCATAGGCTGACCGTATGAAAAGGTGGACAGGGCTCATGTAACTTTAACAGTTGTAGAGAAAAGGGAATTTCAGCCAGTGTCATTTGTATGCAATTAGTTCCTGGTGAAATTCCCTCTTCATTACAACAGTTAAAGTTGCAAGGGTCCTGCCCTCTTTTGTATCTGATCACTCTAGTATAGTGCATGCAACTTTAATTGTTGTGATGAAAAGGGGATTTCACCAGGTACTAATTGCATACAAATGACGCTGGCTGAAATTCCCTTTTCCCTGCAAGTTTAAAGTTACATGAGTCCTGTCCTCCTTTTCATATGGTCAGCCTAGGCCTGCACACACTTGTTAAATCACCTGCGTGTGTTATCTCACGCTGTTCTGGCTTCAAGGCCTCCAAGGCCAGAGCAGAACTCTTGCCAATTAGACTGAATGATTTCAGCTTGGCTGCTGTGACAACTTTCAACTAACAACCCTCCAGAGAGCCTGAAGAGACTATTCAGCCAGCTAGTGATTGGCTAAGGAGGCTCACCACACATTTGTCAAAGGCTTGTATATAAAATGGGGTGGGTGGGGTTCGAACAGTTTTTTTTTCCTTTGGTTTTGTCTTCAGTCTTCATCTTTCATCTTTCTCTTGGGCTTTCTCTTTGGCCCTGTCTGTTTCAAGACCCATGTTTAGGTAACTTTAGTTTAGCTGCTGGTAAAACTCCATTTCATGAAGACTGGCACCCCGGCTGTGGAATGAGCTCCCCAGAGAGGTTCGCCTGGCGCCTACTTTGTACTCTTTTCGTCGCCAGGTGAAGACCTTTTTATTCTCCCAGTATTTTAACAGTTAAATTAACTCAATTTTAATCCTTGCTGTTTTAAATTTGTATTTTAATCTGTATTAATTCCTGCTGCTGGTTTTATTCTGGTTTTATTTTGGTTGTGTTTTTAGATTGTATGTTATTTGTTGTTTTTGGATTGTGGCTTGTTTTATATTTTTAAAATGATTTTATGGTTTTAATTTTTGTGAACCGCCCAGAGAGCTTCGGCTATTGGGCGGTATAAAAATGCAATAAATAAATAAATGCAATAAATAAATAAATAAATAAATAATGTGCAGAGACACCTTCTAACTAGGGATGGGTGAGAATTTCATTTCAGATTAGCTTTGATAAGCATTTGCCAACAGTCACACAGTTCTCCATATTTGGAACAAAAGGAAGTTGAGATTAAATGAAATTGACTGTGGGCGGGAAAAAAATTACAGATTCATCCATCCAGGCACACGACTTGCACACTTTTCTCTTATAAGTCAGGGTTTGAATCCTTGTGATTTCAGCCATGTTTGATGTGCTAATTTAGGGCTGCCACCTCTTTTTTCTGACAGGCTCCTCATCTTTAACAGCCATATGGCAAGCAGGTGCATCATGGTCCTCTCCATGTTGGGAATAGATATGCTTTTGAATTTGGGGCAGATGGGTGAAATAACCATTTCAGTTAATATTTTAGAAGAATTTGCCAAAATTTACATAGGTCTTCCTATTTAGAAGAGACTAGGAGGAGGGTCTTCTCTGCTTTAACACCCTGACTGTGGAATGAGCTCCCCAGAGAGGTTCGCCTGGCATCTACATTATACTCCTTTTTACTTTCACAGTGTTTTTAACCTTGATGTTTAAATTTGTATTTTAAATCCCTATCAATTTCTGCATGGCTGCTCGGTTTTTGTCCTGGTTGTTTTATAATGTATTTTAAATTATGTTTTTATACTGTCGTTGTTTATATTTTGAATGGTTTTTATGGTTTTAATTTTTGTAAACAGCCCAGAAGAGAGCTTCGACTATTGGGCGGTATAAAACTGCAGTAAATAAATAAATAAATAAATAAGAAATGACTTTTTAAGAATGGTAATGGGGCGGGGGAGAGAAACTAACATATTTTTCCATCTCTATTTCTGAGTATTTCAGGCTGGGTAAAGGATGGAACTTACATCTTGGTTCAAAGTAGGGATGTATGAGAAACTTTTTTCAGTTTATGTTTTGATCAGGGATTACCCAGTTTACAGTTTCCAGACTGAACACAGACATGGGCTGCCTCTACAAGAGAGGTTTAAAGCTCTTTCAAGGCTGATTAAATTTTTTACCTCTACAAGAGAGGAGCGCAAATTGGGGGCTGAGGCGCTTTAAACTTCCAATTATGCGCATTATCGAATGTGTGTTAAACCGCGAGTTTTAATTTGCGGCAGCAGTTTAAGCGCCTTACCGCCGTGTAAACATGCGATTCTCCGCATGTCAACAAGTTTAAAGCGCGTTTCGGTCATCCCGTAATGCACTTCGCCGCCTCTCGTACAGAGGTATTAGGAGTAAATGCGCTTCCGCGAATATGCGCATAATCAGGCAGCCAGGTGCCAAAGCGAATCCTTCTAGAGGGGGTCTTGGATACAATCTATGGTCAATGTGATATCTGTGAATCACAATCTATCTGTGAATCACAAGCTTGCAATGTGATTCACAGATTAAAAAAAAACCATGCATTTGTCAGTATGCATATATTTGGAAAATGCGCATAAATATACTTTAATTGATGAGAAAAGAATGCATACATTTCAAAGCTGTGCACATTTGGAAAAAATGCACAAAAATAAGCATGGATATTCATTTGAAAAGAAAAAAAAGCAATTTGATACAGATTTAAGTCAGAACAAGCTTTGAGATGGAATTCAGAGAGCTTTTGCGAGCTTGAGTTTTGGTGTTTCACACATCCTAGTTCAAAGCACACATCATCATTTGCCATTTGAAAAGTTTATTTCTGATTCCATGTCAGTTTACCTCTGCCAAATCTTGGGTGTTTCCATGAATGAGAAAATTAAGAACTTAAGGAGAAACCTACTGGTTAGACGAAAGGCCTATCTAGTCCAGCATTTTGTTCTCAACCATACTGCCTCTGATACTGGAGGTAAGATATAGTTATGATTAGTAGTCATTGATAGCTTTATCTTCCATGAATTATTTGTCAAATTCCCTTTTAAAGACATCCATCACTACATCTTGTGGTAGCAAATTCTGTACCTTTTGACTATGCACTCTGTGAATAAATACTTCTAGGCCCTGAATCTCTCAACATTCAGCTTCACTGAATAGTCCCAGATTCTAATATTATGAGATAATATAACATTTCTCCACTCCATCCACAATTTTATACATCTCAGGTTTTTTCTGAGCTAAAAAAGCTTCAACTGTTGTAACCTTTTCCCATATGAGTGTTGCTCCAGCCCCTTGACCATTTTGGTTGTTTGTCATGTCTGACCCAGAACCAGGCCATGATGATGCTTCAGATGAAGAGCCTGAGACTACAGAGCCTGAAGACAAAGTGGAACCCCCTGATGCTTTTGCCACCCCAGGTGCCTTCAGAAACTGTGGAGAACCTACACCAAACCCTTCAACAGTGATGGACTCTGAGAAACCAATTTTCAGGGGCCCTGAGAAATGGTTCTGACCCATGGAGTCAACAACCACCTGGCCCAGAGAAGTGCCAGAAGGTGCAGATGCAAGTGCTACTCTGAGGTGAAGTGCATGCCTCATGGCCCAATGAGTACATGTATATTCAGGAGTAAGGGTATTCATCATAAGTAAGTTTTACCAAAGTGCAGAGGACTTTCAGCTGACCTTTGGGTCGGACTGTGGTGGCTCTGGCTGTGTTAGCTCTCATTTGGAATTTGAGAGCTTCTGAAGCAACTACCAGCTCCAGTGCCTTCTCACCTTGTTTCTCTTACCTTGCTGAACTTCTGTGCTGCTGACCTTTGAACTCTTGCTTGATGCCGCTTCTTGGACTGTGTTTGAGTTTGAGCCTTGTTTGAACCTTGGCTGCACCTCAGACCTACCTTTTGGAACTCACTCTCTTGCATGGTAATACTGCACCTTTGATCATTGCCTGTTTACTGTCTACTCTGACTTAAACTGTTCTCCTACTAGACTGATAGCTGTGCCTGACCATTTGCTTGTTTATTGACTTGCCATTGGATTTTCACCTTAATTTGCTCTAATGGAAGTCTGACCCAGCCATAGCAAGACATTGCTCTTTTTGAGATGCAATGACCAGAAGTGTACACAGTATTCCAAATGTGGTCACACCATAGGTTTCTATAAAGGCATTATGATAATAGCATTTTTTCCATCTCCTTTCCAAACGATCCCCAACATGGAATTTGCCTTTTTCACAGCAGCACAGACTGGGTCAACATTGTCATTGTGTATACAATATCCACCATGAATTACCACTAGACAATCTTGCACAATATTCCATGCTCTGTTTTGGAAGTCTTTGATGGATCAAGAAATAGAGAAGTTGAAAAACATAACCATCTGCTTGGCACCCTGAAAAGCTTGGCAAGAGCCATCTGCATGGAAGAAATAGATATTACTTTTTCACCAGTTGAGTAATAAGATTTCCTGATCCTGCAATTCTTTAGAACATGGTAATGGGATATTTATATTCACTCCTTACTTAGTTCTGCAGCACACTTCCAGCCCCTTGACAATGTGTGATAGTTCTGTTTCAATGAGCCAAAATATTTACAGAAGGCTGCAGGAATGGCCAGGAGTCTGGAGAATTGCAAAACATGATTACAGTGTCAATAATAATAATAATAATAATAATAATAATAAACAAAGGCTCAAAAACTTGAAGAGTAAAGCAAACTGATGTGTCTGGTCTTGTCTGCCAAATAATCTAGGTGGAAAAATGCTTTCATTTTATGATATTGATTGTACTATTACCACCATCACTGCCATGTGGCTCAAAATTCTGTTCTACCCACAAAGGCAGGGAGCTGTCCAGTGTGTCAAAGATCAATGTGTTCAGATAGCAATGGTTAGCCCCAAACTGAGCAACAGTGTTTGTTTGTTTAATTTATTAAGCCATGTATAAGTTTTTAGATCTCAAAAGGTTCCCCAAAAAAGTTTAACAACATTAAAATAACAATGCACTTAAAACCAGAAAGCCAACCATAATCCAGAAACAGGTAAGAGTTAAGATAAAATAGAAAGTTGAATAATAAAGAAATCTTAACTTTTACAGTAAAATTATCAAAGGGGGGGGGGAGAAAAGAAAGGTCAATCTCACTTCCCTTGAGGAGGAGCTGCACTATCTGGGTGCTCCCATCAAAAATGCCCTGTCTCCCAGTAAGAACAAAGAAAAGCCATGTTGTTCATCTCATCCAGCATTCTGTTCACACAGTGGCCAAACAGCATCTTCTGGGAAACTCACATTAAAACATGGGTGCAACAGCACCCACCTGGTCATGGAATTAGGAATGGAATTAGGATTGAGTGGTATGGTGGCCAAGTTTGTTAATGACACCAAATTATTTAGAATAGTTAAAACAAAAAGGGATTGGGAAGAGCTCCAAAAGGATTTCTCCAAACTGGGAGGCTGGGCATCAGAATAGCAAAGTTGTTCAAGTAAGCAAATGTAAAGTGATGCACATCAGGGCAAAAAAATCCAAACTCCACATATGTGCTGATGGGATCTTAGCTAAGGTGTCACCAGTATGCTGATGACACCCAGCTCTATTTTTCTGTAACATCTGAATCGGGAGAGGCCATGCACACTCTGAACCAGTGCCTGGATACAGTTATGGCTTGGATGAGGGCCAGTAAACTGAAGCTGAATCCTGATAAGACAGAGGCCTTGTGGGTTGGTGGTTCCCAGCTCTGGGAATAAGGGTTGTTTGCCTGTTCTGGATGGGGTTGCACTCCCTCTGAAGGAGCAGGTCCATAGATTGGGGGTGCTCCTGGATCCATCTTTGTCACTGGAGACCCAGGTGGCCTCGATGGCCTGGAGCACCCATTATCAACTTCAGTTGGTATGCCAGCTACACCCATTCCTGGATAGGGATAGCCTAGGTCATTCATGCAGTGGTAACCTCATGATCAGACTACTGTAATGCGCTACCCATGTGTGTGGTTCGGAAGCTGCAGCTTGTGCAGAATACAGCAGCTCGGGTGCTTACCGGGACACCTAGCTCTGCCCACATAAAACCTGTGCTAAAAGAACTACACTGGCTGCCTGTTAGCTACCGAGCCATGTACAATGTTTATTATCCTATAAAGCCCTAAGCAACTTGGTACTAGGATACCTCGCAGACCGCCTTCCCTTATACACACCCAGATGACATTTACAATCATCAGAGGAGGTCTGGCTCATCATTCCAAGACGAAAAGAATGTCGTCTCAAAGAACCTCGATGGCAGGCCTTCTCTGTAGCGGCACCCACCCTCTGGAAAATCCTCCCTCGTGCAGTTTGGGAGGCAGAAAATATAATATCTTTTGAACTCCTCCTAGAAACACATCTTTTCAGACAAACTTTCCCTGGAGTATAACTTTTTCTGGTTTTATATGATTTTTTTTTTAAAAAATAAAGTTTTAAATTGACCTTTGTATGTTATGGTTTTAATTGGGAACTACTCAGTGAGCCTTGGCTGTTGGACAGTTTAAATATGTAATATAAATAAATAAATAAATAAATAACATTGACTGACCAAGAATGAGATCTTGGGATTGTGGTGGACAGTTCCATGAAAATGTTGTCTCACTGTGCCACAATTGTACTTCCATTATACAAATCTATGGTGTGACCATACTTGGAAGCTGGGTGCAGATACAAGAAACAGGAGATGCTACTTCAAGCGCATGTGTTAAGATTTGTGGCTTGCTCTGTTGCCACACCCCATTCCACACTTTGGCTGTGATCCGAAGCATGTGAGATATTGGCTTCCTTCTCATGAGAAGGCTCAGGGATGGGAAGCTTCATGCTGTCAAATAGGCATTGTGCCGTCTATTCTGGGCTTCTTCAGCAACCTGCCAGCAACTCTGTTCCTGGGGTCATCGGGATAATCTTGTTGGGTATGGAGCTGGGGGTGAGTCTAGCGAAGGTGTATCAGGTCCCTAAAGTCAGAGCTGTGTGTGTTATCTTCTTGGGTGGTAGTCAGTGTCTGATGTTTCCTCTTCAGTTCTGTAGGTTCTAAGATCAGTGGTAGGGTCTCTCCCTCCCTTTGAGGTTTCATTTGGTTCTAGGCTGGTCCTGACAGGAAAGCAAATGAGACATTTTGATGAGAGTTCAGATATATAAGGGAACTTGCATTCCTGTTAATTGAAACATATGTATATGGACTACAATAAAATCCTTTGAAAATATATAGCTTCCAGTCCTGCAGGATGCCCGATTGTATAGCTGATGGGACGCTGCAGTTAATTGCATATGTGAAAAGGTTTAGATAGCTCTGAATAATTAAGCTGAAATAAATATAGTTTATCGAATCTTAGTTAGCATTCAATCCTATACATGTCTACTAAGAAGCAAGTCCCATTCAATTCAATGGGATTTACTTTCAGGAAGAGGGGATAGAGTTGCAGCCTGAATTGCTGAAAACTTTGACATTGTTTTCTTCTTGCATTAAGGATACAAGTGAATATTAGTCATTTTTATTTCTTTCTCTTTAAAAAATATTTACAGCACTATATATATATATATATATATATATATATCTCCCTGAAATTGTCTGTTTTTCATTGGGGCATTGTAAGGACAAATCAATGAGACAAGGGGAAGCAATGGATCAGCAGGAGCTTTCAAATGCCTAAAGATAAATTAATTCAGAATGAATTATACTGTATGATACACATTCTGCTAAATATCTGTCAACATGAAAACTGGATAATGGTAAATTATAGAACTTATCCTATCCTTGGGGATACATGATCAAGGCTAGATTTATAAGGCCCAGTTCAGGTTATTAATAAATATTGTGCAGTCCTTTGATAATTATGTCATAAATTAATATTTTACAAACATGATGAATGAGTTACACCTTTGGGGGGAAAGGGGCTGCATGTTATAGTTGATGCTCATATAGTTTTCATTGAAATAAATGGGACTGAAATGCTCAGTTATATGCTGAAGTTGTTTGCATTTTGCCATTTGACTTAATGTGCCAATTTCTTTCACACAGTTGAATTCCTTTTGCAAAAATGGAAACAAAGAGAGATATGAATTGAGCTACCTCCTCTATTGAAATAAAATGAATTGGGAAATCGCATTATGAAAAAGCTCCATCATGGCATCAGAACTACTGTTGTCAGGGGTGTCTGACTGGGTCCATGAGGGCAGTGGACCCCCCCTCGTGTCCAGTCCTCGTGGACCTACTAGACATGCTCGGCGCAAATGCGGACCGACACCTGAGCGTCCACGAGCCCCTGAGAGCACTCGGCAGCTCCGTCCTCTGCCTTCCAGCATTTCATTCATGCCTTTCCCCTCCTATGTTAATGGTGGCCACCTTTGACATAGCAGGGGGAAGGGCATGATTTCCGGAGGCTCTGGAAATTGCGCATTTCTCCCCACTGTGTTAATAGCGTCCACCATTAGCGTTGAAGGGTGAAATGCAAATTTTCAAGATCCTAGAAAAATTGTGCTTCCCCCCCTCCTGCGCCAATAGGGGCCATAAAGGCCCTATTATCTCAAGGGCACCAACAGAAATTGTGCACTTCCCCCAGTGGCCACCATTAATGCAGGAAGCCAAGACGGAGGCTCGTGTGGCCCGGTCATGGGGGGAGGCGGAGCAGCAACAGGGTGAACGCTCACCAATTTCACCCTTATCAGAGCACACATCTGATGAATGGGACAAGTTATCCATAGCAGTGTGTATGTATACACACCACATATTTATGCAAAAAAACACGTACATAGATGAGACATAAAGTTCTAAAAAGTTCTAAAAAGGTCAGCCATGACATTCCCTGGGTGAACAGTCCAGTCCCTGTTGGAAGGAGCAATCCTATGTCCCCTGGACAGCATCTGGGAGGACATAGGTTTCCTGGCTCCAAGCTCATTGACAGAACTCCAAGCTGGGAGCCAGGAAACTGTGCTCCCTGCCACTTCCTTCTCCCCCTTGTAGCCAGCATGGAGAGAGCCTCAGCAATTTCCTCTCTGCGCTCACAAAACAGAGTGCAGAGATGGGGAAAAGGATGTGTTCATGTGAGCCATTCCCAGCCGTCTCCAGCTGCCTTCCCTCTCCCTCCCACAAGTCTCTGCTAGCTAAACTGCAGTGTGAGGGGTGTGAGGTTCCTCCTGTTTTGCATTGGATACTCGTAAGTCTCCGAGTTCATAGGCTTACAAGTACCCAGGATGCATTGCATTGGATTGCTCCCTAAGTCAAGCCTCCCGACACAGGGAAGTTGTGCCAGACCAGACCTGTCCTCCAGTGCCGCCACCAAGCATACAACACTTGCAAAGGCTGCTTCAGCAGATAATGTCATAATCGTGGCAGGTAACAAAGTGCCATGTTGCCAAAAGCCTAGGAATGTCTACATGGGTAATAATGTTTACTCCTATGAGCTCTTAGAGAGCTGGGCCAATGAAAGGACAGGCAGAGAATTTTGGGGAAGGGACTAAAGAACAGTTAGTTGATGATAGTTACAGTAGGAGGAAGAGAAGATGAGGAGAAATAGCTGAAAGGACGCCAGAGGGAGAAGAGAGAGAAAAATCTTACATCACATGTTTTCAACCTCAAACTTTAAGAAATGGTAAACAGTCTCTTTAAAAAGAACATATTTTTGTTTGTTTTCACCTTTGTAATACATTTATTTTAAAAGTCTAAAGTTGTTCAAGTTTCAAGGAAATGGCAAACATATTTTTATCCAATCATTCTCAGATTAGTAGTCCCAACGGCAACATGGGATTTGAATTAATGAGAAAATAATGCATATATTTCAAAGCTGCACACAATTGATGCATATATTTGGAAAAATGCACTCAAAAATACAAACAGATATTCATGTAAAAAGAAAAAAGCTCACAAAATGATACAGACTTCAGTTGGAACGAGCTTCGAGATGGAATCTGGAGAAATTTAGTGAGCTCAAGATTTGCTGATTCACACATCCCTAATTTGGGGCTATATGATGTCACTATTGGCTATGTGGTAGCAAAATTGATTTGCTATGTAGTAGCAGAGTTTTTATGATGTTGTGATGAAGCAGCCCTGTCAAGTGAAAAAAATGGAGTCAATGCTGTAGTGTTTGTGATAGGCCCATTCTTTGAGCCAGGCCAGGATTTATGAATGACCTGCAATTAAGCACAGATAATCCATTCCAGGTTTTGTAGCAGGCGGGCAATGCAAAGGCCAGTCTGCTTGTAGCTGCCTGCAAAGAAGGAGCACTACAATAAATATCTACCACCTAAGTTTTGTGTGGAACCAGATTCCTACTTCCAAGGGTCCCAGGTCTGTGGACACAACAAATGCCATGACAGATTTGTGAGGGGCTGGAGGGGGAAAATCATAGAAAAAAAATTGGATTGTGTTCTCTACACACACCCAAACACACACAACAGCAGCTATTGTATTGAACCTCAAACCTCATGTATGTTTGCACAAAACCATTTCTATACTTCAGAACCATGAGATTCTGACAAATAGAATTATGGATATATTCAGGAAAAAATAAAGAAAAATGTTTATTTTTAAAGAAAAAGATATTTAATAGGTCTCAAGGTTAAGCAAAGACTCACAAATCTTCAGTGTAAAATAGATTTGTCAGTTATCTCAGTGGCTTGCAAGTCAAATGTTACTCCTTGAAAAAATTGTTTGGCTTCTTTTCAATTGCTAGATGAAGGATCTCTCTCTCTCTCTCTCTCTCTCTCTCTCTCTCTCTCTCTCTCATTCATATATTCCATCTCCCCAGAAGCAGCATATAAATCCTATACAAATGGATCAAGATCCTTTTTCTGAAAATGTAAGAAATATTAGCTTTTGAAACATCAATCTGTTCTCTTTCATTTTCCAAATGAATGAATCATATTTTCATATACTGCTTCTCTTTCAGCAGCCTTTGAGAGTTTATTACAAAGTCTTTACTATAAAGTCCAATATTTAAGCATTAAGAATAAAGGTCACCCCCGCCCCATAAATATGAAATAATATTAGTCTTTAAAAATTCGTTCCACTTTCCTCTTTCGTTTTGATGAAGGTATCTCTGTCCTGCAGTTGGCAAATGTTTTTCTAAATTCATCTAATGAAGAAGCAGGGATTGGAACACCCAAACTGCAAGGGTATTAGGCTTTAAACAAATATCTTTATCTCTATATTACAGTCAGTGTTCAAATAAATGTAGGATATTTGATCAAACATCAAATTACAAATTATTTGGCGAGCACTTGAGAGGAACGATGTAATGAATTGCCTTTCTTTCAGACTGTCATGTCAGTTGGGTGGAGAAACATGCACCAGTTCCAGATTTAAAGACAAAACCTTGTACTAAAGTTGATAAAATGAAAATAAAATGAGTTCTTTTATTTTAGGAAAAAAGGTGTTTTTTTTGTCTATCTGGTAGTATAGAATGGCTACAATCCAGGTTTGATATAAGATATCCCAAAGTGGAAATTCACACACACACACACACACACACACACACACAAACTATGTCTATGAACCATGAGTGATGGAAAACTCACAAAAAGAGACTAAGAGACCTCTGTAGACTTACCATGGAGTAAGCCCTATTGAATACGATGGGTATGATTTACTTCTCAGTAAGCACATACAGGACTGAGATAAACATGATGGTGCATATACAGATGCTGAGCCTTCCCAGCTCTGAACTGCTGATAATCTACAGACCAGAGAAATGCAATTTGTATAGAATAACCAAGGGGGCATAAAGATGGAGGTAAAGTGGAAATAGTACAATACTGGAAAGGGTTTTCCAACAAAGTGAACCTTGAGGAGGAGCTACAAGGCGGAAAGGGAAGTGACGTGATATGTAGATGGTGAGATATAGTACAGGGATAAGAGATGGCATGAAGCAGCTGTGAGGTGAGACAACAACATATGATGACAGTAGATCAATTTGCACATACTGGAGAAATAGAAATGGAAAGTCAGGAGCCGATTGGGTCTCTCTATATACTATGGCACATGACTGCAAGAAAGTACACTCCAATGTTCATAGTTACCATCTCACTTGATTCTGTAGATTATTATTATTATTATTATTATTATTATTTATTATTATTATTATTATTATTATTATTACTATCCAGGGAATGAAAGTCTTCCTCTTTCTGAGGGAAAATATTTGTTTTCCCCCTTAAACACTCTTCATTCCTCGTAGTATTTTTTGTAAATGTTCTCATTCTCATGCCACTGTGACTTGTTCTGCTTCCAAACACTGTGTCGCAAGAAGAGGTGGTTTGAATTTTCTTCAGATATAGGTGCCCTATCCCTTACAATGAGCTAAAGTGGCCCATGCACCCTACTTCCTATAGGACAATCTTCCATTTCAGGGACAGTCATATTCCTGTATTTGAAGGTGTTCTCTATTTGAAGGGCTGTCCAGTCTGAGTCTGGTTTAAAGATAAAGAACCATAAGAAACCATCAACGATTATTACCTGGACAACAAGAATGAGCACACACAGATAGGGATACTGGAAAAATTCACAGTGGACTCCAATGAGGTCAAACTCCCAAGAATCCAACCTGCAGAGTCCACAGCAGAACAGCTCCCCTTACCAGCGCATCTTCCGGATTTCGCACAGGGTAGTTTTCCGGCTTTAAAAAAGGCAAAATACAATATTTACAGCTGCAAAGGCAAGATATGCTATTTAAAGCCATATTTTATGCCATTTGTGGCCGTAAAGCACTTCTATGCAAATTGTGGCCATAAAGTGCTTACTTCTACATAAATTGCAGCTGTAAGGACTTTATGGCCACAAATGTGTAAAATATGGAAATTACGAACATAATTTACCTTTTTTAAAGCTGAAAAAACAACCTGTGAAATCCAGATGACATGGCAGGGCTATGGGGAAATCCAGTGAGCCCCAAGAGGCCCGGATTTCCCTGTGGCAGACCCCACTCCTGGACCAGATGTCAGGGGGGTTGCTCATCCCTACACGCAGGTCAATGTACACAGTTTTCTCCACCACAAGGAGATGTACTGTACTTCTATTTGCATGACAGCAATTATTTTTAAATTTGCATCTCTACATATGAATTAGCATATGCAAATACTATGCAAATCTGTAGCATCTTTGGTGATGCCTAAGTGGCCACCCTACCAACCATATTTTAGCATTTTGCAAAGAAGGCCAAAGCAAAGGACCTTTAGAAACTCACAAGGACACATTTAGAAATGAGGGCTCTCCTGGGTTTTTTTACCTTATACTACAATTAAGTGTGAGAAAATTCAAAATAGCCTTGGGGAAAGAAATAATTTTCTTTTTAGCATTCTCCAGTGTTGCTTGTAATTGCTGGCCAGATTTTGAATTGAGACAGGGGTGTTTGCTGATCATTCTTAACATGCCCACTTTTCTTGAGACCAAACTACAGACATACTTATTTAACAGAACCAGATACCTTCAGAATGAAGGACTCTAGGCTAATGCTGCTGAAGAATAGAATGACCCTGTTCAGATGACATGCTGAGCCATGGTGGTTATGCATTTTGAACTAAATATTGACCCTGTTCAGCCATGGTGGTTAAACACGTTGAGCTAAACATTATGGCTTAGCGTGTCATGTGAACCATGACTTAGTGAGTTCTGTGAACCATTCCTAACCATGGTGGCTACATAACCAAGTTTAAACATGCTCACTTACCCTTTGCTGCAAAAGGGTTAGAGGCTTAACCATGGCTTAGTGTGTTGTCTGAAGTGGCCCAGTGTAACAAATTAGGCAGTTTGTATGTTATGCTACAGTTCAAGTTATAAAATAAAATGGTGTGTTTAATAACAACAGCAATTAGTACCTTCGTAGTAGACAGGGCAACAAAAGAGAGCATTTCAAGAAATGTCCAAGTACTCTGAAGTCTTTCTCCTCTCTCTCTTTCTCAATCTCTTTCTCTCATAAATGAAATCTTGCATGATGAGCATTACTGTCAAATAAAGTGCAATGGACCCTTTGGTATTAAAGGATCTAACACAGAGAGATTTCCATTCCTAGTTTTCTTATTGCTTATCACAGCTTGAAGTGTTTTCTCAGCCATCTGAGGGATGTAATCCCGTTGGGAACAGCGACTTGTTAAAATGTTAATCTGCTGACTATGACTGTGAATGTGACTTCCCCGAGATGTTATTAGGCATCCATATGTCATGTACCTTATTTTCCTTACTGTTGAATGCATAGTGTGTCTGACACAGTTGTTAAGTGTGCAATTCCTATAGTATATCATCCTGCAGTGATGATTCCTTTTTTCTCCAGTTCTTTCTTTCTTTTCAGAGAATAGAGAGGCATTGAGCAACATTTAGAGTTGATCTGTTGTGCAACTGATCATTGTACACCCACACAAGGACCTCACATTTTTGGGTGAACGTTTTCAACAGTGCTGAATAACTCACTTTTATGGAAGAGGTGGGGCAGTTGTCTGTTTTTTCCTTTCCAACATCAAGTAATAAAAAATGGATGACATGACATCACTGTGCTCTGAGTTCCCACCCCACTTTATTGGCTGCAACTTGTGGAGGTGGGGAAAAATGATCCTGATGAGATCACATTGCTGGATTTTTATTGCTACACATTTTCAACAGCAGCCCTGTGTCTGCTAGCCCATGCTATCTAGGTCTAGCTTCATTTCACTTAATTGTGGGGACATCTCAATAATGTAATTATTTTATCAGCAGTAGCATATTTAGCAGCAACCCATGTAAATTTGTATCAATGACACTTTGGGCATTTTCTTCACACCTGGCTGCATTCAGACAACACAATAGTCAATGGTGGGGTAATAATCAACTCAACAGTTCTTTATCTAGGGGGTACTCCCCACACAACATGATAATAACCGTGGTGTGGAGTAGGACCAGTGTTGAGTTGACTGTTAGTCCATGCTGAGTTGACTCACTCTTCCCCACAGTGCTCCTGATAGTATCCCATCAGCCATTGCTGCTGAAACTCTATCCTGATGGCTGGACTAGATCAGCAGCCACCACTTTGACCGCTCTTGCCTTGTGACATTGTGGCTGACAAAATAACCAATGATGGCCAAAGAAATAACCAATGGTGCACACTACACGACAATCAGTGGTGATTCAAAGAGCCAATTCTGTACACCATTGGTTATTTGCACTAGTTATTTGGCCAAATAACCAACTGTTGGTTAAAAAACTCCCTGCACACAACATAACCCACAGTGGGGTAAATAACCAACCATCAACTATTTAAATCACCATTGGTTATTGTGTTGTCTGAACCCTGTCATTATTTACTTTATTGTGATCCTCAACTAAGTAAACATAACTACTTCAGTGTGTTTTCTAGCATTTTATTTTCTCCATGAAGGATGGGTGGGTGGGGGGGGGGGGAAGGGAGAAACCTCACTATTTTTTTTATAGATAATTTCAGGCTATGGCATAAAATAAATAGGCATCATTGGTACTACATAACAGTGGCTAGGAAAATGGAATGTTGGGAAGAGGGAAAGGCATGGTTACAGTTGCTAGGGGGGAATGGAAGGTGGGAAGGAGGGTGGTTAAGAAAAGGTGGTTGGGGGAGAGAGGAGAGGGAGAAAACAGGAAGAGGGAAGAGGTTTTCTCTCTCTGAAGAAGAAGCTCAGCCATTGTCACAGCTGACAGTCTGGTCTAGGAACCTACCTGATCAATGAAGGACAGAATGACCGTAAGGGGGAGGCAGGAGTGGGAGACGAATATCTAGATGAAAGTAGGCTGACCATATGAAAAGGAGGACAGGGCTCCTGTAACTTTAACAGTTGTAGAGAAAAGGGAATTTCAGCCAGTGTCATTTGTATGCAATTAGTTCCTGGTGAAATTCCCTCTTCATCACAACGTTAAAGTTGCAGGGGCCCTGCCTTCTTTTGTACCTGGTCACTCTAGTATAGTGCATGCACCTTTAACTGTTGTGATGAAGAGGGAATTTCACCAGGGACTAATTGCATACAAATGACACTGGCTGAAATTCCCTTTTCTCTACAACTGTTAAAGTTACAGGAGCCCTGTCCTCCTTTTCATATGGTCAGCCTAGATGAAAGTCACCAGGGAAGCAGTTGCAAGTATTTTTCTCTTATTCACTAACCCTATTCAGGCATTCTGAAAGTGAGGAAAGTAAATTTATGTGGATTTGAAGCATGCTAGCCCAGCCTCCCCATTCATCATTTCCATTGCCCTCTACATGCAGGGAGCGACTTTCTGAAAGGCGAGTCTGCTATATCTGAAGACCCTCTGCATGTGATTTCGAACATTAGAAAATCAGAAAGTCACACTCCATGGCAGAAATGATGATGGAGGAAGCAGGGCTAGTGTGCTTCCTCACATGTCTTGTCTCCCTTCATGTAAACAGGACAACGGATGCCACAAAAAAAGGGCTGGGGGCTGGAGCACTCCTCTCCTCACGTGTTCATGGGGGGAAGAATGTATGGATAAGGCTTTTGAGCACACAGCAACTGGAAGCAAGGAACAACAAGTAGGACAACGGGGGAATACAATTGTAAAAGTGAGCAAGGGAGGAACATTTATTGTTATTAGATTTCAAATAGATAAAACTTTGTGGATTTATCAGATGTTTGACTGGATCCATTAATCCCCATCTCTGATCACTGTTTAAATGAAACCATTTAAACTGTCATAAGGCCTTAAGTTGGGCCTTTGACAGATCCAAAAATGTGCTATGCACTTCTGCAGAAGATACAGCAAACAACTAGCATTATCGTCTATAGCAGGGGTTGTGAACTGCTTTCAGCCTGAGGGACAAATTCAATTTTGGAGGTGCTTTTAGGGGCTGAATTCCAGTGAAGGGAGGGCTGAAGGCAAAAGGAGCATAATGGTCAAAATACAGGAATACTAGCACATTTTAGCTTAAAGCTGTTACTGCCAGTAACATATATGACAGCTAAGCCTTAGGAGAGGCATTTCAGCCTTTTAGAATGGGGGAAGAAATCACACAGAAGCTGGAAAACCATCAAACAATAGATGACTGCAGAGGAAAAGTGGGAATCACTTGGTGAAATGGGTGGGGCCATCTGGGAAATCCAGAAGGGGCGGATTTGAGGTCCAACACCCAAGATTTCAAGGTTGTCTCTCAAAAGGTTCAAGGGATGGCTGTATACCTTTAATTTCTAAAGAACTGAGGGCATTTCAAGCTAGGTATTGTTGTGTGTGTGTGGGGGGGTCAGTCTAATTACCTTCATGGACTCCTTATAACTCAGTGTCTATGAGTGAAAGATTAAGGATTTCCCCTCATGCACACATGCATGCACACACACACACACACACACACACACTGTAATTCCTAAATAGGCAATTTTTTTGTTCTACAAGGCCTGAGGGGATAGGTAAGAATTAGGGGGATCAGATCGGGACCCGGATTTGGGCCTCCAGTTTTGTCCTGGATCAGATCGGACAAAATTGGAGGCCCCCTGGACCGGATCGGGTCCGATCCTGATCCAAAAATTGGAACTTCTGATTTTTGGATCGGCCGTCATTTTTGTTTTCCCCATAGACTTGCATTGGGGGAAAGAAAGGAAGAAATGGAAGCGGTGTTGGGCGCCTGTGGGCGCCCGCCAATCCGCCGTTCCATCCAATCTGGATCGGAACCTTTCTGGATCGGATCGGATTGGATCGGCCGATCCAGCAGTGAGATCGGAAATCGGATAAATCGGCTAATTTTATCCGATTTCCCCCTGGATCGGATTCGGATCGTGGATCCGATCCGATCCACATCCCTAGTAAGAATGAATCTGGACACAAAAAGGAGAGCGGGTTTTTTCTTGGGAAGAGATATGCAGAGCAGCTGAGAGGAAGCAGCATTTGCTTGGAGCTGGGTTGTCATAGGCCTAAACATAGAGCCTATCTACACACACAGGATATAACACTTTGAAAATGTTTTGAAAACTGTATATGGTGTGTGTCCTGGGCCCCAACAGTTGTCACTACTGTTATAAACCATTTTAAACCATTTTAAAGCAGTAGTGTAGATAGTCTCACAGTGTAAAGAAACCATCATAAAAGAAACACTATAAGTCTCTAGTGCAGCCCTTCTAGGAAAACTTTGGCAGGATCTATGCTCCTGCTTTAAAATGGTTTATAACAGTAGTGATAACTGTTGGGGCCCAGGACACATTTCATGAACAGTTTTCAACCCTTTTTCAAGTGTCATATCCTGCTTGGTGTAGATCTGGCCAAAGTCTGAGTAAGCACTAAAGCTCCTGCAATTTCATCCCTCCCAGGACTGGGGTGCAGGAGCATAACAGTATTCTCCTGCAACAACAGTGAGGTGGAAAATAGAATATGCCCCTCCCTTACCAAATAGAGAGCTGCCAGTGTGAACCAAGCCCTCCATAGACGTGTCCAATAGCGTGGAGGCCTGATTCACCTGATTTCCCCCTTTTGCAAAAATGGGAAGCTCTTGCTCATTACGTGTGAACATAAGGGGCCCAATTCACACATTGGGGGCTGCCCAGAAGGTGGAAGGTCACTCACATCCTTCTTCATCATTGCACTGCCACTTCTGAGTGAGTGTATGAACTGGGACAGGTGAATTAAGAAAAGAAATAGGCATGCCTTTATTTCCAGCCTTCTCAGCCTGCTTAGAGCTACAATGTGGAAAGACAAAGCTATTTTGTGTTTCTGATAAACAATCTCCCAGCTGTTTGATTGCGTATTTTGAAAGATACATTTATCTCAATGTAGTACTTGGAAGTCTCTTGAGTGAAGAGCTGCCGGCATGCTTTCAAGTGATAAGGATGGCAAATTGTCCCATTGTGGGAGAAGGTATAGCTGGTCATTTTGTTATCAGACCTTCCTTTGACTGGGCTGATAAATTAAAAAAAGCAGCTATATAAAATACCTTCTAGAATTTAATATTATTCTGTTTGGGGGCACAGAAACTTAAATCCTAGCACCATTTTCTTCTCTGGAACCTCTTCAAAATACTACTGTGTGTGTGCTGTATCTTAAAGCTACTTTGTATTTGGAAGTTGCTTGGAATTATTTTTGTAACTTTTCAGATTGATGTTGTTGCCAACAGGATTATCCTGGAAATGAGACACAGCTGTACATTTTCAAAGGTATAGGCAGGAGGGATGCATTACAAATCCAATTAGCAAATTACAAGATCTGAACACAACACTAATAGCCCAATCTATACACAGGTTTCACTGAAATCCTTGGACAACAACTTAGTTTCACTGTGTTTTATGCATCAAATCATCCAGACTGCTTGCTGAAGTGATGGTTGTGGAAATTCATGGATTTTCAGGCAGAGTGTATGGAAATGAGTTTGGCAGCAGAGCAATTGTGGGCCATGATGAGCTCATTACTTGATTTGGGCTAAACTAAATCAAAATATGGCAGTTCAGTTGATTTGTGTGCATCAGGATACCTTATTCTTTACTTTGAAAATTAACCAAATGGAACCTAAATTCTGAATTAGAGTTAACAGATGATAACAAAACACAGAGGCAAGGAATGAACCAAACTATAGCTATTGAATGTTTATTGTTTGTGAATATAACAAAGAAATGAATTTGCTAAATCAACAAAAGGTGGCTATAGAAAAACACACAACAACAGCACAACTCTAACCTCTCAATCTATTTTAGTTAAACTGATGTTTAAGCATCATTGCTAGTACAGCCAATGTTAAGCTCTTTTAAAGAAATACAGGGACGTACCTGGCATGACATATTCTTTTTAAGAAGGGAGAGGTTTGCACAATTGTGTGGGTGCGATCCTGCGCCAAATGTAAGATTTTTTTAAAAAAACTGAACACAGGTTCTCCACTCCTGCGGCACCAAATGAGAACCCATTATAATCGGCAATTCAGTTGCCAATAGCCATTTCATTAAATACTGAATTGTCTTTGCTTTTCTAAAATGTTCTGGAGCAGAGGTAGACAGAAATTAGATTTCCAGATGTTTTGGACGTCAGCTCCCAGCATTCTTGGCCATTGGTCATATTGATCACAGGGACATCTGGGACTTGAAGTCCAAAACATCTCAAAATCTACATTTTGCCCACCCTTGCTCTGGAGTCCATGCAGGGGATGACCAACCTGATGATTGGCTGAGAGGAAGAAAGGGAGAAAGATTAACCTCCAACACATCATTTTTAAATCCGAGTTGGGTTGTACACCTTCCAGTAAAGCTTCTTGCTTTGCAGACACTTAAGCAGAAGTCCATTCAGTTCATGCAAACACTTTTTAGGGGAAGCGGATGTGATTCAGTGGTAGAGTATGTGCTCAGCTTGTGCAGTTATTAAATGTTGCTGGGCAAGTAATTCATAGGCAAACGGTCATTTAAGATAGCAATAATTCCTGCTGCTCTGGAGATTTTAAGCCAATGACCTTCAAGTTTTGAATCAGTAAATCCTGTCTAAGAAAGAAAAGACCCGTTATTAGCTAATAGCCTTTATGTACAAACACTTTTAACACTGCTTAATTTGCTTGGCTGTGTAAAATGTGTTTAAATTTTCTCATATGCATGTGTTTTATTTTGAATTGGAATTAAATATTGGAACAAATAAAGCATCCCTAAAGCAGTTCTGGGACTAAGGAAGCTCATTAGCTTTTAAAACTGCATATGTGTAGAAGGATATTGTGAAATGACTTGAATTTTGAGTCCTGAAGCAAATTCAGCTGTCTTGTGTCCACAATTAATGCAAAAAGGCATGATCCATGTTTTGCAGGGTACAGATCCCATGTGCTGAGCTTACATGTATTTGAATGTATGGCCCTACCTCTCTGTGTTCTATTCAGTGTGCCATCTAGGCACTGCTGATGGGCAGGGGCAGCTTCAAGGCCCAGCTCAGCTCTTCCTTCTCAGGGTTCTTTAGCTTTAACCCAGACATGGCCTGGACAGCCCTTCAAATAGAGGATGCCTTCAAAATACAAGATATCTTTCAAAAAGATCACTGTCCTCTATAAAAGAGGACACATGACCATTCTAGGACCCTAGCCTTTAATAAAGTAGCACTTTCAGGATTTTCTTTGGTTCATGTTCTTAAGCAAATTTAATTGATTTGCATTTCCTGGATAAATGGATCCCAATTAACCTTGGGGTTCTTGCAGTTCTTTTAATTTTATGACACAGTTCTCAGCTTTGATAATGTATAAAATGCATATTTGAGGTTAAAATGTGTACACAAGGACATGGTAGACATGGTAGAACCATCTAAGGCCTGCTGTAATATATTTGCTAGGAACTTCCAGAATAAAATCTTTGGCATCTGCCAAGACTTAAACTCCATTGTTATAGCAGGTGAATCAAGTGAGGCATCGAGAGCGCAGGCTTGTACTGTTTTCTTGGATGAATTTAAGAAAGTTATAAAGACTGGTCTCTTCTGGCAGGCATATCCAGTGGAATTTTAGAATGTTTTTAGGATGTTTTTTATGATGTTTAATTGCTATTTTAATAATGTACCATGTTTTTAATTAGGTTTATGTATTTTATCATATTTTATATTTACTGTTGTTCCCTGCCTCGATCCAGATGGAGAGGTCGGTAAGAAATATTATTATTATTATTATTATTATTATTATTAGTTTCAGTTTGTACAGCTCGAGGACATGGACAAGGTGCTTGGACAGGTTCGTGCAACCACCTCTGTATTGGATCCTTGCCACTCTTGGCTAATAAAAGCTAGCAGGGATGGAATACCTGGCTGGGCCAGGGAAGTGATTAATGCCTCTCTGCAAGAGGAAGTGGTCCCAGCCTGCCTGAAAGAGGTTGTAGTGAGACCACTCCTGAAGACAGCTACCCTGGACCCTGAAAATCTTAATAACTATAGGCCAGTGGCAAAAGTTCCATTTCTGGGCAAGGTCCTTGAGCGGTTGGTTGCGGGCCAGCTTCTGGCACTCTTGGATGAGACCGATTATCTGGAACCATTTCAATCGGGTTTCAGGCCTGGTTTTGGCACAGAAACAACCCTAGTTGCCCTGTATGATGACCTATGTCAGGAGAAAGACAGGGGGAGGGTGATACTCATAGGCGTGAGCACAGGTGGTTCACCTGGTGCCCAGGCACCACCTAATGAAAAGTCTGGGAAAGGTGCGGCACGGAGAGAAGGGTGGGAAGCAGGCGGTGCATTATCTGAAGCTATGGAAAGTGCACAGATGGCCTACACTATTAGCATGACTAACACGCTAATAGCGTAGGCCACCTGCGCACTTTCCGGAGCTTTGGACAATGTGCGGCCTCCTCTGCCCCCCCCCCCCGCACCTTTCCCAGTATGAAAGGATCTCTTAATGCTTGAATTAAGAGGCCCTTTCACACTGGGAAAGGTGGGAGGGAGTGGAGGAGGGGGCAGAGCAGGCCGCGCGTTCTCCAGAGCTCCGGAAAGCATGGAGATCACCTGATGCCATTAGCATGGCTGGGAGGATTCTCCCAGCCACGCTAATGGCGTTAGGTAATCTTCATGCCTCTAGAGAACACACGGCCTGCTCTATCCCCCTCCCACCTTTCCCAGTATGAAACGGCCTCTTAATTCAAGTGTTAAGAGACCCTTTCATACTGGGAAAGGTGCGGGGGGGAGGGAATGGAGCAGTCACAGCTTACCTGCTCTCTCCTCTCCCCCAGTCTCGCTATACTTCAGGATGAGACTTCTGTCATTTCATCCCCATCTCGCGAGACTTGTGAGAGAGGCGGGGTCTGAGTACGAGCGGCAAAAAAGAAGGAGGAGGCAGCAGCAGCAGCAGCAGCAGCGTGGGCCTGGGGGTAAGTAAGGCAGGGCGGGTGGGCAGTCGAGCAGCGGGTGGCGGTCTAGCGAGCGAGCGAGCGGTGGGTGAGCGAATAGCGGGCAGGTCGGGTGGGCAGGCGGCAGGCAGTGCAGGCAGGCTGCTGGCAGCTGAGCAGCAGGAAGCCTAAGGATGAAGGTGCGAGGGCTGAGGTGGGGGCTCAAACTGCAGGCTCAAAGGAGTGGTTTTTTGCTCTGCACACAGAACCTCGGTCTAATTACCAGCCAATATGCTTCACTTTACTTTTTTAAAAATGGGTTTCTGCAGGAGCAAACAAATGTGAATTCAAAGGACACAGAGTTTTGTGTTTTAGATGTTCAGACTCCACCTCTGCTTATTGCTCCTATTTCTGCTTACCCAGGTGCCCAAGTCTCTGAACTTTCTTGCCAGTTCTTTTATATATTACCTGCAAGTATTTTCATGTATATATCAAAATGTACAACATCATGATGTATAACATATGACCCCGTGCCTTTTACAGCTACTCAATGTTCCTACATAGCTTTTCAGACAAGGGAATAACTTTGGATCATTTCACTTGCATGTGTTGTAGATCACAAGCTGAATATGAGCCAACAGTGTGATGCGGCTGCAAAAAAAGCAAATGCTATTTTGAGATGCATTAATAGAGTATAGCTTCCAAATCACATGAGGTACTGGATCCCCTTTATTTGGCACTGGTTAGGCCTCATCTTGAATATTGCATCCAGTTCTGGGCACCACACTTCAAGAGGGATGCATACAACTTGGAGGCCTAAATCCAATTGCTACTCCTAACTAGAATAGAGACAGTGAATCAATGGGAACTTGTTAAGTCCACACTTATCTAAGTTTCATTGCTTCAATGTGTTTGCTCTGGTGGGGACTAGCAATTGGACTGGTGATCTGATCTGTTTCTGTAATAGCCAGAAATGCAGAATGTGATACTGCTGGACCCAGAGTTCAGCCACCTGAAAATCTGAGTTTTTCTTTTAAAAAAGGATTCTAGCCTTTATGGCTGCAAAGATGTCATTGGAAGTGTGTCATAATGCCTGCTGAAATCTCAGCATTTGTATTCTTTGATGGTGATGTAACCCACTTTTGTTTTTGAGAGACATGTTTGTAAAATAAACATGGGAAGTGGTGATGTTGTAGTTCTGTCCCTTTCCCCCTTTTTCCAAGCTCTGACTGCATTTCACAACAGTAATAATTTAGTTGTAGGATTCAGAGATGCTAGATGATATCATATTTTATTGACTTTTAGATTCTGGTTTACAGTTCAGTAAATCAGATGTGTGACCAAGGTCACACACCCTTGGGGACGGTTATGTCAGGATGGGCACACATCCTTGGGGGCTGGACATGTTGGGGTGGGCACGCCTCCTTGAGGGTCGGCTATGATGTCTTCCTTTTTGGTTTCCAAAATATGGTCAACCTAGTTAAATGGAATTTACTCCCAAGTTTACCTTAAAAAATCACTGGGGGCACCACCTAATGAAATGTGCTGCACACCCTTATGGTGATACTGTTGATTCTCCTTGATCTCTCATTGGTATCCTTCTGGGACGACTGGCTGAGTTGGGAGTTTGAGGCACTGCATTGCAGTGTGTCTGCTCCTACTTGGCTCCAGAAGGTGGTGCTTGGGGAACATTGCTCGGCTCCGTGGATTCTCCAGAATGAGGTTTCATAAAGGGCAGTCTTATCCCCCATGCCGGTCAACATCTACATGAAACTGTTGGGTGCGATCATCTGGAGTTTTGGAGTGCTTTGTCATCACTTTGCTGATGACACACAACTCTACTTCTCCTTCTCATCTTCATCAGGTGAGGCTGTGGATGTTCTGAACCAGTGCTTGGCTGTGACAAAAGACTGGATGAGAGCTAATAAACTGAAACTCCATCCAGCCAAGTCTGAGATGCTGTTAGTGGGTGGTTCTTCTGACCAGATGGAGGGTGTTCAACCTGTTCTGGATGGGGTTGCACTCCCTGTGGAGGAGCAGGTTCAGAGCTTGAGGCTTCTCCTAGAACCATCTCTGTCACTTAAAGCTCAGGTAGCCTTGGTGGCATGGAGTGCCTTCTACCAACTTCGGTTGGTAGCCCAGCCATGCCCCTATCTGGATAGGGATAATCTGGCTTCAATTGTCTATGTTCTGGTAATCTCCAAGTTAGATTACTGCAATGCACTCTATGTGGGGCTGCCTTTGAAGATGGTTCAGAAGCTGCAGCTTATGCAAAATGCAGCAGCCAGATTGGTAACAGGGACCAGAAGGTTTGAAAATATAAGACCGGCGCTGGCCTGCTTGCATTGGCTGCCTGTACGTTTCTGAGCCCAATTCAAGGTGCTGGTTTTAACCTATAAACCCTTACACGGCTTAGGACCACAATATCTGATGGAACGCCTCTCCTGAAATGAACCTACCCGTACACTATGCTCAACATTCAAGGTCCTTCTCTGGGTGCCTACTCCGAGGGAATCTCGGAGGACAGCAAGAAGGGAGAGGGCCTTTTCTGTGGTGGCCCTCCAATTATGGAATGATCTCCCCAATGAGGCCTGCCTGGCACCAACACTGTTATCTTTTCAGTGCCAGGTCAAGACTTTCCTCTTCTCTCAGGCATTTAACAGCTTATGTTGAGGTTTTAACTGAATATTTGCCTGGCTGGGAGTTTTAAATTGTTTTAAATGTTAGCTGTTTTTATGTTTTTTTATGGTTTAAAATTTTGTATATTGATTTTTAATGTTCAGTCTTTTAACCTTTGTAAACCACCCAGAGAACTTTGGCTATGGGGCAGTATATAAATGGAAATAATAATAATAATAATAATAATAATAATAATACACAAATGCTTATTTTAAAATAAAATGCACACATAATGCATATTTTAGATGAAATTTTATGAAACATACTTTCAATTTTTTTGTGCATTTTTTCCCAATTAAAATGCAAATTGATGTCAAAATGGGATGGAATGAGCACATGTAAAAGCTGACATGGACTGGAAATAGCTCCATCCAACACTACCTCCAACTGGCAGCCACTTTCCAGTGTCTCAGGCAGATATCTTTTCCATCACCTATTATTTGTTAGTGTAGGTGCCAGGTTTTTGCTGCTCCTACCCACACTCTCATTGCTCTCTCATCCTCCCATTTCAACTGCCTTAGACCCCAATTCCAGAGCAAGGGGGGGAACCCATGTCCATCACAATATCCATCAGAACCACAACAACCAATGAACTGCAGGAGGAAGGAGGAGGGGCGGGGCAGGCACAATAGTGGGAGAGCAAACAAGTGGAAAGACATTTCACCAGGACAGTGGCAATACAAGTAGGCACAAGCCAAACAAAGACAAACAACGGTGAAATAGTGCAACAATGAAAGCATGTTAAAAGGGCCAGCGGTTGTCGTGCTAATGGACTGGAGGTGGAAATCGCAGATCATACCCGGAAAAAGAGTAGGTGTGCTGGAGCTCTAAGGTGCATACTTCTCTATCTTATTTATTTTCTTTCTTCTAGAGACAAAAACTCTCTGCCTACACCCAAGTTCTCTGAATAAGTTTTTTTGAAAATGGCAAAAGGCCACATAGCATGTCATGGAGTTTCTTATATATGTGCTATTTTAGGTCTCATTTGGCAGAAATATTTTTATAACTCAGGGGGACTCTTCTTCCTTCAGTAGCATATTGGCTGCTTTTCCTGCTCTTAGGTAAGTAATCCATCATGTTCTGTGAACTGGTGTCAAAACATGGCTTGAGGGAAACCACAAAAGTGTATGCATCTTGCATAAGGGTGCCTATATGGTTATGAGCTTCAGGAAGTTCACTTTTTTTCTGTCATTCAAAGAAGAAGAGCATATGGAGTGGGAGAATAAACTGACCCACAACTCTAGCATGCTCTGCTGGAAGCAACAACCATCTTCTACATCTTCTAACACTGATATCCTGTATCTGAGATTGATATTGCATAATTGCTGGGGGGAAATCGAAACTAGCTGAGAATACTTTAGAAAGCTCAAAGTGCCTCCCTGCCTCCCTGCCTCCCTCCCTCTTTTCCTCTCTCTCTCTCTCTCTCTCTCTGTGTCTTCAGACTACAGATGACAAGTTCATTTTGGCTCATGGTGATATTACTGTAGTTTCAAAAATAGTTGGGAGATTGAGACTCTTAGCAATTAGCATCAGTGTATATTTTCACAGGCAGCCATGTATGCAGCTCTGAGAAACTCTGCCAGAGGCATCTTGTAATATGTCCAGTCTTATTCTGGGGTTTTAGTAAATGTCCAAATGTAAACAGATTTTGCTATAGGGTATCACTGGCAGATTTCAGGCCCCTGAATGATCTGGCAGTAAGGAAGTAGCAATATCAGTATTTATAGGATTACATTTTAGATCCACCTAGATTGCTACTCTCCAATTAAGACACATCCCTCACCCAAAGCTTCTGTGCACTGCATTGTGGGTTTGCTCTATCAGGTGATTCTAGCTGGTAGGTTTCCCTTCCAGCTTCATGCACTGACTTAACTCACTTCTGTCAGTTCAGCGCTTTTTTGACTGACCATGCTGTGACTTTTATAACCCAGTCAATCTGCTCTGCAGGTCCCAATTACCACAACAATTGCCGTTTAAGCGATGGCCATTTAGGGCTATTTGGTATGCTAATTTTCTTACTCTGAGATTAATTACTGCCAGAAAACAAAAGTGTGCCTCATAATGTATCAATAGTAGAAGGAGTGTTTCTCAATCTGCATAAGCTAACAGGAAAGCCTCCACATGCCTCGGCTTTTCAATATTGTGTTCCCTGGAGTGAAAATGAGGTGCATAGGAGACCGTTTTCCATGCCAGAGAATGCTCTCAGAAAAAAGTAATGCACGTGAAACAGCCATGATAGTTTTAGTAGGTCTCTGGAGGAGGATGCCTGAAAATAGGAGTTGAGGGATGGTGTTTGTGTTTGTGTTTTTTTCTAAGTTCATGTTTTCACGTTTCTGTGGGGCAGAAACTAATTGGAAAATGATGACAAATGAAATGCTCACATGACCTTATGAGGGCATCCACAACCACAAAATGTTATGTTTAAAGGGGAAGCTTGGGTAATGCCTGAGGTTTAAATACATGGATTTTTATTGTTTTAAAACCCACAAACTGTTACTAGAATTAGAGTGATAAATGGGACCTGTAACACAATGTTGCAGTATATCCCTGCTCCCTAAGAGGAGTACTTCAGTTCAGGGTTTCAGCTAGCCTGAAACTGGAATCTTGCCATGCTTTCAGGCTTCTTTTGGGAGGGGGTGGCAAGAATGGGCCTTCTCCTGCTGCACTTTTAAAATAATTTTAAAGTAAATCAATGAAAATAAAGCTCTCAGATGGCCTTGATGGGACAATATATGAGGCATGCAAAGGGGTGGGGGTGGGGTGGGTATATTATTGGCTGTTTGTCATTTTTTGAGTGACAGCCAAGGGAGAGAGATAGAAAAAAACATTCCTGAACTATGGAAGGAATTATTTATGAATTTCAAATAAGTGGTGTTACAAGCCAACATTCAGTTCTTCGTCAGTGAGAAAACTGGCCTGTTTTTGACATTTTTAAATGGATGAATGAAAATATATGCATATTAATGTAAAAATGGGCTCTGTTTGTTGAGACAGAACTTCTCAAATAATCATTAATCAATGCAGGAGAACAAACTGGAGTTCTTTATAATTGTGTTGCTGTTGTTGTTGTTGTTATTATTTTTGGAATGGGTTGAGAAGAAATGCTTGGCTTTCTAATGGTCTGCAATGCATATCATATCTGCTCTGTGCTGGTGTCTGAATACTGAGGAAAGATTTTAAGTTAGCAGGTGATGAACTAACTGTTCGAGAGGAAGGAAATCTTCTGTGAACGATTTGGCTGTATTAATTCCACTGGCTGAAAATTATCTCCCTTCTTCTCTTTATAAGGTTCTAGCTCCAGGTTCTCCCTGAAGTCAAACATTTAGTCAGTAGTACAGTTAGGTAATTTTAGACTCTGGAATTAATGGTTTTACAGACCCCCTCCAACTTCTTTAGGCATCACCTTACTTTAAAATGTGATAAGTCAATCCTGGTGTATTTGGAGATTCATCATGATGAGGGGAGCCCTGAAGTTCACCCCCAAAGTAGGCTAACACCTCAGTCCTGACCACAATTAGTTGGAAGTAAACCCCACTGAAATAAATGTGACTGGTTCTTCTGAATAAACCTGGTTGTTAACTTGGGAAAATCCACCCACATTCTTCTGGCAAGTGACAAAGGGCAGGAGGCCATTGGGATCTACATGTGACTATTAAATCACAGGGCTCTGGGACCTATCAGTCAACAACTGGAGTGCTCGGACCTGTGAGATAATAGGTGCAAAATTGAGTGCTCGTACCTGTGAGACCCTTTGCACAAAATTGTGTTCCTAACCATAACTACGGGTGGCTTGGTGGGACCATCCACAATCCCTGAGACCCTCCCAGGGTGGGATCTTGATGCTTAAGACTAGAGGCCAGTATTGAAGTCACATCCCTTGTCATATTTGGATGAGGTAGTTGGCAACTGCAGGGACATAAACTTATGATCTAGCTCTGTAGTCTTAATGCTTTAATGACTGTGTTAATTTGCTCCAGCTGTTGCATAAATTATGCTATTCCCAAGTGTCCAAAGTCCAGATATGAAACACTTGACGAAAGACCTCTTGAAGCTTTGGAAACTAATTTTATTCTGAGCAGAATAGGTGACCACTGGGCGCTCTCACTGCCTTCCAGAGTCACCCTGCACCAAGGTTCAAACAAATACTTTTATAAATCAGATGTCACATGACATTAGCCCTCATCCCATTGGTTTACAGCCCCAAAAACATCATTTCCGGCTACCGCTACTCCTGAGTAGACTGGGTAAGAGGGCACGTTTTGATGGATCATGCCCGGGAGTCGTTTACCTTTCGCCATTACTGTTTGAAACTCAGAGGTATTCATTTGATTTTCGGTGCGAACCTGGTTTTCCTATATGGTCATACATTCCTTATATGGGCTTACTGTTGATGACATCACT
The DNA here is from genome assembly GCA_029215795.1 of Anniella stebbinsi. NCBI lineage: Eukaryota > Metazoa > Chordata > Lepidosauria > Squamata > Anniellidae > Anniella > Anniella stebbinsi. The sequence continues at coordinate 140,294,292 of JARDYH010000005.1, read as the reverse complement.
CAGGTATACTCATACCTGCATGAGTCACCCAACCTGCGCATGTTTCCTGGCCTCAGGAGCTGTTTACCTGAGAGTATTTTCCCACTTAGAGGCAGCTAAGAGGCAAGCCGGGAAGAAGGAAACACTTTCTCTCCATTTCTTTGATCCTTGCACACATGGCTGCAACTGAGCTGGGCTCTATTACAGAAGCGGATACAAAGTGTTCCTGCAAAGTAAACTGTTAACTACATGGAAGAGCCTGGCTCATGTCTGCGGTTTCGCCACTTTCACTTCTTACTCAAGCGGAACGGCACTCAGGCGGGGAGGGGAAAAGGAAGGTTTCAGCTATTTCTGTGCAATTTGAGATGGGGCTGACGCATGCTTGTGAGTGTGTGCAGGGGGGGGCAGTGTCGGGGGAACAGTCAGGAGACACATGTAGGATGTGTGTTAGGTGCATGTTAGGTGCGTGTAAGGGAAATGGATGTGTTTTCAGGGAATTTCTTCAACACAGCTTAATAAATCTTTAGCCTTCACCCATTAGTGTGCTCATTGTATTCCAAATCCTGAAAATGTACCATTCCCTCTTGACGACCCCAAATACTGACCATTCAGATTTTAGCAAGGCTGGAGCAGAGAGTAACTGAAAGGAGCTGGCGATCCACTGAAGAGAAAGATGAGTCACTGACACACAAGGGATAAATATGTATTGGGAAAATATAGAAATGGCAGATCAAAAATATTGTGTGCTTGCTTGTGAGGAGTCACCCATCCTCCTGGCCGATCAAGTTACTTAGCTAGGATGGTGCTTTGAGAAATGCAGGAAATTCCTTATATCCAGCGAAGGCCTTATTAAACTCAGCAGCATGGCAATACATTCCATGCTTAGCACCAAGTTTAAGATTGAAGTTAAGACAGCTCTGGCATAAACATTTTTATTCAGTAGGGGGACTGAGTGCTTTTCCCTCCTGCTTGTGAGAATTGAAATGCAAGTGGCAGAGTTGAGGGAAGCTATTTTTCCAAGTCTGCAGTTGATCAACCTCATCTACCTGTAAGAGTGGGTAGCAGAGGTAAGGAGAAGGCAAAGAAGAGCTTGAAACAAAGGCACAACCACAAATCATCGCCCAGCCCAGAGATAAAAAAAAAAAAAGTGAATTATTTATTGATTTGGAAGCTGGAGAAATTGGGAGTGGGAGTCAAGCACATGGTCATAGTCTAAGTCATGATCAGAAACCATGAATGGTAAAAGTGTCATGAGCAGCTGCTGATTATAGTTCAGCTTAGAGACTCTGGAAACTTGGACCAGTGGTGTATGCGCATGTATTCACTCACTGTGACACTGTGAAGCTGCATGGTGGCAGCTGAATACAGATTGGCAATATGAATTCTGAATGCTATTCCTTGAGGTCTTAAAATGGTTGAGTTATAAACAAGCCACTGAGGAGTAGGGATATTAATCTTAACTATAATGCTATGCTAGTCGATGCAGCCTCAGCATGTTAAGATAAGGTTATTCCAAACACATATTGTTAGCTTAAACTTAGTCTTGTATATCAATAGGAACTGCTGGACACATGCCCAGTGCTGACACTATAAGCAAATACTGCATTACAGGAGAGAAGCTATTCATCACATTTTAAATTAGAGGTAATATCCGTTTTCTAAATTAACATCATCACCTTATTACAGCCGGACCGCAAGCTCTAGTGTTGTGAAGGGCTTGTCAGCATTTACTACATGAATCCTGCCTTTCCTAGATTTATAAATTATCCCTCCTCAGCTATAAAAAGCTGCTAAGAGCAGGATTGGGGCAGGAAAGGTTCTCTTCTAAAGGTGTTCATCATCATCCCACTGATATTGCTGTCAAAAAAGTGTCACCAGAGCACCACCAGAGATACACAGACAAACAATGCTTCTGTCTTTGACTTTTATATCCCAAGCTGGCCGACTCAGATACAAAATGGCTTTGTTACTAGGGGTTGTAAATCTAGTTTGGTCCTTTCCTCAGGTCAACTTTGGTAACAACAACAACAACAACAACAACACATTATTTATTATTTAAAATCAATAAATGTTAAATATAAGTTGTGTGTTGGGGTATGCTACATACCCATTTGTAGTTTAAAAAGGGTATTCCCCAGAAATTGCAGTCAGAATCAATGCCTTTTCAAAAATTCTGAAAAAAAGATACATTTCTAGGCTGAACCCAATGGACACTGACACTCTTGTAATCCAATATGTACAGCTCTTGCTCCTTAGATTCACCACTGGGTTGAATTATTCAAAGTCATTAATAATATTATTATTATTATTATGAATATTAATGCTGGCATTAATTTGGATGACTCATTTTAATTATTTGAAATAATTTAATTATTTTTACATCAGTATTGTCAAAATACCAGCGCTCCAATCCAAAACCCGGTGTTGTTGCCACATGAAGGTCCTGTGGCAACAACAATACCCATAATACTCAAGCAATTGCAAGGGTCCACTGCTGCCAGGAACACCTGCGAGGAGTCCTGTTGGGGGCACGGCTCTGCTTCATCAGTGGTCACAGGCTGCCTCTGCAAGAGAGGTTTCAAGCTCTTTCAAGGCGCTTTAAAAAATTTACCTCTACAAGAACGGAGCGCAAATCGGGCGTAGAGGCACGTTTTCTCTCCGATTATGCGCATTATCGAATGCGCGTTAAATCGCGAGTTTTATTTTGCTCCGGCCGTTAAAGCGCATTTTGCCTATGTGAACAAGCGCTTATGCGCATTAACTACTTGGAAAGCGCATTTTGGTCATCCCTTAATGCGCTTCGCCGCCTCTCGCCGCCTCTCGTGCAGAGGTATTAGGTGTAAATGCGCTTCAGCGATTATGCGCATAATCGCCTAACCGGGCGCAAAAGCGAATCCTTGTAGAGGGGACCACAGTTGAAATCGCTACCTCAGCTTTCCAAATTTGCAATGCTCTGGAAATGCTGATGCCTGGACCTCATACAAGTAAGGACCACCACATTTTGATTGTTACCACCACGTTTTTCAGAATAAAATAAATAAATAAAAGTACTTCTTCACACAGCACGTAGTTAAATTATGGAATTCACTACACAAGATGTAGTGATGGCCACCAATTTGAATGGTTTTAAAAGAGGGTTGAATAAATTCCTGGAAGAGAAGGCAGTCAATGACTACTAGCTCTGACGGTTATGTGCTACCTCCAGTATCTGAGGCAGTAAGCCTGTGTGCCACAGTTGCTGGGGAACATGGGTGGAAGGGTGCTGCTGCACTATGCCCTGCTCTGTTGGTCCCTAGTCGATGGCTGGTTGGCCACTGTGTGAACAGAGTGCTGGACTAGATGGACCCTCGGTCTGATCCAGCATGGCATTTCGCAGCATGTCAGGGGCCCATCAGACAACATGCTGCGAAATGCCCGCTCAACCCTGGGGCCTTTCTGAGTCATATACAAGCTGGCCCAGCACATGGATAGAAGGGCCACCCTGCTTATGCAAAATGAAATATGTTTGGAGTTATTCTTTTCCAATGGAGTAAATTGGGACCAATTCTCTAGACAAGGAAGTTCCATAAATTCATTAGGGTGTTCTGCATGTCACCCATAGCAAATTGCTAGAATAGAATGTTGCAAGTCAATTCTTAAAAAGGATTCATAAAAAAAATTCTGAAATTAAAACTGCTCCTAATCTCATTATGGTCATGAGGTCATTCTATAAATATATTAAAATTTAGTTAATAATCCACAATATATTGGATAGTTGCTGCATGTCTAGCTAAGATACCTCAACTACATTTACTGCAGTTATACTATGATTTCCTTTTTTCTGATTTCAGTGACCATTTTTACTAAGAACCACCTAATTTGAATCTTTTTGCTAAGATACCCACCCTTTTCAATTTATTACTTACATCGAAGCATTCACTTTTTTCTTTTTAAGAGGAATCTTTCCCTGTAACCATGAATTTCTTCAATGAGAAATCAGTACATTATCTATTTTCCGCTGAGCTGTTGTGGCCAACCGATTCTGCTACTGCAAAGCATGTGATAATAATTCATGTGCTCCTGTTCTTGAAGCAGAACCAATCAACACTTTTGTACCAAAATGACAACTCAAAACCAGGAAATTGCTCACAGTGATTTTTTACATGGTCAGCTACTGTGTCATTAAAAGAGACAATTGCAATATGTTACCATCAATCAATATTATGATTAAAGCCTCACATCATGAGGCATGATGGCTTTGACCTATTGAGACACTAATTCCTCCGTAATCTTTTTAGATAGTGGAGCAAAATCCATTATGACTAAAATTTGAAAGAAAAGTTAATACTGCTGTGGCACAGCTTATGCCACTTACCATTTAAATTAATAATCTGCTGGAAATTCTATCCTAAAGATTTTTCATCTGGGATTTCTACTTGGAAAACAAACTCCAAACAAATATGCAGATAGCATATTTTATGTTGGTATTCCAGGAAAAAATGTTCTAATTTAAGACTTCGGTATTGTTAAACAAGCTGAGTATATTCCATATTTACAGAAATCTAAAATGAAAATAGATAGAAATAAGAAAATCTAGAAAATGCAGAAAATGCTCTTTCTGTAATAATACAAAAAGAATGTTTCTGTCTATCTGTAAGCATTGTAGCTCCACGACCATGAAACCCAGACACACGAAACCTGGGACTCCTAGTGATGTGCACACGAGGATTTATTAATTTTTTTAAAAAAGAAACATTAATTTTAATTAATTTAATTGTCTCTGTATGTTTAAGCCTACAGTATCATCTTAAGTCACTAGTTGGCAAACTTCCTTAACCAGCCCATAGCTTTGCAGTTGAGAAAGTTTGAATCCAGGGAGTGTGGTCTGAAGGACAGTGTTGTGTGGCTTATCCCTCCAAACCTGCTCTGGTGCACTCCCCTGAGGAGCATGGAGTGTACAAACCCCTCCTCCAATGGGTGGGGGAAGTCAATCAACCTGGATGGAGTTGTTCAACTGATTCTGGATGTGGTCGCGCTCATCTTAAAGGACCAAGATACCAGCTTGAAGGTACTCCTGGATGTAGCACTATCTATGGAAATACAGGTGGCAGCACTGGTCAGGAGTCCCTTTTATCAGTTTAGGCTCATATGCCAGTTGTGATCCTTTCTAGGGGTGGTGGATTTTGCCTCAGTTTCTCATGCCTTGCTTATACCAGACTAGACTATTATAATGCACTCCATGTGAAGCTGCCTTTGTTTAAAGGGAGTCTAATAATAATTTTAAAAATAAATAAATGGTTCGGAAGTCGGTATTTGAAGTATTCAGAGCAAATTACTCTAATATAACATCAGCTGCATTGGTGGCTTCTTTGCTTCCTAGCCCAATTCAAAGAGATAGTTTTGACTTTTAAAGCCTTAAATTATTTGGGGCCAAGTTACTTGCCTGAAACATTTGCATTCATATGAGCTTGTTCAGGTTTTGAGATCCGTCACAGAAGCCCTGCTCAAAGACCTACCAGTAAGTACAATATAGTTGGCAGGAACATGAGATAGGCGCTTTTCAGTGGTGGCCTCCTTATCTATGAAATTCCCTCTCTGAGAGATATTTAGCTCCCTGTTTTTTAGGAGGGCCCTAAGTAGGCTGACCAGATAAAATCCAGGTCAGGGCTCATGTAACTTTAACAGTTGTAGAGAAAGGGGAATTTCAGCCAGTGTCATTTGTATGCAATTAGTTCCTGGTGAAATCCCCTCTTCATCACAACAGTTAAAGTTGCAGGCACTATACTAGAGTGACCATATACAAAAGAAGGCAAGGCCCCTGCAACTTTAACTGTTGTGATGAAGAGGGAATTTCACCAGGGACTAATTGCCTACAAATGACACTGGCTGAAATTCCCTTTGCTCTACAACTGTTAAAGTTACATGAGCCCTGACCTGGATTTTATCTGGTCACCCTAGCCCTAAGACATTTGAACAAACAAACAAACAAACAGTACTGCAATCCTTTAAAAACTTAGAATATTTCATTTTAATATTAGTTCAATTGGTGGCAGCAGTACTGGTAATGGCCAAATCCACTCATGAGGCAAGACGGATCCAGGCCTAAATTTGGAAAGATCTAGGGTGGCCTCATATTGGGATTGCAAGAGTTTATGTTCTGAACTTCCCTGATTTGAAAGTTATCTTCATGCTAATTACAACCAGGCAGCCCTGCCCAGCTTTGTCTACACTTCAGTGATGAAGCCCCATCTTGTGCAATAATACCATATCTGAGCATTCACCATGTTATGGTCATAATCATAGGCTCTCTAGATTCTTCAGTAGACTATCCAAGTTGGATATAATTCCTTAAAGCACAATCCTGTGCCTGTTTAGACAGAAAAAGCCCTACACTTCCTGCCATTCCCTGAGTAGCCATATTGCCTGGGGAATGCTGGGAGTTATAGGACTTTTTCTTATCTAATCATGCATAGGATTATGCCCTTAGTTATTTACACTTGCCTCAAAGACAATACATCCATTTGCTCAAATCTACTTATAGAGAAGATAATTCCAAATCTTTGTTTCAAATCTGGTGAATTATTGATAAGTTTAAAATGTGTGTTAATCACTCCAAAGATTGCCCACAAGGTGAGCTAATACTCCATACCCCAGCTATGGAGGGGTCCCATCAATAAAAAATCATTTTTTTAAAAAAATGTAAAGATAAAACATATATGATAGGTGAAGACCACATAGTTGTGGTAATGTACATCAGTGTAGAGGTATGCAGACTCCACAGAGCTATTCACAAGCCAAATCAAAAGGAATAATAGTTTTACCAATCCAGAGAAATCTTAAAATGTGGCTAATCGCAAAGCAGGAAACAGTGAAGATAACAGGCTATTTACAAACTTAAGACTACCTACTTTGTATTTCCTGTTCCTCAGTCTGGCATGGCAGTCGCCATTTTATAACCGGTAATATTTTCAGACTGTAATTATTGCTAGCTTCAATGGAAACAATTAGGCTCCATATTCCCTGCAATACAGCCACAATTCTGAAGAGTTCCTTTCAGCAACTTTATTTCTTGTTTGTGGTAGTTTGTGACATGTGTTTTCAAATGCATGAGCAACACTGACACATCATCTTCCCATCTCTATCCAGTATTCTTAGACTGAATAACTATACCTTTAGTAGGGCTTTGTCCTTCTTCGGGAACTTTTATGTCTTGGACTCAATTTTCTCCAAGATAAAGCACAGCAATACTTCACTGACGGTTGTCATTGCCTTTGAATACGTGCTAATTTTCAAACACTCCCCTTCTCTTTTACAAATGAGACTGTGTGCAAAAAGCTTGGACTATCTTTCATAATTCCTGAGCATACCAGTAAATGATATATCTTAATTGGACTTAATTGGACTTTCCAATGGAACTTTCCCCTCCTCGCCACCAACCGCCATCTGCTCTTGCCACCAACCACCAGTCCTCTAGAGCAGATTTTGAGGGCTGCTGAGGGCTGCAGACAGAGGCCACTTCACTCCTACCTGTTTTGCTGATGGGAGCTATTCCATCCTCAGGAGGAGCTAATTGGATACAATCCAAGGTGTTCCTTGGCCAGCATTACATACAGCACAAGCTTCATATATGCACATAAATGCATGGTTAGTTTTATATATGCACTGGACTGCAGAAAAGGGGGGAAATGAGATCCTACACTCCTGATTGTCAGATCTTGTATACAAAGCAACTGGGCATTATGATAAACTCACCTTCTCGTTACCTTTGCCAGTTCTGCCTCCATTGTTTTATGCTGCTCAGCTCTCTGCAGCGTGTCTCCTCTTGTTTGAGATGAAATAGCCCTTTCCTTACTTTCTAATGAATCTGAGTGGTTTGATTTTTCTCCCTAGCTGCACTTGGTGTCAAGAAATTCTGACTATTGATGCAGTTTTGTTCAAAATCCATTCTTCTTTTGCTGCTTTGATCAGTAACTTTCCTGTCAGCATCATGTAGGAATGCTTTGCCTTTTTCACACTACATATATTTTGCTCCATGCGCTCTAGTTTCTTTGTTCATTGTAAAATTTCATACTCTCACTGGCTATATGGGTTTTCTCCATCACGATTTTATTTTCCTAAGGAGTTGATTTGTAGTACTACATTTAATGATGGGCAAACCCAAAAGCTCTGTAATGTCACTGGCTTGTCCGCTGGATCTGGAAGTGTTTTTTTTTTTAAAAAAAATCCCGTTCTTCTGTTTAAATGCTACCTATCTCTGAAACATAAAGTAACAATAGTCTTGAGCTGAAAATATTTTGCGAGTGGAGAAAGAAGCATGCAATAAAGGCACAGACACCAGAGCTTGGGATAAACTAGGGCCTCTTTAATTCAATACAGGAACTGCATCCCTCCCTGGATCTGCATGTGAAAGTGCAGGAATCTATTAGGTCCTTTCTTCAGGCAACTAGCCTGTCATTATGGGCAAGCACTCTCGAAAGCCAGGAGTCGGGTAAACCCGGCCCCTCTCTCATGTGCCACTTTGAAAATGTGGGGAGACTGCCCAGTGTCAACCCTGTCTGGTGCTGCACAGCTCCGAATAGGTGAAGCAGGAGGGTTCCCAAAGGCAAACCATATCCTGACATGAGAGTTGCACAGCCCCCGAGGAGAAGGTCCTCCAGATATGCCAATCACCAAAAGGTGCCATGGTGCTCACCATCCCTATTCTAATATCATGCAAATTCCAGCACACCCCTGTCAATCCAGTCCAATCCAATTATTTACTCACCCTCCACTAATAGTAATTCCAGTATGGAGTAGGCAAAACAACAACAACAAACAACTGTATACAACTGCGGATTTGTGGCAGGTAAAATTCCTACTCAGCCGCCCCCCTCCAAAGGGAGCGATTGGCTAATCCCATACTAGTTAAAGGGAGCGAGGATGGGAGCTGGAAAGCGAAAGAGGCCGAGCTTCGGTGGGGTTAGCCTTTATAGTTTCTGCCTTGCCCACGCGTCACGCTGCCCATAGGCACCTTGCATATGCAGCGTCTCTATTCCCTCCTTCCCACTCGCAAAAAGCAACCACCACCCAAGCCATTCTGACTGGGCAGCAAGCGGGCTTCTGTATATTTATGCAACCACAATTTTAAAACCTGAGCCAGTGGAAGAACCTTGGAGAGAAATTATATTCCGTTTGTATTGCATTACGAATAATGATGTCATCTATAATGGATTCAAAGGAAATGACCTAATGTTGAGGTTGAAAAGAAGTGGGGAAATAAAGAGACGAAACAAGTATGTATGCTATCAAATTCAGGCCACATTGATTGAAGATCTGCAAAGGGAAACTGGGTGGGCCCTAATCTATGCCAGCAAGTAGCTAGGTATTATATCGGGCAAAGCATTCTATGCCCCCCAAGGGGCTGCAAAACCCTCAGCAGAAAGCCTCAGACATCACCTGTCACCAAACAACAGTGCCACAGAATGATCACCATCCCTCTTTCCTCTAACCGTGCCTGTCCCTACCAGCCTGAAACCAAGTATGACCAAATTAATCTGACCAAAACAAAATCTGTTTTCCTAAAGAACACTCTCTCCCCACTTACAGTGTGAAGTAAGTAAAAAGACACATAGCCCAGGTCAATCAGACTGCGCCCAAAAAACCTACTTCCCCCCAATAGGGTGACCAGATGAACCCACACTGCATACAGGGAGGGAGGGAGTCATGATGAGAAGAGGCTGATGAGCTGGTGTGTGGCTGGCTTCTACAGATTCAGCTGCCCCTCATCTGGCCAATGGCATGACCCAATCGTTCCAATGGTGATTGGGCACATCTCTTACTCCCCCTTCCCCTGCAATAGCCTCCCCATGGCCAGGCGAGCCGGACATGGGGGAAGGGCATTTCTTACATTGCTATGTTCTTATAAAAACCGTGGGCTAGGTTTTTCTGAGTCATGTGTATTCCACGGACTTGTGGACTATTTTTTTTTACTTTGTGGGGGGATTTGCACTAATTCACACAAATGGAATGAAATTCTTGTACATCCCTTAAAGAAATTCTGATTCCATTAATGAGTTGATGACTGAATTCAAGATGCCTGATATCCCATGAAACACAGACTGAAAGGATTTAACAAACCTTGTACAACCCTAATTATGAACTAGGCAAACTTGTATTCTGAACCAAGAAATGGCAAATTTCTTTCTTATTATGATGATGCAAATATACAAATACATCCAGGAGCACAGAAGGAAGAAAATATTGCACATAATTCATCAAATCTCCCAAGGTGAAACATTCCTCATGTACAAGGGCGTTATGCACTATATTTTTACATTTTTGTTCTATAACGAAAACTTCCATCAGAGAAACTAATATATATGGCGTAAGTTGATATTTCATATTAAAAAGATTTATAAATAGTTTCATTTTTCAATAAATTTATCTGGTGAGCACCTTTCTTTGAATCTTCTGTAATATATTGTGTAAACAGTAGGGGTGTACGCGCCAAAAAATATCGTCGCTTATCGTTATCATTATTTTGGACCAAAAAATTTATCGTCTTCATTCATATCGTAGGTGAACCTACGATATGAATGAATGCACGTGACGAGCTGTCATTCTGATCTGTCAGAACTGAAACGATCTTTAATAAATTCATATAAAATCAAGAGTTGGAGGGATTGATCTCATATGCCAAATTTGCCAAATATGTGCCAAATTTGAGATCGATCCCTCCAACCCTCAATTTTATATGAATTTATTAAAGATCGTTTCAGTTCTGACAGATCAGAATGACAGCTCGTCACGTGCGTTCATTCAGACCTGTCAGAACGGAAACGATCTTTAAAAAATTCATATAAAATCGAGGGTTGGAGGGATCGATCTCAAATTTCATACACAGACTTTGCCATACCCCATAAGCGCTGTGACCAAGTTTCAAGCCTCTAACTTTTAAAATATAGAAGTTATAGGTATATTTATATGGCAGTCTGATAAAATCGCCTGAAAATTATCGTCTTCGATGATTATTGTAGGTTTTTGTATCTATCGGCATCGTTAAACACATGCACGATAACGATCCTATTGTGTCGTTATTGTACATTTTAATGATACGATACACATCCCTAGTAAACAGGAGACTAACATTATTATACTATCATATAATGTGGGAATTTGGGCAGAGAAGTCACAGCCATCCAAACATATTCATAGCAACTAAAGAATGCCAGAACCTTTTGATTTATTTTGAAACCACAGTATTTTGAAACAATAGACTGTATGGCAGGGGTTTTGAATCTCAGGGCTGTTGGCCAAACCTGGCCCTCCAGAGTCCCGCAGATGTCCCCCTTCCCTTTCCTCCACCCAGATAGCTTCGGCTATGGGGCGGTATATAAATGCTAACAACAACAACAACAACAGCAACAACAACAACAACAACAACAACAACAATAATAATAATAATAATAATAATAATAATAATAATTTGGTGATTTCCTGGGTGATTTCCACAGTCCTATCCCTATCCCCCATTTTGAAAGGTTGAAATGTCCTTCTTAAGCCTTAGTTATTGTCAGTAAGAGCTTTAAGTTAAAATCTGTTGACATTTTTGGTTATGCCCCTTTAGCTTTTGTCTCACCCATTACTGGAATGTGGCCCTTGGAGCTTCCCCAGATTGAATTTGGCTCTCGAGCTGAAAAAAGTCCTGTATCCCTGCTCTGTGGCTTAGAGCATCATGTGAAGTCATGGAGCTGCTATACTTTTACATTTTGTAATTAATTTCAATGGATACTATAACCCTGAATGTGCAAACAAATGAGCACACTACTCCACTGACAAGTGTGAGGGGGGAATCCTGCAGATAACAGACACACATTTGCGAGAGATCACTGGACCAGTGTTTGAGAGGATTTCAAAATCCATCCAATTAAAATACTCTAGATCTCTAGCATCTTCATTCTACTACCATCCCATATCATTCCTCTGTCAGTTGCATGTGTCTGTCTTTAAACAGACTGAAACACATGGTGCAGTAAAAGAGGAATAAATAAAAGGTAAAAAAAGTCCCTTTGTGCTGATTTGTCACATTTAGATGTTGTGGGGATTTTGTTTTGTAAACTAAGCATCATTAGTCTCCAAGGAGACAACATCAACAATGCTGTAGGGATAATCCAGTAAATCTCTTCATTCTAATATTAGTTGCCTCAATATTATTTTCAGATCTTTTAATCTTCTGGACTATAAAAAAATGGGTTTTTATTAACATAACCCCCATGGCTTTGTCTATTTTATTGTCCACATCAACATACGTGGTTTCGTAAAGTCAAATATTTTTTCCTCAATACTTGCTGTGTTTACAGGCACCTAGGTTTAATATTTATGGTATGCTCTACATTGTCCAACATATGCACCAATAGTATCCAATGATTTGGATTTAAAAAAATAAACATTGGGTTGGGTTGGACTTGGAGAGAGAAATGGAACCCTATTGGTGCAATGGGGCTTTCTGGGTTCCTCCCTCCAAGTACATGTGGAGGTGCCATTCCGCTCTAGACCCAGGCCAATTATTTTCAAAGTGCATGATACATTCCTTATGACATACTTGCCTTCTGATTATATCAGGTCAGGAAGAGGGCACAAGAACTCCCGCTTGACTGAGGTTCAATCAACCACCATTCAGTAATCAATGGCTACCTGTCCCGAGTATCAGAGGCAGTATGTCTATGCACATCAGTTGCTGGAGAACAAGGGTGGGAGGTGGTTGTTCCACTTGTGTTCTACTGTGGATTTCTGATTGACAGCTGATTGGCCACTGTGTGAACATATTGCTGGACTAGATGTACCCTTGGTCTGATCCAGCATGGCTCTTCTTATGTTGTTATGTTCACCATCCCTCTAAATTCAGCCTGTTGACATTTATGCATTATGTTTTAGAGAGATTTTGAATCTCTTTCATTATTTATTGAAATCTATGATATTTATACTGCAGTGTTATGCATATTTATTTTGGAGAAAGCCCATTGGATACAGTGGAACTTTGGTTTGAATAGTCATGCATAAGATTGCACTGGTATTCTGCTGGTTTAGATTCTTTTCTGATTCTTAGGCTGCAATCCTTTTCCCACTTACCTGGGAGTAAGCCCCATTAAACCCAGTAAGACTTACTTCTGAATAGACATGTATGGGAAATAAACTCTTAATTTAACTGGGTATGTATGTTTTTTTTAATCTGCTTATTATACCTGATTTTTATTTTGTGTTAACAGTTCTAGATTGTGTGCTACCCTGTTGGTATGTTTAATAAGGTGGGATTCAAATGTTTTAATTAATAAATTAATGAGAGCAAAAGACAGGACTATATGTGCTAAGCTGCCTGTCAGAAGAAGTCCCAATGTTTTGGCTGTTGTGCTTTCAGTTGAAGTCCTGGGGTGATACTTCTTCCCATTCACCCCACTACACCCCTGGGTAATGAGGACTGTGGCTTTCATTTTCTCTATTCATAGCCCTCTAGGCTTGAGGAAGTATGATCCAGCATACTGTGTGGTTTATGGGCTGAAGGAAGCTACACTTCACATTGCTGCTATTATCTAAACTGCAGCTATTATGCAGGAATGTGTTTAGCCTTGCAAATGTATATGTGAAGTGCTGCAAATATGTGCATGAATTAGGAACTGAAGAGTGCATCCTGCTTATGAAAGCATTTATAGACTAGTAAAAACCCTAGGCCCAAGATCTAAAAAAACAGGACTGAATTCCATAATGGGGATGCTTTTGAGGGCTGCTTTCTGGTGGTGTGCAGGGCCAAAGATTGGAAGAAAGGGGTGGTGCCAGGAGAAGGGTGCATGGCCTTTGAGGGTCTCCAGAGAGCTGTCTTGGAAACCCCAGATGGCAAGGTCTGGCCCCACTCTCAGGTTCTGAACCCGTACTCTAGAATATCACTCCTAGAACAGCGCATCTGGGGAGTTGGGTCCTCAGATGTTGTTGGACTACAACCCCTATCCCTGTTCAGGGATGATGGGAGTTGCAGTCCAAACTGCATTTGGGAACCCAAGATTGGGAGGGTGAAACAGATCAGGTTGCCAGGACACACAGCAATAGTCTTGTAAACATTGGCTTAAAGCTACTGATGACTGACACTGGATTTCAAAGCTAGAAAGGTTAATTGAAAATGAAATTCATTTTTGATATTATTTTTTTCCTGTTCTGAAATTAAACAAATTTGACTCACTCTTCACAAAGCCAACCATGGATGGCAGGATCCCTTTATGATGCCAAAAAGAGTCAAAGGCAAAGGTGTAGAACAAAGGATGCTATTTAATATGATAAAATAAATCTGACACATTTTGGACCCTCAGGTCCTTCCTCAGGGTGACCTAAACAGACTATATATATAATATTTTTACAGCCATATGGTCATCATTGTATGTCACAAAAATCTTACCTGTGTACAGAAACATATAAAATTATAAAAGGTTACCAAAGAATAAAATATAAAAAATTAGAGGCTCGAAACATAGAAGCTATTTACAACTTTTCACGTTTATGAAAGCAAAAGTACTTACTTGACAAAGTGCACGTATCTCTTCTATATGTTATTCTTTTGTAATATAGGCCTGGTGGATAAGGGGGCCATAAGACAAAGAATTTTCAACACTGATGCGGCTGGGAATATTATGGCAAGTCAACAACAAGCCTTCTCCACTTGGTATAGCGTTATCAAAAGAGAGCAGTATCTTTCTAGGTACCTTCAAGAGTTGACATTTCCGGCGATCAGAAAGGCCTTCACAGCCCTCCGCTTCCAAACAATGCCAACAGCCCTTTTGGAAGGGAAGTACAAAAGGTTGCCGTATAGTAAAAGTAGGCTGACCAGATAAAATCCAGGTCAGGACTCATGTAACTTTAACAGTTGTAGAGCAAAGGGAATTTCAGCCAGTGTCATTTGTATGCAATTAGTTCCTGGTGAAATTCCTTCTTCATCACAACAGTTAAAGTTGCATGCACTATACTAGAGTGACCATATACAACAGAAAGCAGGGCCCCTGCACCTTTAACTGTTGTGATGAAGAGGGAATTTCACCAGGAACTAATTGCATACAAATGACACTGGCTGAAAATCCCTTTGCTCTACAACTGTTAAAGTTACATGAGCCCTGACCTGGATTTTATCTGGTCACCCTAGTAAAAGGACATGCATTTGTGGAAGTGAGGAGGTGGAAGATGTGGTACATTATCTTCTCTATTGCCCTCTGTATAAGGACATCAGATCCCGTTTTTTGGGAGATCTATTGAGAACAAGAGTGGGATGGCAGCCAGCAAATATCATTTGTGATTTGCTGACTGTTCACAATACTGCTATCACAAGGAAAGTAGCCACGTTCGCAGTAGCTGCAAAAAAAATCCGCCAAGCTTTTCTGGAGAGTGCTAGCGTAGATTGTCGAGGGGACCACTTACAATAAGGCCTCTGGTTATATATGCTTATGATATATACACTGTGCTGTCTCCTTTAGTTTTAATGGTATATATGAGTTATTTTGATGATTGTAAAGGCCTTTGTGCCACACAAATAAAATTCTTTCATACTTTCATACTATTCTTTTGTAATTTTTATATCTTTTATATGTTTATCCTCCTGAAGATCTGGCAAGTTAAGGAATTTCATAGATCCGTTCTTCCCCAGTCTTGAAAGCTTTCCTTACCTATGTCTTGTGGGACTTCCAAGATCCCTGGAACTTTCAAAACAAGACTCTGGTGGCTCTTATCAGGTCTGTCTAAGCTTCCAATAGTGTCCAAAACCTGTACAATAAGCAGGCAAAGAATTTCAATATTTGTATGATTTCATGGGAAGTTCCACTGCAACAAACACATAGATTTCTTCACAAAAACTGAAATGCATGAAAATTTGACAGAACTCTAGGTACTGGTGAAAGTAATATGAAAGAAATAATCAGAATAAACGGTTGCAAGTCTTTCTTTTTTTGCCAATTATTGGCTCTTTGTAGTGGGACTATGTGTCTTTAATGTGGTGATATGGCTGTCAGTAGGGCACTTTGGCCTGATTTGCACATAATGCTATCCCATGGTTTATTCAATTCATGGTTTGTTGTTTTACCCAGGGTTTGTCTGGCAGATGATCAAACAAACTACAGTTTGTTTTCTCAATACCTGCATTGTTTGTTTTCTTACTCCTTTGCCTGTTCTCTCCCTGTATCCCAAATGGCTTTGCTGTACTATAGTACTGGTTTGTACAACAACTGTTTTTGTTTGTTTTTACCACTCTTACGCACCACCTTTATAGTATGGTGAAACAACCCATGAACAACCCATGGTTCTGGATTTGTACAAAAAGAGAACCCATGATTTAAACAATGCAAAGTTTACAACCCAACAAACAAACCATGGATTCTCTTTCTGGATTGTTCGTGCTTTATTTATTTCTTTATTTATTGCATTTATATACCGCCCCATAGCCGAAGCTGTCTGGGCGGTTTACAAAAATTAAAAACATTGAACATTTAAAAAACCAATATACAAAATTTAAAAACCATAAAAAGCATAAAAACAGATTATAAATACAATATCCATTTAAAAAACTATTCTGGGCCAAACAACAACAACAACAAAACCCCTCAACATACACTGCTAAATGCCTGAGAAAAGTCTTGATCTGGCGCCGAAAATATAACAATGTTGGCGCCAGGCAAGCTTCATTGGGGAGATCATTCCATAATTGGGGGACAACCGCTGAAAAGTCCCTCTCCCTTGTTGCTATCCTCTGAGCTTCCCTCACAGTAGGAACCCAGAAGAGGACCTCAGATGTTAATTATAGTGTATGGGAAGGTTCGTGTCAGGAGAGGCGTTCCATCAGGTATTATGGTCTCAAGACGTGTAAGGATTTATAGGTTAAAACCAGCACCTTGGACTCAGAAATGTACAGGAAGCCAATGCAAGAGGGCTAGAGTCAGTCTTATATGTTCGAACCTTCTAGTCCCTGTTATAAATTTGGCTGCTGCATTTTGCACAAGCTGCAGCTTCTGAACTGTCTTCAAAGGCAGTCCCACGTAGAGTGCATTGCAGTAATCCAACTTGGAGATTACCAGAGCATAGACAACTGAACCCAGGTTGTCCCTGTCCAGATAGGGGCATGGCTGGGCCACCAACTGAAGTTGGTAGAAGCCACTCCGTGCCACACCTGAGCCACACCTGAGCCTCAAGTGACAGAGATGGTTCTAGAAGAACCCCCAAGCTACGAACACACTCCTTCAGGGGGAGTGCAACCCCATCCAGAAAAAGTTGAACACTCTCCATCTGGTCAGCAGAACCACCCACTAACAGCATCTCAGTCTTGTCTGGATTGAGTTTCAGTTTATTAGCTCTCATCCAGTCCATTGTCACAGCCAGACACTGGTTCAGCACATCCACAGCACATCTACATCCACCATGGTTTGTTAACACAGCCACATTCACACATTACAACAACCCAGATTTCAGTGACCCATACCATAGATTAGCATTATGTGTGAACTAGCCTTTGTAACAGACTTGCCTTGTTAATGGATGATTTAGTTGACTTGTTTGGGTATAGATGAAAATGAGACTTGGATTGGGATTCTGAAACATAAAGAAAAGTTTACACGTTTGAGTAATTCCTAAACGTTTTGCTATAACTTTTCTCTGGGTCCTTCCCAGGATCTGTTACCTTCCTTCAAATTGAGCCTGGGAATGAACAGGGCCAGACAATCAAGATGCCAAGTCAACATTGTTGAATTATATGAAGGTTGGCACAGCTTGCAATATAAGGAGTTGTCCTTTAAGCAAAACTTAAATTGTTGCCACCCTGGTGAATGTGTGAAGCCTGAGGGAGGACACTGATCAACACAGATAAAATAAGGTGAGCAGGAGGTGCTCAGAACGCATGCCACATCTGCTCAGCCATTGTATGTTGGCATACCATCTCAGTCAAAGCCACATCCTAAAACTTGCTCTGAAAGCCCTCCATCCAGTTCAGGAAAGGATGCTGTGCACAGTCATTCTAGGCTGACCATATGAAAAGGATGACAGGGCTCCTGTAACTTTAACAGTTGTAGAGAAAAGGGAATTTCAGCCGGTGCCATTTGTATGCAATTAGTTCCTAGTGAAATTCCCTCTTCATCACAACAGTTAAAGGTGCATGCACTATACTAAAGTGACCATATACAAAAGAAGGCAGGACCCTTGCAACTTTAACTGTGGTGATGAAGAGGGAATTTCACTAGGAACTAATTGCATACAAATGGCACCAGCTGAAATTCCCTTTTCTCTACAACTGTTAAAGTTACAGGAGCCCTGTCCTCCTTTTCATATGGTCAGCCTAGTCATTGCCCAACCAGACATCCTGGTCCATGGTTATAGTGTTCACTATTCCAAACTGGTGATGTGCCCCAAATGGGAATGGGAGGATCGGTGTCGCTGGGAACCCACTACCAGAGAGTGATTATGTTACCCTTATTGCAGCTGTCATGTGAGGAGAACTCCTGGAAGCTTCCATTATATCCAAGCAGGCCAAGAGCTAAAAACTTCTTGGCGTGGGCCTGCAATTCCCAAGCCTCGGAGTAAAATATTCAGGTATATGGAGGGAAAACACAAACTGAGATATAAATGTAGCTGAATGCTCAAATGTCCAGGCTTATGTGAGAACTATTCCTGCCAGAACAAGAGAAATACAACTGTATAAATTAAACAGGAAACATTTACCCCACTAAGGAAATTAAATTCACAGAGTTTGGGTATACCACCAGCCCCCCGCACCCCAGCACTATGCTATGCCCACTCCTTACATCCACTTTTCAGGGAAGTTAAACACCCAGAGTTTTAGGCTGACCATATGAAAAGGAGGGCAGGGCTCATGTAACTTTAACAGTTGTAGAGAAAAGGGAATTTCAGGCAGCATCATTTGTATGCAATTTGTACCTGGTGAAATTCCCTCTTCATCACAGCAGTTAAAGTTGCAGGGGTCCTGCCTTCTTTTGTATATGGTCACTCTAGTATAGTGCCTGCTACTTTAACTATTGTGATGAAGAGGAAATTTCACCAGGAACTAATTGCATACAAATGACACTGGCTGAAATTCCCTTTTCTCTACAACTGTTAAATTTACATGAGCCCTGACCTGGATTTTATCTGGTCAGCCTATTGTTGCTTGCCCTGAGCATACCTGGCAGGTTGTTTCCTGACCCCTTGGCAACCGCATCTACTTCCACTTACACAGAAGTAAGGAATAAAGGAAGCTGCCTGATATTGATTTATACTATAAGTCTCTTGACCCCAGCACTGCCAACACTGACTGTCATCAACTGTCCAGGAATCTAGGCAAGATTCTTTCCTAGCACTAACAGGAGTTGCGGGGGGAGAGTGGGTTGAACTTGGGACCTCTACATGCAAAACATAGAATCATAGAATAGCAGAGTTGGAAAGGGGCCATAAGGCCTTTGAGTCCAACCCCCTGCTCAATGCAGGAATCCACCTTGTGCTTTGTGACAATGAGCTATGACCCCCTCAGACTCCACTACCCCAAATAAGCCCCTATGGCTCAGGATAAATTGTCATTAAAGGCAGCTGTTTAGGTTTGGGAAAGGGAACACAACCATCACCTTATACCCAGGTGTTAGGAGGGGGGATATAAACCCAGGACCCCCGACGGCTAAGCACTCTGCATTATTATTATTATTATTATTATTATTATTATATTTATTATTATTATTATTATTACATTTATATACTGCCCCATAGCTGAAGTTCTCTGCACAGTTTACAAAGATTTTTTAAAAATTGACCTTTTAAAAACCAGTATACAAAATTTTAAACCTAAAATACAAACTGCATATCAACTGTCCAGGGGTCAGTTAAACACAAAACAAAACCCCTCAACATAAGCTGTTAAATGCCAAAGAGAAAAGTCTCTTCTGATCTGTGCCTCTCCCACGGGGGCAAGAGTATAAGAGGTGGCAGCAAAGGCATACTCCCAACACCCACACAAGTAAGAAAATTAGGGGGAGGAGTGAGCATTCAGCATCCCACATGTGGTGGACCTGTTTAAAAAGCAAGGCGAAGCTTTGCCCAGTAAAGTTGGTAGCATCAAAGCCATTTCACTGCCTCCTGGTCCCCATGTGAAACTCTTGCCTGAAGACGAAGACCCTGCTGGTCTTCCTCCAATCTTTGAGGCCTGCTAGGCTCAACAGCTAGCCGAGAGCTACCTGCCCAGCCAACTGAGGAAAGCTGGGGGCTACCCCAGCAACTTGCTCGCTCACTCATTTTAGCAGGCGCTGAGCTGGCCACTCACATGTACCCTCGGGTTGGCTGCAGGGCACGATCCTTCACCCTTGCTTCCATGGCCCAAAGAGTGGGCAAGCGCAGCACTCTGAAAGCTTAGAAGGGCCAGATTGAAAGGCTACCCTAGCAGCCGCTGCCTACGACACACTCCCCCTTGAAGAAAGGAGGGAGGGAAGGAAGGAAGAACCAGCCAGTCCTTCTGGCAATCCTGTGGCCTGCTAGGGCAATCAGAGGAGCCGCGCACCACTGCTGTGTGGGAAGGGGCATTGGAAGGCTGTACATGGAAGCCGATGTTGGTGCTGTCGCAGCTGCAGCCTCTCCTCCACGTGTTCCTCTGGCTGTCTGTGCTCGGCAGCTGTCAATCAAAATGCAGGACTCACGCTGGAGGATGGGAGCGCTGCCGCCGCTGCCACAGTCATCACTGCCTCAGCCTGGCCCTTCTCTCTGCGTTGAATTGGCTGCCCGAACATATCTAAGGTGCTTGGCAGCCATGGAGTGAAGAGGTGGGAAGGAGGGGCGATAGCCCAATGATAAGGCTGATGACCCCTCTCACGCCTGGTGGCACCATCCAGGAGGTCAACAATGGTGAGCCTCCGCGTGTCTCCTCCGCCCCCACCCGCAACTGCCTCCCTACACCCAGGCAAGCCAGGGTGTGGTAGTAAGGTCTTCATGTAATACTCTTGGGCTGGGATACAAAGAGTAAAAGTATTAGAAGCACACATGACAAACTCATAAAATAGATCAATAAAATATTAAATTACTGAAACTTTTTGACATAGCTGACAATGTAAAAGGCTTTCACATCAATTTTTATAAAAGAATTACGCTCTTCCAGACTCACTTTGGAGAAGACAGACAAAAAATTACTTTATGAGGTATAATATCTATTTCCTTATTAGATTTAACAAAATAAACTTTGTGAAGAACTGTTAGCACTGAAAAGATTTATCTCCAGTTTCAGCCAAATATATATTTTGAACCCTATGCCAATTGTAAAAGGCTTTTAATCACATGTCGAGAGACAAGTGTTTTTTTTAAAGAAACAAGTTTTGAGTTTTTCAGGCTTGCTTTCCTCTAAATCTAATGTGTTCGTCTCTACAAAAAAAAACAATTAGACCCTGTAAACATATTTACAAGTGTAGTTACATGAGGTGTTGTGTTTGCATCTATAACCATTTTTCAATTTAAAAACCTTATTCGGTTCTATAATCATCTTAGCAGGTCATCTTCAACTATGTTGTGATCTTTAACTGCAAAAAAACTCAAAGTGAATCTGAAGGAAATTCAGTTACAACTATTCAGAGCAAAGGAAATCAGTCCATATTATAATGCATTAGTCAAGTAATCAGCTATCCTGATTTCCACTCTCGCCTCCAGTTAAGATCTGCGCGCCATCCATTTTTGCTTAACTTTCTCTACTCCATAGTAATCAGCCATGGCACATAAGCATAGACTACATTTTAGCTGAAAAAAAGCTTTTTCCATTTGTCCTGTCAGAATTACTTCACAGGTCTGATTCCCTTCATATACATACTAAATATACATATAAACTAACTTGTAAAATATATACAGTCATAAGAGTACAATAAGAAGAGAAAAGGATCAGATAACTATATTATGTTGTAAAATTAACCCTAAAATTAAACGTACTGCTCCAAAGGAAAAACATATATAATTATCATGATAATTCATTGACTATAATTAATAGGAGGTAGATAATACACCACGTGAAGGTTTATATCAGGGTATACAACAATTACCTTGTAACAGATGGCATAAATATAGCTTGTTCAATATATATTTTATACTGCCCTTCAATAAATGTTTCCAGAATGGTTTACATGTGGAGTTATATTGTAACATAATATTAAAAGGTAAAATAGCAATTAAACAACAATCAGAAGCAGTATAGAACATATATAACAATTTTAAAAGTCTGAGAGAATAATAATATCTTTGCCTGGCACTGAAAAGGCACCAGGTGGGCCATCCCAGGGGAGACATTTCTATAAGTGGGGTACCCTCTCCTCAGTTGCCACCCCCCTTACCTGAGAAGCAGGAGCATCAACAGATCTACAGGCAGGCTGATGTGGGAGGATGTGCTTCTTCAAATACCTGGATTTCAGCCTATGTAGGATTTTATAGGTAAACAAAATGAAAGGGGGTGGGGTCAGCCCCGCAACAAAGGAAGCAAAAGGAGAGGCAAAGCCTCAAAATGGTGTTGAGAAATGAATCTTTATCACATAATAATAGTCTTTGAAAAACAATACAATGCCCAATGCATCTTCAAATGAAGTTTATGGATCTCCTATCAGAGCAACATCCCTGAGTCACTGAGGTCACATGGGCCTCTTACAAAACTAGATCTAGGAGCTCTCCAAAACTGTTAAACTCACTGTATAGAAGGAGTGTAACCATATACAGAACAGGTTGAACTCTCTGTCCTAGGAGAGACCATTCATTTTAAGAGCCTCTGTCTTGTCAGGATTGAACTGCTATATCTTGGTCTTCATATGGCTCATACTTAATTGCAGATACTGGTTCTGTATTTTCACTGCCTCGGTTGATTCAGATGTCAATGGAAAATGGTGAAGCTACTGTACAGTCAACCTACTAGCAGTTTCATGTAGATGTTAAAAGTTTGGGGGATGAGATAGAATCCTGGAAGAACTCATAGCACAAATGCCACTGGGCTGAGCAATAATCCCTCAGCACCACCTTCTGGGAATGACCCTTTAGGTAAAAGCAGACCCACCATAATAACCTACAGTGTGTCCAGTTCCCAACCCACAGAGCCCCTCCAGAAGGAATAACTTGATTGATGGTGCACCTAGAAAGTGCTGAGAGGACTAGGAGAATTGAAATGCCTATTGTTTCTTGGAAAGCAGAATCCCACAACTCACGCAACCTCTGCATGATTTCCTCTACAACACATATTTTACATTACTAACACGCAGTCGAATATATATTTAAAATCCAGTAAGTAGATCAAAGAACAGATGGAAACCTCCATATACGTAAGACAGAAAGAGAACACCTATAATAATAATTAATTTAATATGAGTAAAGGGACATTGAGTTTGTCTTTTTAAACATGCCACATAGTAAATTACTTTTGAAACTAAGACCGTTTCCAAAAGAAGTTAATATGGCATGTGTTCAGCTACTGAAAGCAAAATGTCAAAAGTTCTACTACACTTGGCTGTGACTGAGTAGCTTTTTGGATCCCAGCCACAGTAAACACAGCCAAGTGCAGAAATCAGTTATAAAAATACGATAACGTTTTTGCCTGGCAGGAGCAGAACTATGCAAATATCTTGTATCAAATTAAATAAGAGAAAAAAATAAGTAATTATTGGTTTTAGACCTTACTGTGGCCTAGCAAGAGTTAATTATTTCATCATATTCTTATATGATCACTTTGTGGTAAGATATACAGGGAGCAGGAAGGCCTCCATTCACTAACATTACCATATCATTCTTAGTCAATAGCTCCCTCTTTAGTCCTTCTGCAGAGATTAACAATAATTTGCTTTGGCGAAACTAAAGTTGGCAATGTCATGTGAAGACAATAAATAAGTCCTAGTCTTCCATGAGAAATTTAGTTTGAAAGAGTTAAATCGACACTCCCACTCCCCTCCCCCACACCTTTCACTGTCTTCACTGTAATATCCAATGTTTTAAACTTAGAATCTTCGGAAGCGATTCATCATCTACTGGGTTATATTGTTCTGGGTAGGCTGCCCAGGATAAAATATCACCTCTTTGATCTACACACTAGATATTGATTATATGACATAAGTGAAATAATTCAAGTTGGGGAAAACCACAGATGAGAGACTGAACTGATACAATATACAATAACATTCCTAGCATGCATTAATCCAGGAGTAGGAATTATACAATAAATAAAACAAAACAAAAACCTTTCAGTTTAACATGCTGCGTTAAGAGCTTTCCATGTTCACTCAAGCTCCCAATTGCTGGAAAAATGCAGCCGTTAAGGGCCATGTCCATAACAGATGCATTACTTAGGCAATATGGTGTGGCATCCTATGATATGGTTAGTTCCATATCACCACTACTTGGAGCTGAATGGCAGTCACGCCAGAGTGGTAGATCTAAGTCCCAGATTTGTCTGTTTGCTGGAAAAGGTTTATTTTAAATTATTATTGTTGCTTATTAATTGATGATGATGACGATGATGATAATAATACGTTTTTAAAAGTGGTTTACAAAACTCAATATAGGGGAGATGGGTTTTCATCTTTGAAACCACTCAGTTGCTTTCTCCTTCAATCCCCAGTTCCTAAAATTGGAAGCTGATGTCTACAGCAGTTTCCTTTGACTGCAAAATGGAACCTCCACATTCAGAGCCAGTATCTCTTTCTTTACCCACCAGTGTTATCAAACAGAATCAAGGTCCTTGCTGTGTGTATTCATGTGGGATGTTTGTACACACATGTGGTGGCTGCCCAGGAGAGTACTTGAGCCTATCTACACAGTAACTTGGAACGTTGTAAATGGTATTTTAAAATGTTCCAAATAAGTGCATTCTAAAATGTCTTAGGCCACATTAAGGAGTACTCACATTACAAGAGAAAAATTCTTCAGTCTTCAAAGCGGTGTGTGCGGTCTCACATACCCTTCTGTCCGTCTCTTTCTGTTTCGATTTTACAATGAGTTTAGGGCAAGGCATTGTGGGCGCTGTAGTTCACTTGCCCATTTCCTCCTTAGTTCCCCTTTCATTCCCTAGCTTTCAATGAGTATAGGGCTAAGGACTGTGGGTGGTGTAGTTCACTCGCCCACTTCCTTCTTAGCCCCTCTTTCTTCCCCACCAATCAACGGCTAAGCATTTGGGTGCTGGTAAACAAAGCACTGCCCCCACAAATCACAAACGATAAGGAAGGACACATTATTTTACTTAAAATGATTTATTAAAAGTAGAAACCGTTGTTTATAGCTGAAGTGAGTTTTAAAAAGCCTTGGGTATACAACGTTCAAGGGAGTGTGTCATGTGGCCCAAAGAGTTTTCGTAACCCTTATAAAACGTTATAAAGTTAGTGTGTAGATCGGCTCCCAGTTTGCTTTCCAGGAGCAAGCCCTACTGACCTCCTAAACATACTTTGAAACTTACTTGTCAATCAACAGTTGAGCAGGTTTAGTCTGAACACGCATGCATGGGTGCTTTAATAAAGAACAGATATGCTGGATGAGATGGGCTGCCCCTCCACATATAAGCCCCTACAGTAGGGTGACCATATAATAATAATAATAATAATAATAATAATAATAATAATAATAATTTATTTCTTACCCGCCTCTCCGTCTGGATCGAGGCGGGGGACAACAACATGATAAAATACATAAAACTGATTAAAACATGACACATATTATTAAAACTGCATAAAAATCCTAAAACATCCTAAAAGCATCCTTAAAACATTCTAAAATTCCACTGGATATGCCTGCCGGAAGAGAACAGTCTTTATGGCTTTCTTAAATTCTAAAAGACTGTTAAGTTGACGAGTCTCCTCCGGCAGGTCATTCCACAGTCTGGGAGCGGCAGAAGAGAAGGTCCTCTATCTTTAACAGTTATACTGAAATGGGAATTTCAGCAGATCCTGGCCCTCCTCTGTGTGACAACCTTTCACATATTTGAAGAGTGCTATCATGTCTCCCCTCAGTCTTCTCTTCTCAAAGCTAAACATGCCCTCTGTCTGTCCTCATAGGGCTTTGTTTCCAGACCCCTGATCATCCTCATTGCCCTCTTCTGAACACACTCCAGTTTGTCTGCACCCTTCTTGAAGTGTGGTGCCCAGAACTGGATGCAATAACCAGGGGCCTAACTACACGTCGTTGTGGATGCGTGTTCTCTCGATTTTTCCCCCCCGCAATATTACGTCACGCGCCACACTGTTGTTTCCCGTTCGTTTCTTCTAAGTGTTTTGTGCGGTACTTTGCGTATCAGTGATGCATACCAAACCTCGGAGGCTCTGCTCGCGCCCTCGCCCTCGCCGCAGCCCTTTAATCCTGGCTGGTCCCAGGGGGAGGGGGAGGGGGGAGAGCTGTAAACAAAACCCAGCGATTGGGAAATCCCTCTCCAGATCGCTGGCTTTTGTTTATACCCCCCCCCTCCTCCCTCCCCAGGACCGCTGGGATTAAAGGGCTGCGGCTGCAGCGAGGGGGCAAGCAGAGCTTGGTCCACACTGAGCGGGGAGCAGCGCTCGCAGGGAGGCTCGGGAAGCACGGAGAGGGTTGCTCTGCGCGCCTAAAATGAACTTTCAAAATGATTGGCTAAGAGGGAAAAGAAGGGAGACCAGAAACGGAAGTTATCACAAAGAAGGGAAGAAGGAGTAGCAGGAAATAACGCTAGAACGAGGCACACTAAGACATTCAGAGCGATTTAAAATGGATTAAAGGATTCTTTTGGGAGAAAAAAAAGGAGCCAATAAAATGCACAACATAACGCTTTAACACAAACGTCATGTGAATCGACAGGGTTCGGAACGCACATCCAGCGAAATGAGGTGATATCACAACGACGTGTAGATCCTGCCCAAGATGAGGCCTAACCAGTGCAGAATAGAGGGGAAGCAGTACCTTGCAAAATAGCATTTGCTTTTTTTTGTAGCCACATCATGCTGTTGGCTCACATTCAGCTTGTGATCTACAACAATTCCAAGATCCTTCTCGCTTGTAGTATTGCTGAGCCAAGTATCCCCCATCTTGTAACTGTGCATTTGGTTACTTTTTCCTGGGTATACAACTTGGCGTTTATCCCTATTAAATTTCATTTTGTTGTTTTTAGCCCAGCGCTCCATTCTATCAAGATCGCTTTGAAGTTTGTTTCTGTCTTCCAGGATATTAGCTATTCTAATCTATCCAGTAACATTAGTTATTGGGTAGATTAGAAAAGTACTAAACAAGCAAACAAACAAACTGGCTCTATGATGTAGAACATTTTGGACTGAAAGACTAAGAAGAACCTAGGTCAGCCACCACTGTTTGGACCTGTCAACTATAAAAGGGTATCTGATATAAATATATTATTCCGTGGACAAGTGTTTCAGCAAGGTGAAACAGCAACTCTGCATCAGCAAAAAAGAAAGAAAGAAATTGCACTCTGTAAACTTGAATATAACCATTTTTTATTACTCTAGTGACCTTTAAACAGTGATAGCACTTGACTCTAATTTTAAAGCAGTTAAGCAGAGCTAATTAATGTAGTAACACAAACTGGGGATTAAAATGGAACTTCCAGAGTAAATTCTAAATGTTCCAGATGTGCTAAAACTATCCAAACTAATTCACATAATTCGTGAACTGGAAGCACGCCAGTACCTATCTGCTGCATTCACGTTAGGTTGTGATGCGCTGCACCTGCCTCTCAAGCTGTAGGACAGTCATAATATATTAAACAGGATTGGTCTGCCAAATATTAGGATTTTGTTTTTTGGTCAATGCAGTTCCTGTCATGTAGATCAACATGCTCAACATGTCCCTGTCAACCAGATGGACTTCAAATTCTTTTATAGGTAGCTTTGCACTTTGCTGCTTGCAATAGACAAACAAAAAATTCAAGGAACATCACTGCTGACGATCCCCTGTCTCCCTTCTGCCCTCCAGCTCAGCAAGTGATTAATTGGTGGTCTGAGGAACCCAGCGTTTCAATCAGGGAATGCCACATCCAATGCACTGTCACATCAACAATTCAACCAGTTTTTGCCATGCCAAGGCAAAATGGTGAGAACAATCAGTGACTCAGACAGATAAAAGAACAAGCTCAGATTCTGTGACCGCCAAAAGATACAACAATTTTCAGTAATTATGAGAAGTAAGAAAAGAGGTTATTGTTTTGTGTTTGTTTTTTGAAATGTCACATTGGACAACTACAAAAATGGGTGTATATATGGGGAGGGTGGGAGAGATGACTTTTGCTGCTTCGCAAGAAATGTGTGATATACCACAATTTCATTTGTTCTGTGCCCATTTCAAATAATATAAGATCTCTGCTGGTTCAGAGCAAAGATCCATCTAGTTCAGCTTCCAGGAAGCTGGGCTCATCTATAACGCTGTTTGGTGAGAGGTTCAGGGCATATAAAAGGAAGTACTTGTTTTTAATTGTTTTAATCTTATGTGAACTGCCCAGAGAGCTTCGGCTATGGGGCGGTATACAAATGTAATAAAATAAATAAATAAATAAATAAATACAATGCATAGTCAAACTATGGAATTCACTACCACAAAATGTAGTGATGGGCACCAATTCAGAGAGCTTTAAAGGGAAGTTGGATAAATTCCTGGAGGAGAAGGCTATCAATGGTTACTAGTCCTGATGTGTATGTGCTATCTCCAGTAGCAGAGGCAGTAAGCCTATACACAGCAGTTGCGGGGGAATATGGTTGGGAGGGCCCTGTTGCACCATGTCCTGCTTGTGGGTTCCTGGTAAACAGCTGTGTGAACCACTGTGTGAACAATGGGCTAGATGGTACATAAGTCAGATCCAGCATGGCTCTTCTTATGTTCTTAAGCCTGGAAGCAAAGTTTGAAGGCAATAGCCCTGCTGCTCTGTTTCTCCCTAGCATTGTGTGCATTCCGATCTAATATGCTGTATTTGAACCTGGAGCTGCACAGCTATCAAGGCTAATAGTTGTTCATGACAGACCAACTTTCCATAGATTTTCTTTTTATAAAGCCAATCCATCCGAGCCATTGGCCATCACAACATCTTGAAGCAATGGCTTTTAAAAGAGTATTTTAAAATAGTATGTCATGTAAAATAATACTTCCTTTTGTCAGTACTGAATGTAGTGCCAATAAACTCTATGGGCCGATACCTCCCACCCCAAGTTCTAATATTTAAAAAAAGACCAAATCAATTGTCATCTCTAGATATTCTCTGTATTATTCATAATTTTCTAAACCTCAGTTTTGTCTCACATCCTCTAGGTGTCTTTCATCTGAACTAAAAAGACCCACACATTTTAGCCTTTCCTGATAAGGAAGGTGATATAACCATTTCATTATTTGCTTGCTCTTTTCTGTAACACCAGAATACACAAGCAGAGAAACCCTGAACTCTAATATTGGCAAAAGTTGCAAAAGCTTAAAAAGAAAAGGAAAAGACACATATCTCCCCTAACTTTTTAGCTTATTGGCTCACATGAAAACAACATACTTCATGTAACATACCTCCTACCCATTGTGTTCTCACAATGTCAGACATGTTCTTGTAAAGTCCTATGTTGCGTCTTCAGATTTTTTAAAAAAACTTTTGGAAACAGAAGAGACCATTTAATGCATTGCTATTACAGTTATTTCATAAGCCAAAAAGTTGAGCTTTTTATACCACAGAGAGAAATCAATGGATATTGGCAGTACTTTAAATAGGTGTTTCAAATTAGTAGTTAATTTGCAGTTTAAAAGCGTTTATTACAAGTTAACAAATCAATTGATTCCTTAAGTGGTGTTTAATGCGATTTATTACCTTATAAAAGAGAAAGTTAGTCACTCAATAATTGGGACTCCAGTTATCAATACAAGCATCTTTTCATTGCTGTTAAAATTAGAGATAGACCTCCCCCCACCCACCCCCACACAGAAGATTTTGTAAAATTCTGCTTTCCTTTTCCCTCTGGGTTACTCTCTCTAACTTTATAATGAGGTGATTTCATAATGATGATGATTGGTTAGAATTCTATTATTATTATTATTATTAATAATAATAATAATAATAATATACCACTCAATTATCTAACACAGATTCTAGAGTTATGAACGTAGATATAAACAGTAAAAGAAAGATTAGAAAGCAAATTAAAATTGTTCAATTTAAAAACAAAGAATCAGGAAAAAAACAGTGGCTAGACAGTTGAAGAAGGCTTCTCAAACAGAGTTGTTTTCAGGAGATGCCAGGAGCAGCCTAGTGTTGGTGCCTGCTTGACCTCCAGGGGAAGAGTTCCATAGAGAAAGGGCCACTACACAAAAGGCTCTTCTCTGGTGTATTCCAATTGGGCCACAGGTCCATGTAGGTGCATGCCCTCCAATGATCACAATGATTGAGAGGTTGGTAAGGGAGAAGGCACTCTCTCAGGTATCCTGGTCCCAAATTGTTTAGGGCTTTGTACACTTGTACCCAAAACTTAAACCTGGTCTAGTAGCCAGTGCAATTCCCTCAGTAAATGAGTTATATGCTGAAAAGAGGCAGCTCCTGACAACAGCTGAGCTGCTGCATTGTGCACTAGTTCCAGCTTCCAGAGCAGTCTTAAGGGCAGCCCCACATAGACCTCATTGCAGTAATCCAGTCTTGAGGTTACTAATACCCATACCACTGTGGCCAAGCTATCCCTGTCCAGAAGACGCTATAGGTGGTGAGCCATCCAAAGCTCGTAAAAGGCACTCCGAGTTGCCATGGCCACTTGAGCCTCCAGCGACAATGATGGATCCAGGAGTACCCCCAAACTACAAACCTGATCTTTCAGAGAGAGTGCAACCCCATCCAGAACAGGCAATGAGCCTATTTCCCAGACTCGAGAACCACTCATCCACAGAGCTTCCATCTTGCCAGGATTCAGCTTCAATTTATTGGCCCTCATCTGGCCCATTACTGAGTTTATGCACTGATCTAGGACTTGCACAGTCTCTCCTGAGTCAGATGTCACAGGGAGATAGAGCTGTGTGTCATCAGTGTACTGATGGCATTTTGCTCCAAATCCTAATGACCACCCCAAAGGCTTCATATAGATGTTAAACAACATTGGGGATAAGATAGTGCCTTGCAGTACTCCTTAGCTTAATTGCCAAGGGGCCAAGAAATGATCACACAATGTTACTCTCTGAAATCAACCCTGCAGGTAGGATTGGAACCACCATAACACAGTGCCTCCAATGCCCATCCCACGTAGTCAATTAAGGAGGATACCATGGTCGATGGAATCAAAAGCCAATGAGAGATCGAGCAGAATTAACAGGGTTGCACTCCCCCTGTCTCTCTCTCGATAAAGGTAATCCATCAAGGTGAGTAAGGCTGATTCTGTCCCATAACCAGGTCAAAACCCAGATTGAAATGGGTCTAGATAATCAGTGTCCTCTAAGAGTGCCTGCAGTTGTTCCACCATGACCCTCTCCAATACCTTCCCTAAGAAAGGGGGATTTGCAATAGTTGTCTAATACCATTGGGTCCAGAGTGGGCTTCTTCAGGAGTGGTCGCACTACCGCCTCTTTAAGGATGGCAGGAACCACCCCTTCCTGTAGAGAAGCATTCACCACACCCTAGGTCCACCCAGTCAAATCCCCTTGGCTAGAATTTAGTAGCCAAGAGGGGCAGGAATTGAGAGGACATGTGGTCAGTCACACTGTAGCAAGTACCTTGTCAACCTCATCAGGCTACAGCAGCTGAAAGTGTTGCGAACGGAGAAGAGAAACACACGAAATAAGACACGGACACCAGAGCTTGGGATAAAACTAGGGCCTCTTTATTTACATTGGGGATGCTCCCCTCCTTGATTCTGAGCGTGATGTGCGGGAATTTCACTATCTCAGGCGCTAGCCTGCCGTTTTAGGGCGAGCCACTCCATTGAACCCAGGGGTCGGGAATACCCGGCCCCCTATTCAAACAACACTTGAGTGTTTGGTGAGACCATTTGCGTCATCCACAACCTGTGCTGCACAGCTTGGGTAGATGAGACAAGCCGGTCCCCAAAGGCAAGCCATATCCTGACACGGGAGCTGCACAGCCCCCGAGGAGCAGGGCCTCTGACTTGCCAATCACCTTAAAGATGCCTGAGTGCTCATCATTCCTATCCTCATCCCCCCAAAATTCCCGCACTATCCGCCTAACCATTAAATTCACCTATTTATCCTCCATCTAAGATTGAAACCAGTATGGAGTAGGCAAAACCTTTGCACTCTAATGCCAGGGAAAATTCCTACTCAGCCTCCTCCCCAAAGAGGACGACTGGCTAATCCCATACTAGCTGGGAGGGAGGGAGGTTGGGGCAAGGAGAAAGAGAGGCCGTTTGGCTGCGCAGGTGGGCTTTTATAGGCTAGCCCGCCCACCGCGCTCCCTCCTCTCCCCGCCCGCAACAACCGACCCCCCCCAAGCCGTTCAAGCTAGGAGAGGATCAGGCTTGCGAACGGAGAAGAGAAACACACGAAATAAGACACGGACACCAGAGCTTGGGATAAAACTATGGCCTCTTTATTTACATTGGGGATGCTCCCCTCCTTGATTCTGAGCGTGACGTGCGGGAATTTCACTTATTTATCTCAGGCGCTAGCCTGCCGTTTTAGGGTGAGCCACTCCATTTAACCCAGGGGTTGGGAATACCCGGCCCCCTATTCAAACAACACTTGAGTGTTTGGTGAGACCATCTGCATCATCCACAGCCCGGGCTGCACAGCCCGGGTAGATGAGACAAGCCGGTCCCCAAAGGCAAGCCATATCCTGACACGGGAGCTGCACAGCCCCCGAGGAGCAGGGCCTCTGACTTGCCAATCACCTTAAAGGTGCCTGAGTTCTCACCATTCCTATCCTCATCCCCCCAAAATTCCCACACTATCCGCCAAAGAAGGGGGCCAAGTCTCAGCTTTGGCGACCTACCCCCACCTGAACTGGAAGAATTCCAGCAGGGCCACGCTCAGATCATGCAGGAAAATATCATTCCCTGCATCGGAGAGATGCACTCCGTCGGCCCTATACAAATCCCTTCTGGCACTTACAATAACCGGGTGCAGGATAACTACTCCCCGCCGGTCCTGAAAAAATAATCTAATTTCCCTATTAACCAGTTTAACTGCTCTATTTAAACCATGGGCGTTCCAACCTTCACGCCATTGACATCTAGGTAGCATGTTTGACCACACTATCCAAGTGTCCGGCCACCGGCTCCAGATAAACTCAAAATCTAACTTAGCCTGCATGATTAGGGCCTTCCCCTTTAGAAGGCCCAGGTCATTCCCACCCAAGTGTAGCACCAACACCCTGGGCGGCACGGGCACATTACCAGATCCAAACAGCAGATGGAGAAGACCTCCCCAGCGCAAGCCGCGCCTCCCCAACCACTGGACGAAGGCTGATGGACCGAGACTCAGCTGTGTGCCAGCAGCTGCTCGCGTCGCTCTACGGCTGGCCCAAAACACCATACTGTGCCCACAGATGAGGACCTTCTGAGGCGCTGGTCTCCTCCATGGATCTGCAAACCAAACATAACCATTTACAATAGCTCCTGAGTGACTATTTGCGAACATAAGCCTTGAAGGCACCAGACCGCCATCGCCCTATGGCGCGTATTCCAGTATCGCTAATCCCTATTGTCGCCGCAGTGGATGCAGCCCCAATCCTGAAGGAGTGGGTGCCAAATTGGACATTGCCCAAACCCAATGCCCTTAACGCCTTCTTTGCCACTGACCAAAATTGATATCTGGTTAATGGAGATCTGTTCAAATGACAGAAGAGGAAGCCAGGCTCGCTTCCCCAGACAGCTAAATAGGAATTCAAGGCTACGACCGGGCAGATCTCCTTAAGTGGGGCCTCAGCTAATGTGATACGTGAGCCCCTGCCTCTCTGATCCGTCTTTGACTTTCTCAGCCTTAGGACCACCTTGTCCACTGCCCAATGTACATCTCCAAACTGCAGTGCCCTGTTAGATAGATCAGACTTAGAGCCTGCCAGTACTTCCCCAATTCTAAATGCGCCAAAAAATGTAGTGACAGCCACAGCATGGAATAGGGTCTGTTCAAAAGAAGAGAAACATAGGGCTGTCCATTGCGCCTTCAAACCGACTAGCAAGTCGGGGGTAATAGGATGACGTACATCAGGAACAGGCGGAGCCATCCTGGCCCATCCCTCCAACATCTTCCAGATACGAAAATCCGACGTGACATCAGGCCACCCATTCGCTTTTAACATAAATGCGAGTCCAGCCAGCTTACCTCTAATAGTGCGGGTGGACAGGCCATTACAGTGCAAGGCCACACAGAATTCAATCAGATGCTCAATAGGGATAGGCCAGAGACCCGGAAGCTGCTGCCCTGCCCTGAACACGCCAAACTCCCTACCTGCCCTCTCGTAGGCTGCGCGTGTACTGGGAGCCACAGATGTCATGATGGCTTCTGCCGCTTCAGCTCTCCAAGATCCCATAGAAACGTGGGCATGGGATCTGGGTGCAATCTGGCCGTAGGGGCCAATTTCCAGAACCTGGACATCTGGTTATGCGACAAAGCGTCAGCAATTCCATTATCCAGCCCCAGAACATGTCTTGCCCCAAAGGTAATATTATATTGCAGGCAGCGGGAAGTCAGAACTCTGACCAACCGCATTACCCGAAGATTTCTAGACGTCATGGAATTAACTATCTGTACTGCGGCCATGTTGTCACACCAGAAATGCACCGCGGCGTTGGCAAGGAACTCTGCCCAAAGCCACACTGCCACTACAATGGGAAAAAATTCCAGAAACGTTAAGTCCCGGCAAATTGGGCCCTTCCTCCAACTCCGTGGCCACTGCTGTGCACACCAACAGTCACGGAATATCACCCCAAATCCCAGAGAACCCGAGGCATCGGAATGTATTTGCAATTGAGCTTCCAGCAATAACTCCTGTCGCCAGAAGGATATTCCGTTGTACTGGGCTAAGAAGGTCTTCCAAACATCCAGATCCACTCTAATTTCCCCCGATACCCGGATACGATGAAGGGGATGCCGAGCTCCATTCATTGCATCACACAGCCGCCTTACAAAGGCCCTACCTGGAGCTATTACTCTGCAAGCAAAGTTCAAATGCCCTACAAGTTCCTGCAGCTGCTGGAGGGTAATCTTCCGAGATAAGCGTGTCTGGGAAATTAATTTGCTAAGAGTTTCCAATTTCTCCCCAGGAAGACTGCAATATTGGCCAGTAGAATCCAATTGTATGCCCAAGAACGTTAATACAGTTGCCAGACCCTCTGTCTTTTCCCCGGCAAGCGGACCCCCAGCTCTCTAGTCAGAGCCTCAAATTCATCCAGCGCCGATTGGCACTGATCAGAATGTGGAGCCGCCGCAAACAGGAAGTCATCCAAATAGTGACAAGAGTTAATGGAGCCAGTCCGACGATGCCAAGCCCACTCTAAAAAGGTGCTGAACCTCTCGAACACCGAGCATGAGATAGAGCACCCCATGGTTAAGGCTCGATCGACGTAGAACCGTTCCTGAAAAGCAAACCCTAACAAATCAAAATCCTCAGGGTGCACTGGAAGAAGGCAGAAGGCTGATTTTATATCGCACTTCCCCATCAATGCCCCCCTTCCACAGTGCCTGACCATTCTCACTGCGCTGTCGAATGATGCATATCTCACAGTGCACAGCTCATGCGTGATGGCATCATTAACCGAGCTACCCCGTGGATGCGATAAATTATGAATAAGGCGGTATTCTCCAGGAGCCTTCTTTGGTACAATACCCAGAGGAGAGACCCTTAGAGATGGCAGCGGAAGGTGTAGGAAAGGGCCCAACACCCTTCTGGCTCCCACTTCCTTGTTTATCTTGTCCAAGACTACCGCCTCGAACCTGAAAACAGAAGCCTGGTTCCTAGCAAAGCTATGTTCATGCACCCCTACAAAAGGTATTCTAAAACCCTGTGTAAAACCCTCAAACAAAAACAATGCAGCCTCCTTGCGTGGGTATACACGTAGGAGGGAAGCCAACACGTCCAATTTAATTGGGCTAGGGCCCTTTTGGTGTAGGGCCTGGAGCGTTGGGTTTCCGACCCTGATTGGGCTCACGGAAACCCCTTGCTCCCCTGAACTTGGGACATCCGGTAAAAGGATGTGCCCCTCCGCACCCTGAGCATTCATGGCGAAACTTGCAAGGGTTTCGTGTGCAAATGCCTTTTGAACTGAATTCCCAGCACAACAGGTGGGGTTGAACCACCTGCCCGGCAGGGCCGTGACCTGGCACGGTCCCAAACGGGCGAGATAAGATGTGGCCAATGTCCGCCCTGTCCCCCACTACAGACTTGGCTGGAGTCATGAATTGCATCTATAACTCCGGCTCCCTAAGGTCCCAATGCAGCTCAGGATTAAATGCCGCTTTAAGCCTAAAAGCCTCATCATAACCGATCCACGCCGGGCCCAAATATTCCGTATAACATCAGAAAATAATATCCAAGTACTTTGTAAGTACCACACCTTTCTCCGGGTGCTTCTGCTGAACCACCCCCATGAATATTATATATCCCGCCAACCAATTTGACCAGGTGCGCTCCACTTTCTTTTTCCTACTTCTCTCCTGGTCCCTATCCCTATCCCTATCCTTGTCCTTATCTTTATCCTTCTTCTCGTCCTCCCGAAACAGCAGTGAGAAAACATCTATGAATTCTCCCTTCCAAATCTTCTCCATAGTTGCTGGCAGCAGATGGTAGCCTAATGGGGTCGAGACTGCCCCGTAGGGCACCTTATACCCATCCGCCGAAGCGTATGGGTCAGCAATCTTGTTTGCCACTGTTGACTCCCCCTCTGTTTGTGACCCTTGTGAGACTTTAGTCAAAACCAGGGTACTAACACCCTCACTGCCACTGGTAGTCTGTGTTGAACAATGCCGCGGAGTGCTTGTCGAAGGCTGCCAAACTGGTGCGCAAGCCAACGAGGAGGACTCCCGCCCTGCATTCCCCACCCCGCTATTCACTTCCTCTTCAATGGGCTGCGAAAACGGCCATGGGCGTTCCACGCCCCAGGCAGGCATAGCCCAAGGACCATATGGTGGCCAGCCTGGCCATCCTCAAGTGTGTGCATTGTTGTACTCACCCGGGACGGTCGCATGAGAAACTGCACCCGTTTCTGCTTCCCTGCCATGCGTTCCTAATACTGGTTCGCCAGAAGGGGCCGTTTGCTCCATGGGTGCTCCAATATCCCCTGCTAGCACTACCGTTTCTGCCAGAGGAACCCGAGATTTATCCAACGCTCTCCCAGGCAAAAGTCCCCTACTCGAGGTGGTACCCTTGGCTTCCACCAATTCTTGCTTAAGCTTGGCATTATCCTGCTCCAACGCAGTAATACGCTTCAGTATCGCCGCCATATCAGTCACCTCCAAATCCGAGGAAGAATGAAGCGGGAGTGTGGGGCGTTTAGCCAGCGGGCGCTGCGCCCTACCTTTTCCCTTCGCCCCCCCAGCACCTTTCTTAGTAGGCATGATGTCACAGAGGAAGCGATCAAGCTCTCACTCAAAATGGCCCCCACCACTAAAGTCTGCAAAATGGCCGCCTGCAAATACACCCTTATAGTCCACAAAATGGCCGCTGCTGACTGAACTGAGCGGGTAAAATGGGGGAAGGGTACCTATCTGAATGCTCCCAACCCCAGCAGGCTGCCACCGAGCTGCCCAGCCACGCGGCGGTATCCGATAGCGCGACCAAGATGACTGCCCCTTGATTCGAGGAGGACCGCTGCCCTGATTACCCAGGAAAAAACCCAGTTGGCCCTGGGGTATGTAAGACCCCCCCACGCACTCTTGAGATCTCCTGCTGGTGTGCCCAGAGGGAAACAACCAAGCCCCTATGAGGCGATCCTGCGGGATCGCGCCTCGTGAGCCCACCGGGGCAAAGACGGCTCCTCCGTCCCTCAGTCGAGGGAGGAGCGAGGCTTCGCCTGGCACACCACGCCGCCCAGAAAGAACCTAAGTGAAAACGCCCCCCCTCACCCCGTCCTGGGCAGCACCAGCAATGTCCCCAAGGTGGACACCAAAAAGGCAAGTCCGCCTTGCCTAACCCGCCCACCGACTCCAAACCATGAAGAGGGGAAACAGGAAACCCCCTGATCCTCGCTCCGTGCACGCGCAGTCAGTGCTAAGCCTCGCCGCCATACACTCACTCCGGCTCTCCTCCTTGCAGTCACCGTCCGGGGCAAGGAGAAAGAGAGGCCGTTTGGCTGCGCGGGTGGGCTTTTATAGGCTAGCCCGCCCACCCCGCGCCAGTCTATACGTGTGCAGCACGCGTATAGGCTTATTTCACCCTCCTCTCCCCGCCCGCAACAACCAACCCCCCCCAAGCCGTTCCAGCTAGGAGGGGATCGGGCATCCCACAAAATCGGCAGATGGTGGTATCAGACACCTTGACTGGAACTGCGCTAATAACAGCATCAAGTTTGCTGTGGAGACAAGTGATTTTGTCCTCAAAGTGAGATGCAAAAAGGTCACAGTGGGTCCTTGAGGGAACCAGGGCCCCATTCTCTATGGAGAATATTAACAACGCCCAGACCACTTGAAAAAGCTTTGTTGGATGTCTACTTGAGGACATGATGGAAGCAGCAAAGTAAGCCTTCTTTGCTGCTCACACCACCACACAGTAGGCACAGTTATGTGCTCCAGAGCATGCTCTGTCTCTTTGCTTCAAGTCTTGCACCATTTGCGCTCTAGCCGATGTCCAGCTTGTTTCATTGTCCACAGCTCCCCAGTATACCATGGAGCAGAGCGGGCTCCACAGCGCCGGAGAGGGTACTCAGGTGCAATCAAGTTGATGCCCTCAGCATCTCAGTGTTCCATAATAATGCTAGGGCCTCAGCTGGATTGCCAGCTCTCTCCACTGGAAAGTCCCCAAGAGCATTCCGATTCAATCAGTCTCATGGGGCAGACCATCCTGCAGACCCCAGCCCTGCAGGAGGGAACTAACACTGAGGCTTCAAATCTCACCAGGAAATGATCTGACCATGACAATAGAGTTACTTGGACTCCCCCCACCATTTTCAGATTACTCAACTCACCACTTGGAGCAATAGCCAAATCAAGGGTATGTTCTGCCACATGTGTTGGGCAGATGACAAACTGAGACGGAGGCCATGAAGTCCCGAACCAGAGCTCCTCAGCATGAAAGTTCTGGGTTCTTCCATCACCACACTCGAGACCGCCTCTGCCAGCTCAGTCAGAAAGGATGCTGTGCAGTAGGGTGGGCGGTACATCAGCAGTATCCCCAATCTGTCTCCATGGCCCAACACCAGGTGCAAGACTTCTAATTTTAGACTTCCAAATAGGAATTTCTAATTGATTTAGAAGAATGTAATAAGAATTGGATGGACAAATCTTTAAGTTCAGTTTCACTCAGTATCTCATTTTTCCAGCTTTAAGTCCCACCAAGGTTTATGATTTTTTATTAAAAGACCACATGGATATTTGTGTGCATTTTTGTACATATTTTTGTACTGTAGTAAACTTGATTTGATGGAATGTAAGATTGTGCCAAGATTGTTTCTGTGTCGTGTTTTACTATTATGTAGGAGTGAGTGTGTACATCGATAAATTCACAAAAAGAAATATGATGTAATCATATGTAATCTCACATCAAGATTCCCCCCCTTTTTTTAAAAAAAAAATTATCAGTGGCGCTCAGCCTCTCTAGTCCCCCACCACCACCCCAGTGGTCTTTCTAGCTTCACTCTTACCCTGGCACATTCTTTCTCTCCCACCCCCAGTGCAGTTTAGCTCCACTGCATACCTGACTTATGAAAGCTTTTTTTAAAAAAAAGACATGGTGGCTGGATTTGGCTCCCCTCTAAACTGTGGGGCCCCAGACCTGTGCCTGGTGGTCCAGCCCTAATAGTGCCACGGTCTGCAATCATTTGTCCAAGAACTCTATTTCAGGCTGGTGGGAAACAAAATAATGCTTTCCCCAGTTTAATTTATGCCTTTAATTGTTGACCACAATCAATGAACATGTTTTGCCATATTCATTGATTGGCATGCCATATATTAAAATGCCATCCATAAAGAAAAGGCCTTCTGAAGAGCTTTGCCATTTGCTTCTGAAAAATGCCCATTGTTGAAAAACAGATCTCCCAAATGGTATGATAAATGTAGTCAGTTTGGCACCCTGGCCTGTTAAAGGGATTTGTCAAACAGTTCTCAATGCATCTAATTTGAAGAATACTTTGGCTCCTGTCATTTTGGGAAAAGGCCACCTACTGTTGGAAGCATATATTTTTCTTTGACTTCATTAAGTCTTTAAAGGTCTGCTCAGATACTATTCCCCCATTTTTCTGGATGACGACAGCCACCATGTTTCCTCATCATTTTCTGCTCCATTTCCACTTTCTGAAGGAAGAGGATACATGTGAAGTCTGTTTTTGCTATATGAGTAAGCATAATGTATTAAAACAAACCTTACAACTCAGTATATAGGATCGGTGATGTAGCACCTTTGAATCTAACTTCTTTTGTAAGAACATTCATAATTTTCATTCCAGGAGTGAAAGTATTCTTCAAATTAGTTGTACTGAGAGCTGTCAGGCAAGTTCCTTTAATAGCCAGGATGCCAAATTCTCTCTCTCTCTCTCTCTCTCTCTCTCTCTCTCCACACACACACACACACACACACACACTTCTTGAATTGGATTGTAGCAGCTTATGGATATTTAAATATACACAGAATCCAGTATTTATCATTTTTTGCTTTGCTATGTTTCTGAAATGACTGTCCTCCTTTGTCTAATCTCTTTTACTGTTTTTGCAGTTACACAAAAATGGTAGTTGCTCTTTTCAAAATGGTCACTGCAACTGTTTCCAATAAAATCCCAAATTACCTCATCATTTGCACGATCTTCTGAAAGGGTATGTTTCCTTTCAGTTGAAATCTCTGTTTCTTTAGCCTAGAATGACAGGCACCAGTCTCTTTCTATACTATTCTTTTTTTAAAAAAAATTGATGAACTCAGTGTTTAGCGAGCTTATATTAGGGTGGTCATGTGTCTTCTTTCAGAGAGGACAGTTCTCTATTTCAAGGGATGTCTGGTCAAAGATAACATTGTTATCTTTTTGGCGCCAGGTCAAGACTTTCCTCTTCTCCCAGGCATTTAACAGTGTATGATGAGGGCTTTGTGTTGTTGTTGTTGTTGTTGTTGTTGTTGTTGTACTTTGACCCAGAATTGTTTTTTTTTAAGGGTATTGAAATTATAACTTGTTTTTATGCTTTGTATGGTTTTCAATTTTGTATATTGGTGTTTTTAATATCAATGTTTTTAATTTTTGTAAACCACCCAGAGAGCTTCGGCTATGGGGCGGTATATAAATGGGAAAAAAGGTCTGGTATAGAGATAAGGAACCTTAAGAACAAAGATGGTTAAAGTCCCTGCTTTATATCTGACTTGAACTGGACAACCTTTCAAATAGAGAATACATTCAAATAGAGGACTATCCTCTGTAAAATAGGACACTTGGCTACCTTCACCTGATGCATTGGGCCTGTTT
Organism: Anniella stebbinsi; assembly: GCA_029215795.1. Lineage (NCBI taxonomy): Eukaryota > Metazoa > Chordata > Lepidosauria > Squamata > Anniellidae > Anniella > Anniella stebbinsi. The sequence goes on along the minus strand of JARDYH010000005.1, from coordinate 140,252,845 downwards.
ACCACTTTGGTTTTTCATGATGGGGGGATGGTTTGCAGTGCCCTAAGCTTTGGATCAGAGGTCAAGCCCTAGCTGCATCACTGCCCAACCCATTCATTCTATTTCTATATTTGCTAGTTTTATATACTTGCTTGTTTATATAGCCAGCAGCTTTATACTTCCAGTAAGTTTGTTTTATATATAGAACAGTATTTAAATATGGAATGTCTCACTTGCAGTCTGAAGTCTATTCCACCAGCTCAGGGATCTTCCATCTCATTCGTACCTGCTGCATGAGTAGCCGCCACCCATACCATCCCCACTTCACTTGGGAAGTGCCAAAGTGGAGGATGAAATTGATACATTCTTTGACAAGGCAGGAACACAGTTCTGTAGGGCTACATAGCAGACAGGTAGACTTGTGATCATCTGCACTTGTGCAAGAATATATATATACTTTCACTTTCACTTTATTCTTTAGGCAACCAATCGCAGGTTATAGCCTGTTCCATACAATGCAATATAATAACAATAAAAATTTAGTCACAAGGTTAAAATTCAGTAATAAAAATTCTATCACAAAGTTAAAATTCAGTGTATTCACATACTTTACAAGGATTTGTGATCATCTGCCTGGCACCTAGAGTGTTATTTTTCGCAGAAGGCAAAGAACTTTATTTTCTCACAGACATTTTAGAGATCTAGTTCTAGACTGTTATGGCTATTTTATCAGTTCTTTTGCTGTTTGTATTGCATTATATTATTTTAAATATTTGTATTGTATTTCATATTTTTAACTATTTGCATGGCATTTTGGTCTGTTACCTGTTTGTAATCTGCTTAGAGAACATTGATTATTGGGTGGATTAAAATACAATAAATGAATAAATAAATAAATAAATTGAACTTTTAACTCCAGTTTTAATTAGAGCTGACAGTGAGGTTCACTGTAATATATTGCATAATATGTTGTGCACCAAAATTAAAGGCCCAAATGTTCAGTGAAATAAGCACTGTATTCTTGGTGTCTGCAGGATCACAGAGGTTGTTCTGTAATATGAGAAAAAGCCCTCAGTTCACATCCTGCCCAAAATCTCTGGCTTGAAAGGTTTGAAAAAGGATCTTGTGTATGATGCAATGCTCTTACTTCACCCTCCCTAAGAAATATAAAGCTATTTCAGTTAAATGGGAGATGGTTTTAAAAGATTCAATAGCGTAGACGGAGACTTTGAATAACATATGCACTTTTTTCACTTCAAAGCTTGCTTCTCAGATCTCAAAAGAAAGAAAGTTCTGTGCCTGTGCCTGGGGCTGGGACTGCCGGCTAACCTCAGGAAATTAACTGACCTAGCGAATAAATTAACTATGTACCAATCTCAGCTCCCCATTTTAACAGGCAATAATAGTGGCAGATCCCATGTGGCGTATGAATGTGGATTTATATCCTTCTGTCATCTCTTCAGTCATATTTGATATTAAGGGCCTGTGACTTTCTGACTTCAATGGCATCAATCAGATTAAAATCTCAACAACTTTGTCAGGGAAGACGAAAAAGAATGCGTGAGGATTCTGAGCGTACTAGCCATAGAGCCCATCCATCCTACTTGTGCAGCGTGCCCTTTCACCAGTGTTCCTGTCACTTGTGTGTGCTGCTTTTTGTAGATATGAGCACAGGGTGATGTATCCCCGTGTGTCATGATCCGTGTTGTGGGAGGTGTGTGCATGTCCTGCCTGGTTCTTTCATATCACTGATGGCGTAAGTGCATTTTTTTTTTTCAGAATCCTATGCTTGTGTAGATGGAGTTAGAGGAAGGGAGGGGAGCAATCATATTTAACTCTCCAGTCACTTCAGTGGTAGAGTTTTTACTGATCCCATTTTATATCACTTTTTTCATAGCATATCATCACTGTGGGCAAGATCAACTTGTTAGTGAACACTAGATTCTGATGAAGGCCCATTCTTCCCTGACCACACTTCCAAAGCTGCCAATCTTGGTGGTTCTGATAGTGGAGTTCCACTAGCATCATAATTACCCCAGTACAACTATCCCAGCATGTATTCCCAACATATCTTCAGTAAAGTGGATGTAATACCAATCTTATCTTTATCCAGTGGGCATAATTTGAGGATAGAAGTCTGCTGTTGGGGTATTTGCAGTACATTGTTGTTTTAGTTGACAAGTTTGCTGTCTGCTTGTTCATGTATAGAATTGCATTATATGACTTATGAGATTGCTATTTAAACAATATAAAAGCTGTATGATACACAACTCCAGCTAACTGTTCTGCCATCAATCTCTGCAAACTTCACCTTCTGGCTAAAGTCTGTCATGTCTTATCATTTGGCATCTCTTACCATTTCGGCTTACTCCAGAGTCTGTTTGTATCAGCAACCTAGCCCCTCGGACTAGCCCCATTTTCAACACCTTATTGAATTATTGTAATGAAGACTCAGGAAATAGTGTTATATACATTACACTGTGAACTTGAGGCAGAAGACAGGGATGTATGAATTGTGTAAAATCTGCTCAGTCTGTGTTTTGCTGTTTGTAAGGCACCTTTCACTCTGTCATCCACCTACCTAAGGAATTAAATTTGTTTTCTTAGTTTCCAGATTTGCACATGCACAAATGTGCATCCCCCCCATGTGCAAATTCTTCCCAAATGTGCAGTCTCATGTTTTAGCCTATGAGGGAAATATACATTTTTGGCTGGTTTTTTTTTTTAAAGCATATTTTTCTATGATGAAATTTGCGTAAAATTTCTGAAGGTAGAAAAATGGTCTGCAAGTCCATGGAATCAGCCCAACAGGGGAAAAGCTGGTCCATTGCAGAATCTGTGAGTCAGATCATTAAAAAAAAATCAAACTAATTTGGTTCTTTGTGGATTTTTTCGACATTCCTAGATGAGCTACACATTTAAATATGGATGATCACTATAAAATCTTTAAAATATCATTGGTTGTTTGCCAAGTAGTCCAACACATGACTAAGGGCCAACCCTCAGATTAGGCAAAGAATTAGATAAACTCCAGTTTCCAGTTCAGGGTATTTATTAAGGAGCCAGGCAGGGAGAAGTTCATACCATTAATTAGCTAAAGCATCTCAAAATGTATTTATTTATTTGATGTATACACTAGCTTTTCATCAAGAAAATGGCACACAAGGGGGCTAAGAATCCCACCCAAGTAATGTGCTGCTGAAAGAGGCACTTCGTACTCCCTGCCATAATTTAGGTCAGTGTTGCCTCTTTGCTAGAAAGATCTTAAAGCCAAATGTATTTCATTGGGGATGGGCAGCCCTCAGAGAGGGAAATTTAAATTGACCAATCAGTAGCTTGTCAAAACCTGGTCCTTTGTCCACTGGGTAATTTCTGTAAGATTAATCATAGTGCAGAGATTTTGTTGTTTGTATGTGTTTGGGCATGTTCATATGTGTAGAGGCAGTTCTGGGGTGTGGGGAGGGCAGGTTTGGTTCATCACAGGGTGTGAGACAGCCATCTGGGTTACACTGACAATCTCCTGAAAGGTGATTCCTCAGCCTGATCTTAAGGAAATCTCAACATAGGTTTTAATGCATAGTATTCAACCAGGGCTTTCACCATCACAAAACATTTTATAACACAGATCAAGGGTACAAACTACTGAGCATTATTCTCATAGGAATCTACTGAAGTGAAAGTAGTGTTACAGTATTTTTCTCTGGTTTGCTAAGCATCCCGTCTGATAACATGCCTGGAAATAATACCATTTATTCACTTTTAACATTAAGAAACAAAAACAAAACCAGTCATGGGCAAAAATCCCCCTTCCCACCACCAAATAATGTAGCTATGAGCTTCATTTTTAATCAACAACTGGATTGTGGCCTAGTGAATTACTTGAAGCCACTGAACACTTCAATGGTAAAAACAAAACAAAAACAAAACCCAATATTGCAGCAGAAAACGCCGATATTTAGATGTGAATGTGTGACAAGTAACTCATGCAATGTGATACTCTATAATCACACTGTGTAAAAACAGATGAAAAAGAGCCTATACTGTAGGCTGACCAGATAAAATCCAGGTCAGGGCTCCTGTAACTTTAACAGTTGTAGAGAAAAGGGAATTTCAGCCAGTGTCATTTGTATGCAATTAGTTCCTGGTGAAATTCCCTCTTCATCACAACTGTTAAAGTTGCAGGGGCCCTGCCTTCTTTTGTATATGGTCACTCTAATATAGTGCCTGCAACTTTAACTATTGTGATGAAGAGGGAATTTCACCAGGAACTAATTCCATACAAATGACCCTGGCTGAAATTCCCTTTTCTCAACAACTGTTAAAGTTACAGGAGCCCTGACCTGGATTTTATCTGGTCAGCCTACTATACTGTACTCTAGAGCTGATCCTACAAGACTGTTTTCACAATTTAGATGATCTAAAAATGATAACAACAACAACAACAGCTCTCAGCACTTGGATTTCATGCAGAAATCTGTTGTCTCAGTGTTTCACACATGAAAAAAGACAAGGGTTGTGTCCCTTGTTTGCCCTATTCCTTTTGACTCATGTTGTATCTGTCTTCTATCATTCCTACTTCCCCCATGCTTGAAGACTCTTTCACCACTACCTGCCTCCATTTCTATCTCCCAGACTAGATCATAAGAATCATCTGCACCATCTAGTCCACTACTCACTTTCCATCAGCAGCCAAAAGATCCTATATCAGAAGCATCTTTGTCACTGGAGGCCCAGGTGACCTTGTTGACCCAGAACACTCATTATCATCTTCGGTTGGTATGCCAACTACGCCCATTCCTGAATAGGGATAATAATAATAATAATAATAATAATAATAATAATAATATAACCCGCCTCTCCCTCCGGATCAAGGCAGGGAACAACATCAACCATAAAATACACAAACTGATTAAAAGCACATAAAACCAATACATCATTAAAATACCAATAAAACACCAATAAAACACTTAAAATTAATCTGGGTAGGCCTGCCGGAAGAGATCAGTCTTTACAGCTCTTTTAAATTCTTGAAGACTGGTGAGTTGGCGGATCTCTCCTGGCAGGTCATTTCACAATCGGGGAGCGGCAGAATAGAAGGTCCTCTGGGTAACGGTTGTCAACCTAGTTTTTGTTGACTGTAGTAAATTCTTCCCAGAGGACCTGAGCGTGCGGGGTGGATTGTATGGGAGAAGGTGATCCCACAGGTAACCTGGTAGCCTAGCCATCGTCATTCATGCACTGGTAACCTCATGATTAGACTACTGTAATATACTCTTTGTGGGCCCACCTATGTGTGTGGTTCGGAAGCTGCAGCCAGTGCAGAACGCAGCAGCTAGGGTGCTCACCGGGACACCTAGATCTGCTCATATAAAACCTGTACTAAAAGAACAGCACTGGCTGCCTGTTAGCTACTGAGCCACATACAAGTTTATGCTGTTATCCTACAATGCCCTAAACAGCTTGGGACCACCTTCCCTTATATACACCTGACAACTACGATCCTCAGATGAGGCCCTACTGGCCATTCTGAGATGAACGGAATGCTGCCATGAAGAATCTCAGTGGCAGGGCCTTCTCTGTGCAGCACTCACCCTCTGGAAAACCGTCCCTCATGTTGTTTGGGAGGCGGAAAACTTAACATCTTTTAAATGCCTGCTGAAAACATACCTTTTTATACAGGCTTTCCCTGGTTTTTAACTTAGCTGGTTTTATATCGCTTTTTTAAACTTTTGATGTTTTAAATTCATCTATACTGTTCTATGGTTTTTAATTGTGCACTGCCCAGAGAGTTTCAGTTGATGGGCAGTATAAAAATGTAATAACTAACTAGCTAAATAAGCAAGAAACCAGCTAGGGAAGCAATTGGGCAGCTGGATGACAATGGAGTTAAGGGAATACTAAAGGAGGACAGGGAGACTGCAGAGAAGCTCAATAAATTCTTCGTGTCGGTGTTCACTGCAGAAGATACAGCACAGATGCCTGTGCCTGAATTGATGTTTTTAGGAAGGGAGTCTGAGGAACTGAGGCAAATAGTGGTGACAAAAGATGAAGTTTTTAACCTCATAGACAAATTGAAAGCAAATAAATCACCAGGCCTGTGTGGTATCCATCTTAGAGTTCTCAAAGAACTCAAACATGAAATTGTGGATCTTCTAACCAAAATATGAAATGATGTGTTTAATTAGTGAATACATTCATTGACTTAAAACACTGTACTTGAAAGGAGTCTTTCTGTATCTGCACAATCTGAACATGAGGAGCCCTATTGGTGAAGCACTTCTGCCCCAATGACAAAGCATCAGCAAACAAGTGTTTTAAGCAAAGGTATGGGTTTAGCAAAAGGGTGAGGAAGCCAGGGCAGTCAACTCTCCCCTCTCAGTAAATAACTGTAAATAAATAATTCTTAAAAAATTCCCCACATTCTCCTAGGAAGAACTAACTTTTCCAGATAAAACACACCCAAATAAATAACCAGTTATGAAGACAGAAAGCCAATAGGAGTGTGGGGGCTATCCAGTGCATTGCACTGAATGTCATACATATGACTATCTGATGGACAGAAGTCATGGGTGTCTGCTTAGTATAATGAGGGAATGAGTTCATTCCTTTGAGGCCAAGGTTGCTGACCTGGAGAAGCTTAGAGAGGCAGAGAGGTTGGTGCATGAGACTACTAGTGGTGTCCCCACTCCCAGTGTGACAGCTCCTCTGTGGTTATGGAGAATGGGGGTTTCAGGGAAGGAGGGCATCAGTCTGAGGAAGAGGGAAATGATCCCTTAGAAGAGACTTATACCTCGGAAGATGAGCAAATATCCTCTCATGCCAAGGATGTACCTTCGTGGGGAGGGGGCTTAGACACATAGACAGCTGGGTTTGTGATGGGTGTGTAGACCGCATGGTGAATTGCTTGCCTGGTTCAAAGGTTGCAGATATCAAGTGCCCTCTAGATAGCCCAGTAGATAGTGCCAGGTGGAGTCAGTGGTCGAGGTCCATGTTGGTACCAACGATGTGGGGAAATGTAGTTGTGAGGTCCTGGAAGCCAAATTTAGGTTGCTAGATAGGAGGCTGAAATCCAGGACCACCTGGTGGCTTTTCCTGAAATGCTACCTGTTCTACATACAGGTCTTGAGATGGAAAACAAAATCAGAGAGGCCTCCAAATGAGGAGTTGTTGTTATAATAGGTTACTTCAATCACCTCCACATTGACTGGACTAGAATTGTAGTGAACAAACTTGGAATTCTGGACATTACTATCTTTTTCCCTTATGCACAGAAGAACCAGTCTACTCTCCACTTCACTCTTACCCAGGCCCTGAAATAGTCATGTCTCTTCAAAATTTGCACGACAGAGAAAGAACGTGTATCTGGCCATTGCTCTAAAATGCCTTACATTCTTTGTATTGAGAAGTAAGTGCTTCCATAAAGAACCTCAAAATCTGCTCCATAACACTAAGGCTTTCAGGAAAGTAAAATTGGGATAAAAATACCAGTCAGCAAGTGGGTTGGCAAAGTCTTCGCAGAATCTCATTTTTTGAAGTATCCACATAGCTCACTAGCTTGTAGCACAGGGGTGGGGAACCTGTGATTCACCAGATGGTGTTGGACTACAACTCTATCATCCCTGAATATTGGGCATCTTGGCTGGGGCTGATGCGAATCGGAGTCCAAGAACATCTGGAGGGCATCAACTTCCCCACCCTGTTATAGCAATGGAATGTTGGGGGATCCTCTGGAATAGGGTAGGAAGTGGTGTGAGGAAGTGCAAGGGTAAGAGCAAATTGTCAAAAATGGCCTTTCTTGCTTCCTCCACTGGATCTCAGTCCTTTCTGAAAATGGAAGGAGCTCCTCCATTTGCAGAAGGGAATTCTGGATCTAATCCTACTTCAGTGGACTACTTTCTATCTGAGACTCACACAGTTTCTCTTTGAAATAGCAAAGGTATATTGAAAAGTCTTATTGCAGTCATCTGCTTTAAGTTCCCAGAAATTCCTTTCCCCAAAATACCAATTACTGTGCACAGCAGCAAGTGTCAGTTGGTATTTTGCTCCAATTGTCCCTCAAGAATGATGTAGGCAAATCCCCAGAGTCACTGCTCAGTCCTTAAGTTGCTTGATGCTACTATGTTACTTGACACACAACTCCTGTTTCTATAAGGCCCTGTAGATTGGGAACCATTAGGTCTCATGTCTGTCTGCTATCTACATCCTTCTTGAATACCTAAATGGATTCAAAAAGAAAACTTTCTTAGCTATTTTTGAAGAGTTTGAAAAAGCTTCACTTTCATTTGTAAAGTGCAATTTCAAACATTTATTGCCCTAAAAGCAACTGCTTTGAAGACATTAATTAAAGACGTTTCCACACAGCCAAATATTATTGCTGCATTGCTTTTACCAGCTGCTGCTTCAAATGGTAGAACTAAGTTCTCACACATGAATGGAGCAATACATTTAAGAGGTTGACTCCACAGACCCTTAAAATAGTCTTATCTTAACTTTTATATTGTGCTATATACAGTTGTGAATGCAATAATCATAGCAAAGCATCTCAAGATCACATGAAACTAGGACATATTTTCCATTTAGTCTGAAAATGCATCCCCCCACTTGAAATAAGGAACTTAACTTTGAACTGCTTACCTGTTTATATTGAGAGAGCAGGTTTCTTTACTGCATACTTCAATAAGCACATCAATCTCAAATCAATGTTCTGCCATTGTCTCGTGACTTTGCATTGCATCATAGGATATCAACCTAGTAGTCACTAATGTAGTTTAACACCATTTCATCCATTGTTCCTTCAACCTAAACAGATCTGTTTGGTATAAAATAATATTTATTTTGGAAGTTTATGCCTGGATTTTGTTCATAGCTACATTCATGTTTACGAGGAAGTAAGACCTGCTGTGTTCACTGTGTCATTTGTGAGTTAAGTCTAAGAGTGTTGTGAGAATTTGACCAGCATTCATTATTATGTGAACGCTCTTTATCTGAATGTTAAAGAACACACAGAATTGAGCAAGTTCACAGTCTGTTACAGCAGGACCTGCTCAATTGGGCTCATGCTGGCTTTCACACCACCTTTTCTCTATCTTTTAAATCTTCTCCTCTTCCCCAAAGATGACAAGGAATATTCACCTTGGGGGAATAGGAAAGGTAACAGGCAGGGGTGGTACCTTTACTAGTTGCACAGAAAAAGAATTCTGCCAATTTATTTATTGCATTTCTATACTGCCCAATAGCTGAAGCTTTCTGCTAGCTTCTGCTAGCAAGTCAGTACTACATCCCTGCAATCATTGCCATGAACCAGCAGGGTCCATAGTAACAGAAGTCACGTATTGGATAGAACTAACTAGCCAAATATTTTGCAGCAGGTTTTTAGTTGCCTGTATTTCAAAATAAAATATGAAAACTCAATTTTCAATGTGCAGTGTGTATGTACTCTTCCAAAGTGAAATCTCAGGGTGTTTTTCTCTCCAGAAATGATTTTAAACAAAGTTGGATATTCAGAAACACCAAGAACTGTCGAACATAGATGTCAACACTTTTTAATAGATTGCCTTTTTATTGTGTGTGCTGCATGGTTTGTCAGGGGAATAGGATAATTATAAGACTGTAACAATAATGAGGATTTGAATATTCATAGGCAATTAAAATATGCCTCTGTGTATTTTTGCTGTACCCAATGGAGGACTTCATCATTTTTTAAGAAACAACTAGGCTGCAATAATCAAACCCCACAACATGAAGTGAAAAAAAAGAAAAAGAAAGAATATGTGGGTCCAAGCCACATAGAGTAAAATGCTTCACAGCTTTGGTTAAAAAGTAGGAGGAAAATTCTTCATATTGTCATCGTTGGTACCCATTAGAGTACAAACTTCATAGTATATTAACTTAAATAAAATTATTAAATGACAAAGGGTTAGAAAAATGAATGTGACATTTAGGGGCAAAGTGCGGTAACAGTTAATGTGAAGGACTCAACATAGCAAGTATAAGGTTCAATGGCCATAATGATTCAAAGTGCAGAGGAGCTGCCTTTTCCCTTGTGTATTATGAATCATTCAGACTGAAGGGAGACAATCGATGCTGGTTAAGTGCAGCAGGAAGCCAAAAAAGAACCTGTTCTCAAACAGCCACATATTGATAGCAGCATTGAACCCTAAATGGGAGCCAGAAGAAAAGTTTAGATTCTAAGAACCTCTTTCCATGGTGATATGAACAAAGGAAGCTGCCTTTTACTGAGTCAGACCAGTATCGTTGACACTGACCGGCAGCAGTTCTCTACGGTTTCTGACAGGATTTCTTCCTAACCCAACCTGGAGATGTTGGGGTTTGAAACTGCATGCAAAGCGTGCACTCCACCAGTGAGCTACAGTCCCTCTTGTACCAGGCATGTTTGCCACCACTTCCGCACGTGCGAAAGTATATACCTAAAGTCTGCAACAGATGCCGTCAGAAGTATATTCTTGACAATCCTGTTTAAACTGGGGAACCAGAATAACCAGAATAATAACGTGTGAAGACCCTTTGACTCTGACCCCCTCTAGATGGATTCCGTTTGACGCCTGGTTAGCTGATTATGCGCATAATCGCTGAAGCGCTTTATCATTAATGCTTGTATGCAGGAGGTAATTGAGCACTCAACAGGTGACCTTACCGGTTGTTTCAAATGCGCTTTACAAGTAGTTAATGCGGAGAATCGCTTGTTCACATAGTCAAAATGCGCTTTAACGGCCGGAGCAAAATAAAACTCGCTATTTAACGCGCATTCGATAATGAGCATAATCGGATGTTTAAAGCGCCTCTACGCCCGATTTGCGCTCCGTTCTTGTAGAGGTAAATTTTTTAATGCACCTTGAAAGAGCTTTAAATGCCTCTTGTAGAGGCAGCCTCTGAGGAAGAACTTTGGTCAAAGCACTCTAGGCAAACTTTGCTTAATAAGCACTCTGAGGCATGAAGTTTAAGCCCTGCCTCTTCCTTTAGATTTTCCAGCTTGTTCCAGCCTGCCAGCCAGCCACACTGTATGGCTTATCAACATTTGAGATGCTCTCAATGTGTGAATTACTGTGAGAGTAGAAAACTTGAGTACTGTCACTGCTGCAGTCAGTGAAGAGGTTTGGCGAGAAAGGGGAAAGGGGAGAATAAAAATGTGACAGAAAAGAGGGCTATTGGCTGCGAACGGAGAAAGTGGGGTAGCTCAGTTCAACAGACTTGTGTTAGAGTGCAGGCTGAGAGAGAGAAGAGAATGTGTGCTATCCAGTGCAGAGAGGGAGGGAAGGGGGGAGAGCGAGCGAGCGAGAGAGAGAGAGAGCATTAACAAGAAAGTGATTCAGAGCAAAGAGAATGCCCCCCTGCACTATATACTATGGGGCACAGAGGAAAAAATTGAGTAACAGAAAATGGATTGAAAAGAAAACATGCCGAGCTAAAAATGCAATAAAACACCCCCCCCCCAGTTGAATGTAGCAATGCAGAATTTTAGGTTTGTTTTTATTTTAAGAAAAAGGTAAAAAATACCCCTCATTGTGCACCTCCCGGTCTAGAGACAGACCCATTCAAGCTCTTTTCCCCCCACACTGTGAAATTATGTTTCCAGCATTTGTTATGTTTGACATGTGTTGGCGCCCTTCCCATCACGTCCTCAGCAAGACTGATTTTTTGCAGACTGCTGCATGAGAGGCAGTAAAGGAGCCCAGCATGTTGTGAACTTCTCTACCCTCAAAGGGAAGTTTCACACAGTAGGTCACAGAGCTGCAGTTTCAACTTTCACTCTCTCTCTGTTTTCTAGAAGATATGAAATTATGATTATCCCAGGAGTTTTTCTATCAAAAATATGGAAGAAGGATTGCTGGTTATTATTGTGGATTCTACATTTCGTTTTCCCAGAGAAATATAAATAATAAGGATTGGGTTAACTTTGGCCATTGCAAAATTATTTGCAGAGCCCTGCTGACTTCATCCCATGCCCATTTGCTTTCTCCATGCCATTCATCGATCAGAGATATAACTATACTGAAGGAGCAAGACTGGAGGAATAATTTGATTTGAGACCTTTGCAGCATAATTACGGGTGGCTCATTGCCTAGGCAAACAACCCAGCTCTGTCTGGAAAATAATGTCGGTGATCAATTAATGACACATCATACTTCAGCTATCTGGAGTTCTGCATATTATATGAGATCACATAACAATACTAAAGATAAAGGATTAGCATAACGTTATTAAAGAGACAGGTGAGTCATTTCAAAAATTTGATGGCAACTTTGTGGGGGCAATTCGTTCAGACTAGGGATGAAGTCAAGGAAGATTTGTAGGCCACGTTATCGGCCTGCCCCCTCCGCTCAGCTGTGGGGCAGTGCCATCTAAAGGGAATGGAGTGGACAGACTCCTCCCTCAGGGGGTTATAGGGGTGGACCATGACAGGAGCCATGCCTAGGGGTGATAGTAGACATGCCTTCACTCAGGCAGGGTGAGCACAATGTGTCCAATTGTGACAGCTGTGTAATTTGGCTTGAAAGCTTCTCTGTATCAACCTAAAGGCAATTCCAACCCGTGCAAAGCCAGGTCCATTCGCTAGTTGCTTATGAAGTTAAGAAATTAAATAGAACCATATAGCTTGACTTTCATTGATAGTTACTGCAGTTGTCTGAAAAAAACTAAAGCCACAATCCAGTGGTTCTTCATCCATCCCCCAGTACTCTGTCTAATAGCAGACTCAGGCAGTGAGTGTCAACACAATTGAAGCCAAACACAGGGCTACTGAGATGCAAGAAGGAGATCTCAACTCTCCTTCCATATTTACCTAGCTGGACTTTGAGATAATTGTCCGAGGCCCTGCTCCAGGTGTCCCCACCCAATGATGTGACCTGGGTGGCTATAAGCCTTTTTAGTGGTGGCACCATTTGTGAAATGTTCTCCCCAGAGAGGCTTGTCTGTTGCCTACGTTATGGTCTTCCTGGACCAGGTGAAGACCTTTTTATTCTCCCTGAGTTTTGGAATCCTGTTCTGCTATTGTTTTTTATCTGGTTTTATGATGCTGTGATGGTTTTATTCTTTTCTGCTGGTTTTATTCTCTTTTATTTTATATTTTTGATTTTCTTAAAAAGCATGTTTTAATATATTGTACACCACCCAGAGAATATCACCTACTGGGTATTTTAAAAGTACAATAAATAAATGCATGAACCCTGAGGCTTCATGAAGTAAGAAAAAAAAACTACCAAGGAGCAAACAAGCAAACAAATACACCCTGATGAGAACTGAGTCTGCTCATAAGCCTTGGAATGTTGGAAAAGAATACCAGAAAATCAGGGAGAGGAGGAAGAAGAAGCTGATCAGATTATCTGAGCTCTTTATAACTTACTACACCATACTTAGAGTAGATATATTGAAATGAATGGGACTAAAGGTAGTCATGGCTAACTAAATCCCACTCATTTCAATGGGTCTACTCTAAATAGGACTTACATTGGATTTTACCCATTAGTTATTCTGGCTGGAACCCTGAACAGGAGCACTCATGTTCGAAAGTGAAGATATAATACATGTTGAGCTCCATCACACCAGTGATTTAGTGCACTCTTGCTATGCCTGGTGTGCGGATTTGCAGCACAGTACTCACATGACGCTGTGCCTGTCCTGCTGACACCCTGCCTCTCCCCCAGCCTTTCCTAGAATGCTAAAAGTCTAGATTATTTTCCCTAAGTGCATTTAACGCGCCCTAAGTCTCAGTGTAGTTTTAAAGGAACTGGGGGCTTGAATGGATTGCATCAAGTCCTAGCAGGGAAAAGCAATCTCTCACAGCATTCAGCTCCAAGCCTCAATATAAAACTCAAATCTTGCATCCCAGGATCAAAAGCATTTTTAAAATCATACAATGCCTGAATCTCTGCAGACAGGATTGTACTCCCTCAATGCCCCCAAAGAGCCAGACTAAAGGGTCATTCCATTTTTGCCCAGGGAGAAAGGTGGTCTGGTTGAAGTACTCATCTGCCAGGACCTGACTGGAGAGAGAAAGAGAAGGGGAGGAGTGGAGTGGAGCCGAAGGGCTAAGGAGCCAAGGAGCAAAGGTCAGAAAGATCAGCTGTTCAGGTGAAAGGGATCATGTTTGATGCGCTTTTGCCTCAGAGGTAAAAGAATGTGGAGGCAAACGGGGGGGGGGGCTTAGGTGTGATGGAGGTCTTGATTGCTAGTCAAACATGTTCTCATCTATGAGACAAATAAATCTCCATTCATGATGACTGAGAAGGTTTCACATCATAAAGAGAAAAGAAAAGAGAATCCCTGAATTGAAGGGTCATCAGCAAAACAAATAAATGAAATGAAATAAATACATTGAAAGGAAAATGTCTGCTCTGATTAGGTTTCTAAAACAAATGGGAAGCCTGCATGCAGAGAGCAAGCTCCTCACTTCAGGCTCCCCACCACCAGTGCTTGGAAGGCAGTGGGGATGGGGGATGGGGATGTGATAGAGGAGGCGTGAGGCCCCATTCTCCTCCCTCACATCATGACAGTGAACACCCAGGTAGGAATACTGAATTTAAGACATTAGCAGTGTAATAAGTGTCTTGTCTACAGGGAAACACAACAATGCTGTGACAAGTTAGTATCTAAATTGAGCCTTTGGGAACATCCATCAAACCTGCAGGAGAGGGAGGCCTGCTGCCCGGGGGGGGGGGGGGGAGGAAGGGCCGCCTGCTCCCTGCTGGCTTTTTGTTTTTGTCTTTGTTTTTTGTTTTGTTTCCCCTTCCCCAGGCTTGAGCTATGTGCCTGGGAGGGAGGATATAGGGCCAAGTGGGGGGATCTGAGGGGTGATGGGTAGAGGGAGATATGGCGTTGTGAGGAGGACTTGCCAGGTAAGGGGAACGAGGCCCAGACGATTAATGGCTGTGCCTTGTTCCGGTGCCCCTCAAACCCACAGGCTTGTTGGTTGCCCTATCAGCCAGCTCTCAGGCCTCTGGGTGCTGCTTTTAAATCCCAGATCGGTGCATAGTAAGATCTCCCTCATCCACAACTTAATTGTGGATGAGGCAGCCGATCTGGCATGTATAACCGAGACCTGGGTGGGTGAGCAGGGAGGAGTCAGTCTCTCCCAGCTGTGCCCACTGGGGTACTTGGTTCAGCTTCAGGGTAGACCTGAGGGCCAGGGAGGGGGGGTTGCTGTGGTCTATTCGAACTCCATCCCCCTCTGCAGGCTCCCTGTCCATATGACTACTGGTCTAGAGAGTTTGCACCTTGTGTTGGGCCAAAGGGACAGATCAGGAATTCTGTTGGTGTACCACCCACCCCGCTGCTCAATGGACTCCCTAGCTGAGCTGACAGAGGTGGTCTCGGGTGTACTGTTGAGGTCCCGCAGACTCCTGGTTCTGGGGGATGTCAACATTCACACCGAGGGCACTTTATCTGGGGCAGCTCAGGATTTCATGGTCTCCATGACAACCATTGGACTATCCCAACATGCCATCGGCCCAAGGCACGTAGCAGGGCATACTCTAGACCTGGTTTTTTCAACTGGACATGGAGATGGTGTTCTGAAAGTGGGGGATTTTACATCAATCCATGTGTCATGGTCAGATCATCACCTGCTGAGGTTCAGACTTACAGTGGCTTTTCCCCTCTGCAAGGGTGGGGGACCCATTAAGATGGTCCGCCCTTGGAGGCTAATGGATCCGGATAACTTCCAGAGGGCTCTGGGGAGTTTTCCGGCTGATAGAGCTGGCTCTCCTTTCGAAATCCTGGTTGATCTGTGGAATGCAGAAATGACCTGGTGGTTGACACGATTGCTCCTGAGTGCCCTCTCCTGTATAGAGCTCGTACGGCTCCATGGTATGCCCCAGAGCTGAGAGTGATGAAACAAAACAGGACACAGCTTGAGGGCAGATGGAGACGAACTCCTGATGGATGCAATCAAACACCGGTAAGTGCCTATGGTGGGCTGTATTCAGGGGCAGTGGGGGCAGCAAAAACAACAACAATCCTTTGCTGCCACTATTCAATCATCAACCTGCTGCCCAGGAGAACTTTTCAGAGTTGTCCGGGGGCTTTTACATGCCGGCCCCAAGGACATGGTAGAACCATCTGAGGCCCGCTGTAATACATTTGCTGAGCACTTCCAGAATAAAATCTTTGGCATCCGTCAGGACTTAGACTCCAGTGTTATAGCAGGTGAATCAATTGAGGTATCCAGAGCACAGGCTTGTCCTGTTTTCTTGGATGAGTTTCAGTTGGTACAGCTTGAGGATGTGGACAAGGTGCTTGGACAGGTTCGTGCAACCACTTCCATATTGGATCTTTGCCCCTCTTGGCTAATAAAAGCTAGCAGGGATGGAACAACTGGCTGGGCCATGGAAGTGATTAATGCCTCTTTGCAAGAGGGAGTGGTCCCAGGCCTCCTGAAAGAGGCGGCAGTGAGACCACTCCTAAAGAAATCTTCCTTGGACCCTGAAAATCTTAATAACTACAGGCCAGTAGCAAATGTTCCATTCCTGGGCAAGGTCCTGGAGTGGCTGGTTGCAAGCCAGCTCCAGGCACTCTTGGATGAGACCGACTATCTGGATCCATTTCAGTGGGGTTTCAGGCCTGGTTTTCACCCTGTATGATGATCTTTGTCGTGAGAAGGACAGGGGGAGTGTGACTCTGCTGATTCTCCTTGATCTCTCAGCGGCTTTCGATGCCATCGACCATGGTATCCTTCTGGGACTACTGGCTGAGTTGGGAGTGGGAGGCATTGCATTGCAGTGGTTCCACTCCTACTTGGCAGGTCGGCTCCAGAAGGTGGTGCTTGGGGAACATTGCATGGCCCCGTGGATTCTTCAGTATGGGGTTCCGCAGGAGTCAGTGTTGTTCAACATCTACATGAAACCGTTGAGTGCAGTCATCCGGAGTTTTGGAGTGCGTTGTCATCAGTATGCTGATGACACGCAGCTCTATTTCTCCTTTTCATCTTCATCAGGTGAGGCTGTGGATGTGCTGAACCAGTGCCTGGCTGCGACAATGGACTGGATGAGGGCTAATAAACTGAAACTCAATCCAGACAAGACTGAGACGCTGTTAGTCGGTGGTTCTGCTGACTGGATGGAGGGTCTTCAACCTGTTCTGGATGGGGTTGCACTCTCCTTGAAGGAGCAGGTTCGTAGCTTGGGGCTTCTCCTAGAACCATCTCTGTCACTTGAGGCTCAGGTGGCCTCAGTGGCACGGACTGCCTTCTACCAACTTCGGTTGGTGGCCCAGCTATGTCCCTATCTGGACAGGGATAACCTGGTTTCAGTTGTCCATGCTCTGGTAACCTCCAAGTTAGATTACTGCAATGCACTCTATGTGGGGCTGCCTTTGAAGGTGGTTCGGAAGCTGCAGTTTGTGCAAAATGCAGCGGCCAGATTGATAACTGGAACCAGAAGGTTCGAGCATATAAGACCTACTCTGGCCCACTTGCATTGGCTGCCTGTATGTTTCCGAGCCCGATTCAAGGTGCTGGTTTTAACCTATAAAGCCTTACACGGCTTGGGAACCACAATATCTGACGGAACGCCTTTCCCGACATGAACCTACCCGAACACTACGTTCAACATAGTGCCTACTCCGAGGGAAGCTCGGAGGTCAGCAACAAGGGAGAAGGCCTTCTCTGTGGTGGCCCCCCAACTGTGGAACGATCTCCCTGACGAGGCCCACCTGGCTCCAACATTGTTATCTTTTCGGTGCCAGGTCAAGACTTTCCTTTTCTCTCAGGCATTTGGAAATATCTGAGGAGCCTGGGCTTGTTTTTTTCGTAGCTTTTTGGGGCTGTTGTAGCAGTTTTAAATGTATGTGTGTATTGTGTATATGTTGTGTGTTTTTTGCTGTTTTAATTATTGTATATTGTTTTTGATTGTTTTAATCCTATGTAAACCACCCAGAGAGCTTCGGCTATGGGGTGATATACAAATGTAATAAATAAATAAATAAATAAATCCTGTGCCATGGTAAGCAATAAATCACCCATCCATTCCACTTTAGGGATGCTTGAGAAATTTGATCTTTGCCAATTGCAATGCGGACTGACCAGGTCTGCACATCCTGGGAGAATGTGAAGATCATGCCTTAGCTGTTGACTGACTTTTACACTTTCCAAACATCCTGATGGCTAACAACAACAACAACAACAACAATGTCACAATTATTCAGTTAGTCACATCAGTCACCAGCATCATATCAAAAAACTATACTGAACACCTTCAGAAACTGGGCCTACCAAAATACGTCCACACCAACGTCCAGAAAGCAGTCATAATTAAAACATCCTCAATTATCAGGAAATTCCTGAATCTGTAAAAGACAGCATGACCTGGCAAAGCCCGTCATGTCCATCTAGAAAAGCCGCCATGAGTGAGAAAGAGATATAATAATAATAATAATAATAATAATAATAATATCGTTCATATATATATATATATATATATATATGAGTAACTACACTTAAAATGTATATTCTGAGAGCAAATAGGCTTAAAAGTATATATTTAAATGCAATTTTTATGTGGGCAATTCAGACAGAACTCAAACTAATGTGGAAATGTAATAGAGTAGATGTACGGGTGAGCACATGCACAAGTGAGATGGACCAGAAATAAACCAATTCATCCATATTTTGCAAGCTCAAAAGGCATTTCTTGGCATCTTTTTTGTTGTAATTCCAGAAAGTATTAAATTAGATGGCAGTCTGGATGTCTCCCTGCTATTTCACTTTTAACTTGATTTCAATGGCACAGCAGGCAAGCTCCGAAAAAAGGCACTTTTTTGTTGTTGGGGGAGCAGAGGGGAGGAAATTCCCCTGAAGGACAGGAGGAATTCGCAATGGATATTTATTTCTTTTAATATATTAGAATGCATACTTTTTTACTTGCCACAATATTACATTGTCCTTTGATGTCACAGCATGTGGCAAATGATTATAGCTTCGTCGCTCTGTTTGTAAGATTACAAATGATAAGGTAGAGCTGCGTGCTTTCATATGACTTTTGTTTCTACTTCAGAGTCCTCATGAATAATTCATGGTGAAGAATTACTGTCCCAGAAAAATACAGTCTGTTTCATCAGCCCTCTCACACATTGGTGATCAAGGTGTATCTTTTTAATGTACAACATCACTAAAGGTTTTGATATGCCTGTGTGTTTATTTATGTGGGATTCTGTACAAAATGCTATTTTAGGCCAAATTATATTAAAAGTTTAGGGCATAAATGTTGCAGAATGGGGAGCAGGGAAAATCTCCGCTGATCAGAGATCAGAGGTTTTCCCTGCCTGGGGAGAGGGAAAGAAACTGGTTGGCTGGATGGGATCAACCGGTGTTGGCCAGAAATTCCCCATGCTTTCTTTAAGCGAACCTTGCATCCTAAGTTATACGAGGATAGCTACCCAAGAACTTTGAAGCAGTATGATACAGAATGGAAAATGTTGCTTTTTTAAAAAAACAACAGCAAAACTAGTGCTTCAACTTCTATCACATACGGTCAGATGGTTTTTAACCTATGAAGGAAGATAAATTTTATCAAATTGCTATCCAACTTCCTTACATGATGATTTATCGAGGGATTTCGCATTATACTTTGCATGAATTTGGGAGATATTTACCCAAATGCAAATGGTGTGCTTGTGGGTCCATTGAAGATCAATGAGAACCTGGAAGAAGACTTTCGTGTTTTCAAATTTGTGCTTCCCCTCAAAGGGAATTATTTGGAAAATGTCAATTTGGGAAATATTTGAGAATATATGAAGAGCATCAGACTCAGGATCCTTCAGTCCAGCATTCTGTCCATCAAAACTCAGTTTTATCAGAATTATATTTTTGTTTCTTTTTTAAAAAATAATAATTTTAACAAGGTGTTTTTATTCTGCTGTTCACTGCTCTGAAATCTTTGGATGTGGAGCAATATAAATAAATAAATAAATAAATTCTGTTCACACAATGGCCAGAATGGATCAGACAAAGGGTCCATCCAGTCCAGCATTCTGTTCACACAAAATAGCCTTTGAAAGGTATATCTGGGGGAAGGAAGGAGGGTAGGCTGACCAGATAAAATCCAGGTCAGGGCTCATGTAACTTTAACTGTTGTAGAGAAAAGGGAATTTCAGCCAGTGTCATTTGTATGCAATTGTATGAGGCCCGCCTGGCGCCAACACTGTTATCTTTTCAGCACCAGGTCAAAACTTTTCTTTTCTCCCAGGCATTTTAACAGCTCAAGTTGAGGTTTGACATTATGGCCAGGCTTAACAGTTAAAATGTTTTAAAGTGTTTTAATGATAGCTGTTTTATGTTTATGGTTTTAAATTTTGTATATTGTCTTTTTAATGTTCAATCTTTTTAATTTTTGTAAACTGCCCAGAGAGCTTCGGCTATGGGGAGGTATATAAGTGTAATAAATAATAATAATAATAGTAATAATTAGTTCCTGGTGAAATTCCCTCTTCATCACAACAGTTAAAGGTGCAGGCACTATACTAGAGTGACCATATACAAAAGAAGGCAGGACCCCTGAAACTTTAACAGTTGTGATGAAGAGGGAATTTCACCAGGAACTAATTGCATACAAATGACACTGGCTGAAATTCCCTTTTTTTTACAACTGTTAAAGTTACATGAGCCCTGACCTGGATTTTATCTGGTCACCCTAAAGGAGGGATTCAGCTAAACTAAGCAGCCATTGCAGTTCAAAAACCACTTGCAATGAGTGAATTGGATTAGGTTGAAATAAAATCTCCCCAGATAGCATTAAAGATGCTTTCATCCATCTAACCACAATCCTTTCATTTGTATATATTCAAATACCAGAGAGAACAGTGACACATACCAGTAGGAAATTTCCAGTGCTAATTATAGTGCTCTCCCTCTTAAATTCATGCAACCTTGTCAATTTTGAAAGGAACATAGTTTTACTGCTTTTTTATGACAGGAAAAACTTCAACATAACAAGTGTCATCAGTAACTTGAATAAAATATAGTTATGCTTTCCTAAGCTCATTGTAAAAATGTATCACACGACCATGTCTAAAAAATAACCAACCATACCAAATCATTTTCTCAAATAAATCAACCCTAAATTGTGGTGTTTTGTATAGTGTGTCTTGATAGGCTTCCAAAGAATACAAATAACTCTTACAAGTGAAAGTAGATGGTCTAGGGTGACCAGATAAAATCCAGGTCAGGGCTCATATAACTTTAACAGTTGTAGAGAAAAGGGAATTTCAGCCAGTGTCATTTGATGCAATTAGTTCCTGGTGAAATTCCCTCTTCATCACAACTGTTAAAGTTGCCAGGGCCCTGCCTTCTTTTGTATATGGTCACTCTAGTATAGTGCATGCACCTTTAACTGTTGTGATGAAGAGGAAATTTCACCAGGAACTAATTGCATACAAATGACACTGGCTGAAATTCCCTTTTCTCTACAACTGTTAAAGTTACATGAGCCTTGACCTGGATTTTATCTGGTCAGCCTAAGATGGTCCATTTTGTACAGCAAAATTTCCTAATGTGAACTCTCCCCAACAGACACAGGGTAATAGGATGACTAAATAAGTACTTTAATGTTAGTACTGATAAATAAGGGGCAGTGTGATGTAGTGGTTAGAATGTTGGACTGGGAGATCCAGGTTCTAGTCCTCACTTGGTCATGAAGCTGACTGGGCAATTTTGGGCCAGTCACAAACTCTCAGTTCAACCTACGTCACAGAGTTTATTGTTGTGAGGATTAAGATGGAGAGGAGGATAATGTACACTGCCTTGGGTTACTTGGAGGAAAAAAGACAGGTTATTAATTCAATAAATAAATAAATAAATACAGTGCATATGGAATATGGGCTAATTCTATTACCTTAGGCCTTTGCTCTCACTCTCTCTTTTTAACTTGACTTGCTTGCTTGAGACATCTGGATGATTTAAATAAATGTGCAGAACCCTACTCAGAAATTGGGCAAACAGTGGCAACCAACTATCTTTATGTTCTTTTCTGCCCATTGATTCTACTTATTGGATTCAGTGGATTCTATCCACTGTGAATCAGGTTGCTGCATCTGTCAAATGGGCTTGAAAATGAGAATCACTGAAGAGGTACCTTTCAATGGAGCTTTAACAACCCAGAAATAGTGGTAGTCAGAATATCTCACCGACACTGCACAAGAGTGCCACATGTTAATCATTAGTAAGAGCCAGTTGAACATAAGACGGAATCCTTCCTGCTTCCCAAATAAGTGAAGTAGTCAGAATTTGTACACAAATTTCATTGCCAAAAAGTTATCCATTTGTCTGAATGGATCACCTTTTGCTAATTAAAATTCTCAGTGCATGGAACCTGATCAAGATTGGGATCACAGTGGGAGCAAAATGTTAAAGCCCCCTACCCCTCATCCCAATACCTATGCTTACTTTAGAGTCAAAAAGAAGTAATGTGTAATTTGGGTGTACAGCCCAACTTTGCGAGGTAAATCCTCATAGGCTAGTCTCATCATTTCCCCCATTAGTATCTAAATTTAGGGTCATGGGGCCACCTGTCTATGCTACCCTTTGACCATCTCACATTCAGGCTATCCTAACACAAGTCCTATGGGAGGACAACCAAATCCCTATGGGGGAAGTAATTATTATTCATGAATTATTATTCATGAATGAGAGAGAGGGAAATGATCTCATTTTGGCTTCCTTAACCTAATGTGTCAAGATAGTGGGAAGGAAAATTGCCCCTTAACCTAATCCTACAATATGGAAGGGAGCTCTCTAATCACACTGTATATTTGAAACAACTGATAATTATTTTAATTAAGAATGGCCTTGGACAAGAGTGTTACAAAGTGGAAGCTAAACACAATTTAATCTCTCTAACTGTTGACTGCTCCACAAATATACCCCTGGGGTACTTCCTAAGCGATGGTGATCATCGGCGCTTGACAAAGCAAATACACTCCATGCATTTGGGCTGGAAATGGATTAAAATGGCTTTGAGTTCACAGATAAGATAGAAAGGTTACCATGAAGTATTTCATTTTGAAAGGTCAGGGCAGGTGGTCGTCTCCATTGTCACCCTTGGAGCAAACTGTGAAGGATTCCACGCGTCGGCAGAGAAAGATTTAAACACTCAGCACTGCATTAAGGTATTAATAATGTATTTCAAAAATCAATGCACGGCACTGAATATGGGTCTTTGATGGGATTCTGCTGAGTCAACCGCTTCATTTTGCAGAAGGAGACAGGTTGGAAGGCACATTGAAAGCTGAGATTCAGAAGGTAATTTTGTGACAGACCAGCAACGGCAGCAGCCCTCAGGAAAACTACATTTCTCCTGATCCCACCCTGTCCTACACATTATATTCCAGTGTATCGGGGTGACAGAGAAAGAGGAATATATATATATATATATATATATATATATATATATATATTCTTCCTGCTCCTGCCTTGCACCTACATTGTGCTCTCACAGCTGCAGATTAAAGACAAGGAACATAGGGAGCTGCCTTATACGGAGTCAGATCATTGGTTCATCTCACCCAGTATTATTGATACTGGCTAGCAGTGGCTCTTGAAGGTTTCAGGCAGGATTTTTTCCAGCCCTAACTGGAGATGCCAGTGACCATCTGCATGCAAACCATGTGCTTTCCCACTGAGTCATGGCTGGCCTCTCCTAAGGAAGGGGAATGAGTGTGTGTGTTTGGGGACTGGGGACTGGTAAGGAAGGCTTTTGAGGATGGTGGTCAGTGGCAGCAATATATATGTATGTGTACATACTAAGGTAATTTCCAAGTTATTCTGATCAACTTTTGGAGAGCTTCCCATCTGTAAAAAGATGGGGCTCTTACTGAATAGACTCAGTCCTTTGGAAAATGGGTGAGATAAATGGAAAATAAATGGAAAATGGGTGAGATGCCAGATTAAGTGGTAAGGTCATTATGACAGTTCACATTTGCAACATTCCACTGTTGCAGACATGGTGTAAGAAACTATGGCCATGTCTACACCATGCTTTTTTTCTCTGGGGTTGTCCCTGTGTGTACAAATGTACAAATGACGCACAGGGGATCCTGGGGTCAGGCAGGGATGATCCCTCCATTTTCCCAGGATAACTGGTTCCCCAGTTATTCTGATGTTCCCCATGGTCCTGGGATCATCCTGAGGACTGCAGAAGGTGTGGCCAGCACTCCTGCCTCCTCATGAGTAGTGCAGCCTTCAAAGTGGGCACAGAGCTGTATGGAGAGGCTCCGTGCCCATGTGGGGTGGGGGGAACAATTTTGCCATCCCCAGGATGGCAGAGTGGTAGTGGTTGGGGCATGTTTTTTTGTTTTTTCAAAACTTTTTCTGGAGGATCGGGGCTGCACATGACTCCTCTTCTGTAAATAAATAAATAAATGGTGGCCATGATGTCCCTCTTCCCTTCCAGGACGTTGCATTGCCATCTAGATGCTGGGGGAGGACTGTGGAAGTTGGTAAGTCCACGAACCTCCCCCCTCCCTCCCTCTACACCCTTAGGTGTAGATGAGCCCTATGTCGGGTCCTCCCGTCACTGTGAAGCTAAAGGTTAAACTGTACATTATGTTAATTGTATATTTTGTAACTAAGACTTATCTCATTTTTTAATCTACAATAACTGTATCTCAATTTCGACTGGGACCATTGTATATGAGGAGGGAAGCATTAACCCTCTCACTCCCATTTGCTTCCCAAAATTCCCCTCCTCATGCAAGGATTAAAAAGAAAATTGGAGGTCATCCATTGACACCAATGGAAATTTCTTTCATCTTTTAAGCTGCACAGTGTGTGTGTGTGGGTGGGTGAGTGGGTGAGTGGGTGGGTGTATTTTGGACAGCAAATGGTAGGGAGGGGAAGGTTTAATCCTCCACTCACAGTGTGCAGTGGTAATTTGAGTCTTGGTTACAGGGCACCTCCTTCCCTTTCATTCCCAGAAAATAGTCAAGGAAACGTCTGTTGCTGATAGGTAGGATGAATGATCTCTGAATGTAGAATTTTAGGACATCCCGTGGTATTTTAGCATGTAAATAATACATCTTAGTGGCTTCACCTGCCTTTAGGGAGGGATGTCATGAGAAAACAAATAGCTGCCCTCATAAAAGGAACCACTGCTATTCAACTTTTCACAAGTGGTTGAAAGCTGAGCAGGACTCTGCTTCATAGCCAGTTGTAAAGCTGCACCTCAAGCACTTGCAGTGACCGAAGCAGCTACCATCTTCCCCTCCTTTCTTGTCAGGGCTGTGTTATAGGCAGTGGTCAGAGAAGAGCCAGGAGTTAGGAGTTGCACCAGGGGATCAGAGTTGAGAGACAAAGCCAATAGACATGACCAAAAGAGTCAAGCAGAACTGAAAGGCAAAACTGGCGGCAGAACTGAGGAGCAAGCCAGAGTTCAGGGTCAAAGAGCAATCAAGAATACAGCTCAGAAAACCAAGTTATTTAGTAAAGGCTTGATTGGAACAGGAAATTCTCTTATACTCCTTCCTTTCAAGGAGGATCTAATGGACAGCCTAGCTGGGGGTAAGTGGGGGGTAAATGCTGCAACCAATTGATGCTAAAAACTATAGTTAAGACGCTTACTACGTGGGAGGGCCACACACATATCCCAAGGCTATCAGTTCAAGCCTTGGTGGCTCCTGACATCCCTGAAGGTCCCAACAGACAGGAGAGGGGGTTCTTACCCACTTGCTTAGAGAGAAACTATTAGAACGAATGTACTGATCCATGTACTAGGAGGTTGGCATATCAAGCTGGTTTTTGCTTTTGTAACATGCATTTGTTAAAAACAGAGTACATAATCTTTGTCTCGAACAATTGTTTGAGACATTCTCCTTTCGCATTATTACCTACTTAGTTGTGGAGCAGATTTCGAGGGGGTGCTGCTGCAGCGGAGAGATAAGCTGGGAAAGACCTGTTTTGTGATCAGAAGTCCACTTGCCCAATGTTTGATGTTATCCTAATCCATGAACCACAGCTGTCTAAATACAGCCATTTGTTTATCAAAGCCATGCATCTTACAATACTTATGATAATTTATGTTGTCTATATGCCATTGTGTGCCTGTAAAATATCGTTACACCTCTCCCTTTGTGTTTATTAGCCGTGCAATAACTACAGATTTGCATTTCATCAAAATAATACAGTGCCAAGTTGTGTGCATATTACTTTTACCTTATTAAATTTCTCCTGTGTATTGCCCCATACATTTTTGAGATTGCAAACTCTATTTGTCTTTTTTCTATTTTCTATTAGCAACTAGATTGATACCCTTTATAATTTTACATTGGATTGGAAGACAAATACATAGATGGTATGCACAGTAAATTGAGCTATTAATTTATCACAAGTTATTAAATCCTTCTAAGAATATTTCTGTTTTTGTTGTTGTTAGCAAAGAAAAATCTAGATGGAAATATCTAATGACTTCATCATTCCATAGTTACTCATCATGAACTACACATTTGAAACTGCAATTACAAATGAGTTGCTACTTGAAAAAGCAAGGAAGAGTCAGATGTAGGATCTCATATTTGCATCTCTCATGGTCTGCTTACATATTGCCATGCTTCTGTCCTGTCCAGTATTTCATTCTGTGACTGTGACACAATGGTTCAGAATTTAATCAAGCCATTCTGCCCATCACTAATGACAATCAAAGGGAACAGATGCACCCAACAACTTGATACCTGTGCAGTATTGGTACTCTGTACTGATGTCCAATTGTCTGTGTGCAAACTAGCTCTGAGAAAAAGATTGTTATTCTGAAAGACCTAGTAATATTCCTTTAACAGGAACAGGGAAAGCATTTAACTGTATAAGAAGCTTGTTCAAGATAGTTAATGAGAAAGGTGTCTCAAATTACAATATTTACATAATGTCATCATTGCAAAAACATTAAACCCAGTTCATATATATATATATATATATAGTCAAAGAAACCAACATACTCGGAAAGGATTGCTACACTCTATGCATGTGAAATAGTACAATATTCACCCAATAGAGATAATCTTTGAACATTGGCTAAATGTAACATATATGTGAAAATATAATATTATATTAGCCCAATGCAGATCATTTTAGAAATTTTGCTGAAGGCAACAATTATTCTCGTCAAGCCAGCTGACTATGCCAACCTGTTGTTTAACATTTTCCCATACCATACTCACAACTCCTACGCAGAAATTGTGAACTAATAAATATGAGAAATTCAATTTTGGATTCATACAACTAGGAAAAGATCTATTATGCATTCCCCCTTGTATAATTAAATGCCATATAACAGAATGAAAACCTCAAAGAGGAAAGTCGAATACCATGAATAATCTGGAGTTAAGGAATGGAGACAGGAGGAAGCCAAGTTGCAGATGAAATCAAATTATTGGGGATGATGAAAAGTCAAACAGACCGTCAGGAGATAAAAAAGAAAAATCATAACCAAGTGAATGGGCAAGACAATGTCCTGCAAGATCAATAGCTAGCATCTAACAAAATCTTCCCATGGAGAAATGAGTTCCTTCCATCAGTGGGAGGCCTTTGATGCAGTGGACCTTTTACACTGGCTGAATGGGGGAAGAGACAATATTTGCCCATTGTCCTCTTTCCCTGCAGCCCTCTTTGTCACCTGGCAGTCTGCACCAGAGGACTGGGGGACTCTCTGGAACAGTGGGGTGGTGGTGCTTTTAGTTGGCAAAAATATCCACCCCCACTTTTCACTGGTGTATTTAAAGTTGGTTAACTGCACCTGACAAACTCACACAGTGACTGGGTTTGCACGATCATGGGGGGGGACCCATCATGGCTTGTTATTTCCCCTTCTTGCATGTGCCAGTTATGAGCCACCTAATTAGTATAATTAGCCCTGCAGGTAGGGATAGGCAAAACCACCCCATGTGCTGCTCGCCAGAGCTCCGCTGGCCAGCTGCCCTACTCGCTGTGCATGTCAAACCACTGAGCAGTCCACAGACAAGCAGCATGAAACCTCCCACTTCCTCACTGAGCTGCCACCATTTGCATAAAAATGGTGGCTTGTCCTTTTTCGTAAAGGGTCATTTACGTTAATGGAGCCATAAAGGGGGCATTTGTTTAAATAGTGGCCATAAAGGGGGCATTAATGCAAAATTACAGGTGTAATAAATGGTCTACCATAAATGGTCTACAGGTGTAAAGGGGGCATTTATGCAAAATTACAGGTGTAATAAATGGTCTACCATTTACACATATAATTTTGTGTGAATGGGCCCTTTTTGGCCACCATTTATAAAAATGGCCCTTTACAAAAAAAAGCCAAGCCACTGTTTTCACGCGAACTGGCAGCTCGATGAAGAAGTGAGGATCTCCGCATTTGCCTGACTCGGCAAAAATAAGGAGGGAGGAAAAACATTGGGATTGCCAATGGACTGGGAAAAACAGGCCAAGAAGTTTGGAGAAGTACACCTTCTCCCCCAAGCACACACAGTTGCTAGGCAACAGAGAAAGAAAAACTACTTTCCTAATCTCTGTCTGCATTTCCACCCCATTTTAAACAATATGTTATTGTTTGTTTATAAAAATTTGTTGAAGCTTATGTGTAATTTATATTTTCATATTTTTTGTATTACATATCTATACATTGCTATGTTTTTAAAACTACTCTTTTATTGATTCTTGGTGTAAATAGTGCCATTATTTTCATCATAATCAAATCAGTGTCCAATTATAAAGAGTTTTGAAATGCCAGGTAACTTTGATATTTCTTTGACATCTGAGACTGCTACAGAATGGTATGGAATAATGTTTGTAGATGAATAATGCAAGTAACACTATACCTGGTGATGTTTCAAACTTTGATATAGTTATAAAGTTACAATAAGTTGATGATAAATTAATGCCCTTTAAATGACATAGAAGTGTGCATCAAGAAAACTTAAAATAGATTTTGAAGTTTGAAAAAGTGCAATCTGTTTTCAGTTTTCAGAAACGAGTGGATTCAGATGAGGTTAGCCTTTCAAACTCACTGTCAAAGTTGACAGGTTGGAGCTTGTCATTTTATTTGAAGTATGACCTCAGCTAGCCACAGGGGGAAAAATGGGTTATTGACTTCTGCATGCAAATCTATTCTCTGTATTGTGGAATAGACACTGGTTTGCTCCCACAACAAAAGCTCTCTGATTCACACTTACTTCTGAACATCATCTGACTATAGTGCTGGGGCAAAACTTTTCCCCTATTTTGGGAACTTTCTCTCTCCCTGTGAAAGAGGGGGACAGGGTTTCCACATAGCTTTTTTAAGCGTAGCTGATTGTCGAGGGCCCTTCTTCTGATTTTTTAGTTTTTCAAAACAAACAGACAAACAAAAAAACCACCCCTTCTCCCAGCATTTGGATGAGCCCAGCAGTTGTTACTGAATGCCTATTGGAGACTAGGGGTGTGTATCGTATCATTCTGACGTCCGATAATGATCCGATAAGGTTGTTATCAGACATCCGATTAACGGTAATGATACTTACAAGCCCTATCTGATCGGATCCGAAATCCATATGTCTGATAACTATTGGGTATATCGGATTTTTGGACTGCCAGTTTAGGGCCGGCCCTCCCTTCCCCCTCCTCCATCACACTCCTTACCTGCGGCCTTCCCCGCTACTGTCTGCTGCCCTTGGCTGCTTCTGGACTACTGAGAACTATGCTTTGCAGCCTAGTTCTCAGTAGAGCGACGACACGCCGGGTGATGATGTCACCCAGAGCGTCGTCGCTCTACTGAAAACTAGGCTGCAAAGCCTAGTTTTCAGTAGTCCGGAAGCAGTGGAGGGCAGCAGCTGGCAGCTGGGAAGGCTGCAGGTAAGTGGGGACCCCTCTCTCCCCCCCACTCATGTTCCTTACCTGCGGCCTTCGCCACCTCCCCACGTACTGCTGCTAAACAGGCTTTTTGGCCTGTTCCTCATTACAGACCCGTGCCAAGTGATGACAATATCACTCGGCAGTTCTCTGTACTGATGAACAGGCCAGAAAGCCTGTTTAGCAGTAGTACGGGGCGGCGGTGGCGGCAGAGATGGCCACAGCGGTGGCAGAGGCGATGGCGATGGTGAGTAAGGAGCACGAATGGAGGGAGGGAAAACGAGTGGGTGGGAGGGAAGGAATGCCGGCCCAGTGTTTTCCCCCATAGATTTGCATTGGGGGAAGGCTTTCTTTCCCCCAATGCAAACCTATGGGGAAAACACCGTAATCGGATCAGAACTTCCGATATTTATCGGATATCGGATCTGATGAAATCCAGGTACCCCCCGATATGATCAGATCCAAAAAAAATTTATACCGGAACTTCCGATAATGATACGATATAATTTCGGCCGTGCACATCCCTATTGGAGACCATGTGACCTCTCCCTCTCCAATAAGCATTCAGTAAGCACTCCTGGGCTCCTGAAAATGCCAGGGTGTTTTTTTTAAAAAAAATTAAAAGGAGAAAAAAGACCCCTCAACAACAGGCTACATTTAAAAAGGTATGTGGAAAACTTCCCCAAGGAGAAAATTTTCTGAAATTCTCACCTCTCCCAGCCTCTTTTGCCCAAGTTTTCATTTTCCTCTCACCCCCACAAAATGCCAAAAATTGAACAGCCAAAATTTTCAGCACAGCACTAGCTGATTATAATCCTTAGTATACCTGGTTAGAAGGAGAATAGAATTCAATTAACAAAAACATCTTGTTTAACATGTTGAGTTTAAGGCTTTCCATGTTCATCAATCTCCAAAATGGTGTGTAATTGCAGGTGTCACAGGCCATGCTCTTAACAGATGCATTATTTAGGCAATATGGATATAGCATGGAATTCTATGGTTAGTACTTCCTGTTCCACCAACTACCTTGGAGCTGGATGACTGTCATGTGGCAGAGTGGTGGGCTTAAGTCTCAGATATCTCTGTTCACCAGAATAGATACCTGGGCCTCTTCAGATGTCACATTAAGACACTGTGGATCACTAAAATTATGCAATCCACAGAGGGTTAGCATGTGGCCGGTGTTCCCCATGATGGGCAGACCTGCCGTAGGAGGGTTAGTGGGCCACCCATGTAGTTCCCATGTCATCTGGCTGGAACTCCATGGGTTTTTCAGGGGTGGTGGGATGGTGGTTACCATAGAGTCCATAGGCAAAATTGACCACCACTTCTGGTGAATTCAAGAATACTTTCATCTGCTTTTACCCATAATTCAATTCCATTTCCATTCATGTATATAAATACATAAATGCATATTTTCTCTCAAACTATTATTTAAATAATATGTAAAGGCATATTTTGATACATTCAAACTGCTGAGAACTATGCTAGAACATTCAGGAAAGTGAAATCCAGTGGGATAGTTACATTTTAGTCTTATTTTAGGTCTGAAAGTACAGATCAAGAATTTTGTCAGTTAATTTTCCGTAGTTATTCCCTCCTCCCCAAGCTTCCATCTATAAGATTATTTCACAATAAGCATTTCTACTTCATATTTAATATGTGCTATATTCACTTTTAGCAGATTCAGAAGTCTTTGTGGGAAATCACCTGTGTCAGAAAATGTTCTTCTAGTTACTGGACACGCAAGTGCAAAAACTTTGAAATACATCAAATATTCTGGTTTGAACATGAAAAGCTATGTGCTGCAGTTAATGGCATACAGTGATTGTATATTTTCACAGAGCATATCGAATACCATATTACAGAGCGGAGTGTCATTTCAAAAACTGTCAACCACCAAAGAAAGTTTAAGAAATGTTCATTGAAGAACATCCTTGACATTGAATTGATTATATTTCTGTAATGAAATATTACTTTAAAATGCAAAGACTATGATTTAAAACTGACTATGTTCAGCTGTCGTAACTAACTAGGGCATTTTGCTGTTCTTGTAAGTAGTAAAGTGTTTCAGGGAGTTGGTAATGGGGTGTGTAACAGAGAAATAGAAATACAAAACTTAAAATGGTATCTTATACTGAGCCAGCATTGCTATCTTTTATTAGTTAGAGTAGAAATATGCAAGGTTTTGATTGATGGGGATCTGTCTAATGAAGAGTTCTGTGAAAACCAAAAGTTTACCTATGCCTACATTAACCTAAGTAGCATTTTAAGAAACCCCCCAATTATTTCTGCCTTACAAAAGGTGGCACCATGTAACCTGAAAACTTAACTGCAATAGTAAATACACATATTTCAGAAGAGTAAGATTTCTCAGATAGGATATTGGGATGTTATTTTAAAGACTACAGGAGTTGGTGAACTCCTAGTCCATTGTGGCAAACTGTTATACTTTCTGCCAGCACATCATCAGATATTTACCATAGCTTCTACCATAGCACCTGCAGAATATCTGACCATCATGTGACTAACAAAGGGTACAATAACCTTTGGAATGTATGCCTATAGTAACAACAATATCTGTAAATGTTAGATGCACAACTGTCCTGGCAAGATGGCTATACTGATAACCCAGATGGTTGTACTTTTTCTTGATATCAGTGCTATAAATACTCTATTGTCAAAACCAAGAGGGGCTTGACCATTCCTCTGATATCAATGGGGCACATCCAGTCAACCCTGTGCTAGATATGTTCACAGGATGCCACAGGGCAAGAACTGCACTGGCCAAGGCCTATATGTCTAGGAATACATGGGCATATCCCTGTTATTGTCCAATGGGACAGACTCATCTCCCCCTCTTCATTATCTCCCATGATGGGACGCATATAACACCCAGCTTACACTTAAAGCATACAAGAAGTCCTTTGGATTGTGTATGGTGTGAAGTAACATAAGCCATGTGGATTTCCAACAGCTCACAGACCTTGCAAAAGAGTAATTACTCAAAATATAGCTAAGAGGCTGACCTCAGAACACATTCAGCACCTCCCCGAATCTCCAGTCCAGTTTTCACAGAACCATTCACAATCACTTCACTTCATGGAGTAAGGATTTCTTCGGCCACTACTTCAGACACCAAGACCTGTGGATGTCTTCCCTCCATAGAAGGTTATGGCCCAACAGCATACAGATGCAGGTGTTAACACTTATAGCTGGTAGCTGAAGAACTGACGGCGTGAGTGGGGGAGAAATAAAGTGCAGCAGTCACCATCGCACTTCCCCACCCCCTCTCTTTCTCTCTCTCTCGCGCGCAAGAGAGATGACGGGACAGGACAACTGGAGGCAGGACAGCCATAGCTGGTAGCTGAAGAACTGATGGCGTGAGTGGGGGAGAAATGAAGTGCAGCAGTCACCATCGCACTTCCCCCACCCCCTCTCTTTCTCTCTCTCGCGCGCGGGGGAGAGACGATGGGACAACTTAAGGTGACTGAAATGTGTCTGGGAGCACCAATATCTGTTGTGTGGGGCAGAGGGAGATATGGCGATAGCAGGGCGAAATGCCATTACAGGGGAAGGAGAGATGGATATTTAACACCCATCTTACCTTCTGGTCACCCTGCTACCCCGGGGATCTTGGGGAATGATCCAGGCCACCCACAGAACCTTTCCTTGCTCCTATGCAATGCCAGGTCGGTTAAAAACAAAACAAACATAATCTAAGACCTCCTCAAAGAAGAGGAGGCCGACCTGGCTTGCTTCACAGAAACCTGGCTGGGAGATGACAGTGGCCCGACATGGGCTCAGGCTCTCCCAGCTGGGTACTGTGTTAGTGAGCAGGTGAGGGAAAGTGGGCGGGGGGGCTGAGTAGCTGTGGTCTACAAAAACAATCTTAACCTGATCAGACATCCTGTCCGGGAATTGAATCACATCGAGTGTGTGTACCTGAGTCTGAAGGCCAGGGATAGACTAGGGATTCTGTTAGTGTACCGGCCACCCCGCTGCCTATCAGACTCCCTGGCTGAGCTCACAGAACTGGTTTCGGAGCTGGTGTTGGATTCGCCCAAGCTTTTGGTCCTGGGCGATTTCAACATCCCATTCGAGGCCGGTTTGTCAGCTGGAGCTCGGGAGTTCATGGCATCCATAACAAACATGGGCCTATCCCAATTGGTCTCTGGACCCACACATTCAGCAGGTCACACCCTCGATGCTGTTTTCAGTTCCGAACAGACGGATCTGTGGGCAGAGGTATTGAATACCTCCGAATTGACATGGACAGACCATTTTCTGGTCAGGGTTAGTATCACGGCTACCACCCGCCCCTGCAGGGGTGGCGGACCTATAAGAAGGTCCGCCCTCGAAGGCTGATGGATCCTTCTGGATTCCAGAAAGCCTTGGAGGGTTCTATGGCTGGTATCATCGACGATCCTGTAGAAGCCCTGGTCAATAGATGGAATCAAGACCTAACTAGGGCTATCAACACGATCGCCCCCAAATGTCCTCTCCGGCCCGCTTCTAACAGGGCACCCTGGTATACAGAAGACCTCAGGGAGTTGAAGCGGAAAGGACGATGACTGGAGCGCCGATGGTGGAAAACTCGACTTATATCCGACAAGAGACGACATAGAGAACATCTTCGTTTCTATGGAGTGGCAATACGTGCAGCGAAGAAAGCTTTCTTCTCTGCACGCATTGCGTCTGCGAATTCACATCCAGCAGAACTGTTCAGGGTGGTGAGGGGTCTAACTCAGGCTCCTTCCCCCCTGAATCCGATTTTAGAGCCTTCGGTAGTTCGCTGTGATGCCTTTAACGATCATTTCTCAGATAAAATCTCTCGGATAAGAGCCGACTTAGATGCCGTTGTTATTAGGGGTGTGCACGGACCCCCCGGATCGGATCGGGACCCGGATCGGGACCTCCAATTTTGTCCCGGACCGGTTCGGACAAAATCGGAGGCCCCCCGGACCGGATCGAGTCCGATCCCGACCCAAAAATCGTACATTTTTGGATCGGCCGCCATTTTTTTCCCCATAGACTTGCATTGCAATGCAAGTCTATGAGGAAAAAATGGCGGCGGGTGGGTAAGGGGGGGCCTAACTCCCTCCCCCCCCGGGGCCGTCCGCTGTGGACGGCCCCGGCAGGTAAACCCCCTCCCCCGCGCTCCCTACCCCCCCTGGGGCCGCCCGCTTCCATCCGCTGGCGCCCGCGGGCGCCAGCGGATAGAAGCGGACGGCTCCGGGGGGGGGGGTAAGCCCCCTTCCCCGCCACTGCTTACCTTCTCGGCCCATCCGGCGCCGGCGGCTACTACCAGCGGGCTCCGCGGCCTACTCTCGAGTAGCGCGCCGGGTGATGACATCACCCGGCGCGCCATCCTAGAGCAGGCCGCGGAGCCTGCTGGGAGTAGTAGGCGCCGGCGCCGGACGGGAGCCACCGGGCCGGGCAGGTAAGGGCCCCCCTCCCCCCTCCCCCCTCCGTGCGCCCCCTCCTCCCCTCCACGCACCCCCTCCTTACCTTTCCGGCCCGGCGGCTCCCGTCCGGCGCCGGCGCCTACTACTTCCAGCAGGCTCCGCGGCCTGCTCTAGAGTAGCGCGCCGGGTGATGACATCACCCGGCGTGCCATCCTAGAGCGGGCCGTGGAGCCTGCTGGGAGTAGTAGGCGCCGGCGCCGGACGGGAGCCGCCGGGCCGGAAAGGTAAGGGCCCCCCTCCCCCCTCCCCCCTCCGCGCGCCCCCTCCTCCCCTCCACGCACCCCCTCCTTACCTTTCCGGCCCGGCGGCTCCCGTCCGGCGCCGGCGCCTACTACTTCCAGCAGGCTCCGCAGCCTGCTCTAGAGTAGCGCGCCGGGTGATGACATCACCCGGCGCGCCATCCTAGAGCAGGCCGCGGAGCCTGCTGGGAGTAGTAGGCGCCGGCGCCGGACGGGAGCCGCCGGGCCGGGCAGGTAAGGGCCCCCCTCCCCCCTCCGCGCGCCCCCTCCTCCCCTCCACGCACCCCCTCCTTACCTTTCCGGCCCGGCGGCTCCCGTCCGGCGCCGGCGCCTACTACTTCCAGCAGGCTCCGCGGCCTGCTCTAGAGTAGCGCGCCGGGTGATGACATCACCCGGCGCGCCATCCTAGAGCAGGCCGCGGAGCCTGCTGGGAGTAGTAGGCGCCGGCGCCGGACGGGAGCCGCCGGGCCGGGCAGGTAAGGGCCCCCCTCCCCCCTCCGCGCGCCCCCTCCTCCCCTCCACGCACCCCCTCCTTACCTTTCTGGCCCGGCGGCTCCCGTCCGGCGCCGGCGCCTACTACTTCCAGCAGGCTCCGCGGCCTGCTCTAGAGTAGCGCGCCGGGTGATGACATCACCCGGCGCGCCACCCTAGAGCAGGCCGCGGAGCCTGCTAGTAGTAGTAGGCGCCGGCACCGGACGGGAGCCACCGGGCCGAGAAGGTAAGTGCCCCCCTCCTCCCCCCCCGCTGTCCACTTTCATCGGCGGGCGCCCGCTGGCGCCCGCCAATGGAAGCGGCGGTGGGCGCCAGTGGGCGCCCGCCGATCCGCCGATCCGCCGAACCGGTTCGGAGCTTTTTCGGACCGGTTCGGATTGGATCGGCCGATCCAGCTGCGGGATCGGAAATCGGATAATTTATCCGATTTCCCACTGGACCGGACTCGGATCGTGGATCGGGTCCGATCCAGTGCACATCCCTAATTGTTATAGCAGAGGCTGACAGTGGAGTGTCCAGCGACTCCGTGAGTAGGATTACACTGGATCAGTTTCAGTTGGTGAGTACCGAGGATGTGGACAAGATACTTGGATGTGTGAGGAGGACAACTTGCCCTCTCAATCCCTGTCCTTCTTGGCTGGTTGTCCAGGGAGGAGATGCAGTTAGATCACATCTACAACATATCATTAATGCATCTCTCAGGGAGGGGAGCTTTCCATCATGTTTAAAAGAGGCGGTGGTAAAGCCGCTTCTAAAAAAGCCCTCCCTGGATCCCCTGGACCTTAATAACTACAGGCCAGTATCAAACCTTCCATTTTTGGGCAAGGTGATTGAGAGAGCAGTTGCCTTTCAACTCCAGGCAGTTTTGGATGACACTGATTTTCTAGACCCATTTCAAACCAGCTTCAGGGCAGGATATGGAGTTGAGACCACTTTGGTCACCTTAGTGGATGATCTATGCCTTAGTCTTGACAGGGTGTGTGTGTCCCTGCTGGTACTCCTGGACCTCTCAGCGGCTTTCGATACCATCAACTATGGTATCCTTCTGGAGCGCCTGGGGGAATTGGGAATCGGGGGCACTGTGCTTCAGTGGTTCCGATCCTGTCTCTCGGGCAGGTTCCAGATGGTGATGCTTGGGGATAGCTGCTCTTCAAAAAAGGAGTTGCTATGTGGTGTACCACAAGGTGCCATCCTTTCCCCAATGCTGTTTAACATTACATGAAACCGCTGGGAGAGATCATCCGGAGACATGGGGCGGGGTGTTATCAATACGCTGATGACACCCAAATATATTTCTCTATGCCTTCGACAACATCGTCAGCTAAGTGTGTCTCCTCTGAATGAATGCTTGGAGGTGGTAATGGGCTGGATGAGGAAAAACAAACTGAAGCTGAATCCAGACAAGACGGAGGTGCTCGCTGTCAAAGGCCCCAACCTGGGTTTGGAGGTGTGTCAACCAGTTCTGGATGGGGTTACACCCCCCCTGAAAGATTGTGTTCACAGCTTGGGGGTACTCCTGGATCCGACGCTCCAGATGACAGCTCAGATTGATGCGACGGCCAGGAGTGTCTACTATCAGCTTCGGCTGATACGCCAGCTGCGCCCCTTCCTAGAGGTGGAAGACCTAAAGACGGTAGTGCACGCGCTGGTAACTTCGAGGCTTGACTTCTGCAATGCGCTGTACATAGGGCTACCTTTGTGCCTAGTCCAGAAACTTCAACTTGTTCAAAATATGGCAGCCAGGTTGGTCACCGGTACACCTAGGGGTGACCACTTTACACCAGTTTTAAAATCACTTCATTGGCTGCCAGTCACTTTCCGGGCGAAGTATAAAGTGTTGGTTATTACCTTTAAAGTCCTACATGGTTTGGGCCCAGGCTACCTGCAGGATCGCCTTCTCCCGTGCAATCCGCCCCACACACTTAGGTCCTCTGGGAAGAACTTACTCAAGCCAGCCAGAACTAGGCTGGGGAGTGTTACCAAGAGGACCTTCTCTTCCATTGCTCCCAGACTATGGAATGGGCTGCCAGAGGAGATTAGACAAAGTAGCAGTCTTCATGAATTTAAGAGAGTCATGAACACTGCTCTCTTCCGGCAGGCCTATCTGGATGAATTTTAAGATA
This sequence comes from Anniella stebbinsi, assembly GCA_029215795.1. Classification (NCBI taxonomy): domain Eukaryota; kingdom Metazoa; phylum Chordata; class Lepidosauria; order Squamata; family Anniellidae; genus Anniella; species Anniella stebbinsi. The sequence goes on along the minus strand of JARDYH010000005.1, from coordinate 140,214,747 downwards.
TTTTAATGATGTATTTTCTCTTGTTTTTTAAATTTTTAACTGTTTGTGATTCTTGTACTTTACATTGTGTTCCCCACCTCGATCCGAAGGGAGAGGCGGGTTATAAATAATAATAATAATAATAATAATAATAATTATTATTATTATTATTATTTCCTAAGACAGCATCTTGTGTCACTTTCTCAGTCATGAAGAATTCATGAGCCAGTTTTAATCCATCTAGGTTTAGAATTACTTGATGTATTCCAATAATAGGAAGATTTTTCACCACGGGCCACTTTTGCAAGTATTCAGCAAGTCCTCAAAACTTGTTTGATGATCTCTGAAGCATCTGTCCAACTTTTGAGGTGTGAAAGGGAGTTTTATGAACATTCCTAAGTCTTCCACAAATATTATATTCTTCACCAATAGATGACACCCAGCATCTATCATTCTCCCAACCATTTGTTCTCTAGCTGAGCCCTCACTGGCACTGGACCTGTCTCCCCAAAAAACTTTTCCTTGTCCTACAGGCCCTGCCCCTAAAAGCTAGCAGGAATCCTCACTGTCCTCTTTAATAGGAGATATCAACAGAGATTTTCCTGCATGCCTCCCAGTTGGACCAGGGAAAGCCCATATGCAGCAAAGCCACCCTGACCAAGGCACTATCTGGAGGAGGAACACTCCTCCAGCCGGGTGCCTCAGTGACAGCAGCTTCACCTGCCTTACCTGATTGGCTGTGAGGTGGGCAAAGAATTTAGAACAGCCTCTAAGTTCTTCACCCATCCCACATCAGCGATGAGATTGGGATTCTTCTCCCTTATATCTTTCAGGAGTTGGGGTTAGGGAGGGATTTTGTGGAGGGAGAAGGGAGAGAGGTTTGGGGTGGGGGTGTCTCATCTGAAACCCCACAGGCCAGAGTGGTTGGCCCAGTGGGCCAAAGTTGGTCTGCAGGCCAGAGATTCTTTATCTGTGCTTTATGGGATTGCTCCAAACATTAAGTTTAGCAACAGTTTCAAATTGTTCAGCCCAGTTCTGTCCTAGTCTGTCCCTCATGACAATATGGTGCTGGATTGCACATAAGCTGCCTACTAATAGGTGAAGCATCACTTTCTTCTTGGGTCCCATCTGGTGCTTCAGAACTCAGACAGTAGAGTTATCCTGCTTGTGTCACTTTTATATCCCACAGGCTGCCTTCAAATTGTAACAGGCTCCCTCTGGATGGAGCTTGGCTGAGAACGTCTACATGAAGCCAGACCAACAGGGGACAGACTAAATGAGTGAACTAGCATTTATTGACAAAAGGGTTGGACATAGGATAGCAAACAATTTGACGGTTCTGCTGTTTACCAGCATATCATATCATAACATAACATATTTTCTAACTGTTATGCCTTCTCCTATACACTGAAAGTTCATCCCTTTCTGTTAGATGGGAGGCAAGAATGGAACTTCCAGACAGGAATGTTTGACAGCTTGCCTCAGCCTACTGTATCCAGGCCTGCTTATGTTTGCTCCTTATACATGCTACTCAACTATGGTAGTGAGACTGAGATGTTTGGTTTTCAAGGGTTTCTCCATTTCCCCTGATACAGCTGGTTGCTATCCTTTCCCTTTTCTTTTCTTCATTGATCCAGTTTCTTGATAATCAAAATATGTTGTATGCACTCCACTAAGAATGAAATGTAGAAAGCATCACTTTCAGCTAGGTCTGAAAACACAGATAAACCAACAAGTTCTTTTGACTGATCTTAAGCATAGGCCCAGGACTGTTTGCAAAAGTTCCAGGAATCATCCATGTTGTTCCAGCTCCAGATTTTTAAGGGCCAATGAGCAAGATACCCTCAATGGGCCCTCTCCTTCAGTGAATCTATCATCTCACCATCATTGCTACTAGCTGCTATTGTTCCTCATTATTGCTACCACTTCCTTGCATGACAGACAGAAATTCCATGAGCAAGTAGGCAATGTCATCTACTCCTTTTCACTATCAGCATTGACTGGGCCAGAGCAAGAGGCAGGTGAACAAACAGGGTGTGATGATAAAGAGGAGGAGCAAGTCAAGGGGACTCTTGTCATTGGGCCCTTGGCAGGTGTTGGAGTGTGGGCTCTCAGCAGGTGCCTGACAATGCTTATTCTTGATATCAGTTCTTTGGGATTCCAACATATGAAAGAAATCTGTTATAATGGGATTGTAAAGGAAAGATAGCATATATTAAGACAGGGATCTCCAGTGGCTTGGTATAGGACATCCTTCTGTAGCCGTGTAAGTGCAAACCATGTGTGTAGCATTCCTAGGAAGCATATTCTTAGGTGTAGGGTAGCAGGCAGACCATATTAGCAAGATATTTTCCCCAACATAAATAAAAAGATAACAATAGCAGGGTGTGTGTGTGTGTGTGTGTGTGTTGCTATTGACCCAATGGCTGAATTTGGACAACACGATAGTCAATGTTGGGGTAATAATCAACTTTACAGTTGTTCATCTAGGGGGTACTCCCCACACAACATGGTAATAAATAATCAACTGTGGTGTGGATTAGGATCAGTGCTGAGTTGACTATGGCAGCATTCGGATGACACGATAGTCAATACAACTGACGATTGTCCCCCCCCCAGTTGCTTATTGTGTCGTCTGAATTCAGCCATAGGTGACTGTAGTAGTTTCTATAATTATCAAGATTTTCCCAAGGGTTAAGCCCTTTATCAGTTTCAAATACATTAGATGTTAAGTGCAAATCATGTTGTGAAATGCTGTGTGTATAAAAACTACTTGGCATTAATATAATGAAGATGGAGAGGGGAAATGGGAGGAGACAATGGCAAAATCTAGGGTACATCTTCTACAGAATCCTATCTTCCCTGATGAATGATGGTAACATACAGATGAACAACTTAAAATTTGTCCTTGAGCTCAGAAGAAGAAAGGTTGCCAGTACACAACGTTATTTCTAACTGTCAAATGTACTACTTCCAACAGAGCTTCTGAACTTAATTTAAGAACTGATCTTTCACTGTTATTGAAACAGTATTTCTTTTCATTTAATCTGCACTTCAGCTTTGATCATGGCAAAATCATGAATGGAGAATACCTGAAAATAACACTCAAAAGGCTCAACGATTAATCTCATTGGCAATGAACTCTGCGCTGAGACGAGTTCAGAGAGGAAGACAAATAGAGCCAGCTAGCTCAGTGATTTGAACCCAAGATAAGATCATTTCACAATTTATGAGAAAATAAAATGCCCAGAGCTTGAATAATATAAAATTTAAGAGTTGTATAATAGAATTACAAGGTTGGAAGGAAGGAAAAAATTACCTGGTACGACAGTCTATTCAAAAGTGGAAACATTCAAATATTAAAATACATCAGTAGTATTAATTAACATTTATGAACATGTAAGTATTCACTAACATGAGTAAGAGTTGAGCTTCCTTGTTCAGAGGCAGTGTACCTCTGAGCACCAGCTATTAGGGGAAGGGGTATGGCTCAGTAGGAGAGCACCAGCTTTGCATGCAGAAGGCTCCAGGTTCAATCCCTGGCATCTTCAGGTAGGGCAAGGTAGGAATCCTTTCTGAAACCTTGGGAAGATATCAGTGTCAGCAATATTGGGCTAGATGGACCAATGGTCTGACTCAGTATAAGACAGTTTCCTGTGTTCCTGACTGCTGGGAGGAAATAAAACAGTGTATGGTTATCGCCATTTTGCTGAAGTTTTGAGTTTCCAGAGCTATCTGGCTAGTCTCCATCGTAAGTAGATTGCTGGACTAGATAAACTTAACCGGATGCAACAGTTCTTCTTCTTATGTATCCTGCAGTTTGATCTACCTCCTTCATAGGCTATTACAAGTAGAACTCAATGCTACTGATGCATGTTGCACTGACTCCAGACTGAGGTCCCCTCTACAAGGATTCGGTTTTGCGCCTGGTTAGGCGATTATGCGCATAATCGCAGAAGCGCATTTACGCCTAATCCCTCTGCACGAGAGGCGGCAAGAGGCGGCAAAGCGCATTAACAGATGTCCAAAATGCGCTTTACAAGTAGTTAATGCGCATAAGCGCTTATTCACACAGTCAAAATGCGCTTTAACGGACGGAGCAAAATAAAACTCGCGATTTAACGCGCATTCGATAATGCACATAATCGGGGAGATAACGCGCCTCTACGCCCGATTTACGTTCAGTTCTTGTAGAGGTAATTTTTTTAATGCGCCTTGAAAGAGCTTTAAATGCCTCTTGTAGAGGCACCCTGAGTCTACCAATCTACCTAACATAAATGCACCAAGCCTATAAAAGAACTAGCTCTTCAAATGAATAGTTTTGGGAATGATGGTTGTATGCTGGCTTTTAGGCCAAGGTTTTGAGTTAAAATAAAAAACATTGCACATATTTTCACTTGACTTTGTCTCGCTGTATATCTTCCCCATTTGCAGCGATGGTTTACACCTTAAATGAGCAGGACAGGATCTACACCACTGCTTTATAAAGGAATTGAAGTGCACTGACAACTATTGGGGCCCAGGACCCATGCCATATACCGCTTTCAAACTGCTTTCATAGTGTTATATCCTGCTTGGTGTAGATTTGGCCCAGGTTTACATCCTTTTTGTGGATTTCCTGTCCTTGAAGAGGGCAAAATACAAAAATCTGGACAAGCTGAGAAGTACTAGCAAAAGGGTAGCCAGGCCCACATCTCACCAAAGTTATAAACCTGTGTCTGGGCAGGCTGGGGGCTCATAAAATTAAATGTTCCTCTGGTTTTTTTTTTAAAAAAACAAAAACAACAACAAAAAAGGCCAAACCAGCATATTAAAAATGAACATGTCTGGGAGCAGTCTAGATTAAACCCCTTCTCTGTGGGATCTATTTATTTATGTATGTATTTAGTATTTGTTTATTTATCCTACTTTTATACTGCTTAATATCCTAAGTTGTCAAAGTGGGTTACAATATACATCTAAAATGCAGTATAAAACAAAATACAAATACTTAAAGAACAAGAAAGATAATAAAAACATAAAAAACGTTACTACAAGACAGTAATAAAATGGAGCAGTGTCACAATTCATTACAAGTCAGGAATAGTAAACAAATAGGTCTTCAAGAGATTTTTAAAGTTTGGCACACTTTTTGTCTCTCAAACTATGTGTGGGAGGGTGTTCAAGAGGGTGGGTGCCACTACCAAGAAGGTTCGCTTACATGCTGTTACTTGGTGACACTCTATTGGTCATGGAATGACCAATAAAACCTCCTCAGAAGATCTCAGGGGTTTACTGGGTATATATAGGAGAAGACGGTCAGCTAGATACCCTGATTCTGAGTAATTTAGGGCTTTGTATACCAACAAAAAAACCTTGAACACAGCTCAGCAGGTAATAGGCAACCAATGCAGTTCTTTTTAACACAGATATATGTGAATAGCTCAGTCAGCATCCTAGCTACTGCACTAGATTCTGAACAACCCCACATATAATGTGTTACAATAGTCTGATCATGAACTTACAAGCTCGTGGATCACAGCAGCTAGGTCACCCCTATTCAGGAACAGGTGTAGTTGGTGTACTAGCCAAAGCTCATAATGGGTGCTCCAGGCCACTGACATCCCCTGAGTTTCAAGTAACAATGATGGATCTAGGAGTGCTCCCAAACTATGGCCGTGTCTACACTATGCTTTTTTCCTGGGGTTGTCCCAGGGTTGTGCCTGTGTATCCAAATGACACGAGTAGCGTGGCCTTCAAAGGGGACATGGAGCAGTACAGGGAGGCTCCATGCCCACGGGGGGAGGGGGAGAAACAATTTTGCCATCCCTGCAATGGCAGGGGTGGGGTGGGGCAGGGATTTTTTTTAAAAAAACCTACTCACTTTTGCGATAGATCGAGGTTTTCTGGGACATTGCACGGCCATCTGGACACTGGGGGAGGATTGAGGAAGCAGGAAAGTCTGTGATCCTCCCTTTCCTCCCTCTCTCTACACCTTTAGGTGTAGATAAGCCCTATATACCTGCTCCTTCAGAGGGAGTGCAACTCCATCCAGGACAGGCAAACAATCCAATTCCCTGACCTGGGAAACACCAACCTCTCTTATCAGGATTCAGCTTCAGTCTATTAGCCCTCATCCAGCCCATAACTGCACTGGTTCGGAACATGTATGGCCACTCCTGATTCAGAGGTCACAAAGAAATAGGGATCGGTTTAATCAGATTATGGGGTAATCTTTTCTCAGATCTCCTAATGATTGCTTCCAATGGCTTCATATAGATATTAAACAACATTGGGGACAAAATAGTGCTCTATGGCAACCCACAGTTCAAGTGCCAGGGGGCTGAGGAATAGTCACCCAATGTTATTCTCTGGAACTGATCCCACAAGTAAGAGTTTTGTCTTATGTAAGGGAATTTTTATTTTTATTTTAGGTGGAGGAACATTCGTCCTGTGAACCACCCGTATGCATTCTTGCATGGTGCATAGACTCAGGTTTTCCCCCTCAACAAGATTAAAGTTAAACTCAAGTCCTATTGAAAAACTAATGAGACGTAACAATGCCATTCTATATGTGTCTATTCAGAAGTAAGCCTCATTTAATTCTATTGGACATACTCCCAGGTATGTGCGTATAGGATTGTAGGTTTAACTTAGTTGCAACTAATTGTCCCATCACTATCATCGGGAATTTAGTATAATTAACTGCATTAGACCCAAAATATATACATTCAATAAACTCATATAAATTAGGCTGTATGGGCTTGTGAGCCAATCTGTGAGTTTACCAACATAACATCAACATGTCTTATTCTTTACCAGCTGCCTGTCATGTTCTGGTTTGGTTTCAACAAAGACTTTTCAATAAAGTTACAGTCTGGTTTTCAGTTCAAGTGACTTCTCACCAACAGATCTAACAAGCTCACATTTTTGTATTACAGCTATCTGACCAGATCTATTGGACTGCATTCTTGTGTACTTAAGCTTTTTCAATAATACCCAAGTGAATTTAGTGTCTTCTCCAAAAGAACCACCCAGAGAGTTTCAGCTATTGGTCTGTATAGAAATGAAATAAATAAACAAACAAATAAAACACCCAAGTGAAAGTCAATTTAAATTTCCATCGTCTTTGGTGAGAAAACAACCTACCTGGCAAAGGGTCTGGAATTGGAAACATGCGAAGACTGAAGTGTGGAATATAAATAATAGAAATCTTTATGACTGTGGAAAGTCTGCAGTGTTTGGAAAGAATTCTCATGATATAGCAATGATGAAAAAATATATGGTCTCTGGAATATAAACTGATGATATGACATTGTTACTGTTCATTGCAGAAATATTATGGCTTTTTTGGAACAAGTTCATTATCACAGGGGACTTAGATTTCTCATCTAATTTTATGTTTTTATTTATTTAGTATTTTATGGACTTTTGGATGAATCAAAACCCTACAGAAATCAATGTGCACATAATAAAAGCTGGAGGTTGGTTCTTTTTAAATAATCAGATAATAGCATGTTTCCTTACTTTTTTTCTGTGATTCCAGAAACTTTAGTTGCAGGCAAACCAAACCAAATTCAGCTTGAACAAAGCGTATTTAGTTTAAAAAGCTTATAAAATTAATTTCGTTTAATAAAGCCATACCATCATGTTCTGTAATTATTCTGGATTGTGGGATAAGATAATTCAGAATTCAAATGATATTAGTATCATCAGCTCAGAAAACTTAATGTAGCTTTTTTTCTACTTTGTATATGAATAAAAGGAATCACCCCCCTTTCATACTAGGCTTCATCATTCCCTATGAAAGTGTTCAAATGTCCCTTATTGTAACGATCTAGGAAAGCAGCCTCTCAAAAAAGAAAAAAAGAAAAAGAAAAAAGTAAAATTAGATCTTCAACAATAACATTTGGAAGATGTGCAATGGAATATATTTTAATGTAACATGATAAGCTTGTCATCTGACATCACTGTTTTATTCATATAATTTCTCAGCATTAATTTTACAATAAATTTTGGTATGAGAAAATGAAAGAAGAAAAATTAATCATGAGATGCCTTGGAGCCTAAAAGTCTTTGGGGTAAGAAGGCAAAGCAGGATTTAGTATGAGAGAAAACTCAGACCTGGAGTGGAGACTTTCTCCATTACCATGGCTTCAACCTGCATGCTGTGAAGATACACTGGAGTGGAATTACAGAGTTGCCTTTACCTGACCTATGAGTAGCAAAGCAAACTTGCTCCAGGTCTGACAGGTCAAATAATATTGATTTTAGACAAATTTAAGCACCAGCAATAACTTCATTTTTAAAAAGAGCAACTGAGGCAGAGCTAATATGTCATTCTGCAATCCATTCTTTTTGTCAGAAACTTGGCCAGCATGCTTTTATATTGTCAGCCTCATTTCTCCACAGAGAGACAGACCACATTCTATTTTTGGGGAATAATTTTTATTGTAAAAAAATGCATAGTGTTATCGCTTGATAACCTAAATATATAAAACAGGGATGGGCAACTTTGGGCCCTCCAGATTTTTAGCCTACAAGCCCCTTCAGACCTGGCCATCATAGTCAATGGTGAGGAATCATGGGAGTTGTATGCCAAAATATCTGGAAGACCACATATTACCCATCCCTGATATACAATGTCACCATCCTCTCAGATATTTCGCACCCAGTTTGCCAAATGATGAGTCTGTTATGGGGTTAACAGTTACCTTCCTGTCATGTAACAGATCTAATTTAAATTCTCTTTGTGTTAAGCCACTCAAATTTACAGTGCACCATCTGTCTCAAGAGTAAGCAAATATGTGGTTGGTGTATAATTTCTCAGCTTGAATTTTATCATGAAGCCATTGCTGAAGCTCTTTCACAAGTATGGCTGGGATTTTAATGAGTGTTTTAGGGGCGGTCATCGTGGCACCAACTCCACTGTTCATTCCCCATAGACAGGCATAGATGATTAGGAATCTTTCCCATGATTGGTAACCTTGCAAAGGCAGGGGCTTTGATCATGGGGAGAAGACCATACATGTGTAGACATGTTGCAGATATGCATTATGATGGGCAGAGCCTGCACCTTGACATGCTCCTAACATTGGACTCCTCCTCTGAGGAGCTAGAACTCCCAGAGACAGATGATGAAATTGAACTACCTCTACCAGGAGACTTGGGGGAGCCTAAGATCTCAGGGTAGAGGGCCATAGGTCCATATCCACAGGAAGAGGGGAGTTCTGCTTCAGTAACAGAGGCTGAGTGACCCCCTCTACCAGTCCCAGAGAGTGTCATCACCTTAATAGGCAAATCAACAGGACTCCTGTAATAAGAGGTGCCCCAACTGCAAGGAAAGACTCCTCATAAGTAGGGCTCTGATCAGACAGCTCTAATATACTGCAGCTGAGCCCAGGGTGGGGCTCAGCAGGTTTGGATGTTAAAAGCCTTCAGTGTCTTCCTAGCCAGTGGTGGGTACAATGTCATTTTTTTTTAGCTCTTGTGTTTTTTACAATGCCTCTTGGATGTTGCCCTGTCATTGATGTTCTATGCTACAGACCCTTGGACTCTGCTTCTGGATTATGTAACATATCTGTCTAACTGTGTTTGACCTCTGCCTGCTATGTCTACTACTCCTGTCTTAGCCTGACCCCATGTATCTGACTACTTGCCTGTCTTTGATCTTTGCCAGTTTCATTACTTTGCTTCTTCATTTGTCCTTTCACTCAGAATCTGTTGCAGCCACTGCAGGACACGGCTGCACCAGCACTATGCTATGCACATTTGCTGTGTACATGAAGCCCCAGCTGCAGTTTCTTTTTTTTTTCTTATTTTTTAAAGGGGGGGGGGAAGAATTGCAAATGCAAATAAATACATCCTTAATTTATCACAAAGATAAAAAACAACAAATATAACCATATAAAATCTTATGTAGCAGAAAATCATATGTAGTAAACTAAACTCAATATGAAGTAAACTAAACATTGACAAGAATAATTTCCTGCCAGCATTACTTGATTCCAGTAAGATAAGAAAGGCTCCTGAGTTCTTTCAAATATGTCCTTTATAAAAGCATCAACGTGTACATCGGTATGAGATTCCAGCCGTTTTCTTGACCAGCTGTCTATTATTCCCAATTGCTCTGTAGTCCACTACTTAGCCAAGACGATTGTTCAGGTAGCTGCATTTCTGAGCAGCTTTGAAGAAGACGTGGGCCTCAAGAAAGCACTGGGGAAATAGCTGAATGCTCACAGCTTGAGATGATAAGAGCAAGTGATTTGTGATACTCACCTTTGAGAACAGAATTGCCTGTTCAAATATTCCACTTCCCTCTGCAGTCCTAAACAGATATCCGTGGGCTGCAAATCCTGCTGAGATTAGTGGGACATTGCCAAGTAGACATTCTTAGGACTGCGGTGCTGACATGTGGACAAGTCAACCTCAATGAACAGAAGTTGTCTGAATCATTATTTCACCATTATGGCTGGCCACAACATTGCATTTCATTGCATTACAACTCCCAGGGCTTGGTTTGTATATAGGTAGTGCAGATGTAATTTGAATAGCAAAGCACTGTTTCCCCAGAGATGTGGTTGGGTGAAAGAGTAATGCATATTGGACTTGGCTTTGCACTTATGATCTACTACAAGTTAGAGCAATTGCTATGCCATGATTTATAGCCTCACAATTCATTTTCATTCTTATTTGGTAAACAGCAATAAAACTCTCAGTTGGGAGGGTTATTGACCATAATTCATGCACTTATGGTCTGGAAATGCAAATTAAGTTGGACACTTGGGTATAGTAATTATGACTAGGAGAACTTCAAACTGTTTTTAATCTAAATTACTTATAAACTTTAGCAAGGGCTTAAGGCTGCCCTGGAAAAACAAGCACAGAAATTGGCAGCACTGTATATATATTGTTTCGATACTGATGTGCACCAGTATGGATTCCCCAAGCGTGAAAGCAAATGTGCATGCATCGGCTCTTGTGTCTATAATCAGGAAAGTCAGTAGGTATTGTGCAGTATTTCTCTTCGTTTACTACCACAGCTGTTCTAGAGCTTAAGATGAGTTGGAGAATGTTTCAAAGTTTGAAACTAATTCAAAAAAACATATATATGATTCAAGGTCGGGATTAATTGGTCACCCTTTTTTGACTGCCTTCCTGTTGACTGATTCTTATGAAATATGCTTTGTTGGAAAGCTCTTGACACGCAGATTCCACAAATAATAACGTTTTCCACTATAATTCAAAATCAGGAGTATATTTATATCCATAAAGTTTTTTCATTAAAGGAGGCACTGTAGTGCCTCCTTTGTTAAGAGTGAACTGGGAAAAAAAACATTCTACCATGTTAAAGGGGTAACTGGGGGGTGGTCATTCTAACATTCAAAATCAAAAGTGTTTCACCAATCTTTGTGAAATGTACGTGTGCCAGAAAGAAATGTTGATTTTTACATAACCTGAAAATTTCAAGAAGATTGGTGAAAGATTGAGGGAAGGATGGTAGTTTAAAGTAGAAAAGAAAAACAAACTCTCTGAATCAGAATGATTCTGATAATTATGACTGGTGAGTATTTATGTCATGGATTTTTGTAAAGAATAAGCCCTTACTAAGTAATCCAGTGGTGGGGTCTTCCTCCTCCTTCCTTGCAGTTTGTGGAATAGCTTTTCTGTTTTTAAAATTCCCTTTGGTTGATTTTTGATGAATTTTTTTTTTCATTTCACTGGAGTCAATGCAGAGGCCTTCTTCCCTCATAGTGCAAGACACGCTCAGTAGCATCGCTCTCCCCTTCCCTCCTGCTTCAGCCAGATTAGAATGTTGAAAATAAAATGGCTGCCTACCTCATCTAGACTTAGTGGAATTCTCTTAGTTATTATTCCTTATGATTGCTGGGTTTTAGTTTAACCACTAAACAGGCTGGTTTCAGACCCTACCAAAAGGAAGCTATGGAATTGAATGGGACTGAAACTTTAGTTCACAAGCAGGCCTGGCTTTCTGAGAAGCAGACTCAGACTGCTTCTTGCTTCCCTTTTGAGAGAAGAAGAGTTTTCTTTTCTCTTTTGGAACATGCTTTCCTTTGGCTTTGAGAGTACTTTGTAGGCTGACCATATGAAAAGGAGGACAGGGCTCAGGTAACTTTAACAGTTATAGAGAAAAGGGAATTTCAGCCAGTGTCGTTTGTATGCAATTAGTTCCTGGTGAAATTCCCTCTTCATCACAACAGTTAAAGTTGCAGGCACTATACTACAATGACCATATACAAAAGCAGGCAGGGCCCCTGCAACTTTAACTGTTGTGATGAAGAGGGAATTTCACCAGGAACTAATTGCATACAAATGACACTGGCTGAAATTCCCTTTTCTTAACAACTGTTAAAGTTACATGAGCCCTGTCCTCCTTTTCAGATGGTCAGCCTAGACTACTTTGGCCTATCTTTTTTCTGGATCCATGATAACCCGGGCAGGATCTACACTGCTGTTTTAAAGTGCTTTGAAGGTGCTCTATAACAGTAGTAACAACTGTTTTGGAGTGTGTCCTGGGCCCCAACAGTTGTCACTACTGTTATAAACCGCTTTAAAGCACTTTAAAAGAGCAGTGTAGATCCGCCCCTGGTCTTCAGGTCTCCCCTTGGAATTGCTTTTTAAAAAAGCCCTCCCCCCCGGCATACACACATAGTGCTCCTTTCCTTTTTTCTAAAAGTTTGGACCATACTGCTATAAAATTGAAAGCTTCAAACACTTCATTTAATTAGTTTGGGCCGGTGTAAGTTTTAAGTACAATGTTGAAACCTTTCAAAGTGCTTCTGGGCCTACAACATTGGTTTCGGCCTAGTCACACTGTTTTTCTAATAAGCTTTAGAAACAGTTAAACTGACGTGTATTTTGCATAGTGTACACATGTATTTTCTTTCTAATCCTTGCAGTCTACACTGGCTCCCTGCTTGATGTGTTTTTGGAGGCAGGCAAAACAAAAACCATTTTTGTTCTGGCAGGCCTTTGGCAAATAATCTGGATCTCTGTCTATACCTTGGACTTTTAAATCATTATATATTTTAAATGTTTTAATATTGAAATGTATTTAATTATATTTTTAACTTTTATATATTTCTATTTATAGGTTATAGCTATACATGTTTTAATTTTGTAAGGCTGCCTTGAGGCCCAGCATTGGGCAAAAGGCAGGATACAAATAATAATAATGATAATAATAATAGTAATGTTTCACATTTCACTTATGTATCTGATGTTCTTTTGCATTTACTTTTCTTTATAAACCATTCATATCTTAAGACTTCTTGTGTGGCATGTTTTCATTGGTTTAACAAGTTAAAAGAGGTATTCACTGTTTTCCTGCTTATGTTATAAAACCTATTTTCAACAGGCTTAGTAACTTCAAGAGTAACAGAGTTGGAGGAAAATCCTCAATCTCTTTGAGATCAGAGGCACTGAGCAAGGGTGCCCTGGAAATAATTTAGACTGACCCCAACCACCTAATAATATTCCCCATTCTGAAGTGGTCTGGACCACAGACTACTAAAGACAAACAATGTAGCAGACCATAATAACAGTTCTCGTGTGGTCATTTGCTTTATGAGGCAGGTGCTCCTGCGGGCTACCAAATGGAGGGAGTAACAGTAGGGTGACCATATTTTGGAAACCAAAAAGGAGGACAACATGGCCGCCCAAAGAAGGCGTGCCCACAAAAATGTCCAGCCCCTAAGAGGTATGTCCACCAACATGCCCAGTCCCCAAGGGAGCGTGCCCACCTGAACATGGCCTTGGCCACATGTCTGATTTCACAGAAACAATTAAGATAAACTGTTCTATGTAACATCTTAATGTTAAAATCACTGAAATAAAGAACAAGTCAGACATTCAATGTATCTGAAATTAACTTCACTCACTCCTACTTTTTTAGCTTTTGCTGTACTTTGAAGCTTTTGCTATACTCTGTGTGATACAGTCTCCCCTTCCTTCAAATGTCTTTTCTGACTGCAAATCCTTCGCTGGATGACCATAGTCTCACCCTTCCTAACATTTAACACTCTTTCCCCATCACCTTTCTCATATCCATACTCACAGATTCAGTATACCACTGAACAAATGAAGCAGTTGACAAGAACAGAAACACGTAGTACAGCAAACTAGCATTTAGAAAGGGAATAAAATACGATTACCCTGCAAACATTACCCATGGAACAAAATGGACTAAAGGCTTGTTGCAGTTCTGGTTTATCTGCAGTTCTCACTAGCACCTCTTAGCATGTTTCAACTTCTGGTTTATCAGTGAGAAATGAATCTAAAAAAATGTCATTATGTCTCTGGTTCATTAGCCATGTACCACAAGACCATGGTCAGTAGCAATACAAAGAAAAGCCAGAACGGGTGTCCATTACCACAATGCTAGACAAGGATCTTTCCCTCATTTTATCCAAATATCTCCTAAATTTACACTGCCTCAATGTGCAGAGAACAAAAATCCCAATCAGAGACCCAAAGAAAACTGCCCAAAGTAACAACTCCCATTGATTTCAATAAAGCTTACTCCCAGATAAATGAATATAGGATCGCAGCCTCTTCACATCTGTTCACCTTACTCTAGCAAGTACAACCCCCCCTCCCCTGTCAAGGAGAACTATGCACTCACCAGAACCTGGCCTCGAGGATCATGTAACCAACAGGTGCTCTCCAGAAAGATGCTTCCAGAACCTAGGAGGTCCAGACACGTTCAAACAAGTTAAGCCAAGTCACACTATGCACTCGTATTCTCTTGCTGGGACAGAACAATTCTGGGCAACACAATACTTTGCAATCAACCAGACACAAGAGTCATAAACAATAAGCAATACCTAATAACAAAAATGTTGCAGAAAAGGAAGAGGAAAAGAGAGAAAAGTATACACCACTAGCTACAGAAGTTAAAGAACTATGGCAACAGGAAAGTTACAATTATTCCGTTAGTCACATCAGCACCAGCATCACATTGACTGTGCCTCTATGGTGCTATTAAAAATGATGATTTTAAATAAATACAGTGGTTTGGATTCAGAGCTTTTATTCCACCAGTGGGAGCAATCCCAAATGGAGTCTGACTCAGAACACTCCTGCTGGTGGAAGGCTTTCTGTCCTTGAGAGACTTTTGTTGGATCCAACCCTAAATCTGGTTTGGCGTTGACTTTCCAGAAGAGTGAGATGGTGGCAATGGAAAAGACCAAAATTACTTTTGTTTGTAAATGTAAATTATGAATCCCCCAATGATCATAGAGAAGTGGAAGGTCAAATGTGGATCATTCTCATAGCTTCTCCCCATTGAACCAACCACATGGTCTTCAGATGATACAACCGCTCTAGATGATACAATCACAATCTCGAGATTCCTGCCTCAAGATGCCTCTTGCAATTGAGCTTTAAAGAATTAATATATTACACTGCAAAATTTCTTCCCCCCAATAGTATAATTCTTTGAAGATCTATTGCAAGAGGCATCTTGAGGCAGAAATCTCCAGATTGTATCATTGGGAAAGCAAGAATCATATGTTAGGAGTTCAGTAATCTTTACACAACTGTTGGGACAAAAAGCTATCACTAAGAATAGCTAATCCAGGGTAAATGAACTGGTGGATTAGTACAGTATAAACCTTTGTTCAGAATAGCCTGTAGAGAAACTCAGGTTGTTAACTAAAAAGGGGGACCCCAGTATAAAGCTCTAATATTTGGTAACTGTATAAGTCATTGGCTGAATTCGGATGACACAATAAGCAACTAGGGGGGAAACAAACGTCAGTTGTATTGATTATTGTGTCGTCCAAATGCTGCCATAGTCAACTCAGCGCTGATCCTAATCCACACCACAGTTGATTATTTATTACCATGTTGTGTGGGGAGTACCCCCTAGATGAACAACTGTAAAGTTGATTATTACCCCACCATTGACTATCGTGTTGTCCGAATTCAGACTTTGTCTATACCCTTCTGATTCAAGGCTTCTCCCAAAAGGCAGAACAGCAAACAGAGCAGCATGTTCATATTCTAATAATGGAATCCCTCCTAATTATTGAGCAGACACTTGATTTGTTAATCAGTCCAAATAGAAAACAAATAAATAAAGTATCATGGTGCCCTTTCTACTCATCCCCTCCCCCACAGCAATTTTACAGATCTCTAGACCTCTTGCCTGCTGTTTCTAATAGCATTTTAATGGCTTTTACTTCCAAGAGATTTGTTTTTGAACGGTTGGAGAATGTAAAGATTTGGACTCTCCAATCCATTTATTAGGTCAGATACAATAACACTGTGCCAGAGGCATAGTATGAAAGAAGCCGCAGGGTATTCCTAAGCAGCACTAATAGTAGCAGGGAAAGAAAGCCATTCCCCCCAGCTACATTGGTCTGCTCATCAATTAATTAATTATTGGAGTTGAACCACCAGCTAGATGAAGGAGAGAACTGAAGAACTAAAGGTGAAGTAAAGTATTCCAAAAGCATTTCTGATGTCACATCTTGTCACATCTTTCCTTGTTCATACATTATACATTATAAAATGCATCATTTCATTATTTGTTTTAGTTATTAAATATAGATCTCACCTTTCCACTAAAAATGGTGCTCAAGGCGACTAACAGTTAAATGCAGCAAAAATACAGTTATAATTAAAGCATGAAAACATGTCCAGTAAAAACATATTGCTAAACAAAAATAGCAGTACCCACCTGATTTAAATCTACTTCAGTAGCAAATCAGCCTAGAGGCCAAAGGTCTGTCTGAATAAAGTTATCTTTACCTGCTTCAGGGAGGAATCTGGATCTGCCTTGAGCAGGCCTCGGAAGACCTGTTTCAGGCACTTCTGGTTTTGGCCTTCCAAGGCCGGCCCACAGCATATCCGGATTCCTAGAGATCCCTTGCCATGGCGAGGGACCCCTAGGAACCCAGATCTGCCTTAAGCAGGCCTCAGAAGGCCAAAATCAGAAGTGCCTGAAACAAGCATTCTGAGGCCTGCCCAAGGCAGATCTGGGTCCCTAGAAGGCCCTCGCCATGGCAAGGGACCTCTAGGAACCTGGATCTGCCATGGACAGGTCTTGGAAGTCCAAAACCAGAAGTGCTCAAAATGGGCCTTTCCCGGGGGCTAATCTTCCAGATTTGGGGCCCAATTAAAGGATTTCCCCCCGGACCTGGTTTTGCCCCCTTTTTTTCCTGACATGTCCAGGCAAAACTGTAACAGACCATAAAGTTGCCTGGCTGGGTCTGCCAGAAATCCAGCCTCAACACTCTGGAAGGTCAATGTTCTACAGCATCTGCTCTCAGATGAACTTGATGGAATCCCACCCTCCACCCCTGGGTTTAATTTACTGGCCACCCCTGGCTGGGCCTTGCAGGAAACTACAGGGACAATCAGAGCAGGCATTCATAGCACACATTGAGTGCTGAGACTGGCTAATCTAAATGCAAGTATGTTGCTTTTCAAAAACCAATGAAATTCAATGGGTCTTACTTTTGAGTAAATATCTAGGGATGGAAATGCAACCTGAGCAAGAATTGAGCCATGCCAAGTTGGAAGCAGATTGGTTCATGCCTTGATTTTTAGAATTTTTTAAAAAAATAACTTTAAAAATAATCCTAAAAATCAAGGCATAAACCAATCTGCTTCCGACGTAGCATGCCTAAAGCCCTACTTAAGAGCTATCATGCTGCCAAGTTCTATGTCTTTATCTTTAATTTAAATTTAAAAAAAACTTGTGTACTGCTCAAGGTCCTAGACCCCAAAAAGAAGCTTTGAGTTTGAACTTTAAAAAAATCATAAAAATTAAGGCATGACCCGATCTGCTTCCAACTTGGCATGGCTCAATCCCTACTTCAGAGCTACCATGCTGCCAAGTTTCATCTCTTCATCTTTAAAAATGACAGAACTGTAAGTATTTTGGTTAATTTCCATAAGCTATAATGGGCTGTTTTTTCCAACTTTAAAAAATTCCTAAAAATAAAGGTGTGAACTCATCTGCTTCCAACTTGGCATGGCTAAATCCCTACTTAAGAGTTACCATGGTGCCAAGTTTCATCTCTTTATATTTAAAAATGATCGAGATGTAAGCATTTTGGTTAATTCCCCTAGGCTATAATGAAGTGGTTATCCAAAAACGGAAAGGAGCTCTGAAGAGCACATCTCCCCACTGTGGGTATTCAATGGTTTCCCTCTCCACTCCAAAAACTCAGAGCTTCATCAGACCTCCTACGGACCCTCGGATTTTCAGGGCGGAGCGCACACATCTAATGATTAACATAGTAAACTGTAACTTATTCTAATATAGGATATTTTCCTGTATCATCTTGTGTGCTTCCAGGATTAATCACAGATTTTTAATTCCAGTAGAACAATTTTCCAAGTTATCTCCAAATACAGACACAAAACATGAAATGCTTCCTTTTCCTGAGGCAATTATAAAATACTTTTATATCTGGACACTGGCTATTGAAAAGTTCAAATGAGACCCCCTCAGATGAGCCTCATAACTTATGGGGCACATTTATTGTTTTGAAAAGTGGGTGCAACACATAACACTATTATTGATTGATTGATTGTATTTCTATACTGCCCAATAGCTGAAGCTCTCTGAGCGGTTTACAAAAATTAAAACCCTGAAAACCATTTAAAACATAAAACAAACAACAGTCTAAAAGCATAATATAAACATAATATAAAATACAGTATAAAAGCTTGGTTGTCAACTGTATAATATCTGGGCATCCATTACACAAAGCCATGAAATTCATTAAACAAAAAACCTACGGTTTACAAAACCAACGTTAAGGCTCTACAGTTTTCAACCAAGCACAAAAAGCAGGGAAATTGGGAGTTAAGGCTCACAAGCCTTAATGCCAAATCGTCCCTAAGGAGGCAGAAAGTGCAAGTGAAATTCTCATTCTCTCAAAGCAGATAAACCATGAGGACAGGATGGAGAATTTGATATGCAGAGGTGACTGTGGGGTTGTGGAAAACTGATGACGAACAACTTAGGGCCACCTACTTCTCTTTTTTGTTCAGAGCAGCCATTCCCCAACCTGGTGCCCTCCAAAGGTGTTAGACTACAACTCCCATCATTGCAAGTCAGTATGTCCCATGGTCAGGAATGCTGGGGCTTGTCATCACAGACAGCTGGAGGGCAGCAGGAGTGGGGAATGCTGTTCTATATCCTTACCAAATACAGGGTCTGCCCAATACTTTCCTCTCACACAAATCTTGCATATAGCAGCACCCTTGTTAACAAAAGGGGAACTATTCATTGCAGATCTAGAACCAGAGCATATGCCAGGCACTTTCAACTTTTGGTCAATATCCTGCCCTTCAAAGAACCAATGTTTTCTTTTTCTTCTTGAAATGTATTTCTACAAAATGCAATGTTCACTCCCCACATTCCCTTTATAATACATCATCTCATCAAAGCAACAGAGGAGTAGAAAAGGTTTAGTTTGGCTGTCTTCAACTCCTTTCAGATGAGATTAGTTTGCAATCCTACACCACTTGGGAGTAAGCCCTAATGAACTCTGTGGCACTGACTTCTGAGAAGGCATAGATAGGAATCAACCTCCTCCAGCCTGGTTCTCTCCAGATGTGTTGCACTGTAACTCCCATGTTATGTGTTATGGGGTAGACAAAACAGATGTTCATCATTAATTTTAAAATAATCCCTACTCATGAAAGTATTAGGTGGTAGCTCTGCCTTTGATCTCACACTGCTGAATACGTAACAAAAATCCTCTATGTTAGTCTTCCAATGCCATATTTCTGATATTCAAGAAACAGGCATCCTATATGCTGAAAACTAATGTTGAAGTCTGAAGGATATCTGGATTCATTGTCGCTTCGTTTGGTTTAGACGGTTTATTTAAAGTGATGCAACTCTTTTGTTGTTCCTTGATTGATTGCATATCTTAATGCTGGAAAACATCATACTTTAGAAAAGATGTGGGCAGAAAATAGATCCATCCTGATGTTTTGGATATCAACTCCCAGCATTCCTGATCACTGCCCATGCTGATAGGGGCTTTTACAAGTTGAATTCCAAAACGTCTGGAGAGCTACATTCTGCCTGCCCTTGTTCTAGAACAGTGCCCCCCAACCTGGTGCCCCTCAGATGTGTTGGGTTTCAACTCTCAACATGAGGAGATGCTCTAAAAAAAGCGAAGTAGGTGATCCTAAGTTGTTAATCATCAGTTTTCCATAAGCCCACAGTCACCTCTGCATATCATATTGCATATCATAACCCGCAGTCCTCCAGTTGTTTGGGATGACAAGGCCTAGCATTCTTGACCATGGGACATACTGACTTGCAATGATAGGAGTTGTAGTCCAACACCTTTGGAGGGCACCAGGTTGGGGAAGGGCTGCTCTAAACAAAAAAGAGAAGTAGGTGGCCCTAAGTTGTTCGTCATCAGTTTTCCACGACCCCGCAGTCACCTCTGCATATCATATTCTCCATCCTGTCCTCATGGTTTATCTGCTTTGGGAGAATGAGAATTTCACTTGCATGTTCTGCCTTCTTAGGGAGGATGTGGCGTTAAGGCTTGGGAGTCTTACCTCCCAATTTCCCTGCTTTTTGGTGCTTGGTTGAAAACTGTAGTGCCTTAATGTTGTTTTGGAAACTGTAAGTTTTTTGTTTAATTAATTTTAAGGATTAGGCCGTGTTCTAGAACAATGTCCTATAAAGTTTTATTTTTAATATCAAGCAATGTCAAGTATAATTAATCAGAAATGCAGCAAAATGAAATATGAACACATACAGAAGTCACTGTACACTATTATGAACACAGGTGCAGGCCAAAGTGCAATGATATGTCAGGGACATATGGGCTGTAAACCAATCATGAAGTGATTAAGAGGCACCTACAACTAAAAGTAACCCAGTCAAAGTGTAGTTAAACCTTTCATTAGATAAGATTTTTTTTTATGTACTGTGTTTGTGAGTAACCAGCTGGTTCCATATAAAATAAAGTCCCTTACCTGCCCACTTTACTGATGGGTGTAATGGTGAAAGGATTATGCTATGGTGCTTGGGGAAAAGCTTTGAAGAAGAACACACACATCTAAGAAAAAATTGGGGGGAAGCACACAACCAAATGCACAAACACAGAACAGCTGTCATAATATATCGACAACTTCATATGATTTGTCTTAGAATGATTTCCTTCACCTTGGAAACATTGGCAAACACTCTCTAGAATAGCGTTGCTCAAGTTGGTGCCCTCTAGTTGTTTTGGACTACAACCCCAGCATTCTGGACTATTGGCCATGCTGGTTGGAGCTGACTGGAGTTGAAGTTCAAAACATCTGAAAGGCCCCAGGTTGGGGAAGGCCATTGTAGAGAGTAGCCGTGGAGTCTACAGGGAATCTTTAGCAATGAAAAGAGAAATCAGTATGCGTGATCAGGTTTTAGGTTTCTTCAGGAGCCCCGGCTACTCATTTTATTCACATTAACAGCCACTTTTTAGATCACTAAAGTACAACTTTTGCATAGCTTGAGTTTTTAATTACAGCAATGCTCTTTTGGAATTCCATATTTTTCATTGAACTGTACATTATGTGTATGGTTGCACATTTTAAGAAAGCCCTGATAGCATCAGAAAACAGCACTAACATTTCTGGGAAATGGATGAATTAGTGGATCTGGACCATTTTTATTCTCAGACACCCAGGGAAATAAAATTCAAAGTAAAAGACAGGGTCTCAGAAACTGGGGATATCATGGAAGTCCGAGAGGGGGTGGTGAAATTCTGCAGACCCTCCCCCTGCTTTGTCTCCTGGACTCTGGTTTGCAGACAGTGTCACTTGCCTGCCTCTCTTCTGCTCCCTGGAGAAACCACTGTGCAGTCTGTAGGCACCCGGTGAGCGGCCACTCGACCCCACAGCGAGCCGCCATTTTACATAAAACTGGCAACTCATTTTTTGTAAAAGGCCTTTTAGGTAAGTGGCTGCTGTAAAACTGCCATTTACATAGATTACAGCCATGGATGATCCATGCTCGCCTGTAAAGTGGCACAAACGGCCCCTTTACAGCCACTATTTACATAAAAGGCTTTTTACAGCAGCAGCAGCAGCAGCAGCAGCAGCAACAAAACAGCCTTCTTTTTTTCTTTTTGCAAAATAGTGACTCAGCAAGGGATCAGTTGGCGAGCAGGGGGTTGGCGAGTGGCACGTGGCACATTCTTCGACTGCAGATTGCATTTGAGCCCATGTTCAGTCTGGAATAGGGATGTCAGAGGAATCTTGTTGTGGGGGTGGAGCTGAACGAGCTTTTATCAACTCAGCCCCCACCCCCACCCCAGGACTTGGGCTTGTCTTCTGCTACGTGGCCCAACTTGGTCTGCAACGAGGCCAGCTAGTGGATAGTCTATTTTTGTTTGGTTTTTTTTTTAATTTGCAGAAATAGACATACTTTACATACTTTGCACAAAAATTGCAGCCACAATCTTCACAAATTATGCAAATTGCAGATGAAATGTGTGTAAATTACATATGAATTGTGGCCTCAGTTTGTTTAAATGACTATTTCCACAAGTAATAATTTAAAAATCTGGGAAAAAAATCCTGGATTTGGCGGAAAACCTGTGGCTTGGCTCACAAATGCAAGCCAAGTAAGGCACTCTGTGGAGCTCCAGAGAGCCCAAAAGGGACTGAATTCCTAGCAACCGACAACCCTAGTCCAGAAAGTGTGAACTTGATATAGCCTGATAAAAAAATGAACTGAAACAAATTTCTCATGCATCTCTACACCTGTGTCTCTAGACTATACAGCTGAAGAAAAGTGAGAGAGACTTTAAATGCTCATTGTTGTTAAATTCCATTTTTGGACTCCATCAATTCCTATTTTGATGGAGACTTACTTTAATTAAATTTTACCTCCCTGAAATGCTTCTCTTGCTTCCTGTCCTTTTTATCCCTCCCTGTTAAATAAATTCTAACTCTTGTTTCTGGCCTTCTCCTATTATTCTTTTCAGTAAACGTGGGGAGCTCATAAGCTGGAGGCATTTTTACATGGGGGCGTAGGGTGTGGGAGAAGCAAGCAATGAATTTCCATCTTAGGACCATATCTAGTGCCAGGCACTAAAATTCATGTCCCAATTTCTTTGTAATTTTGCTGGTTGTTTATATATGTCCATTACAAAGCAGTGTTACTATACAGAAAATGTTGGCATGTAAGAAAATATTCTGAAAAATATATACATATATTTATACAGCAAATGTTAGTATATTTCAAGGAGTTGCATGATTACTAGAAGCTTTATTATCAAATTTAAAAATATTTAATTCTTTACAATCATTTTATTGTTATCCTTAATCAAAATGATTTGTATCTTGACATGTTTATCAGCTTGTTTATGGCTGAGGACTTGTTTTTTCAAAATTTGGATCTGTTTTAAATAATAATTAAGCTGTCTTTGGCTCCTTCCCCCTTGTTTCTCTATTTTCCTTCCTTTTGCCAGCCTGAAGTAGAATATTAATGTGTTGGTACTATTATTAAATACTGGCACTGATGAGAAATTCTATTTGGTGGGATAATATCGCAGCTTTTTCTTTTCTATTTGCCTATAAATCTCTCCATCCTACTGCTGTGCTTTATGACAAGACAGTCATTTACATTCATCGGAAAACAGTCAGTATTATCAGAATGAAAGGCGAGCTAAAACAAACTTTGACAATATTATATGCAAAAATAATTTTCCAGAGAGGAAATGAGTAGACATGGGAATCACCACATACTGACTGTCATCCTTTACTTGAAATGAGAAAGAAAATTTAACCACCATCACTTCAGTTTGTGTGTTTAAATACGGTCAGGCATCTCTTGTATATTCAAAGGTCCCTGTTCATTTCATTTTAGCCAATCCAGGCATGCACAAGTATGTGAGCACAGATTGCCCCTCTCTCTTGAAGTAGATGTGCCTTACAAATATTGTTTATACTTGCTTCAATCCCATGATGGCTGCACAGGTTAGCATGCTTAACTAGAACCAGGAACAACGAGATTCAAATATCCACTCAGCCATGAAGCTGAGGGTGATTTTGGGCCTATCAATCTTTCAGCCTAATTCACCTCTCTGGATTAATGTATAGATAAAATGATGGGACATATAGGCAATCTTGACCTTCTTGTAGGAAAGTCATAAGAACATTTCACAAGAGGTGGTGATAGTTACCAATTTGAATGGCTTTAAAAGGGGATTGGACAAATTAATGGAGGGTACCTAGTAGTCCTGATGGCTCTATGCTACCTTCAGTAGGGTGACCATATGAAAAGGAGGACAGGGCTCTTGTATCTTTAACAGTTGTATAGAAAAGGAAATTTCAGCAGGTGTTGTTTGTATGCATGCAACACCTGGAGACATTCCGTCTTCATCACAACAGTTAAAGCTGCAGGAGCCTTGTCCTCTTTTGTAGCTGGTCAGGAGGGCAGGGTTCATGCAGCTTTAAATGTTGTGATGAAGAGGGAATTCCACCAAGTGCTGCATGCATACCAATGACATCTCCTGAAATTCCCTTTTCTGTCCAACTGTTAAAGATACAGGAGCCCTGTCCTCCTTTTCATATACTCTCCTTACCTTCAGTATCAGAGGCAATAGGCCTATGAATGCCAGTTGCTAGGGAACATGGGTGGAAGGGTGCTGTTGCACTCATGTCTTCTAGCTGGGGTTCTGAGAAGTGGGAGGGACTTGAAGAGAAGGCAGAGGAACCTCAGACAGGCAGCAAGTATGGTTCTTTCCATGCAGGCTGTGAGGGGGAGGGGTGTGGAACTTGGACTTCTGGATCCATGGTCGTGGTGGTACCTCTGACCTCTGACCTCAGATCTAAGAATCTGAAGTATCCTATAGCTCCTGAAGACTGTCTAGAGGCTGTAGGATTTCACTCTTTGTTAATTCTTTGAAATTCAGACTTCTCTGAATTTTGCAATGGAGTCCTCAATCTGACAGTCTATACAAAAATGTACATTTAGGGAAAGTGCACACAAATATCCATGTATTAGTGAAAGTAACCTTTTAAAAAGACATTATATGAGAAACATCGTTGGCCATAAATGTGTTTATAAGGTAAAATAGTATGTATTAGGAGATAGTGTATATCAGGAGCAATCCACAGAAAATTTGCAAGAATTTCCATGCAAAATCTTAAACTTAATGGGACAGACCAAACTTAAAATTGGGAAAATATTCAAAGTTCAGTACCAACTGAATGTAAAATTTGAAATAAAAGAAACGGAGAGAAACTGAAATTGATGGATTTGTCCTTCACTATGGAGTTGGGGACACTGGAGATGGGGGGCTGCATACATGCCCATATTCCCTGCCCACTTTTAAGTCCTCAGATGTGCTTGGTATTGTGGCACACAACCTGTACTTTACTCCTTAGCCCATATTGCTGTTACTCCGGCATTCCAATATTCTTGTTGTAGTATTTAGAGTGTTAGTGTGAAATTACCCTGGAGACGTAATGTCAAAATATGCTGAAAAGTGCTTGTTTGCTTTCAGGAAATACATGCCCACCTCATCTGCAGCTCAAAGATAAATGCTCGCTTAACAGCAGAAAGGCTCTTTCTTTGTAGTGTCGTAGTTTCATCAAGATTATCTCTGAGATCTTTGCTCCCATCGTGTATCTAATTGTGAGGAAGGTTAATGCATCATAAAGCAGTGTGCCCTTTTCATAATCATCTAATTAAAAGTGTACTACAAGAAGTATATAAAACTACAGTGTTTGCAGAATGTACTGCTCTTACCAAATCCCACGGGCCACCTAGATCCTCATAAAGGCCTATCTATTTTGCATACACCTATAATTCAACCTCTGAGAGTCCGCTGTCTTTTTTAATTGGCAAAAAGTTTAAACTGCCTTTATCTTTTCAAAAATGCCACATTAATTATCCGTAGAAATTAACCATTTGGTTCAGAGTGAATATGGATCCCATTTACTTCATTATACACAGTGCTGCAGTAGTCATATAAAGACAAAGTTCACTAAGATGACTTAATTTTTTTTCTATACGCCTGCTGAAGCCTTTCTGAGAAGGACCTGGAACTAGGGAATGATGATAGGCTATTCCAGGAGTGGTAGAAGACGGAGGGGGTGGGAAGAGGAAACCATCTACGCAGTGCAAGGAAATAGTCAGTATAAAATATCAGTCAGTTAAAAATTGTCCACAACATTTAATAAACCAGCTCTTTATTTATTTATTACATTTAGATCCAGCCATTTTTCCACCAAGGAACTCAAGGTGGCATACATAATCCTCCTCCTCTCCATTTTATTCTCACAACAACAACCCTGTGAGGTAGGTTGGACTGAGAGTCTGTGACTGGTCTAAAATCACCCAGTCAGTTTCCATGGCCGAGTGGGGACTAGAACCCGACTCCCAGCCCAACATTCTAACCACAACACCACACTGGCTGAATTCGGACAACACATTAGTCAATGGTGGGTTGAGTAGCCAACTCACAGGCTCAATTCGGATGACATATTAAGCAACAGAGGGGTAAATAATGTACTGACCATTTGTTAGGCAGGAGGAGCTTCACAGACGACATGCTGCAGCCAGCGCTGCTCGGCACCGGCAAACGCCCCAGCTGCTACAAACTTGTGGCGGCCATTTTGGTTGCAGCCTCTCCTCCCTGTGTCCTCCAGCCATATCCCAGCAGGCATCGTGAATTCTGCCAGCTGCATAGAGCAGCCGGGGTTTTTTGGCTGCTCTAGGCAGCAGAACTCTATTCTGAAATGGAATAGTCCACGGAGACGGGGGGGGGGGGGATGAATTCGGACTACACTTTAAACAACGGGACTTCGGGCTAAATAATGTGCAAGCCCGTTGTTTCGCTCCGTTGTTTAAAGTGCCTGATTAAAGTACTGTCAGTTGTGTGTGCGTTGTGTGTTGCCCGCCAAACAACACAATAAGCAACACAACTGACGATTGTTCCCCCCCTCCTCCGTTGCCTAATGTGTCGTCCGAATTGAGCCACTGTTGGTTATTTTGTGGGTACTCCCCACACAACATATTCCTACACAACTATGGGTGGTTGGGGCTGGCAATGAGTGGACTAATAGTCAACCCAGCATTTGACTGACACAGCCCCCGCTCCTCTCCCCACCCTCCCTCCTCCCTCAGTCCTCCCAGTTCTATCCCAGCAGCCTCTGCAAGTAGCACCAGTTGTAGCAGAGTGGCAGCTGCCACTTTGGTTGCTCTTGCCACCTGCCTCTATGGGCTTGTGTTTTAACCCACTCACCACATGCCATTAACATACTCACCCCTCCACACAACACTTTAAACAACTGACTTCAAGCTAAACAACTTGCAAGTCAGTTGTTTCTCTCAGTTGCTTATTTGGGCAGAATAGCATACCGACAGTTACCCTCCACACAACACAATAAGCAACACAACTGACAATTCCCCCCCCCCCCCAGTTGCTTAATGTGTTGTCTGAATTCAGCCACTGACTCTCTTGTCAAAACAACCCCAAGTCAGAAGGCTCACAGATCGTCTCCCTTGCCAGCTGGTCTACATGTCAATTGACATTCTAGGCATGCTGGAATTCAGGTAGGTGGCTGCTGTTGCTCAGGTATTCCCTTGCTGCAGCAGAGATGGGAACCTCAGGAAGGAGATAGAAAACAAATAATCCCTCCTCTGGCTTCCAGGTGAACTGGTCACTGCAGTGGACCTTACTCAGTGGATTTCACTAGTGGATTGAAGTGGATCTCACTAGTTACTTCCAAAATTGACTACAGTAACATGCTGTATATGGGTCAGCCTTTGAAAATGGTTTGGAAACTTCCATTGGTTCAAAACACAGCTGCTTGGACAGTGATGAAGGCTGGGATGTCCAGACATATTGCACCAATTTTGCACCAATTGCACTGGTATCCAATGCATTTTTGGGCCCAATTCAAGCTACTGATGTTAACCTTCAAAGCTTTAAACAGTTTGGGGCCACATTATCTAAAGGAGGGGCACATAGACTTTAGGCTTGCAAATCGACTTTGTATTTTTTTTACTATAACCCCATGGTCCATCAAGTGGGGGCATGTGCGAAATAATAGATTAAGAAAGTGAACAATGAATGCAAAATAGTAGATCAGGAAGATGGACATAGAATTGCAGAACAAGGTGTATCCAAGCATATGCTCTGTCCAGGAGTTTGTTTTCAGTACTAGAACTGGACCTTGTACAGAAATCCTTTTACATACAAATCTATTCCTGCCCCCCCCCCCAACCCCAAAAAAGCATTCTTGATCCAGGAGCCAAATTTAGGAGAGGAAACATGCAATCTGTTTTTGCTGTTGTTAAACAATCAGGAGCGAGAAACCCTTGCCGATCTGTTCCAAAGTACTCAGAGGTTTACCAGAAGACCTTCCTTCTGCTCAGTTCTGATTGGAAGGACTGCCTTCATCATATGATCCTTTCCATTTGTTAAGATCAGCTACAGAGGTCCTGTTCACATGCCTCTGGTAGGATCAATTAGGCTCGTGGGCATGAGACATGGGGCCATTTGGGTGGTGGCCTTGTGGTTGTGGAACTCTCTTCCTCTGGCCCCTTCAAGATGGGCACTTTTTCCATACAGTGTCTCTGGTAAATGTGCCATGTCATCAGATACCATAATTCCTAGGGACATTTGCAGCCTCATGTCCCAGAGCGCAGTAGTCACGGTGGCAGTGCTGTGCTAAGAAGATGCAGCTTCTTTTAAATGGGAGAAAGTAAGAGTTAGTCTTTGGCTCACTTCATAAAAGACTTTGTAAGTAATACGTCTCCCTGCCACTGCTCCCCATATGCTCCCCATACATACACAAATATTTGCCCCTTCCTCTTGCTCTTTGGTTTGTCCATCTGGAAACCCTGTGATTGGATGTGAAAATGTTTTCCTGCAATTATTTGCACAGCCTTAGCTTTGTTTTGTTCGTTAATGCCTCCTGGTCAATATGTAAGGTTGAACAAATAGCTATGGTTGTTAAGTTGTTTCTTCAAAGTCTTCACTCTACCATGAACACTTAATCAGAGCCTGCACTGCTGGCTGCAAAAGTGTAGTAGTTGCCTTCCTCATGACACATTTATCCAGAGGAATAAACAACTAGAAATCCCAGTGTTCCCATCGCTAATAGCAGCTTTGAGTATGCTCACAAATCTTCATTATAGAACCTCCATGGGGAGGTTGAGATGACCCCACCCATCATGTGCCCAAAGGACCTCATTGACCCAGAATGTACATTGCATGTACATTGGTATATGCACACAGGGCTCTTTGTTATGTACATTGAATGTGCAAATAACAGGGGTGTGTGGCCAAATAGTCAATGGTCTGTGTTCTCCCATGTTTCCTCATGGGTTCTTTGAAAGTGTGAGAGGGGCTATCTGAACCATCACACATGTTAGAAGCAACATTAAAAGATGTTGGTGGATACAGTCCAAGAACCCTGAAGCATCATTTCATAACTATGCTTTGCTCGATGGCAGTTGCAGTCAAATCCTATGTATATTCACTTCGTAGAATCATAGAATAGCAGAGTTGCAAGGGGCCTATAGGGCTTTTTAGCAGAACATTTTAAATTAGAAGATGACAAAATCTTTGAATAGCTATCATTCTGCTAAGCTGTCCTTAAGCCGTGATATTTCCTTAGCACCACTTCTGAGAGTTGCCTACATTCTCACTGAGTATTTCACACACTGAGAAAAGAATTACTAGTTAATGGGGATGTGTGAATCAGCAAAATCTCCAAATTCCATCTCGAAGCTTGTTCCAAGTTGAGTCTGTATCAAGTTGTGAGCTTTGTTTGTTTCCTGTTTGCATGAAAATGTTTGTGCATTTTTCCAAATATATGCATCAGTTATGCGCATCTTTGTCTTGTACACATTTATCAGTTGTATGCATTTTTGGTACATTTTTCAAATGTATGCATGTTGTTTAACACCTTTTTGGGAGCCCGTGGATCATATTTCAAGCTCAGAAATATATGGACTTTGACAGTAAATTGCATTCAGTCAAGAAGGTAAATCCTGATCAAAATCCAACTGAAATTAATTTCTCATACTAGATAATCACACCAGTCCTCCAGCAACATTTCTAATCAATACATTACACAGGAGAGCATCTCCCTCCCCTCTTGTTCAGATGCTACAAAAGCAATGATATTCCAAGAATGTTTTTGCATATTGCAACAAGTGCTAAAACCAGAAAGCATGAGAGAGTTGTGTTTTCTATTTATACTTCTTCTGTAAATTTTAAAAATTGACATCTTGCACATCTCCCCTAGGGAAAACACCTGTGCTGTGCCAGCATTAGAAACACCACAATGGAAATACCAGATCTCCATAATTGTTGTAAATTGCCCAGAAAGCTCCGGCTATTGGGGCGATATAGAAATTCTTTAAATAAATAAATAAATAAAGTACATGTACAAAATCCTTTAAAAATCTTACAGAAGCAATACAATAGGAAGTTTAGCTGTTTAAAATAGTTAAGCATTTACCCCCATTTGCCAAAATTTTTCAAGATGATTTTGAAAGCTATAGGAAAAACAGCAATGTAAAAACATCACAAAAATCATAAAACAAAACAGCATAAACACTAAAAAGCAACAAAAAGATCCCATCCCATAAAATATAACAGCCATAATAAAAAAGAATAAATCAATAAATCATCGTTTAATTAAATGTCCTGGCAATTTTCTTTTACAACAAAACCCTCATGCTTTAACCATAGCAAAGTTGGCACCAGACAGAAAACCCTGCAGAGAGACCTCTAGAACCAGTGTACCAAAAAGGCCCTATATTTGATCACAACCCAACTAGCCTTTGAAGATGGGAGCATCTGGCAAAAGACTTTTGATGAAGATCTTAATAACCCAGCAGGTTCATATGGGAGCAGATGGTCCTTTAGCTTCCCTGAGCATAAGCTGTAAAGTACAGGGCTTTAAATGTCAACACCATGACTTGGAATTATGCCTACACACACACACACACACACACACACACACACACACAAGTGGAGATGGTTTAATTCTGGTAAAATATATCCCTTGCAGCTGATTCTAGTCAATAATACAGCCACTGTATTCTGCAGCAATTGAAATTTCCAAATAGTCTTCAAAATGAACTTAATGGACTATGAACCATTAGGATGTTAGTTACCAGGATATAAGGGTCCAGATGAACCCCAGATGAAAACTCATTCATGTTGTGGGGGCTGCTACCATAAAGGTCCTTTAGAACCTCCAGCCTACCCACTCTGGTTGATGGAGATGTAAGAAGGACCTCTGTTGATGACTTTAGAATGTGGGCAGGCTGGTAACATGGGACCAAATCATTCAAAGCTTTAAAGCTAGCACTTTAAATTGGTCTTCGAAATACACTGGTAACCAGTGCAGCTGTCTAGTCCCCACCAGTAACTTTTTGGAATTCCTGTCTGGCTGCCCAACTTTGCACCCTATTATTCTGTGTTCCTACCCAGTGGAATCTCTATTGTGACTGGACATACCACCACCTTAAGCCCTTATCCCTGGTTGATGTCCCACAACGGACTATAAATTCCTGATCTACCTGCTTCGGATCTAATCTCCCATTACAGATTTCCTTTAACTGTTTGTCTCAGAGAGTGAAAAAATTCTCCCTCCCTCCATCTCTCCTCACTCCTCATCTCACTGCCTTCTTTTATTCCTCCTACCCCCTTGCTCTGCTTTCTCTCTCTTTCTTCCCCCATATGGTACAACCATACTTTCCTTGACTTCATGCTCCTGTTGTATTTTCCCTCCATTCCTTTCAAGACATCACATAAAACTCCTTTCTTGAATCAAGTCGTGAATTCTCCATTCTGTTTTCCCTTCCCAGGAACCTTATAGGGATATTCCACTATCTAGACTGGAATTCCTAAATTACCCACACTGTGTTCCTGTGAATTTGGCAAGTGCTAATTTCTACCATTTTGACAGCAGCATATCCTCCAGCAGGAACAGAGCCAGGGTCTGCAGGGAAAATGGTTCCCCTAGCACCACACAAATTCACCAATCATCTCTTGTTCCTGAAGGACATACAACCAAACATGGAAGTAAGTTCAGACATGTGTTAGACTCACTTGACTTGAATAAGTGTAGTAACAATTCTCTATGCTCATGGCTGATTTGATTTAAGATAGCTTACTGTGTTCGTATGTAACATCCCTGGGTACCAGACACTGGAGAGAAACAACTGGAGGTGGGTTTCATGTTCATATCTTTCAGAGGCATCTAGCTAGCTAGGATGGTCTACTGTTGGAAACTGAATGCTGAACTAAATGAACCTTAGTTTGATCTAGCAATGTTCTCATGTCTCCAAAATAACTATAGCTTTTTTTAGTCTTTTTTTTTTAAAACAAAGATGCACTAACTCATTTTGTTTATAACTTTAAGGTGCAATTTATCAAATGTGTAATGAGAGGTTATCAAACTCTTGCTTCAGTAAAAGAAAGAGGAACATTACCCTCCAGAGATAAATCTTTCATTAAACTTTACAAAGACCTTAAGCAGTTTCTACCCCATTTATCATTTCTAATCTTCCCTCCCCCACCTCCTTCTGCCATCTCTCTCACCTGGCTGAATATAGAAAGCTGCAGGAAGCAGCTTGCCAAAGGAAGGGGCTTGCTTGCTAATAGGATAACAGGAAACTCCTCTTCCATGAGCTGATACTGACTTTCACCTTACCTAATTATTTTAAGTAATTACCATCTTTCATAACAAAATTGCAGGTCTATGTTCACGCCGACTGCAGGTCAAATTGATCTGTGCTGCTACTTGGCACGAACGTACTTGAGAACCAATAACAGACAGAAGTAAACTATCCCATTTAATAAGGGGCACTGACCTGTTCTGGACTCAGGCCAGATAGATGGTGGGCAATGGAAAGTTACATAATATATTTCAATATGTAAGCCTAGGACCCCCACCACCCCCACCACCAATTCCAGCCACCATACCACACCTGCTGAATGTCTGGACTGATATCTCCCCATTTCACAGGCTTATTTGTAGGTCATGAAAGTGCTGGCATTTGGGGGAAACACCCTCCCCTACACACACTTCCAAGACAAAGGGTTACTAAAGAGAAGTTTTGGCTCAGCTTTATTATTTATTGGTTCTTGTATTGAAGTAGGCAGACACGCCCAGGTTCATAATATAATCTGTGATGCGAGACTCCACAAGGATGCTCATATATTTTCTTTTTTTTAAAAAAAGGGGGAAGAGTTGTGTGATTTAGAGCTTCTTTACACACAAGAAAAATCCCCGACTTACTGTGGCTTCCATGGTTGCATCATGCTCCTTCACACATGACCATATGATTTGTTCCCTTCTTGTATTAATGAGACAGTGCCATCTAGTGGTCGAGAGATCTTGCAATATCCAGATAATACAACATTATCTGTGTGTTTTTTCAAATTCTCAATTTCTAGGGGATAGCACGGGAGTGGCCTCATGAGTGACCATTCATGAGCGTGCTATAAATTTCTTGTTAGAGAAGCACTCAGATTGCTGCATAAAAGGACTTGAGCATGGTTTAGTTTCTACCACATGATTTGGGCAGGAAGCACTCCCTAATCCTATAATATTCATGGATGCTTGGAACGGTGTGTACCCACTGTTTTCCCCCTTTGCTGGTGCTTCAGTTATGTTCTATCTCTGGTCTCTCATAAACAGGCTGACACCATTTTGTCTTTGAAACAACTGCCTTTTTTATTCAGCCTTCCAGTATTTTCTTTACCGCATTGTACAGTGTTCTTTATTGCCCCCTCTGGTATCCTGAGAGATGCATCTTTGACTATTTCTATATATTATTAGTTACATTGCTTTTTACTCTCTCTCTCTCTCTCCTCTCTTTCATTTCTCTTTCAGTTACCTTATCCAGTCAGGGATCATGTAGTGGATAAGATGATGTCACAATACGACACAGTCAATCAGATTTAGCAATGTCCTTACATTACTGAAGGCCCTCTTTTAAAGGGAGGGCAATGCTGCATACTAGATATATTGGTGATCCTGACCATTCAAGAATTTCTCTAGCTATCAGACTTTATAAGACATGGGAAAATCATCAAAAGGAAGTGTATCTGTCAACAGTGATAAAGATTTTCCAGGAACAGCCCCCTTTCAGCTCAGCACCCCTAGCTGTTACTCCATCTTTATCTGGGCCAACACTGATGCTTTGGGGAAAGACTGGATACATGGAAAAGGAACCATGGAGAGAAGAAAATCCGTCCTGAATTCCTGATTCCTGTGGGACGCTTCTGAGGCTTCTGCCTGAACATGATCCTACCGTGCCCTCATAAATTTAACACATCTTTAATATTAATTACATTCTTTGCTCCCACAGCTGTTCTAGGGAGACAGCTGTGGGAGGTAGAAACAAAAACTCATTATGAGATGTGTTGGTGAGTTTGCTTGCAGCTGTGGAAGTGCTCCTCTTGACAGCAATCACAGCTGTGATAATGCTCTAAGGGCTACTTGATACATTACACATCAGGGAAATTCTGCATTTGCTACAATGCTGTACATACTGTAAACAACAAACAAAACCTCACTGCTAATCCAGGCTCTCTAATATGGGTACCTGTTAATGATGCAGCCAGTGGTCAATCAGCAGAGAAACCTGCCATGGTTCAAACCAGATATAACTGTAAATCAGAGTTGGAAAACTTGCAGCCCTCCAGGTATTTAGACCGACAACCCACATCAGCCTTAGCCAACAAAGGCTAGGGACAGTGGGAGTTGTAGTCCAAAATGTCTAGATGGTCACAAGTGGCCCAGCTCTGATGTAAATGCATGTTTACTAGTATAAACTAGAGTCTTGTACAAATTGCTTCATAAAATTTTCCACCTTATTTGTGGGCAGAGAAATTGGGAGGACAAATTCACTGAATTTCTCCAGGGGGCAGAGAAATTCTCCAAGAGTTTCTCACAGGAAGATCTCACCATTGTCATAGCTTTCTTTTTACCTAAGGATCCCCCCCCCCCATTTGTACTGCCACTGCCACAGCATTGACTATGTTGGCAGTCTGGCTCCCATTTGGCATCCTCCACAATATCCCATCCCTAGCATCATTATAAGGCATTGTGGGGAGGAGAGCAAAGACAGCTACACCCCAAAAAATGATGAAGAAAATTTGGAGAAATTTCTGTGAACTGGCCTTTTATAACTACTGGTGGATAAGAAAAGGGAAATCTCATAACTTTCTGAAAAAAAATATTCTGAGAAATTTTGGCTCAGCACTGGTTGTAATTCTTCAGGGTTCAGCACGTTCCCCAGGGTCTTCCAAACACTGAGTTTCTGAGGGGTGCTTATGAATACATTTTGTGCTTCTCCACATGAGTGATTTATTGCACACTTGTGATTGGTCACTAACAGAAGTTTGCAAGTCCTTTACACCATGTTATCAACCTCCAGGACATCTCCCATACTTTCTCCCTTTTTTCTACTTTCAAAATGATCAGAGATAAGCTGAAATAAAAATTAATGCATCATATCATCAGCATGTAATGCCGGTGTAGTAGTATAATACAGCCACCAGATGGTACTATTTCATTGAACATATAGAGCATTGCCGAGAAAGGAAGTTTTGTATTCCAAATCATGTGTTCACTATCTAAAGGAGCCCATCATGATCCCAGAAAGCCTGATAAGGATGCAGGATTTTTGCTTAATGTAGAGAATCTCCTTGTCTCTAACACAGAGGCTTATAGTACCTCACCTTACCTGAAAGTCATGTAGCAGGTGAGAAGGGGCTGTACCATGTCCAGATCCAAGGAAGAGGTGGACCTAGTGCTATGCTGAAATCTGTTATCCAATTCTCTGAAAAAAATCTTACTGCATGAAGTAAGCTTCCATTTTTCTCCTCATTCACAGGGCATTTTATAATTTGTTTTGAATTTCTTTAGGTGGTATTAATAATAATAATAATAATAATATATTTATTTATTACCCATCTCTCCCAATGGATCGAGGCGGGGAACAGCATTAAACATAAAATACAAAACTGATTAAAAGCACATAAAACCAATACATCATTAAAATACCAATAAAAACACCAATAAAACACTTTAAAATTCATCTGGGTAGGCCTGCAGGAAGAGATAAGTCTTTATAGATCTTTTAAATTCCTGAAGACTGGTGAGTTGGCGAATCTCTCTCGGCAGGTCATTCCACAATCTGGGAGCGGCAGAAGAGAAGGTCCTCTGTGTAGCGGTTGTCAGTCTAGTTGTTGTTGACTGTAGTAAATTCTTCCCAGAGGACCTGAGCGTGCGGGGCGGATTGTATGGGAGAAGGCGATCCCATAGGTAACCTGGACCCAAACCATGTAGGGCTTTAAAGGTAA
The DNA here is from genome assembly GCA_029215795.1 of Anniella stebbinsi. Lineage (NCBI taxonomy): Eukaryota > Metazoa > Chordata > Lepidosauria > Squamata > Anniellidae > Anniella > Anniella stebbinsi. Next base: position 140,178,439 of record JARDYH010000005.1, on the reverse strand, counting down.
TAACCAACACTTTGTACTTCGCCCGGAAACTGATTGGCAGCCAGTGAAGAGATTTTAAAACTGGTGTAATGTGGTCACCCCTAGATGTACCAGTGACCAACCTGGCTGCCATATTTTGAACTAGTTGAAGTTTCCAGACTAGGCACAGAGGTAACCCTATGTACAGCGCATTGCAGAAGTCGAGCCTCAAAGTTACCAGCACGTGCACTACTGATTTTAGGTCTTCCAACTCTAGGAAGAGGTGCAGCTGGTGTTTCAGCCAAAGCTGATAATAGGCACTCCTGGCAGTCGCATCTATCTGAGCTGTCATTTGGAGTGACAGATCCAGGAGCACCCCGAAGCTGCGAACACAGCCTTTCAGGGGGAGTGTAACCCCATCCAGAACTGGTTGACACACCTCCATCCCCAGGTTGTGGCCCTTGACAGTAAGCACCTCCGTCTTGTCTGGATTCAGCTTCAGTTTGTTTTTCCTCATCCAGCCCATTACCGCCTCCAAGCTTTCATTCAGAGGAGACACACTGTCCTTAGCTGACGCTGTTGTCAAAGGCATAGAGAAATATATTTGGGTGTCATCAGCATATTGATAGCACCCCGCCCCATGCCTCCAGATAACCTCTCCCAGCGGTTTCATGTAATGTTAAACAGCATTGGGGATAGCATGGCGCCTTGTGGTACACCACATAGCTGCTCCTCCTTTGAAGAGCAACTATCCCCAAGCATCACCATCTGGAACCTGCCCGAGAGGTAGGACTGGAACCACTGAAGCACAGTGCCCCCGAGTCCCAATTCCCTCAGGCGTTCCAGAAGGATACCATGGTCGATGGTATCAAAAGCCACTGAGAGGTCCAGAAGTACCAACAGGGACACATTCCCCCTGTCAATGCTTAAGTGTAGATCATCCACTAAGGCGACTATAGCAGTCTCAACTCCATATTCTGCCCTGAAGCCAGTTTGAAATGGGTCTAGAAAATCTGTATCATCCAAAACTGCTTGCAGTTGGAAGGCAACCGCCCTCTCGATCACCTTGCCCAAAAATGGAAGATTTGATACTGGCCTGTAGTTATTAAAGTCCAGGGGATCCAGGGAGGGCTTTTTTAGAAGTGGCCATACTACCGCTTCTTTTAAACATGATGGAAAACTCCCCTCCCTGAGAGATGCATTAATAATATGTTGTAATTGTGATCTAACTGCATCTCCTCCCTGGGCGGCCAACCAAGAAGGACAGGGATTGAGAGGGCAAGTCGTCCTCCTCACTCGTCCAAGCAGCTTGTCCACGTTCTCGGTAGTCACCAACTGAAACTGATCCAGTGTAATTCTACTCGCGGAGTTGCTGGACACTCCATTGTCAGCCTCTGCTATAACGACGGCATCTAAGCCGGCTCTTATCTGAGAGATTTTATCTGTGAAATGATCATTAAAGGCATCACAACGAACTACCGAAGGCTCTAAAATCGGGTTCAGGGGAGAAAGTGCCTGGGTTAGACCCCTCACCAGCCTGAACAGTTCTGCTGGACGCAAATTTGCAGACGCAATGCATGCAGAGAAGAAAGCTGCACATATTGCCACCCCATAGGAATGAAAATGTTCTCTATGTCGTGTCTTATTATTTTTGAGCTTATTGAATCACTGCAGGATTGGGTGCTGTGTTATTTTTCCTTTTTGTTATAAATCTCTCTATTACTCTATACCCTCCTAGGCTGCCTGCACTTCCTGATCTGAAAAAGTTCTGTGAGATGAATTACTTCATGATGTCTTCTCCTGGGTTTCAACTGAGGCACAGGAAGTTGAGGAGACTGCATGTTGTTGTACAAAGAAAGACAGAACAATCACACACACTCCCTGGCACAAGAACCCAATCCAAGGGAAATTTTCTGAAATTGTTCTTCTCCTTTGAATTTCTTTTTGAAAGCAATTTCTTTTCTATTATCTTAAGTGAATGATAATCATTAAAAAAATTAGAAGTTTTTAGCACAGTGTGATGTTTCACTGTTTTATGCTATCTATCTGTTATGTAAATGATGTTTGGACTTCTTATGGTAAGGCTGGTAAGTGGTTAATTCTGTTGGGAGGGGGAGTGAGTGAATGAAATGTTGGAGTGAATGCTGATTGGCTGTTTGATTCAAGTGTGTGAAGAGGAATGACAGTTAAAAATCAGTTACTGGGTAGTAGTTTGGAGTGGGAGAGTAGGAGTTAGTCTGCTGAAGAGGATAGATTAGTCCAAGGGAATAAGAGGGAGCAGGAGGAGTTAGATTTGACTTAAGTGGGTAGAGTAGGCAAGGATACATGACATATTTATTGTAACAACTAAGTACTGAAACAAATGAAACCACAAGCTTGGTAAAATGTGTGAACTTCTTGTTAAATAAAAGTTATTTTGTTTCACACTGGATTGGATTCTTTAAGTACCTGAGGTAAGGTACGGAGTTATATGTGGCAGCAGTAAAGTAAAAGGTGAATAAAAAGGTGCACAAAGTGCCAAGCTGGTTTCTGTGGGACCAAAGAGGGGGTCATAGAATCACAGAACCAGTGGTAGAGAAAAAGGTGATGCCCAGCATTGGGAACAGAAAGAAAAAAATTATCTACAGAGTGGGCAGCCATATATCAACTGTATTCATGGTTGGGATTAGGGGTGTGCACTGGATCGGGTCCGATCCATGATCCAGACCCAATCCAGGGGAAATCGGATACAATTATCCGATTTCCGACCCCTCCTCTAGATCATCCAATCTTTCCTGAACCGGTCCAGAAGGACCCAATCCAGTTTGGAAAAGATTGGAGGATCGGCGGGTGCCCACTGGCGCCCGCCGCCACTTCCATTAGCAGGCGCCAGCGGGCGCCCGCCAATGGAAGCTGACAGCCCTGCTAGGTAAGGATCGTGGGGGGGGGCTTACCTGGTGGGGTGTCCTCCTCCTTCTGTTGCCGGCTCTAAACTACTGCGAACAAGGCCTCGCGGCCTAGTTTACAGGAGAGCGTCAGGGGATGATGTCATCACCTGGCGCTCTACTGTAAACTAGGCCGTGAGGCCTAGTTCGCAGTAGTTTAGAGCCTGCAATAGAAGGAGGACTCCCTGCCAGGTAAGGACCGGGGGGGGCTTACCTGGTGGGGCTGTTCACAATGGACGGCCCCGCCAGGTAAGAAGCATGAGGGGGGAGGGGGGAGTTAGGCCCCCACTCACCCACCTGCCACCATGTTTTCCCCATAGACTTGCATTGGGGGAAAGCTTTCTTTCCCCCAATGCAAGTCTATGGGGAAAACATAAATGGCGGCCAATCCGAAAATCGGACGTCCAATTTTTGGATCAGGATTGGGCCCGATCTGGTCCGGGGGGCCTCCGATTTTGTCCCGGATGGGACAAAATCGGAGGTCCCAATCTGGGTCCCAATCCGATCTGGGCGTCCCTGCACATCCCTAGTTGGGAACCTTTAAAGAGAAAGAGAAAAAGGAGTCTCAAGGTGAACGGGTAGTAGACACAGCTGTCATCATCATGTCCTGCTTTGTCCTGCTGATGTTCCACTTTCATGGGGACCACTAGGGCAGGCAAATACACAATGTGGTCATATTACATCATGTGTTTCCTTAAATAGACAGTGAGAAGAGGGAGAACAAGGCATGCATTTTTGGTAGCCAAAGTACTTTTACTAGGGGTGTGCACACCTGAAATTATCGTATCATTATCGGAAATCACTTTTAAAAAAATTGGATCTGATTATATTGGAGGGTTATCGTATCGAATCATATCGGATATCCGATAATTATTGGATATCCGATATTTATTTTGGATCCCTATTTTGCCCAATAGAGTTGCTTTTTGAGACAGAAAAGCCTAAAAATTCTGTATTTTCAAAGTTACAGACTTGAAACTTGGTCACAGTGCTTATGGGGTATGCCTAAGTATGTGTATTAAATTTCAGAACAATCCCTCCAACCGTGTATTTTATATGAATTTTTAAATCATAATTTAACTTCTGACAGCTCAGAATGACAGCTTGCCACGTGCATTCAGAGATCTGTCAAAAAAGGTGCACGATGTTTAAAAAATTCATATAAAATGCAGGGGTGGAGGGATTGTTCTGAAATTTGGCACTTTTAAAATACAGAAGTTATAGGTTTCTTTATATGGCGGTCCGATAATCCGAAAAAAAAATCCAACATAATCGGACTGGAAATTTTCGGATCCAATATTTATCGGAGGTTTTTCTATCATATCATTATTGTTAATCGGATGTCCTATAACGGCATTAGCAGATCGTTATCTGACATCGGAACAATACAATACACATCCCTAACTTTTACTGTGATGTCCAGTTTGAGCCTGTGTTGAATGTATAGTAGAAAAATATGAGAAGAAAATGAAAACTTGGTCCAATGGAACATTCAACACAGGCCTTGTTGTGATGGATTAACCTTTAGGGATAATCTCTCCTCTATAATTAGTTGAAAATGACAATAGAAATGAAAAGAAATCTAACCTTCTCCCTTCCCTAGTTTTCCATGTCTAAGTAGATGCTTGATATGGACAATTCTTGAGTGAATGATCTTTTGTGCAAAATGTATTTTCCATACTTTGGCTAATGACAAAATATTGCATGGAACTGTCTCTCTCTTTCTCTTCATGAGCTTTACAGCAAGTGTTTCAAATCATAGTTAGATGATAATTGATTCTGTCATGAAGTTATATGGAATTACATTCCTTTTCAGACTCAACTTTTTTCTTCCTCCTTGTTTAATAGTGTGATTTATTTTAATGGCCATAATGTATTCTGGCAAAATCCATTTAAATTTGTAATATCTATATTGAATGTCTTTAACTTACTCATTTTTTAAAACTATCTAGGAACACTAGACCGATGACAAATGAGGCTTACAGCTTGTTTCATGAATCAAATCCCTTTCAAAATTTATAATAAATTTTAATATCAGAGGTAACAAGTGTGCAGCTTCTTAAGCCTTCATCCATGGGAACTTTGTGAGCTGATACAGCAGTAGAAGGTGGATGGCTCATATTCTTAAATGTTTGATCATAGAATTTGCTTTTTTATAAAATAAGTGTGTAGGGTCAGATAGAACCACTCCTGCTTTAGGACAATGTTGCACAAGATGGACCTAGCAGAGCCAGCACCAAGGGTAAGCATGACTAGGCAATTGCTGAGAGCCTGCATACTAGCAGGGGCTCATTGACGAGAATCTCATAGAATTGCTCCACTTATTCATCCTTGTAACCTGCTTGTTCACTTGCCTCTCATGCTGGCTCTGACAATGGTAGTGGTGAGAAGGAAGAGGAGCAGATGCCACCATCTGATTGCTTGCTGCTGCTCTGCCTCTCAAGCAAAGGGGCACTGCAGGCAATGAGCTCGTATTTAGGGATAGGCAAATCTTTCAGCATCACTTTCTCCAACATTGACATTCTTAAGATCTTTCCTGAATATGAAGAACTTTGCCAACGTTAGTAAACATCGTGAGATGGAATGTTAAGCCATTTGCACCAGCTAAATTCCAAAGGTACACCTATTCCCAGCATTGAGAGGATTATGATGTACCTGCCTACCATATAGCTGTTAAAGATGAGGAGACTGCCTGGGAGTCCCAGCTTGGAGCTTTCAGGTTTGGGGACAGAGCCTGCATCAAGGGTTGACGTATCGGGTCACCTGTCAACAGACCACACCTGACAAGAGCTCCCTGGACTTGTTCCTCCTCTTTACCACTGGAACCTCCTTGTTCACCTGTCTCTCATGCTCTCCCAGACAATGGTGATGGTGAGAAGGAGGTACAGTAGATGCCACTGCCTACTTGCTCATTGACTCCAGTGCCAGTTCTAGGTTTGAAGACCCTTGGGCAAGATATCCTTAATGGTCTCCCTCCCTCAGTGAGTCTACTTTCTCACAGCCATCACCACCAGATGATGGTGCATCTCCTCTTTCTCATCATTGCTACCCCTTCCTTGCTTGTCAGGCAGAAAAGGGTAGCAATGATGAGAAAGAGGAGGTGCACCATAAACTGGTGATGATGGCTGTGACAAAGTAGACTCACTGAGGGAGGGAGACCATTGCCCAAGGAAGCTGTGCTGGTATCAAGAGCTAAATCCGGTTTCTGCACTTGTCCAGCATTGCCAGTAAGTGATATTGTTGCCACATGTGCCCTCATGGGATTATACAGGTTCACTTGGGTTCTTATCACATACTGAGCCTATCTACACACGCAGGATAAATCACTTTGAAAACGTTTTGAAAACTGTATATGGAGTGTGTCCTGGGCCCCAACAGTTCTCAAGACTGTTATAAACCATTTTAAACCATTTTAAAGCAGTAGTGTAGATAGGCTGACAGTTTTGAGAACTGTTGGGGCCCAGGACACACTCCATACGGATCCAGATGGAGAGGCGGGTAAGAAATAAATTGTTATTATTATTATTATTATTATTATTATTATTATTATTATATACAGTTTTCAAAATGTTTTATCCTGCGTGTGTAGATAGGCTTACACAGATGCTGGCCACTGTATGAACGGAATGCTGGATTAGATGGACCCTTGGCTTGAGCCAGCATGGCTCTATTTATCATCTTTGTGACCCCAAGCTGTAATAAATTGGCTCAGAAATAAACAAAAGTACTTCACATCAATCAATGAGTCCATCAATCAGGAAATAGCTTGGAATGTTTTTAAGCCCATCCGAGCCATTTCTGGGAAAATAGTCCTTCTTCCCCGCATATGTTTCCACCTGACCCACTTGCCTTACGAGCATGGCAGTGTTCCAGCAATAACAGCAAGTCACAGCCAGCTGGAAAAGGGGAAAGAGCCCCCTTCCCCTCTCTCCTTCCTGGCAGTGGTGGCAGTATACTTTGTGGGGAGACGGGAGGGAGAGGTCACCGCAGTGCATTAACCCTTGCTATAACTACATGTACTGGGGGCAATGTAGCACTTGGTGCACCATATAGTAGCATCTCAGGCTCCAGATCGGGGAGAAGGGGAAGATCTTCCCCTTTCTCTCTCTCCATACTTGCCTTAATATGCCACCACTAGTAGAGCACCATCCTCTACTAGTAAATTTATGATTCTGTCTTTATGTTTTCAAACAAGGGAACAATGTATTTTTGGGGGATTTTTTTTTTTACCATAATGTACAGTTTGTTCTGTGTGGACATTTTATGGTTGGGCTTTTCCTGCCTCCATGATTTTCAGTCCTAGGAGCTCTTGGTCTTAAAAACTGCACACAGCACATAACCTAGAATCACAAATATTTGTTTCCTTCAGTTATTTATATCTTGCCTTTAAGGATACACATCCTTCTAAGGTGGCCTTCAAGTAATGTAGAAATAGATTTTGAAACACAATAAAAAGCACTAATATATAGCAAGATATTAGGATCTATTCCTGAGGGTAGCTAGTGGTAGATACAGCCCTCTGGTGGGGTGGAGAGAGGACAGTGCAGATGGCTCATGCACTGGTGTCATCTTCACTTGGCAAAATCTCTCTCTCTTTCTCATGCGAACTAGGGGATGTGCAAGGAAATGAAATAATTTTGTTTTTCTATTCAGTTTCAGTTTAAAAGTCTCATTGATTTCATAGTCCATTTATTGAAATTGCATTCATTTAACCCTTCATTCATTATTAGTTTTTCTATTCATTTCAATGGGAGAGCCAGACAGTCTTCTGCTGCCTGTAACTTTGGAGTTTTCCATTCAACTGCCATAAAATGTGCAGGACTTCTATGCCTCCCTGAAGACCTCACAACTTTGAGAGAGATTGGAGAAAGGGTTCCCACTGTATAGGCAATTTTAAAAAAGACACTCATGCCATGATTTCTCACACAAAGGGTCTCCATGCATTGAATGGGTTGCAGGGTTGTGCCACTGGCCCTCACCCCAACGTTGTGTGGCACTCCTGCCTCTGCTCCTGACATCCATACATTGATCATGGATATCTGCAAAGGTAAAGCTTATGCTTTGACTTATGCTGCAGTGAGGCACCGTAAAATGGGATGCTGCAGTGGTGGCTTGGCAATCCTTGTCTGTGTGGAACTGGAGAATGTCTGCCAAATGGTGGGCACTGCAGGTTCTATCACTGCAGATAACTTTTAAAAATGGCGTCTCCCTAGTGTATATAAATGTCTATGACACCCCCCCCCCCAGAAAACTCTGCAATGTCCCCTTCATTTGTATGGACATCTTTGGAGACTATTTTAGGAGAGATTAATTTGCATTCAGGAAATGCTCATATTGTTATGGGAGGTGACTTAAATGCCCATTTGGGACAAACAAATGTGAAGCTGCTAAAACAGCTAGATGTTCCCTTTGATGATATTTTTCCTTTTGGATAGGCACTCCCAAGATGAGAAAATTAATAAGAACGACAAGAATCTCATGCTGCTAGCAAACAAGTATTTCCTGTTGATCTTGAATGGTAGATAGCTCAGTGGATGTATCTACTGGACACTATACTTATCTTTCATCAAGGGGGGGTAGTGTATTAGATTACTTTTTGATCTCCCCTATTCTACTCTCTAATGTCAAAAGATTCTCAGTGGAAGATTGGTCAGAGAGTGACCACTATCCCGTTGAACTAGACCTCCAGCTATTGGGCGGTACAGAAATGCAGTACATACATACATACATACATAAAATAGTCATGCAACTGGCTGTTATGAAAATTTGAGATAAAATGACATCCTATTGGGGTGGTTTCTTCCGGCAACAGACAAATTAAATGGTCTGAATCCTTGAGCACCAAGGTTGCAGACTTATTGCATGGCCCTACCTTGCTGGGCTTCAGAAACAAAATTGTGTAAGGAAATGTGGAAGTTATGGAGGGTTATCAACAAATTGAAGTACAGTCTGGGACTTATGGTGTTTCCAAACCTCGAAATGTGAGTTGGTTTGACAAAGAATGTAGGGATATGAAAAAAGAACTAGTTAACTCAGTAGAAATGCCAGAAGGACCAGATCAAATACTTTACTAAAAACCCTGATTAGGAAAAGATCATCATACAAGGGCTTGGAGGAGGAGGAGGAGGAGGAGAAGGAGGAGGAGGAGGAGGCGGCGGCGGCAGTGTTTATCAGTCAAAAGTGGAATGAATTGGACCAGGCAGTGACAGAAGGCTAATGCAAAATTTTGGAATATAGTCCACTCTGGTTCACATGCCTCTAAGTTGCATTTGAAAGTTCAAATCCCTGCAATTACATGACAACAGCACCTTGAGAGTATTTGTCATGGTCCTGAACCAGTTGAGGAAGGTTCACCGAGCATAGACCTCCCGGTCTGGCTGGCAGTGACAATTCAGGAGATCAGCTATTTATTAAAGACACTATTAACAGGTAAAGCTCCAGGGGGAAGATATGCTCCCCCCCCCCCGAACTATTCAAATGTAACTCTACTTGGTGGGCCCCAGGTTTGGCTAACTTGTTTCTGCACATTAATTGGACAGGAATTATCCCTGTTGGGTAGCAGTCTAGTGTTATTGTTCCCCTGTACAAAAGGGGTGATAGAACAGACCTAAAAAATTATAGGCCAATAAGCCTTTTGAACATAGCATCAAAAGTGTATGGAAGTTTCCAACTGAATAAGCTTCAATCTTGGGCAGAGGAAAATGATATTCTGGCTAAGGATCAGGCAGGGTATCGCCAAGGGAGGAGCACATTTGATCAATGTTTTGTGCTCAGCCATTTAATCCACAAATGTTTGAGCCAACCAAGAGGAAGCTTGTATGTGGCCTTTGTGGCCTTTACCTCTGCAGTCAACTTAATTGATAGAGATCACCTTCGGGATAAACTCTCACATACTAACATAGACAAGTGTTTACTGTTTTTGATTCAGAAACTTTACTCGCACACTGACCTACGAGTGCAGATAGGCATGTCTAGCTCTCTCTCTTATAAAGTTAATACCAGAAGCGGTGTTAGGCAGGGTTGTTTACTGGCACCTTTCCTGTTCAATTTCCATGTGAACAATTTAGTTTCTGATCTAAGTGCCCTGGATTGTTCCCACCCCTCTATTGGAACCAGAAATCTTCAGATGCTGCTATATGCTAATGATATGGCTCTCATATCTACTACTCAGGTGGGCCTGAGGAGACTTCTAAATACACTAGGCAAGATTGTCAAGAACAAATCCTGTCAGACCAATCTGTTGTGAACTGTGGGAATGCTGTGGACATAATATATCTTGACTTCAGCAAAGCTTTTGACCAAGTGCCCGATGACATTCTGATTCACAAACTAGCTAAAAGTGGGCTAGATGGAACAACTATTAGGTGGATCCACAGTTGGCTACAGAATCAGACTCAAAGAGTCCTTATCAATGGTACCTTTTCTCACTGGGGGGAGGTAACGAGCGGGGTACCGCAGGGCTCAGTCCTGGGCCCAATGCTCTTCAACATTTTTAGTAATGCTTTGGACAAGGAGGTGCAGAGAATGCTCATCAAATTTGCAGATGACACAAAATTAGATGGGATAGCTAATACCCTGGAAGACAGAAACAAACTTCAAAGTAATCTTGATAGGCTAGAGCACTGTGCTGAAAACAACAGATGAAATTTAATAGGGATAAATGCCAAGTTCTACACCTAGGAAAAAGAAACCAAGTGCACAATCACAAGATGTGGGATACTTGGCTCTGCAATACTATACGTGAGAAGGATCTTGGAATTGTTGTAGATCACAAGCTCAATATGAGCAAACAGTGTGATGTGGCTGCAAAAAAAGCAAATGCTATTTTCGGTTGCATTAATAGAAGTATAGCTTCCAAATTGCACGAGGTACTGGTTTCCCTCTATTTGGCACTGGTTAGGCCTCATCTTGAGTATTGTGCCTAGTTCTGGGCACCACACTTCAAGAAGGATTCAGACAAGCTGGAGCGTGTTCAGAGGAGGGCAATGTGGATGATCAGGGGTCTGGAAACAAAGCCCTATGAGGAGAGACTGAAAGAACTAGGCATGTTTAGCCTGGAGAAGAGAAGATTGAGGGGAGACATGATAGCATTCTTCAGGTACTTGAAAGATTGTCACACAGAGGAGGGCCAGGATCTTTTCTCGATCATTCCAGAGTGCAGGACGTGAAGTAATGGGCTCAAGTTACAGGAAGCCAGATTCCAGCTGGACATCAGAAAAAACTTCCTGACTGTTAAAGCAGTACGACAATGGAACTGATTACCATGGGGAGTCATGGGCTCTTCCACACTAGAAGCCTTCAAGATGCAGCTGGACAGCCATCTGTCAGGTATGCTTTAAGATGGATTTCTGCATTGAGCAGGGGGTTGGACTCGATGGCCTTATAGGCCCCTTCCAACTGTACTATTCTATGATTCTATGAGTTGTAGCCAGGAGAAACTGGTAATAAACTATTCCAAAACTAAGATGGTGGTTTTCTCTAGGAGAAAATGTCTTCATGCATGGTGTTTAGATGGACATCTGATTGAACAATGTACTAGCTTTAAATATTTGGGGACTCACTTTTCATATAATGACAATTGGAAATCTCATCTAGAGGCAGCAAAACTTTCAGCCTGGAGAACAGCAAAAGTAATTCCATTTTATGGGAGACATAAAGGTGGCTCCTTAGTAGTCCCTGTTCTGAAGCTATATACAGCTAAGGTACTCCCCCAACTTCTATATGGGGTGGAATTATGGGGCCAGGGATTTACCCCATCTGTTGAGATCATACAGAATGAGTTCTTGAAGGAACTTTTGGCACCCCGCCCCCATGGTACCCTTTACTGAGATTGGAAGTTGACTTGCCTTCCATTAAGGCAAGAATTCACAAAGCAATCATACTTTATGGGAAAAGACTGATGCATTTTGAGGAAAGCAATTTGGTGAAACAACCATCTGTCAGGTATGCTTTAAGGTGGATTCCTGCATTGAGCAGGGGGTTGGACTCGATGACCTTATAGGCACCTTGCAACTTTACTATTCTACTATTCTATGATTCTAATTTTTCACAGAACAGTTCTCAAAAGGTGGATGGGTTTTGAATTGGTTGGTACTGTCACATTCTTGTTTAGAGGATGTGCAGATTCCACAAGGATAAAATTTCTATCAGAAATAGAATTTTTGAGGCAGATTTCTATAAAAATTTACTTGCCAGTCAGCTGCAGGCCTTTTCCCCGTGGTTTAGCCATGTTAAGAGAGATCAATATTTACCACAGTAGAGTAAGGGAAGGTACAAATTTATGCATGGTGTGCATATCCCATGAAACAGATTTGTGGGAGATTCAGGATGGATGAAAGAGGAAGTACTTCTTTACACAGCACACAATTAAACTATGGAATTCACTACCACAAGATGTAGAGATGGCCACTCTACTGATTTGCCTTCAACCGGCAAACTCAGTGTCTGGCATCTATCTGTAAGGGCATCTTTCTTTAACCCTAAAATCTCTATGTTTCCTTACTCTCAGAAAGGCCTTTACTGCCTTCCATTTCCAAACAATGCCTACAGCTTATCTGGAGGGGAAGTATAAAGGGGTTCCCTATGCTCAGCAGACGTGTATTTGTGGTGCAGCGTTGGTGGAAGATGTAGTACATTACTTATTACACTGCTCCTTGTATAAAGATATTAGGGATCGTTTTCTGGGAGCGGGTTGGCCCACTGCTGATATTATGTGTGATTTCTTAGCAGATTATAGTAAAGTGATTACAATCAAAGTTGCAATGTTTGCTGCAGCAGCTCAAACAATCTGCCAAAATATTCTAAAGAAATCAGGCATTGATTGGAGGGGACCACCTGCTATAATTTTCTGTTATCATCGCTACTGGGGTCTGAATCATTTTTTCAACAGTATAAATCTCAGCCTTTCCTCGCAGTTTGGTTCTGTTATATGAATTCTCTCCCCCTGAGTTTGTAAGAATTTTGGCTGTCATAGAGACATCATGTTTCATTGTTGTGCTTATAACGGCCTTTGTGCCATAGACAAATAAAATGTATCTCTCTCTAAAAAAATGGTAAAGCTTATGCAACTCTACACACGATGGTCTCCATGGGAATCAGGAATCCTGTGCAAACAGGGTTCCCAGTTCTGTATGTGCATGCACGTAGGTGTCCCTTTTGTGGACATCCACACTCCACATGGGCAAGAAAGCCAGGTGACTTCAGAAGCAGGGCTAGTATTGCAACTCCATAGCCCCCTTCAATGTGTGGAGTCCCGTTTCTGTGAATAATGTATAAAGGGGGCTTTAGCAGAGCCAGTGTGGTGAGAACCAGTTGTGGTGTAGTGGCAGGAGTGCTGGACTGGGAGTCAGGAGGTCCAGGTTTTAGTTCCCACTTGGCCATGGAAGTTCACTGGGTGACTTTGGGCCAGTCACAGACTCTTAGCCAACCTACCTCACAGGTAGGGCTGTGCATGGATCAGGATCTGGATCCCAGATCCAGATCCTGAATCTGGATCCCAGATCCAGATCCTGAATCTGGATCCCAGATCCAGATCCTGAATCTGGATCTGATCTGGCCGATCCGGGCCTGATCTGAACTGGATTGGATCTGCGATCTGGATCATTCTGGGTCCATGCAGAGCCCTCCCTCCTGCTCTCCCTCCCCCTCCCTCCCTCCCCCCAATCACCCTCCTTACCTCACCCTCAGCCTCCTCTGAGTCATCCTCCATGTCAGCGGGCCTCCTCGATGTCGGCTGGCCGCTTTCCCGCTCGCGCCTGGTCATCATGCCAGGTCATCATCACCCAGTGTGAGTGGGAAAGCTGTCAGCCAACATTGAGGAGGCTGGCCGCTGTGGAGGATGACGCGGAGAAGGCTGCAGGTAAGGAAGGTGATTGGGGGGAGGGAGGGAGTGGGGAGAGTGGGAGGGAGGGCACTGCACAGACCCGGAGTGGATCTAGATCCAGATCCAAGGCAGATCGGATTGGGCCCGAACTGTATCTCCCAGATCAGGATCCAGATTGGATCGGGGGGGGGGGTCCGTGCACAGCCCTACTCACAGGGCTGTTGTTGTGGGAGGAGGAGGATTATGTACACCACCTTGGGTTTCTTAAGGAGGAAAAACTGGTTGGATATAAATGCAATAAATAAAATAAATAAAAATAAGTAACACAAGTGCTATCTAAACTTAAATGGACTTTCAATTTAGTCACTTTCATTGCTCTCTTTCCTGACTCCCTGAGCCTATCTACTCTACTGCTTTAAAATGGTTTAAAATGGTTTAAAATGGTTTATAACAGTTTTGAGAACAGTTGGGGCTCAGGACACACTCCATATACAGTTTTCAAAACGTTTTCAAAGTGTTTTATCCTGCGTGTGTAGGTAGGCTCCCCGTGAACATTCTGTGAATTGTACATTCTGTTCCAGACTCAGAGTGTGCACCCAAGGCAATCCATATGAAAAACGTATGGAAAGATGAAACAAACAGGATTTTATTCATTTTTTTCCCATTTGTTTTCATTTTTTTCCCATTTGTTTTTACAAGAACAACTAAAGAAATAAATATTTCCCCTGAGGTGGTTTCCCCTTGTATTTTTCCAGTCATTTATTTTTCTTGTAAAGCTAAGCACATGTTGTTAAATTTGCATTATGATTCAGACTACTTTCACAATCCAGGATGTATTAAATTGTAGAAAAATACAAATGTGAACTTCCTTGTGCAATGATTTATGGCAAAAATCACCTTGAGATGTGTGAAAAAACACTGTGTTAACTTTCCTTTTTTGTTGTAGCTGTTTTTTATTTGTTTCTTCATGTATTTATTACATTCCTATTACATTCCCCATAGCTGAAGCTATTTGAGGAGTTACTTATCAACTGCTTATCAGCTGCCCAGCCCCTTTTGTTTACTGTACACAGCTTCTTGGAATGCTATATTTTGCGGTCATACCTCCAGAATGAAGAGACAAGACATGCACTCTGGGGTTTGTTTGTTTTTTAATGAGCAACAACTTTATTTAAATGTAAGGCATAGATGTGTAACCCACAGCCTGTGGACTGCATGTAGCACTTGGCTGCTATCTGTGCAGCCCTTGGAGCCCAACCCACTTTTCCTTGCTGCCCAGCTGATCAGCCATCAGCTGGGCAGCACATAACAGATAGCTGTTCTCAGCAATGGTACTGTGGTAAAACAGAGAGGCTTTAATCTCATTGTCCTAGTGATCTTGATCAAGTTATTGGGGAGATGGGTTCCGCAGTCATCAATGTGGTCTCAACTCCCCCCCCCCAAGTTTACCTACTCCTGATATAAGAGATCTGCAGGTGGTAAATAACCTAACATAAATAACACCTTCCCTTCAATGGAGGTGCCCTATCAAACTGAGGCATAGGAGCGTTCCTCCTTTTACCTCCACCCTTTCTGTGTGAGCTCTCCTGACTCAGGACCTAATGGCCCTTATCTTATTGTGCCAAGGAAGGCTTGTCTGCATCACCCTTGTGGCTTTGTGAGGGTGAGTCACAAACCTCATGTGGTGGTCCAATCCTCTAGTCTCATGGTCTTGAAAAGTCCATGATGAAGCCTCCCTCAGGGTGCTCACTGCTGTATTAATTGAGACTTTCTTCCCTGAAACCCACACTGTGCCTGCCAAGCAAGTTTTAATTTGCAGTATATTTAACCAGCATCCACCTTATGAAGAGTTTCTCTCTGATTATCTGGCCCAGTCTTTCTCAAGAGATTTGCAGGACCCTTTCTGAAAGTAGCCAGTGTAATTCTGCATGCTCATTAAGACAAGCTTACCCAATCAAATATCAACATATGGTTGTTAACCTTTTCTATATTCCACAAGGCTTGTTAATGATGATTTTATCATATTTCAAAGACATCCTTTATATTCTAGGTCATCTCATGTGGAGAGGCCTTAGGTAAGGAGTGACCACAAATGGAAATCAACCCTGAAGTCCTCAGCAGCAAATTTACTAGAAGTGCTGTAGTATAGCCTCTCATGCTGGAAATCTAAATGTATTTAATAGGAAATAACTGGCAAAGCATCCTTCAAACTAGGGGTGGATAGGTCGTTTAATTTCATTTGTTCTCAATTTCTCATTTTTTCCTTCTGAAGTCTGAATTTCTTTAGAGTTTTGTACACATTTTGTCAAAGACATGTGCTTTCAAAATAACTTTGTCTAACATGGGCATTTTTGCAAGCAATTTCCCCAATATAATGCATTTTTAACCATTATTTTTAGCAATATATGCAATTTTGTGTCTGCCTTCTCCTACTATACCCATTTCCATACACTGTTTTTGAACTGGATAATTTTATTGCTAAATTCATAGAAGCACCTGTTTCGAAGCATAACTGAGATTGAAGTTACACATTGGTCTGAAAGTAGAAAGTTAGGTAAACTTTTATCAAAATGTGGACCAAACAAATGTCTCCCCCATCTGCGCTTCAGCTCTTAACTTTATTGAATGTACTGTACAAGCATCTATTGGAGCTTATAGCTCTCAGTAGGGGTATGCATTGACCCAAAAAATCAGATCGGAATCGGAATCAGAACCGGAACCAGGACGTCAGATCAGGGGCTTCCCAGTTCCGATCCAATTTGATTCCAATCTGAAAATCGGACATCCAATTTTCGGATCGGACGCCATTTTAGGTGTTTTCGTCATAGGCTTACATTGGGGGAAAGAAAGCTTTCCCCCAATGCAAGCCTATGGCGAAAACATGGGGGTGGGTGGTGGGTACCTAACTCCCCCTCCATCCCTCCCTATCCCTCCCCCCACTTGTGCTCCTTACCTGCCGAGGTCGTGGCCCTGGCCCCGGCAGGTAAGTGGGGCCCTGTCCCTCCCCCACACTTGTGCTCCTTACCTGCTGGGGTGCATGCTTCCATCTGCTTCCATCCGCTGTTCCAATCTACTGGTGCTCTACTGAGAACTAGGCCACGAAGCCTGTTTCTCAGTAGATTGGAACAGCGGATGGCAGCGGATGGAAGTGGAAGCCCCGGCAGGTAAGTGGGGCCCTGTCCCTCCCCCCCACTCATGCTCCTTACCTGCCAATGTCTCACGCTGCCGTCCGCTGCTTCCGTACTACTGATAAGCAGGCATTGTGGCCTGTTTATCAGTAGTATGGAAGCAGCGGATGGCAGCATGGGAAGCCAGCAGGTAACGAGGGACCTCCCCCTCCCTCCCCCCTCCCCCTCACGCTCCTTACCTGCTGCCTTCTCGCTGCCGTCCACTGCCGCCCGCTGCTTCAGTACTACTGAGAAACAGGCCTTGAGGCCTGTTCCACAGTAGAGCAAGGGCACGCCGAGTGATGACATCACCTGGCACGCTGACACTCTATTGTGGAACAGGCCACAAGGCCTGTTTCTCAGTAGTATGGAAGCAGCGGGCGGCAGTGGATGGCAGCGAGGAGGCAGCAGGTAAGGAGCGTGAGTGGGGGGAGGGGGAGAGGAGGTCTGAGGTCCGATCGTCTGATCTTATCCGATCTGGTTCGGGTTCTTTCAGATCGGATTGGATTAGATTGGACGATCCAGCTGCAAGGGAGCAGAATTGGATAATTGTATCTGATTTTGCCCGGATCGGGTCCAGATCGTGGATCGGACCTGATCCGCTGCACACCCCTAGCTCTCAGTCCCTCTGCAAGAGATTCCTTTTCTTAAAGTAGCAGGCAGGTGATCTCTAGAATGTAGCTCGATATTAGACATTATAAGCATCATCTCATCGGTTTGGGGGAGATAGTGAAATGGGAAGCCTTCTCTCAACTGAATGGTGGCTTGGTGTGAGAAAGCAAAATATACTATGACTACTCAGGGCAGGGGTTGACTCACCCATAAAATGCAGGTGAAGTGGAGGTGGCAAAACTAACCCCTGCCTTACCTTATTCCTATGCAATAGTGGCTTGCTGCAGATCTTGTTTAAAATAAAGTGGTGATTCTAGATCAGTTGTCTTCAACAGGTCCAGACCTGTGACTCACTTCGGACTCTCAAACTGCAACATGAGACCCACTTCCACAATTTCACAATTGCCATCATGGCGGCAACAGCTTTGCTGTGACCCATCTGGACCAATCTGGTGATCCACTTTTGGGTCGTGATCCACCAGTTGAAGACGACTGCTCTAGATCACCTCATCTTTCTTTCAGGTGGGGGGAATAAATGAACAACCACTGGTGTTCAAGAGACTTATTGGGACTTCAATCCATGGTTTGTAAAGCAGAATAACAAAAGCTTAAAAAATAAATACAATCTTCCTGCATTTGTAGCTCTGCCAACATGAAAGTAATTTGTTATCACTCTCTGCCTAGAAATAAACTGTTCCTACTGTACTTTAAAAAAAACCCAGTTTGTGTACATTTTAGTTATGTGGCTAAACTTTCTCTTTGAAAAAGTAGATAATTTTGACTTTTGCTTAGTCAGTGTTTGCTTTACTGAAAAGAAACATCTTTGAAAATCTATGATTGAGGACAAACAGGGGAAAAGACCTCCTGACCTCACTCACTTGTATTCCAGCATATTTCTGGAGTCTCCAAAGATCTTGTAGCTTGTACTAAATGCTTCACACCTTGTTC
The DNA here is from genome assembly GCA_029215795.1 of Anniella stebbinsi. NCBI lineage: Eukaryota > Metazoa > Chordata > Lepidosauria > Squamata > Anniellidae > Anniella > Anniella stebbinsi. Next base: position 140,160,008 of record JARDYH010000005.1, on the reverse strand, counting down.
TGTAAAATCAGATTCTCCCATTGTGTCTTTCTTTCTCGATACTTACCTCTTTGTGATTTTTAGCTACATAGTGAGTTAAGATGATACTGGAGATAAGGACACACTGGTTGAATTTAGATGACATAATAAGCAACTGGGGGAGGGAACAATCGTCAGTTGTATTGACCATCATGTTGTCCGAATGCTGCCATAGTCAACTCAGTGCTGATCCTAATCCACACCACAGTTGATTATTTATTACCATGTTGTGTGGGGAGTACTCCCTAGATGAACAACTGTAAAGTTGATTATTACCCCACCATTGACTATCGTGTTGTCCGAATTCAGCCACTGTCTAGCCATTAAGAGAAAATGGCTATGGAGAATACATATTGACTGATAAACAAATAGCAAAATTAGATGTTATGTGCAAAATGAATCATATTCACCCTGATGCCAACCCATGGCACATCCAGGCAAATATTGCAGTGTGCACAGAAGTTGATATCTGTGAGTTGGGGACACCACTACCTTGACCATCTGTGGCCGTCATCTTTATTTTTCCAAAATGAAAAGCACCAGAAGTGCCAATTTCAGCATTTTGGATTAAAAACACATTGAGGCTGCCACAAAAAACAGGGCGGATGGAGCATTTTTGTTGTTGTTTTGTGAAGGTGGCCATTTTTAAAAGAATTCACATTGCATCAGAATTGGAACTACCAGTGCATTGCATTTCAGGAAAAGAAAGAAGGCAGAATCAATCATGTCTGCCAGTGGAGGACATTCCTCCCAGGTGCTCAGGGAGGATGGGGCCCAGGATAACACCCTGCAGATGCCCTGGATAACTGTGGCACTGGCTCTGCCCATATCATTCTCAGTTTCCCCACTGCTTTATATAGGTCACATTATCGAAATGTATTAAATTCAAAATGTATTTAAGCTAGAAGGATGTGCAAATGGATTTCATTTTGCATGACGGCATGTGAAACAAGACAGTGCCCTTTTGTCTCCACATGATCCAGCCTGGAAGGCCCTCCACGCACTCTAGTCCACACACATTGATGCTGTAAAAAATGTGTTAGTCTTTCAGATTGGAGTGTTGAAGCTCTGAAAGCACAAAAGTCAGATTGCATTTCACAGATGTTCCCAGGGGCCACCACATTTCCGTGGTGGGAGAGGCAAAAGGAGCAGGGGCAGAATGCCAAAAATACTGGCATATCTTAGTTTAAAGGTCTGGAAGTTGCCCATCCCTGGGATTTAAAGACTGATGTGGGTTAAAATTGGAGAAAAACCAGTGATGGAGAAAGACCAGTGTTTATTCATTGTAATTAATACAAGCCGTTTGCAGTATGACCCAACACATATTTTGCACTGTCACATCAACCTTGTGAAATAGGTTATTATAATCCCCGATTGACAGGCATCAGAGCCAATTTGCAGAAAGATTATTCTTTCAAAACCAGCATATATTAGCCATGGAAGAAAGCATCATTAGCTGCTGAGTACAGCATTCAGCTTTTGGCATAACACTACAAATGTTGCCTTAAGAGCATGGTGGATCTGGGGTTTGAATCTGAAACTCCATCAGTTTTGTTCAGCTCACTGGACATTGGTCAATAGCTCAGCTTGCTCATTGATCTTGCCACTGGATGGGTCTTCTCAGTCTTCCTTACCTGACTGCCTACAGGGGGGAAAAAACCTCTTTTGATAAATGTCCTAATAGCTGTGCTGTGCATGTGATACTGATGAATCCTCAGCCAATCTTTTGTGTTCCTTTCATAATACGATCAGATTATTAATTTTAATTTTGCTCATTTCTCTGCCCCGAGCCCTGACTAATTTGTTCTTGATTAATATGCCACTTGAGATTCACAAAATAAAATGTCATGCTAATAAATCAGGTTTTTTTTTTTAACCACAGTTGAAGAGATTGTTGCTTGCTTTGTGCCCAAATTAGAATTAAATACTGTACATATTTACACAGGAATGTCCCATTGTGTTTAATGTGAACTGCCCAGAGAGCCTTGGCTGTTGCGCAGTATAATAAATAAATAAATCTGTGTCGGTCCGTTTATGGATGCATAGAATCATAGAATAGTACAGTTGGAAGGGGCCTATAAAGCCATCGAGTCCAACCCCCGCTCAATGCTGGAATGCATCTTAAAGCACACCTGACAGGTGGTTGTCTAGCTGCCTCTTGAATGCCTCTAATGTGGAAGAGCCCATGAACTCCATAGGTAATTGGTTACATTGTCGTACTGCTCTAACAGTCAGGATGTTTTTCCTGATGTCCAGCTGGAATCTGGCTTCCTGTAACTTGAGCCCATTACTCCATGTCCTGCACTCTGCAATGATCGAGAAGAGATCCTGGCCCTCCTCTGTGTGACAACCTTTCAAGTATTTGAAGAGTGCTATCATGTCTCCCCTCAGTCTTCTCTTCTCCAGGCTAAACATGCCCAGTTCTTTCAGTCTCTCTTCATAGGGCTTTGTTTCCAGACTCCTGATCATCCTCGTTGCCCTCCTCTGAACCCCCTCCAGCTTGTCTGCATCCTTCTTGAAATGTGTGCCCAGACCTGGACACGATACTCAAGATGAGGCATAACCAGTGCCGAATAGAGGGGAACCAGTACCTCATGAGATTTGGAAGTTATACTTCTATTAATGCAGCCGAAATAGCATATATATTTGCAGCCACATCACACTGTTGGTTCATATTGAGCTTGTGATCTACAACAATTCCAAGCTCCTTCTCACTTGTAGTATTGCTCAGCCAAGTATCCCCCATCTTGTAACTGTGCATTTGGTTTATTTTTCCTAGGTGTAGAACTTGGCATTTATCCCTATTAAATTTCATTCTGTTGTTTTCAGCATAGCTCAAGTCTACCAAGATCACTTTGAAGTTCATTTCTGCATCAGGAGAGGAAGGGAAACGTAGTGTTTCCTCCTATTTCATAACTGTTAGTATATAGCTAAAGCATCTATAAACCAAATCTTCACACAAAACACACTTTCAGTAAAGCTCTGCATGCAAAGAACCTATGGATTTCCAAAAAATTAGCAAATGGGAATTAATTACAGCTCAGATTTTGAATAGTCAGTTCTTATATGTTGAGAATATTCAATACACTAGAGAGCCAGTGTGGTGTAGTGGCTAAAGTGTTGGACTGAGAGTCAGGAGATCTGGGTTCTAGTCCCCACTTGGTCATGAAATCCCACTGGATGACTTTGGGCCAGTCACAGACTCTCAGTCCAATCTACCTCACAGGGTTGTTTTTGTGAGAATAAAATGGAGAGGAGGAGGATTATGTATGCCACCTTGAGTTCCTTGGAGGAAAAATGGCGGGATATAAAAATGCAATAATAAATATTAAATAAATATATACATTTAAATCCTGGAGATTTATTTAGCTAATTTATTTCAATGTTATTGTCTGCCAGCAACTATTCAAAATGATACCATAAAGGGCCCATCTTTGCAACATTACTGGCATCAGTAGAGCATTCACATCTGTCAAGTTGTGTAAATGGTCCCCTTACAGCCACCATTTATGCAACATGACCTTCCCAGAAACCCCCAAGATCCCATTGTTGTGTAACGATGGTGACTCACTAGGAGGACGAACAGCCCCATAGCTTCATCGGGCGTTCACTGGGCTGTTGATCAGGAGTGGGTCATGGCAGCAGTTCTGCAAGCACCCAACAAAGCCAAGTCTGGATAAGTCCATCCAACCCTAGGTGGGGTTTAGCCATTGGGGGGGTTGGCAATGCAGTGCACAATTTTGCCCAGATAGATCTTACTTCTGAGTAGCTCTGCTTAGGACTGGGTTGCTGTTTCTTCAAAGCAAACTAATAAAATTGTACCATGTTATGGACAGGGTGCCTTTAATTAAAAGAAGGAGATTTGCATATGGTTTTGTTTTTTTAAGGACTCCAATCTGGATTATAGAGGGTGGGCAGGGAGAGAAACAATTGAGACCAAGTGATCACATTTGTATTCCATCTTTTAAATTCCTCTTCTTAAGTGTTAGTGTGTGTGTGTGTGTGTGTGGGGGGGTGAGATACCAAACATCCCCCTTCCCAGATTAATCCAAAAATCTGCACAGGTATTTTGAAGGTGTGTGTGGAGAGACTCTCACACCTACTTTTGTAAAGGTTAGCAGCAAATTGTAAACATTTATTTTACTCTGGCTGTGTTAGGACAATAAATAGTCAATGGTGGGTTAATAGTCAATTCCATGGTTGATTATCGAGGGGATACTCCCCACACAACATGATTATAATCAAATATGATGTGCATTAAGGCCAATGTCGAGTTGATTATTAGTCAATGGTGGGTTAGATTGACACATCTCCTGCTCTCTCTCTCCCCCCCCCCCCCAGTCCTTCCACTGGTATCCCAACAGCCATTGTGAGTTCTACTGCTGGACTAGAGTGGCAGCCACTGCTTTGGCTATTGCTAGGGGCCTCTGTAGTCACTGAAAATAACCAATTGTATGCAACGAAATAGTCAATGGTGCCCAACACACGACACAATAACCAATGATTCAAATAATCAACACTGCCCAGCATTGATTATTTGAGTTGGTTATTTTGTCTGAATAACTGTGGCGTGAAAAAGTCCTGACAGATGACACAATAACCCACCATTGGCTATTTAACATACCATTGACTATTTATCTCACCATTGGTTATCGTGTCATCCGAACGCAGTCTCTGCCTCAGCTTCACATTCCTCACTCTATAATCAGTTATAGTTCTCTGCTCAGTCAGAAACTATGTTTGCTCAGAGTTCACAATCATGCATGGGACTATAACTTTCTGATCAACATGGGCAGGGCAGGGCCATTGACTGGTGTGCTCTTCACTGTGTCTCCAAGATAATTGGATGCCTTGATAGGGCTTCAGTGTGCAATAAAACTGGTGAGTTGGACAGAAATATAAGTGTTCCTGAGGAATATGATTATGTCACATTAAGGATGTGTAGAAATAATCCACCTGCCTTCCATTAATGGCACCTTGTGATATTTATGTAAGTAAACATGGGCATGTGTGAGAGAGTGAAAGATAAACTAAACAGACTTGCAAAGAGAAGAGCCTGTATCTTATTTATATGTATCTGTTCAGGTGGACTGGCTCACATGGTAATCCCAATAAGAACATTATGCCTCATTGGACCCACACATGGAAGCATTTTTCAGTAGCGTCCATGTGAAAAAATGAATGCTTGAATTGGGCCTAAGAAGCAAATCCTCATATTCTTCTTTCCACTGAGGGAAAAAGCACCATTCCATCTGGGCGGAGATACGCTTTTTATTATTTTTTAAAAGCTATAAAACCCCAGCACTTATAGAAAAAGGAGTCTTTTTTTTCATAAAATGTTACTTCAAAAGGAAACAAGAAAATAAAAGCTCTTGATTAACCCTTTAATTAGGGTGACCAGACACACGGATTTGTCCGGACATGCCCGGGAAATGGGGAGCAAATCCACATCCGGGCAGAAAAACGCTTTTAGGGGGCCAAATCCGGAAATTTAGCCCCCCAAAAGGGTGACCAGATGGCCCTGGAGTGATACGGGCCAACCGGGGGGCGGCGGGGGCAAACCAGGGTGGCGGGGGGTCACACGGCGGTGGCGGGAGGCTGGCAGCGCGAGGCACTTCTGGGGCGTCCGCTTCCCTCCGATGCTCGGAATCTACTGAGAAACAGGCTTCGCAGCCTGTCCCTCAGTAGCGCACTGGGTGATGACGTCATCACTCGGTGCGCTACTGAGAGACAGGCCAGGAAGCCTGTTTCTCAGTAGATTCCGAGCACTGGAGGGAAGCGGACGCCCCAGCAGCAGCAGGTAAGGAGCGCGGGGCGGGTGCATGGGGCGGGTGGGGGGTGCGGCGCGGATGCGCGGGGCAGGTAGGGGGGCGCGCGGGGGGGCACAGGGGGGCGGCGCGGGGGCGCAGCGCGGGGGGGATGGCGCGGGGGCGCGGGGCGGGGGGGTGGCACGGGTGCACGGAACGGGTAGGGGGGACGCGGGTGCAGCGCGGGTGCGGCGCGGGTGCGCGGGGCGGGGGGGCGGCACGGGTGCGTGGGGCGGGTGGGGGGGGCGGCGCGGGTGCGCGAGGCACTTACCTGCTGGGGCTTCCCTCCGGTGCTCGGAATCTACTGAGAAACAGGCTTGCCTAATTGTGTATTGACCTCTGCCTGCTATCTTGACCACTCCTGCCTAGCCTGAACCCCTTAACTGAAATCTGTGTGCTGCCTTGACCATTTGCTGGCTTCATTGCCTTGCTTCTTGGTTAGCCCTGCACTTAGAGCCCTGCACCCGCCTCGATCTAGATGGAGAGGCGGGTAAGAAATAAATCGTTATTATTATTATTATTATTATGCTGCAATAAACGCAGGATGCAAATTGCTGACCTGATATAAGGCAACTTTACATGTTTAACTTCTCAGCAAAAGTATCAAATGTTAGCAAATTTCCATTTGTTAGTGTTCCTCTCTCTAATTTTTCTGTTTAATAAAGAATAATAAAATTTAAACCCCAGGCCAGTTTTTAAGCATATATTACTGTAGAGGGTAGTTAAAAGAAAGCATTATTATTAAATCAATGCCTCACTGACCATTGCAGCTGCTAATTTTACTAATTCATATCTTAGTGATGAAGAAAAGGACATTTGCGACATTAACAGGGAGGTTAATTCATATTGATACTATAGATTTTGACAGCACAGCAGGTTGTGTAGGGTGACAATATGAAAAGGAGGACAGGGCTCCTGTAACTTTTAACAGTTGCATAGAAAAGGAATTTCAGCAGGTGTCCTTTGTATACATGCAGCACCTGGTGAAATTCCCTCTTCGTCACAACAGTTAAAGCTGCAGGAACCCTGCCCTCTTTTGTATCTGGCAAGAGATTGGGTTCCTGCAGCTTTAACTGTTATGATGAAGAGGGAATTTCACTAGGTGCTGCATGCGTACAAAGGACACCTGCTGAAATTCCCTTTTCTACACAACTGTTAAAGATACAGGAGCCCTGTCTTCCTTTTCTTATGGTCACCCTATGCATGAACCTCTTGGGTATAGGTTCCTTGGATTCTAATCTAAATTTGGGGCACACCACAAATGCTTATGCTTGCTAACCCAGAAGTAAATCTCATTGACTTACTTCCCATATAGTCCTACCTTAGCCCTTTGATTAGGGTGTTCATATGAAAAGGAGGACAGGGCTCCTGTATCTTTAACAGTTGTATAAAAAGGGAATTTCAGCAGGTACCATTTGTATGCATGCAGCACCTGGTGAAATTCACTCTTCACTACAACAGTTAAAGCTGCAGGAGCCCTGTCCTCTTGACCAGATACAAAAGAGGGCAGGGCTCCTGCAGCTTTAACTGTTGTGATGAAGAGGGAATTTCACCAGGTGCTGCATGCATACAAATGAAATTCCCTTTTTTATACAACTGTTAAAGATACAGGAGCCCTGTCCTCCTTTTCATATGGTCATCCTACCTTTGGTGGTTATTGGAAGTCCTGTTCCAAGTGCCCTCATACACTGTGGTGTGGTGCAGGGCTACTTGGGAGTGGGACTTTTCAGTAGTAGCCCCCTGTTGTGGAATACTGTCCACAGAGAGGTCTGGCTGACACCTACTTTGCTTGAGTTGTTTGTGCCCACCTGCTTCCAGAGTGCAAAGGAAGAGGTGGGTCTCTAGCTGGTGCTAGAAGATAGCAATTCATTTTTTTAATAATGCATTTTGACCCATAGACCTTCCTCTCCAATTTGCTTTGAGATAATTGGCATGATGTATATTTTGTAACAATTGCTGATACTTATTCATCCTTCTTAAAACTGTTTTAAGTATGACTGCTTTCTGGATGTTGGTGTGGATTTATTTTGGTAGGCCCAGTTTCTGAAGGTTTTCTGTAGTGTGTGTGTGTGTGTGTGTTGCTGGTGACTGATGTGATTAACTGAATAATTGTAACCTTTTCCTGCTGCACAGTTCTTTAATTTCCATAGCCATTTTTTCTCTCTTTTCCTATTCCTTTTCTGCAACATTTTTGCCATTAGGTATTGCTAAATCAATGAGGTAGGTGTGTTTTTCTTGTTTATTACTGTAATGTCTGGTCGATAACAAAGTATTGTCTTTTCCCAAAATTGTTCTGTCCCAGCAAGTTAACATGTGAGTGCATAGTGTGGCTTGTCTTGGCTTGTCTGAGTGTGTCTGGATCTCCTAGGCTCTAAAAGCGTCTTTCTGGAGAGCACCTGCTGATTGCATGATCCATGAGGCCAGGCTCTCATGAGTGCATAGTTCTTCTTGACAGGAGGGCCTTGCACTTGCTAGAGTAAGCTGAACATATGTGAAGTGGCTGCAATCCTATATTCATTTATCTGGGAGTAAGCTTTATTGAAATCAATGGGACTTGTTTCTGAGGTTTCTTTGGGCAGTTTTCTTTGGGTCCCTGATTGAGATTTCTGTTCTCTGCACACTGAAACAGTGTAAATTCAGGAGATATTTGTCTAGCATTGTGATGATGGGCATCTGTTCTGGCCTTTCTTTGTATTGCTACTGACCATGGTCTTGTTTACATGGCTAATGAACCAGAGATATAATGACACATTGTTAGATTAGTTTCTCATTGATAAATCAGAAGTTGAAACAAGCTAAGAGGTGCTAGTGAGAAGTGACAACAACAACAACAACAACCCTTTAGTCCATTTTATTCCATGGCTAATGCTTGCAGGGTAATAGTATTTTATACTCTTTCTTAATGCTAGGTTGCTCGTTTGTTGTACTAGCTTTTTCTGTACTTGTCAACTGCTTCATTTGTTCAGTGGTAGAAGTATGCTGAAGCTGTGAGTATGAATATGAGAAAGGTGATGGGGAAAGAGTGTTAAATGTTAGGAAAGGTGAGACTATGGTCATCCAATGAAGGATTTGCAGTCAGAAAAGATATTTGAGGGAAAGGGAGACTGTATCACACAAAGTATAGCAAAATGTTTAAAGTACAGCAAAAGCTACAAAAGTAGGAGTGAAGGTAATTTCAAATACATTGAATGTCTCAGTGATTTTAACATTAAGATGTTATGTAGAACAAGTTTGCCTTAATTGTGTGCTGTGAAATCAGAAATGTGACCAAGGCCATCTTTGGGTGGACATGTCCCTTTGGGAGCTGGCCATGTTGGTGGGCATGCCCCCTTGGGGCGGCCATGTTGTCCTCCTTTTTGGTTTCCAAAATATGGTCACCCTACTTTAATAGATAAAATGTGCAGAAATAAAGGATACAAGATAGATGGTTAGAGACATACTACCTCACTTAGCATTTCTTATTCTGGTATCACTACCTTCCATTTTTTGGTATTTACATGTCTCTTGTGATTCTAGTAAGAACCGTAAATATTTCTGTTATCAGTTACTTCCACTCCATCCTTATTTACATACCTATTGAAATATTGTATTGAAGCTATACTGTGTGATGATTTTTTTTTATGTAAGACTTCCCTTTATTGTGTGTTTAACTGGCAAAAAGCACCATATTCTCTCTTGACCTTGAAATATTGTTCTTTGATTTGCTTTTGCATATTGTTTTGACACAGTTCAGAAGAGAATCTTTCAAAGTGTTTCCTGTAACATCTTATATTTTTACCCTCTCACCAATGAAGTTCAGTCTCTGGATATGTCAAAGGAAGAAGCATAAAGGTACTAGAATGAAGCATGGATGTCATGGATAGTTACTAGAATCAAAATGACACAGATCCACTTTACCTGAGTCAATTCAAAGGCAAAATCCAGTTTCATTCTTTAACAGTGTATGATGATTTTATTCCTCAACATCCAAATGCACCAACATTTTTAAGTCCTTACATTTTAAGGTTTAAAACGTGCTTTAAAATTCGATATGGAGCACCGGAATTTCAGGTCTAACATTTCAACAATTACAGTGCCGAAAAATGACACAGACACACACACCACTGCCCATGTTCAACGTTTAAAATATTACAATAAAAAACGGTTCTCATCCAATACAGAGGCCTGTTCTGAGAAAATGAAATAAATTTGTAGTCATAGCAATCCAAGTTTTTCTAGCCTTAAAAACATATTATTTTACCGTGGTCTTTCCATGATGGGTACTGTTATTGCTGCTGGTGTTCTTGCTGGTTTATTGGTCAGTTTTATTGTTTTTAATTGCAATTGTATTGCTGTTAACATACTAACTGTTTTTATGTATTTTATTGTTGTAAGCCACTTTGTGAGCTTCTGTCCTAAAAGGTGGCCAAGAAATGTTTTAAATAAATAAATAAAACCAGAGAGCCTTTAGAGCAGGGATAGTCAACCTTTTGGGGGCTGTAGGCATATTTGACATTTTTTTAAAAAGTGACTACCACAAATTGCCATTGTGTGAGATGGCCAATCACAAAATATTGGGAGTGCCCCCTTCTAAAGAATATAAGAACATAAGAAAAGCCATGCTGGATCAAACCGAGGGTCCATCTAGTCCAGCATTCTGTTCACACAGTGGCCAACCAGCTGTCGGCCAGGGATCAACAAAGCTGGACACAGTGCAAGAACACCCTCCCACCCATGTTCCCCAGCTACTGGTGCAAATAGGCTTACAGCCTCGGATACTGGAGGTAGCAAATAGCCATCAGGGCTAGTAGCCATTGATAGCCTTCTCCTCCAGGAATTTATCCAATCCCTTTTTAAATCCATCCAAATTGGCGGCCATCATTAGATCTTGTGGTGATTCTGATTGTTTCCCCCCGCCCTCTGAATTATGGCTTTCTTTCCCTCTGGCTTCTCTCTTGGGTTTTCCTAACCCTTGCCCAGGATTACCCCTTTCTCCTTTAGGATTTCTTCCCCCCACTTCTGCCACTTATATCCATTTATTATGGCATAAGCTTCCAATATCCTTGCAACAGGGAGCCACAGTCCATCCCAGTTCTTTATAACCATACCTGTAGGATAGATATCTTTTCAAACACCTATTTGTTGCATTTATATTTTACATTGTTAGGGGTACAGTTAAGAATATATTAGGTACGACTAAGTATACACCTCAAAAATGTAACGCGTTGAACAACATTGTAAGTTGTGATCTACATGAGTGCCAACATGTTTACAAGAAACCAATATGGACTGAGGTTGTCAACTTGTGTTCTTTTCACCTCATGAAAAATTGCCATGAATTCACCCTCAGGTGGACTGTCTCCTATGTAAACATTTTGGAGGAAACATTATGTGATTCTTGGTATTTTATACATAGTCAATTGGAGTGACCCTATATTTTACTTTCATTGCAGCTTTTTGCCTAATATACATCCCTGCATGCTTGTGTGCTATGGTTTATGCCTCTCATCTGAGGCAGATGCTGTACACATCATAAATGAAAGCCGGACTTTATTGCCACTCATTTTTTTTTTGACATCATTGGCCTTGTCATGGTCTTGGGATATAGGCTTTTATGATTCCCACTAAATCTCTCAGTTGTTTGCTACACACAGCTTCAACTTAATAGTGTTGTTATCAATAAATGCTTTTTTAAAATAGAACAACATTTATCATAATCTACATCTGGAAAGCTAATATACAAAAATATTATGGGCAGTGGTAAAAATGAGAAAAAAAACCTTTAAATGCTTCCAGGACTTGTTTACAGACTTTAAACATTTCAGCCAGTCAGTTAATTCTGAAAATGAAATTTGAAGAAAAAGTCTCTCTCTCTCTCTCTATTTCTCTCTCTCTCTCTTTCTTTACTTTTCTCTGTTCTTTTTTCAGCAACGAGGCACAGCATGAGGTTTATCAAGCGTCCACTGAAGCTCCATACAAGGTTGATGGGCTGCATTTGCTTTGGTGGGTAATACAACTAGTACAGTCTGGCTTACAAGAAGCCTTTCTCTACATAACAGAAGCAAAGATATGGTATTTCCTGTACTGGAAATATGACCTTCAAGGGGCTTCTAATGCTTGTCTCAACTACATGTTACAGTCCTATAATTTACTCTGGCTCATCTTCCCCCACCCCACTGTTTTCTAAGCCTCATGTCCATCGCTTTTCCTACCCACTTACCTGGCTGGTGCTCAGGTGGGCAGGGGTGGGAAGGAGGGAGGGAGGAAGAGAGCCTTCCCCCTCTCTGCTCTGACAATTGAAGCATAGCTGCACCATGTGCCACACACATGTACTCCGAGAAATATAGTTGTGAACATACCCAGAAATGAAGAGACAGCCTGCAGAGCTTAGATAAACAAGGAACACCACTTTTCTTAAATGACAAGAGATCTGCAAAGATAAGAGCTCTGTTGGTCTTACTTAGGCCTTGTAGGTAACAAGGGTTAGCCTGACCAGGGTGGGAAGGCCAAATCCTTCCAAATGGCTGACCTACCCTTCAGTCTCACATTTGAATATTGACACATGCCCTCCTGTGTCCCAGCCCCAGGAGTAGGGATGCTCATTGCCAGGGAATCAGACCCTTTTGGGGCTAACTGGAGTTCCATGGCATGCCCAACTTGCCTTCCATTTGCAAACCAACCCACAGATTTTACCTGAACTCTGAAGACTTTGTACATATTTTATGTGTACATTGTACGTAGTTTGCACAAATAGAGACTTGCACAAATTACGGCTGCAGTTTGAGCACATTTGCTCCAATTGCAGCCATCATTTGTGTAACGGAAAATTGGCTAGCTGGCCTGACTCCCTGCATATCGAGTCAGGCCAGCTAGCAGAAGACTAACTAAAGTCCTGGGGGCCAGGCTGATAAAAGGTCATCAAGCTTCACTCCCAAGATAGATTCCTCTGACATCCCTACACATGAGTCATGCCTAAAAGTCCTGGGAATCTCCTCTCACCATAAAAGTGCCATTTGATGCTTACTACTAACTTGCTCCATAAGTGCCCAATTGTGTGATCCATTTCAGTCTGGTTTCAGGCCTGGCTTTGGCACAGAAACAGCCTTCGTCGCCCTGTATGATGACCTATGTGAGGAGAAAAACAGGGGGAGTGTGACTCTGTTGATTCTCCTTGATCTCTCAGCAGCTTTTGATACCATCGGCCATGGTATTCTTCTGGGACGACTGGCTGAGTTAGGAGTGGGAGGTACTACACTGCAGTGGTTCCACTCCTACTTGGCAGGGCGGCTCCAGAAGGTGGTACTTGGGGGACATTGCTCGGCCCCGTGGACTCTACAGTATGGGGTTCTGCAGGGGTCAGTCTTGTCCCCCATGCTGTTCAACATCTACATGAATCCGTTGGGAGCGGTCATCCGGAGTTTTGGAGTGCGTTGTCATCAGTACACTGATGACATGCAGCTCTATTTCTCCTTTTCATCTTCATCAGGTGAGGCTGTGGATGTGCTGAACCGGTGCCTGGCTGTGACAGTGGTCTGGATGAGGGTTAATAAACTGAAACTCTATCCAGACAAGACTGAGATGCTGTTAATGGTTGGTTCTGCTGACCGGATGGAGGGTGTTCAACCTGTTCTCGATGGGGTTGCACTTCCCCTGGAGGATCGGGTTCGTAGCTTGTGGGTTCTCCTAGAACCATCTCTGTCACTTGAGACTCAGGTGGCCTCATTGGCATGGAGTGCCTTCTACCAACTATGGTTGGTGGCTCAGCTATGCCCCTATCTGGACAGGGATAACCTGGCTTCAGTTGAATATGCTTTGGTAATCTCCAAATTAGATTACTGCAATGCGTCCTACATGGGGCTGCCTTTGAAGATGGTTCAGAAGCTGCAGCTTGTGCAAAATGCAGCGGCCAGCTTGATAACTGGAACCAGTAGGTTCGAACATATAAGACTGACTCTTGTCTGCTTGCATTGGCTACCTGTACGTTTCCGAGCCCGATTTAAGGTGCTGTTTTTTAACCTATAAAGCCTACACAGCTTGGGACCACAATACCTGATGAAACACCACTCCCAACATGAACCTACCCGTACACTATGATCAACATCTAAGGTCTTCCTCCGGGTGCCTACTCCGAGGGAAGCTTGGAGGATGGCAACAAGGGAGAGAGCCTTTTTAGTGGTGGCCTCCCAATTATGGAACAATCTCCCCGACGAGGCCCACCTGGCACCAACATTGTTATCTTTTCGGCGCCAGGTCAAGTCTTTCTTCTTCTCCCAGGCATTTAACAGCGTATGTGGAGGGTTTTGTTGTTGTTTTAAATGGATATTGTATTTATAATCTGTTTTTATGCTTTTTATAATTTTAAAATTTTGTATATATATATTTTAAAATGTTCAGTGTTTTTAATTTTTGTAAACTGCCCAGAGAGCTTCGGCTATGGGGTGATATATAAATAAATAAATAAATTGACCAATTTGAATCTAATGTCACCAACAGAACAGGCAGTTACCCCCAATGCCTTAGTCAGGCCTGGGTTCGAAGGTTGACATGAAGCAGTAGTTGCTGAAGGGCTCTGAGGTAAGAAGGGCCCATCCCTGACCATGCCAACCCTCAAGATGACAGGTACAAAGTGGAGCCAGGCATTGACTTGGCTCCTATCAAAAGTGCTGTGCCAGCAGTAACAGCCACTCACAGAAGAGGCAAGAGGCTGAGTCACTGGATAAGGCAGGCAAAATGTTGGCAGAGGCTGTGGGTGAATTGGTAGTGGAGGTTGAAGCAGGCAGGCAGGTGAAATTATGGTGGTACAGGCAGCAGTGGCAGGTGGTCAAAATGAAGGAGAAGGAGGCTATGAGCAAGGAGGAGAAGGAGGTGGTAGAAGTGGGCAGGGGGCAGGTAAAGAAAATGCAAGAGGGGTGTTGGCAGCACCATGCCTGAGGACTCCCTGCCCCCCCCCCGGAAGTCTGCCACCACCAGCCCTGGGTTAAGTACACAGTAGGCAAAACCCAAAATCAACCCCAGTCTCAGCCAATCTGTTTGAGCCAGCATAGCACATACTGAAACCTACCCCAACAGCAGGTTTCAAAGGTATCTGGGGAGCGCAGGGCTAGCTTAAATAGTGGCAAAGCTCCTCCTCTGATGCCCGTACCAGGACAATGCAGGCATCCAAACATCACATTGCTTTCCTGCCTCGTTCTGGGGCTGGCCACACCTCCTCTCCCACCAACTGCAGTCAGTATGTGCAGTAGAAGAAGAGAGTTGCAAAGTTACCACAAATATCCACTACCCCTTGGGAAACACTCTCTCATTCTATTTGTGCCTGGAAGAGGGCACAGAAATATTCCAGGTGCTGGGGCTAAGGCTCACTCCTTCCTTTCCACTTCTGCTGCTGGAACAGCAGGAAGCTAAGTGGATGGGTGGGGAGAAAAGATGCAGGGTCATAGGTAGGGCGTTGCAGGCAATCTTCATTGTATTTGTTCTTTTGAAGAATTCTCAGAGAAACCAAGCCTTTCTTGGGGATTTTCTGACAAGTTCAGAAAACCTGAACGCTTTCTGAGTCAAGCTAAGTGGGAACTTCATTGTCACCAATAAAAAACTATAGCTATAGTTGAAGAGTATAGGTATAGCTAAAAGACGATAGGTTCTGATGCTTTCAAATCAATCCGCTTTAGACTTCTTTCTCATAAGTTTTATCATTCTTTCTGTTTGGGTAGTTCACACATACAAGTCCATCAATTAATGTCGGTAGCATAACATGATGAATTGCATGTGCGAATGAGTCATCACATATTGAAAACCGATGGAGTAAATTCACACGTTCAGCTGCCAACCATGAAATTTTAATAATCAAGTAATGAGAGATCAAGTGATGCACAAGCATGTGTGGATCAAATTAATACATGTCCATTGACTCTCCTCCCTTAACTTCTTCCAACTCTGCAAATAACCTGCCTGTATTTTGTATGCATGCTCTCCTGCTGTATCATCATCATCATCATCATCATCATCATCATCATCACAAACCAAATTACCAGGATGATCCACAGTAGACAGGGCAGGACAACTTATTATCCACCAGCCATGTATGTAAGACATCTCATAATATTATTTATTCCCAACAGCATTGTAGTACATTTTGAAATACAAGCATTCATCATGACAGTCCCCATAACAATGCTTCCAAGGACAATCTAAAATTCAGGAAGCCACATTGATCCACATCAACAAATCCATTCTAGCAGTTTTATCTCCACCAGGAGATAAAACTAAGGTGTCTTAATCACCCATTCAAGCCCAAGCTACCCCAAAATACCTTGTATTACAACAAGGAACAATATATTGTTGCTGGGGAAATGAACTAACCCCCAGCTACTGCAAGAATTGATCTCAAAGGGAACAGGGAATTTTCAATGGGGTGACAGATGATGCTAGCATCTCTGCTAATCAAAAAATCCTGGCACTTCATCCCTATGAGCCCTGGCTCTACTACATCACTGCTTATTCCCTGTCCTGTACAGATGGTAGTTGGTTGGAGCAGTGTTGCCAAGGAATGATACCAGAAGGAACATTAATGGATGGCTTAGACAAGTCTTCTTTTGTGACCTGGCCAATAAGGGGTGGGTGGAAGCCCAATTCATCACCTCAGTTTGAATAAACGTGAAACCTGCTCATCCTTCTGCTTTTCAGTGCAGGACCAAACAACCATTTGCCTTTCTTCAGCATTGGTCTTTAAGATTAAATGAATTCTGTTATTCTGCCCAGTCAGATTGGCAGAATGGTACCCTGCCTAGGTGTGCAGTTAAATAGGTAAATTTATCATGGTCCTAACTGGCAGGGCTGTGCAGCTAGGAGGTGAATAAGAAGTTAAGATTGTTAGCCTCAGCAGCCTAAGGCATCATTTGGAGGATGAAGGGAACTTCCTTAGACCACCCTCTCAGGGATTGTGGGGAATGGAACTGCAGCATCACACTTATTTCGTCCACCCAAAAAACTAACAGACTCAAGGAGGAACCTCAGTCCTCCCTCAGTATATCCTAGGCACATTTCTGATCTCAAAACCACAGTGAAGCTCTCCCAGAAGTTGGATGTTAGGTGAGCTTTTTCAAGCACAGAGTGGAAGATTGCTTTAGCATTTGACAGGTGCCAATACAGGTGTGATAGGTTGGCAGTTTCGGGCAAGGTGTGCAAGTCTGCTTTAAGAAACATACATTTCCAAGATTTTGTCTTGTGTTGCACATCAGACAAGGCCATTTCACTGGCTTTATCACATACATTGATGACAGGATTAATATTCTCCTCGATTCTGTGAAAATCTGCACTGATCCAGTTAATTATCATTTTGTCTGTTCTTCTGTACTTTGAGTGGGTTTCCCAATTAAATCCTTTATCTGATGCTGAAATAAACAAGAGGAGACTTCTCTGGGATATTTACATGGCAGAAGCTGGGCAGGAAAGCTGTGTTTTGCATACCAAACCCATTTGTTGTGACATGTTCAAATGGGCACAAAATGTGTTTGTGCGGAGTCAGGGTGAGAGCGCAAAAGCAAAAATGTGCACAACACTGATAATGGTAGCTTAACAGAGTCTTTAGCTTTCATTCACATTCTGACTCCACAGCTGTGCCCATCCACATCCATATTTTGTTATAACTTTCCCATCTCATGCACAAATGCAAGTTCCAAATTTGCCCTCAAACTATGGCTCAGCATTCGGATAAATAAAAACATTCAGATTGACCAAGAGACAGGTAGACATTAGATCATGTAGATGGATGGGGCCAGGATGAATGTGGTAATCTCCCCCTTCTACTGTTGTTTACACCATATCAATAGGAGCAGCAGCATCTTGAATGAAGGAATGCAAGGAACAGGAACAGGATCTCATAAATCTGAACTTATTCTGCTGAAAATTAGGCAAACAACTGTTTGTGTTGGAAACATAATGATTGGCTGCAGTTTCTGCTTAATTGCTTTGGATTCAGGTGAAGTTTATGTAGCTCACTTCCCTAATTTGTTTTGTTAATCTTTCCAATTCAAATTTATTCTTATTTTCAAAGATAAAACTTACAAGATCAAACAACATTTAAAATGGACCCCCTACCTTCCCCACAGCAATTATATAAATGCCATATTTTCTCTTGCAGAAAATTTTCATTTACAAAAAAGAAAAAGGAAACTTCCCCCCTCTTGCACAAAATAAAATAAGTTTCTTTACCCTCTTTTTCCTTTTCCGCTTTTTCCCTTTCTTCTTTCTTTTCAATAATTTTTTTACTTGAATCCCCAGTTGTTCCACTCCCTTTATAAAAAAATTACAAATGCAAATTACATTTATTACATTATTTAGTATACCTAGTTCCCTACCCTCACAACTCCTCTCCCCATTCGACCTTTTTTATTTTTTGTCTTTTTATTTTTCTTACGACAACATCAAACATTATTCTTATACATTCTTGTCCCACTTAGAAAAACCAAACCTCTCTCTTTTTTAAACAAACTTTTTACTTTTTTACTTTACTTTTTTATCTTCCACTCTCTCTTTCTTCTTCTTTCTCACCACAGCATTAAGCTTATTCTTATTCTTATTATAAGTACATATTAAAGTTTCCAGAATTTTAAACCCACTTAAAAAGAAAAATAATGAAAAAAAGACCCAGGGACAAATAAAAATAAAATAAAACCAGCTTCATTCTCAGTTCACAACAAGTCCAGTTCAGATGCCTTTATTTTTCCCAGCCGACTTCAAAGTACTTTTCAACCCGTTTCAAAAGGATTTTTTTTTTAGATCTTTCTACCAGTCCTTTTGGGTTTTACCCTGCAAACACCTTACATCCCTTGTCTGTGGGAGAGCTTGCTCTCTGCTTTAACTTTGCATTCAAAGCTTCCCATTTAAAAATAGACCTCCTTTGTTCTCTGTTGATCGCTGGCACAACTTTTCCACACCTTAATCCGTCACTGAGTTCTTTCAAGCTCATCCTCGGAAATCCTTTTCCTCTGTTATCCAAAACGCCTTTAACCTCATTAGATCTTTGTTTTGTGGAAAAATCCATGTTATCCCTATCCGCCATCTTTATCCCTTGTAGTTTACACTCTCATTTTTCTGCGATGTCATCCATTTTGTCACATAGTCTTTGGAAACAGTTTTGCATACATAATTGTAATTCCTGGAATACTTTCATGCGCTCCTTTGATTTTCTTTTAATGTTTCTCATTATAAAAACCTTGCACTGTTTCCTGCTTTCACTCTCAAAGGGAAGAGGCAGTTAGTTATATTTCCTTTCTTTCTTTCTTTCTTTCTTTCTTATTGCTTTTCTTCTCCCTTTTCTTCTAAGTTCACATGTAAATTACACAACTGTGATCCCCTTCATAATTTCAAAGCTTTCTTTATTTTTCCCCTTTTTTTAAGAAAGTCTTTAAGATGACTCACCCATAGGATACCACAAGAGATCATTTTCTTTTTCCTTGCAAGGCAATTGTGATTCTAATTGATTTTGCTGTAGAAAATGTACCCCTTTCTCTCTAGATGTTACCCATTTTGGGGGAATGAAGGCTGGCAAGTCTTATGCCTTATCGGGTTTGGAATGGCTCGTGAGCAATGGACGCCATCACCTCCACCCTCTCATGCTGTCCTTCCGATGAAATTTCCATTTCGACTTCATTACCTCATCAAAGGGTTTACAAGATGCTTAATGGCTTGCTCTTTGTATTCTTTGTATCCATTTGGGGGGACCCAGACAGCAGCCAAGCCTTCCAGTTCCACAATGCTAAAAAGCTCATGGCTCTGACCTGCCATGCCTTCACCGGAAGTCCTGTTAATCTTTCCCATTGGGAAATCTATGTATTATGACTCATGCTGCCTATACAAACGGGAAGAGTCTCCATATAGGTTTCTCTACTCAGAGGCCATAGCATATAGAGCCACTTCATTTGCCAATTATCTACATTATGCTGGACAGTGCCAGGAATTCCAATCAGTGGCATGAAAAATTATCCATGTATTGATGAAAATCCACCAGGTAGGCCTTCTACATTCAGGTGAATATGCGTAAAAGCCTCCATGCAATAAGAAATGCTAATATTATTGGGAACTCTGCTGAATGTGCAATCAGTAACACTTCTTCATGCCCCAAAGGAGAGGAGCAAACGCAAATATGGCCTTTGATGTGGGATCTACATGTGAACCTATGTGCCCCATCACAACATTTAGCTTCACATCTTCAACTGAATGCCTGAGCAAGACATTAGATGAGAACCTATCATGCATAAGTTTGCAGCCTCCATATCG
Source organism: Anniella stebbinsi (assembly GCA_029215795.1). NCBI lineage: Eukaryota > Metazoa > Chordata > Lepidosauria > Squamata > Anniellidae > Anniella > Anniella stebbinsi. Next base: position 140,139,930 of record JARDYH010000005.1, on the reverse strand, counting down.
GATCTGCAAGACATAAACATATTTATTTATAAGTTCCTCATGCTAATGTAAACTACAGTTATTTCCTATAGCCAATATTCAGAAAGAGTGGATTAGTGGTGTGTTTGGTAGTAGGAAAATTCTACTCATTAAAGGAGCGTTTTATATCTAGAACTCATTGGTAGAGCACCTGCTTTATTTATTTATTTATTTCATTTCATTTCTACACCACCCAATAGCCAAAGCTCTCTAGGCAGTTTACAAACATTAAAAACATAAAAACTATTCAAATATAAAGCAAACAGTATAATATAAAATACTAGGGATGTGCACTGGATCGGACCCGATCCACGATCCGAGTCCGGTCCAGTGGGAAATCGGATAAATTATCCGATTTCCGATCCCGCAGCTGGATCGGCCGATCCAATCCGAACCGGTCCGAAAAAGCTCCGAACCGGTTCGGCGGATCGGCGGATCGGCGGGCGCCCACTGGCGCCCACCGCCGCTTCCATTGGCGGGCGCCAGCGGGCGCCCGCCGATGAAAGTGGACAGCGGGGGGGGGAGGAGGGGGGCACTTACCTTCTCGGCCCGGTGGCTCCCGTCCGGCGCCGGCGCCTACTACTACTAGCAGGCTCCGCGGCCTGCTCTAGGGTGGCGCGCCGGGTGATGTCATCACCCGGCGCGCTACTCTAGAGCAGGCCGCGGAGCCTGCTGGTAGTAGTAGGCGCCGGCGCCAGACGGGAGCCACCGGGGCGGGAAGGTAAGGAGGGGGTGCGTGGAGGGGAGGAGGGGGCGGGGGGAGGGGGGAGGGGGGCCCTTACCTTTCTGGCCCAGCGGCTCCCGTCCGGCGCCGGCGCCTACTACTCCCAGCAGGCTCCGCGGCCTGCTCTAGGATGGCGCGCCGGGTGATGTCATCACCCGGCGCGCTACTCTAGAGCAGGCCGCGGAGCCTGCTGGAAGTAGTAGGTGCCGGCGCCGGACGGGAGCCGCCGGGCCGGAAAGGTAAGGAGGGGGTGCGTGGAGGGGAGGAGGGGGAGGGGGGAGGGGGGCCCTTACCTTTCCGGCCCGGCGGCTCCCGTCCGGCGCCGGCGCCTACTACTCCCAGCAGGCTCCGCGGCCTGCTCTAGGATGGCGCGCCGGGTGATGTCATCACCCGGCGCGCTACTCTAGAGCAGGCCGCGGAGCCTGCTGGAAGTAGTAGGCGCCGGCGCCGGACGGGAGCCGCCGGGCCGGAAAGGTAAGGAGGGGGTGCGTGGAGGGGAGGAGGGGGAGGGGGGAGGGGGGCCCTTACCTTTCCGGCCCGGCGGCTCCCGTCCGGCGCCGGCGCCTACTACTCCCAGCAGGCTCCGCGGCCTGCTCTAGGATGGCGCGCTGGGTGATGTCATCACCCGGCGCGCTACTCTAGAGCAGGCCGCGGAGCCTGCTGGAAGTAGTAGGCGCCGGCGCCGGACGGGAGCCGCCGGGCCGGAAAGGTAAGGAGGGGGTGCGTGGAGGGGAGGAGGGGGCGGGGGGAGGGGGGAGGGGGGCCCTTACCTTTCCGGCCCGGCGGCTCCCGTCCGGTGCCGGCGCGTACTACTCCCAGCAGGCTCCGCGGCCTGCTCTAGGATGGCGCGCCGGGTGATGTCATCATCCGGCGCGCTACTCGAGAGTAGGCCGCGGAGCCCGCTGGTAGTAGCCGCCGGCGCCGGACGGGCCGAGAAGGTAAGCAGTGGCGGGGAAGGGGGCTTACCCCCCCCGGAGCCGTCCGCTTCTATCCGCTGGTGCCCGCGGGCGCCAGCGGATGGAAGCGGGCGGCCCCAGGGGGGGTAGGGAGCGCGGGGGAGGGGGTTTACCTGCCGGGGCCGTCCACAGCGGACGGCCCCGGGGGGGGGGGAGGGAGTTAGGCCCCCCCTTACCCACCCGCCGCCATTTTTTCCTCATAGACTTGCATTGCAATGCAAGTCTATGGGGAAAAAAATGGCGGCCGATCCAAAAATGTACGATTTTTGGGTCGGGATCGGACTCGATCCGGTCCGGGGGGCCTCCGATTTTGTCCGAACCGGTCCGGGACAAAATTGGAGGTCCCGATCCGGGTCCCGATCCGATCCGGGGGGTCCGTGCACACCCCTATAAAATACAGGATAAAAGCACAACCAGGATAAAACCGAACAGCCATACAGAAATTAATACAGATTTAAAATACAAATTTAAACAGCAAGGTTAAAAATTATACTGATGAACTATTAAAATACTAAGAAAAAAAAAGGTATTCAACTGGTATCTAAAGGAGTATAATGTAGGTGCCAGGTGAACCTCTCCAGGGAGCTCATTCCACAGCCTGAGACTTAGGATGTCCACAGCCAGTTGGAATAGACTGAACCAGGATAAATGGACCAGTGATCTGACTTAATATAAGAGAACTTCATTTGTTTCTATTATTGAACATGGCTCCAAAGATAAAATAAATCACACAACTGAAATGATTGTTTGTGCAGCTCTGGAAAATAGGCTAAAAAAAACAACCAGTAATGCAGAACAAAACAGTGTTATATATTGCCATCAGTTTAAGTGAAATAATTAATGTTTTCTATTTGGGACTGTGGATGTTTTTTTAAGTACCCTAACTTTGCTGAAGCCATTCAGAGAAGTTTTTGGTTAACACTACTGCAAACTTCAATTGCTTCCATTATGATTTGAACGATGACTGTGCAAGCAGAACATCACAGATGCTTGATCCTATTAGCTGTAATCACTCTGGTGTCTCAGCTGGCATGTGGTCCCATTCTGGGTAGCAATAAAATGAAGGCACAATTCATTTCACTCGTCATTTTCCAAGGCAGCAGCAGTTTTAACTGGGAACTATCGAGACAAGTGAATGTGAATGAATTGTGAATCATGCAAAGCAATGACCATGTCTACAGTGTAAGTTGGATTCTAATTTACAATAGATACCCTATGTAGCTGGCATTAAGCTGAGCGTCTGCATATCTTCTATAGAGGTTTCATAATATTTAGAAGAAATGGGAGCTTAAAGCTAGATGAGCAGGGACAGTGTTGGCTTCAGAGTTTTTAGAGGCCCTTGTGCAAGAAATCCGCAATACACTCGCTCCCTCATTATGTTACCTTTTCATAGCCATTGTTACCTGCTCCTCATCTAATTTCTCCACTTGCTTCCTTCACAAGCAGAGAGCCAGGGAGCAAGCAGGCAGTGGCATCTACTGTGCCTCCTTCTTACCACCTCCATTCTCTCAGCCAGAACAAGAAGCATGTGAACAAGCAGGTTGCAATGTTGGATAAGAGGAGCAACTTCAGTGGGCTTTTGCCAGTGGGCACTTGCTGGGGTGTGGATTCTTGGCAGGTGCCAGACCATGCCTACCTTTGACACTGTCCTTGATCAGGAGTATAAGGCAGAATCTACACTACTGCTTTAAAACAGTTTTTAACAGTAGTGACAACCGTTGGGGCCCAGGCTACACTCCATATACAGTTTTCAAACCATTTTCAAAGTGTCATTTTCTGTTTGATGTAGATCTGGCCTAAGTTAGATGTACTTTTGTGAACAAGTAGTGGGTAACTCTGATGGACTCTACCACCTGTTGAAGTAGAATGTGTTGATTGAGGAGAATGGACCACAACTAATGATGCAAATCCTGGTGCATAGGGTTGCCCCCCCCCCCCCCCCCCCCCCCGGCCTTGCCCAGAGTCTCTGGATGGGAGAGGGGAATCTCCAGGTGAGAGCTCTCTGTTGGCTGCCACCACCATGCACCCACTGGCCTCAGCGCTTCTTTATTCCATGTGTGGACAAATGGGTTTAGAAATACTTAAAGACTGGACCTAATTCCTCAAATTAAGAAGACAGGGATTGCCATGGTAGATCATACCAAGATCCATTTAGTTCATTTAGCAAAGCAGTAAGGCTCAGATATTTCATAAGTCAATAGAGGACCAGGACAGTGTGGGGCATCTTTGCTGTTTCCAGGCACTCCACCCACCCCATCTAGATTTAGGCCTGAAAGAGCAAGGAAAAGTGTGGGTGCATGGAGGGTAAGTTGTAGGCAAGAACAAGTTGTGACATTGTATAACATCATCACTGATCACAAGATATATCTGTTAAGGCATCAGCCTTAGGTTCCCATTTTCTAGCTTTTGGGAGTTTGAGCCATCATAAGATTGCCTTAGCTCTGGTCATTTAAACTGGCAGTTTTAAAAATAATAATAATTGAATATTCTTAGAAATCATGAACAGGCAAACTGGTCCCTCTAAATATGGGTACAACCCCATAAGCCCCACCCAGCATGCCCTATCGCCAGGTTGCCTACCCCTATTATATGCAATAAATGCTTCCCTCAAAATGATCTGTACATCCATTGCTTCATTTCCTTCACTGAGCCTCGAGGAAGCAAAGTCAGTTAAAATGTTATAAGGTAACACTTTTAAATAATTAATGCAAGGGTATTTTCACACTAAAAATGCCCTCTGAATTTTCTATGCCATGTGGATATAAACTTGACATGAGCAACAATGAAAATTCAATTTAAACAATGGCTCCTCTGCTTTCTATTCTACCTTCAAACATGTACACACACTATAAAAAAAGAGGATTAAAGGGCATATTTTATGCCATATCTAAAAATGTCCCCAAAGCTTAGGTTAATATATTTTTAAAGATTTCAAGACCGAAGTGAAACAACTAATATTGAGAGATGTCTAATAAACAGAAAGAAGCTGGAAGGCCTTTTATTTTATTTTTAAAAGAAGGCCACACTGAAATATGAGGTAAACATTATAAAAAAAAGATCTCAAATGAACACCTTGTAGAGTTGTTTAACTTCGATTGTGCTAAAATTTATTGTGTTTTGGTCATGGCTGTTATTGTAATCATTTGTTTTTCCTGGGGGTTCTTTGTATTGTTTCCATTTTTAAAAAATCTAGAGTGAGGCCTTTGAATTATTACACATCTTAACTAAGGACCACCTATCCCTGTTGAGTGTTTTGATTGTTTAATTGAAGACTAAAAGCTCTTTTCTTTGACCTATCTTCTTCCTATTTATTCAGCTGCTAATTTTATTATTCCTTTAACTATGCCTTGGGATACATTGCGTGAAGGGCACAACAGAAGTATGATTTTGATTGATTATTTACTAATTTGCATAATCTCCCATAATGCAAATCAGTAACATTTTGATTGGGGATAATAGATGCTAAGCACATTATGCAAGGCTGATTTTTTTTAATTGGTTGTAAAAATAATTTACAGTCCAATAAAATAGTAAGTAGAAACGTTGCCCTTTCCTTCCCCTGAGGCCCAAGGATGTGGACAAAATGCTTGGCCATGTCCTGTCAACCACCTGTGTGCTTGACCCTTGCCCTTCATGGCTTATTACATCAAATAAGGAGAGGATTGCCGGCTGGGTCCAGGAGGTTATAAATGCCTCCCTGAAGTGGGAGTGGTATCAACCTCTTTAAAAGAGGCTGTAATTAGACCACTCCTAAAAGAGCCTAACCTGGACCTGGAAGACGTTAACAATTATAGGCCAGTGGCTAACATCCCCTTCCTGGCCAAGGTGCTTGCGTGGGTGGTTGTAGGACAACTCCAGGCACTCTTGAATGAAACAGATTATCTAGATCCATTTCAATTGGGCTTCAGGCCTGGTTTTGGAATGGAAACTGTCTCGGTCGCCCTGTGGGATGACCTTTGCTGGGGGAAGGACAGGAGGAGTGTGACCCTGTTGATTCTCTTGGACCTCTCAGCAGCTTTCAATACCATCGACCATGGTATCCTCCTGGATAGGTTGTCTGGGCTGGGAGTTGGAGGGACTTTGTTGTAGTGGTTCCACTCCTACTTGGATGGCCGATTTCAGAAGGTGGTGCTGGGGGATTATTGCTCTGTGCCATGGCACCTAGGCCATGGGGTTCCACAGGGCTCTATTTTATTCCCTATGCTGTTCAACATTTCCATGAAACTGCTGGGAGAGGTTATCTGGAGATCCCCTGATTGCTCCTCTGAAGCTCCCCAGCCTCCATGCCCCTTGCTCCTTCTGCACACCCACAGGCAGCCGGCCAGGTGGAACGCTGCCCGCTCAGCCCCCCTCCTTCCATCCAATCTGGCTAGACAGCACTCACTGGCTCTGCGCTTCCCCAAGCTGTGCAGAATGGGCAGTCAAATGGCGCACGCGGTCATCCCACCTCCAGAACCTGCTGGTTGCACCAGCTGTGGGTGTTGTGTGAAACATCTGAAAGAATGCATAACACTTTCATGCACATGCATCTCCTTGCCTCTATCAACTCCTCCTGTCCCCACTCTTCAGGGCAACTTCCCTTAACTATCTCCAGCTCCCTAGCCTCAACTCCTCCACTGCCACACAGGACACCTACATCTAGGTGAGTCCTATAGGTAATCGCCAGCACCGTAAAACAGTGCCACTGGCACCATTAATCCAGAGACCGAGGATATCCCTGACAGCCAGCCCAAGGGCACTGGGTCACAACCCCATGGCTCAGGCAGCAGCCACGAGCTCCCTGGAAGATGCAGCACTCTGCACTGGCCTGAGGCAGAGATAGGGGCCTTCATCGAACTGTGGGATAGCCCTGATGCATCATAGCCACATCCAGGCATGACCAGCTCTACCCATGGCTCTCCAGGCAGATGATGGTACGGGGATATGACCGCAATGCAAAACAATGCAAGTACAAGCTGCATGGGCTCAAGAGGAAGTTCAAGGAGATCATCACGCACAACCACAGAAACGGGGTTAAGCCACGCACCATTCCCCTCTACGATGAGCTGGCTTGCTTGCTGGAGGAGCGTCACAATGTCGTACCACGATACACAGCGGGCAATGGCATCGCACCAGCCATACCACCTCGCCAGCGATAATGCGGGTCAAAACCCCAAGGGCTCTGCTGTGATGTCACCTCCACCCGAGCTCTCCAAGAGTGCCCACAGAGGGCCCTCCCCCACCCTCCACTCACTAGTATGCCATTGGAAAGGGGGAAACCTGACCCCTGGCCACCTTTGCCCATGGCAATGAGCAGGGCCACTGGATCTACCAGCCTCTCTCTGCTGGCAAATCTGCCACCTGTGGTGGCCACAACTACCCGCTCCTCAAGCAGCACCTCTCCTGCCACCATCTCATCCAGCACCAACAGCCCATCATCATTCCTCAAGCTGTTCTGTGCAGAGCTGCGGGTACAGGCAGAGTGCCCCAAGCCTCTAGTGTCAGAGACTCAGCAGAGAGATGATCTACCAGGGCCCTCACACCCACAGCTTCTGATGAAGAAGCAGCCACCAGCTGGAGCCAAGGCTGGCGGGCTTGGCATGGGTCTCAGGGAGGCACAGTGTGGGCAGCTTTCCTTACAGATATGCGGGAGGAGCTGGAGGTATGCCCAGAAGTTATACCTGTCCACCTTGCCTGGTACATCACCGTCTCTGCCACTGAGCTTGCATCCCAAGTGGACATGGAGGGCAGGCACACCATTCTGGAGGGATTTGACTGGCGCGTCCTTGAGACCATTAAGGAAACAAAGCCTGTGACACTGGAGGTGTGAGAGGAAAAGGAGCGGCTTGTGGGCGTTCACGTGAGCGATGTCCTGGATCCTGAATTGTCCCCTTCCCAGGAAGAGCTCCAAGACATCTTCTTTACATAGCCCAGCGAGGAGACCTTTGTGGAAGTTGCCAAGATGGAGGAGGAGACGGTTCAGGAGGCCAACTGTCTAGCTGCAGAGGTCCTGGATGTGGAGGAGTTGGAGGAGCCTCCCAAGCAGCAGGACGAAGAAATGGAGGAGGCCGGGCCCCTTGAAGAGAAGCCGCCACTCCTGCCTGCTGCCAAGGAAGAACCAGGCCCAGCTGAACAAGCCCATGCCCTGTCCAATGTTCAGAGGTGTGCCCATCTTCACAACAAGAGCATGGCATGCTGGCTGCAGGTGGCAAAGGACCTGGCCACAGCCACAGAGGCAACAGAAGGAAGAATCCACGAGCTATTCACACACATGGTGGGCAAGGAGGAGAACAGATGCACTAAGGAGCAGATCCTCACAGTGTGGGCGACGCACCTGGCCACCCAAGCCATGGAAGGATGCTTTCAGGCCATATGGGAGTCAGAGCAGGCTGTGCACCATGGCCTTCTCGACCATGTCAATGGGATGACTGAGGCCATGGAAGCTATCAATACCGTTATTGAATGAGGCATGCGTGAGCGCACGGCTGCCATCGACTGCCAAACTGAAGCCATCAGGGCTGTCGCACTGGCCTTCCAAGGAGCCTACCATGGTGGCCAACAGCCAGGCCCCTACATGCCTCCCTATGGATACCTGCTGCCACAGCAGTACCTGCCTCTGCCTTCTGGCTACCATGACCAGCTACACCTGCACCAAGCCCCTCTGGGATGAGGGGAGACTGGAGGCTGTGGTCGCCAATGCTCAGGAAGCCTGCCCAAGCACCTGTGCAGCATCCCGCTCGACTCAGAGGAGGAGGGTGAGCATGGATCTGGGGCCACTTTCCCACATGATTTGGAGCAGGGCCCCGATCATGTTTGCTCCCCCGTGTCCCCTCTACTGAGATTTCTGCACAGTACACATTCCCCATGCTTGTGCCAGGCACCAGCTGAGAACTGTTTCCTTTTGCATTTTGGTTTTATTGTTTTAATATTGTGGTAATGACCTCGAAATTATATAGAAGTGTTTTTCCTCAGGTCAGTTCATTCGCTGTATTTCTAGGTGCATGTGCAAATGCTTAGTTACAGTGTTTGTTGTTAGCAAAGGATTTTAAAAAGTTATTTTTTATCTGATATGGGTGTTATTTTGTGTTTAATCTTAAGCTATTTCACGTTGTTTCTTTTCGTTGTTGTTTGTCTAATTTGTAGTTATACTTGTTTTTCATGTAGTTCCTGATGAAGATTTTTTCCAAAACACATAGAACAGATTGAAGATATTATTAAAGATTAAAGAAAAAGATTGTTTCATAGCACCAGAGCTTGACTACCAGGAGGAGGGCCATCTCTGCTTTGGCACCCCAGCTGTGGAATGAGCTCCCCAGGGAGGTTCACCTGGCATCTACATTATACTCCTTTAGACTCCAGGTTAAGACCTTTTTATTTTCATAGTATTTTAACATTTCTTCAGTTTGATTTTTAACCTTGCTGTTTAAATTTGTATTTTAAATCTGTATTAATTTCTGCATGGCTGCTAAGTTTTTATCCTGATTGTGCTTTTATACTGTATTTTAAATTATGTTTTTATACTGTTGTTTTATGTATTGAATGGTTTTTCTGGTTTAAATTTTTGTAAACCGCCCAGAGAGCTCCAGCTATTGGATGATATAAAAATGCAGTAAATAAATAAATAAATAAATTGCACATTTAGCTTATTGTGTTGCAAGAAGCTAGAGTGAGATATGAAAATGAAGTAAAACCCAGTGCTGTGTGTTAGAAGAGACTAGACTGTGGGGACAGACTGCTTATTTTACCAAGAAAATGGTGTACATTTGGCACTCTCTGTCTCAACCATAGGTCTGTATTATATTGCCTTGATGCTATCATATATCTTCTAGGTTGGAAGTCTTGGGCTATATATATTAGGGACTGGCCACTACAACCTGCACAGCAGTTTGAGCTACACAGCAGCTAAGGTGACATTCCAAGCTTACTTCAACCAGATGAGACTATTTGTTCATCAAAGGCTTGGAAAAAAGGAGGCTAAGGGGAGACATGATAAGAGGCGTACAAAATCATGCATAGTGTGGAGAATGTGGATAGGGAGATATTTTTATTCCCCTCTCATAATACTGGAACCCAGGCTCATCCTTTGACGCTGATTGGTGGGAGTTTCAGGACAGATAAAAGGAAGAACTTCTTCACTCAGCACATAGTTGAAATATGGAATTCACTACATCAAAATGTAGTGATGGCCACCAACTTGGATGGCTTTAAAAGGGGGTTGGATAAATTTCTGGAGAAGAAAGCTATCACTGGCTACTTGTCGCGATGGCTATGCGCTACCTCCAGTATCAGAGGTAGGATATACAAGTTGCTGGGGAATATGAGTAGGAGGGTGCTGTTGCACCATATCCTGTTTGTGGGTCCCTGGTCAACAGCTGGTTGGTCACTGTGAGAACAGAGTGCAGGACTAGATGGACCTTTGTTCTGATCCAGCTTGGCTCTTCTTATGTACTTATGTTTTTCATAGTGACTACTCTGACTGGCAGTGGCTTCTAAGGACTGAGAGCTTATCTACACATGCAGGATAAAACACTTTGAAAACATTTTGAAAACTGTATATGGAGTGTGTCCTGGGCCCCAACAGTTCTCAAAACTGATATAAACCATTTTAAACCATTTTAAACCGTTTAAAAGCAATAGTGTAGATAGGCTCTGAGGTAGAGTCTGTCCATCCCCCTTGCCCAATAATAATAATACATTTATTTCTTACCCGCCTCTCCATTTGGATCAAGGCAGGGAACAACAGTAAATATAAAATATGATAAAATACATAAAACTGATTAAAAACATGGTACACATGATTAAAATAGTAATAAAACATCCTAAAAACATCCTAAAAACATCCTAAAATTCCACTGGATATGCCTGCCGGATGATCTGCTATATGAACTGGAGATGCCAGAGTCTGAACCTGGAATCGGACCATCCAACAGCAAGGCATGAGCTCTAGCACTGAGCAATGGTCCTTCCTGATAGTCAGATGGATTGCACTGAATTGTTCTGCGATTAACTGGGTTTTATACATCTCCTGAGCATGGCTCTTAATGCAGAGCTGCAGCAGGGTTTCTCCTGGGTGTCGACTGGCAGAAATCAGAATTCATTGTGGCTGATACAACACAAGCATCACAAGTCCTGACTTGTTCCATTACAGAATCATTCTATTTACAGGATTGGGATATCACGTTAGACATCCGCAGATAATCTCCCAGATATATGCCAACTTTTACAAGCAGTTACTTGTAAAAATAGATTTGACTAGTCTGTTGCAATGGTGGTATATTAATTTGCCATGTGAAATAATATGGGTTTTGAAGTTATTGAACATAGCAATTCCTTTAATAATTAGTCTAGCTATAACTTCATTTGCTTTCCTCTTAATTTGAATCTCAATGAGCCTAATTTTAAAACACACACACACACAACACCAAACCCATCTACCCCCTCTATAAAATCCTTAATATACTAATTATCTCCTTACTGAGAAAACAGAGGCTGAAATATATATTTGCTAAATCGCAATGTAATCACTAGATACAAAACTACAATTGGATTATTACTGCAGAATGTGGTTTTGCGTTTATTTTAGCAGTCCTATACCAGTACTCATTTTCCTCAGTTTCGATGAACTCCAGCAAACTGGATCACATTAGCATCACACTTTGGGTTAGCATCCCCCCCCCCTTGACATTTCCCTTATTTGCTATTTGCTGGTTGCAGTAAGTTTTGAACTGGGTTTATTTTAAACGAGATGGTTGGTAATGGCAATCAGTCTTCACCAAAAGACAATTTGTCCTTCAGCACCAATCTTCCTCTTCAATGCATATCTGCAGGAGAGTTTTGGGTGCGTTCTAGATCAGGGATGGGCAGAAGGTAGATCTCCAGGTGTTTTGGATTTCAACTCCCACAAGCCCCTGCCAGCATAGGCAATGGTGAGGAATGCTGGGAGTTGAATTCCAAAACCTCTGGAGATCTACCTTCTGCCCATCCTTGTTCTAGATTACACTCTCAGTACAAGGCAACAGTGAGCCCTGACATACCTTGCCAGTAGATTTCATGAACTGAAGGTGCCCTCAAATATTCTGAAGGATCCTTTGCCAGAGTTTCATGACAGATGATCAAGAATTATTTGGTGCTGACTTCATTTTCTAAAATATGTTCCATTCCCTCATGGATGGGGAACCTTTGGGTCTCCAGTTGTGCCTGGACTCTTAACTCCCATCATCCCCATGCAGCATGGCTAGTGTTCAGGAATGATGGGAAATGTAGTTTTATAACCAGGTCCACAGGTTTCCCAATTTGGCATTAGATATTGTGGCAAAAAAAAATTGAATGGTGTAAACTAGCTTCAGTGAAGGTAACCTAACATACTACTTGTGATATTTAAATAACCACAGAGATTTACAGGTGCCTTCATCTGTCAAAAAAGTGTTCAGTTTTAGGTTTTAAAATAAGTAGCATCAGTTTGGACTTGAAATAAATAGTGTTGGCTAGATCAGCCTTAAGAATTCTTTTTTTAATTGATGCCACATAGAAAGCAGGTTGATTGACTGATGATTGCATAATATTGGGATCCCCAAGAAAGAAGGTAAACCTGTCTATTAGTCAATACCATTCCCTCCTTCCCTGCCCCCTTATCTGTGTTTAGAGCAGGGCTGTGCAACTCATGGCCTGTGGCATGGCCTCTAATATCCTTCACTCACTGATCCCAATTCCAAGATTGCTCTTTTCTCACTGCTAGCAGAGTTGGAGAAATAGCAACCTCCCAGGAGATAGCTAGGATGGGAGAAACTGTCATCTTCTCCACCCACCAGCGACCCTTAAATTTCAGTAGGTTTAAACTTCCCCATCCCTTCCCACTGAGTTGTGTGTGTAAGAGACAGTGGCTGAATTCAGTCAACACGATAGTCAATGGTGGGGTAATAATCAACTTTACAGTTGTACATCTAGGGGGTATTTCTCACACAACATGGTAATAAATAATCAACCGTGGTGTGGATTAGGATCAGCGCTGAGTTGACTGTGGCAGCATTTGGACGATAGTCAATACTTCTGACGATTTTTCCCTCCCCCCAGTTGCTTATTGTGTTGTCCGAATTCAGCCAGTGTATGTGTGTGTAATATGCATGTGTGTATTCACTTGGGTGTGGGTGAGTGTTGCATGTTCATGTGTGCTGGATATGGCCCTCAGGGCCAAAAACAGGTTGCCTGGTTTAGAGAAACGAAACAAAATACACTATATTTGGAGACACACTGCTTTCCGTTCTGAAGCCAAATTGTAAGCAAAGCCTCATGCAGTGTTTAGCTTTGGTTCTGGTCACCTTGGAGGGAAGCTCGTTTGTCCTTGAGAAACACTAGAAATGGTCCAAGGTTCCTGATTCACTTTAAGCCTCAGCCAAATCTGATATACAGTGCTGATATAAACCATGCCTGAACCACCATTATCTCAATATATCTATACTGACAATGCCACTTAGACATTGATAAGCTTCTTTCCTCTGTCAATTTCCCCCTGACTTATGTGTCTGGCATAGGGACATGTATCATAGTACTATTATGATCTTAATGAGGCATGGCAAAATGCTTGTGCTTAAAAATATTATTTAATATAATACTTTCAATAGTTACATCTGCTCCGGAGTGGGGTTTTTTTTTGGGGGGGGGATGTCTTAAAATCCTTGCTTCATGAGAATTACATACAATCTACTCTTGGAGCAGGAAACCTCCTGATATTGTTGAACTACAACAATTCCCATCCCTGATTATTGGCCATTCTGGCTAGGGCTGATGGAAATTAGAATCCAATGACATCTGAAGGGCCACAGGTTTCCTATCTCTGGTCTACTCTCTTTCAAGTCAACAGATGATATTGTGCAGGATTTTCTACGGCAATCCTGGGTAGAATTCAGGCTTGCAAGATCTACTTTGTTTTTTACACGAACTCCAAGAACCACCATCCAGGAGTGGGCAAAAGACATACTTTTAGAATTAAAGAATTCTGAGCCCAGGAATTTGTTTTGAATACCAGAATTGAACAAAGTTCATTACCCTTCCACACAGAAATGCACTCCTGATTAGTAGGGATGTGCACTGGATCGGACCCGATCCACGATCCGAGTCCGGTCCAGTGGGAAATCGGATAAATTATCCGATTTCCGATCCCGCAGCTGGATCGGCCGATCCAATCCGAACCGGTCCGAAAAAGCTCCGAACCGGTTCGGCGGATCGGCGGATCGGCGGGCGCCCACTGGCGCCCACCGCCGCTTCCATTGGCGGGCGCCAGCGGGCGCCCGCCGATGAAAGTGGACAGCGGGGGGGGGAGGAGGGGGGCACTTACCTTCTCGGCCCGGTGGCTCCCGTCCGGCGCCGGCGCCTACTACTACTAGCAGGCTCCGCGGCCTGCTCTAGGGTGGCGCGCCGGGTGATGACATCACCCGGCGCGCTACTCTAGAGCAGGCCGCGGAGCCTGCTGGTAGTAGTAGGCGCCGGCGCCGGACGGGAGCCACCGGGCCGGGAAGGTAAGGAGGGGGTGCGTGGAGGGGAGGAGGGGGCGCGCGGAGGGGGGAGGGGGGAGGGGGGCCCTTACCTTTCCGGCCCGGCGGCTCCCGTCCGGCGCCGGCGCCTACTATTCCCAGCAGGCTCCGCGGCCTGCTCTAGGGTGGCGCGCCGGGTGATGTCATCACCCGGCGCGCTACTCTAGAGCAGGCCGCGGAGCCTGCTGGTAGTAGTAGGCGCCGGCGCCGGACGGGAGCCGCCGGGCCGGAAAGGTAAGGAGGGGGTACGTGGAGGGGAGGAGGGGGCGCGCGGAGGGGGGAGGGGGGCCCTTACCTTTCCGGCCCGGCGGCTCCCGTCCGGCGCCGGCGCCTACTATTCCCAGCAGGCTCCGCGGCCTGCTCTAGGGTGGCGCGCCGGGTGATGTCATCACCCGGCGCGCTACTCTAGAGCAGGCCGCGGAGCCTGCTGGTAGTAGTAGGCGCCGGCGCCGGACGGGAGCCGCCGGGCCGGAAAGGTAAGGAGGGGGTACGTGGAGGGGAGGAGGGGGCGCGCGGAGGGGGGAGGGGGGCCCTTACCTTTCCGGCCCGGCGGCTCCCGTCCGGCGCCGGCGCCTACTATTCCCAGCAGGCTCCGCGGCCTGCTCTAGGATGGCGCGCCGGGTGATGTCATCACCCGGCGCGCTACTCTAGAGCAGGCCGCGGAGCCTGCTGGAAGTAGTAGGCGCCGGCGCCGGACGGGAGCCGCCGGGCCGGAAAGGTAAGGAGGGGGTGCGTGGAGGGGAGGAGGGGGCGCGCGGAGGGGGGAGGGGGGCCCTTACCTTTCCGGCCCGGCGGCTCCCGTCCGGCGCCGGCGCCTACTATTCCCAGCAGGCTCCGCGGCCTGCTCTAGGATGGCGCGCCGGGTGATGTCATCACCCGGCGCACTACTCTAGAGCAGGCCGCGGAGCCTGCTGGAAGTAGTAGGCGCCGGCGCCGGACGGGAGCCGCCGGGCCGGAAAGGTAAGGAGGGGGTGCGTGGAGGGGAGGAGGGGGCGCGCGGAGGGGGGAGGGGGGCCCTTACCTTTCCGGCCCGGCGGCTCCCGTCCGGCGCCGGCGCCTACTATTCCCAGCAGGCTCCGCGGCCTGCTCTAGGATGGCGCGCCGGGTGACGTCATCACCCGGCGCACTACTCTAGAGCAGGCCGCGGAGCCTGCTGGAAGTAGTAGGCGCCGGCGCCGGACGGGAGCCGCCGGGCCGGAAAGGTAAGGAGGGGGTGCGTGGAGGGGAGGAGGGGGCGCGCGGAGGGGGGAGGGGGGCCCTTACCTGCCCGGCCCGGCGGCTCCCGTCCGGCGCCGGCGCCTACTACTACCAGCAGGCTCCGCGGCCTGCTCCAGGGTGGCGCGCCGGGTGATGTCATCACCCGGCGCGCTACTCGAGAGTAGGCCGCGGAGCCCGCTGGTAGTAGCCGCCGGCGCCGGACGTGCCGAGAAGATAAGTGGCGGGGAAGGGGGCTTACCCCCCCCCCCCGGAGCCGTCCGCTTCTATCCGCTGGCGCCCGCGGGCGCCAGCGGATGGAAGCAGGCGGCCCCAGGGGGGGTAGGGAGCGCGGGGGAGGGGGTTTACCTGCCGGGGCCGTCCACAGCGGACGGCCCCGGGGGGGGGAGGGAGTTAGGCCCCCCCTTACCCACCCGCCGCCATTTTTTCCTCATAGACTTGCATTGCAATGCAAGTCTATGGGGAAAAAAATGGCGGCCGATCCAAAAATTTCCGATTTTTGGATCGGGATCGGACTCGATCCGGTCCGGGGGGCCTCCGATTTTGTCCGAACCGGTCCGGGACAAAATTGGAGGTCCCGATCCGGGTCCCGATCCGATCCGGGGGGTCCGTGCACACCCCTACTGATTAGCCTAAGCTTCCTTCATTTCAGGAGTATAATTTACAGAAGGATGGAAGTTGTTTTGTTGCTCCTAGAGTTAAACAATTGGGGGTCAGAAATCCTTTTCCGTTCCTTATGAAATCATCTGGAGATCTACCAGTAGATCAAGAACTGTTACCTTTAATGCTGAAGGTTAGGGGTGATGCTGTAAGTAGTGATGGGCCAATGTCCCCTGAGTGAATTCATCATCTACTCAGAAAGTAATGAATTTATTCATGTGAGCTCAGATGAGAGATCTCCTTTAATCTGAACTCTCATTGCATGCATATGAATTTTTGTACATGCGAAATATCAATGTGCATCATGGGAGCTGTAGTTTGGAATCACATAGTGTGGCATGTCATCATGTGTCACCAAGTTATGCCCACTTTCTGATTGGTCGTTTTCACATGGCTTGCCTTTGTGATGTCATATGGTGTTTATTCACTTTCACTGATTACTGGTATGAAGATGGACCCCACAGAGGTATCCTCCTCCTCCTCCTCCTCCTCCTCCTCCTCCTCCTCCTCCTCCTCCTCCTCCCAGAGCCAGAACTGCTGCTGCACCTTACTTTTAATTCTGGGGAGTGACGTCCATATATGCCTACACTTTGGGACTAACTTAGTCAGCCCCTACATTTTTAATATAAAAATTACTTCTTGTAATCACTTAACAGCTCTGAAAACTGGCCACTGAGGAAGACTTTGTCAAAATGCGTTTGGCCCATGTATTCAATGCAGTGATTAAGCATGGTTTTGAATACACCATTTTCTGTTGAATGTTTATAGAAAGTGCTGTTTATATTCTGTAAATTGTATTAAATGTTATTCACTATTTGTTCCTTAGCTTCTTTGCAATCAATTACAGTGGTATCAGCAACATGGGACATAGCTAAGGAGTATGTTTGTGGGAGGGGGGTCTACATGATATAATGACTAAAAAATTGGTGGTGGGAATCTGTGAACTGTTTTATTGAGCATGCTTGGAAGCTTGTAATCAATTCCAAACTTAATAGTAAATTCATAGTACATCGATCCATGCTTTCCACAAAACTGAGCATTATAAGTTTCAACCAAGAGCCGATTAATTACAACATTTGGTCTCATCACCAGTTGTATGTGGTTTAGAGGATGAAGTTATGGCTTCTGAAAACACATTGAACAAGGCCCCTCCTTTTTCCAGAGCAAAGGTACTTTTGAGAATAATAGAGATGCACATTCTATTGCAACTGATACAATAGTTTAACCAATACCACTAGAAAATGATCTCCAGTATGTTCATGAACTGTGTTGCTGCCTGTACATGTAGAGAAGGGGAGGGCAACTGCAGGAGGTCTGGGGACCATTTTAATCCCAAAGACCCTCTCCCCAGAGGCTGAACATTTCATGACTTGTGCTTGTGTTTGAATGCTCACCTGTGTTTGGACCTTGGCTGCTCCTCAGACTTTCTTTTGGAACTCACCCTCTTGCCTGGTAATTCTGTACCTTTGACTAGGGTGAGCATATGGAAAGGAGGACAGGGCTCCTGTATCTTTAACAGTTGTATAGAAAAGGGAATTTCAGCAGGTGTCATTTGGATGCATGGAGCACCTGGTGAAATTCCCTCTTCATCACAACCATTATAGCTGTAGGAGCCCAGCCCTCTTTTGTATCTGGTCACTCTAGTGTAGCGCCTGCTGCTTTAACTGTCATGATGAAGAAGGACTTACACCAGGTGCTGCATTCATACAAATGACACATTCTGAAATTCCCCTTTCAATACAACTGTTAAAGATAAAGGAGCCCTGTCCTCCTTTTCATATGGTCACCCTACTTTTGACCATTGCCTTTTTCTTGACTACTGCCATGAACTCTCTCTCACTAAACTGTTACCTTTGTGCTTAACCAGTTGCCTGTTTCTTGACTTGCCATTTGATTTGCCCTAATGTTGAGTCTGACTCAGCCAAAGTACTAGGTTAGTGTTTTTGTTAATAATAATAGTAGGGTGACCAGATAAAATCCAGGTCAGGGCTCCTGTAACTTTAACAGTTGTAGAGAAAAGGGAATTTCAGCCAGTGTCATTTGTATGCAATTAGTTCCTGGTGATATTCCCTCTTCATCACAACAGTGCATGCACTATACTAGAGTGACCATATACAAAAGAAGGCAGGGCCCCTGCAACTTTAACTGTTGTGATGAAGAGGGAATTTCACCAGGAACTAATTGCATACAAATCACACTGGCTGAAATTCCCTTTTCTCTACAATTGTTAAAGTTACATGAGCCCTGACCTGGATTTCATCTGGTCACCCTAAATAATAGTATTAATAATACTATTAACATTTTTAATAGTATTATTAATAATCTTAATAATAATTCACTAGTTTGCTGCTAAAATTGGGTGGAGGTGGGAATTTTGCCTAATTTCTCCAGGGAGAGGAGAAATTCTTTAACTATTTCTTACAAGGTTTTTGGTTTTTTGCACTGCCACTGCAAGTGGCAACAGAATCAACTGTGTTGGCAGCCTGGTCCTCATTTTGCATCCTCCACAATGCTCCATATACCCAGCATCACTCCAGGGCATCGAGAGGAGGGAATGCAGCTTCCCCAAAAATTAATGTTGCATAAAATTCTGAAAATGTCCTTTGATATCTAAAACGTACGAAAATTAAAATCTCAGGAATTTCCTGAAAGTTTTCTTTACCCATGAAAGGGACTTCCATTTTTCTGCTTCATTCTTAGAGCAGTTATAGTTTATTTTGAAAATGTGTTGGTGGCGTTTTTGACCTTAACTAATCACTTTGTTTCTCTCTCTCTTTCTATTACACATCTCACCATTGCTCTACAGTCTCCCAGGCTATCGGCACTTCCTGATCTGACAAGGTCCTAAGGGAGGGATAAATTTATGATGTCTTCCCCTGGGTGGGAAGTGCAGGAAGCCAAGGAGGCTACAGGCTGTAAGAGAGATGACTGTATAATGAAAGACAGGCCACTCACACACAGTCCTCAGCGATCTCATAAGTAAGGAAACACAAGAACCCTGAACTAAACCCATGAGAATTTATCCAAAATTTCTTCTCCTTTGAATTTCTTTTCAAAAGCAATTTCTTTTCTATCAAATTTAATGAGAATGGTCGAAATTTTTGTGGGAGAAATTTTTGGCACAGCACTAATTCTAATGATAAAGTGAGTTTCTAATTCATCTTGGTGATTGTGACTCTACCTATTATGGAGCTATTAATCCAGAGAATTTGGATGTGGCTACATTCAATATGGCAATAGCAAAACAAAATGGGTTAGGAACACTTAACGTAAAAGTAAAATATTTTCCAAAGTGGAATTTGAGGCCCTAGTTTTGCGATTCGCTGTCATTGGAGCATTTCAATAACTCATCCCAAAGCCTCACATTTACATTTTGACATTGTCAAATACCTTATTATTAATCATGAAATATTGTCTTTTGGAACAATGTAGCATGAAATAATAAATTGCTTAGTGTCATGCAAAAATAAAAACCCAGAGCTCTGCATTATGAATTGTCAGCCTGTCAGTTTGGATGTTATTGAATATTTAATATTAAGCATTGTCCAATGTCTGCTGGAAATCCTGAGGCACCTAACTACAAAACAACGATACATCAAGTTGAAAACTTTATTCCCTATTGTGTATTGCATCATTCCTTTCCAGGTAAAAGTGAAAGAAGAAAGAAAAACAAACAAACAAACTTGATATGCTTATATAGTTCTATAGTTGCACCTACATCTCTCCCTTTGATCCCAATATGTATTCTATTCTAGTTGACATGGTACAGCATTAGATTATATGAAAACAGAATTTTTACCCTTCAAATTTATATGGGAATGAAAGATGGTCTTTTATTTTACCCTGGAAAAGGTTAAAAGGGGCTTGAACTTGTAAAAAATATAACTTCCTTAATATTGATTTTGTGGTGAAATAAATGCAATTGCCTGTCACGCCTGATATATTGCCACCAAATGTTGACTATGCATGTCATTTCGCTTAAAGAAAGGAAGAAAAGGATCTACCTTCAACAATATAAGCACTGGCCCTATATTTAATTAATGATTTGACCTGGATACTTCTGCTTTTGAGAAGCTCAGCCGTGATACCTTTCACATTAAATTTTTGGGCATCACCCTAGCACCTTGTTTAAAGTATTTATTGATGTTGTTCTGGGAGGCTGCATGAGAAAGAGACTCACGACAGCTAGGAGCAAAAGGATCCAGATGTTTATGTGTCAACTAGTAGCACCCAATAAACTCAAAGTGTCATCTAGTGTAATTGAATTAATTGCCCTCATGTGACTGTACAAAACATGGGAACTCTGGATGCATGTGGGTGTCTATCTAACTACCAGGTTGCCACCATAGTTATATCATTCAAAGGGTAATTTGAATTGACCAGTCCAAATCCCTGGTGTAGTTGAATCCTGAACTATCCTCACCTCCTCATAACCCTTGAGGTTAAAGCACCATCAGATTGGAAGCATGGCTTTGTAGTGCCTAAATAATAGCCGCCCCAGGAGGCGAAATAAGTTTTCTGTTCACTTTAGAAATCCATCTATTGCATCTTTTGTATGACCCCAGCCTGAGCACATCCAAAGTGGTGATCTCCTTTGCTTTCTTTGCCCATACCCTATAACTGCTCTCACTGTGATAGGGTACTGTTGGCTTGTGATTTTCCCTATAGCACATTGCCCAGTCCTCCTGATCTTCTCCTCGCACTTTCCCTCCCTCTGGGGCTGAATTCACATTTCCAAGCCAGAGCTTTCCTTGTTTTCACTGAGGTACTTGAGGGCCCTTCTTTTACCCCCAGTCTTGGGACACAGACCTTTGTGAGACAGTCTGCTGGAGATCCAGGGATCCTTCCTCTGCAGTGGGAGTAAGAAGCAGAACTATATGAGGAGTTGGATTTAAGTGCTGTGGTTCATCCTTCTTGGCCATATGGGGCCTAGAGGCACAGCACTCTGGGAAAGGAAGATGTCACATGCAACTAACTGTATTTTATTTATTTATTTATTACATTTGTATACCGCCCCATAGCCGATGCTCTCTGGGCGGTTTACATGGGATTAAAAACAATTAAAAACAATATACAAAAATTAAAACAGCAAAAACATACAACATACACACAATCTGTACATTTAAAAACCACTTCAACACTTCAAAAAACTACAAAAACAAAACAAAACAAAACAAACCCAGGTTCCTCAGATATTGCCAAATGCCTGAGAGAAGAGGAAAGTCTTGACCTGGCGCCGAAAAGATAACAATGTTGGCGCCAGGTGGGCCTCATCGGGAGATTGTTCCACAATTGGGGAGCCTCAGTCCATATGCCCACTCTGTAAAAAAAACAAAGGAAAAAAATGAAAGCGTTGACTGCTGACAACTGGGTAATGACATGTGGAGAGCCCCTGGGCTGTGAGATTCCAGGTCTGTACCGCTTAGTCTGGTCCTAGTGGTGCCACTGTAAGGAAGGCCTCGCAGGTGGCTTCTCTGCAAGACCTCTACTTCTCCCTAGCATTTTAAATGCTAACAAAGCAATGTTCCAGTTATCTCGAATGTAGTGTTCCAGGATGCCTGGATATGAGGTATTCTGAAAATGGCATGCCTCGGGGATCATGCAGATTAAGATGTATATCATCCACAGATCTATGACTTTCTTATTCCAATTGAAAAACAATCAAACAAACAAACTAATAGTTCTAGCTGTCCTCAACTGATGCTTGTATGCCTCAGCATACAAAGAGGAAGTGGGAATCAGTCTTAGGGAAAACAGAGCACAGCTGTGTGGGCTTAGTATGAATGATAAGGGGATAATCAAATGAAGATTTCAGCTTTTGATACCCCATGCATGGGCTCATGCTGAATGAACACATCTGAACAAGGGAGAGAGAAACTTAATGTCAAAATATCCTCGGAAGGGATGAAATAGCAATGGGGCTGGTTAAAATTCAGCCTCAGCATTTGACATTCACTAAGGATCAAGGGCATATTGCCTTAAATGGGTTGCAAAGTGATTTTGTATTATTGATTTTCCACATGAATAGCCATTGTGTTCTATTCCACGGAAAGTGCAAAATGGGAACTTGCAGTTTTGGGATGAACACGGTGTACTAGTATAAAATTAGCTATTTACACAAAGCCTATTGAAACTGATAAACATCTTGCCATTGGCTCTCTCATGGGCTTCAGAGCAGCTGCATCTAAGGGACCATTCTGGATCAGAAAATAGCCCATTCATCCCATCACTCTGTATCTAGGAGTCGCCAGATACAGATAAATCCTCATTATAGAGTCCACCGCTCCTTGTCATTTTCTTTCAGAGTAAGATCTAGGGACATCCTAATGGCTCTAATAAGCTTAGCTATGACTTTGTGGACACATATAGATTAGGATGTGTGGAACCGGGGCTCCAGGTCACAAGTATGGGATCAATCAATACTTTTGGGAAGTCACCATCACTTAAATTCTGCTCAAAGGTGGCCAGCAACAGCACCATCCAGAGATCCCTCTTTTTTCCAGGGTCGCATGGCAAGAAGAAGGACTGATAACAGTTGGAAAGAGCTTGGTTGCTATTAACTGCTTGTCCCTGGCGACTTGAAGAAGGGAGCCTGCTTCCAGAGGATAATACAGAAAGATGGCAAGAGGCTTGTTAAAGATGCTCCCTAAGCAAAGAGGTCAGTTCCTGACCAATGAACGACGCAGTTATAGCAGCGAGCTTGGGTCAATGGGGCTCGTTACAATTTACCTTCCCTTTGGGTACCAGTTATGTACTACTTTGACTTGGCTTTGGATCTGGCTGCTATTTTCCTAGTTTCCACTAAAACATGAAAATGTTTTATTAGGGCTATGAAGAGGTTTTAAGTTCAGTTTTGGCACATAGGTATTTGGAGACTCAGAAAGTATAGGAAGGCCTGCATCCTTCAGTCCACTTCTCACAATTCCTTATTCCATTCCTGTCCTCCTCCCAGCTACTGTGCATAGGCCAGTGTTCTCCTAGCTCTTGCCACCCTCTTGTATATGCTGTAACTTTAAATGAGGATAATGGGGGTGGGAGGGATGGACGAGAGTCAGGAGGCCGAAGTGCAGTAGAGTCCAATCTCTCTCCTTTTTAGGCAGGTTGGTTGATAACTAAGACCTCAGTTGCCCAAATCCAGGGACCGATTGAGGGGCAGATGACCCACATAACCCTCTGAGTTGTGATAGGCTATCTAATCAGTAGCTAAAACAAATTCTACACACATCAGTACCATTCAAGAAGCACATATGGGAGCGTGATCAGATCAATGCATAAAAAAAATCACCTAACATACCAGGTAAATCATGGATGCAAATAGTGCAAAAAAGAAAAAAAAAGCTGTGAAATGGGCTCCAAATGCAATTTTTAAAAGATATTGAAAAGTTGAACAAACTGAGGTGTGCCAAATACCTGATGCTTCATTTTCCCAAATCCATCCCATATGCTTGCAAATGCAGTAAGTAAATGAGAACCTTTAAGACAGCTAAACTCATGTTTTGATTGCAACTACTTGTATCTGAACATTATTAAATTACGACTTAATTACAATCCTATCTCTCTATCTCTATCCATCCACCCTTTTAGAGTGTCAACTGTAAAAGACTGTAGTGTTCTTGTCAGTATGTCGAATGAATATCAAATCGCTCTCACACAAATGCTTCAAATTGCCATCATTGAGCAGCAATAAAGATAAGATGGCCTGAAGAAAAAGGACAAGAAAAAGTAGTCCAACTCTTCCAGGGGAAACTACTGTTTTGGTGGTTGTTTTTGTTTGAAAAGGCAATTTGTAATGGGTCCCCACTATAAGACTAGTTTTAAAAGTTTTTTTATCCATTTTAATCAAACAAAACACTTGCAACCAGTTACTTTTAATTTGGCTTAAAATTAATCTGAAAGTGGCTCTATAACCGAAAACCTACTTTTTCTCTTTGTTTTTTTAGCATGCCTCATTTGAAGTAGAAGCCTAGTGAGAAAACTAATTTGGCATTGGCATTGGTAAAGTTTGTGATATTGCTTTACATAAACTAATTACGCGAAGGGCTTAATTTGTTCTGTCTAGTAAGTTGATGGTTTGTTTTGTTGCTATTGTTGCTACTTGATGACTTCTTCCTACTTTTAAATCTCATAAATGGAAACTAGAAGCTAGCATGAATAAATGTGTTATAATCTGTCCAACCAGATACTAACAGGTCTCTCTCCATAAGTTTATTTTACACATAAAAGGAAGGCTGGCAGAGCAATCCCATGGTTCCTGGGAGAGGATATTTTAGATCCCACCTCCCAAGGCCTCGGACACTCTTATGAACTCCAAAGGGGGGATCTGAGATTGGGCCTTTCCCCTTTCACAGCTGCCAGAGAAAGCACTACAGTGCCTGCTTTCCAAGGCCAGAAAAGTAACCCAGGAGGAGCTTGAGGAGGCCAGAAAAGGGGCATTCTGGTAGGCAGGAGGGAAGCTGAGACATAATGATCCACAGGATCCTACAGCCATTCTGTTGCCCATACTCACCCACCACTGGTAAGCCAGCTAGATGAACTCAGAAGCCTATCTAGCTGATTTGTGTGTGTGTGTGTGTGTGTATGTTTGTTAGTTTTTGAGGAGGAACAAGAGTTGAAATTGCCTCCATCACTCCTTTGCCCTGCTGCAACAGCCCAGCAGTTATATAGGATTGTGTCCTAAAGGAAGCATTTTTCAAAATGAATGGTATTACAAAATTGATCTTTTTATTTATCACTGCTTTCAGTTCATAATCTAATGCCATTTTGAACTCCGGCGGGGAAAGAGAAAGAGGTGTGCGTAGGGGCTCCCTGCGCCTCCTCCAGCGCAGCCCCCAGCCCACCTGCGGAGAGGCTCAGAACACCGGTGGGGAGAGAGAGAGTGGTGTGCATAGGGGCTCCTTGTGTCTCCTCCAGCGCAGCCCCAGCCCACCTGTGGAGAGGCTTAGAACACCGGCCCAGTCCACCCCTCTGAGATGCTCGAGGTGGCCAGGAGTGCAGCTGAACTGTAATGTGTCTGGGAGTGGCAATATCTGTTGTGCAGGGCAAAGGGAGATATGGCGATAGCAGGGCAATGTGCCATTACAGGGGAAAGAGAGAGAGATATCTAACCCCTATCTTACTTTCCGGTCGCCCGGCTACCCCGGGGAACTTGGAGAACGAACCAGGCCACCCACAGAACATCTCCCTGCTCCTATGCAATGCCAGGTCAGTTAAAAATAAAACAAACATCATCTATGACCTCCTTACAGATGAGGAGGCTGACCTGGAATGCTTCACAGAAACCTGGCTGGGAGATGACAGTGGCCCGACATGGGCCCAGGCTCTCCCAGCTGGGTACTGTGTTAGTGAGCAGGTGAGGGAAAGTGGATGGGGGAGTGGAGTAGCTGTGGTCTACAAAGATAATCTTAACCTGACCAGACTTCCTGTCCGGCAATTGAATCACATTGAGTGTGTGTACCTGAGTCTGAAGGCCAGGGATAGACTAGGGATTCTGTTAGTGTACCGGCCACCCCGCTGCCTATCAGACTCCCTGGCCAAGCTCACGGAACTGGTCTCGGAGCTGGTGTTGGATTCGCCTAGGCTTTTGGTCCTGGGCGACTTCAACATCCCATTCGGGACCGGCTTGTCAGGTGCAGCTCGGGAATTCATGGCATCCATGACAACCATGGGCCTGTCCCAAATGGTCTCTGGACCTACACATTCAGCAGGTCACACCCTCGATGCTGTCTTCAGCTCCGAACAGACAGATCTGTGGGCGGAGGTAATAAATGCCTCTGCATTGTCATGGACAGACCATTTTCTGGTCAGGGTTAGTATCACGGCTACCACCCACCCTTGCAGGGGTGGCGGACCTATTAAGATGGTCCGCCCTCGAAGGCTGATGGATCCTTCTGGATTCCAGAAGGCCTTGGAGGGTTCTATGGCTGGTATCGTCGACGTCCTGTAGAAGCCCTGGTCAATAGATGGAATCAAGACCTGACTAGGGCTATCGACACGATCGCCCCCAAACGTCCTCTCTGACCCACTTCTAACCGGGCACCCTGGTATACAGAAGATCTCAGGGAGTTGAAGCGGAAAGGACAATGACTGGAGCACCGATGGCGGAAAACTCAACTTATATCCGATAAGACACGACATAGAGAACATCTTCATTCCTTTGGGGTGGCAATACGTGCAGCGAAGAAAGCTTTCTTCTCTGCACACATTGTGTCTGCGAATTCACATCCAGCAGAACTGTTCAGGGTGGTGAGGGGTCTAACCCGGGCACCCTCCCCCTGAACCCGATTTTAGAGCCTTCGGTAGTTCGCTGTGATGCCCTTGACGATCATTTCACAGATAAAATCTCTCGGATAAGAGCAGACTGAGATGCCATCATTATAGCAGAGGTTGACAATGGAGTGCCCAGCGATTCTGCGAGTAGAATTACACTGGATCAGCTTCAGTTGGTGAGTACCAAGGACATGGACAAGCTGCTTGGATGAGTGAGGAGGACGACTTGCCCTCTCGATCCCTGTCCTTCTTGGCTGGTCGCCCAGGGAGGAGATGCAGTTAGATCACAATTACAATCTATTATTAATGCATCTCTCATTGAGGGGAATTTTCAATCATGTTTAAAAGAAGCGGTGGTATGTCCACTTCTAAAAAAGCCCTCCCTGGATCCCCTGGACCGTAATAACTACAGGCCAGTATCAAATCTTCCATTTTTGGGCAAGGTGATCAAGAGGGCTGTTGCCTTCCAACTGCAAGCAGTTTTGGATGATACAGATTTTCTAGACCTATTTCAAACTGGCTTCAGGGCAGGATATGGAGTTGAGATTGCTATGGTCGCCTTAGTGGATGATCTACGCTTAAGTATTGACAGGGGGAGTGTGTCCCTGTTGGTAATTCTGGACCTCTCAGCGGCTTTCGATACCATCGACCATGGTATCCTTCTGGAACACCTGAGGGAATTGGGACTCGGGGGCACTGTGCTTCAGTGGTTTTGGTCCTACCTCTCGGGCAGGTTCCAGATGGTGATGCTTGGGGATAGTTGCTCCTCAAAGAATGAGCTGCTATGTGGTGTACCACAAGATGCCATCCTATCCCCAATGCTGTTTAACATCTACATGAAATCGCTGGGTGAGATCATCCGGAGGCATGGGGTGGGGTGCTATCAGTATGCTGATGACACCCAAAAATATTTCTCTATGACTTTGACAACAGTGTCAACTAAGGATAGTGTGTCTCCTCTGAATGAATGCTTGGAGGCGGTAATGGGCTGGATGAGGAAAAACAAACTGAAGCTGAATCCAGACAAGACGGAGGTGCTTACTGTCAAGGGCCACAACCTGGGGTTGGAGGTGTGTCAACCAGTTCTGGATGGGGTTACGCTCCCCAGCTTGGGGGTGCTCCTGGATCCGTTCCTCCAAATGACAGCTCAGATAGATGCGACTGCCAGGAGTGCCTACTATCAGCTTCGGCTGATACGCCAGCTGCGCCACTTCCTAGAGTTGGAAGACCTAAAATCAGTAGTGCACGAGCTGGTAACTTTGAGGCTCGACTTCTGCAATGCGCTGTACATAGGGCTACCTCTGTGCCTAGTCTGGAAACTTCAAGTAGTTCAAAATATGGCAGCCAGGTTGGTCACTGGTACATCTAGGGGTGACCACATTACACCAGTTTTAAAATCTCTTCACTGGCTGCCAATCAGTTTCCGGGTGAAATACAAAATGTTGGTTATTACCTTTAAAGCCCTACATGGTTTGGGTACAGGTTACCTATGGGATTACCTTCTCTCATACAATCCGCCCCGCACGCTCAGGTCCTTTGGGAAGAATTTGCTACAGTCAACAAGAACTAAACTGACAACCATTACCCAGAGGACCTTCTCTTCTGCCGCTCCCAGATTGTGGAATGACCTGCCGAGAGAGATTCGCCAACTCACCAGGCTTCAGGAATTTAAAAGAGCTATAAAGACTGATCTTTTCCGGCAGGCCTACCCAGATGAATTTTAAAGTGTTTTTTTGGTGTTTTATTGGTATTTTAATGATGCATTGGTTTTATGTGTTTTAATCAGTTTTGTATTTTATGTTTGATGCTGTTCCCCGCCTCGATCCGTTGGGAGAGGCAGGTAATAAATAAATATATTATTATTATTATTATTATTTAGAGAGAGAGAGACAGACAGAGACAGAGACAGAGATATCTGATTCAGGGTTCCATCTTAAATTTCGGATAATGAAGAATTGGGATTCCAAAATCTTCTTCTGTATTACTACGCAATCAAAACTGCAGGATCTTCAGATCAGTATTAAATTAAAATTATGCTTGTTTAGCTTAATGTTGAAGGACCTGCTTGTGCATACAGTTCTTTATCTAGCTGGAGATACATGTGTTGAAGTGTACTGCATACAGGAATAATCTAGACAGTTTGTATATTAACAAAGTAGGATATTAATTTTGGGTGGTCTACTAGATAACATTAGAACTATGCTGGATCACCTTTGCTGGCAGAGAAGTGGACTTCCTTTCCCCTCCTTGCCATGGCATCTCCCTGAAAATGCTACTCAATGGCTAAATTCGGACAACACAATAAGCAACTTGGGGGAGGGGGGGAAACAATCGTAGTTGTATTGACTATCGTGTCGTCCGACTGCTGTCATAGTCAACTCAGCACTGATCCAAATCCACACCACAGTTGTGTGGGGAGTACCCCCTAGATGAACAACTGTAAAGTTGATTATTACCCCACCGTTGACTATTGTGTTGTCTGAATTCAGCCAAAGATTCAGAAGACCCTGCTGAATGGAGTGAGCTGAGGTGAGAGAGGGAGGAAAGAGAGATCCAATAGACCTGGCTGGAGACACCTTCCGCAAGCATAGCCCTTGCGAAGTGTAGGGTGTAAATACAGAGTCAAGACAAGTAAAATGGGTTTAAAATTGGCCACATTTATTAAAGATCTGCAAAGGGTGAAAACATAGGCGGGCATCCACACTCTTGTCCTCCTCAGGCCAAATCTTAGGATCGGGCAAACCATTCTCCGTCCTCGAGGTGGTGCCCAATCCTTCGCCACCCAGTGGTCTTCCCCCTTTCAGGGTAGGGAGGCCTTCCGTTGTCACCACTCCCGTGCTGCATGGCTCCGAGTGGGTGAGTAGGGTTGGCATCAAAGGTAAACCTTATCCCAGTGATGTGGGCCTCAGGTACTACCCATCACCTCAACGGTGCCTGAGAATGTTCACCATTGAAAAAGCCCCTAAAGATGTCTGCACCTACCGTCAAGATTATGTGACCAAATCAGTGCAAATTCACCTAATTAATACACCCCATCTGACTTACAGTGTGAAGTAGGTGAAAAAACTCTTAGTCAAATTAGGGTAAGAGCAAAAAATTCCTACTTGGCCTCCTAAGGATGACCGGTAAGCCCACAATGTCTACAGGGAGGGGAGGGAGGGAGCCAAGCAGGAGTGAAGATGCCAGGCGGGTCCATTAGCTGGCTATTTAAGCCCCGTGGACCCAGCCCCGCCCCGTGGCACTACTCTGAGGCTGCCAATTGCGAGCCTCCACATTGCCTCTCTTCACCCCCACCCATAATTGTCCTCCCCTGCCCAAAGTGGGCTTGGGGATTTGCACTTCCCCTCGTAAAGGAAATGTTCTTGTTGTACACCACCTTGAGATAAGGCAGAACTTGGAGCCAACCCAAAATAAATAGAAGCCAAGTAGGGTAGCTTTGCCTTGCAGCTGGGGATAACATACCCTTAAGGAACAAATCCCTATCTTCAGGTGGTATAAAATGATATTTGAGGGGAAAAACCTGTTAAATGGCTAAATTCAGTATTTTCCAAGTCACACAAAAAACAAAGGTAGTTCGCTTAACATGTGGGTTTTATATTTTCAAATATGGGGATCAACCATTGCATTTCCCCCTACAGCCAATGCATTCCTAGAGCCAATCCTAGATGCACTCTGAAACCTGCATAGCACCTAGTAGAGCTTAATTTTAATGTCTGCTACCTCCATCTGCATTCCATCTTCACAAGTAGCTAAAAGCAGACACCATGGGCAGTACCTAGTGCTAGTGATCTGCAAGCTCTAAACATGTTGCGCTAACCGGCACGATGGGAAAGTAGCACTTGCTAACTCAATCCAAGAAACTACCTAAACTATCACTTCTGGAATGAGGCAAGTCAGCAGAGCTCTCTTCCACAACCTCCACTGACTTTCTCAGTCCAGTAGTGGTAGTTTTGATTGCACCTACTTTCCTGTTTCACTAGCAGTCACTCTCGCTAGCATAGCAGCAATATTAGATACCGCCCCATGCTTTCAACATCACCCCCACCTCTTGTTTTCCATCTAGCCTGATGAAGAGTTCTGGAAACCTCAAAAGCTTGCACATGATTTTGGAACATTTTGATTGACCTAATGAAGATATTGCCCTAATATAGATTTTTGAATTTTTCTTATGGACAACATGGCTAGGGGTGTGCACGGACCCCCCGGATCGGATCGGGACCCGGATCGGGACCTCCAATTTTGTCCCGGACCGGTTCGGACAAAATCGGAGGCCCCCCGGACCGGATCAAGTCCGATCCCGATCCAAAAATCGGAAATTTTTGGATCGGCCGCCATTTTTTTCCCCATAGACTTGCATTGCAATGCAAGTCTATGAGGAAAAAATGGCGGCGGGTGGGTAAGGGGGGGCCTAACTCCCTCCCCCCCCCGGGGCCGTCCGCTGTGGACGGCCCCGGCAGGTAAACCCCCTCCCCCGCGCTCCCTACCCCCCCTGGGGCCGCCTGCTTCCATCCGCTGGCGCCCGCGGGCGCCAGCGGATAGAAGCGGACGGCTCCGGGGGGGGGGGTAAGCCCCCTTCCCCGCCACTTACCTTCTCGGCACGTCCGGCGCCGGCGGCTACTACCAGCGGGCTCCGCGGCCTACTCTCGAGTAGCGCGCCGGGTGATGACATCACCCGGCGCGCCACCCTGGAGCAGGCCGCGGAGCCTGCTGGTAGTAGTAGGCGCCGGCGCCGGACGGGAGCCACCGGGCCGGGCAGGTAAGGGCCCCCCTCCCCCCTCCCCCCTCCGCGCGCCCCCTCCTCCCCCCTCCCCCCTCCGCGCGCCCCCTCCTCCCCTCCACGCACCCCCTCCTTACCTTTCCGGCCCGGCGGCTCCCGTCCGGCGCCGGCGCCTACTACTTCCAGCAGGCTCCGCGGCCTGCTCTAGAGTAGCGCGCCGGGTGATGACATCACCCGGCGCGCCATCCTAGAGCAGGCCGCGGAGCCTGCTGGGAATAGTAGGCGCCGGCGCCGGACGGGAGCCGCCGGGCCGGAAAGGTAAGGGCCCCCCTCCCCCCTCCGCGCGCCCCCTCCTCCCCTCCACGCACCCCCTCCTTACCTTTCCGGCCCGGCGGCTCCCGTCCGGCGCCGGCGCCTACTACTTCCAGCAGGCTCCGCGGCCTGCTCTAGAGTAGCGCGCCGGGTGATGACATCACCCGGCGCGCCATCCTAGAGCAGGCCGCGGAGCCTGCTGGGAATAGTAGGCGCCGGCGCCGGACGGGAGCCGCCGGGCCGGAAAGGTAAGGGCCCCCCTCCCCCCTCCGCGCGCCCCCTCCTCCCCTCCACGCACCCCCTCCTTACCTTTCCGGCCCGGCGGCTCCCGTCCGGCGCCGGCGCCTACTACTTCCAGCAGGCTCCGCGGCCTGCTCTAGAGTAGCGCGCCGGGTGATGACATCACCCGGCGCGCTATCCTAGAGCAGGCCGCGGAGCCTGCTGGGAATAGTAGGCGCCGGCGCCGGACGGGAGCCGCCGGGCCGGAAAGGTAAGGGCCCCCCTCCCCCCTCCGCGCGCCCCCTCCTCCCCTCCACGCACCCCCTCCTTACCTTTCCGGCCCGGCGGCTCCCGTCCGGCGCCGGCGCCTACTACTACCAGCAGGCTCCGCGGCCTGCTCTAGAGTAGCGCGCCGGGTGATGACATCACCCGGCGCGCCACCCTAGAGCAGGCCGCGGAGCCTGCTAGTAGTAGTAGGCGCCGGCGCCGGACGGGAGCCACCGGGCCGAGAAGGTAAGTGCCCCCCTCCTCCCCCCCCCCGCTGTCCACTTTCATCGGCGGGCGCCCGCTGGCGCCCGCCAATGGAAGCGGCGGTGGGCGCCAGTGGGCGCCCGCCGATCCGCCGATCCGCCGAACCGGTTCGGAGCTTTTTCGGACCGGTTCGGATTGGATCGGCCGATCCAGCTGCGGGATCGGAAATCGGATAATTTATCCGATTTCCCACTGGACCGGACTCGGATCGTGGATCGGGTCCGATCCAGTGCACATCCCTAAACATGGCTACCATGGCTTTTTGTGTCACATTACTTCATTCACTGCCTAGTCCACTAGCTGCATATGTGGTATGTGACTCTATCTGGTATAGACTCTGGTTTGTGTACAATCCCCTTCCACAACCCAAAACACCACAAACTGGTGCATATTAATAAGTTAATGAAAGAGAGCACAATCCAGCCAGGGATGAGCACATTTAAGTTCACATGAGTGAAAGGGGTGTCTTTAGCATGTGCTTAACTTCCTCCCACTCAGATAAATTAGACTTGTGTTAAGAGTCTGGCTGCAAGTTGGCCATGATTTATATCATAACTTGCACCAAGTTTTATGACAAAAGCAAAACTTTGATTTTGTCAGTGATGTCTGTTGAAGTAGGAAAAAAATGTGATCATATTATTTTGAGGCAAAACGAGATTGCATGGTGCAGAAAAGTCATAGTTAAGGGGAGTTTATTTGCTTGTATCAGAATCTCAACACAAAATTCAAGGTGAGCAAACTTTCACATTCCAAAGAAAGTTCATGAGAAGAACCTGTCAACCTTATTAAAGCTCTGAAATACAGAAGCCAGAAGGACTCAAGAGAACTCTTCTTCACACAAAACTTCACAACAAAAGAAAATTCACACAGCAGGAAAGCAAGAGAATATTCTGTGCTAAATCAGCAAACTTTCCCTCACTAGTATGATATAGCATACAGGATTCTATTCATACATAATGGCAGCTGGCTTTTGACCACAAAAATAATTCCAAGAATGGTTTGATCTCAAAAAATGCAAAATATATCAATATAAAATAATTATTTATCAACATATGGAAATACACACACACACACACACACACGCACACACACAGAGGATTGTTTCACACTAGGCTGACCAGATAAAATCCAGGTCAGGGCTCCTGTAACTTTAACAGTTGTAGAGAAAAGGGAATTTCAGCCAATGTCATTTGTATGCCGTTAGTTCCTGATGATATTCCCTCTTCATCACAACAGTTAAAGTTGCAGGCACTATACTAGAGTGACCATATACAAAAGAAGGCAGGGCCCCTACAACTTTAACTGATGTGATGAAAAGGGAATTTGCCAGGAACTAATTGCATACAAATCACACTGGCTGAAATTCCCTTTTCTCTACAATTCTTAAAGTTACATGAGCCCTGACCTGGATTTCATGTGGTCACCTTATTTCACACACATTGATTTTCCACATAGATATATCAGTTTAAGAAAACGAGTGCTCTCTAGGTTTCTATGACAAATGCACACTTATCTTTTTATTATTTTTGTTGCCTGTATACAGGTTATGAAGCAGCAAACCAACAGATGAAGTTTTTTCCTGGCATGGAGATGCAATGGTGGGATCAGCTTGAACCAATGAATGTCTGCATGCTGCACAATTGTTACAAGTCCTCATCAGGAAAAAAAGAGAGTACCCTTATCTTGATTGATATCAACTCCCTGCTCAACACATACACACAGGGCCAGCCCGCCTTAAGAGTAGGCATGGTCAGGTCCCTGCCGAGGGCCCACACCCCAGCAGGGACGCACTGGCAAGAGCCTCCTGGGCTTGCACCTTCTCTTCACCATTGCAATCTGCTTGTCCAGTCCAGCAGTCTCTCACTCTGGTGCACCCAACTGTGGTGACGGTGAGGGGGAACAGTAGATGCCACGGCCTACTTGCTCTCTGGTTGTCAAGCAAGGAAACGGTAGCAAATGATGAGAAAGAGGATGAGGAGCAAGAACAGCTGGTGACAACAGCATTGAGAAGCTGGACTCACTGAGGGAGGGGACCCATTGAGGATGTCTTGCATAAGAGCCCTCAAAAAACTGGAACCAGCAGCGTGTGTGTGTGTATGCATGAGCCAGGGTGAAGTATCATAAAGACCTTTCCCCACCCTGCCCGCTGGGATGGGGAGAGGAGATTGCGGGCGAGGATGGGGAGAGGTGACGTGGGGGGCCACCATAGGCTGGCCCAGGGTGGTGCCACCGGAGATAGGAGGGGTCTGTGGCTATTTAAGGGGGAGCAAGACCCCTCCAAATCTCCACTGTGTGCTGCGCAGCTCGCAGCGAAGCAGAGCTGAACAGCACTGACGAGAAGCGGCGGAGGAAGAAGAGAGACTTACCAGAGAAGCGTCTGGAGGCTTCAAGAGGAGTCAGCTGGGCAACACAGCAAGCGGGAAGGAGCAGCTTGAAGAGGCTTCCCGCTGCGCTTCCGCGGCAGCTGGCCGCTCGGCGGCAGCCGCTCGAGGCGGCTAGAAAGCCGGCGGTGCTGCTGCGGCGCCAGCAGCACCACAGCGTGTGTGCAGGGCCTTGGAAGCGGCCGAAGAGTCCGCGAAGGAGGAAGCCACCGGATATCCCGCCCCCTCCACATACAGCGCGGCTGCAGCTAGAGGCAGGGAACTGCCGAAGATCAGCAGGAGGGCTGCCCTGGAAAGAAGCCAGCTGCAGAGGAGGACCCTGGCGGCGGCGAGATCAGCAACAAAGCGCTTGCCCTGCTGCTGGGAGCTGCACAAGGCAGCGCAACCCGGCTGGAGACAGGGGCAATCAGGCGGCAAGAAGGAAGGAGCAACTCCATAAGAGCCTTCTGCGACAGGACAGCGGCAACGGAAGGCGGCTGCTACGGATTACTTCCCCCCCAGGCTGTGCCTTTCAGGTTTTGGGTAGCCGGGGGGGGGGGGGGCGTTAATAGGCTGTTCCTAGCCAATTTAAACGTTGCTGGGGGACATCTGAAATACAGCAGGCGGGAAATTTTCTTTGGGGAGGGGGGGTTTGGAGACCCTCCCCCTTGGTTCTTATTCATAAATACCTAATTTACTCATACATACCTGTTTTCTAAGTGGGAATTTAGAGCAGTGTTAACTATACAGGGAGTGGCTGAGACTCAGGGTTCTCTGCCTTGTTGTATAGCTCAGCAGGGTCAGCCCTGGTCAGGTTTTGGATGGGAGACTGCATTGGATAAAGCAGCTTTATGGGATATTTGTTTTAGCAGTTGATATTTGTTATTGGCTAAGTGCAATCGTACAGGGGCTGTAGATCAAGGGGACTGCGTATGCTTTACAAGCTGAAGGCCCCAGGTTCGATCCCTACCATCTCCAGGTAGTGCAGGAAAAGCTGCGGTATATAACCTGGTTTGATTCAGAATAATTGCTTCATAGGGGGTGTTATTAACATCCCTAATTTGGTTTTCTGCCTTAGTCCAAAAACCCGCTGGCAAGGCAGCTATTCTATTGCCAATTAATCTTGTGGGTATTAAACGCACTAGCAGGAATCAGGCCACCTGGTCAGTTATTTCATTATTGTTTAATCCAGCTGGTATTATAGTCTTACTAGTAAGACAGCTGTTAACGCAGCATCATCATGCCTCCGAAGAAAGGAATTGGAGGGAGGAAAGGCAAGGGAAAGGCTCCCGCACAATCTTCACAACGTAAACGGCCCATTGAAAATTCCTCCTCCGAGGAAGAACTGGACCCACAGGTCTCCAGTCTTGTAGCCAGATTACAAGCTTTGAAAGGAAAAAGGTGTCTCTGCTACCCCAATTCCAATCCCGCCACGCACTCAGACTGAACGTAGGCACACCCGTAAGAAAAGGCATGACGATTTATTGAACACTCTTTCAGCTCATCTACTGGCAATGGAAAGCGCCTCAGGTGAACCTTCCACTGAAGTGCCTGTCACGGCAGTGAGTCCAGCCACAGTTCTTCCCATTTCCATCGAAGAACAGAATACGGTGGCGTCTCCAGAGCCTACTCTTCAACACACCACTCCGGTTTTGGGACCCGTGCCTACGCCTCAAGGTGAGCTGCCATCGCATTACACCACAACGGTTCCCCAAGCGTCAGGGTTTACGTCAGCTCATTGGGGTTTTATGCCATGGTTCACCAGTCTGGGCTCGCAGATGGGAAACGTTGTTCACCCATCTTGGTCTCCCCAACCAAATTTTTCCCAGGTCTCTTCTTCTGCCTCCGCAATTACACCTTTACAAGCTGGGGTGGCACCGATGGGTACTGTGCAGCCCCAGCAGCCAGACGCCCAACTTAAGATAAGGGTATTGACAAACAGGCAAAAAGGTTTAAAAGGAAGAAAGTTGCGCACACCTGGGCCAATTGGTTGCCAGGATTTCTTATATACATGGGAGTAATCTTGCAACGTTTCCCAGGAAAGGGAGTTATTCTAACAAAATACCTCGATATGATCTATCGAGCGTATTCCGAGTGCGAGGGTGGGGCTTGGCTGGCTTACGACCAATCATTTCGTCGAAGGGCTGCGTTTGATCACGCCCTTCGGTGGGATGTCAAAGATCATGACCTGTGGTTACAGTTCATGACGCCAGCCCGGCCTGGATTTGGCGACAGGGCGGATAGCGGACATATCCTTGCCAAGCAACAGCCCGCGTCTACCTCTAGGGGATACGCGGGCCAGGCGGTTCAACACTGCCCGCTCTGCTGGGACTTCAATAAAGGCTGCTGCACACGTAATCCCTGTAAATTCAGACACGAATGTCAAACTGGCTCAAGGTATCACGCAGCATCAAACTGTTTTAAACAGAAGCGGAAAATGGCCTGGTAAGGACGCACAGGGCCCCAAACGATCTGGGGGGCAACAACCTCCTCCCAAAGGGACCCAGCCCGGTCAAGCTTAAACCGCTTAACGGGTTACTGGCAGTGTACCACAGACGGCGAGACGCTTGGTATCTTAGCTCAGGTTTTAGGGAAGGTTTTCGCACCCCTTTTCAAGGAGTTAGCTGTAGTTCATGGTCTACAAATCAGAAATCCCTCAGTCTGATGGAGGATATCGCTCGGGAAAGATAGGGAAAGAAGTCGGCGCAGGTAGGGTTTTGGGGGCCATTTCTGACCCCCCCCTCATTGGCAAGTGTCACCATTTAGGATTGTGCCTAAAAGGCACCAGGTGAATTCCGGCTAATGCACTACCTGTTCTTTCCAGGGGGCGCATCCGGAAAGATGCAATTCCCGAGCATTTAAGTTCAGTTAGGTATGCTTCTTTCTATTCAGACTGTGCATATGGTGCGATATAATGGGACAGGGGCGTTGTGGGGCAAATGCGATATAAAGCAGCCTTTCGCATGATGCCCATTCACCCCGAAGATGTTAATTTATTAAGTTTTTGCTTCCAAGGGCAACTCTATGTGGATTATGCCCTACCCATGGGATGCTCTATTTCCTGCTAGGCATATTGCGCAGTAAACTTCTGAACATTTTAGGCAATAAAAGGTGTCGTTGAGGAGATTGCAAGGAGTACTGGGTCATCTTAATTTCGCCTGCAGGGTCATCGCCCTGGAAGGGCCTTTTTACGACACCTTTGTTGGGCTATGTCAGGCTGGCGTAAGCCGCATCATTGCATTAGGGTTACACAGGCCAGGTGAGCCGATATTGCTGTATGGCTAAATTTTCTGGAACATTTCAATAGGGTATCATTTTGGCGGCTAGAACTTTTTGGTAAAGGCAGACTGGTGGGTACATTTTGACACATCAGGTTCATGGGGTTTTGGGGTTATCTGGGGAAAGAGATGGTGTACAGCACAATGGCCCGGAAAATGGCGGTCCGACGGCGCATGCCGGGACCTTACATTCCTTGAATTATTCACCATAGTTGTGGCAGCACGTGTGTGGGTGCATAATTTAGCCAACACCACTGTATTGTTCTGGTGTGCCAACCAGGCCACAGTATAGGTAATCAATCCCCTTTCCTCTCATAATCCCCGTGTCAGGAGCTTGGTAAGAGCCTTTACTCTTCACTGTCTTGAGTTGACAATCTTTTTTCGGGCAAAGCATATTCCGGGGCTGAATAACGATATTGCAGATGCTGTGTCCCGACATCAGGTGCAGAGGTTTCGGGAATTGGCTCCTGGGCCCTTGCAAGGCCGGAGAACATGCCTCTATCCCTTTGGCTCCTTTGAAGGAGGAGATAGAGCAGGCTATTTGGGCAGTCCTTGGCGCCTAACACCAGGGCTGCTTATTGCAACGCAGGTATGGAATTTCAGGCATTCGGCATGGCAAATCAACTGCAACTTCATGTGGCCCATCCTGGGGGAGCATGTGCTCCAATTCTGTGTTCATGCCACACGTAAAGGTTTGTCAACACGCACCGTTTCTCTCAAGCTAGCAGCTTTAGCTTTTAGGGCGAAAGCTCGCGGCCTGGAGGATCGTACCTCGGATTTCCGGGTGCGCAGGGCCCTTAGCGGCTGGGCAAACGCTTCACCTCGCACCCCGATGCATTGGCTCCCATTACCCCCAGATATCTTACTCGGGCTACGGGCACAGTGGCCGCTACTTTGCCACTCCCAGTATGAACCAGGCTTATTCCTCGCAGCAGCATTAACAACATTTTTTGGGGCATTCGGGATATCCGAGTTTCTGGCCTCATCTAAGCTAGATACTTTCACACGGGCGTTGCAATTTTCTAATCGCTTTTTAAAGAGCGCAGAGGCCCGTTTGCTTCTTCGATACTCATACACAGATCAGTCAGGTTAGGTCGTGGGATTTCATTATTCCCCTCTACCAACGAAGACTTATGCCCACTGCAGGCTTCAGCAGCTTTCGTAACCCGGCGTGGGAAGGATGCTGGTTTTCCTGTTTTGCCACCAGGAGGGCACGCCCCTCACGAAATACCAATTCTGGGCAATAGCTAGGTGGGCTTTTGATCATATGGGTCTGCACGCAGCAATGTTTGGAATGCATTCCTTTCGCATCGGTGCAGCGTCTACAGCAGCGGCTTGAGGATTTTCTCCTCAGATTCAGGCGCCAAGCAGATGGCGGTCCACAGCATTCAAAACATGTGTGAGGCATGTAAACACTTAAGCTAGACGCAGCGGATGCTAATGCTTTCATGTTTGTTCTAGATTTGCCAGTGTCTTCGGCACCCGTGCGGGTTTCCGTATGCAGCCACAGTATGGTCTCTGGGCCAGCAAGCATGCAGCCAATTCCAGCTTTGGATCGCAGCTCGGCTTGAGTCAACACGCAACCATTCGTTGGCTAGGAAAATGTGGTATGCGGTGGGATGAGCTCACCCCTACCTTGCTGCAGCAGCATTTTGCTCGGTTCCCCCCACTGGTTTTGCTTATGCATTTAGGGGGGAACAACTTGGGTTGGCAAGGCCCTCATTTTGCAAGCTTTGGCTGATTTTCAGCATATACGACAACGCTGGCCCGGCATACGGATTATATGGTCATGCATCTTGCTTCGGATGAACTGGCGGGTGTCCAGTCATCCCCTTGCTATTTGCACTTTGCCTCGGATGAACTGGCGGGTGTCCAGTCATCCCCTTGCTATTTGCACCTTGCCTCGGATGAACTGGCGGGTGTCCAGTCATCCCCTTGTTATTTGCACCTTGCCTCGGATGAACTGGCGGGTGTCCAGTCATCCCCTTGCTATTTGCACTTTGCCTCGGATGAACTGGCGGGTGTCCAGTCATCCCCTTGCTATTTGCACCTTGCCTCGGATGAACTGGCGGGTGTCCAGTCATCCCCTTGCTATTTGCACCTTGCCTCGGATGAACTGGCGGGTGTCCAGTCATCCCCTTGCTATTTGCATCTTGCCTCGGATGAACTGGTGGGTGTCCAGTCATCCCCTTGCTATTGGAAAGGCAAGAAAGCGGGTTAATACTGAGAGGTTTAAGGCCCTAGTGCAGCATGGGGACTTTAGTATTCAACATCCTAACATTAGCCGTTTTTGGAGGGAGCTCTATAGGCGCGACGGGGTTCACCGGTCTCCGCCTGGTAACCAGTTATTTTTAGCAGATATTCAGGAAGGGCTACGTAATGTTCTGCTTCCGGGGGGAGGGGGGGGGAGACTGTGTAATGGTTTTGTCTCCCCCTGTGGCGGTAGGAGCGGGCATTTGATATGTTTTTAATGGTGAGCATTCACGGGCACTATTCAAGTGATTGGTAACGCCTGAGGGCCAACCACTGAGAGCCCTGCGGCATCAGTTGGGGGGATAAGGCTTACCTTTGGGGCCAACCCATCTCGTCTACTCGGAGCCCTGCGGCACGAGTGGAGACGACACCGGAAGGCCACCCCCACCTCAGATTGGGG
The DNA here is from genome assembly GCA_029215795.1 of Anniella stebbinsi. Taxonomy (NCBI): domain Eukaryota; kingdom Metazoa; phylum Chordata; class Lepidosauria; order Squamata; family Anniellidae; genus Anniella; species Anniella stebbinsi. Next base: position 140,099,515 of record JARDYH010000005.1, on the reverse strand, counting down.
AAGCTCGGGGGGCGGCGAAAAAGCAGGCGCCACTTCCCGGGCTGTGAATGTCTCGCCCGACCCCTTCAATGGCCTGGCTGGCCATGCAAAATGCCCGCTTAGGTTACCTCCCCCCTTTATGCTTGCTTTTCTTGTAAATAAATAAAGTGGCCCTTGTTTAAATCCCAACTCTGTGTCGCCTCTTCATTTCTCATCCTTCGCTCCGCAAATGTTGTATCTGTGAAAACTCCGTTGGGTACAAAGTAAAAATATGAAGATGTTGATAGCAATCTATAAGATTGTAATACATTGCCATTTTCCTGGTCAGGTTGTTGACATTCCTTTTTGTTTGTTTGTATCTTTCCAAAATATGAAGTGGTAAGTCAGCAAGTCTGCATTTTGGGGCCTCCTGTTATTTGCAGGCCTCAGGCGTTTGTCCCAAAGTCCTACCCTGACAGCAGTGCTTAGTAACAATGAAGGAATGTCACTGATAACAAAGAGCTGGATCTTATAAATGTGAACCCACCTACTCAAAGAATTGTGACCCATTCTGGATTGATCCTTGAAACAGGTCATAGTTTTAGACCCTCTTCCATTCCTGTGTGTGAAGAAAAGCCCCACATAGCTTACCATTGAGTGGGAGTTAGCCCTTGTCCCGAAGCATCCAGATGTGCTGTTTTTCCAGTCTAACCTGGCTGGCTCCAGAAGTTGGAATGATGCTTTGGAGCATGCTCAGAAACTATATTTCTTGCCAGCACTCCTGACAGGAAATAATATTTCTGAGCATGCTCAGAAGTATCATTGCACCTTCTGAAGCCAGCTAGGATAGGAGGACAGTCCTGCACCAAGAACTTCCCCGTCCACTGTTTTACTCCTTATTTATAAAGGTAAGGTGTTCAAAAAATATTTTTCCTTCCAAAGTGAGGTGGAATTCTCACCTGGGTTTTGTAATCATTACTTCTGAGTACTCACAAAGACCACCTTCATCCAATGACACCTGCCTGGGTTTTAAGATCTTCAAAGGAAGCCCTTCTCTCAGTACTGCTGACATTGAAGGCATGTTTGGTGGAGACACAACAGAGGGCCTTCTCAGTTGCCACTCCCAGGCCTAGAGAGGCTACCCTGGATCTTTCTCTGCTGTCCTTCCTATAGTTATATTCAAGCAGGTCTTTGGCATATAAGCTGGACTGTTTCTTTCTGGTGGCGTTTTCAATTGGTTTGGGCTGTTAATGTCTTTTACTGTTGCATTTGTATTTGTTTTATGCTATGTTTTAATTAAGTTTTTGCTTTTAATCTGAAACTAAAATTGTGCACCATTTTGGGGGGGGAAGATGGGATAGAAAATAATAAATCAATAAATAAATGATTGTGAAATACAAGATGGTTTTTGAAGCACCCTTTCCTTCTGAAAACCACATGTTCAGCATTTCCTCTCCCCCTTTGTAGTGTTTAATATCACTTACCCCATGTTATGATGATCCAATGTCAACACCAATTCCATTAGGCTGACCATATGAAAAGGAGGACAGGGCTCATGTAACTTTAACAGTTGTATTGAAAGGGGAATTTCAGCAGGTGTCATTTGTATGCAATCAGTTCCTGGTGAAATTCCCTCTTCATCACAATAGTTAAAGTTGCAGGCACTATACTAGGGTGACCATATACAAAAGAAGGCAGGGCCCCTGCAACTTTAACTGTTGTGATGAAGAGGGAATTTCATCAGGAACTAATTGCATACAAATGACACCGGCTGAAATTCCCTTTTCTCTACAACCGTTAAAGTTACATGTGCCCTGTCCTCCTTTTCATATGGTCAGCCTAATTCCATTGATATGGAATTGGGAAACGCACAACGTTACAAAGTTTTGACATGAGATGCTGCACAAAATGAGGGGGAGGAAGAAAACTCAACATGAAGCTGTCATTTTGGAAGCCGCCCTGTGTCTCCTGTAATGTGTTGCTCCACACTTTGTTGTTAAACAGAACCATAGTGATCAATGCTATGTGACTTGAGTGACTTTCTTTGAGTGTATCTGAAGAAGATAGATCAAAATTAGAGCCACCTCAGGGACACTTTTTGAGGTATGAGATTTTACCTGACTGCACTAAGCTGGTATGATGTGTTGTGCATTATTACATCTCTTTGTTTATTCTTTGTTCTCGTGATTAATGGGAACAGGGGCTAGTGTCTGTCTGGAGAATTTGCAACCAGAAGTTATCAGTGTCCCCAGGAGAAGCATAAAGTAAAACTGAGCAGTCTCTTTCACAGCTGTATTCTGTCTCTTAATTCTTTTCAGGAATCTTGTTTTATTCCTTTTGGTCAGTCTCATGCATTTGAATTTAAGATGTTTTGGAGCTGCTTATGGTCGCTTGATTACCAGTGCATGTGCTTTTTAGGTTCTATGTTGGGCTTCATACAACACGATGGACACCTGGTTGGCCTCACGCCTGGGTTTCCTGGTGAGGCCAACTGAAAGTTCAATGGATTTTTTCTGTCCTGGTCTTCTTGGTCTACTTTGGTACTGAATCTGAACTGGGCTGGGGTGGTAACGAGGCATCCCAGGTCGAATCGGAGCCAATTTGGAACCACCAAATTGGCTTCTGAGTTGAATTGGGGGGGGGGGCTGTGCACAGCTGATTCCCTCTGTATCATGTATGCAGGGGAATTGCATCATTTTTCCACTGAAGTTCTGGTCATATCTCAAGCAAGAAGTGCCCAGTGCCATTGTCGTCTCCTCCTTCCCTGGTCACAAAAGTAAGATCTTCACCTTGGGCTGAGGAATGAGGAGGTGGGTGCTTTGCAGGGACCTTTGAGCATTTTGTGAACATTCAAATTGGGCACTCACAAAAGGTGTGAGCTTTTGCAAGAGCATGGTTTGCATGATTGCAAAAGCCTGACTTTTTTCAAGTCACACACTGGGATGTTTGTGCATCCCTAATGCCTATAACACATGCAGATTTCTGGAAATGTCCACTACGAACTTGGAGCTATACACTCTTGACATACATGCTATTGGGAGGCATAACATGAGGCCTCTTGGCACCTGGGGTGAGAAAGAAGATGTGTCTGTGCCATGTTATCACATCATGTCCTGGCAACGTACTCCCTTACCTTTACTGCCACATTTGCTCTATGGAGGGCCATGAGGCCAGAAGTTATGGCCATAGGGCTTTTGTGGGAGTTTGTGTGGCTCTCCTGAGACCTGGCAGCTCTCACGAGAGCTCCACAACTGTTACTTCCTGCTGTGCCTGAGGTAAAAGAGAGAGGGTGGCTGGCTGCTCCTATGCCAGCCATTCTCTCACTGCAGTGGCTGGCTCTCCTTACAGGGGCAGGGAGTGGAGCAGTGCAATTTGCCACTCCTCCTGCTCTGCCACAGTACCCTGCTTCATGAGTGAGTTGGCCCTGACCACAGGAAATGCTGGTCCCACACTAGTTTACCTATCATGGTTATAAAGTGTAAAAGAGCAGAGTTTGAAGCCCCCCCCCAAAATAACATAATGGTGAAAAGTATTTCCTCACCAGAATTAAGCCTTTTCCAAGTGTGCTCCTGCCTAATCTTTTTCAGGGATTTAAATAGAAATATTTGCTCAATGTTACCTTCTGTCTGCACTTTTTCCATACACACAAATGAGGCTTACAGAAAGTAAAGCTGCACTTCTATATCAATTCATCTGATTATTCCACTTTTAATTTGTTTCCCCCCACCAAATAATGTACCAGAAAGCCCAGCTGTTTGTACCCATTAAAACTCTTTCATAAACAAACAACACCTGAGCAAACAGATGGACCAATAATATCATTTAAATCAACTATTTCACTGGAAACAGCATAAACAGCATTGGTAAAAGAAAGAGGTTCTGCAATGGGTAATAAAAACCCATTTCTGGCTGAACTGCTTCACAATATTTTAACAGTGTGTGTCATTCTGTATGATTAGGTTCATTTGCAGTAGAATTACAGCCTTCATCAAACTCCTGAAATCCTGGGAATCAAAACACATGCACTGCAAAGAGCATTTTTCTGGATCATTTCAAGATAGAGGAGAGTGTGTCCATATTAAAGGCATCTTCCTTTATTTGCATGAAATGTTAGTAATATCCAGCAGAGGGCAATAGTAGAGTATGATGGAACTAACCGATTGCTCAAATTCTAGAATAGACAACATATCAGAGTGGGAAGGATAACAAACAAGAAACTTCATTACTTATTTACTAATAAAATATTTTTATCATGTGCATTGTAGCTGATTAATTAATTGAGCATTTATAATTTTAAATATATAAATCTTAATATAGGTCCATTTTAGGGATATTGAAGATAGTGAGATGTAAATTTCACATTATATAATTTAAACTTTCATCAGTAAGGCTGCAGTTTGTTAACCAACTGCAATTTAGGTCAGGAATGTGTGGCCTTCCAGATATGGTTGGAGTCCAATTCCCATCAACCCCAGCCAGCCAATGATCAAGGATGATAATCCAACAGCATCTGGTGATGAGTGTCAACATCAGGTGCTTTCATCCGGCAGCGCCAGTTCTGTTTACCAAAAGTGGCCCACTAGATGGCTCGCATTCCATGCCCATTTCCATGCCAGTGAACCAGGCTTCTTACCCATTTAAAGTTTGAGAATAGGTTGATATTGTTTTGGCCTCAAGACCTCTAATCATTCGCTTTACTAGATAAAACTGCGGCGGGGTTTGGGTTACGAGTGGCAGTTATCCTGAGGGAAACTTCAGAGGGAACCAGCTACTAGATGGTTCAATTAGTCTTTTGCCCCTATAACCAGGTCAGATTACTGATTTGCACATCAGAACCGCTACAGACCTCCACCAGAGTTTCCTCTGGCTTTGCCCTGCCCCGGCATAGTTCACCATCTGCCCTCCCTGAGCTCACCTAAGGACCCATGTGTTACAGTTTCACAGATGTACCGCCCCAGTCAAACTCTCCACCTGACAATATCCACGGAGCAGGTTACACCCGGCCCGTGCAGGGTGCTTGGAGTCAGAAGCGAGAGCCCCTCAGGGCTCCACCCCGCCTCACTGGGTAAGTGAAAAAACAATAAGAGTAGTGGTATTTCACCAGCGGCCTTGGTGGGTGAACTACTCTCATTGTTTTTTCACTTACCCGGTGAGGCAGGAGGATGAGCGCCGAGGGACTCTCACTTCTGGCTCCAAGCACCTGGTGTGGGCTGAGTGTGACCCGCCCCAGGAACAGCATCAGGTGAGGAGTTTGACACTGGTGAACCAGAAGTTCCCCAACTCTGATTTAGGTTTATTCAATTATTACATTTCTATACTACCCAAGGGCCAAAGTTCTCTGGGTGGTTTACAAAGATTAAAATCCTAAAAATACAACATAGCAATAAAGGGCAGAATACAATGGCACTTATGCCCCCACCAATTCTTTTCTGCCTTTCCAGTTCCCTTCTGCAAGTGGTGAGTCTCATCAATTCCATTGCATAAGCGGGACCCACCCCTTAGACAAGAGAGATTTAGTGCTTCCTAAAGGAAACTCCAAAATGAATGGAAACACTAATTTCTAGAAGGAGGCAGGTCATCGGAACTGCCTTATGTGAGCTCCACCGATCTGTCTCTGTCCAGAAATGAGCAATTCTGTTTGTTTTGGGTTACTGTAGAAGTGCTAAATTGCTGTTGCGGAAGCAGTGCGGGCCAGCTGTGCAACACAATTGGTGGGGCTTAGGAGAATCAATGGGGGCATCAGCACCCCATTGGATTCTGCCCAATGTAAAATCAATGTGCTTCTTGCTCTTGTCCAGACAATGGAGTTGGTGAGAAGGAGGAGCAGTAGGTGCTACTGCCTAATTGCTCACTGGCTTTCTGCCTATCATACAGGCAAATATCAACAATGATGAGAAAGAATATGAAGCGCAACTAAAGCTAGTGACAATGGTGGTGAGAAAGTAGACTCACTGAGGATGGGGGGCCATTGAAAGTGTCTTGCCCAAGGTTCCTCAGAAACCTAGAGGTGGCCCTGGTGCTTGAGAGACCTCCCACTCCAGTGAAAAATTTAAAAGTCTGAAAGCGTCATCACACAGGGGGAAACCGTGTTTTCTTACCATCACTTCTCCACCCACACATTTGTCCCTCATTACTTCCTCTTGTGAAAGAGGAAATAAACAATGTGCATGTGGACCCATTCCGTGGGCTATGTTGATCACACTGCTTTTCCTGCACACATCAGGAGACAGCGGCAACTTCCATCTTTAAAAATAAGTTGGACTTACTGGGATTTTTTTTGTGGCATGAGGAAGGGTAGAAGGGGTGGGAGGCGCATGGGAGGTGCACGGGAGGCAGATGATGTCATGAGAGGGACCCTCAAAAATCAGTGAGTGCCCAGTAACGAGCGTAAAATAAAATACTTATCTGATGGAGCTCTGAGTCTTGTATGCTGGCAATCCTGTTTCTGACACTGTAATTAACAATAGCAATTCAGCCACAGGCCAGCCTCACTAAAAAGATGCAAGATGGGTTTTCTGAACCTTGAGCCATAAACATGCATTTATGCAAGCTGTGACCATATGCACTGTATGGACCTGAGTTCAGCGATCCAGAAATGTTATTCTTCATCACAGAGATGTAGCTGCTTGCCAATCCAATTCATTGAAATGAGGAGGATAAAGGAATTGTAATGGGATTTTAATATATATAAGAAGGGCTTTGCTTGTTGAAAGTACTGCAAGCCTTGTTCAGATTCCTTTGTATTTCAAAAGGCAAAACTATGTCAAATTTGCAATCTGTCTACCCAATGGAGCTGTTAAAAATGTAATCTCAGAGACATTATTTTCCTCTATTGAGCCTGGAAAGGAAGGTTTTCCCCAATTTGTTGCAACCACAAAAATAAGATACTTGACTAGCAGTGTTTATCAACTGTTAGATACTGGGGTGGGGGAGAGGTTGACGAAGTTTTTGAAATGTTTCAGTTCTGGGAGAACTGCCTGTTCATGCTTTTCAATCCAAATCTAACTCAGTTCTGGTTTTGTAACACTTAAAGATTCAAAGAGCATGTCAAGGTAATGGAATAGCAATGAACTATGGTAGGTGTCAGCCGTGAAAAGTAAAGGAATAATGGAATGCAATTTAATAAGAGCACATGCACCATTGTTCTCATGCAAAAGGTGTAGTGTAGTTTCCAAGACACAGTGTTCGGTTTGCAATAGCAGCCCATCTGGCAAATGTCCAACATGGTTTCTTATTGCCCCGGAACTCTTAAAGCTATATGCTTTTATCTATATTCATTAAACAAAAAAACCTACGGTTTACAGAAACAACGTTAAGGCTCTACAGTTTCAAACCAAGCACTAAAAAGCAGGGAAATTGGGAGTTAAGGCTCACAAGCCTTAATGCCACATCCTCCCTAAGGAAGCAGAAAGTGCAAGTGAAATTCTCATTCTCCCAAAGCAGATAACCCATGAGGACAGGATGGAGAATAAGATATGCAGAGGTGACTGTGGGGTAGTGGAAAATGATGATGAACAACTTAGGACAACGTACTTCGCTTTTTTTAGAGCATATCCTGCTGTTGAGAGTTGCAACCCAACACATCTGATGGGCACCAGGTTGGGGAATGCTGTTCTAGAACAGGGGCAGGCAGAATGTAGATCTCCGGATGTTTTGGAATTCAACTTGTAAAAGCCCTTATCAGGAATGCTGCGAGTTGATGTCCAAAACTTCAGGATATATTTATTTTCTGCCCACATCTGTTCTACAGTATGATGTTTTCCAACATTAAGTTATGTGATCTATCAAGGAACTACAAAAGAGCTGCATCACTTTAAATAAACTCTCTAAACCAAATGAAGCGACAATGAATGAATCTTGAATACCTAATCCAGATAGCCCTTCAGACATCAACATTAGTTTTCAACACATGGCACAGGATGTCTGTTTCTTGAATATCAGATATAGGATTTCTCTTACTTGTTCAGCAGTGTGAGATCAAACGCAGAGCTACCACCTAATACTTTCATGCGTAAGTATTATTTTAAAATTAAGTATGAAATGGTTTTTGTCTTCCCCATAACACATAACATGGGAGTTACAGTGCAACACATCTGGAGAGCACCAGGCTGGAGAAGGTTGATTCCTATACATGTCTTCTCAGAAGCCAGTGCCACTGAATTCACTAGGGCTTACTCCCAAGTGGTATAGGATTGCAAACTAATCTCATCTGAAAGGTGTTCAAGACAGCCAAACTAAATCTCTTCCACTCCTCTGTCACTTCAATGAGATGATGTATTGTAAAGGGATTGTGAGGAGTGGACATTATATTTTGTAGAAATACATTTTAAGAAAAAGAAAACATTGGTTCTTTGAAGGGCAGAATATTGACCAAAAGTTGAAAGTGCCTGGCATATGCTCTGGTTCTAGATCTGTAATGAATAGTGACCCTTTTGTTATCAAGGGTGCTGCTATATGTGAGATGTGTGTCAGAGAAAAGTATTGGACAGACCCTGTATTTGGTAAGGATATGGAACAGCATTCCCCATCCTGCTGCCCTCCAGGTATTTGAGATTGACGGGGGCCAGTTACAGGGAGCATGCAACCCTCTTGTTACAGCTTCACTGTGTAACAGTCCATTTCCAGACATAATTAAAAGTGCTGGTTATGGCCTATACATTCCTACACAGCTTGGGACCAGGCTACCTGAAAGACTACCTTCTCCCATACATGCCTACCTAGGTCCTAAAGAGAGGCCCTTCTTTCAGGACCACTGTCTTGTTTGGTGGCAACCTGGGAGAGGACCTTTTCTCTGGCCACTCTCAGGCTGTGGAGCTCCCTTCCAAGGGAGGCTAGGTTTACTCCCTCTCTACTGACCTTTCACTGGCAGGCAAAGATGGCTTCATTCAAGATAGCTTCATTCAAGGCCTTTGGCCTGTAAGTGGGTCTCTTGGGTTGGGTGGTGGTTTTAGCAACTTTTCCCCCCTGCAACTGTCATGTTTTTATTCAATTTTAATCTATTATTTTATTATTTTAATTAATTTTAATTGTTTGTATAAGCTGTCATCAGTGCCATTTTTGGGTTGGAAGGCAGGGTATAATAAAATAAATACACAATAATACATTTAGCAAAGACTTTGGCACCCCAATTCCAAACACTTTGGATTCCAGTCCTACATCTGAAGATTAATTCATAGTCCTGATTCAATGGGGCCTGGATAAAGGTTTCACATATGGAGTTGCATGAGCCATGAGCATGAAAGCATGCAACTGCACATGGCTTTACTGTTCCAGATTGTGATGAAGGGACAAGTGCTCCTACCTTCCTTGCAAGGTAGTACAGGCTGAGAGATGCTTCCTCCTTAACAAACCAATAGCTGCACTACCCCGGCTAATCTGAGCATGTGAGAAAACCCAAACTTGTGAGTTTCCTTGAGAGAAAACAACAGTTCTTAGCTCATTGGACTGAATAAAAGAAAGACATGACTATATTCTAATGAAACTCTTTAAAAGATCACACTGATTTCTTCTTTTTTTAAAAAAAAAAGTTTTATTATTTTGTATGGGAAATGGAAGTTAATGCAGAAGTTACTGCAATCTTTCAGTGAACATATATTGAAAATAATTTTATAGATACATAAAACTACAAGATATTGAAACAGGAAACCAGTGCCTACTGAAAAACATTCCTTTTAGAAGCCATTCGGTAAATAGATATTTGTCTGCTTCTCTTGTTGTGTTCCTTATCACCCGGGAGGAGTATAACTAAATGGATTTATGAAATCTTAATTGTTTATCTATTCCTGAGGATTATCACCTACATAGAACTATAATTTAATCACCTCTTTATGAGAGATCACTTCCACAGTGATGTTCCAAGCAAACTGATTATTGAGACAGGCAATGAATCAGAGAAGGAGATAAACTCTGAAATATACCCTGGATGAAGCTAACATCAACTAATATAACTTTCCTTTTTCTATTTTGTTTTGTTTGTTCTAAGCAAATTTCTTTGAAGAAAAGTTTGGTGTACCTCAAAATCTTGCACTTGCAAGATTTTGAACATTACCTGGTCTCATAAATACTTTTGTCCACGGGCATCAAGTCAAGTTTCACTAGCATGCAGAAGAAATTCCATCACATGTAGAGCTCCTTCAGATGAACGTTTTATTGCACGCTTGTTACTGGGCAGTCATGGATTTCCGCGGGTCCCTCTTATGATGTCGTTTGCCTTCTGCATGCCTCCTGCCCCTTCTAGCCTTCTTTGTGCGACAAAAAAAAACACCCCAGTAAGTCTGACTTTTTTAAAATGGAAGTTGCTGCTATCTCCTGCTATGTGCAGGAGAAGCAGTGGGATCAAAATAGCCCACTGAACGGGCCGTGTGCACGTTGTTTACTTCGTCTTTCAAAAGAGGAAGTAATGAGAGATAAATGTCTGGGCAGAGAAGCGACGATAAGCAAATGTAATTTTCCTTTGTGTGATGATGCTCATATTCACAGTGCATTTTGAGTAGAAGCTGTGTTGAAAAGGTGATGGTGATAACAACGCAAGGCTAAGGTGCCGTTTAAAATGTTCTGTATGGACATACACACTATGAGTTGTATCCAATGGTACATGCTGCCAATGGGAGGGAATTGCTGGTGGGCTGGATTCCCCCCACCCCCAGGCACCCCCCCACACACACATCTACTCCAGATGGTTGGGTAAATCCTCTGGAGCAAACTTGTGTTGGAGTGCACATGAGGGGCTGCAGAGGGGAGGAGATGGAAAGTCCTGTTGTGCAAAATTATTTATTTATTGCATTTCTATACCTCCCAATAGCCAAAGCTCTCTGGAAAGTTCACAAAAATTAAAACGATAAAGTACAGCTTAAAGTATAAAATATGGAAACTTAAACCACAATACAAAAAACACAATATGAAAGTACCGCCAGAATAAAACCGAGCAGCAATTCAGAGGTTTAAAATGGAAGTCCCATTCCACAGGGAGACATCTACTTGTGCAAGGGTTGGATTCAATCCTATTTTTTGAATGATAGTTAGTCCAAATGATTGGTAGTGATAACAGAGAAAAACCTAAGGAACAATGGCTGAAGAGCAGAACTCCAAATCTGACACTAGGCATAATAAAGCCAGGGAAAGATAGGAAGGCACCAAATGCAGGAACAAAAGGAGATTGCAGAGAAGATAGTTTACTGCCCAACACATTTTGAGTATTACAACTCTTCGTCGGGTGTGACTCTGGGGTCATCTACACCTATGAGCCTTCCAGGATGGAGGGGGAGGATCTTGGGCTTTCCGGCTTCAGGGTTCCTTCCCCAGCATCCAAATGTCAGCGCAACATCCCAGAAGGAAAGAGGGATGTTTTGGAGCAGTGTTTTCTTTTTCTTTTTTTAAGAGAAGACATTGCGCAAGTGTGCGGGCGCGATCCATTGCCAAGGTAAGCTCTTTTTTTAAACAAAGCAAAATGGGAAACTCGCTATCCCAACACCCCTGAGAGTCATCCAAAGGACCGGGAAAATGCTGCCCCACCCACCCCCAATAGGCACAGAGCCCCCCCAGACAGCTCTGTGCCCATTTCCTGAGGCCAGCTCCACACTGCCCGTGGTCCTTGGGGTTGTCCTGGGACCGCGGGAAAAACTGGGATAAGTGCCATCCATTTTATCCCGGGGAAAGTGAGTGGTCATCCCCGGTTGACCCCTGGGCATTATTTGGACACACAGGGACGACCCCAGGATAAATGGTTTAGGGCCAGAACTACATACTGGCAGGATCTACACTACTGCTTTAAAATGGTTTATAACAGTAGTGACAACTCTTAGGGCCTAGGACATACACCATTTACAGTTTTCAAACCATTTTCAAAATTTCATATCCTGCTTGGTGTAGATCTGGCCCAAGCAGATTATAACACTTTGAAAGCCATTTGAAAACGGTATATGGAATGTGTCGTGGCCCCCAACAGTTGTAAGAGCACTTCAAAACTGTTATAAAGAAGAAGTGTAGATCCTGCCTTAGTCATTCCAAAGGGAAGGAGGCAATGTTCTAGGCATTCTCACAAAATGGCTGCTGCAGTGAACATTGCCAGTTGCAAAACACCATTTCTGAGAAGGCAAACTGGTGAGGCTAAAAGACAAAGAACTTGCCCAAGATCTAAATACAAGGTATAGGTGAGGTCTGAGTTCCAAAACACAAGACCGTTCTTTTGAACCCACAGTTTTCTGCTCCAACAACACCCATTTTACAGAAGTCAATCTAATGAGCTTCAGAGATAAGTCACCTGGACAGAAAAATGCTATGTACAAGGCAGACGTGAGATCTGAGTCACATATCCCAAATCTCATCTTTGCCCACACAAAGCACAGCGAAATACCATTTCACAGAAGGCAAACAGCTGATGCTCAGAAATACATCACACACACAGACACACACACAGAAGCAAAGCACACACACACATGCACACAAAGCAGGGGAAAAACACACCAGACTAAAACCAGCCAACTAGCTAACACTTGCGTGTAAACAGATACACATACATACACAGCACAGGCAAAACACGCTCCTTGCTCCACACCGCCCCTTTGCTCCCCCCTTCAAAGCCTCTTATCAACTCCCATGTTCTTTTTTATTTTTTTAAACAACAGCGACAAATTTTCAATGTAAAAATAAATGAATCATGAAGGGCACTGAGGTTGCTGGGCACCAAAGGATGAGTTCCCAGAACTAGGTGGTGTTTTTAGAGGAAACTTGGCTACACAAAGAACAACTTCAGACTTATCCTGTAGGTTTTCAAGGCTTGGGCAGATGGCTTTTGTGTTTTTAAGGGCAGGGGCTGTTGTTTCAATGTGCCTGCTCACCACAGATCAAACACATGGTGTGCAGAAATGTACCCCCGCAGCCTACATGACTGAGAGGGGAAATTACAGACTGTACAGTCTATTGGCTGGTTTCTAGAGCTGCAAAGATTTTCCTGGCAAGGCTCCTATCCTATGCTGCCTTCTTCACAAAACTCTTTGCTTGACTTTCATTTTCAAGATTAGGATGGATCTAAGCTGCAATGTATGCTCAATAATGAAATGTGCTCCATAATGCAATATATTTTACCAATAAAGAGCTGTTCTGTCTTTTAGCCACCAGATGGCAGCCCACATCAAACATATCCACAAGGAACCATTCCTTATTGAAATCCAGTTTTTACACACACCCCTTTCTGCTGCTATTCCAGAATCACATGCTGCTGAATATTGCTCTTTTACTTATCCAGTTTTATGATTATGTGGAAGTTTTGGATACATCTTGGAATGAATATAGTTCTATGGCTGATACAGACAGATACTAAGGCCATGTCTACACCATGCACTTATCCCGGGGATGTCTCTAGGTCATCCCTTGATGCACAGGGGATCCCAGGGTCAACCAGGGATGATCAGAGACTTTCCCCGGGATAACTAAAACTGGCGATGTCCTGTTTTTTCTGTGGTCCCGGGACAACCCCAAGAACTGTGGCTGGTGTGATGCAGGCTCCCAGGTCCTCAAACGGGCATGGAGCTGTAAGGGGTGGCTACATGCCCATGGGGGGCAGCAATTTCACCATCCCTGGGATGACAGGGGAGTTGGGCACAGAATTTGGGGGGAGGTTACTTACTTTTTCACCATGCGACCAGCCCGTCTTTAAAAAAAAATGGCGCCTACAACATCCCTCTTCCATTCTGGGACGTCACATCGTTATAAAGAATCTGGGAGAGGATTGCAGAAGCAGGTAAGTCCACATCCCTCCCCCTCCCTCCTGCTACACCCTTAGGTGTAGGTGAGCCCTAACTCTACTAACATAAACATATAGTTTGCAGCTCTTCTTTCTTCTCACTGCTCTACTACTTATTCCCGCCTGTTCTCCCTGAGTCCAGCACCATCTGAAAGAGTGCCTACAAATCTATAGGACAATTTATGTCTTTTGAAAGCCAAAGGTCAAATATGCAGAAGTTCGGTGCTTGGATTTGAAATCCCATCAAGCTGATAAGCAAACTACTGTACTTAGTTTAGTGTGATCATCGTACAGAATCATTACCTTCCAACAGCAATGATATAACCCAGTTTTACAAACCACATATATCCAAAGTATAAAAGATATTCTTAAGATCATATTGTCAAACTGTCTATTGGTGCTAAGCCAAAAGGCCTACACTCTTCCAAAAGTGAATCAATAAACCCCAATTGTATTAAGAATATAAGAATTTAAGAACATAAGCGGAGCCATGCTGGATCAGACCGAGGGTCCATCTAGTCCAGCATTCTGTTCACACAGGGGCCAACCAGCTGATGACTAGGGACCCACAAGCAGGCCAAAGTACAACAGCACCATCTCACCCATGTTCCCCAGCAACCGATGTATATAGGCTTACTGCCTTTGATACTGGAGGTAGCACATATCATTGTGCCACCAATGAATTATTCCTTCCTTCCATGAATGTTTGTAAACTGTGATATTATTCATTAGGATAGTATTCCATACGTTTCATCTCCATTGACTGAGAGATGGTAGAAGGGCAGATTTCCAGCCTCTTGCCAATAATAACATGCATGCCTCCATCAGCATGTAAGTAACCATTACAAGTTATTCTTTCCTTACACACCTGTCTACTGCAGGGGTGGGAAACCTCAGGCCCAGGGGCCAAATCTGACTCCCCTGAGATCCCAGTTCAGCCCTCCATTGTTCTCCAGAGAGCCCCACCCCTTCTCTTGGCCCCACTCCCTTTCCCCCAGTCACTGAGTGCTGGTTGGTTTCCTTTGGTTGTGCCCCTTTTGCTTTTGGTCCTACCTCTTTTGTCTTCAGCCCCACCGTCACTGGAATGTGGCTTCCAAATGCTGGTCTGAAAGGGAAGTTGTTCCTTAGGCTGAAAGAGCTGCTGCACCCTGGATCTACTGCTTTTAACAAAACAACTCAAAGGGTCAGTCAGTTAGCATCACTTATTATCTTTCTAATTCCTTGTATAATATCTAATCTCATATTGGAGAACCTGAGCATATTCCTACTGGAAATGTGCACATGGTCCACTCCCCTTTCCACATCTCCAACATAGCTTTGATCATTGGGCTACATTCTTGCCAGTCTAAATATCACATAATAGCAATTATGTCATATTTTTGTGAACTATTGTACTCACACTCTCCATATCCAGAGGTAGCTCCTTAGTATATTCTGTTAACCGTTCAGCCCACTACCAGTGGTGAATGTCAGGAGGAAGGACTGAACTAGATAAATTGGACTACTTTAGCACCTCAAAATGCTTCTTGAAGACATTCTTTTCCTGTATGATCCCTTCACATGGTCCAATTTCAATGGAAGAGCATCTAATCTGGGATGATCAGAGGTTAGGGGCAATTTAATTTAATTTATCTTAATTGAGACGAACTGGATGAGAAATTAATTGGCTGCCTTTGCCTTCTGTGAAATTAAAATAAACCCTAGTAATTATTTCTAAATTTGCATATATAAATATAAATTAGCATATGCATGTTTTATGTAGATTTGTTTCCTACAGGCCTTGGCCCTGGATCTTTTAAATGCTGAGCAATGCCCCTGCTGTGTTGCTATGGCTAACAATAGTAATACATTAGTACATTTCATTTATTACGGTCACAGACTAGCAAAGTTAATGTAAGGCATGTAAAAGATAATTAAAAAGTAATATAATGACAAAATACAATTTATATAATTCCTTCTCTCAAGAGGATAACAACCAATAGTAATTCAGTGATGCAAGCTGGGTGAGGAAAGAGAGAGAGAGAGATTTTCTGTTTTATTTTTTTCTATGGCTGCTTCTCAAAGCTGGGAAGAATGCTTAGTAGAACAGTGGAGATAAGTTCAGGACAATTTGGAAAAGATATGTATCAGGCACTGCGGCTATAAATGTTTCCCAGGACACATTATGCTGGAATACCTACATGTAATTTCACATAGATGTAAAAACCATAGTGCAGGCATTTGCACATTTGCATTAGTAGTCCAAAGTGAAAAAGGAAAGCTTGTAAAAATAACGTCCTGTTACTGATATTCCAAATAAGCTAAGCTACAAGCATTGCTGATGAGCCCTGTAAGAGCACAAAACACAATCAGTGATGGCCAAAATTATTTGATTCAGTCTTATGACTCATCAAACACAATATTTCTGTACGCAGTCTTTTGTGAGGCTTTTATTGTAGCATGACCTTGCATATAATAAACCATTTTGTTATCTGACATTAAAGCATTTTCAGTCAAAAGAACTGTTCTATTCAGAAAATTCTGAATAGACAGATCAGCTGAAACCTTTGAGAACAAAGCACATTGAAGGGAATGTTTCAAATAAAATATGGCTACTGAAACAAATCCCTAGTTAAAATCTTGCCTCAGCCATTACATTCAATAAACACACCACATAAGTCACTATTCAATCAGCTACACATATAATGTAGTAATATTGGACTAGAAGGCTGTTGTAAGCACTGTTGAATCACTTAGGATGCAATCTTATGCCAGGGTGATCATATGAAAAGAGGACAGGGCTCCTGTATCTTTAACAGTTGTATAGAAAGGGGAATTTCAGCAGGAGTCACTCTTCTGTCTCAATGGTATATAGTCTTCCAGTGGATGGTCCTGTCTCATTAAAGTAAATAGGAGTGAGTAGAGAACACAGAGAGAGGAAGTCTTCGTTTGGATAACACTTTAGGCAATGGAGGGGTTAACACTCACCACATGTTATGTTCCCAGTGTTTGCCACATAACATGTTGCCCCTCCCCCGTTGCGTGGCTGAAAGCCCTGACATCCTTCTGGGCTGCTGCTCCTCCCTCCCCCTTCCTTTAGTCCTCTGGCCATATCCCATCATGCACCACAAGTTCTGATGGCAGTATAGGAGCAGCTGGAGGGGGGAGGTGTTCAGCCGCTCCTGCCATGGAACTCTATGACTGACTGGAATAGTACATGGAGAGAGGGGGGTTCCCGACACATGACACTTTAAGCAATGGATTTTGGGATAAACAACTGAGCAATCTGTTGTTTTCCCCCATTGTTTAATTCACCCAAATAGCGTACTGTCAGTTGTGTGTGTGTTGTGTGTTGCAACACAACTGATGGTTGATTCCCCCCTCCATTGATTATTGTGTCATCCAAACTGAGCCAAAGTATTCAATTCAAAGCATGTGCTGATCATTAGCCCACAAAGAAAGTGTAAGTAGAAAGCCCTGGTAAGGCAGCAGGATTTTGTAAAACAAATGTGGAGAAGCTCTCTGCCAGGGAAGCTTTATCATGGATGCTCAGGGAATCCTGACATCATGCTAGCAGTTTCAGTAGATGACCCTTGACTTGATATCTCTAATCTTTATACTTCCAACTTGTAGAAAACTGATAGGGAAACCTTGTCCTTTTGCAGGAGAGCTCCTGGATGATTTAAGCCCCATGCATGATTAATAAGGGTTATTTTAATAACATGGAGAGGGTTTGCTTTTGCAATATACTGGTATCTGATACTTTAAAATATGCAAGCCTTAATCTTAGCCACATGAGTAGGCTGACAGAACTAGAGGCTTAAGTCTGTAGGCTTAAGCTTAGTTTCAGTGATTCTAATTACTGTATTATTGTATTATTCAATTCAGTTTCTGTCTCTTTAAGTTCAGGGCTACCAAACTGATTTATAGCTGGACTTTTGTTTATCTTATTTTATTGTAGTCTTTTACTAGACCTTATTAAAAGAGCATGCCAGTGCTCCTCTGGTTGAGTTGCAAAAAAAGAAAAAGAAAAAAAAAGTCCCACCATTACAAGTCTCAAAATTCTTCTGCCTATAAAAATGACAGCTGTTGAGCTAACAACTTGAAACATGCCATCCATGATTTACCTGGTGAAGACAACTGTGCAAACTTTCAGTCCAATCTAATCACATTTGTCACAGGAACAGCAAGTAAAAAAGTGCTGAAAACTGACGCATTTGTACTTTTTACTCCAAGCTAGGCTCAACATATTATATATATTCATTAAACAAAAAACCTGCGGTTTACAAAAACAATGTTAAGGCTCTACAGATTCCAACCAAGCACCAAAAAGCAGGGAAATTGGGAGTTAAGGCTCACAAACCTTAACGCCACATCCTCCCTAAGGAGGCAGAAAGTGCAAGTGAAATTCTCATTCTCCCAAAGCAGATAAACCATGAGGACAGGGTGGAGAATATGATATGCAGAGGTGACTGTGGGGTTGTGGAAAACTGATCACGAACAACTTAGGGCCACCAACTTCTCTTTTTTTGTTTAGAGCAGCCCTTTCCCAACCTGGTGCCCTCCAAAGGTGTTGGACTACAACTCCCATGGTCAGGAATGCTGGGACATGTCATCTCAAACACCTGGAGGGCAGCAGGATGGGGAATGCTGTTCCATACCCTTACCAAATATAGGGTCTGCCCAATACTTTTCTCTCACACACATCTCGCATATAGCAGCACTCTTGATAACAAAAGGGGCACTATTCATTACAGATCTAGAACCAGAGCATGTGCCAGGCACTTCCAACTTTTGGTCAATATCCTGCCTTTTTTTTCTTTAAATGTATTTATAAATTTTATTTATTTATTTTATTTATTGCATTTTTATACCGCCCCATAGCCGAAGCTCTCTGGGCGGTTCACAAAAATTAAAACCATGAAATCATTTAAAAATATATAAAACAAGGCACAATCTAAAAACACAGAATAAAATGTTTTTTTTCTTTAAATGTATTTATAAAAAATATACTGTTCACTCCCCACAATCCCTGCACAATACATCATCTCATCAAAGCAACAGTGGAGCAGAAGAGGTTTAGTTTGGATGTCTTGAACACCTTTCAGATGAGATTAGTTTGCAATCCTATACCTCTTGGGAGAAAGCTCTAGTGAATTCAGTGGCACTGGCTTCTGAGAAGACATATATAGGAGTCAACCTTCTCCAGCCTGGTGGTCTCCAGATGCATTGCACTGTAACTCCCATGTTATGTGTTATGGGGAAGACAAAAATCATTTCATACTTAATTTTAAAATAATACTTACGCATGAAAGTATTAGGTGGTAGCTCTGTCTTTGATCTCACACTGCTGAACAAGTAAGAGAAAACCTTTATCTGATATTCAAGAAACAGACATCCTATGCCATGTGTTGAAAACTAATGTTGATGTCTGAAGGGCTATCTGGATTAGGTATTCAAGATTCATTCATTGTTGTTTCATTTGGTTTTGACAGTTTATTTAAAGTGATGCAGCTCTTTTGTAGTTCCTTGATTGATCACATATCTTAATGCTGGAAAACATCATACTTTAGTACAGATGTGGGCAGAAAATAGATCTATCCTGATGATTTGGACATAAACTCGCGGCATTCCTGATAACTGCCCATGCTGATAGGGGCTTTTACAAGTTGAATTCCAAAACATCTGGAGATCTACTTTCTGCCTTCCCTTGTTCTTGAACAACATTCCCCAACCTGGTGCCTGTCAGATGTGTTGGCTAGCAACTCTCAACATAAGGAGATGCTCTAAGAAATTAGAAGTAGCTGGTCCTAAGTTGTTCATCATCATTTCCCACAACCCCACAGTCACCTCTGCAGATCAAATTGCATATCTAGATTTTTGAGATGACAAGTCCCAGCATTCCTGACCATGGGACATACTGACTTGCAATGATGGGAGTTATAGTCCAACACCTTTGGAGGGCACCAGGTTGGGGAAGGGCTGCTCTAAACAAAAAAAGAGAAGTAGGTGGCCCTAAGTTGTTCATGATCAGTTTTCCACAACCCCACAGTCACCTCTGCATATCATATTCTCCACCCTGTCCTCATGGTTTATCTGCTTTGGGAGAATGAGAATTTCACTTGCACTTTCTGCCTCCTTAGGGAGGATGTGGCGTTAAGGCTTGTGAGCCTTAACTCCCAATTTCCCTGCTTTTTGGTGCTTGGTTGGAATCTGTAGAGCCTTAATATTGTTTTTGTAAACCGTAGGTTTTTTGTTTAATGAATTTCATGGCTTTGTATAACGGATGACTGGATATTATACAGTTGACAACCAAGCCGGCATCAGCCAGAATGTTATACCATCTTGACATCCAATATAAAATCAAAGCTAGTGTTATGTGTTGAACTCACTTTTAACATTAATAAATCAACCAAAATGCTTGCATCTCCCTCATTTTTAAAGATAAAGAGATGAAACCTGGCATCATGGTAGCTCTTAAGTAGGGATATGTAATTAGTTCCTGGTGAAATTCCCTCTTCATCACACCAGTTAAAGTTCCAGGGGCCCTGCCTTCTTTTGTAAATGGTCACTCTAGTATAGTGCCTGCAACTTTAACTGTTGTGATGAAGAGGGAATTTCACCAGGGACTAATTGCATACAAATGACACTGGGTGAAATTCCCTTTTGTCTACAACTGTTAAAGTTACATGAGCCCTGTCCTCCTTTTCATATGGTCAGCCTAAATATACAAAACTTAAAAATATAATTAAATACTTTTCAATATTAAAGCATTTTAAACATTTTAAATACATAACAATTTAAAAGTCAAAGGTATAGACAGAGGTCCAGATTATTTGCCAAAGGCCTGCTGGAACAAAAAAGGGTTTGTCTGCATCCAAAAACACATCAAGGAGGGAGCCAGTGCAGACTGCAAGGATTAGAAAGAAAATCCATGTGTGTACACTATGCAAAATAAACGACAGCTCAACTGTTTCTAAACCTTATTAGAAAAACAGGGTGACTAGGCCGAAACCAGCATTGTAGGCCCAGAAGCACTTTGAAAGGTTTCAAAATTGTACTAAAAACTTAACACCGGCCCAAACTAATTAAATGAAGTGTTTGAAGCTTTCAACTTATAGCAGTATGGACCAAACTCTTAGAAAAGAGGGAAGGAGCACTGTGTGTGTATGGGGTGGGGGGGATAGAAAGAAAGGTATAGCCACCTATTCCCAGGAGAGATCTGAAGATCAGGTTGTCATGGATCCAGAGGAACCACACCCTGCTTCAACAGGGAGCAAAAGAGCAAACTGGCCTTATGAAGATAGCCCAAAATATTCTCAGAGCCAAAGGAATGCATGTTCCAGAAAAGAAAAGAGAACTTCTTCTTCACTCAAAAGGTCTGTGCTAGAGGCAGCGGCCATTTCACTCACCCACCCCACATTCTAAGGCAGGAGGGAGGGGGGAGAGTGTGTTGTGTTATGAGGGAAGATGGCCGCCTCATTGACTTGAATGAGAGGTTAAAATAGTCCGTAAAAGTCAACCAAAGGGAATTAAAAAAAAAAACGAAAAGCTTTCCACCAACTACAGTCAAGGAGGAAGAAGACCCCACCACTGGATTACTTAATAAGGCTCTAGAAATTATGCAAATTGTGAGCACAAAAAGTAGCAACCCGGAAGTACATTTTACAAAAGCAGGGAGACAGGTTTGTATTCCTTTTCTAACTTAAACTGCTCTCCTTCCCTCAATCTTTCACCAAACTTCTTGAAATTTTCAGGTAATGTAAAACAAACATTTCTTTCTGGCACCTGTAAATTTCAGAAAGGTTGTTGAAACATTTTCGATTTTATGGCTTTTAGAATGATCCCCCCCAATTATCACTTTAACATGGCGGAATGTGTTTTTTACTGACGGCCCTTAACAATGGAGGCATGGCTGTGCCTCCATTAATTTTTCAAATTTAGATAACCCCACTGATGTACATTATTTTTAGCTTGTTGAGGTGTGGCATTCATTGAATTGGCGAAATTCTCAGCAGCAGTTCAAATGTTTTTGAAGTGTTTTCTGTTCCATGAATGCTTATGGCAGCACTTGCTGGCAAAGTTATATCGGACATGCTCTGTTTCATTATGAAGCTAGAAGGCTGTCAGTACTCTGAGCTTTTTGCCTTAGTCGCCATGGTTAAAGCCATGGTTTAAGGTGTCTTCTGAATGAGGCCAATAATATTTAGCACTTGTGCAGCATTTTTAGAATTTTCAGAGCACTTCACTTCCATTTGCTTAATGATCTTTACAAACATCGTAGCCTGTAAGCTAAGATATTCATGGAACCAGGAAAATGCAGAGGAGCATTCACAGCAAAGTCTGATTTTATTTTACATTAAAAAAACAAACAAATAAACAAACAAAAACCCCAATGACCTCCACACAATGTTTAGGATTTTTTTGAATTTCAAGCACCAAGGTGATAGATAATGCTACAATTTCTGAGCTGGGAATTTTAGCTCCCCTCCTCCTCGGAGAGAACTGCGCCAGCTGTGTCTATGAGCTTGCAAATGTGAGTTCAGAAGGAGAGAAAGGGGGTGTGTCTGGTGGGCAGGGAGGAGACAGCTTATACCATATCCTCAGCCCTCCCCAGACTCCAGCCCTCCCCCTCCCTGAAGACTCTGCTCTATCTAAAAAGGTGCAATACATCTCCCGTTCTGTCCTGGATACTCATAAGCCTCTGCGTTTGGAGGCTCACCAGTACCCAGGATGGATCTAGTAGGAGTATGCCCTTATTAAACAAAGATGTAGACCTCCATACCACCTATTCCCCCCTCCCCCCGGTTTACCTCCATGTTTTTTAAACTCTGATGCAGAATCACATCAAGCTTATGATCTTTTTTCACCTGAATAGCTGCTCTTTCGCTCCTTTGCTCTTCCGTTCCGTTCCACTCCACCCTCCCCTTCTCCTTCTCCCTCCAGTCAGGTCCTGTCAGATGAGTGCTTCAACCAGACTGACTTTCTGCCAAGCAAAAATGGAATGATCCTTTAGTCTGGCTCTTTAGGGGCATCGAGGGAGTACAATCCTGTCTCTGCAGAGATTCAGGCATTGTATGATTTTAATAAATGAGTTCAAGCCTGGGATGCAAGGTTTGGGTTTTATATTGAGGCTTGGAGCTGGCTGCTGGGAGAAATCGCTTTTCCCTGCCAGGACCTGATGCAATCCATTCAAGCCCCCAGTTCCTTTAAAACTACATGGAGGCTTAGGGCACATTAAATGTGCTTAAGGAAAATAATTCAGACTTCTTGCATTCCAGGAAAGGCTGGGGAAGAGGTGGGGTGTCAGCAGGACAGGCATGGCATCATGTGAGTACTGTGCTGCAAATCTGCACACTAGGCATGGCGAGAGTGCATTAAATCACTTGTGTGATGGAGCTCGTAGATTGAAGCCTATCAGGATCTATAATGGCTTCCTGACTAGGTCCAGCTTGTGAAAAGAGACAGCCATAAGTAAAACCTAGATTAGAACTGCTCCAAATTCCTGTATAGAGCTACCAGAAAGTACAAAGTGGACTTCAAAACATTACTATAGACCAGTAATATCATCTTGTATTGCAGATGGATGACAGTTAAGGTCTTGCCTCAAGCTGCGCAGTGACTTCATGGCAAACTTTGAACCAGGGTCTTCCCAGATCTCCATCATGACTCTATATCACAACATCAAAGAGAGCTTCTTTGAGGGAGTTCTTGTTTTTCTGTCATTTGTGTGTGCGTGGATTTATATGCAAGGTCAATAACAAGCTTCAGCGTCTTTACAATTACCAAGAGGATGAAATTTGTTATTGTGACCAGATAAATGTGCGATTGCATCCGTTATTTATGGAGAGGTGATAAAAATCGTGCAGTGTACTGAGACAAAAGTCAGCTCTATTTTTTATATCTACAGTTTTGATGAGTTCTCTTATACAAGCTGGACAATACATGGCTTCATGACTATTTAATGCCGGTATTCCTTGCCATAAAGCTGTCAGAGCTGCACTTTTTTATGTCTTACATTTAGGCAACCTGGATAACAATGTCTTGCTTCCTATATTATTTAGGAAGATGGCAGGTAGATTAGAATGCAATACTTATTTTAAGGTTTCTGCAGGTACAGGGCAAATAAATAACAGGATCAAATGCCCTGCATTTAATGCTGGGGTGATTTGAGGGGATGTTTTACAGATAATAAAATCATATTTATTTTTGAAATTATTCTGAATGACAACTGTGTTTTGACTATCCATTCCAGCTGATTTCAGTTAATGGCACACAGAAGGCACATAAATGGGAATATACCAATCTAGGCCAACTTTACTTGTGGGAAGAGGGTCATGAAAGGAGCAGAAGTATGAATCAAAATGTTTGCTGTATTCTCCACAAGTTGTTAAGCTTTCAGCCATGAGCCACAGAGCTCATTTGAGCTTCCATATACCTGGCTCAACCTCTGAATAGTTTTCCTTCTCAGAACAACAGGTGTCCATGCCAATCCACAAACTGCTTTTAAGACCCCAGTGCACACACTTAAAAAGCAGTTTGCTGTGTAGTGTGAAGAGCTGTTTCTTCAGAAACACGACACAAAAACTCAGCACAGCTAGCCATATTTTCTCTCTCTCTCTTTTCCCCCTCCTTCACAAACAAATACACACACTCACACACACTGTTGTCTGTTTCTATATGACTTCCTAACAATAAGGCAGTGGGAATGGGAATCAACAAGGCTACTTTCCTTGTTATTCTGTAAGTTTTAAAGATACTTTTTAAAGTTACAATGCAGTCTCGGTGAATGTGGGGGGATGTGTCTTTGCCTCATTTTTAAGCCCCCTTTCCAAATCCTTTTCTGTTTTCTCTTTTGTTCTGAGTGAGGATAGTAATAGTAGTAGTAGTAGTAGTAATAATAATAATAATAATAATAATAATAATAATACTTAGGCTGACCATATGAAAAGGAGGACAGGGCTCATGTAACTTTAACAGTTGTAGAGAAAAGGGAATTTCAGCCAGTGTAATTTGTATGCAATTAGTTCCTGGTGAAATTCCCTCTTCATCACAACAGTTAAAGTTGCAGGTACTATACTAGAGTGACCATATACAAAAGAAGGCAGGGTCCCTGCAACTTTAACTGTTGTGATGAAGAGGGAATTTCACCAGGAACTAATTGCATACAAACGACACTGGCTGAAATTCCCTTTTCTCTACAACTGTTAAAGTTACATGAGCCCTGTCCTCCTTTTCATATGGTCAGCCTAATAATACTGAAACATAAGACAATATTTTAAAGCATTTCTTATTTAGGGCCAAATTATTTTTTTCAGACAATTTCTTCCTCATTTCTTGGAACCATTTTTGTTTCTTTGTTGGATAACAAAAGAATTCCCCATTCGTCATCATTGGGTTTTTTTTAAAAATGCCTATGCATCAAAAATAATTTCCTTTGTGGTCTGTAATGTTTAAATTTACCGTCTGGACTGTGTAATTTCTTTTATGATGCTTTCCTTGTCCTCTGGAGTCTGTATTTTTTTAAGTCTTCTGCATTCTGCAAATTATTTTATGATGCTTCCCTTGTCCCCTAGGTTCTGGAAAATTCTCTCTCTCTCTCTCTCTCTCTCTCTCTCTCTCTCTCTCCACAGTCCCTTGGAATGTTTTAAATAGTATTTTAAAATGTTCCAAATAGGTGCGTTCTAAAACGTCTTAGACCACATTACTGAGTACTCACATTACAGGAGAAAAAATATTCAGACTTTAAAGCGGTGTGTGCAGTCACACACTCTTCTGCCCCGTCTCTTTCTGTTTCATTTTTACAATGAGTTTAGGGCAAGGCATTGTGGGTGTTGTAGTTCAGTCACTCACTTCCTCCTGAGCCCCGCTTTCTTCCCCACCAATCAACTGCTAAGCATTTGGGCACCAGTAAACGAAGCACTGCCCCCATGAATCACAAACGGTAAGGAAGGACACATTATTTTACTTAAAACGATTTATTAAAAGTGAAACCGTTGTATATAACTGAAGTGAGTTTTAAAAAACCTCAGATATACAACGTTATAGGGAGTGCGTCATGTGGCCCAAAGAGTTTTCATAACCCTTATAAAGTGTTAAAAACCTAGCGTGTAGATCGGTTCTCTCTCTCTCGGTGTGTATCTTCTGTATAAATGGGGTGGCTGTGTGTATGTGTGAGAAAGCAAAAGACAGACCAACCCATTGAATCCAGACCATACACCAGGAGAAGGTAGTTTTCTAAATATTTTTGGGTGAGGGAGGTTATTTCAGGGGACAAACCTATGCATGTTTAGACAGAAAGAAGTCATACATGGCTAGCTGGAAAATGCTGGGAATCATAGAACTTTTTCTTTCTAAATTTGCATAGGATTGCACCCTTAATGTCTTCGTAATGTTTTTTGTTTGTTTGTTTTGCCTTTCTTTAAAACCTCTCTTTTGTGTTTTGACAACCTCCACTGTTAAATCCCCCCCAAAACATTTATCATCCTACTTCAAACACATACTCAGCCCACATGAAAAACATTTATTATCCCTCTCCCCCCACATGCTTAGCTTTGTAGGTACCCTCTCTCGTGCTTTCTTCTCCAGAGTAATCCAGCCCTTCTTACTTTTTGAGCAAAATGTATAAGATGGGTTTTTAATACTGTGCTGCTTTTTACTGTCTCTTCTGCTAGGGATGGAGAGGGGTGGCTGTGGGGATGCTTATTGGGAAAAAGTGGTTTTTGAATGCTCAGAACTTGCCGCCCGTGCAATTTTATATGGTGCTGCTCTTCATGACACAATGACGGGTTGTTTTGGTAGAGATGCTCATGTAAAGAGATGGATGCTTTGCAATGACTTGCTGGTGGAACAGGATAATGAGCATTCAAAGGGATGCTTTTGGATGTTGTTCTATGGATCAGAGGAGCACCCAGTACTTTGTACTCCAAAGACTTGAAAGGTTGTTACACAGAGAAGGGCCAGGATGTCTTCTCAATCAACCCAGAGTGCAGGATGCAGAATAATGGGCTCAAGTTACAGGAAGCCAGATTCCAGCTGGATATCAGGAAAAACTTCCTGACTGTTAGAGCAATATGACAATGGAACCAATTACCTAGGGAGGTGGTGGGCTCTCCCACACTAGAGGCATTCAAGAGGCAGATGGATGCTGTAAGGTAGATTCCTGCGTTGAGCAAGGGGTTGGCCTTATAGGCTCCTTCCAACTCTACTATTCTATGATTCTGCGATTCTATGGTTAAAGTTAACTTGCTTGCCTTGGTTTTCCTTTGCAACATGATGTCTTGATGCAGGCAAATACAATTATCATAATAATAATAATAATAATAATAATAATATATTTATTTATTTATTATCCGCCTCTCCCTCTGGATCGAGGCGGGGAACAACATCATCATAAAACACACAAAACTGATTAAAAATACATAAAACCAATATATCATTAAAATACCAATAAAACACCAATAAAACACTTAAAATTCATCTGAGTAGATCATGAATTCACCCCAGTTTCCCCATATGCAGTTGGCTCCGCCTCTGCTGACTACTTGATTCCTTTTCTGCTGACCCATCTTCTGCCCCACCAATCCCATTGGCCAGCCGCCGCCACCACAATATGGAATATTGTCGGGGTTCTAGAATAGTGATGTGCAAGTGTGGGATGAACAGAAAATAAAAGGTGTATTTTTATTTATTTTTTTGTATTAAGCTCTTCAGAAACACCATCTTCATCTGAACTCTTGAAGCTGGCTTCTAGAGGAGTCAGGAACAAAGTAGACATGATGTTAACAGAAATTTATCATGCACATTTAAACAAACAAACAAACAAACAAACCCTGCAAATATTAGGTGCTGGAGAAGCTGATTGTTATTGAAATCAGAGCAGACTGGGAGGGAAAGTTTAACTATTTCCTCCAATGCTGCTGTCTTGACAAGCCAAGTTCCCCTCTTAGCAGGGAGCTATGATTTGTGGAGGCATGCAAGCTGGCACCGAAGGGAGAAATGCTGGTAAAGAACAGTTGCACAACTTCACCAGCAGCATCTTCATCCCAGGAGGAGTCTGCTGAGCCAATCAGCACTTTGATGGTGTGGGACCAAAGAGGCGGACCCAGCAGAGTGAGATCTCTCCTTTGTACTCACTCCAGTTCACACTGAGGCTCCTAAAGGCAGACCTCCCATGTTGCTCCAGGATTGTAGTTGCTCATTTCCCCACCCACCCACTCCTGGTACTAAGGTGTCTTGCAGTGGCAGAAGTAGTCACCAGTTAATGAGGTTTGGAAACAATTTTACTTGCATGCCAATTGGCAAAGACTGTGCAGGATTTTTGCTTCCCCATTTCAAGATGAATTCCATTGTAAAACAGTTGATCTGGACTACCAGTGAATTCTTTGCAGATGCTTCATTTGATAACATTTGACACAACTTATGTAGGAGTGATAGGCAATAGGGTGGATCCATTGGCAAGGGGGAGCGGGATTGGGATCCCTGTTCCCCCACTGTGAGGATTTCCATAAGGGATCTAATGGACGTGGCACCCAGACCAGACCAGCATGGCGTCTGCGAGCTGGCCACGTCTGAGATAGTGGAAAGGGGTTCACATTAGTCGTCCATGCCATGGTGTGCCCCTGGCCCTGCCATCCACACCTGTGCATCTGGCATACAGACCAGGAATTGGTCAGTAGATGGGCTGGCCGATGATAGGATCCATGCCCTGGACCATCAGCAAGCCTATTCAAGTGAGTCGATAAAGTCATGGCCAATTTATTATCCCAGCTATGACAGTGTGTCTAATTTGTTCCCTTCACCAACTGGACCCAATTAAGTGCTGCCCATACAATTACTCCTTCAAAGCTTGCATTTGCACTGGAAGGAAAGCTCATATTGACACCAGTGGCAGTTTTCTTCCAATGTGGAGAGCACGGAGTGATTGTCAGCAGGCTCCTGGATATTTTCTTCAGTGGGCGAAGAGAAATGGACCTACCACATCCATTTGAATTAACCTTGCTATAAAGTACATTCTGCTTAGTTACTCAATCCCTACTGTAACTCAGTGAAAGCTGCACCTGAAAAGCTATTCTACTCTATTAACTCTAGTTGTGGCCTCTCTTCTGTCTTTAATATACAACTAAAGGAACAGGATACAATAGAAGTTTCTATAGACTTCAGTGCATTTGTGAGTATGCAGCATATGATGGAATCTTGGCCAAAGGTAATGTTTGAAAATGGGCTATGTAACAATCAAATAAAAGAGTTATAAAGCAGTTATTTTGATTTTTAAATGAGCCAAGTTTCCCTCAATCCCCATTGCTCCACAAAACAAATCTCAGAGCTGGAATTTGTGGGAAGGTATAATGAAGAAAATGGATATGTGTATTTTCATCCGGAATAAGTTAATAATATTTTTGAGGAATTAGAATTGATGAAAGAGAGTTAAATCTCAATACATACATTTCCCCCCTTCCACCTAAGGACGAAACTAGACATGTTGATAAAAGAGTTTTTGCATGAACACACATTACTTTCTTAAAATGCAAACAATATTTACACCCACATAGGCTGGTACTTGTCAGAATTGCAGCAGGTAGAGAGGGGGAGTTTAACCCTTTCCTCCCCTGCTACAGCTCTGACAAAAATACATCTTTTAACTATATAAATTGGGGGAAAGATAAACAAAGGGCAATGGAAACTATGACTGCTGTGAGGGATACATGCTCCCAAGATAGCAATAGCCCCAGAGATGTTCTTATTGCTTTTGAACTATGGCCAGACCACAGCACGCATGCATGCATGCATGCATGTATGTATGTATGACATCTGCATGCTACTCTTTAACATAAAGTGGCTTAAAACAAGCAAACATATAAAACAATTAAAATACAAAATAGGACATAAAACTATATAATCAAAAGCAACCTAAAATACATCAATAAGACAAAATTCACAGCCCCTCCCCCCCCCCAAAAAAAATTAACACACAGCCTTGGCTCTAGAATTGTCCTTACTCATCTTCTCTTCCCTACTGCAGCTCTCCCCGCCCATCTCTTCCAGGGGGCACCAGAGTATTCTTCTGCTGGTGGAGATATGATTCTGGATTCAAACCACAGTTTTTGAAACTGAGATATCCAGATTCTATTAGTTATTTAGGAGGCTTAGGGGAACAGAAAGGTCTTCACCTGGTGTCAAGCAGAACAAAGGGATGGCACCAGGTGAACATCTAAGGGAAAGCTAGACCGTACCGATATGGTCCTCTCCCTGATAGTTATCCAACTCATTTCATTTGGTGGGTCCAGTTGAAGTTGGGTGTCTGGAGAAGACTTTTAAAGTTTGAGTAAGTATTAGGGATGTGCACTGGATCGGACCCGATCCACGATCCGAGTCCGGTCCAGTGGGAAATCGGATAAATTATCCGATTTCCGATCCCGCAGCTGGATCGGCCGATCCAATCCGAACCGGTCCGAAAAGGCTCCGAACCGGTTCGGCGGATCGGCGGATCGGCAGGCGCCCACTGGCGCCCACCGCCGCTTCCATTGGCGGGCGCCAGCGGGCGCCCGCCGATGAAAGTGGACAGCGGGGGGGGGAGGAGGGGGGCGCTTACCTTCTCGGCCCATCCGCTCCCGTCCGGCACTAGCAGCTACTACCAGCGGGCTCCGCGGCCTGCTCTAGGGTGGCGCGCCGGGTGATGTCATCACCCGGCGCGCTACTCTAGAGCAGGCCGCGGAGCCTGCTGGTGGTAGCCGCCGGCCCCGGACGGGAGCGGACGGGCCGAGAAGGTAAGCAGGAGGTGCGTGGAGGGGAGGAGGGGGCGCGCGGAGGGGGGAGGGGGGCCCTTACCTTCCCGTCCCGGCGGCTCCCGTCCCGGCGCCTACTACTACCAGCAGGCTCCGCGGCCTGCTCTAGGGTGGCGTGCCGGGTGATGTCATCACCCGGCGCGCTACTCTAGAGCAGGCCGCGGAGCCTGCTGGTAGTAGTAGGCGCCGGCGCCGGCCGGGAGCCGCCGGGACGGGAAGGTAAGCAGGGGGTGCGTGGAGGGGAGGAGGGGGCGCGCGGAGGGGGGAGGGGGGCCCTTACCTTCCCGTCCCGGCGGCTCCCGTCCCGGCGCCGGCGCCTACTACTACCAGCAGGCTCCGCGGCCTGCTCTAGGGTGGCGCGCCGGGTGATGTCATCACCCGGCGCGCTACTCTAGAGCAGGCCGCAGAGCCTGCTGGTAGTAGTAGGCGCCGACGCCGGACGGGAGCCGCCGGGCCGGGAAGGTAAGCAGGGGGTGCGTGGAGGGGAGGAGGGGGCGCGCGGAGGGGGGAGGGGGGCCCTTACCTTCCCGTCCCGGCGGCTCCCGTCCCGGCGCCGGCGCCTACTACTACCAGCAGGCTCCGCGGCCTACTCCAGGGTGGCGCGCCGGGTGATGTCATCACCCGGCGCGCTACTCGAGAGTAGGCCGCGGAGCCCGCTGGTAGTAGCCGCCGGCGCTGGACGGGAGCGGACGGGCCGAGAAGGTAAGCAGTGGCGGGGAAGGGGGCTTACCCCCCCCCGGAGCCGTCCGCTTCTATCCGCTGGCGCCCGCGGGCGCCAGCGGATGGAAGCGGGTGGCCCCAGGGGGGGTAGGGAGCGCGGGGGAGGGGGCTTACCTGCCGGGGCCGTCCACAGCGGACGGCCCCGGGGGGGGAGTGAGTTAGGCCCCCCCTCAGCCACCCGCCGCCATTTTTTCCTCATAGACTTGCATTGCAATGCAAGTCTATGGGGAAAAAAATGGCGGCCGATCCAAAAATTTACGATTTTTGGGTCGGGATCGGACTCGATCCGGTCCGGGGGGCCTCCGATTTTGTCCGAACCGGTCCGGGACAAAATTGGAGGTCCCGATCCGGGTCCCGATCCGATCCGGGGGGTCCGTGCACACCCCTAGTAAGTATGTATGGGAGACAGTGGTCTTTCAGATAACATGGCCCCAAGCCATTTGAGATTTTAAAAGTTTGAACAAGCTCTTTAAATTGGGCCCAGAAAAGGACCAGGAACTGGTAATTTTTATCACTTTGAAACTCAGTGAAATTACTGAACAGGTATATTCTGGGTGGCTCATACCTCTTATGCAGTTCAAATAATAATGCCCCCCCAAGCTTTCTCTCTTTGTTAACATTGGGATGCACTCACCTGGAAGCTTGTCCTCTTTAAACCAACAGGACTTACTTGTGAGTTAAAAAGCATACGATTGGGCTGGAAGCAATGTAAGTCTGCACATTGCTTTCACTACATTATTTTCTTAAGAACAAATAAACATTAAACTGCTGGAAGAATGCATATTGCAGTCTCAAACAAATAATATAATGGAAGTAAATACTTATGATAATGAATATCACACCTTGAAGAGCTATTAAAGCCATATATGCAAGGGCTACTGCTCAAAATGAAACCAGCCACATTTCCTTGATTTATAATAACAAAGGAGGAGAGAAATTGATATACAAACTGCTTTTCTCATAAGGAAAAAAAAGAGAAGGCATTTTGTGTTGTTCACAGGCTGAAACCATTTGTATGCATGTCACAGGAAGAAATATTGGTACCATGAAGCAGTATTTTCTTCTTGTGCAGCAGTAAATAGAAAATAAGTTGCCTTTGAATCTGTGTGCCCTATAAAGAAGGTTATTACAATTGTCTCAGAAGTACATGGCATAATGTGTGAAATTTTTCATATATGGCCAGAAGTTTGCTATACTTCATTTATTAATTTTATTATACACCCTTCCACCACGTCCCGACACTGGCCACGGGGAGGTAGTTGCGGACGGGGGGGAGGAGACATGCTGACTCCCCATTGGGGCATATTTGACACCACTGAGCTGGAGGCTGGGGGGCTGCACTTATACAAGGCAGCTGCACCCAACCCTTCAGGCTCTTTGAAGCGCAGCTCCCTCTCTCCCTGTGTGCAGTGTGGGTTTTACCTGGGCGCCCTTTTGAGGGCGGAGTAGGAATTTTTGTTACATGGTCTGATTGGCCTGGGCCATGTGTTTTGTCGCCTACTTCACGTTGTAAGTGGGAAGAGAGTGTCTTAGGCATTATAATATCCTGATTCAGGTTAATTTGGACACATTTGGCTTAGGCTGGTAGGGGCGGGCATGCTTAGAGGAAAGGGATGGCGATCATTCTAGGGCACTGTTGTTTGGTGACAGGTGATACCTGAGGCCTTCCACTGAGGGTTGTGCAGTCCCAGTGGGGGGATAAGGCCACCTGTTAGGCCGACTCTCATCACTCCATCCAGTGTTGTGTGGCCCAGGGGTTGAGTGGCATGGCCTGGGTGGGGCGATCATCTGATGCCACTTTCCAGACATAGAATGCTTCGCCCAATATAATGCCTAGCTAGTGGCTGGCGTAGAGTGGGGCCCGCCCAGTTTCCCTTTGCAGATCTTCAATCAATGTGGCCCAAATTTTATACCATATACATCTTTTTATTTCCCCCTTTCGCCTGCAAATCATTACCTCATTTTTCAGAGGGAGGGTTGGGAAGAAAGAAGGCAGAAAATCAAAGCGGTAAGCTGAAAAGAGGCATTGGGATGCGCTAACCCACGGAAGGATGATTCTTCCAATTTCGGTTCCTCTCATTTTTTCAATCTTAAGTTTGGTTTATCTCAAACTTTGAGCATTTCTCCAGTCTCAAGTTCAATTCATCCTGAATTTTCACACACACACACACATAAGTTCACATGAAAATTTATGCACATTTCTCATAATACACGTGCTTTGCCTATTGGACACTTTTTTGCAAGCAGTTTTCCTAATATAATACGTTTGAATTTTATTTTCCCTAATATACACATTGCTGTATGCATTTTTGTTGGAGAATACCAATATATTCCAGAATAGCAATACAATTCAGACAAGTGCAAACTTTGAAGGATAGCTGAGTTGTTTGGTTCAAATGTGCAAAATCAGGTAAGTTGACATTAAAATGTGAACTGAAGTAATTTCCCATCATTTGTAGTCTAAGGACATTTCTACATGAGGCTTTTGCTTCCAGATTCATTTTAGGATTAAGATCAATTCCTTTACACATGCTTTTCCCCAGAGGTTGTCTTTCTCTGCCTTCCTATCTGTTTGATTATACAACCACTAGATGGTGCTGTGGTATAGTGGAATTGTGCAATTACACAAAACTCCCTTTCTGCTATTTCTAAATAATACCAGATTTTCCTTGTTCGGACCCTTCCCCCCCTGCAGTAATAGTGGCAAAGAATGGGAGAGGCCCTGGATAATAATGATGTTGGGTAATGAACCCTCAATCTACCATGAATGAGGAACCATGAACACACAATAAAAGCCTCATGTAAGAAGGCTCTAAACTTTCCTTGCTGGTTTCTCTGTGGGCAGATTGGCATTCCCCAATGGCCATTGTTTCTTGGAATGGTGATTGGGTCTGGAGCATCCTTTCCTATGTCTCTGCACGAATACAGCAAGTGATAGTTGGGAATAGTGTTTTCTTCTGGGTGGTTAACAAACAAACAAACAAACAAACAGGTTTGCTTAAGCTGTGTATTCTCTGATTGATAGCTAGGCTAAAGTAGTTTTCCCCTTGCTGTGGTGTTCTTCATGGGAGGGAATAATATGCTTCCCTTCCCAGTGGCCCGTGGTTCTTAGTTGGTCATAGAGGCTGGAATGTACTTCCCCTAGAGCACAAACTCATGCATGTTTAGACAGAAAAAGTCCTACAACTGCTAATATTCCTCAATCAGGAATGTTGAGAGTTGTAGGACTGTTTTCTGTCAAAACATGCATAGGATTTGCCCTAAGAGAGGTACATTCTGGCCAAAGAA
This sequence comes from Anniella stebbinsi, assembly GCA_029215795.1. Lineage (NCBI taxonomy): Eukaryota > Metazoa > Chordata > Lepidosauria > Squamata > Anniellidae > Anniella > Anniella stebbinsi. The sequence goes on along the minus strand of JARDYH010000005.1, from coordinate 140,065,045 downwards.
CCAACGGCCGCTGGGAAGTGAAACACATTATCACACCTTTAATCTCTGCAGTCCAGGGTACCTCTAGTGTGACCAGCTACCAGAACTGAGTGATCAGTTCCAATAGGTTTAGCCTTAATAATGTTATCACCATGAGAAAGATGCAGCTAGGGATAGATGTAAATTAGAGCTGTGCACAGCCCCCTGCATCCACTTTGGAGCCCAATTTGGACTTTCTGAACTGGCCCCTTGGCCCAGATCCAACCTGATATGGATCCGGATCAGACCTGCTCCAGATCTGGAGTGAGGTTGGATGTCCAAATTATTCAGTGGGGATGGGGGGGGGGGGAGCGGCTGGATTAGTCTGAAACGCTTTGGACCTGATCCGACCTGCTTTGGCCTGAATCGGGCCAGAGCTGACCTATTTCAGTTCCAGACGATGTCAATCCAAATTGGGCCACTTCAGCTCAGAATTTGGATTCAGAGCCGAAGTTCTGCACAGGCTTAATGTATATGTCAGTTTCAAATTTTTAAAATCTCAAATTTGTTTCATCCCAAAAATGAAGAAATTTGTGAATTTGACTAAATTTGAAACATATCTCCTAGCTACAAGCACTGGCCAAATTCATTAGATTCAGATAATCCCTGCATGGAGACGACTGTGTCATACCTGCCTTCCATATAGCTATTAAAAATGAGGAGCTTCTCTGTATAAAGAGGTATCAAGCCTAATTCAGCAATATCATGGTTGAATTCAGAGGGATCTGTTAGTTTTATTTTTTCCCCAGATTAGAACTTTTTGAATCTCAAATTGTTTCTTTCTGGAATATGGAGAAATTTGTAAATTTTGATAAAGTCTTATCAAAAATGAAATGAAATGAAACTCTCACCCATTCCTAGGAAGAGTTATAGTTCCCACCACCAAGGGGCTGTCTATATGCGCCAAAAGCCCTGTGTTGAGTACACAGTGGTGCTGTGTCAGTTATATGACCCATCAGCCACCTTGAAGCCACTGCAGGGCTTTCCTGAGATACTCAGCATTTAAAAAGTTGGGGACTTACCTCAATTTTTTAGGTTGGAGAAGGGTGAACATGGCTTTTCCACCATCTAACCTCACTATAGCATCGATGCAGTGGCATTCCCATGCATAAGGTGACCCCTGATTGGTTGACGGAAGCCCAGGCTGAGGGCAAGGGGTGGGCTGGCGAGCCGCATGACTGATGGAAACCCTGGACCCTCCCTCTGCCTCAGGAGTAGCTGCTGCCAGCCCACAGCAGCGAAACTGTGGGGTTTGTTTAATGTGACAGCAACCCGGCACCGTATCGGCAGTCCCCAAGAGGCATCCATCCACCATGACTTCTGTTCATTCCTTGGGGGAGATTAAATTAAGTGCTGCCCTTGAGGACAATGTTTAACAAAGGCAACATCCACCTTAGACCCCCTCACCAAAAGGAATCTTACAGGGAACTGGAGCATCCTGACCCTTCATGCTAACTGCGATATATCCTTACAAATGACCCTGGCATCAACCTGGCCATGGCTATCAAGCTTCTCAGAGTGAAAGAAGGGAAGCAGGGCCACCATCAGCTTGGTTCAGGAGCCAGGCCCTTCAGGCACCTTCCTCCATTAACTCTCACCTCACGGCAGCCATTCCATCAGGTTGCAGAGAGGGAGAGAAGGGAGCCACTCCAGTGGCTCTCTGAAAGCTGAACAACTTTTGGCTCCTCCTACCATTGAAGCATCATTCCAGCTTCCCATTCTAAGAACTTGGTATCTAAGATCTAGTGTGCTTTTCCCTCCCCTCTTACACACCCCTTTTCCTTTTGTGTCGTATTTTTAAATTGTAAGCCTGAGGGTGGGGGTGTGTCTTAATTTATTGGTGATCTATGTATGCTGCTCTGGGAACTTGTTCTGGGCTCAAGAGTGGAGTAAAAATAATGCTTCAAATAAATGATTGTCCTTGCAATATTCATGATCTCCCACTTTAGTGTTCATGATTAATAGCTAACACAGCTTCCCCAACCTGGTATCCTTTGGAAGTTTTGGACTACAACATCCATCAGCTCCAGTCAGCATGACCATCACCTATACTGGCTGGAGGAGATGGGAGTTGTAGTTGAACACACTCAGAGGACACCAGGTTGAGGAAGGCAGAATAAAATCTTCTAAGGAGTTCTGAGATAAGGGTGGAGTCTGTTGAGATGGCTGTTTTTCTTTCTCTAACATGGCTGCAAGAATGGGATGTGCAAAGAGGCAAGAATGAAGTAAGAATGCAGCTGAAGCTGAAGATGGAAGGCAAATCTAAGGAACAGGAAGAAGGAAACCAAGGTGGTACAAAGCCAACTGGGAAGGAATGTGCCTAGCTATAGTTACACTTTCTCATATTATATATATAATTTGGTGGGCATCCTGCAGCTACTATATGAATCATCATATAGTCTGCACAGATCCCATGGGCCTGATCAAGCATGTGGAAGTTCCAAATATGGCCCACCAAGGCTTGGGCTTCCTCCATGATCCTTTCCCCCTCCAAGCTTTGCTCCCTAGCCTGGAGGCTACCGAAGGCATGTGGAGGAGACAGGGAAAGGAATCCCCTTGTTATCTCCTTGCAATATATATGGGAACAGTGCACAATGAAGTGCCCAGCCAACTCAGGAGAAGGCACAGGGCAGGCAAGCTGCTCCAACTGACATGCTGGTGGAATGATCCATCCAACACATCAGCGAAAGCAGCTTCATGTCGCGCTGACTTCCGCCACTAGATGAAGTCCACATAGATTGAAGCAGGGTCTCCCACCAACAAGCTAGAGGGATCATTTGGCATGAAACCAAATGTTGTGGCCTGACGCCCTGACATCCTTTGACCCATGAAGAGCTAGGTGGGGTAGGTAGCTAGGTAGCTGTTGCACCCGGGTCCTGCTTGTAGGTTCATGGACGAGAACTGGTTGGCCACTGTGTGAACAGAATGCTGGACTAGATGGATCCTTGGTCTGATCCAGCAGGGCTCTTCTTTTGTTCTCACGGTCTTAAGTGACTGGATGGACAACACAGTTTATATCTTTTGGTGATATTATTTCATGGCAAAGTTTTGTAGTAAAAAAAGAAAAAAAAAGATCAATAACGGGAAAAATAGAGAAACATGTCAACACTTACGATGTTAGACAAGTGGAAAAATGAAATTGGGTCATGACTACAAGGATTTTTGATGTAACACCTTGATGTTGTAACGAAAATAGTACATTACAGAAAGCAGGCAATGATTTGTGCAAGGGAAAAAACAACATTTATTTTGAAAAGTGCTTTTGGCAACTGTGATGTTTACAAGGATGCCTCTACTTTGGGCACCACAGCAGAAACAAGTAAAACATGCCTTTAACAAGGATGAGCAATGCAAATACATTTACATCAAGTCCATCTACTGTCTCACCAATTTCTCATTTTTCTTGCTGATAAAACAGTGAGAAACAAATTTGAACAAGATACCACTAGAGGGTGCTCAGCAGTTGTGCAATGCTTTTATGTCTTTTGCCCTTTACATCATACAGCACCTAATTCTGATTTACTCTTAACCCAAAAATGATACGCTGTTGCTGTCATCGTCGTCATCATCATCGTCATCATCATCATCAATAGAATCAGAATAATAGTTATTTTCCTTTGTGTGAGAAGAATTTTCAGAGATCCTGTGGTTTATATCATCATCATCATCATCATCAACAACAACATGTCTCCATATTCTTTGGCAGAATAAAGGATAGAAATGTGCCACCTAAAATCCCTCTAAAATATGTTGTCCTAAAGGTTTAGAATTGCCCCCAATGTAAAAACCAATGTGGAAAGTCCAGGCATCTTCCTGGCACGAGCCTCCCTTTGCACCATAAATGTGTCCTCCGTTTCTGCCCTATATATCCTGTGCTAGTACATCTTCATTTTGCCAATCCAAGTTGCAATCCTAAACAGGCATACCTGGAAGCAAGGCCTATAGAAATAGCAAGTCGTAAATGAATTGAAACATGATTGTGATCGGACTATAAACTGTAGTCAATCTCTCTAAACAAAGGAAAAAGATGAAAGTACACCAAGCAATGCATATTAGGAAGTGGAGTTCTGTTGTAAAAGGTCTTTGAAAGGATCAGAATGTTGATCCTCCTTTGTATTAAAGATCAAAGAAATTGACTCCCTTCCTTATATTTAGACATTTTGTAGGATAAGCAATTGCAGATGACAAAACCCTTGGGCAGGTCAAAATTAAGATAAAGGAACCACCTGTTCACAAAATGCTCTTTTCAAAACCATGGAGATGTGAAAGGGTTTTTCCACATGAAGGATTTGCCCTCCAACTTAAATATCAAAAACGTGTATGGCCAGTAATGATCTGGATGAGGGCCAATAAATTGAAACTGAATCCTTGCCTGACAGAGGCCCTGTGAGTGAGTGCTCCCCAAGTCTAAGCAATAGGCTCATCCAGAACAGCTTTGTTGTTTGGGAGTACTCTTAGATCTATCTCTGTCACTGGAGGCTCAAGAGGCTATGGCAGCTTGGAGTGCCTTTTACCAGCTTCACCTAGTTCATCAGCTACAGGCTCTCCTTGACAGGGATAGCTTGGCCGCAGTGGTACAGGCATTAGTAACCTCAAGGCTGGATTACTGCAGTGTGCTCTATGTGGGGCTGCTCTTAAAGGTGTTCCAGAAGCTAGAGCTAGTGCAGAATGCAGCTGCTTGGCTGTTGTTGGGAGCTGCCTCTTTCCAGTATGCAACTCCTTTGCTGAAGAAACTGCACTGGCTGCCTGTTTGCTACCAAGTCCAGTTTAAGTTTCTTGTACTAGTGTACAAAGTCCTAAGCAACTTGGGACTAGGATACCTGAGAGAGTGCCTTCTCTCCCATCAACCTATCTGGTCTCAGAGGTCATTAGAGGGTATACTCCTGGTGGTTCCACATGGACCTATGGCCTGACTGGAGTCCACCAGGAGAAGAGACTTCAGTGTGGTGGCCCCCTTCCTATGGAATTTCCTGCCTTTGGAGGTATTCCTTGCTGCGCCTCCTGAAAATGTTGTTGTTCCAGGAAGCTTTCCCTGAATGACCAGTCACAGTTTTATTTTCCCCTTTTTCCTTTTTAAAATGTATGTTAATGTGTTTTTATTCTGTTTGATTGTTTTATTATTTGTTCACCATCCCAAAATTCTTGAATGGGGAGCTGTATATAAATATTGTAAATAAAATAAATAAATAAAATAAAACCATTTTCAAGCTTCTGCTCATGTTTGGGTCTGGTAAGGGGGGAATCATTCCTCCACCCTCTGTAGTAACCATGTTGGGAGAAAGCTTCTGGTTTTTCTCACTTGCTAGAGGACGGCTGACTACCCTCCATGATGAAGAGGCAAATGAGATTGTTGAAGCCACACTTATGCTTTAATTACCTGCCACTCCATCATTACAGATTTCCAAATTTTGTTATTTGCATGTGTGCAGTTTGCATCAGTTTCTCGTTTCCCCCACCCCCACCCCTTACTGGGTAGTGGATGCCAATGCACATGACTGAAATAGAAATAAACAGCACCAACACCCAAACAGAACAAACCATAGAACCAGTGTTCTATGATTTCCATAAGCTGCTCCCGATAGCAGCCTAGGCACCACATTCTGCACCAGTTGCAGCTTCTGTGTCTTCCTCATTGCAGTGACAACAACCAGTGCATGAATCATGGTTATCCCTTTCTAGGAATGGCCGAAGCTGGCCAAAAACACTCTGCCCAACCCTCCACATCCCCACATCACGGCTCTCAACCAAACCAGCTGCTTTTACAATAATAATAATAATAATAATAATAATAATAATTATAATAATAATAATGATGCAATGGAATCTCTAAGCATGAAGTCCCAACATGACTTTAATTTGGCCCTTCGTGACTTCTGCATTAACCCTAAGCAGGGTGACTACAGTGGATTGTCAAAGAACAGGACATGCAGCACCAAAAAAGAGGGCAGCTAATTGCATAAAATTTGTATATCCTAATTTATATGTATTGATGCAAATTTAGATATAATTATTATCATTTAAACAGAGTTACAATGTCGCTCACCATAGCGTGGAAGACTGTGATCAGATGACCTGTGTGCCAGCCTGTTCAGTCTGCTGTCCGGGTGCTGCTGATGGACCACTTGCAGGCCCAGCTTTACCTTCTGGTGGCTCTTTATCTTTAAATTGTCCTTCAATAGAGGGCCATGCTAACCCTAAATCCTATTTCCCCTATTTCCACAGTAGTAGCAAACATAAGGACACTATAGGAGCTGCGGAGAAAGGGATAAAGCTGGAGGTATTATTTAGAACATGTTGGTTCCTTATCGTTGTTGTGAATCTGGTTTTGAATGCAATTTCACTTCACGTTACTTAACAGATATCCAGCTGGCAAAAAGGAGTGAATGTTTGCTTCTTCTTGCGCAGTCCCAGCCTCTTGTCTGCTGAGGTTTACGACAGTAATACTGTGTCCTTCCAAGTCCTAATGGTATGAAGGCTGGCTCCTCTTTTTCATATGAATTGAGTTTCTGTTTGAATTTTGGCCCAGTTGAAAGTTGGCTGCTTCGTTTACAAAAGCAGGCCCAGAATGCTGATCAGTTAATTAGTTTATGTACTTCCCAAGGAGTCAAAAAAGCAGCCTTCTCAGGCTTCGCTGTTCCTGTGGCAACAGCCATGCTACTCCATGTTTCATCTGGGTGTGCCTTCTCCAGGTTTACCTTCCAGCGTGGGAAAGCACAAGTGAAAATGATTATGTAACAAGATTTCACTTTTACTTTCATTTCTTTTTTGTATTTAAAATCTGAGAACGGGCTCTGTCTAATGCCCATCTGCCACTGAAAAGGCTTGGGCTGTACACATTTGAAGAGTGCTTGCTTACCTATGTCCCATTGTCATTGGTCACCTCGGCTTTGCTCCACTTCTTCAGCACTGGGTTCACATGATGTCATTTCCCTCCTGCTGCTCTCTTGCCCTGAGTGCTCCATTTTTAGTTTCTGTTTCGATTTAACCCTGAATGGGCAAAGTCCAGTTCAGGCAAGTTCAGGCAAGTTCAACAGGCTGAGCTGAGGTATTGGAGCAAAACCAACCACGTGTGATTCAAAACGCAGCACTCGCATAGGAAATGGAGGGGGAACACATAGAAGCAATCTGGGGAGGGAGGGGAAATGGTATGTGTGATAAAGGCCATGGACAACGGCCATTCTTTAGCTTTGGAACTATCTCTTCCCTGATTTCTAAACTGAATATTCCTCAAAAGTGATAGGTTAAGAAAATGTTTTTCAGCTAAAGGATTAGTGTCTGAAAACAGTGCCTTGCTTTCACTTTCTCATCCCCCCTCCCCCCAGGAATTATTCAGATGTAGCTGTCTCATTCTAATAAAGCATGGTTTATTATCCCAAGGATGAACCCAGATTTGATCCTAATTTAATATCGTAGTTTGTAGTCTTAGATTAAAACATATATCCTGGTTGGGATGTAACAGGGAACTATGGCCAGATCTACACCAAACAGGATATAGCACTATGAAAGTGGTATGAAAGTGGTATATAAAGGCAGGATCTACACTACTGCTTTATAGCAGTATTGAAGTGCACTGACAACTGTTGGGGCCCATGACACATTCCATATGCCGCATTTATACCACTTTTGTAGTGTTATATCCTGCTTGGTGAAGATGTATCATGGGCCGCAACAGTTGCCAGTGCACTTCAATATCACTCTAAGGCAGGAGTGTAGATCATGCCTATGATGTAACAAATGTGAGATGTTTTCTATTCTGGCATAGAAATGAAGGAGACATGGAAGAGGACAGTGCATGAACACAATTGCCCTACCCCACTCCTGGCGCAGCTTGGGGGTGGTGGGGCGGTTGCAGCGGGTGCAGGGAGAGACGAAGCGTGGAGGCGTGCTATTGGCGGCCTCCAGGAATTGGCGCCAAAAGGAGGGGGAGGAGGAAGGGGAGCCTATATAAGGCCGGAACTCCTCCCCTCCTTTGTCTTGTCTGCGCGGCTGCCCAGCAGGGACGAGCTCGACGGCTCTCGGAGCGGCTGGGCAGAGTGGGGCGAGCGCGCTCGCAGCCTGGAGCGGCTGAGGCCAGGCTTCGTCTCGCCGGACGGAGAGAGATCTTAAGGGCAATTTGCCCTTAGGGTCGACGGGGCTGGGCCGGCTGGCTCTTCCCCCCGCCCTACCTTAAGCTTCGGCCTGGAGGACGGAGGGCGCCAGTTGGAGAAGGAGCAGAGGCGGAGGCCTGAGGGTGCCAGTTGGAGAAGGAGCAGAGGCGGAGGCCTGACTTTCAGAGGCGCGGAGTGGCCCGTTGGGCGGGAGTCTTCTGGCCGCGAGGCCACAGGTTTGAGGGAAGGGCCGGCTGGTCCTTCCCAGCGCGGGGCGCCACTGGAGGCACAGGCTTCCAATACTGCCAGTCAGCTAATCTTGGGCTGCGGCTGCGGCTAGGGGCTGTCTGGGCTGGAGCAGAGGGTGGCTGGCTCCCGAGGACCTCTGGCTGCTGGGCTGCAGTTGCAGCACAGGTGGTAGCCGTTTCTGGGCAAGCAGGGACAGGTTGATTTGTGCCACACACCCCCTTCCCTACCAATCACTTGTCCTGCAGGGGATTGGGGTTTTTTGCTTGCCAGCTTTGGGAGCCTTCCTGGAAATTGGTGGTTTTGGCCCCCTTTCTCCCTTCATTTGTGGTAAGCCATTGTGCCCCCCCTTTTTTCCCTACCAGTTGATTGCCATACAGGGGTTTGGGGTTTGCTAGCCAGCTTAGGGAGCCTTCCTGGCGATTGGTGGCTTTTGCCCCCTTTTCCCATTCATTTATTGCAAGCCATTTTCTCCCTTCATTTATCGTAAGCCATTTAAGGAGTAGCCCTGTTGGTGGCTACTTGGTAGTGCAAAGGGCAGTTATAATAGCTCCGCCTATTACCTATTTGAATTGCATACTGCATTTGGCGCAGTTGCGGTTGAGGCGGACGGGTGGAGCAGGGGGCGTGGCCCCTGGGGCGGTTATTATAGCTCCGCCTAGTATTATTTGAATTGCATATTACATTCTACACAGTTACTATTGGAGGCCGATAGGGGAAGCAAGGGGCGGGGTCCCAGTATTGGTTGTTTCAGTAATCTGTGATGCGCGGTGGGGGGATGGCTCCTACTAAGGGGAGGGGAGGCAGGAAAGGCAAGGGAAAGGCGCCAAAAGCTACGTTTAAGCGACCCAGGTCGCGTGGGGAATCTTCATCCGATGAGGAGGAGAACCCTGAGATCGTGGCCATATTGGCTAGGTTGCAAGCGGTGGAACGTGAGAGGGGATTGGCCCCGCTGACACCTGCAGGAACGCCAGTGGGCCCTGGCAGTGGGTCTGGGCTTCGTCTTACAAGGAAGCAGAAGCAGGATCAATTGTGGGCTTCCATTTCAGCTCGCTTGCAGGCTGTTGAACCTTCAGGCACTGTGGTGTCTGTAGGAGGAGAACTGGTCCAACATCCCCAGCAGTCGAGTCACCAAGAGGCACAGCCAGTGGTTCCTGGGAGGACGATCCAAGGCACGGCCTCGATCTTCTCCACGGGGGAGGAGACTCCGAGGTCGGCTGCGGCGGTAGTTCCAATGGCGGGGAATGTTGCCAGTGTGCTTATGCCAGGTGAGGCACTTAATACATCTCACACAGGTCCTCTTCCACCTTGGGGTCCATCCCCGCTGTGGAACTGGTGCCCATGGGGGCCGGGTTGGGGTTGGCCAGCGGCGTTTCAGGGGGTTGGTACACCTCAGGTAGGGGGAGTGGGAACACTACAGTCCACTCCACAAACGCACACGACCCAGACCCCGATGCAGATGGGGAGCTCGGCAGTTACAGCGGCAGGAGCATTGCTGGCTACTTCTAATGCAGATGGCAGCACGTCGGTGATGGTAGGTCGCGGGGACATGGGTCTTCCGGTAAGTCACACGGCGGTCACACAAACACAACCGGAATCACAGACGAATGCGTCAGCTTTGGCAGTGTGGCAAGGGCTGGCTGGGGCTTCCTCTCAGTTGATGGCGGCGGGAGGTGTAATGTGCGACCCATATGTGTGGGTTGAGGCAACGGCCATTCCAAGAGGCAGCACTGCTGCCCCGCTGGGATACCATTTGCTTCCGGCCACATGCGAGAAAATCTGGAAGGGGGAGTTTGTAGATGTCTTTTCTCTACTCTTTCGTGAGACAGAGACGAAAGACAAGGATAAGGCCACAGATAAGGAATTGGAGAGGATGCGATGGAAGAAGGTAGCTCAGACGTGGGCAAATTGGCTCCCAGGCTACCTTATTTATATGGGGGTGATACAACAGAAGTTCCCAGAGAAAGGTTGTATTTTGACGAAATATCTGGATATGCTCTATAGAGCATACACAGAGTACAAGGGGGGGGCGTGGCTTGCTTACGATGAATCATTTCGTATGTGGGCCGCGTTTGACCACTCCCTCCGCTGGGACTTGAAGGATAATGATTTGTGGTTACAGTTCATGACCCCGGCAAGGCCAGGGGTCGGAGAACGGGCAGATAGTGGTCATATTTTGGCCAAGCAGCAGCTTACTGCATCTCCCCACGGGACGGCGGGGCAGGGGGTTCAATCCCGCCTGCTTTGCTGGGAATATAGTTCCCGAGGGGCCTGCACACGCCCTGTGTGTAGGTTTCGACATGAATGTCCAATTTGTAGGGGACCTCACCCCGGGGCTAATTGCCCAAGGTCCAAAAGGGGACGGGGAACAGGGGGGGAGGCCCCAGGAGGCCGTAAGCCGGGGGGCCAGCACCCTCCTCCCAAAGGGCCCCAGTCCGGTCAGGCTTGAGCCATTGGGGCGCCTCTTGGCAAGATATCCAGGACCGGATGCCAGCTATTTAGAGGCTGGGTTTAGGGATGGATTTCGCATTCCTTTCAAGGGTCCTCGGGTATCTACATTTGCACGGAATCAAAAGTCAGTTATGGTGCTGGAACAATTAGTTCAGGATAAGATAGATAAGGAAGTTGCAGCGGGTAGGGTGTTGGGGCCTTTTAGTTGTCCCCCTATACCGAATTTGAGGGTTTCCCCCTTGGGCATCGTTCCCAAGAAGGCTCCTGGGGAGTACAGGTTGATACACAACCTGTCTGCACCTAGGGGGCAATCGGTCAATGATGCAATTCTGGAGCATTTATGTTCTGTGCACTACGCGTCTTTTGACTCGGCTGTAGCCATGGTTAGGAGACACGGTGTGGGGGCTTTAATGGGCAAATGCGATATTAAGTCAGCGTTTCGCATACTGCCCATCCACCCTTCGGATTTTGATCTTCTGGGTTTTCATTTCCGTGGTTGTTATTATATAGATAGGGCCTTACCCATGGGGTGTTCGATTTCCTGTTCCATGTTTGAACGTTTCAGTTCCTTTTTGGAATGGGCCGTTCGGGAACGCACGGGATTGGCCGACTGCACTCACTACCTGGATGATTTTTTCTTCTGTGGTGGAAAGGATTCTGGGCAATGTAGTTATTTGATGTCGGAATTTGCTGCGTTGGCGGATGAGTTAGGTGTCCCCTTAGCTCACGAGAAGACGGAGGGCCCGGCAAATGTGTTAATGTACCTGGGGGTGGAAGTTGATTCGGTACAACGGTGTTGCAGGCTGCCTTTGGACAAGGTACAGGCCTTGGTGGCCCGAATCTCTTCTCTCCGGTCACACACAAAGGTGACTTTGAAGCAGTTACAGGAGTTGGTCGGGCACTTGAATTTTGCCTGCAGGGTGGTGGCGCCGGGCCGAGCCTTTTTGCGTCGGCTCTGCAATGCCATGAAAGGCCTCACCAGGCCTCATCACCATGTTAGGGTGACGAAGGGAATGTGAGAGGACTTAGCTGTTTGGCTATCCTTTTTGGAAGGCTTTAATGGGGTGTCCTTTTGGAGGAGAGAGTTATTGTTGGAGGCAGATATGCAAATACATTCAGATGCCTCGGGGACATTAGATTTTGGGGTAATATGGGGTGACCGGTGGTGCGCCGGAAGGTGGCCTGGTGGTTGGCAGGATTCTGGCACGTGTAGGGATTTAACTTTTTTGGAGTTTTTCCCTATTTATGTGGCAGCTCATATTTGGGCGCAGGAATTGAAGAATTGCGTGGTGCACTTCTGATGCGACAATCAGGCCACAGTCCAGGTTATCAACACTTTGTCCTCCAAGAATAATAGGGTCATGACATTAATTAGGGCATTCACGTTGCACTGACTTCAGAATAACATTCTGTTTCGAGCTCGTCATATTCCCGGTTTGGATAATGCAATAGCTGTTGCTTTATCGCGCCAGCAGGTAGAGAAATTCTGGGATCTTGCACCTTGGGCCAGGGCAGTGCTGGAGGAGGTACCAGCTGCCCTGTGGGAGATTGGCAGGATGAAGTAGATCGTGCGGTCTGGCAGTCTCTCGCCCCGAGTACTCGAGCGGCGTATAGGAAGGCAGGTAGGGAATTTCAGGAGTTCAGGTCGTGCTCAAAGCTGGGGATGGAGTGGCCTATTCCAGTCGATCATCTCTTGCAGTTTTGTGTGGCGGAGAGAAGGAAGGGCAAGGCTGTTCGCACCATCTCCGGTAAGCTGGCGGCCTTGGCTTTTTGCTCAAAGTGCCGGGGTATACAGGACAATACAGCTGATTTTAGGATCAGGCGAGCCTTGAGCGGCTGGACGCGTGAGCAACCTGCCAAGCCAGATTTGTGGTCCCCATTATCGCCTGATATTCTAGTTGGACTGCAAGCTCATTGGAACTTGCTCTGTGTGTCCCCTTTTGAGGCCGCTTTATAGCATGCGGCGGCTTTGACTGCCTTTTTGGGGGCGTTGCGAATATCGGAGCTGTTAGCGGCTGCTAAGGGAGATATGTCGGGCAGGGCCCTGCAATTCGGGGATATCCAATTCAGTGCGGAACAGGTATCCATTTGGCTGAGGCGTTCCAAAACTGATCAAATGGGCAAAGGGCAGACAATCTTCCTACATGCTGCCCCCCGGGAGGAGTTATGCCCTGTTAGGGCTTTAACGGCCTTCCGGGAGTTGAGAGGTATGGCACCTGGATTCCTCTTTTGTCATGCGGATAGTTCGCCGCTGATGAAGTTTCAGTTTGCGGCCATCGCAAGGCGGGCTCTGGACAGTCTGCAGTTGGCAGGTTTTAAATTCGGAACCCATTCATTTCGTATAGGGGCTGCCTCTACGGCCGCTGCTTTGGGTTTACCGCCAGTGCAGATACAGGCGATTGACAGATGGAGATCGCAGGCGTACCGTTCCTATGTTCGGCCCCTCTCTACGGGGGGGAAGTGATGCATTCTCCCTTGGGGGGGAAGAGGCGGGTGGCTGACCATAATCTGTTTGTTTTTAGATGGCCGGCTGGCGGAAGCCCCAGTTCGGGTTCTCATCTGTGGACACAGCTACGTGTTCTGGGCCGGACGGAGGGCAGCCTGTACCACAGTTGGCACACAGTTGGGACTGAGCGGCGTGGCCAACATACAGTGGGCCGGCAGGCGTGGGATGAGGTGGGACCAGCTCATCCCGATGTTAATGCAGCGGCATGCGGTCCAACCCCCACCGCAGGTGTTGTTACTCCATTTGGGAGGTAACGACTTGGGGATGTTGAAGGGCAAGGCCTTGGTGCTGCAGGCGATCTCCGATTTTCAAATTATTCGCAGCTGGTGGCCTGGGATAGTAATTGTGTGGTCCTCGATTGTGCCTCGTTGCCAGTGGAGGGCACCGTGTGATCCCAGGGCCTTGAATCGGGCTGGTAGGAAGGCAAATGGCGAGATTTTTCGCAGCCTGCGGGAGAGGGGGTGATTGGTCTGTTAATCATCCCGCTATATACCCTGCGCGGAGGGAGTTTTATAGGCCTGACGGGGTCCATTTATCGGACCTCGGGAATGATATATTTTTGATGGATTTGCAGAGGGGTCTGCGGGAGGTGATCCTGCGCAGATGGGGGGTTGGCGACAAAGCATAAGGCTTGTCGCAGCCTGTGGCGGTTAGGCACGGGCATCTTCACCTGGGAAGGGATAGGTGAGCATTCACAGGCACCTAGCGGTGACTGGTAATGCCTGAGGTTCATCACCTGTGTGTCTTGAGGCCCAGGTTGGTGAGATAAGGGTTACCTTTGGGGCGGACCTTCCTCACCCACTCGGAGTCATGAGGCACGTGCTGGGGTGACACGGAAAGCCTCCCTACCCAAAAGGGGGGGCCAGGGGGGCGTGAGCTGCACGCCATCCACTGGCCTGGATTTGACTCGCCCTATCCTTAGGATGGCATTGGCCATCAAGTATTGAGGATGCCCGCTAGTTTTCCCCTTCTGCGAATTCATCAATAAAGTGTGGCCCATTTTAAAACCCAATTTATTGTGTCGTCTCGTTATTTACTGCGCTCCGATTCCGCAATTGCCCTACCCCACTCCCGGCGCAGCTTGGGGGTGGTGGGGCGGTTGTGGCGGGCGCAGGGAGAGACGAAGCGTGGAGGCGCGCTATTGGCGGCCTCCAGGAATTGTCGCCAAAAGGAGGGGGAGGAGGAAGGGGAGCCTATATAAGGCCGGAACTCCTCCCCTCCTTTGTCTTGTTTGCGCGGCTCCCTCCCTCCCTTCCCTGTTGGCAGTATGGGAATGAAACTCCGGTTGTCCTTAGGAAGCCAAGTAGGAATTTTTTGCTCATAACCCGTCATTAAGGATGTGAGTTTTTTCGCCTACTTCATACTGTGAGACAGCAAGGGAGTATTAAATAGGTTGATTGGTTGAGTTAATTTGGTCACATTTTGGCGGTTAGGCGCGGGCATCTTCACCTGGGAAGGGATAAGTGAGCATTCACAGGCACCTGGTAATGCCTGAGGCTCATCACCTGTGTGTCTTGAGGCCCAGGTTGGTGAGATAAGGGTTACCTTTGGGGCGGACCTTCCTCACCCACTCGGAGTCATGAGGCACGTGCTGGGGTGACACGGAAAGCCTCCCTACCCAAAAGGGGGGGCCAGGGGGTGGCGTGAGCTGCACGCCATCCACTGGCCTGGATTTGACTCGCCCTATCCTTAGGATGGCGTTGGCCATCAAGTATTGAGGATGCCCGCTAGTTTTCCCCTTCTGCGAATTCATCAATAAAGTGTGGCCCATTTTAAAACCCAATTTATTGTGTCGTCTCGTTATTTACTGCGCTCCGATTCCGCAATGCTCATTCTCAGTCTATCAAACCATGGTATATTATACTGAGATTGCTATAGCTAAACTCAGCCTCTATGGGTGTCTATAACTATGTGATGATTCTTTGGTTGACAGACTTCAAATGCCATCCCTAAAGCAAATAATATTTTAAGGCCTTTTAACCACCACTTGTTCCTTTCATATTTTATTTCATTATAGCCAATGCAGGCTGATTAAAAGGTCTAGGAATGCCTGATACTGCAGCATCACGTAGGTGAGGACCTGATCATCCGTCTCTTGGACAGAAGGCCATTTCAGCCATTCCCTTACCAGGAAATATATTCCATTTTTGCCTGCCAGCTCCTATCAGACACTTAACAAATGTTTTCTTAGGTTAATGACATCTGTTAACTGGCAAAACCTGTTTTAAAAACATATAAGGTGACAACTATTTGTAAAGTCTGTGAGTAATAACACATCTTAAGTATCTGACTCTCCTTGAGGATATAGCGACTGTCATCATAATCCATAATTTACAGGGCAAAGAGCTATTAGGGAGTCCTCTGTTCAGTTTGGTTACTGCTACTTTTGTAAGGCTGTGATATCCACCAGAGACCCAAACATTGTACCAGATAATAAAGGCTAAAGATGTACACCAATTCCATACCTGTGACAGGTTACCGATGTGAGGATAGAATTTGATGTCTTGCATGGAGTTCAGCCTCCTTAAGACCACTTCTTAAGATCACTTCTGTACTCTGGTATAAATAACCTAGTATAATGAACATGCATAATAAACATCACATGTCTGTTGAGAGTGCCAACATTTGGAACTGTCGGAGTTTGGAAACTAATACACTAAGCTAAGAAAAAAAATGAGTTTCACATTTTTACTCCATGTTTGTAATGGGAAAAAATGGAATTTATAAAAATTAAGGATGGAAAATAATCCTGTTTTAGTTCAGTTTTGAGAAGCCTTTTTCAAAATTTACAAAATTGTCCATATTTGAGAGGAAAACTTGAGATTTTTTTTAAAAAACTGGATTCGGGACAAACCAAAACTGAAAGATCCATTTTTTGAACTGCCCAGAGAGCTTTGGCAATTGTGCAGTATAGAAACGCAGTAAAAAAACCACAAAAAAAACATCCTTCCATTCATGTCCAGGGCCTTGAGTGCACAGCTCTTAAAAGTCTCGGTTTCAGTCCTTGTGTATTCTTCTATGCTAGTGTGTAATTAGTTGCCCTCTCTTTCTTTTTATGACAGGCTCCTCATCGTAACTGTTATATGGCAGGCAAGTACATCATAGCTCTCTCCATGAGGGGGTGTACCTATTGAATTTGCTAGTGCAGGTGTGTGAAAATGTTTTCAGTCCACTTTTGATAAGAATTTTCTAAAATTTGTCAAGATCTTCATTTTCAGAAGAGAAAGAACTTCAGATTTTATTACTCCAATTGCAAAAGAAAGAGAGAAATGGAAAGATCCATTCATCCCTAATAAAAAATATATAAGCAACCCTTCATCCAAACGTTCAGGATAAATTCATTATATCTTATTCTAGTGCCAATACTCCCTTCCAAAAGATATCCCTCCCTGCTGTAAGCTCTACCTCTTTCCTAACAAGGAAGACTGGTATTTGTAGCTTCAGCAGCTGCAGAAATCTTATTTTTAAAGTTCCTGATTTTTTTCTGAGTATGCTCATGTTCTTCCAGAGAACCTGGAAAATGGAATCTCCAATCCAATTCATTTTATTAAGCAGGGAAACCTTGGGAACTCTCTTCCTGAGACTTAAAGTTGAGGTCTGTCCTTCTGCTGAAGCCCCCACCCCACCCTACCACCGATACATGATATTTTTCTAGTACCACTGCCCTCTTCAAGGTAGCCCAAGCGGAGGCTAGGGGGGGAGGTGCCTGGCTTTGGTTTTCCTAAGCATTCTTGGAAAAAGATCAGAAGTACCCTGAGGTTTTCTTAACAATTCTCTGAAAAGAATCTTGGAAAAGCTGATCTAATTATGAGGCAAGCTGGTGAAACCTATTCATCACTTTCTTCTTTTACCTTCCCCTTCCTAGTAAAGTGGGGTTTAGATTGTAGAAATGGGATGAATGACACTCCAGTCACTTTAGATTTAACACAACAGTTTACTAGTAAAGTAAAGGTATTTAATCAAAAGAGCTGAGTGATACAAAAGGCATTAAAATAAAAAAAGTTGCAAAAACGCAAGTTCTTTTACCCTAAGCTGCACCTAGACTTCTTCAAGCTGTATATTTCTACCCCTTCCTGATGGTATGGTCTTTCTTTAGCTCCTGGTCTTGCTGGCTCTCTTACTCTTTTATGTCCTCTTCTCCTAAAACAGAAAGTATTGTTCCCACTTTGGAGAAATGAAACTTAACCAGGGAATGAATCTTAACTGGAGAAATGAAACTACTCATTTCAGGAATACCCGCTCCCAATAGAAAAAGACCCAAGCCTCTAAGGCCTGATTTTGATACATTGATTCAAGAAAATATGTATATAATGTATGACTTTTCTTTTTCAAATGCTTATAAACAGGGTCCTGTTTCTTTCCTGGATAACCAGGAAAAGAAAGGTTTCATACAGGGCCAGTATTTCATAACTGATGCAATTTCTGTATATTTTGAAACGAGGTTATCTGTATCCCAGTTCTAATCATTTCATAAGATGCTGCACTCAGGAACTCACCATGGAATTTTTTACTCATCCATTTGGAAGTAAGCCCTATTGAGTTTGATAGGACTTATTCCCATGCAAGTAGATTTAGTCAGTTAATTTTCTTTTTAAAACAGTACAATCCACCCCACACACTTAGGTCCTCTGGGTAGAATTTACTCAAGCCAGCCAGAACTAGGCTGGCGGGTGTTACCCAGAGGACCTTCTCTTCCATCGCTCCCAGACTATGGAATGGTCTGTCGGAGGAGGTTAGACAAATTGACAGTCTTCATGAATTCAAGAGAGTCATGAGGACTGTCCTCTTCCGACAGGCCTATCCAGATGAATTTTAAGATGTTTTTAATGTTGTATTTTTCTCTTGTTTTTAAGATTTTAACTGTTGTGATTTTTGTGTTTTATATTGTTGCTGTTCCCCGCCTCGATCCGAAGGGAGAGGCGGGCTATAAATTATTATTATTATTATTATTATTATTATTATTATATTATTATTATTATTATTATTTTAAAAACCCTCTTATTGGTTGTGGATATATGCTGGAAAATATGGTGAAGTCTCTGAATTCAGAGGAAATGAACTGGATGTTCAGGGTTGGTTAAAAAAAAAAAGGGTATCAGTTGTTACCATTGCTTGTGTTGTTAAAGCAACATTCAAGGCAAATTTCAAATTTCTATTTGGGTAAAATGTCCAAGGAATTTTGAGAGAAGCCAAAAGCCATAGTACTATGCAGCAGGACAGTGAGTCTCCAAAGAACATAACACATTTTTGTCTGATTTTCTTTTTAATTACAAAAGTCATGGTCATTATTGGTTCTTACTACAGTCTTCATCAACCTGCCACATGATATCTCTATCTATCTGTTTACCCATCTGCTGCTAGGCTAACATTATTAAACATTGTGGGACAATTTACAGTCCATCAAGCAGAGGATCATGATACCAAAAACATTGCCAGAGTATTCACTGAATAATCAATCAAATGATAACTAAATGCAAATTGGAAACAGCTTGAAAACATTTCCTCATTTAGCTTAAGGAAGTGTGTAAAAACTCAACCTAAAACCCCCACTGTTAACACGATTCCCGCCCCCGCATCCACTCGCATGTGGATTTTCTCCTTTTATGTTGTAGAAATAGTTTAGAAAAAGGGGGGGGGGAACCCTACATTTTAACTACCATATAAAATGGCTCAAATATACAACATATTGATCCAATCATGTAAATATAATTAGAGGTAGAGTCATTTATAATATGTTCTGTTCCCAATGAGATGTGGAGCAGGACCAGATTGGTACCACAGATTAATGAGTTGATGAAATGAACAGATATTATTGGCTCTTGGATGATAAATTACCTTTGCCTTTTCATGCATACAGTATTTCATTACAGGCATCCAAGTGTGTGTTTAATATTGTGCTAATCCATAATCTTAAACAGTCAAAGCATTAGGTAATAGGAAAGGGCGCAACGCAGCAGAATCCAGGCCTTGGCTTGGTGTCAGTGACTGAATGTTTATTTATTAAGCAATGGTTTTTCCCCCTATAGTTCACTGGCAAGAAGTTGCAATATTGAAAAGGGTCGCCACCTCACAGCCCAAACACCAGATGCATCTCTTTAAAATTAAAGATTAAAAATTAAATGCAGTGGAAAGCAAGACAGCTATGGTTTTTTGTACCATTCCATCACCAGTGCTATGATTTCAGCTCTTCCTCACTTGCTGTGGGAGTCAAACTCCAGATGTGTTTCATAGCTGGTGAGGGAAATGGGAGGAGGAATCATAATGTATCAAATGTAATAAGCAAATAATGGCAGGATTGGAGAGGGAATGGGGTGGGAGGACCCATAGCTGCTGCATTTCCCATTGCATCTGTGTCTGCCTAGTGCTGATTCACTTTTCTGAGTCATAAAGAGTGAGGCCCTTTCTACACCTAAGGGCGCAGAGAGAGGGAGGGGGAGGATCGTGAACTTACCAGCTTCTGCGATCCTCCCTGGGCATCCAAACAGGAAGTGTGACATCACGCCCATTGCGGACACCATTTTTTTAAAAGGCACTGGGAGCAGCGGGAGTATGGTGGAAAGGGTAGGGAACCCTTTGCCCCCACCCCACCCTGCCATTCTGGGTATGGCAGAGTTGCTCCCCACCCCATCCCCATGGGCACAGAGCCACCCTGCATGGCTCCATGACCATTTCACATCCCGGGATGGTGGGAAAACCAGGATAGCCCCATTTTCTGCTATCCCAGGGTTATCCCGGAGTCGTCCCCAGGTTGTCTCCAGTTGCCCCTGGGATCCCCTGTGCATCATTTAGATGCACAGGTATGACCTAGGGACAACTCCAGGATTATTTTCTTGTATAGAAAGGGCCGAAATCAGCGATAATGCTGTGTGCCCACATGATTAATGAGACATGGTTGACCCTCAGCATAGGGTGACCAGATAAAATCCAGGTCAGGGCTCCTGTAACTTTAACAGTTGTAGAGAAAAGGGAATTTCAGCCAGCATCATTTGTATGCAATTAGTTCCTGGTGAAATTCCCTCTTCATCACAACAGTTAAAGTTGCAGGGGCCCTGCCTTCTTTTGTATATGGTCACTCTACAACTGTTAAAGTTACAGGAGCCCTGACCTGGATTTTATCTGGTCAGCCTACCTCAGCATCAATCTTAGCTCTGCCTCTCTGTAGCAACCACAGTCACATCACTCACCCTTTCATCTCTTTTCTTTTCCCTGTACCACTGTGGTGTAGTGCCTAAAGCAGGGGTGTAGAATCTCAGACCCGAGGGTCAAATGGGTCCCATTATGGACCTCCAGTATTTCCAGATGGCCATACCCCTTTTCCCCTACCATCAAACATGTAGTGGTTTCCTAGCTTTTGTGGAGTTTTTTTCCCCATTCTAAAAGGCTGAATTGCCACTCCTAAGGCTTAATCAGCTAGATGCAGTGCTAGGCAGCTGCATCGCTCAGTGGCTTCCTTGCCTCTCCTGGAAGTCCCCCATCTTGCAAGATTTCTGGGAGAGGTGGGGAAGCCGCCACTCACTCACTGACTTCCCTGCCTCTCAGTAAGCCACTGAATGACATGTCTGCCTAGTGCTCCAACCCCCTACCTCCTGAGCCAGCTTAGGAGTCTGCAGGTGCAGTGCTAGGCAGCCGCTCAGTTGCTGGCTTCCCTGCCTCTCCCAGAAGTCTCCTGTCTCCTGAGGCTTAGTTACTGGCAGAAAGAGCTTTAAGCTAAACTATGCTGGTCTTTTGGCTTCATCCCTGAATATGGCCACCAAAAGCTTCTTTGAAATGCAATTTGGCTCTTGAGCTGAATGAGCTTCTGCACCCCTGGCTTAGAAACTCAATTGTGATCCAGGAAGTTGTTGGTCCAAGTCTTCCTTCTGCCATGAACTTGAGTATGTGATCTTCATCTTAGGCTCTGTTCTTCCCACCCACCAACCCCAACCAGCAAAATGGTGTGTGTGCGATTATATCAATCAACCACACAAGGTTATCTTAAGGATTGTGAAGGCTAGTTCATGTTTGTGGCTCATCTACACCTAAGGGTGTAGCGGGCGGGAGGGGAAGGATCGTGGGCTTACCTCCTTCCAAGATCCTCCCCCAGTGTTTATACAGCTGCATGACATCCTGGAAGGGAAGAGGGATGTCATGGGCACCTTTTTTGAAGAAGAAGAGGAGCCCATTTATGTGGTGAAAAAGTAAGTAACCCCCTGCCAAACTCCACGCCCCCCCCACCATCACATGGATGGCAAAATTGCTCCCCCCCCCATGGGCACAGAGTAACCTTGTGCAGCTCTGTACCCATTTGAGGACCTGGGAGCCTGGGAGAGCAGAAAAACCAGGACATTCCCAGTTTCAGTTATCCTGGGGAAAGTCTCTGGTCATCCCTGGTTGACCCCGGGATCCCCTGTGCCTCATTTGGATGCACAGGTATGACCTAGAGATGACCCTGGGATTAATGCCTGGTGTAGACATGGCCTTTGTTGCATGTCCTGGCATTTCCTTTTGACTGCTTGGAAAAATAAACTTTTCCCTCCCTGTGTGGGTCTTGAACCCTTGTCCAAAGAGGGCTGTGTATATTCTCTGCAGACACCCTGCCCAGGGAGCTGTGTGTGTGTTGTGCCATGTGTGCTCTCTTTCCTGCCCTTTATGCATTGTGCTCAAGATAGTGTTTGCGAGAAGTCTAAAGAGGAGCGTTGATCCCTTGCCTGGAGGGATGCCTGAGGACTGGCAGTACCGGGTTGTTGCTGTCGGTACCAGTAGCTGTGTGTGTGGTGAGGATGTGCGGTAGGGCTGCTGTTCCCACTATCGCAAGTTCATTGGCTCCATCTGTGTTTGGGCAGCATGTGGGTGTTGGCTCTGGCATAGTCCCTGATTGGTTGCCACAGGTGATGTTTCCAGGGCATACGTATCATTTTTATACCATTCCTGTATTTTCTGGTTTGTGAATTTACCCTCCCCTTTCTGGCTGAGCACACATTGGATATGGCAGCCATTTTACCTGTATAGCAGCCACATTTCACCAGTCCTGGCATAATATGAGTAACGAGATCGCTCTGCCTGTGACTAAAGCTCAACCCCCAAGACAGAGCTAAATATCTTGTTTGTTTTAAATGGGAGGTAAAACTGAAGAAAAGTTTTCACGATGGTAAATAATGTTGTCCTTTTTTAAAGCTACATTAAAGCTATAACTACCCAAAGACCTATATTTTTAGGGATGATTCCACTAAAGCAAAAAGTCTGTTTGACTTCATAGGGTTTTTGAATGTAGGGAATTCTGGGGTGTTAAGCCAAGAGTCTTACAATGGCTCCTAATATGCCTCTAAGCTAAGCACCAGTTGCCTTCTAAGGCTTTAATGGCCTTATTGTTTTTGTGTAGTGGACTCAGATGAACTACCAAAAGCAACAGGGTTGTGATGCTCTTTCAGTCCTTTCAAAAGAGATCTGCTGCGTTCCTTGAAGCTTTCCTGAGTGTTATTTATTCAGAGGTCTATAACATGTCCTTATTGCATTATGTTCTTTATGTGACAAGGAGAAAGAATACAAATATAGCCATTCCCTAGTATATGTTCTCTATCCTAGTTTTATTTATGTTGAAATTAACGGGACATCCTTTTATTGTTTGTTTGCTTTTTTTGCAGCCGCTTAGCAGAAACCAAAGGCAAAATGATGGGTTGCTCTGCTCCATTTATTCCAGCTTCCTAATAGCATATGTTTTTCATGAAGGGGAACAGCTAGCATAAAGCATTTGCCAAAGAGTGACAGAAAGTAATTTATTCAGTGTGTTGTTTTCAGTGCAAAATGTTTGCCCGAAAGGGCAACAGTTGGAAACCATTCCATGCTTTCTCATCAAAGTAACTCAAGGGCATTCTGGTTTTCTGGTGATGTCATTTCTTAATATAATATGCAAATTGTATGACAATTGTATGAAAATAATAATAAAAAAGAGCATTAAATAATCTTGGGTCATCACAATGCAGATGTCCTTGAGGACAATGAAAAAGATCTCAATCAAATCATCGTCTGCCGTATCTATATTATATGTGATGTGTGAAAATCATTAAATCACGCAGGGATGGTACACAAAACAGTACATCTGTTCCATTTGGTGTCAAGTTAAAATGTGCTTTATTTTCTCAGACATTTTAAATATACTATGCTGTTTTAGCTAGGTGCACTGTTTTTGTTTATTACCTCTCAAATTTTATTATTGAATGCTTTAACCAGTTGTTTATAATCCTGTCTTAAACTTTTGCTAAGCCCATGGTACACACTCCTAGCCTTCCACACTAGCAACAAATTTAGGAATTTTAACCTGGAAACCTCATCCCATAACTCAACTTCTGTTTCAAACTGCTCAAATCAATTATCGCATTCTTGATTTCCCCCACTGTATGGTGCAGGATTAAATATCGGCCTATTCAGCTAAGTGAAGGATACATATCACCTCCTTCTTCTGAAAGTGTTGCCCCTTCCTCATCACTCATTTTACTTACTGCATATTACAATTCATAACAAATATGCTGTAGGGAAGATTTATCTTTAGCTTTATAACATGCCCCACAAAATGTTATGAAATGCCGTCGCAATGGGCCCAGTGTGCCTGAGCATGTGGAGGCCGTTGCGGGGGGAAGGACGAGAAATGAAGAGTCAACACAGAAACTGAGATTTAAACATGGGCCACTTTATTTATTCAGCAGAGAAGCAAAAAGGGGGAGGTAGAACCTATGCGGGCATTTTGCATGGCCAGCTAGGCCATGTTGGGGATCAGGCAACGCAATCACAGCCCAAGAAGCGGCGCCTGCACTTTCGCCGTCCCCCGAGCTTCCTCAACTGAGGTGGGAGGCCTTCCGGTGTCGTCTCCCCTCGTGCCGCAGGGCTCCAAGTAGATGAGAAAGGTTGGCCTCAAAGGTAAGCCTTATCCCCCCAACTGATGCCGCAGGGCTCTCAGTGGTTGGCCTCAGGCGTTACCAATCACCCGAACAGTGCCAGTGAATGCTCACCATTATTAAAGCTTAAAATGCCCGCACCTACCGCCACAGGGGGAGACAAGTCTTAAGCTTAGTCTCCCACTCCCCTTCCCCCTTGAAGAATTACTTCGCGGAGGCCACCCTGTAGATCTTCCAAAAACAAATAATTTCCTAGCTGTGACAGGTGTACCCCGTCATGTCTATACAGCTCCCTCCGAGAGTGGCTAATATTAAGATGCTGAATGCTAACATCCCCGTGCTGTGTCAGCGTTTTAAAGATCTTGGTGTTGACCCGCTTCCAAGCCCTTTCTAAAGCAAGAGGATCACAACTGACCCTCCAATGCAGCCGAGGCAAAATGCAAGACCAAATTATCTTAACGCCGGGCCATAGCTGGCGTAAAAGCTGGAAATCTGCCAATGCGTGCAATATAAGAGCCTTGCCTTTTAGCAAGCCCAAATCATTTCCCCCCAAATGAATAAGCAGAATATGCGGGGGGTGCGAAGCAGAATGATGCTCCAGCAAGGTGGGTATGAGATTCTCCCACTGCATACCACGTTTCCCGAGCCAACGAATGATAGTGTGCTGACTCAAGCCAAGCTGGGATCCAAAGCTAGAACTGGATGCCCGTTTGCTGGCCCAAAAGATCATGCTGTGGCCGCATATGGAAACCCGCACGGGTGTAGTAGCCACTGGCTGATCTAAAACAAACATGAAGACGTTAGCACATGCCGCTAATTTCCTATTTAGCACTTCACCGTACGTACGCCCAGAGCCTGAATCTGCGAAGGGGAAAACCCCAAAGATGCTGCGGTAGAAGCTGCCCCAGTGTGGAAGGAGTGTGTGCCAAACGTCGCTGAGCGCAAGCCTAAAGCATCGAGAGCCCTCCTTGTAATTGCCCAAAATTGGTACTTAGTCAGCAGGGTGGAATCCTGATGGCAAAACAGGAAACCAGCAGAGGACCCTCGCAGAGCCAGAAAAGCTGTCAAAGCTCTTACCGGGCACAGCTCTGGATTGGTAGAGGGGAATAGGTTGACCCAACATCCCTTACCCAGCTGGTCCGTTTTGGACTGCCTGAGGTGTAACCGAGCCTCATGTGCCTCTAGGTGCAGGTCAGAAAACTGAAATGCCCTATCCGATCTGTCTCCCTTAGATGATGCGAGAACCTCGGAGATCCGAAATGCCCCCCAAAAAGCCGTCAATGCTGCGGCATGAAACAGTCCTGACTCAAATCGAGAGTGGCAAAGAAGCGGCCACTGAGCCTGCAAGCCGATTAAAATATCAGGGGACAGAGGAAGCCTAGCATCAGGAGCGCGCGGGGCTTCCCTCACCCAGCCACTCAACGTCCTGCGAACGCAGAAATCCGAGGTGCAATCCACTGTGCCGTGCGCCTTTGCAATGAATGCCAAAGCGGCCAGCTTAAGTGATATAGTGTGAGCTGAAAGGCCCCTTTTTTTGGCACTTACACAATATTGAAGGACATGCTCCACTGGTATGGGCCACTGAAGCTGAAGGCAATTAGCTAAGCAAAACGCTTGGAACTCCCTACCTGCCTTTTGATAGGCAGACCTGGTGCTAGGCGTCAAGGACTGCCATATGGCCTGATCTATCTCCTCCTTCCAATCAGCCAAAGAGTTGGAGGCATGGTCTCCGGCCTTGGAAGAGCCCAGGGGGCCAATTCACGGAATCTCTGAACCTGGTGTCGTGACAAAGCGTCCACTATATCATTATTCAATCCAGGTATATGCCTTGCTCTAAAGAGAATATTATGTTTCAAGCAATGCAAAGTAAAAACCCTAACTAGGTCCATGATGCGAGGATTGCGCGAGGAAAGAGAATTGATGACCTGTACCGTGGCCTGATTATCACACCAAAATAAGACAGTGGAATTAGCCATGTCAGTCACCCATAAATGCACTGCCATGAATATCGGAAAGAACTCTAGAAAGGTGAGGTATTTGCACAGGCCATCAGCAACCCAATCCTCGGGCTATCGCTCCGCGCACCATTTGTTCCTCCAAATGACGCCAAAACCCCATGAATCTGAAGTATCCGAATGTATCTGGAGATCAGCCTCCACCAAAAGCTCGTGCCTCGAAAAGGATATGCCGTTGAATTGTTCAAGAAAATCCAACCATACTCTAATATCAGCTCGCATATCTTTAGTGACACGGGTTCTATGGTGTGGCATGCGCAAGCCAGACATGGCTGAGCACAGGTGGTGCAAAAAGGCGCACCCAGGAGCAATTACTCTGCATGCAAAATTTAGGTGACCCACAACTTCTTGTAATTGTTTCAGAGAGACCTTTGTCTCGCCCATGCTGCTCTGCAGTTTATTGCGCAGGGTGAGTAGCTTGTCCATTGGTAAGTGACAACACTGCTGTGTAGAATCTAGCTCTATACCCAAGAAATTAAGTACAGTGGATGGGCCCTCAGTTTTTTCGTGCGCCGGTGGAACGCCCAGCTCCTCACACAATGCACAAAACTTGCTCATCACGTGAGCACAATGTGAACTTCCTGCTGGCCCCGAGAACAGGAAGTCATCCAGTTAATGAATGACATCAGGAGTTCCCGCCCTCAAAGTGAGGGCCTATTCCAGGAAAGAGCTGAACGTCTCGAACATAGCACACGAAATAGAGCATCCCATTGGCAAGGCATAATCTATATAAAATTGTCCCTGAAAACAAAAACCTAATAAATTAAAATCCCTGGGGTGGATGGGTAAAATGCAAAAGGCTGCCTTTATATCGTATTTTCCCATTAAAGCCCCAACCCCATTTTTTCGCACCATGCCTACAGCCAAATCAAAGGAAGCATATCTGACAGAGCTCAAGCTCTCCGGAATTGCATCATTTACAGAGGCACCCTTTGGAAAAGATAGGTTGTGTATCAACCTAAATTCTCCTGGCGCTTTTTGGGGGATTATTCCCAAAGGCGATACCTGCAAGTGAAGGATTGGAGGGGTCGAAAATGGACCCAGCACCCTTCCTGCACGTACTTCTTTTTCTATTTTTTCTTTAGCAATATGCTCCATTAAACGAATAGATTTCTGATTCTTGGCTATTGAGCCACATCTAATTCCTTGGAAAGGAATGCAAAATCCTTCCTGAAAGCCAGAAATAAGATACATTGCTTTGCGCCGCTTGGGATATAATGCAAGCAGCTTCTTAAGAGGCTCAATTTTGACCGGGCTGGGCACCTTTGGAAGGAGTTTGTTGCCCACCGAGACGTCTAGCACCCTGTCCTTCCTTAATGGGCCATTTCCTGCTCTTGTTTTTAAAGCAATTTGCTGCGGAATGATGCCCGGAAGATATGTGGCACTCATACCTGTACTTACATGGATTGCGGTTGCAAACTCCCTTATTGAAGTCCCAACAGAGCGGGCGGTGTTGAACTGCCTGACCCGCGTTCCCCCGCAAAGTGGACGCGGGCTGTTGCTTGGCCAAAATATGGCTGCTGTCCACCCTATCACTGAAACCCGGCCAGGCTGGCGTCATGAACTGTAACCACAGATCATGATCTTTAACATCCCAGCGAAGGGCGTGGTCAAATGCTGCTCTGCGACGAAATGATTCATCATAAGCCAACCAGGAAGCACCTCCCACAAGCTTGTGTGTTAACATTACGCACAACGACGACTAAGGTAGGACACATTACTTCAACAAAAACGATTTATATCAACTAAAAACCATTTCACATGAAGGAAAAGTGACTAAATATACCACCAATATAAACCACAAACTTACGTGCATCATGTGGAACAAGGCTTTGGAACCCATTAAAAACGTCTTAAACACAGAGTGTAGATAGGCTGTGAAATAAGGAGAGAGACATGGCTGCCTAAGAGGCAAGCTAAAGAAAGTTTTCATGAGATGGAGAAGGAAACAAATGAAGAAGTCAAGAATAAACACCGGAGACAGCAGAAGACTGACAGTAGCAGAACTGACAGAGAAAGGCAGCAGCTACTGTTAACAGAAGAAACGTCTGTTCCTGAGAGAGTAAAGGATCTGTGTTGTATGTCAGCCATGACTGAAGTGGAAAGCAGGACTTCAGGCTTTTGTATTTTCTGAAGGGACATATTCGGAGGTTGGGGTAAGAGAGACAAGGCTCATAGACTTTCTGTGTTACTGTTTGTTGAAATTGTATTTATTTAACTGCTGGAAGCATTTGTTTCTTCTGGCATCATTGTTATATGTATTGACTTCCCTTTCTTTATGATCTGAATTCTGTACTTGACTTTCCTTTATTTTATAAATTTACAAATTTCCATTTACTTTATAAATGCCACGTTGTTTGTATCTAATTACATATCTAGGAACCTGAGCTCTGCTACAAATTTGGTGGCAGCAGTGGGACCCAGGGGGAATCCTGGGTAATTATAATTAGTTGCGTTAATGGAGGGTGGAGAAATAATGAGGCGACACACAGAAGTAGATTTTAAACAGAGCCACTTTAATAAAGATCTGCAGAGTGGGTTAACCTATGCGGGCATCATAAATATTTCAGGACAAGACATTCACCGTCTGTGAAGTGGTGCTTCCCAGTTCACCACAACCCAGACTGCCCCTTCTGATGTCGACCTCCCCTCGCACCATACAGCTCTGAGTAGGTGAGGAAGGTTGGCCTTAAAGATAACCCTTATCCTGCCAGCTGAGGCCATATAATTTACAGCTGGGGGCCCTCAGGCATTACCAATCACCGAAACAGTGCCTGTGAATGCTCACAAACCCTATGATGCTCCAGTGGACGGCCCCTGACAGGTAAGGAGCATGAGTGGGGGGAGGGGGAGAGGCCTACTTACCTGCCAGGGCTCCCGCTGCCATCCGCTGCCATCCGCTGCTGTCCGCTGGTCCTGTCTACGTAGAAACAGGCTTCGCAGCCAAGTTCTCAGTAGAGCGCCTGTTTCTCAGTAGACGGGACAAGCGGACGGAAGTAGATGGAAGCGGGTGCTCCAGCAGGTAAGGAGCATGAGTGGAGGGAGGGACAGGGAGGGGGAGTTAGGCCCCCACCTACCCGCCCCCATGTTTTCCTCATAGGTTTGCATTGGGGGAAAGCTTTCTTTCCCCCAATGCAAGCCTATGGCAAAAACACCTGAAATGGCGCCGATCCGAAAATCGGACTTCCGATTTTCAGATCGGGATAGGGTCCAATCTGATCTGACATGCCAATCCCAGTTCCGATCCCAGTTCCAATCCAATCCGGGGGTTCCGTGCACATCCCTAAATGATATAAAATATATAAAACTGATTAAAAACATATAAAAACGAATACACTATTAAAATACCAATACAACTCTTAAAATTCAACTAGGTAGGCCTGCCGGAAGAGATCAGTCATTATGGTTTTCTAAAGTCAGAGAGACTGTTAAATTGACGAATCTCTTCCGGCAGGCAATTCCACAGTCTGGAAGCAGCAGAAGAGAAGGTCCTCTGGGTAACAGTTGTCAGCCCTGTTTGACTGACTGTAGTAAATTCTTCCCAGAGGACCTGAGTGTGCAGGGTGGATTGTATGGGAGAAGGCGATCCCGCAGGTAACCTGGACCCAAACCATGTAGGGCTTTAAAGGTAATGACCAACACTTTGTACTTCGCCCAGAAAGTAATTGGCAGCTAGTGGAGTGATCTTAAAGCTGGTGTAATATGGTCACCCCTAGGTGTACCGGTGACCAACCTGGCTGCCATATTTTGAACTAGTTAAAGTTTCTGGACTAGGCACAGAGGTAGCCCTATGTACAGCAGAGTGCAGAAGTCAAGCTTCAAAGTGATCAGCGCGTGCACTACTGATTTTAGGTCTTCCAACTCTAGGAAGGGGCGCAACTGGCGTATCAGCCGAAGCTGACAGTAGGCAGTCCTGGCCATCACATCTATCTGAGCTTCCAGACTCCAACTAGAAGGAGCGGTTGGAGGTTCCAGTCAATGAAAAGGAATTAGTGGGGAAAGAAAAAGGAGGGGAGGATCGGACTTTGCTCTGTGGGTTGGGCCGTGTTCCCCCCCCCTGAAGTGTTCTAAAATAATTGGGACCAGTGCCCAGATGACTGGTGAGGAGGGGGGTAAAAATGGGGGTGTGTGTGGGGAGGGGGAAGGGAGGGGGGGTATGTGTTTCACTGACCGATACCAATTTAATGACGTGGTCGAAAGTAAGAAATGGAGAATAAATTAAGATGTGCAACTCTAAATGTTAAGGGGCTAGGAACGGTGGTTAAAAGACGAAGAATTGAAACATTGTTGAAAAGAAAAAAAATAGATATAATTTTTTTGCAGGAAACTCATCAGATAAAGGAGGGGGCTAATGAGTTACGAATGAGGGAAGTTGGAGTGTATGAAAAGTCATTTGGTACTTCTAAAGCGAGAGGTGTGGCAATAATAATATCGAAGAAATGTGGTATTAATATTCAAAGTATAAAGAAAGATAAGAATGGAAGGATCCTTATAATTCACTGTACGTTGGAAGAGGAAGAATATGTGCTGATAAATGTCTATGCTCCAAATGGGAAACAAATTGAGTTTTTTAAAGAAGTATTCAATATGGTGGGAGAGCTAGGGAAAAAGAATATTGTGATGGCAGGAGATTTTAATATGGTACTAGATAAAGGGAAAGATAGGGATAATATAATAAGAGGTAGTAGAGGAGAGGGTAAGACAGAATTAGCAAAATTAATGGAGAGGAAAGAATTAATGGATGTATGGAGAGTTATAAAAGGGCAAGAAAGGAAATATACTTTTTACTCACCTAGATTTAAGAGCTACTCAAGGATTGATTATATTTTTATATCAAAGAATATGGTACCTAAATTAATAGATTGTGATATTGGAGTAATTAAGATTACAGATCATGCACTAATGATGATGGATATCAAGATAAAGAAGGATTATAAACAAGCAAAGAGATGGAGACTGGACGGAAGAATTTTTAAAAATAAAAACATAGTGGATAAAGTTAAAAAGGAAGTGCAGGAAATATGGCAGATAAATGAAAAAGGAGTTAATTCGCAAGGATTATTATGGGATACGATGAAAGCAGTAATAAGAGGGATCTGTATCAGGGAAATGTCCACACTCAAAAAGCAACAGGAAGCACATAATAAAAAGGCTGAAGAAGAGATTAGGAGTTTAGAGGAGAGACTGAGACAGTCAAAAGATAAGCGGTTATATGCCCTAATTCAGGCAAAAAAAAAAGGAATTGGAGAAAGAAGAAATAGAACAGGTTCAAAAGAATTTATTATATTTAAAGAGAGATTTTTTTGAATATAGTAATAGAAATTCCAGGTTGCTGGCTAGATCCACGCAGTCAGAGAAGACTAAGAATATGATAGGGACAATAAGAGATAAGTTAGGGAATAGATGTAATGTAATGAAAGATAAATTAACTATTTTTCAGGAGTTTTATAAAGATTTATATACATCAGAGGCGTTTTCACAAGAAAAGATTCGGGAATATGTAGAAAGGAATTGGAAAATAAGACTGGATGATCAAGATAGGGAGTGTATGGAAGCCTTGGTTACTGACAAAGAAATTGAGGGAATTATTGGAAAACTAAAAGGAGGTAAGTCTCCAGGGATTGATGGTTTGGGGCCGGAATTTTATAAAATATTTAAAGATATTTTAATACCTAGATTAAAAAAATTATTTAATAATATAATAGAAGGAGGAATGACCCCACCATCGTGGGACCAGTCCCTGGTTGTTTTAATACAGAAGCCAGGCAAGGACTTGACAGATCCAGCCTCATATAGACCAATATCTTTAATAAATCAGGATGCAAAAATATTTTCAGCAATTATGGCTAAAAGATTGGGTACATTTATATTTAAATATATTAAAAATGATCAATGCGGATTTATTTTAGGTAGGAAAATGCCGAATTTAATTGGGAGAGTTATGGATGTAATAAATATTATAAAAAAAAGAAATTTAAAAGCAGGATTATTAGCTTTGGATATTTTTAAAGCCTTTGATTGCATGGAATGGCCAGCGTTAAAAATAATATTAAAAACATTTGGGTTTGGACATAAATTTTTGGGAGTGATCAATCAGATGTATAAAAATAATAAAGCGGAAATAATGGTTAATGATGGGTTAACGCAACAAATAAAACTAGCTCGAGGAACTAGGCAAGGATGTCCACTTTCACCGATTTTATTTGCAATAGTTATAGAAATTTTAGCAAATGTAATTAGAGAAGATGAAAGATTAAAGGGGATAGGAAGAAAATATAAGGTTAAAGTAAATATGTTTGCGGATGATACATTACTGACAATAGAAGATCCCCTAGAAAGTAGGGAGACGATTCAGAGACATTTGAGAGAATTTGGGGAAATTACAGGATTACAAGTTAACTGGGGGAAGTCAGAAATGATGTTGTATAACTATAACAGGGAAGAGATGGAGAAATGTAAAGCTAAGTTAGGATTAAGACATAAAAATATAATAAGATATTTAGGAGTTAATATAGATAAAGAATTAGAAAGAATAGAGGAACTTAATTTTGTAAGCTTAAGAAAAGAGGTAGGGGAGAAATTACAGAATTATAGAAAATTAAAACATTCTTGGTTTGGTAGAATAGCGGTTATTAAAATGAAGATATTACCTAAGGTTAATTTTTTGTTTAGAATGCTGCCTATTAGAATTTCAGAAGCTGAGCTTAAAAATTGGCAAAATATGATTAATGCATATTGTAACGGGGATAGAAGAGTTAGGATAAATAAGGGGTTATGGTATAAGACTCAAAAGAAAGGAGGTTTGGGACTTCCTAATATTAAGAATTATTATATAGCTAACCAGTTAAGATATGTTATTTATGCTATTTTAGGGGAGCAAGATTTGGAATGGTTGGAATCGCAAACAGTAGAGGTTGAATGTAAATTGCGGAATATTTTTTTTACTAAAAGGCAGAAGAAAGAATGGAAGGTACTGGACAACCCATTATTGGAAAATATAATATCGATATGGGAGAAGTATAGGGGGAAGTTGATACCAGGGGATTCTCCACTTGCCCCAGTGGTAGTAGTGGGAAACTTCCCAAGAGCATTAAAATCAGAGATAGAAGCGAGACTGAAAGAACAAGATATTCTTAAGCTAAGGAATTGGATGGGAAAGATGAAGGGTAGTGAGCATATTAAAGATTTGTTTAAAGGACAAAAGATAGCGTGGTTCAAGTGTCTGCAACTGGTAAAATGGACAGAGGAATGGAGGATGAAAAATAAGAAATGTAGAAACAATACCAGATTTGAAGATTTAATTGAACAAATAGAAAAAAAAGATGAAGCTGGAGCTAAGAAAGGACTCAC
The DNA here is from genome assembly GCA_029215795.1 of Anniella stebbinsi. Taxonomy (NCBI): domain Eukaryota; kingdom Metazoa; phylum Chordata; class Lepidosauria; order Squamata; family Anniellidae; genus Anniella; species Anniella stebbinsi. The sequence continues at coordinate 140,031,504 of JARDYH010000005.1, read as the reverse complement.
TAGTGAGATATATAAAATATTAATAGAGGAGGAATTTCAGGACTCACTTAAGGTTATAAAAGAGGTATGGGAAGAAGATCTAAGGGAAAAAATCAATGAAGATAATTGGGGGAGGATATGGAATGGAAGAATGTTGAAATTATTGTCGATTAGAATTAAGGAGAACTATTATAAGATAGTTTGGAGATGGTATCTAACACCTGTAAGATTTCACCAGATTGATAAAAAAGTGGCCAAGAACTGTTGGAGGGGATGTCAGGGGGTTGGGACTTATTTTCATATGTGGTGGAGCTGTGAACAGGTACAAAAATTTTGGGAAAGGGTTTTTAAAGAAATAAGTGATATAATTGGAAGTAAATTGGAATTAAACCCGAAGTTAGCTCTACTAGCAATTTGGGATAGTAGGAATAAGCATATAATTAACAGAGAATTGGTAAACAACCTCCTGGCACCTGTTAGAATAATGGTTGCTAAAAATTGGAAAGGGCAACAAAGTTATAAAATAGAAGATTGGTATAAAGAAATTTGGGATATTGCATTGAATGATATGTTGACATGTAAAATGAAAATAATGAGGGGAATGTCCAGTAAGAGTGATTTTGGAGATATATGGAATCCCTTTTTGGAATATGTTTTAAGATCGGGAAAGGGACAATCGCCTTCAAAAGAATCATTACAATTTTGGAAGGATGAGTAGGTCTCGGGGGGGGTGCACGGGGGTAGTCGATGGTATTAGTTTGTCTATATATTATGTATTATGTGTATGTTTGTTTGTTGAAAAAATTAATAAAAATTATATTAAAAAACAAACAAACATCTATCTGAGCTGTCATTTGGAGCGACGGATCCAGGAGCACTAGAAACTATTCTTAAAATGCCTTGGAGAATAATAATAAAAAAAATCTTCACCTGGTACTGAAAAAAATACGGGTGTCTTGTGAACCTCTCTGTGCATTCTACAATTGTAGTGCCACCACTTAAACGTTCCTCTTTCTTGTAGCCATTTGCCCTGCCTCATTTGGCAGAGGCACTCAGAGGAGGCTCATGATGACCTTATGGTCCAGGTAGTATAAGAAGAGATGTTTCTTAGGTAAGCTGCCCCCCCCCCCCCAAGCATTTCGGGCTTTAAAAGTTAAAAGTAGTTCTTCGAATTAGGGATGTACAACACCCTCCCCCCAACATCCAGTCTGGGGAACATCCAGTCTCTGTCATGGAGAAATCTGGTTCTCTTTAGGCTAAATAGATTTCCCCAAACCCCTGCCACATCCTCCAGATTTTGCACTGCATTCCCCCCCACACACACACTGTAGACAGGGAAAGATATGCCCATTGCAGCTGCAATTATTGTATATTGGAAAAAGTATGTCTGTAATTAGCTTATTTTTATTTATTTATTTACAATACTTATTTACCGCTCCATATCTAAAATAGATTCCAGAGTAGTGAAAATAAGAATGAAACAATAAAAAGATGAAAAGACTAAATCAGCAAATTAAAATTGTGCAATTTAAAACAAAATAACAATAAAAATGGTGTCTGGTCAGTTGAGAAATGCTTCCTGGAAAATAGTTATTTTCAGGAGTTGCTGGAAGCACAGCCTAGTGTTGGTGCCTACCTGATTGCTAGGGGCTGGAAGTTCCAAAGAGAAGGAGCCACCACACTAAAGGCTCTTTCCTGGTGTCCAATCAGGCCATAGGTCCGTGTGGAACCACCAGGAGCATTTTATGCCATTTGCGTGATTTACACCATTTGCACAATTACGTATAACTAAAGTGTTTAGTTATACTTAGATTGTGGCCGTAATTAGCATATTTTACACCATTTGTGGCTCTAAAGTGCTTTATTATACATAAATTGCAGCTGCAATTTATGTATAACAAAGCACTTTACAGTTGCAAATGGCATAAAATACTCTAATTGCAGCCTTTATTTGCCCAAGACAGACTAATTGCAGCCATAATTAGTGTATTTTGCCCTATTTAAAGATGGGGGGAAACCACTCGAGATCCAGCGGACATGCTGGCAGGGGGAGCCTGTCCGCTGCAGACTCTGCAGGTTGGCTCTCAGGAATTCAACCTCATTCGGGTCTGTGGCTGATTTTTCCAGCATCCCTACTTTGAATGGAGCTTGACTGGCAGCCAGTTCAAATGCCAAAGAAATGGCATAATATGATCATATAGACCCACTCCAGATAGCACTCCAGCCACCTTGTTTTGGATGGACTGAATTTTCTGAACCAGTTTCAAAGGAAGCTCCACATATAATACACTGCAGTAATCCAAGTGGGAGGTTACCATAGCATGAATAACTGTCACAAGGCTACCTGTGTCCAGGTAGGCTCGTAGTTGGTATATCAGCCTAAGCTGATCAAAGGCGCTCCAAGCCACACAGGCCATCTGTGTCTCTAGTAACAATGATGAATCTAAGAGCACCTCACTGATATGCTTGCAGGATTGGCATTGTCAATCTCTTCTCTAAACCATCCATGTGCAGTGCAGGCCTTCCCTATCCATGCTCACCAAGATGATTTACCTGGAAATGACAGGGATTGAAATTGAGAAGTTCTGAGAACAGAACCATTTATCTAGTAGAAGGCAAGCAATCTCCCCCCCCCTCCAACAGCAGCCCAGTGCATTTCCATGCTGAAAGGGGAGAAAAAGAAATATCTTCTTCCCCACCAGTACTGAAGCCAAGCATGGAACAATTCACTCTGAGAATGGCAGGTATATGTGAGATAGAGGAAGGAAGGAAGGAAGGAAGGAACGAAGGAAGGAAGGATGTACGGAAGGGGGGAGGGCGCTGATCTCATGCCACTGGTGCCAGAGAAGTTTTGCATAATGACCCTCACTGGAATGGCTTGCCATGTTGTGCAAACCCAGCAAGGGTGGCTTGTTGCTGAGGTTAATAAGCCACAGCAATACACTACAACAGCCCATGGGTTCTGGGTGGCTTTTTAACCACAGCAACAAATCACCCTGCCAGTTTCACATGACATGACAAGCTGCACCAGTGAAGCTGATTATTCAAATCCCCTGGCATGTCACCAGCAGGCTGGGCCGGAGAGATAAGCCACTGCAGGTCATTTCCCCATCCATGATCATGTGAACCCAGTCAGGAATTTTAAGAGAGAGAGAGATGAGTATGTTATTCTCTGGACCTAGCCATTGTCAGCTCTGGCCCTGCCTACTGCTGGTATGTGTCCATTGAAACATTACTATGCAGCCCTCAGTGGGAAAATGGTTCCCTATCCCTGGAGTAAACATTTGAAAATTATTTGATGTAAAACAGTAAAAATGTCACAAGGGTGTAGATGGTTAGCTACAAAAGGACACAACGTTATGAGAATGTCGATACCTATATCTGTCTCTGGGTTGAATAATATCCATGGAAGCATGAATTGGAAGCAGATTACTTGAACAAATAATGGATTTTAAAATGTATGGCTGAAAGAACAGCCAATATTTCACTCAAGTGTTGATTTTTCTTCAAATATGGTGGCTGTCTACTTGTGATCAGTGAAAACTGATGGCTCAGATGTCAGTGGGCCGTGAATCTGCTCTGGGTTTCAGACAGAACCAGGAGTATGAAGTGTCTTGGATTGCTCCATTAGAGTTCTGACTGGTTCTGATTGAAACCTGGAGCAGATTCAAACCTCCACTGACATTGGAGCCACCAGCCTCAACTGCTTGTGATTGCTACCAATAGTTTCATCAGCCTCTGTTTCAGGGTTTGCCTCCATCTGAGATATTGAGGCTGGTTACTGAGGAAAGGTCTTTTCAGTGGTAATATCTTGGTTTTGAAATGTTCTCTCCAGAGAGGCTTGCCTGGCACCTTACCTCTGATGTCTTTCTGGTACCAAGGAAATATCTTTTTATTTTCTTAGGCTATTTAATTTTTGGTTTATAATGGCTCATTGATAACATTTTATGCTCTTTTTTATTTCTTGTTTTAGCTTATTTTTATGTATTAGTTATTTTATTGTGTTTTTAATATCTATTGTAAGCCACGCTTAGACGTGATGAAAGAACTGAATGTATGCAGTTATAGTTATAATAAATAATCAATAAATAACCTGTCGCATAAAAGTGTAAGTGATGCTTTTTGATAAGCATCAAAACAAAATAGAGATTAAAAAAGGAGTTTACACAGTACTATATAAACTATTTGAATAGGCCTTTTTTATGGTTCTGTGCCATTTCTTCTTTGACAGAAAAGTTTTACCAGTGGACCCGTGATATTTGTAAATGAGAACATGGCAAGTTTGTCAGTTTGACTGACACCAAATGCACTCTTTTGAGGCCTGGGTAGAAAAGAAACCTGACTTATACAAAAAATTGTGTGTGTGTGTGTGTGTGTCTGTGTGTTCGTAGGTTGCTGATGGAGGTGGGGAGTGACAATTCAGTCCCAAAAGGTGCTTTATAAACAACAAAGGGGGAATCAGTAAATGCAGAGCAAGAAGCAAGATAGCTGAAAGGGTTCTGGTAGATGCAGACCATGCAGGGGGAATAAAGGAAAGTACTGATCTGATAAGAAAAAGGAGTTGTGGAAAAGCAAGAAGCTTTTAAAAGCTAAACAGAAATAACAAAAGCAAAGCGGGAATTATCAGGGATTGTGCAAAGAAGAGAAGATTCACTTCAGAACCCACTTTGACACCTCAGATAGTGGGTCGCTCTGCCCCAGACCACTTCTGGTATGATTAGGCTGACCATACGAAAAGGAGGACAGGACTCATGTAACTTTAACAGTTGTAGAGAAAAGGGAATTTCAGCAGTGTCATTTGTATGCAATTAGTCCCTGGTGAAATTCCCTCTTCATCACAACAGTTAAAGTTGCAGGGGCCCTGCCTTCTTTTGTATCTGGTCACTCTAGTATAGTGCCTGCAACTTTAATTGTTGTGATGAAGAGGGAAGTTCACCTGGAACAAACTGCATACAAATGACACTGGCTGAAATTCCCTTTTGTCTACAACTGTTAAAGTTACATGAGCCCTGTCCTCCTTTTCATATGGTCAGCCTACATATGGTATGATGCATTTTGATGCATTTTACCTCAGGTCCAAAGGAGAGCCTCGGTTTGGGTTAGGGCCCATAACTATCATGGACAAATGGCTGTTTTGAACTGTGGTCAGAATTAGGGATGTGCACTGGATCGGACCCGATCCACGATCCGAGTCCGGTCCAGTGGGAAATCGGATAAATTATCCGATTTCCGATCCCGCAGCTGGATCGGCCGATCCAATCCGAACCGGTCCGAAAAAGCTCCGAACCGGTTCGGCGGATCGGCGGATCGGCGGGCGCCCACTGGCGCCCACCGCCGCTTCCATTGGCGGGCGCCAGCGGGCGCCCGCCGATGAAAGTGGACAGCGGGGGGGGGGGAGGAGGGGGGCACTTACCTTCTCGGCCCGGTGGCTCCCGTCCGGCGCCGGCGCCTACTACTACTAGCAGGCTCCGCGGCCTGCTCTAGGGTGGCGCGCCGGGTGATGTCATCACCCGGCGCGCTACTCTAGAGCAGGCCGCGGAGCCTGCTGGTAGTAGCAGGCGCCGGCGCCGGACGGGAGCCACCGGGCCGGGAAGGTAAGGAGGGGGTGCGTGGAGGGGAGGAGGGGGCGCGCGGAGGGGGGAGGGGGGAGGGGGGCCCTTACCTTTCCGGCCCGGCGGCTCCCGTCCGGCGCCGGCGCCTACTATTCCCAGCAGGCTCCGCGGCCTGCTCTAGGGTGGCGCGCCGGGTGATGTCATCACCCGACGCGCTACTCTAGAGCAGGCCGCGGAGCCTGCTGGTAGTAGTAGGCGCCGGCGCCGGACGGGAGCCGCCGGGCCGGAAAGGTAAGGAGGGGGTGCGTGGAGGGGAGGAGGGGGCGCGCGGAGGGGGGAGGGGGGCCCTTACCTTTCCGGCCCGGCGGCTCCCGTCCGGCGCCGGCGCCTACTATTCCCAGCAGGCTCCGCGGCCTGCTCTAGGATGGCGCGCCGGGTGATGTCATCACCCGGCGCGCTACTCTAGAGCAGGCCGCGGAGCCTGCTGGAAGTAGTAGGCGCCGGCGCCGGACGGGAGCCGCCGGGCCGGAAAGGTAAGGAGGGGGTGCGTGGAGGGGAGGAGGGGGCGCGCGGAGGGGGGAGGGGGGCCCTTACCTTTCCGGCCCGGCGGCTCCCGTCCGGCGCCGGCGCCTACTATTCCCAGCAGGCTCCGCGGCCTGCTCTAGGATGGCGCGCCGGGTGATGTCATCACCCGGCGCGCTACTCTAGAGCAGGCCGCGGAGCCTGCTGGAAGTAGTAGGCGCCGGCGCCGGACGGGAGCCGCCGGGCCGGAAAGGTAAGGAGGGGGTGCGTGGAGGGGAGGAGGGGGCGCGCGGAGGGGGGAGGGGGGCCCTTACCTTTCCGGCCCGGCGGCTCCCGTCCGGCGCCGGCGCCTACTATTCCCAGCAGGCTCCGCGGCCTGCTCTAGGATGGCACGCCGGGTGATGTCATCACCCGGCGCGCTACTCTAGAGCAGGCCGCGGAGCCTGCTGGAAGTAGTAGGCGCCGGCGCCGGACGGGAGCCGCCGGGCCGGAAAGGTAAGGAGGGGGTGCGTGGAGGGGAGGAGGGGGCGCGCGGAGGGGGGAGGGGGGCCCTTACCTTTCCGGCCCGGCGGCTCCCGTCCGGCGCCGGCGCCTACTATTCCCAGCAGGCTCCGCGGCCTGCTCTAGGATGGCGCGCCGGGTGATGTCATCACCCGGCGCACTACTCTAGAGCAGGCCGCGGAGCCTGCTGGAAGTAGTAGGCGCCGGCGCCGGACGGGAGCCGCCGGGCCGGAAAGGTAAGGAGGGGGTGCGTGGAGGGGAGGAGGGGGCGCGCGGAGGGGGGAGGGGGGAGGAGGGGGCGCGCGGAGGGGGGAGGGGGGAGGGGGGCCCTTACCTGCCCGGCCCGGCGGCTCCCGTCCGGCGCCGGCGCCTACTACTACCAGCAGGCTCCGCGGCCTGCTCCAGGGTGGCGCGCCGGGTGATGTCATCACCCGGCGCGCTACTCGAGAGTAGGCCGCGGAGCCCGCTGGTAGTAGCCGCCGGCGCCGGACGTGCTGAGAAGGTAAGTGGCGGGGAAGGGGGCTTACCCCCCCCCCCCGGAGCCGTCCGCTTCTATCCGCTGGCGCCCGCGGGCGCCAGCGGATGGAAGCAGGCGGCCCCAGGGGGGGTAGGGAGCGCGGGGGAGGGGGTTTACCTGCCGGGGCCGTCCACAGCGGACGGCCCCGGGGGGGGAGGGAGTTAGGCCCCCCCTTACCCACCCGCCGCCATTTTTTCCTCATAGACTTGCATTGCAATGCAAGTCTATGGGGAAAAAAATGGCGGCCGATCCAAAAATTTCCGATTTTTGGATCGGGATCGGACTCGATCCGGTCCGGGGGGCCTCCGATTTTGTCCGAACCGGTCCGGGACAAAATTGGAGGTCCCGATCCGGGTCCCGATCCGATCCGGGGGGTCCGTGCACACCCCTAGTCAGAATAGGATGAAATCCATGGGTATAGTATCCATCTCTGTATGACAAATAGTATGACAAATCTTGGACAAATACATTCAGGGATTTCTGTGTTGGCTGCCTTTGAATTCAAAGTTTTGTTTTTAAGGGGACACCTATGATTATTATGATTATGATTATTATGATTATTATTGGTCCTCCTCCGGTTGCCTACTCCAAGGGAGGCACGGAGGGTGGCAACAAGGGAAAGGGCCTTTTCAGTGGTGGCCCCCCAATTATGGAATTATCTCCCTGACGAGGCTCACCTGGCGCCAACATTGTTATCTTTTCAGCACCAGGTCAAGACTTTCCTCTTCTCCCAGGCATTTAACAGCATATGATGAGGGTTTTTGTGTTGTTGTGTTGTTGTTGTGCTTTGACCCAGAAGAATATTGTAATTTTAACTTGTTTTTATGCTTTAGGCTTTTAAATTTTGTATATTGGTGTTTTAATTGTTCAATGTTTTTAATTTCTGTAAACCGCCCAGAGAGCTTCGGCTATAGGGCGGTATATAAATGGAATAAAATTAATAAATAAATAAATAAATATTATTATTATTTGTCATAATTGGATCATATTGACAGGCATAGTTGCCCCTTCTAATGGGAAGGAGTCTACCAAATTTCAGACAGGAAGCTTTTGAGCAAGAGGAGTCTTTAAGGTTTGGGAGTTGAACAGGATTTACCTCTGCTGTAGTTTAGTGAATGATTTGCACAAAATTGGCTTACATTGTAGAGGCGTTCATAGATAAATTCATTAAACAAAAAACCTACGGTTTACAAAAACAATGTTAAGGCTCTACAGTTTCCAACCAAGCACCAAAAAGCAGGGATATTGGGAGTTAAGGCTCCCAAGCCTTAACGCCACATCCTCCCTAAGGAGGCAGAAAGTGCAAGTGAAATTCTCATTCTCCCAAAGCAGATAAACCATGAGGTGACTGTGGGGCTGTGGAAAACTGATCACGAACAACTTAGGGCCACCTACTTCTCTTTTTTTGTTTAGAGCAGCCCTTCCCCAACCTGGTGCCCTCCAAAGGTGTTGGACTACAACTCCCATCATTGCAAGTCAGTATGTCCCATGGTAAGGAATGCTGGGACTTGTCATCTCAAAAATCTAGATATGCAATTTGATCTGCAGAGGTGACTGTGGGGTTGTGGGAAATGATGATGAACAACTTAGGACCAGCTACTTCTCATTTCTTAGAGCATCTCCTTATGTTGAGAGTTGCAAGCCAACACATCTGACAGGCACCAGGTTGGGGAATGTTGTTCAAGAACAAGGGAAGGCAGAAAGTAGATCTTCAGATGTTTTGGAATTCAACTTGTAAAAGCCCCTCTCAGCATGGGCAGTTACCAGGAATGTCGCGAGTTGATGTCCAAATCATCAGGATAGATCTATTTTGTGCCCACATCTGTACTAAAGTATGATGTTTTCCAGCATTAAGATATGTGATCAATCAAGGAACTACAAAAGAGCTGCATCACTTTAAATAAACTGTCAAAACCAAATGAAACAACAATGAATGAATCTTGAACGCCTAATCCAGATAGCCCTTCAGACAGCAACATTAGTTTTCAAAACATGGCATAGGATGTCTGTTTCTTGAATATCAGATAAAGGATTTCTCTTACTTGTTCAGCAGTATGGGATCAAAGGCAGAGCTACCACCTAATACTTTCATGCGTAAGTATTATTTTAAAATTAAGTATGAATTGATTTTTGTCTTCCCCATAACACATAACATGGGAGTTACAGTGCAACACATCTGGAGAGCACCAAGCTGGAGAAGGTTGACTCCTATACGTGTCTTCTCAGAAGCCAGTGCCACTGAATTCACTAGGGCTTTCTCCCAAGAAGTACAGGATTGCAAACTAATCTCATCTGAAAGGTGTTCAAGACAGCCAAACTAAACCTCTTCTGCTCCGCTGTTGCTTTGATGAGATGATGTATTGTGCAGGGATTGTGGGGAGTGAACAGTATATTTTTTATAAATACATTTTAAGAAAAAAAACATTGGTTCTTTAAAAGGCAGGATATTGACCAAAAGTTGGAAGTGCCTGGCACATGCTCTGGTTCTAGATCTGTAATGAATAGTGCCCCTTTTGTTATCAAGAGTGCTGCTATATGCGAGATGTGTGTGAGAGAAAAGTATTGGGCTGACCCTGTGTTTGGTAAGGTTATGGAACAGCATTCCCCATCCTGCTGCCCTCCAGGTGTTTGAGATGACAAGTCCCAGCATTCCTGACCATGGGACATACTGACTTGCAATGATGGGAGTTGTAGTCCAACACCTTTGGAGGGCACCAGGTTGGGGAAGGGCTGCTCTAAACAAAAAAAGAGAAGTAGGTGGCCCTAAGTTGTTCGTGATCAGTTTTCCACAACCCCACAGTCACCTCTGCATATCATATTCTCCACACTGTCCTCATGGTTTATCTGCTTTGGGAGAATGAGAATTTCACTTACACTTTCTGCCTCCTTAGGGAGGATGTGGTGTTAAGGCTTGGGAGCCTTAACTCCCAATTTCCCTGCTTTTGGGTGCTTGGTTGGAAACTGTAGAGCCTTAACATTGTTTTTGTAAACCGTAGGTTTTTTGTTTAATGAATTTCATGGCTTTGTGTAACGGATGACTGGATATTATACAGTTGACAACCAAGCCAGCGTCAGCCAGGATGTTACACCATCTTGACATCCAATCTAAAATCAAAGCTAGTGTTATGTGTTGAACTCAGTTTTAACATTAATAAATCAACCAAAATGCTTGCATCTCCCTCATTTTTAAAGATAAAGAGATGAAACCTGGCATCATGGTAGTTCTTAAGTAGGGATATAGCTATGCCAAGTATAAAGCAGATCCGTTCATGCCTTGATTTTTAGGAATGTTTTAAAGTTCAAACAGAAATCTCTTTGGGGTCCAGGACCTTGAGCAGTACAAGTTTTAAAAATGAAATTAAAGATATAGAGATGAAACTTGGCACCATGGTAGCTCTGAAGTAGGGATTTAGCCATGCCAAGTTGGAAGCAGATCCATTCATCCCTTGATTTTTAGAAATGTTTAAAACTTCAATTTAATTTTTTAAATTAACTAAAATGCTTACAATTCTATTATTTTTAAAGATAAAGGGATGAAACTTGACGGCATGGTAGCTCTTAAGTAGGGATTGAGCCATGCCAAGTTGGAAGCAGATCTGTTTATGCCTTGAGTTTTAGGAATTTTTAAAACTTCAAACCCAATATTCTTCTTTGGGGTCTAGGGCCTTGAGCAGTACATTAAAAAAAAAGAAAGAAAGTAAAGATGAAGAGATGAAACTTGGCACCATGGTACTTCTTAAGTAAGGCTTTAGCCATGAAAAGTTGAAAGCAGATTGGTTCATGCCTTGAATTTTAGAAAAAAAAATGAAGTCAAACTTTTTAAAAAACTATCCTAAAAATTAAGGTACAAACCGATCTGCTTCCAACTTGGCATGGCTCAATTCTAGGGGGACCACTAGGGTGTGGCCTAGTGGCTAAAGTGTTGGACTTGGAGCTGGGAGATCCGGGTTCTACTCTCCACTTAGCCATGGAAACCCATTGGGTGACTTTGGGCCAGTTGCAGACTCTCAGCCCAACCCACCTCACAGGGTTGCTGTTGTGAGGATAAAATGGAGAGGAGGAGGATTATGTATGCCACCTTGGGTTTCTTGGCAGAAAAAAAGGTGTGATATAAATGCAATAATAGATTTAAAAAAAACTGTCATGATTTCCCCAGATTTCTCCTGGTTTTTGTTCTATCCTTGGTGTCAGGGGGGATGTTATGCAATAGTCTATAATGACCTGGAATTACACACTTTCCCTTTTAAGGCCACCATTAGCGTGGCAGGGGGGAATGACATGCTTTCTGGAAGTGTGTCATTCTCTCCCACTGCTCCAAGGCCTTAAAAGGGAAAAACGTGTCATTCCCAGACATTATAGAAAAAGACCTGATTGGAGCAGTGGGGTGGGGTGAGAATTACATGCTTTCCCCTCCTCCGCTCCAATTGGGGACTTTAAGGTGGCCCCAGAAAGCCATTTTCCTGCCCCCCCCCCAACTAGGTGTCCTCTTTTTTGGTTTCCCAAATATGGTCACCCTACTCAGTTCTTGCACAGGCTGTACTTCCATCCCTAGATATTTACTCAAAAGTAAGACCCATTGAATTTCCTTGGTTCTTGAAAAGCAACACACTTGCTTTTAGATTTGCCAGTCTTAGAATTCTGTGTGTGCTATGAATGCCTGCTCTGTCTGTCCCTATAGTTTCCTGCAAGGTCCAGCCAGGGGAAGCCAGTAAATTAAACCCAGGGGTGGAGGGAGGGATTCCCTCAAGTTCATCTGACAGTAGGTGCTATAGAACATGGACCTTCCAGGAGGGTTGAGGCTGGATTTCTGACAGACCCAGCCAGGCAACTTTATGGCTTGTTAGTCCCTCCATTTGGTAGCCCGCAGAGCACCTGCCTCATAAGGCAAATGGCCACATGAGAACTGTTATTATGGCCTGCTACTTTGTTTGTCTTTAGTAGTCTGTGGTCCAGATCTCTTCAGAAGGGGGAATAGTGTTTTGTGGTTGTGGTCAGTCTAAATTATCTCTAGGGACCCTTACTCAGTGCTTCTGATAGCAAAGAGATTGAGGATTTTCCCCAACTCTGTTACTCTTGAAGTTACTAGGCCTGTTGAAAATGGATTTTATAACATAAGCATGAAAACAGTGAATACCCCTTTTAACTTGTTAAACCAATGAAAACATGCCACACAAGAAGTCTTAAGATATGAATGGTTTATAAAGAAAAGTAAATGCAAAAGAACATCAGATGTAGAAGTGAAATCTGAAACATTACTACTACTACTACTACTAGTAGTAGTAGTATCCTGCCTTTTGCCCAATGCTGGGCCTCAGGGCAGCCTTACAAAACTAAAACATATACAGCTAAAACCTATAAATAGGAATATACTAGGCTGACCATATGAAAAGGAGGACAGGGCTCATGTAACTTTAACAGTTGTAGAGAAAAGGGGATTTCAGCCAGTGTTATTTGTATGCAATTAGTTCCTGGTGAAATTCCCTCTTCATCATAACAGTTAAAGTTCCAGGGGCCCTGCCTTCTTTTGTATATGGTCACTCTAGTATAGTGCCTGCAACTTTAACTGTTGTGATGAAGAGGGAATTTCACCAGGGACTAATTGCATACAAATGACACTGGGTGAAATTCCCTTTTGTCTACAACTGTTAAAGTTACATGAGCCCTGTCCTCCTTTTCATATGGTCAGCCTAAATATACAAAAGTTAAAAATCTAATTAAATACTTTTCAATATTAAAGTATTTAAAACATTTTAAATACATAACAATTTAAAAGTCAAAGGTATAGACAGTGGTCCAGATGATTTGCCAAAGGCCTGCTGGAACAAAAAAGGGTTTGTCTGCATCCAAAAACACATCAAGGAGGGAGCCAGTGTAGACTGCAAGGATTAGAAAGAAAATCCATGTGTGTACACTATGCAAAATAAACGACAGCTCAACTGTTTCTAAACCTTATTAGAAAAACAGGGTGACTAGGCCGAAACCAATGTTGTAGGCCCAGAAGCACCTTGAAAGGTTTCAACGTTGTACTTACAACTTAACACCAGCCCAAACTAATTAAATGAAGTGTTTGAAGCTTTCAACTTATAGCAGTATGGACCAAACTCTTAGAAAAGAGGGAAGAAGCACTGTGTGTGTATGGGGTGAGGGAGATAGAAAGAAAGGTATAGCCACCTATTCCCAGGAGAGATCTGAAGATCAGGTTGTCATGGATCCAGAGGAACCACACCCTGCTTCACCAGGGAGCAAAAGAGCAAACTGGCCTTATGAAGATAGCCCCAAAATACTCTCAGAGCCAAAGGAATGCATGTTCCAGAAGAGAAAAGAGAAAAAAGCTTTCCATCAACTACAGTCAAGGAGGAAGAAGACCCCACCACTGTATTAGTTAATAAGGCTCTAGAAATTATGCAAATTGAGAGCACAAAATGTCTCAACCCGAAAGTAAATTTTACAAAAGCAGGGAGACATATAAAATCGAGGGTTGGAGGGATCGATCTCAAATTTCATACAAATGTTTAGCACATGTTGCTACACATACGTGCCAAATTTCAGATCAATCCCTCCACCCCTGTATTTTATATAAATTTTTGAAAGATTGTACAACTTTTTGACAAGTCTGAATGAATGCACATGGCGAGCTGTCATTCTGACCTGTCCGAACTTAAATGTACTTTAATAATTTCATATAAAATCGAGGGTTGGAGGGATCGATCTCAAATTTCATACACTTAGTTAGGCATACCCCATAAGCATTGTGACCAAGTTTCAAGCATGTAACTTTGAAAATACAGAAGTTATAGGCATTTTGTCTAAAATAAAATCAGCTCTATAGGGCACAATGGGGCTGCAAATTAAATATTGGATTTCCGATAATTATCATGAAGATGATACGATTAACCTACAATATTATCGGAGACGATAATTTTTTTGGTCCGAAATTTCGATAACGATACAATACAATATTTTTGGGCGTGCACATCCCTAATAAACATTAAAAGCAATAAAAGCATAGACAGTAAAATAGCAGTTAAAAACAATAAAAGCTAACAGCAAAAACGAACAATAAACCAACAAGGGCAGTAGCAACAAAACAGTGTTCGTTTATGAGGCCATAGTAAAATAAAATGTTTTTAAGACCTTCTTAAAAGCCTGCAAGGATGGTGCAAGGCGGACCACTTGGGTGGGAGTTTGTTCCACAGGTGTGGGGCCACTGGTGAGAAGGCCCTCTCCTACATGGAAACCCACATAATTTATCTCCCTGGTGGACAGGTGAGAAGGGCCTCTCTTCTCACCTACCCACCAAGCTGATATGGGTGAAGGCGGTCCTTCATGTAGCTTGGTCCCAGACTGTTTAGGGCTTGAAAGGTCAAAAATAGCACTTCGAATTGGGTTCGGATGCACACAGGTAGCCAGTGCACCTGACGCAGCATAGGCATTATGTGGTCAGGTTGAATGGCAAGTAACGCTGTGCCTTTTCTGTAAATGCTTGCCGGTAGCCTATGCTACACCTAAGGCTTGGATGCACATTCTTTAGTCCTTTATCCTCACTAGAAGTTGCTGTTATCCTTCATGGACAGGGAAATATAGGCCTTGAGGTACATAGATTAGAATTGAGTGATCCATCCCCTGGTCCCCACTGACTCATCACTAGCACATCAAGTCTTTCAAAGCTTGTGTATTACGTACAAATCAAAGATGCATTCTTTGACATTGGAAGTTAACTCATTAACTCTGGGCAATAAGTGCTTTACCATAATCTGGCATTTCTCCAAGTTATGTTAATATGCTCTTCAAGGTGGCTTTCGGGATTGCTTCTGTCAGTCACCACAAGCATTTTAAATGTAAATCCTGCACAGTCTTATTCATCCTGCCTTCACATTACCTTCCTTATTATTGTGAACCCTTCAATGTGCCACTTTCTTCCCCCTTGTCAGGTGTTGTTTAGTTCTCAGGGTTTGTTAGATGTTCCATAAAGGCAAGAAGATAACGAGATGATGAGAATATTGGGAAAATGCATAATGGTATGATTTTTTATTTCTTTTTAAAAAAGGATTAGTTGAGTATGCAAGGACAAAGAACTGGTAACAAGTAGGAACTATCTTAAAGTATGTAATTTATGTAGCTATCTCCATACATGGTAGCACCAGATGGCGCCTTCAGGGAGCTAAATATTCCCATCTCTGCACTAACACTGCTAAAGAGGTGATGGAAAGAGGGGGAGCTTGGTGTTATCGATCTCATCTGCCCAGCAGAAAATAATTATGATTATATAACAAATGGCCCAGGGGATGTAAAAGAAAAATGCCCAGATTAGCAAGGAACACTGCCAATTTGTGCTGGTTCACACTTAGGCAACTTGATGATGGAGGAAAAGCTTGCAAGAAGCCTGTATAAGAGAAGAGGGAAGTCTTTTTCTTTATAATGCAACAATCTGCACACAGACATTTGTTTGCATGGCAAGGAATTGCAGCTGCAATTGTGTGTGCAACTGAAACAGTTTAGGGACAGCTCACACATGCATGACTTAGAACTGTGTGAACAGGCTCCACTCAAAAGCATCATATGCCTGGTCAGGCGAGTTGGTACAAAAGTTCTGACTGCAATGCTTGGTAATGAATTATTCACACATGAAAGTCACCACTATCCATTTAGCAATAGACTGACTAATATGCAGATTGACTTTTTGTATGGGTCTAATTAGAACTTACTCTGGAACAAGTTGTCTGCCCCTCCTACAGAGAATTGGACATGAGCAAAGCAACCTGAACTGAGTAGTTATCAAACTTTTACCATATGTTGGCCTATGTAAATGAGCAAGATGAATTCATTCCTTGTGTTTTAGACAGGTGCCTACATCCCAGAAACACCGTGACATCTTTGTTGACAGTGCTGTCAGATTAATTGGGCTTCTGGGCCAAAGTAATTCTCAAAGCGACAGGGTTGAGAACACAGTGTTAGGACAACTTGAAGAATTTCACCCAGCTGCCTCCTGCTCAGGACCTGCTCTGTAACCAGGTTGTGATAGAGTGAATTAGGAAATCAATATATACAAGCATTTGTATGGTGATCGCTTCAGAAACCATCTGTAGATAACGTTGGTATGAACCAGTTCTATATACACAATTGATAGCCAGCAGCAATGGTTTGATCTAAAAATGTAAGTATACATTTATTCTTAATTATCTGTAGCAGTGTTTTGGGAGATCTCAACCAGAGACTTTAAGAAAGCTATGCAGAGTCCAATTTTCTGATCTACTGCCTCTATCATGAAGATTCTGGCATACTGAGCCTGAGCAGGTTCAAACCTCCCCCATATGTGAGGGAGTTTCTAGTCATAGAGGATGTACCATAATCCTTCCATTACTTGTGCTTGTAACATTGCCTGTATGTGAATGTGCAGTGCTTCTTCCTGTATCCATGGCTATGTTGCTTATCAGATTTCTTGCCTGTGCTGTTGATCTGATTATGTATTGGCTTTTGTTCAGCTCAGCTAGGGATTCAAAGGCTTTGTGGAAGCAGTATGCTCATTGATTGGCTGCTGTCCTTCTGTCCCCTTCTGAGTCCCTTGAGGCTTACGGGAGAAGCTGGTAGCATTTGATGGCAGCCAGAAACAAGGCAAGAAAAGAAATAGGACCTTGGACAGCTCAAAGTGGGTCTTGCTTGCTGGAACTCTCTCCTACTACACCAATAGGAGAATACTGTCTCAGCAAGGAGCTAAAAACACTGAAGCCCTATTTAGGCAAACACCCTGTAGTATGGTCAACTCTACCCCACCCTCCAGTCCCTGCAGAGGAATTGATTGAACAGTAAAAAAGTCCCTCACCTGATTTTATAGCCTGAGACTTCTGAGGAGAAGGAAGTTCTGCTTTGACCTCTTAGCCAGAGAACGATTATGAAGCAACTCCTATTTGTGCAACTCATCCTCAGTACGTTGCCTTGTTCCCCAGCCTTGCTCTTCAGCACAGTGAGCTCTATATCTACCAACTTGATTACATCTCTCTGCCAACTTGAATAACTGTTTTGGAATTGGCAGGTGCAGTCCTGCTGCCCTCTCCTCACATTGACTGCATGGCTGGCAGCATCATTTGTGTTGCTGTGATTTAGCCATCTTCTGTATAACTTAAATGCTGGTGAATGAGCAGTAAAACCCTGTTGATATTTCTAGAGATAATGACTTAATGATCTTTAATAGATAGGAGGGCCTTGTTCAGAAAACATATCCAGGGTGAATGAATGTGTGTAGGAAACCATGTGTGTACAACTTCACACAGGTAGAGCTTGGAAACCACGTGTGTACAAGTGTACACATAAAGAGCTCCCTTCCCATGAGGTCATCCACATACCCTGGATAGACAAAGTACATTAGAGTTCTGAATGTGTAGTTTTAGATGTACACGTTTAATATAGAAAAAGTTGAGAACTTCCATTTGTAAGAACGTAAAGGTAAGTCAAGAGAGAAAGCATAAAATCGTGTGTTGAAACAAAAGTTTCTTGTCATTGACATTAATATTATTATTATTATTAATTTATCATTATCATAGGAATATAGGAAGCTGCCTTATGCTGAAACAGACCATTGGTCCATCTAGCTCAGTACTGTTGACACTGACTGGCAGCAGCTCTTGAGGGTTTCAGGTAGGATCCCCTCTCACATTACCTGGGCAGGACCTACACTATTGGTTTAAAATGGTTTATGATGGAATTGACAACTGTTAGGGCACATGACATATTCCATGTACAGTTTTCAAACCATTTTCAAGGTGTAATATCCTGCTTGGTGTAGATCTGGCCCACAAAGCTGGGGGATCGAACCTGGAATTTTCTGCATGCAAACCATGTGTTCTATCACACTGAGCTATGGCCCCTCATCATTATTATTATTTTGCAATGCCAAATCTTGTTGCCAAACCTTTTGCTTTGGAACTCAAATTTGAATGCATGACTCATTATTTCATAACCAGTCCTGTTTTCATAGCCATGTGTCTGTTTTTGCCTTTTGCTGTATTCTTATTCCTAATCCTTCCTATAGCTTTGTTCTCACCATTCCTCTGGAGACTATTGGTTAAAAAAAAATCATCTGCCTTTTCAAGAATTTTTGTTCAAGCAACAGTAGATAAATAATTTTATGTCTATAAAACTACATTAAACAAAAACAACACCTATGACACCTTGAAAAGAATCAGCTTTTCATTCCACCTGTATCAAGTTCTTATTTTTTCTTATCAAGATTATATATATATATATATATATACCGCCTCTCCCTCAGGATCGAGGCGGGGAATAACATTGATACAAATGACATAAAATACATAAAACCGATTAAAACATATAAAATTAATACATTATTAAAATACAGATAAAACTCTTAAAATTCAATTGGGTAGGCCTGCCAGAAGAGATCAGTTTTTATGGCTTTCTTAAAGTCAAAAAGACTATTAAGTTGACGAATCTCCACTGGCAGGCCATTCCACATTCAGGGAGCTGCAGAAGGTATTCTGGGTAACAGTTGTCAGCCTGGATTTGGCTGACTGAAGCAAATTCTTCCCAGAGGACCTCAGCGTGTGGGGTGGATTGAATGGGAGAAGGCAATCCTGCGGGTAACCTGGACCCAAACCATGTAGGGCTTTAAAGGTAATAACCAACACTTTGTACTTTGCCCAGAAACTAATTGGCAGCCAGTGGAGTGATCGTAATGCTGATGTAATATGGTCTCCCCTAGATGTACCGGTGACCAACCTGGCTGCCATATTTTGCACTAGTTGAAGTTTCCAGACTAGGCACAGAGGTAGCCCTATACAGCACATTGCAGAAGTCAAGTCTCGAAGTTACCAGTGCGTGCACTACCGTTTTTAGGTCTTGAATTCAGATACTGGTTCTGAAAGAGTTTTGAGCTTGTTCACTAGGGATGTGCACTGACCCCCCGGATCGGATCGGATAGCGGATCGGAATCGGACCTGGGGGGTCGGATCGGATCGGATCGGATCGGATCGTGTGTCGGATCGGATCGGATTTTCCGATCCGGATCGGACGCCATTTTGAATGCTTTTTCCTATAGCAAATTATTGTTTTACAAAAACGCCTATAACTTTTTCATTTTTAACGACAGAAGGATGAAACTTGGGCACATTGTACACTGGTTAGGGATAGGTATCTGTGAGAAATTTCAGAAAGATTGGTGCATGCAGTTTGTGGCAATTAATTTTTTAATAAATAACATGGAATGCCTATAACTCGGTCATTTTTAAAGTTACACACATGAAACTTTGCCACATTGTAGGTGGAACCTTGGGACCCACGTGTGTGAAATCCCAGAACCGTGGGTGCTTGCCTGGTGTGGCAATGAATTTTTGAAAAATGGGTAGTAGTGGGGTAAATGCAGTTATGCCTCCCATGTTTTTATTTTTAAAGATACAAACAGGACACTTCGGCACATTACAGGGAACACTTCCCTTGATATGTGTGTAAAATTTCAGACAGCTAGCTCCAGGCATGTGTTGGCAATGAATTGTTGAAAATTGGGTAGCAGTGGGGTAAAATACAGTTTTGCCTCCCATTTTTTTATTTTCAAAGATACAAACGGGAAACTTTGGCACATTGCAGGGAACACTTCACTTCAAATGTGTGTGAAATTTCCGGAAGCTAGGTGCAACATTTTAGTGGGAAACGAACGTTTATTCATGGCATTTCACATGGGATTTATGGGTTGGTTTTAAGAGCTACAAACCTCTAACTCGCTCACATGGCACAGGACCTATGCCCGCTCAAACGCTGGAAATTTAACAAACTTTGGTGCAATGCTTTAGTGGGAAAACAAAGGTTTATGCATGGCATTTCACATGGGATTTATGGGTTGGTTTTAAGAGCTACAAACCTCTAACTCGCTCACATGGCACAGGACCTATGCCCGCTCAAACGCTGGAAATTTAACAAACTTTGGTGCAATGCTTTAGTGGGAAAACAAAGGTTTATGCATGGCATTTCACATGGGATTTATGGGTTGGTTTTAAGAGCTACAAACCTCTAACTCGCTCACATGGCACAGGACCTATGCCCGCTCAAACGCTGGAAATTTAACAAACTTTGGTGCAATGCTTTAGTGGGAAAACAAAGGTTTATGCATGGCATTTCACATGGGATTTATGGGTTGGTTTTAAGAGCTACAAACCTCTAACTCGCTCACATGGCACAGGACCTATGCCCGCTCAAACGCTGGAAATTTAACAAACTTTGGTGCAATGCTTTAGTGGGAAAACAAAGGTTAAACTTTATTATTTTAAACCTTCAGGAAGGGGACATTGCCTGCCTGGTGTGGATTGGTAATGAGGGAAGAAAGTTTCACTTATTCATTTGTAAAATGTAAAGTGATTGTAAATTGCTTTAGGGACCCATACATTTACATGACAAGACAGGTGTTGGTTGCAGGAATGCTACCAAATGCACTAGTAGCTAATCCCAGGTAATAGCTATTCAGATCCTAGCTAATAGCTATTATTCAGATCCTAGCCTGGGAAGGGATCTTGCAGGATAAGTGATTGTTCTTTTCTTGTGTACTATGTAATTCTAAACCAGAAGGCTGCTTTGATGTAGAGCCAATCCACATGGTCTCTTGCAGCACCTAGTATTATTTATTTCTCCTTCCACAGCAGAATCTGGAAGGCGGGCAGGCAGGCTGGCATTTAATGGGCAAAGTCCAACAGCGGCATTGGGGACTGGGTGACATTCTCCTTGAGGGCGAATGCCAAGTCCCATGGCTTGTGCGAGGAGGGCGGCTTGCTCTCTTTGCAGGAAGGATCTGGAAGGCGGCAGGCGGCATCAGCAGCGGGCGGGCAGGCTGGCATTTAATGGGCAAAGTCCAACAGCGGCTTTGGGGACTGGGTGACATTCTCCTTGAGGGCGAATGCCAAGTCCCATGGCTTGTGCGAGGAGGGCGGCTTGCTCTCTTTGCAGGAAGGATCTGGAAGGCGGCAGGCGGCATCAGCAGCGGGCGGGCAGGCTGGCATTTAATGGGCAAAGTCCAACAGCGGCTTTGGGGACTGGGTGACATTCTCCTTGAGGGCGAATGCCAAGTCCCATGGCTTGTGCGAGGAGGGCGGCTTGCTCTCTTTGCAGGAAGGATCTGGGAGGCGGCAGGCGGCATCAGCAGCGGGCGGGCAGGCTGGCATTTAATGGGCAAAGTCCAACAGCGGCTTTGGGGACTGGGTGACATTCTCCTTGAGGGCGAATGCCAAGTCCCATGGCTTGTGCGAGGAGGGCGGCTTGCTCTCTTTGCAGGAAGGATCTGGAAGGCGGCAGGCGGCATCAGCAGCGGGCGGGCAGGCTGGCATTTAATGGGCAAAGTCTCTCCTTTCCCGGGCACTGTGGCAGTGAGAGTGCCATAGGCTGCAAAAGAAGAAGGGGGGGGGGGGAAAGAATGAATATTAGTTGACCACTTCAACACAACCAGCTCCCTTCCACCCAGGATTGCCCTTCCTGAGTGCCCACGCCAAAGCAGGCACACGGGGCTGCCTGCTCACTCGGAAGTTAGCAGGCAGACAGCCAACCTTCAGTTAGGTGGAAGGTGCCCCCCCCCCCCCCATTCACAGAACACTTACCGTAGTCCTCCTGAGGGCGTTGTTGATAAGATGCCACTTCCAGGCGGGCAGTGACGGGCAGGTGGGCAGTCTGCATTACCGTCTCTCCTGGGCACTGTGGCAAAGAGTTCCATAGGCTGCAAAAGAAGAAGGGGGGGGGAAGAATATGAGGAAAATGATACTTTTCCACCACTGGCTCCCTCCCACCCAAGACTGGCATGTGCCCGTCCTGAGTGCCCACGCCCCAGCAGGCACACGGGGCTGCCTGCTTGCTTACTCGTGGGTAAGTTCTCTGACAGGCTCTTACCAGAGTCGTGCGGGCGACGTGAATCGATGGGCCACCTCCATGCGGCCGTGGCTGGGGCAGATGGGCAGTCTGGATTCACGGGTACGCTTTGCGCAGTGGCGAAGAGTTCCATAGGCTGCAAAAGAAGGAGGGGGGGGGGAAAAGAATTAACATGAGATAAATCATACTTTTCCACCATTGGCTCCCTCTCACCCAGGACTGGCATCTGCCCGGTCCTGAGTGCCCACGCCCCAGTAGGCACACGGGGCTGCCTGCTCACTCGGAAGTTAGCAGGCAGACAGCCAACCTTCAGTTAGGTGGAAGGTGCCCCCCCCCATTCACAGAACACTTACCGTAGTCCTCCTGAGGGCGTTGTTGATAAGATGCCACTTCCAGGCGGGCAGTGACGGGCAGGTGGGCAGTCTGCATTACCGTCTCTCCTGGGCACTGTGGCAAAGAGTTCCATAGGCTGCAAAAGAAGAAGGGGGGGGGAAGAATATGAGGAAAATGATACTTTTCCACCACTGGCTCCCTCCCACCCAAGACTGGCATGTGCCCGTCCTGAGTGCCCACGCCCCAGCAGGCACACGGGGCTGCCTGCTTGCTTACTCGTGGGTAAGCTCTCTGACAGGCTCTTACCAGAGTCGTGCGGGCGACGTGAATCGATGGGCCACCTCCATGCGGCCGTGGCTGGGGCAGATGGGCAGTCTGGATTCACGGGTACGCTTTGCGCAGTGGCGAAGAGTTCCATAGGCTGCAAAAGAAGGAGGGGGGGGGGAAAAGAATTAACATGAGATAAATCATACTTTTCCACCATTGGCTCCCTCTCACCCAGGACTGGCATCTGCCCGGTCCTGAGTGCCCACGCCCCAGTAGGCACACGGGGCTGCCTGCTCACTCGGAAGTTAGCAGGCAGACAGCCAACCTTCAGTTAGGTGGAAGGTGCCCCCCCCCCATTCACAGAACACTTACCATAGTCCTGAGGGCGTTGAGGACTCGGTGAGATTCTCCTGGAGGACCCCTAGTCCCATGGCTTGTGCAAGAAAGGCGGCTGGCCCGCCTCGCAGGAACGATCTGGAAGGCGGCAGGCGGCATCAGCAGCGGGCGGGCAGGCTGGCATGTAATGGGCAAAGTCTCTCCTTTCCCGGGCACTGTGGCAGTGAGAGTGCCATAGGCTGCAAAAGAAGAGGAGGGGGATAATGAATATTACATAAATACTTTTATACTGCAAAAGAAGAAAGGAAAATAAATAAAGATTTGTATTAATTATACAT
This sequence comes from Anniella stebbinsi, assembly GCA_029215795.1. Lineage (NCBI taxonomy): Eukaryota > Metazoa > Chordata > Lepidosauria > Squamata > Anniellidae > Anniella > Anniella stebbinsi. The sequence goes on along the minus strand of JARDYH010000005.1, from coordinate 140,008,306 downwards.
GCAAGTCCTAGTAACTAGTCTCCCACCGGCACACTTCTCTGGTTTGTGATGCAATCCTCTTTCTCCTGCACCCCTCCCTTTCTAAATCACTCTTCTGAGCCCATTGTTAGAGGGATTGGCTATCCTTTTGTGTCTGGCAGGACACAGCTTACCGGATCATTAGAGAATCACCATTTCTTTTGTCCTTGGGTTATTCATTCACTCCTAATAGCACCCTACGTTAGGCTGACCAGATCAAATCCAGGTCAGGGTTCCTAACTTCAGCAGTTGTAGAGAAAAGGGAATTTCTGCCAGTGTCATTTGTATGGAATTAGTTCCTGCTGAGATTCCCTCTTCATCACAACAGTTAAAGGTGCAGGGGCCCTGCCTTCTTTTCTATATGGCCACTCTGCCTGCACTCTTACCTGAGTCGTAGGGGCGACGTGAATCGAGGGGCCACCTCCATGCGGCCGTGGCTGGGGCAGATGGGCAGTCTGGATTCACGGGTGCGCTTTGCGCAGTGGCGAAGAGTTCCATAGGCTGCAAAAGAAGGAGGGGGGGGGAAAAGAATTAACATGAGATAAATCATACTTTTCCACCATTGGCTCCCTCTCACCCAGGACTGGCATCTGCCCGGTCCTGAGTGCCCACGCCCCAGTAGGCACACGGGGCTGCCTGCTTGCTTACTCGGAAGTAAGATCTCACACTGCCCCACTTCTGGACACTCTCAGGTGTCCCTGCGTTGACTGCACACACTTACCTTATTCGTGCGGCCGATGTGGATCGGAGGACTCCAGTGGCACATAGGCTCCTCCAGGCAAAGTCACATTGGCACAGGGTCCTCCAGGCAAAGTCACAGTTTGGCACAGCTCCCTCCAGGCAAAGTCACATTGGCACAGGGTCCTCCAGGCAAAGTCACAGTTTGGCACAGCTCCCTCCAGGCAAAGTCCCAGTGGCACAGGCTCCTCCAGGCAAAGTCACATTGGCACAGGGTCCTCCAGGCAAAGTCACAGTTTGGCACAGCTCCCTCCAGGCAAAGTCCCAGTTTGGCACAGCTCCCTCCAGGCAAAGTCACAGTTTGGCACAGCTCCCTCCAGGCAAAGTCACATTGGCACAGGGTCCTCCAGGCAAAGTCACAGTTTGGCACAGCTCCCTCCAGGCAAAGTCACATTGGCACAGGGTCCTCCAGGCAAAGTCACAGTTTGGCACAGCTCCCTCCAGGCAAAGTCCCAGTTTGGCACAGCTCCCTCCAGGCAAAGTCCCAGTTTGGCACAGCTCCCTCCAGGCAAAGTCACATTGGCACAGGGTCCTCCAGGCAAAGTCACAGTTTGGCACAGCTCCCTCCAGGCAAAGTCCCAGTGGCACAGGCTCCTCCAGGCAAAGTCACATTGGCACAGGGTCCTCCAGGCAAAGTCACAGTTTGGCACAGCTCCCTCCAGGCAAAGTCCCAGTTTGGCACAGCTCCCTCCAGGCAAAGTCACAGTTTGGCACAGCTCCCTCCAGGCAAAGTCACATTGGCACAGGGTCCTCCAGGCAAAGTCACAGTTTGGCACAGCTCCCTCCAGGCAAAGTCACATTGGCACAGGGTCCTCCAGGCAAAGTCACAGTTTGGCACAGCTCCCTCCAGGCAAAGTCCCAGTTTGGCACAGCTCCCTCCAGGCAAAGTCCCAGTTTGGCACAGCTCCCTCCAGGCAAAGTCCCAGTGGCACAGGCTCCTCCAGGCAAAGTCACAGTTTGGCACAGCTCCCTCCAGGCAAAGTCACATTGGCACAGGGTCCTCCAGGCAAAGTCACAGTTTGGCACAGCTCCCTCCAGGCAAAGTCCCAGTTTGGCACAGCTCCCTCCAGGCAAAGTCCCAGTTTGGCACAGCTCCCTCCAGGCAAAGTCCCAGTTTGGCACAGCTCCCTCCAGGCAAAGTCCCAGTGGCACAGGCTCCTCCAGGCAAAGTCACAGTTTGGCACAGCTCCCTCCAGGCAAAGTCACATTGGCACAGGGTCCTCCAGGCAAAGTCACAGTTTGGCACAGCTCCCTCCAGGCAAAGTCCCAGTTTGGCACAGCTCCCTCCAGGCAAAGTCACAGTTTGGCACAGCTCCCTCCAGGCAAAGTCCCAGTGGCAGAGGCAAAGTCCCAGTGGCAGAGGCAAAGTCCCACTGGCAGAGGCAAAGTCACAGCTGCATGGGCACCTCCAGGCAGGCAGGCGGGCGGGCAGGCAGAGGCGGGCATGATGCCAGGCGCTTGCACATTGCACAAGTAAGCAATAGAACCGTGAGACCAGCCCACGCATTCCGGCTACTTCACAATGGCGGCAACCTAGCAGGCAGGCAGGCAGGCAGGCAGGCAGGCAGAGGCAGAGGCAGAGGCGGGCATGATGCCAGGCGCTTGCACATTGCACAAGTAAGCAATAGAACCGTGAGACCAGCCCACGCATTCCGGCTACTTCACAATGGCGGCAACCTAGCAGGCGGGCAGGCGGGCAGGCAGGCAGGCAGGCAGAGGCAGAGGCAGAGGCGGGCATGATGCCAGGCGCTTGCACATTGCACAAGTAAGCAATAGAACCGTGAGACCAGCCCACGCATTCCGGCTACTTCACAATGGCGGCAACCTAGCAGGCGGGCAGGCGGGCAGGCAGAGGCAGAGGCAGAGGCAGAGGCAGAGGCGGGCATGATGCCAGGCGCTTGCGCATTGCACAAGTAAGCAATAGAACCGTGAGACCAGCCCACGCATTCCGGCTACTTCACAATGGCGGCAACCTAGCAGGCGGGCAGGCGGGCAGGCAGAGGCAGAGGCAGAGGCAGAGGCAGAGGCGGGCATGATGCCAGGCGCTTGCGCATTGCACAAGTAAGCAATAGAACCGTGAGACCAGCCCACGCATTCCGGCTACTTCACAATGGCGGCAACCTAGCAGGCGGGCAGGCGGGCAGGCAGAGGCAGAGGCAGAGGCAGAGGCAGAGGCGGGCATGATGCCAGGCGCTTGCGCATTGCACAAGTAAGCAATAGAACCGTGAGACCAGCCCACGCATTCCGGCTACTTCACAATGGCGGCAACCTAGCAGGCGGGCAGGCAGGCAGGCAGAGGCAGAGGCAGAGGCGGGCATGATGCCAGGCGCTTGCGCATTGCACAAGTAAGCAATAGAACCGTGAGACCAGCCCACGCATTCCGGCTACTTCACAATGGCGGCAACCTAGCAGGCGGGCAGGCAGGCAGGCAGAGGCAGAGGCAGAGGCGGGCATGATGCCAGGCGCTTGCGCATTGCACAAGTAAGCAATAGAACCGTGAGACCAGCCCACGCATTCCGGCTACTTCACAATGGCGGCAACCTAGCAGGCGGGCAGGCGGGCAGGCAGTTTTTTAAATCATATAGCCAAAATAAACACAACACACAGTGACAGCCCTGCAAGGCTGCCACATAAGTCCAAAAGACACAGTCAGAAACAGTGTGGGATGCTGCTTGTCATCCACTCAATGTAGGAGCCTGGAAGAGGAATCCTATCGCGTCCTTCGTTCATAGTCAGAGAGGTGCATGCGTTCCTTGGCGATAAAATTAAGCCTTTTTCTTATCCAAAGTTCTCATGAGCCTCTGACGTGGTCTTACAAGAAGAAACGCCCATGGAAGTGTGGGACCTTACAGAAGGCCTGGAGGGAGCCATCGGAGTCCAATTTCAGAGGCACACGTGCAAGCACATTGGTTCAAGTCAAACAACATAGAATGTGTGAGATGCTTGTGCATCCCCTCAATGTAAGAGGCTAGGAGAAGAAACTAGATCCCTTCGGGATCCATCGTTCAGAGTTGAGTTACTGAGCTGTAAACAACACAGCCAGTAAATTAAAGTAAAGAAAATTAATTAACCGAAAATAAGAATTAAAAAATCAAGGGCCTGCCGGTGCCTGCCCAAAGGTGTGGGATGGATGGGGGGTGCCTGCCAATTACTCCCCCGCGGGCATGAGGGTGGGGTATCCCAGCAGGGGCAGATTGACCTTGAGGAAGACCAGCTGCTCCACAATCTCAGCGTCCAAGCGAGAGCGGTGGGGTGTGACCACGTCGCCCGCCATGGAAAACACCCGCTCGCTTGGAACGCTGGACGGTGGGCAGCTGATTCTGTCCATGGCCACCCGCGCCAGATCAGGCCACATCTGGCGCCGAGATGACCAGTAGGCCAGGGGTTCGATGGAGCCGTCCTCCATCTGCTCCGCCAGGTAACGCTGCACTGCTGCTGCAGCGTCATCCTGGCGGCGGCTGGGTTGAGTGCCTCTATGCCCAACCGCAGCCTGCAAAGCCTTGTCCCAAAACCCCTGGCCTGTCCCCCTGCTGGGTGTGGTGGTGCTGGTGCCGCCGCTGCTGGTGGTGCTCAGCGGACTTAGCGCCTGGGCTTCGGTGGGCTCCTCCTCTGCCTGCCCAATCCTGGCATCCCGGGCCGCCCGAACGTCCGTCACCAGCATTTCCACCCAACCTGCCCGGGAAGTCTGCCCACATAACCCATCCTTGATGCGCGGGTCGCACATGGTGGCCAACATGTACTGCCTCTCGTTGTAGAGAGGCTGGACCCGGCGGGATAAGCTTTCCCTCAGCCTCGTCACCACTTCCCGCACCTCTGGCAGGAAGCGCCTGCCGGTGACGGCATCCCCGGCCTCCAGAAACTCGCCCATCTGATTCTGGAGATGCCTGGCCACGGGGAGCACCTGGCTGAGAAGGGCAGTGCTGCTGCTCAGGGTCTCGGTGGCCTCAAGGAACGGCTTGAGGACCACCAGAAGCTGGGACATGGCCTCCCACTGCTGCCTGGACAGTGGGGCCTGGATGCCAATGTCCCCGACCCTGAACATCTCGTGGACAACACGCTGTTGCTCCACCATACGCTCGAGCATGTGGTAGGTGGAGTTCCAACGTGTTGCCACGTCCTGCACTAGCCGGTGCTGCGGAAGTCCCAGCTCCTGCTGCTTCTCCCGCAGCAACCGACTGCCCTTCACGCTGTGGTGGAAATGCCCAGCCACCTTCCTGCAGCTCTCTAGGAGATTACGGATTTGGGGAGGGAGAGGGGCCTTGCTGCCTCCAAGGCCATCCCTGACGACCAGGTTGAAGACGTGCGCGATGCAGCGGATGCCCTCAAATCCGCCATCGCGCACCGCCTTCAGCATATTGGCTCCCCCGTCCGTGACCATGTAACCGCGGGTGTGCTGGTGCCCGCCCAGCCACCCTGCCACCATGCGGTTCATGGCCTCCGTAATCTCCTCCGCCGTGTGGGACTGGTCCATGACTGCGGTATGAAGGAGGGCCCAGCGGCAGCCCTCCTTCCCAGTCCCAGAAGTCCTGGGTGCTTCCTGCCCTGAGGCTCCCCACCAGTGAGCCGTCAGGGACAGGTAAGCGTGCACTCCTCCTTCGCTGGACCAGATGTCCGAAGTGAAGTGCACCTTCTGTGCCTCTGCCTGGCACAGACGACCCAGAACTAACTCCCTGCATGCCTGGTACAGGGAGGGCACCACACGCCTGCTCAGGGTGGTGCGACACGGCGGCTTGTAGTATGGAACCACAAGAGCCATCAGCCTCTTGAAGCCTGCGTTCTCGACGAGGCTGAATGGCTGGTCATCCAACGCCACCATCTCACCGATGCAATTGGTGATCTGGTTGGGCGCTGGAAAACGCCACCTTGTGGCTCCATACTTCCCCCACCCCATCTCTTCCATGGTGGCCTGGCGAAGCCTCTTGGGGATGGGAGGTCGAGAGCTGGCAGAAGTTGCAGGAGCCTTCTGCTTGCCCTTGCCGCTAGCACCAGTCTGCTGCGAGGTGCCCGCCTCGGTCCCAAGCAAAACAGACTGGTGGTGCCTCTGCATGTGGCGGGTGAGGTTCGTGGTGGTGAAGTGGCCTGGCATTTTTCCCCTGCTCACTGACATCTTGCAGTGGCGACAGACAGCAAAGCGGGAATCCACTGCCACCTCAAAGTGGTCCCACACCTTGCTTGCCTGTCGCTTCTGGGGTGACACAGACGGCCTGCCGGCGCCTTCGCTCTGTGGTGTCACCTCAGGAGCAAGGGAATGAGTGGAAGAGAGGACGGATTGTGGAGAGTAAGTCTCTGGTGCTGCCTGCTCTTCCTCTTGCCCCACATCAGAGTCCTCCTTCTCACTCTGAACCTCGCTGACTTCCACAAGATCTGGGAAAAGATCAGTCAGCGGGTTCACAGGCTCACCCACCAAAGAAGGAGCTGGATAATATAGTGCTCCTTCTTCATGCCCACTGCTGCTCCCAGCACCTGCCTCATGTTGCTGAAAGAGTGCCCTGCAGGCACTACTTTGAGTTGCCTCTGCCTGCTTCTGCTGCCCCAGTGGAGAACGCCTCAGTTTAACTGGGGGTGTGGAAGTAGGCTGCCTGCTGCTGGTCCCAGCAGCAGCAGCAGCAGCGCCATGCCCAGAGCGGCCTCTCCCAAATGCTGCCTTGGGAGCACCCCCCCTTTGAGTGCCACGCTTCATTTTATTTTTATTATTATTTATTTTTGTGTAAGTGTGTGCTTTGCTGACTTTTTTTGTGTTTGTAGCAGCAGGCTACACAGCCCAGCAACACACACTCACTCACAAGCGCGCACACACACACACACACACAGAGAAAGAGAGAGAGAGAGAGAGAGGATAGAAATATTTTTTTATGATTTTTTTGGGTTTTTTTCAGAAAGCGAAAGTAGAACAAACAAACACACTCACTGCAAAGACAAACTGAACTCACAGACAAACAAACGTGCTATCTAAGAAAGGAAAGGCAAGAGAGAAAGGAAAGCCAAGAGAGAGAACAAGAAAAGCTGAAGTAAAAGATCAGAAACTCCTCAAAACCACCTCCAAATACAATCAAATCAATACAGTCTCTCCAACACAGCTCCAAAACACTCCCTAATCTCCTCCACGTTCAACCCACAAAGAGCCAGAAGGGCAGGGCTGAGAGAATATATACTGGTGCCCTCCTCCAGCATTGCGATTGGAGGCTGAAGAAAGTCTTCACAGGATTGGGTGATTCAGTCATGTATTCTAAAGCACAATTGGTGGATCAAGCTGTCAAACACACACACACAAACACAGCCTCCCCCTCCCTTTCCTGAAGGTTTAAAATAATAAAGTTTAACCTTTGTTTTCCCACTAAAGCATTGCACCAAAGTTTGTTAAATTTCCAGCGTTTGAGCGGGCATAGGTCCTGTGCCATGTGAGCGAGTTAGAGGTTTGTAGCTCTTAAAACCAACCCATAAATCCCATGTGAAATGCCATGCATAAACCTTTGTTTTCCCACTAAAGCATTGCACCAAAGTTTGTTAAATTTCCAGCGTTTGAGCGGGCATAGGTCCTGTGCCATGTGAGCGAGTTAGAGGTTTGTAGCTCTTAAAACCAACCCATAAATCCCATGTGAAATGCCATGCATAAACCTTTGTTTTCCCACTAAAGCATTGCACCAAAGTTTGTTAAATTTCCAGCGTTTGAGCGGGCATAGGTCCTGTGCCATGTGAGCGAGTTAGAGGTTTGTAGCTCTTAAAACCAACCCATAAATCCCATGTGAAATGCCATGAATAAACGTTCGTTTCCCACTAAAATGTTGCACCTAGCTTCCGGAAATTTCACACACATTTGAAGTGAAGTGTTCCCTGCAATGTGCCAAAGTTTCCCGTTTGTATCTTTGAAAATAAAAAAATGGGAGGCAAAACTGTATTTTACCCCACTGCTACCCAATTTTCAACAATTCATTGCCAACACATGCCTGGAGCTAGCTGTCTGAAATTTTACACACATATCAAGGGAAGTGTTCCCTGTAATGTGCCGAAGTGTCCTGTTTGTATCTTTAAAAATAAAAACATGGGAGGCATAACTGCATTTACCCCACTACTACCCATTTTTCAAAAATTCATTGCCACACCAGGCAAGCACCCACGGTTCTGGGATTTCACACACGTGGGTCCCAAGGTTCCACCTACAATGTGGCAAAGTTTCATGTGTGTAACTTTAAAAATGACCGAGTTATAGGCATTCCATGTTATTTATTAAAAAATTAATTGCCACAAACTGCATGCACCAATCTTTCTGAAATTTCTCACAGATACCTATCCCTAACCAGTGTACAATGTGCCCAAGTTTCATCCTTCTGTCGTTAAAAATGAAAAAGGTATAGGCGTTTTTGTAAAACAACAATACTTTGCTATGGGAAAAACGCATTTAAAATGGCGTCCCATCCGCCGATCCGATCCGATCCGGATCGGACCTCGCCGGATCGGATCGGATCGGATCGGATGGTGTATCGGATCGGATCGGATCGGATCGGATTTTCCGATTTTTGGGGCGGATCGGATTCGGATCGTGGATCGGATCCGATCCGATGCACACCCCTATTGTTCACATTTAAAAAGTATGGTTTCTAGACTCAAGGTCTGTCCTATGAAGCAACATGGAATGCACATGTTCAGCAGATTTCTTCAATGTCATTTTTAAAAATAAATAAATGAGGTTTTAGTTCAAAGAATGGGGACATCATTTTAACTATTTATTTATTTATTTATTTATTACATTTCTAATCGGTCCAATAACAAATGTTTTGGGGGCTAATTTCAAACAATCAAATGACTAAAATGCCACAGAATCAGCTAAAATACAAAATACATTATAAATATTTAAAAGAATACAAAACAATACGAACCATTTTAGAAATGGAAATATCTAACAGTCATATTATCTCTATTTTTAGATAGGACTTGTGCCAAGTTATGCCATGAGGTTCTCTAAAAAATATACATTGATATTATTTCTTAGACTTTAAATAGGAACTCTGTTTCCGATATGTGTGTGTACTTGTCCCAAGATGGCAGTATGGATGGCCTGAGTAGAGAAACTGCTGGTGTTATCCTTAGTGTCACCTCTCATTGATTTTATAAATGTTTCTAGGACATGGAGCAATAACTAATCAGAGTTCATTAGTCGTACAGTATGACATTAAATGGTGCATTCTGAAACATCCAAGATGATTAGATATATTAATATAGTTCAATTACATTTTAAGAGAGAGAGAGAGAGAGAGAGAGAGAGAGAGAGAAATTTGGGAGTTGTCTAAAATGGGGAGAACTGATGAACTTAAGCACCACAGGATCAAAACATAGAGACATACAGGCCAATGAAGCTACATTCCCCAGAAACTATTTCATAGAATCATAGAATCATAGAATAGTAGAGTTAGAAGGAACCTATAAGGCCATCGAGTCCAACTCCCTGCTCAATGCAGGAATCTACCTTAAAGCATCCCGGCCAGATGGTTGTCCAGCTTTTGGATGTTAGAGTAATCAGCTTGGTTGTCATTAGGGATGTGCACTGGATCGGACCCGATCCACGATCCGAGTCCGGTCCAGTGGGAAATCGGATAAATTATCCGATTTCCGATCCCGCAGCTGGATCGGCCGATCCAATCCGAACCGGTCCGAAAAAGCTCCGAACCGGTTCGGCGGATCGGCGGATCGGCGGGCGCCCACTGGCGCCCACCGCCGCTTCCATTGGCGGGCGCCAGCGGGCGCCCGCCGATGAAAGTGGACAGCGGGGGGGGGGGAGGAGGGGGGCACTTACCTTCTCGGCCCGGTGGCTCCCGTCCGGCGCCGGAGCCTACTACTACTAGCAGGCTCCGCGGCCTGCTCTAGGGTGGCGCGCCGGGTGATGTCATCACCCGGCGCGCTACTCTAGAGCAGGCCGCGGAGCCTGCTGGTAGTAGTAGGCGCCGGCGCCGGACGGGAGCCGCCGGGCCGGAAAGGTAAGGAGGGGGTGCGTGGAGGGGAGGAGGGGGCGCGCGGAGGGGGGAGGGGGGCCCTTACCTTTCCGGCCCGGCGGCTCCCGTCCGGCGCCGGCGCCTACTACTCCCAGCAGGCTCCGCGGCCTGCTCTAGGATGGCGCGCCGGGTGATGTCATCACCCGGCGCGCTACTCTAGAGCAGGCCGCGGAGCCTGCTGGAAGTAGTAGGCGCCGGCGCCGGACGGGAGCCGCCGGGCCGGAAAGGTAAGGAGGGGGTGCGTGGAGGGGAGGAGGGGGCGCGCGGAGGGGGGAGGGGGGCCCTTACCTTTCCGGCCCGGCGGCTCCCATCCGGCGCCGGCGCCTACTACTCCCAGCAGGCTCCGCGGCCTGCTCTAGGATGGCGCGCCGGGTGATGTCATCACCCGGCGCGCTACTCTAGAGCAGGCCGCGGAGCCTGCTGGAAGTAGTAGGCGCCGGCGCCGGACGGGAGCCGCCGGGCCGGAAAGGTAAGGAGGGGGTGCGTGGAGGGGAGGAGGGGGCGCGCGGAGGGGGGAGGGGGGAGGGGGGCCCTTACCTGCCCGGCCCGGCGGCTCCCGTCCGGCGCCGGCGCCTACTACTACCAGCAGGCTCCGCGGCCTGCTCCAGGGTGGCGCGCCGGGTGATGTCATCACCCGGCGCGCTACTTGAGAGTAGGCCGCGGAGCCCGCTGGTAGTAGCCGCCGGCGCCGGACGTGCCGAGAAGGTAAGTGGCGGGGAAGGGGGCTTACCCCCCCCCCGGAGCCGTCCGCTTCTATCCGCTGGCGCCCGCGGGCGCCAGCGGATGGAAGCAGGCGGCCCCAGGGGGGGTAGGGAGCGCGGGGGAGGGGGTTTACCTGCCGGGGCCGTCCACAGCGGACGGCCCCGGGGGGGGAGGGAGTTAGGCCCCCCCTTACCCACCCGCCGCCATTTTTTCCTCATAGACTTGCATTGCAATGCAAGTCTATGGGGAAAAAAATGGCGGCCGATCCAAAAATGTACGATTTTTGGGTCGGGATCGGACTCGATCCGGTCCGGGGGGCCTCCGATTTTGTCCGAACCGGTCCGGGACAAAATTGGAGGTCCCGATCCGGGTCCCGATCCGATCCGGGGGGTCCGTGCACACCCCTAGTTGTCATTACCACTGGCTTTTCTCCCTTCCATGATCAACTGTTGTTATAACTGATATTTGGAATTCATAAATCTACTGATGCCAGGGATGGGCAGCTTGTGGTCCTCTAGGCATTTTTCTGTACAACTTCCATCAGCTAGCATAGCTAATCATGTTAGTTGAGTGACAATAGGCTAAGACAAGTTGTACACACCTGACCTATGCAATGGATTAGTTGACTTTCCCCCCCCCCTCTCCTCCTTGTTTTGACAATAAGAAGTTGGTAGAATCAGCTGGGATTAAAGAAGGAATAGCAGGACCCAGCATTTGAATATCGAAGAGTGATGGCCATAGGCTAGTTCATACATTCAGTGGTCTCCAAATAAATGACTGGCATGGGTGGAGCCACAACTGACCTTGCAGCCTATTGAGGATCTCTTGAAGGTTTATCATTTTGTCATGCCATTTTTCAAGACATTTCTTGCTTCACTCTCCACGTATAACAATCAATGATACATGCTCCTGTGCATGCAGATGTTGGCACGCACATTGGAGTCTCTTGATAATGACCTATTTCTCCTTGATTCATTATTGGAACAAACTTATATATTTACATGTATCTGCTTGCAATAACCATTCTCTTGTGCTGGAACAACCCCCATAAAATCCTGCTTTGACTATGAAGTGCAGTGTTGATAATATCTATTCATTTACATAGACACATACTCAAACTATTTAGTCTATTATAATCATTGTTCATAAGTGACCAAATTTAAATATTAATACTGTAATCCTTGGAGGACTGAGATTTTACTTATTACATTCTCTTTTAACTGAATGAACATTATTATTCTGTTCATACTTTAGTTTCACAGCTAATTGCTGTCTTTGGTCATCTCCTTGTGGGATATATTCTATTATGTAGAAACTACACATACCATGTTCTCCAACCCACACCTTATTTCACAGGAATGGCCTGGCTTGATTGTCTTACATTGCCTAAAATATTCAAATTTCCTTCTCCATTATCTCTGCCCAGCATTGCTCTAATGAAATGGATCTCTCCAGAATGGCATAGATCCTGAACAGAATAGATTTATGTGCATGCAGCTTGACATTATTTATGTCCAAAGTAGTTACCACCATAAGTGAAATGACCTGAGGTAATAAGAATGTCACCTTGAAATCATTTAAGCAATGACAATAGAAATAGAGTCTTCTTTGAAAAGGAAAAAATATATATAGATGTACATATGCATGAGGATAAGAGATCATACGAAAAGGGGATCATTCAGTTTATGACCTTGATTTAAGCCTTACTCAATTCAATGAGAGTGTTTCCTTTTCAATCCCACAGAACTTTAATTAAGTCTTGTGTGGTAAACCTATGCTAAGGTCCAATTCCATATTTTTGATCAGTATTTTTCAAAGAATTCTGTCTAGTTTCTTCTGTTCCACTGGAGTTCACCTGGAAATCCAAGCAGTATTTTCTCTTATTTGGTTTAGGAACTGTTCTCAATTCCCTCTTATCCTTGCAGCTGCAGCTGCCATGGGCAAAGCCTGAATGCACATACTCTGCATAGATAGTGTTTTTGGCATGCCAACCTGAGGGTGGCTTTTTAAGCACTTGCATTGACATGCCAAAAGCTGATGGTTACAGAGCTGCCCTCCCGGTCATAATGCTAAAATCCTGGGCCAACTAAAGCCGATTAGCAGTAGGATGGAGACTGGCAAAAGTACTATGAAATACGTCTTCATAGAATGCAGAACAGCTTTATGGAATTCGTTACCACAGGATGGCAATTAAGTTAGATGATTTAAAAAACAACAACAATGATTAAACTAATTTTTGAATAGGTCTAGCAAAAGCTAGAAAACCTCTGTAGTTCAGGGAAATGTAGCTGTTAGAAACATAAACTGGGGACAAAGAAGAGGTGAAGGGCATACCTTTAATGTTATGCTTGTAAGTTTCCCAGAATCATTGGCAAGATGTCATGGGAGGAGGGGGGAATGATGGACTAAATGGATCTTTGTTTGATCCAATCCACTGGGGCTGTTCTCATGCACATGATAACCTCAGTCAACATGAAAACTATGCCTGCTGTTTGCTGAGACAGGTCATAAAAAAACCAGAGAAGTCATATAGCAAATGCCTATGCTTTGGATCCAGACTTAATCATGCTTTGATTAGACCCGTTAATTAGTTAGCGAAGTAACTTAAATCCCATTGATTTTAATGGGTCTACTCTAAGCACAACTAACTCTGAATCCAACCCAATGCTTTTATTGCCAGTGTGTCCAGCAATGCTCAGCCGTTTGAGTCATCTGCTTTGAATGATAGGACTGAAAAGATTATAACTATTTGGCTTAGTTAGAAAAGCTGATATCCCTTCATACACATTTAGGGTCATTTCACTCATGGTGCAAACAAATACTTTGGTTATTAATGGAGGGTTAAGCTGCATACACATAGATCTATTCGAAACATGTTTGGAATAGTCTTCTACTGTATGGCTGTGTGATGTTCAGCTGCTGTTGAGATCCTTGTAAATAAAAGATTGTAAGTAGTTGTTATAAAATGCCATAAAAGAAGGTAAATAGACTTACAGTTATGTTGTAACTAGGTAAGCATAAGGGGGGGGAGTTCATGTGTGAGTGCTGATTGGATGGTGGCGGGGGAGTGCCTGGATTGGCTGGCTGTGTGAGAGTGTCTGTGTATATATTGTAGGAGAGCAGATAGGAGAGCAGATAGGGTGTAGCTGACAAGATAGGAGAAAGGGGAGCTGACAGGGGAGCTGACAGGAGAGTGTGAGAAGAGTGTGAGGGGGGGAGAGTGAGTAGCTTAAGCAAGAGAAATATAGAACGTTAGAGTTTCTATTGTAAATGTTATGAACAGGAAGTACTGAAACCATAAAGCATTGTGCCTGTAACCAATACGAGTATATACCTGAGGAAACCATCACGCTTATATATATATATATATATATATATATATATATACTTCTGTTAATAAATTCTTGTTAATTACAACTGGTGTAATCATTGGAAGTGTACCTGAGGAAGGTACTGGTGGCAGCGGACAGAAAAAGGGGGATTTGAGGGCTAGGGTGCTGGGCTGTGGAGCCGTGGGGCTTAAAAGAATAAAGGAGGGACGGGAGCAGCAGCAGTAGCCCTAAACCCTCAAACACGTCATAAGCACAGGGGGGTTGAAGTAAGCTCTGAGTGCGAGTGACGTGGACAGCCCTGTTGTGTAGCTGGGTGTGTGTCACAGGTGCAGGCAGGGCATCACAGGCTGTCCTCTCAAATAGTATTTACAGCTATTTGATGCTGTTTGTTGCTTTGATTATGAGACAAGCCTCATAATCCAAATCAAAAGATGACCAAAATATTGATAGGTTTATTTCATGTCCCTTTCATGCTCTATGTTCAGTGGACAAAGAATGTTTCTCTTCTTCCTAGGATCATTCTACTGCATATTTGAAAAGAGTTGACATAGAGCCCCTCTTCCTTCTGACTTCAGTCATAGTATTCTTTTATCCCAGCTCTTTCAGCATTTCTCCAAGGATTCACCCTTTATCATATCTGGGGTTTCCTTGTGACTTCTTTCTAACACCTTTCTTAAAAGATGGTACTCGGAACAGAACCTGACATTGCTTATTGACCTAAGCACTATAGAAACTTTTCACTTGACTGTTACAATCACCATTTCTGAATGTAATTATATTTGACATTTTTAAAGCATTTTCTACCTTCACTATTGAAAAAAAAGAAAGAAGAAAAAAGCTCTCTCTGTGTTGGTAGTCTACTAACATTTCCCATTGGCGCTGACCTGTATGACAAGCTGAAGCAATGAAACTTCCATGTTGGTCAAGCAAGAAAAAGAAGATTTTCTGCAAAAGATAGTCAATGGCCAAGCCATAACAGAAAGTGGAAGATTTCAATAAGTTCTATCATAGATTCCACAATAGAAAAACAAAACAACAATCCACGTTATAATTACAGAAAATAAATAGCTCAAGATGGCTTACAACCAATTTTTGAGTCTCTGATCACATAAAGAAGTATAATTTAAAATGTTAAATGATTAAAAGAGAGACTAGGATACATCAAATAAGAACTCCATTAAAATGAATGCTTCAGGGAAAATAAATAATAGGAGAATATTTTATACTGACTGGGTTCACACAACACACTAACCTACATTCCTTGATTGAGTGTGAGTTATTGAATCATGGGTTTTTGTTGAACCATACATTTATCTATTTTATTTATTTATTCAATTTATATCCCACTTATATCCAAAATACTTTAGGTGGCAATACAAAGTTAAAAACAATTTAAACAAAATAAAACAATCAAGAAAATAATATGACATAAAACAATATATAATCGTCAACAATAAGATTCTAAAAAGGGAAGGCGTGCTGGAATAATAGAGACTTTAATGCCTGCTTAAAGACATTCAAAGAAGTCAGCAGTCACATTTCAACCGACAGGTCATTCCACAGCTGAGGGGTGGCAAAGAAAAGGTCTCTGGCATGTGGCTGCCAATCTCACATTAGGCAGCCGCAGCAGATGGGCCTCAGAGGATCTTAAGTGGTGGGCTGGAACATAGGGAAGAAGGTGCTCCCTAAACCTAGACCATGTAGGCCTTTAAAGTTAAGAACCAGCACTTTATATTTTGCCCAGAAACAAACTGTTTAAAGATGATCTCCATGGGATATCCTGGAGACCAACCTGGCTGCCATGTTTTGTACCGGTTGAAGTTTTTGAACTAAGTATACAGGCAACCCCAAATACAGCACATTTCAGAAATCAAGCCTAGAGATTACCAGTGCATGCACTGCCATTATCAGGTCTACATGTTCCATAGTTGGCATATCAGCCAAAGCTGATAACAAGTACTTCTCACCGTCACCCCTACCTGGGGTTCCAGGAGCAGGGTCAGGTCAAAGAGCAACCTCAAACTACAAACTTGCTTCTTCAAGGGGAGTGTGACCCTATCCAGAACTGGTTGACATACCTCAATACCTGAATTAGGACCACTCGTGACAAGCAGACCTGGATTCAGCTTCAGTGAGTGTGGGTTAGCGTGTTGTCTGAACCCAGGACATTTTCTGCATGGTGGCTTGTTAAATCATTCAGTGTGTGGCTTATTTGTCTTGAACAAACCACCTTGAGAATCTGTGGTTTGTTGTTAGGTTGTTTAGAGTGGTTAACAAACCACACTGCATGGTTAACAATGTCCTGGGTAGACAACACTGCATGGTTAACAATACCCTGGGTTCAGTCAACATGCATAGTGATGCTTGTGAATTTTGTAATTAGTCAGCTTATTGGTCAAAACTAATGTGTTCAAATTGCTCACCATTTTCAATAAGCTTTGATCACTGTCTTATATATTCCTTATGAATTTTGGAATACACTGCAGGCTTCAGAGGATGTGCAGTCTGCATCTGAAGTATGTCATTTCTGTGCATGCACCAAGTTGATTAGTTTAATCCTTTTCTTTCAGGAAGAAATGTGATGATGTTACACTAATCCTTTAGGGAAATGTTGGCATTTGAATTATTTCCATAAACCAATCAAGTTTGAAGAAACAGCTACATCGTTTATATACAGCTCCATACACCAATCTACATCTCTCTCCTTCATACATCAAGCAGCAAGGTCAAGCAAACATTATGTAGAATGGCCACGTGGAAACTACCAATTAGGAAGGAGTACATAATGTGGTGGTTCATGATGCCATGATGCAGTACATGATTCCAAACTACAGCTCCCAAGATGTAGTTTGATATTGTACATGTGTAAAAACTCATCTACACAGAACAAGATCTCAAATTAAAGAAAAATCCTCATCTGAGATTACACGGATAAATCTGTTACTTTCTGAGGAAATAACAAATTAATTTGGGGTATGTTGTCCTATTACCAGTCCTAAATAGACATTGTCTGATTGATTCTATTGAATTAGGCAGTGCTGAAACCTAAAGGGATATTTTAGTGGGCTAATAGTGTAAGCATCTTTATTCCTCCCCCCTGCCCGAACTTTCAGATTCATGCTCATTCCCTTGAAACCACTCTTTAATGAATTTCCAAACGTTAATGTGAGAGTCTCTCTGCCATTCAGTATTATTGACATCTGGCAGCCTGGTCCTCCAGCTGCATTTGTATTAAAATCAAGGTGAAGATGTACTGTAACTTACACTCTGGATCAATTACTATGATTTGCTACAAAACGCAAGACTGTAAATCTAGGCGCGTGTTAACAATTTGTTTGGCAAGCAGGGTGAACGTTGTTAGAATCTACTTTAGCTTTCACCCTTACATTATGGGATCAATTATTAGAGTGGAAATTCTGAAAGCTTCTTGTTAAATGCCTTCGATATACTATTTGATTACAGACCGTGTCATTAAAATTAGAGAGAAAAGGTACAATACAAAGGGCTTCCAGACCTCCAAGCTGAGCAGAATTTGTAAAGCTGTCCACCTTCACCTCCACCCCCAATCCCTTGTACTTGTCTTAGAATGGGGAAAAATAACTTGCTGCTGCCACAGTAGCAGGGATGGGAGTAGTGGGAGTAAGAGAAGCACCTCCTTTCTTCCCCTCTCATACCTGGTGTGTGGCGGTGGTAGTGGTGGTGGTGGTGGTGAGGACAGGCCCTGGTTGTTTTACATCAGTGTCAGACCGTTGTGTAAAACAACTGGGGCCTGTCCTCTCTGCTGCCATTGCCATGGTAGCAGGGATGGGAGGAGGACAGCAGAACGTCACTCCCTTCTCCTCCCATCCCCACTAGTGCAGCCAATTGAGCACTAGCTGTTTGACGCAAGTGTCTCTTTCTCCCAGAAGGGGCCTCTTCAGGGAGAAGGAAACGCTTGTGCCAGAGAGCTGGCACTCAGTTGGCCTGCCCTGCTCATTTTCCAGAAATGTTTCCTTCTCTCTGAAGGGGCCCTTTGGGGACAGTGAAACACGTCCGCAAAATAAGCAGGGCTGGGGAACTGTGAGCTCCCCTTGGACTTCGGTGGACTATTGGGCAGCTCGACTCACCCGTATGGTGATGCAGACTACAGATCTGTATGGTGCTGCAGACTACTGAACTATTTCTTTTACAATAAGTCTCCTCTACTGAAATCCTCCAGCATTTTCTTATACATTCCTTCAATTAGCCAATTGATCAGTTCATAGTCACAGGTAGTAATTAATCATCAGTGCATTTACATCTATGGTGTTGATCTGATTCTATGCTCCTCTGGCAGTGTTTTGCTGAGCAGGAATCTAAACCTTTTTCCAAGTGAAGGCTCCCCAAAAATCAGCCAGCAACAGCAGCACACAAAAGTTAATTTCCAACCTTCCCCCTCAGCAAGATGAATGGTTATTTCACCTCACCTCCCCTTGAATTTATAAATGGAAAAACGATCACCTCTGCTCTTAGCTTTGATTCTTTAAAACCAGAACTTCCTGACAGAATACAGTACACACACTTATAGGGAGAGCTGAATATTCTGGAATTGCAGGAACACCATAAATTCATATTGTGACTCATTCATGACCACATAAAGCGTCTGTCTCAGTCTTCCTAGTGATATGTGAATCTCCCGATTTCTCTCCGTTTCTCATGCTAAACCTGATCCATTTTGATTCTGCATCGGACTGCAATTTTTTCAAAATATATGCCTTCTTTATGCATTTTTGTGCACTTTTTTATATGTATGATTTTTTTGTATACATATAATTTTTGGGCAAACTGCATCACAAATGTCAGAAAAGTATGGATTTTGATATTGAACAATGTTTCTGTTTGTGTTCAGGTTCAGATAGTGGAAATTTTGCATTGAAATGCAAATCAAATCAATTTCTCAAACATCCCTAGATTTCCTTTACTCCAAATTATCATTGCCACTTGGATTCAAACTAGATCTGATGTTAATTGTGTGAATGCAATCAATGTGCACACCTGTGTAATGTAAGTAACAGCTGAGGTGAAGCCACCATGGGCTCAGGACCATGGAGATTAGAAACATAGGAATATAGTAATTTGCCTTACACTGGGTTTGTTTGCATGATCAAGGAGCCCACCATGGCTTATTAATGCCAAGGTTTGTTGGGGAGAGAAAAGCGCTCCCTGTTCACTTAGTAAGCGTAAAGTCCAGAAAAATGTCCAAGTAGTTGAAGGAATACTCACACTCAGCAGGATGGTGTATAATACAAGTCCTTTACTGTGTTCCAATAATATAAATATATACAAGGCAACTGGTTCTTCCAGATAATACAGGCTTTTTCCTTATAGCTATAGCATAGCATAGTCCTCCATCAATCTCTCATTCACCAGCCTCTGTCCACAAAATCTCCAGCCTAACCCACAACAGCCATTTCTATAAGCTGACTTAAATACATATTTCTGAACCCTGGCTCAGCACAGTCAATTACCTTATCCTTCCAGAAAGATTCTCATTATCTGCTTGACCTTTTCAGCAGCATAGAAAAAACTTACTTTATCTGATTATTAACTTCAGCGGGCTGTTCAGTCCTTCTGGACACTCAAATTCTTGTCCAGTTCTTTAAATAACTTAAACTGAAATTTTCCCTGACAAGATTTGCTGTGGCATGGGTGGGTGACTATTTTGAATATTCAAACCATGACTGCAGCATGTAATGTTGTCCAAATCCATTGGGAGTCATTTGTTATTGTGGTTGACAAACCACCACAACCCTAGAACAATGTATGGGTGGTTTGTTAACCATGCCAACAACCCACCCTCTCTGGATTCAGATGACATGTTAAGCCATGGTTATGGATTGAGCCTTGAATACTCAAAAGCTGCCCACCTACCCACTGTGGTGACAGTGTGAACCTGGACTTTGAGTCAGACCATTGTTCCATTTACTCTAGTATTACTGACACTGACTGGCAGCAGATTTCCAGAGTTACAAGCAGTATTTTTTCCAGCCCTCTCTGTGATTAGGATGTCCATTTCTGGGAAATCCAGGTTGGTTTTTTTTATTATTATTTGATGGAGTTCCATGGCATGTATGATGAAATTTGCATTTGCAAGCTGAGCTGCGGGTTTTCCCAAACTGGGCCTGTTTGCATGTTCAAGGAGCCCACCATGGCTTATTAACCCTTTAAGAAAGCCATAAGACCAATCTCTTCCAGCGGGCCTACCCAGTTGAATTTAAAGAGTTTTATTGGTATTTTAATAATGTATTAGTTTTATGTGCTTTTAATCAGTTTTAAGTATTTTATATTTGATGTTGTTCCCCACCTCAATCCAGAAGGAGAGGCAGGTAATAAATAAACAAATAAATATATTATTATTATTATTATTATTAATGTCACAGTGTGCTGTGGTGTGGGTGGGCAGCCATTTTGAATATTTAAGCCATGACTGCAGCTTGTCATGTTGTCTGTGCCCATTTTGGCAGGTTCTACACTTTGCACAAATTTCTAAACAATTCGTGCACATTTTGGGAGAATTTCTGCAAATGATTGGCACAAATTGCTTAGAAATGTACACAAATTGCAGAACCTGGGGTGGGTGAATAAGTAAAAATCTATGAACTCTCTGCATTGCTGCAGATTGTGATGGGCACCATAATGGAATCCAGAATAAAATCTGGGGGACTGAACCTAGGAAACGCATCAAAATCCACCCCCCCAATGGATTTCTCCAGAATCCCTACTTAGAGATATTGGGGATTGAACTTGGGACCTTCTGCATATAATGCAGGTGCTCTACCATCGGGGAAGGGGTGCTTAGCTCCTACTCCCTGCCATGGTTCTAACAAAAATTCCCTCCCCAAAGCTGCTGTTCGCATTTCAATTTCTAAAGGGGAGTAAGAGTTAATCTCTGCATGGTCTCTTCATGGCTACTATTTCCATAACCAAACCAAAAACAAACACATTAATTGTATTCATGTAACCTCAAGTCCAATTTTGCTCTTTTTCTTTGCTTTTGTAGTTGTTCTTGCCGCTGTTGTTATTATTATGTTTCAAATAAAATCTAATTTTGCTTAGGGTTTCAGAGGTGTTGGTAATTTATTTCTCCACATCTTGCACAGTAAAATCCATGTTTTCTTATATCAATGTGCTAACTTAAGACCACAGTAATCCTTGTCATTACAAGCTGAAGCTCCGTTTTGTCACCCTATGGCAAGGTAATAAGGATGTGAGGTCTTTAAAATACTAATTCATGACCTCTAAGTGATTGCATTTTATGGAGGGAAAAATGGTTTTCCTCTGAGGAACTCTTCCAAGCATCAGTAGGGTGCAAAGGCCTGAACTATTTTTAATTTAAACTTGGAAAATTGAAGAATGGCATGGGATTGAGGTGGAAGTAAGAATGATGAATAATGGGATTTCTTTAGATGATTAGAGTTCCATGACAAAGTATTGTGAAAGCAGAATGATTTCATGTTGTGTAACATCATATGATCATCTCCTTCTCAAGCAAATTAATATTTTTTCAAAGATGGTTGGTGGTGTAGGTTGTGTACGACGCATAACATGCTTAGATTTTGCCAGTATGATCTTTCTTGACCCAAATCACCTCTGCCTTAGATCAGTATTCACTATATTATATCGACAAAAATGTCTCTTTAAAAACCCTCACTGATTTTTACTTTATCATTGATAAAGGCCAAGACAGGCATTACTTTAAATCTATATCTAGCCACCTACATCTTTTTTTTTTTCATTTTTACTGTAGTGTAGATGCAGGGGTCCAATCCAGATCTTAAAAGCACCCCCCATGGCCCATGCTAAGGTCCAGATGCACATACTCTAGAGTAAACAATGAAAGGAAGATGGAGGTGATAGATACAGCTTTAAAGTAATAGTTATTTTGGCCTTATGTTAAGCCACATTTTGTAGCTTGATGTGATCAGGGAGAACACACCAGGCAAGGCAGAACATAAACTTTTGTTTATTGTTTTAATTTATCCTTCTCTATCTCCTGTATGACCAAACTACATGCTACACTTTTTCTTAAAATAATTACATGTACACAGGGAATTTGAACAGCATTCAGGGTGTGTGGCTTATCCATTCCCACCTCAACCCTCTGAAATTCAGCATCCCACAAAGACGAGTGATAGCAAAAAAACAAGTTAAAAAAATTAAAGTCCTACTGGTGCCAATGGGGCTTTTAAAGCTATTTATTTCTTAATTTCAAGCATTTTACCGTGCTATTCAGTAAAAAAAAAAAAAAAAATCCTCCCCCCCGTGTGGCTTATATATGACCAATAAAAAAAGACAATCCCTGCTCAGAGGCTTAAAATCTAGGCAGCAGCACACAAAATGAAAGGAAAAAGGGGTGGGAGGAAAAAGTGAACCCGGGCATCAATTTTTAACATCAAATAGTGTTTATCATAATACCTGGAAACAATTTAGGGAGAAGAGGGAGTCAATAGAGCTGGTCTTTCTGCTGGTGGAATGGCCCAATTTCCCATCTGCCTCTTTTGCTGCTATTGTTTGTAGTCATATGGGGGGTCTTCAGGGGTCAGGGCTGTAGAGGGAAGGGAAGGGAAAAGACTCTGGGTGCTGCAATCCCTTCCCAAATTACCCCACCGTGCCTATAATTAATCTAAGAGAAAGGAGAGAGAGAGAGAGAGAAAGAGAAAGAGAAAGAGAGAGACATACACATTACACAGTAAGTGCAATGAATCATTTGGTCCTTAGTTTCTTCTCTTTTTTTCCCCGAGACTCCTAGGAAATGTAGTCACAATAATAATAATAATAATAATAATAATAATAATAATAATAACTGGGACAGAACAATTCATACAGACAAGACAATACCTTGCAACCAACCAGACATAACGTTCATAGACAAAAAAGAAAAACTCACATACCTCATCGACATAGCAATACCAAATGACAAAAATGTTGTTGGAAAGGAAGAAGAAAAGAGAGACAAATATACACCACCGGCCATGGAAGTCAAAGAACTATGGCAACAGGAAAAGGTCACAATTATTCCATTGGTCACATCAGTCACTGGCATCACATCAATCACCGGCATCAGATGGCCAGGCTTAACAGTTAAAAGGTTTTAAAGTGTTTTAATGATAGCTGTTTTATGTTTATGGTTTTAAATTTTGTATATTGTCTTTTTAATGCTCAATCTTTTTAATTTTTGTAAACCACCCAGAGAGCTTTGGCTATGGGGTGGTATATAAGTGTAATAAATAAATAGATATAAATAAATAAAAAAAATATACAGAAAACCTCCAGAAACTGGGCCTACCAAAATACATCCACACCAACATCCAGAAAGCAGTCATAGTTAAAACATGCTCGATCGTCAGGAAATTCCTGGATCAATAAAAGACAGCATGACTTGGCAAAGCCCGTCATGTCCATCTAGAAAAACCGCCACAAGAGAGAAAGAGATAAAAATAATAATAGTAATAATAATAATAATAATAATAAAAATATTTATTTATTACCCGTCTCTCCCTCTGGAGAGTCTCCATGTCCCAGACACATCCTGATATGACATCATATTATTTAGACATGCATAAAAATTCTGAACCACTCTTTTTTATTCCAATAGCTGTCTTGTTTTTAAAATCTTGCCTACATTGAGCCTGAAGAAAATTGCCTCATTTGTTACAGGTTAAAGCCCTGATGGTGACTTTATTCTGGCTTAATAAAGAGAGCTAATATTTAAGCCTCCCTAGAAATTAGTCTGTCTGGTCTAGGACATGGCCCTATATTGTGAAATGGGAGGGAATAGGTTTAGGGGAAAGCACTCTGCCTACATTTGCAAATGCTCTGTCGCTAGTAGCAATTGAATGTGTTCAGCAGCAGAACTGAGAACTGATATATTGAAAGCAGATTGGAGGACCCAGCCCTGGCTCAAATTAAGACCTTGAACATGCTTGGAAATAAGTTATATTAAGTAGAGGCTGCCAAATGCATAGCATGAAGGCTTTGGACCCAGTCAGGGCCAGCCTTACCATTAGGCAAAGTAAAGCAACCACATCAGGCAGCAGATGTTGAAGAGACAGCAGCTGCCTGCTGGCCATTCCTCCTGAACCCCCTGGCAGTTCTTGTCTCTTGACAGATTTGTGTGTGCCACGTGGTCTGTCCTGCAACCTCTAAACTAGGTTGATGCCCTTAGGTGTGGTGGAGGATACTGTCCAGTCAACAGTGACGAAGTAAGATGCAATTACCAGTCCAGTTTGTTTCTGTGAGGAACTGAGGAAAGCTCAGAGTGCCATTTTGTCTGTTGCCTCAGGTAACAAAATGTCTTGGACCAGCCTAAGGAGGTACAGAGCCATCTCCATCCAGTTTTTCCAGGCGCTTGGTGAGCCACCCCCTCTCACCACCCCCAGGATGCACTCAGGAGCCCCAGCCCTTACCAGAGCCATCCATGAGTGCCTGGCAGCCATCCTTCCTTTCAGTGAGTCACCATTTTGTGTAAAAATAGTGACTTGTGTTTTTCTGTAAATCAAGGCTTATGCAAATGTCGGTGAGGGTGGTGTCTTGCTGAGTGGGGTCCAGGGGATTCCCCCAGTCTTCTGGACCCAATCAGGTGTTTGCACCATCCCTAGGCCAACCTTGCATCCAATGGCATAGTTGAGGTAGCCTTGGAACTCTACCACAGCTGGTAGAACACCATTAGAACACCTCTATGCCCATCTCCCCATATGTCACTAAAAGGGGAAGGATTGATTTTGATAGCAATAGGGACATACACACATAGCCATGCTTCAGATAATTCATGATGTTTGATATGCAGTGGGTGGGCCATGAGTGTAAAATGAGCATAGAGCCTAAACAGTGGGAGTGTCTTTCAGTCAGTCTCACGATCAGTAAATTTGGCATATTGTTTTATTTTATTATTTATTTTCCTTTTGGATTCCCAAGATTGAGCATGAAAAACCAATGAAGTTAGCAAATGTCATTACCAGATTTAGGAAAACAACACTTTTGTCCATTCCAGGGAAGATGTCTGTAGGAGGCAAATCTTTGACAATAAGCTTCCAGCACTGCTACAAACACCAGCAAACAACTACTTTGCGAACATGTGTTCTAATTGAAGGAATACTGTGTTACTGCTTTAAATCATTGTGATTCATGATACTTAGTTTGAACTGATAATTAATTTTCTGATGCCATTATTTCAAGGTGATATTAGACAAACATCTGTTGCAGTTGCTATATATGTGGAATGTCCTGCTTTACAGCAGGCAATTAATTTAGATCATCCACTGAACTCTAAGATGCTTAAAATGTCAATAATTAAAGTGTGAATTTAAAAGAATAAAATGCCCTATATTAAAAAGATATTTGTATCCAAAATCACAGGATTAAAGTGCTGTGCATTTTTCAAATATGACTTCTTTTGTTCTCAAATATACAAAAAGTTGGGCTCTGCAATAAAATGTTGCAGTGTGAAGTACTTCTGTTTAGAACTCCAGCTACTCTATTCCATCACCCACATCTCCCTGATATTCAGAGGCATGCTACTCCTGTTCCTATAGGTGCTAGATAGCAATCATGACTAGTAGTCATTGATAGCTTTACCTCCCACACATTTCTCTAATCCCCTTTTAATACCTTTTAGATTTGTTGTTAGCACTACAAATTGTAGTATTTTTTCTTCTTCTACAACAGTCAGCCAGCATTCAGTGCCCACTGAGTATGCTTAATAAGCATTGGAGGATTTCCCCGCCCTCCATTTTGGTTGTTTTCTCCATTTCTGTAAGAGATATATGGTGGGCATACTTGTGCCCTATCCCAGCTATATTCCAACATTTGATTTCTCCATTGATAATTATGGGCAGGTCTCTTTTTCCTCCTTAAGGGAAATTTTAAAATAGCTTTTCAGTTTGAACAAGGAACTGACCAATCCCGTCAATGAGATGGTTTATCCAACCCTCTTTGTTTATCTATGTGACTCCTCTTCTCTGCTCCCCCTCTCACTCACCCAAAATGCAAGGTCATTCAGTTAACATAAGGTTGTTGGAGGGTGTGTGTGTCCCTTAGATTGTTTGCTTATCTGCATACCTCAGAGTTAGTCCAAGGCTGATGATACCTTGCATAGGTGGTGTAGTTTTGACTCCAGATCCAGCAGGACAGGAAGACTCAAATTGGTGTTAATATATAATTAAAAATTCAATGGTTTCAACTGGAAAAACAGTGAGGACAATGGAAACATTGCTATGTCCTCCTACATTTTCCTACACCAGTTTAGTGTTTGGCATGCTTCCTATTTTATTTCTCTTTCTGTTCGTCAATCATGTGCCACATGGTTTGTGCCGAAGCTAATATCCTTTATGGTCCCTCTGGTGCTCAAAGCATTACGATTATGAATTCTTATTGTGTGCGAGTTCATTGGCTTCCATTAAACAACAATATGGGTGGAATTAGTGCTGTACTGATCATGACGAGCTCACATCACCTATGCTTGCACAATTGATGAGTCTTGTTTCAGTGTGCAGCTGCTTGGCAAAGATTCCAGATTGAATGAACAGCATGCTCAGAAATCTGCACCATGTACAATTCATTGGGGTATGAGTTCGCACCCAGGATGTGCTTGAAAATTCAGGGAGAGTTAAGAGTATTTACTGTCAAACACTCAAACATTCAAACAATGTGTGGATGTGTGTAGTTTCCTAGTGCAAGGCACAAGATTGTAAGAAGAGCTATGCTGGATTAGACTAAAGGCCTATCTAGCCTATCATCCTATTTCCCACAGTGGTCTACCAGTGGTCTACAAAACCCAAGACTAGAACAGGACAGTAATAGCTCTCTCCTGCTGTTGTTCCTCAGCAAGCTAATATTCAGATCCATTCTGCCCTCATTAGTAGCCATTGATAGCCTTATCCCCCATGAATTAGTCTAATCCCCTTTTAAAGCCATTTAACCTCCTTTCTACACCATAGGAGTGTACAGGGAGGGAGGGAGAGCGATCCCGGAAGTACCTAATACACAACATCGGTGCACAGGGAGGGAGGGAGGGAGGGCGATCCCAGAAGTACCTAATACACACCATCAGCGCACAGGGATCAGCCTGGGGCTATCCCAGGCAAACAGCCTGGTGTGGAAAGGGCCTAAATTGGTGACTATCTTGTGGTAGCAAATTCCATAATTTAACTATGTGCTGCTGAGAGAAGAAATATATATATTTGTCTGTCTTGATTTGTTCACCATTAGTACTTTAAGAATGTGTGTGTGGGGGAGATCCTCTCCTCCTGGATGTGTTTCGTGTCCCAAACTCCCTATTCTAGCAGAGTTTGGGACATGACTTGACTCAAACTGTTCACCCAGCTGCACAGTTTATTCTGATGAACTTCCTCTCCTTCACAACAAGTTAGGATGTATCACAACCTTGCAGCAATTATTAAAATTACCAACATCCCTGTAAGGAGTAGTTAGTGTGAATAATCACCAGGCCTGTCCCCCATATTATCCCTCCTCTCTGTTTTATTTCTCAGTTATATCTGAATTAGTAAACCTCTGGAACAGGGTAGCAAAAGCCAGACATTACACTAATTCTATGAAGAAGTTAGACATGCAAAGCTATAGCAGGAGGGCAAGCCTAAAAAGATTTACGAAGCCTTTTTGTGCCCTTTGGTTTTCCAAGATGACACCATGTTTTTGCCCCTACCATTCTGTATTCTGCTGGGTACAAGTAGTGGTGATGCTGCTGAAATTTGAAATGTACAGATTTGGAATTAGAATTTCCATAGCTAATAATTCCTGGATACATCACTAGCAGAGATCTATGCTTGTTATCCTTGCTTGAAATGTAAATCAAGATCATTTTAAATTTAAGTGTTTATCTTGTGTCTATGCAATAGGCGTTCATCAGACTCGGCACTCAAAACTGGCAGCTACTGTTGGCACCTGCTCAGACATTGATTACTTTAATCGCTTTCTTTCAATGAAACTGTGCTTGATACCAGAGAGAGAGAGAGAGAGAGAGAGAGAGAGAGAGAGAGAGAGAGACTGGTGTAAAGTGGCAACAAAGCAACAAGGCTCTGAACCTCTGTTGATGCAGTCAGTCTTACTGTAAAATGTATAAGAAAGATAAAAAGATTAACATTTATTTTTAAATACTCTGTTGTCATGGGCAGGAAACTTGCAGGGACAGTTTCTAATTGTTTTAGGCAGCTGATGTTACTCTAGGCTTTATCAGGATACATGGGAACAGTCTGGAGTTATGGAGCTATTGGTGCAGGAAGCAGCAAATGTTGTAACCTTTTCTCATACTGGTCCATTGTTCTACAGCTTGACCACTGCTTTGTCAGCACGGTTGCCTCCTTCTCAAACTTCGGACAGCAAAACTTTCTGCCCTCAAGGAAAGACAGGCCTGCTTACGAACCAAAGTTTCGCTCCCATCCCATTCCATATTCTTCTTCTAAACTCTCTATTGCCAGCACTGGAACCCAAAAAGGGACCTTAGTAACACAAACGATTAAGGGGAAAGAGAGGAGCAGAGGAAGAAGGGGAATGGATGGGAGTGCAGACCAGTACACAGAAGTGGTCTGGTCACACTGGGGAGATTGCTGTTCTGTGTACACGCACACACACACACTCACAGAGTTCCCAGGAACTCACTGCTGCTGCTTTTACTCTACACGGCAGTTATTCTCCTCCCCCCTCCTTCAACATTCCGAGAGCCAAATTATGAGACTCTCATTATAAAATAAAAATATTTTAAAAATAAGTAAATTGAATTTTAAAAGGTGTTCCATTCCACCAACTACAGTATAAAAGAAAGAGGAAAACGTCAAGCATTCAAATAAGGAGTCCCCCCCCACACACACAAATGATGTGATTCCAATAATAATAAGTTTTGAAGTTTGTTTTTTAAAAGTCCTTTAGCTAGCCACTGTATACTAATACATATGACCTAGAATACTCTTGGACCGCTATCTTTTTAAATTTTTACTATGTGATTTATTGGCTACCAGAGCAGAATATCATTTTGATGAGCATGTTATTCTTCTTTGATTACTTCAGATAGGGTAGATTCTTCTGTATTTTCATTGTTGTGCATGCTGTTTCTCATCTTTTTCTTTTTAAAGCAGAGGTGGAGAGTGCATCTTCATTGCCTCTCATTCTGGCTTAAGCACCACTGGAAGGCATGTTTGCTTCTTTAAAAAAATTAAGCTGACAGAGAACTGTTGAAAATAACTGATTGTAATTAATTTATTTTTTCTACTGTTTGGCTGTGTTGCCAAACCAATTCCAAATATAGCTAATGGGAATTCACCCATCACTAAAGAATAGCCGGGATTGACTATGTATGTCAAGTGATTTTGTTACTAGGCATCATTGGCCTTCCAGAAATTCTCAGTCTGAGGGCCAAAAAAGCCATGACATCATTCATGCAATGAGGAACTGGGTATTGATTTATTAAAAGTCTTTATATATTGCTTTATAGACTGGTCTCACAAAGCAGTTTACATGAAATTATTCAAACAATAAAATCAATAAAATTGTGCAATCAAAACCAAAAAAAGGACAAACAACTCCTTCTCTTGGAGAAGCTGATTCTTTTTCTTCTCCTCTCAGGGCAAGATGGGAGTCCACATGCCAGTGGCGCCAACCTCCACTGAGTCTTGGGTACTGGGGCAGTGTCAATAAGGTGCCTCATTAGGATACCATCTCTGTGGCTGGGCATGACATGCGCTGGAGGAGTGAAAAAGTCTATGTCGCATTAAACTGGAAGCCCTGTGCCTTATTTTAATGGGAGAGGTGGTTAACTCCACCTCTGCTGAAATTCCGACCCCATCCCTAGAAGTCCCACTTCCAGGGTCCTGCCCCAGAAATTGGGATCACTGGATGGGGATCATATGACTCCTAGATGAAGTCATCATACCTCCATGGACCAATAGGATGGGGGTGGAGACCCCTGCTGTACTTGTGGGGAAATGGAAGCAACCCAGTAGGGGCCATTTCCAAGCCCAAGCCCAGAAGTCCTACACTGGAGGAAGGGATCACATGATGAGGTCATGTGACTGATCTACAAACTCATCATGCCACCTCTTCCTATTCAACCATAATAGCTTGAGGAGTTCATAGATGGATCACACGATCCCAACAGATAAACCCTCCATCCAGGGTAGGACTTTTGAACTAGAACATCTTGGGATGGGCTTTGAAATGATCCCATATCTGCTACCTAGCCTCCCGGACCTTACCCTGTGATGGATGCTCTGTTCTACTGACCCTTGGACTCCTCTGTGACTCTGCTTCTGGACTGTGTAACACATCTGAGTGCCTGACTGTGTTGTGTTCCCTGACTGCTATGCTGACCCCTTCTGACCAAGCCGGAACCCCAGTTAGGGATGTCGGGGGAATCCATTTTGGGGGTGGAGCTTCATAAGCTTTTGTCAGCTCTGCCCCCCTGGACTCCATTGTGTCTTCCACCAACTGGCCCCTCAATGTGCAATGGGTCGGGCCAGCTGGTGGAATTTTCTATTAAAATGTGTTGTGCCAAAATTTGGCTGCATAATTTACAGGCAAAATGTATGCAAATCCTTATTTGCACAAGCCAAGACTAAAAAAACCTGTAAAACCGTGTGGCTCAGGTCACAAAAGCAAACCGAAGCAAGCATACCATGAAAGTCCAGCAAGCCCAAAAGGGCCGGATTTCTCAGCGACTGACATCCCTAACCCCAGTATCTAACTGCTTCCAGTGCCCCACATGTATGGCAGGGGCGAAACAGACAAATCCATAGAGGAGTCAAATGACCCCCAGCAGGTGATGCCTCAATCTGGGATGTCCGGGGGTGGGGTGGGACATCTGGCAGATGCAGGGCTAAAACCCCTTTGAATAAGGGGTAGGGTTTAGAGTTTGATGTGAGGTAGCCTTCTCAAGAGTCCCTTGACCTCTTCACTCTTGTCTCCCATTGCAGGTTCTCCCAATGCCAAGTTCAAGCCCCTTTCGTTGTGCCATATGGAGACAGAGATGAAGGAGGAGGCTGGAGATGTTCCCTTGAACTGGATGAAAGGAGGGACATTTGTTGTGAATGCTTCCTCCCTTGAAGCTCTAGGAATGGGTTTCCTCACTTGGGCAGGATCTACACTTCTGCTTTATAAAGGTTTATAATTGTTTTGACAACTGTTTTGGCCCTGGACACATTCCATATACCGTTGTTAAACTGTTTTCAAAGTCTTATATTCTGCTTGGTATAGATCTGTCCCTGGTGTCTGATCTTGGGGAAGTGGAGTATCCACATCAGAGGAGGCTGGAGGCAAGGCTAGAGGCAGGGCAGGACCATGGAGAGCACAGTCCACAAAGTGCTGGCAGGAAGCTTTTCCCAAAAGAAGCTGTTGCTCAGGTGAAGGTCTGTAGTCCACATAGGCCTTAAGAGAGCTAGCTGTGCCTGGTCTTTCAGTGGCTCCACCCACATTGCCTACTAACTGGAGTTCTTCAAGGGCTATTGTCAAGTTCTGTAGTCGTGTGCTCTTGGTGGCTGAGGAACAGGGGAAGATGGAATTAGAGAAGGGGGTGCTGAGGACCCCCCCCTGAGGTGATATTTGGTGTGGTCAGTCTTAATCCAAATCATTCACAGGGTACTGTGGAGCCTCCAATCTAGGGGACAGAACACCTTCCCCCTCTCTAGGCATGCCCCATCTTGCCTGACTTGGTCTAGGCTTTGACTGATGACATGGGGCAGACAGAGGGGTGATGAGGCAGACTTTCTTCTTCCACTAGTTTAAAAATGAGCATACTTGTTGGGAAGTTGTGGTTCTGACTCAGAGGACACAGTGGCTGCTGACTGGATCACGTGACCCTGGAAGCAGGTATTTCAACAGTAGGCTGAATTGAACCCAACCGATTGATCACACTCTAATGGATAACAAGATTGTGCTGAGCAATCCAGGCAGTCCCTAATATAGTTGGGAAATGTCATGAGGTGACTTCATTAAGGACAGCCATTGCCCATGGTTCTGAATTAGTCCCTATATCCTGAATTCCATGTTGGACAGGGCCAGGTGTCAATGGGCATCCATCAATGGCTTCAAGAAGGACAGGAGGGGCTTTGGGAACAGCAAAATACCTCCTTGCTGGAGTGGCAAACTGAGTGAGATGGGGCTTCTGGTGGTGGGTTGGCACTTCTCAGACGTTGGGCAAATTGCTGTGGGACACATCACAGTGGAGGCCATGGATTTTCCCATCCTCCAATTATCCAAGATTTTCCCTTGACACACTGCAGCAGAGTGTCCCAATTGCCACAATACAAACACAAGTGGAGTTGAAGCCACGGTTCTTCTCCTGGGCTGAGAGATGAGCCTGTGCCCCACCAAGCTGCGTGAGTTTAGACCCTGGTGCTCAGCTGTGAGAGCCTTCCCCTCTTATGTCTGGGCTAGAACAAGCTCTCCTGGCTCAGTAGGAGACCCAGGAAAAGTTGTCTGCATGGATGGTTAGAGTAAGACGGTGGTGGGTTGGTGGTGGGTTGGAGGCAGGCACCTTGTCTGTTGAGACATTTGGTTCATGAGCTCCCAAGGTGTGTTGCAAGGCTCTTGTCAGGGGCCTTTGCTAATGGGTCTCTGGAATCGTGAAACACCTTTGAGGAATCCTTCTTGAAGTGGAGGAAATCCCATGGTCCTTCTGCTTCATCCTGCCATCTACAGTGAGGGGATGTGTATCAAAATCACAGGAGAACTCTTGGCAGATGACCTGTGAGACCCTGAGGCTGCCCTCTTCTGAATCTGCCACCAAGTGAGCCCTCCCTCCCCAGCTAGGGGCTGAGCCACTACTGTGATGTTACAAACAGGCTTGCATAACAGGGCTGAAAAGTTTGATTGTGAAGAGCCCACCACAACCATGGATTAAGTTTTATTTATTAATGTATTATATTTATATCCTGCCTTTTTCCCTGCCAATATCCCAAGGCACTTTACAAAATCCTTCTCCTTTCCATTTGTATCCTCAAAACAACCCTGTGAGATAGGTTAGGCTGAGAATCACTGACTGCCCCAAAGCTACCCAGTCAGCTTCATGACTGACTGGGGTCTTAAACCCAGGTCTCCTGAGTCCCAGCCCAACACTCTAACCACCAAGCCACACTGGCTCTTAATGTCATCACCTCAGAAGCCCTGAGGTTTCCCTCCTATGAAGCTGGCAGTTGATGAGTTAGCAAGGCCTCTTTACCCACTGACTGCTCTCACAGTAGGCCAGAAGCCAAAGCTGGAAGCAGCTCTGATGTTAAGCAATGGCATCCTTGGCCAGTTGCCGGGACCCACGGCTGTCCAGATATCTGCTCCCTCATACACACACATCAAGTAGCTTTGAGACATCATTTAAAATGCCCAGAATGCCCCACAGTGATGCCATGTCACAGCTACATTGTGGGGAATGCCACCAAAACAGGAAGGGGCCCACTCACTGAGGGGTGGGGAAATTCAAGCCCGGGGGGGAGGCAAATCTGGCCTTCCAAGAGTGCCAATCTGGCCTTCTCCACATGGCCACACCCCCTTCTTCTGGCACCAATACTTTTCACCACACACAATCATTTCATGGTTTCCTGCCTTTTGTGCAATTTTCATGCTGTTCAAAAAGTTGAAATGCCTCTCCTAAGGCTTAGTTACTGGCATTGTAAACTAAAATATGCTGGTATATTTGTTATTTTAGTCCCCGCCCCTTTTGCCTTTGACCTCCCCATGATTGTGTCTCCGATGCATGCAAAATTAAACCACTGTTCCATGTATATTGTAACACTATTTTATTTTATTTTATTTCTATATCACCCAATAGCCAAAGCTCTCTTTGGTCCATCCTTACTGCTAGTCTATTTGAAAACATGCCTCAGGATTTGGCAAGTGGCAGGACAAAAACTTTGGGATGAATCCCTACACTCCTATTTAAATGATTGTGTCTCTTAAACTGAGCAGCAGGTATGCTGGATGGGAGATACTCAAGGCAGTTGGGTTGATGATGTAGATACAACAAATTGGCTGCAAAGTGCAGAGAAAAACATCCTCAAATTAAAATGACTCAAGCTCACTTCAACAATGTCAGCATGCCCTCTTGTGAAATTATTCCATTCAAAAACCTGCTCTTGAACCCTTGAGTGAAGATTGTCAGAACTGAGTTTCTGCCCTTGTCTAGTAGGGAAATTCAGAAATGTGAATGTTTGGTTTTTATTTAATTTTTACTCCTATCCTCCTCCCCTTCCCTCACTTTCTTTCTAATCCCTTTATGTAGGTCTTTTGTTAGCTTAACAGATGTACTTCTTGTACTCTCTTAAACTCTTTCTTTGTGTAACCCTCTGCTTAGGGGAAGAAAAGAAATGAAGGGAAACTATGGTTCACTTGAGGTACCCTCAGTAGGCACTCACAATTAACAATTGAATGCATCAGTTGCTTTAAATGGCGTGACTACAGTCATTCATAACAATAACAAAAGATAGATGACTGATTAACATTCTCTGAGGTTTGAAGTGTTTTAAAATGATGATATTGATGAGAGTTTGAATGGGAATATTTCTTTCACACACATGCACATCTGTTGCTACATTGTGATCCACATTAAAATACAAAAGGAGGAAGGCACAGTTAATTCCCTCCACTAAGTACTAATTGTTCTATTTCTTTAATGTAACTTAATGATTTCTTTGTCTTGCATGTTGTCACTGTTTTATTTGCTGTACTTATTATTCTCCGCTGTTACAAGAGCTCAACTGCCATGTTCTGAAAGAACCACTGGAATGCATCCTTTCCATTTTTTAATTTCAACAATTAAAATATAACAAAACAGAAGTCTGACTAGCAGTGCAATCCTATGCGGTTTACTTAGAAATGTATCTCACTGTATTCAATGAGGTTTACTCCCAAGAAAGTGTGCATAGGATTGCAGACTTAAATTTGAGTGCACAAAGAAATGAAGAAGACTCAGCATTTACCATCCACAGAAAGGGGCAGCATGAGCTTTCAATATAGGAGGGTCATTTTTAGAACTTTAAATTTTGATACGGAACCTTATTAACTGTAGAAAAACAGTCAATGGAATACCCCTGGGTAACCTAAATCATCTACTTTTATTTCTGTGAGTTTAAATATATTCTATCTGAAATAGTGCTGTATCAAAAAATGCAACAATATATACCCTTTAAAATCCAAAGGCAAAGCTCCACCTCAATAATATGGTATCATAGATTTGTGACAAAGGAGCAAACTAAAAATATAAGTCCCAAGTAAGAACATGAAACTTGAATTTGAATCCCAAGTAAGAACATGAAACTCCCACCTTGCATAGTAAACTCAAGTTTTCGTAGTTTATGAGATAAGACACAGGAATATAAGAAGAACCAGCTCCATCTAGTCCAGTATTCTGTTCTTATAGTGGTGCCCAGTTGCCCACAGAAAACCCACAAGCAGGATATGAGTGCAACAGCATGTTCCCCAGCAACTGGTGAACTCTGGTATACTGTCTCTGATACTGGAGATAGCAGATAGCCATCAGGACTAGTAGCCATTGAAAGCCTTCTCCATGAATTTGTCTAGCCTCCTTTTAAAGCCATTCTAATTGGTGGCTGTGACAATACCCCACATTTCTGTCTCCCTAGGTATGTCTGGGTTAGTATGTCTAGAGAGTTATTTAATAAATAAATAACTTTTATTTATTAAAGTTATATCTATCTGTCCAGTAGAAACATAGAGATCTTAGGGTTAAAGAAAGATGCCCTTACAGATAGATGCCAGACACTGAGTTTGCCGGTTGAAGGCAAATCAGTAGAGTGGCCATCTCTACATCTTGTGGTAGTGAATTCCATAGTTTAATTGTGTGCTGTGTAAAGAAGTACTTCCTCTTTCATCCATCCTGAATCTCCCACAAATCTGTTTCATGGGATATGCACACCATGCATAATTTTGTACCTTCCCTTACTCTACTTTTTTGAAAGCTAAACAATCCCAGCGTAGACTGCATAGACAACAGGTTTTTAAAAATGATTTATGTACAAAATAAAATGGAACTGTAATTTTCTACTGTGCTTTTCTCAGAAATATATAAACAGACACATATGGCCTGGGGTGCATGTAAGTGCCTCAGGTGTTCAATAGCCATGGTTACCAAACACATGAATGCTAGCTCAGACCCTCACCAATACAGAATACGCCAGCCGACATGATCAAGATCAGTCTGAAGGGGCAGCTTCTCTGCCTGTAGGGTTCCTGCCA
Source organism: Anniella stebbinsi (assembly GCA_029215795.1). Taxonomy (NCBI): domain Eukaryota; kingdom Metazoa; phylum Chordata; class Lepidosauria; order Squamata; family Anniellidae; genus Anniella; species Anniella stebbinsi. The sequence continues at coordinate 139,972,326 of JARDYH010000005.1, read as the reverse complement.
TGGGGATGATTGACCATCCCTGTGTTGGAAAGCCTATATGCGTAGAAGTGACATGCTTGAAACTGATGCCAGCCAGGGAGCATGTCATCAAGGGGACAGAGTTAGCCCCATTCACTCCTGCTGGCTTCTTCATGCATTCAGAACTGATGCTAATACTATGTCTCAGTCCAAGGCCATGTGAACATTGTCCTCCTCCCCAACTGTTGTTCCTTTCCCATGTGTGGCATCGGCCCTTCATAGGAAAAATGTTTGCCATGCCTGCATTAGAACACAGATGTTCCAAAATATATGTGCATCTCCAAAAGTGAGCTATGTGCACTGAGAAACATTTTACTCTTTAACACATTTGGATGAATGTAACTATTGAAAGATATACATACACACACTCACAGCAGATGTTGCGTTCAGCATGAGGTAGCAGGTGAACCAATCCTGGGGGAAGAAAGACTTCTGTAACACAGAAGATTGGAAATAGCAGAAAGGCTTGTAAGTAATTGCCAGGAATGTCACTGCATGATGTTCACTTGGTCAGGGAAGTAGCTAATATTCTAGGCAAATCACCTGTTCTTGACCTGCAGGTTGTACAGCCATCCCACTACCTGATTAAGGTGTAAAAGAAAAAGAATGCCCTAGGGCAGCCTCCCCCAGCCTGGTGCCCTTGAGATGTGTTCTACTAAAACTTCCATTACCCCAACCAGGATGGCCAATGTTGTCTGGGGATGATAGGCATTGTAGTTCAACACATGTGAAAGACACCAGGTTGGGGAACACTGCTTTTGCAATAAAGGAAACTGTCTAGCAGTATACCTGGAAGTTTCAATAATTTCTCTGCGAGCTCCCACTCCACCCATGGCTACTATCAGAAGGAATTGGACAGGTTTTAACAGGATGTTGGGCCTGCTTTTACTCTACTCCTTCTTTCATGAAAATGGTTCTTATTAATTTTTTCATAGACCTCCAATGTTTTTTAATAAAATGCTTAAACCACACAACTGGAGGAGTTTTTCAATGACTATTAGTCCTGATACCTATATGTTACCTCCAGTATCAGAGGCAATATGGGTATGTACACCACTTGCTGGGGAACATGGGCGGGAGGGTTCTGATGCACTCCTGTCTTGCTTGTGGGTCTCCTGTTGATGCTGGTTGACCATTGTGTGAAGAGAATGCTGATCCAGCACGGCTCTTATTGGCTCAATTTGTATGACACGATAGTCAATGGTGGGGTAATAATCAACTTTACAGTTGTTCATCTAGGGGGTACTCCCCACACAACATGGTAATAAATAATCAACTGTGGTGTGGATTAGGATCAGAACTAAGTTGACTATGGCAGCATTCGGATAATATGATAGTCAAAACAACTGACAATTGTTTCCCCCACACCAGTTGTTTATTGTGTCGTCCGAATTGAGCCATTATGTTCTTAAGACTGCCCATTACAGTCTTTTGTGTTTCCATCACACTACGGTAAGACTTTGTTAAAGCGGAGGACCTTAAGGAAGGACATGAAGAAGCAAAAGAACATAAGAAGTTGCCTTAAGCCAGGTCAGGATTATTTCCTCTGACAGACAGCAGCTCTCCATGGGCTCAGGCAGAGGTCTCTGTTGTCACCTGCTGTCTTTGAAACACGTACACACTCCAACAGAGGTTGAACCTGGGACTTAGTGTATGCAAAGTGTGTTCTCTTGCCATTGAGCGAAGAGCGAAGAGATCTGAGCAACAGAAGAGATGGGGGATGGTCTATTCCAACCACAAATATTATATGCTTTGCTAGGAATAGAAATAAAGGGATAAGCACAAGCCATTGGATACAAGCCTGGACTCTGAATGTCTCATATCATATATCTTTTCCTTGAGATCATTTATGCTGTTATATTTTCTGATAGGGAAATAGTTACAAGCAGGGGTTAATTTTGATCCCAAATACACATTTCAAATGTGTGTGTGTGTGTGTGTGTGATTTTTAAAGAAACCATCTCAGAAAGCAGAAGGTTTAATGCACAATGTAGGTTGAAGCATCCCCCAAATCTATAATTCAATCTCGGTTTATCACCCTTAGCAAAAGGCTTTCTATCAATAGGAAGACACCTTCCAACCACACTATCTTTGATATTTAATGAACACTGAAATATCTTTGTCCAGTAACATCTTGTGCTGCCAAGTATTCCATTTCGCCTGACTTTATCTTCCTTATGCACTTACAAATCAAACCCATACTGTTCCACGTCTTAACAAGAATCTTGGTAAGGTAACAGTGTTACACCATCATTAATTTAAATGGCTAGTGAGACACCAAATGCATGCATGTACAATTGCTGAGATGATGTTATATGTACGTACACACACACACTTCATGCAAGGCAGTAAGTGTGTTTTTTCCTCCTTACTTAGAATGAACCATTCCTCCTTTTTGCAGGGCAAATGAACTTTTAAATCGGAGATTAAAACCTTGGGGAGAAGTAGGTGGTAATTACACTTGTCGGCATTTTCCCTAGGTGATGATTTTTAGCAGTCCAGGATTACTGACAGCAAACAGTACCTTCTGGCAGATGCTGAGCGTATGGATTCTGAGTCCGGGGAGGTTATAAAAACAGGATGGGATACGCCAAAGTCTTCCTTTGAATCAGTAAATGAAATGTCAGGTGTTCCTGAAGTCCCAAAGGGCATCTGCCCTGACCTTTTCAAGTTAAAATTCAGAGAACCTTTATTCAGAAACATCCAATAACTGGACTAGGTGAGTTTTGTGTGTGTTTATTTGCTTACATTCTTGATATAGAATTAACAGTGTTATGGATATCAGAGAAATCCACAATGAAATCAAATGAGTTTGAATATCTGTGAATCTGACTGTGGATTATGCAGCGGACCAGCTTTTCCTGAATTGCATGGATTCTGTGGATTTGCACGCTGTTTTCTTTTGTTTTGTTTTAGGTTATGGAATTTTATACAAATTTAGTCATAGAAAAATATGTAAAATAAAAAACAAAAGCCAACAATGTGCATTTCTACCATGGGCTAAAACATACAAATGTGCATTTGAAAGGGATTTGAGCATTTTTGAAAGTGCAAATTTGCACAAATTGGGAAAATTAGAAAAAAATCAATTCAGTGAATGAATGGACACAGAACAAAGGTCACCTGGCAATCTGCAAAACACAGATGGAATGAATTTTACAAAATCCATGTATCCCTAAACAATATGAGTTTTACAAAATGAGATTTCTTTAGAAAAATGTTCATGATCTAAAGAGCTTACAAAAGAAAGGCTGGGATGATGGTGGAGGCTAAGGCTGCAATCCTATACTTACTTCCTTGAGGGTAATCCTCATTGAAATCAATAAGATTTAATTCTAAGTGGCTATGTATATGATTGCAGCGCAAAGTGTTAAGTCAAAAGCTCCACTGAAAAGGAGAAAGTCAAAGGAAGAATGGCAATGTAATTACCCTCTGGATATTTAGGACTTCAACTCCCATTAGCCCAGGCCACCATGACCAACGGTTAAGAATCTTGGGAGTTGTAGTCCAAAGCACCAGCTTGGAGAAGGCAGATTTAGATGTCTCAGGTGTATGGGTGAGTGATTTGTTTTCCCTGCCTGATAATATGGTTGGCTGTAACATGCATTGGATTGACCTTGGGTCCAGATCTGTCACAATACCAAAATCAGGGGTTTCACTTATTACAGCAAACATCAGAACTACAAAACAGCTTTTGTAGAACTTTGCAACATGTATCCAGTGCAGTGCCTATTGCAAATTTAACGATATCACCAGCATCTGAGTTCTGCCAAAAGCTGTGCCTGAATCACTGAATGTCTCCAAAGCTAAATGCTCCTTCCTAGCTTATCTGGCAAATATTCTGAAGCTTTTCTTGTTGTTCAGAATGTTTTGTGTAAAGCTTTAATATTTTTATCCTTAAGGAGAATTAGATTGTCAAGATTTATCAGTGTTGTAAAAAGGCATTTTACTGAAAGTTTCTTGCTCAATATTCAGGTACATTATAAGGATGTATTGAGTTAATTGAAAATATTATGTTTGTTAAATGTCTTTTCATTGCTCATGTTGACATCTCATCTTTATCTGAGTTATTTTGGCCACAGAATTACAATCGGTAGACTGAATCTCAAAATTGATACTACACGTTTAGTAAATCTTTTCAGCCAGGGATGTCGAAGCTTTTCAGCCCAAAGGCTATGAAGCTCTCTGGTACAAGAGATAAAGAGAACAGGGTGGGGCTAAAATACAAAATATACCAGCATGTTTTAGGTTAAATTTCTTACTGCCTGAAACCAAGGCTAGAGCTACACTACTGCTTTATAGTGGTATTGAAGTGCACTGATACTTGTTGGGGCACAAACCATTAACTGCTTTCATAGAGTTATATCCTGCTTTTTATTCCACATTTGTAATGATTTGGCACAAGGTGTAGATCTGGCCTAAGCCTTAGGAGGCATTTCAACCTTTTAGTATGGATTATAGGGGTGTGCAGAGTGGGTCTTCTCTGTTCTGAAATTCAGGGCACAGCTCCAATGAGGTGATTCTCCACTCTGATTTTCAGAGGGGGTCTGTCTCCCTACACTGTCAGTGTACCCATCAGAAAACTGCTCCTTTTTTGGGTAACTGCTACATTCTCATCAATGGGAATTAACAGAAATGCTCACAGCTCCCTCAGTTTAAAGATAAATGCATGAATATTGGCACCGTGACAGCTTCTAAAGAGGGCTTTAGGCATACCCAGTTTGGAGCAGATCCCTTCATGCAGTGATTCATAGGGAATTTTTAAGATCCGAACTCAAATGTCCTCTCAGGCACCTATTGTGCCTTGATCTATATGGCGAGGGAGAGAGGGAAATGAAGCAGCGGGATAAAACTAAAAGTGTGTAGCGCTATAATAAATATAAATTAGTAAATGCCACAACAGCAGCACACAGCTTGCCCATCTTCAGAGAGGACATTGGACAGGAGCAGAGGCTTGCACCAGAATGAGGAGGAGAAGGAGGATAGGCATGAGTCAAGGCAACAACAGCTTCCCCCTATATGCAAGGCTATGAGGCTTGGAGGAAAAGGAGGGAAAAGGAGGAGGAAGATGAGGAGCTCCCACCCTCGGACTGGACTACAGGAACAGAGTATGCTGGGAGTTTTAGCAATTTTAAGAAGGAGAAAAAGCTTAGAAATATTAGTAGACCAAGAGACAGCTGGCTGCAAATCTCTTTCTCTCTCTCTCTCTCTCTCTCTCTCTCTCACACACACACACACACACACACACATGCATGTGTTTCTCACTAGAATGATGACAAGCAAAGAGGACAAAACACTGTGATTGGAGGGGGGACAAGAAGACAAGTGTAGCTAATGGCTATTGGTTAGCCACAGATGTCAATATACCCTCACCCCACTCAGCGTTTTCCAAATATGGAGATATTACACACACACACACACAGAGCATTGACACCATAAAAACAGGCAGATAATTTCAGAGACGTTAGAAGCTCCTATTGGGCATGTTTCTTCCCTGAAACAATTCTATTGGTTTAGAAGGTTTCATGCCTGGGACACCTCTATGATGTGTGCCATTTTCATACGAACTGTGCCCCCAAAAAACCACAAGGGAAAATTATTTGAGAACTCCCATTTCACATGAACTGCTGTAGCTACCCTCTTAAAATTTTGCAGCTTCCTTACTTTGGGCTACTTTTAGGATGTCTTTCATTTCCAGAGCAATGAGCCACAGGAAAAGTATAATAACTGTGTCCTTTTCAGGATACTTTTAAAATGTAAAGCCTGCTCTTCCACAAAAAATCACTGTTACTTATTCATCTGAAAATTAGCAAGCTGGTTCTCTTGTGAAGGGGGAAAGATCCCTGCAATTTTTGTCTCATTCCGCCAAGTAATGAAAACAGGTTATCAGCAGTCCCTTTTTGAAACTATTAATACATAAAGGCATCTAGCATACAAACCCCTGCACTTATGTTTATGGAGTTTGGTAGCTGCAATTCCATTCTAAGGGACTACTATGCCTGAAGGTTCCATCAAATCATGACAAAGAGAAAAGGTTATAGCTGTTCCCACCCCCCAGTGATAGTTAGTCAATGGGAAGCATGAAGACTTGGATTTCCAAATCTTGACTTGTGTTCAGTACTCAAGCCAAAGTGGATGACCTCTTAACCAAACCATGTTGTCAATGCATGTTACAGTGGGCATTGCTCTGCCTCCAAACCACATATTACCTTAGCTGCATAGTTCTGGCCTCAAGCACAGTGTTTTGTTTCACAAATTTCCAGCATGAGGAGCCTGATCCATATTGGAACCCTAACATGGGGGGAGGGGGGTTGGGGAGAATTTAAAGCTCCAGCTGTGATCCTGATCTGGATGCAGAGCCATGCCTGCCATTTGCATTGACAAAAAAGAAGCCCTACTCATTACAGTGGGATCCTTTTCATTAGTACAGATTGCAAGCTTGCTCCCTCCCTGATCTGGATTGAGGGGCCTCCACCCCACTATACTAAGCTCTGGATCGAGCTTCCAATGCTGCCAATTTGTGGAAAGCCCTGCCCCTGCCATGAAATTTGGCAGTAAATTTAACCATTGTGAAAATAACAAGCTACTCTTCAGCTTCTCCGTTTTAATTTCTTGGTCCCAATTTGAAAACAATTTGTTATTTACATCAATTCCCTGCAAATACCTCATTTCAAGAAAATCAGTGTCATATGTAAGGAAAAACTCCTGGGCTGAAGAGATTGTAAATTATTTAGCATTATCTGTTTGTGCTTATTACTATAGTTATCTTGGGCTGCTGATTGCTGAAGCAAACACTTTGCAATACGCTGCAGCTGAGATCAGCCTTCATGGCATGAACAGCACAACTAATTAGGAATGCAGCTGATCTCTAAATATATGTCATTGCTCTATTTTCAGAGCACTGGAAGGCACAAAAGACCAGCACCATTCAGGTGGAGATTAATTTCAGTTCAGCATGGCTATAAAACGAAAAGTTCAACAGATACTATGCAACGTCTCCTGAAGAACAGTATCAAAAGACAACAGGAAAATTCAAGTCCCAACTGAGTTTGAACTACATTTGACATTGATATCCTCCCAACCCTCTTTTTTTGTTTGTTTTAGTTAGCAAGTGGAGAAAATATGCTGGACTAAGGGTAGTTCTGGACAGAGGGCTCCTAGTGCTAGGAATCAGAAGTCGCTGTGCAGCAGTTCTATAGGGATGTGTGGATTGTGTAAATTCCATTCTGACTGCATTTCATGGATTGTCAGGCATCTTTCCTTCTGGCATACCCTCACCCACAGAATTGGATTTATGTGTGTGTTTCCAAGTTTGCACAAATTTGTATTTGCGCAAATTCACACTTGCAAAAATGCGCAAATCCTCCCAAAATGTGCATGTGCTCACTTTAGCCTATGGGGGGGGGGGGAAATGTGCATTTTCAGTTTGTTTGTTTTTATATTGCATATTTTTCTCTTACTGAATTTGCACAAAATTTAGGAAAGTTAGAAAAACATTTCAGATGTCCACATAACCTGCTTGACTGGGGAACAGCCATTCTGCTGTGGAATCCAACGGTCGCACTCATAAAAATCCAAACTCATTTGATTCCAGTACAGATTTCTCCAACATCCCTACTGTTCTGTATTTTTCTCCATAAGGGAAACAGCGGAAGAAGTGGGAAGAGGATCGTGAGAGGGCCACACATTGAACATGATATCATCTTGAAATACCACCACCCTATAAATGTCCATGAGTGAGACAGGAAAATGTCACCATAGAAACCTCATTCTAGAAGCACTCCATGTTTGACTATAGCTCCTTTGAAAATAATGCATATTGCTTAGTGGGGAAGTCTATCAATGGCTACTAATCATGATGGCTATGTGCTACCTACAGTATCAGAGGCAGTAAGCCTATATACACTGTTGGGGAACATGGGTGGGAGAGCGCTGTTGCGCCTTGTCCTGCTTGTGGGTTCCTGGTCAAAAGCTGGTTGGCCACTGTGTGAACAGAATGCTGGACTAGATAGGCCCTTGGTCTGATCCACCATGGCTCTTCTTATGTCCTTATGTTCTTAGCGCTCTGCTGAGATGCAGTGGATGCAGGCCTCATCCAATAAGTCTATGTAATTTAGATCTACCAAATCAAATATTGCCCTCTATGGCATCTCAGCAGGAGCTTGATAAACATCCTAGTTTTTTCAGCCTATCTTGCACTGCAAAAATATGCGCATTTAAGTGCCATAACATACAGTTTTCACATGTTGTGCGCACCTGTACTACAGCTGTGCTCCTTTCAGCTGGAACGCGTTGACACTGTAACTTGCAATCTCTTTTACTTACTGCAGGCTCTTGTGCAGGCTACTAGAAATGATCTCTATGAATACTTTATCACCAGAAGTAGAGGAGAGGGTATTGTATTTTGGCCTATGAATACCCAGGACTCAGGAAAATAAATACACTAGTCCTTGAAGGCCCCAGTAGCCCTACCTGCAAGTCCAAACCCAAACGGCCTCCCTTCTTCCCTTTCCTTGCCTATCAAGCACCTGTAGGATCAACAGCAGAGGTGTGTTGAGACAGGAGAGGTTGTGGCCCCGCTCCTCATTCATATCTCTCTCCTTCCCTCACCATTGCCATACTATCCTCTAACAATATGCCAGGGCACAAATCTCAGGTGAGCTACATTTCACCTGGCTTTAGTTTGGCCTCTCATGGAATTGAAATTTATAATAAATTAATTTTATTTCATTCTTAATGCAAAATTGCATTGCCACCATGCTATGGACATCTTCCAGGCAGCCTCTTTTTTGGTTATTTGGTGCCATCCTATGCACATTTACCTGTGAGCAAGTCACACTGAACACAATGGGACTTACCCCTGAATAGACATATATAGGATTGTTAGATAACTACCTAAGACCATTATATTTCTGGAAGTGATGTGCTGCTTTTATGTATTTTTAGGGACTGCTGTTCTTAAAACGATATGTTTATAAATCATTTAAATAAACAAATAAATAAAATATTTCAGTACTGCTCTTCTAGCATTTTTAATGTATCTCTCATATTTGTGTAATTTTGATTGAATTCTTTTAACCCCTTTTAGACACTTTACATGTCTATTAATTAATGAGATATTAATTAATGATAATGAAATACAAATCTTCAAAGTAAGTGAAGCCCTCCTGCTGAAGATGTTTTCCCACTATCGCGTTAAATGTTTTAAATGCTGTTTGCACCTACCTAAACTATTCTTTTAATACCAGTGTTGTAATGAATCCCAGGTCTCTAAGCAAAATTCAGTCTACACATGTTGTATTTAGTTTCTTATAACAAAATGCAAAACTGTGGGGTGGGACTTCCTGCCCATTCACCTGACTTCTGTATTTACATGTCCGATCAGTCTCTTTGTAAACATGTACTGACTTTTCAGTCTGAAAACAACACCTGAGACCTAGGGAACATCACGTGACTTGAGGTTTGGCACCAATTATTTGCCTACTTGAAGTCAATAGGTAATTTTGTCATGGAATGTGGTGGGAGCTGGTAGAGACACATTATCTGTGCAAGGCTGCTTGGAAGGAATCCACAGAGGCTTTTAAGAAAAGTCATTTTGTCCCTGGTTTACAAATAATGAATAGCCAGTGAAGTTTGCCTGAGAATGTGGCCGACTTAAGAAAATGTGCAAATATTGCACTTGATAGTCTTGGAATAATCTTTTCTGGCAAGCCTACCCAGATGAGTTTTAAACCTAAGAACTTTAAGATGCCCTGGTTGTTATTTTAATGCTGTATTGGTTTTATATTCTCTTTTAATTAGGTTTGTGCATTTGATTTATATTGTACTGTTGTATTAATGTTGTTCCCCGCCTCGATCCAAAGGGAGAGGCGGGTAATAAATACTATTATTATTAGCTGCAATTAAAACTGTGAGACGCACACACTACAGTTCATTTTATCATGGTAAGAAACGTTCATGTCAAACAACAGCTGCAGCAAAACTAGTTGTAGGCCTCTTGGGGGCAGCCACCAAAGTGAATTGGCAAAAGGTAAGGGAAATTTACAAGGCAATGCTGGAAAATACAAGCTTTATAAAAGCAGAGTTTGATAAGGAAGAGTAAATGGGAAGCTGCATTCCAAATAAGAATAAGCCACTGTGATCTCATTCATAGTGCTTCTGTTTTATTCCTGGCCAATAAAGCAGGGTGAGCCTGAGGTCACGGAGATTCAGATATCATTCTGAGTCACAAAGAGGAAAGCAGCACAGAGTTGGTAGTAGGAGCCAGGATACCTCTAGTTGTAAAAGTATTCTAGTTCCAGAATTCTGCACTTTCTCCCAAAGCAAAGCAATGAATGCTAGGACTGTGCACTGCTTCTGATCCGGATCCAGATTCTGAACTGAAGCAGGTCAATTTGGGACACTTTGTCCAGATCTGAATCAGTACCAAATCTGGATTGCAGAAACCTGAAGTGGGACAGATTGAGTCTGAAGTGCTTTGGAGTGCTTTGGCCCAATCTGGGTTGATAGCAACCCACTGCCCTCCATCTGCCAAGCTGTGCGAGCAGTCAGGACTTACCTGACCCATCCACTCATGCCCAGTAACTGACTGTCCTCCCTGAGAGCCACCATCTTTAAGGAAGATGTGGGCTCTCTATTGTCGTAAATCTAATGTTGAAGACTATGGCGGCTGAAAAGGGTCATTTTCCAGACATCACATCTGACTTTCTTCAGATGTCCAGATCTCACTTCAGATATGCATCTGACGGTCTGACGGGTCCATATTGGGCCAAAGCAATTCAGGGCCGATTTGGAAGCTCTGAATCAGCTTCCAAAGCAGGTTGTGTGTGGTGTGTGTGTGTGTGTGTGTGTGTGTGCACAGCCCTATTAAATGCATGTTAGTCTTCAGGAGGTCAGAGGGCAAACCCTAGACAGCCATTACCCAGCTTGCCTCCATCAGTCAATAGTTGCAAAGTGGCCAAGTAGGGTTTTTTCTCCCTGTGGTTTGGATTGGCACAAGAGAAATGTGTGTGTGGGGAGGGGAGTCACCTCCTCTGACTTGTCAAGAAGTTGAAGCTGCTGAGGTTGCATTGAATTAGTAAAATTGATTGGACACAATGGGAGGACAATTTGGAAACTAGGTTTCAAGCAGAGTCATTGGTGATACCCTGGAAGCACAAGAAGGGTGGAAGGAGATTCCCTGAGAGCTGTAAGACCCTTGGGCAGGGAAAGGAACCCCTTTGCGGCTTCTCTGGTTCACATATTCAGAGTCTTGAGGTTCATTGTGTAATGACACTCAACACCCAAAAGCTGGTATAGCCAGATGGGTCAGGCTCAGAGAGTACACACACTGCTTGTGTTTCAGAGTGGGGCCCATAGAGCATAATTAAAAGAGCAGGGATGTGTCACATATTTTAAAAATGTTATGGTTTTCAGTGGGGAGGGGGGGTCTTTGAGGATTGGTATCTTGGGCCAGCTCAGCCTGGATCTCACTCTGCAATACAGTATCATATGGCAGTATTAACTAGAGCTGGGCTGAATGAGGACAACTCAACCAAAGACATACCTCCCCCCCATAAGACATTTCCCCCCTCCTGGAATCTTTGGAGACCATCATTCATTGTGCCTCAAAGTAACATGGTAGGATCTGCATTGCTAGGAATGGAAGAAGAGATAGGAAGAAAAAACAAGATGGAACAAAATAGTTAGAAGTCAGCCACCAAATGAGCACAAAATGTTAAGCAGAACCAGATGAAGATGTGATCCTGACTTATTTTCCGAGTTAAGCCAGATTTTCCCTAGTTTAGACATAGTGGGGGTCCTCTGGCCTAATACAAGTGAGGATATTCAGAACAAAGACAGTGCATGATGGGAGGAACTCCAATGGAAGCTGTGAATCCATCCTGGCTTTTAGTCAGAACCAGCAAGAAATTTAAAGGAGCTATCCAAAGTGCTTAACTTATTTTGGGGGATAGGGTTCAGCATCTTGGATAGCTCTTTTAGAATTCTGGGCAGTTTTGACTAAAACCCAGAATGGATTCACATTCTCACTGAAATCAGAGCCACTAGCCTCTGCTGTCAAACACTCAGCCCCAATGCTTGCTCCTGATTTATGAAAGCCTCAGACCATCATCTGAGCTTGGTCACAGTCGATTGCTTTGGTTGCTTTGGTGAAATGAAGATCATAAACTTGCTCACTGACTTTAAATCTGCTAAATTGCCTGTTCATGATCATACTGTGTTTCTCCATAAGGCTAGCATGGGACCCTTGAGAAACTCCCTAAAATTCAAGCTTAATTAATGGGCTCCATCACATCAGCGTTTTATCACACTCCCGTCCTGCCTAGGTTGCCATTTTGCAGTGCAGTAATCACATGATGTCATGCCTGTCCTGTAGTCACCCTGCCTCTTACCCTCCATTTTCTGTGTTTTCCTAGAGTGGGGAAATTCTGGTTTATTTCCTCCATGCGGGATTAAAGTGCCCTTCTGGCCCTGTATATTGCCATCCTTGTGCTATGTCCTTTGTTGGGGGAGTGTGTGCTTTGAAGGGAGGTCTCACTGATGAAAGAGGAGGGTGAAGCAGTTGTCCTCCTCCAGCACACCATATCGAACGAATGGGCTTGTGCTGACTCAGTTGAACAGACTTTTGCTGCTCCAACCCCACTCTCATTGCCTGCAGAAATGGCACCCAGCCAATGACACATTAAATCAGTAAAATGCTAGATAACAAAGCCAGAGTGATGTGGGAAGCCCCCCACATCCATCACAATGTCCATCAACAACAAGAACCAATGAACTGAAGGGAAGGAGGGGCAAGGTGGGCTGGGGTGGGAGAACAAACAAGTTAAAGGAGATTTCACTGATACAGTGGCGATACCACAAACACAAGTGAAAGGGACCATTAGCTTGATGTGCTAATGAAATGGAGGTGGAAATCACGGAGGCAAACCAGGGAAAAAAAGTAGGCGTGATGAGCCCAAAGTCACCAGCTGTGCGAATGCAGAGTAAGGGTAATGAATGGTGACAATATTGTTGTTGCCCACTCAAACATATTAGTATTTTCCTATCTCAACACTCTTAAGAGCTGGATCTGAGTTGAACAAATGCTAGTGCTAAGCTGAAATGAGGGTGGGGAGTACATTTTGTGAGCATTTTGCTGTCTGGAAAATGTGCCGCTCTTTTCAACTACTTTCGTACCCTGTTGTGAAAGGGTGCTATAGCTCAGTAGTAGAACACATGTTTTGCTTGCAAAAGGTCTTAGATTCAATACCTGGTAGTGCTGGGAAAGACAACTATCTAACTTTGGAGAGATGCTGACAGTCAGTGTAGAGAATATGGATGTGAAAATGGTGTGAAACTGCCCCTATGCAGTTCAGAAGAAGTAAGTGAATTTGTCCTCATTACCAATGAAAGGGATCCAATGCTTCTGAACTAATCTCAATGAATTGACTAATTAAGACTGGACGAGAGTGGAGATGTGCATTCAGATATGCATGTAAGTGAGCATCCCACAAAAAAGTAATTCAGTAAAGATAAATAAAATCAGTAAAGATAAGATAAATAAAATCTACTTTCTGATGCACTGCTGAGTTGGTTTGTGTGAAAATTTTGTGTGTGCAATACAGATAGGCAATAAACCTGCCATCAATTGTGTCAAGCCAGGACATGTTAGATCAGTCAACTGACCAACTATAATGTAATGCTTCCTCCCCCCTCATCAGAGCAGGAGGTATGGGGCAATTTTTTATTTAAAAAATGGCTGCAAACAGGAGCAAGAGAGAGGAAGCCATGGGATGCTCATAAACATTTATAAACCTTCCAAAATGGCTACATTCACACTGACAAGTGAACTTCATGAGAAGTACTTCAGCATTAATTTTAAACACATATAATAATAATAATAATAATAATAATAATAATAATAATATTTATTTGTAGCCCGCCTCTCCCTCCGGATCGAGGCGGGGAACAACAACAATATAAAACATAAAAATCACAACAGTTAAAAAAATTTAAAAACAAGAGAAAAATACAACATTAAAAACATCTTAAAATTCATCTGGATAGGCCTGTCGGAAGAGGACAGTCTTCATGACTCTCTTAAATTCATGAAGACTGTCAATTTGTCTAACCTCCTCCGACAGACCATTCCATAGTCTGGGAGCGATGGAAGAGAAGGTCCTCTGGGTAACACCCGCCAGCCTAGTTCTGACTGGCTTGATGCAGTTCTTCCCAGAGGACCTAAGTGTGCGGGGCGGATTGTACGGGAGAAGGCGATCCCGTAGGTACCCTGGACCCAAACCATGTAGGGCTTTAAAGGTAATAACCAACACTTTGTATTTCGCCCGGACCAAGCAAATTATAATGATATGCAGCCCCAATATTTGAAGTTTGGTTTTGATTTTTTTTTTTAACAGTTTGATGAACATCAAACAAATTCAAGGTATGTTGTTTATAATGATTCACAGAGAAACTGAAGTGGCTGAAATGCCAATTTCTGGACTTCTTCTTCTGCCAAGCTTTGTCACTTTGTCCTGACATGTTATTTTCATCTGTTCACAGAACATATCTTCATGCTGAATTTCCTCACACAAAAGACATTTTGGAAATTATACAAACTCTGGTTTATTTCACCAATGCAAATGTCGATCTTACTGGACCACGACTGTATGATAGATACCTAAAAAAAGAAAAAAGAAAAAAAAGAAGTCACAGTTTGACTTGTCTTATTGTGTATATAAAGTGGCATCTTCTGAGGTGCAAAAGCAAAGGCAGCTGAAATAGATTTACTTGCTATTGTCCTTGTAACCATGGTTACCCTATTCAGTTTCTGTGTTGCTAACATAGGGGTAGAATTTTTTTTGGCCACCACACGTTCAATCTTATCTCTTCAACCACGAGGGGTAGAAATCTATCGCTCTTTAAAATTAAAGCTGGGATTCTCAGGATTCGAACAGGACCCATGAATCGCAAAAGGAGCCTCAGGAAGTATGTGTGGTTAACTAATCCTTAATATAAAAGAGGGAGAGAGAGAGGGAGAGGGAGAGAGCTGTTTAAGTCTTGAAAAAGTGGAAGGTTTTCCTCAGGCTGTCCAATATAGAGAAAATATTAGATTGTATTGTGTGTGAATAAACAATAGTAGAAGAGGTATCTTGTTTCTTTGTTTGCATGTGCTGCAGCATTGTATAAGGAACGTCCAAGATGATGCAGATGAAGTGGATTTCTCCTGTAATGCTTGTAAATGTGCTAGTCTAGATACAGTGCTAGTAGTGTGATGTATGTTCCTTCTATTAGGGATGTGTCTTGTATCGTTAAAATGTACAATAACAATACGATATGCTCTTTATCTTGCATGCGGTTAATGATAACGATACGATAGGAAACCCTACGTTAGTTATCGGAGACAATAACAAATCAAACAATAATTATCATAGTTTATCATTTTCTCAGAAAGGCTCTTTCTCTTTTGCCGCCACATGGACGGAGCTAGAAGGTGGGGTGTGCTTGATGAGACTGACAGATTCAGTGACCAATCGTGCAGCAAGGATTCCAGCAGGCTCCAATCACAATGTTGGAGGAGGGCTAAGGATATCCCTGCATAAAACCCCCATTCTTGGTGTTCCAGCTCTGTTGGGAGTTAGGCGTTGAGGGGAGAAGGGTGGATTTTGTTGGAGCTCTGTCCTGGCTCCTGGGTCTTATAGTTACTTGGTGGCGAATTGTTGGAGATTCATTGTAGTCTTGCATCTTTGTGTCTCAGGTTCATTTGGCTGGGCGTTGCTTGTGTGTTTGAGACTTTGAGTTATAATTTTTTTCTGGTTGGTTTGATTGAAGGGATAGGTTAGCATGAGTGGGGGTACTATTGTGACTGAGGGAGTGTGTTTTGTCCTCTTCCCTGCTTAACTTTCTTTAAAAAAACCAAAAAAAAATTATATTTCTCTCCCTCTCTCTCTCTCTTGGTGTGTGTGTTTGCTTGATTGACTGTGAGTGTGCTGGTGTGTTCTGTAGCCAGCTACACAGGATCTGTGTGGTCAAAGCAGCACACAAACTCACAAACTGTGGGCAAAGCATACATTGTAATTATTAATTGCAATCACTTTGTAGCAGTATGAAATGTGGCTGTAAGGCGCGCCTTGGGCGAGGTGAGTCTGGGTCTAGGAGAGATGTTGTTGCTGCTGGGGGCAGTTCTGGGGTGGCTGTCTCTCCCTCTCACACATTTTATTTCTTTTTGAAAGATACTGCTCCATGTAATGTTTCCAGTCTGGAGGGACAACTATAGGGAGCCTTGAGTTGAGAGATTCCTCTATTATTATTTTTTGTCATTACATCCCTGGGTTGTGGAGTCTGTTACTGAGGGAATGCAGAAGCATTTCCTTTTTTTTTCCTTTTTTTTTTTTTTTTAAACTCTGGTCCAGGCAAAGTGCCTACCTGTACCCTGACTTATATGAACTGGGCAATGTGCCTACATCACTTCGATGAACTGGGCAATGTGCTTACCCAGAACGTCACTTATATGAACTGGGCAATGTGCCTACATGACTTATATGAACTGGGTGATGTGCTTACCCAGAACGTGACTTATATGAACTGGGCAATATGCCTACATGACTTATATGAACTGGGTAATGTGCTTACCCAGAATGTGACTTATATGAACTGGGCAATGTGCCTACATCACTTTGATGAACTGGGCAATGTGCCTACCCAGAAAATGACTTATATGAACTGGGCAATGTGCCTACATGATTTATATGAACTGGACGATGTGCTTACCCAGAACGTGACTTATATGAACTGGGCAATGTGCCTACATGACTTATATGAACTGGGCGATGTGCTTACCCAGAACGTGACTTATATGAACTGGGCAATATGCCTACATGACTTATATGAACTGGGTAATGTGCCTACCCAGAACGTGACTTATATGAACTGGGCAATGTGCCTACATGACTTATATGAACTGGGCGATGTGCTTACCCAGAATGTGACTTATATGAACTGGGAAATATGCCTACATGACTTATATGAACTGGGTAATGTGTCTACCCAGAATGTGACTTATATGAACTGGGCAATGTGCCTACATCACTTATATGAACTGGGCAATGTGCCTACCCAGAACGTGATGTATATTAACTTGGCAATGTTCCTACCTCTATCCCAAACGTGACTTTTATTTGCCTCTGCTCCAGCCAATGTGCTGGTGTGAAGAAATGCCAACCTGCCTGCATGGGGATGCCAGGCAGACTGGGTCATTTTTCAAGCATGATGAGGATCCTGTAGGTTGGCGTGCTTCCGGGGTATCTCCTGGCTCAATGAGGCCCTGCCTGCTAAGGCTGGCTCTAAAATCAATGTAACGCCCATGCTATTCTCCTACCCACAATCCTTTTAATTTATAAAAATGCGTGGCCTAATCAATGAGACAAGGCAGCAGCAGTTCACACATTTTACTTTTATGACTGCATATGGAAGGCACTGCCTAGGTTTATCCACTAGTTTTGAAAGTTCATTGTATTCATAAATATATATCAAAGTCACTTGACTTTTATTTGGTGAACTGCCTACCCCGAACGTGAGTTTTTCTTTATTTGGCAAAGTGCCTACTTCCACCCCAAACGAATGTGACATTTATTTGGCACTGCTCCAGCCAATGTGCGCAGCTCTGGCATGAAGAAATGCCAACCTGCCTGCAGCGGAATGTATCCACTCAATCTCACTGTGCCATGCACGCATGCACGCTTAGGAGCATTCCCTCTGCTCCAGCCAAAGTGCTTACCGGTACCCTGAACATGACTTTTCTTTTATTTGCCAAAGTGCCTATCTCTACCCTGAACGTGACTTTTATTTGCCACTGCTCCAGCCAATGTGTGCAGCTCTGGCATGAAGAAATGCCAACCTGCCTGCACAGCTGAGTCCCCTCAAGGCCATCTGTGAGATTTCCATGAGTACTGGATGACATCTCTTGAAAAAGGACCACATTTCAGCCACTTGAAACAGTGTATTTGAAAGCTTACTTCCGAGTAACGCTTGCACCTATTGGTCTGTAATTTGGCACACATGACTAGCAACACTCAGTCTGCACTGTAACAAAGTTTCAAACCTGTAACTTGGAAAATTAAAAGGTTTTAGGCCTTTCTCTGACTCAAAAATCAACTCTCTAGGGCAAAATAGAGAAACACTATAATATCGGATTTCCGATACGATACAATACGGGTCTCCTACGATATTATCAGAGACGATAATTTTTTTGGTCCGAAATTCTGATAACGATACGATACAATAATTTTGGGCATGCACATCACTACCATGTACATTGATGGTGCTATATAAATAAAATAATAATGTCCTACTTGTGGCTGACATAGACATCTGGAAACAGGGTGGTGGAATAGATAAGACTTTAGTCTGACACAGCAAGGCTCTTTAATTAATTCACATAATCTATTTCTTAACTTTTTTTCAAGGCCATGGTCTTCCCAGAGAGGCTTTCAGCATAAAATTGATACAAACATATTAATAAAATCATATAAGATGTAAACAATTTTAAATAAAACTAGATTTAATAAAATACAATTTTAAAACATCCATTAGTAGTGCATAGTATTCAAATAAATGTAAATTAAAAGCCAGGGAGAACAGATGAGTTTTTAAATTTCCTTTAAAAGCAACTACAGATGTATCTCTTGGGAGGGAATTCCATAAAGTAGGGGCCACCACTGTGTAGACCCAAAAAATAGTGCCAGGAAGCCTTACTAATCTTAGTGATGAGGTTAACGAGGAGGGCCTCTGAAGATGCTCTTAAAACAGAGGCAGTTTCATATAAGTGTAGGTAGCTCTTCCAATGTTCACATGTCCCAGATAAATCTCCAAATGCAGGAAGGGGACAAACCATGAGACCTATTGTCATAAGAGGTGCAAGACTGAGATGGATGAAAGATTTTCCCTTTACCATAGTGTTCTTAATAGTTTGGAATCTCCATCTCAATAATATGTTTTCAGATGTTGGTCTCTCCCATGGTAGTACAAATAAAATTATACCTTAGCCTCTCATCTCAAGGCCCTTTTAGGCATATTTTTGTGCAGTCTGGAATGTTTGATCATTTCATACAGTGAATGTTGTAATCAATCATTATCACAACTGAGTAAACTTGAGCCGTGAACCAAAATAATACCAGCATCTCTCTCTCTCTCTCTCTCTCTCTCTCTCTCTCTCTCTCTCTCTTTGTAACTCAGGAGATGAAAATAAATTTGGTATGCAGAAATCTTTAGGAAAGGAGAGAGAAAAAATAGACCCAACTTTTGGCAAATAAATAAAGCCAAAGTCACATCTGAACAGTGGCTCCCAACAGTGGCATTAAATCAGCTCTATGGGGATGAAAGCAAACTGTAGATACATAGAATTCCCTATAGAAGTCTTCTTGGGAGCTGCAGTGAATGATTTGTGAGACATTTATTAAAAAAAAAAGAAGAAAGAAAAAAGTTCACAAAGGACTCCGCCAGAGCTGTCTAACAGTGTTTAGCAGCACTTAAAAAGAATGCTCTTCAAAAATGCAGCTCTGTAATTAGGGCCAGATCATGCTGCTCTTTTTCAATGGAATTACTCATCTAAGATGGGCTACTATTCCAGCACAGAAACTCTCTGGTGATGTTTGGAGCAAATCTATATTTCTTGTTTAGGCAAATAGTTCAATAAAAGACCTTTTGAATGATTATGGTTGAAAAATAAGTGTTATAAATTCTGCATGTAGTATAAAAGAAAATGTAAAGCTCCCTTTTAAATCATCATCATCATCATCACATTCATAACATCTCCCAAAGTTTTTGTACATCTATAGTACCATCTATAGTACCATTGGAGGATGGTACATGGATTCTCAAATTAGACAATGAGATTAAAAAGAGAGAGCAAATAAAAATAGCAACATGAGATGCAAATAATAAAGTTCATCTATTGAGCATACGATGATACAGATTTCCCCATCCCATAAGGTCACAGACACAGTGGCTAAATTCGGACAACACATTAAACTAACCAACTGATGGTGGTTTAATTAAACAACCGTTGCTTAACGTGTTGTCCGAATTGAGCCACACAACACATAGGCAACCCACAGTTGGTTTAAACATCCGAGTTAAACAACTCACTTGCGTTTAAAAGTTAGTCAATTGACTAACGTGTTGTCCGAATTGAGCCTCTAGAGGTGCGTGGGTTAAACAACTGAGGTGAGTACGTTAACACAAAGGATCAGAGAGGAGAGTGGCAAGAGCGGCAGAAAGCGGGCGGCCGCTCAGGCGCGCTTGCAACAAATCGCTGGTATTGCCGCCATAGCAGACGCCTGCCTCCCCCACCAGGCAGCCGGCACGGAGCTCAACAAGGGGCCAGCTCCTGCAAACACTCATGCAGGATGCCCAGGCAGCTACCTAAACGGAAAGGGGAGTGCACCAGAAGGGCACTATGGCAAAGGGGGGGGAGGGGGAGACGGAATAACTGAAAACCCCAGGTGCCCTGGAGCAAGAGGCAGCCCCCCCACACCAAGAGGGAGAACAACACCCCATCCGAAGTAGATCCCCATTGCACCACCACCTCCACCCTCGCATCACCCAGAAGGACGAGGGCAGGGGAAGCGGTGACCAGAGAGCCCCCCCTCATCTGCCCAACACGGCTGGACAGCGAGCCTTTGTCGGGCCCCGAGAATCCCGTTGGGGAGTGTCGCACCCGTGCGGAGGTGTCCCGGGTGCGCAAAAGCATCAGTGCCTGGATCTGGCTGCGCTACCCCCACCCCCTGTGAGCATCGGCTGTGGAGTTTCACATGTGGACTGGCATCTCTCCCTGGCATGCCGCCCCTCTCCACTACATCCCCTTGGCACGTTCCATGCTTAGCTCCCTGGGGGTGTGGCCTCGGCCGTCCCCTCTTCACCACTGTGCCTTCCAGCTGCCGCCTCCCTTCCCGGGGGCAACTGTCCTCTCCGTGGGCTCTGCCCTGGCTTAGTGGTGCCCATGTGCCTTATTGCCCATGTCTAAGCTCCCTGCTGAATAAAGTTTTCTACGCCACCCCACTCTTGCCTTCTTTCCTCTGTGTGCGGAAGATGCTCTAGGAGGGAGGTTGGGGGGTTGGGGGCTGGGGCATGGGTGTCAACGTTGGAATTGCAGTGCTGGGCATGGGGTGCGAATGTTGTATTGGTGCTGCCATTCCTCCTGGCTGCCTCTTTGCCCGAGGCTGCTGAGTTCCGCCTATTGCCTACAACAGCCCATTGCCTACAACAGCCAATGGGGTTTGGGAGGTGTGTCCTGCTTCACCTTCAATGGCGGCGCCCATGGTTTTCGGCCCCAATGTGTTCTGGGATACCTGCTGGAGGACTAATGGAATTCGGTAAGCGGGGAAAATGGCGGCCGAGCTGTCTGTCACAGCCGAGTACGCTATTAGCAACCAGGGTGGTTAAAAATTCTTTGCAGCACCTGCTGCAGCGTGTCGTCTGTAGATCACCACCTCTTTAACACACCGTCAATGGGTTATTTCCTCTCAGTTGCTTAATGTGTTGCCCGAATTGAGCCAGTGTGATAAAATGGTATTGTATTTTGTTGTTTGTATGTATATTTTTGAATGGTTGGTTCAGGGCTTGGTTTGCTTTGGCTAATTCTTTTTATGACAGGCAATGGTAAGTAGGCGGAAGGGGGAGTTAGAATGTTGAGCTGTTTGAATGTTGTCCTCTCATTGGCTGTTTCATTTGAAGTGGAGAGTCAGAGAGAGTATAAAGGAGAGGCCTCAGCAACACCAAGCAGGATATTGCACTATGAAAGCAGTATATAAAAGGCAGGAGCCACACCAAGCAGGATATAGCAGTTTGAAAGCGGTATATGGTAGGTGTCAATGGGCCCCAATCGTTGTCAGTGCACTTCAATACCCTTATAAAGCACTAGCGTGGCTCCTGCATTTTATATACTGCTTTCATACCACTTCCATAGTGCAATATCCTGCTTGGTGTAGATGAGGCCAGAGTTGAGAGGGAGAGAGCGGGGGTGGGGGTGGGGGTGGAGAAGGATGGGCTTTCATCAGGGTAAGTTTAGGGAACTCGGGCTATAGTTTTAGGGGGGTGTTAGTTTTCCATGGAAGGTGGAGGGAGGTATATTTATTTTAATAACATTAAACATTAGGTGTATTTAAATATCTTTTTTCTTTTTCAATAAAGTTTGCAATATTGTTTTGTTATTTTCACCATGCTTACTTGGTCTTATTGGTTGCCGTAGATTGGTGATATACACCCACACTCTCACACACAAATAAATAAAAAGGTTTTAATTCCCCTGAATTTATTTTAAAAATAAAGACGAGGGTGGTGGCAGCGAAAGAGAAGTTGTGGATAGCATCACTGAGGGTAGTGATGCCACACACAGCTTTGACTTTAGGGATCTAAGTGGAGATTTCTCAGCTGCCACGGCAAGCTCTGTGGTGGCTCCTCTTACAAGATCACAACAGTAGCTTCAGAAGAGGGTTGTGGAGAGAGAAAAATAGTGGTTGGGGAAGGAGAAGGGGAAGGGGGAAATCCACAAGCCTCTCCATCACCTGTCCTACTCAATAAGAGATAAGGAAGCTAGACGGGCCAAGAGGCCTGTCTAACTTAAAATGATTGTAAGGTGTAATAGGAGGCATTTTTGCCTTTGACATCCCATTTGCCTGCAGAGCTGTGGAAGGGAGAGCTCCATCTAAAGAACTGCAATCCTGTTGGATTGAACTCCTAGTCTAATTAAACTCTTGCTTTTTTCAAAAGATAAAAAACAATGACAAATGATCATTTAATACATCCACTCAAGGGTGTAAAAGGGATGTAAGCTCATTGGGGACACTGGCTGAATTTGGACAACATGATAGTCAATGATGGGGTAATAATCAACTTTACAGTTGTTCATCTAGGGGGTACTCCCCACACAACATGGTAATAAATAATCAACTGTGGTGTGGATTAGGATCAGCGCTGAGTTGACTATGGCAGCATTTGGATGACATGATAGTCAATACAACTGATGATTGTTTTCCCCCCACAGTTGCTTATTGTGTCGGCCAAATTCAGCCAATGTTTTGTCAAATGCTAGAAAGATGTTTACTTATTTATTTGGATTTGTGTGTAAAACCTACTCAGAAATAGGGCCCATGTTTTAGGGGGCTGCCCCCATTGTGAGCATCCCTGCCAGCTCTACCCCTCCCCAAGACCTCTATGCATTCATTGAAGGTCTGGAGTGGTAAACAACACATTTGCAAGAATGTCAGGGCATAGAATGCATGCAAACACATCTCTAACTGTGACTGACCCACGCTTGGGTTTAAAATCTTGTTATGTAGGGATGAAATTAAAAAAGGGGGGGACTTGTCAATTCATGGGGTTGGGGGTATATGTGTGTCAAGTTCTTATGATTAGATAATATACACCAAAACAATGTCCATTTGATATGTTTACCTGGAGAAACATGAAAACTAATTTTAATGGCTAAACAGCAGATTAACCAGTTCCAAATATTTGGCAGTACTAGCATCTTTATTGGTAGCTTCAGGCCACCAATCTATTTATTCCACCCACCCATCCACCCAGCACTTCCAATGCTACTCAGACTGAAGCTGTCTGAAATGATACGTTTGTAGATTTATTGCCTATAAAAGAACTTAGCCTCCCCCAGCTTTCATAGGAGATCAGACTCAACTCTTATCCCCTTTAATTCCATGCAATCTCTCTAACTCCACCCCACTCCCCAGCAACATGCCATTTTTTAAAACAGCTTTATGTCATAAAGAGCTTTGTTCTAATGGGCATTACTTAAAATAGTGTGTCAGTAATATTTATTATTATGGCTTCAGCTATTATTTGTCTCATAATACTATCTTTGCTCTAGACGACACATAATCCTAAATCCCATAGTCACATTGAGGCAGCAGATAACTGTCTCTGAGAAGGTTTGCATACAAATTGCATGCAGCAGCTACAGAGCACATACCTATAAAGTGAAGGCATTTTCATTCATTTTGATAAAGGGAGTGCTTTGCTTCAAAGTCCTTTGTTAGTATGTGTGTTTTAAGGGAATATATGTTAGTATGTGTGTTTTAAGGGAATAAAAAGACAAGAAGCCATAAGATTAATTACAATGTTTGTGGCTGGTCACATTGATTGCAAAAAAATATCTTGCAGTAATTCCGAACAGTGTATGCATTATGAGATCTTTCAATGAAGCCTAAATGACTGAAATGACCCCATTCACAAACACAGAATGGTAGATCTTGACCTTAGCTCTTCACCATTTTCCTTTCATCAAACCATTGATTATTTCATATGTCCTGGCATGCTTAGTAATTTATCATTGAGCGATATAAGATCCAGTAGGCTCAAAAAATAATAATTGAATTTTGTCAAAATTCTCTGAGGGGCTGAAAAAAAATCCATAACTAACGTTAAATATTTTAGTTTGTGAAGGCATTTTGAAATATTGCATGTGTGCTTTAATAGAAAAAACTTTTTTTAAAAAAATAGTTGGAATGAGGTAATTTAACAACTTTGGAAGCAATCCTGAGCATACTTACTAGGGAGCAAGTCTAGTTGAACTCAGTGGGAAGTACTTCTGAGTAAACATGATTAGGATTGTGCTGCTAGAGTATCAATGCAAATAATGGCTAGAGATGACCCTAACATTTCCTTCACCCTTTTCAACACAGTGTAAGACATTATTGATGCACAATACTTCTAGTAATTAAATCCCAGCACACCCATGCAAAGTAAAGCAGAGGGGCTGCTTGAAATACAAGTTAATAGAAACTGCTCCCAGTGGACATCAATTTCTATTAAGCCACACAATTTCAGTTGTTTAGAACCGCATCACTCTAAACTTTGAAGTAACATTGTAAAAAATCACCAGACCCACATAGCAACGCCTTTCCCTGTGGTCGCATTTCATGGCTACTATGTCTAAGAGTGGCAAAAGCTGAATTGCAGCAAGGAACTTTGAGATTCACTACCTTTCTTATTGGTTTCATCTGAAGATTTGTTCAACTGCTACTGTATTTGTACCAGAGCTGCACCAGCAAGGAGACAATAGGATGAAAAGGTTCTCCCTTTGAGGTCTTCATATTGCAGCATCCTTAAACCTCCCTGGTCAACCCATATCATCTCTGTTAAGGTGAAGGCAGGCAAACATGATCTCCATTGTCGTGACCAGTTTGCTAAATAATGAAAGTTTGGATAATGTGTGTTCCGGGAGTTGTCTATGTCTATATATGTGGGGTGAGGTGGGGTGGGGAGACAGGATGGTCTGCTTCCAAACACTGTTTGATCCAATTGATTTCTACCTATTCTACAGTGGTACTAGAAACTGTGGGATGCCTGTCCTGGGAAAACCTGCCAGGTTCAGGTTTGAAGGCTCATCTTTATTCCTCTCTGCCTTGGGCAGACCTAATTGATTGTACTCTTTCAGATATTTTACTACTTCATCTGATCCCTTATTTTATGAATTTTTATTGATTATGGCTTGGATCCCGAGTTCTCATGAGCTGAACTTTGCTAGAAGAAGAGGCTATTTTCATTGATTCCTTTCTTGCTCCTCCCCCTGCAGCCCCATGTAAAGCTGATCTGAAAGGTTAGGGGACCTTCAGAACAGTGTGGATGGTGGTGCTGAAAGCTGCAAGGAGAAAGGAGAACTGGTGAAAATTGCCTCCCCCACTTCCTGCAGCAGAAGCCTCCACCAGATCTCAGTCCCTTCCATGAATGAAAGGAACCCTTCCATCTGCAGAAGGGACACTTCAGATACAACCCTATCTATTTCAAATGAGTATTATTTATATTTTGTTATAAACCATGTTGTATGCCTGTTCTGGGTAAGATGCAAGGAAAGATGCAAGATAAAAAATAATAGATAAGTGTTCCCTTAATCTGTATTCAGTTTAAAAGTCTGAGATTTGTGCTGATGCTAAAGTACTATCAATCATATTTGGAAACTGATTGGCCAAATGTTTGATCGTGCAGTGTTATCAATATTTTCCCCCTCAACCAGACTTGTTGAAGCTCTGATGATTCAAGCTGACAACCAGCACACAAAGATTAAGAAATAAAGCTGCTCAATCCCTTGCTCACCGCCTGAAAACAGGCCTGCCAGCCATATGTGATTTTTAAAAAAACTAGAAAGGGAGAGTAAGCACAAATTAAGAGCAAATAGATCCCATGACAATTGATTGCAATCTGATTTTTCTTTTTAAGAAGAAAAAAGATAACAGAGAAGCAAGCTGTAAAACGATTTATCATGTCAAGCAAAGCTACGACATTATAAGATGGATCATTTAATATAGCAAACTATGCCAAGGCTATGTACTCTTTGCATCCAAAGTACAAATTTGTTATCAGACAACATTTTTTATCCTCTGCTTCGCTGGTTTCTGGTCTAGCAAATCTATCACATCATTAGTCTTTGTTTGCATTCACCTCCTATAGATTTATCTCACTTTTGTTTACCAGTTGAAAATCTTTCAGATGACATTAGGTAGTAGAATCATTATTTGGAAAGAAGCTATATATGTGTGCTATATGGGTATATGTATTGCTGTTCAACAAATATATTGATCAAGTGTTTACAAATACCATCAGAAGCTACTGTGCAGAGCTGACACAGGCCCGCATTGTCAATCATGCATTGCTACATTGTGTAATTTCAAGGTGTGTGTTCGGATAAGCCACCATATTGGCATCGATCAGATATAATTGGGATAGACAACAATGCTTTACTTCCTTCAAGCCGGGATCAATTCCAATCTTTTAGTGCATGCTGTGCAGCAATAGTGTCTCCTAGGTGGCTACGGTGATCAAGATAATGACTCAGCAGAAATGACAATTCATTATTTATATTTCTGTCTTCTCTGACCTAGTTTTTGTTGCTATCAATTTGTTGCTATAGATAGCCTGGATACAATAGTCCATGCTCTGATAACTTCCTGATTGGACTATTGCAATTCTCTCTACATGGGACTTCCCTTGAAAAGAGTTCTGGAAGCTGCAGCTGGTGCAGAATGCAGCTGCCCACATGTTGGTAGGGACAGTGAGATGCGAGCAAATCACTGCTCATCCAATGAAAACACCTTGGAAGGCTCACACAACTTCTTCCTCAACCTGATTTTCCATTCCTCTGGCACTGGTGAATCACAAAAACTAAACCAAATAAGGTCAATTTAAATAACACTGTCTTGATTCCAAGGCTGCATTGCACTTTTCAATTGAAACTAAGCAGCAATTTTGTGTCTCAGTTTAATAATGAACTCCTGTGCAGTCTTATTCAATATCTATACCTTTAATTATTTGGGGGCTGCAAATTAATTAGTCTCTGAAGATTCAAGCTACTACAGCTCCCCCCTTGTATGGCTTGCACTCCTCTTCCACCTCTCCACATGGTGAATTGTGCCCTTTCTCCCTGTACAGCAACTCTCACACACACCCCTGCACGGCTCTTCCCCCCTTCCATGTGACAGTGGCTTGTGCACCTCCTCTCTCTCATCCCCATGGCAGTAACAGTGGTGGCTGCCCCCCTCCAGCGGCTCAGATTCCCCTCCCCCATAGCAGTGGCATTTCCTCCTGCCTCAGCTGGTAGGAAGTCTTGCACCAGCCCTGGTTGGAATGGAGACTTCTTGGACATAGCATACACACTGATATCTACAGTCTTATGGTAGGTCTATGAAGGACTGGCACCAAATCCAGGCCTCCAGATATAGTTTCACTGATATAGAACCCAAGCCAACACATCCTGTTAAATCCCCCACCCCCAGCTCTGAATTTGTTGAGAAGTCTGTTGGTTTTGTTTTACTAACTCTTCAAAAGGGGAGTTGTAAACACAATTAGATAGATACAGATGGATTAGCAGGGAAAACAGAACCATTGTGTTCATGTTGTCAACCTTGCAAAGAAAACCATTGAATCCCCTTTGAATCAATGGCACATTTGTCTCTAATAAGCAGTTTGACAAATCTTGAGTATATCGGAAAACAAAAAGATCCCTTTTCTTAAATAACCAAATACACGAATATCACATTTAACAAGGTTCATAATCAGACTCTCGTGCTGGTAATGTTGCTGCCGACGTGTCTTTTGCCTTCCATTTCGTGAAAACAAAAGAAAAGAAAAAGCAGAAAAGAAAAGGCCTTATGGTTTTCTAAAAGGCAAAAGTGACTGTAACATTAGCCAAAATTCACACATTGCGAGATTGGAATCGATTTCTCAGCATCCTAAATCTGATTCTGAATATGCTCTGTTGTAACTTCACAGATTGTAAACACATATTTTTCTTTTAAAAAAGAAAGAAAGAAATGGAGGGAAAAGATGAAAACGAAAAGCGCAATGGGCTATTCATATTCAGTTACCTGGAGTGGCACAATGCAAGCCCTTCATGACTTTGCTTTGTTAGGTAAGAGATGGATGGTAGGGTTTGTCCTGAACTCATGGAAATAAATGGCATTATATTGATGTTTCCAACAGTACACTGCAGAGCTACTCAGGACAGATTAATGTTATCTATATTGCAACATGTTCTTTCTTTCCCCTCCCCCTCTCTCTCTTTTTTATTTTTTCTGGAGGGAGGGCTGGCAATTCCAGTCATGGGAAACTTCAAGTTTCTTAATGTAAGTGAATATTTATATCACCCTGATAGAGATAGGGAGAGACGTAGAGCCTCTGCTTGCTGCCAACATCTCACTTGTGTGAAGAATAGAGGGACAAACAAATACACACACTCTTATGCTCTCCCTTTTTTAAGCCCTTCAGACCTAAGATATAAAGGCACATTATGTTTCACAGCAACCCTGGAATGATCGCATCCTCAGATTGTTTCCCACATATTTGGTCATCTCCATTGTTGTCAGTGGAGGCACATAAGACCCAGACTGGTGTTGACAATTTTCTCTCTCTTTCCAGTCTATGAGGGGTCTTTCCCCTTGATATTATCCTTAGAAATGGCTAGGGAAAATAATATCCCCCATAAATCCAGAGAGTGGGAGGGGGACATTGCTCCATAATATATCTTTGTTACTATGAACTGCCTTCATAAATTAGATTCTGCAGTAACCTTAGCAAAACAGGGATTGAATTTGTTGAAGTGGCCAAAAATATTGCTTAATAAAAAGATACATTTGCTCCCCAAAGAATTTTACAAGTCAAAAAACTAAACCAATAGGATATGATCCAGCCAATGTTAAGCACTTTTAAGTCCAATAGATTCCAGTGGCAAATTAAGTACATGTGCAGATAGAAAGGAAAATTTAGAATCCTTTATATGGGATGTTATGTTATTATCCAAATGTTACTTTTGTGAAGAGAGTTACTTCGTTGACAGTATTACTGAGCTTCTTCAGACATGGGGAAGAAGCTCAATAACACTGTTTATGTTTCCCTCCTGTCGCTTTGAATTGTGCTTCTGTCCCACAATAGGGATGAGCAGACTCTGAAGAAAGGGGAAGTAAAGAAAGACTGCATAGCCTATTCAGTGGATGGTGGGTTGTTGTTTTTTTGCACTTCTTTCCTGCACACAGCAGGAAATCGCAGCACGTTTCGCTTCAAACCAAATAAGATGGATTTTCTGGGTCTTATTTTTTCACAGCAAAAGGACCAGAAGGAGCAGGAGACACATGGGAGGCAGATGGCATTGTTAAAAGGACCAGCAAACATACGTAAATGGCTAGTAACGAGTGTGCTATAAAATGCTCATCTGATGATGCTCTCCATTTATCATTATTATTATGTATCTCTTTCTCGCTCGTGGCGGTTTTTTTAGATGGACATGATGGGCTTTGCCAAGTCGTGCTGTCTTTTATTGATTCAGGAATTTCCTGATGATTGAGCATGTTTTATGACTGCTTTCTGGATGTTGGTGTGGATGTATTCTGGTAGGCCCAGTTTCTGGAGGTTTTCTGTATATTTTTTGATGTGATGCTGGTGACTGATGTGACTAATGGAATAATTGTGACCTTTTCCTGTTGCCATAGTTCTTTGACTTCCATGGCCAGTGGTGTAGATTTGTCTCTCTTTTCTTCTTCCTTTCCAACAACATTTTTGTCATTTGGTATTGCTATGTCGATGAGGTATGTGTGTTTTTCTTTTTTGGTTATGAACGTTATGTCTGGTCGGTTACAAGGTATTGTCTTGTCTGTATGAATTCTTCTGTCCCAGTATATTTTATGATCTGCACATTATTATTATTATTTATTTATTTATTTATTTATTACATTTATATACCACCCCATAGCCGAAGCTCTCTGTTGGTATTCGATTATGGACTGGATATGGCAGACACAGTGGTGGGGGTGGGGAGAGCACACTTCCTTTACTGAACTACTCATATTGCTTTCTCCTTGAAACCCATACTTGGTCCTGTCTCCATATCAACATTTCAAAATTGCCATGTGAGGGACTGTGAGGAGGATGGGTGAACCCTTTATCTTTATCATGTGAGTACAAAGGATGACTTATATGGGTTTTAGTTAAGATGTGTTTATGGAAATAATGCCAATCATTTCTCAGCAAACTTTTAAATCCAACACATATGAATAAAGGGGATGTGAGTATAGCTTGATATACTGTGGATTTAGGGTTTCAAATATATTTTCTGATCATGGGGGATTCCCCCCCCCCCAAAAAAAGAGGAGGGATTTTCTTCAGGATCACAACAGAGGAGGTAAGGGTTAAATTCCTCCTCCATGTCTGTTGTGATCCCTATAATTACCAGGCCACTCCCAGCTAATGCTATTGGTATTTTTAAAAACCTGCATGTTAAATGCTGAGGAGCATTAAATGTCACGTCTCGTTTGGCCCCAAGAAAGCCTTCCTCACCTGCACTGTAGTTTATCAACACAGCACCAAGCTTATCTTTCCAGGCATGCATTTACTTGAAACATGGCAGTGTCTTTTTCTGTCCTAATTCTCTTTAGTCTTTCGTCTTGGATGAGAGAGGATTAGTGCTGCCATGGAACCAAAAGAGGAAAGCATTGCTTTTCAGAAAATATGTGTCTTTGGCAGAAACACCAAGAGCACTAGCACCTTCCAATTTGTGTCATATGTCTCCTGTTTTTGAAGTGACCCATCCTATGTAAATGACTTGTCCATTGGTATGGAAATTTGTCCTCTACGGCATCCTAAGTGCAATCAGCAGATTCAGCCGAGAGTATAATGATAGTTCACAGAAACATAATTGCCATCACACAGTTTCCTTCCCTGACATGAAACAAGATAGGATTTTGAAATTCCAGCTAATAATATTATTCCCTGCTCTCGTCTTCCAAATTAATTTTGGTTCTTCATTCATCTGAGTGACTTCAAAAAAAAAAATTCAAATCACCACCACAGACATTTAGGGCTGATCATTAGAGATAAATGAACCTGTCAATTTCACCTTCTCCATATCCATTAACACAAACAAACAAACAAACAAACAAAAAATCCCTTCAAGTTCTTTCCATTGTCTTTACAAAGAAATTTGCAAATGCTGGTGGTAAGTCCTTATCCAGCCACAAACCAACTGAAATTCTGTCATCTGTACTTGCCAAATTCAATGGATTTAAGCTATTCCTGGAGATGGCCATCTTCTACGTGGCAACCATATAGCTGTTCAAGATGAGGAGCCTGTCAGGAAAAAAAGAGGTGGCAAGCCTAAGTCAGCACAACAACACATGGTTGAATACACAGGGATTCAAAACCAGACTTTTAAAAGCAAAGCACTCACAGTCCTGGGCCTGGATAAATGAACCTGTCACTTTCTACCACATTTGATTTTTGTTTTAAATCTCAAATTCTTTCCATCATGTTTATGAAGAAATTTGTGGATTTTGGCAAGTTCTTATTTTAAAAAACCAAACTGAACAAAGTTCTCAGCCATCCCCACAAATGGCCAAGTGATTTCACACAAGACTATTTTATGTATTTGCATTTAGACCATGTATAGGCTGCCCTACAACAAAAAGTTCTCAGGACAGCTGACAACTGAACATTGAACGAGTTAGAAAGACAATAACCGTAACAAAAAATAACAATATTTGTTTAAAAATGAACTGGATGTGAAAATGAGTTCTAGAAACATTCACACTAGACTTGACACATGAAAAAGTGCACAACAGATTTCCCATAAAATAATCAAAGTCATAAAATGGCAGCAATATTTGTCAATGAAATTTCAGACAGCCCAGCTTCACCACTCAGCTTTCTTTGACAGAAAAACTGGAAAACATGATAGTTTGGATCCAATTGTGTCGGTGTGTGGTTATCTCAGACAATTGGCAAACACAATGTTTAATGGTGAAGGGAGGCTGGTGAAAGATTTAAAACAGTTCCTGTAAACCATTCTGAAAACCATTGCTGAGTCTCTAAATGGCACACAGCCCTAGTGGATACATCAGGAAAGAACTACATATTAGTATTTCTAGTTCATTATCCAGTCTATGCTCTCCAGGCATAGTATATGGATTAGTATATGGAAGCCCTTAGACATTCCAGTTTGCAGTAGAGAGGATAAGGCACAGACTGGGGTAGGATGGTCAGTGCCTTATAGAGGGTTTTCCTAGCAGGGCTTTGCTACTGTCCTCTGGCTCAAAGGGTGTGTCCCTGACAGAACCTTCATTGAGCCAGCCTCACAGAAGTCTCAGGCTATAAACTCAGGCAAGGACCTTTGAACAGTCCAGTCAGCCCCTCCAGGAGGGGCAGAGCTGACCACACTACAGGTCTTGTCAGCAATCCTTTAATTAGTTTTAGTTCCCTGCTGAGACAACATCTTTCTATTGTTGTAGTAGGAGAGAGATCCAGCCAGCAAGACCAAACTGGAGCTATCCAAGGTCCTATTTTCTTCTTGCATTATTCTGAGTGCCATCAGATGCTACCAGATTCCCTTGTAAGCTTCAAGGAACCAAAGAACAGGACAGGATCAGGAGAGAAGTGCACCTCCCAGTTTAAGAAAGGAACTATAAGAACTCAGGAAAACATATTATGGTTGGAAAGAAAACAGAAAGGGATATAGAATTCCAATAGTCTGATTTATGACATTATGGGTGGACTCATAGGATCACATCACATTATAATTTTCACATGATAATCCTATCAAGTAAAAGTTTCCTTCCACATTGAGAAATCTACAACAACAAGAAAGATTTACCCATTAGGGCTGACAGCTGTATGATAAACTAAGAATAGCACACAATAGTTGCAGCAACTGATTTATTTAGATTTGTGGCCAACCTATCAGAATTCAGAATTCTCACAGTAGGTTTTTAAAAATAAATTTGAAAAGAGATTATTACTTTCCCCAAAAATTCATAAGCAAGAATGATGTGAAAAATCCCTCTCTGTGGATTTGCCTTAGCAAACTGCCAGGAATCTAATACAGCAAGCAACAATGAATGCCAAGCTAGATGAGTGCAAAGTTAGGGTAGAGTCAGACCATCTGTGTGAATGTGCTCACATGTCACAGTAAATGCACCTCCTGGAAGGCCACCTTTTGGATTGTTCCACATAACAAAATAGTTGTATGGGAGAAAGAGTCTCCCTGTGTCATATGTGGTAAGTCAGTGAACTCATAGAATAGTTAGTGTTTGGTGGCTTCCTTATCTGATTTGAACCCATACTTCAGCTGGAAAAGGGATACATTTAAGTTTATGGCACTTAGTCTTTATTTATTTAAGGGTGCCTTTCTATTGATTACACCCTCACTGCTCAGAAGCCTTCTGAGATTCCTATGTCCTGCTCGGTTGA
Source organism: Anniella stebbinsi (assembly GCA_029215795.1). NCBI lineage: Eukaryota > Metazoa > Chordata > Lepidosauria > Squamata > Anniellidae > Anniella > Anniella stebbinsi. The sequence goes on along the minus strand of JARDYH010000005.1, from coordinate 139,938,591 downwards.
AGGAGTGGGGTGCAAGGAGTGGCAGAGACAAGCTTCATCTCCCCATCCTTCATCTTTGGCAATTTTTGTTAGACAGGCTTTTCAGCCTGTCGAGCAAGGTTGTTTTGGAGAGGGGGCAAGGAGGCTAGAGTTGACTCAAGTTATCTGGTAACCTGGCCTATTCAGTTTCCTTCCCTCCCTGCCTACCTGAACACCCCCTTTCCTCCTTCTCGGAGGTCACTTTTCCAACCTCCGAGGGCAGCCGGCGTGGTGAACCACCCAGAGAGCTTCAGCTATTGAGTGGTATAGAAATGCAATAAATAAATAACTAATAAGTAAAATAGCTCTCAAGCCAGGGAATTGCATAAATAAAAGGACACCAACAAAAAGGCCTTGTCTCATCTTCCTACCAACTTGTTTGTACCTAATGGTGTGCCTGTGAACATAATGTCTGTGGCCGATCTCAAGTCCCAGGCTGGCTCATATGGACACAAGCAGTACATGAAGTACCTGGTCCCAACCACAGAAGGATTTAAAGGGAGAAACCAGCATTTTGAAATGGGCTCAGAAGTGAATAGGCCAACAGTGCAGCTGAAGTAATATTGGAGTAACATGTGCCAAACACCTAGCCACCACAAACATCTGGGCATCTGCATTCTGTCCTAGGTGCTTCCAAGCTGTCTTCAAAGGCAGCCCCATGTAGAGCACATTACAATAGTCTAGCCTGGATGTGACCAGGGCACGGAGCAAGGTCTGCTAAGCCTAAATAGTATTATAGTACTATTACATGAATAGTTTAATGGTCTTAGTTAGTATAGATTTGCATAATGAAATAAGCAAATATACTGTTTGGAAGAAATATTTTTAAATGCGCACACTAGTTTTACATAGTTTTATCAATCAGCATGTCTCAGGCCTGTACAACATAAGACCCACCAAGTCAAATGCAGCCTACCTGCTATGTTTGGTAGCGCATCGGGGCTGGATCGTCCTCCTGTTTTAGTTGTTTTCTCGAGACCAAAAAAAAAGTTGGTAAATACGTGGCAGGCTACAAGACATGGCTGGAAAGCTTTGTTCAACTTGGTGAGTTATCAGTTGTGCAGCCCTTAGGGCTGAAAGCTCACTGGTCTTAGTGTAGGCAAATCTATGATTTATGAAGCTTCAAGATGCTCGTCTGGGATCACAGAAGTTGTGGCTGAGATTTATGAGTTCCAGGCTATGTGCTACATTGCTCAGCTGCATGGGGATACCAGATGGACTTCTGCATGCCTGCAAGTCTGAAATGGCCCTTGTTCTCCAAATCACAGTAATCCAAATTCACTGTGTCTACCAGTTTTTCCACGAGGCAATATGGGATAAAAACATTTTTTAAAAGAAAAAGCTAATAATAGGAATCTATGAGAAATTCATTTCAGTTCAGTTTTGCTCAGGAATTCCTCAGTTTTTACCTCCCAAACAGAGACTTGAATTCAAACTACAGTTGAAGTTCGTACGTTTCCAAGCTTGCACTGTCATTCCCAGACAACCCCCACCAAAAAAATCCTTGTATTTGAGAGCATTCGTAAATGTGGAAAATGTTCATGAAAAACATATGTACTTTTGAAAAATGGGATGGAACAAGCTTCGAGGTGAAATGTAGAAAACTTCAATGAGCTAGAATTTTGCTTGTATGGACATCCCTAATCATAACATGTTATGGAAATGTGACAACTTGATTAGATCCACCCACCCCATCCTTTCAGCCATAAGATAAAAATATTCATTTCAGCATTAATAAATTGACATCTGACTATTGAGTTTTGAAAAAAAAATGACCCCACTTTAGGTGCTGCTTCAAGCATCCTTCCGTCTCTCTTTAGTGATGCTTCCCAGTGGTTTCTTAGAGGACCACCCATGGTGACAAGAAGGTCATTCAATTGCTGTCCTTCTAGGTTCTTGATAGAACAAAAGGTTGCTGGTGCTATTGTTAATTTTAATTTATTTTGTGACAGAAGGGTCTGACCTATTGACCACTGAATGGATATAGGATCCCAAAGCCATAAATTTTAGGCAGGACATGATTTTAACTGATGAGCTAAGGAAGAAAAGAACAATGTATTCTAATCAATTATGTGCTCATAGTTCTTCCCATGAACACATATAATGCCTAGCAAAGCCAGTAGATGTGAATGATTTTGATGAAAATGGTAATTCTTTTTGTCCATTCTTGCACATTTAAAGAACCCTGTCTTTCCCTCTTCCCACTCCTTCACTATCATAGTATTTCATAGTCACTTAGATGCCTAGGTGAAGGAAAAAGCTTCATTTTCCAGCTGCTGTGGAAGAAGCAAGTGTGGTTTCAGGAACTAATGCACTATATCAAATCCTATTTTCCTATCTCCAAAGCATGCAGAAGACTCCAAGTTAATGTATTTTATGCCCTACGGTAGCCAGTGTAAATATTTGTACTGTAAATATTTTGAACATTTAAGAACCGTCTTGATGCATATTCACATCATGTTCGTTCACTCCTGCAGTTTCTGCTTATTGTATTTCTGAACTTAAGTCTCATCCAACCTATCTGAAATATTTTTTTAATGAATCACACTTACAGTTTTTTTGAATCACAGTACTGTTGAAAAACATGGCACAGTCTGTGTGTATGTGTGTGTCTCACACTAAATATCTATATCTAACCAGACATCATTAGCCTCAAAGGGGCCGAAGATGATTTATATTTGGTGAACAGAATACCTTCTTTTCAATGTACATTTTTTGACAAGCACTGAAGTGAGGGGGAGGAAAGAAAAGCTACGCCATCATCATGGAAGAATTCCTACTGCTAGTGCTAGAATTCTATCATCATTTTTTAAATATGGAATGTTACTGATCATTCCTTGTTTATAAGCTTCTCAGCTAAACTGTTTGATTTACCAGAGCCCAAATCGATAAAATGACCATCTTATTACAGACACAGACACACAAACACATGGACATACACACACACACACACACACACAGACAGATAGATTGTATGTTATGTATAGCATGCATTGAGTGACACACACAAGCAAGCAAGCAAGCAAAAAGGAATATATGAGGTTTATTGGAAATGATTATTGCCTCTGGATTAATGGCTGGCAAACTGCAGTTAGTGCAGATAACTGCAGAACAATGAATCTTGGAACAAAAAGGAAATATCGTCCATCTGCTAAAAGGCAAGACGCTGCCGAATACTGATTAGGAAAGAGATCTGGGAGATGTTGACAAAAATCTCCAAAGCATTCAGCTTAATGTGCAACTGCAGTGAAAGGGCAAAACCAATGCTGGGTTGTATTGCTAGTGGAAGACCTTGTTAAACCAAAGCAGCTGGCATTGCTACTGTAAGGTACTTTATTGGTTCCTGGCTGTTACAGGGCCAAAATGCTTTCCCTATTAAAATGTATATGCTGAATGGTAGCTAAGATGCTAGAGTTGTATAACTTTGATTACCACATGTGCATAGAATAGAAAAGGAAATGGGGTAGACAGGTTGAAACAAACTCCTTTGATAAGTATTACTTCTTTCTTTCTCCCCACCCTCTATCCAAATGGTGCGTATTTTCTTCTTTCAACCTGGGTCCCCTCTACAAGGATTCGCTTTTGCGCCTGGTTAGGTGATTATGCGCATAATCGCAGAAGCGCATTTACGCCTAATCCCTCTGCACGAGAGGCGGAGAGAGGCGGCGAAGCGCATTAACAGATGTCCAAAATGCGCTTTACAAGTAGTTAATGCACATAAGCGCTTATTTACACAGTCAAAATGCGCTTTAACGGATGGAGCAAAATAAAACTTGCAATTTAACGCGCATTCGATAATGCGCATAATCGGAGAGATAACGCGCCTCTACGCCCGATTTGCGCTCCGTTCTTGTAGAGGTAAATTTTTTAAAGTGCCTTGAAAGAGCTTTAAACCTCTCTTGTAGAGGCAGCCTTGGAATATCACCAGAGAGAGAGGCCCTTTCCACACCACAGGGGCAGAGAGGGTGGGAAGCGGGGAAACCCAGAAGTAACCACTTCCGGGTCCGGCACGCAGAGGCCGCACCAGAATGCAACAGCCTGGGCTTCTACCGGGCTGTCGCAACTCATGCCAGCCATTTTTGTTTTTACAGATCCACGGAGGAGCGCACAAGGCGCTCGTGCACAAAAGTTTAGTTTTTTTTTTAAAAAAAAATCACGTGCGATCCAGCCCCCTTCCCCCTGCCATCCTGGGGATGGTGGTTTTGCATTCCCCCCTCCTGATGGCCTCAGAGCCTCGTGGTGCAGCTGTGTGGCCATTGGTGCAGCTGCGCTTACTCGCAGGTAAGCGCGACTGCGCCCTGGATGGACAGCCACACCAGCCGCCCATCTCGCTTCCCTCCTGGGAGCAGGGAACAAACTGGGATAATAGTGTTCCCTGAACTCCTGGGAAAATGGAGGGCTGGCCCCTGCCTACTTGAGGGATGCTCTGTGCATCATGCGGACTCTCTGCGAGCAGGCAGGGGCAGCCCCTTGAAAAATGGCTGGTGCGGAAAGGGCCAGAGAAGCAGAGAATCCAAGCTGCACATAAAGTTTACTTCTATCATGTGTGGATATATGTTTTCAGGAAATGTCAAATGACTGAGTGAAACTTTAATATGCGAAGGTTCCGGTGCATGTCTGAAGGTATACATGATGCAGTAGATCTTTAAGCTGATGCATAGGAAATGGAGACAAGCCTCCTTCCATGCCTGAAGCTTGCAGGGCATCCACTTGCCAATAGCAGGGGACACAATTGTGGACCTGCAGTGGATGCGTTGCTAGACCTCAGTAGGCAGGTCGACAGGTAGTAGTCAAGAGGACAACATAGTAATCCAGCATTCAGACTGTACACTGTAGGAGAGCTAAAATTAAGATGAAGGCTAACCAGCTGGTCTAGGACAGAGCTTGCACCCTGAAATGCTGCTCCAAAGGCTTCAAAGGGTTGAGCTACTCATGTAGTAGGTCTATGTGTAAGACATGGCCTCCCTGGAAGTGATCATCCCCTAGTTATAGGGCAGAACTCTGTTTCTGAGGCAGGGCTGGTATGTTTCCTGCTTCATCTAAAACTGGTGTGGGAAAAACAGTGGGATGCTGATAGCTGAGGTAGTTTCTTCAGAGGAGTCACTTGGGTCCTATGAAATTGAGACGGAAACCTTCTTTGGAGCAGAGGATAGAAGAAATGTGGTCTTAGAATTCCTCTTCCACTTCATCTGAGGAAGTCTTAAGTGGTGTACTGGAGCCAGGGCTCACGGGGTTACAATGCCTGAATCTTTTTAATAGGGATATGCACGGCCAAAATTATCATATCGGAATCGGAAATTCTGACATAAAAACATTTCTAGTCCGATCATATCAGGAGGCACCCGGATTTGATCAGATCCAAAATCCAATAAATATCGGAAGTTCCAATACGATTACAGTGTTTTTCCCCATAGGTTTGCATTGGGGTAAAGAAAGCTTTTCCCAATGCAAGTCTATGGGGAAAAACACTGGGCCGGCACTCCCTCCCCTCACTTGTGCTCCCTCCCCCCATTTGGGCTCCTTACCCATCCCCGCCCCCACAGCCTCAGGTGGGGGAATGACAACAGTAGACCTCTCATTCCCAAATGGTGTGATATCATAATGGGCACAATGTCTAATGGATGGTGGGCAGGTTCAGGAAATGATCCTTGCTATGAAATATTTTCATCTATGAAATGTGGGATGGTATATTAGCATATATTCAATTATTCTTGGTTAAGTAAGTATAGATCCGGAAGCAACTAAATTATCAGTTACCACTAGGATGCATTCCCTCTATGCAGCTTGGGAAATTCACCAATATAGATTCCACTTCGATCAAATACCTGTGAATATTATACCACTGAATTTTTCAGGAAAAATGGAATACACTTAGGGACAATCAGTTTGCATACAGGATAGCTAATTAATTTCAACTATAGATTAACTGTGAAGAATTAAAATCTTTAGTGGAATCATTGATTACAGATGAGCAAACAGGTCCATATCAATGCATGGCAATGAAAGCAGCTCCTTCTCCTCTATAGAAGATGTTGGCATAAACGTTCTCTAAGTGGCAACTGCACTGTCCTAAATACACATCCTCTGTATCAATTTCTGAATCAGATGTATTTTTTTCTGCATTTTGGCTTGCCTTCAGGTCAAACAACAGGAATAAATTAAATGGAATAGTGGTATGATCTGGACAGTTTTCGCTGTAACAATATTTTAATAATCAGAAAAGTCGTTCATGTATAGTTATGATAAATTGCTTTGCTACAGGGTAATATAAACTTTAACAAGTATGATGAATTTTTCTGCTTTGCTAAGAAAACTGAAGTTATGGTAACTGCTTAAAATATATGCATCAGAGGGAATGAAGATGGGGAAAAAGCACACTGAAAATACTTCAAATTGCACCCTTCTATATTAAATCTGAGAATACATTTCGTAGATAAGCAATATAAATCATATTCCTTCTAAGAGGACAAAATTGGTAAGCATATATTGCTAGTGTCTTTGATGAGAAAAAAAGTTTTCTGAAAATTGGTTTGTAATTTGGCTTAAATTGGACACCTGACTCCTGACACCTAGAGACATGAAGACTGGGTCTACATGGCCATGGAGTTTCCTGGTCACAAGCCACTTAATTAGCATAATCACCCTCGCCGGGCGCGGGTTGTCGTGATGTTTAAAACCACCCTGAAACCCAATGGCTTGTTCTAGGGTATCAGGGTGGTTTGTTAACCACCCTCGCCACCCACCCTCGCCAAGTATGGATAGACATTGCACTAATTACTGAACTAATTTCCACTAAAATGGACATTAAACTAATACTGAACCTGTCTCTCCACAGATATTTGGGGTTTTCTCCCATCCACTGTCTCACCTCCTATGATTCCAAAAGACATGAGCTGATCGTTATGGCCGTGGCAACCATCTCAAACCTGCTAGACTTTGGAACCACCTTGTCAGCACTGTTAAGGCAGTTCAAGCTAGAGGAAATGAGGAAGTGCATTTGACGCATCCCTGAGAAGTAGCAACATAATGCCAAACTGACCAACGGGGTTCTTGATTTCAGGGACAGCCATCATAACACAAAAGAAAAGGATGGAACTGGGCAGGAAGTATAAAGGAAAGAAATCAGTCTAGAAGGACTGGGAGAAAACAGAAGCATTACTGTACAGCTTCTAAGTGTGGGAAACCTGGGCTAAAGAAAGAAGAGAAGTCTATGTTTCTTTCTTGAAGCAGAAAAATCATGGAATAAAAGAGCAATTCATAACATTGCATTTTTCTAGTTTGACCCACACACATATGCCTCGGTTAAGGGAGCCCAATATAAGACATGGACTTAGTCATATTCCAAATTGCCCCCCTCCGGCCCCAAATGGGGAAAATAAAAGAAAGACCAAAATAGGCCTTACTTATAGAAGAAGTAAGTAAACAGCTCATCACCCCAGGGTAAATTCCATCATGCAGTGGATTGGAGAGTGACCTATTTTGGGCCAGCTATATCCTGTGTATCCCACCTAAGGACCCCTTTGCTTTGGAATGGGGCCCTAAAGGTCACTGTCACATGAACTCTCCATGGGACATATAACTGGCATTACCATAGCAGGGCTGAAATACATTTTGAAAAAAACTGGCGGGGATCAGTATAGCAGAGATATCTAGGAAGAGTCTAAAGGGTCACCAGCTGAGCTACGCAGTGGCAAACTAGAACAAAAAGCATAGTCATGGGTCAAGGCACTAATTCAGACTGTCATTGCAGCAGGAAGTTTAAGAACTGCCTTTTTATCTTGAGGCAGGTTTGTAAAAATGCTCTCGAAGTATTTTGGTTGAGTTCATTGTACGCATCTCTGGATGTATTTCATTGTATTGTACGAGGTATTCTAGGAAAGGAGTGTTTCGTATTTCAGTCAAATGGCTGTATATAGTGGTAGAGAAGACTGGCAAGCACTGTTTTATTGGCCTTCATTCTGAGGCACCTTCAAGGTCTCACTTCTGTCTGATTTCTAATATATTTCTTTGTGGACCAGATCGATTCCATTTCCATTAGGCCTTTATATCTGACATTACAAAATGAAAAGAAAATAGAGGTAAGTGTGCTGAGAATGCTTCCTGTTGATGAAAACGGAGGTGGGGGAGTATATCCATTTGTTTGAAGCAGAAATTATAACTACAAAGAAAAAACATGTTCTAAAATAAGGAGTGACTTACTCAGCTGCTCCGTGTTTCTACGGCTTCTCTCAGCTATAGTGCTGTGCTTGACTGGACCATTTTTTTCAGGTGTCAAATACAGATGGACTTCATAAACACTGGAGGTTGAGAAGGAGCTACTAATGTAGCTAGACCTGACCTACAACATCCTGTCCTGGAACAAAAGGTCCTATATCAAAATCTCCACTCCTGACTTATAGGAAACAGGACCATTAAGATGTACATAGGGAACATAGCAAAAGAGGGCACAGCTCATGGGGTGGACGGGTGGGGTGACTATCTAGCATCTAGAGAAAGGTACACAGATGTTACGGAAGGCTTAGAAGACAGACCAATCAGGAAGCTAAACTGTAACTTTATTAACGCTCTTAAACAAGAACAGAACAGCAACAAGAAAAACCTGACACCATCCAGATAAATTAAGTCCAGTGCCACCTAGTGACTAAATTATATAATGACACTAGCCAGACATCATGGGAATGGGAAGAGCTCAAAGGGGCCCCTGAGCCCATCTGTGATAGAGTGGCAGTGGGTGTGGCAACCGCAGTTGAGGACCTGATCTGTTTGTGAACAACAGTATAGCCATGCTAGTTGTTCGAGATTTACCTGCCCGGGATTTGAGATCTCGAGATTTACCTGCCCGGGATTTGAGAGAAGACCTCCTCTGCGTCCTACCAGTGTGAGATATACATTATGGTGGGACATGAAAGAAGGCTTTCTCTGTTGTGACACCCTGGTTGTGGAATGCCCTCCCCTTGGAGGCCTGACTGGTGCAGGCACTGGCTTTGTTTTGGTACAAAGTTTTTGAGGGCTAAATTTGCCTAAAGTTGCATCTAGTTTTAATTGTTTTTACTATTTTAATTTTTTTTACTGGTATTAGCTTGTTAATGGTTTAATACGTTTTAGCTGTATGAATTGTTTATTATTTTATATTGCTTGAATAAATTTTATCTTTATGCTGCCCTGAGATCCCAATGATATAGGGTGGGATACAAATGTTTTAATAAATGTAGTTCCTTTCTTAGGAAATTCTGCTGTTGTTCTTTCAGAAAATAAATCCCATCCCACTAAACTCGGCATTTTAATAGGTATTCATGAATTCTCATTCCCAAATTGACATTAAATTGTAAACATACGGAGCCATATCTAAACACTGGATGAAACAGCCTTGCAGTTAAGTATAAAAAAATATTGTACTGGCTTGCAGTTGTATGTGTGTTTTACTACAGCAAATCAATAGATGGGCTTGATAACCTTTTCAGCCAAGTCAGGATTCCAATGAGATAGAAATTAATAGGTCAGGCTAGAATTTTACCCTTTTGGCTAGAATTTGAGGTTTTATTTATTTGTTCATAATTGACATGAATCCCACCTTTCTACCAAAATAGTGCACAAGGTAGCTTACCATCACTAATAAAATTTCATGAAAATAATAATAAAACAAATACATTAAACAAAACAAAAATTAAAATCAAACAATAACTGAGTGAAAATAGCCTCCAACCCAAACACGCATGCTTGCTGACATACCAAAGGCCAGCTTGAATAAAGTGGCGTTTGCCTGCAGGCATAAGGATAACAGAGAGGGAGTGAAGCTATCCTCCTTCAGTAGGGAGTTCCACAGCCAAGGAACAGCCACTGAGAAAGTCCTTTTTTGCACTGTCATCAAACATGCCTCTGAAGGCAGCAGTCTTGAAAGAGGGGCCTCTCCAGAAGATCTTAAAAACTGGACAGGCTCATAAAAGGAAAGGCAGTCTTTCAAGTATATGCATTTGTTCAGGTATAACAAATGTAAGAACTATCATAGTTTACATTATATGCATATGCACCAGCCTCAAGAGTGGTGGCTGGTGTTTATTCCTTGGAGTATGGCAGTAGATTATGAGCAACAAAAGAGGAGGCAAACTCCGGTGCTCAAAAAAAGAGAAGAGAAATTTATTGTGCTCTATGCATTTTGGAGATGTCTCCTTCTTCAGGAGCTCTAAATCAAACAAACAAATTGAAAGTAAGAATGGTATCTTATAGACAACACCCTCATCCTTGTTACAAATTTAGAGAGGCTTTTCTACATTAGAAGAATATAGAAAAGCCTATAATAATAATAATAATAATTATTATTATTATTATTTACATTTATATATCACCCCATAGTCAAAGATCTCTGGGCAGTTTACAAAGATTAAAAACATTGAAAATTTAAAACCAATATACAAAATATAAAAGCATAAAAACACACTACATATCAACTATCTTTAAAAAGTATGTGGCCAAATGGGCTTAATGAGAATGCATAGAGAATGCAATGTGTATTCAACACCAATTGATAATACATATATCAAATGCTGACTGAAAGTAATAGCTGGATCAGTGCCTGAGCTTTATTGGGGTGTAGTCTAGTTAAAAAGCACCTGGGATATATAAAAGACACATCTCAGGTTGGCATCTTGTATGAGAATCAAATGCTTTGAAAAACAGCGTGTACAAGCACCTTAAAGAAGAAATTATTGACGGTCTTGGAATCAAGGAATTGAATAACTATATACAGATTGGTTCAGTTCGGACAACACAATAATCAATGGGGGAGGGGGGAGGGAGGTGGAGGTCCCCCGTTACCTGCCGGCGTCCCGCGCTGCCGACTGCTGCTTCCGTACTACTGATAAACAGACCTCAAGGCCTGCTTATCGCTAGGGATGTGCACGCCCGAAATTATCGTATCATACCGTTATCGGGATTTTGGACCAAAAAATTATCATCTCCGATAATATCGTAGGTGGTCCGTATCGTATCGGATTTTCGATAAATATCAGAAATACGTTATTATGTCATTTCTACATTCTGCCCTAGAGAGAGTTGCTTTTGAGTCTGAAAGGCCTAAAACTTCTTAATTTTCCAAGTTACAGGTTTGAAACTTTGTCACAATGCAGACTGAGTGTTGCTAGTCATGTGTGCCAAATTACAGAACAATAGGTGCAAGCGTTACTCAGAAGTAAGCTTTCAAATACACGGTTTCAGGTGGCTGAAATGTGGTCCTTTTTCAAGAGATGTCATCCAGTACTCATGGCCATCTCACAGATGGCCTTGAGGGGACTCATCTGTGCCCAATTTCAGATGCACAGCTGCAGGCGTTACTTGGAAGAAAGCTCTCAACAACATGCACTGTTTTTAGTAATGCACTACATGTACATGCTGCTGCTGCTGCGACTTATAGGTATTATATGAATAATACATACAATGAATGAACTTTCCCAACCTGTGGATAAACCTACCTAGTAGGCAGGCAGTGCCTTCCATATGCAGTCATAAAAGTAAAATGTGTTAATCAGAAGATGGTGAACTGCTGCTGCCTTGTCTTGTCTCATTGATTAGGCCATGCATGTCAAATGAAATAATGAAAGAATTGGGGGTAGGAAAATAGCACGGGTGTTACAGTTATTTTAGCCAGCCATAGCCTGGCAGGGCCTCATTGGGCCAGGAGAGATACCCCTGCAGTGGGCAACCTGGAGGATCCCAGCAGAAGCATATCATGTGCTGCTTTTACAACTGTGAGAATGCCATCAAAACAACCATCACGCACCACCTTGACTTCATCGTGCTTCAAATGACCCAGTCTGCCCGCCATCCCCATGCAGGCAGGTTGGCATTTCTTCATGCCAGAGCTGCATACAACATTGGCTAGAGCAGAGGCAAATAAAAAGTAATGTTCAGGATAGAGGTTGGCTCTTTGGCAAATAAATGAAAAGTCACGTTCAGGATAGAGGGTTGGCTCTTTGGCAAATAAATGAAAAGTCAAGTTCAGGATTGTTCTTTGGCAAATAAATGAAAAGTCCCTTTCTGGGTTGAGGTAGGCACTTTGGCAAATAAAAGAAAAGTCCCCTTCTGGGTTGCGGTTGGCTCTTTGGCAACTAAATGAAAAGTCATGTTCAGGATTGCTCTTTGGCAAATAAATGAAAATTCCCCTTCTGGGTTGAGGTAAGCACTTTGGCAAATAAAAGAAAAGTCATGTTCAGGATAGAGGTTGGCTCTTTGGCTGGAGCGGAGGGAATGCGCTTATGCGTGCTTGCTTGGCACAGTGAGAGTGAGTGGATGCATTCCTGGACGGAATACAATGAACTTTCCAAACCTGTGGATAAACCTGGCAGTGCCTTCCATATGGATTGGGGGGTAGGGGAATAGTACGGGTGTAACATGTATAGTCTTAGCAGGCAGGGCCTCATTGGGCCAGGAGAGGAGACACCCAGCAGGAAGAAGCAAAGAAACCTGGAAGATCCCACTAGCACCTACGCCTTGCACAGTGAGTGGATGGCCGCATTCCACTGCAGTAGCAAAACTGCTGCCTGCCTTGTATCAAGATTAGGCCACACATGTCTAAGTACAACAACAATTGGGGGATAGGGGAATAGCACGTGCATAACAGTTATTATTTTACAGCCAACCTTAGCAGGCAGGGTCTCATTGGGCCAGGAGAGGAGATACCCAGCAGGAGGAAGCGAAGAAACCTGGAAGATCCCACTAGCGCCTACACGCCAGTGGATGGTCGCATTCCACCGCAGTAGAAAACGACCCAGTCTGCCCGCCATCCCCATTCAGGCAGTGGTGGTGGTGGGCATTTCTTCATACCAGAGCTGCACACATTGGCTGGAGCAGTGGCAAATAAAGGAAAAGTCCCCGTTGGGGTAGAAGAAGGCACTTTGCCAAAGAAAAGAAAACTCACGTTCGGGGTAGGCACTTTGGCAAATTACAGTCACATTTGTTCAGGGTAGAAGGAGGCACTTTGCCAAAGAAAGGAAAACTCACGTTTGGGGTAGGCACTTTGGCAAATATAAGTCACATGAGTTAGATATCTTTTTATGAATACAGTGAACATTCAAAACCTGTGGATAAACCTTGGCGGCAGTGCCTTCCATATGCAGTCATAAAAGTAAAATTCCTTGTCTCATCCACACATGTTTATAAATTAAAAGGACTGGGGGGTAGGGGAATAGCACAGGCGTAACAGTTATCATTTTAGAGCCAGCCTTAGCAGGCAGAGCCTCATTGGGCCAGGAGAAACTCCGGAAGCATGCCAACCTGCAGGATCCTCATCATCGTGCTTAAAAAATGACCCAGTCTGCCCGCCATCCCCATGCAAGCAGATTGGCATTTCTTCATGCCAAAGCTGCGCACATTGGCTGGAGTAGAGGCAAATAGAGTAGAGAGCTTCGGCTATGGAGCGGTATACAAATGTAATAAATAAATAAATAAATAAATAAATAAATAAAAGTCACGCTTGGGATAGAGGTAGGCACATTGCCCAGTTCATAGAAGATGGGGTACTACAGGTAGGCACATTGCCCAGTTCATAGAAGTTCCCTTCTGGGTAGGCACATTGGCCACTTGATAAGAGTCCCCTTCTGGGTTGGCAGTGCACATTGGCAAATTAATAATAAGAGTCCCTTCTGGGTTGGCAGTGCACATTGGCAAATTAATAAGAGTCCCCTTCTGGGCAAGCGTAGGCAGGCACATTGCCTGGACCAAAGTCTCAAAAAAACAAAAACAAAAACAAATGTGTGAGGGGGATGCTTTTGCGGACGGGCCGGGAAGGTAAGCAGGGGGTGCGTGGAGGGGAGGAGGGGGTGCGCGGAGGGGGGGAGGGGGGCCCTTACCTTTCCGGCCCGTCCGCTCCCGTCCGGCACCGGCGGCTACTACCAGTGATCACCCGGCGCGCTACTCGAGAGCAAGCCGCAAAGCCGGCTGGCGGTAGCCGCCAGCGCCGGACAGGAGCGAACGGCCCTAAAAGGTAAGCAGTGGCGGGGAAGGGGGCTTACCCCCCCCGGAGCTGTCCGCTTCTATCCGCTGGCGCCCGCGGGCGCCAGCAGATGGAAGCGGACGGCCCCAGGGGGGGTAGGGAGCGCGGGGGAGGGGGCTTACCTGCCGGGGCTGTCCACAGTGGACGGCCCCGGGGGGGAGGGAGTTAGGCCCCCCCTCACCCACCCGCCGCCATTTTTTCCTCATAGACTTGCATTGCAATGCAAGTCTATGGGGAAAAAAAAGGCGGCCGATCCAAAAATTTCCGATTTTTGGATCGGGATCGTACTCGATCCGGTCCGGGGGGCCTCCGATTTTGTCCGAACCGATCCGTGACAAAATTGGAGGTCCCGATCCGGGTCCCGATCTGATCCGGGGGGTCCGTGCACACCCCTAATTAAAACTGCATAAAAAATCCTAAAACATCCTAAAAACATCCTTAAAACATTAAAACATGTGGAATTCTAACATAGAAAAGCACCTCAAACTTTGTAAAAAGGATGCGGGTGTTGTCTTTAAGATACTATTCTTATTTTCAATTTATTTGTTTGATGTACAGCTCCTGAAGGAGACATCACCAAAACGCATAGAGCACAATAAATTTATCTCTCTTATTTGTTGAGCACCAGAGTTTGCCTCCTCTTTTGTTGCTAGTTTAAGGTGCCTTTCCCTCTGCATCCATGCCAGTAGATTATGAGTGTCATCAGATGAACATTTTATCGCACGCTCATTACTGCCCACTCACAATTTTTCGTGTGTCCTTTGGACGACGATGTCCGCCTCCTGCATGTCTCCTGCTCCTTCTGGCTTCCATTCCATCACAAAACAGACCCCGGTAAATCTGAATGGGCCACGTGGTCATTGTTTACTTCCTCTTTCTTCCCTGTGTGAAACAAGGTCTTTTTTCCCCTAGACTCTTTAATATACCTTGGATTTAGGCCTTTTTTACTCTATGCAACTGTGTTTTTATGCTGCTTTGTACTTTTGTTGTTGTTGGTATTGTTATTAAATTTAAAACAGCTTTATTTCATGGTGTGAGCTTCCCTGAGAACTTCATTATAGTACAGCCTATAAACATAGTTAATTGTTGTTCTTGTTTATTGCCTTGCTCAGAGAAGCACTCATCAGAAGAACCACATATTTTAAAATAAAATGACCTGAGTACTCTGTGCCCAGAAAGAGTTTCTTGTCTCAGAAGAACGAAAATTGCCATACTGAGTTAAAATTGTTTCACTTCTGCTTTATTTGTTCTGCTTTTTAATTTGCTCAGTGCTGAGCGCCTACTAAAACCTAATTTACTCATCTTAATTAACTGCAATGAGTTATTTGCTATGTCGGTTCAGGTCTTTCCAAATTCTTTCACTTTTGCTGCTAAGCCGATCATATTGTTTGTGAAGGAATAAATATTTGGTAGCCCAAGAAAATGACCATAAAGAACTCAAAGTACCAGGAAAGAAATGGGATTCATATAGGTAATTGTAAGTTTGATTGACCCTAACACTGGCACTCTACCAGTTGAGTAGAGTAAAAAAGTAGAACACAAAGTAGAAAACATCCCAGGGATGACTGAAGCTCTGTACTACGTTTGACCAAGAAACAATATTTGTAGGTGGGCTAGCACCATGCAGACAAGAAGCCAGGAATATTTTTGGCAGGGGCCCCCTCTACAAGAATTCGGTTTGACGCCTGGTTGTCCGATTATGCGCATCTTCTCACAATCGCTTTTACGCCTAATTCCTATAAACGACATGCAGTGAAGCACATAATCGGCAGTATGAAACACGCTTTAAAGTGGCTGAAATGCGGAGAATCGCTTGTTTACATGGTCATAATGCGCTTTAACTGCTGCGGTAAATTAAAACTTGCTATTTAAAGCGCATTCAATAATGTGCATAATCGGACAGATAAAGCGCCTCAACCCCCGATTTGCGCTCTGCTCTTGTAGAGGTAATTTTTTTAACGTGACTTGAAAGAGCTTTAAATCGCTCTTGTAGAGGCACCCTGAGACTATTTTGCTCATGCGCAATGAAGATTGCACATACAATTAAGAATTAATAGAGGCAACAGAGGAGGTGAGACGAGATACTTTCCAGGCTTACAAGACCAGCAAAGTGCCTACCACCCCTCCATTCCAACTATGCACAAGCCTTCTAAGAGGGTCAGGTGCCTACCTGCCTGAGGACCATTGAAATCCTAGACCCAGCATTGACAGGTATCCTCTGTCTCAGAAGAGTCCTCCATAAATTACCACCCCTGTAGAATGTGGCAGAAAATGGCTGTGCACCTGAAATCCAGAGCCTGGTTGGGAACAACTCAACTGAGTCAAGAGTTTTGGTACTTGTTGGATCACCCAACCTCTGGAAAGCTTTGTATGATGTCAATTGCCAGGCAGGCCTGTTAACTGCATATGGCGCCTTTGGGCAGCTGCTAGTTGATGCCTACCCTGGGTCCCCTTTCAAAATAAATCTCAGCACTCTGATTGTGCCAAGCAGCTGGGAGCCACCATTTAATTCTCCCACAAGGCACTGGAGTGAATCTATGTGAAAAGTGTTGTGGGAAATGTAAATGGCAATTCTCGGCTAACTGTGCAGATTGAAACCTTGATGCTGCTTCAGTTGCAAGGTAAGCCCACCAAAGCTTGCTTACTAATGTTGGAGGGGGCACAGCTAGGGCATTTTGTGGAATATCTCCTCCAACCTGGAGCCAGCCCTTTGAACGGGAATCTTGAGCAGAGGCCTGTGACTCACTGGATAACACAATCAAATAATATTTAAATCATGCTAATGTATAAATGTCAGTTATCCAGGGCCAGTCTCAAACATTTTGCTGCCTTAGGGCCAAACAAAATGTCCCTTTAGGCACACATAGTGGAACTGTGCATGCTATTATTATTTACTGTGAAGTAAGCACACACAGCCCTGATTTGGATTCAGACCATGATGCTCTTGGAGTGGGGTTAAATCTTCTTTATGCCAATTTTCATCCCAAAATTCCACCACTGTAAGAGGATTAAAAATACAAAAGCAAATATCTCAATTAATTAAAAAAAATCCCACAGGGGAGATGGAATTTTGGGAGGAAAATGGGTGAAAGGAAGCTTAAACCTTTTTCTCTTGAAGCATCATGGTTTTGAACTGGATGAGGTAAATCAAAGCAGCGTGTATAAGTCTACTATGTGTGTTTAAAGGAACATTTAGTTTGGTCTTCAGGTGAAGACAAGATCGTGCCTCCCCTTCCATTCTACATACAGAAGCCAACTGGACTGGTAGTTGAATCTTACTTCTCCACTGGCAACAGAATAAGTTCCTCTATCACACTGAGGACGGCAGGCTCTTTTTGGGGGGGGGTACAGAACAGGCTATATGGCACACACAGCTTTGTCCTCCATTTGTACCTGAAGTGTATTTGAGGTGGCAGGGGAAAGAATCTAACAATCATACAGAAAAACCTGGCTGCTTTTTATTGCCTTATCTGAGGGTAAAACAGACACTTTATTGCAAAATACACAGCAGGTTTCAGCAGGTATTGCTGCAGGCTAACCAGTCCTTGAGGGATAGAGGTGTTGCCCAGGAATTAGCTGGTTTATAATCAAACATTTACATAGTGGAATAGCCTTTGAATGGAGGATTATTATAATGCCTAAATACCTAATTGAAACAAGGTACCACAGTTAACACAATAACAGGTTAATTTTCTGCGTTGTTATCAACCAAAATGTAATTTAATGGTGGGGGAGAAATATGACCATAGAATGTAGGTAGAAAACTAATAATGATATTGTCTCACATAAGAGGCTTATGTAAATGAAGCACAGTAGAATTCCATTTATTGTAAAGCTTTCAAATACTTCAATAATTTATAGGTGTTCTTTTAAAGACTTCCTATAATCTGGAATTGTGTTGTGGGACATCACCTAGCCTATATTAAAGTGTAAGAGTGGTCTTTGTTAAAAAAAAATAGTAAAAGCTTTTTGTTAGCAACAAATCTGAAAGTGCCTATCTGCATCGGCTTCTTTGAAAGGAGATTTTCTATTTTCATTCACTGCCTCTTCAGTAATTTAACTCTTATTGCAGCTTCTGCAGAAACAGTTCAGGCATACAAAATGCAAATGTAGGCTTGTTAGCCAAGCTCCATATTAGGACAATGTATTTCCTAATCCAACCCCAAAGTCACAAAATAATGTGCAAACTTTCGAGTTCTCCAAAACTGTTCATCAGGCCAGATGGTAAGTAAATCAAAAGTTGGTGGAGGTGTGGGAGGGGAGGAATACTGGCTGAAACTGAAGCCATGGAATATCCATTTAGTATAGTCTTAAAACAGAATATAGGAGGAAGCTGCAGCCATTCGAATTAGGTGTTGTGATCATTTCTGGTTCTGCTCCTAGAGCTGCTGGTTGATCCTCTATTTTGAAAATATTGATTACAGTGTTACCTAGATCTGTCTCAATTCTTAAGCAGAGCACACATGTCGGGATGGGTGAACACACGATGATCAAGCACATTAACATTCTCCAAATTTATCCTCCAAGCTTGGTTTACCTTGTTCGTGTTCCCAAATATCCACACTTTTTTTTCTCATCAGAGAAAATTATGATTTTCAAATGGGTGCACCCAAATGCACACTCACCTCCCCCCTTCAGCTAACTATGAAAAATGCACATTTTTCAAATGGGCTTGCAACTTCGGATATATGTGAAGGTTTTCTCTGAATATTTGCATTTGGAGTTGTGAACAGAGTTTGTTTTAGTGTTTTGTGAGCAGAAATAAAATTCTTGTACAGCCCTACACCCAGGTTTCTTGGTATGGGCACAGATTTATTTAAAAACAGAGGACAGAGTGAGTGATGGGGTAGGACTAATGTTATTTAGACTAATGTTACATAGCATAATCTACAGAGGGTTATTTTAACTCTTAGGTCACTAAAAAGCTAAAATCGGGTCACTATAGGGTCTAAAAGGATTGTAAAGCCAGATGTTGTTATTTGTTTTCCTGAGTTGTTAATGCCTGCCAAAGGCTTGTTCCATCTGCATACAACAGTGCAGGCCAGATTCGATCAAACTCCATTAAGCCTCATGGAGAAAAAACAACAACCAGCTATATTTGAACAAATAACATATTCGCACAGTCAGCTCCATTTACAAGTTATATATAGCAGATATATAAATCAAGTTGTTTGTGTTGCTTTTTCTCTGGTTAGTTTAGATGCTAATTTGTATCTTGTTATCTGCTTCACGTATTTCTCAGAAATACATAAGTGAGATAAACATGCTTTGAAATAAATAAAAATAAGTATTTCACCATGACGGACCACAACACACTACAAAGATCAGACAATGTTTTTCAACCATAGATCAAACATCTCAGTGGTAGAACACATGCTTTTCATGCAGAAGGTCCCAGATTTCATCCCCAGCATCTCCAAGTAGATCTGGGGAAAACGCTTCCTGAAACCCTGGAGAGCTCCAGTCAGTGTCAACAATACTAGACTAGATGGACCAATGGTCTGACTCAGCATAAGGCAGCTGCCTATGTTTCTAAACCAGTTGAAAAAGGAGAGAAAATATATCATCTTACCAGCACAAAGGTCTTAAGCAAATTCCAAATTATTGCCTGAAATGGAACTGTGGTAACCTAAGTTCCAAGGAAAGGTGGAATCTCATGCTTAATCATTGTCATAACTAGGGATGTGCACTGGATCGGACCCGATCCACGATCCGAGTCTGGTCCAGTGGGAAATCGGATAAATTATCCGATTTCCGATCCGACAGCTGGATCGGCCGATCCAATCCGAACCAGTCCGAAAAGGCTCCGAACCGGTTCGGCGGATCGGCGGATCTGCGGGCGCCCACTGGCGCCCACTGGCGCCCACCGCCGCTTCCATTGGCGGGCGCCAGCGGGCGCCCGCCGATGAAAGTGGACAGCGGGGGGGAGGAGGGGGCGGGAGGAGGGGGGCCCTTACCTTTCCGGCCCGTCCGCTCCCGTCTGGCGCCGGCGGCTACTACCAGCGGGCTCCGCGGCCTGCTCCAGGGAGGCGCGCTGGGTGATGTCATCACCCAGCGCGCTACTCTAGAGCAGGCCGCGGAGCCCGCTGGTAGTAGCCGCTGGCGCCGGAAGGGAGCGGACGGGCCGGGAAGGTAAGCAGGGGGCGCGCGGAGGGGAGGAGGGGGCGCACGGAGGGGAGGAGGGGGGCCCTTACCTTTCCGGCCCGTCCTCTCCCGTCCGGCGCCGGCGGCTACTGCCAGTGGGCTCCGCGGCCTACACCAGGGTGGCGCGCCGGGTGATGTCATCACCCGGCACGCTACTCTAGAGCAGGCCGCGGAGCCCGCTGGTAGTAGCCGCCGGCGCCGGACGGGAGCGGACGGGCCAGGAAGGTAAGCAGGGGGTGCGCGGAGGGGAGGAGGGGGGCCCTTACCTTTCCGGCCCGTCCTCTCCCGTCCGGCGCCGGCGGCTACTGCCAGCGGGCTCCGCGGCCTACACCAGGGTGGCGCGCCGGGTGATGTCATCACCCGGCGTGCTACTCTAGAGTAGGCCGCAGAGCCCGCTGGTAGTAGCCGCCGGCGCCGGACGGGAGCGGACGGGCCGGGAAGGTAAGCAGTGGCGGGGAAGGGGGCTTACCCCCCCCCGGAGCTGTCCGCTTCTATCCGCGGGCGCCTGCGGATGGAAGTGGACGGCCCCGGGGGGGAGGGAGCGCGGGGGAGGGGGCTTACCTGCCGGGGCCGTCCACAGCGGACGGCCCCGGGGGGGAGGGAGTTAGGCCCCCCCTCACCCACCCGCCGCCATTTTTTCCTCATAGACTTGCATTGCAATGCAAGTCTATGGGGAAAAAAATGGCGGCCGATCCAAAAATTTCCGATTTTTGGATTGGGATCGGACTCGATCTGGTCCGGGGGGCCTCCGATTTTGTCCGAACCGATCCATGACAAAATTGGAGGTCCCGATCCGGGTCCCGATCCGATCCGGGGGGTCCGTGCACACCCCTAGTAATAACCACCCTTACCCAACCTAGAATCCTCCACGCATTTTTTTTTTACCATTGGCTGATGTTGCTGGGAGTTGAAATCCAAAACATCTGAGAGGCACCAAGTTGGGAAAAGCTGGTAGCAATGCTAAGGTTCCCTAGTAGCAGTGCTCAAATTATGGGGAGAAAAATTGGGGGCAATTAAACACGTTATGCATCTGTAGCTTTTAAAACCATAGGTAAGGGGACTACCACAAAAGGTAAGCAGTCCAGGAGCACTGTAGCCCCTCCCACCAATAATTCAAGCACTGAATGTTGGTGGATCTGTATAGGCAGCTTGAGTAAACTAAGTAATATAGAGCTAGAGAGTAGATTGTCTGCCTCAGCCAGGCATATATATACAGAGAAACATTTAGGCAGCAAATCATAACCCTGTTACCTTCTAAAACCTGTAGCTAAGGGAATAATCACAACAGTGTGGGAACCAAGTTCCTCTCCCTTGCTCCCCATTAATTAAAGTAATGCTTAGCAAGGATGAGCTACATCTTCGCATCAGCTGAGGCTTACGGTTCTATGAGAGGTGAAAGTCCAGTAAACTGGATATGAAACAACCAATGGTTCAATATCAATAAAGGCCTTTCCTATCGGAGAAGAGTATCCAGATTTAACAGGAACCCCAGATTAGAGCATATTTTCTACACCAGGGAAATGAAGGTAACAAGAAGTCTCCCTACCCTATGTCTTGCATTTAAATCTAAAATGAGAGACATGATATGGGAGGGAAGAGTTCCTATCCAAGAGTTAAGTGCTTTAATTTTAAATCTCACACCCGGCCACCACCTCCCTGGATCATTAAATAAAGCTGAATTGCAAGTCTAGGTAACTTACAGCTCTCGGCTTCATTTCAAAAGCTCACTGCAAGTGATCAGTTCAGACCTCTGGCAAGAGTGATCTGTTTCTACCCCAGCAGCCTGCTAGGGGGGAAGGAAGAGGAAGAAGGAGGGAAGGGGGAGGCAGAAAAAGAGACAAGGGGTGACTCCACCCACTTTTGGGTCTTGTCCTGCCTACTGCCTGTGAAGGATTACCCTAAAGGGATGTTTTGACAGGAGAAACGTTCCCCATCCCTGGTATGTCCTGATGTAGGGCCATTTTTTGGCTCAGGTACAATTTTGCCTATTTTTAAAAATATGTGTAGAGAATTCTTCAACAATGCTGCCCCTGGTGCCTTACCCAGAGGCAATTCAGCCCTTGAGTCTAAAAAGGTTTCCCACTCCTGTTTTACTCTCTCTTCAAAAATGGGAACCAAATCTGTAATACTCCCACTACTGCTGTATCACTGCGGGATGAAGAAACACCACAACTATGTGCCTCAAATGACAAACAGTCTTTAAATCCACGAAAGCACTTGCTTTCTGGATTTTTCTTCAATTCCTTTCCCTTCTCTCAGTCACAATCTATTCTGTTTATATGCTGCCCCTCACTCCTAGACGCCAACAGTTGGAAACTGATTTCTGCAATTAGTGCAATCTTGCTTCTGCATGGTAATCTTTTCTCCAATGTGCCAGCTGCCTTGCGAATTTGTCTTTGAACACAACTGATCCTCTGGTTCAATAGAGATTAATTCAGGGCAGTACTACCTTTTAGGAGCAAACTGGATTAGGGAGCTAAAATGGAGTCACATTTTCCTACTTGAGGATGGACAACAAGTATTGGCTGATTTGAAAATGCTGGATTTTAACAATCTCACACAAGATCCAAACCACATTATCATCATAGATAAATCATATTCATTTCCCATTACTTTTTCCGAGTGATCCATCTTTGCCATATTATTTTCCTGTTGTGAACAGCTAGACTTGTTGTCAGCTACTAAGGAGCTAATGGGTTGTTGATTTGATGAATATGAGTATGAGGAACATGTGACTGATATAGATATTCTTTTACAATGCTGTATTAACCTCTGATATTCTAATTTTCTAAGGTGAATGCCACTTTAATACGAACTGCCCTGACTAAAGTGGCCTACCTCAACAAGGTGGAAAAATGCTTTCTCGGTTACTTGCCATTGCTCAGCCACACTGAAAATAATTAGACATTGGTGTGTTATATGAAGAAATTACATAAATCAAAAGTGTTTGTATTTGAAACCTGTAAAAGCTATCAAGAGATGCCAGTCAGTCCAAAACTTTTGTATTCAAATTTATGGAAGTTCATTTCAGCTCTTTATCTGTTGTTTTGGTAGAACAAATAGTATGCATAGTTTCCATGTATCCTACGCATTGAAAATTATAACCCTATACAGAGAAACAGTGCATAAATGCAAGATGGCTAGTGTGTCTCATCATTTTTCCTCTTGCCCACTAGAGTTCAACATCTGGTTCTACATGTAGCATGAGATTTCCTTAAGCCATTAACTGGCAGTATGAATGCTGGTGAAAATAATGAATGAGGGCCGATCTACATACGAGGTTTTTGACGTTTTACAAGGGTTATGAAAACTCTTTGGGCCACATGACGCACTCCCTATAACATTGTATATCTGAGGTTTTTTAAAACTCACTTCAGTTATATACAACGGTTTCACTTTTAATAAATCGTTTTAAGTAAAATAATGTGTCCTTCCTTACCGTTTGTGATTCCTGGGGGCAGTGCTTCGTTGACTGGCGCCCAAATGTTTAGCAGTTGATTGGTGGGGAAGAAAGAGGAAGTGGGTGAATGAACTACAACACCCACAATGCCTAGCCCTATACTTGCTAGGGTATGACAGAGGAACAAAGGAGGAAGTGGTGACTGAACTACAACCCCCACAATGCCTTGCCCTAAACTCATTGAAAAAAACGAAAGAGAAAGAGACAGGACAGAGCAGTGTGTGACTGCACACACCGCTTTAAAGACTGAAGACTGTTCTCCTGTAAGGTGAGTACTCAGTAATGTGGCCTAAGACGTTTTAGAATGCACCTATTTGGAACGTTTTAAAATACTTTTTAAAACGTTCCAAAGGACTATGTAGATAGGCCCTGAGTCAGGCTGGAAACATTCCTATATACAGCCACATGATGACAAATCCTATTACAATCAATAGAACCAAAATGACAGATTAAAATACATAGACAGACAAAAACATATAAACAATTTTCGTTGTTGAGTACAGGTAGAAGGTAATACATTTAGCCTATTTTGTCCATTTCTTTACAGGTGTAGTTAGGAATAGAATCTGTTAAATAATTGGAGATTATGTAATTCTTCACCAAATTAACACATTTTATCTTCAAATGCTGTTAAAGATTCTTATTATACCTTTAATTGTGCTTGATGGTTTTAATTTTTGTGAACCACCTGAAGAGCTTCAGCTATTGGGCAGTATAGAAATGCAACAAATAAATAAATATATGCCAACTACCAAATATGGCCATATATGATCCACATACGAAACTCTCTTGATTATGTAGAGGCTTATCTGGGTTTTCTCAATGAAAATATGAGCTGCTGTAAACAAATTTCCTCAGTTGTCTCCATTATTACTGATCTTCCTCAATGATGCAGAGCCATAGAGAAATATTGTGTATGTTTTAGAGCACTCTCCCAGCTCACCATGAGTTATGTCATCTCCAAGAATCTTCACATGAACTGAATGTGTGTGTCCCTATTAAGGAACAAAACTTTCAGCCATGTTGTGTTTGGTTCTTGGAGTTATAAACAGTTACTTTCTGGTTTTAGAGATTGTTCGGCCCAGGACAATTAAATGTTCAACCCAGGAATCTATTAGGAATGGGCAAATGAACAATGTTTGATCTCACCAAGCTCTCCATCTTTATCCTCGATGCTTTCCCCTCATTCCGGCTTCTGAACACGAGTGTTTCCCCCCCCAATAGAAAAAGTGTACATTTTCTCAGGCATGCACCCAAATGGACACTCCCCCTCCCCCACTGATTGAAGCATGAAAATGCATCCTTTGTGAAAACAAAACAAAACCCTGCATTCTGAAGTGCACATTTTCCAAAAAGGATGCAATTTGCAGTTGCAACCACAAGTTCAAGATGTGCGAGCTTTCCTCAAAACAATGCCATCACGTTCAAGTTTGTGAATTGGGCATGTTTGGCTCTTTTTCAAGCAGCAACAAAATTTCCACACATTGCTAGACCCTATCTGGCATTTAATAGGAGAGGAGCTCACAAGAAGGTGAAAAGTTCAGCCTAGGAACCTAGCAGTTAAAGAGAAATAGGTTAAGTTAATGAGGACTCTACTCTCCTTATTAACTAAGAGGCTGGGAGTAAAAAAATACTATTCATAAGTACAGCTGGAAAATAGAGTTGGTAAAGGAGAGGAGAAGTAAGAGTAGAAAAGGAGGAGGAGGAGGAGGAGGAGGAGGAGATGAGGAGGAGGAACAGATCAAAATATAGAACTGGAAGAAGAGGGAATCTGGGAGAGCTGGAACTGAAGTTAAAGCACTGTGGCAGAAATAGACCAGGAAGGGCCCCTGCCATGGATCAAGATGGAAGAAACTGAGAGAGCTGGAAGCTGATTTATTGATAAGTATTGGTTGCTTAAGAGAACAGTCTAGGTTTAGCTGCATGTATTTATTTCATTTTATTTAAATTTGCTCATGTGGTTAACTGTACGTCCTGTTCTAAAATTAGTGTTTCTTTAAAACAACAATAGGGTGACCAGATAAAATCCAGGTCAGGGCTCCTGTAATTTTAACAGTTGTAGAGAGAAGGGAATTTCAGCCAGTGTCATTTGTATGCAATTAATTCCTGGTGAAATTCCCTCTTCAACACAACTTTTAAAGTTGCAGGGGCCCTGCCTTCTTTTGTATATGGTCACTCTAGTATAGTGCCTGCACCTTTAACTGTTGTGATGAAGAGGGAATATCACCAGGAACTAATTGCATACAAATGACATTGGCTGAAATTCCCTTTTCTCTACAACTGTTAAAGTTACAGGAGCCCTGACCTGGATTTTATCTGGTCAGCCTAAACAACAACAACAACAACAACACAACAACAACCTCCACCTGTTTATCTTGTTCACTTACTGAATCTTTAAGTAAAAGAAAATCAGTTTGGGAACACTTTGCCTGAGGCCTTGTTATTCACCTCACGCCTAAGGGCCATCCCACCCTGGCCATTGCAGAGAGTTTTTCTGGGTCAGTAATTAAGCTTCAGTGGTAAAGGGATGTTTAGTGGAAGCAGCCTGGCATTGAAGACATCCACTTGGTGGCAGCAGCAAGAACCAAGCTTTGCTGGGTTTGCTGGTTTGCTCATTTCCCCTCTCTCTGATGGTGCCTGTGCCATCACATCACCCTACAGGAACATGTCCAACAAAGAAGGTTTCTATGACTGACAGGCAGGAATTCATTGGCAAACAAGTCAAAGCATCCCCTGAAAACAAACAAAGAAACAAACACGGATAAGCCCTGTAATATAACATGAGGACAGACACTGGTTTGTTCTTGAGCTTATGGATTTCCCTTTTGGCTGAGGAGCTGGGTAAAAATGCTTTAACTAACTACATGTAAATAACATGTCACCTACCCAATACTGTAAAACATCGGCAGTCACATACTCTATGTATTATTACATTTATAGACCTCTTGCAAGGAACCCAAGGGGACAGTGTTTTCCCCCTTTCTTGCTTGATTCAAACAGTTTGGGTGGGTGGTTTCCTGCAGCGACAGCAATTCTACTCTGTCAGGGTCCATTTCAGCCCATACTGCATCTGAGGAAGAACATTATGTGGGGTGAAATGGCTCCTGATGGAGGACGATTGCTGCTGCTGCTGTGAGAAGGCAGCAGCGAAAATTATTTGAAAGAAAGAAAGAAAGGGAACGATAATAGGAAGAAGTCTCTAGGGCAGCAGCTGCCTCAGCAACTTTGCACATGCTGCTACTTTCTCCCCTCCACTTCCTTCACTTGGCTCTCTTCCCTCCTCCCTGCCCCCCACTTGTCAGGTGGCAGAGGGGGTGCTGGTTTCTTTCTTTCTTTCTTTCTTTCTTTCTTTCTTTCTTTCTTCTAAGACACTGGGTGGCTGAGGCTCTAGCTGCCCATCATATTCATTTCCTCAGAATACCTTGGCTGCATCTTCGGTTTGCAAAGTGCTAGCCAGCTGCCCCCTGACAGTAAAAGATTTTCAAAGAAGAAGAAAGAATGCCATGAATCCAGAAAAAACTCTGGGGGGTCCCAGCGTGACAAGGCCAGCATGGGAGCTGATGTCAGACCTGTTTGCAGCCACCTCATCTGCTGCTTTCTGGGTGGTTGTTCAGGAGAAGTAAAGGGTTTCCCCCCCCCCCTCAAATTTTTTATACTTCTACACATTATTATTATTATTAATAATAATATATTTGTTGTATTTATTTATATCCCGCCATTTCCCCAATACTGGGACTCAAGGCTGGTTGCAAATTAAAACATGTACAGTTTAAAACAAATAGAGATTAGGGGTGTGCACGGACCCCCCGGATCGGATCGGGACCCGGATCGGGACCTCCAATTTTGTCCCGGACCGGTTCGGACAAAATCGGAGGCCCCCCGGACCGGATCGAGTCCGATCCCGACCCAAAAATCGTACATTTTTGGATCGGCCGCCATTTTTTTCCCCATAGACTTGCATTGCAATGCAAGTCTATGAGGAAAAAATGGCGGCGGGT
This sequence comes from Anniella stebbinsi, assembly GCA_029215795.1. NCBI lineage: Eukaryota > Metazoa > Chordata > Lepidosauria > Squamata > Anniellidae > Anniella > Anniella stebbinsi. Next base: position 139,910,987 of record JARDYH010000005.1, on the reverse strand, counting down.
GGGTAAGGGGGGGCCTAACTCCCTCCCCCCCCCCGGGGCCGTCCGCTGTGGACGGCCCCGGCAGGTAAACCCCCTCCCCCGCGCTCCCTACCCCCCCTGGGGCCGCCTGCTTCCATCCGCTGGCGCCCGCGGGCGCCAGCGGATAGAAGCGGACGGCTCCGGGGGGGGGGGTAAGCCCCCTTCCCCGCCACTTACCTTCTCGGCACGTCCGGCGCCGGCGGCTACTACCAGCGGGCTCCGCGGCCTACTCTCGAGTAGCGCGCCGGGTGATGACATCACCCGGCGCGCCACCCTGGAGCAGGCCGCGGAGCCTGCTGGTAGTAGTAGGCGCCGGCGCCGGACGGGAGCCGCCGGGCCGGGCAGGTAAGGGCCCCCCTCCCCCCTCCCCCCTCCGCGCGCCCCCTCCTCCCCTCCACGCACCCCCTCCTTACCTTTCCGGCCCGGCGGCTCCCGTCCGGCGCCGGCGCCTACTACTTCCAGCAGGCTCCGCGGCCTGCTCTAGAGTAGCGCGCCGGGTGATGACATCACCCGGCGCGCCATCCTAGAGCAGGCCGCGGAGCCTGCTGGGAGTAGTAGGCGCCGGCGCCGGACGGGAGCCGCCGGGCCGGAAAGGTAAGGGCCCCCCTCCCCCCTCCGCACGCCCCCTCCTCCCCTCCACGCACCCCCTCCTTACCTTTCCGGCCCGGCGGCTCCCGTCCGGCGCCGGCGCCTACTACTTCCAGCAGGCTCCGCGGCCTGCTCTAGAGTAGCGCGCCGGGTGATGACATCACCCGGCGCGCCATCCTAGAGCAGGCCGCGGAGCCTGCTGGGAATAGTAGGCGCCGGCGCCGGACGGGAGCCGCCGGGCCGGAAAGGTAAGGGCCCCCCTCCCCCCTCCCCCCTCCGCACGCCCCCTCCTCCCCTCCACGCACCCCCTCCTTACCTTTCCGGCCCGGCGGCTCCCGTCCGGCGCCGGCGCCTACTACTTTCAGCAGGCTCCGCGGCCTGCTCTAGAGTAGCGCGCCGGGTGATGACATCACCCGGCGCGCCATCCTAGAGCAGGCCGCGGAGCCTGCTGGGAGTAGTAGGCGCCGGCGCCGGACGGGAGCCGCCGGGCCGGAAAGGTAAGGGCCCCCTTCCCCCCTCCGCGCGCCCCCTCCTCCCCTCCACGCACCCCCTCCTTACCTTTCCGGCCCGGCGGCTCCCGTCCGGCGCCGGCGCCTACTACTTCCAGCAGGCTCCGCGGCCTGCTCTAGAGTAGCGCGCCGGGTGATGACATCACCCGGCGCGCCATCCTAGAGCAGGCCGCGGAGCCTGCTGGGAATAGTAGGCGCCGGCGCCGGACGGGAGCCGCCGGGCCGGAAAGGTAAGGGCCCCCCTCCCCCCTCCGCGCGCCCCCTCCTCCCCTCCACGCACCCCCTCCTTACCTTCCCGGCCCGGTGGCTCCCGTCCGGCGCCGGCGCCTACTACTACCAGCAGGCTCCGCGGCCTGCTCTAGAGTAGCGCGCCGGGTGATGACATCACCCGGCGCGCCACCCTAGAGCAGGCCGCGGAGCCTGCTAGTAGTAGTAGGCGCCGGCGCCGGACGGGAGCCACCGGGCCGAGAAGGTAAGTGCCCCCCTCCTCCCCCCCCCCGCTGTCCACTTTCATCGGCGGGCGCCCGCTGGCGCCCGCCAATGGAAGCGGCGGTGGGCGCCAGTGGGCGCCCGCCGATCCGCCGATCCGCCGAACCGGTTCGGAGCTTTTTCGGACCGGTTCGGATTGGATCGGCCGATCCAGCTGCGGGATCGGAAATCGGATAATTTATCCGATTTCCCACTGGACCGGACTCGGATCGTGGATTGGGTCCGATCCAGTGCACATCCCTAATAGAGATATACAAAAAACAAAAAATATAATTAAAAATAATACAATTTCAAAATATTTTAAACATTTAAAAACATTTTAAATTCAAATAATTTTTAAAAATCCCAGATATAAACAACACATCCACAGAGGTCCAAACTACTCCCCAAAGGTCTGCTGAAACAGAAAAGTTTTAGCCTGCAACTGAAAACACACCAAGGAGGGAGCCAGTCTAGCTTCCCTGGGAAGGGAGTTCCAGAGCCCCAGGGCAGCCTCCAAGAAGGCCCTCTCCTGCATTCCCACCAGGCGTGCCTGTGTTGGTGGTGGGACAGAGAGAAGGGCCTCCCCTGAAGACCTCAGGTTCTGGGCAGGTTTGTAAGGGAGAATATGGTCTTTCAGATAACCTGGACCTGAGTCGTATTGGGCTTTATAGGTCACTAGCTGATATGCCTGGCATTACTTGGGTTCATGAATAATGCTTATGACATTTGTTTGGTAAATAATAAATTTCTCTGCAACGTATTCGTTGTTAGGTTGGTTGGTGTTTTTTAGTTTGGTTGAGTTCGTTAATTGTTTTGTTAGAATAAATGGAAAATTGTGTTAATAACTGTATTTTAAATTAGAGCTTCGTGATAAACCACATTTTTTGTTTTACCTCAAATGCCTATTATTATTATTATTATTATTATTATTATTATTATTATTCATTGCATTTATATACCACCCCATAGCCAAAGCTCTCTGGGCAGTTTACAAAAATTAAAAACATTGAACATTAAAAAACCGATATACAAAATTTAACAACCATAAAAAGCATTAAAACATATTATAAATACAATATCCATTTAAAACAACTATTCTAGGTCCAACAACAACAACAACCCCTCAACATACGCTGTTAAATGCCTAGGAGAAGAGAAAAGTCTACACCTCCCATCATGCCTTGGCCAGAGCAGCCATCTAGAGCCTATCTACACTGTACCTTGGAACGTTTTAAATAGTACTTTAAAACGTTCCAAATAGGTGCATTCTAAAACGTCTTAGGCCACATTAAGGAGTACTCACGTTACAGGAGAAAAATTATTCAGTCTTCAAAGCAGTGTGTGTGGTCACACACTCTTCTGTCCGTCTCTTTCTGTTTCATTTTTACAATGAATTTAAGGCAAAGCATTGTGGGCACTGTGGTTCAGTCACCCACTTCCTCCTTAGTTCCCCTTTCAATCCCTAGCTTTCAATGAGTATAGGGTTAAGCACTGTGGGTGGTGTAGTTCACTCGCCCACTTCCCCTTAGCTCATCTTTCTTCCCCACCAATCAACTGCTAAGCATTTGGGCGCCGGTAAACGAAGCACTGCCCCCACAAATCACAAATGGTAAGGAAGGACACATTATTTTACTTAAAATGATTTATTAAAAGTAAAAACCGTTGTCTGTACCTGAAGTGAGTTTTAAAAAACCTCGGGTATGCATCGTTCAAGGGAGTGTGTCATGTGGCCCAAAGAGTTTTCGTAACCCTTATGAAACATTACAAATCTTGAGTGTAGATCGGCACTTAAACTTCAAAAACAATCAAGACACACAACACCCTTTTTACCAGCTAAAAAAGATGCAAAACTAAAAATATGTTTTAAAATATACCCAGCATTGCCCAGATATCTGAATAATATATAGTAGGGAAGCGAATCTCAGTGGACATGAAGAACTGATGTATGCATGTGCCCTGAAGTTATTATTATGAAAAAAAAAGAAAGCAGCCAGAACACCAGCATGCCAGATTTCAAGTTTCTACTCAGCGTTGCTCTGCCCCCCTAAAATATATGTTTGTGAGGTAATCATTTTAAAGTTGCAGGCTGGCTAGGCCTGTGAATTAACCTTTAAACAAATTAAATTCATTTCTTTTTTTCCCTCTCTCACCCTCATGACAACCCATCAAGGTAGGCCAGTCCTAGGCATGTGATGTAAATTTAAAACAAATTAAATTAGTTTCTTCCTCCCACTCTCACCTTCACTGCATGGCCAGGCCTGCCTTGAAGCTGTCGCCATAATTTCCCTTGTCCTCACAGAAAACAAAAATTGCAACTCCCAGCATGCCTTTTGCTGTAATGCCCAACTTGCCCAACTGGAGTCCTGCTGCTGAAGCTCATGGGAAGTAAAGCCTGGCTGAGCCAGTCCACACAACACTGTAGATAGGCCATGACGGAGCTGGATTGCACACTGACGGTTTGCTTGGTTGCCATTGGCAATGGGCCCAGTGCTGCAGCCTCCTCCCTTCCTGTTCCCAATGGGGTTTAGCAACTGAGGCAGCTGGCCCCAGGTGCTCTCCCTTCAGGTCCAGGGGGGTGAGCCACTACAAGATAATGGCTGCCAAAGCCTGATAAGTCTTCCTTTCTGCCCAAGGCATGCTGGGAGTTGTAGGCATAAGCCTAGGTCCCTGAATAATGTGTTAATCTTTGAATACCATCTGAAATGTGGTGGAAGACAACTGGAGAGCAGGCCATCTTGGTTGTGGCACCCTGCTTGTGGATTTCTGAATAAAGTTTATGATTTTTATGTAACAGCCTGACTATACCACTGAGACAGAAGAGTGAATGGAGGATTGACTGATATAATTTAGGCTAAAATGGAATGGTAGGCAGGATTGATGGCAGTTGGAGAAAATCAGGTAGGAGAACAAAGACAGTTCATGAGAGGTCAGGGTTTGCTCATCCATAATTAATGGAGGCACAGTTGTGCCTCAATTGTTAAGGGCCGTCAGCAAAAAACACATTCCGCCATGTTAAAGTGATAATTGGGGGGGGGGGGGGTCATTCTAACAGCCATAAAATCAAAAATGTTTCATCAACCTTTCTGAAATTTACAGGTGCCAGAAAGAAATGTTTGTTTTACATTACCTGAACATTTCAAGAAGATTGATGAAAGATTGAGGGAAAGAGAGCAGTTTAAGTTAGAAAAGGAATACAAACCTGTCTCCCTGCTTTTGTAAAATTTACTTCCGGGTTGCTACTTTATGTGCTCACAATTTGCATAATTTCTAGAGCCTTATTAAGTAATCCAGTGGTGGGGTCTTCTTCCTCCTTAACTGTAGTTGATGGAAAGCTTTTCATTTTTTTAAAATTCCCTTCGGTTGACTTTTAAGGACTATTTTAACCTCTCATTCAAGTCAATGAGGCGGCCATCTTCCCTGATAACGTGACACTGACACATGCTCAGTAGCGTCGCTCTCCCCCCTCCCTCCTGCCTTAGAATGTGGGGTGGGTGAGTGAAATGGCCGCTGCCTCTAGCACAGACCTTTTGAGTGAAGAAGAAGAAGAGTTTCTCTTTTCTCTTCTGGAACATGCATTCCTTTGGCTCTGAGAGTATTTGGGTCTATCATCATAAGGCCAGTTTGCTCTTTTGCTCCCTGGTGAAGCAGGGTGTGGTTCCTCTGGATCCATGACAACCTGATCTTCAGGTCTCTCCTGGGAATAGGTGGCTATACCTTTCTTTCTATCCCCCCCCCCCACACTCACACACAGTGCTCCTTCCCTCTTTTCTAAGAGTTTGGTCCATGCTGCTATAAAGTTGAAAGCTTCAAACACTTCATTTAATTAGTTTGGGCCGGTGTTAAGTTTTAAGTACAACGTTGAAACCTTTCAAAGTGGTTTCAATGCTGGTTTCGGCCTAGTCACCCTGTTTTTCTAATAAGATTTAGAAACAGTTGAGCTGTCGTTTATTTTGCATAGTGTACACACATGGATTTTCTTTCTAATCCTTGCAGTTTGCACTGGCTCCCTCCTTGATGTGTTTTTAGATGCAGACAAACCCTTTTTTGTTCCAGCAGGCCTTTGGCAAATAATCTGGACCTCTGTCTATACCTTTGACTTTTAAATTGTTATGTATTTAAAATGTTTTAAATGCTTTAATATTGAAAAGTATTTAATTATATTTTTAACTTTTGTATATTTAGGCTGACCATATGAAAAGGAGGACAGGGCTCATGTAACTTTAACAGTTGTAAAGAAAAGGGAATTTCAGCCAGTGTCATTTGTATGCAATTAGTCCCTGGTGAAATTCCCTCTTCATCGCAACAGTTAAAGTTGCAGGCACTATACTAGAGTGACCATATACAAAAGAAGGCAGTATCCTTTTCATATAGTAGTATCCTTTTCATATAGTCAGCATAGTATATTCCTATTTATAGGTTTTAGCTGTATATGTTTTAGTTTTGTAAGGCTGCCCTGAGGCCCAGCATTGGGCAAAAGGCAGGATACTACTACTACTACTACTACTAGTAATGTTTCAGATTTCACTTCTGCATCTGATAAACCATTCATATCTTAAGACTTCTTGTGTGGCATGTTTTCACTGGTTTAACAAGTTAAAAGGGGTATTCACTGTTTTTATGCTTATGTTATAAAATCTATTTTCAACAGCCCTAGTAACTTCAAGAGTAACAGAGTTGGGGAAAATCCTCAATCTCTTTGCTATCAGAGGCATTGAGTAAGGGACCCCTGGAGATAATTTAGACTGACCCCAACCACAAAACACTATTCCCCCTTCTGAAGAGATCTGGACCACAGACTACTAAAGACAAACAAAGTAGCAGGCCATAATAACAGTTCTCATGTGGCCATTTGCCTTATGTGGCAGGTGCTCTGCGGGCTACCAAATGGAGGGACTAACAGGCCATAAAGTTGCCTGGCTGAGTCTGCCAGAAATCCAGCCTCAACACTCCTGGAAGGTCCATGTTCTATAGCACCTGCTGTCAGATGAACTTGAGGGAATCCCACCCTCCACCCCTGGGTTTAATTTACTGGCTTCCCCTGGCTGGACCTTGCAGGAAACTATAGGGACAGACAGAGCAGGCATTCATAGCACACATAGAATGCTGAGAATGGCAAATCTAAAAGCAAGTGTGTTGCTTTTCAAGAACCAAGGAAATTCAATGGATCTTACTTTTGAGTAAATATCTAGGGATGGAAATGCAGCTTGTGCAAGAACTGAGTAGGGTGACCATATTTGGGAAACCAAAAAAGAGGACACCTAGTGGGGGGGGCAGGAAAATGGCTTTCTGGGGCCACCTTAAAGTGCCCAATTGGAGCGGAGGAGGGGAAAGCATGTCATTCTCACCCCACCCCACTGCTCCAATCAGGCCATTTTCTATAATGCCTGGGAATGACACGTTTTTCACTTTTAAGGCCTTGATTGGAGCAGTGGGACAGAATGACATACCTCCAGAAAGCATGTCATTCCCCCCTGCCACGCTAATGGTGGCCTTAAAAGAGAAAGTGTGTAAACTGCAGGTCATTATAGACTATTGCATAAAATCCCCCCTGACACCGAGGATAGAACAAAAACCAGGAGAAATCTGGGGAAATCCTGACAGTTTATTATTATTATTATTATTATTATTATTATTATTATTATTTATAATTGCATTTATATCCCACCTTTTTTCTGCCAAGAAACCCAAGGCGGCATACATAATCCTCCTCCTCTCCATTTTATCCTCACAACAGCAACCCTGTGAGATGGGTTGGGCTGAGAGTCTGCAACTGGCCCAAAGTCACCCAATGGGTTTCCATGGCTAAGTGGGGAGTAGAACCCAGATCTCCCAGGTCCCAGTCCAACACTTTAGCCACTAGGCCACACCCTAGTGGTCACCCTAGAATTGAGCCATGCCAAGTTGGAAGCAGATCGGTTCATGCCTTGATTTTGAGGATATTTTTTTAAAAAAAGTTTGACTTCAATTTTTTTTCTAAAATTCAAGGCATGAACCAATCTGCTTTCAACTTGGCATGGCTAAAGCCTTACTTAAGAGGTACCATGGTGCCAAGTTTCATCTCTTCATCTTTACTTTCTTTTTTTAATGTACTGCTCAAGGCCCTAGATCCCAAAGAGGAGAATTGGGTTTGAAGTTTTAAAAATTCCTAAAACTCAAGGCATAAACAGATCTGCTTCCAACTTGGCATGGCTCAATCCCTACTTAGGAGCTACCATGCTGTCAAGTTTCATCCCTTTATCTTTAAAAATGATGGAATTGTAAGCATTTTAGTTAATTAAAAAAATTAAATTGAAGTTTTAAACATTTCTAAAAATCAAGGGTTGAACGGATCTGCTTCATACTTGGCATGGCTAAATCCCTACTTCAGAGCTACCATGGTGCCAAGTTTCATCTCTTTATCTTTAATTTCATTTTTTAAACTTGTACTGCTCAAGGTCCTGGACCCCAAAGAGATTTCTGTTTGAACTTTAAAAAGTTCCTAAAAATCAAGGCATGAACGGATCTGCTTCATACTTGGCATAGCTATATCCCTACTTAAGAGCTACCATGATGCCAGGTTTCATCTCTTTATCTTTAAAAATGAGGGAGATGCAAGCATTTTGGTTGATTTCTTAATGTTAAAAGTGAGTTCAACACATAACACTAGCTTTGATTTTATATTGGATGTCAAGATGGTATAACATTCTGGCTGATGCTGGCTTGGTTGTCAACTGTATAATATCCAGTCATCCATTACACAAAGCCATGAAATTCATTAAACAAAAAACCTACGGTTTACAAAAACAATGTTAAGGCTCTACAGATTCCAACCAAGCACCAAAAAGCAGGGAAATTGGGAGTTAAGGCTCACAAGCCTTAACGCCACATCCTCCCTTTAGGAGGCAGAAAGTGCAAGTGAAATTCTCATTCTCCCAAAGCAGATAAACCATGAGGACAGGGTGGAGAATATGATATGCAGAGGTGACTGTGGGGTTGTGGAAAACTGATCATGAACAACTTAGGGCCACCTACTTCTCTTTTTTTGTTTAGAGCAGCCCTTCCCCAACCTGGTGCCCTCCAAAGGTGTTGGACTACAACTCCCATCATTGCAAGTCAGTATGTCCCATGGTCAGGAATGCTGGGACTTGTCATCTCAAACACCTGGAGGGCAGCAGGATGGGGAATGCTGTTCCATACCCTTACCAAATACAGGGTCTGCCCAATACTTTTCTCTCACACACATCTCGCATATAGCAACACTCTTGATAACAAAAGGGGCACTATTCATTACAGATCTAGAACCAGAGCATGTGCCAGGCACTTCCAACTTTTGGTCAATATCCTGCCTTTCAAAGAACCAATGTTTTTTTTTCTTTAAATGTATTTATAAAAAATATACCGTTCACTCCCCACAATCCCTGCACAATACATCATCTCATCAAAGCAACAGTGGAGCAGAAGAGGTTTAGTTTGGCTGTCTTGAACACCTTTCAGATGAGATTAGTTTGCAATCCTATACCTCTTGGGAGAAAGCCCTAGTGAATTCAGTGGCACTGGCTTCTGAGAAGACATGTATAGGAGTCAACCTTCTCCAGCCTGGTGGTCTCCAGATGTGTTACACTGTAACTCCCATGTTATGTGTTATGGGAAGACAAATATCAATTCATACTTAATTTTAAAATAATACTTACGCATGAAAGTATTAGGTGGTAGCTCTGCCTTTGATCTCACACTGCTGAACAAGTAAGAGAAATCCTTTATCTGATATTCAAGAAACAGACATCCTATGCCATGTGTTGAAAACTAATGTTGATGTCTGAAGGGCTATCTGGATTAGGTATTCAAGATTCATTCATTGTTGTTTCATTTGGTTTTGACAGTTTATTTAAAGTGATGCAGCTCTTTTGTAGTTCCTTGATTGATCACATATATTAATGCTGGAAAACATCATACTTTAGTACAGATGTGGGCACAAAATAGATCTATCCTGATGATTTGGACATCAATGCGCGGCATTCCTGATAACTGCCCATGCTAATAGGGGCTTTTACAAGTTGAATTCCAAAACATCTGGAGATCTACATTCTGCCTTCCCTTGTTCTTGAACAACATTCCCCAACCTGGTGCCTGTCAGATGTGTTGGGTTGCAACTCTCAACATAAGGAGATGCTCTAAGAAATGAGAAGTAGCTGGTCCTAAGTTGTTCATCATCATTTCTCACAACCCCACAGTCACCTCTGCATATCAAATTGCATATCTAGATTTTTGAGATGACAAGTCCCAGCATTCCTGACCATGGGACATACTGACTTGCAATGATGGGAGTTGTAGTCCAACACCTTTGGAGGGCACCAGGTTGGGGAAGGGCTGCTCTAAACAAAAAAAGAGAAGTAGGTGGCCCTAAGTTGTTCGTGATCAGTTTTCCACAACCCCACAGTCACCTCTGCATATCATATTCTCCACCCTGTCCTCATGGTTTATCTGCTTTGGGAGAATGAGAATTTCACTTGCACTTTCTGCCTCCTTAGGGAGGATGTGGCGTTAAGGCTTGTGAGCCTTAACTCCCAATTTCCCTGCTTTTTGGTGCTTGGTTGGAATCTGTAGAGCCTTAACATTGTTTTTGTAAACCGTAAGTTTTTTGTTTAATGAATTTAGTTTAAATCAGCCACTCTACATGCCAGTACTATACCTCCCAGCATGCCTTCAGCAGCTCACAGGTGCCCGCATCCTCTGAGCCATCCCCTTGTTGCCGATGCTGTTCCTCGATAGAGTGTTAATGAGTAGCATCACCAAGGAGGGGAGGTAAGTGGCTATCAATGGACGCACCCAGCTCTGGTCAATCCTGCTGGGATTGCCTTGGCCTGTACTTCTCACCCACCAAGTACTACATCAGGAGCCTGTACTGAAAGGCCGGGGCTGGGCTGGGCACTTCCCCCCCCCCCATTGTTGGGTCTGTTTCTGGCCATGCACAGAGTGCCTCCCCTTTCTCCCTCCCTCTTAAGGACCAAGGCTACACACTTGCTTCCCCCAGATTCTGATAAAACAGCAATATCAGGACGGACTGCCTTTGAGCATGTTTGGCCCCTCAAAGTCATGTGGTTGTAGCTAGTTACATTTTAAAACCACACAGAACCCATTTACGTGAGTTGTTTCCTTTTATGTGGATTTGAGTTGACTGCTCGAGACCAACCTTAGGAATTGGGGTTGTAAAAGACACGTAGCAGCCACCAACCTGTGCACTCACAATGGCCTCCAAATGCCAGTAAGTCTGGCCTCCTGCCCAAGGCATGCTGGGAGTTCCACCCAAGGCATGCTGGGAGTTTTAGGCATAAACCTAGGTTTTTATTAAATTCTTTAAATATATTTTAAACTCCAAAATTATTTGTTTTAGATTTTTTTGGTACATTGTACAGCCAGACCTTTCACTGTGTTACCGTATCAAGTTTCCAACTCATCTGGAAGTGGGTAAACATTTCCGGACATACGTGACACACACATACTTTCCGCTTTATAGGTAGAGATAACCAGTACTTTGAATTGTGCCCAGAAACAGACTGGAAGCCAGTGGAGCTGTTTTAACAGGGGAGTTGTATTCTTCCTGTAGTCAGCACCAGTAAACAATCTGGCCACAGTTCTTTGAACCAACTGAAGTTTCCAAACACTCTTCAAAGGCAGCATTACAGTAATCCAATTGGCATGTAACTAAGGCATGTGTCACCATGGCAAGGTCCGACATCTCAAGGAATGGGTGCAGCTGGCGCACAAGCTTTAACTGTGCAAATGCACTCCTGACCACTGCTGAAACCTGGGCATCTTATGGTTTCCTAAATACCTCTTGTGCTTGGATGGTGACATTTTGGCTACAGCAAGAGAGGGGCTCTGAAAAGGACTTTGCTATTAGCAGAGAGCAGCCTTCCTCAACCTGATGCCCTCTGGAAGTTTTGGACTTCAATACTCATCACCCAAAGCCGGCATGGCCAATATTCAGGAATGTTGGGAGTTGTAGTCCAAACATCTGGAGAGCAACATTTTAGGAAGGCTAATATAGAGGATGAAGAAAACCCATGTACTGAAAGTGTCTGCCCTGTGCAAGGATAATTCCCACACTTGCAGTTTAGCATTCAAGCACTGGACTAAAATAGATGGAAAGCTGCCATGCAGGCACACTCTAAAATGCTAAATTATATCTTGCAAAATTGGCAGTTAAGCAAATTGGGAAGAATTACATCCAGACTTTTAAATTTTCCAGAGAGTAGCGGTTTTTAATTAAAAACAGCCTGGCTGCATTGTGTCACCAATGTCATGCCTTTTTCCTTCTGTGACATCCCCTTGAGTTACTCTTCATTTACACCAGTATAATCAATTTTGCAATCAGGCATGCTATCCTTCCTTGCCAATTTGATTTTCTCCTTTTCTGAGCTAGACTGCTCCCAAGATATTCAAGCAAGAGTATTTTATACAGTACAGGTAAAAGAGGGACTGCTAATTAAGGCTTATTAGTCACTGTCATTCCTCTATGAACAAAAGCTGGTGACATTTGAACAATTCATCTTATTCACTCTCGGGGTCACAATTCAGGCTACTGATCTCATCAGAATAAACACCCATAATCACTCCTTATCCACTCCATCACCATTCAAGCCATATTTTGTTCCCACTTGCCTTTCCTCTGAACGCATGACATGGATTTCTTCCCGAGCGCTGCAGAATGTATCAGAGTGGATCTCATACATCTTAGTTGAGAAGCATTTTTGTCAATCCGGACAGCTGTTGGGAATTTATGATCTTTCATATCGCTTTCTGGTAACCTATCAAGTCTGCTCCTTCAGCCTAAATGGAATCCTTTCCTTGGTGGGATCTGCGATTGACGTTCTCTTGAGAGATGGCAATTAAATTAATAGGACATTTCCAAAATTGAGTCATTTTAAACATAATCCAATACAACAGTAGGAAATACATGATAGCTGATTAATTAAGCTAGAATTTACTGCTAGATAGCTAGGAGTTCCTGGTAAGAAAATCAGGATATAAATTTACATCCGTTTTGGAGCATACTGCTCAGAGTGGGTGATATAATCACATCTAGACAGACAGGGAGCCTATCTACACTACTGCTTTAAACGGTTTATAACAGTTTAAAACTGGTTAACCAGTTTAAAACTGTTATAAACCATTTTAAAGCAGTAGTGTAGATAGGCTCAGGGTAGGGCGCTTGTTTTTTATACAAAAGGTCCAGTTTGAGTCCCTGGAATCTGTAGTTTAAAAGGATTGGATAGAAGGTGATAGAAAGAAAACCTTTGCTGAGATCAAGGATAGTTGCTGTTAGACCAAGTAGTGTGGATAGCTGCTGTTAGACCAAGTACTGGTTAGATGGGCAAATCTGGTATAAGGCAGCTTTCTGTGTTCCTAGATTACAAATGTGAACAAATACAGCTGCCTCTCTATGCAGCTGTAATACTACATATAAAAAAGTTGCTGCTTCTAGTATATGTTACCTCCTCTTAAACCCTGAGACATGCTTCCTCAACCTAGAGTCCTTCAGATTTTTTGGTCTTCAACTCCCATCAGCCTCAGCCAGTATGGCTAAAGATCAGGAATGATAGGAATTATCATTCAAAATATCTGGGGAAGGCTGCCCTAAAACATCCTTTTGTAAGGCCATTTTTGGTCACCCAAAACTGAATACCAATGCTGTGTTCTATTTTGTTATGGATTCACGATTGTTGGAATTAAAAGACTATATTCAACAATCCTGATTTATATACAATATGAATAGTTATAATGAGATATGACTGTTACTTTTAATGTTTTATATTTGTTTTAACATTTAGTTTTCTCTGATAGAGGAATGCCTTTCATTGGAGGAAGTGTCTCTGGATCCAGTCCAATAAATCAATAGGATGAAGCATTTCTTAGAGTGCTCTCCTATACATGTTTAGACAGAAAAAAAGTCCTACAATTCCTAGCATTTCCCAGCCAGCATTACTTTTTGCTGTTTAAACATGAATAGGGCTATGCCCTTACTCTGTATTGAATTTAGGCCTCTGTGTGTGTAGTAGTAGTACTACTAGTGTAGTAGTAGTAGTAGTAACAGCAGAAACAGCAGCAGCATACTCTAACTAGAACTAGAACTAGAACTCAGCGATAAATAATAGAAGCTTTGTCATACAACAATGACATTCTTCTAATCATTTTGGTTCTACAAAATATTCCTTGGTATTGTACATAAGTTCTTTGGATCTGCACCCCTTTTGATAAAAGTATGTCTTTTTTTAAAAAGTCAAGATCTATTTTCAATTATAACTACCAGCCTTACAGTTAATAGTATTGAAGTTAAAAATGTATTATATATTGTACCAGCTAACAAGCAACCATTGTTTTTGCTTTTCTTATGCTAGCAAGAAAATTATTTTAAACTTTAGAATATAAAGTTGCATCAACAGACACGTCAGAAAGGGAAGACCTTTGAGATACGTTGATTAATTGTGATTGACGTATGACTGTTTTTTATGATCTTCTAGGTAAAACTATAGTGATCCCACTGTTATCCACGCTAGGTTTCCACAAGATATTAGCTGAAGCATCTGTAATAGAATAGGGAAATATCATTTCCTTTAACCAGGCACCAGTAAAGCCGACTTTGTTTTCCTGAAACTGGACACTAAATTTGTGTCCAATTTTTGACGGAATTGCCAGTGTCTTTTATGCTTGGATATCTATCTCTTGGGCACTCTATGAACTCTTGTTTATGATAATTTGGTATCGAGTTATATATGTCAGTCTTTTGCTGGGAACTACAAGATTGAAAGGATTTTAGCTTTAGATGATCTTTCTGGAGTCAAGTTGAAGGGCCCTTGTTGTGAAGAAGCCAATTGTTTGTGGTGGGGAGTTTAAGTGCTGCAAGCGATTTCACGAGTCTTTGGAATGTGTATCTGTGTTCTATGAAAGTAAAAGCCTGAACTCAAAAAGGCTCTCATGTTGAATTGCTTGAGGATCCAGGTAGCCCAGTTCTGACACCTATATCACTTCCCATCCCTCCTTCTCTCCCTCTGAATTTTTCATGAAACTTTGGGAGGACCCAGATTCATTTTGGAGCAATGCAAAGAACCTTTGCTTCACTTCAGATGAATTGTGAATTTGTCTGGTTCAAGATTAAAGATTCCCCTGCATCCAAGACATACTGCCAGGCAGCAGGAGAGGCAGTTTCAGGATCTCCTGCATCAAATAGCAAAAAAATTTGACTGGCCTTTGGTACGATTCACTTTGATTTTGGGGTGTATGAGAATTTCATTTCTGTTTGCAATCATCCAAACTTGCCCAAATCAGCCAGACTTTTCATATTTTTTGTAAATGGAGGGGGAAGTGCACACTTTAGAAAAATGCATACAGAAATGCACACCTTCCCCAGGCAGGATCTACACTACTGCTTTAAAATGGTTTATAACAATAGCAACAACTGTTGGGGCCCAGGACACACTCCATATACAATTTTCAAAACATTTTCAAAGTGTCATATCCTGCTTGGTGTAGATCTGGCCCCAGTTGAACAAACTGAAAAACATGCTGCAAATGAAAATGGGAGTGAAACAAACCGATCTCTAAAGTGAAGTTCAGAGTAGGGTGATCAGATAAAATCCAGGTCAGGGCTTATGTTACTTTAACAGTTGTAGAGAAAAGGGAATTTCAGCCAGTGTCATTTGTATGCAATTAATTCCTGGTGAAATTCCCTCTTCATCACGACAGTTAAAGTTGCAGGGGCCCTGCCTTCTTTTGTATCTGGTCACTCTAGTATAGTGCCTGCACCTTTAACTGTTGTGACGAAGAGGGAATTTCACCAGGAACTAATTGCATACAAATGAGACTGGCTGAAATTCCCTTTTCTCTACAACTGTTAAAGTTACATGAGCCCTGACCTGGATTTTATCTGGTCAGCCTAGTTCAGAGTATATTTGGCAAACTCAAGCATCCCTGGTTCTCCCATTCATACTTTGACTTCGGTGGTATGGCACCATTTGCAGCTCTGCCTCAGGCGGGAAAATGTCTTGAACTGGCCCTGCTGAAGTAGAATTTTTGAAAACCTGCCTTGGGCTATCACAAAATGCCAACTGTCAAGCAGTCTTCTGGGTGGTCTAGATGAGTTCAAATGAAGATAGCAGAACCATAAATCCAAAGGAAACACAAAGTGGTTTGAGTAGGAGTCAAACACACTTTTTATGACAAACTATTCAGGGGGTCTCTCAACACATTTCAGCCTCTGCCAGCTGTTCATCAGGGGAGCATCGGGATGAAAATAAGCGGGTACGAATATCTCGTCGTTACTATAAAAGGTATATTCAAGCCATAAAACACTATGCAATACAATACTTCAGGGGTTTGCCATAACACTCTCAAACAAAGCTTATAACAAAGCCACAGAGATAAGGTGCAATATTGCTCAGTTGTTTCAAAGCTCATTGTCAGCCTCCAGAGGACATTCCAAAGGTAAAACCAATCCTTCTGTCAGAGGATAGAGGTTCACCCTGGTTTTACTGTTCCTGCTCTTTGCATGTGTTGCACAGTGGACTGGATTGTGACTTCCCTTTGAGGAGGTGGAAGAATCTCAGTTCAACATTTGGATTCAAAGCATGAGGCCTTTTGAGTTCATTTCAGCTCATGGTTCTATGATCTGGGGCAGTGGTCTTCAACCAGTGGGCCACGACCCACAAGTGGGTTGTGAGATCAGTCCAAATGGGTTGTGGCAAAGCTGCTTCTGACATGTTGGGCAATTGTGAAAGTGGGTCTCATGTTGCAGGTTGGGAGTCCAAGTTCCATGTCAGGTCTGGACCAGTTGAAGACCTTTGATCTGGGACATCACAGGGGCTGTCGATCCTTAAACAGGTCATGCTAGTTACTGGTCTGGTCATATTTTAAGTGCCTTAATTAGATTCAGAGTTTCTGGTATAACTCAATGATGGAAGTACTGAGTCTTTCCTAGACATAAAAAGCTCACACAGGAGCATAGAATTCAAAACAGCTGCCTTCTCCTTTCCTTCCATCTCTGTTTCTTCTTCTTTTCTGTTCTACTCAAGCAGATATTTTTGCTAACTGGTTTATCATATACAGGATTTATAGGGTTTAATTTTTTAAACTACGGCCTTAGTTGCAATGACCTCATTTACCATGAGCCCTCTCTCTTGCCCACTTTCTTATACTTTCTCATGCACACTCCCTCTCCATTCTTACTTAAATTGAATCTCCTGAAAAACAGGGAGGAAAACAAAGTAATCCATCTTCAGCAGCAGCATGAGATTGTATCGACTAACCAAGATAGACCAAGCAAGAAAAGGGGATATCTCCTGTGGGTGGAAGCAGGGGCAGAGAGTGATGGTTTGGAAAGAAATTAATTGATTAATGGTGGTTGATGAACAGGACACAAACTATATGTTAAATTAGATTTAATGCAAAGGTTTTTTTAAAATTAAATAGTCTCAGCAGAAAAGGCGTTGTGACAAGCAGGGTCACAACAGATGTGGTAGGGGAATTTAATCCTTTCCTACCATAAGGGCCATGCGGGGGGGGGGGGCAGTGGGCCAATTGGCCCAGTTGGCCCAGAGACCACAATTTTGAAGGGGCACTCTGACGAGGAGGTCCCCCCCCTTAGCTTACGCTACTGTTTCCGTAGCGTAACTAGCCCATCGAGAAGTGAGGAGCCCACCTTGCGGAAACAGCGCAGAAGCCGTCCATCATGAATACAAGCTCCAGAGGGCTATGCCGCATGTGGGGCAGGGATATATGTGCCTTGAGGTATTGTAGGTTTAATATGAATGTGTTACGTAGAACGGACATGTTGATGGGCACGCTCCCTTGGGGTGGCCATGTTGTCCTCCTTTTTTGAAATGGGGCAGGCACACACTTCCCATCTGGCCTGGGCATATTACCAGCTCTGCACGGTCCTGCCTACCATGCTGTGGACCGGAGGAAAAAACCTCTCTTCTGAAAGTAGTATTTGCTTTGGGAAGAAATCCTTCAATGGCTCCAGTGGGATTTTCTCTCAATGCAAATACCACCTTCAGAAGAGGGATTTTCTTCAGGATTCCATCAGGAAAGCAAAGGGTTAAATTCCCCTTCTATGCTTGCAGTGATCTGGATAATGATCATCTCCTCCCCCAGAAGCTGCTATTAACATTTTAAAAGATACATGTCTAATTGATTCCTTGTATTTAAATGTGCATTTGCAGGGATACATTTTTCATACTGAAGTGATGTGAATGTACATTTCAGAGATGTAATTGACTGAAAATTGGTAATATGGCAGATTTCCACTTGGTGCAAATGATACTCACCCTTGCATTCAGCAGGTTCACATAGGGAAAGGATGTCAGCCCACATGCAAGCCCTACCACTCCTGTCCTTGTCCCCACCTACTGAGTCCTCAACTTTCCCATATTGTGAGGGAAGGTCTGAAGGGGCTTCTCTAGCCTTTGCTTGAACCTGAGTGGTAGCCTCTCCATTGTCAGGAACTCTGCTTTATCATAGGGCTGTTGTATCAACAGATTCAGTTTATCTGACTTATTTTCGTAAGGAGGAAAAAAAGAAGCATAATGAATAAAAATGTAATTTTGGTGCATTTCTAAAAGCAGGGTTGTCAATGGACTGTTATTTGATGTTACTGGATTCCCTAGTTTGTAACATACTGTGAAAATGGATGCTGCTGTCCAGCTTTGCCCTTCACTTTCTACACTTCTATATACTCATTCGTGTATGTCGGATGCAGGCAGCAACCTTTGTCATCAGCCTGAAATGACCAAATGCAATCTAGTATGTGCAATCACATTTCACAGTTATCTTGAAACTTGGGGCAAAGACGGTTTGCTCTTGGTCAATGTTGGCACACAGGAATTTAGAATATAGATCTTCTACTAGGTTAGACTCTTTGTCCATCTAGTCCAGTATGTTCTAACTGACTGACAACAGCTCTCTAGATTCTCAAGCAGAAGATTGACCAATCACCTGGAGATGCCACGAATTCATCTTGGGACCTTCTGCATGCAAAGCATGTGCTCTACTACTGAGCTATGATGCCTCCCTTGAACACCATAGCCCCTTGTAATTATGGTCTAATCTTGGTCTAATTATTGTCCCTTCTGATTATTACCTTGAAATCCAACATCAAACTGTTGTAGAAACATACTGGATATTTTAATTTGGTAAATTTGGTATGACTTGCCCCTACAGGGGGGCAGGGGCAAATGTTTAAACACCCTCCCCCTACTCCCATGCTATGGTCTCAATCTAGCCCAGGTTCTTCCATACCTGCTATTTGCTAGAGAAAAAAAAATAACCATGCAAGGGCAAGCTCTGTGACAAATGCCATGTCTAGCTTGGCCCTAAGATACATTATTAAAAACTATTGCTGCCACTGATGCAATACTATTCCCCAATAGAATAGTAATGGGTTCATTCGTAAAACACTGTATATTTACCCAGCCATCAGTCTGTGAATTCCAATATTTTTTCCTCACTTATCGAAGAAATTTTGGAGAGCAATGTTCTTAGTGTTTCATTGTCAGTCATTCCAAATCATATGTCAGATCATGGAACATAAGGTCGGTTTGACTTGGGACCTTCCCCATCTTTCCAGTGACTTTTTGATGTATCCACGAACAATTATATAAGTGTGGATAACCTGATTTCACTTCTGAAAAAGCAACTTAAAATCAGTTATCAGTGTAAGATTAGTTGAAAGTTGATATATGTATCATGAGCCGCTTTCGATACATTTGTGTGAAAAAGTGACATAACACCACCAACAACAAATGAAATGTGTCTTATTAAAGCTCAGTGAAATGTCATGAACTGTTTAATTCCTATTGGATAAAATAAGAAGCAGCGTAACTGTGTGCAGTATTGATTTATCCAAACAGATCTATTGCAATGTTTCAGGATCGAACTATAGTGTAGATGGAGCTTGTTCTAGCTTTTCTACAGCCACTCTTCTTGAATAGAAAAGTTCCTACTTTACATTGGTTCACTGTGTCATCTGTTTAGAGTTATGGTGTGTTGCATTCCTGTCTAGAGTTTGAGTGTTGGCATGGGGATTCCTTTCTTTATGGACCATCTAATGGATGTGTGCAATTCTTTGAGGGCACAACACATGTTAGGTCCAATTCAGAGTCCTTGTACCAGGCGGGCGTTGTCAGCATTCACAATTAAAACCTTGCTGAGAAACTAACTCTGGGATTTAGATCCACTATTTCTTTTCACAATTTTTCTTTAGCCAACAATGCTTAACCATATACAGGCCATCCTAATCCATTTGACAACAGCATCTCTACAGCAATAGTTTTGCTGGTAATGTTTAAAAAAAGAAAAGAAAAAGAAAAGAAACAAAAAGAGGCATCACAATTTTTGTGAAATCTGAATCATTCTTTTCAAGAACAAAGGGCCACATTTTGCAGAAAAGGGCAACTGAAATGATCAAGGGGCTGAGCATCTCCTCCATGAGGGAAAGTTACAACAGCTGAACTTGTGTAGCTTGGAAAAAAGGAGGGTAAGGGGAGACATGAAAGGGATGTACAAAATCATGCATGGTGTGGAGGATGTGGATGCATTTTTTTTTCTCTCTCAAAATATTAGAACCTGAGCTCATCCCATTAAGCTGATTGGTGGGAGATTTGGGACAGATAAAAGGAAATACTTCACACAGCGTGTAGTTAAACTATGGAATTCACTACCACAAGATGGCCACCGATTTGGATGGCTTTAAAAGGGGGTTGGATATATTGCTGGAGGAGAAGGCTATCAATGGCTACCAGTCCTGAAGGCTATGTGCTACCTCTGGTTATTAGAGGCAGTAAGCCTATATACATCAGTTGCTAGGGAACATGGATGGGAGGGTGCTGTTGCACCCATGTCCAGCTTGTGGGTCCCTGTTCAACGGTTGGTTAGCCATTGTGTGAACAGAGTGCTGGACTAGATGGTCTGATCCAGCATGGTTGTTGTTATGTTCATTTGCTCCTTGTAGCATTCTTTTAACACCACTGAAATCTGTAATGTCAAGCCATTATAAGTTCGGCTGGTGACATTAAATATTGTACAATGGTCATATATGTTATGCTACATTCTAACTTTATTTCACCCAAGGGTTCCATGACAGTTAAATATCAAATCTGAGATACCCAACCAAATTTGGGGCATGACAAACCTTTACTTCTGGATATATAGGACTTTTGGGGGCAATGCAAATCCATCCCCTACCTTTGCTGGCTTACTTAGATTTTCTAAGCTCCCAAACAAAGATCATTCTGACTATTTTTAGAACTAAAGACAGGCTCTTGCACAATCCATTCTATCTTTACTGCAATTTTATAATGTATTATACAAATGTTTAAAAGACTTGTCTTTTAAAAAAGTAAAAATAAAAAGAAGATTTTTTTCTCCCTGCCTATTATTGACCTAACATTTGTGAGGTGGGAATAAATCCATTTTATGAATGGCATTCTTGGTAAAAGTTTAAAAGAAAGCTATTTAGAATCAGTGACACCATTCTCAACTGTCTGGAAATGTTATATTTAAGTAAGGATATAAGGAGTCACAGTGGAAGGAATCAGAGAGCTAGGGTGGTTTAGGGACCAGAGTGTTAGATTTGGATGTGAGAAGCCCTCACCTAGAAAGCTCACCAGCTGCTTTCGGCAAGTCACTATGCTCTGCCTAATTTACCACATAGTTTAAGTTCTGCTGGCAATACTGGCCCACTATTCCACATTATTTATAATATCTCTATCTGTACTTGTCCAGAGGGAAAAAACAGAGTTACTTGTATTGTCATAGCAACCCTATGAGGTAAATTAGGCTGAGCTGAGTCCTGTTGACTGGGCTACACAGGATCATTTGTTTATTTGTGCAGTACAGTATTTAGTTGGGTCCATGCGGCAAAAGGAAAGGAACAAATTAAGCTGGGATAATAAATTTGCCACAACTTTATTGACTTTTGCTTAAATAGACTTGGCAGAGGCATAGAGTGTGCATCCTGTCATTGGCCTGCTTGCCTACTGTTCGATTATACCTTCTGGCCTGCTTGCCAGGACAAAGCCAGGAGCTCATCACAGCACAGATTGTTATGTGAATCCCTTTCCACCACCCTGGACACAGCCAGGTCACAGGCTAGGGATTTTGGGGAAATCTGAAAAGGAACCAAATTATTTCAGATTTTTATGAATCCAACACATGGATTCCTCAGCAGACCGTTTTTTCCCTTGTCTGACAGGTTCTGTGGACTTGCAGACCATTTTTCTAACCCTTGGGAATTTTGCACAAATTTCCTCATAGAAAAATATGCATTTTTTAAAAAAAGTGAAATATGTGCATTTACCTCATAGGCTAAAGCATTTTGGATGTAATTTGCGCATTTAGGGGGAATTTGTGCATTTTCACACGTGTGAATATGCACAAATTTGGAAAATAAAGAATCTGATTCCATCAATGGGTGGACAATGGAATGAAAGCACCTGACAATCCATGAAAAATGGACAGAACAGATTTTACACAATCTGTACAACCTTACTTCGGCCACTGCAAGGCATATTGCTACCCAGAGTGGTTGGTTGAGGAAGTCAGTGACTGCAATGCTTCCTCCCTCTCGGGGCTGCTTTTAGGGGCCTCAGGTTGGACCACAGTGAGAACAGAGGAGAAAGTTTGCTCCCATTAATCCACCCTTTGGCCCTAACCCCATCAACCCCACTGGAGCATCAATTGGCTCAGCCAGCCTCTCCTTTTCCCCCCTTTGCTGCCAGACAAATCTTGGCTTCCTGGTAATCTCAGTTTATCACACTTGAACTGCCTCTTCCTTGAAGGAGCTCAGAAGTGACAAAATAGGGTTACTTTATTGTCGCAACAACCTTAGGACTTATAAGAGAGAAATGTTTCCCAGTTTTGACTTCCCTTATCTCAAAGTTGAGGCCACACACTTGAAGAGCATACTTTGCTACTGTTTCATAGTCCTTGCCCCCCAGGTCAGCTAATGTTCCACACATCATTATCTCAAAAAGTGTTCAACAGTGTACTGTTTTGGTCTTACATTTGTATGTCTGCTACGAACCATGATCTACAGTTCCACTTAGGTCATTCAGGTAAGGATAGTGTGGGGGGATTTGGGGTACCTGTATCCCCTTTAGTAGGATCTTTCAGTGAGGGTCAAATACTCTCAAGACAGCATCTCCTTTCTTATAAGAAAATTTATTACAAGCCATTGCAAGGACTCTGCACTCTAGAACATGTCCAAAGTGAGACTGAGTTATGGTCAGAGGTCCACCTCTTTTTATAAATTTGAGGGGGATTGAAGATCAACATTTAGATACAGAAAACACCAATCATCATTCAGCACTCAGTTACAGAAATGCACCAATCAGCACACCAGGAATACATCCAATGAGAATGCAGGGTTTAGGAACCAATCAAATACAGCACAAAGGTTTTGGGATGATCCAATCCAAATTAGTCTGATGCAATGATTTTACTCATGCACACTTCACAAATAAACAACTCATACTACTTCTTATCACTCTTCTAAACACTACATATGGCAAGGTGGAGTATACACAAAAACAACTTCTTAAAAGTTCTTATCAGTTCTGGCAGGGTGTGGTACCAACTGGCTAAGGAGCCTCTAAAGAGAATGCTAACAAGCTTCTTACTTTACGCAGAGTTATGATACATAGGCTACTAAAGTACATTTTGTATCCCTGGCTACCTTAACCTCTGAAAGGTCAAGTTCACAGTCTGGCATGCTGTCCGTACCTGTAATGAGACAGGTTAGGCTCACATACTATGATTTCTTCCACAATAGGAATGACCTCATCTGGCTATGTTTCTAATTGTTCAGACATTATCTAGCCAGGATGCAGATGGACTATAAATCTCTAGGGTGAAATCCTTCCTTATCTTAGTACGAATTATTGAAATCAATGCTATGCTTGTGTCATGAGGCATGACTCAAATGTGTGTGTGTGTGTGTGCGGGGGGGGGGGGGAATCTAAGGACATATTTACCAAGATAAAAACCAGCTATGTTGGAATATTTAAATTCGCCAGCTGCACAGGTCTACACATCTGATGTTCCTTCTGCATGTGCAAATTTGATGCAGTTTTCCCCACTTTCTTGAAGAACTGTTAAGCATGTCCAATTTAGGTCTCTCTGCCTGTGGGAATTGGCCATAACATGTGGATGCATTGCAATCATTTGCCATAGAGCTCAAGCTTCTACTATCTCCTACACCCTTCCTATTCTGAAAATAATATTCTTCTCCCAGTAAGCCCAGTAAAAGGGGACAGGGAGGCTTGATCGATATTTATAGTAGTGAAAGTGGGTAGAGGAAGGTTTTTCTCCTTCTGTCATAAATCAAGAACCCAATGTGGTCATCCAATGAAGCTGAATAGTTGGAAATTCAGGAATGAAAAAAAGGTAGTACTTTTTTTGTACAACATAGTTGAACTGTGGTATCTGCTAGCACAAGGCATAGTGATGGATGGCTTTAAAACGATATTAGATAAATTCATGAAGGAAAACTCTAGCAATGGCTATTAGTCATGATAGCCATATATTACCTCAAGTATCAGAAGCAGTATGCCCCTGTAAACCAGTTACTGGGGAACAAAATAAAACTGGGAGTGTGCTATTGCAAGTAGGGAATTTCATTCATATTCTACTTGTGGGTTTGCCACAGGCAGCTGGTTGGCCACTTCGGTAACAGTTCTTCAAGAAAGTGGGGAAAACTGCATCAAATGTGTATGCTGCAAAAGGTGTTTGGTTCAGCAGGTCTATACTTACATTCTTATGACACTGGCACTTCATAGTAGCCTCTAAACTGTGAAAGAAAGTTTGATTGATTCTCCCAAGCTTCTAAGTCTTGCAGCTGTATCTTAAGTCAGAAGTAAGTCCCACTATATTCAGTGGAATTCACTACTGCATAGGTTCAGACTTAAAGGATTCCAATCTTAAAAGTACAGATAGGGGGCTATTTGAGGAAGGTAACAAATAGAGAGAAGGCTACTTGCGAGGTGAAAATCTAAAATCTATATAAAATCTTTCTGTGGAATGAAGTGGATGAAAAGTGTGACAAATTAAAATGTATATGCTACGGCATTGTTCTAGATCCATCATTCTGCTAGTGGAAGGATACTGCCCGTGGAACAGGGCTTCCACATCTTCTTCTCCCCCATGCGCCCCCTCCCTGCATGACCACCAAATCTGCTCTAGAGGGTCCTCCAACTATCTGGTGTACCTTTGGAGGGCTCACAGGGGGCTGCAAGGGGTAGTGGGGAAGCAGAAGCCCCAGCCCACAAGTGGTATCCTTCTGCTGGTAGGACACCGGATATGAATTCAAGCTATAATATTTTATATGGGCAAGAGGGAGAATGGAACCATGGTTATCCACCAGCCCTGCTGAAGACCACCTTCATGAAAGCTTCTCCTCTCACGTCTGTTACCACAGTGGCCAATTTAGCAGGCTGTACTGAGAGAAATGAGAGTGGAAAGCAGAGACACTCCACTACCCTGCTAAGGGACTTGAATTTCGCCCCTCTTCCCTCCCCATTCCATTTCCCTTCTGTGTTGTGTCTTTTCAGGGACTTTCATATATTACTGATTATATGTAAACGGCTCTGGGAGCATTTTTGGTTGAAGGCAGGATAAAAATACTTTAAATAATAATATGCATGCTGTTTTTCCTTAGTATTTTCCCTTCAGAGTATTTTAAATTATCCTTGTAGGTTTATTACATTTTAAGAATACTTTTAAATTTAGTATCTTATCTTGAACTAATTTCAAAAACAGTACTGGCTTATCTGCAACTTGATCTAAAAAGGAATGAATAATGATTTTAATATTCTGCTCTCTGCAACATGAAATTAGTTAACATTTGTATAGACAACAAGGATTGCACAGCCATAACTTAGCCATAACTTAGATGATCTAACTTAGATTTCAGTGTTTGTATTGGAAATAAGGACTGTACATTTCTAACTTAGATGCTCTAACTTAGATTTTAGATTATCTCTCTGAAAAAGTGAATGAATTAATATTTCAGTATGTAACTAAAGTTATATTTATGCTTCGTGACTTATAGCACAATCCTATGCCTATCTAAACATGGAGTTTCAATATGTTAATTATTACCAGTTTGATTAAACTGGGAGAAAATAACAAAAATGCCTGCTGCATCTTATTTATTTATTTATTTATTACATTAGGTGTGACTTGGGAGTGGATAAATACATAGATATACTGTCTGCTTTTCTTGAAACCTATGCATAACTCTCTCCCCGTCCCTTTTTTAAACGAACAGTATACCTGATGGAATAATGATGATATTCCTATATATGGAATGTTCCTTTGTTTTTCTTTCTCATTATGTTTTTTATGTTCTGTTTCATTAATATTCACAAGAAAAAAAGGGTTTTTTTTAAAAAAAAAATATTTATTACATGTCTACACTGCCCAAAACCAAAGTTTCTGAGCAGTTCACAATAATTAAAACCACAAAATACATCATAAAATACAATGGACCTGTACAAACAGCTAAGCCATGGTTAGGCCACCAACCCTTTTGCAGCATGGTTAGGAATGGTTCACATGACATGCTAAGTCATGGTTCATATGACATGCTAAGCCATAATGTTTAGTTCAAAATGCTTAAACACCGTGGTTTAGCGTTTTGTCTGAACAGGGTCTATATAAAAAGTAAACATTTAAAACTATAGTATAAAGTTACAAGCCCAAAAGTAAAACCTAACAGCAATGCAAATATTTACAGTACAACAACAGGTTTAAAACAACAGAGCTAAAAGACTAAAACGCCTGGAAAAATTAAAAGCTCTTCACTTGGAGCCAGAATGAGCACAGCATAGGCACCAGGCAAGCTTCTCTGACAAGCTCAATCCACAACCTGGGTGCTGCAGCAGAAAAGGACCCCTCTTGGTTGCCATCCAGGTCACGTCCTTTGGCAAGGGCTCCCAGAGAATGACTGCTGAAGATGAAGATTTTTTCTTCAGTACTTCTTATGTTGTCTTGTTATAATAATATGTATTTGGTTTTCTGTCTTTTGGCAATATTTAATTTTTTAGGAAACAATTTCCTGGCATGTTGGCAGGAAAGAATAATCTTGCCCGGTGAACCTATAATGAAGATGCAATCTATAATGAAGATAGTTTATCATCAAGTGTTCAAGGTTACACAACCAACTCTCAACTTGGGCATTGGTTTAGGCTTTATTTATTTTTATTTTTAGGAAGGTTTTTTAAAATTGCTACTCCTAGATGGGGCCACAGTCCAGGGAACCACACAAAATGATTAATAATAATAATAATAATAATAATAATAGAAAATATTTAAAGAATAAACAAATAAATATTTTCTTCTTTTTGTATTCAGTGAATATCAGTGTATGGATTCTGAAAGATCAGCACTCTTAAATTTCAAAGTCAGAAATTCCAAGCTTCAAAATTTTAGAAATATTATTTCAGTATGTCTAACATACTAAGTCCTAAGGATTCTAATTTTACGAGGGAAGACTATTTGCTGCTGTGTCATGATGACATGCAGTCATCTGCACTAGCTGGCCCCATTGGCAAAGTGCCTTTTCTATGTTCCAGTATATTTACTTTCCAGTATATTTTATGGTCAAGCATACATTTCTCCAGATGCGTCTGATTTGGAAAAAAATGACTTTGATCTATACAGAGACACATGAATGGAGACACACTGCTCTGGCCGGCAGATTTTTGAATCCTTTCTTTGAACCTCTTGGTTTGTTGTATAGCTCTTTGCTAAAAACATGCAGATGCTAGCTGAATGCGTGTTCCAAAAGGTGAAAAGGAGCTTAGATGGAGAGACTAACTTCATGGAGGCTACAAGCCTCCTCTTTCAACACAATCATGTTTATACTTGGAACCCATGCTGGGAAGTTACTGTACCGTACAATTCTGCACTGAAGGGTCCTTTGAGAGAATGTCACTGTTGCTTAGTAAAACACCCCCTACGCATACACAGACACAGACTCCCAAAAAGGCATGTTAAAGGTCTTATTTAGTCACCCCTCCCACACCCTTCCAAAGAGGAACTGCTAATTTGCAACCTAAACCTTGAAAAATGTAGAGAATTTTTAGTATCATCAACAACTTTCTATGGAAAATGTGTTATTTGCTGAGTGTCAAAGAACTGAAAGAGCTTCATCTGCGTAATTAAAATATCACACTTAATTCTGATAATTATGTCTTTAGCTAAAAGGAACAAAGTAACCAAAGTCCGTCCTTTCAACTATGTTTTTAATTATTCATTTTCTGAACCTGACAGCAGCACATCTTTATGTGGAGTCACTTTCATTTTCTTTCTATACTAAATGCTTTGGAAAACTTTTCCCTTGTTACCA
The DNA here is from genome assembly GCA_029215795.1 of Anniella stebbinsi. NCBI lineage: Eukaryota > Metazoa > Chordata > Lepidosauria > Squamata > Anniellidae > Anniella > Anniella stebbinsi. Next base: position 139,883,021 of record JARDYH010000005.1, on the reverse strand, counting down.
TTCACAGAAAGTTCAGAGATCAAGGGCAAAGCACATAGCTTGCATATAAATGATCACAGGTTCAAGACATAGCATCTCCAGGTACAGCTGGGAAAGATTTGTGTCTGAAACTCTGGGGAGTGGTTGCCAGTTGGTGGGTAGAAAATGTATCAAACTAGAACAGACCAATTTAGTATAAGGCCGCTTCCTTTGTTTCTATCAAGATTGCTTTTTCACGCCTTCAATACAGAAAAGCAGATAAAGCGTGTGTGCGTGTGTGGTACATACATGCACATGTAACTATGTGAAGCCAAACTCACTTAGCCTTCAAAATTTGCCCATCTCCGAATTTTGCAATTGAGCTCTCTAACAAACATTATAATCACAAAGAATCATAACTTAAGCACAAGATTCAAACAGCATCTGTGGGCACATGTTCCTGCATGTCCAATGGGGCTCCCTTGGGATATATATATTTTTTCCCACGGTGGGAGCTCCTCACCCTATCCTGAGACATAGCATTGTTCACCGAGGTGGTTTGCTAGGTGAAACACTGGCAGCTGCAGTGTGGAGATAAAGGGGGGGGGGGAATGAGAAATTGCAGACTTACCATTGGGTGCTGGGAGGCAACAGCAGACGTAGAAAGTGCTGCAGCCAGCCCTGTGCAAGTACAATTTACAAGTGAGATAATCACCCCCGTGGAGGCCAGCAGTCTGAATTCACTCTAAAGCAACTACCACTCAGCAATGTTACACCAAGGATAAAGGATAAATTCATTCAGCTTGCATTTTAATGCACCCCTCCCATATTTTGCACATTCAAACCACTATTGGAACCCAAACTCAATTTTCCTTCAAAATTTGCAATTCTCCAAATTTTGCAACTGAGCTCTCTAATAATAATAATAATAATAATAATGTACCAAACTATGTATGTTAGGGAAAATAACATCCAAAGATGCATTATTTTAGGGAAACTGTTTACAAAAATGTCTGCATTAGGGGAAATGCATGCCAAAACACATATATTAAATGAAATGTGCACAAAAACTCTTATGAACATTCATGCAAACCTTTTTTAAAAAACACACACTAAAGTTTCAGATTTAAGACTGGAGAAATTCTCAAAAGTTTGGAATGAAGTTAACTTAAGATGGGAAAAAATGGGGAACTGAGAGAAAGCGAATGGCAGATTTTTCCCCATCCATTCTTTCTACGTGTGCAGTGTTTTTTGTGGCCCTCTTTACCTCTGCTGTCACCTCCCAGCACCAAAAGGGAAGTGTGGGGTTTCCCCATCCCTCTGTTAGACAAAACCACTGTCACCAGAGGTTTTGTCTAACAAATTGCCCTCCCAACCCAACCACCACTGCTGAGACTACCCATGACGATTCCCCAAATTTAGGGAACAGTTTGTCAGGAAGTATGGGAGGCAGACTAATATGCTAGGATGCTCCCCACATGGCACTTTTACCATTTGAACAGCAAATCATTGTAAATGCAGATTTACTCCATACTGACTTTCATAACAAAACATACCTCTTTCTATGACATTGGATAGATGCTGCAGCTGTAGGTGCCAACTTCAAGGAATAAATGAAATGAGTGTACATATATATATATATATATATATATATATATATAATTTTATTTTTATTTCCAATAATGCACGTCAGTAATCAGACAGGCAATTTATATGCTGATCCTCTGACCTTCTGCTAATGGATTGCTTTGAGGCTTGGCCCAGCCATTTCCTAATGCTGACAGCAGAACAGAGTTTGTGCCACTCCAGATTAGAGCCACTGGCTTATATATAGAAGCAAAAGACAATTGTAAGACACTGAGTCAATTGTGTAATCATGTACTTGGTGGGAAATAAAAATCTGTCCTGACCCCCTCAAGGCAATCAATTTATGCCCTGAAGCATGAGATTTGATTAACCATGTTATTATCTTGGCTTGCATGGCTACAAATGTTATATGTAGTCATAAAATTATCCAGCCTTCAAAATGTATATTTGAAAAGATCCCAGAGTATTTGACTCCCTGACCTCCTGAGACTGAATTCCAAGAGCTATAACCGTCTCTGAAAATTGTTGCTATTTTATAGCATTGACTTTCCCCCATTTCCCCTCATATTTTCCAACAGTATTAAAAACATGTCCTGCTATTTCCTTTTGAAATGTTCAATACTGCAATCAAGAGTCTTCTAAATAAGGCTCTGTGGGCTCCCAAGCTCAAGAATAATCATATGTTTTCAACAATCATTTTTAAAGCATCATGATCCATATAAATGCAACTTGCCTCCCCCTCCCTTTCAGCTCTGCTATGTTATTTAAACATTTCAAGGAATGGTGTATGCTGTTCATGATAGCCATGCGTCTACTTCTATTTACGCTAGCCAAAAATCTGGGAAGTGCTTCTCATGGGCAGATAAGACTGAGGCCCCTTCTACACCATAGGGGTGTAGAGGGAGGGAGGGCGACCCCAGAAGTACCTAATACACACCATTGGTGCACAGGGACCAGCAGGAGGCTATCCCAGGCAAACAGCTGGTGAAGAACTGGCCTGAGTCATGTGGACAGCTACTCCAGTTTGGGCAGGAAGTTTGTGCTGAGGTATTGTCAATATGCAGGTGACACTGAGCTCTCTACCTCTCTATTCCCCCATTAAATCCCAGGGGAGTGGGCAGTAGATTCTCTGGACATTTGTATTGGGGCAGTTTTAGAATAGATGAGGGCTAGCAAGCTGAAACTTAATCCGGATAAAATGGAAGTACTGTGGGTTGGGAAATCTGTTAATCTGGATAGAGGTTTAGATATGACATTGGATGGGGTTACACTCCCCCTGAAAGGTCAAGTATGAAGTCTGGAAGTCCTCCTGGATGCAGCGGTTCCAGGAGTGCTTTTTTTCCAGTTTAGGCTGGTTCAGCAATTGTTGCCCTACCTAGAGGAAGCTGACCTAGCTGTAGTGACACGTGCCTTGCTACATCCAGGTTAGTTAACTGCAATGTGCTTTACATGGGGCTGTCCTTAAAGCTGATTTGGAAACTGCAACTGCAGCTGGAACTGTGGGAGCTAGGTGTTTGGATTATATTACTCCTTTTTTGTGTTGTTTACATTGGCTGCTTGTTAGTTTCCAGGCCTAAAATGCTGGTTTTGGCCTTCAGATTTCTAAATGGTTAGGGACCATGCTATCTGAAGGACCACCTACACTTGTATGGGCCTGCCCAAGCATTCAGATTAGTGTGGAGCACCTCTCTCTGTCCCACAGGCAAGAGCTATTAGGCTGATGGGTACTAGGGATAGGATTTTCTCGGTGTGGCTCCATATCTTTTGAACTCCCTCCCCAGGAAGATATATTGTTTCATCACTGTTAGCTTAAAAACAAAACAAGACAACAACAACCCTGAAGACTCATTCCAGTCTGCATTTGGTGCTTTAATCTTTTTATTTGGCACTTTAAAATCATCAGCTGCTGGTGCCACTGACAGACGTGTGTCTGTGTGTGTGTGTGTGTTTAACTGTGATTGTATGTTCATGTTTTTGTAGAATCTTAAGCCACCATGTAAGGGCAATGCACACTGAAAGGGGGGGGATGAAAAATCTCTTCAACAACAACAACACCATTTTAGTGCACAATTCAAGGAACTTCTTGTCATGACAAACATGCTGAATTCAGTTTCCAAAAGTTGTGATAATGGTCACTATCTCAAATGACTTCTAAAAGCGATTGGTCAAACTATGGGAGCATCATCTATTGCAGGATTATGGGGGTCAGGGCACTTTCAACTATCCACTGCTGAACATAATAGCAGGAGCCTGTGAGATTTTACAGGGCATCAAGCTGCCCACTGTTAGTCACAGGTAGATCTGTTATCTGATTTGGCAAGACAATTATTTTGTGCTCTTGATAGCACAGGACCTACCATTCACCAGCTGCATTTGCTGGACATAAGCTTTGCTGTGAATGGTGGGCTCCATTAAAAATGTCAATTACGAAGCCAGTTAACTGTATGTTTAGCAGAGGATTTTGGACAAATATTTCCTTTTGTGAGGAGAAGTGTCAGGGTGGAAAGCAAGAATATTTAAATTGAAAGAATGATTTTGTCTACAATTATGATGCAAAATAATTTCTCATTAAAATGATAAGGGGTTGCTGGCAAGCTTTATAAGGAGAAGATGCCATTTCCTTCAGATGTTGTTTAAACAGATGCATTCCATCATTCTTCAAACTTCAGTGAATAATGAAATTGAACAAATGTTACACTGAAATCATTATTAATGTGAGAGAAAAAGAATGCCACAAGAGGAAAATATGGACACTTCAGTAGGGTCTAAACAGCTGGTTTCTTCCTTCCCGTACTAACTCACTGAAAGGCATTTAATAACCAACACTATTCATATGTTTAGAGTGATGCCAACAGGCATAGTATTGAATATACAGAAGCTAGAATTAATTAATCCTGTATCCATAGGGGATTTCTTAAAATACTGTCTTCATGTTTTTATATAAATGATACACTTTGGTTACTGTTCATCTTTTATGAGAAATACCATTATCTCATAAGGAAGTGTAGGATCAAGTGGGAAACAAATACAAGAAATGTTTATTGTTGTTGGTATCACAACCAAGTGACTAAAATTCTGAAGCAAGCTTCAGTAGCAGCGCAGAGGATCCAGAGTAAGTGCAAATTTAACTTGTAGATCTGCAGGATGGAGAGGTTTGGATGGGATGCCTCCCCTGGCAGGAAGGAACTCTGCCAGTGGGGGAAGGGTGGATGACCTTGGTACACCTGCAGAAGCTCCATCAGTGTGGGTGTAGTTCTTCCACCAGCAGTGTTTCCACCAGTGGTGGGCCCCAAATTACAACATTGTAATATTGTTTGGGACTTGTCAGAGGTGGCCTTGGATCTGCTGGATCAAAAGCCCCCCCTTCCCCTGAGACGTCCCACCAACGGGTCCATTGAGTATGCCACCTTGAAACTGGCATAGTTAATTCTCTTCCATTGGTTTCTATTTGTGGTGGGATTGAATGCAAAGAATGTTCGGGGGGCATTGCGTATGGGGGGGATGACAGCCTTCACCCCATAAATGATGAAGAACCTTCAGAGAAAATTCTGCACAGTGACCTCCTGGTTTTGGGGTGGTGAGGGGAGGATAAAAAAGAGAAAAAGATCTCAGGATTTTTTTTTTCCAGAAAGATTTTGATTAAGAAATTTTAGCTCAGCTGTATCAGAAACGCAGAAATCAAATCCAACTTATATCTATCTATATCCACACACATAGAGAAAGAGATAGAGAGAGGGAGGGACTTACAATTTCACAATAATAAACTAGGGCAGCACTGACTATTAATTGCAACCCTCACAGATGGATGGGTTCCATCCATCCAAAGGACGCTTCTGATCCAGTAGGGAAATCGTAGTAGCAGAAGAGGGGAGGCAATCTTTGTTGATTCCCCAGTTCCCCTACAGTCTTCTATACCGCCCATTACAACGATCTGCTCTGGAACATCCAGGAACTGGTGCCCACCCCACCCCCTTCCGCTATCAGGAGCATTCTGAGGGCCACAAAAGACATTGCTTTTAACCCATACCTAGTAGTGATGTCTTTTTTTATTATTTTCCCTCTAGAATAGGCTCAGGGATGGGGGTAATCCTGATCTGGATGATAGTGTAGGATGGATGTGTGTGTGTTAAGAACTGGATTGGGCCCTATGAGACTACTAGAGTACAAAAAAGAAACACTGTGACTTCTAGCTATGAATGGGAATACAGAGTGTCAGCCCATCTACACTACTGCTTTAAAACAGTTTAAAATGGTTTAAAATGGTTTATAACAGTTTTGAGAACTGTTGGGGCCCAGGACACACTCCATATACAGTTTTCAAAACATTTTTAAAGTGTTTTATCCTGCGTGTGTAGAGAGGCTCTGAGACTTCTCACTCCCCAGGATTACAAGTACAGATGGGGTGCAAGAATATATGCAAAACACAGCCATAACTATCCAAGGCCCAATTTTCAGGTGGTTTTTTTTACAACTGCATAAATCATATTTAAAAATTGCAGGTAGTCATGTTGGTCTATTAGACAAAATCAGTAGTGAAATGCATTTAATGCAACAGTATTGTAATACATTTTATTACGACCAACGAAAATGTCACTGGACATGGTATTGTTTTGTTGTCTCAAGTCTACATTTGTAACTGCTCTAATTTCTTCATATGGTTCTGTTGACAATTGATAAGGCCTTGTTTCCATGCATTGATTAGTTGTCCAGAGGAAGAGCTTCTAATATGGTTTGTATTATCTCTTCCTCAGTTTAGGAAGAAGCCTCTCTTTGACCTGGTTCTCTATTGCTGTTCTGGCACTACTATTGCTAAATAGATAGCATAGATCCCTCAAAAATGGTGTAGAAGCAAAGTGAATGTGATAGTCATTATACTAGCAAAGCTGGAGATTCATTTTAAAGTAGTGAACTAGGTTAAGGGTCAATAAAAGTGATGTTGGGTAACATTAGATAGTGCTTACAGAAAAAGCTCTATCCTCATAAAGTAAAGACGCATCGTTAGGTAGCAGAAGGTCACCTTCCTACCATTTTACGATACCTCTTCAGGGCAGTTAAACTCAGTATTTTCCAAAAGAGACAAAAAATTGCAGGACCATTAAGGGGGGGGGGGGGAGGGAATCCAAAAGCATAGAAATGCCTGAATTTGCATAATTAAAATGTCAGGCATAACATTGCATTAATATAAATTCCTACATTCAGCTTAATCATTTTCAGTCCATAGTACTGTCACCTTTTGCCATATTAGCTTCTGGAATTTTTCTGCTGTTAGCACTTTTTTGGTGTTTTTTTTAGTAATGTGTGTTATATTCCCTTGTCAAAACCAATGTGCATTTTATTCACATTGTCCTAATCCGCAACTTATCTCACCTGAACAATACTGCCTGAGGTGAAAAAAGACGCTTCCCTAGTATTTCAATATGTATTACTTTTCTGAATTTGTTTTTAAAATTCTTTACCCAGTAATAATAAAGCCTAATAGTGCTTGCCTTGATTCAATATGGTTGTTTTGTAGCTCAAAGATAGTGAATATTTCTTTAGGGCTGTTATTGTTTCCAATGCAAGGGAAGGAATGATCATAGAAATCTAAACTTCTATAAAGATAGAAAAGATCGCCCAGAAATTTTCTTATTTCAGTTGATTGCGATCTGGGAGTTGGAGTGACAGGATGGAAAAATATTTCCTAAGGGCCAGAGAACAAAGTCAAACTACCTAGAAGTCTATCAAAGTTGAAAGCCATGATCAATGCTCCTACTGTGGGTTTGAGCCAAAAGCTGTATTTGTCCTTTTTGTCAGCTCCTGTCTGTGGGTAGCTATGATACAGCACAACTCTGCCATATCCCTTTCCTTCTAGGCTCAGATGTTGTTTTGGATAGAACTCCCTCTGTGATTCCTGGTAATTGAAGGAAGACAATAATAGCTAATCCCTCTTATCCTACCAAGATCCAGTATTCCCACTGGACAGATGAGTCATCTCCATTCAGGATACCAGGTCTGCAGGGAACACTATGCAGATGGCTACCAGACACTACAATGCTACTTCTATGGCCACCTTGCTCCTGTGATTGAGCCATTTTGCTTGGAAAGAAAGAGCATTGTGGCTGAATATTACCTATGGCAGGCCATTTCCCCCACCCATTGCCAGGCGCAGGAGTGAGCTGGATCTAAACAAGGGAATAGCTGCCATATAAGCCTTGAAGACACATCTAGCAAGCACATGAGCATAGATGGGTGCAACTTAAGTAAGGCCCATAAAAGTCAGCAATATTAGAATAGGGGTGTCAGTAGAACTTGAGCTTGTTGGGGTTCTCCTCAGACTGACTCATGCCCATTCCTAACCAGATTGTGCACTTTTTTCCTTCCTTTTTGCATAAAAATCGCAAAGTATTGGGGTGTGTGTTCAAAAGTACACAATCTGTTCCCACTGATTAAAGTGGGTATGTCTGCACTTTTGAAAAAAAGTATGCATTTTTTCAAGTGTATTTTTGTAATGTATGCATTTTTAATGTATTCCCTCCCCCCCACCCCCACTCCCTGTTTACCCCACACAAGTAACATTGTAAGTTTGGGAATGCATAAGGTTTGACTGCAAATCACACTCGTGTTCAGGTTCATCAGCATGTGTTAACATACATGAAATGAAACAAATTTCTCTTACCTCCCTACCCTAGAGCCAGTCCTGCTTCTTGTTCTTGGTTTTGGAGCAAAAAAGAAAAAAAAGGTTCTCATTTTTAGCCTTGCAAGAGTGACACTACTCAGATAAATCAGCCTAGAAAAATGTCATGAGAGTTGTCTAGAGCTAGCCCATTCCTTTTCTGCTCTTGGGGTCTCAGTGATGGGAACTCTGGACTGCTCTCTATCTGCAAATTGATTTCTCCGTTTCTCTTCCCTTCACTGGTTTTCAGCTAATCAGACCATTCCTTGACAATGTGGAATGGTTCCCTAATGGATATTTTTCCAAGTGAAGTGTCCAGTCTCATTTTAATTAGCTTAGATAATGGACTCTCTACTATTCCCCTTGGGGATCTGTTCCAAGGTTGTAAAGATCTTGCCATTCATAAGTTCAGGCTCCCTGCTGTCAGGTCATGCTTCCCTTTTTCTTGATTCTGTTGCCTTACTTTCAGATAAGAAATTAAAAACAGATAATCAATGAATGCTCCTATCAAAAACTAAAATGGAAAAATGCTAATCAGCACACAACTGCTAACACATTAAATGATAACCAAAGAATAGGGGTCAGTTGGTGATCATATGTCAGGAAAAAACAGGACATATCAGGATTTTTGGCAACAAATCTGGGAAAGGGGGGTATTATGAAATTTGAAGAAAAATATGGATTTTTCCCATCCTCCCCCCACCCAAAGGGCAAGTCTACTTTATAGCCAATGGGAATTAACAAAAATGTTTACAGCTCTGTCATTTTTAATGGTATCTCTTAGGCAGGGCTTTAGCCATGTCAAATTGGAAGCAGATCTGTTCATCTGTTGATTTTTAGGAATTTTTTAAAGTTTATGGTTTTAAAATTATTTATTTTTTAAAAATGTCATTTTTAAAGAAAAAGAGATGAAACTTGGTACTTTGACAGCACTTACATAGGGCTTGAGCCTTGCCAAGGTTGAAGCAGAACCATACATCCATTGATTTTTGGGATTTTTTAAAAAGAAAATTGAGGTTTTAAAATTATTGTTTTTTAAAACCATCATTTTTAAAGATAAGGAGATGAAACTTGGCAACATGATATCTCTTAAGTAGGGCTTTAGCCATTCCAAGTTTCAATCACATCTGTTCATCTGTTGATTTTTAGCATATTTTTTTTTAAAAAATGAGGTTTTAAATAGGGGTGTGCACGGACCCCCCGGATCGGATCGGGACCCGGATCGAGACCTCCAATTTTGTCATGGATCGGTTTGGACAAAATCGGAGGCCCCCCGGACCGGATCGAGTCTGATCCCGACCCAAAAATTGGAAATTTTTGGATCGGCCGCCATTTTTTTCCCCATAGACTTGCATTGCAATGCAAGTCTATGAGGAAAAAATGGCGGCGGGTGGGTGAGGGGGGGCCTAACTCCCTCCCCCCTGGGGCCGTCCGCTGTGGACGGCCCCGGCAGGTAAGCCCCCTCCCCCACACTCCCTACCCCCCCTGGGGCCATCCGCTTCCATCCGCCGGCGCCCATGGGCGCCCGCGGATAGAAGCGGACGGCTCCGGGGGGGGTAAGCCCCCTTCCCCGCCACTGCTTACCTTTTAGGGACGCCCGCTCCCGTCCGGCGCCGGCGGCTACTGCCAGTGGGCTTTGCGGCTTGCTCTAGAGTAGCGCGCCGGGTGATCACCCAGCGCGCCACCCTGGAGCAGGCCGCGGAGCCCGCTGGTAGTAGCCACCGGCGCCGGACGGGCGTCCCTAAAAGGTAAGCACCCCCCTCCTCCCCTCCGCGTGCCCCCTCCTCACCGTTCCGGGACATTTGCTCCCGTCTGGCGCCGGCGGCTACCGCCAGCGGGCTTTGCGGCTTGCTCTAGAGTAGCGTGCCGGGTGATCACCCGGCGCGCCACCCTGGAGCAGGCCGCGGAGCCCGCTGGTAGTAGCCGCCAGTGCTGGACGGAAGCAGACGGCCAGGAAAGGTAAGGGCCCCCCTCCTCCCCTCCGCGCGCCCCCTGCTTACCTTTCCGGGCCGTCCGCTCCCGTCCGGCGCTGGCGGCTACTACCAGCGGGCTCCGCGGCCTGCTCTAGAGTAGCACGCCGGGTGATGTCATCACCCGGCGCGCCACCCTGGAGCAGGCCGCGGAGCCCGCTGGTAGTAGCCACCGGCGCCGGACGGCAGCGGACGTCCCTCAAAGGTAAGCGCCCCCTCGTCCCCTCCGCCGCCCCCGCTGTCCACTTTCATCGGCGGGCGCCCGCTGGCGCCCGCCAATGGAAGCGGCGGTGGCCGCCAGCGGGCGCCCCCCGATCCGCTGATCCGCCGAACCGGTTCGGAGCCTTTTCGGATCGGTTTGGACTGGATCGGCCGATCCAGCTGTTGGATCGGAAATCGGATAATTTATCCGATTTCCCACTGGACCGGACTCGGATCGTGGATCGGGTCCGATCCAGTGCACATCCCTAGTTTTAAAATTATTATTAAAAAACAAAAACAAAAACCTGGAGCCATACCCTTCAAACTCAGGTTGTCAAACCTCCTCTTTGGGGTGTTGCACCTTGAGCAGTTTCAGCCCTTGGCATCAAGGGGATCTTGAGTTTTTAGCTAAGAAGTGCTGGGCAAGCACAGCACCTTTCCTGGTGCAGATTTGGTGGGGAGTCAGGCACCTGGAGCTCAGCAGAGGCAAGGTGTCCACAGATCAAAAGGTGGGAAATGAGAGGTCAGTCAAAGCAGTGATGTGTTTGTGCAGGAAGTAGACAGGAGTTCAAAGTCTGGATATGAAAAGTGGTGCCAACACACAAGCCTTGAGAAGCTAATGTATATAAGTGAGAAGTGTGACTGGGCGAAGTAGTGTCCACTGCCCGCAATACCCACCCTAATGTTAGAGTAGAGAAATTTGTGTGACAATCATACACAAGTTTCAAAAAAAATATTGAACTTTAAAAATAAAAAAGCCAGACAGCCAACAGGCAGCAAGCTCTGTTAAGCAACAGCTTGCAGCAGAGTGAGGATACTATCAGAAAATATATTTGAGGGAAGGGGAGAATGTATTGCACAGAGTATAGCAACAAAGTACAGCAAAAGCTACAAAAATAGGAGTGAGTGAATTTCAGATACATTGGATGTCTCACTTGTTATTTCAGTGATTTTAACATTAAGATGTTATGTAGAACAGATTTTTCATAATTGTGCACTATAAAATCAGACATGTGACCAAGGCTATATTCAGGTGCCCCCTCCCCCCCCCTTGGTGTTGGTCACACCCCCTGGGGCGGATGCCCCCTTGGGGCCAACCATGTTGTCCTCCTTTTTGGTTTCCAAAATATGGTCTTCTAAGTAAGTAAACATTTTATGTAACATATTATTCATTTGTACCATATCACATATGAAGCGTAAGATAATTTAACAAAAACTAAGCAAGTAGTTTATAGCAAGAAACTAAACAAATAGCAAAAATGGCTTACAGAAACACATAGCTAACTCAATAGGTGAACGAGGGCCCCCAGAAGATTAGCGTTTGCTGGCTGGGGATTCAAGTCAATCCGTTTTGGAGGACTAATAAGTCCGAGGAATGTATTCTACAAATCCTCCCTTTTCCCCACCCATAAACATTGTGATACTGTTATAATGGTCTGATGAAGCAGTTACAAAACAGGCAAAAGAGGTTGGTGGCTTGTAGCCCCTCATTCAACTATTGAGTTAGTTTTCTGTTTCTGTAAACCATTTTTGCTCTTTGTTCAGTTTCTTGTTATAAACTACTTGCTTAGATTTTGTTAAATTATCTTATGCTTGATATGTGATTTGGTACAAAGAAATAATATGTTACATAAAATGTTTACTTACCCCTATTCTTTGTATATCATTTAATATGTCAACAGTTGTGTGCTGATTAACATTTTCCCATTTTGACTAACTCAACTGCTACCTTCAGTATTGTGTTATCCTATCAAAAACTAAACACTTTTATTAGGGACAAAATCTAAAATACTAAAAGTAAGGGAAGGAAACACTGGGCCACCATGTGGATTTCCATGGGTAAAATAAATGTGTGCCTGAAACTGGTAATCTGTGATATGGTCAGAAAGAGGTGAGATTTTAATGACACACAAGTCTCAGTATAATTGCCACTTAAATTATTCTGATTGCTCTGTGTCAAAAAGATTAGCATAGAGCTGAGAAAGTATAGAATGAGCAACCAAAATGATCAAGGTGTTGGATAATTTTTTCCAATGAGAAAATTTGGGACTTTTTAGTTTACTAAGAGAAAACGTGATAAGGGCCCTGACTTGACGGTGGTGTGATGGCAGTGGCACGAGTCCTCAAGCTTGTGCATTGGTACTCCTTCCTGTCTTCTGCGCAGGAAGGACCACCAATGAGGGGTTTACAGGAATGAGCCGCCACTGCACCCATCCACCCAAGCCCATGCTGGGTGGATGTTTTTTTTTTTTTTTTTTTGGCATGGGTGCTGGGGGGGGGCAGTCTTTCTGGGTTCAGTTTTTTTATTGTTATTATTTAATCTGTACATGTGAAGCTTTACATTTACAGATAAATGAAGAAGAACAAAGCCAACGGGGTGGGGTGGAGGAACGGGGCTCCAGCTCTGAACATCCACTCCCTTTACATTATTTTATTTTTATATTCTTTAAATGGAGGTGGCCCAGCAAGTGTTCAGCTAGCTGGTCCATCCCCTTCCCTGCTCAGCCTATGGCAACCAATCAGGGGTTGTCATCGGCTGTGGCACACCTCCACAGGTGTGCCATCATCAACTCGCTGAAAGCCAAAAAAGTCAGGGTAAGTGACTGATTTTTTTAAAGTGGAGCTTTGGGAGTTTGCCTCGGAATGGCTTCGCGATGGTGGCTGCATCATATAGATGACCTGCCACCACTCTGAATTCACCTCAGGGCAAACCCAAGGTACCCAATGTCAGATCTGATGGTATCCCTCCCCCAATTTCACCTGATACACCTGGCATATTCTTCCTGCCTCTAGGATGGGAATGGAACATGCACATCTGCTCATTTGTATGAAATCTAATAAATGTAGGTTAAAATTGTATAGTAGGTTTCCATGCAATTTTGACTTTTCTCATTGTACTAGAACTTGGAATCAACGAAATGGACTACTGGTTGGTTGTTCTTCACACAAAGCTTAATTAATTTATGGTTCTACATCATGTCAACCGTAAGGGAGAGTAATGGAAGTGGAGGAAGATGTAGTTGAAATAGAATAACCCTTGGAAACTAAGCTGGGCTACAAAATGTTCCATGTATTCCAAGGAATAACAGCAGTTTAACTATCTCCATTCCTAGACTAAGATACATTGTGCAAAGAAAGAAAGGAAGGAAGGAAGGAAGGAAGGAAGGAAGAAAGAAAGAAAGAATTCCACCCAAATTCAGGCCTAAGGAAATTTACTTAGGATGCAGTCCCAAACCATTAAGACCAAAGGAGTTTAGCCTTTGCTTTCAGTGGGAAAAGTGCATGTTTTATTTCATTAGTTATGCCTGATCGTTGCTTGGTTTTGTTTGTCAGGATTTGGAATATTTCAGCAAAGGCAAGAAGAGGTAATGGGAAAAGGCTGGCGTGTGTATCAATGACAATGGGACAGAGAATAGAAAACACAAAATCACCGGAGAAATATGCACAGCTTAAATGCTTTTATAGGTGGATATTCTACCCAGGTTTCACTGATTTCGACACTTCATCAGTTTTCTTTTCCTTCCATGAGGGCTAGTAGCAATGCTAGTTCTGTGTGTGTGTGTGTGTGTGTGTTTAAGTTGAGAGTCTGGGGGGCAGCTGGATTTTAAACCTGACATCCAGATGGTGCTCATATGGCTGCTTAGAAATGGCAGACATATAATCCAATTAATATCTATCAAAAGTGAATAAAACTTGCACAAAACAGCACACACATGGGAGTAGCCAGTCTGTTTTTTAGTCCTTGTCCTAGAAAGATTTTTTTAAGCCATCTAACTAGGGATTGTGTCCATGTTAGATTGATGCATTAACTAGAGCTGAGCAGAAACTGCCAATTCAATACAGAAATTATTTTCAAAGTTTTGAAAGAAGGAACATTGCCATTTATATGTTTAGACTTTATCTGCTAATATTATTTATTGTTCAAGGTACCAAGTTTAATTCTAATCTTTGATTTTCCTCTTTCGCACCAGTCAGGCAACATACAGGGTAGAACAGCCTCCCCCATTCTGGTGCCTTCCAGATGTTTTGGACTTCAGTTCCCATCAGCCACAGTCAGCATGTCCAGTGGCCAAGAATCTTGACTGTTGTAGAGCAAAACATCAGGAGGGTGCCAGGGCAGGGAAGGCTGGGAGAGAAGGTAATCATTTTAGAAACAAAAATAAATACATAGCTAGTTGCATAGAATGTAATAGGTTTATACAGCTCAGGATCACAGGCCAGTGAACCTTTTCAGACAACATGCTAAACCATGATGATCAAGTGTTTTGAGCTAACCGTTATGGCTTAGTGTGTCATGTGAATCATGACTTAGTGTGTGATGTAAACCATTCCTAACCATGGTGGCTACATAATCATGGTTTAACCATGCTCCAAAGGGATCTCTCCAAGCTGGGAGAGTGAGCATCCAAATGGCAGATAGGTTTCAATGTAAGCAAGTGTAAGATGATGTACATTGGGGCAAAAAAACCACACCCCAACTTCAAGTATAACCTGATGGGATCTGAGCTTGCGGTGACCAAACAAGGAAGAGATCTTGGGGTTGTGGTGGACAGCGCCATTAAAATATCAACCCAGTGTGTGGCAGCTTTAAAGAAGGCAAACTCCATGTTAGGCAAACTCCATGTCAGTGTGTGGCAGCTGTAAAGAAGGCAAACTCCATGTTAAGAAAAGAAATTGAGAATAAAACTACCAGTATCGTATTACCTTTATACAAATCTATGGTGTGTGTACAGTTCTGGCCACAACACCTAAAAAAAGATATTATAGAGCTGGAAAAAGTGCAGAAAAGGGCAACTAAAATGATTAAGGGGCTGGAGCATCTCCCCTATGAGGGAAGGTTACAACAGCTGGGATTATTTAGCTTGGAAAAAAGGAGGCTAAGGGGAGACATGATAGAGGTGTACAAAATCATTCATGGTGTGGAGAATGTGAATAGGGAGACATTTTTCTCCCACTCTCAAAATACTAGAACCAGGGATCATCCCATGAAGCTGATTAATGGGAGTAGGGTGACCAGATAAAATCCAGGTTAGGGCTCATGTAACTTTAACAGTTGTAGAGAAAAGGAAATTTCAGCCAGAGTCATTTGTATGCAATTAGTTCCTGGTGAAATTCCCTCTTCTTCACAACAGTTAAAGTTGCAGGCACTATACTAGAGTGACCATATACAAAAGAAGGCAGGGCCCCTGCAACTTCAACTGTTGTGATGAAGAGGGAATTTCACCAGGAACTAATTGCATACAAATGACACTGGCTGAAATTCCCTTTTCTCTACAACTGTTAAAGTTACATGAGCCCTGACCTGGAGTTTATCTGGTCACCCTAGGTGGGAGATTCAGGACAAATAAAAGGAAGTACTTCTTCACACAATTCATAGTTAAATTATTAGGGTGACCAGATAAAATCCAGGTCAGGGCTCATGTAACTTTAACAGTTGTAGAGAAAAGGGAATTTCAGCCAGTCTTTTGACGTGTGGTGTGAGAAGGACCAGGTAAAAGTTGATGCGACTGTGGAATATTGTTATTCCCTTAAGTACCAAATGTCCCTTTAATGAACAACCTGTTTCATACTGCCTATAATGTTGATGCCCATCTCAGGCCTAATGCTTTCCCACCAAGCTACTAGGAGATTTTTAAGTATTCCAAGTTAATTGGTGGGAACAGAAAATGGATACCCTAGTAAAGG
Source organism: Anniella stebbinsi (assembly GCA_029215795.1). Taxonomy (NCBI): domain Eukaryota; kingdom Metazoa; phylum Chordata; class Lepidosauria; order Squamata; family Anniellidae; genus Anniella; species Anniella stebbinsi. The sequence goes on along the minus strand of JARDYH010000005.1, from coordinate 139,866,968 downwards.
ATGTTCCTTCCAGAATATGTAAGAGGTGTGTGTGTGTGTGTGAGAGAGAGAGAGAGAGAGAAAGAGAGAGAGAGAGAGAGAGAGAGAGAGGTGATGTCAACCCTTTCTCTCCTCATATTCTTAATTGTGGGATGGTAGTGATGATCCTAAAAGAGGAAGAGTGTGAGGTGGTTCTGGCCATGCCTATTGCCAGCTAGCATTGGGGCTAAAATCTGCCTGGGCCCCGTGAGTTCTCTAGCCCTTCCCATGTGCCCCTCCCCAACAAATTCCCTCTCAAGGGATGTGGCCCTTGATGTAAAAAAAAGAAAGAAAGATTGCCCACCTCTGCTGTAAGATGCTAGGAGGATTGAGCAGGGGGGCTAGCATTCAAGGTTCTGACAGCATCCTACTTCTCATGAACAAGGCCATAAGCAGCTGTGCAGCACCCTAACACATTCCAGGGCATTTCTATGGTCATTTGGATAGGCAACATATTTATATGTTTTTAACTAGGGCTTCTTCACATGAAGCTTTTATCGTGCATTCATGGTTGTTCATTCATGGACGTTTGCAGGTCCCTTTCACAGCATTGTCAACCTCAGGTTACTCTCCAGTTATTTTTAAACTTTATTCCACCTTTGTTTAAATTGCCAAAAGTGGAAATTGGTCGTGAATTTACAGAATCATACAATACTGCAGTGCCAACTACTGGGTGTATAAATGAAACATATGAACATGCTCACAAAGGAAATGCCCAAAAAATGGTTTGTGTGTTGGGGGGGGGAACATGTGTATTGAGTTGATCATAATCCCTCAAAACTCCGGAAGAAGAAGCCCTGGTAAGGATGCAGGAACTTTGTTTCATGTACAGGCTCTAAGGCTAACTTTCTCTCCTCATTTGCATTTCAATAGCCATTTAAGAATGCATTTCAATAGCCATTTGGAATAGTCAGCATCTTGAAAAGCTTTATTCTGAGACTGTCAGGGTCATGTGCATGATGCCAAAGGCAAGGCATTCCAATGGTAATTCAGAAATAGACATGTTCACATGTTATTCTTAGGCCCATCAGTCAAGGTGCAGAAATGGAATAGGAAGTATATTTAACCCCTTATTTGGGAACCCCAAATAAGAAAGGGTCATCATAGGTGCTTTGGAAGGGGCTCCCTCTGTGTACCTGTGACAGATGGTGGTATTCTTGATACTTGGCATCTCAGCAAGGCCATTTCTTGGTGGGGGGGACAACAGGGCAAATACCTTGGGTACCAAATTCTGGGTGTGCCAAAACAACCTGACAATGGTGGTGATGGTGCTCTGACTCCCCCCCCCCCTTGTTGGCCTTTGGAGAGATAGTCATGACCAAATGCCACACTTTGAGTGGTCCTTCCTTAAGGCAAGGCATTCTGGAAGAGGTGTCTATAAAGCTCACATGTGCTGCTTTGGCACATGTAATCCCTCACTTTAAGAAAGCGCCCCCTCACAGCACAGCATAGAGGGGGTGGGGAAAGTAAGGAAAGGGCAGCTGGAGAAGAAGAGATGATTTCTGGTCACATGAAGATACATTTCAATGGCTATTCCTTGGTCCCCTCTTGACGACCTCGGTTGTACGTCGCACCAATGGCGGCAGCCGGAGAGAGGCGCATTTGCACTCCCAGATGCTCCTCTACATGTGAGGGGCGCCACGCCGGCTTTTTCTCAAGCCGCTGGTGCCACCGCGCAGGCAGCAGCACACCGGCAGCTGGAGGGGTAGCTGGGAGCATCAGCTCCTCGCCGGTAAGGTAAGTTTTTTTGGTTTTTACAGCTCGCTGCCCCCCACCCCCTTTCCCTGGGCTGCCTGCTCCACTCCAAAAAAGTCGCACTAAATTGCCAACTTTTAAAAATCGGAGCAAAGGGCATTTACCCCTAGATGACTTCGCACTGGCGGCTGCATCATGTAACCAAAATGCTGCCAGTGTGAAGCCATATCTATGGAAACAGTCCATCTAGAGGTACCCCCTGACTCTTGTTTTGGGTGTCCCAGAACCAGGTTTAACAAAGACAAAGAATGCAGAGTGGAATCTACTTGTTCAAAACAAAAGGGGCTGTGATTTTTTTAGAAGAAGAAGGGGGGATTTGCGACTTGCAGAGAATAAGATTGCCCCCTGGTATAAAGATTTTCCCTGCACACCTTTTTGGCTGGGGAGAGGGCATTCTTCACAGCTGGTTAAACTATTTGTGTGTTCCCTCCCCCCTCCAAAAAAACATTTCCCATCTCTCAGAATCTTCCATTCCACACAAATTCTGGGGAAGTTTTTAAGGAGTTCTTCCCATCTGCTTCTGAACTCCAAGCACCTTAGTCTGGAAGGGTGTGGCAGATACCTGAGCATTCAGGGACTGGAAGTGTGAGGCACTAAGAACATGCCAGGACTGGACTTTTTGCAGCACCTTGCCCTTGGGCAGCTGGGGGGGGAGAGGGAGGAGGAGGCTGGCATGCAATCACTCCCATTACAAGCAGCCTAAGGAGGGGAGGGAGGTGTGTGTGTGAGAGAGAGAAAGAGAGAGAATCAGAGAGGAGGGCAGCTGTGCCAAAGGAAGCCACTCTCCACCCATTTGATGTCTGGTGCCCACCACCGTCCTCTTTAACCCCCTCTGCGCTTCCTTCACTGCTCCAAGCAGCTGCTCGGGAAGAGAAGAACCCTGCTGATTTTTCAAGGTAGGGCACGCTCCCTGAGGAGCTTCTTGTTGCTCTTGGTAACGCTGGGTGGCAAGGATGGGGTGTGTGTATTTGAGGGTGATCTCCTACTTTAACACCCCTTAGGAAAAAAAATCACATAAATATAATCTAGGGGCTTAACACCAGCTCTGTGTGTGTGTGTGTGTGTGTGTATATATATATATTCTCTTCCCCAAACGCAAACATACACTTCTCTTACCCTTCATCTCTTGATCACGGGAGTGAAAATCTACTTTAGGGTGTCTTCTCCCCCTACCTTTGATTACTCCTCCAGAGTTAAGAGGAAGCTCATTTTGCGATCAAAGTCTTAAGGGAATGCTCATTTAATTTTTATGGATCAAGAGGAGGAGTTCCACACCTGGTTGTATCTGTGCATCTATATTTCTCTCTCTGTCTCTCTCTCCCATCACAGCATTTTTCTTTAAGAAAATGATCACTGAAATTTATGGTCAGGGAAAGGGCTTCGCACCTGGAAGAAGTGGGAGCGGGGGACAAGGTATAGCCTCCCTTCGCAGCTGTGTATTTGTTATTACAAAACACGCCTTACTTTTGTGGGGGGAGGGTTGTTTTGGGAGGGGGGAGTGTTCACGCGAATGTGTGTAAAGTGATCTTCCCCCCTTTATCAGCCCACCAAAATGCCCAGGTAATGAGAAGCAGGCGTCCCTTTCCAGCATTCCACATTGCCACAGATCAAACAAGTACCCGATCCCACAAGGCAGGGGGAGACACGTTTTACACGCACACTTTCCTAGGGAATTCTACCGGCTCGAAGCCCTGTATCTTTTTCAGCCTTGCTGGAGTGTGTAGGGTGGGAGGGTTCTGGCTGTCTCTTTCCTCCCTTGAGCAGCAGCAGTAGCTTCAGCAGCAGCAGCGTGTGTGTGTGTGTGTGTGTGTGTGTGTAGCTGGGAGAGATTTGGGAGGTTTAGGGGCTCGTTGCCATGGCTCCCTTGAAGCTCTGCCGAAGGAGATATTGATGCCAGTCACGGAGGGACCCTTCTTCCTTTCTGTACGCTTGATATTTTCTCCCTTTCTTTTTCTCACTATTTCCCACTCTCCCCCCCCCCCCGCTCTCCTCCTGTTCCTTTTAACCCCCCCTTTTGGGAGGTAGAGAAGGCAAAGTGATTAATTTAGTGAGCTGGGACGGGGCTGCTCACATCAGCAAGCTGGAGCCGGACTCCCTTGCAAACTCCTGCCTCTTCTCTGCCAGATCCACACGCGCGCGCTCCCCCTCCCCACCTCACGCTTTCCACGCCCCACGCCGCGCCACCCCGAGCCCCGAAGCGCTCGCGGCGGCAACAGCAGCAGCACACACCCCTCGAGCTGCAAGGTAAGATGGAAAGGAGGGGGCGGCAGGGAGGGGCTCCTCGCTCACCTTGATGGGAAATCGATCACCATTGGCTTCTTTGATCGCACTAGCAGCTCCAGTGGCTCTCGGAAGGGGCTCCGATGAGTGACAGCGGAGAGATGCGGGGCGATCGTGGGACGGGGTTGGGGAGAGAGAGGTGGAGAAGGGGCTCGGTTTTTGTTTTTTTGAAATATGCAGGCGACGTGAGCTATGTCTGTGTGGTTGGGGAGAAAGGCCAGGAACACCTATGGATCACCTGCCGGGCTGGATTTAAACCACCAGCACTCCCCCCTTCTCCCCCTCCCGTTGTACTGTGGCTGGCTCCTTTTCATGACCCTTTTAAACAAATGTTCCCATCGCCGGATGTGATCTGAAGCCGGCTACACAAAAGTGCTTAGCTTCGCTCTACAAAGTAAATGAGAGAACTCGGTTATTCTCGAGCGTGCAAGGGAATTTGCTTGGGAATCTTCCTGTGCCGTGGGTGGGTGTACCTCTTTTCCCGTGTATACGGGTGCGTGGGTGTGTTTCACCCAGAGCTATAGAAGAGCTCCAAGATAGAGAAAAGAGACGCTCACAGGTTTCTAGACTCACAGGTTTGGCTTGTTGGTATCCCCGAAAATGAGACATGATCTATCCACTCCTCCCCACTCTGTTTAAAGCCCACCATCACCTCTCAATGTCCAGATGAGGCAATATAGCGTCAGAGATCAGTCAGTGATATGGCTCCAGGAAGGAGGGAGCAGGGAATTAAATCAGTGTGTCATTTGTTGTCTGGATAAAGTTTACATGTGGGTGTAGTCAGTGGTTTGAAAATACAATGGGGAACCTTTCCGAGCCTCAGTGGTTTTGAGGGAAACCTGTTATATCCTGCTATCTACAAGTGCAAATCAAGTGTGATGCTGAATTTGAGGATCGTAGAGGGGTGTGGGTGTGTGGGTGTTTTGAACGGGGGCAGCAGTGTCATGCTTTGGACTCATTCAAGTTTGCAGAGTTTGATGTCTCTGGTGGAGCACAGCTCTTGATTATGGCGATAGTAAAAATTAATATTCAATGTGTGTGCTTTCTTTGTTTAAATACAGCATTGTTTCTACAAATGTGATTGGCACAAATTAGATGTTAAGATGGCATGAGCTATGCGCTGGAATTTTGGGTCATGCCAAATTCCTATACAGTATGGTAAGGGTGATTTAAAGCCCAGCACGCAAGAGAAGGACTGAGGAGGCAGTCTTGGCAGTGGGAGGGGAAATGGACAGGGGACTTAGCCCTTTCCCCTCACTCAGCAGCAGGGTCAGGGAGCCATGCAAGCCCAAATGCCGGTTGGTCTCTGCTGATAATCACCTATACTTTCCAGGTACTGGTAATAGTATTTTTTTATATTTTGTCATGATTTGTTAGGGCTATTAGCTGTATACATACTTTTTATGTTGTTACTAAATCCCTGTAAGATCCCAGGCTGAAATTAGGAGTGGGGGAAGAATTTATGGGAAGGGTATGTTTAAAGCTTTCCAGCCATTGCTACTCTCACCTCGCCCCCTTACCCCAAACCCTACTTTTTGCCTTAACTGGGGAAAATACAGAGAGGACTAGTTTCTCTCCCCTGCCCCCTGTATTTGGTGGGTTGGTTGGGAGCAACCATGCACAACTTGGCACTGTCTTGATGGTTTGGACCACAACTTCCAGTATTCCTGACTATTGACCATTTTGGCTGGGGCTGATGGGAGTTTAAGTTCAAAACCTCTGGAGAGCACCAGGTTGGGGAAGAGTGGTTTAGAGCAAGACTAGCTGGCAATGTAAACGCCTTTTACCAAGATTCCTTCCTCTATTCCTAATTGCAGCTTTCCAGTTATGTTTGTTTGTTTTTAAAGGTAGAACTTTGGGGAAAACTTTTACGCCTTTACATTTTATATTGTAATCTATAATGTGTTCTGTGGTTTTAATTGTTGCGAACTGACCAGAGAGTTTCATTGTAAGAATTAGTTTGTACCAGTTTTTAGGATTTATCACACAATCTTATGCATGTTTACTCAGAAGTAAGTTACTGCCAATGGGTATTAGAAACCCTTCTGGGCAAGGAAAGGGTTAATGGGTGTTTTTTCTCCCCTCTTTGTTTTCAGTTTCCCCAACAGTTGTTGGGTTCAACTGTTTGCAAATATGGCCTAGAATCCATTTTGTTTTGCTGTATTTAAGTCATAATGTGAAAATGTGTTTTTAAAAAATCCTTTCTTTCCTTTTTGTGGTGCAAGTTAACATATACTCCTGGCTAAATTCCTTCTGTTTCATGGGGCATACTTTCTTCTTCTGAAACCTGTGATTATGTAACCCAAACTCACTCACTTACAGCCATTGATTCTTATTTTCCTGCTGTCTCAGTTTGCCTATATGTATAGGCTGACCATCTGAAAAGGAGGACAGGGCTCATATAACTTTAACAGTTGTAGAGAAAAGGGAATTTCAGCAGGTGTCATTTGTATGCAATTAGTTCCTGGTGAAATTCCCTCTTCATCACAACTGTTAAAGGTGCAGGCACTATACTAGAGTGACCATATACAAAAGAAGGCAGGGCTCTGCAACTTTAACTGTTGTGATGAAGAGGGAATATCACCAGGAACTAATTGCATACAAATGACACCTGCTGAAATTCCCTTTTCTCTACAACTGTTAAAGTTATATGAGCCCTGTCCTCCTTTTCAGATGGTCAGCCTATATATGTGAAATGGGTTTCATGGTCTCCCATCTCCCTTTAATTTAAATCTTAGAGGAGTGGGCTTGGCTATAAATGCCTTTCTCTGTGTTGTGACGTACCCTGGATAAATTGTTTTTTTAAGACACATTTTTTTTTTAAAAAAAAGCCTGATCTCTGTTGGTTCTGGGAATTTAGTATGCTGCAATTATGTAACCAAAACACACACTTGCTGCTCTAGTACCGCCAGAGCAGCAAGAACACCCTCAGAAGAATTAATCTGCTTATTCCATGGATCTCTTCCTTTTTTTCTCAGGATAGTAGGCCAGGAAAAATGAGAGGGGGAGGAAAGAATTAATCTGTACCTTCTCCACATCCTCCTTTTTTTTCTCCTTAGAGAATTAGGACAGGAATGGGGTGGGAAGAATTTATTCACAGTGCAAGCCTATGAACATTTACCCACCATATTCAATGCCTCTTATTTCTTTTATTCCATATTACAAAGGCAATGGATTGCAATAAAAAACACCCAGCTTCATCTGGAGATTCATCTTCAAAAACTTCATTGGGTTTCCTAGGTGTACAGGGCCCAGGTGTCTCAGTTTGCTCTTTCCTTACCCTAAGAGTCTATCTTTCTGGTTCTGCCTGCACTGGTTCAAAAGAAAGTGTCCCTGAACATCAGGGAAATGCTTGTGTAGTGACTGTACCTTTTTTGAAAGCCTTTTTCTTTACAGTAATTTGAATTTGAAAAGTCTAAATTTCTCAATATGACTTATTTCAGAATATATGGTTAGGATGGCAGTTTTAGTGTGAGATATACCATTGTTTTTCTTTCAGAGGTCTTACATATGGGATACAGCCCACCCACCTAGAAATATATTCTACCCCTTCTGTGCCCTACCCTTAATTTTTTTTCTGGTGCTGCCACTGAAAGCACCCCTTTCCCAAATGCACACACTATACTTTCAACCCTTCCCATCATTAGAGAAATGTGAGAGCATCCTAACACAGGCATCTGTGGCCGTCACATGTGGTTCAAGATGCTCTGGTGTATTGTTTTTGGATTTGTAAGCCACTTGGAATATACAAGCTTTATAGAAAAGCAGAATAAAAATCTATTAAAGGTGCAAACATATGCATGTTTAGACAGAAAAAAAGGCCAACAACCTCCAGCGTTCCCCAGCCAGAAATGCTGGCTGGGGGATGCTGGGAGTTGTAGGACTTTTTTCTGTCTAAACATGCATAGGATTGCACCCTGAATAAATAAAATATACACACTTTGAGACAGAGTGATTCTAAATTCATCAGGTTGGAACCAGACTAAGTTTGTCATGCTGAAGTCCCATTGAAATCAGTGTGAAAAGTTAATCATGACTAACTTAAGTGTAACTGAATCTGGATCTTACCCATCAGAAAATGCCAAGGGTTCTTTGATAATAACTTTATTTATTAAAGGGGTTGGATTTAATGACTTGGATTGTAAAGCCAAAACTTCATCAGGGTAGGTCTGTGAATTTTTAGATTAATGGTAGTTTAAGACATTTATAAAGCTTATTCGGTCACATAAATTTTGATTGCAATAGTTTCTCCAGGTTTCTGCTTTCCCTGTAGCAGGGTCGCTTCTGCAAGTAAATTCTGAGATGAGTCTTAAAGGGGGGAAGGGAAGCTGCTGAGAATTTTTTAAAAGTTCAACCTACCAGTAAATAAATAAGTTTTTTTCCAGGAACTTCTTGGTAGCAGCATTATAGAGCAACTATAATAACTATTGCCTATGGGTGGGGTGAGCAACTGTTTGGCAGGGGAGGGGGCAAATCTGGCTCACCCTGGAGCCCCAATCTGCCCTCTGGAGTTTCCCAGTTAGCTCCACCTCCTTCTCCATTACTTCTTTCGGGTTTTCAAAGCCAATTCATGGGTGTACTGTAGGACTTGATTAGAGTGGAGAGTTCACCATTTCTGGAAATAGTTGGGCGTCTTTCCACTCATCCCTGGCTACCTCCACAAGAGAGGTTTAATGCTCTTTGAAGGCTCATTATAAATTTTACCTCCACACCAGCGGAGCGCAAAACGGGCATAGAGGCGCGTTATCTCCCGGATTATGCGCATTATCGAATGCGCGTTAAATAGCGACTTTTATTTTGCTCCGGCCGTTAAAGCACATTTTCGCCGTGTGAACAAGCGATTATGCGCATTAACTTCTTGTAAAGCGCTTTTTGGACATCAATTAATGCGCTTCGCCGCCTCTCGCCGCCTCCCGTGCAGAGGGATTAGGAGTAAATGCGCCTCCCCGATAATGCGCATAATCGCCGAACCAGGCGCAAAAGCGCATCCTTGTGGAGGGGGCCAGGGGAGGAGCACTTTGCCCAACCACCCATTGTTTGCTGGCTTCCTAGCTATTGTTAAGTTTTTTCCCTATTCTAAAAGGTTGAGATGCCTCTCCTAAGGCTTAGTTATGGGCAGCAAGAGCTTTAAGCTAAAATAAGCTGGTATTTATGACTCTGCCCCTTTTTCCTTTGGCCCCACCCACCCACTGGAATGTGCCCCCCCCTGAGAGTTTCTCTGAGATGGAATCCAGCCCTCAGACTGAAAGAACCCCTGCCCTGTGCTCTCTTCTTTCTCTTTTGTCTCATCATGCATTCTTATCAAATTATGTTTATAGGCTTTGGTAGTGCTTCAGGCTGAACTATGCCTCTAGCAATGCAGCATTAGACATGAGCACATGTTGATGTGACTCTCACAGGTGCTTTCTGGATAGTGCCCATGATGTCTAATGCATTCCGCATCTCCCCCACTCCAATAACTAACACAATGTAACAGTTTTTAAGTTGCCTATTACTGTTACAGGAAAAGATGTGTACATACCGAATATTGACTTATGGAGTTATGTAGCACTTCCTCCCCAACCCCCAATACTTTCCCTTAGGGGTGACATTGACCAGACTAGCAGGTGCTTTCCATCTGTCCTGATCACTTGCACATCTCCTTTGACTTCTATAAGTGGAACTAGTGGTTAGCTGTACAATGAAGAATTAGAAAAATCAAGCAAGACCATCTCCTCCTTTCTTGGGTTCATGAAGTTAGCATGCCATTGATTCTGGGTCAGAAGTAGTGGCACTGCAAAAAAAAAAACCCTGTCTCTGTTATTTATTTATTATATTTCTATACCACCTAATAGCTAAAGCTCTATGGGCAGTTCACAACAATTATACTACAGTATAAGAATAAAAGAAATAAGAACCAGAATAAAACCTAGCAGCAGTGTAACAACCATAAGAACACCCATGCTGGATCAGACCAAGGGTCCATCTAGTCCAACATTCTTAGGGTGACCAGATTTTGGAACCCAAAATCCCGGTCCCCCCTGCCACCCAAAACAACCCCCCCAACAAGCCACCCCCCACCCAAAACAACCCCCCACCAAGCCACCCACCCCCAAAAAACATCAGCCCGGACCTACCAGGTTCTCTTCTTCCGCCGCCCCCGCCGGGTCCGCCGCCGCCCCCAGGTCCCCCGCCACCACCGGGTCTTCCTCCTCTGCCGTCGGGTCCCCCGCCAGGTCAGCCTCCAGGTCCTCCACCGGATCCGGAAGTGATGTAATCGGCCCTCTTCCACGTGGCCTCTGGCCTCACGAGCCCAGCAGCTACGGTGAAGGACATGGCGGTGGTGGAGGACCCGGCAGCGGCGGACCCGGTGGCGGTGTCGGAGAACCTGGTGGCGGAGGAGCCCGGGAAGCGGCCGCCCCAGCAGGTAAGTGCCCCGCCTCGCGCCTTGCGCCTCCCACCTCGCGCCCTTACCTGCAGGGGCGTCGGCTTCCCTCCGGTGCTCGAATCTACTGAGAAACAGGCTTCGCGGCCTGTCTCTCAGTAGCGAGGCGCGAGGGAGGGCACTTACCTGCTGGGGCGGCCGCTTCCTGGGCTCCTCCGCCACCACCGCTGCCGGGTCTACAGCCATTCGTCGCTCGCTGCCACCACGGCGTGACACCTCGCCACCCCAGTTTGCCCCCACCGCCCCCCGGTTGGCCCGGATCGCCCCAGGTTTCCCGGTTAGGACCGGGAAACCCAGGGCCATCTGGTTACCCTAAACATTCTGCTCACACAGTGGCCAACCAGCTGCCCATGGGAAACTCAAAAGCAGGACATGAGTGCAACAGCTCCCTTCTGCCCATGTTCCCCAGCAACTGGTGTGCATAGGCTTACTGCTTCTGATACTGGAGGTAGCATAGAAACATCAGGACTAGCAGTCATTGAAAGCCTTCTCCTTCAGAAATTTGTCTAACTCCCTTTTAAAGCCATCCAAATTGGTGGCTAAGTTTTGTGGTAGTTTAACTATGTTTAACCTTAGTTTAACTATGTGCTGTGTGAAGTACTTCCTTTTATCTGTCAGGAATCTCCAGCCAATCAGCTTCATGGGATGACCCCGGGTTCTAGTATTATGAGAGTAAGAGCCTATCTACACACGCAGGATAAAACACTTTGAAAACATTTTGAAAACTGAATATGGAGTGTGTCCTGGGCCCCAACAGTTCTCAGAACTGTTATAAACCATTTTAAACCATTTTAAACTGTTTTAAAGCATTAGTGTAGATAGACTGATAGTTTTGAGAACTGTTGGGGCCCAGGACACACTCCATATATAGTTTTCAAAATGTTTTCAAAGTGTTTTATCCTGCGTGCGTAGATAGGCTCAAGGAGAAATGTCTCCTGATTCATATTCTCATCTATACATGTATGTCACTACACATGTATACCTGAACATGTATTGTGATCTTTAATCTAGACTCACAGTGTGTAATGGAGGAGTTAAGGTTCCCAGAAGGAGAAATAAGCAAAGAGATAATAACCAAAGAATAAGGGAACTTGAATCCATGTGGTTGGATCCATGAACTGCTTTCCATAAGAGGAAAGGTCTTTCCTCAAAAGGAAGAGCTCTGCTCAAGAAAGGTTTCTCTACCTGATTTTAGGGGATTTCCCCCACACCACTGTTTACCTCTACCAGCAGGGTCTCATTTTCAGGGGGGCAGAGGGAAAGTCTGAGTAGGAAGGGGTGGGGAACTCCCCTTCCACCAGCACAGTTGTTCCAGCTGAAATGCAGATCCAATCCATGGTTTATTGCAAAGGTAAATAGGTAAAACACTCTGCCTTCTGAACCAGCAATGACTCAATTTAAAATATAGGGTGGGTAGGAAGGGGCCAGACAGGAAGCATGTGGGCAGTAGAGAAAAGCCAATAAGAACCTGTTTGGGGTGGTTGGGTTGTAATGACAAATAAAAGAATAGGATGGCTATAGAAGTTAGATAGATGTGTTAGGAGCTGATTCAGATTGGGTTACATAACATTACACCTGAGGCAATACAGGTAACTGCTTGAAGAATCAGAAAGGCACAAGACGGCATAGAATTGGGAGAGAGAAACTGTGCATATTATCAAGGTCTGGGCACAGACCTCTTGATTCGACACATAGCTTCCAAATCAGCCCCAATTCAGCTCGGATCATCTCAGTACAGCTCCAGTCTGCTTTAGATTTGGTTCTGAATCCAAAGCAGGCTGGGTATTGTGGGAAAGCCGGGCACAAGGCTGACCAGGAGTCCATAATATTCCCCTCCCACTTGCCCCCTGAACCCAGCGAGCTGCTGCCCCCTGCCCATAGGACAGGGCTCAAAGTAACCCCAAGGGTTTGCCTGTCATAGCCCTTCTCTTGGATGTTTATGGATAATGAGCTGCATCTTGTCTGATTTTAAGGTGTCCGAACAAATGGTAAATCACGTGGAATTATTCATGTGACTCTGATAGCCCAGTATGATCCAGTTCACAGCACACACATTGGGGAAGATACTTTTTCTTGTCCCTTCATCTTGGAATAGATAACATTAGGGGTGTGTTTCATCTCAGTCCAAAACCCTGAATCTGAGTTGAAGCAGGCTGATTCAGCCTGTCCGAGCCTGGATCTAGTTTGGCCCAATGGCCAGCCGTTGCCCACTGCCTGCCCATCCACATGCAGGATTTACCTGAAGCCTCTGCATGTGCCAGCGAGCCACCCATCCTCCAGGAAAGCTGCTCTGCCTGCCATAGATCTACTGTTGTAAACTATGGTGGCTGGAAAGGGCGCTTCTGGCTGCCATAGTTTACAACAATAGATCATTTACAACAACAATATACCATTTACAACAATAGATTTTTGGAAGTACTTTCCAATTACAAAAAGAGAAAGAGGTGAATTATGATGTAAGTCTTTAATCCCCTTCCTTCACTGTATGGGTTGAGCATAACACATGCATTGCAAAGGAAGGGAGCTGCACCTTATGTGTGTGTGTGTAGGAGTAAAAAACATAATGGGTGCTAACTGGCGGGTGAGCAGTCATGGCATTGTCCTTACTGCAGTTTTCCCAGTGCCTCCTGTACCTTACTGTTTTAGGGCTCTCCAAACCTAAGTGTACTGTGAGACTTGATCAGAGTAGAACTAGATGGCGTCAGTCAGTTTACATTCTCCAGATGTAGCTAAATGGAAGGTGAGGATCATTTCTCTTGTCCCTGTCGGTAAAGGAAAGCTGGTGTACATTTACATTCTGATTTGCACTATGAGACCATGTCTTTACTAGCTCACCCTTTTCAGACAATATGGGAACTTTGGAATTTAAGGTGCTAGGGCAACACTGAGATACAGTGATGGAACTTGCTCTATTGGCAACACCATCCCATTGCCAAAAAGAACAGTTGCATGCAAATTGAGTCTTTATCTGAACTAGATACATATAGAACAAACTCTTGGTAGATATTGGTAGAGCTGGAAGTGAGCAAAATGGCAATTTAGTCCAACTTTTCCAATTGCAAGATCATGCACCTAACAGTTACTCCCCCACCCTGCAGATAATGACATCTAGATCACAAAGCTCCACAAGCAGAGACGCTTAGAGATAAATGGTTTCTGTTGGAAGTTGTTTGCAGGAATTCTTTCACTGCTCCTGTTTGTTTCTTTTCAAAGTTATTTATTAGTCACCTTTGAGCCCCCCAAAAAGCCCCCAAAGGCAACATAGAAATTAAAATTTATAAGACAATGTCATAATAAACATAGTAAATAAATTAAAGCAGGAGAAATGTGTGTGTGTGTGTGTATATATATAGTTTATGTTTAAAATCATTCACATACCAAGTAGAACAATAAAGAGCTTATCTACACACGCAGGATAAAACACTTAGAAAACGTTTTGAAAACTGTTTATGGAGTGTGTCCTGGGCCCCAACAGTTCTCAAAACTGTTTTAAACCATTTAGTCTACCTAAAAACAAACAAGGAAGGAAACTAAACAAATAGTCTACCTAAAACCAAACAAGAAAGGAAACTAAACAAACAGATCAAATTCTATAAATTGGGTGATGCCGAAGAAGTCCCTTTCCCATATTCCCACCAACTTAACAGCACCCCAAAGTGGTTCTTAAACTACACGCAAGCTGATGTGGAGAAGGTAGTACTTCAGATATCCTGGCTTGAATCATCTAGGCAAGCACCAGCACCTTGAATTGTGGCCAGAAACAGATTGGGAGCCAGTGCAGTTGATATAGAACTAGGCTAATATGTTCAGCAGAGCACACATCAGAAAACAAACTGGCCGCCACCTTTTGCGTTAACTGCAGTTTCAGAACTCTCTTCCAGGGCAGCTCCATATAGTGTGCTTGCAGTAGTCTAAACAGGAGGTGTTTCCAGGAAGGGGCAGAACTGACACACCAGACAAAGCTGGGCAAGGGTATTCCTGGCCACAATAGCCTACTTACCCTTCAGGAGCACTCTGGGTTTAGAGTCTAATCCTTAAGAGAGCATGCACACCCATCCAGAACAGGCTGCATCTCCAATTCCTGTTCAGTTCATCTACTATCCAACAGTACCTCTGATTTGTCTGGATTGAGCTTCAATTTTTAGCTCACATCCAATCTAACACTGTGTCCAGATAATTGACTAGAGCTATTATCAGCTTCCTTGGCACCAGTTGAAAAATAGAGAGATATCTGGATATCATCAATATAGTGAAGAGACCCAAATCCCCAAACTCTGGATGACCTCCCCGAACAGCTTCACAAGGACAAAAAAGATCCCCGAGGAACCCAAAACCATGGGCTGAGCAGTAGTCCTCCAGAGTGCTGGACTAGAAGAATCCTTGGTCTGATCCAGCATGGCTCCTCTTATGTTCTGAATACTTTCTGGGAGTGTTCAATCAGGTAAGACCAGACCCTTTGTAAAGCAGTGTCTCTAACTCCCATACTGGCTAAACCTCTCAGAAGGATATTGTGATCAAAGGTATTGAATGCTGCTGAGAGGTCCCGTAAAACCAACAGAGATGCACTCCTCCAATCTAGTTCCTAGTGTAGGTCATCCACCAAGCCTGTTTATGTCCCAAAACCAGGCCTAACCCAAGATTGAAAGTTATGCAAATAGAAATCCTTCTAATTGAGTTGTCACTACACATTCTAGAACTTTGCTCAAAAATGCAATATTAAAGACTGGCTGATAATTATCCAGGCTGTTGAGATCCAATAATTATTTTTTAAAACAAGCAAACAGTGGTCTCACTACAACCCATGCTCAAAGAAGCATTTACAGCCTAAACCACCCAACTGACCAGTCCCGCTCTGGTAGCTTTTACTAACCGGGATAGACAAGTGGCTGGCCTCACCTCTCCAAGCAACTTGTCTGCATCCTCTGGCTGAACATGATGAAAGCCATCCATCAAAATTTGACAAGCAGCTGCCTCAGTCATTACCCTCTGAATGTAAATCCAAGTAAGAATGAACGCAAGCAATTTTATCAGCGAAGTGCTTTGAAAAACACTGCTGGATGACACTGTGCTGGCACAATGGTGGCAGAAAAGAACAACTTCACTGTCACACCACCATGGAATAGGCTTTAAAATGGTTTCTAGCTATGCTTGGTTGGATTAGTCCCAAGTCTTCCTCCACTGGTGCTCTAGATCACCCAGCCTTACAGCTTTCCCCCCTGGTCCTGCCCCTTCTCCCATGGAGAGATAAGCTCATTGGAGATAAGAGCTTTCCCCTATTGGGCAAAAGGACCAGGGCAGGAAGCTGCTGCATGAAACAGTGCTGCTTCATCCTGAGCCTGGTTATTTCTGAGTAGTCATGCAGAGGCTTGCCCTGCTTACTTGTGAGCAGATATGATACCTGTGCTTCCTTCTGAGTAGAAATTGTATTTGAAAAAGCTGCTGAGTGATTCAGTCCTGCATCCCTCTGAACCTTGTTCTGAAGATGCTTGGTCTGCTTACTTGTGAGTAGACACTGTCCTCATGGTTTTATTCTGGTTTTATTCTGGTTGTGTTTTTAGATTGTATGTTATTTGTTGTTTTTGGATTGTGGCTTGTTTTATATTTTTAAAATGATTTTATGGTTTTAATTTTTGTGAACCGCCCAGAGAGCTTCGGCTATAGGGCGGCATAAAAATGCAATAAATAAATAAATAAATAAATGTTTACTTCTGAGTAGGCATGCACAGGCTTGATATTTGGGATGCTATTTGAAAGTGCTGCTGAGTGAGTCAGTCCTGCTTACTAGTGAGCAGATGTACAGAAGTTTCTCTTGCTTATCGCTGAATAGACATACTGCTCATGCTTACTCCTGAGTAGATATGCTTCCTCATATAAAATGGTAACAATGGAATTTGGAGGAGTTGGATTTTTTTTTCAGACCACTTTTTTTTTTGCCCTTTTGATCCTGTCCACTTTTGCCTTCCCCCTTAAATGTGCCCCCCAAATTTCTCCTAAATGGAATCTGACCCTTGAGCCAAAAAAGGCTTGCCAAATGCTCTTGATATTTACATAAGTTGGTCATTGCCCTCAGCTCTTCAGAAAACAAAGAAGCCCAAGTTCTGTGCAACAAGAGAGGACACTTTGGAACCAACATGTCAACTGGACTTCTCCACGTTCAACTAGACTTCAACAGGCTTACAAGCTCTAGTGGCTGGAAACCCCCTCAAGCATTCAGGACCAGCAAATTTAAACCCTATTAAGTAGTTTTTCATTCTTCAGAACTCCCCTGCCCACAGATCTCTTTTATCCTTGTCAGGGAAAAAAAGAGATTAAGTGTATTCCTTGCCACATAAGGTGGGTGGGTGGTATTAATTGGGACAGACCCATAGTTACCGTAGAAGCTATAAACCCTTGAGCTGCTCCTGCAGAAGGTTCTGGGATTTCTCAAATGAACAACAATGTCATACTATTTTGTCTGGAAATGAAGCCCATATTTAACTATTTAGAAGAATTCATTCATCCCCACAGCACTTCTGCCTGCTAGCATACAACTTGATGCATATTGGAGAAGAATTTCATGTGACAAGTGTTAAATAGTTTTACCTGACAGAGTTTACTCATACTGTCAGGTGTATATACATATACTATCAGAGGCACTAGCTTCATTCCAGTGGCATTCTGTGAAGGAAACATGGCAGTGGCCAAAGACCTCCTCTGTCACTACCAAAACCACCACCACAAACAATGGTGCAGCTAGAACCAGGCCTTGGGACTGAAATCCATGGCCCCGCAGTCTTAGGACCACCAAATGATGAACCAGAGAAGAGCAGGTGATTGGGGGCAGCAGCATATTATTCTTTTCTACAATAAAATAGTGCTTATTCCTGTAGTCACGATGATGCTATGATTTAAGTGAGCTTAAAATGCAATACTGCCTGTGCTCAGAATGTTTCATCCTTTTTTTTTAAAAAAAAATCAGGTTTGACAAACAGTGGTTTGCTTGCTTGCTTGTTCTAACATACAAGGAATGTAGAAACAGTTGCAAATATGGACTAGTGGTGGGAGGGAGAAAAGAGAAATGTTAGTTCCCTGCTTCACAACTGAAACAATACTCTAAATGGGGACCATGAAGTCCATGGGGTAAAGCTACTTAGTTGCACGGACCAGAACCATTGTCTCTTAAACAGTTAAGACAAAGAGGGAGGGTGCGGGGAGAGAGGAAACGGTGGCCACCAACATAGCAAACAGACCACTTTCAAAACAATGAAAGAGCTCTGAAATCATAGTCTTGGAACTAGGATGCTGATTGTGAGGTAATATTAGGGTGACCATATGAAAATGAGGGCATCTTTAACAGTTGTATAGAAAAGGGAATTCCAGCAGGTGTCCTTTGTATGCATGCAGCACCTGGTGAAATTCCCTCTTCATCGCAACAGTTTAAAGCTGCAGGAGCTATACTAGAGTGACCAGATACAAAAGAGGGCAGGGCTCCAGCAGCTTCAACTGTTGTGATGAAGAGGGAATTTCACCTGGTGCTGCATGCATACAAAGGACACCTGCTGAAATTCCCTTTTCTATACAACTGTTAAAGATACAGGAGCCCTGTCTTCCTTTACATATGGTCACTCTAGTAATATATTGGCTCATTCCTAGGGCCTATGTGTGTGCTTTCTGCAGCATCTAGCCTGGTGAAGAGATCTGGAGAACTCAAAAACTTCTGCACTCCTTTGTGGCATTTTGGTTTGATCTTAAAGATTTTGCCCAACTGTGTATTTTGGATTTCCCCCCACTCATGGACTCAAAGCTATCTTTGCTTGTTTGTTTTATAAGAACGCAGAATGTTGGGCTGCTTGTGTGTCAGCCCCTGTGCATATTGGACTTTAAACATGTGGTCACTGGGCATGAGGTCAGTTGGTATATCTTATCTCCGGATTAAATACTTATGCAGTGCTCTATTCCTCGCTTGAAAGACTGGCAGTGAAAGTGAAAACTTGAGTAGGAAGAAAAGGTGAGACTGACGAGGTAAGTGTAAAGAATAGCCAAAGACACAACAAAACATTTTAAAGACATCTCTACTTATGGACATGAAAGCATAAGCAGAGCCATGCTGGATCAGACCAAGGGTCTATCGAGTCCAACATCCTGTTTACTCAGTGGCCAACCAGCTACCCATGGGGAAATCACAAGTAGGACATGAGTGTAACAGCACTCATGTCTCACCCATGTTCCCTAGCAACTGGTGCATATAGGCTTACTGTCTCTGACACTGGAAGTAGCACATAGCCATCAGGACTAGTAGCCATTGATAGCCTTCTCCTCTAGGAATGTATCCAACCCCCTTTTAAAGTCATTCAGATTGGTGGCCATCACCACATCTTGTGGAAGTGAATTACATAGTTTACCTATATGCTGTGTGAAGAATAACTTCCTTTTATCTGTCCTGAATTTCCCATGAATCAGCTTCATGGGATAACCCTGGGTTCTAGTATTAAGAATGAGGGAGGAAATGTTTCCCTATCTACATCCTCAACACCATGCATAATTCTGTATACCTCTCATGTCACATCTTACTCTACATCTTCCAAACCCCCCCCCCCCCCCACAAAATACCCTTCCTTCTCCAGTGCAAAGAATCTGGCAGGTCGCATATGCCAGCCTTTTATTTTTTAGTCCACAGGGTGGTTCCTTCCCATACTAGCTCTGTCTAGCCATAGAGGAGGAAATCATTTCCCCCTTTCCCCCTTCTCCTTTCTCTTTTCCTGCCTTGACAAGGATGAATTGTTATCACTTGCCTACTGAAGCTGATACCAGAAAGCCCTTACTAGCTTCTGATAGGTTGGATTCCATCTCCCTTCCTTTCCAAGTTAAAAAAAAAGCATCCTCATTCAGGTTGTGGAATTTGGTTGTTTTTCTAGAGCACTCTAAGGAGTAAACTTCCACTTGCTTAGCTGCTGGAGTCATGTTACAAACCTGGGTGTAAGTGGAAGAAAGGAAAAAAAATGGGCTGGAAGTTGCTCAGCATCACCTGAGGAGTTTTAAACTTGCTGTCTTCCTTTACTTAGAAGTATGAGTAAAACGGAGAGTGGTGCCAATGAGCATTTTATTGCATGCCTATTGCTGGGCACTCACGGCATTGTCTGCTTCCTGTACACACCCTGCCCCTTCTAGCCTTCTTCGCGCCACAAACAACCCAGTAAACTTGACTTATTTTAAAGATGGAAATTGCCGCTATCTCCTGCTGTGTG
Source organism: Anniella stebbinsi (assembly GCA_029215795.1). Lineage (NCBI taxonomy): Eukaryota > Metazoa > Chordata > Lepidosauria > Squamata > Anniellidae > Anniella > Anniella stebbinsi. The sequence goes on along the minus strand of JARDYH010000005.1, from coordinate 139,847,267 downwards.
CAGGAGAAGCAGCGGGATCAAAATAGCCCACTGAATGGCCCACGTGCAAGTTGTTTACTTCCTCTTTCAAAATAGGAAATAATGAGGGACAAATGCGGCAGACAAAGAAGCGACGGTAAGCAAACACAATTTTCCACCTTATGATGAGGCTCAATGTTCTTATAATGGGTGCATGGCGAGAGGATGTCTGACCGAGGTGTTCCACATGCTGCCACAACAATGGTTTCAAATTCCTCGCAGGACATGCTATATAATCGGGATGAAAACCGTGTCAGTTTCATCACTACTCTCTGCAGCTTTGTTGTGGTTAGCACAATGCACAAATATTGCTGAAATTTCCAAGATTGGCAGCTGGAGACACAAACCATTGTACAATAAATGGAGGCAGGGGGGAGATTTTTTCGGGAAGAGGAATGCAAACATGCACGGAGGTTTGCATGGATGTCAGAACCATGTGAGATGGAATAGTGAAACAATGGTGGGACGAATGGAATGTTAGCATAAAACAGGATCAGAAGAAATATAATACAATCCAAAGAATATCATGCTTTTTTTTCTTTCTGGGCACAGCTGAGGTGTCACTGTGTTTTTGCTTTTCATCATCTCATTAACCACCTGCCAGGACATTTTGTTTATTATGACTCCTGGTATGCAGTGATAATTTAAATACTTATGCCCTAATTCACAACACTTGCTTTAGAAACTTAAGTCACCTTTTGTATCTCCTTGTTCATGCATGTCTTGTTTCCATTTCTGGAAGACTTGCAGATGCATTTAGTGTGACTTCATACTTTGCATTTTCAGGAGAATGGGAAATGTGTGAGTCAGACACGCAATGTCTTTGCAACATCTATGAGACTGCACATCTCCAATTTAGGTATGACACAGGAATTTAAAAACAGTAGGTAGGACTCATCCATACTTGCTGTTATCCCCTACAAGTTCAGGGGACTAAGGTTGGCTCTCTGGGATGGAAGAATAGCAGCTTCCATTCCAGCTAATACCTTGGAAGACAGAAACAAACTTCAAAGTGATCTTTATAGGCTGGAACTCTGGCTGAAAACAACAGAATGAAATTTAATAGGGATAAATGTCAAGTTCTACACCTAGGAAAAAGAAACCAAATGCAAAGTTACAAGATGGGGGATACTTAGCTCAGCAATACTACAAGCAGGAAGGATCTTGGAATTGTTAAAGATCACAAACTGAACATGAGCCAACAGTGTGATGTGGCTGCAAAAAAAACATTTTTGGCTGCATTAATAGAAGTATAGCTTCCAAATCACATGAGGTACTGGTTCTCCTTTATTCGGCACTGGTTAGGCCTCATCTTGAGTATTGCGTCCAGTTCTGGGCACCACACTTCAACACAAACTGGAGCATGTCTGGAAACAAAGCCCTATGAGGGAGACTTAAAGAGCTGGGTATGTTTAGCCTGGAGAAGAGAAGATTGAGGGGAGACATGATAGCACTCTTCAAATACTGGAAAAGTTTTCACACAGAAGAGGGCCAGGATCTCTTCTCGATCATCCCAGAGTGCAGAACACAGAATAATGGGCTCAAGTTACAGGAAGCCAGATTCCTACTGGACATCAGGAAAAACTTCCTGACTGTTAGAGTGGTACGGCAATGGAACCAATTACCTAGGGAGGTCATGGGCTCTCCCACACTAGAGGCATTCAAGAGGCAGCTGGACAGCCATCTGTCTGGTATGCTTTAAAATGGATTCCTGCACTGAACAGGGGGGCTGGACTAGATGGCCATATAGGCCCCTTCCAACTCTACTCTTCTATAATCCTATGATTCTAAGAAGTACTTTAATTATCACACAGCAACTGTGCCATTTGCTTCCAAAGTATTTCCAGAAATCCAATAAGAGTTCATAGAACAGCGCATTTCAGCTGATGCATCTACTGACAAATGCACCAAGTGGCAATGAGAGGAGGCAGGAAGACCCCAATTTAAATTTTCACTGTCTGCCATGAGCTGAGATAACGGCCTCATTTTCAACACACATACAATAATGTGGGTCTTCCATATGGGATTATTGTAAGGATTAAAAAAAAATGTATATGAAGCACTTTGACTAAGAAGCATGATCTAAATGTTGAATCAAGGTAACAATTCTGCTGCAGTGGAACTGATATGTGTGTATATGCTGTGAGGTCTGTTGGTCTCCTAGCAATGCCTTCTTCTGCGTTTTGGTAGCCAGCCCTGCATGGGCTGAAGTACTTATGGGAAGTTGCACTGATGGACACATTTACTTGATTGATATTTTAATGTGCTGCCACCCACTTCCAAACAGTGGGGGGCACACCAGAAAATAAATTAAGTAAAACAGATTCAGTATTTAAATGGATGTTTAGTAGCAGAGTATTGATGAATTGACTCTTTTCAGCTCAATTCAGAATTGGGCATAGGCAACGCAAACTATGTTCATTTTTTTAAAAAAGAAAAGAGATGTTTTTTTCCCCAAAGCACAATCCTAAAATTTGGAAACTCTGCCATGATCCTTGCAATGTCATTTGAAGCAAGCCAAAGCTTGAATGCCTCAACCTATAAAACCTCCTATCATAGAACCGATCTACACGCTAGGTTTTTAACATTTTATAAGGGTTATGAAAACTCTTTGGGCCACATGACGCACTCCCTTTAACGTTGTATATCTGAGGTTTTTTAAAACTCACTTCAGTTATATACAACAGTTTCACTTTTAATAAATCGTTTTAAGTAAAATAATGTGTCTTTCCTTACCGTTTGTGATTCATGGGGGCAGTGCTTCCTTTACTGGTGCCCAAATGCTTAGCAGTTGATTGGTGGGGAAGAAAGAGGGGCTAATGAGGAAGGGGGAGAGTGAACTACAACACCCACAATTCTTAGCCCTATACTTATTGAAAGCTAGGGAATGACAGAGGAACTAAGGAGGAAGTGGGTGACTGAACTACAACACCCACAATGCCTTGCCCTAAACTCATTGTAAAAACAAAACAGAAAGAGATGGGCAGAAGAGTGTGTGACCGCACACACCGCTTTAAAGACTGAATAATTTTTCTTCCGTAATGTGAGTACTCAGTAATGTGGCCTAAGACAATTTAGAACGCACCTATTTGGAACGTTTTAAAATACTGTTTAAAACATTCCAAGGGACTGTGTAGATAGGCTCATAGAAACATAGAATAGTAGAGTCGGAAGGGGCCTATAAGGCCATTTAGTCCAACCCCCTGCTCAATGCAGGAATCCACTTTAAGGCATACCTGACAGATGGCTGTCCAGCTGCCTCTTGAATATCTCTAGTGTAGAAGAACCCACAACCTCCCTAGGTAATTGGTTCCATTGTTGTACTGCTCCAACAGTCAGGAAGTTTTTCCTGACGTCCAGAATCTGGCTTCCTGTAACTTGAGCCCATTATTCTGCGTCCTGCACTCTGGGATGGTCAAGAAGAGATCCTGGCCCTCCTCTGTGTGACAACCATTCAAGTATTTGAAGAGTGCTGCATCCTTCTTGAAGTATGGTGCCCAGAACTGGACACAATAATCAAGATGGGGCCTAGCCAGTGCTGAATAGAGGGGAACCAGTACCTCACACGACTTGGAAGCTATACTTAAGCTATATATTAATGCAGCCCATAATAGCATTTGCTTTTTTTGCAGCCACATCACACTGTTGGTGCACATTCAGCTCTAAGATCCTTCTCGTATGTAGTATTGCTGAGCTAAGTATCCCCCATCTTGTAACTGTGCATTTGTTTTCTTTTTCCTATGTGTAGAACTTGGCATTTATTCCTATTAAATTTCATTCTGCTGTTTTCAGCCCAGCACTCCAGCCTATCAAGATCACTTTGAAGTTTGTTTCTGTCATCCAAGGTATTAGCTATCCCACCCAATTTTGTGTCATCTGCAAATTTGATAAGCATTCCTTGCACCTCCTCATCCCCCCTCATCCCAATCATTAATAAAAATGTTGAAGAGCACTGAGCCCAGGACTGAGCCCTGTAGTACCCCACTCATTACCTCCCCCCAGTTTAAGAAGGTACCATTGAGTCTGATTCTGTAGCCAATGTGGATCCACCTAATAGTTCCTTCTAGCCCACTTGCTGATCAGAATGCTATGTGGTACTTTGTCAAAGGCTTTGATGAGGTCAAGATATATTGGCTGCATTCAGACAACACATTAAGCAACGGAGGGGGGGCAATCATCAGTTGTGTTGCTTATTGTGTTGTGTGCAGGGTAACACACCGCTCACAAACTACTGATGGTATGCTATTCCGCCCAAATAAGCAACTGAGAGAAACAACTGGCTTTCAAGTTGTTTAGCTCGAAGCCAGTTGTTTAAAGTGTTAAGTGGAGGGGTGAGTGTGTTAATGGTGTGTGGTGAGTGGGTTAAAATCTAAGCCCATAGAGGCAGACTGCGGGAATGACCAAAGCAGTGGCTGCCACTCTGCTACAACTGGTGCAACTTGCAGAGGCTGTTGGGATAGAACTGGGAGGACTGAGGGAGGAGGGAGGGAGGGGAGAGGGGCGGGGGCTGTGTCAGTCAAATGCTGGGTTGACTATTAGTCCACCCAATGCCAGCCCCAACCACCCACAGTTGTGTAGGAATATGTTGTGTGGGGAGTACCCACAAAATAACCAACTGTGAGTTGACTACTCAACCCACCATTGACTAATGTGTTGTCCAAATGCAGCCATTATGTCCACAGCATTCCCACAGTCCACAAGGGAGGTTACCTGATCAAAGAATGAGATCAGATTAGTCTGGCAGGATTTGTTCTTGACAAATCCATGCTGGCTTCTAATAATCACTGCATTGTTTTCAAGGTGCTTACAGATTGACTTTTTTCTAATTTCCAAAATTTTCCCATGGATTGATGTCAGACTGACAGGTCTGTAGTTCCCAAGTTCCTCCTTTTTGCCCTTTTTGAAGACGGGGACAACATTAGCCCTCCTTCAGTTGTCTGGCATTTCACCCATCTTCCATGATTTCACAAAGTTAATAGACAGTGGTTCTGAGAGTTTTTCTGCCAGCTCTTTTATTACTCTAGGATGTAGTTCATCGGGCCCTGGAGATTTGAACTCGTTCAAAGAAATTAGGTGTTCCTGGACCATTTGTTTATCAATCTCAAACTGCAATCCTTCACCTTCAGCTTGTACTTCACTTCTGTCAGGGAGGTCATAGACCCACTTTTGGGAGAAGACTGAGCCAAAGTAGGAATTGAGCACTTTGGCCTTTTCTTTGTCATCTGTTATCAATTTGCCATCCTCATTAAGCAGTTGAAACACTATTTCTTTCCTCTGTCTATGCACATACCTGAAGAAAGCTTTTTTGTTGCTCTTAGCATTCCCCTTTAGCCTCAGCTCATTCTCAGCTTTAGCCTTTCTGATGCCATTCCTGCACTTCTGTGCTACCTGTCTGTACTCTTCTTTTGTAGCCTGGCCTTCCTTCCACTTCCTAAATGTGTCCTTTTTTGTTTCCATGTCATCTCTAAGCTTTTTGTGGAGCCACATTGGTTTCTTCTGTTGTCTTCTATCTTTTTCCTTCTTGGAATTGTTTGTAATTGTGCCTTTAAAATTTCCTTTTTTAAAAACTCCCACCCAACTTGGACTCCTTTTTTCATTAGGGCCACTTGCCATGGGACCTTACTTATCATAGTTCTGAGTTTATTAAAATCAATTTTCCTGAAATCCAGAGTATGTGTATACCTACACTCAGCTTTTGCTTCCTTTAAAATCAAGAACTCAAGTATGACGTGGTCACTTTCTCCCAGATTTCCTGTAACCCTAACCCTAAGTCATCCCTATTGATCAGTATCAAGTCAAGGATAGCCGTTCCTCTAGTTCTATCCTCTACTTTCTGTAGGAGAAAGTTATCAGCCACACATGCCAGAAATTTCTTGGAGGGGCCACTTTGGGCAGAATTTGTCTCCCCACAGATATCGGGGTAATTGAAGTCCCCCATTACTACTACATTGCACTTTCTTGGAACACAGGCAATTTGCTTTCCAAAAGTTTCTTCCTCGTCTTCTCAGGATAGACTCTATCAGCCCTGCTCAACTGACAACTTCCCTTCACTCCAAATGTGCACCATGGACAATCTCCTTGCCTCACATACTTTCAGCCCTCCACTACATGATATCTGTCCCCATCACAATGGTAATGCCCCCTCAGTTTGTGAACTAGACAGGGTAGGAACGTGGAATCTGCAGAAAATGACACATCCCAGGTCTTCTTGTACTTGGGATTCTGATACCCCCTTCCTGAATTTGAAGGGGGTTTTTGTTGTTGTTGTTACTTTGGAAACAGGAAAGGTCTAGCAACTAGAGTAGAGGACTAGAAATGGGAGCAGAATTGAGGCAGGAGCTCACTTACGGTGTTCCCATCTTGATTCTGCTTGCAGCAGTATGGTCAAGGTTGTTCGCATAGCCACCACAATCTAACCATTGTTGGAAACATGCTGGACCAATTCTGTATGAAATGACAACTTTGAAATAAAATATGAAGGGCACAGCTCTATGGGTTGTGCTCTTCATAGACAGAGGGCTGTGAATTAATAACATAAGAAGCGCTGGATCAGGTCCATCTAGTTCATCATTCTGTTCACGCAATGGCCAACCAGCTGTCGACTGGAAACCCACAAGCAGGACACAAGTGCAACAGCACCTTCCAGCAGCTGGCATGCATAGGCATACTGCCTCTAATACTAGAGGTAGCAAATAGCCATCAGGACTATTAGCCACTGATAGACTTCTCTTCTAGAAATTTGTCCTCCAGGTGTTTGGAGCCCACCATGTATGTGCTCTGCCGGCAAGAGTGGAGAAATGGAGGTGATTATGCCTCTGTTCCTTCATTTAAAATTTAAAAAGCAGGTGGATGGGCCTCAGAACTCATCTAGCTGACTTACATTTTGGTGGGTGGGGAAGAAACTGGAGAGCTCATAGGATACTGTACAACCCAGTTTCTCCTCTCCCGTTTTTGTTCTTCATGTACTTCTTTTAGGAGGTTTCAGTTGTGACCTCTTAAGAGAAGGTTTCCTCAACAGCTGTAAGGGGTGGGAGTGGTACAGGGAAGTTCCACCAAGATCTCCTCTTCTGTGGTCAAAGCTGTGTCTATGGGCATAGAGGAGTTGCCCCGCAGCATCCTATGGTACCCCAGACACTGTCTTGGGGCCATAGGATTGCTCTTTCCTGCATGTTAATTGCACCATGTTTTGGGTTTATAAAAGTTTATTCATAAATGAAAGAGCAGTATTAACCTCAGCAATGACTGTAATTCTGTACTGTATTACCACAGCAGGAAGAAATGGATAGCGACATTCTTTATATGAGGGGGTGAAACAAGAAAATTAGGATACTGTACATTCAGTTGTGCACCTTTTGATGGCAGTTTTGTATTGAACTCGGTAGCTGTCACTCAGGGGGATGCAATTATTATGGGCATTTAGCATGTGCTACATTTGTAATTAAACTTAATGAATGAAAACATAATAGCCTAGCTATTTATTCCAGAAAGCCCCAAGATAAGTATTCCTATAAATAAAAGATTATTTGCAAGCACATTTAGTGCATTTGAACTGCAGCCATTTTGTTTGCTATTGAAATATTTAATGTATCAGCCATCATTGGCTGGTAGTGGTGAGGGGGAAGTCAACGAAACCTACCTTTAAGGTAGAATCAAGGCTTTTGTGGAAGGTTTCCATGATAAGAAAGCTTCTTTGTGTTTTTTTGTTTTAGTTTTGTTTTGTTTTATTTCTCCACTGGGAGAGGATAGAAACTATCGCAAAACCATACTAATTACTCCAGTTTATCTCTTATGTGTTACATTGATGTAGTTAATTATTGCTTTTCCCATTAGCAGTGTTTTAAAGAATAACGAATTAACATATCACATTCATCAAAAGAGCATCTACAAAGTTTATCTTCTGAGAGTGAATGTGTTATTGTGTTACAGGAAGTTACCGCGGTTTCCCAAGGAACAAAATGTATTGGGATTCCTTTACAAGGTGCTTTAGACCTTGATGAATGACTCGAATTGATCACCAAGGAGTGACTCTGGAACTATTGGTTGCTTAGCAACCCAATGCAATTCTGCAATTTCAGGAGCATTTCTTTAGCAAACAAGAAAATTCTGTTTTTATTAAGGAACACTTTTTGTCAGTACAAAAGCCACCCCACCAAGAAATCGAGATGATATGTCACCCAAAGGGATTCCATGCCCTGCTTCTTAACTGAATATATTTGAAGAAAAAACAGACTGATAACTGTTAACCTGAAAAACAGAACAATTTGGAGCCCTTCGAATGTTTCTAGTGCTTTATAATAAGTCACAATTGCATATTTGTCCTTTTTAAGTCAGACATCTATGGAAAGACAAGTAGCAGTGAGAATAATCCCACCGGAGGGATTCGTCCTCTCAGTGCTTTTGAAATGGATCGTTCATGCTGTCTTGAAGTGTGAGGTCCTGCTAGGTCATATTGAGTTACATCGTATTTCATTATGAGTAAATGGAACATAACATGGAGCATGCCATTCAATGATTACCCAAATTATAACATGGCAGCTTGGCACAGCTTGGGGTTCACAAGACTTGAGACCTTTGCTGGGTAGTCCCAAGGGCTGAAATTGATTCATGAATGACTCATCTTTTGTACTGAATTCCCCAAAAGAGTGAATAAAGATCGAAGTGTCACAAAGGAAGTGGGTTGAAAATGTACAGCAGTGCTGTTATAAGGCAAAGATGGGATTTAGGCCAATTCATAGGCTTTCAAAGCAATTCTCAAATAAGGTTTGTTTAGAAAGAAGCTAATTTTACTTTATGGCTCGGTGGAGCTATGATAACACTATGTATGGAAGTAGTACACTTCATTGCTGCATTCTGATGGGATAGATGCTGTAAATGAGCCTGCCCACATCTCTCTATTTATACCACATCCTATCATTGATTTTAGGTAAAAATTCTATTACTTTCAGCTGGAGGACTTTCATTTGTAAAATGACAAAAAATGACCTTAACTACTAGATCAATGCTGCCCAACCATTTCTGGTCATGAGCAACAATATCAAGCAAGTAATATATAATGGGCGGGAAATTACTTTTTTCCTTGTCTACCCTGAAGGAAAGTCAGAATAATGAGTATGTTGAGGATGGGATGGTGGTGGAGGGTGGAGGTGGGGAGAATGACATAACATTCCTCTCTATCCAACCTCTCCTTGTTGGCTATGGAAAAAGGAGGAAGGGGTTTTCATGCAGGTACTGGAGGCACTTCAGGAGTTACTGGGAGTAGTCTGTGCAGTTCTCATTGTTTCAAGAACCAAAGACTTTAGTAGAGGAAGGAACTGATCCAACAAAAGGGAAAATGTAATGATACAATAGATAGATTGTCTACTTTGTAAAGAACACTTTTAGTTCTAGAGTTCTGTCAAAGTTCTTTGGTGGTGAGGACAGACATGAAATATGTTGCGTTTACTGGAAGTTATGGCTGAGTAGATATGGACAATAGTGAACTGAACATATGAGTTGGAATGGAGAATAGGTAAAAATAAGGTACTCCCAATCTTCAAAACATGGGGCCATTTACTGAAATTAGTATGCAGCAAATTTAAGACAAGGACACGTCTGTTTATCCAGTTATACTAAATGGCCCATGGAACCATAGCAGTCAAAAGTACTACAGCTGTGACCAGTGACAGTGGCTAGGTTCAGACAATAACAGCAGTGGTGGGAACCATCAACTGCTATTTGCATACTTATATGACCTCCATTTGCATAATCTACCATGATGCAGCGGTGGTGTCATGCAAACCTGGCACAGGTTGCAGCACAGGTCGCTTCGTCCCCATTCTAAAACCCACGATATGCAGTAGAGGTTGTGGGGTGGTTATGAAACAATCAATTGCCACTGCGTCCCATGCCGGGTTTGCACAACATTCCAACTATGCTATGGTTCCTTGGGCCATTCAGTTTAACTGGGTAAACTAGGGTGACCAGATAAAATCCAGGTCAGGGCTCATGTAACTTTAACAGTTGTAGAGAAAAGGGAATTTCAGCCAGTGTCATTTGTATGCAATTAGTTCCTGGTGAAATTCCCTCTTCATCACAACAGTTAAAGTTGCAGGCACTATACTAGAGTGACCATATACAAAAGAAGGCAGGGCCCCTGCAACTTTAACTGTTGTGATGAAGAGGGAATTTCACCAGGAACTAATTGCATACAAATGACACTGGCTGAAATTCCCTTTTCTCTAAAACTGTTAAAGTTAAATGAGCCCTGACCTGGATTTTATCTGGTCACCCTAGGGTAAACTAGCACTTCCTTGTCTTAGTCAAAGTTCCGCAATGGTTCCTTCCCCCACTGCAATTGTGTAAATCAGGTCAGTATGTCTCTGTTAAATATAGGAATGGAATTAGTACCTTGGGAGAGAAGATTATCTACATGCTTCACAATCATCCCAAATCCATCTGAATTAATTTTAATCTCGGAGCATTGAAACACCTTTCCACAAAAAGTGGATTCCACCGTAAAGCTGCAATCCTAGACACACTTTCCTTGGAATAAGTCCCATTGAACTCAGTGAGGCTTACATCTGAGAAGACATGAATATGACTGCAGTGTAAATCACTCAGATCATGCCAAGGTTCATCAGGCCAGGCTAGCACAATGTGTGACCCACCAAGTCAAATGCAGCCTTCCAGCCATGTCTTCTACCCTGCCAGGCAGGCATCAAAAACAAGAGATTCAGAGAGCCCCTTAAGGAACACAGTACATACTTGATGGGTTACATTCAGGTTGGAAGGTCACAAGTTATTCAGGCCAGCATGAGGATTTTGTGTTGGCTTGCACATCATCACTGGCAGCAAAACTTGTTATTGCTGTTATAGGAACTTGAGTCTCTCCAATCTAAGTTTCACGCTCTATCCATTATCACTTTGGCTTGATCTGGGCTAGATCTACAGTACTGCTTTATAGTGGTATTGAAGTGCACTGATAACTGTTAGTGCACAATCCACATTCCATATACTGCTTTCAGAGTATCGTTTCCTGCTTTTTATTCCACATTCAAAATGATTTGACACAAGGTGTAAATCTGGCCCTAGAATTAATCTAGATTTGATCACAAAGGAAAAAAGCATTGATATGTATGCAGGATGATTGATTATGGCACTTACGTAAACAATTGTCATACTGATCTCAGTTTGATTGGAAAATATCTATCAAAAGCCAGTACTATCCACTGGGTGGTATGTTCAACCTGGGCTTGGGTTCAAGTTATTGTTTTTCAATTAATTTATTGGTGTCTTTGTTCGCTAACTTGAGCTTCACTTCTTCTGTAAAGTAGTAATACTATGATCTTGCATGATACTGTAGGACTGTTATGTGGGATGAATAAGCATTTAGCACTCCGAAAATGTGATAGACAAAGGAGAAGGTTTGATACTAAAGCTTACACAGAGTAAAATTGGAAGCATCTCTTAAGTATCACAGCCCTTTCTCACCACCTAACTCTTTCCATGAGAGAAGAAAGGATCTGTAGAATAAGGCCTCCATCACACCAGAGATTTACTGCATTCTCGCCATGCCTGGTATGTGGATTTGCAGCATAGTACTCACATGACACCATGCCAGTCCTGCTGATACTCCGCCTCTTCCCCAGCCTTTCCTGGAGTGCTAACAGTCAGAATTATTTTCCCTAAATGCATTAAATCTGAGGTAAACCTCCGTGTAGTTTTAAAAGAATGGGGACTTGAATGGATTGCATCAGGTCCTGGCAGGGAAAAGCAATCTCTCCCAGCAGCCGGCTCCAAGCCTCAATATAAAACCAAACCTTGCATCCCAGGCTCAAAAGTGTTTTTTTTTAAAAAAATTATACAGTACCTGAATCTCTGCAGAGACAGGATTGTATTCCCTCAATGGCCCCAAAGAGCCAGACTAAATGTTCGTCCCATTTTTGCCTGCGAGAAAAGTAGTTTGGTTGAAGTACTCATCTGCCATGATTTGACTGGAAGGAGAATGAGGAGGGGAGGGGTGGAGGGGAGTGAAAGAGCAACGGAGCAAAGAACCTTAGGAGCGAAAGAGCAGCTATTCAGAGGTAAAAAACCCGGAGGCAACCAGGTTGGGGGATTCAGTGTGATGAAGCTCTTAAAATGTCATCCTGATGAATTCAAAAAGGATGAGAACACCGCCTCCTCCTTCCTTTCCATGTCCACTCCATTTCTGCTGCCTCCTTTAACTTTACAAGGTGGCCAAGTTTTTTTTTCTCTTGCTGTATTTTTTAATTATTATTTAAAAAGGAACCAATTCTGCTCACAATTGTGTAGACAATACTAAGCTAGATAGACCAATGATCTGATTTGGTGAAAGGCAACTTCTTAGGGTCTTATGAGTTTGTGCACAGAGAAACAGATCTAACGTTGTGCAAGAATCTGATGCAACCTAGTGGCTTTGTTGAGAGAGTGAATTCTAACTCAGAGCCCCGTGTGTTTGATTTACAAGATCTCAAAGAGAGTGGCTTTTTTATTTATGTTTATTCCTAAAGAATTAGAAGCAACTGAAGTCCTTCACAATATAGAGTTATTTAAGAAAATTTCATGTCTGCTTGTATTTGAAGCGAACACCATTAATCCAGTTCTGGCTTAATGATTCATGATTCTACAACTGCCATTGGACAATTTACATTTGGAGACTGATAATCATAAAGCCCAGGAGAATCTATATGAAAGCACATTTCCCCCCCTTGTATTTCTGCGTGCTTTTATGCATGTCTACTGGCACGCACAGATGCCTGATTATTTGTGCCTGCAATTGTAGTATTGTCTCTGTACAATAGCCAAGCAAATGCATAGTGATAGGCCCCCAATTTAGTCCCTTCACTTTGCTCAGTTAATCATTTTATGCATTCATGCTAGACAGGAATTCTAAGTTCTTTTAATACTCCTGATTTTTTTAAAAAATGCATGTCTTGTAAATGTAACTTTAAAAGGTCTATGTATGTACCATGTCCTTTAAGGTTTAGCACATTGACTTGGAAAGCAGAGGAGGCACCAATCAACAGATACACTATCCAGAGTACTCTGCAAGAATACTTAATAATCCTGTATATATTATTTAGGTGACAGTACGATACTGCTGATGTACAGGTATAATTCTTGGATTAATTGGTTGGAACCCAGTTTTATAAGAAGTTCTACATTGGTTCAGCTTTCATATATCTATGCAGAACTTCATTCAAATCAGCAGGAGACCAGATGGATGCACAGAGCAGGTTGCAGGAAGAAGTTTCACATGAATAAAGCTGTAGATTATACACGGTAATACTTGCAACCACATTAGCAAAGCACTGACACTAGCAATATTTTTATGCTGATCTCCTAATTCTATGTGCATGTTTATTTCTTTGAAAAAAATATATTAAGAGATGCCTGAGGTTTTTTTTTACATGTATCTCAGCTCATTGAAATCATGGAAAAAATTGTGCTTAGGTGTTCAGAATAATGAGGTGTTTTTTTTTTTAGTCTCCTCTTTTGTAACATCTAAATGATCATTCTAAAATGATGGGTTTCATCCATTGATGGCTTGTGGTTGTACAAAGGAAGGCACCCAATTTCACCAATCTCCCCTACTCTCTACAACCCCCTGTATTCCCCCTCAAAAGCTGCTTCTGAGGGTTGGGGGGACATCTGGATTAGTAAGGGATATGGCCAGAGGGTACAGTATGTGGAGGAGAGGGATGGGCAGAAATTAAATGCCCTGCCTTGCACAATCATAGCCACTTTCTACTAGTGCAAAGTCACTGTTTGATACATCCCTAAGGCTCTTCCATGATATAGAGTTAACAATTCCTTTTGGAGAAGGTTGAAACTTGCCAGACATCCCTTTTTAAACTAATGATGGAGAGGAAAAAAGATTGGGCAGGGTTGGAAGATTAAACAAATCAAGCAGAGATTCAAGTATCAAAACATCTGGAGCACCACAAGTTGTCCATCTCTGCTGTAATTGAATAGTGGATGAGGACCCTTCCTTAGAGAAATTTGGTGGGAAGCCTTGGAGTACACTTAGCTTTGCCTGTGCAATTGAGTCTCAGCTTAGTTTCAGAAAGTCCTATTTTTGGAAAGATAAACTGAGGATGCTGGGTACACATAAAATGGCAATGTAATTTTGCTGACTTGGCAACATTTCATTTACATTTTACACACATGATACATGCAAGAGTCCCATTGAATTTCGTGCGGCATACTTCCAAATAAGTGGGTATAGGATTGCAGCCTTAACCTTTTTCTCAGAATGTAGAGTCAAAATTTGGTAGGGTCAGCATAAGCCAGATAAAAAATTGTATTAAAGGCTGAGTGCGTGGGCTTGTAGTTGCCAGTCTCTGGCTTAAGCAAAATCAAAGAGTCCTGCCCCGATAGCAGAGGAAATGCATCAGAAAAAGCCAATTGGTGCAATACTCATTTAATAAGTATTTCTTATCACACCATTATTGCACATAAATGCCTTTGCCTGTTGCATTCTTTCATCCCTTGCTTAAGCCCTTCAAATTGTAAGCAGCAAACGGCAAAGGAAAGGGGAGAGGAAAGAGGGTTAGCCATGTATCTCAAGTAGAAAGCCAAGACCCTTCCCAATAAAACCCTTTATTCAATGTGCCCCCTCCGTGCCACTGGCAGTGGGAAGCCCATAAATGCAGGGCTTACCACATTCTTGACAAATGTAGGTTTTCATCCGCCAATTGATTCTGTTTTTACTCACTCCACCTAAAAATCTGTAATATTATTATCCCTGATTACTCTATTGAATGCCATCACCCCTGCTGTTTCTCTCCACCTAGTAGGCAAGCAATGCTTCTGCATGCCCTATTGGCAGGTGATTTTTTGATAATACCTGCCCCAACCAGAGCTCACCTGCTGTGAGGCAGTGTAATTGGAAATTGAATTTTGAGCTTCATTTCCTGCTACATCCTAGTGAGCAGCTAGAAACATAAAAATAATCTGCATGATAATACAGCACACAGTTTTAACCAGGAAGCATTAAGGCAGGGGACCAGCAGCTACAGAAAATAATACATAGGGCAAGTCATGCAGCCACTAAAGTCAATAGGATTTCTTTGACTTCATTCACAGGAAGCAGTATTTAGCTTGTAGAGGACTTGGAGCTAATTATGGTTTTGGTGATGGTTGCTTCTGCACTCAGCTATAGAGCTGGCTTCCTCATTACAATGAAGTAGAAACTGTGAATTTTGCTGTGTTGGCTCCCGTCAATATGCAAAGATTTCAGAAAGCAATTCCAACTCCATGTCAGGATGAAAAATTAATCCTCTTTGTATCGTAAACAAGCCTGCTCCTCTTTGCAAGCAACAGCAGCAAGCCAAAGAACAAACATTGTACATTTAGTTCTGCTCACAAATTCAACCAACATTTGAAATGATCAATTCAATCAAAAAGGTCAACATAAAGCCATTCGACCAAATTGATCCACCAATCATCAGATATCATCAAAATTCATGCTGTACATGCTTGAGATCAAAAACCTCAGAAATAGAACATAATTCAACTAATTATTTAGGCTATGTTCTTAAATGCCCTGTGATAAGAAAGAAGTGGTTTTGTCTTTTTCTTTTTTACCTTGGGCTGTTTATCTTCTGTTCATGATAAGAACACCATTTTAGTTTTCATAGTCTTTGTATTATTATTGAAACAATAATATAATTAGCACAGTAAAGCACCATTGTTGTAAATATGTTCTATAGAAATGTAATTAAAATGATGCTGAATAAGCTCCTTTCTTTTTATTCTCCCTCTGAGCCATCATACCATTAGATACACATATTATTGGACCTATGATTAACATATGAATATATGCAAGTATCTTCTACGAAGTCAGGCCATTAGTATATCTAGTTTAGCACTTTCTTTGCTAATTGACATAGAGGAACATAATACTTCAGTTCTCCACCTAAGAGTTGGTAACTCCTGCACTAGAAAATATGCTCTCAGAAAATGCTAGTACTTAATATTGTACATGTGATGTGGATTGGTGACTTCATAGCGCAGTCATGGGAAAAAAAGAAACAAGGACTACAAATCTTAATAGCTTTAATCAAAAGGATCATCAACTAAAGATCAATTTTAATCAGCGTTACAAATTAAGTTCACAATATTTTCTTTTGCCTCTGGTGTATTATCATAGGGAATGAGAAAGGAAATGTTTAAAATGGCCCCCCTTTCTAGCAATACATAGTCGCTTTTGTTTATTAAATTGTAATACCCTACGTTTCAATATCTTTTTAAAAAATCACCCATATTGATGTTTTTGGTAATATCCATGTTGAATAAAATGTTATTGATTAATTAATCCCATTAGAGGCAGATAATTAATCAATTAAATGTTATTTAAGCAGAGAAAAACAGATTTAAGAATCCCTTGTGAAAGTTATGTCATTCCACACATATCAGAATTTGGCCACAGCATTTGAATTCTTGAGGATCTTTGAAAGAAAACAGGTGCAATAGTGTGTTCCTCAGTCAGACATTCTAGGAGTGTGGCTTCACAGTGGAAAGGTCAGACTTGCGTATCAGTATTCCCAGTAATGACTGCCCCTCCACATGCCCGTAATTAATAAAAGTAAAATTGCTACTCACTGCACCATTTTTCCTCAGTGTGGTCTCTTCAGATGTGTTAGACTACAAATCAGCATGGCAAATGGACATGGATGATGGACACTGTCAAACTATCAGTACTCCAAAGCATTCAGTGTAGCTTGTAGTTTGGGCCAAGTGCTGGAACATGGCTCTAGGAAAAATGAGAAATTCCTTCCTCATTTTTTGACCATTATTCAATTTGATAGAAAAGAATTTTTTTAAAAAAAAATGTTCAAAGGAAGTGAATATTTAGCTTACACCCACCAATTCTCATTGGTGGGTGTAAGCTTCTTGGGCTTACATTAGTGAGGAGGTGGCCAAGGGGTATATGTGAGTGCCCCTTATTTTTCATTGTGCAATTATCTCTTTGGCACTCTGCAGCCTCCCTAAATTCCTACAGGGGATGACATCAGATGACAACCTGAGGTAACTTTTTCAGATCAGGAAGTGTGGCCTTCTGGGGAAGTAGATTGATGGAGAGATGGGTAATAGAAAGAAGAAAACACACACGAAGGCATGATCTACGCTACTGCTTTATAACGGTATTGAAGTGCACTGACAACTGTTGAAGCACATTCCATTTACTATTTTCAAACTGCTTTCATAATGTTATATCCTGCTTTGGTGTAGATCTGTCCAAAATCATCAGCCATCTCACTGTGACACTTACCTTTTGCGTTGGAGCGCAAGTGCACTCTTCAGATCTTCTTTTTGAAAAATGGTGGGCACGATGGCACAACATCCTGGGTTATCACACTTCTTGATTTGGAAAGAGGAGGATGATCCCGGAAGCAGGTACGTCTGGGATCGTCCCCCCTCCCTCTACACCCGTAGGTGTAGAAAGGGCTTGCCTTCCATTAAAAATGTAGATCAAATTGTGTTATTTAACCTACAAAATTGCACTATCAATACAAATTAATCCTTATTTATCTAGCTGCTTCATATAATAATAATAATAATAATAATAATAATAGTAATATATTTATTTATTACCCGTCTCTCCCTCTGGATCGAGGCGGGGAACAACATCAAGCATAAAATACACAAACTGATTAAAAGCACATAAAAGCAATACATAATTAAAATACTAATAAAACACCAATAAAACACTTACAATTCATCTGGATAGGCCTGCCGGAAGAGATCAGTCTTTATAACTCTTTTAAATTCTTGAAGACTAGTGAGTTGGCGGATCTCTCCCAGCAGGTCATTCTACAATCTGGGAGCGGCAGAAGAGAAGGTCCTCTGGGTAACGGTTGTCAACCTAGTTTTTGTTGACTGTAGTAAATTCTTCACAGAGGACCTGAACGTGCGGGGCGGATTGTATGGGAGAAGGCGATCCCACAGGTAACCTGGACCCAAACCATGTAGGGCTTTAAAGGTAATAACCAACACTTTGTACTTTGCCCAGAAACTAATTGGCAGCCAGTGGAGAGATTTCAAAGCTGGTGTGATATGGTCACCCCTAGGTGTACCAGTGACCAACCTGGCTGCCATATTTTGAACTAGTTGAAGTTCCTGGACTAGGCACAGAGGTAGCCCTATGTACAGCACATTGCAGAAGTTGAGCCAGCGCATGCACTACTGTCTTTAGGTCTTCCAACTCTAGGAAGGGGCGCAGCTGGCGTATCAGCCGAAGCTGATAGTAGGCACTCCTGGTTGTTGCGATTTCACCCAGCGATTTCATGTAGATGTTAAACAGCATGTGAACATGTGAAGGATGTTTCTGTTTGTGTAAAGGAATACAGTTATGGAAGCATGCATAAGGGAGTGGGAGTGGCCTAAAATAAAACATGATGGGAAAAAGAATTAGGGCCCAAGCCACCTCCTTGTGGATGAAGGTGTGGCAGGTGGCTGCACTTCACCCATGGAAGCCCAAGGATCTTCCCTTCTTTTCCTTTTTCTAAGTGTTTGTGCATATCTCCCTGAGTAACTGCTCTTGAGAGAGGTGTGGCTCATCTTTTGAGAAACCTAATACTAAAACATCTGCTACTGCCGGCTTTCAAATAAAATCTCAAATGATAAATCTTTGGCAATTTACTAACCCTTTCAGTCGAGCAAACAACATATCATACTGGTTCCCCTTGGTAGGGTATTTTGAAGGAAGACGAGAAAGATGACTGTGAGAGTCTGTGTCAATATTTTTGTTGATTAAAAGGACTACAAACCTATCAAAGGAGATAGATGTTATTATCATATCATGCAAGTGGATGCCTAGCCTACTATCACTGACACCAAACTCGTCACTCAAGAATTCACAGGACCCAAGCAAAGAGAAGAATAGGCATACTTTACCAGAAGGGCCAACCCTGAGTTTCAAACCTATTACCATGGAGAAAACATTAAGGCTCAATTGAGAATAATGCTTCAGGATGCTCATGCAAACTTATCACATTGTACCTCTATGCTCTGGCTCCATCTTGTCAGATCTTGTGGGTTTTGCTTGAGCAAATCAGAAGCTGTGTTGGAAAAAAACTAGTAATAGTCTGAACCATGTTTGCTGAACCAGGACCTCCTCTAGGAGAGAGAGAAGGAAAGGAGAAGCACCAGGATTTGACATCTGAGAAACAGACATAAGTGTGCTATATCCATGTTACATGGTCTTTCAAGAACTACAAGTTCCAGAGTTCCTTAGAACCTACCATTACATCCTGTGCCCTGGCAGGATGAATGAATGTGGTATGTGAAACCTGACTTGCAACTAGGAGGGATAGACATGCATCATAATCACAGGCGCTGAAGGCATTCCCTCACACAATGAACAATTGCATGGAATGTGAGAGCAAGCCTCAACCTACATCCACCCTTTCGCCTCTAATATAAGGTTGGGGCAGCAAATGTGTAGAAGAGAGCCTGCTGATTGCATATGTGATCCACCAGTGATGCAAAATTTTGTTTGTGTATGAATAGGAGGGGT
This sequence comes from Anniella stebbinsi, assembly GCA_029215795.1. NCBI lineage: Eukaryota > Metazoa > Chordata > Lepidosauria > Squamata > Anniellidae > Anniella > Anniella stebbinsi. The sequence continues at coordinate 139,827,727 of JARDYH010000005.1, read as the reverse complement.
GGGGGGTGTGGACTCGCTCTCATCCTCCACAAAATTCTTAACCGCGTGAGGGGAACCCCTGAACAGGGCTTGAGAGGCAGTGGGATCCAGTCCTGCTGACAGGATTTATAGGCCTCAAAATACATGTGTCTGTCAGTAAATCTCTAGGGGGTTGGACTCAGGCAAGTCCAGCAGTACAGGGCATCTTTGTCTTGCCAATAATTACTGGCTTGAGCTTCCACCCAGTGAACCTGAGAGCAAACTTTAATGTGTAGCTGCTCAGAAGGCAATTACGCCCCTTTGTTTTCTTTATCTTGCTTACAGTCCTCATGGTGGGGGAGGGGATACAGCCAACTCCAGAATGGCCTGTCATTCATTTTCTGGAGCAACCTGTATTAGAAATATTGCCCTGGAGATTTTGTAGCTGCCCTACAGATTCTAGTTCTGATATGTTGGGTGGGTATTGGTCATCTTTCCTAGTACATGATTCCATAAAGTTCCTGAGAACCATACTGGAGTGGTGGCTGCATGTCAACCCACAAGATTTTAGGTCAGACCTACTGGATATCAGCAGTCATGTACTAAACAAGGCAACAACAGCTTTGTCACTCAGCAGCCTCTCTTAGAAAACCTATATATATATACATCCATTTGCGCCAGCAGTGTGAATTGGGAGTGGTGATGGAGAAGGCAAGAACCACATATGCTCACGACAAAGTGAGTAAGAAATGACCACAACTTTTTATTAATTACAGTTTGGTGTGGCATGGGGCAAGGATCCAGACATCGAGCAACCCAACTGCTGGCCAGTTGTCTACCTCAGTCATGTGCTGGAGGTAACACTGGGAGTGGCAGATGACTTGGGCCCACCACAGTGTGGACTGATAATGTGTCCCCCTTACAACCTGGGTATGTGGTAATCATGCCAGTCCTTGAATTGGGCTGGAACCTTTAAAGCCCACTCCAAGATCCCTTCAAGGGACCTCCTCCCTTTTTGGGGATCGGGATGCCAATGTTTTATACATATGTGCACAAGCACACACATGCTACTAGAAGGGCAGGTAGAAGATAGATCAGGATCTACTGGTAGATCTCGGGGTGATTTGCAGGATTCCAGACTTCCAATTGTTTGGAAATAACAAAAGAAGAAGGCTCCTCTATGGGTGCCTCTACAAGAGTGATTTAAAGCGCTTTTTCTGTCCGATTATGCACATTATCGAATGCGCGTTAAATAGCGAGTTTTAATTTACCGCGGGAGTTAAAGCGCCTTATGACCATGTAAACAAGTGATTCTCCGTATTTGCATGCATGTCAACAACTTTAAAGCGTGTTTCATACAACCGTTAATGTGCTTCACTGTCTCCCGTGTATAGGGATTAGGCGTAAAAGCAATTGGGCGAAGATGCGCATAATCGGCCAACTGGGTGTCAAACTGAAATCTTGTAGAGGGGACCTATACCAAATTAGGGCACTGAAAAGAAAAATCCTTAGGAAGAAACCAGGAGGGTGTTTGTGGGTGAAAGAACTGAAACCTCTGTTCTGGTAATGAAAACAGGTTCATGGGCCGAGCATGTTCTCAGAGATAGCTAGTTCATTAATTGTAAGTGTATGTCCCCAAGCCACTATTTTTATTTGAGTCCAGTTGGTAGATCTTAGGTTCTAGTAACACCCGCACCCCCATAAAGTACATCCTATAAGCCTAAAGTCTGCCCATGCCTGTGCTACTAATCAGTTTCATCTTATTTGAAAAATGGGTATGTACAGCTCCATATTCTGAAACTGTGGGGAAGACATCTGTTAGTTGTTGAGGCTTCGCTTAGCGTACTTGTATATTTATACACTTTCTGTAACATGCTCTGTTGCACAACAGGAAAGACTGGAGCTTGTGTCTTTCAAATCCAAAATATTCTTTTCTAAACGTTGGACTTTACATATTGCAATCTACATCTCGATGTTACCATCAGAAAAAAAAGAGCAAAATGTCTGTTGTCCATGTGTAGAGCATACAGAGGTTTACACGCATTCCGGTACATGCCTCTAAATGTAGTGAAGAACATGTCACTCATTGCCCAAGGTGCATCAAGCACTATTTTTTCTGCTGAGATCATCAGCAATTACTTTGATAGGCCATTATAGACCACATCGCTGGAATCATATTTTCATGGCATGTCATTCATAATCCTGTTGCTTTATCTCAGCTTGAACTCAGGGTTGGAAAGTCTATTTAGGAGTTTACATGTGACCTGTTGTTAATCTTCCTTATGGAATTACACCAGGCTGTGAACGTTATTGCCATTCATTTTAATTGTGATACAAAGGCCAGATCTACACCAAGCAGGATTTGACACTTTGAAAACTATTTGAAAACTGTATATGGAGTTTGTCCTCGGCCCCAAGAGTTGTCACTACTGTTATAAACCATTTTAAAGCTGTAGTGTAGATCCTGCCAGAGAGCCAAGACCGCTGCAATCCAGAAAGTGTGGCAGATTTCACCTATGACTCTCTTAATCTTTGAAAGGGCCCATTTCGCAATTTGAGAAAATGTCCTGGGTACCACCACGAAATGGCTACCATGGGAGGTGTGGCTATGGGAGGTGTGGTGAAAGACAAGTGACCTGCCCAAAAGACTGAATATAAAGCAGATAGGAAGTCTGACACTAAAGAACTCCTCTGCATTCTCATTTCCAGCAATAATAGAAACTTATCTCACAGTCATCCCCACTGACAGTAAGAAAATGTGTTAATTGGGGGAAAGTGAGAGGGGTAGGGCACCTTGGATGGTGCCAAGAAAGGTGCCCAGGGCACATGGTGCCAATGGACATCATGCTTCCTACCCATGATTAAGAGCAACCTTCTTTTAGTAGTAGTAGATTATTATTATTATTATTATTATTATTATTATTATTATTATTGCTTAGATTTATATATCACTTAACATACAGATAGATAGATAGATAGATAGATGATAGATAGATGATAGATAGATGGTCTCTTCCTATTATAATCAAGCTTTTAATTTCAAGCCTTAGGGTTCCCCCCCCCCCTGCTATTTTTTATCTGTCCCTATGAGACAACTTGAAATCATAACATGGACAACTACAAGTTAAGAGTACAGAGTCACAACCATTCTTGGGAGAAAAATAGTGACAGGACCAGAAACCAAGATCTTCAAAAAGCCTGGTTTCCCCCTCCCCGCCTCCCACTGAAATCGTTTTGTGCAGTCTTCAGCAACATGCTCCTGCCTTGGCTCATGCATATGATATTAGCTTATATTTCCAGAAAGTAATCGGAGTGCTGGCAGCATCCTACATGATGGAAAGGAAAACAAACAGAAAATGAAGATGCTTGATATGGAGGCATATAAAATTTTTACAGCTCATCCAAGAACATGCATTTTTTATTCCTATTTAGATTTGGAGTGTTTAGGCTGGTCCTTCCACCTTGCGAAAAATACCATTGTGGAAACTTTAAGAGTATAGAACACCTATTTTCATAGAAACATAGAGCGGTAAGGCACCATTTAGGCTTTTGAGTTCAACCTTCTTGGTGGCTGATGAATTATTTTGGCATTTAATTATTCAATGACACCAGAGCTACCTGTCATCAGAGGCAGCCTGTGGGCTGAAATGGTTGTGGACCCCCTACTCTATGGGAGGAATCACTATGGGAAAGGTCTTTGCTAAAATGAATTGATGCTTAGGGGTGCCAGAGAAATCCACAATGTTTTCAAATGTGTTTTGATTTCTATGAATCCAACCTGCGGATTCCACAATGGACTGGCTTTTTCTGAGTCATGCAGATTCTGAGGACTTGCAGATTGGTTTTTCCACTGTTTTTTGGGGGTGGGGGAATTAGCATTAATGCCTATTTGTGCAAATTCGCTTTAACTAACATACATTTGCACAAATTTACATTAACTAACATGCATTTGGGCAAGTGTACATTGCCAATAACATGCATTTGGGCAAGTGTGCATTAGCACTGATACAAATTAGAGCAAGTGGAATGAAATTCTGGTTAAAAAAATCAGTCCCATCAATGAGTGGAGAATGGAACAAAAAACACCTGACAATCTGGAAAACACAAACAGCCAGAATGGATGTAACAACATTCTAACACCCTGTTTGCTGCTAGCAAATCAGAGTGGTTGTGGTTGTAACATGACAAGATAAGTAACTTGCTTTTCTGAGAAGACACTTCAGGAGTACTTGTGCCACTTTTATTACTTGTTTCAGTTGCTCTGTCTGCCCAGATAAATGAGTATAATCTGATGGAGAAATTATTGGGACTGGATATGGGGACCCAAAGTTATCCTCGGGGCAAAACTAGAGGGTGTGGTAGACCTCTTTAAATGCAGCTGTGCCTAAATCATGAATAAGGTAGAAACTGTAGATTGTTCAGCTTTAGAAGCAAAGAAGGCAGATAGCCGAGGGGTACAAATTCCCCCTCACAGTCTTTTCCCACCATGACCTTTCACCCTGGGTGGGCTCATCTGTCATTGGCACCCACCTGTGGGGAAAATGATGTCAAGGAGCAGTCTGTAGGGAGTTTAAGTAGGGTGACCATATTTTGGAAACCAAAAAGGAGGACAACATGGCCGCCCCAAGGGGGCGTGCCCACCAACATGGCCAGCCTCCAAGGGGGCGTGCCCACCAACATGGCCGGCCTCCAAGGGGGCGTGACCACCAACATGGCCAGCCCCCAAAGGGACGTGCCCACCCAAAGATGGCCTTCGTCACATGTCTGATTTCACAGCACACAATTAAGACAAACCTGTTCTGCATAACATCTTCATGTTAAAATCACTGAGACATTCAGTGTATCTGAAATTAACTTCACTCCTACTTTTGTAGCTTTTGCTGTACTTTAAAGCTTTTGCTATACTTTGTGTGATACAGTCTCCTTTTCCCTCACATATCTTTTCTGACTGCAAATCCTTCACTGGATGACCGTAGTCTCACCTTTCCTAACATTTAACACTCTTTCCTCATCACCTTTCTCATATCCATACTCACAGATTCAGCACTAAACAAATGAAGCAGTTGACAAGTGCAGAAAAATCTAGTACAGGAAAATCTAGTACAATAAATGAGTAATGTAGCATTCAGAAAGAGTATAAAATACTATTACCCTACAAACAGTCATGGAACAAAATGGACTAAAGGCTTGTAGCAGTTATTTCTCACTAGCATCTCTTAACTTGTTTCAACTTCTGGTTTATCAGTGAGAAACTAATCTAAAAATGTGTCATTATATCTCTGGTTCATTAGCCATGTAAACAAGCCCATGGTCAGTAGAGGTACAAAGAAAGGCCAGAACAGATGCCCATTATCACAATGCTAGACAAAGATCTTTCCCTCCTTTTATCCAAATGTCTCCTGAATTTACACTGCCTCAGTGTGCAGAGAACAGAAATCCCAATCAGAGAGTTTAATACTTTACCCAAAGAAAACTGAGTAGCAGATAACTCAGAAGCTATCATCTCCCTATGTCCTATCATACAATGCTATCCTATGACAACTCAGGAATAAGTCCTGTTGACTTCAATAAACCGTACTCCCAGATACATATGGGATTGCAGCTTCTTCACATTTGTTCACCTTAATATAGCAAGTGCAAGCCCCTCCTGTCAAGGAAAACTGTGCACTCACCAGAACCCGGCCTCGTGGTTCATGCAACCAGCAGATGCTCTCAGAACGATGCTTTCAGAGCCTAGGAGTCCCAGACACAGTCAAACAAGACAAGACAAGCCACACTATGCACTCATATATTATCTTGCTGGGACAGAACAATTCTGGGACAAGGCAACACTTTGCTATCAACCAGACATAACAGTCATAAACAAAAATGAAAAACACACTACTTCATTGACATAGCACTACATAATGACACAAACGTTGCATTAAAGGAAGAGGGAAAGAGAAAACTATACACCACTGGCTATGTAAGTTAAAGAACTATGGTAACAGGAAAAAAGTTACAATTATTCCATTAGTTAGAGTGATTATGGAAAGGAGGACAGGGATCCTGTATCTTTAATAGCTGTATTGAAAAGGGAATTTCAGCAAGTATCATTTGTATGCATGCAGCATCTGGTGATATTCCCTCTACATTACAACAGTTAAAGCTGCAGGAGCCCATCTTAGCATGACCAGATACTAAAGAAGGCAGACATACACACCCCAGGAAAGATCAGCAGTAGCAGCATCCACGCACACCTCATGCTCACTAAAGGCAATAAAAATTAAAATTTACATACCCCTGCACACTTGCCCAAAGTGGGGGAAAACTCCACATCCTCCTGAAAGCAATTTAAACAACAACAACCTCCACACACACACTTAACTGGAAGAGGGGATAAAAATCCACCCCCACGCTCTCCAAAGGCAAAATAATAATGACAATATTAATAATAAACCACCCACACAATGCAAAATAAAACAAAAACATGCACACACCCATTGCAATAAAATAATATTAAAAATACAACACTCACCCACATACCCACCCAAGGAAAAATAATAAAAATCCAGACAAGCACCAAGGCAAAAAACAACCAACAGAACAAATACACACACTCACCAAGACTGAAAATACAATAAATATCCACACACACCAGCATACTCACCCATGGCAAATCTAATAATAATTTTAAAACACACACACATGCACCACCCCAATTAATTCATCAAAATATAGCAAAAATATTAAAGAAAAGTTCACTAAACAGTAGCAGCACCCAACGATAAATGAAATCACATCCAGGCAGCCCCAGCCCCGAGTGCCAGGCCAGGCTAAGACGCCTGCACTCCCGACTGGGCCAGGCCACCCCATGGGCTTGAAGTCCAGCGTGTCATACTCCAGGCCAGGCCAGACTGCCCCACACCCGGCCAGGAATGCCCCAGGACACCGGGTGAGGATGCTCCCCCACTGCGCCGCCCCATGGGTCACACTGGGTCAGGCTGCACTGGGTCAGGCTGCACTGTGCCAAGCTGTGCTGCCCGCACGCCATGCCAACTTGCGCGCCGTGCCAGGCCGTGCCACCCTGCACTGGCCCAGCACCCGTCCACCCCGCTTCCGCCTCGTCAACCCCACGCCCGCCCATCTCGCATGACCTGCACACTTGCCCGCCGCACCCTATGCCCGCCCCACCCACCCCGCAACCAGCAGCTGTGCACCCCACAACCACTCCACCTGCCTCACCTGCAGTTTGCCTGCCCACCCCGCACTCCACCCCCGCGCACCCGCTAGCCTCGCCCCACGCCCACCCCACAACTGCACACCCCACAACCGCACACCCCACAACTGCCTCATCCCACCCCACAACCCACTTGCCCCACCTGCACTGTACTCACCCCGCGCCCACCTACCTAGGGTAGGCTGACCATCTGAAAAGGAGGACAGGGCTCCTGTAACCTTAACAGTTGTAGAGAAAAGGGAATTTCAGCCAGTGTCATTTGTATGCAATTAGTTCCTGGTGAAATTCCCTCTTCATCACAAAGTTGCAGGGGGCCTGCCTTCTTTTGTATATGGTAGGGTGACCATATGAAAAGGAAGACAGGGCTCCTGTAACTTTTAACAGTTGCGTAGAGAAGGGAATTTCAGCTGGTGTCCTTTGTATGCATGCAGCACCTGGTGAAATTCCCTCTTCATCACTGTAGTTAAAGCTGCAGAAGCCCTGCCCGCTTTTGTACCTGGTCACTCTAGTATAGCTCCTGCAGCTTTAACTACAGTGATGAAGAGGGAATTTCACCAGGTGCTGCATGCATACAAAGGACACCAGCTGAAATTCCCTTCTCTACACAACTGTTAAAAGTTACAGGAGCCCTGTCCTCCTTGGTCACCCTAAGGAAGCCCCAGCAGGTGCCCCGCGCCCCTGCGCCGCCCCCCCCGCCGTGCGCCTCCGTGCCGCCCCCCCGCCCCGCGCCCCCGCATGGCACCCCCACCCGCCCCTCGCCCCCGCGCCTCCCCCACACCCGCCGTGCGCACCCGCGCGGCCCCCCCCGCCGCAAACACCCGCCCCGCCCCCCCCGCCGCGAGCCCCCGCGCCGCCCCCCCCGCCGCGAGCCCCCGCATGGCACCCCCACCCGCCCCGCGCCCCCGCGCCTCCTCCACACCCGCCGTGCGCACCCGCGCTGCCCCCCCGCCGCACGCACCCGCGCGGCCCCCCCACCCGCCGCGAGCACCTGCACCACCGGCACCGCCCGCCCCGCCGCGAGCCCCCGCGCCGCCCCCCGCCGCGAGCCCCCGCACGGCACCCCCACCCGCCCCGCGCACCCGCGCCTCCCCCCCACCCGCCGTGAGCACCAGCACCGCCCCCCCCGCCGCGAGCACCCACGCCACCCCCCCGCCGCGAGCACCCGCCCCGCCCCCCCGCCGTGAGCACCCGCCCCGCCGCCCCCCACCCACCGCGAGCACCCGCGCCGCCCCCCCACCCCCCACGCGCTCCTTACCTGCTGCTGCTGGGGCGTCCGTTTCCCTCCATGCTTGGAATCTACTGAGAAACAGTCTTCTTGGCCTGTCTCTCAGCAGTGCGCCGAGTGATGACGTCATCACCCGGCGCGCTACTGAGGAATAGGCCGCGAAGCCTGTTTCTCAGTAGATTCCGAGCACCGGTGGGAAGCCCCAGCAGGTAAGTGCCCCGCGCCCCCGCGCCGCCCCCCCGCCGTGCACCCCCGCGCTGCCCCCCCGCTCCGCGCCCCCGTGCCTCCCCCACACCCGCCACGCGCACCCGCGCGGCCCCCCCACCCGCCGCGAGCACCCGCACGGCCCCCCCCACCCGCCGCGAGCACCCGCACCGCCCCCCCGCCGCGAGCACCCGCGCCGCCCCCCCCGCTGCGAGCACCCGCACCGCCCCCCCACCGTGAGCACCCGCACCGCCGCCCCCCACCCACCGCGAGCACCCGCGCCGCCCCCCTACCCCCCACGCGCTCCTTACCTGCTGCTGCTGGGGCGTCCGTTTCCCTCCATGCTTGGAATCTACTGAGAAACAGGCTTCTTGGCCTGTCTCTCAGCAGTGCGCCGAGTGATGACGTCATCACCCGGCGCGCTACTGAGGGATAGGCCGCGAAGCCTGTTTCTCAGTAGATTCCGAGCACCGGAGGGAAACGGACGCCCCAGCCGGTAGGTGCCTCGCGCCGCCAGCCTCGCGCCACCGCCGCGTGACCCCCCGCTGCCCCGGTTTGCCCCCGCCGCCCCGCGGTTGGCCCAGCTCGCCCCAGGGCCATCTGGTCACCGTTTTGGGGGGCTAAATTTCCGGATTTGGCCCCCCAAAACGGTTTTTCCGCCCGGATGCGGATTTGCACCCCATTTCCCGGATATGTCCGGACAAATCCGGGCGTCTGGTCACCCTAGTTTAAGGGCAGGCTGGGGGATATGTTCAACACCCTGGTCTCCTGCATTTTGTCTTCACACTACCATTTGGTCTCCCAGGCCAAATCTACAGCTTGTACCAAATTGATCTCATCACGCTATATTCCTCTTGTGCATTTATACCTGACATACAAGACGTAACCCTGAGTTCCTCCATGTAAAACAGCAATAGAAGTAATACTTTCTGCACATGGTTGTTGGGGCTGGGATTATAAATAGCACTGCACACAATTTGAAATGCTGCATACTTTCCGACTGGAATAGGACTGAGATAGTTCACTTGTTGTTTTCAGCAAGCAATAGTATGTAGAACAAGAAATTATCCATATAATTCTCACAGTGGCATCCCCCCTCTCTCTCTTATACTTGTCATTTTGCTACACACTTAAATTGCATTTTAATCCAAAGAGGAAAGGCAGGCATGTGACATCATGCCCAAAAGGGTGGGGATCTCCAGAATCAAACCCACCTAAGGAGTCTGCCAGCCTTAATATGTCTCTGGCTATGAGTCATGCTGAGAGTGTACCTGACTGTTCTGGAAAAAGGCTTGCCCCTGGGCACACTTTGGCATGGAGAATGTGGTTTCAGATTTGAAAGGGAAGACTATAAACTCCTGCAAAGAAAACAACCACATCAAGGATGTTGCAAGCTTCTGCCAATACTGAGCAACTGGCCCTTGGTTGTTTCCCCATTTCCCATAATTTATTGTAAACTGACCTTGGCCAACCAACCCTTTTTGTCCTCCTTCTCCCAAGGGAAATATTGCAGTCTTTTGACTTGATGCCACTCCTTTTTTGACTTGTCTTTCACCTAGTTGTACAATAAGGGATAAATCAAAGCGGAGGCTCTGATGGGCTTTAGTCCATAATAGGCCTGCTCTCTTGAGGGAGCACAGAGATTAAAAAGATGGAAAATCCTTTTGCAGATTGTCACTCAGCTAATGATTAGATTAGCCTATAGCAGCGATATGGTTGATGCTTAGCAGGGGTTGGGAACCAATTAGTCTGCTGAAGAAAATACTTGGTCTATTGGGTACGTATATTAAGGCTATTTATAGCATAGGCTAGGGAGTCAGAAATGTAAAATACCACTTATGTATTTTATGGCCTGTGTCATTTTGGTATTAGAAAGTGGGACTAATGATAGAGAAGTTATTAAAATATATTATTATTATTATTATTATTATTATTATTATTATTAATTAAATTTATAAACCGCCCCATAGCCGAAGCTCTCTGGGCGGTTTACAAAAATTAAAAGATTGAACATTAAAAAGTCAATATACAAAATTTAAAACATAAAACAGCTCATATTTAAAACATTTAAAACTTTTAAGCCTGGTCACAAAGTCAGTTAAAACCTCAACTTAAGCTGTTAAAATGCCTGGGAGAAAAGAAAAGGTTTAACCTGGCGCCGAAAAGATAACAGTGTTGGCGCCAGGCGGGCCTCATTGGGGAGATCATTCCATAATTGGGGAGATGTTGCACAGGTTAGTAACTTTAGTAGCATAAGACAATGTATGAGCTAGCAAATTGTCAATATGTGTGGTGTGATTGTGGTTAAAAAAAAATAAAAATCTCCTGGCCAGCCTAAATAAGGTGGCTATGTGTCCTACTTTGCAGAGGACAGTCCACTGTTTAAAGGGCTGTGTTTGACAGCATTCTCTATTAGAAGGGTTTTCTGGTCCAAGTCCAGTTTAGAGGGAAAAAAGCCATACTAAGGAAGTGCTGGCCTTGAACATGCCCATCACTAGTGAGCACTTGGACAGCAGGAACACAGACACCTGATTACAATCTTCTCCACAATAGTGAGACGTATTACATTTCTGTTTATATTACAGTCAGTTCGAAATTTGAATCTATACATAGAAATTAGCCTATGCAATATTTCTTAGGTCATCGTTTTTGGTGATGGGCTTCATCTTTTTTTTTTTATTATTTATTATGCATAAATTGCCAGCCTCAACCTAATCTTGGAGATAGTTAACAAGAAATAGTTACTACAGCATTCAAAAAGCAGCAAACATTTTTTTTTCTTGTTAATAGTTTTACTGGTTTAAATAAAAAATTATTCAGATAACAGCAGAGATGGTCCAATAATCCATAGAGGTTAGTTAGTCTACCCAACAGAACTAGCCAGGTTCCGGCCCTTCCACATGGGTGGGGGAAATAATATTGACCGATGTCTTTTAGGTATACAAACACCTAAAAATGGAATGAAGATTATGGATCATACAAATCAGTTATTAAACAAATATATTCAGGATATTTGGGGGTAGAGGAAATGGATAAATACTCAACCCTAATCTGGTATGAGGGCTAACCACACAATCCTATGCCTGTTTCCTTGGAAGTAAGCCCCAGAGAGTCCAATGAGTTTATGCCACAGACTACCTGTGATACTGGAAATAGAATACAACCATTAGGACTAGTAGACATTGATAGCCTTCCCCTCCAGGAATTTATCCAACCCCTTTTAAAGCCATCCAAATTGGTGCCCATCACTCCCAATGGCAGTGGTAGCAAATTCCATAGTCTCGCTGAGTGTAATGAAAACTACTCCCAAGTAAACGTATATATAAAATTGTAATCTGGGAGAAAACGTTCACGAGTAGCAAAGTCTGTAATGAAGCCTTGTTCCCTAGGTCTATCTTTGCTTCTTTTTAACTAAAAATAATAATTTTTAACTAAAAAATATTTTGGTTTTGGAACTGCGCCTTAATACTGTGGTAAGGGGTTCCAAGGACCCCGAAGATCCGTGTCAGGCCGCTGACCAATCACGTAAAGACACGCCAAGTGATGAACTCAAAAAGCTTTTATTTGCTGCATTGCAATGTGACTGCTCTCCACTGAAGACGCGGGGAACAGCCCCGGCTACATGTAGGGTGCATATATTTATACCCAAGGGTCATCAGCCAGCAAGCGCACGCATCTTGCAGTACTTTTCCATTTTCAGCTCATAGACTTATATTGAAAGCACATGTTAGCCACTGTCCTTTAGAGAGGTGTAAGAGAAGTAGGGAGGGGGAGGGGGGACTTTCCAAGCAGTGATGTCAAGAAGAACATCGAGCAAGCAGTTGCTGCTGTGTACCACCCACTCTATTTTCCCCTCTCGTTTTCTAGGTGCCTATCATTCTCTTTGAAGCTTGACCCATATGCTTTGAAGCCAAACCACTCGAATAACAGGAAACTTGTGTGGTTGAACTAGAAACTTTCCAACCTGCAGGTTTCTTGGCTTTAGCTAGCAGCAGCTTAAGCATGCACAGGTCAGGGTCAGTGTTTCTCTTGCCTCAGGACATTTGTTAGAGGTCAGGGTCAGGGTTTCTCTTGCCTCAATACCATTAGTGTACCAGGCTTTAATAATAAAATCAGCTAAGGTTTTTATTAAATAGTATTACAAATGAGTGGTATTGAACATCTGAATAACTATAATAGTGCATGTCTGCTCAGAGGTAAGTCTGATTAAGTACAGGGGGACTTACTCCCAAGTAAGTGTGCATAAGACTAAGCAATCTTTTTTCCACCTACCTAGGAGTAACTTAGAGTGGACATGTATAGGTTGCACTGGGAAGCTCTTATTGTGGTGTCTGGTTTTCCACTCATAGCTACTTATTTATTTATTTAGTACATTTTTAAAAATTTATTCTTCCTTCAATGCGGCATATATGATTGTTCCCCTCCCACATCTTAGCATCACAGCAACCCTATGAGGTAGGTTATGCTGAAAGAGAGGGTGACTAGGCCAAGGTCACCCAGTGAACTTCATGGCTGAGTGGGGTCATTCCAGTTCTTGTTCCAACAGTTTTGCCATTTTCTCAGACAGTATATGAAGCTTTATTTTGACATAGCTATGTCATTTTAGTATGATCTCATGCACAGGGAGTCATTGCTGCTGCAACCACTGAATAATCTAACTTCATGAATCAGAAAATGTAGAACAAATTATTAGTTGACCCTTTTGGTCTGATACCTTCTGGTTTCTGGGAATTCAGTGTTTGGGTCTTTAAAGTTATTTGTGTTTCCACTTCGTTTGTGTTTTGAAGCTCTTTTTCTGACATTTTAGAAGCCTCTTTGGGATCTAAAAATTCCTTAGTGACTTGCTACCTTGTTAAGAAAAGCAGTCATAATTCAAATTTAGGATAAGCCTCCAGAGACGGAATTGAAAATCATTGTCAAAAATGCATTACAGGCTTAGAGTATAAATGCATTTGAGAAAGGAGCCATTCTGGAGAACAGGAATATCAATGGCTGCTGCCAGGGATATATATTACATCTGCATCCAGAGTAGATTTCAGGGGAGATAGGAAACAGCAGAGAAGGGGGAATCAACAATGTGTGCCTCCACTTTCTACTAGCAGTATTCATCTGCTAGGTCACAAGTTGGAAGATATCCTTCCATCCATGGATGGCTTATTCTGGATCCAACCCATTGTAATGTTTTCTTTATAACATTTAGTTTCATCTATAGTGTTGGACTAGATGGGCTTTGGGTAGCGTTTGGAAAGGCCATTGTTATGCACTTTCTATAGTGTATCCTTACACTGTTGCATAATATGGTTTGTTAGGTTGCATACTGTCCATAGTTTATCGGTTTTGTCTCACTACTTACGTGTCTAACACGAAAATTCTATATGACCCCACCCTTTTTTCTCTAACATTGGAATCATTGAATGGGCTTGTTAGGGAGACCATATGTCAGGAAAAACCAGGACATGTCAGGATTTTTGGTAACAAATCCGGGAAGAGGGGAAAATTATGAAATTTGAAGAAAATCCAGATTTTTACCATCCTCCCCACCCCAAAGGGCAGCTCTACTTTATAGTCAATGAGAAATAACAAAAATGCTTACAGATCCATCATTTTTAAAGATAAGAAGATGAAACTTTGCACCATGATAGCCCTTTGGTAGGGCTTTAGCCATGCCAAATTTGAAGTAGATCTGTTCATCCATTGATTCTTAGGATTTTTTTTAAGTTTGAGGTTTTAAATTTATTTATTTTAAATACCATCATTTTTAAACATAAGGTGATGAAACTTGGCATCATAATAGCTCTTAAGTAGGGCTTTAGCCATGGCAAATTTCAAGCATATCTGTTCATCTGTTGATTTTTTAGCAAGTTTCAAAACAAAATTGAACTTTAAAAATAAAAGAAATAAAAAAGCCAGCCAGCCAGCCGGCCGCAGCAGACCCTGTTCAACTTGCAGCAGAATGAGGATACAATCAGAAAATAAATTTGAGGGAAGGGGAGAATGTATCACACAGAGTATAGCAACAAAGTACAGCAAATGCTACAGAAGTAGGAGTGAGTGAAGTTAATTTCAGATACACTGGATGTCTCACTTGTTATTTCAGTGATTTTAACATTAAGATGTTATGTAGAACAGATTTATCTTGTGTGCTGTAAATTCAGACATGCGACCAAGGTTATGTTCCGGTGGGCACCCCCCCTTGGTGCTAGACAAGACCCTTGGGGGCAGGCATATTGGTGGGGATGCCCCCTAGGGAGCTAACCATGTTGTCCTTCTTTTTGGTTTCCAAAATATGGTCACCCTAACTTGCATTAAGCCTTATGTTAGGTCTCTGAGCATAAATGATGCTGGGAAAAATGGGGAACTTATTGCAGTTCTTGAAATAGGAAACCTATTGCAGTTCTCAGGGTTTTGAGTGTTGATGGGGAGGATCCAATCTGTGCTGAATCTTAAATGAGATAAGTTGCCCAAATTATTCAGAGAGCAGACAATGGTGCACTGGGCTGTGGGAGGAGTTTGTCCACCATTTTAGGTTATATCTGGCATAGCTGTTTGCTCTTTTATCAATGGGCCCACCCACTGAGATCATCGTGTGAGGCCTTTACTGGGTGCCTTCACTCTCTGAGGTGTGGCAGGTGGTGACTGAAGAGGGAGTTATTTCATTCTTGGTTCCCTGGATTTATTTGGATGTGAATGAGAGGCTTGCATTCTATGATGCATCGCTCCAAGCGCATCACTATTTAATTCAGCTTGGATGGTGCTCTCTCTTTTGACATTAGGCAATCCCTTTGAAATATAGTTCAGCCAGGTTTTTTTCCCCTGCCAAACCTATCGCAGCATCTTTCAAAATCAAATCCCAAACCCACTTCACACAAGGGAAGATCTAAATTTTGAAGTTGGGTAACATTTGTGCATAGGTGAGTGTGTTGCATATGATAAATGGTAACATTTGCTCTCTCAGTGGGAAGAAGAGGCTTAGAACCTTTTTGTGATGCTAAGCAACAGATTGCACAACAGAAAATATGATGCACCTTCTGCATAAACATTCTTTTGCTTTCCTTGACTGTTGAATACCTCTCTGACCATGTATGGTACAGAGTGCTCTGTTTAAATAAATAAATAAATAAACTAGCCCTTGACATGTAGAAAGCCAGGATCTCATCTGCTGCGGCATTCCTTTGATACTGAGAAACACAATGCCTGTTGGTTCTGATAATTGTTGCAATAGTTCCTTTATTTGCTGTTGTTTGCATGTTGTATTAGAGATGGGGTGGTTAAATGGGCTAAAAATGTTCTTTTCAAGACAAAGATCCAAGACACTGCAGACTCTCCAGGGATCTCATTAAAGTGCTCTCTTCCTAATGCAGCCTAGTGCAACAGCAGCTACTACCATAATCCCCCACAGTGCGCTTTTCAGAGAGGTTAGTTTACACAGAATTAATAGTCTAATTTTGCAAGCAACTAGTGCAGCGAACATTGATTTATTTTATTTTTTTACACGTAAGCCTTGAGTGTTACCTTTGTGGATTCTGATCCCCTCCATATGTGTGCGTGTGCGTGTGCGTGTGTGTGTGTAAAAAATGCAGCCTTAAATTTTCAGTGCTCACCCGTATGCCTGAGAACACGTCTTGCATATAATCTCTGGTTTTTTCGTAATATAATTTTCTTACAAATTCATCACAGTAAATTGGCCATTTTAGAACAAGATTGCACTGTAAAATTGTAAAAAAGTAAGGACGAGAAAATTGATTTATACCCCACCCCTTCTAGAAGTGTTTGGGCGTGAGGAGATGGAATAGGAAGCTCATAGAAAACCCAACCAAATCATCTGAATCATTCAAAGGCTTCTGTGACTTAATGCTATAGATTTTAATTTTATTTAATTTGTATTGATTCTTACATTTATATCCCACCTCTTTTCCTCTTGCAAAGAACCCACAGCAGCTTACATGATCCTCTTCCTATTTTTGTCCTCACAGCAACCCTGTGAGATAGGCTAGGCTGAGAGTCAGTGATTGGCCCAAAGTCACTGAGTGAGCTTCATGACCAAGTGGGGACTTGAACCCAGGACTCCTGAATCCCAGTCTTACACTCTTACCACTGCACCACACTGGCTGTCCTGGTTCAAACATTCAATTGGCTGGGGGTTCTTTTAGTCAAGATTTAAGAACCCTCGATTCAAATATTACCAGTATAGTGAATGCAGGAATCATACAGCAGGATATGTTTTATGGTATGAGTCATTGGGCAGTATCCAAGTCAACACTACTGCTGGCAAGAATGTTGTAAGTGACCTCTAGTGCAATGCAAATAGCGTTAGCTGGTATGACAGGTTTCTCCGGAAAACCCATCATGCGAGTTAACTTTATTGGCGTTGCGCTAGAGATTGGGTATGCAAGCACAATGTAATTTATGTCAAAGCTAGTGTCAACTTGGACACTGCCCATTGGATTGTCAAAACTAGGAAGAGACCCATACATGTGAGCATATTATAAAATTTAGTTTTCATGTAATCATTAAATGGACAGATGAATAATCCTGCCCTTTCTCTCTTAGGGTGTAATCCTCTGCATGTTTAGATAGTAAACAATCCAACATTCCCAAGACAGCCATGCTGGCAGGGGAATGCTGAGAGTTGTATGCATTTTTTCTGTCTAAACATGCAGAGGATTGGACCCTTAATAGAACTGGCTGGAAGGTGCCCTGTGCCTTGCTTATACATGAATTCCTGCCACCACCACAATAGCTATCTAAATCTGGATATATGGAAATTGAGTCCTGTGGAATTTATTTATGGGTTTAATATTTAGTCTTGTTTAAGCAGAGACGTCAGCTGTGTGAGAGAGAGAACCGAAGAAAAACTTTTTGTTCAACTCCAGGCTTCCAAAGCAAGTAGTTTATTAAACAGAGTCAATGAAAAGTGGGTAGAGAAATAGTAAGATGTGTCAAAATATAGACTAAATAGTATTTTTCTAATTAGTCCTTACATTCACAAGATTCTAAGATTAGTTCCAGTACCTCTGATATAAAAAGAAATCCCTGTAGCATACTTCAGCATGCCAGTAGCAGGGGATTTGCTGCACAGGAAAACAAGCAGAGTTTCGTCAGGCCTAACAAATTGAGAGAAAGCATTCTCAAGACCACCCCATTTTTATGTTGCATCTCCCAGAGGTGGTGGGAACTGGCATGGAGAAAACAAGGATCCAATTGGGTAGAATACTGACTGGGCCAGGCCCTGCATATACACGGGAGGGCAATAATTAATACTGAAAAAGTTTCTCTAAGAGGCACAGAGCCAGGCAGAGGGGGGCAGTAGGGCCAGTTGGCCCGGGGCCCACAATTTTGAGGGGGTACCCCGACAAGGTGATCCCCCCGAGCTTATGCTACTGCTTCCATAGCACAAGTGGCCCATCGAGAAGCGAGGAGCCTGCCTTGCAGAGACAGCCCAGAAGCCATCCGTCGTGAATACCATAGTCCGATAGGGTGACCAGATCGCCCAGGGTTTCCTGGTCCTAACTGGGAAACCTGGGGCGATCCAGGCTGACTGGGGGGTGGCAGGGGCAAACTGGGGCTGCGGGAGGTCACGTGGTGGTGGCAGAGAGTGGCAGACTCTGTAGGTCCAGGCTGGGTTTTTTTGGGGGGGTGGCTTGGTGGTGGGATTTGTTTCGGGGGGGGACCCCCCCCGCCACCACCTGCCGGGACGTGGCTTAGTTCTCAGTAGTTTCGAGCACCTGAGGGAAGTGGACAACCCGGCAGGTAAGCCCCCTCCCCCCCACTTACCTGCCGGGGGGTCCGCTTCCCTCCGGTGCTCGAATCTACTGAGAAACAGGCTTCGCGGCCTGTCTCTCAGTAACACGCCAGGTGATGATGTCATCACCTGGTGCGCTACTGAGGGACAGGCTGCGAAGCCTGTTTCTCAGAAGATCCGAGCACCGGAGGGAAGCGGCTGCCCTGGCAGATAAGGGGGCCCCCTCCCGCCTCCCCGCCCTCGCGCCCCTTACCTGCCGGGGCATCCACTTCCCTCTGGTGCTCGAATCTACTGAGAAACAGGTTTCGCGGTCTGTCCCCCCATTTCAAAAAAGGAGGACCTGGGCATATTACCAGCCCTGCACAGCCATGAAGAGGCATAAATGGGAACCAACTTCCCTTGTTTCCCCCACCCCCCATCTGATGGGAGACAGGGAAGGAAATGCTTCTTCAGATATGACTGGCTCTCTAAGATAGTGGTGTGGAGAGCTTCTAGGGGAAGACACATCTGGGGGAAGACAGAAGGAGGGGAATGGACAGAATTAATTCTCCCATTACAACCCAAAAAGAGTTTTGACTGTAGTCTTCATTGACATTGACAAATATGTGTATATTAACCCCGTGAATATTTATTGAGAGTCAGGTGTTCTTGCACACTGTACTTGGGAATAATCCCACTGAATCCATTGAAATTCCTTTATGTGAAATGAAGAGTAGTAACTGATACTTATTTAGAAGTGAGCCCATTTATTCCAACGAAACTGACTTCAGGTAAGTGTGCTTAGGATAACTACCCTATATAAAATGTGGGTAGAACCCATAATTAAAAGTCATATAAATTCAGCTTACATCTGTGATAATTAGGTGCTTGAACTGAAATCGCTTCAGGGGAGCATTTGTGTGAGATTATGGAAGCATAAGCTTTTCTGCAGGTGGTCCAAATGGAAATCTCAGGAGACCTTTTAGAACAAGCCTCAGGGTATGCTGCATTTGCTAGTTGCCTGAGAAACAAAGTACCATTTTCATATCTTAAATATCCACTCATCACAAGTACTCATTTACATTTAAGTGCTTTATATTATCATCAAAATCTTCCAAAGCAGGTCCAAATTCAGAAAGTGGTTCCCACACGTGGATCTTACAGTTCTCAGCCCATGTACTTCAAAGGGTATGGCAAGGGAAAAGAACACACGTCCAGCAGTTGCTATGTGTACATAATGCCCATGCACCGCCCATCCATTTTAGGGGAAGGCTGAATATGGGGGAGGGACATACTTTTCAACCCTATGGCCCCACAAAGTAGCTCACATCCTTTGGGGGAAAAAAATCAAATATCATAAAGGAAAACCCATCAAACTTAGGAATATAGGAAGCGGCCTTATACTGAACCAGACCCTTGGTCTATCTAGCCCAGTATTGTCGACACTGAATGGCAGTGACTCTCCAGGGTTTCAGGCAGGATTTTTTCTAGCCCTACCTGGAGATGCTGGGGATTGAACCTGGGACCTTTTGCATGCAAAACAGTTACTCTGCCACTGAGCCATGGCTCCTTCTGACTTCCCAGTGAGCCTCTTCCTGGCACCTGTGTTGTGCTCCTTACAACTTTTTTTTCCCCCTGGCATTGTAGTCTTTCAGCTCTGTTGTTTTAAATCTGTTATTGTATTTGAAATCTCTGCATTGCTGCTAGGTTTTAGTTGGTTGGTATTTTCATACTATAGTCGTAAACTTTTACATTCTATACTGTATTTTATTATGTGTTTTGTGGCTTTAGTTGTTGTGAACCACCTAGAAAGCTTTGGCTATTGGGTAGTATAGAAACGTAATAAATAAATGAAGGAATAAAATAATAAGAAAAAAAATTAAGAAGCATCAAAAACAAGCACCAACAACTACAATGAACATGTCCTTAATTCAAATGAAAAAATTCTGAAACAATAAAAGCCACTATTGAAAGAGCCAGATGATTCCTTCTCAGAAGGAAATTCTACAGTGTTGGTGCTGCCACCAAAAAGGCTCTTTTCCATGTAACCACCCATCACATCTTCAATGGAGGGAGGCATGGATCAGGGCCTTCAAAGTGTAAGAATAGGTTTCTATGAGAGAAGGTAATCCATGTGTTCCCAGGATTTGCTCTCCCTCCTCCTTCCTCCTTCTGCTAATCTCAGAATTAAAAATAAGTACTATGAGTAGCAATCACAGAGGGTGGCTCTATGTTCTATTTTAAAGGGCTACCAAAGGGCCATCCTCTGTTTGAAGGGTTGTCAAGTCTAATTCAGGCTTAAAGATAAAGAACCACAAGAACTGTTGCTCATCCACAGTTAGCACTTGAACAGCTGACTAAACAGGAAGTCACAAGGTCTCTCGGTCATTGTCTTCCACACTATGGTGAGATGTATAATCTTTTTATGAGCACCATGTCCTTATGATAAAGGTGGGGTATAAATCAAATAGATAAACAAGTTATTTAAATTATATATATTTCTTAATTTGCATTTATGCATATAAATCAGCACATGGAAATTTTATGCAAATTGTGGCCCTCTTTGGTCCTCTTCTGGTGATGCATTTCCTTCATTTTAGGGATTTATAAGTGGCCACCTATCTCCTTCCTTCCTCATGCAAACTTGGGTCTCTCCAGTGTGGCTATAGGGACTGTCATGAGGAGCAACTGCACTTCAAAATTTACCACTATACATTGGTTGTGGCTGCTGCTGAGTAGCAGTTATTACTCAGTGGATTCACAATGGACGGGCAGTAGTAGTAACTGTATTGTTTGGAGCCATAGGCCACCAGAGTATAATACAAAAACAAAAACAAAACCCACAACCAGTACAGCACAGTCACATATTTTTATATACATATATACACATATGCAACAGAATCACTCCTCCCAATGCCATTTGGGATCTGGGTGTATTTGCTTTGCTGCTAAGGGAAAAAAATACTACCTGGACAGTGGTAAATACAAGCACATATCCGACCTAAGAGGGCTATGTTTGACAAGCACCAGAGAACAATAGAGGGAACATCTTAGTAAGTAGTGGGAAACACCCTCCACCTCCCCAGACCAACCAATACAAAATCCTTGAAGGAAAAGAAAGGCAGAAGGCATACATTGAAAGTGTAATGCTGTGAATTATTTTCTTAAGGGTGGGCGACACAATCAGAGTTATAAAGTAGCTCTCCAGACCAAATGGCATCTGATATAATGGGTACCAACAATAATAAGATATATGTAAGATTTTAACCAGATCCAACCGCTTAGAATAGAGATTTTTTTTTTCTTTAAGCATCTGCTTGACTCTATCAGAAGCAAAGGTAGGAAAAGTCTCAGTATCAATCCCATGATATAGGTCTGGGCAAGTTTACCCATGACTTGTGGCAGTTGCTCTTGAAAGTAATTTTTGGAGGAGGCAGGAGGCACTTATATAAGCCAACTTAAACCAATATAAAGCAAGTGCAACGTAGACATTTTAACAGAGGTCCTACTTCTGCCCTTAAAAGTGACACAGGTGTACCTCGGGGACAGTTCAGAGGTTTCGTATAAAAGATTTCAGGACCACCTCAAAAATAGAGGCATTTTAATATCCCCATTCCTTCTTCCAGAATACCTCAACTACAGGGGTGTCCAAACTTTCCCCTTGTAATATAAAAAATTGAAGCAGAGATTGAGTAGACTGAGATGATTTCAGTTTAGTTGTATCTCAATAACTCCATGAAAGGTGGACATTGAAACTAAGGCAAAGATATCTAAAGTTGTGCAATTGTTCAATAGATTTATTGTCCAGCTTTAATGAATGAGGTTTCCTCTTCTTCCAAAAGACTACAATTTTAGCCTTAGCATAGTTAACAGACGAATGCTCTCTTGTGCAAAACTTATCTTTCTCCAGAGCTTTTGCATTCCAGTTAATGTAGTGGAGATCACTGTGATATTATCCTTATATAGAAGAACTAGAGTGTAATATCCCGAATAGAAACTGGGAAGCATTCCTAATCACTCAGTTCTCCAAATCACAATGCTGTTGACATAGCATTGGAAGGGAGCCAATAGACATCCCTGGCATACCTCCTTATCAGTTGGTATGCTTTCTGACAACAATTCATTCACTCCAAGTCTAACTCTAAGAGTGGTGTTGGAGTGGAGCATTTGGATTAAAAGTAATAGTCTTCTATCAATGCTTGTGACAGATAGTGTTTGCCATAAAAGATCTCTATCCACAAGGTCAAAGGCTGAACTAAAATCCACAAAAGTAACAAATACCTATTTGTCACGCTGAGAATATTTCCATATTAAATTATGAAGAACAAAACACGGATCTACTGTGGATTTCTCCTTTGCAACCCCCACTTGTTCTTCAGCTAAAATTTAATTTTCAACTGCACATGACTCTAATTTGCCTAAGTATACAGTTTTGTAACAACATTAAGTAGGCTGAGAGGTCTACAATGATTTGGGTTTGCTTTAGAGCATCTTTTGTGAATAGGAATAACAATGCTCACTTCCCAGCCCCGGGGTATTTTCCTATGGTGGTTTATATAAGTAAACATTTTAGCAGGGATTGGGCACCACTAAATGAGATCAGATCTAAACAAGTCATCTGGGTGCATATCTTCAGCATGGGCCTTTTTTAGAAGACAGGGAGGCAATCAAATCATTTACTTCATCACAGGTTACAGGTTCCCAATCAGGGCAATGTTGGGTAAGGAGTCCTGACTTGATGTTCCTCACGTGGCAGTGTTGCTTTTGCCCTACACCTTTTTGCTGCTTTTGTCCTGCACCTCTCCTTTTGCTGGGCTCAGACTCTAGCCATCCCCTTCTTGCCTCCCACATGTGGGTGCAGGTAGTGAATGGAGCAGAGTCAGCATTGGTTTTTTTTGGGGGGGGGAGCGGGGGTTTGGCACTAAGTGTGAACAGTCCTATCCTAGGTACCTAGTGTCAGATGGAGCCTTTCTCTATATCTATTATATAATCCAAACTCTGCAGGTTTTATTCAAAAGAGGTTGAATTGCTTACTGGAATACAATTAAGTGTCTGAAATATGATGGGCAAAGAAATAATTAATAGCTGGATATGAGGCTGCCTCCTTGACAGCTTGCTGAGCTATAATGTGACAGGGCACAAAACGAAATGTCACCTTCTGAATGGGCAAAATGATTTCAGTAGATTAACGCAAGAACAGCAAGCCAAGACAATCTGGGATGGAAACTGAGTGCGTGATGGATCCTAGACAATGGAGGCCAAACCAAAGCCCATCTGGTTGCCAATAATTACCACATGGTTTTATGTCATATTAAACTGGATCAATTTTGGAAATCGAAATAAAGCAAAGACACATACAGCAGGTTTTTATTCATAATGAATTGAGATTAGCAAGTCTTCAGAGCAGTAGGAAAGGTGCTAAAATTAGCTATTCATCTCTCTTTCAACTGATGTCCAAAGTGTGTTTGCAAGTGAGCATGAAATTATTTTGGCTTTTCCACCATGCCACTTTCATGCTATTTGCCATCTTGGCTGTGATCTTCAAGCACTAAAGAGACAAACTTCAACAGCTTGTGTAAAATTATATAATATATATATATCCAATTCTAACAGATTGTTCCCTTGATCTTAAAATAACGTTCAATCCTATCACTTTCAGTGGAACAGCAACACACACACACACACACACACACGTGTTTAAAATGGTATGGGTTGTGCTGCATGAAATAAGACCTCCAAGTCAATGTGCTTTATTTAGTGGCAGTAGCTGTTGACTGGTTGGACCAATTAGAGTATTGGTATAATTCTAAAAATTCCATGTTTCTAATTCTTTTGCACCAAACTAATGCTTAAACCAAAGATGACAGAGAGCTATGAACTTGATGGTCGGTTTCATTAGCCAATCTTGTAGTGCACAATACCAATTTTAACTCGGAACTCTTCATTTTTTATTATGACATTTCTGAAACAGTTGATGTTCTGTGTTGATAAGGGAGAGTTATACTGGAAACAATATTCTGATTTAGATAGAGATGGGCTCTCATCACAGTCCCTAAAAGGGGTGGGGGTTTACTGGAGGATTTTGAGATCATAGTGGCAAGGAAGGAAAAGGAAAAGGATCAAAATTAGAAGAGATAGGAGGCATAGAAGGAGAAGTAGTAGCTCAACAGCCTAGTCTGACATAGGTGATTGCTTTTCATTTACTAGTATAAATGATCTGAAAAAGTGCTTTAAAAGTAAAGAAACAGATCAGTAAACTCCGTTAAGTGAGGAGTTATTGTTACAACTCTAGGGCAGGAGTAGGCAAAATGTGTCCCACGCGCTATCTGTGGCGCCCACATGTTTTTGCGGAACCTACCTATTCCCCTGCAGGCACCAAAATTGCTGCCAAAATCACAGCAGATGTGATCAAAATTTTGAAAAATTGTCCAGTGAAACAAGAAAAGTCAGCTGCAGACACGGGAGACTTCCAGAAGTATGATTGTGCTTGTAAAAAAGGCACTCACACCCTGTGTACCATGTTTCAATGGAAAATCATCACAATTTTGGCCATAGCAAATTTGGCAACAGTGGTAGCAGAGAGGTTTGGCAGCGAGGTGTGGTGGATTCCACATGAGCAAAGTGGCTTCCCATCCCCAGAAGGTGACCACCACTGGACTAAGGTATCAAATGGTAAAAAAAAAACAGAGGTCAATGTAGTAACTTTAACTTTGTGCTGTGATATGAGAAGCAGCTACCATAAATACAAAGCTACAGACTTGGAGTTGGCAAACTTAAGTCAACTAAATCCATCATAAACATCATGAACATCATAAACAGCCATTATCTCAACAGCTCGCCTTACTTTGAGGAATTCTATTCTTCTTTTGAACAGAGAACTATCTAAAATACCCTACCATTTTATGTGACATTGAGACTAAGAGCCTAGCTACAGAGTAACTTGGAACATTTTAAATAGTATTTTAAAACGTTCCAAATAGGTGCGTTCCAAAATGTCTTAGGGCACATTAAGCAGTACTCACATCACAGGAGAAAAATTCTTTAGTCTTCAAAGCGATGTGTGCGGTCTCACACACCCTTCTGTCTGTCTCTTTCTATTTTGTTTTTACAATGAGTTTAGGGCAAGGCATTGTGGGTGCTGTAGTTCACTCGCCCATTTCCTCCTTAGTTACCCTTTCATTCCCTAGCTTTCAGTGAGTATAGGGCTAAGTATTGTGGGTGTTGTAGTTCACTCGCCCACTTCCTCCTTAGCCCCTCTTTCTTCCTCACCAATCAACGGCTAAGCATTTGGATGCCGGTAAACAAAGCACTGCCCCCACAAATCACAAACGGTAAGGAAGGACACATTATTTTACTGAAAATGATTTATTAAAAGTAAAAACCATTGTATATAGTTGAAATGAGTTTTAAAAAACCTCGGGTATACAACTTTCAAGGGAGTGCGTCATGTGGCCCAAAGAGTTTTCGTAACCCTTATAAAATGTTACAAAGCTAGTGTGTAGATCGGCTCTGAGTTTAAATATGCACAAACTGAAATGGTAAAGGGAGTGATCCAAACCAGTGGTTGGTTACCCACAGCTAATAATTCCAGATCATATTTAATCCCCAAAAGTCATACGTACCCCCTTTGTTAGTCCAAATGGCTAATAGCATAAACAGAGTCCTGTACTTCATTGCCTTTTAAACCCATGGCTATTTATGCATTGGGAGAGGCCAAGCTACTGGCTTTTATGTTACTTCATGTTCTTTCTCCTCTCTTATGGTTTGATGTGATCATGCTGTGGTCTTAGAAAAAACCCTATGTATTAGACAAGAGACTACTTCAATACAACCTGATCAAAGGGTGTAGAAAAACAGAAGGGCACAAAGCATATGCATGCAAGTGTGTGTCTTGAAAGCCCTGGGAGAGTGATAAACTGAGTTCAAAGGCTTTGCATTTTAATTCTTATATAATGTGCTTTGAGCATTTCTGGGCCTTGTCAACAGGCAACAATTAGGGTTTTGTAGGCAGCTCTGTGTAAGAATTGAAACTCCCAAAATTGGGCAGCTCCTAATCCCCTGAACCTCTTTAAAATTTGTAATTCACCATCACAGGTATTTCCACTCTGTTGTGCTAGATACATGCAAAATATAATTAAGAGAATTGCTGAACAGCATATATGGCTACTAGCCAAAGGTTTGGGGCAGGCACTCCACATCGCAGTGGGCTGAGGGCAGGACCTCATAGCTGAGAAAGAAGGTTGGGTTATGGGCCATTGAGTTCTGCTCCACCTTTGAGATATGTGCAGAACCATTCCTGTTTTTTTCATTACACATTGAACTCTCTTGGATTTTCTCAGCATTCTTCAGATGTTTCACCTGGGGCTTGAAACAGGAATGGAGCCGCACGAGGTGGTTCTGTGCCAATAGAGGCTCTGGCTGAAAACAACAGGATGAAATTTAATAGGGATAAATGCCAAGTTCTACACCTAGGAAAAAGAAACCAAATATTTGGCTGAGCAATACAACAAGCGAGAAGTACTTACTGGATTTGGGCTGGAACAGATGAGTGAGAATTTCATTTCAATTCATTTTTGGTAAGAATTCACCAATATTGGCAAAGTTCTTCACATTCAGGAGAGAAAGAACTTGAGATTTTAAAAAATTGAATGCAGGAAAAACAGAAACTGTCAGATTCCTATCTGTAATTTTGAATGAATTAAGGATACTAATATGTAAATTGGTATTCCGCCTCCCGCCCTATTTGGCACCATTACTACTTTAAGTGGACATTGTAAACCCACCTATCATGATGCGCCTGGCCTTTCCATAGTTTGACTTTTTCCAAGAATTCTCCAAAATAAGAGACTGGGCAATGGGTGCTCCCTGGCAGCCATTCCTCCACTGCCCCCCCCAAGGCTGTATTTTCTCTTCCTTCACTTCCTAAATATAACCTGTGGGGGAAGGAAGTCTTAAATGCTGGTGCCTGAAACATGTCTGCAAGAGCATTTGTGAGCCTTATGGAGTAGCTCAGACCAACTGAAAACCTTTCAGTGCAAACAGAAAGTATGTTTGAGACAGTCATTATCAGACTACATAAGGGAGAATATAACACCCACAAATGCAAGCTCTTGTATATAGGGATGTTGGAGAAATCCTAACAGAACCAAATGAGTTTGGATTGTTAGGAATTTGACCCATGGATTCCACAGTGGACCAGCTTTCCCCCCTGTTGAGGGAAATTTCCTAAGTTTAGTATTTTCCTAACCTTAGACAGTTTTGCACAAATTTCATCATAGAAAAATATGCAAACAAAAACAAAACAAAACACCACCCTAGCCAAAAATGTGCATTTTCCACATCGGCTAAAGTGTGAAAAAAGCACATTTGGAGTGAATTTGTGCATGCGAATTTGTGCAAATCTGGAAACCAAAAAGAATCCAATTCCATAGATGGGTGGATGACAGAACAAAAGCCACTTGACAATCCATGAAACACAGATGGAACAATCTATACATCCCTAATTGTATATATTTCATTACCAATTTCCCCACTCATTTGATGGTTCTGTCAGATCCATGAAAAAGCTTGTTGACATCTTCCATGATTCAATTAGGGAGTAATGTGTTAGTTGCATATACACACACACACACACACACACACACACACACATAATGTTTGTGTGACAGGTAGACTTTATATATAGCTCAGTAAATTTGAACAGAAATAGAGCTTACAGCTTGTACTAAGAACCAAATCAGATGAAAATAAACCCTGTTCATTGAGTTAAACAAAATAAGAGGAAAAACGATACTACAGATTTTTAATGTATATATAACACAATATTTGAGCACACCTTTCTGTTCTAAATAATCCAAGACTGCAAACCTATTATTTTGGTTTCTCATGGAGTAAATATATTTTAATAGCTGTCACTCTCCATATTTTATTTGTGACTGCGTGGGAATGAGAATGAATAACAATAAATGCATTATTCAGAAGCCATAAATATCACTTGAGTAATTGATTTTTATCACCATTCTGCTGTATTTCTTGTCAGGCCAAGATGATGGGTGAAAACATAACTTCTTAATCCATGGCTCAAGTCATGTTTGATTAAACGTTTTAGCATTCATTCCAGGAAAACATTTTTCAAGTGTGGTACTCTAATGAGAAGTGTGTGTATGTGTGTGTGTGTTTAAATGCATATGTTAAATATGCATATGAACCATTTCCTTTTTCTTTGCTAATAATATTTAGTGTCCAAGGTTATCTGACACTAATGATATATTTGCCTGGGGTTAAGGTTTCACCTTTACAACAGAAATATTCATACTATAATGAGGATATAGTTGGAAAACGTCCAACACATTTGCAAGATTTTAAAATAATAATTGTGGTGTATATTTATCTATCTATTTATACATTATGCACTTTTAACATTTATATTTGGAACTGGAATGACAATGGAGTAGGTGGTAAGCAAGTATCCCTGGGAAGAGGGATCCAAAAATCAGGACCTACCACCAAATAATCTCTTCCCTCCTATGTACCACTTACCTGACTTCTGATTGATTTATTGATTTATTGATTGCATTTATATCCTTCCTTTTTTCCTCCAAGGAACCCAATGTGGCATACATAATCCTCCTCTCCATTTTATCTGGTCAACAACAACCCTGTGACTTAGGCTGGGCTGAGTCACCCAGTGATCTTCCATGGCTGAGTGGGGACTAGAACCTGGATCCCCAGATCCCAGTCCAATACTCTAACTACTACACTCCACTGGCTCTATGTGCCCCTGATGGTAGGTGCACATAGAGAAAAGCCTCAGATGATGATCTCAATGGATGTGGGGTTGGTATGGAAGAAGATGGTCCAACAGATACTATAATTAAATTTTCCAGATCAGACACAACGTTTCAACCACAAGTATATTTTTTCACAGTTAGTGTTGCAGTTGAAATTGCCAAATCCTCATGTGAGACTGCCGCAAGAGAGATGTTTCACACTAACAGCTTGCTACGTGGAGCTGCTTCCATATGTTTCAAGTGACAACCATCCTGCTGTCTGTTCATATGAATCAGGCCTCAAATTTCCGTTCAGAATGAAAGAATGAGTTTCATTGCAGATGCCTCCACTTTTAATGATCTCTCCTTTACTTACCTGGAGAGGATCATATATATTTTTTTTACTTTCAGTCAGGTGCTCTGCATGAGAAAAAGCTAAAATGTTATTCTCAGAAGACATTTTGCCTGCTATAACAGGGAAATTCTAGGCCACATACTGAATGGCTATGCTGACTGCCTGTCTAGTCGAGGGGTAGGCAATTTGTGGCACTCCAGATATTGTAGCCTACAACTCCCATCAGCCCTAGCCAGCATAGCCAATGGTGAGGGATCAGGGGAATTGCAGGTCAAAACACCTGAAGGGACACAAATTGCCCACCCCTGATCTAGCAGACATTTTTGTAGCTAGCACTGATGAGACCTACTCATACCAGTGTTGTGCTGAATCCTGCCCCCATTTTTTTTCAGGGTAGAGGTGGGCACATTTGCAAATTAATATAAGTCATGTTCTGGGTAGAGGTGGGCACATTGGCTGGAGCAGAGGGAATAGTCACGTTTAGGGTAGATTTACGCACATTGCCAAATAAAAAGTCACGTTCGGGGTAGAAGAAGGAACATTGCCTGGACCAGAGTCTCAAAACTACAGCAGTCCCTCCAGACTGGAAATGTTGGCTGGAGCAGTGCCTTTAAAAAAGAAATAAAATGTGTGAGAGGGAGAGACAGCCACCCCAGAACTGCCCCCAGCAGCAACAGCATCTCTCCTAGACCCAGAGCCACCTCGCCCAAGGCGCACCTTAGAGCTGCGTTTCATACTGCTACAAAGTGATTGAAAATGAAATTATGTATCTTAATAACAATCCTTTGCAAACAGTTTGTGTGCTGCTTTGACCACAGATTGTGTAGTGTTACCCTGTGTAGCAGGCTACAGCACACACCAGCACACTTACAGTCAATCAAGCAAACACACACACCCAGAGAGAGAGAGAGGGAGAGAAATATTTTATATATATATATATATAGAGAGAGAGAGAGAGAGAGAGAGAGAGAGAGTTTTTTTGAAAGAAAATTAAACAGGGAAGAGGACAAAACACACTTACTCAGTCACAGTAC
Source organism: Anniella stebbinsi (assembly GCA_029215795.1). Taxonomy (NCBI): domain Eukaryota; kingdom Metazoa; phylum Chordata; class Lepidosauria; order Squamata; family Anniellidae; genus Anniella; species Anniella stebbinsi. The sequence continues at coordinate 139,797,242 of JARDYH010000005.1, read as the reverse complement.
CCCCACTCATGCTAACCTAACCCTTCAATCAAACCAACCAGAAAACGTATAAAAACTATAACTCAAACACACAAGCGACGAACAGCCAAACGAACCTGAGACACAAAGATGCAAGACTACAATCAATCTCCAACAATTCGCCACCAAGTAACTAAGACCCAGGAGCCAGGACAGAGCTCCAACAAAATCCACCCTTCTCCCCTCAACGCCTAACTCCCAACAGAGCTGGAACACCAAGTGTGTGGGTTTTATATGGGGATATCCTTAGCCCTCCTCCAACATTGTGATTGGAGCCTGCTGGAATCCTTGCTGCATGATTGGTCACTATCTCAGCAAGCACAGCCTACCTTCTAGCTCCGTCTATGTGGCAGCAAAAGAGAAAGAGCCTTCTGATAAAACGTTAAAGAACATTTTTGTGCCCAAAGTGAATGTGGCATCTAACTGATGCAAATTTCACCAGTGTTAACAGAAACCAGGCAAGTCTCTATCACAGTACACTGCTGCTTTGAGGGACATAATGATCCTATTTATCTTTGGAGATATGGTAGATGAAATGATTAGAAACCAACTAATTGAGAAAACACTTCTGCCTCCTAGACAAGAACACTTACTCCAAGAGATGGATCTTACATTGGAGAAAGTTATAACTATTGCAACTCAAACTGACACAGCCTTGGCAGAAGCTAAAATGATGAGTTTGGAGTAAGGGGATGTGGAGCAAGCAATGGATCCTCTGCATAGAATTTCTGGGTCATACAATTTCACCACAATCATTGAAACCTCACCCTGATCATGTGTTTGCAATTCTAGTTATCCACAAACCTTACATTCCATTTTAGGCCTTCCCTCTTGGTATGCAAAATATATTCGTAATTATGCATCTGTTCTTGATCCCTTTCAGGAACTGCTAAAAGGAACAGCAAATTTGATTTGGACAGCAGCTAAACAAGCTAGCTTTGAAACAGAGAAAAGGTTGAACGTTAATAGTCCTGCACTTGCACTGTTTAATCCTGTATTACCTATCATTGTGACAATGGATGTTTCTGATTGTGGACTGGGGGCAGCACTTATGTAGTTCCATGAGGATAAGGTTGAGAAGACTTTTACATTTGCATCAAGAGCACTCACTGAGGCTGAGAGGATGTTCAATGGTTGAAAAAAAGGAGCACTTGCTTATGTTTGGGCTGCAGAAAAGTGGGGGACATATCTATGGGGTCATGTATTTAAACAATGTATTGATCCTAAGCCTTTGACAAGATTTTTAACTACAAAGGGAGTGGGACAAGTAGGAAATTGTATTGCTAGATTCTCTTTACAAGATGGATATGTATTTGGGGGAGCACATTGGTTGCTTGCGCCAGAGGAATTACAGTCCACATTTATACATTTGGTAGCTGATACCCATTGAGGGAGTGTTAGAACTAAGCAGAGACTGAGAGGTGTGTATTGATGGTAGAGGCTGGACTTGCAAATAGAGGTAGCTATAAAATCACAAGTAGCTTGTCAGTTACATGATAAGATGGCAGTAATACATGCATCACCATTACAGAAAGTACCATTCCCAAATGCTGCAATTGATCGCTATTATGTTATTACTTTAATAAATTATTACAGCAAATAGCCTGAAGTAGCTTTCACATCCCATGTTAGCTTAGCTATGGTTATCAGCTCTCTTTCCATTGGTTTTTAGCAGCGAAAGAAATGCTGAAGAACTTAAAGGGGGTACTTATTTACTGAATTTAATAAAGTATGAGTGTTTGTACTATGGTTACGTATTATCATTCAGAGTCACAGAGATGAGTATGCACATTTGCTGTCATTATCATTTAGTGTGGATCTTACAATCACTAGCAGCATTATGTTTGATTATATCACACATTTTGTGGTATTACCGATCTGGTTAGTGTTGTCAGTTGAGGGTCCCCCTCTTTTTGTTTTGCATTAAAACCAAGACCAGACATACCTTTGGAATCTGAGATCAGAGAGATGGTTGAAGAGAAAGAAAGGAAATCTAAAGCATATACAGATAGAAGTTGTGATACTAAGGAGCAGAGATTTGAATGCAACTCTTTTTTGAGTTATGAAACCTGGAATTATAAGAAAGGGAAAACAGAGATTCACATCCCCTCATAAATTGTTGAAAGAAGAGGACATTATACTTGTAAACTTTCTGATGGATGTGTGTGGATGCTTCTTATCTTGCTCCAGTAGGCTGAAGAAATGAGGTAGATACTCATTTTGTGATAGAGTACTTGCCTTTCTCACCTGCGCTAGAAACTATGCTAGCAGCTGGGCCTGACCGACCAGAAAATGAACCTGAAAGATGGCCTGTCCGTGTCAGACAACCACCTGCTTGGACAAAGGATTATGCTATGTACTGCTGGATAGTGGGAGTATAGATGTTTCTTAAGAAGGGGAGAAGTGTGGTGATTTTGTAGGCATTGCCTTTTTAAGGGACCTGGGATTATATCCAGCAGTAAGGCAACCTAGAGAAGGAAATAGGAACTAGCAACAAGATCTGCTTAGTTCTAGGTATAGCAATTAGTTATGCTATCTTTTTATTTATACTTTAAAATAAAGGTTTGTACTTTACTCTGCTGCCTTTCTTATTGTCTACAACAAGAGCCTTAAAGATCATCTCATCCAGGGCAGCTTGTAGCCCTCCAGATGTTTTGACCTACAATCCCATAATCTCTCACCATTGACTGTGCTGGCTAGGGCTGTGCATGGCAGTTGTAAAACAAAACATTCAGAGAGACTCAAGTTGTCCACTTCTGATCTAATCCATAGTGCCCTCCAGATGTTTTGGACTTCAACTCCCATGAGAGCCAGTATGGTGTAGTGGTTAGAGTTCAAGTCCCCACTCAGCAGCTCACTGGGTGACTTTGGGCCAGCCACTGATTCTCAGCATAACCTACTTCACAGAGTTATTGTGAGGATAAAATGGAGAGGAGGAGGATGTACACCACCTTGAGCTCCTTGGATATAAATGCAGGATATAAATGCAACAAATAAACAAATAAGCCCTAGCCAGCAGGAATAATGAGTGTTGGAGTCCAAAACATCCAGAGGGCACTAGGTTGCCTATGCTGATCTAGTCCATGCCAATGCAACAAGAGCATTACTTAGATTTATTGCAGTCTTTGCTATTTCATTGTTAGAATTGATTTAAGTTCTTCTGGGGTAGATTGGTCCATCTTCTTATATACTTGTGACCATTGTTAGACTGCATGACTAGTAATAGCTATGATCTCTCTTTAGTCACTAAATAACAGGAATTAATAACCTAAGAATGTATTTCTGAAGCCAACCTGTCACGCAAACTAAAATTAAAGCACTGTAAATAACCTCTGTTGCAATAGATGCAAAGGGGCAAATGTCCTATTTAAAGGGAAATTTGTGAGCTTTAATTTGCATTCAGGTTATGTGCATATTGTCCACCAACTGTTAGCAAAGTACTAACAGTTAAATTAATTTACGGATTGCTATGCTACTAACACTGAACAGAGATGTGCTCTCTGTTCTAGAGGGATTCTAAATTCAAAATTATATCAGCCAATATAACCAGATACTTCCTTCACAAAATTCTAACCTCAGGTGAGTCCATGCAGCCCTACTGTCAATTGAGTGTACTGACTTTAATTGACTGTCAGAATTTATTGACCCAAGGGGTAAATATTGACAGAGGCAACTCCTGACAGTTCCCGTTTTCTGCAAAGGTGTGATAAATCTTGATGCTCACTGCAATATATTATCCACATGCAGTTAAATTTATTTTCATTGCTCCACACAATATATATTGCTATGAATGCAGAAAAGGCAGGAGGATATAATGGTATGGTTACTTTGAGACGAAAGTTCATATGTGGGTAAGGTGGTGCAAATAACTAGTAGTATTGTGTCCATTATGTGTGTAGCATGTTAATATAAGACCATTAGGGTTTTTTTTTTTTTATAGTGGGGCTGCTCAAAGAAAGAAATACAAGTGCAAGACTAGCACTATAGCAATGGCAGATACGGGAAAGAAATGACGGTTCAGACGATTGAAAAAGTTGAACATTGTCTCAGCATAGGAATATAGGATTGGATGCACACTATGTAGTTACACTTTAGGCCTATTGAAATGGATGGGGCTTAAGTTAGTCATGACTAGCATCTTACTGATTTGAATGGAACTAAAGCATGACTTACTTTCGTAATCCGCTTTATTTCAAATAAGACTTTTGGTCCATATGGCTCAGGGACAAACAGACACTAGCTGTTAGCTATGCCTTTTTCCATCTTAACATAAATTGCAGACATGGGGAGCCTGATCCAAATCAATATCCTAGTGGAGGCTTAGAGAGGCTTTAACTCTCTCCCTTCTATGGGGCCTTATCCTTCCCTATGCCTTCAATTTCTATTAGAAATTCTAGTGATCCATAAAACAAATAGATCACAATTGTGCAATTGAAATTGCAGGCATGATCTGGATTAGTCCCATAGCAGAGGGAAAGGGTAAAGTCCTGCCTGCCTATCTCCCCCGCCTGTGCCCCATGCTAGGGTCCTGATCTGGACTAGGATATCAGCACTAGAGTAAAGATGGGGAAAAAACATAGCTGCTAGGTACATCCTTAAAATAATCTTTGTTTTACCCCTTAGTATTGTCTACACTGACGGCCAAACTGAATGTTCTGTTATTAATGCATACTGGCCCCAATTCAGAATAGGACCATGACACTCTGGGAGGGAGGGATTAAACTCCCCCCTCATTTCCCCCCCTCCAAAATTTCATCCTTTGCCCCACAGAGTGGTATTTTAAGAAACAAATAATAAGAGGAACAATCTGACTCCCCTCCTAAAACACATGGTCCTGGTCCAAAATGGGGTACTTACACAAAAGTAAGGAAAATAATTACATCTAGATACACTATGCATGGATTAGCAGAATGTTTTGCTTGGCCCTGATTAGCTGCAGGTCTCCAGGGTTTCAGAGCCAGTGTGGTGTAGTGGCTAGAGTGTTGGACCGGGAGTCTGGAGATCTGGCTGAGTCCCCACTCAGCCATGGAAACCCACTGGGTGACTTTGGGCCAGTTGCAGTCACGCAACCCAACCTACCTCACAGGGTTGTTGTTCTGAGGATAAAATAGAGAGGAGGAGGATTATGTATGCTGCCTTGGGTTCCTTGGAGGAAAAAAGGCAGGATATAAATGCAATCATCATCACCACCACCACCATCGGAGTAATTTCCAGTTCTACCCGGAGAAGACAAAGTGTGTGTGTGGGGGGGGGGGGGGAGAGTTGCCCCTACCCACTAGTAGTTTCAACCTGTAAAATCCACACAGAAGAATGTTTGGTGCAACCCTAGTTATAGCTTTTGTTTGTGACAATGATCTCCCCATGTGCCAGGATTGAATATCTGCATCACAGCCAGACGTTTGACAAGTTTGCCTTGTTCTTTAGCCAGTCGCAGATTCATGAAGCTCCGTAGAGGAGCCTCCCTGCTATTACAAGCTCAAGAGCCCTCTGTGGGGCTGGAACTCCAAAACCTCTGAGTATGATGCAGCTTAAGTGCCATCGAAGTCAATGAGACTTGTGCATGGGTTATAGATGGCAGGAGGATGAAAACCTATTTTCTTTCAATGCACGAGTACTGCTAAGGATTGCTGATGATCCTGGTGCTTGCAAAGCACCAGCTAAGATAATAGAGTGAAGAAAGCCATGTGTTGTAACTCTTCTTGCTTATCCCAGTACATTTAACGGTTAGGTTCCTTTCATTTTTACAGCTCCCTTTGTCAGGAATAAGTAGAAGATTTAAAGTACGCTTGTTAGCAGTGTCATTACAAGTTACTGTACTATAAATTATTTTTGCAAGTGTGCGTGTCAGAGATTTGGGCCATGTCATCTGTCACATTAATCTAGGTAAGTTAAATAGATGGCTCTTATGCTCTGAAGAAATATTATCTACACCAGCAGGAACAGATTACAAGCAGGTGGAACCTGGATAAAATCTAAGCTAGGAAGCCCTAATCGAACAAGTGCCATCAAGGAGTGACATCTTCAGTTTCTACTCAGAGCAATGAGCCTTTCATATCTGATTTCAATTCTAAATGTCTAGAAAAGCTCTTGAGGATAGCAAGGTTCTCTTCCATACTATCTTTCCAAAAAATAAAATCAAATGTAAAAAAGGAAAAAAGAAAGAAAGAACTATTGGCATTTCCACAGAACCTTGAGTATCTGGAACAGTTGTGAGGCACTTGGAATTGAAGGAAAATAGGATAGGAGAACTAATAACTCCCCTTTTCTCAGTATACTGCTTTAATGGATGGGTCAGCAAAGTGGGAGCAGTATTTTGTTAACTGCAGCAATCGGAAGCACCATTTAGTCTTTTGTGGTGTGTGTGTGTGTGTGTGTGTGTGTGTGGTGTGCTTTGACCCAGAAGGATATTGTAATTTTAACTTGTTTTTATGCTTTTAAATTTTGTATATCGGTGTTTTAATTGTTCAATGTTTTTAATTTTTGTAAACCGCCCAGAGAGCTTCGGCTATGGGGTGGTATATAAATGGAATAAAATAAAATAAATAAATAAATAAATAATAGACAAATCAATGGAGGATAAAGCTATCAGTGATGGCTAGTCAGGATAGCTATAGGCTACCTCCAGTATCAGAAGCAGTATGCCCATGTACATCAGTTGTTGGGGAGCATGAGCAGAAGGATGCTATAGCACTCATGACCTACTTGTGGGTTGCCCACAGGCAGCTGGTTGGTTGCTGTGTGAACAGAATGCTGGATGAGATGGAACTTTGATCTGATCCAGCATGGTTCTTCTGATATTCTTGTGTGCTAGTGCTGCACCTAAGAATCTGGCTCCCCTGCACAAGCAACACGAGCAGTCATTTGGAGCTGCAATTATGAGCCATTTAGAGAAGCACATGGAATGGAAGTTGTGATTTGGTTCTTTATGATGTTGGTTTTTATGTTTTCTAGCATGGCATCCGAGCATTGAGGGGTCTCCAGAGTTTCTTTTTGCAACTGGAAGGAGAGTGGTGCTTACAAAAGGGTTATGAGTGCAATTCTCCATTTTTGAATGCAAGCTCATCCTGTTCATGTAGGAAAAACATTGGATGTCATATATTTATTGGAGGCAATATGTCAGTTACAGAGGAACATGGGTGTGAAGGTGCTATTGCATCTGGCCATTGCTTGAACAGAATCATGGACTAGATAGGCATTTGGTCTGATTCACTTACTAGAAAAGGAATGGGGAACCTTCTTTCTATTTGAAGACTGCATTCCCTTTGGTGCAGTTTGAAAGGGATCACAGCTTGGCAGTGGTCGGGGCCAGAGCCAAAGGTGGGTGGAACATCTCCTTTTTTCTCTCTTTCTCTTTCTCTCTCTGGCCCTTTCCACTCCAGGCTTCTTGCCTGGGTTGGCCCCCAGCTGCTCCCTGTGTGCCGATGGTGTGTATTAGGTACTTCCGGGATTGCCCTCCCTCCCTCCATCCCTCTACACCCCTATGGTGTAGAAAGGGCCTCTTTCTTCCTTCCTGCCCAATATACTGCAAAGGAAGGGACAGATTAGTCTTGCCAGAAGTCTGAATTGATCACCTGCGGAAGGCTTTTGAGGACTTTTAAAATGAGGTTGAAGACTGCATGTGGCCCTAGGGGCCCATGCTGCCACCTTTAGATTAGAGGTTCCAGGAGTTAGGGTGACCATAAGGAAAGGAGGACAGTGCTCCTGTATCTTTTACAGTTGTATAGAAAAGGTAATCCCAGCAGGTGCCATTTGAATGCATACAGCACATGGTGAAATTCCCTCTTCATCATAACAGTTAAGCTCACCTCTTTTGTATCTGGTCACTCTAATATAGCTCCTGCAGCTTTAACTGTTGTGATGAAGAGGGAATTTCACCAAGTGCTGCATGCATACAAATGACACCGGCTGAAATTCCCTTTTCAATACAACTGTTAAAGATATAGGAGCCCTGACCTCCTTTCCACTCTGCCACTTTATAGGAGTAAATCTAGGATGAACCCTGGTTTTTATTCTCTTAACCAACTGCAGCAGCAACAAAAACAGATGGACCCCTTTTTATTTGCATTTTCCAATTGTCAGCATTTTTCTATGAGCATTTTTCAAACATGCACACGTTTTCAAACACAGTTTCGTTATGTTTTGTGAAATGCATTGCAAGCATGGAAACACAGAAAGTTCCAACCACAAATTGTGTTTGGGTCTGCGTTCAGTTTTATGATTCACTTGCAAATTGAATAATCTCACATAAAAATGTGAATCCAATGAATTTCTCAACCATACCTGTTCCTGACAGTCAAATGCAGGGCTTTCAGCTGACCTTTAAAAAAAAACCAAAAAAACCTGGGAGTTAGCATATTTCACATCCCAGCAATCCAATACATATCTATTCATTTTAATTTTGTGTATGTGTAAATTAAATCCGTAGGGAGAGGCGAGTTATAAATAATAATAATAATTATTATTAATATTAATATTAATATGTATTTCCTTTTATTTATTTAATACTTTTCTTTATTTTTCATTTGTTTAGTTGATTTTGTTTTGGAAAATTAATAAAATTATTTTTTAAAATATGTTTTAATATGGTTCACTACACTTTTAGCTTACAAATGGTAAGACAAGGTAGGGGTGTGCACGGACCCCCCGGATCGGATCGGGACCCGGATCGGGACCTCCAATTTTGTCCCGGACCGGTTCGGACAAAATCGGAGGCCCCCCGGACCGGATCGAGTCCGATCCCGACCCAAAAATCGTACATTTTTGGATCGGCCGCCATTTTTTTCCCCATAGACTTGCATTGCAATGCAAGTCTATGAGGAAAAAATGGCGGCGGGTGGGTAAGGGGGGGCCTAACTCCCTCCCCCCCCCGGGGCCGTCCGCTGTGGACGGCCCCGGCAGGTAAACCCCCTCCCCCGCGCTCCCTACCCCCCCTGGGGCCGCCTGCTTCCATCCGCTGGCGCCCGCGGGCGCCAGCGGATAGAAGCGGACGGCTCCGGGGGGGGGGGTAAGCCCCCTTCCCCGCCACTTACCTTCTCGGCACGTCCGGCGCCGGCGGCTACTACCAGCGGGCTCCGCGGCCTACTCTCGAGTAGCGCGCCGGGTGATGACATCACCCGGCGCGCCACCCTGGAGCAGGCCGCGGAGCCTGCTGGTAGTAGTAGGCGCCGGCGCCGGACGGGAGCCGCCGGGCCGGGCAGGTAAGGGCCCCCCTCCCCCCTCCCCCCTCCGCGTGCCCCCTCCTCCCCTCCACGCACCCCCTCCTTACCTTTCCGGCCCGGCGGCTCCCGTCCGGCGCCGGCGCCTACTACTTCCAGCAGGCTCCGCGGCCTGCTCTAGAGTAGCGCGCCGGGTGATGACATCACCCGGCGCGCCATCCTAGAGCAGGCCGCGGAGCCTGCTGGGAGTAGTAGGCGCCGGCGCCGGACGGGAGCCGCCGGGCCGGAAAGGTAAGGGCCCCCCTCCCCCCTCCGCGCGCCCCCTCCTCCCCTCCACGCACCCCCTCCTTACCTTTCCGGCCCGGCGGCTCCCGTCCGGCGCCGGCGCCTACTACTTCCAGCAGGCTCCGCGGCCTGCTCTAGAGTAGCGCGCCGGGTGATGACATCACCCGGCGCGCCATCCTAGAGCAGGCCGCGGAGCCTGCTGGGAGTAGTAGGCGCCGGCGCCGGACGGGAGCCGCCGGGCCGGAAAGGTAAGGGCCCCCCTCCCCCCTCCGCGCGCCCCCTCCTCCCCTCCACGCACCCCCTCCTTACCTTTCCGGCCCGGCGGCTCCCGTCCGGCGCCGGCGCCTACTACTTCCAGCAGGCTCCGCGGCCTGCTCTAGAGTAGCGCGCCGGGTGATGACATCACCCGGCGCGCCATCCTAGAGCAGGCCGCGGAGCCTGCTGGGAATAGTAGGCGCCGGCGCCGGACGGGAGCCGCCGGGCCGGAAAGGTAAGGGCCCCCCTCCCCCCTCCGCGCGCCCCCTCCTCCCCTCCACGCACCCCCTCCTTACCTTCCCGGCCCGGTGGCTCCCGTCCGGCGCCGGCGCCTACTACTACCAGCAGGCTCCGCGGCCTGCTCTAGAGTAGCGCGCCGGGTGATGACATCACCCGGCGCGCCACCCTAGAGCAGGCCGCGGAGCCTGCTAGTAGTAGTAGGCGCCGGCGCCGGACGGGAGCCACCGGGCCGAGAAGGTAAGTGCCCCCCTCCTCCCCCCCCCGCTGTCCACTTTCATCGGCGGGCGCCCGCTGGCGCCCGCCAATGGAAGCGGCGGTGGGCGCCAGTGGGCGCCCGCCGATCCGCCGATCCGCCGAACCGGTTCGGAGCTTTTTCGGACCGGTTCGGATTGGATCGGCCGATCCAGCTGCGGGATCGGAAATCGGATAATTTATCCGATTTCCCACTGGACCGGACTCGGATCGTGGATCGGGTCCGATCCAGTGCACATCCCTAAGACAAGGTTTTCAATGATGGTTGTATTGTTGTGTTTAATCAAGAATGAAAATGTTGTTTTTTTTACAGTGGTTTCAATCCAGCCAACGTTAAGCACCCTCAAATTTTATGGGCAAAGCAGTAAGTTGGAGAATGCAATTCTATTCAATGGGTCAACCCATTTGAATTCAGGGAGACTTACTTCCGAGTAGATATATATAGCATACAATTCTATTGCCTGTGTATAAATCGCATTGTACTCAGTAAGAGTTAGTAATCCTGTAATGCACTACAGTATTAAGCATGTGTTTAACCCTCCTGTTAAACTAAACAAGCCCTAAAAATACTGAACTTTGCAGAACGGTGTCCAAATTATCTTCTTCTTTTCTTCAACCAAGCCATGTCTCAGTTTTTGTTACTGTGAAATATGATCATAAATGGAAGAGAATCTGAAAAAAGGCCATGGCAAAAGCATAAAAAATATTTTCAAAGGCAACAGCCAGGTTTTGGATAATTAGGATTTGTAATGCATTCTGGTTCCCCATAAATATGTCAATGAAAAATGATAAGTTCATTTTTTTTCTACAGTGATAGAACTTTCCAGCTGTTATTATTAAAGACTGAATCATCATAATATTTAAAGATATGAAAATCTTGCCAGTAGAGTGGCAGCTATGCAATTATAGTTTGCATTCATAATGTAAATGTGCAATGGCAGATTCTGAAGCGGCCTTGTTCATCATTTGTCCTCTCCCATGCCTTCATTTTGTTGTTGGTATGTGTCTGAAAACCCAATCATATGATATACTGTCCTTTATGTTCACAACCTGTATAGGAAATAATAATAATAATAATAATAATAATAATATTTTTTTAAAAATAGAAACTTACTCAAATGATTGCTATTTCCAGTGACAACCTTTCTCAAAAGTCTGGCTTATTTATGTGGATTTGCAACATTTACTAAGTTGCTAGAATGTTAACATTCTAGGGGATTTTTTTTAAAAAGAGCATTTCTGTAGATGCTCATTTTCATTTCTAAATGTGAGCTCATACTTTTTACTGGAGTCAGTGTAGCAACTGTTGTCCTTTTTCCTGACTTGTAACTGATATGAGCTGCCTTTTTTTTTTTTTGCTGGAAGTGCATTTTCTTTTTAAAGACATGTATATAGGCAGGTAGCCATCCATAGTTTGTAAGCAAGGACCCAGAGAAATTTTCATGCACTGCTATTTGCCTACACAGATTGTACAATATCTTTGAAAGAGAACATGAGCATATGAGATACATGTACATGGTGTGTGATGCCACAACTGAGCTGATAACCTGATGGATATAGTGTGGATGTGCCAGTTTATGGACCACTGCTACTGCATGGGCTATGTATGGCTGCTGATGGAAATGCCCCCACCCCATTATAAACTCTTGCTATACTAACTATACCATTCACAAGTATTCCAGATATGATTTATGCCATCGTGCTGTGAGTTTCCTTGTTTCCTTTCCTGAGGGCTAGTAGAGGAAGGAAACGTGGCAAACAAACAAATGTCATGATAATGACAGGAATGACTCACAATGATCACGATTGGTGTCATATCCATGAATGCTAATGGTCAAATGAACTCTGGCTCTGAGATATCACTGGCAGCCTAAATGGGAAGTGGAATCAACCTTACTTCCATTGCAGGTCTTAATACATCCATGTTTCTTTGACCTGTCTAGAGTGCACCCCAAAACCCAAGGATTGACTGTGACTTGAGAATATGCATGATGCAAATATTTGAACTCCATGAAGAAGTAGCCAAGGTGGCCTCCAACCAGAGAGTATGCGCTCAGAGTATTTGTCCAGCTTCCCACTTGGCTATCTTGCTACAACCCCATCCTCCCACATTAATTTTCTAAGCATCTTCTTGGTCCGAAGAAACATAGACTCCATCTCAGTGAATATGTCAAAATTAATAAAATCTTCCTACCCCCAGCTGCTGACTGATCCAAACCCTTTGACCCTCTAGAAAATTGAAGATGCAATGAGGTTGTTCTGATAAAAACAAGTGTGATTAAAAATCAGGGAACTAAAGGAGAGACAGTGAGACTCCAATTAACGACAACAACAACAACAAAACTCCATGTCCATATAAGGACTCAGCAATGCAACAAATGCAAATGTGCTTTTTGCCTTTGTTTAACCATTGCAAGCTTTGAGATAATTTACTGTGCCTTGTTTAGAGAGGAGCATTGCCTTTGCCACTGCATGTACAATATAAATAAGAATATAACCCTTTCCTCCAGACAAGAGAGCAGCAGGAGAGCATTTCAGTCGAGTTCTGCGAATGCCATCAAGGAATCCATTGTTTCTGGATAGCTGCCCTTTAAAGTAAGCTTACAAAATGTGGCTGCTGGGGCGTGTGGGAGGGGGGACCCTCTTTGCAGCTGCAAAAACACTCCAGCACAGAATTGTCCATACAGATGCTTCTCAAGACAATGGATGCCTATAGAGGCAATGGGAAAACATTCTTCTCCCCCACGTCGGAAAGCTGCTAGTGCATCATAGGGAACCCTCAGCATCATCTGCTTTGTCTCTCTATGACACAGTCAATGGGTGCCCTTGACTTCAGCATGTAGGTAGACTGAACTGCTATAGAAGAGTATTTCCCTACTGAGAGACAACAGCGGCTCTTTTGTGCTTTCTAGCAAGCTGGTTCTGATAGCCAGGGGACACCACTGCTGACTTTCAAAGGAAAGCACTTTTCTGTATGAACACAACACATCAAACTGCTTTTCTGCAATACCACACTTAGCACTGATCTCCTTTCCTGGCAATACCATGACGTTCTGATGCCCTATAGGGTTGCTCAACACTCCAGCAATTGTACATGATAATTGTGTTGGCATTGGATATGCTGCTGTTACACCGGTGTTTCCCCCAAACATATACAGGATGCACATTCTTAAGCATCCATGTACGTGCAGCAGGGATCCATGACTCAAGCAGAACATATAGGTGTGAATACCCCAGTATTTAAGTACTTACGCCTCTCATTCATACTTTATGTATTGACCGAAACAAACAACTTGCAACTTGAGAATGTGAAAGGGTATGTTTCTATTCTGCTTCAAGGGATGTGAGAATGATAGAAATAAGGGATTTTATGCTCCCACTGTTAATTTAGAAGGGCTGAACATACTTATGTGGATGGAGCGGGTAAGGGATTATTATGACTTAAGTTACTGTATCTAATTAAGCACAGGAGATTCATTTGTGTTAAAGCGTGGTTGTGTGGGTGGTGACTTTACTTTGTGTGATTAGGCATGAGCTTTCTCTTTTGGCTATTCAGGGTCTTAGTGAATCAGCTGGTCTATCAAGAATGGTTGGACAGCACATAAGTAACACCTATCCAGTGCTCCAGAGTTCTGACAAATTCAGGAATGGATATCCGGAGAGAGATGACAGTCAATGGAGAGTGTAATGGGCAGGAATAAACACTATGGGGGCAGTTCTTTGGATGCATGCCCTCAGTTTCATGATTGAAGACAGTGATTTCATTTTGATCCATCAAAATCTGTAAGGTTTATCCAGGAATTCTCTCTTGATTAAACCATGCTCAAATCTCCACAAGCAGTAGACATAGAGGGATGCTCATAGCAGTGAAACTCCCTCTTTTTGGAGACACAATCAACTGAAGGTTGTTCCCATGTTACATGCATGCAGTTGTGCAGTTAGGGCTGGACCTTGGGGCCAAAGTTCAAGCCCCCCTAGTCCAAGAGCTCCCAAATGACCAAAGGGTGGCAAGTGCAGAAGCAAACTCCATTTTATTCCTGTAGTCATGATGGCGCTATGATTTAAGTGAGTTTAAAACACAAAACTACATCCTCAGAGAGTTGTGGGTTTGGTTTTAAAAAATCAGGGTTGGCAAACATTTTTGTTGTTGTATTTCTCATGTATCAGGAATGTAGAACCAGTATTAAAATATGGAAGAGATTGAAGTTTGTCTGGAAGAGACAAATGCTCGTTAATACATGTTCCTCTAAAGACCGGGGGGGGGGGGGATAATACAATTAAGTCCCAGGACTAAAAGTAGCTAGTTGCACCACTGCATGCTTGAATGAGGGGCATTCCATTAAAGGGGCAGTGTGGTCATACCCCTGTCCTGATGATGCATGGCTTCCCCCTGGCACTGCTCATGGTGTCCGCATTTTAGGCTTGGAGATGTCGGAGAAATCCACAATGGAATTGAATGAGTTTCTATTTTTATGAATGCAACCCATGGATTCCACAGCAGACCAGCTTTTCCTGTCAGGCAGATTCCATAGACTTGCAAGCCATGTTCTAACTTCCCTGAAAGTTCACATTTCCCCCATAGGCAAAAGCATGAAAATGCATATGGGGGGTTTTGTGCATTTTTGCAAATGTGAATTTTTGTGAATTTGCGCAAATTTGAAAATTTGAAACAAATCTGATTTCATGACTGCACATATAATTAAACCTGAAAAGCAATGAAACATATGCAGAACGGATTTTACACAACTGTATATCTCCAGGCAGGAAGAAATCCTGCATGCATAGAGCTCTACATACGTAGGCTTACCTTGAAGCTCGAACCCTGCAGAATTAGGGTTACAGCCACTGTACATGCATTGATTTCACCCCTGCAGATGTCCATGCCTAATACAATGTTTGGGGTGTGTTGGGAGGGGAGTGGAGAAAGCTGTGTGGCATCATGTGGTGGGCCATTGGTGTGGCTCCACACCATTATATTTGTTGATGTATATGTTGCTTAAAGAAGACATCTTTCACATTGTGAATTTGGTTCTTTTAAGGATCAGGAATTATTGACAACATGATTTTATTTATTTATTTATTTATTACATTTGTATACCGCCCCACAGCCGAAGCTCTCTGGGCGGTTTACATAGGATTAAAAACAATTAAAAACAATATACAAAAATCAAAACAGCAAAAACATACAACATACACACAATCTGTACATTTAAAACCACTTCAACACTTCAAAAAGCTACAAAAACAAAACAAACCCAGGCTCCTCAGATATTGCCAAATGCCTGAGAGAAGAGGAAAGTCTTGACCTGGCGCCGAAAAGATAACAATGTTGGCGCCAGGCGGGCCTCGTTGGGGAGATCGTTCCACAATTGGGGAGCCACCACAGAGAAGGCCCTCTCTCTTGTTGCTGACCTCCGAGCTTCCCTCGGAGGAGGCACTCGGAGGAGGGCCTTAGATGTTGAACGTAGTGTTCGGGTAGGTTCATGTCGGGAAAGGCGTTCCATCAGGTATTGTGGTCCCAAGCCATGTAAAGCTTTATAGGTTAAAACCAGCACCTTGAACCAGGCTCGGAAACATACAGGCAGCCAATGCAAGCGGGCCAGAGCAGGTCTTATATGTCTGAACCTACTGTTTCCAGTTATCAATCTGGCCGCTGCATTTTGCACAAGCTGCAGCTTCTGAACCACCTTCAAAGGCAGCCCCACGTAGAGTGCATTGCAGTAATCTAACTTGGAGGTTACCAGAGCATGGACAACTGAAGCCAGGTTATCCCTGTCCAGATAGGGGCGTAGCTGGGCCACCAACCGAAGTTGGTAGAAGGCACTCCGTGCCACTGAGGCCACCTGCACCTCAAGTGACAGAGATGGTTCTAGGAGAACCCCCAAGCTACGAACCCGCTCCTTCAAGGGGAGTGCAACCCCATCGAGAACAGGTTGAACACCCTCCATCCGGTCAGCGGAACCACCCACTAACAGCGTCTCAGTCTTGTCTGGATTGACTTTCAGTTTATTAGCCCTCATCCAGTCCATTGTTGCAGCCAGGCACTGGTTCAGCACATGCACAGCCTCACCTGATGAAGATGAAAAGGAGAAATAGAGCTGTGTGTCATCAGCGTACTGATGACAACGCACTCCAAAACTCCGGATGACTGCACTCAAAGGTTTCATGTAGATGTTGAACAGCATGGGGGACAAAACTGACCCCTGCGGAACCCCATACTGGAGAATCCACGGGTCCGAGCAATGTTCCCCAAGCACCACCTTCTGGAGCCGACCCCCCAAGTAGGAGCAGAACCACTGCAATGCAGTGCCTCCCACTCCAAACTCAGCCAGTCGTCCCAGAAGGATACCATGGTTGATGGTATCGAAAGCCACTGTGAGATCAAGGAGAATCAACAGAGTCACACGCCCCTGTCTTTCTCCCGACATAGGTCATCATACAGGGCGACCAAGGCTGTTTCCATACCAAAACCAGGCCTGAAACCCGACTGAAATGGATCCAGATAATCAGTCTCATCCAAGAGTGCCTGGAGCTGTCTCGCAACCACCCGTTCCAGGACCTTGCCCAGGAATGGAACATTTGCTACTGGCCTGTAGTTATTAAGATTTTCAGGGTCCAGGGAAGATTTCTTTAGGAGTGGTCTCAATGCCGCCTCTTTCAGGAGGCCTGGGACCACTCCCTCTTGCAAAGAGGCATTAATCACTTTCCCTGGCCCAGCCAGTTGTTCCATCCCTGCTAGCTTCCATGCTCCAAAATAATAGCTTGTGCTCGATCTCACTGCTGGAGGCACCATACTAATTTTGGAGGAAATATTGTATGCCTGTATGATCACTTGCATATTGAGTAGCCACAACAATTATAATGCTAGATGAAGTGAAGCTTGTTTGTGTGAAAGGGGCCTTGGACAAAACAATTAAAGAAAAGCTGTTTTAGATTCTAGCCTTCGGTATGACATGTCTATATGTTTGTGGCTGTAGATATGGAAAGGTGGAAGGAAAAAGCTTCTCCCTGGGGAAATAGCAACTTTATCTACTCTGAAACCAGATAAAGAGATTATTGAGTAGCAATGAGAAAGAACCCAGCTAACTGTATATTCCTGTTTATAATTTACTTCCCCCTTGATGTGCAGCAATTGGTGCAGGACAAAAAAAGCACTATTAAAGATGAAAAACAAAGTCAGAATCTTTTGTTTCTTCTTATATGCAAATTAATAACACATACAACAGGGATCTGAAAATTACTGTATTTTCCCAATGAGACTAGAGGGGATGGAGGAAAGTATTAAAATATCCACAGAAAGCATATGAATTTCCCCCCTCTCTTTCTGGAAACAGAATACAATCTAAGCAGTTCCTTCCTTCCCATGCTGGCATTATAGAAATACTCCAATTAGGGATGTGTGGGAGCCTCTTCAGATGTTCCAGTGGTGTGACAGAGCACGGTACCAACAGTATCAGCCATGGCTAAAATCCTTCTGGCTTACCTAACATTATTCTGTGACAACATCTAGTATGATAGATAGATGATAGATAGATAGATAGATAGATAGATAGATAGATGATAGATAGATAGATAGATAGATAGATAGATAGATAGATAGGAAGGACCTGGTCAACACATAAGCAGAATGTGATGGTAGAATTTTGAGGTGATAGCATAGAATTTACTAGGGGTGTGCTCTCCACTCCAAAATTACCTGATAACCACTGACATCTGCAGTGCATTTGATCTTCCAGAGCAGGGATTGGCCGCTTCTAAATCAATAGAATCATATCAGAGCGGAGACACGGCCAATAGGAGCTTCTAATGTCTCCAAAATTCTGACTGTTTTTCAGGCATCAATGCTCTCTCTCTCTCTCTCTCTCTCTCTGAATTGAATATCTCCATATTTGGAAGTCACTGAGTGGGATGAGGGTATATTGACATGTTTGGCTAACCAATAGTCATTAGCCACACTTGTCTTCCTGTACCATCCTCCAATCACAATGTTTTGTCCTCCTTGCATGTCATCATTCTCGTGAGAGAGAAACATGTGTGCATGCATGAGAGAGAGAGATTATTTTGCAGGCAGCCACTGACACTGTCACTTGGTTCGCTAATATTTCTAAGTTCTTTCCCCTTAAAATCATTAACACTCGCAGTGTGCTGTGTTTGTATAGTCTACTCTCTTCCCACTGAATAATATTTTTTTTAAAATCCAAGCCTGCTAGTGCGTGAGTGTTTGGCTGGCTGCTAGGCTTCCAGTCCAGGTAGCTTCCTCACTTATAGGCGGAAGCTTTTGTTGCCTTGACTCGTGCCTCGCCTCCTTCTCCTCTTCGTCCTACATGCCTCTGCTCCTGTCGAGTGACCTCTCTGATGATGGGAAAGCTGTGTGCTGCTGTTGTGGCATTTATTAATTTATATTCATCATAGCGCTTTGCACTTTTAGTTTTCCTGTTGATTTGTTTCCCTCTCCCCCCAACAGATCAAGGCACGAGAGATGCTGCCTGAGGGGACATTTGAGTTTGGACTTCAAAAATTCCTTATAAATCACTGCATACAGGGATCTGCTCAAAACTTGGCATGCCTAAAGCTCTCTTTTTCGAACTGTCATAGTGCTAATTCATGTGTTTATTTTTAAAACTGAGGGAGCTGTGAACATTTCTGTTAATTCTTATTGATGAGAATGTAGCAATTACCAGAAAATGGTGCGGTTCTCCAACGGGTAAATCAACGGTGCAGAGAGACAGACTCCTTCTGAAAATCATAGAGGAGAATCACCTCATCAGAGCTGTGCCCCAAATTTAGGGGTGGAGAGGACCCCCTCTGCACCTCCCCTAGAATTTACCACTGCAGAATCCAAGTGGCATGTCATTTTTTTTTAGTCTTGCCCCATTAAATGCTCCATGGAATTTTTTTTTAAAAAAACTAGCATGCTAAGAAAAAAGTTTCTAGTTCAGTCTCACCCAATTCCTAGCTATGATAGTTTCCTACTTAGAGAGATTTTTTTCCCCATAGGAGAGCATTCAAAAATGTTTCTGAAATGATACAGCCCATTATTCCATCTTAGGACTCTGCCATCTCATGAACACCTCATTGTGCTGCATGGAATAGGACCATGCATCCATGCTAATTATGAACTGCCCAGAGAGCCTTGGCTGTTGAGCAGTATAAATAAATAAATAAGAGTTCTATTTGCATGCCTTGGATGCAGAGCTCCTTTTTCACTCTCTGACATATCCAGTTAAAATAACAGAAGAAAGACCCCTGTCTGAGACCACAGAGCACACCACTGCTCAAGAGTAGACCATACCGGGCTTGATGGACAAATAGTCTGACTTGGTATGATGTTGCTACAGCTATTCCTCTGGTTCAGTATTTTGTTTTTACCATTGGTCACCGAGATGCTACTGTGAGGTCACAAGCAGGGCATGAAGTTGATGGGCCAGGCCATGGTTTTGATCTGCGAATCTGTTATGATGCTTCTAAATGTGGAGATTCCATTTAGCAATCATAGCTGATACCAATTTATAGACCTCTGTGAATTTGTCTTCTTTTACTTTTCTTTTGCTCCAAAAGCCAGGGCTATTCAGTGGCTATGAGCTACTACCACTCAGAGGGCTGTATCCAAGAAGCCGCTGTGCCCCTGTCGATTCCGTTACACAAGTGAGAAACACCAGTTGCACAATGGAGGTTTAGCGTTTCCTAGAGCAACTGGAATCAAGCAGAAATGCTTGTTTTGGAGATTCCTATAGGGGGCATTATGTATCTCCATTGTGCAAGTGATAGGTCCCACTTGCACAATGGAATCAGTGTGAGGGGGTCCTTGCGGAAAGGAATGGGCAGGGGTGCAGCTTCCCAAAGGTACTGAATCCATTTCTACCATACAATCTCAGTTCCTTGAAAAAAAAATGAGAACACTGAAAATATGAATATCAAAATACTTGCTATTCAATAGAATGGCGATGTGGCAGATGGCATGATGTTTCAAAGCAAAACTCAGCAATAGAAATGACAGGCAAAGGAAATGAAGAAAACATACAAAGGAGTGTCAGTTTTGTTAACCTATATTTGGGTCTGTTGTTAACATCTCATTTTTGCTTTTATTTCAGTTTGTCTAAAGGTGCTGAGAAGTGAGGAGTATGAATCAGATTTGAAAGTTTTGTTGGATCCAGGGCTGGAAAAAGACGGAGCTGACCTTACCGGTTAGAATATTTATGTCTGTTTCTTTACTCTGTGTGAAATGAAAAAGCATGCAATGCATCATTTTTCTGTCTGCCACTGTTCATTATATGCACAACTTTGAATGCTTTTTAATAGGCTTGGTATTAAATAAAGAAGATGGAAATCAGATCCAACTGATAGTATTTCTGTAGGTCTCCACACCCTTCCATATACAGTTACAGAACAAAGGATATTTCATTGATCCTAGTTCAGCTTATCATAGCACAGTCACAGGCTTTATTCTATGCCATGTGTAGTTCCACTCCTCCCTCCGCCATGAGATAAGAACATGAAAAAAATGTGATCCATCGAGAGAGTGTCTCTCTGCAGCATTCTGAATTGATTGTATATTAGAAAACCCTCATTTGGATGATCATATACTAGAAACCCCTACCTTTTAGATGTGCTATTGAAGGCCGCCTGATCTACCAATCTGGCTATAGGCTATTCAGAAGTAGCTTAAGAAACTGCTTTTCATCTTGTTTCAGAGGAACTGTGAGCTCTTTCTTGTGTAAGCCACACTGCAAAATCCTTTCTTCCTTGAAAGCATGGTCGAAATTGGGTACGTCATCCAGGAAAGAAAGTTGTGTGGGAGGAATGTTGAATATCTCAGTCCACCCAAACCTGTTTTTATTCTAGTTTATTAAATCTGAGATGCTACTGAATATCCATTTTTACGCTGTAGTATTGCACTTCAAATAAAAAGAATTAGGCTTGTAGTTGGTAAATTTCAAATCGGTAAGACTAGAAGACACAGATGGCAAAAGAGTGTTTTCCTTTAACACATAGAAAATGAATTGCTTTAAGGCTGCAATCTTGTACCATCTTCAACTTACTGAAACTAAAAAGTTTTGATAGCATGTAATAGAGTTGCAGGATTAATGTTTAAAACCTTTAAACCCTCTTTAGGAATCCTTTGGAATGATCACAAGTTAAAAATGACTCAAAATAAAAGAAAATACAATAGTGGTCAGCATCACACACATAATAGAGGTCTCATTTAGGGGTGTGCATCGGATCGGATCCGATCCACGATCCGAATCCGATCCGCCCCAAAATCAGGAAAATCCGATCCGATCCGATCAACCTCCGATCCGATCCGATCCGATCCGACGAGGTCCGATCCGGATCGGACGCCATTTTGAATGCTTTTTCCCATAGCCAAGTATTGTTTTACAAAAACGCCTATAGCTTTTTCATTTTTAAAGATAGAAGGATGAAACTTGGGAACATTTTACACTGGTTAGGGACAGTTATCTGTGAGAAATTTCAGAAAGATTGGTGCATGCGTTTTGTGGCAATTAATTTTTTAATAAATACCCAGGAATGCCTATAACTTTGTCATTTTTAAAGTTACACACATGAAACTTTGCCACATTGTAGGTGGTACCTTGGGACCTATGTGTGTGAAATTTCAGAAACGTAGGTGCTTGTCTTGTGTGGCAATTAATTTTTAGAAAAATGGGTAGTAGTGGGGTAAATACATTTATGCCTCCCATTTTTTTATTTTTGAAGATACAAACAGGAAACTTGGGCACATTACAGGTACCACTTGCCTTGATATGTGTGTGAAATTTCAGAAACATTGGAGCTTGCCTTGTGTGGCAATTAATTTTTGAAACAATGAGGAAAGAAACACCTATAACTTTGTCATTTTTAAAGTTACACACATGAAACGTTGCCACATTGTAGGTGGTACTGTGGGACCTATGTGTGTGAAATTTCAGAAACATAGGTGCTTGCCTTGTGTGGCAATTAATTTTTTAATAAATACCCAGGAATGCCTATAACTTTGTCATTTGTAAAGTTACACACATGAAACTTTGCCACATTGTAGGCGGTACCTTGGGACCTATGTGTGTGAAATTTCAGAAACGTAGGTGCTTGTATTGTGTGGCAATTAATTTTTGAAACAATGAGGGATTCATTGGACAGCACTTGCCCATAGGGATTCATTGGATAGTACTTACCCATAGGGAATCATTGGACAGTACTTGCCCATAGGAAATCATTGGAAAGCACTTGCCCATAGGAAATCATTGGAAAGCACTTTCCCATTGAGAAATACAGTTATGCCTCCCACTTTTTTATTTTTGAAGATACAAACAGGAAACTTGGGCACATTGTAGACTGGTTAGGGATAGTTATCTGTGAGAAATTTCAGAAAGATTGGTGCATGCGTTTTGTGGCAATTATTTTTTTAATAAATACCCAGGAATGCCTATAACTTTGTCATTTTTAAAGTTGCATACATGAAACTTTGCCACATTGTAGGTGGTACCTTGGGACCTATGTGTGTAAAATTTCAAAAACGTAGGTGCTTGCCTTGTATGGCAATTAATTTTAGAAAAATGGGTAGTAGTGGGGTAAATACATTTACGCCTCCCATTTTTTTATTTTTAAAGATACAAACAGGAAACATGGGCACATTACAGGGAACACTTCACTTGATATGTGTGTAAAATTTCAGAATGATAGGTCCAGGCATGTGGTGGCAAGGTGTCTGCACACACCACTTTGAAGACTGTAGAAAATTTCTCCTGTAACGATCCTAGCGAGAGAGAGAGTGATCCTAGGCTCAGCCGTTCTGCTTGAGTGAAAGTATCAAAGCAGACACGAGCCAAGTGCTACTTTGTTTCTCCTTTTGTAATGGATACTAGCTCAGTTGCAGCCAAGCGTGCAAGGATCAAAGAGATGAGAGAAAGTGTTTCCTTCTTCTTCCCGGGAGGCGGGAGGGTGCAATTGACAGCCCCAGCCTCTGTGGAAAAACGTTTATAACTTTTAATCTAAAAAATTCGTAGCCACCAAATGCCTGGACCTATCATTCTGAAATGATATCATCCGGTCCGATCCGATCCGACCATCCTCCAATCCGATCCGATCCGACCCCCCAGGTCCGATTCCGATCCGCTATCCGATCCGGGGGGGTCAGTGCACATCCCTAGTCTCATTATTTTTCATGAAACAACACAAATGGAACAAATTTCATCATTCTTTGGACATTTCATCCTCTAGATTGAAAGGTGTGGATTGTATGAAAAAGCATGACATGCAGTTGTTGTTTTCACTGTAAAATGCTGAATGCAATTTTGATCTTTTGAAAGCAGTTGCAGGTTTTTGGATGAATGTTCAACCCCATATGGCTCATCCCCAGTTTCTTGAATATGTGAACATTTGTAGCTGTCTGACTGCTTATTGACAACAGCTCTGTTCAGGTGTTCGGGTGAACGAGTTTGTAGAGAGTCTGGGCCATGCATGCTGGTCTCACTTGCTACATCTCCAGGTGCGCTCAGACCTTGCCATGTTGAATTGTCAAAGTCTGAATGGGGGTTCTAGTGACGATTCATTTGAATGTGAGTAGAACTTTCAGAGTAATCAAGAACTTTGAATAAGGGATGGTCTGAGATTGCACAGAGAGTTCTACGCATCTTCAAGCAAAAGCACATAGAGCTCCCTTTCAAAACTTGACAATTCAACACAAGATCTGAACTGAACTGAGATGTGTGGGGCAGTGTGCATGGTTCTGACTCTATATCTTCTTTAAGGCCTTATGTGTTTGCTTAAACACCTGAATAGGACTAATAAGTTGCTATATGATTCTACCTAGACAAACAAATAACAACTACAACAACAACAACACCCCAAGAAGTTGGCTCTGATGCCTTTAAACTATGGCTACTAAGAACAGTATTTGTGAAATGCCTGGGCCTGCACTTATTTTTGGTCACATAAAGAAAAGTATGTTTGCATGAAAAAAATGCATATGATCTGTTTGGCTACCTCAGCTCTGTTTTAGACAGGAGTGTCATTGGATTTTTTAAAAAAATCCATCTGGTGGTCGTGGTTGCTGTGTAGAAAAATTGTGTGACATTTGCATTATTCTGAACATTTGAGGAAATCAGGCTGGGAAGCAGTGGATTTCAGATTTTTCAAAATGCTTCATTTCATGTTAAAAGGCCTTTGAACACAAAGACTCTGTCTTGCTAATGACGTTGGCAAAAACTGTTCTTTTAATGAAAGAAGAGACCTGACCCTACCAAATTATTTATCTGAAATTAATGCTTTTTTCTCCATAGTCTTCCACAATAGTATCTAACTTTCTGGCTGTTTTACAGTAGAGGCACAAATTACAAAAGGCCCCTGTCATCATTACAAAATATATTTATGAATTTTCTTGCCTTCATAAATAGTTTGAGCTTACAAAATATGAAACTGAGAGCAAAGTCTAGGCTTTCTTTTCAAAAAAGAGATGGAAATGATGCCAAGTCCACTAACAATAATGAAGGCTACATTGCTAGATCTTCAATTATGATTTATGCTGTAACTTGACTTTAAGATGTCATTTATTGAGTGCTCTTTTATTCCACTTCTCAGCCATTGTTGAATGTAAAGAACAACTGTGAAGGAATGTTAGCCCAAATCTGTTATTCTTCGTCATGTGTCTGAAGTTTACTTTGCAAACTGCAGCCAACTGCTGCATACATTATGTTAAACATAATGGTAAACTCCAGTTTAAATCACTGTAAAACTTTGTATGTGGAACTGCCCTTGAAGACAGTGTGGAAACTTCAGATATTACAAAACATGGCAGCTACAGTATTGACCACTGCTGGGCATTATGATCATACACCAGTGATATCATCTTCACTGGCTCCCAGTTTGTTTCTAGGCTCAATTCAAAGTGTCAAACTTTTTTTAGTGTAAGAATGAACAGTATCTCCAGATCAATTGTGGGGGTGGGGGAGAAATGTACCTTAATTATATAACAATTAGCAAATATAAATAGTTAAAGCAGCAATAGGTAAATACAAAGCATTCAAATATCTTCATTACCCATTTAAAAGTCTTTAAAAGTGGAGGGCAGAGGTACCTGCCTAGAGAAGGAACTCCAAAAATATGGGGCCACAACTGAAAATTAGCTGTCTTTACAAGTGCTCTCCAATACTTTTTTATGGCAGGCTAGTGAATAGAGTCCACTCTAAAGGTCCAGGCAGGTTCATATGAGTGCAGAGAGAACTTCAAATAACTTGGTCCAAACCATTCAGGACTTTAAAAGGTAATTATCAGCACTTTGCATTGGGCACAGCTGCAACTGCTGCTGATACAAAATAGGTGTTATGTTCTGAATGCCTGGCTCCCACAATCATCTGGGAAGGAGCATTCTGCACTAGTTGAAGCATCTGAGCTGTCTTCAGAGACAGTCCCATAAAGTCTAGATGGATAAAAGAAAGCAAAGACTTAATTTTGAGTTTACTGCATATACATTAGAGCAATCAAAACATGTGGTGAGATGGTAGTGAGTTCAGTCAAAAGTCTACATTAATGGAAATTTCCACAGCGGCAAATCTAGATAGCTCAAATTTGAAGAAACAGACATTTTGAGAGCTTGTGCAGCAAAGTGATGAAGATTGCAATACTATGCACTCCTAATTGAGTGTAAACCATGTTAAATTCAGTGAGATTTACCTCTGAGTGAACATGCATACAAATGGGCTGTAAGAGCATAAGTGATGAGTCATTCAGTTAAAATCTCTCCTTAGCTAAAGAAAGGGAGGTCCCTGGGTTTTGTGGTAGAGCACATGCTTTTTGTGGATAGATAACGGGCCCAGGTTCAATCCCTGATTTCTCCAGTAAAAAGACCCTGAAATGGCCTGAGATCGTGAAGAACTATTACCTTCAGAATGTGTACTACTGAGTCAGATGGGCAAATGAGATAGGCCAGAGTATCTTCATGTATGGATTCTATGGAAAGCTGTATGTATGTGTATGTATGTATGTATAAAATTGACTTCCCTTAGAGCATTGTAATGATAGCAGATGTGCAAAGTGCCTTAAATGCGTAGGAGATGTACTTCATGAAAAAGGAGGCATTTTATCATGAAAGGGCATACCCAGTTCTTGCATGGACTGATAGAACAGGATCACTATAAGCTAAACAGCCTTTTGAGAATTATCCCTCCAGGAAAAATACTGTTTTCTAGAAAAATCTTATTTGTTATGTAATTGAATAGCATCTATAATCTAGAATGGGGTGGGGAATCTTTTCTGACCTGAGCACTGAATTGGCCTAGGCCCAGAACGTCAAGGGCTGCATGCACACAGTGGATGATCCACCACACAAAGTGTTCAGATCTGACTTATGGAATTCACTTCTACAATATAAGGTTATGGCTTTTAAAAGTGGATTAGATAGAGGGTAGACCTTTCCATCCAGCTGTTATCCATGGCTAGGGTGACAAAAGTTTGGAAACCAAAAAGGAGGATAACATAGTCGACCCCCAAAGGGGCATCCCCACCAACATATCTACCCCCAGGGGGCATGTCCAGCACCAAGGGGGGGGCCCACTTGAACATAGCCTTGGTCACATGTCTGATTTTACAGCACACAATTAAGAAAAATCTGTTCTACATAACATCTTAATGTTGACATCACTGAAATAACAAGTGAGACATCCAAAGTATATGAAATTAACTTCACTCACTCCTACTTTTGTAGCTTTTGCTGTACTTTGTTGCTATACTCTGTGTGATACATTCTCCCCTTCCCTCAAATATCTTTTCTGATTGTATCCTCACTCCGCTGCAAGCTGCTTAACAGGGTGTGCTGCTGGCCGACATTTTTTTTTTAGTTTTAAAGTTCCATTTTGTTTTCAAACTTGCTGAAAATCAACAGATTAACAAATCTGCTTGAAACTTGGCATGGCTAAAGCTCTACTTAAGGTCTATCATGATGCCAAGTTTAATCACCTTATCTTTAAAAATGATGGGTTTTTTTAAAACAAAATTAATTTTAAAACCTCAATTTTTTTTAAAAAAAATTCCTAAAAATCAATGGATGAACGGATCTGTTTCAAACTTGGAATGGCTAAATCCCTGTGTAGGAGCTATCAAAGTGCCAAGTTTCATCTCTTCATCTTTAAAAATGACAGAGCTGTAAGCATTTTTGTTAATTCCCATTGACTATAAAGTAGAGCTGCCCTTTGTGTGCGGGGAGGATGGGAAAAATCCAGATTTTTCTTCAGATTTCATAATTCTGCCCCCCCCCCCCATTCCTGGATTTATTACCAAAAATCCTGACATGTCCTGGTTTTTCCTGGCATATGATCACACATTCAGAAGCAACATGCTTCCTGAACATCAGTAACGGGTACAAACAATGGGAGACGTCTGTTGTCTTCATGCCCTGCTTGTATCCTTCCCCGAGCCATGGCTGGCAACTGTTGGGAACTGGATGATGGACTGGATGGTGTCTTTGTTCTAATCCCGCAGAGCTCTTTTACATTTTTAGGTTCTTAAGAAATGAGTATACAGGAGAACCTCTAGGCTTCTTAGGGAAGCCCACCACAGGCCTAAACTGCTTGTCCTTTTGGCACTAGGCCAAGACCTTTCTGTTATCCCAGGCTTTTAAAGATCTCCATTGCAATCCCTATAGCTTAATTTTAAGTTTTATTTATGTCAGCTGTGTTAGTTTTTGTAATCTATGGGGTATTTCATGGTATTATGCTAGTATGTCTTTGTTGGACTTTTAATTTGTCTTTGCTGTGTTTTAATAGGGGGTTATTTTTGGATTTTTACAGTATTTCATTGTGTTTCAGTGTAGGGTGACCAGGTAAAATCCAGGTCAGGGCTCATGTAACTTTAACAGTTGTAGAGAACAGGGAATTTCAGCCAGTGTCATTTGTATGCAATTAGTTCCTGGTGAAATTCCCTCTTCATCACAACAGTTAAAGTTGCAGGGGCCCTGCCTTCTTTTGTATATGGTCACTCTAGTATAGTGCCTGCAACTTTAACTGTTGCGATGAAGAGAGGATTTCACCAGGTACTAATTGCATACAAATGACGCTGGCTGAAATTCCCTTTTCTCTACAACTGTTAAAGTTACATGAGCCCTGACCTGGATTTTATCTGGTCAGCCTATTTTAGTGTCTCTCTATGAGGTTTTTAAGTCATTTAATTAATTAATTAATCACAAAAAATATCCCATCAAAGAGTGCTTACAAAGACCACTGCTTGTTGGGGAAAAGGAGCCATATACTCCAATCACACTAAATTAATGGCAGTAGAGGTTTTAGAGGCCTGGCCTATAAAAACAAAACAAAAAACAAAACAAAAACAGTTTACTTGCACATTTTGTTATATACACGGTCTTGTTTTCCATACAACCCATTTTCTTCTATGTCAAGTTCATTCACTCAAAGACAAGTTTAGAGAACACTTTGTTCCCTTCAGTTCTGTCTCAGCTTTCTTTCTTTCTTTCTTTCTTTCTTTCTTTCTTTCTTTCTTTTTCTCTTCTCTCTCTCTCTCTCTCTCTCTCTCTCTCTCTCTCTTTTACATGCAAATTCACAAAAGTATTTAAACAGTTTCAAATTGCACAGACCTTTTAAGTGACCCATGCACTCCATGACCAGAGCATGAACCCTTGGTCTGAACATTCATAGGGAGGTTTCTAACCCCCCCCCCCCCCAACCCATGCAAATAAATATGTCCTATAAAATGACATAGCACATAGTTAAATGCACAGCCTTTTGTCTGAAAAGAATTTTCTGCCAGTTAAAGCTAGTGCACTGATTGTATAAATTGATGTTTACGCTGAAATGGGCTTTCAGAAAACTTTGCTTGCATTTAAGAGTTCTTACCTTCTTTTATTTTCTTTTTCTTTTGAAAGGTTCATTTCAGCAAATATGTGCTATTGGTGTTTTAAGCTGTGCTCTCCAATTGTGTGCCTTAAAATTCCAAGCATATTTCATGCCGGAATAGTCATCAACATGCAGCATCGACACCTCCTTTGTCTACTTGCTTAAGAAAAACCAAACAATTTGGTTGAAGAAGTGGCCTTGGTGATAGGGATGGCTCATTAAAAGAAATAGCTGATCTTGGATAAATAGAGCTTCAGTACACTTCCTAAAGATCATAATAACTGTAATAATAAATTAATTAATAATGCATGAAGCAAGAAGGACTCTAGACAGAAGCGCAGACTCTCTCATCTCTGAAAATGAAACTTTATTGAAAGCATCTTACAAGGGCAAGTGCCCTTGACAGCTGATACTTGGCAGTTTTACATTCTGGTCCAGATTTTCCTTTAGGTGTAGAGGCATCAAGTATTTTGAAAATGGGTGACATTTGCGATTCAAGCAATAATTTGTTTCAAGTATGTATTTGTAAATGGCCAGCCGATCCTCCCATTTTTAGTATGCTTCTCTTTCCAATCTTTCTCTGGCTTCAAGATGAGGAAGTCATTTCTACCTCTTTGCAAAAATGCATTGGGATCAGACAATCCACATTGCATCTGGACATACGGGAGTTCTTGTAGTGCCCAAAGGAAGCTGGTTTCTGCTTGTGGTAGCAAGGACTTGGGCAAGAAAGAGTGTTTTCATATTGGGTTCAATAGAAATGTAACCCTAGTGAATCAGATTGAAGCTTGATACATAGACAGTCCCATAGGTGTGTTATATGGATGTGTGCATATATCTGAAAGAAGCCTGCAAGTTTTAGTTTCTCTTTCGTTTCTGGAGGTGTGAGCAGGCCTTTCTTTTTCTCTCTCAGCATAGGCCTTGTTGCTGGGGCAATCCAGTGCGTTCTCCTCAGGAGTTACACCTTCTCTCATGGAAATAATAATAAAGTAAGCTATTGTGAGAGTTCCTCGATCTGAAGTGAGTTGTGTGGAGAGAAGAGCCTAGGGGTAGTCTGAAAGTTTAGTAAGCAAGCTCAGCCCCACATTTACCACACCCCAGGTCCATTACAAGGTGGTGAGGCCAGTATGGATTTCTCTTCCAGTGTTCCCCTTTCCCAACACTCCAAATGAGCCACTTCCATTTCTAAAGGTTAAGTCCCATGACTAGGGTGACCAGATAAAATCCAGGTCAGTGCTCATGTAACTTTAAC
Organism: Anniella stebbinsi; assembly: GCA_029215795.1. Classification (NCBI taxonomy): domain Eukaryota; kingdom Metazoa; phylum Chordata; class Lepidosauria; order Squamata; family Anniellidae; genus Anniella; species Anniella stebbinsi. The sequence continues at coordinate 139,766,949 of JARDYH010000005.1, read as the reverse complement.
AGTTGTAGAGAAAAGGGAATTTCAGCCAGTGTCATTTGTATGCAATTAGTTCCTGGTGAAATTCCCTCTTCATCACAACAGTTAAAGTTGCAGAGGTCCTGCCTTCTTTTGTATATGGTCACTCTAGGGGCACTGTTAGGGCCAGACCACAGGCTCAGGTCTGAGGGCCTATGCTCAGGGGTCTCCCTGCTGATAGGTAGTGCCTCTTGGTGCCACTCTGCCGCCAAAGAACACAGTGTGTCAGTGGCAGCTAGCTGGTAATGGCTGTAACCTGGCTCCTACAGTGTGCCATTTTGAATTATTATTATTTTTATTTCCTAATTTTGAGTAGCAGATTTTGGAACCAATCCGGTGCAGTAAATAAATGCACTGGGGCTGCAAGAAGTTCACTCCTTTACTGCTCCAGTACCCTTATTGGCTCCTTCCCCCCAAGGCAACGTTTAATTGGTTCAGATCACTGCTATTCAAACTTAGCAAATATAAATAGATTGATTTAAGTTGGCATGCTGCAGGGCTACAGCCTCGATCAGATGGCCACTGCCACCACGGTGCTGTGCTTTGGGACACTGAGAATTTTGTGGGGATGTTGAGAATTTTGGAGAAAATTCTCTGGGTGCAGGGCTTCAGTGCCTACCTTACTGTAAGGAGGTGGCTGAGGGATGAATAGGTGCTCTTTCTTTTACCCCCTCCCACCCCTGTTCTATCCTCACAGCTTCTCTGGCTGCTTGAGCTTCTTGGAAAGCCCGCTGGAGGACTTAACTAGGACTCCGGCCCTTGGGGCTATCCAGTGCGGCTGCCTGCTCAGTGCCTGAAAGCTGAGAGAAAGAGTTGTTGCTATCCTTGTTGTTCCTGTTTCTGTTGTTGTTTCTGTTTTTGTTAAAAGAACAAAGCAAAATTTAAAATGCCCCTCAGCCACCTTCTCTGAAATTCTCTCCCTTTCCCACAATTTTCAGGTACAGTTTCCTTTCACCCCACCCCCACAAATGATTGAAAATAAATGGGTAAATAATGCCACAGTTCTAGTAAATAGAAATAAACTGATATCTAGAAGGCTGGAGAAGAACAATAGACTTAAAGAGAGTTGAATGTACCTTGAGAGAAGTATCACTTGTCATGTTGACATACTCTTTTCTTTCCATTTTTATTTTTCTGGTTTTTAATTTAAATGCCGGAAACACACATATACCTTAATACTAACAAAAGTAATACCAACAAAACTCTGCGTATACATCCAAAGCTTCAACCCCTCTTTTAAACCAGTTTCAACTCTCTGCCAAATCTACTGTCTGTTGCCAGCCTGAGAGCATTTGTATGTGAAGTGGTGAAGATGTTGCCGTAGGATAAGTTACAGTGGCAACAGAGATGGGGAATATAGCAAGGTTGCAAATGTAGGGCATATGCAAGACATGTGAGATTTAACATTATAATATATATGTCCATAATGGGATGACATTTGTTTACACATGTGGCTGTATTGTCCATTCTTAGATGTAAGTTGATCCTTTGAAATTACCCTAGTCAATACCATTTTTCATCTTTCCTCTAATTTTGAAGGGACTAGTCAAATGTAAAGCCTATCTATGCCTCAAGGAAAGGTCAGTTTAGATTTAGCTTGATAGTCGGTCCTCTGCAGGGACTAGGAACAGATGGTGTCAGGACCTCCCACTACCCTCTTCAATAGCTTTCCAGAGGTTCTCACAATTCATCTTGGTGGACAATGCTCCCCGGGAGGCACAGTACTTCCCAGAGTGCTGAATGGATTAGCAACACAAATCTTGAATTGTACAATACCCAGGATTCTACATGAATGGCATGACCTGCAAGGAATATTGGGTTTGCTTGAGCATTTGCTATCATGTACACTGTCTGCACAATGAATTAACCACAGGTCACACATGTCACAGTAGCTGGTCAAGTTGTAAAGCAAAAACAAATGAACAGCAATTTGTAATGGTAAAGAAATCTATTTTAATGGAATAACCCAGAAAGTCCATTGTTTTTAACATAGTGTAACACTGGAACATTGCATTTCCAGTGTGCATTACCAATCTGCAAGAAAGTTTCTTGCACACTCAAATGTTGCTCTCTAGGTTCTTCATGAGAACACTTCCAAGGAACCTAGCTCTCATGAATCTGACCTGTTCACACTTATCCAGTCATCATTTAGCAGTTGGATTTGTGAAATGAAATAGTGAAACTGAAAAGCTGTGAAGAGCCACGAAAGGGAGAAAGCAGGGGATTGGAGGGAAGAGCAGGAAACTAGGGAGAAGAGTAGGAGGGGGAGAGAGAGAGAGAGGAGACAAAATCTGGAGAACAGATGAGGGAAGAGAATGACAGTCATGGCAAACAGAGGGTACAGGTCCTGAAGGAAAAGAAGCACTCAGACCATCCATCTCTGGGGGAAGACGCCAATAGCATCACTTCATCTGGACCCCGAAGACATCAACCAGAGAGGAGGGGTAGGATTCATTAAGGTCCTAGGCACCTCGTCCCTTAGCTAGGTGTGTCTGAGCTCTTGTGAACGAGCAGGTGTTGCCAGTCAGCCATAGGCACTAGTCTGCATAGTCTAAATCTGTACCTGCAATCTGGACAATGCTGGTTAAACCTCAGAACCATGAGCAAGAAGTAGTTGAGAAGGCACTGCAGCCCAACCCTTGAGAGACATCCTACGTTGTGTCAGCCCCCTTTCTTACTTATCTGTATCCTTGAACCAGGTGTTGACGGACTGAGCCCTGAAAGAGTGTACTTAGCTTGTGCCCTGTGAAATTAATGAGCATCTGAAGTAAAAGAAACTGTGTCTCACAGGGACTGTTCAGACAACACACTAACCAATGGTTGGGGCCACTAACTCTTTTGCAGCTAGTGCTTGGTAAGCATGGGTAAACTGTGGTTATGTGGCTACAATGGTTAGGAAAAATATTTAGCCATTACGGCTTTGCGTGTTGTCTGAACAGTCCACAGCCATATTTCATATTTTCATTTATGTACTGATAATCATGAAACACACACTGCGTAAGTCCTAAACATATATACTGAGAGAGCTATGGCCCTGTTCTCCTTTCCTGCACTGTAATTGTGGGAGTGAGATAGGATGGTGTTCTAGCTGGCTCTGGTTGCTGGTCCTGCTCTGCAGTTTGGAGAAATGCCAAGAACATGTTTTAAGGGTGATGCCCCTCACCTAAACCTCTGTTGCAAGTATGTTAATCAGCTCTTATGAGGTTTTGGGGTTTGTTTCTTTTTTAAATAAAAGGTTTAAAATGATGGGGTCATATGTTCAAGAGGAGGACATGGGTTTGGCCATTCACATCTACCTAAAGGCATATTATATCTAAAAGGTGTGAGGCATATAATGAGGTTGTTGTTGTTGTCGATGATGATGATGATGATGTTTATCTAATCAAAAATTACATTTCAAGCAGTTATATAAGCTTTTCAACATGTATAACATTGGTTCGAGAAGGATTCAATTTCATTTTTCAAAATATGTGTATGCATCCTGTCCTGTTTACAGTAATGTTTCTCTTTGGTATGGATTGAGCACACAACACGTTAAAAAACTTGGGGGCGGTGGCAGAGAAGAATGAAGAAGAGAGAGTTGCAGCAAACGCCCTTCCTACCACGCCCGGCTTGTCCGGGTGGGAGGGGGCAATTCTGGGTGGCGGAGAGGATGACACATGGAGGCCTGCCATTGGCAGCCTCCATATGGTGCCACTGGTTGCATGGGGGAGCTGTGGGCCTATTTATAGGGCTGCTGCGGCTCCTTCCCCCACCTTCTTCCTTTGCAGCTCCCTCCCTCTTCCCTGTAGGCAGTGTGGGCTTGCTGGCTGCCTTTTAGGGGACCAAGTAGGAATTTTTTACCTTCAAACTTGATTTGGGTGTTTTTTTTACCTACTTCACACTGTAAGACAATGGGGGAGAGCTAAATAGGCTAATTGATTGAATTTGGTCACATTTAATTGGGGGCAGGCGTGCGGGCATCAGGAGCAAGTACAGGTTTTGGTGAGCATTCTTAGGCACTGTTGTGGTGATTGGTGACACCTGAGGCCCTCACCTGGGAGTCCTGCGGCACCAGGTGTGGGGATAAGGTTACCCCTTAGGCCAACCTTAATCACCCACTCTGAGTTTTGCAACCTGAGGGGAGGTGACATAGGAAGGCCTACCTACCCCAAATGGGGAATCCTGGGAGGTGTTGACGCACCAGCGACACCTACCAGGATATGAATGGTCACCCGATCCCAATTATGGCCAAGACGTTGGCCAAAGACAGGATGCCTGCTTAGGCATCTATCTACCTTGATATGTTAATAAATATAGCCCTGTTTAAATCCAATTAATCGTGTTGTCTCTTTATTCTCGACGTCCATTCCTGCAAATGTTTGTTCACCATGAACAGAGATGAAATTTCAAATTTCAAATGGTGACTAGTTTTGCTCTTTGCAAGGACTGACACTAGTTGAGCACGTTAATTATTTACCCCCAGTGGGGGGGTGGGGGTGGAGGAGTTGCCGAGTGGCAGTGCAGCAGTGGTGATGATGAGAGATGTCATGGGTTGGCCCTGACCGAAAGAGAGGGTTGATGCTTGTTTATCAGCACAACAGTGAGACAGGAGAGTGAGAGGGAAGCATAACCCTCCTCTCTCTCTCTCTCTCTCTCTCTCTCTCTCTCTCTCTCTCTCTCTCTCTCTCTCTGCCATGGCTAACCCCAGCAGGGAGGGTTGCATGGCAGCAAGGCAGCAGGAGGATGAACTGGCCCAACTCATTCTCTTGCCCCCACTGTCATGCAAAGGTGGAAAAACTGCCAGCTGGTCTGACTTGGTGCAGGCCGAGGTGGGCCAGCACATGGGTGCCAGGTCAGAGTCTGGGGGAACAAGCTGGCGAAAGCTCACTGAGCTCCCCCCAATGATTCCTCTGACAATTATTATTATTATTAGTAGTAGTAGCAATGGTATAGAGGTCGAATCAGTATCACATGTTCTCCTCTCTTGTAACTTTTACAAACAGGCTCGAGCAGATTTAATTTGGCCCATTACCCAAACTCTTCCAGGCAGATCCATAAATCAATTAAAGTTTTTAAATTGGGCAATGTGTACAAGGATTTTATTGACTGAATAACCCTAATATTTTAAATTTTAATATTAACTATTGTATAAAATCAATGACAATGTATGATTTTAAAGTTTTAATATTTTATGTTTTGTACCTTTGGTCTATTGACTGTAATAAAGGTTTACTACTACTACTACTACTAGTAGTAGTAGTATTTCCCTTTGATGCTGGCATGCTTGCCTGCCATCCTTGTGAAACTCCTACAACCCATCTCTGTAGCGGTACCCACACTCTGGAAAACCTTCCCTTGTGTTGTTTGGGAAGCGGAAAATGAAATAGTTTTTAAACACCTCCTAAAAATGTACTTCTTCACATAGGCTTTCCCTGGACTGTAATTGATCTGATTTTATATTGCACTTTTTACCATTTCAGATTTAATTTATTGTACACATTGTATTTTTATGGGCTTTGTACACTACCTGGAGAGTCTTGGCTAATAGGCAGTATAAAAATGTAATAAATAAATAAAATGAAATAAACCCAGTCCACGTATAGAAGCTGTGCCTGCCCTTCACCTTACCAAGCCCGGCACTTTGCTACAGAATTCCTCCACAATGCAAGTGCAGCCATCATATACTCTATGACCAGGCAGGCAGCATTTCACAATAGGCATGCTGTTGCTTTAACTTGAGTTGTGTGGGTTGTGATGAGGGGCAGTGGATCAGGCTCCGACGGGCTCACCCAGGAGTTGTAGCCGCATCCTCATTCTCAGGTGGCACAAAAGAGACAGGATGGGAATTCATTCCAGTCTCTCCTTTCATCTGCAGCAGTATAGTAGACTGGAGTCTGGACAGGCGGGCAATCGAGCGAGGCACTGGCTTCTTTATGACTGAAACACACACACATCCAAACACAGATTTGAGGTGGGGAGGGGACATATAAGAGTCAATGTGTGAGTGGTGTGGTGATGGGGGCTGTGGCTGCAATAGGCAGGTGCTGAGTGGGCAGGCATAGCCAGGGGAACCTGAACATTAGGCAATGTGTGGCAGTGGTGGTAGAGCAGAGGGGCAGTTAGCAGCGTCCAAGCCACCAGTCCTTGCAACACACCATCTCATGGGAGCGCCTCACTTTGCGTCATAGAAGGTCCGCCCCTGTTCACAAGTGGCTATTTACTTGTGATAATGGGTTTTTCTAGTAAGATTTTATATTACTGTTTTAATACTCTGTTTTGAAACTGAAGGGGGATATCAAAGGGAGGGAGGGAGGAAAGAAAGCCCAGAAAGAAAGACCAGTTTGACACCCATGCTAGAGCAGATAACAAAGGAACCATCCCTCTGATTATAGTTTTCTGCTGACATAAGCACCTGTCCATTAGAAAGTGGACTGGGATCACAAAGTCAAAATCCACCCCCAGCTGGCTTTCACCCACTATCGACCATGGCTGCATTTGAATTGATAACCTTGAGATTAAAAGACCCTTTCTTGCATCACCAGTCTCCAAAGCCATCGGGCCTTTAATGCAGCATGTAAAATCAATTTCTATACAACATTGCTTTGGATACAATCATTCTCTTTATTAATTGTTATTAATATTAATGACAGCAATTGTCTTGATGGATGTACTTGTTATGATAAGTGTACATAACTGTATGGTTTGTCTTCTATTGCTTATGTCTATTCTATACACTTGCTGTATTGATACCTAGTACCGATAAAGAAAGAAAAAAAAACAAAGGAAATAGGGCTGCTTTATGCTTGCAGATTAAAACACATAAGAGGATGGCAGTGAAATACCATGAGAACCCAAAACAGCCTAAATAAATAAATACATAAAATAAAAAGAAGCATAATCCCATCAAAGATGGTGTGTTATTTTCGATAAATTGAAAGCTGAAATCCTATTTTGATTCTGAAATAAGCATGTCTGCAGACTACTATCTGAGAATGTTAAAAATAGGTGACTTAAAATAAAATCAGTGAGAATATGCAATACAGCGACACAAATCACCAGAGAGAAAAAATTCAATGAAGGAAGAAAATTACATGCCCTCAGTGGAATGACTTTTTGCCCCAAGGAAATAGAAAGCGGGTCATACTAATGGGGGGGGGGAATGAATCAAGAGAACAGTCTCTCATATCCATGCCCCTTCTCAAATAAAAAAAATGTTTTTAAGGGATAAAGAGAACTGGTTGCATAACATCAAGCTTTAATTACTAAAGAAAGAAAGACAGATGTGAAGTACACAAGACATTTAAAATAAACAATAGTCTATGAAGTAGACCAAATGCTGGGGGTAACTAATGGTCCAGATCTTATAGCAAACTCCATAAATCAGTCCCTTTCATTAGCATGTAGTGCAAATGATCCAGAAGCCCTGAATGTCTAAACATCAAAGCCCAGTCAGTGCCCCTGGACAGGAAACAGATGCAAATAGGGCTAAAAATGTCATCAGAGCTAGTTCTGATAAGCACAATACACAGTGTTCTTACTTGAGTGTGTTACGGTTATAGTTTGGAAGCAGCTAAAAAGACCCAATGGCTAAGTTGCAGTATTAGGACTGAGCTCACTGGGGTCTTCTGGAAGTCTTCCAATGGAATTATGGTGTCACCAGCAGAGGACCTCCCCACTCGACGCTATTTAGCTGAAAGTGATGGATCAGGCACTTGCTAAGGGCTAGACCCCTTTGCGGCCCCACTGGAAACCAACAATGCTGCCATCTTTGATGACATTTGTTGCTAGGTTCAGCCTGATCAGAGGTCCCAATCCAGAATCATCTATAATATATCCTAACAGAATCAAAGGCAACTCCTTACACAAGGGACTGCTATAATTTGGAGACTGCCGTACAAGACATATACTAGGCTGACCATATGAAAAGGAGGACAGGGCTCATGTAACTTTAACAGTTGTAGAGAAAAGGGAATTTAAGCCAGTGTCATTTGTACGCAATTAGTTCCTGGCGAAATTCCCTCTTCATCACAACAGTTAAAGTTGCAGGGGCCCTGCCTTCTTTTGTATATGGTCACTCTAGTATAGTGCCTGCACCTTTAACTGTTGTGATGAAGAGGGAATTTCACCAGGAACTAACTGCATACAAATGACACTGCCTGAAATTCCCTTTTCTCTACAACTGTTAAAGTTACATGAGCCCTGTCCTCCTTTTCATATGGTCAGCCTACATATACTGTACTTATCCTTGGGGATGGGACTTGGCTGCCAGAAGAAGGGGCAGAACGGGATGCTGTTGTACCACCTGTGAAACCTTTACTATATGTTTTTTCTTTTGTTATGGTTGTAGGTTCCTGGGACATGTCCACTCCTCCTGTTGCACAGATCCTTTTCAATCATTTTGGTACAAATGCAATGATAGGATCTTAATGAACAGGATATAACACTTTGAAAACATTTTGAAAACTGTATATGGAGTGTGTCATGGCCCCCAACAGTTGTCACTACTGTTATAAACCATTTTAAATAGGGGTGTGCATCGGATCGGATCCGATCCACGATCCGAATCCGATCCGACCCAAAATCGGGAAAATCCGATCCGATCCGATCCGATCCGGACAACCTCCGATCCGATCCGATCCGATCCGATGAGGTCCGATCCGGATCGGACGCTATTTTGAATGCTTTTTCCCATAGCCAAGTCTTGTTTTACAAAAACGCCTATAACTTTTTCATTTTTAAAGATAGAAGGATGAAACTTGGGCACATTGTAGACTGGTTAGGGGTAGTTATCTGTGAGAAATTTCAGAAAGATTGGTGCATGCATTTTGTGGCAATTAATTTTTTAATAAATACCCAGGAATGCCTATAACTTTGTCAATTTTAAAGTTACACACATGAAACTTTGCCACATTGTAGGGGGTACCTTGGGACCTATGTGTGTGAAACTTCAGAAACGTAGGTGCTTGTCTTGTGTGGCAATTAATTTTTAGAAAAATGGGTAGTAGTGGGGTAAATACAGTTACGCCTCCCATTTTTTTATTTTTGAAGATACAAACAGGAAACTTGGGCACATTACAGGTACCACTTGCCTTGATATGTGTGTGAAATTTCAGAAACATTGGAGCTTTCCTTGTGTGGCAATTAATTTTTGAAACAATGAGGAAAGAAACACCTATAACTTTGTCATTTTTAAAGCTACGCACATGAAACTTTGCCACATTGTAGGTGGTACCTTGGGACCCATGTGTGTGAAATTTCGGAAACGTAGGTGCTTGCCTTGTGTGGCAATTAATTTTTTAATAAATACCCAGGAATGCCTATAACTTTGTCATTTTTAAAGTTACACACATGAAACTTTGCCACATTGTAGGCGGTACCTTGGGACCTATGTGTGTGAAATTTCGGAAACGTAGGTGCTTGCCTTGTGTGGCAATTAATTTTAGAAAAATGGGTAGTGGTGGGGTAAATACAGTTACGCCTCCCACTTTTTTATTTTTGAAGATACAAACAGGAAACATGGGCACATTACAGGTACCACTTGGCTTGATATGTGTGTAAAATTTCAGACAGCTGGGTCCAGGCATGTGGTGGCAAGGTATTTTTGAAACAATGAGGAAAGAAACGCCTATAACTTTTTTATTTTAAAAGTTAGAAGTCTGAACATTGCTCACTTTGTAGATGGGTTAGGGGTAGATATGTGTCAGAAATTTCAGAATTATAGGTCCAGGCATTTGATGGCTATGGAATTTTTAAATTACATGTTTCAAAAAAATTTCTACAGAGGCCAGGTCTTCCCCTCCCGCTTCCCGCGAAGAAAAGGAAACACTCTCTCGTCTCGATCCCTTTGATCCTTGCTAGTAGTATCCATTACAGGGCTCGTGTTTCCTTTCCTACTTTCACTTTTCAAGCAGAACGGCTGAGCCTAGCTGAGTTTTGCAGCCATGCGTGCAAGGAAGGATCACTCTGGTCTCGATCCCTTTGATCCTTGGTAGTATCCATTACAGGGCTCGTGTCTGCTTGAGTACAAAGTGAAAGCAGACACGAGCCCTGTAATGGATACTACCAAGGATCAAAGGGATCGAGACCAGAGTGATCCTTCCTTGCACGCATGGCTGCAAAACTCAGCTAGGCTCAGCCGTTCTGCTTGAAAAGTGAAAGTAGGAAAGGAAACACGAGCCCTGTAATGGATACTACTAGCAAGGATCAAAGGGATCGAGACGAGAGAGTGTTTCCTTTTCTTCGCGGGAAGCGGGAGGGGAGACCTGGCCTCTGTAGAAATTTTTTTGAAACATGTAATTTAAAAATTCCATAGCCATCAAATGCCTGGACCTATAATTCTGAAATTTCTGACACATATCTACCCCTAACCCATCTACAAAGTGAGCAATGTTCAGACTTCTAACTTTTAAAATAAAAAAGTTATAGGCGTTTCTTTCCTCATTGTTTCAAAAATACCTTGCCACCACATGCCTGGACCCAGCTGTCTGAAATTTTACACACATATCAAGCCAAGTGGTACCTGTAATGTGCCCATGTTTCCTGTTTGTATCTTCAAAAATAAAAAAGTGGGAGGCGTAACTGTATTTACCCCACCACTACCCATTTTTCTAAAATTAATTGCCACACAAGGCAAGCACCTACGTTTCCGAAATTTCACACACGTAGGTCCCAAGGTACCGCCTACAATGTGGCAAAGTTTCATGTGTGTAACTTTAAAAATGACAAAGTTATAGGTGTTTCTTTCCTCATTGTTTCAAAAATTAATTGCCACACAAGGAAAGCTCCAATGTTTCTGAAATTTCACACACATATCAAGGCAAGTGGTACCTGTAATGTGCCCAAGTTTCCTGTTTGTATCTTCAAAAATAAAAAAATGGGAGGCGTAACTGTATTTACCCCACTACTACCCATTTTTCTAAAAATTAATTGCCACACAAGACAAGCACCTACGTTTCTGAAATTTCACACACATAGGTCCCAAGGTACCCCCTACAATGTGGCAAAGTTTCATGTGTGTAACTTTAAAAATGACAAAGTTATAGGCATTCCTGGGTATTTATTAAAAAATTAATTGCCACAAAATGCATGCACCAATCTTTCTGAAATTTCTCACAGATAACTACCCCTAACCAGTCTACAATGTGCCCAAGTTTCATCCTTCTATCTTTAAAAATGAAAAAGTTATAGGCGTTTTTGTAAAACAATACTTGGCTATGGGAAAAAGCATTCAAAATGGCGTCCGATCCGGATCGGACATCTGGTCCGATCCGATCCGACCAGCCTCCGATCCGATCCGATCCGACCCCCCAGGTCCGATTCCGATCCGCTATCCGATCCGATCCGGGGGGTCAGTGCACATCCCTAATTTTAAAGCATTCATTCATTCATTCATTCATTACATTTATATACTGCCTCATAGCCGAGGCTCTCTGGAGGGTTCACAAAATGCAAGTTCACAGCAATAATATCACAAAACAAAATCAGCAATATACTACCACAATATTCAGCTATATACTAAACAACAATATCACAATAATACTTAAAATATACTAAATACAAGTTTACAGCAAAACAGAACAGATAAGGGGGGGAAACCAACTTGGTTGGAATAATGTCTCTCTCCCTGAAGCTGTGTCACCCAACCTTCAACTCCAGCCTTGCTTTTAAAGTCTCCAGGTGTGTTGCGGGGGGTAGGGGAGCAGGTGGAATAGCTCACCTTTGATGGCACAGCATCTCTCCCACTGAAGCAGCGTCTCCCCCTGAAGCAGAAGTGTAGATTCCGCCTAAGTCATTATCCCATTGATAATTGGCCTCTAAAATCTTCAAATATACTTTGGGTGGTGCAAAAAAAGTAACAGCAGCACCCATTTCAGCAGGCCAAAAGTTTAGTAGAAACTTCTATTTATTATTTATTATTTATTGTTTGGTTTGTACCCTTCCATTCTACCAAGAAGATGGAGCTCAACACAACTAACAATCATATTTTTTTGAAAAAAATACAGTTTTGAATTGGTTAAAACAATAATAAAACAAATACATTAAAACACAGTTAAAAACCCCAAGAATAACAGAATAATAGAACACCCAACCTAAAACATTTGCTTACATGCCAAAGGCATGCTTGAATAAAAACACGTTTTCAATTTACATGTGGGGTTTTATCGCACGAGCTGATTAACGTAGAAATGCCTTTCCTTACATATAGATCAACTAATTAATATATTATTAACTTTGTTGTTTATTTAGATTTGTACCCCACCTCATCCTGAAGTCTTGGGGCTGATAGCAATTTCAAGACATACCACTTGATCCAAAAATTCTACTGATAGAATATATTTCGTCTACACTCATGTTTTGCAAGAGAGAACCTAGACCTAAGAATACACGTTGGGAAAACTATCAGGAACTCTGTACAAATGCTCCAGCACATAGATTTGATGTATGATGGGCTAAGTGACTGAGTTTTGCACTTGTAAAACCAAATGCAGAACATCACAAGTGAACCATACCTTTCCTGTTTTTGACTGAATAATTCATCACAAAAAATTGAAACTTGTTTGCATGAAGTTGTTATTATTATTATTGTTGTTGTTGTTGTTGTTAATAATAATAATAATAATTTGCAGCATGATACGTTCACTCTGTGGATCTAGCATCTGCAAGTTTATGCTTCTCATGCAGTTCCTTTTTCTCCCTCAATGTGAGTGCATAGGGGTTGGGAAGAATTCCGTGTGCCCTTGCATGTCCCAACCTTGTCCTTCTTCTTGGCATGATGCAATCTATTTATGCTCTGAGTGATAACTTGGATCACACAAAGCCAGAGATGCCAGGTGGTTAGCTGAAATGGTGCCAGGTGGAATGGGCCTGCATTCCAAAGCAAATGTTGCTGTGGTGGAGTAATTTTTGCCATTCCCAATAACTACTCAGCAGGACTAGTTGGTAGATACATCACATACAGATTTCTCCCCTTGGCTATCACTAGGAAATGGAGAACTTGTAGGTAGTTTGCCCTGCGAGTTCGCTAAGCCCTGCTCATCTGGCCCTGTTCCGAGGAGCCAGTCCGGACAACTGCTCGGGAGGCTGCATGAGCCTCCTGAGCTCTTGCCAGTGCACTTTCTTGGCCTTTAGAAAGTGTGCAATTCCCCTGGCATGCTATTAGTGTGACCAAGGCAATAGGGCTCTTTTCAGAGTCTACGGAAAGTGCTCTTTGTCTTCCCCCCAGGTGCCAATCGGGGCCTTAAATTAGGGATGTGTATCATATCGTTAAAATGTACGAGAACGATATGATAGGGTCGTTATTGTGCATGTGTTTAATGATGACGATATGATAGAAAAACCTACGATAATCATCGGAGATGATAATTTTCGGGCGATTTTATCGTTTTATCACACTGCCATATAAATATACCTATAACGTCTGTATTTTAAAAGTTAGAGGCTTGAAACTTGGTCACGGTGCTTATGGGGTATGCCTAAGTATGTGTATGGAATTTGAGATCGATCCCTCCAACCCTCGATTTTATATGAATTTTTTAAAGATCGTTTCCGTTCTGAAAGATCTGAATGAACGCACATGGTGAGCTGTCATTCTGATCTGTCAGAACTGAAACGATCTTTAATAAATTCCTATAAAATCGAGGGTTGGAGGGATCTATTTCAAATTTCATACACATACTTAGGCATACCCCATAAGCACTGTGACCAAGTTTCAAGCCTCTAACATTTAAAATACAGAGGTTATAGGCATTTTTTTCTTTAAAAATAGGGCTGCAAAAATATCATTTTTTCATGATAATTATCATGAAGACGATATGGTTCACCTATGATATGAATGAAGATGATTTTTTTTTGGTCCGAAATTATGATAATGATAAATGACGATATTTTTTGGCGTGCACACCCCTACTTTAAATGTCATTTTATGCAAGGTTAAGAGGGCTTTTAAGGCCCCGATTGGCCGGGGGGGGGGGGGGGACATGATTTCCCCAAGGCTGGGGAAATTGTGCCTTTTTACCCACCATTCTAATGGTGCCCCCATTGGTGTGGGGTGTGGGGGAGAAAGGGTGGAGGGAGAAAATATGCAATTTCCCCAGTCTTGGGGAAACTGCATATTTCCCCCTGTGTTAATGGCAGCTGCCATTAATGCAGTGGAGAAAAAGGACAAAGGGTGTGCAGTCAGGGCGGAGCCATGCCTGAATACTCTCTAGAGCTCCACTGCCCTCACAGGCCCAGGCACCTTTTTGCTCCAACACTAGCTATCACAAATGCGGTGACCAGAAAAGTTTACCATTTGGCATATGCTTCCAAATAATCCTGCGTAGGCTGACCAGATAAAATCCAGGTCGGGGCTCATGTAACTTTAACAGTTGTAGAGAAAAGGGAATTTCAGCCAGTGTCATTTGTATGCAATTAGTTCCTGGTGATATTCCCTCTTCAACACAACAGCTAAAGTTGCAGGGGTCCTGCCTTCTTTTGTATATGGTCACTCTTGTATAGTGCCTTACCTTTAACTGTTGTGATGCAGAGGGAATATCACCAGGAACTAATTGCATACAAATGACACTGGCTGAAATTCCCTTTTCTCTACAACTGTTAAAGTTACATGAGCCCTGACCTGGATTTTATCTGGTCACCCTAATCCTGCAGGATGCCTCAGAGTAATCTTGTCAGATGGCTCTGCTTACTTCCTAATTCCCACAAGTCACCAGAGTTTCAGTTGGGGTGCCTTCTTAAAGATGGCCCCAGAACTGTGGAATTTACTCTCCAGGTGCTTCGACTGTTTTCTTTCTTTCAATTCCGCAAGGCCTTTTTAGATTTGCTGCTTTAACGCTGACTCCTGTATAGTTTACTACTGTGTTTTCTTTTTAGGATTTTGTAGTTTATGTTTTAGTGTAGACAGTATTCTTTTTATTTTGCTGTTCTCTGAGTTGGGAGAATTTTTATGCTAAAAGTTGGAACAACAACAACAACAACAAAAACAACGTGGGGAAACCCAATTGAAAAAAGTAGGTTGGAAACTTACTGGATCCAACAACTACCAGTAAACGCAGTTCCCTCACCTAGCTGGTTAAGAATATTAGAATGTCAAATCCCACTAGGTGATGGGTCTGTACCCTGACAACAGAATAAGCACAATCTCTTCCATTTCCAGCCAACTGCCAAATTTAAATAGAACAACAGTGTAGATGATTGGCCCATCTGAGGTGGGACAGCTGCACGGTTGTCAGGTGAGATAGCCCCATCCCATCCTGAGTAGCTATAGGAAGGCCTCAATGTTGATAAGAAGTTAAACCATGGAGGTTTTAATCAACTCTGAAGTCATCTCTACCAGTTTAGTTAGGGAGTCTTCCAAACAATGGGGTGTGGTAGATTAGAAGCATTCTCTATCTTTCTCTAGAATCCAGCACGAGGTATACAAACTCACTTGAGATATAAGATGCTTGAAAGATGGAGAACAGTGGGCGAGATATGGAATCCCTGTGAAACATAATTTTCTGAAGGGTAGCCATGCTAGACTGTTGCAGCAAAACCAGCAAATACAGTTTAAAATCCAGCAAATATATTATAGCATAAGCTTTTATAGACAGTGCTCACTTCATCAGATACAAGTCTTATCCCATCCCTCAATACTCCACTGGCACTGAACCAAAACCTAGCTGGATATAATTCTACATAAATGATATAATTCAGAAAATGTATACTCAAAATAATTCCAAACATGGCTACAGTAGTAGAATGTGTGTGAAGAAGAAAAAATAAAAGAAAAAGAAGAGTGTTTGGATCATTTGGTAGACCTGTGAAGCTACATTAAAACAATTATTGATTAAGAACAACCAGTGGGCACTTGGAATACACAAAAATTTACATAAGCAAATTGGCTGATCTAGATAACAGGCATCTTTGGGGGGTTTAGGGAATTAGTTAATGAATTTACAACTCACAATTGTCTTTAAAAGTCTTGGGGGCTAGTTATTTTAATACATACCAAGCAATCTGTGGGGATCAGCTACAGTAGGTTATTGGAAGGTGTGGCATAATTTATATCTCCATGTTGATAATTTGTTTGTGTGTTTTCATATGTGATTTCCCCTTTGTCTTGTGTGATCCTGAAAGTGGGAACTTACACTTTTATCTATATTCAGTACCTACTGTATTTTAAATGCCATTATAAATAATTGATGATAATGATCCAGAAAGTGGATTAATTTAAATATAAGTAAACTATAATGGGGAACATGGCAGAAAATCAAAATGTTGACAATGGGGAAGATGAAATTGTGTTTGAGTAGTGTGGTACCCAATTTACCATTTTTTTTTCCTGGCATCACATTATGACGTATCTCTTTACCCAGACATTTTAATTTGTATAACTTCTTGGTCTGCCTTTGCAACTGTAATAGAAATTTTAATTGAACATTTTATTTGCTGTTCTTTTATTATGGCTGCTGGATGTTAGTTTTATTGTATCACATTAGTTATTTTTTTAATAACTTATTATTTGTCGTATACACCACTCTGGAATTTCATGTGATGAAGGCTGATACAGAAGTGTTTCAAATAATTAAATATGGTGCTTGGACAGGGAAGAAGGTGCAGTGATGAGGGTGCATACTGTAACTCTCGTATATATTCCTTGTATTCTAGTATGTCTAATTTAGATCTCTCAATTGGATCTAAACTATATAATGTAGATAATTGAAATTATGAATTTGCTATGGCTAACCAAATGGAGTTCCCAAGATTAAAGGAACTGTACCTGGACAGTAAATAGTCAGGTATGGCTACTGTATCAGCCATTCTTCTTTTTCATTCCTATATAGGCAGTGCTGGGCTCTGTGAGAATTGTTATACATGACATTGTACTGTACAGAATTGGTTTTTTTATTGCATTTTAAATAATTGGGGATTACACCCACAGTTAAAATAAAATTTGTGCTCAATATTGATCGTTCATTGTATTGGTCGCTTTTGAATGGTAGTGATATTGTTGGCCCTAGTACAGGGGCGCAGAATTTCTCTGAGCCCAGGGCTGAATTCCATTCTGGAGACTCCAAAGGCAGAAGGGGCAGGGCCAATGCCACCCAAAATAGCTGCATATTTTAACTTAGAGCTCTTACTGCTAGTAACTAAGCCATAGGAGAGACATTTCAACCTTTTACAATAAGTGGGGGGGGGGAATGGCACAAAAACTCAGAAAACAAATGATTGGTGAATGGGGGGGGGAAGGAGATTGGGCTGGGAGGGGCCATGGTTCAGTGATAGAGTACCTGCTTTGCATGCGGAAGGTACCAGGTTTGATCCCTGGCATTTCTGGGTAGGACAGGAAAAGCAACTGCCTGAAACCCTGGGAAGCTGTTGTCACTCAGTGTCGACAATACTGGGCTAGATGGAGCAATGGTCTAACTCAGGATAAGTAGGGTGACTGTATGAAAAGGAGGACAGGGCTCTTGAATCTTTAACAGTTGTGTTGAAAAAGGAATTTCAGCAGGTGTCATTTGGATGCATGCAACACCTGGTGAAATTCCCTCTTCATCACAACAGTTGAAGCTGCAGGAGCTCTACACTCTTTTGTTTCTAGTAGCTTTAGTGATACTAGAATGTAGAGCTCCTGCAGCTTCAACTATTGCGATGAAGAGGGAATTTCACCAGGTGCTGCATGCATCCAAATGACACCTGCTGATATTCCCTTTTCTATGCAACTGTTAAAGATACAGGAACCCTGTCCTCCTTTTCATATGGTCACCCTAAGTATAAGGCAGCTTCCTATATTCCTAGTAGATGGTTCTTGCATGAGGCACGTGGAAATCAGGGGACTTACCAGAGGTACGATGAGGCTCTGCAAAGCTTCTGTTTTCTTGCAGAAAGTCTCCCAGGGACAGTGAGCTGTGTCATATCACATATTAAATGAATGTGATTATGGAAAACAGTGATTTCATATTTAATGCTTACCAGTACCCTTCAAGTCTTGAAGAAACTATTGAGAAAGAAAACTATTGTTTTCAGACAGCAGAACTGAGTATTCCCAGAAATGAGCAAAACAATTGGGAAATACTTGGCTTTTCAGGCACATTGCCTGGTGGCTTACTAAAGTGGCTGAATTGATCATTCACAGAAACATGCCCTATCAATCACATTACAAGTCAACAGAGGCAGAGTTCATGAAACCAGCCATTGTGAAAATCAGTCAAACTCAATCTTGGCAACATGTCTGTTCTTATTGGCACCAGCCCATAGTGACTTTTATAAGATTTGCATGCTCCATTCAAAAGTGCTCATGACTCCCACCTCATATAAAGCAAAATGCTAATGTTGAACTGCTTGTCTAAATGTCGGGTTAAACGGCCCATCTTTTTCTGCTCTTTGCCATTTGGAAGTACAATACTTTGTTATGGATTTCTTTTTCACCCTGAGCTAAGCTATATGCTTGCAAATGATTGTGGGGGTGGGTGGGTGGGTGGGTGGGTGGATGGATGGATGGATGGTTGGGATTGAAATACATGGTCATGCCCTGCCTCTTCCTCATAAATATAGACTTGGATCCTGTGATCCTGTTAGCAGAACCTACACTGGTAGGACAGGGGAGAGGCAATTTTCCTTGGTTATGTCTTTCCTTGGCAAAAGAGCTGCAACAATGTTCCAGAAAGCAGCCTAAGGCATCCTGTGCTGTAGTATATAACCTTGAAAACGACCTTCACAGTTATTATTGAAGGAGGCATCCATCCACATGTTTTTGTGCAATTGATTGGGAGTGGAAGCCTGCTTTTAAAATGGCTGGCCCACCATTAAGGGGTATGGCTGTGTCTCCTATTTATGGTTACACTTTTGTAAATAATCCAATTAGGATATTCCATGTATCAAATCATAGGAAATGAGTCAGGTAACGGAAATGAAATAGGCTTGACATAGCTGTGTGGAAGAGTTAAAACGGTGCAGGACTCCAAAGCCATTCTTTTAGCTACAATGTCCGATGTTTTGCTCTCTTGAGCCCTTTGCAGCATGGTTACTGAGTAGTGTCATGGAAGCTATTAGAGAAAAGAAGGCTTCCTTCAGAAAATGGAAGTCTTGCCCAAATGAAAACAACAAGTTGCTTAGCCTTGGACAAAGGAGATGTAAGCAGACAATAACATAGGCAAAAAAGCATTTTGAGGAGTACATCACTAACAATATGAAGGCAACAATAAATACTTATTTAAATACTGCTAGTCTGAGGGAGAAACATACTGCTCCTTGACTCCCACCAACAGCCTATCTACACACGCAGGATAAAACACTTTGAAAACGTTTTGAAAACTGTGTATGGAGTGTGTCCTGGGCCCCAACAGTTCTCAAAACTGTTATAAACCGTTTTAAACCGTTTTAAAGCAGTAGCGTAGATAGGCTCTCAGTCAGTCCTCCAGAAGATCTATGGAGGTTATTTTTCCTTCTTTGCAACCAAGGACTTTTGGCCCTTGTTTCCTCATTCCCATTGCTGCTGAACAATATTCATTTCTTCTCCTCAGGCTTCAAGCCCTTTCCTCGTCCCCCACATTTTAAAACCCAGCTTTTCCTAGGGCTGCATCTTTTCTTCCCCCACCTCAGACCATTTACCACTTCGTCCACCACCATCCCTGCAAACAATATGGCTGCTCTAAGTGCAGGCTTGACTTGCAAAGCCCAAAGTCCTCCCTCTGTCCCCACCATTGTGGTTTCTCCCTGCACACCAACACAGCACAGAGCTACATGGGAGCTGCACTTCTCCAACTGCCTCAGGTTGCTTGTCAGGGCATGGAAACATACTGTTTGGCTATTAAAGCTTGAGCTTTGAACGTTTTTGAACTTTCAAAATTGTCTTCATGTCTACACTGCTCAAGCTTAAGGTGCTGTTGTTTTTAAAATGAGAAAAATCAGTCTAGTAGATCTCTAGTATTAAGTGTTACACTAATGTATTCTTATAAAGGTATCGTAGGCAGGAAACCAGCTAGAGAGGCATTTGGACCATTGGATGACAAAAGCAAATGAATACTAAAGGAAAGTAAGGAGATTGCGGAGAAGCTGAATGAATTATTTTCATCTGTCTTCACTGCAGAACATGTTTGACAAATACCTGTGCCTGAACTGATGTTTTCAGGAAGGGAGTCTGAGGAACTGAGGCAAATAGTGGTGACAAAAGATGAAGGTCTCAACCTTAATGCTCTACCCTGCATTTGGCTTGCCTGACCACCAGGGGGCATTGTGATTGTGTGTGTGAGGGAACAAGGAGACATGCTGGGAAACCCCTACATTGGTGAGACTTGAGGCACCACCAGCTGGAGGAGGGCTTATGGGGCAATATTGCCTCCTCCCAGCCTCTTTGAAGTGTGGCTCCCTCCCTGTATGCAGTGTGGTGGTTTAATGGTTGCTTGTTTGAGGGCCAAGCAGGAATTTTTGGCACACAGTCCAATTGGCTTGCTGTGTGTCTTTTTGCCTGCTTCACACTGTAAGCAGGGTGGGAGCTCTTAGGTTGATTTGGTGGGTTTTCTTTCAGTCTAATTGGTCACATTCCCCTAGGTAGGCTGGTTTGGATGGGCTATGTTTGTCTGGATAGGGATGGTGATCATTCTGAGGCATTGTTGTTGGTGATAAGTGATGCCTGTAGGTCCCAGTGGGGGAGTAAAGATTACGTGTGGGGCCATTTCACCTCACACACCTGGTGTTTCACAGCTTGGGGAGATGTGACAGGGGATGTTCCCCCTTTGCCCCAAATGGGGAAATCCTGGGGGGTGCCGATTCTGTAACAAACATCCAGCAGGCAAAGAATGTTTCACCCCATTTCATGAACTGGCTAGTGCCAGCATAGTGGAATAGAAACACAGGAATCCCCCTTTGCAAATCAGATTTAATAAATGTGGCCCGATTTACAATCCATACCATTGTGCCATCTTTTTATTATCTCACCTCCTTCACTTGCAATTGACAAACTGAAAGTTAATAAATCACCAGTCCCAGATGGTACCTGTCCTAGAGTTCTTAAGCAACTCAAATGTGAAATTGCAGTTCTTCTAACAAAAATATGTAATATGTCTCTAAGATCAGGCTTTGTATCAGAGGACTAGAAAATGGCCAATGTAACATCATTTAAAAAAGAAAGAAAGAAAAAGGATCCAGGGGGGATCCAGGAAATTACAGGCAAGTTAGTTTAACATCTGTTCTGGGCAAATTGGTTGTAAGCATTATTAAAGCTAAAAGTAGTAGGCATATAGAAGGACAAACCCTGCTAAAAAAGAATCAATATGGACCAGATCTACACTAAGCAGGGTAGAACACTTTGAACATGTGGAGTGTGTCCTGGGCCCCAATAGTTGTCAAAACTGCTATAAACCAATTTAAAACAGTAGTATAGATCATGCCCCAGCTTCTACATATGTAAGTCCTGACTCACTAACCTTGTAGAGTTCTTTGACAGTGTCAATAAATATATGGACGGGGTGATGCAGTAGACATTGTTTACCTGGTCTTCCAAAAGACCTTTGATAAATTTCCTCATCAAAGGGTGCCTCTACAAGAGAGGTTTAATGCGCTTTGAAGGTTCATTAAAAATTTTACCTCTACAAGAACGGAGCGCAAATCGGGCGTAGAGGCACGTTATCTCCCCGATAATGCGCATTTTCAAATGCGCGTTAAATCGCGAGTTTTATTTTGATCCGGCCGTTAAAGCGCATTTTCCCTGTGTGAACAAGCGATTATGCACATTAACTTCTTGTAAAGCGCTTTTTGGACATCTATTAATGCGTTTCGCCGCCTCTCGCAGCCTCCCGTGCAGAGGGATTAGGAGTAAATGCGCATCTGCGATAATGCGCATAATCGCACAACCAGGCGCAAAAGCGCATCCTTGTAGAGGGGGCCAAAAACTCCTGAGTGAAGTTAGTAGTCATGGAATAGGAAGAGAGGTCCTCCTATGATTCAGTAACTTGTTAAAAAACAGATAGAAGAGAGTAGGAATAAATGATGGAGGAATTCCTCCTCTCAGTGGAGGAATGTAAACATTTGGGTCCCACGGAGCACTGTATGGGGATCAATGACTTTCTATTTCTTCATAAATGATCTGAAGCAGTGAGGTGGCCAAGTTTGTTGATTTAGGGTAGTTAAAACAAAAAGGGACCATGAAGAGCTCCAAAAGGGTTTCTCCAAACTGGAGAATGAGCATTGAAATGACAAATGTGGTTCAATGTAAGCAAGTGCAGAGTAATACACATTGGTGCAAAAAAATAAATAAATCCCAACTTTAAGTATAAACTGATAAGCTAGCAGTGGCTGACCAAGAAAGAGATCTCGGGGTTGTGGTGGACAGCTCGATGAAAATGTCAAGCTAGTATGCAGCTGCTGTGAAAAAAAAAGCAAATTTCATGCTAGTTATAATTAGAAAAGGAATTGAAAATAAAACTGCCAAGATCATACTTCCCTTATACAAAGATATGGTGCAGCCACACTTGGAATACTTGTATAGTTCTGGTAACTGTACCTTAAAAAAAAAGACATTTCAGATTTGGGAAAAGTGCAGAAAAGACCAACTAAAATGATCAAGGGGCTGGAGCATCTCTCCTATGAAGAAAGGATACAACATCTCGGATTGTTTAGCTTCGAAAAGAGGCAAGTAAGGGAGAAACATAGTTAAACTATGGAGTTCACTACCACAAGATGTAGTGATGGCCACCAATTTGGATGGCTTTAAAAAAGGATTGGACAAATTCCTGGAGGAGAAGGCTGTCAATGGCTACTAGTCCTAATGGCTATGTGCTACCTCCAGAATCAGAGTCAGTATATGTATGTACTGACGGTGATGGGGAACATGGGTGGATTTTCCCATGGGCAGGTGGTTAGCCACAGTGTGAACTGAATGCTGGGCTAGATGGACTTTGGTATGATCCAGCAATGCTCTTCTTATGTTCTTATGTTAGAGCTATATTATACACATAGTAATTGATAGGGGTGTGCACGGACCCCCCGGATCGGATCGGGACCCAGATCGGGACCTCCAATTTTGTCCCGGACCGGTTCGGACAAAATCGGAGGCCCCCCGGACCGGATCGAGTCCGATCCCGACCCAAAAATCGTACATTTTTGGATTGGCCGCCATTTTTTTCCCCATAGACTTGCATTGCAATGCAAGTCTATGAGGAAAAAATGGCGGCGGGTGGGTAAGGGGGGGCCTAACTCCCTCCCCCCCCCGGGGCCGTCCGCTGTGGACGGCCCCGGCAGGTAAACCCCCTCCCCCGCGCTCCCTACCCCCCCTGGGGCCGCCCGCTTCCATCCGCTGGCGCCCGCGGGCGCCAGCGGATAGAAGCGGACGGCTCCGGGGGGGGTAAGCCCCCTTCCCCGCCACTTACCTTCTCGGCACGTCCGGCGCCGGCGGCTACTACCAGCGGGCTCCGCGGCCTACTCTCGAGTAGCGCGCCGGGTGATGACATCACCCGGCGCGCCACCCTGGAGCAGGCCGCGGAGCCTGCTGGTAGTAGTAGGCGCCGGCGCCGGACGGGAGCCGCCGGGCCGGGCAGGTAAGGGCCCCCCTCCCCCCTCCCCCCTCCGCGCGCCCCCTCCTCCCCTCCACGCACCCCCTCCTTACCTTTCCGGCCCGGCGGCTCCCGTCCGGCGCCGGCGCCTACTACTTCCAGCAGGCTCCGCGGCCTGCTCTAGAGTAGCGCGCCGGGTGATGACATCACCCGGCGCGCCATCCTAGAGCAGGCCGCGGAGCCTGCTGGGAGTAGTAGGCGCCGGCGCCGGACGGGAGCCGCCGGGCCGGAAAGGTAAGGGCCCCCCTCCCCCCTCCGCGCGCCCCCTCCTCCCCTCCACGCACCCCCTCCTTACCTTTCCGGCCCGGCGGCTCCCGTCCGGCGCCGGCGCCTACTACTTCCAGCAGGCTCCGCGGCCTGCTCTAGAGTAGCGCGCCGGGTGATGACATCACCCGGCGCGCCATCCTAGAGCAGGCCGCGGAGCCTGCTGGGAGTAGTAGGCGCCGGCGCCGGACGGGAGCCGCCGGGCCGGGCAGGTAAGGGCCCCCCTCCCCCCTCCGCGCGCCCCCTCCTCCCCTCCACGCACCCCCTCCTTACCTTTCCGGCCCGGCGGCTCCCGTCCGGCGCCGGCGCCTACTACTTCCAGCAGGCTCCGCGGCCTGCTCTAGAGTAGCGCGCCGGGTGATGACATCACCCGGCGCGCCATCCTAGAGCAGGCCGCGGAGCCTGCTGGGAGTAGTAGGCGCCGGCGCCGGACGGGAGCCGCCGGGCCGGGCAGGTAAGGGCCCCCCTCCCCCCTCCGCGCGCCCCCTCCTCCCCTCCACGCACCCCCTCCTTACCTTTCCGGCCCGGCGGCTCCCGTCCGGCGCCGGCGCCTACTACTTCCAGCAGGCTCCGCGGCCTGCTCTAGAGTAGCGCGCCGGGTGATGACATCACCCGGCGCGCCATCCTAGAGCAGGCCGCGGAGCCTGCTGGGAGTAGTAGGTGCCGGCGCCGGACGGGAGCCGCCGGGCCGGGCAGGTAAGGGCCCCCCTCCCCCCTCCGCGCGCCCCCTCCTCCCCTCCACGCACCCCCTCCTTACCTTTCCGGCCCGGCGGCTCCCGTCCGGCGCCGGTGCCTACTACTTCCAGCAGGCTCCGCGGCCTGCTCTAGAGTAGCGCGCCGGGTGATGACATCACCCGGCGCGCCATCCTAGAGCAGGCCGCGGAGCCTGCTGGGAGTAGTAGGCGCCGGCGCCGGACGGGAGCCGCCGGGCCGGGCAGGTAAGGGCCCCCCTCCCCCCTCCGCGCGCCCCCTCCTCCCCTCCACGCACCCCCTCCTTACCTTCCTGGCCCGGTGGCTCCCGTCCGGCGCCGGCGCCTACTACTACCAGCAGGCTCCGCGGCCTGCTCTAGAGTAGCGCGCCGGGTGATGACATCACCCGGCGCGCCACCCTAGAGCAGGCCGCGGAGCCTGCTAGTAGTAGTAGGCGCCGGCGCCGGACGGGAGCCACCGGGCCGAGAAGGTAAGTGCCCCCCTCCTCCCCCCCCCGCTGTCCACTTTCATCGGCGGGCGCCCGCTGGCGCCCGCCAATGGAAGCGGCGGTGGGCGCCAGTGGGCGCCCGCCGATCCGCCGATCCGCCGAACCGGTTCGGAGCTTTTTCGGACCGGTTCGGATTGGATCGGCCGATCCAGCTGCGGGATCGGAAATCGGATAATTTATCCGATTTCCCACTGGACCGGACTCGGATCGTGGATCGGGTCCGATCCAGTGCACATCCCTAGTAATTGATGAGTGGAATTTCATCATGCTATCCTCTGTAGGTAGCTGTGCTACTGAAATCAGCAGAGGCACATCCATATAGAACAGGTGTTTAAATAAGTAGTGTATCATAAATAAGTAGTATAGAGTTGATGCAACCCCATTTTCTTCCCTTCTAAAGTGCTTGCAAGTTTGCTAATGCCACTGAGTTCAGGATAAATATTGTAACACTGAATCGTTTAGCAAATGGAATTAATTGGGGAGTATTTATTATAGCGAATCATGAAAGGACAAACCCAAGTGCCCCAAGAATACATTGGGCGTGAATTATTTCTTTATGTGGGTTTATTAAGAGGCTTTAAACTAAATGAGAGCAGCTCATTAAATTCAATAAACTGGACACTGTTATCAGTATAATAGGCAGGGCCTTTTCCACCCTATTTCCCTGTCGCTTTGCTGTTTCTGTAATCTGCATAACATTTGGAGGCACCTGACAGATGCTTCAGATATTCAAGCATTTCATCAGGCTTGTAACCTTTTAAGATTTAGAAGAGGGCCTCTAAAGCTCTACACAAGAGAATGAAGCAGGGGTGGGGGAGATACACCAGCAAATAAATGCACAATTTTGGCTTAGGCTGACAAGTCATTCAAAACTGCTTTTGTGCAAGAAACAGTTTTTGATATAACCAGTTCTTTGAAAAGCTCCTTTGGTTGGAGGGTACCACATACAGTCTCTATCATCAGAAGATAAATCTTGGCTCCTGTCAAATCGTGAGAAAACCGCCTACTAATAATGCATTCGACATCATATTCAAAATGTGTCATGCTGGAAAACAAAGGCACTCTGTCTCTGCTCATAATCTCTTGTTAGGATATCAATGGGACAAAGATGGGCATGCAAATAAAATTTCTCTTATCTAGGAGGAGGCCTTCTACCCCAGAAGTGCCTTTTGATTTCGTGATTCTGATTCTGATATTTTAGACCATTTACCAGTACAAAGTCCCTTGAAATAAAGGTGGCCTTGAAACCTTAGTGTTACTGGAGTCAGCCCTTCCCTCCCTGCTTGGCAGCACTCATAGGATTACCTAGCAGACCGCCTTCCCTTATACATACCAGATGACCTTTGAGATTGTCAGAGGAGGTCTTGCTGGTCATTCCAAAACTAAAGGGGTGTTGCCATGCAATATCCCGCGGGGGGACTTCTTGGCAGCAGCACCCACCCTTTGGAAAAACCTCCCTTGTGCAGTTTGGGAGGCAAAAAATGGGGTATCTTTCAAACGTCTCCTTAAAAACAGACTTAGAGCCTATCTACACATGCAGGATAAAACACTTTGAAAACGTTTTGAAAACTGTACATGGAGTGTGTCCTGGGCCCCAACAGTTGTCAAAACTATTATAAACCATTTTAAACCATTTTAAACCATTTTAAAGCGGTAGTGTAGATAGGCTCACCCAGGCTCTCTCTGGGCTATAATTGAATTAACCATGCTGCTTCATCTTACTGCTCTTTGTATTACTTTTCTTGTAAATGGAATTGTTTTTAATGTTGTGCTTTAATGTTGTGTTTTAAAGTGATTTTAATATTTGTGTGAACCTCTAAGAGGTTGTATTACATTTAGTGATATATAAATATCACCAATAAATACATGAATGAATAAACGTGGTGCCTCCAGATGGGTTGGATTACAAATCCCATTTTTGCCAGCTGTGTATGATGGAAGATATTGCTCAACACATCTGGAAGATACTAGCTTGGGCATTGGACTGTTCAAACGTTTATACCTCAGAGGGCCATATATATATATATATATATATATATCCTGGCCATCATTTTTATTGCCCATAAAATTATACTTTGGAAGGGGGGTTATAAGCCCAAGACTCCAATATCTGTGCCACTGTACCAGTCCAACAGAGCAAAAAGGAGTGTAGATTGTCAGATGAATGAGAACTCAGGAAGGTTTCCTTTATCCCCATTTCAGGGTTTGTCCAATTTTAGGCAAACCCTGAACCAGGCTGAAGAGGGGAAAATGGGAAGAATTTGTACCATTTTCAGGAAGGACAGGTGGCTTGCTTTAAAAGTGCCTGCCGCCCTCTCTGTCTTTGTGCTCTTAAGAGCTCCTAACTCTTAATCACACTCAGAAGTGTCAAAACGTCAAGGATGAGTCTTTCACCAGTCAGGCATCCCTGAAAGTTCTTCTTGTCCAATGTTTACTGGCCCTCTAAACAAGAACAAGTTTGTCTGGGAAAAGCAGGATGGGGGCAAACACCTGGTAGGCATGCACAGGAGCATCCAGGTTTTAAATCAAGGTGTGCAAAGCCTCTGCCATTGTCTGTGCTTATTACTCTCCTTTGCATTTGCTTGGGAAATCTGCTTGGGAAATTGGTGTGGGTTAGTGTATGTGTATTGGGGAAAGGAGGAAATGGCTGAAATGTTTCGCTCAAACTATTTTTGTTTTAGAATACTCTGTTGTTAGTCTTTCTGTTTTACATATAAGGCAAAGGCATAAGCTATAGCAAGAGGCCCTGTACCAGAAAAAGAAAGGGGAAACGTGTGTTACATTATTATAGGACAGGCAATGAAAGAGTACTATCCAGTGTTAGGGGGTGCTTGTAGTCTCTCTAAAGATGGGCATAGAAACACTAATAAAATAAGTTGATTTGAACTTCTTCTAAAATGGCTTTAGTTTGTACTTATTGCCTCCAATGCTACATGCTGTGTTGCCACACTTTCTCTATATAAAGCAACTCTACTGTAAGTCAGAACAAATGTTCCAACATATTTAAGCCAAAGCAACTTCATCTTAGTTATCTTACATCTTTGATGTCTCTAATATATTTAGAGCCCTCTTATAATATGAGTCCCTAAACCATGGGTTATTTGGCTTGTTCCTAAATATGGCACTTTTGCCCAAACTTTAGGAATACAGTAAACTGCCAAGACATACACAGGAAGCAGGAACACAGGACTGCTTTGATCAGAGCATTGGTCTGCATCGCTTGTTATTGAGCCTATCTACACACGCAGGATAAAACACTGGGCCCCAACAGTTCTCCAAACAGTCAGCCTATCTACACTACTGCTTTAAAACAGTTTAAAATGGTTTACAACTGTTTTGAGAACTGTTGGGGCCCAGGACACACTCCATATACAGTTTTCAAAATGTTTTCAAAGTGTTTTATCCTGCGTGTGTAGATAGGCTCATTGTCTACACTGTCAGCCAGTGAATCTTCAAGGTTTCAGACAGAATGTTTCTTGGCCCTACCTGAAAATACCAAGGATTGAACTTGGGGCTTTCTGCATGCAAAGCGTGTGCTCTACTCCTGATCTAAATGCCTTCCCCACAGTCCAATGAGGATGACCTATATATTGTCTGTGATGTACCTCATCAGGCAGGGTTGAGCAACTTGTGGCCATCTAGATGTTTTTGGACTGAAGCTCCCATCATCCCTCATCATTGGCAGTGCTGGCTAGGGTTGATGAGACTTGCTGGCCAACAACATCTGGAAGGCCACCAATTGCCCACCCACAATAAGGCTTTTAGGAACCATTAGAAAGCTGTAGCTGGACATTTCCCCATTACTGACAGAGCATGTATGCCTTTGGAAGCACCTATGTCATCGTCTAGTTCTGTAAAGGCAATCCCAAGGGAAGCCTGATCAGTTCTTTCCTGGGAAATGGCACTTCCAAAATGCAAAAGCCTGCATATAAGCCTTTGTTATATAGGAAGATTGAACTGTTGTTGTTAATCATTCATCGTCTATGCTGTAGCGGAGCTGATTTTCACCAATAGAATCCGTTTTAGTCCATAATGTTAGTCATTTGTTTTAGAAATCTTTCCAGCATTGGTAAGATCACAAGAGCGATGAACTGAAAGAACAATAGATAGTTTGGCAGGAATATACTGGGATGGGTGATGGGGCCATGATGGGCCCACTGCTATCAACAGCAGTAGCACTGAGCCAGTCATTACTTTTAGCAAGGTAAATGACACTGTTTTCATAGACATTTATTGGATCGGCATTCAGAGCACTATTAGCAGTCTCATGGAGGAGAAACAGACACACATGAGAAGGAGCCAGTATGATTCAGAAAGCATTAACTATAGTCTTTCAGTGAGTTACATACGCCATTGTCACCCTCTGGAACAAGATCTAAACTCCAGTCATTATTAAATGCTTCCTTTAGTACAAACATCATTCATCAATTTCTAAAATGTAAATGCTTTTTGACATCTGGAGAAGGAAAATGTCTATGTCACTATAATCTGCAGGTTTCCTGGGGTTTGCTGGCAGTTAGCAGACCAAGAACTATGTTTTCTTCCAGCAAAGACAATTAAAAATGTAATCCATTGTTCTCTGTCACCCCACCAAAGCTGGGTCTTTGGTGTGCTTGCTTGAAAAAAACCAAGCAAACCTTCTTTTGCTTAGTTTTAGCCAAAATCCATGGCTAAATTGCTGTTTCTTTCATCATTGTCGCAGCTTGAAAGAATGTATAATGGTTGTGCTGTCAAATGTTAAAAACAAAACAACATGATGATAATCTGAAAACTTGCAGTGTATTAACTTAAATTTGACATTATGAATGCTGTTGTGTTGTTAGAGAGATGGATCTCTCTGCAATTTTGTCAGATGAGAGTAGGTAGGTCCAGAAAAAGGTCTCACTGATCCATTATTTAACGGCATATATTATTGAGATATTTTGGGAGTTACTCCTACCGAGCTTTGGCCACCTAGGTACCTGGTACTGACTCAGCACAGATTCAAGGATTGGTAGGGGAGGGTTGCTGTGGTTTATGGGAATTTCATCTCCATCTCCAAGCTTCCTTTCCATCTGAGTGTTGGGAACCCAAGAAATTTGGAATGTTTGCATCTGGTGTTGGCTGTTGGGAACCCAGGATAGGTTAGGGGTTATGCTGGTATACAGCCCATACCACTGCCCAGCAGTCTCCCTGCTTGAGATGTTAGATGTGGTCTTGGGCTTGGTGCTATGGACTCACAAGACAATTGTCCTGGGGG
Organism: Anniella stebbinsi; assembly: GCA_029215795.1. Lineage (NCBI taxonomy): Eukaryota > Metazoa > Chordata > Lepidosauria > Squamata > Anniellidae > Anniella > Anniella stebbinsi. The sequence goes on along the minus strand of JARDYH010000005.1, from coordinate 139,736,726 downwards.
ACCTCAACATTGCATGGATGCTATGACAACTATGACAACATTGCATGGATGCTATGTCATCAGCTTGACATATGGAGCAGGTCATTCTCTGGATTTGGTTTTCTTGGTTAGGAAAAAAGATGGTGATCCAAAAGTGGAGGATTTAACATCTACCCCTTTGACATTATTGGATCACTACCTGTTGGGGTTTAGACTTTATACAGCTTTCTTCCTCTGCATAGAAGGGGGTCCTATTAGAATGCTCTGCATTCAGAGACTAATGAAACTGAATGACTTCCAGCGGGAACTGAAGGACATCCTGGTTACTTTATGGGGTCATGGAGTTTACATGATTGTGGCCAAGTGTCTTTTCTTCCTTGGCAAAACCAAATTAGCTCCTTGTTACACCTTGGAGATGAGGGCAATGAAGAAAATGGGACATCAGCTCTAATGCAAGTGGTGAAAGACTCATGCTGAAGGGGAACTCGGTGGCTGTTAAAATGGTACGACTGAATCTAGATTCTAACAAACACTGTAAAAGTATTGCCATACAAGCCATAGCTAGCAGATCAAATTTGTCTCACACAGCTGAGAATAGGTTTGAGAATAGATTTACTGAGAAATGGAGCATCTTTGTTACATCCAAGAATGAAATTCCAGGGTTTGTATTCAGAATTGTTGTTCCACCAGTGGAAGGATACTGCTGATGGAACGGCCAGGTCTTCCATGTCCTCTCCTCGCCCCTGCACTTCCCCTGGCTCACTCACCCTCCAAACCTCCTGTGAAGGATCCCTCAACCCACCCCCCTGGAATGGTTTTGGAGGGTGTTTGGAAGCCTGCAGGGGAGGGGAGAGGAGATGGAAGTCCCATTCTACCAGTGGTATCCTTCCACAGGTGAAATGATTATTCTGGTTCCAAGCGCAGGATAAGATCTGCCCATGCTCCTTATTTTCATTGATTTGAATTTATGTATTAGAAATTATATATTAGTAAGATGACTTATGATTTATTTTGTAATTTTAGTGCTATTTAATAAATAAAGTAATGTAATTAACCTAGCTTTATGTATTTAATGCTTTAAAAATATGTCCTACCTTTGTCCTTATCTCAAAGTAGTAAGAATGAAATATCCCTTCAGCAGTGGCTAGTCAACAGAACACAATGCTTCCTGAGATAAGATGTAGTGTAGAAACATGCATACCCCCCCTCCCAATGATCAAGTGTGAAGCCATTAATTAGTGATGGGTGAACATATTATCTCAACCTTGTTCAATACAGTATTATCAGTACAATACCTATTACACTGCTTCAGTACAATACCTACCATCTCAACTTAAGTTATCCTAGAGCATCTCTACATTAAGGGTAAATAGTGTTGCTTACCTGGGGCTTTGTGCTTCCTGCTTCTTTTGTGCAGTTGTTATGGGCTGCTTTACATGGGCAGCCACATGGTTTGAATTAAATACTTCCCCTCCATTCACTGCTATTGAGACAGCACCATCTAGTGGTGGTTGATCCTGCTTTCCCACCATATATTACCACTTTAAAAGTGGTTCTTATAATAGCAGGATTCTGAGGGAATAGCATGGGAGATGTCCTGGTCATTGACGACATGGTGTGATGGACCCACAAACTTCCATGAGTGGCCAATCCCAAAAGTTGCAATATATTGCTCATTTAGAGGAACCCTAAACTTGGGCCTTTTTCTTGAATTGTGCTTTATTGGGCTGCTGACAGCTTTTCTTGCATTACTGTACTGAATTATAATGTTTGTTGAGCTGGATTATTGTTGTATTACTATCACTGGTTTTAGTAACTATTTATGGCTTCATTGTGTGTGTTTTTTTCCTCCTGTAGGCCTGGGCAGCCTTCCCCCCCCCCTCCCAGAAAAGTAAACTCTACATTTATTATAAGTGTAGTCATAAACTAGACAAAGTTGGGTATGCCAATTGGTTTTATGTGTTTCATTGTTTTTCAGGAGTATCTATAACAATGACAATTGTGTTCATATACCATATCTATTCAACTCTATTTGTGTTGATAATATAGCTTTTTATCGGACTGTCCCCTTTCTAGTGTCCTCACAGTCATTCATATTAGTGAGCCTATATTTTGAATGTGTATGTTTATCAAAGTATTTCATGCCTTTTTATGATTCATGGGAAATACCTTATTGTATTTATTTTTTTAAAAAAATGATGGAATAATAATAAAGTGTTTGCAAGGAATGAAGTATGACAATTTTTTTTAAAAAAACATTTATTTTAATATCTTTTATTTGAACCTGGCTTGGTAAAGTATTTTGAAACTGTAGAGTCCTTCACAGTTATTAAAACCCAGCTGTCTCTGTTACTATATGTTTAGAATTTTCCCATTCCTCAGTATGGAATTCACATTATACCACAGAATCTTGTGCAGACTGCACATGTATACTATAGCAATCCAATATCTTGCTTTTAAAAAGTTCATGCAATGCAAATGTGCCTCAGGTGATTTTTTTTTCTTGCAGAGGATCTGTTCATTGATGCTTAAGGGTCTTTTTCCCTCTGCCCCCCTCTCAATCAGGGGCACTTGTACAAATCAAATGTCAGTAGGCTTTCATGTCTTTTCACCCCTGTAAGCAAACACAGCCAGAACAATTTCATTTTCTGAGGATAAGAATGAAATGGAAACCTATCACTGTGGTCTGCAAACTTATTTCCGTGTGTGTGCAGCCCTCATTCGAATCAGGACCATGGCAATTCAGAAGAAGGGGGAATTTAAGTTTCTCCCTCGTGTTTTTGTGTTGAAATTCCACCTGCAGGGGAATTTTTAAAAAGTCTCAATGGATACCCATGGAGACATTTTTCTTCTTTTAACCACCCCTTGACAGGGTCTGGAGTTTCAGCATGAAAATGAGGGGGGGGAAGCTCCTAAATCACCATGGTACTGATTTGAAATGAGGCTGTGTGCACTTACATGAAGGTAAGTAAGTCCAGCACACATAGCTCTGCTATGCATGCTTACTAGAATGTTTAGTTTGGTCCACCACATGAATTTGCATGCTCTCATAAACATTCAGGAAATATTACCACACTGGAGAAGCCTCTTTGTAAAGAGTCCCACCCTGGTGCAAGTGCTTGTAGCATTTTTAAAGTAAAATAAAAATAAGGAGGCAATTCCCCTCACCCATCTCCTATAGTTAAAAAGGGGAAAGGAACTCCTGCCCCATCCCCAAGGGAGAAATTATTCAATTTTTTTTTTTTACCTTCCCAGGCTCTTTAGCCAGGGTTTTCATTTTGCTCTGATTCCCCACAAATTATCAAAAAGAGAAGTCTTGTTTTTGTCAGCATGGTTTATCATGATAACCTATTGTGGACGATTCAGAGTGTGTTTTTTTAACAACACACACACACACACACTAAGAATGCATGGATTGTTGTTGGGATGTTGATCCAGACGGAGAGGCGGGTAAGAAATAAATTGTTATATTATTATTATTAGTGATGTGCGAACCCAGTAACATGGCTTGTCAGTGGCTTCTCGGCACAGGCTACAAAGCCACCTAGCAAAAGCAGTAAAAAGCCTGTCTGCTCCTTGCAATCTTGCTAGTGCCACTCCAGACTTCCTCCTCACTCAGCAGTAATGTCCATCCTTCCACTGATACAGAATTGGCACTTGGGAATAACCTGAATGAGTTCACAGTTTTTAAAATCTGTTTTGGTGCTTCTCAAGTGCTTGAATGAATTCATATTGTTTTCCCCTGGTCCTTCACAAATGCACAAATGTGCAGATTCGTCTGTCTGCTATATACCAGCTGCAGTGTACAGTCACCTTGTCAATTTCCTTGTTAATTACCTGCACCACCTTGATGCTGCCCTTCACAGAAACCTCTTTTCTTTTTCTCCCATTGCACTTTTACAACTGTGTACAGTTGCAGGACTGCTTCAATATACATTGTTGGTTTTGTTTAACATACTTTCTTAGAGCAGTTGTTTTGTACATTGGCACATTAGAAACAAGCATCACATACTCCTGCAGTAATTATACCCACCCCAAAAGCCTCCTCTTGTTCAGCCACAGTTTTCGGAGTTTACTGTCATGGGAAGTGCTGCAGTGGAGTAGGTAATTTACAAGTAAATTGACAAGGCAATTGTACTACTGCAGACTGTACATAGTGGACAGGCAAATCTGTGCACTTGCAAAGAACTGGAAAAAGATAATAATAAAAAATTACGAACCTATTCACCCACTTGAGAAACACTGAAATAATTATTATGCTGATGATGCTGATGTCACCAGCAGCACATAAAAAAAACTATACAGAAAACCTTCAGAAACTGGGCCGATCAAAATACATCCACACCAATATACATAAAGCAGTCATACTTAAAACATGCTCAATTGCCAGGAAATTCCTGTATTAGTAAAATACAGCATGACCTGCCAAAGACTGTCATGTCTGTCTAGAAAAACTGGCAAAAGCAAGAAAAGAGATGATGATGTTGATGATGATGATAATGATAATAATAATAAATTACAAACCTATTTGCATAAGTGAGAAGCACCAAAAGAGAAAAAGAAAAAAGCTTGCAAATTAAGTAATTGCTTTGAAAAGGGGTCATAATCGGAGGGTGGGGGAAAAGCAGGATGGAAAAGTTTCACTCCATAAAGCATATAAGAGGAGTTGTACTGCAAAGGGGGCTGCTTATCAGACAGGGGTGTGTATGTGTGTAGAGGCAAAGGGTTTCCATCAAGAGGTGGCAGCCTATAAAACAAGGAATTGTGCCACAAAGGCCCCGGAATATGTGCCGGCAGAGGTGGGAGGACAAAAGGGGAAACAAACCATGGCAAGCGATGGAGTGCTAGATCATCTGTCAGGAATTACATGGTTTAGCTGATGAGCCACCAAGCCCCATGGTGGCTTATTCTCAGTGTGGCTTAGCTTGACGTGCAAACCAGCTCAGTGTCTGATGCCAGTTAGCTATGTCAGATGTGAAGATTCCTCTGGAAGATACAGCAAGGTTCATACATGTTGTCTACAATTCAGTCAGGCCACTATACCAGTTAGGCAGGACTTTAAATAAATACGAATTGACCAAGTGGTTTGTGTCTTAAAATAGAAGAGAGTTCTGAGGGAGAGGATGGAGATGGGAGAATGCTCTTGAGTCTACTGGTACTAGAAGGGATGTTTCCTGCTGTGGCCTCCATCAATGGAGGAAATTATGGTAGAATGCAGCAGTTTCTACTAGCTCATATGTTTAAATGTAAGCCTTAGGATCTCATTATTTTTTTTGTTTAAATTTCTAGCTGCAGTTTTAATCAGTAGATATTCTTGATGACCTCTGATCTCCCTCCAGGCATTTGGTTCCAGCACTGTTGTGAGGGGTCTTTGTCAACGAGGGATTGCTCATTCTCTGGCATTCTCAAAAGGCAGTTTCTCTCCCTATCTAGGAAAATAATCATCTCTTTCTTTGAATTACCATTTTAATATACAGTCTCTTTATTTGAAGTCAAGCTTACTAGATGTTCCAGACACAATGCAGCATTCTAACATGCGACTTGGCACTGAATTACATTATTTTTCTTTTTTTATACAGCATTATAAATTTGAACTTGTGGATATGGATTTAGTTTGCCCCCTAATCTGAGTGTAATTAGTCAGAGTTTTTTTAAAAAAATATGTGTCTCTTTTTATTGTGAAGGGGAAATGCATAATTTAATGCAACTGGTCCTAATCATTGTGCATGTCAATGCACATCTGATGATGAATAATGCAAAGATTGCTTTGACATTATAGATAATTGCTGGGCTTTATTGCCATTGCCTTGAAAGTCCCACTTGCATTGTTGTGACATTGTATGACATAGATAAATCCAAAGTCTGTAATTGCTTTTGGAAAATAATAATATTTCTACTTTAAAATGGAGACCCATGCATATTATTAAATGCAAAAGTAGACGAGCCTTCCAAGTTTATTGCTAGGTAGCTCTTCCTTGAAGGCTACAAAATGCAAAATTATTAGAAGCTACTTTAAATGCCTATATCCAGAATGGTGTGCATTTAAAGGACAATACTGCATGCATTTAAATTGAGCTTCTGATTCACTGCAGCCCAATTCACATGACCCTTTTAGCAAAATTCCGTGCTCAGTAAGATGGTCCATCATAAGCTGATGGATGAATATGATGAATCACTTCTCCATGGTGGCATCTCATACAGCTGCTGTGTGTGTGTGTGTGTGTGTGTGTGAGAGAGAGAGAGAGAGAGAGAGAGAGAGAGGTGGAGGGAGGCGGAATAGAAGAAACCTTTGGCCAGGACTCATTCTTCAGTTGTTTTCCACTCAGTTGGTACTTTTCCTTTCAACACAGTGATGATTGTAAAGTATCAGCCTACCTGCATATTTGCTGTATTCAAACAGATGTGTAGTATCACCAGCTTCCTGACAAAGTACACTGCACATAGAAGAGAGCTTCAGTTGACCACTTCAGTGTGACTCCAACATTCACCCATGTGGACAGTAGGCCACTTCTCACTAGAAGTGTTGTGTAAATTGGCGAAGGATAAATTGTTTCCCCACATAAATGCTAGAATATGGGATAGTTCATTGCCATCATTGTCGTCATTTTCATCATCATCCGTGATTATATTACTAAATTTCTAATTGTTGCACTGGCAATTGATGCTGAGGGAATTCACTGTTTACTAGTGTTTGAAGGCTGTGTGCAAAACAAGCCTTTAAATGTGTGACTACCAACACACAGTGCATGTTACATTGTTTGTGGCTATGGAAACAATGCATGCCACAGCAATTACAGCTTGCGCAATACCTCAGTGCATTTAGAGAAAACAGAGGAATGGAGCTCTGTTCAATGGTGCACAAGACATTTTGCTACCTGAGGCAGAATAACAAGTGTCCTCTTACTCACCCCTTCCCACAAGTCAAGGCTAACTATACCAAGGCTGGCCAAGTTCTTTTGGCACCTGAGGTTGAACATCCCACAAGTGCCTCTCCCTTACAGTAAAATAGAATGATAAGAAATTAAATAAATAATAATTTGCTTCCTTTCATAACACTCAAAATCAGCTGTCTCACTCTACTAATGGAATGGCTAACCCTGGCTATGTTATGGACTGACTCTTTTAGATTGTGCATGGAAAGTGATTCACACACACACACACACACACACACGTGTGTTTTAGAATTCGTTCATTTTTATTTTTTTTATTTACAGAGCAGTGAAAATAAAAGATAAAATAATAAACCTAAACAGAATACCAATAAAACCCATGGTTAGTCAATCAAGAGAGGCTTCCTGAAATAAAGGCTTCCTGAAATAGCCACTCACCTACAGAGCTTCTGTCTTGCTAAGATTCAGCTTCAGTTTATTGACCCTCATCCAGCCAGTTACTGAGTCTAGGTACTGATCCAGGATTTGAACAGCCTCACCTGATTCAGATGTCACAGGAAAACAGAGCTGTGTATTATCAGCCTAGTGATGGCACTTGGCTCCAAATCTCCTAATGACACTCCCAGCAAACTCTTTTAAATGTTGAACAACATTGGGGACAAGATGAACCCCATAGCTCAATTGCCAAGGAGCTGAGAAATGATCACCCAATATTACTCTCTGAAATCTATCCTGGAGGTAACACCAGAAGCACTGGAATACAGTCCCTACAGTGCCCATTCCACGGAATCAATCCAGGAGAATACCATGGTCAATGGTATTAAAAGGCAATGAGAGATCAAGCAGAATTAACAAGGTTGCACTCCCCCATCCCTCTGTCATCAGGGCAAGCAACCCCTAACCAGGTCGAAACCCAGACTGAAATGGGTCTAGATATTCAGTTTCCCCCAAGAGTGCCTGCAGTTGCTCTGCCATGACTCTCTGAAGTACCTTCCCCAAAAAAGTGGTATTTGTGACTGGGTGGTCATTGTCAAATAACATTGGGTCCAGAATAGTTTACTTTAGGAGTAGTCACACTACCGCCCCCTTAAGGACAGCAGGAACTATCCCTTCATGCAAACAGAGAAGCATTTACTACTCCCTGGACTCACCCATCATACCCCCTCATCTAGATTTTATTATTCAGGAAGGGCAAGGACTGTGAGGCACATGGTCACTTGCATTGCTACAAGCTCCTTGTCCATGTCATCAGGCTGCAGCAAGTGAAATTGATCCCCCCCAAAATAGGCAAAAGGTGGCATCAGACACTTCTTCCAGATGCTGTGCCACCACAGCATCACGTTTTCTGTTTGATCTCTGCTTTGTTCTCTGTTTTACCAAATAATCCTATGTATGTCTACTCAGAAGTAAGTCCCATTTGAATAGTCATGAATATGACTGTTCTGCTAAACTGCAAATTTATACATACTAAAATGTAGACATACACAGGATTGCACTGCTAATCTCAATGGGCATGATCCAGCCAAAACAAAAGGATTAAGGACATGCCTGCCTTTTTCATTGAAACAAAAATTAACTTACACTATATGGTAAAAAAATAGTTTTCCTACAAATATTACCTATGAAAGGAACTTTTAAAAGGGGGGATTTTAAGAATTCCTTTGAAATTATGTTTTTGTTGGCCCTCTTTAACTTTCTGTGACCTTTTAGCCTCTATGTTCTCTTCCATCTTCTGTACAAATTGCTAAAACATTAACCTGTGCTCTGAGCAATTGCTTAGACTAGCATGGCCGTATTATTGCCCTTGCTTACCCTTTCTGCAGGAACTCCAGAATGTTCAACCTAGTTAAAGCAACTATTAGGATTTTCCCCATAATAAATGATGAATCGTTAATGTGTTAAATCAATAAAATACATTAATACACGTTAGCTATTTGGTTGGCAATAAATAAATAGCTATATTAAGATTCAGCTATTTAGTTGGGGTTGGGTTTTTTTTGTGGTTCCTTTCATACTTGCTGTGTTTATTTCTAGTATTCAATCAGTAAAGCTCTCGAGAGACATCTTTGGCCAAATTAGTCCATAATCTGTGGTAATGCCCTCTCTGGAGACTCTTATTACTAAATGCCTTTGCTAAGTAATAGCATATGCAAACTAGGTCTGCACACCCACGTAATAAATGAACAGTAGTGTGTTACAGTAAAAAATCCATTATACTAGATTGAAGGTCGACTTTCAGTTTTATGTTTTAGGTTTGAATATTTATTTTATCTATACCCTGCCTTTCTGTCAAAAAATGGCCCTTAAAGCCATTTTAAAACAATTTAAAATGGATTAAAACAAAAACACCCATTAAAATACAATAAGAGCACAACAATTACAGAATAAAAGCTCCAGTTGACATCCCACTCATTTCATCACTCACAGCACCCTGGGAAATCAGGGGGCTCATTTGGCTTTACTCCATGGGAGAGCATACTCAAGAGTGATTGTGTCAATCACCCAGGCCATTTCTCCCAAGGAAAATCCCCAGGAGCTATCAGTCTCTTTGGGCAGACCATCTTAATCAGCCCCCTTCCCCAGCAAGTCTAAACCCCACCAGGTAAGCATCTATCCATGATAATGAAATTTTAGAAACTTCCTCCACCAGATCACCATTATCCCACCTACATAGAAAACAAGATCCAATGAATGAGTGGGGCCAGATGCCATGGAGGCCATAAAGGCCTGAGCCACTCCCAACAAAGTGGCCCCAGCTTGTATGTTGAAGTCCTCCCACACAACAAGCCCTCAGAAACTCCAGCACCAACCCAGAGACCACCTTGACTAGCTCAGGAAAGGAGACAGTTGAGCAGCGGGATGGATGCTACACCAACAGAATCCCTATCTGTCCTGAACACCCACCTTCAGATACACATACTCAAAACCAGAAGGTTGTGGGAATGGGGCACCTGGATAGGGAGATCAAATTATGATAGACAACTGTGACCCCACCTCCCCACCCCTTGGGTCTTGCCTTCCACAACATGGAGAATCCAAGTGGGCAAAGCTGGGAGAGATTTACTCCCCCAGTCTTACCCAAACAGGTTTCCGTGATACAGGTCAGATCGGCACACTCACCCAGGATCAAGACCTGGATGGTGATCATTTTCTCATTCGCTGACCTCCTGGTAAAAAACACAAACACAATAGTTTTAACAACCCAGTATTTTGCACTGAGCACACTTCACTGCTCCACTCACGATCCCTTTGTATGTCTTGTACTTCTTGCACGTATTTATTGTTACAGGGTGCACTGCTACAGTACCAACCTTTAATCCACCACCAGTTAGAGAGATGTGGTAAATTCTAATGCTCAGAATGTTCCCTGCCATGCCAGGTTATCTACTGGCTGACTGGTGAGGAATATGCCTTTCTTTCATTTTCCCTAATACACACTCTTTCCCACCACTTCTCTTTTTCTCTCTTCTCCATTTTCTCAAGTGTTGTCTGCTTGAGGCCACACTCAGAAATAAAGAGGTGAAACACAATAAGCTGGGTAAAGAAGGGCCATAATTTTATTAACTTACAACAAGGGAATCTGCAATAGAATGGGCTATGCTTTCATGTACAGTGCCATTCAGTATGGGTGAGTTTAATCTGGCCTTAGGTCTGTGGACAATGCACTGGCTGTCCACCTCTGTTTGCACCTAATCACATTCAAAATGCTATCAGTTCTCATTCTATATGTGACATTGGATGGGGAAAACATCCCCATTTGCATATACAACCTACATGCTTGGAGGTTGTCTTTGAACCAGCAATTATAAAGGAAGAGTTAAGGCAGGGCCAGCTCTGTCATGCAGGAGGGTGAATTAACCTGCTTCAGGAGGCACTGGGACAGGGTGGCTAGGGGTGGGGTGGCGCAGAGAGAGACAGACAAAGTCAGGAATTCATGTCTCAATAAAAATTACCCTAGTGGGGATGAAATACCATTTGGGCTCCACTTCAAGCAGCAAAATGTCCTGGACTTGCACTGGTTTAAGGGAAAGGACTGGAAAATTCTCTGTCTTGGCTGCTTGGATTTTTTTCCTCCAGCAGTGATTTTATGATTAAATGCACAGCTTTGGAAGTAAAAGAGGCATTATCCTATTGGATTTCAAGTGTAGCTAGATTTTTTTTTCTAGCCTGGGGAGCTGGTGGTGTTGTCCATCTGGTTTTACACAATGTAGTATGTTTTCACATTTGTTAGAATAGAAAACCAATCCAATTGATGGCTACTGACTTACAAAAGTCCCTGAGTTGAGCAGAGAGTAGAGCAATGCTAGACACATTTTGGTATAGTTGCTCATTTCCTATGCTGCCTACAGATGCTATAGTTATTAAGGTGTGATATCTATCTATCTATCTATCTATCATCTATCTATCTAACTATCTATCTATCTATCTATCTATCTATCTATCTATCTATGCGTGTGTGTGTGTGTGTGTGTGTGTATTTCTCTAGGAATTTGTTTTGTCCCTTTGGCTTTTTGCCTCTTCTATAAGTAATCCTAGTTCACCAACAATAGCATACATCCAATCCTACTTTCAATCCCTTTGTTGTGCTTGTTTCTTTTTTCATTATGTGTGTGTGTGTGTGTGTGTGTGTGTCTCTGTTTCTAATACATTTTGATACTTGATGATGATGATGATGATAAATCACAGTCATTAAGCATCAAAATGGTGTTTAGGGGTATGTCATGTTTAGCCTCAAGAGAATAGTGTGTGAAATGGTCCCAACTGTATTTTTGATGTTAGGAAAATAATATCATTTGATCCTGTGTTCTGGAATGTGAGTGAGTAACCTATATCACAGGTGCCAGAAGGCACTAAGATTTTGTTCCACTCTTTGGTATGCATGACAATACTTATGGCATAAATTTGGCTACACTCTTGCCTGTTTCTCTGGTGTTACACAGTTACCTGCTCCTGGCTCAGTAGACTAGAGGAGAACCCATACCATGACACAAAGGTAGGGGGAAGGCGGCATATATAGCAGACATGACTTGTGGCACACTAGTTTAAAAAGTTGGCTACTACTACTGTGTAGCTCCCTGAAGGGCTACCTCCACTTGTATCTGATATTTCCACAATTTACTGAGGTGGATGAGAGTTAGAGATTATTGTTCATAGAAACAATATGTGTAAAACAAATAATCAGATTTTACTGATATCAAAATAGGAACTAGCCCAGTTGAGAAAATATGCTTTAGAGAATTGGGAATGAGCTACAGTGAGATCCGAGCATGCTCCCCCTCCCCTTTCTTCCATCTTTGTCACTTTCACTTTAGAACTAACTAATGTTCTGCTTTATGTTCAAGCTTGGAGCATTGTGGTTTGTTCTAACCAAGGTTACTTAACAAACCAAAGTCTGAAAACACAGTTTGATTCTGGTTTGTTTTAACTAACTTTGGTTAGAACAAAGCACAATTCCCCGAGTTCAGATATAACATGGAACTCTGGTTTATTCTAAAGTGAAATTAAAACTTGCCTCTTCTCTATGATGGTCACTTATACATCACCAAAAAAGAGTAAATACATCACTAAAACCATGGACAAAAGAGGATACCGATTTGCATCAAATTTGCACATCCTGATTTATATGTATATATGCAAATTTAAAAATGATTTCTAGAATTTTAATAGAAATACCATTTGTGTCACCATAGTTGGGAACACTGTGACCCTGTGAGCTATCTGCCTTCTCCGTCTGCTGTCCATGTGCTACCTGTTGATGGTCAATCTCCCTTCATGGAACTGGATAGCCATTGATATAGAGAATGTCTTCAAACAGAGGATTGTCCTCTGAAGTGTAGGGCATATAGTTACCCTACACCTCTCGTATACAAAGGAGGAGAAATGGGAAGGGAACCTGAGCACCCAAGGATTTCCCCTGCTCACACACCCTATGACCTAAACCATGGTTTAGGTAACGTCCTGAGCTCTGAACAAGGCCACTGTGAAAATATCCCTGTATGAATGCCCAACCAGAAATTCAAACAAAATTGGTTTTAGAATGAAGCATTTAGCCTTTGTACTGTATGTTTGGCAACCCTATACAGTCTACACATTGGAAGTTACCTAAGCTGCAATCCTATGCATATTTGCCGGGGAGTAATTTCTATTGAATTCAGTGAGACACACTTCTGCACAGAGATGGACTAGTGCAGTTTCTATCCCCTCCCTCCTAATAAAAGGGTTTGGAGCAAGTAACAGCAAATAAGAATAAAAGACACAATGAAAACAAAACACCAAATGAAATGAAAATTATAGACTCTTGCTTAACCCTGGCTGCTATGACAGACTACCCCAGAGGTGGGGGGAGTTCTTCTGTAATATATTCAGGCTCAGGCCCTTTCCACACCATAGGAACGGAGAGGGCTGGAAGGGAAGGAACCTGGAAGTGAGCACCTCCGGGTTTCCCGCAAAGAGGCCACACCAGTTTGCAATGGGCTGGGCTTCTCCCGGCACATCGCTACTCGCGCCCACCATTTTTTTCTTTTTAAAACAGAGGAGTGCACGAGCACTCGTGCGCAAAAGGTGAGTTTTCTAAACAAAAAAACACCGCGTGCGGGCCCCCCCCTCCCTGCCCTCCTGGGGGTGGAGAAACTGGTGCCACCCCCTTCCCTGCTGGGCACAGAATCACGCTGTGCGTTCCGTGCCCAGTTTGCAGCTGCGCTTAGTCATGGGTAAGCGTAGCTGCGCCTGGGATGGGCGGCCACACCAGCAGCCCATCTTGCTTCCCTCCCGGGAGCAGGGAACAAATTGGGATAATTGCATTCCCTGAACTCCCAGAAAAATGGAGAGCTGGCCGCTGCCTGCTCGCGGTATACCCTGTGCTTCATGCGGACTCTCCGTGAGCAGGCAGGGGCAGCCACGGGGAAAATGGCTGGTGAGGAAAGGGCCTCAGTCTTTGCCAGACCTGAAGCAGGAAGGAGTTGCACAGTTTCTGAACAACAACAGATTTGCTCTGTGTGCCTTTGCTGATTGAATTCAGCACATGAATGGTACTGTCAAGGGGACACTTTTTGACTGAGTAATATACAGCATGTATTATAATGGGCTCAAGTTACAAGAAGCCAGATTCCAACTGGATATCAGGAAAAACTTCATGACTGTTAGGGCAGTACAATTACCTAGGGAAGTTGTGGGCTCTCTCACACTAGAGGCATTCAAGAGGCAGCTGGACAACCATCTGTCAAGTATGCTTTAAGACGGATTCCTGCATTGACGGGGTTGGACTCGGTGGCCTTGTAGGCCCCTTCCAACTCATGTATTCTATGATTGTATGGCCTATGATAATGGTGTTCTACTGATCTATGGACCTGTCTTATATTTGCTTGGCAGAGCTGACCATAAGATTTGTCTGTAAATTTGCATTTTTGAGCTCTGTTACAAACTTTTACATTTCATGGGTTTTACTGGAGTCAAAAGTATAAGGATAGGACCAGTGAGGGGAGACAGCAGGCGGCTTGTTAAAGGAATACTACGGGGAAGATTAATAGGCGGTAAAATCCAAGATAACTCAAAATGTTTAGGACTTCCCTTACAACTGAGACAGTTAAAGAAAGATATATAGAGGTCCTACATGCTTCAAGAAAAAACTAGATGAGAATCCATACATTTCTTAAAAACAGCCATCGGGAAAGGGAGGTAAGACTATAGTTCCTGGGAAATTGTGTTGCAATCCATTCTCTTATGTTATTTTCTCAATCTAAATACATCCTCCCTTACCTCCAAAGCTGCTATTTGGCCCTTGTATGTCTTCCCCAGTAGACAGTTTACTTTGTGAAAAAAGCATAGGGAAGAAATAGTTAAATCTCCCTCATCAGCACCATGGTCCTGATTGCATTCAAACTCTTCCCGGGACTGCAGAAGATTCGGATTTTTCTGGTTTCTCTTAACACAGAAAAATCTCGTGCCTGTCCCCTCCACCCCCAGTACTCCCTGTGCATCACTTGGACTCACAAGGAGCAGCCAGGGGCCATCCCAGGCAAAAAGCCTGGTGTGGAAAGGGCCCCAATTATAGATCTTCAACATCTCATCTAGTTTGACTTAGGGCCCATTGTGAACACTTATTTTGTTTCTTATAAGAAGTAGAAAGATGACGTAAGAAGGATCTCTTCCGGCAGGCCTACACAGTTGAATTTTAAGATGTGTTAATGATGTGTTAGTTTTTATTTGTTTTAACGTTTTCTCTATTTTGTGGTCCTTGTGTTTATATTTATTGTTGTTCCCTGCCTCGATCTGGAGGGACAGGCGGGTTATAAATAAATATATTATTATTATTATTGTTGTTGTTGTTGTTGTTGTTGTTGTTAACTCTAGCAAATGCCTATCAGTCTTTGGCGCCGACCTTCAGTAAACTTACTTGGAAAAGAATTCCTCTGATATCCATTGGACTTACATCCAGTTCAATACATTTAAGGCTGAGGTACCAGCCTTAAAATGTAAGTCCTATCAGTATATGGCTATCCAATATTTGGAGTGCATAATAATTGTGTTTGGTACGATGTATACAAATATTGACACAGCAAATGGAATATAAATTGCCATGTTCTGAATTGACTAATTATGAATTTGCAATTGCTTTTCTTAATTCAGTGGATGTTTGCCAAGGTTCTCTTACACACACACAAATATTCACACTTGCTAGGTTAATTGGAATAATATCATTTATGTTGAAATCTTATTTCCTATGTTACAATGTCTTATGGCAGTGATATTCTTGTGGGTCGTTTAAGAAACCATTTCTGTTCCTGTCATGACTGCCAGCCAGCACATGCCTCCCTTTCTACTTGTTTAACTATTGGGAATCTAGATTCTAGATATCTGTAACCATTCAGCCTGAAACCCCAAAGTCTATGAAGCTCCAATGTACACCCAGAGCTCTGAGTAATCAAGGACTATCCATTTTATTTTATTTTATTTGTTACATTTATATATGGTGACCAAATGAAAAGGAGGACAGGGCTACTGTATTTTTAACAGTTGTATAGAAAAGGGAATTCCAGCAGGTGCCATTTGTATGCATGCAGCACCTGGTGAAATTCCCTCTTCATCACAACAGTTAAAGCTGCAGGAGCCCTGCCCTTTAGTATAGCGAGAGTGACCAGATACAAAAGAGTTTTTGGTGATATGAATACATTGCTTTATTCTAAATATGATATGTAAATTGAAATACTAGACTCAGTATTCCCAATGCAAGATAAAATTACGATTTACTATATAGTTTTAATCCATGTTGGCAAATTGATTTGAAATTAAAAAATTTTAAAATATGAAATATTGGGCAGTATTCAACAAGGCTACTCTGGTTCCATTGCATTCACAGGATCCACCACTTATGCAATGAGGCTTTGACGCTTCTAAAAATAACCCAGAAACTAGCAGAATTGCTTGTTTCCAGATCAGGACAGGTCAGTGGAGTTCACTTCTGCAAACTTCACTGACCTATCTTATTCTGGAAACAAGCATTTCTACTTGTTTTGAGTTAGACTTAGAAGCATCAAAGCCCTGTTGCTCAAGCTGGGGCTCCGGGAGCACACAGGCATAATAGGATACTACCCAATATTTGGAGCGATTACCCATCTTTTCATTTTAAACAAAGGCTTTCCCCCATATTGATATCTGGCAGATTTGTTTTGCATCTCAGTATTTCTTTTTCCTCATATGTAAGAAAAGGGGCATTTTATATTGCTTTCTAAATATTTACATAGATTTATTGCTTTATTCATATGTATAGTTCTTCTACATAGATAGATATATTTATTTCACTGCAACATACCAAACAGGCATTGATTTCTTAGGCTGTATTTGCTGCAACACAATGGACACTTAACCCGGCCGTTGATTGCTTTTCCTCTTCAATAATCTGAGTGCTTTGTATAGCCCTAGTGTATCAAGTGGAATAACTAATGAAGTTGTCACAGTTCATGTCGTCCTAGGTGCAGAATGAAACTATTTTCTTCCCACATAGATCACTGTTCCACTCTGGCTTTCCCTCCTTATATTTGTGGCTTTGTGATTTTTGTACAAAGATACGGCATTTGAAAGCTATGAGTAAGCCTATTATCATTAACTGAAATACTTTTTGACATAAGCGTTATTGTTCAATAGCCTCACTCATGGCGTAAAAGCTTAATATGTTTAGTTGCTCTAACCAAACAAAACTGGTAATTACATGCAATCAAACTAATTAAGTCTACTGCAATTTGATGTCCAACGTGAATGTTGGGATCCTGATTGTGTGGACAATTATTCAAAGACCTACTGTTGTACCATTCTATTTCATTAACTTTCTATGGCAGGGGGGTGGTTAGCAGCAGCTGAAGGCACATATTTTTGTACAAGCTTCTCAACAGAGTAAAACAGCACCGAGGAGAAGAATCTCTTGTGTAAATTGTGGTTTTAAAAATAGGGATGGGTAGGCTGACCCTATGAAAAGGAGGACAGGGCTCATGTAATTTTAACAGTTGTAGAGAATGCAATTTGTACCTGGTGAAACTCCCTCTTAATTACAACAGTTAAAGCTGAAGGGGCCCTGCCCTCTTTTGTATATGGGCACTCTAGTATAGTGCCTGCAACTTTAACTGTTGTGATGAAGAGGGAATTTCACCAGGAACTAATGGCATACAAATGACACCTGCTGAAATTCCCTTTTCTCTGCAACTGTTAAAGTTACATGAGCCCTGTCCTCCTTTTCATATGGTCAACCTAGAGATGCTTAAGAATTAAATTTCAGTTATTGTTTTTTTAAAAAAAAATTTACTAAAATCCACAAATTTCTTTACAGTTGGCTTGGAAAGAGCTTGTGTTTGTTTGTTTTTAAATGAATGTGGGAAAAACTGAAAAAGAGATTTCTCCATCAAGGCCGAGAGCTTTGGGTACTCAACTTTTGAATAATTGAGTTTGCATCCTTGTGTATTCAACCATGTTAGTGCTAATTTTGGGTTGCCACCACTTTTTTGGGGGGGAGGGGAGACAGGTTCCTCATCTTTCACAGCTATATGGCAAGCAAGTACAACATGGTCATCTCCATGCTGAGAATAGTTGTACCTATTGACTTTGGCTGGTGCAGATAGGTGACAGATTTATTTTGGTTTGGTTTTAACAGGAACTTACCAAAACCCACAAATTCTGTCATATTGGGACAAAAAGCCATTTTTTAAAAATGAATGAAGGAGAAAATAAAACTGAACAATTCATCTATCCTTATAAATAAAAAATCGCTAGCAACGGTCGTGAAACCTGCTAATCTTGGGCCTGGTTACATCTTCAGGGGTTTGTTCTGGTATTATTTATTATTTATCTATTTCATATCTCCACATAATTTACAAAGGATTTTCCCCTGGAATAACAACTCACTATCACAGCAAAACAAAACAGAACAAATGTGTGTTAAGGCTCTGTTGCATAAAAGACAGAAATTCTAGTCCTTAAAAAAAAATAGCCGAAGCTCTCTGGATACTTTAGACTAAATCATAAGTCAATAGTCCCAAACAGCCAGAATCCTCAGATGAGAATTCCTAACTTACCACCGCCCCTCCCCCCAAACACCAGTCCTCCTGATCCTCAATACTTTCCCTTAATGCAAAACTTATACAGCCAGTGGTGGCAGTGCTCCAGCAATGGGAAGAAGGAAGGAGGTAGATCTGATCTCCCTGTCTCTACCCTTTCCACTGTTCTGGTAGCGTTTCAACAAGGAAGGTCCTGGTGGGACTTGTGAAATATGGTTTTTCCAAGGGCTCCCTCTGGGTTAGGCTGACCACATAAAATCCAGGTCAGGGCTCATGTAACTTTAACAGTTGTAGAAAAAAAAGAATTTCAGCCAGTGTCATTTGTATGCATTTAGTTCCTGGTGATATTCCCTCTTCATCACAACAGTTAAAGTTGCAGGCACTATACTAGAGTGACCATATACAAAAGAAGGCAGGGCCCCTGCAACTTTAACTGTTGTGATGAAGAGGGAACTTCACCAGGAACTAATTGCATACAAATGACACTGGTTGACATTCCCTTTTCTCTGCAGCTGTTAAAGTTACATAGCCCTGACCTGGATTTTATCTGGTCACCCTACTCTGGGTGGATTTTGGATGCGAGGAGGTGAGTGGTGGATGAGTAATTTCCGAAGGCAGTTTGGTTCAGAAAACAAAACAAACTATTTTGGGTTTTGATGTATGACTTGGCTTATTTTCACAGCAAGTCTAGGGTGACCATATGGAAAGGAGGACAGGGCTCCTGTATCTTTCACAGTTGCATAGAAAAGGGAATTTCAGCAGGTGTCGTTTGTGTGCCTGCAGCAGCTGGTGAAATTCTCTTTTCATCACAACAGTTAAAGGTGCAGGAGCCCTGCCAACTTCTATTCAGGGCCAGCCCAAGACATTTTTCTTCCTGGGCTATTGGGAATGGACAACAAACTCTGGATTTTCACCAGGTTTTTCATATATACAAAGGACATCTGTTGAAATTCCCTTTTCTATGAAACTGTTAAAGATAAAGGAGCCCTGTTCTCCTTTTCATATTGTCACCCTAAGCAAGTCCAATATTATCCGAGAGAAGACGCCCATGATTAAAAATAATTATGAAGTGCATACGAATACATATTCCATTGGAAAATATAGAGTAAGGAAACAGATTCCACATTCAGATTTATATTCAGATGTAGGACTGAATGTGAATCCAATTGAAAGCAATAGTCAGCTCTGTATCTGAATGCTCATTCATTTTATCCCATCACATCTGATTTATGCCCAATACTCCTAAAAGCAACCCAGCAAGATTCCATGAGCATCCGAGGCCATAGAGCAGAAAAGCAGAAAATGTTGTGGAAATATGTTTTGCACATCTCTGCTCCTGATGGGTGTAATACACTGTGTTTACCTTTAAAATGCATTTGCAGCAGCATGTTCACATTCAGGACAATAGTGCAGAATTATCTCCACTATTCTGTCTCCCACCAGGGGGGGGGGAGTGTAGTTAGCAGCCTAATTGGCCAACTGTTTGCTAAAAGAAATGCAGAAATATTAATTTAATTTAATTTCTATACTGCCTAATAGCCAAACCTCTCTGTATAGGGAATATCACCAAAGTAAAACATTTTTATCCTGAATACCACAGTAATATCTATGTTGTTGGATACATTTTGTTGTGTAATGAGCTCATTCCCAGTGTTTGATCACCCTAAATAGTTCTCACGCTGTCCAAGTTAGCTCATGTGCTGGGCAGCAGAGTTAATTAATCTTTTGGCAGAGAGAATATCCATTTTTTATTGTCCATAGTGTAGCAATGCATCAATTTAATGGCTATAGAAGCCTATTTTCCTATACATATGTCCCTGAGACACTGAGGATATTTCCACTTTGACAGTGTGTTGGTCTTTTTGTTCATTCCCTGGCACTTCAGAAAAGCTTTCATTCTTTCATTATCAAATCTTGCAGCCAAATGCTACCTTGTTTCCCCTCGAGAGAAAAATTGCAACATTTCAGACCGTAAACACAAAGCCCTTTATCCAATAGTTCCTCTTTGCATTCTTGAAAATAGGCCAGGAAGAAAATTTGGACTCATGCTACTACCCAAATAATCTGTAGCATTCTTGGTGACATTCAGCTATTGCTAAACAGGAGTTTTGTACTGTTATTGATTCTTGAAAATATGAGGCTGGCATGTTGTCCTCTAAGCCTTGTATGGCTTTCTGCTATTGTGCACACCTCCAAGAGACACATGCTTCTTTATTTGAGGACATTACTGTATTCAAAAGCAGGAGGGAAATTGTATGGGTGTATGCGTTTGAAAGCTATTGTAATATATCTATGGGTATTCTCCAGTTTTTCAGGGAAAGACATCAATCAGGTATGCATAGCAGTCACTATTTTCATTTGTTATAATATTCAGCTATGCACAGAGGGGACTAATCAATGTGACACAGAGAGCCATCTTAGCACAGCTCCTGCAGATGCCACTTCCCAGACGCCACTATGTGATAGTTGTCTTTCCTACTGCATCAACCTCTCATATAGACACAAACTTTGAAATATCTACCTACATCAAACAGCCACTTTGGCATATAATTCACTAGAGAGATCTATAGTGAGATCACGTGGGAGGATGAGAGGGGCTCAAGAAGTCTGTTTTGCTTCATGCAAAAGGAAAGATTGATTTATCGATTTGATTTATATTCTACTTACCATTTTTAAGCAGTTTACAAGCAATCTCAAATTTACTTCTATTTGCTGTAATTAAAAAGATATGGATAAGGACCAAGTGGTGGGGAGAATAAGCGAGAAAACGAAAACACTGTTTTATAGTTTTGTACAATTATAAGTGGTAATATTTTCTTTAAAAACTAAACAGTATTAAAATGCGCTTCAATATAAAATGCTGGGTTTTTCTAAAGCTATTATAAAGGTAATGCCAGTGTGATATTTGCTTTGTAAGGTCTTGTTTGCACTGTAACGTCTCCGCTCTGCAGTTTGATCCCCTTTACATGGCAGCTTAGGTACAGAGCAGAAATCATCATAACCCCTTATAGTTTGGGATTTTCATTCTGGGAGTTCCAAGAGACAGTCAGACACAATATTTCCCCTCATATCAGGACTGATTGTGAAATCATATTTAGTGCCAGGGTCCAAGAGCAGTTGTGGTATTGGACAACAAAAACGAGGGTGTCTATGGAAAGGGGATTGACACAATGCCACAGAGCTGAGCAGTAGTCCCTCAGTCTCAGCATCACCTTTTGGGATCAGGTAGGAATACAATGGAACCAAAGAAATACAGTGGTCCTGATCCCAATCTAGATTGCCCATCTAGAACAATACCAGAATCAGTGGCAAAAGATCCGAAAAGATAACAATGTTGGTGCCAGGCAGGCCTCATCAGGCAGATCTTTCCATAATTGGGGTCCACTGCGAGAAGGCCCTGTCTCTTGTTTCCGCCCTCCAAGTCTCCCTCAGAGGAGGCACCCAGAGGAGGACCTTGGATGTGGAATGTAGTGTGCATTCATGCCCATGTCTGAAACCAGACTGATATGGATCTAGATAATCAATCTAATTCAAGAGTGCTTGAAGTTTGAATCAGAACATATAAAATAAAGATAATGGCTCAATTCGGACGACACGATAGTCAATGGTGGGTTGACTAACCCTAGCCCTAACCCTAGGGGGTACTCCCCACACAACATGGTAATAAATAATCAACTGTGGTGTGGATGAGGATCAGCGCTGAGCGGACTATGGCAGCATTCGGATGACACAATAGTCAAAACAACTGACGATTGTTTCCCCCACACCAGTTGTTTATTGTGTCATCCGAATTGAGCCAATGTGTATGCAAATCTACCGTTAGGTTAAACACTAAGCTGTGGATTAAACACCATGCAAAATATAAAAAGGCAGGCTTTCTCACAGGACTGGAGCAGACCCTGTGTATTGGGGAGAAATGAAGGCACAATCCATAAGACTAGATTGATAAGTACAACAATGGAACCAATACTTAGGGAGGTTGTGGGCTTTCCCATACTAGAGGCATTCAAGATGCAGCTGGACAATCTGTCAGGTACGCTTTAACGTGGATTCCTGCATTGAACAGGGCTTGGACTTGATGGCCTTATGGGCCCTTTCCAGCACTGCTATTCTATGATTCTATGAATGGTTCAGTTGTGATGTGATGATTACTGCATGTGCACTGTTGAGTAGGCTGTATTGCAGCACCACACAACCACTTCCTTGGGTGTATGATTTAGGTCATTTACACCTAGAACAGATTTCCAATATGCCAATGTAGCTGTGTGAATTGGTTCTTGCTTGCAACACTTCAGAAATTAATACAACATTAAGA
This sequence comes from Anniella stebbinsi, assembly GCA_029215795.1. Lineage (NCBI taxonomy): Eukaryota > Metazoa > Chordata > Lepidosauria > Squamata > Anniellidae > Anniella > Anniella stebbinsi. The sequence continues at coordinate 139,714,002 of JARDYH010000005.1, read as the reverse complement.
TAAATGGGGGAATGCTGGAAAAACAGCCAAAATGTTAATGGAATAATATTGGAAAAACATTCCTTGTCCCAATTGCGATATACAGGTAATATCAGTCTCCAAATTTCCAGCTGGTGTGAGATGGAGGGGCCTATGAGAGAGAGAAAAAAGTGAGACTATTCAAATGCTTTATGATAGAGACAAGGCACTTAATGATTATGTCAACTTGATTAAAAAGACAATTTAAATCAGCCAAGTCCATAGAGAGGGCATAGAATGGGGATTTGTTTTTTATGTCTAAGTGTTTGGGTTTTGCTGTTAGCCAATCTGTCCATGAGAAAACAGACGTAGTTTCATTTCATTTCTTTCTTTCTTTCTTTCTTTCTTTCTTTCTTTCTTGTTTTTTTGGATGAGTTTTCCATAGCATTTTGTTTCAAAATACAGTTCCTATGGAAGAATTAAAAACTTGGAGGCATGCAATATTATGAAGCACATTAAGAGTACTGTAATTCAATGAGGCATTGACATAAATGGCTATCATCCAAGTTAATGTATTCTGGAATTATACACCTGTGTATGTATGAATAAGGAGACAAAGATAAGCAGTTTCTCATATCTTTGATTGTAATGGGTTTACATGCTGGAAACATTAGTGGGATTGTATAAAATAAGATAAGAATGGGGTTTATTTTCTTCTTTTTTAAAAAGGAAGAATTAGTGTCAAATGTTAATTACATTAATGAAATCTTCTGACTCCTCCAAATTTTACGAAAGATTAGTTCCTTGTATTTTTCAAGTTTGTTAGAAATGGCATGCTATTCTTTTAAAAAGATCTTGCTGAGATATAGAAGAACTCCAAAGAGATGGATACATGGCAAGCAATGGTTGAAAAAGAAGAAAGAAACAGAACGTTTCCCATTGAGGATGCCAATTATTTCTTCCACTTCTAAAGCATTTTGTGGAGGTTAGCGTAGGGATGCCAGAGAAATTTGCAGTGGAAACAAATGAGTTTGGATGTCTATGGGTTCATCTACACCTAGGGGTATAGTAGGAGGGAAGGGGGTAGCATCGCGGATTTACCTGCTTCTGCGATCTTCCTCCAGCTTTTATATGCCCACATGATGTCCCGGGAGGAAAGAGGGATGTTGTGGGTGCCATTTTTTTCACAGAAAATGGGCCGGTCATGCAATTGCAATACTTTGCAAAAGTGAGCTTTTTTTAAAAAAAAAAAAATTATCCCCGGTTATATTGGGTCCCAAACCTCCACGCCATCGCAGGAACGGCAAAAATGCTGCCTCCCCACCCCCAAAGGGCACGGAGCCTCCCTGTACAGTTCCGGCCCCAGCCCCACTACTCGCAGGGAAGAAGAGATGACCCGGGAGCGGCAGCCACACTGGTCACGTTCTTTGGGATGGTCTTTGGACTGTGAAAAAAAATGGGAAATCCGTGGTCCCAGATATCCCAAGGAAATTCCCTGGTAGTCCCTGGGATCCCCTGTGTGTCATTTAGATGCATATGGTTGACCTCAAGACGACCACAGGAAAAAAGGCTGGTGAAGACATGGCATATGAATTTGACGTGCAGATTCCGCAGAAGACTGGCTTTTCCTAGTCACATAATTCTGCAGACTTGCAAACTTTTTTGCTTTTTTGTTTTTTTGTTTTTTACTTTCTGGAAATGTGCTGAAAATGCACATTTCCCTGATTGGCTAAAGCATGAAATGTGCATTTTGCATGGATTTGCACATTTGGGAGTTTGCACATTTTTGCAAGTGCGCATTTGTGCAAATTTGGAAAATTGGGGAAAAATCCAATTCCGTAAATGCGTAGATGTTAAAACAAAAGGCACTTGACTATCCATGAAATGCAGATGGAACAGTTTGTACAAAATCTCTAGGCTAGAATCAGTGCCCCCAAAGGCAGTGTGTGTATGGATACGTATAGCCAGCTTACTAAAATTCAAAATTCTTATTCCATCAGATGCAAAAGCCAAGGCAATGCATAAAGAACCATAATTACATAAAGGCTTTATGAAATCAATACAGAAAAAAAGATGGGTAAGCTTGTTTCACCTATAATCCACTGTTAATTCAGACAGGGCCAAATCTATCTTCATGCAAAATATGCAGCTTCATATGGATCCATGGCAGTCAGGGCACCAAGGAGCAGGCAGTTTAGTGCTGGACTCTTACCACCCAGTCCAAAGTACGTGTGTATATGCAACCAAGCAGCAATCAGTTTTAAAGCCAGCATCTCGGAGCCACTGTTTTCCAGAGAAGTAGTGAAAGAGGAGTGAGTTGCACTATTTCTTCCCACACTTTTTGAATGCATGTCCTCCCTTTATGAAGATCCAGACAGTGTAAGCCCATTATGCATAATTTCTAATGATTTTCTGGAACACAGAATGGCTGTGAGTTGGTGTTTGTGACACCACTAGGCACCATACAATCAGGGAAACCCTGAAGGTGAGGGAAGGCATTTATTCTCACAGAGCAAGGGTGGGGAATGGTTCCCCCCCACTGAGGTTTGAATTCCCTCAGGGGTAATGTTTCAGGGACTGCATGCTAGCAATGGGTTGGAGCAAAGCCTTCTCTCTCTCTCTCTCTCTCTCTCTCCCCACCCCCTGTACGTTTCCGAGCCCAGTTCAAGGTGATGGTTTTAACTTATAAAGCCTTACACGGCTTGGGACCACAATATTTGATGGAACACCTCTCCCGACATGAACCTACCTGTACACTACGATCAACATCAAAGGTCCCCGTCTGGGTGACTACTTCAAGGAAAGCTTGGAGGACAACAACAAGGGAGAGGGCCTTCTCTGTGGTGGCTCCCCGATGGGGCCCTCCTGGCGCCAACACTGATATCTTTTTGGCACCAGGTCAAAACTTTTCTTTTCTCCCAGGCATTTTAACAGCTTAAGTTGAGGTTTTTATCTGACTTTTTGGCCAGGCTTAAAAGTTTAAAATGTTTTATATATCAGCTATTTTATGTTTTATGGTTTTAAATTTTGTATATTAGCTTTTTAATGTTCAATCTTTTAATTTTTGTAAACTGGCCAGAGAGCTTCGGCTATAGGATGGTATATAAATGTAATAAATAAATAAATAATCATCATCTCTCTCTCTGGGCCTTTCTACACCATATGGGTATAGAAGGAAGGGGTGACGAGCCCGGAAGTACCTGTTTCCAGGCTTGTCGCTGTAATACAAACGAAAGTGCGATGACCTGGCTACCTCCTGGGCCGTTGCATGTCATGCCCACCATTTGTTTCCCCACGGGCAGAGGAAGCACTTTAAAAAAACCTAGTGCATACATGCACTAGTGAAAGGTAAGTGTTTTTTTTAAAAAAACCATGCGAAATTGCCCCCCACCCCCTCCCTGCCATCCCAGGGGTGGTGAAATTGCTGCCACCCCTCCCCTGATGGGCACGAAGCTGCATGGTGTGGCTTCGTGCCATTTCTGCTGCTGCGCTTACTCACGAGTAAGCATGGCTGCAGCAGGGACAGGCATCCACATTTCCCACAGTCTTGGGACGTTCCTGGGACTGCGGGAAGTTTTGGATTTCCCCAGGGATCTCTTATCCCAGGGGGAACCCATGCCCATCCCCTCTGCCCTCTATTCGGCACTGGTTAGGCCTCATCTTGAGTATTGTGTCCAGGTCTGGGCACCACACTTCAAGTAGGATGCAGACAAGCTGGAGCGTGTTCAGAGGAGGGCAACGAGTATGATCAGGGGTCTGGAAACAAAGCCCTATGAGGAGAGACTGAAAGAACTGGGCATGTTTAGCCTGGAGAAGAGAAGATTGAGGGGAGACATGATAGCACTCTTGAAGTACTTGAAAGGTTGTCACATAGTGGAGGGCCAGGATCTCTTCTCGATCATCCCAGAGAACAGGACATGGAATGATGGGCTGAAGGTACAGGAAACCAGATTCTGGCTGGACATCAGGAAAAACTTCCTGAGTCTTAGAGTAGTATGACAATGGAACCAATGACCTAGGGAGGTTGTGGGCTCTCCCACACTAGAGGCATTCAAAAGGCAACTGGACAACCATCTGTCAGGTATGCTTTACGTTGGACTCCTGCACTGAGCAGGGGGTTGGACCTGATGGCCTTATAAGCTCCTTGTAACTCTACTATTCTATGATTCTATGATATGGTAAATTTCAAACTGGCAATCAGGTTTATGTTTTCATGACAATAATTCCAGAGCTCCCCATCCCAATTTTTAAAAATTGATCATGTGTGTGCATTCCCTCAGTATGCCACATTCGTTAGAATAGTTACAGAACCATGTATTTGAATCAAACAAAATCCCCCCCCCACCACTATTATTTGGATTTAAAAGCAAAATCAATGAAATAATATTTCGTCAGACTGGAACCCTTAAAATCTTCAGTGCTGGGTTTGTGGTGCAGTGTTAGCTGTTAATCAGATAAAGAGCAGTAAGCTGTTGAGTGGCAAACTATAGACGATAGAAAGCTCTTTATTTTGTATTATGGCTTAAAATAATCAGTGTGCTCTGGGAGCGAGGGAAGGTTATCCCGCTTTTGTGATTAGCTTTTTTTACTGTCTCTGACCAGGACGTGAACTCCTAAAAGGTGTACTACTTAGTAGAGAATAATTCAGTTTCTTTGATCTTCCATTCAGTGACAGAAGCTTGTCAGATCTAGTTTCATGACAGCAGGATATTATTTACAAGGGCTTAAAAACTAAGTGCACAAATATCTTCTAGCACAACCCATACAAATGTTCACCTGCATGAATTTTATTACTCTTGAGTTGGCAGGTTCCTAAAATGAGATGTGTGTGTTGGACACATGATGTCATGGGCCTGACCTCCCAACCTTGGTCTATGTAGGCTCCATGGCATTTCAGCCTTGACCATAATTAATCTGTTTTGAGCTCCTTCCCACCACCACCGCCACACATTCTTTTCCTTCCCGAAATGTAACTCAACCTGGCCATGGAAAGGAAGTCTCATGATGGTTGCCAAATGAGGCCTCTGTTAGTCCATGCTACTGAACAATGGCAAATGTAAGTCCCATTATTCCTAGTTTCTCTAAGTCAATTGTGTTCGTATTTATTTCCTTATTATATTTTTAATCTACCCAATAACATACATTTTCTGGGCTACAGCAGCATTCAGGGAATTTCATTTCCCATTGTGTGTGGTGGTTATGGACGCTGCTGTCTATGAGCTCCATCACACCAATGGTTTAATGCACTCTCACTGTGCCTGGTATCTGGTTTTGCAGCGCGGGATTCCCATGATGTCATTCCTGTCCTGCACCCATTTCACCTCTTTTCCTCTGTTTTGCATATTATTTTGGTGTGGGGAAAGTCTGGATTATTTTCTCCAAGTGACTTTAATGTGCCCTTAAGCCTCCGTCTAGTGCTGGCCCTTCGCTTTTTCCTTTGTTGGGGGCATGTGCTTTGAATGGAGTCTTGCTGATGAAAGGGGAAAGGGGAGGGTGGGGTGGTTCTCCTCCTCCAGCACTCCTCCAGTGTTCGATGAATTGACTTTTTACTGCTCCAACCCCACTCTCCCTGCCTGCAGCTGCCTCATTTTTAAAGTTAAAGAGATGAAACTTGGGACCTTTGGAGCTCTTAAGTAGTGATTTAGACAAGCCAATTTCAAATCAGATTGGTTCATGCCTTGATATTTAAGATTTTTTTTAATGGAAATTAACCAAAATGCTTACATTTGTGTAAATTTAAAGATAAAGAGATGAATCTTGGTGGGGTGATAGATCTTAAGGAAGGCTTTAGCTATGTTCATCCCTTGATTTTTTTTAAGGATTTTTTAAATTTCCCCCCTTAAAGCATTTCCCTGAAAATCCCCCAGTGTGATGTTCCATCTGTTTGTCTTTGCGGAGGATCCTTCACAAATGCAAACAGGTGGAATATTGCACTGGTGGACTTTCAGGGAATTGCTTTAAGGGGGAAATTAAAACAAAATCCTAAGAAATCAAGGGATGAACCAACCTGATCCAAACTTGGCATGGCTAAAGCCTTCCTTAAGACTTATCACTATGCGAAGTTTCATCTCTTTCTCATTAAAAATTACACAGATGTACGCATTTTGGTTAATTCCTATAGGAGCTCCAATGAGCAAGGTGGGGAGGCTGCCACATTGTTCACAATGTCCATCAACGACAAGAACCAATGAACTGGAGGGGGAAGAAGAAGGGATGGGGTGGGCAGACACAATAGGAGTGGGAGAGCAAACTAGTGAAAAGTGAGTTCACTGGTATAACTACAATTGTGAAAGGGAGGAGTACTTGCAGCGCTTATGAAATGGAGGTAAAAAACCATGGAGGCAAACCAGGGGGGGAAATAGTGTGATGGAGCCCTATGCTCACAGCAGCATCCAGGGCCTAAAGGAAGTCATATCACGTCAGCTATCATGAACATTTTTTGCTATAGCTGCTACATCCAATTAATTTTGGAAATGAAAAGTGGCACTAGGGATGAAAAGGAATGGGAACGGGGAACAAAAGCACATTGCCAAATATCTGGAGGATGTTACGGCACTGCCAGCTTCACTCTGCACATTTACTCGTAATCCATAGTACAACTATGAAACCAGAGCTTCCCTTTTCTTACCTACGGGCACAGAGAGTGAATGAAACCTGTAGTTACATGGGACTAAATCACATGTGTAAAGTGCACTGGAATTGGTGAGGCAACAATTTGTCAAGATGCAACTGAACACAGGGATGCACTCTAAATTCATTTTAGAAACAATTAACATTTATCATTGCATTTACACTCTCCAACTTGCTGCTTCCCCAGTACATAGTTATTGAATATTCTCTATGGGAAACAGAAATCTCTTTCTACAAGCTCCATTTGGGATTGCATGGTTCCTAGCTTCATAATACAGACTTTCTTTAGCTTACAAAATCTTCAGTAAGAAATCATGCAAATTCTCTGAGCGATATGTATATGAATGATGCACAACAGCTTTAGGAATATTTAACCTTCTTTTTAAGGGCTTATTACTAGAGTTCTTATTCAGGCAAAACTCTCCTGGGCATAAATAGATAAAATCAGAATCCACTTAAGAAAACATGTATTTTCCTTTTCCCACTCACAGTGTGGACATATCTCTTCCTTTCATCAAGATCTTTAAAGGAATATGATACTGTTAGTATTTACAAGTCTTTAGACCCTGGCTTCATTCAAGAATCCAGTGGTACTTCCTGACAGAGGGCTTCTAGCACTACCAATGCAAATGGTCTCTGCATGTATTCCATCGTTTCCTCCTTAATGGATTTTTTTTTCTGAAGAGGGAAAAGTCAGAAGTGATGGAAAAACACGGGAGGGTTCAAATGAAGACAACATCATCTGGATGTCCTGTAACAGTTGAGTTAAACCTAAAGTGTCTGGAGTGTCACTCACCCCGCATCTACACCTAAACTCCACATTATTAGGAAGGGGAAGGTAAAGGGATGAAGGAAGGTGGGACTCTTAAGGAGGCAAAAGATCCTTAGAGGAGTTGTTCAGGGCGTCCAGGTCATAGAAGGAACTCTGGCATATATGTGTGTGTGCATGCGTGTGCATGTGTTTAATATACGTATATGGATTTGTATATATCCATCGCATGGACTACATATTAAATGCATGCAACTTTCTAGCAATTGTACATAGGCTCTAACAAAAGCAGACCAAATATTGAAATACATATCCTTTTGAAAGTGCCACCTGTTCAAATATTAAAAGTGTTGTTAGGTCCTCAATCCGTTGCATTATAGGAGGTGAGTGTTTATCCTTCCAATGTCTTAATATCTGTTTTTTACCTGTCAAAAGGCATGGGGAATCCATTTGTGAAGTTTCAGATTCAGTGGCAGCAACAAGAAGGGGAAATTCAAGGTTTTTTTAGTGCATGGTGGGCCATAGGGGATACCCCCACATTCTCTGTGTTGCTCATGTATGCTGTTCAGTACAAAGTGGTTACTAAACCCCTGCTTCTCATTCTTTGCCTGGTTTTCATACCACTATTCACTCAGCAATTATATGAACATTTTTTAAAAAAAAGAAAACTGCAGGCTTGCAGATCCTGATCTGGTTTGGGATCACAACAAGGGGTGAAGGGTTAAATGATCCACCTTATCCCACTTGGCTTCTGATCTGGAATATACTTTAAGCCAAAAAACGCTGTTTACTTTTATAAAAAGTTAATTGATTCCTACAGTTGTTAATGATGTGTTTGGTGCCATTTCTAGTTTGGACCTTAGATTAGAGTGACTAGATAAAATCCAGGCCAGGGCTCATGTAACTTTAACAGTTGTAGAGAAAAGGGAATTTCAGCCAGTGTCCTTTGTATGCAATTAGTTCCTGGTGAAATCCCCTCTTCATCACAACAGTTAAAGTTGCAGGGGCCCTGCTTTCTTTTGTATATGGTCACTGATGAAGAGGGAATATCACCAGGAACTAATTACATACAAATGACACTGGCTGAAATTCCCTTTTCTCTACAACTGTTAAAGTTACATGAGCCCTGACCTGGATTTTATCTGGTCAGCCTACCTTAGATTCTGACTGTACCCTTTTTTAATGGACACAGGCCTTTGATCATATTTGCCTTGACAATCTCTGCAGTGAAAATTCAACTAATGCATTGACTACAGTGATTCTGAGAGGTATAAAGTAAATTGATGATAGTGATAGTAGCAGCAGAAGTAATAGTAATATATCCTTCTACTAAAGTCAAAGCCAGGATATGCTTTAGATGTGATACACCTTTTAAGAAATGTTGTTTAGAGCATTTCATAACATCTAAGCATGTTTTTTTTCTTATATCTTTGACAACAGATGAAGAACAAGCCTTAGCTCAGGGCTTACACTTTGCCTGAATGTCAAGGAGTTTAATGAGCTTTGTGCTAGACCAATAGCTTTAGTAACATATGCTTGCAGAAAGCATCCTACTTTTGCTGTCTGGCCATATATTTTGCTGTCTGACAGTAAATCTGCATTCCTTTACTTAGCTTATACATTTAACCTTTACATGTTTCAAACTAGACAGCATAATATAGACTTTTCAACCTTTAACTAAGGAGATCAGTCTTAAAATACTGGTTCTTTAATGAAGGGGGGAGAGAAGTCTGCAAGTGCTTTCATAGTGCAAGCTACACCCCATGAGTAAATTCTCATTTTCTTGAAAAGTAACCCTTTCCCATTATAAATGAGTTGATTCTGGTAGACTTATTAAAACCAAGCTCTTTGCCATTTCCCAAAATCTTTAGCAAGCCTTCATTCATTCATTCATTTAAAATTGAGAGGGGGAAAAATGACTTTGTAACAAGCTGTGGCTTTGATGCAGAATAATTGTTTTACAGGTTTGCCATTGTACAGTGACATATTATATTATTATAGCTGTGATTTAAACAGAATTGTTTCCATGAGACGGAACAATTGCAAATTAAATGAGGTATAATTTACTGAGTTAACCACTAATTATAGAATATTGTGAAATCCTCTGGGCATATAATTACTACTAAACTTTCTTTTTCATGACTTCATCACATAATCATAATGTGACTGCTTGCATATTTGTGCCCTGTAAAATAAAGTAATGGTTGAGTGGATGTGAAGGGAAAGTACCAAGCCTTGTGGCATGTTATAACCTACATGGCAATAGATGATATTCTTTTAGGGCCATTGTGTTCTGAAGGCTGAAGTTGAAGCCCTTTACATTCCATGCAATTCCACAATTATAGCTTTCTGAATAAGAATATAAAGTCTATATTATAAATCCTATGAGGATGAATCATCACAGCTATACTTCATTGAACTTGTCCTCAACATCTTCTACAGTTGAGAAATAGTGAAGCCAAACAATTGTCTTGTGTGCTTCTAACTCTTAGTCTTGTAGCAGTGGTACGTTTCATGCAATTTAATAGGGCGACCATATGAAAAGGACTTCTACAAAGTTTGGCAGTATTACAACTTGTGCACTCAGTGTGTGAAATGTGTGAACTCAACATTGTTTCCAACTGCTGGTGGAAAGAAGGCTTGATATGATTGACATATGCTATAAAACTTCTTGTGGTTTCAGATTACTAAAACATTGGCCAGATCTACATCAAGCAGGATATAGCACTATGAAAGTGATATGAAAGCGGCATATGGAGGCAGGATCTACACTACTGTTTTGTAGTGGAATTGAAGTGCACTGACAACTGTTGGGGCTCATGACACATGCCATATACTGCTTTCATACTGCTTTCATAGTGTTATATCCTGCTTGGCGTAGATGTGTCCTGGGCCCCAACAATTGTCAGTGCACTTCAATACCACTATAAAGCAGTAGATCCTGCCATTAACTGGAAAACTCAGATGGATGCTCAGATATCAGCTTCATCCCATGCTATAACTGTGTGATATTGTCAGAGTTTCATTGCCAGGTCATCAAGATTATTATTATTATTATTAATAATAATAAAGAGAAGGCTAATGAGGAACTCTGATTTTTAATTTTTTAAGGACAACACTGAAGCACAGCATATCTCTGTGGTTTAAACTGTCACCAGAGGGAAGGAAGAAGAGAGAAGGAAGTATCAGAAAAAGAAAGAGAGAAAATGGGATGGCAGAAAGATGGAGAGAGGGAGAGAGACACAGAGACACAAAGACAGAGAATGGGATAGACCCATGAACGTTTAGCTCTGTTTGGCCCACTTTTGGCTGTGCCCACACCCGGTGCTGATATGCAAACTGAACTGATTACCCCAGAGGGAATATGTTCTTCAACAGAAAGAAATCTATTTCCCACTCTTCTTCTTCTTCTTCTTCTTCTTCTTCTTCTTCTTCTTCTTCTTCTTCTTCTTCTTCTTCTTCTCTGTACTTGAACTGAACCCAGACTGGTTCTATCCATCCTGTGGAACTCCCTTCACCCGCTCTATAGGGTTAATAGTGAAATAGCCAGGTTTGCAGATAACACCAAATGTTTCAAGATGATAAAATCCTAATCAGGCTGTGAAGAACTACAAAGGATTTCTTCAAACTGGGTGCGCCTGCAACAGAATGGCAGATGAGATTCAATACGGTGAAGAAAAAACTGGCATGTTAAATTTTCCTTAGTGACTTCATTGAAAAGGAGCATGAAGGATAAAACACACTCACACACCTGTCATCTAATCATAATTTATCTAATCATAGTTAATCTAATCATAATTCATCTCAGGGATAGATATGCATTTCATCTTCCTGTTATAACCTGAATCAACATCCTGAGGGTACAACAAAGAGATGCTTCCTTACCATGTGTGAACTGTAGAAAATTGAGGAAGATGAGAGGGAGTGGTTTTGGTAAATTTGAGTCACATACAGAAGAAATACAAAAGGAGGTATTCTGAGTATCTCTTTCCTGTGATGCAATAGAAAATGGGAATGTCATGTGTCAGGTTGAGAAGGGAAGAGGGATTTAGTAAATTTCTAGACCTGCTTACAGGAGGTTAAGGCCCTTTCCGCACCAGCCATTTTTCCCAGGGCTGCCCCTACCTGCTCGCGGAGAGTCCAGATGATGCACAGAGCATCCCGCAAGCAGGCAGGGGCCAGCCCTCCATTTTCCTGGGAATTCAGGAAACACTATTATCCCAGTTTGTTCCCTGTTCCCGGGAGGGCAGCGAGATGGGCGGCTGGTGTGGCCTCCCATCCCAGGCGCAGCCACGCTTACTTACGAGCAAGCGCTGCTGCACCAACGGCCACAGAGCTGCATCATGTGGCTCCGAGGCCATCAGGAGGAGGGACTCGATTTCGCCATCCCCAGGATGGCAGGGAGGAGGGGGGCACAATTGCATGCGTTTTTTTTTTTTAAAAGAACTAACCTGTTATGCAGGAGCACTCCTGCGCTCTTCTTCATTACAAAAAAAAAAAATGGTGGGCATGAGTTGCAATGGCCCGGGAAAAGCCTGGGCCGTCACATTGTGGTGCAGCTTCATCGGTCTGAACCCGGAAGTGCTTGCTTCCAGGTTTCCCTGCTCCCGGCCCTCCACACCCCTATGGTGTGGAAAGGGCCTAAAAAGGTGTGAAAGAAGTGGAAGGAAATAGGAAAACAGGAAGGAGGGGAAATCGGGATTGTTGTGAAAATGTTAGTTTTTACTTTGGGGATTCTGATTTGAGATAGTCTTTTCTACCCAAAATGGCCTCACTTCTTTTGCAGCCATATTTGTGTATCATGAAAGTGGAAGGGGGCACTTTGAGCAATCTTTTGTAGGTGCAGAGCGAGTTTTGTAGGTGCAGATGAATTTTAAGTGTTTTATTGATGTTTTATTGGTATTTTAATGATGTATTGGTTTTATGTGCTTTTAATCAGTTTGTGTATTTTATGCTTGATGTTGTTCCCGACCTCGATCCGGAGGGAGAGGCAGGTAATAAATAAATAAATATATTATTATTATTATTATTATTAGGGGGTGGGGGCAGCTGCCAAAAGTACTGATGTTGACAGTGGTGTTCTTCCTAGCAGTTTCTAGCTCATGGATGTCATTCTTTTTTTCTGGAACTCCCTTGGAATGACATCACTGCATCCTGACATAACATAATTCCAAGAAGGATTCTGGGGAAAATAATGGCCTCCCCTCAGAGCTGCCATTTCCCCTCCAGAATGCTCCCTCAGAACAATGATATATTTCTCAGGGTGGAGTGGGGGTTCTGGGTGATACAACTGATATAAGTAATACTAGGTCGATGTGTAGGAATGAGAAATTGGTAATTAATCATTCTAAAACCAAGGTGGTGGTTTTCGATAGGAAAAAGCAATCCAATAAATGGTGCATAGAAGGGCAACTGATAGAGCAGTGCACCAGCTTCAAGTATCTGGGGTTGCTTTTTGCTTATAAAGGAAATTTGAAAAGGCACCTTGAGGCAGCAAAATTCCTAGCTGGGAGAACAATCAAAGCTTTATTGGCATATGGGAGAAATAAAGGGGGCTCCTTAGTGGTGCCAGCATTGAAGTTATACAAAGCTAAGGTCATCCCCCAACTTCTATATGAAGTAGAGATATGGGGGCAGGGCTTTGTGTCCAAGATGGAGCTTGTGCAGAATAAGTTTGTGAAATAACTCCTGGCCCTCCCTCAGGGGGTGCCCACCCCACTACTTAGATTAGAAGCTGATCTGCCTTCTATTAAGGCTAGGATGCACAAGGCTATGGTATTATATGGGAAAAAGGCTTCTCCAGTTGGAGGAAAATAACCTGGCGAAACAATGTTTCTTAGAACAACTGGTGAAAAGAGGGTGGGTTTGCAAATGGAAGGAATTAGTTAATAGCTATCTGGAGGATTCCCCAACTTTGATGAACAAAGTCTATACAAGAAATAGAATCTACGAGTTCGATTTTCAGGGAAACGTGCTAGCAAGCCAGTAGCAAGCTTTTTTCACATGGTATAGCCATATCAAAAGAGATCAGTACCTTCCTCAGTACTTACAAGATTTGTCATTCCCTGCGATTAGAAAGGCTTTTACAGCCCTTCACTTTCAAACAATGCCCACTGCCTTTTTGGAGGTAAAGTATAAAAGGTTGCCTTACAACCAGAGGACTTATATTTGTGGAACAGAGGAGGTGGAAGACGGGATACACTATTTGTTACGCTGCCCCTTGTACAGTGATATTAGGGCCCGTTTTATGGGAGAGCTTTTGAGCTCAAGAGCAGGCTGGTATTCAGTGGATATTATCTGCGACCTGCTAGCAGACCATTCTAAAGCCATCATAGTTAAGGTGGCAACATCTGCAGTTGCAGCAAAAAAAAAATTCGCCAGTCTGTTCTGGACAAAGATGTCATCGACTGTAGAGAAGATCATTTACATTAATTGTGGGGATTTTGAAACTCTGAAAGGTAGGATACTTCTAATCTCGTTCCAATGATGGTTTTAAAGTTTTATAAAAGTTTTTAAAAGTTGACCTATTATGATTTGTAAATATGTGATTGTGCTATGATTGTAACAGCCTTTGTGCCATAAACAAATATACCGTTTTACACAAGTAATACTAGGAACAACTATATTTTATTATGTTAGGAATACTGGGTGTAAGAAAATTGACTAGGTTTAAAGGGGCTGATAGGTATGGGTTCCTCCACACCCTCATTGCAAATAATGCATTTATATTTAGACTTGCTTGTACTGAAAAGACCCTGGGTTGGGGCTTGCCCCCTTCTGGGAAAGATGGCAGCCATACAAGGGAGCCAGCTTTCTCGGTGAAAAGACATGCAAATGCAGAACATTTAGTGAATCGAAATAATAATTAATTAGCATATCAGGTTGTATAAGCCTTTTGTGATCATTATACATTTCTTCTTCTGCGCAAAGATGGGCAGTGCTAGCAAATTCTGCACTTTACATAATGACATCAACCCTAATAGAGACATTGCCAGCCTGCGAAGTGAGGGGCCCTTAAGGCAAAGACAGAAGGCTCTTAACAGACCTGTTATGTTCACAAGAATAAATGCTGTCCACAAAGATGTACAGGGGAGAAAAGGCACAGCAGCAAATATTTAATTAAAGGAACTGCTTGGGCTGACAATTGCGGTAGCAGCTGCTTAAACAGAGATCTGGTCTTTAAATAAGGCATACGATGTCAGCTGATAAAAGGAGACCATATGAAGGAGCTCAAAGGCCATGTGGTGTAATTGCAAAACTCAAAGCACTCTCCCCTAGTCTGCTGCCTACATAAGAGCCTTAAAGTTCAGGCTGCTTCATATTAGATGGCCTGAAAAAACAAAATGATGCCTGAATCCATTTAGGAGAGGAATATTTCTGGGGATAAAGCTGGGGGAAACGAAAAGTGCCAAAGCAATATTGGAAAGTTCTGTTGCCTTTAGCACACTTCTATGAGATATATCAGCTTTCCTTCAGTCCCTGCCAAAATAGCCAATGGTCAGGGAGATTGGGAGTTGTAGTCCAAAACATTGAGTGGGTACCATGTTGGGGTGAGCTGAAAAGTTCCCATTAGGGTTCTGCACTTCTACAACCTGGAGAATGGAAAACAGTATAGATAATGTCATCTCACTGGTCCATCTTGTTGATTGTCTAGCATTCACTATTACATGGAGGGAAGTAACTTTTAATCAAGCATAGCTTATTTTTGATTGTTGGGCAAATTTCTGTATGTGCTCCAACTAAATAGTGGAGCTATAGTACAGTTTTGAAGACTCTTAGTGCATCATCACATTGGGGGGGGGGGAATTGTGTTTCCTTAGCATCGCTTCTCCACTCCCACTTTTGTCCCTCATTACTTCCTCTTATTGCCCAGAGAGGAAAAAGGAAGTAAACAAAGATTATGTGGCCCATTCAGGGGCTGTTTTTATAATAATAATAATAATAATAATAATGATTTATTTCTTACCCGCCTCTCCGTCTAGATCGAGGCGGGGAACAACAACATGATAAAATACATAAAACTAATTAAAACATGACAAACATCATTAAAACTGCATTAAAACATCCTAAACATCCTAAAAACAGTCTAAAAATTACACTGGATATGCCTGCCGGAAGAGAACAGTCTTTATAGCTTTCTTAAATTCTAAAAGACTGTTAAGTTGACGAGTCTCCTCCGGCAGGTCATTCCAGAGTCTGGGAGCGGCAGAAGAGAAGGTCCTCTGGGTAACAGTTGTCAGCCTGGTCTTGGCCGACCGCAGTAAGTTCTTCCCAGAGGACCTGAGCGTGCGGGGCGGATTGTACGGGAGAAGGCGATCCCGCAGGTAACCTGGACCCAAACCATGTAGGGCTTTAAAGGTAATGACCAACACTTTATACTTCGCCCGGAAACTAATTGGCAGCCAGTGGAGCGATTTTAAAGCTGGCGTAATATGGTCACTCCTAGATGTACCAGTGACCAACCTGGCTGCCATATTTTGAACTAGTTGAAGTTTCCGGACTAGGCACAAAGGTAGCCCTATGTACAGCGCATTGCAGAAGTCAAGCCTCGAAGTTACCAGCGCGTGCACTACCATCTTTAGGTCTTCCAACTCTAGGAAGGGGCGCAGCTGGCGTATCAGCCGAAGCTGATAGTAGGCACTCCTGGCCGTCGCATCTATCTGGGCTGTCATTTGGAGCGACGGATCCAGGAGCACCCCCAAGCTGCGAACACAGTCTTTCAGGGGGAGTGTAACCCCATCCAGAACCGGTTGACACACCTCCAAACCCAGGTTGGGGCCTTTGACAGCAAGCACCTCCGTCTTGTCTGGATTCAGCTTCAGTTTGTTTTTCCTCATCCAGCCCATTACCGCCTCCAAGCATTCATTCAGAGGAGACACACTATCCTTAGCTGACGATGTTGTCGAAGGCATAGAGAAATATATTTGGGTGTCATCAGCATACTGATAGCACCCCGCCCCATGCCTCCGGATGATCTCTCCCAACGGTTTCATATAAATGTTAAACAGCATTGGGGAAAGGATGGCACCTTGCGGAACGCCACACAGCAGCTCCTTCTTTTCAGAGCAGCTATCCCCAAGCATCACCATCTGGAACCTGCCCGAGAGGTAGGACTGGAACCACTGAAGCACAGTGCCCCCGATTCCCAATCCCCTCAGGCGTTCCAGAAGGATACCATGGTCGATGGTATCACTTTTACTGCACACCAACCCTCAATTTTATATGAATTTATTAAAGATCGTTTAAGTTCTGACAGGTCAGAATGACAGCTCACCACGTGAGTTCATTCAGACCTGTCAAAAAGTTGCAGGATCTTTAAAAATTCATATAAAATCGATGGTTGGAGGGATCGATCTCAAATTTCATACACAAGTCTAGCACATGTTGCTACACATATATGCCAAATTTCAGATCAATCCCTCCACCTCTGTATTTTATATGAATTTTTGAAAGATCGTGCAACTTTTGACCTGTCAGAACTTAAACGTTCTTTAATAAATTTATATAAAATACAGAGGTGGAGGGATTGATCTCAAATTTCATACACATACTTAGGCATACCCCATAAGCATTGTGACCAAGTTTCAAGCATGCAACTTTGAAAATAAAGAATTTATAGGCATTTTTTCTAAAAACAAATTCAGCTCTATAGGGCACAATGGGGCTGCAAATTAAATATCGGTTTTCCGATAATTATCATGAAGGCAATACGATTAACCTACGATATTATTGGAGGCGATAATTTTTTTGGTTCGAAATTCCGATAACGATAAAATATGATATTTTTGGGTGTGCACATCTCTAGTGTCATAGAGCCACACAGCCAATCCTAATTTTACCAGTGGGCCTTATGCACAGTAAACATATGTGCATAGCACATAGGAGGAGCACAGGAAGCTGCCTTATACTGAGCCAAACTGTCTGTCTATCTAGCTTGGTATTGTCTACACTGAGTAGCAGTACCTCTCCAGGGTTTCAGACACTTACCTGGAAGCCCCAGGGATTAAACCTGGAACTTTTGGCATGCTACACTGTTCCCTCAAGTACTCTTGAATGTATCTTCTTTACCAGTTGCCTTTAGTGTGCATGAAAGAACAGGACAAGAAGACTTTTCTTCCCCCACCCCCTCAATTTTCTCTTCTCGGTTCTGACCTGCACCTCTAGCACCATCAGGATTTTTTTGTTTGAAATAAGATTCTTTCTAAACCACTCATTGACCCAGTTTGCAAGCAACAACAGCTTGTTTAAAACCTGGGTTGTCACGAACACAACAACATGCTGGTGCATGCCACCCAATTGCTCCCACAGCAAGTGGGAGTGGCTAAACAGCCCGGCCACTCTGTCCTTGGGTTGTTAATGTTGCATCCAAACACAGAATTTTGGGTTGTTGGAGAAAAGCCAGTACAGAGGAATAACCCATGGTTTGTTGTAAGGTTATTTCTCTAGGTTGACTCTCCCCTGACAAACTAGAGTTCTGGGTTTGGATAGAATGTTAAACAGCCTAGGGATGGAGTATGCCTGGGTTGTTTAGTTGCTCCCATTCACAGTGGGAGCAATCAAGCAGCGTGCAGGATCATGCCATTGCAACAATCCCCACGTTAAGCAACACAGGGGTGGGTGTTGTATATGAACAAGGTAATTGGGTTCTGATTGGGAGGTATTTCACTGGTGTGGCTATCAAGACGGTTTGATCATCATCATCATCATCATCATCATCATCCATTTATTTATTTCCCATTTCTCCCTCCAAGAAAAAGCCCAAAGCAGCTAACAAATCGTATAAAATACAATAGTATCAAATAAAATATTGGCAGCTTTCCTAGCCATACCTGCCCCATTAGTGTGGCCTCTTCACAACCAACTTCCTTGCTGTGCTGATGGATCTTATAGAGGAATGGGTACATTAGCCGTCCAAAAGGGCAGACTGGACTGGAATTTTGAGTGGCTGTCTTTAGTAATTCCATGCTGGCTCTTCCTTTAAGAACCGTAGGAAAATCACACAATGATAGGAAGGGGGGCAATATACTGGAAAAGGCCATAATAGCAAATATGGGCCTTTATTTTAAAAGTACTTAATATTCTTTTTGTGTTATGTGAATATAGCTTTAATAGAAAGATAATATTTTTATGTTACTGTTCTCCATTCAGAACACATGCTTGCTGATACATTGGTTTAGAAGATTGAACCATAAGTTACTATTACTCATGTTCAGAACTAATTTTCATCTTATTAAGGATTCAATTCCCCTGAAAACCTCAATACAAAATATTACCATTAGCAGGAACTATTGAAACAAGACGATGACCCGATAAATTATAATATTATGCTACTTAATAGAACGTGTCAGAGTCTTCTGTTAAGATTATATACACTCCACTCCACTTAGGTCTCAGCTGAAAAGTTGTGCCATTGTAGGTTTTGTATGCCCATATCACGAGATCAAAGCATTCACATGAAAATGATTCAGTATAATAGTATTGGTCATATGTTCTTGCTATGTGTGCATTTCTTACTTGTTTATCTATTCTGTTTTGAAGCTTTCAAACTGTTATTTTAAAAAAAAGTTCTAAGGAATAATCTCCCAAATTTCCACTTGATGAATTACTCCAGTGCTTCTCTGGGGAAAGAGATTTGTAGTTTGAAGACTGCAGTTCGCAAGCTAATTGCACTTGGTTAGTCCTATTCATACAGATCTATGTTCTGATCTTATGTACAGTATTTGAAACTAAATGTCAGTGAAATCAGTTTCACATTACATTGTGTTAGGGATGGGTGAGGATTGTTTGCTTTTTGATAGGAACTTACCAAAATTCACCTATTTCCCCCCATGACTGGGGCAGAAAGAACTTAAATGTGAGAGATGGGAGAACCAAGGGAGATCAAGTTCAAGGAGGTTCTCCCAACTACACTTTGTAGGGTGGTTCTTCTCACTCCCATTCATGTGTGTGTATTATTATTATTATTATTATTATTATTATTATTATTATTTGAATGGGGAAAGTGTGCATTTTCAAAAGAGCACACTTCTCCCCCATTGAATAAAGCATGAAAATGTGTATTGCGGGTAATGGAGCGTGGCAAAATAATGAGGGGAGACACAGAAAGTGGAGTTAAATATGGCCGCTTTATTAAAAGATCTGTAGAGTGGTTGTACCTATGCGGGCATCCATCTTATCTTGGGCGAGTCATTCACCGCCTGTGACGTGGCGCTTCCCAGTTCACCACATCACAGACTGCCCCTTGTGGGATAGGGAAGCCTTCCGTTGTCACCCTCCCTCGCACCGTCTAGCTCCAAGTGGGTGAGGAAGGTCTAATCCCACTAGCTGAGACTGTGTAACTCACAGCTGGGGGCCCTCAGGCATTACCGATCACTGTAACAGTGCCTGTGAATGCTCACCTACCCTATCCTGCTCCAGATGCCTGCACTTACCTGCCATAGGGAGTGACAAAGCACTTGTTTAGTTGCTCCCCCCACTTAGCCTTTATAACTTCTTTCAAACCCCTCTGCTGGTCCTGAAGGACTATAGCATTACCCTTATTTGATAAATGCACACTGTCTGGCCTAAATACACACAAGCACAGTTGCAGGATGTTGAATACTGTGATCTCCGTGTTTAATTAATTCTTTATATATTTGGTCATTCACTTTTTTACGCACCCTTTCCAGGGCCCTATGGTCATTGCTTGCTCTCCAATTAATCCATGGCAATGCACAAGACCAGATGATCGCTATGCCTGGCCAACACTGCCAAATTGTCTCCAAGTCAGCTATTGCTTGCAAGATCAAGGCTCTGCCTTGAAGCAAACTCAATTGTTGCTGCCCAAATGTATAAGCAAAACCTGTGGGGGGGGGGGGGGACACTAACTGGACCCGGGTGGAACAAGTTAGGGAGAAGATGCTCCCAGCACATGCCACATCTACTAAGCCATTGTATGCTGGTAGATGTATGCTGGCTCAATCCCAGCTGTGTCCCAAAGCTGGATCTGGCAGGTCTTCTTCTGGCCCAGAAGATAATGCTGTGCCCACAGATGATAACCCGTACCTGGGTGTGGCCCGCAATGGAACCTAAAATTAAACACGGATATGTTAGTATACAACATTAGTATCTCCTTTATTTAGGCAGCTGTCTAAGGTAAGACCGGAATGCCTTAGACCTCCATCTGCTGACCACCTGAGTCTGTTCTGAAGAAAAACTTATTGAGGCCTCAGTGAATGTAGCATCGATACAAAAAGAACGCATCCAAACCTAATGCCTGCAGGGCATGCTTAGTGACTGTCCAAAACTGAAATTTAGTCAGTGGTGCTATGTCTTGGTGGCAGAATAAAGGGCCGCTGCTGTTGCCCCTTAATGTTAAGAAAGTATGCAAAGCCTTAACTGGGCACAGTTCGTTCACTGATGATGAATAGAATATAATCGTCTTGCTCCTATCTAGTTGGTCAGTTTTAGAATGCCTGATGTGCAAACTGATCTTTTGCAGGGCAACCTGAATATCCCTGAACTGCAGGGCTCTACCGGCAACATCACCCTTGGATAAGGATACTAATTCGGAAAGTCTTAGAGCACCGAAAAAGGTGGTCAGTGCAGCAGCATAAGGAGAATAGCACAGAGATGGCCATAGCGCCAACAGCCCCAATAGAATATCTGAAGACAGTGGACGTCTTGCATCAGGCACTGGTGTGGGGATGCTCTAGTCCATCCCCGCAGGACCCTTCAAACCTTAAAATCGGTTGTATTGTCTGCCACTCCTTGTATTTTTGCTAGGAATGATAGGGAAGCAAGCTTACCTGCAATTGTGCTTATAGATAATCCCTTCCTATGACATGCTATACCCAAAACCTGCAGTTTGATTAAAAAAAATCTTCAGCTGCTTCCCAGCTGCAGGTGAGGCTCCACGTGCTTGAAGCAACGCTGCCACCACCACTGCCTCACCAGCCGCAGGTGGACAGAGGCTGGGCCCGCTCACACTGGGCCCAGCAAAGCTCCCTCTGCTGCTTCCCTGTGCTATCCGGGGCTGCGCCGCCACCCTGGCCACTCAGGCCACAGGCAGAAGAAACCAGGGGAAGCTGCAGCTATTGGGCCGCCCTGCGCGGCCGCCCTGCTCGGAGCCTCCGCTCATAGCTGCACCACCGCCGCTACCCTGGCCACAGCCGGAAGGAGAACGGGCGTGCCTGCGCTGAAAGGGGATGCCACAGCAGTTGGTCCTTTCGACGCAGCAGTGCAGCTTGACCATGAGCTAAGAGGAGATCAATGCTGTTGATGTGGGATGATTCCTGGGTTTTCGGTGTCGCACAGAGCATAGTTAAACAATGGAATTCCCTTCCACAAGATGCAGTAATGGCTGCCACTTTGGATGGCTTTGAAAGGGGATTGGAAAAACTCATGGAGGATATGTCTATCAGTGGCTACTAGTCCTGATGGCTATGTGCTACCTCTGGTATTAGAGGCAGTATGCATATGTACATTGGTTACTGTGGAACATGGATGGGAGGGTGCTGTTCCACTTATGTCCTACTTGTGGGTTTCCCATGGGTTGGCCACCATGTGAACTGAAAGCTGGACTAATTGGACCCTTGGTCTGATCCAACATGGCTTTTCTTATGTTCTTATACAATCCACAAAGCACAGATGGAATGTATTTAACAAAATCCATACAAGCCTTGGGGTGTTAAGATGTTGCCCATGTGGCGTATCATAATTCTCTCAAATTTCCAATTAGGCAATATACTGAAGGTAATTCTGTTTAAAAAGAACACACACACAGAACCCTTCGACAATTATGAGGTATCTTTCCAAACACTGTGAGCTGTATGTGTACTAATTCCTAAGGGAATATTATCTATAAGGTAATTCCATATATCACTTGATCACTTGATTTGTTCATGGACAAAAATCAAATCTAATGAAAGGTTTAACTAAACTTCCACTAGGTTACTTTTAACTGTATGTGTCTCTTAATCCCTTCATGATTGGTTTACAGGGCATATGTTACTGGTATATCATTGCACTTTGGCCTGCACCTGTGTTTATATTTATTTATTTATTTATTTCATTTCTAACCTGTCTCTCCATCCAGATCGAGGTGGGGAACAACAATAAATATAAATATAATATAAAAACAATAAAATAGATAAACCATTAAAACAGATAAAAACAAATACGTTATTAAAAACATCTTAAAATTAAACTGGGTAGGCCTGCCGGAAGAGAGCAGTCTTCACGGCTTAAATTCCAGAAGACTGCTAATTTGTCGAATCTCCTCCGGCAGGCCATTCCACAACCTGGGAGCGGCAGAAGAGAAGGTCCTCTGGGATACACTTATAAAGGTGTATCAAGACTTTATTGTGTGTTTTTGCTCCACTTTGCAATTAATTATGTTTGTTTAATTATTTTTGCCATATTTATATTAAAAATAAAACTTTATAGTACATTGCTATAGAAAATAGCATAATTCTTTAAATATATATATACATAAACTCCTGACTTTGAATTATACTGAAAACTGTTGTTCATGGAATCTGCATGTCAAGAGCTTTCCAATGAAGTGTGTTTCATGAGAATTGGTCAATGGGAAGGCAGTTAAAAAGCATGACCAGCTAACTCCCAACTTTGAATATATATAAATAATCTCAAAAGAAAGATCTTTAAAAACACTGTGAGCAGCACGTGAACTGATTCCTATGGGTATATTGGCTATTTTGGAATGTGTGTGTTTTTAGAGAAGTCATTCCTTCGCCATTTAGTAACATTCCCTTCACTCCCTATACTCGGTGCTATGCTGAAAGAGGTATAGGCATATCTTTTGAGCAGGCATGAACCCCATGCTGTGAAAATCACCACTCAAATGGGAAACCTCCTTGCTACAAAGTGCTAACCATTGTAGCCAGGCAATTTTCATGGCATGAGAATTGCTCTCACACTGTGACCCATTGTGCTTTTAAATTGAGAGCACTCTGTGTATGATTTTGACTAGGAGTATATAGAGTGCCTTTTCCTCACCATTGAGTTAAACAAATCCAGTCAACACTCATCTGGAGTAAATGGCAGAGCTTCTGGATGAAAGATCACAGCTTCAAAACTTGTATTGCTTTTTGTAGCTACTACAAACATATCCGCAATCCAGTGCCCCACTTCTGAACCACTGTCCTCAGTCAGGATGTGGAATGCCATTAGATTTACAAGGTGGAATTAAACTATGAACTAGTTGACCACAGAGAGTCACATGGCTGATATTAGTCTATGGTCAATAGTGCTGTGCTGAAAACTGCTCCCTATTTTTGGGAACTTTCACTCTCCTTTGAAGGAGGCATTGTTTTTTCTGCCTCTTTCATAGGGGGGAGGGAAAATTCAGAGAATTTTCTCCTTGGGGAGTGGGACAGGATTTCCGTATACCTATTTTAAGTGTAGCCAATTGTTGAGGGTCCTTCTTCCTATTTTTTTTAAAGAAAAAAAAGCCCACTCCCTTCCTCCAGCATTTTAATGAACCCAGCAGGTCTTAGTGAATGCCTATTGGAGACCATGAGACCTCTCCCTCTCCAATAAGCATCTAGTAAGCATTCCTGGGCTTCTGAAAATGCCAGGGGTGCTTTTTTAAAAAATAGAAAGAAAGAAGACCTTTCAACAACTGGCTACATTTAAAAAGATATGTGGAAACCCTGTCTCCCTCCACAAGGAGAAAATTCTCCAAAATTCTCATCTCTCCCAGCCTCTTCTGCCCAAGTTTTCATTCCCCCCCCCCCCCACGAAATGCTGGAAATGGAATGGTCGAAATGTTTGACCCAGCATTAATGGTCAGTCTATGAGACACATATCCTGTGATATGTCATAGCCTGCAGTTATGTTGCATATACACATACATATCTTTGAACCTGTATTTGTCCCAGTAGAATTAATCCTTTCATGGCCTGGAGTTTAAACATTTACTGAAAAAAGATGATTAGTGTTGAGGGTTGATAAAACAATATAATACATGAAGTTTTGAACATTACAAAAAGGTTCTATCATCCTAACTCAATTGATAATAAATTCACTATAATATACAGGGTAAGCAAGTGGAGACAAAGAGAAGTTGACTGCTACAAGTGTGTGAGCTATTGCCTCAATACAGATACATTTTCTATCACTGCATATGTGGATTTCCAGAAAATCTACTGTTGGCATTAACTGTAAATCCTATTTTCTAGTGTCATTGGCATGTTAGAATTTGCAATGTCTGTGTATTTGTCATAAAATAATAATAGTAATTAATAATAATAATAATAATAATAATAATAATTTCCTATTGATCCTCTGAAGGAAAGTATAATTTACTCTAGATCCACTCAGTTGACGTGCTTCAACAGCTGTAAGTGAGAAAAGAAAGGCATTAGAAGCTTTGCTGATTAGAAATGCCAAATAATTTAAATCCTGCAAATTGCTCATATCCCCCATATAGTCCATATGGTTGAGTAATCTGGGGAGTATGGAAACACCCCATGTGCATATCAGTAGTAGTATTGTTTACAATTCTTTACAGTCTGTGTGTCAATTCAGATATTATTTGAAAGATCTGATCTGGCCTTATACATGAAGTTGGTGCACCATCTTCACCTCTGCTGTTCCTGATCTTCACAAAGAGACGGCGTATATGAATATAGCCTACGTGTGTAAAATCCTCTGTCCATATGTCAAAATTGTGCAGCCGATTTCCAGACTTCTGAGAATCCTGTGTCCAAATTTGGTGATGCAGCAATATCTGCGCTTTTCCTAATGCTGCAATGCAGTTTCCAAATCTAAAAATTAATGTTGATAATAAGGGAAAATGTGCACAAAAATGTGTATAATATGCAGAATGTCTATATATCTATATAAACAAATGGGAAGGACCAAATACGGACCATCTGCAAGCAGGGCCTGCCTCCACTTCCATTCCGCAAGCAGATAGTGCTGCTGATTCTGTTGCACAAATGTGGGCCACCGCTTGTGCTACAGAGATTTAGCACTTCCAGGGTCAAGCCCCAAAATGAACAGAAATGTTCATTTTTTGGAATGAGGCAGGTTGATGGAGCTTCCTTATGCATTGTTTCCAAAATGAGCATTTTTGTTCAGTTTGAGTTGTCCCCAGAAGTACTAAATCTCTGTTGTGCAACTGGTGGGTCCCACCTGCAAAATGGAATTTGCGGGGCTGCCCACTTGTGAACAGTCACCATTGGATACTGCCCAATTATATATAGAAAGTTCACACAGAAACACATTTTATTAGTGGAACTCGCGTGCAAAAACACATATTTAGAAAAATGCATAAAAAAACAAGTTTGGAAAATGATGAGGAAATGGGGTGGAATGAACGTAATATACGAAAAATTAGAAACTGAGCAGAATCAAAATTGATAGATTCATCCATCCCTAGGGGAAAGTGCACTGACACTCAAAGGGCCAGATTGCACTTTTTAAGTATCTTCCAAACTGGTCTGGTATAAATATCAGATTAGCTAAGTGTATCCCACTTCTAATGTTACAGCACCATAAAGGTTCATAGATAAAAATGAATTATTAGCTTTTAAACACCCTGGTGCCATGAATTATGCTGCTTGAGCAATAATAATAATAATAATAATTTATTTATTTATTTGTTTATTACCCTCCTGTCCCTCTGGATCGAGGCAGGGAACAACATCAAATACAAATACATAAAACTGATTAAAGCATATAAAACTAATACATTGTTAAATAACAATATAAGTCTTAAAATTCAGCTAGGTAGACCTGCTGGAAGAGATCAGTCTTTATGGCTTTCTTAAAGTAAAAAAGATTGTCTGTCTTAGTGTTATAATCGCTAGAAAAAATGAAATTATGGCATTTGTTTTAAAACTGACTGATTAGTGGAACCACCAGTAACACAAATAATTATCTGTAACGCTGATGTACTATGTGCCTTGAAGGTCCACAGCAGGGCCTCTGGATCATTGTAACTACCCCCTTTTCTTCTTTTGGTTTCCCAACAATCAGTTGCAATATTCTGTTTCTACAAGACTGCTGTTATACAAAATTCAATCTTGCCTTTCATGGATAACAACAGATATTTGGCACCATGTCAGTGATGTTATAATCTGTTATCCATTTGCTGCAATATTTCTCAGCATCACTGCCTTTCTGTAGTTCAGGCCTTTTTACTAATTTTGGAAAGACAGCACAAGGAGAGAAAATAAAGAGATGGCTGGTCAGAGAGACAGACTTCTCTTCTCCTCCTTTTGGAAAGAAAGAGTTATTAGAAGAAGCCAGAATTAGCTGAGCTACAGCTTGAGCTGAATCCAGAACAAAGGAACATCATTAGGGATACTCAGGAGTGTCATGTTAATGGAACAAGGAGCTACAAAGAAAGACCTGGAAAGATTTGCTCACAAAACTAATTGGTAAGCTAAGGAAGATAGTCCTTACAGATCTCCTCTTGAAACCAACTTGTGCCATAGACAGAGATTCAAATGTTCTAGATTTGTACTTAATGCCAGTTTCCGGTTCAGGGCGTACTGAATCAGAACTTAAATCATGAACTGATGTGCATTACGAATATGATATATGCAGGTGGGTACCACACCTTCAGAAATAAGACACTATGGAAAGCATCAGTGATGTAGTGTATTTCTTCTTAGAGTCAGAGTACACAACTCATTAACAAGGTTTATTAGTAGCAGAATCCCAGGTAGATGTGACATGGAGCCACATTGTGATTTCAGCTCAGTGTCACTTGAGTATCTGCACTTTGACAAGACGGGGGGTCTAGAAGAGTGATCAGCTCTTATGGTATGGAAAACAGATAAGATCATCTAGGACATAAGGCTTGATTTAGGCAGGATCTACACTACTACTTTAAAACAGTTTATAACAGTAGTGACAACTGTTGGGGCCCAGGACACACTCCATGTACAGTTTTCAAACCATTTTCAAAGGGTTATATCCTGCTTGGTGTAGTTCTACGCTTAAATATAAGGTTGCACAATGGAGTCCTGATATAGTTTCTTAAAAGCACATACAGAAAACAAAACCTTGTTTAAGGTCTCATAAAAGCCATCATCGTCTTGATGGCAGTGGAGGCAGTGCTGCTCTTCCTTGCTTGGCTTTTTGAAGTCCTTTGCCTGCTCCTGCTTCGTGGGCAGACAGGGGACTCATCTACACCTATGAGCCTTCCTGGATGGGGGGGAGGATCTGGGGATTTCCAGCTTCTCGGATCCTCCCCCAGTGTCCAAATGCCAGCGTGACGTTCCGGAAGCCAAGAGGGATGTTCTGGCGTAGTGTGGTGTTTTTTTCCCCCTTCTTCTTCTTTTTTTTTTTGGGGGGGGGGGAGGAGCCGATCCTCCAAAAAAGTAAGTAAAAGAAAATAACCATAAAATTCGGCTCTGAAAAGCACTGGCAGCCATCCTGGGGATAGTGAAATTGCCCCCCCGATGGGCATGGAGCCCCCCTGGACAGCTCTGTGCCTGTTTCCTGAGGTCCTGCTACTCACGTGGAGCAGGTAGGACCTGGAAGCCCGCACCACACTGCTCGGTGTCCTCGGGGTTGTTCCAGGACCACAGGAAAAAATGGAATAAGTGCCGTCCATTTTATCCCGGGGAAAGTGAGTGGTCATCCCTGGTTGACCCCGGGATCCCCTGTGTGTCATTTGGACACACAGGGATGACCTCTAGCTGATCCTGGGATAAATGGATGGCGTAGACATGCCCCGGGAGTCCCACTCCTTATTGAGCCCATCTACTGGAACTTCTTTGCAAGCTCAGTAATTTCTTTCCTCATAGATTTACTCTTGGGGAAATCAGCCACTGCTGAAGAAGTCAGCAACTGCAACCCTGCAGCCACATGAAAGGTCTGCCTTTAGGAGCCTCAGGTTGAACTGCAGTAAGAACAAATGAGAGATCACACTCTGATGGTCCACCTCTTTGGCCCCATCCAATCAATGTGCTGATTGGTTCAGCAGTCCCTTCCTGGGAAGGAACTGCTGATGCTGAAGCTATGCAAATGTTCTTTGCCAGCCTTTCTCCTTTCGCTGTCGGCCTGCACGCTTCCACAAATCACAGCTCCCCATTAAGAGGGGAACTTGGCTTAGAGTTACATCTTGGTTTGACCATGATCAATACATGCAGTTTAGTTATGAGTATTGGCACCCCATAACCATTTGACAACATCTGGAATTACAAAAGATAGGTAACCATTTCCATGAGTTCAGGGATCTTTAATGGTTTTCTTCTAGGTCCATGCTTTGAACAAAGGTACAACGGATGATGCACCATCTCTGTAGCATTTAGGAGCCAGATAGGACATGGTTCCATGATGAATGGGCTTCAAAATGGAACATGTGAGACTTAGGAAGTGTGCCCAGGAAGTTATAGAGTAGCAGTCCACTGACATTCTATTGAGTGTAGGCTGACCATATGAAAAGGAAGACAGGGCTCATGTAACTTTAACGGTTGTAGAGGAAAGGGAATTTCAGCCAGTGTCATTTGTATGCAATTAATTCCTGGTGAAATTCCCTCTTCATCACAACAGTTAAAGTTGCAGGCACTATACTAGAGTGATCATATACAAAAGAAGGCAGGGCCCCTGCAACTTTAACTGTTGTGATGAAGAGGGAATTTCACCAGGAACTAATTGCATACAAATGACACTGGCTGAAATTTCCCTTTCTCTACAACCGTTCAAGTTACATGAGCCCTGTCCTCCTTTTCATATGGTCAGCCTAATTGAGTGAAAATGCTGGCAGAGCACTAGTAATCCTGTAGATCAATTTCCCCCAACCTGGTGCTCTTTAAAAGTGTTAGACTACCACTCCATCATCTCCATGCTAAAAGGGGGGTGGGAATTGTAGTCCAACATAACTGGAGAGCACCAGGTTGGGGGAAGCTGCTGTAGATTTCCCACCACCACCACATTTATTTCAGAATGTTTACCCATAATTTGAAGTATGTGTGACACTTGAAAGCTCCATTAGGGCGGACAACCATATAACAATAAAAGAGAACTCTCAGTAGTTTCTTCCAGCTGAAAAGACTGATATGCATACCAGCAAATACATCCTTCTGTATATGGGCATGTGGCTGCAATATGCATTGTTAACTTTTCCCAGCTGAAGGAAGTAGCTAGTTAATGAACCAGATGGTTGGCTGAAAGAGCATTCAGTGTGCTGCTGCGCATATCCGTCTTTTCAACCACAAACCCATGCTTCTAGTGCACCTGCAGAATGCACAGGGAGCATCCATTTATATTATGTCTGTCTTCGCCCTTTTTGTTGTTGAAGGTGAAGTGTCCGTGTTCTTTTGAAATGCATGCTAATATGTAGCATGCCAATGTCAGCCTCTGAAACGATAAAAACAGACATTAGTGACAATTATGTGTCACATTTTCTGGGTCAGCTAACAGTGTTCTGTAAGAGGCAAATATGCCTTGAGAAATAGGCCCCTTAAATGTCCTTTTGTAGGACAGCTGTTCTGCGTGGATAAGTACAAAGAGAATCCAATCAAAATTGTCAGATACTTTGGCAATCATAAAGGCAGAACAATGGCTGTGGTGGAAATAGCAACCATTTTATATACAGTTTTTATAGACACAAAAAGAACAGGTTGAAATAATAGTACAAGCCTGTAATAGGGCTGTATTTTAAAACCGTATGATGTAGAGATTAAAATGCACAGCAAAGCGGCACAAACATAGCCAAATATCTCCATATTAGAAGATGCAACTATCAAGAAGATATTTATTTATAGCATTCCTCTTTCTAGCAGTTTTAAATGAGGAATTGTGTGAGAAACATATCACTCCTAAAGGTTTTCCAAGCTGAGACTGACTCAAAATTCTGTCTGAAATATTCAGAGAACAGATTGTTTGAAGGTGTTGGAATTGAAATGGTAAAGTGACATCTATTTATGGAGATGGGACCAAATGTTTAACTGAGCTCTATCTAGAGTCAGGACCAAAACAGATATTGCTCTAAAGACATTGCTAGCAGCTTTGTTTTGTTAATCTAGAGCAGGAACAGTGGATCTGGAAGGTTAAGGGGCTTTAATCCCTATACCTCTGCAGCTATGAGCCTGATTCAGATCAAACCCACCCTGTGCCAGCCATTTCTAATGGAAAATACTGATCTATTTGCTTTACGGGGCACTGTTTTATAATAAAAACTGCCACAGGGCTCTTGATCCAGGTCAGACCCATAATATATGTGTGTGTCCATGTGTGTGTGTGTGTGAGAGAGAGAGATTGAGAGAGAGAAGAAGAGTTAAAGAGCCCTTTATTTCCCTTATTTAGTTTCCAGTATGGATCAGGTCCTCTGTTGCTACTCTACAGTAAAAATCAAAGGAACATGTAGTTGACAGCTTTGTCTTTAAACTAATTTCTCCAAAGATCATGTGTAAACAGCTAAAACAAACAGAAGTTGAATCAGCCACTTCAAAATTATCCTAATGTTTTTCAGGTGTCAATGCTGTGTGTGTGTGTGTGTGTGTATGTGTCTAAATCTCCATATTTGGAAGATGCTGAGTGGGGTGAGGGGTAGGCTGATCAGATAAAATCCAGGTCAGGGCCCCTGTAACTTTAACAGTTGTAGAGAAAAGGGAATTTCAACCAGTGTCATTTGTATGCAATTAGTTCCTGGTGATATTCCCTCTTCATCACAACAGTTAAAGGTGCAGGCACTATACTAGAGTGACCATATACTAGGCTGACCAGATTTTAAAAGTCAAAATCCCGGTCCCCCCCGCCCCCCCCAAAACAACCCCCCCACCAAGCCACCCCCCCAAAAAAAACCAGCCTGGACCTACCGCCGGGTTCCTCCTTCGCCCGCGCGGCAGCGCGGGGTCCTCCGCTGCCGCCCGCACGGCCGCGCCGGGTCCTCCGCTGCCGCCCGCGCGGCCGCGCCGGGTCCTCCGTCGCCCGCGCGGCCGCGCGGGGTCCTCCGTCGCTGCCCGCGCGGAAGAGGCGGGAGAGGGCCGGATCCGGAAGTGACGTAACCGGCCCTCTCCCATCTCTTCCGCGCGGCCTCTGGCCTTTCTGGGGCTCGTCGCGATGGGGACGAGCCTCGAGGAGCCCGGAAGCCCGCGCGGAAGAGGCGGGCGTGGGCGTCCGGGCTCCTCAGGGCTCATCGCCATCGCGATTGAGCCCCAAGGAGGCCAGAGGCTGCGCGGAAGAGGCGGGAGAGGGCCGGTTACGTCACTTCCGGATCCGGCCCTCTCCTGCCTGTTCCGCGCGGCCTCTGGCCTTACGAGCCCGGCAGCGGCGGCAAAGGCGGCGGAGGAGCCCGGGAAGCGGCCGCCCCAGCAGGTAAGAGCCCCCCTTCATGCTTACCTGCAGGGGCGTCCGCTTCCCGGGCTCCTCCACCGCCTCCGGGTCTCGCTGCCACCGCCGCGTGACCCCCCGCCACCCCGGTTTTCCCCTGGTTGGCCCGGTTGGCCCGGTTGGCCTCTGGATTCCCGGTTAGGACCGGGAAATCCCGAGCCACCTGGTCAGCCTACCATATACAAAAGAAGGCAGGGCCCCTGCAACTTTAACTGTTGTGATGAAGAGGGAATTTCACCAGGAACTAATTGCATACAAATGACACTGGCTGAAATTCCCTTTTCTCTACAACTGTTAAAGTTACAGGAGCCCTGACCTGGATTTTATCTGGTCACCGTAATCAACCCGGAATTGCCTTATATTCAGACCAAGGTAGGCCGAATCGGCCTGCCTCGGTTCAAATTCAGTGGTTTGGCCGAAGGTGATGCACAGCCCTAATAATAACTGATATGTCCAAAGGCATCTGGTGTGTGCCGCTGTTTCCCATATACAAGATAAGATCTGGCTAGTTAGCTGAGCCAAAATGTGTGAGCCATTGCTCCTTCTTCTCTTTGCCATAGCCCATAGCATCAAAGTGGCAATGTGATCAATGGAGCCAAAGTTGGGGCCTTGCCAGAAATACAGCTGGAGGAGTTGAAGCAGTGGCTGCAAAGAAGAGTTGTTGAGCTGAGAGAGAGATTACGTTAAGTAACTGGCGGTGTGGGAGGTAAACTAGTTTGCCTTATGGCTCTTGGCCTTAGAAAGATTTTGGTATGCAGCCACCCTTGCTAAAATTCAGCTGGCAGAAACAACAATGATGTCATCAAGATCTTGAAGGCCACATTTTTATGAAATGACAAGCTATGCTAGCTTGGTTAATGCATATTCATTTGACACTCCATTGTAGACATTGTCCTGGCATAACAACCTTCCAATGTTTGCTATAAAGCCCTGTTTTGGGAACCAGTGTTGACGCTCCCTACTAATTAATTTTATGTACTGACAAAGCAGTTCTTACAATTGCCCTTTGAGGCTGCTGAGAGTAGCAAAATAGGCATATATTCATTCGTGTGTAGGTGGGTGGGAATAAAAAAGGAGTTCATCTACATTTCCATGCTGGAAGGAAAAAGGGGAATGTTTGTTGTATGTTAAAAGAATATGATTGATTAGTGATTATTTATATATTCAGCAAAGTTGCAATATTAGAGAGAACTCAGTCACCCAGAATGGATAAGATGGACAAATGAACTGTCAGTAAAGTACAAATTAAGCATGTAAACTTCTACAAACATACATAAAGTACTGTACCTATGTCATTAATATTGTGGCGCATATAGCAGGGAAATTATTGGTATCACAGATCCATGATTTATATATATTCTATTTATTTTATTTATGCTGCAAAGCTAGTCATCATGTTAGTCCAATCCCAATTGCTACTGGTCTCTGATTTACTTGACCAAAGATGCAAGTTAGATGAATTATTCTTTCATAGGACATCTGGCTTCTCAGTAGGATTGGCATTCAGACCAATGTATGGGCTTAAATTTCAAACTATTTAGAGACCTGAAATTAGGCCAGTGTGCACAGAACAGCCATCATGGTGAGTTGAGAACATCTTAAATTGCTCCCTGTGGTGGCTGTCTCGATACAGCAGGCTGTTTCTATGCAATGGTTTCCCATGCAGACCAGACAGTTTTCTTCATGCATTCAAAAATGTAATAAATAAATAAATAAATAAATAAAGAAAGAAAGAAAGAAAGAAAGAAAGAAAGAAAGAGGGTTGCTGTGCTATGGAGAAAATTGTATAATCCATTTGATGAGCCACTGTGTCCTAATGCCTGAACACACAGAGGCAACTGCTGTTGGGAAAACATTAAGAAGCTTCTATGAGGGACGGATGGCCTTTGGTGGTGGTGGTGGCGGTGGTATGCCAAACACCCAATTTCCATTGCCCGCTCTGTGCCCCAACTCCCTGTTCTCAACCTCCTGTGTTGTTGGTTAACTTGGGGAACGCCATTCAGGGCCCAGCCTATAATGACATAGCCTGATGCAGGCACATCAGGTGGCAGATGGCAAGAGCGGCGAATTGCACTGCCCTCCCTCTCCAAAGGGCCAGTCACTTCTTGATGCTGCCAGCCATGTGTTTGGCCAGCCAACTGACCTCTCGCTTGCTCATTCCTGCTCTCCTGTTCACTCCCACCCACCTGCCCGTTCGCGCCCACGCGGTTTGGCTAGCAATGCTGTTGCTTGCCTCCATTGATTTTTGTATGGAGAAGCTTGGCAATGCCTTCATTTCCCAAACAGTATGTGTGTGCTGATCATACATGCTCAAATCATTCCCTTGCTGCAGAAGGCAATAGAGACTCCCTGTTGGAGGCACCTGTATCTTCCGGTCAAACAAGGTGCTTGGAGGAAATGATCCCCCATAGAAAGTATAGAGGGCAGCTTTCTTCTGGCTGTGTAAAGGAGGAAATAAAGAAAGTGTCTTTCTCTCCCAGAAGAAAGAGGTGCTGAGCCCCCAGGCTATTTCTTTTGTATATAGGCGGCTTGGCTGGTGCTTGAGGTACTTCAGAGGCATTGATGGGGTAGGTGCAATGATCCCTACCCCATCAAAATAAAATCTCTACCCAAAAAAAAGTGACGTGAAGGAGACCATACTTCTTTTGAAAATGTGCCATTCTGCAGGTCTACTTGACTGACTCCCTGCAGGAGAACAAGAAGGAGAGCAACTGAGCAGTGGCACAAAATTATTATTTGAGACATTATAGAGAAAAAGAGAGATTGAGTGCTGTGTCCATGTACGTGTTCGAACGTCTTCAAAACCCAACGTCTTTCTATCCTTTCCTGAGGAGCCAGAGATTAGTGACAAACCGAATGTAAAATATGTGGGCAGGGAAAGCCTTGCTGTTATCACCTGCATGTCTTCCTTTTAAAAGAATTATTGCTCAGAGCCCATTTCTGGAGCTTGGGTTGGGTAGGGGCATTTTAATTTGTTTTTTAACCAATATCCTGGGGCTTGGAGAATTACTATTATTTTTTAACCAGTATCCTGGAGCTGGGGGCAGCTCATCTTTTTCAACTTTCAAAAATCAATATTGTTGCAGTAATACTTGTATGAGGCCAACTAAAAATCAGGAAAAAAAATGTGCAAGTCTCTTCATCAGGAATTATAAATGGCAGGAGGCAGGGGGATCAGGAGGGAAAACACCAAGTAGATGATGAAGTTGCATTGTCTACACATTCAGGCTGCCTCTACAAGAGAGGTTTAAAGCTCTTTCAAGGCACTTTAAAATTTTTACCTCTACAAGAACGGAGCGCAAATTGGGCGTAGAGGCGCGTTATCTCTCCGATTATGCGCATTATCGAATGCGCGTTAAATCGCGAGTTTTATTTTGCTCCGGCCGTTAAAGCGCATTTTGACTATGTGCACAAGCGCTTATGCGCATTAACTACTTGTAAAGCGCATTTTGGTCATCCGTTAATGCGCTTCGCCGCCTCTCGCCACCTCTCGCGCAGAGGTATTAGGTGTAAATGCGCTTCAGCGATTATGCGCATAATCACCTAACCGGGCGCAAAAGCGAATCCTTGTAGAGGGGACCTCAGATAAGTTTGGTCTGGGGACTTTATGTCCCCCAAAATGGAGAATCACACATTTACCCCCTTCTTGTCCCCAGAATAACTGGGGCAGCAGGACCCTCCTGTAACCAAACAGGCTGAGTACATCCTGAGTACATCCTACCTTGAATACCTGCAAACTCCTCCCACACTACACTTTGCCATTAGTCTGAACTCGTAGACAATGTGACTTCACCATCTAGTCATTTTTTTTCTCCTCCACCCCCTCTGTCTTATAAAACATATTGCATGATAAAGAGATATGGGGATCTCGAAAGCTTGCATAATTTATTTTGGTGATCTTTTGGTTAACATTTTTTAAAAAGTGATTGACTGTGGCATGCCAAATTGTATGTCTTTAAGCAGTGTGTGCCTAAGTGGCTATATTTCATGGTTTTAATAGCTCTTGTGACATTGGCTGAATTCGGACGACACAATAAGCAACTGGGGGAGGGGGGGAACAATCGTCAGTTGTATTGACTATCATGTCATCTGAATGCTGCCGTAGTCAACTCAGCACTGATCCTAATCCACACCAGAGTTGATTATTTATTACCATGTTGTGTGGGGAGTACCCCCTAGATGAACAACTGTAAAGTTGATTGTTACCCCACCATTGACTATTGTGTTGTCCGAATTCAGCCATTGTTTCCCTGTTGCTTGATGCCTGAGAACTGCTATGCTTGACGGGTG
Source organism: Anniella stebbinsi (assembly GCA_029215795.1). NCBI lineage: Eukaryota > Metazoa > Chordata > Lepidosauria > Squamata > Anniellidae > Anniella > Anniella stebbinsi. The sequence goes on along the minus strand of JARDYH010000005.1, from coordinate 139,678,058 downwards.
GGCAAATTTCATGTTTCTAACAGCTCCTCTGCCATTGTTTCTCATTTCCTTTATATCTTAGAGAAATGCTATGCTGCATGGATAGCCAAATTTCATGTTTTTAACAGCTCCTTTGCTTCCCTATTGGCTGATGCCTTAGAACTCTATCCAGCATGGATGGCGGAATTTTATATTTGACCTTAACTCCATTGATTCCTTGGCCCCGCCTCAGCCTTTTGTCCCACCAGTCAGCTTGGCTACCAGCCACCACTGGCTTCTACATGGCAGCTGTCTTATTGCACTGTCTCACTGCCAATATTTAAATATTGCAATGGTCTAAATGCCAGTTCTAAAGAGAAGTCATATTAGCCCTATGCAGGCTAATATGCCCTCCACATGTTGAGGGGCAATGTCTGATCTAGTCAACTTTTTCTATCCATGTAGGCTGCTCATGCAATTTAGAACCCTGATTTTTCAGGCTTCTAAATTGCACAGGGAACCTTCACAGATACAAAAGGCTCCTCAGAAGTTCACCCTTATCCCAAAACCTCTGGGGAAGGGCTAGAGGCCTGGTCCTACTGCCCCCTTGCATCTTGGTTTGAGTAACACCTGAATAGGGCTATTCTTTATTGAGGAACAGAACCATCAAGGGACTAAACATTTGTGTGCTGCAGCTGCTTGCTACTACAGGCACTGCAACAGTTGCAGTAAGGGTATATGCTTTAGGTAGCCATTAGCATTGTTCATGTCCAAAGTAGATGATGATTTGTGGTGGTTTCTAGTGATTTCACAAAAAGCTTGTGAAAAGTAGAATGGTGCTGCCATTAGTCCTAACACTGACTCTAAAACAAAACCAGGATCTAAAGCCCATTTTTATTGCATTGAACACATGGTGAATAGGTTTATTGACTGGCACTCATTCTAATGCAATCAAGACATACACTAGGATGGATCCGAGAGGATCTCTGCAAACTACATTGTCTTGGTTAGCACAACAACCCAAACAGCTTTGTTTATTTCAGAGTGGCTTGTTGCATTTTTCCAGTCCTGCACAATGACTGAAGCGTAGGTTGTTAACCATGCACAAGCTGCCCTGAAACCACTGGCTTGTTATTGGCGGACAATCTAATCATAGTGGGAGTATAGACCCTGGGATACGTGCTGGGAGTGGGTGTGAGGACAAACTATGGAAAGCCAGTGAGTGTCTGATTGTCTTTTGGTGGCAGCGTAGCTTAGCAAGTGATTAACCAACTCAGTATGGCTTGTTTTCACCATGGGTTATCATGATGTGTGAATGGGCCTATGTCAATGCTTTCCTAAGGACACCCTCCTCTGCCTTTTATTGAAGCATTTGTTTTCCAAGTCTCTATGTTCTCCTAAAACTATGGTGTCGCCTTCTCCCATATAATCCGCCCCGCACTCTCAGGTCCTCTGGGAAGAATTTACTACAGTCCGCCAAGACTAAGTTGACAACCATTACCCAGAGGACCTTTTCTTCTGCCGCTCCCAGACTGTGGAACAACCTGCCAGGAGAGATCCGCCAACTTACCAGTCTTCTAGAATTTAAGAGAGTTATAAAGACTGACCTCTTCTGGCAGGCCTACCCAGCCGAATTTTAAGACTTGGTTGATTTTAATGATGTATTAATTTTTATATGCTTTTAATCAGTTTTATGTATTTTATATTGTCTGTATGATGTTGTTCCCCACCTCGATCCAGAAGGGAGAAGCGGGTAAGAAATAAATAAATATATTATTATTATTATTATTATTATTATTATTTCCAGTAGTAGTCTATTAATGAGTGAATGAGATCATATGACGTTACTGTGATAACTTATCCTAGCCCCTTGCTGCTGCTGCCCCTGTCCCGCCTTTACTATTAGACCCCACAGCTCTACAGCCCAACAACCTGGCCTCAGACAAGCATCTATGTTCCCACTGCCACCAGTACCTTCTTCAGGTACACCTTAAATGACCGCACCAGTTGGATGAAATTAACAAGTTTTATTAATGTAAAGTATATTGCGTGCACAGTAAGCTTATTGGTTTCAAGTATAATGCTTCAATGTTTCAAAATATTTCTTAAGCTAAACTGTTTCCTCTCAATATCAATCAATCAAAACACCTCGTTAGATTCTCTCTCTCTCTGCTCAACCCACAATCAATCCCCCTCCTCAATTAATCCCAAAACAACCCCCTCTTGTCAGCTCTCCCTCTGTCTGATATATATATATATATATATATATATATATTCCATTCACTCCCCAGCTCTTCCCACTCTCACACACTCCACCAATCCAGGCACTCCAAACAACTAACCAATCAGCACTCACCACTCATTCTATACTCACCCAGACTTGCAAATCCAAATAATAACTTTTGTAACACATTCTTCACATTTCTAAACAGTAGAACATCACAGTTACACAAAAATTGCCTTGATAGACAGGAATTGTTTAGACCTTCCCTTAATGCACATTTGTCTTTCCCTCTTCATTCTGTATCATAACTCCAGGGAACCTACTCTGTCCACCATGTTGCACTTCTGCTGTGCTCTTGTTTCCTCTCTGTCAGTTTACAAGCTAAACCTGAGCAAGGAAAGAGGGAAATTAGTAGGGACCTGAGGCAGAAATGACCAGGAATTCCAACAAATGGGTACTTTGCCTGAGAGATTAGCTGAAGTGAAAAGTGGGTGGTAGTTTGGGATAACATGGCATTGGCTAGCACTGGGAGTAAAGCAAGCCACATTGCAATGCTTCAATCAGTTTTAATAGATGAGGAGAAGAAGGTGATTATTTCTGACATTTGATGAGAGGAGTTTAAAAAAAAGGACATGTGAATAAAAGGTCAACAAGTTATTTCAGGGCAGGATTTAAGAGCCTAAGTAAGACCCTGTAAAGCTGCAGTGAAATTCATATCCTGAATATCTCATCTTCATTCATTCTGCAATAAAGGTTCATTCAAAGATTATGGATTATGGTCTAGTTTACTGGGCCCGTTTGCCATCCTGACCATTCCAATTTGACAACATAGCATCACAGTTCCCTTTTGCTTCCTGTTGTCTAAAAGCTTCATCACACCTACTTTCCCCCCACCCTCACCCTGGGTTGCTTCTGCCGGTCCCCCCTCCGTTTCCTATGCGAGTCTAACGTTTTGAATCACATGTGGTTGGTATTGCTGCGATTCCTCAGCTTGGCTTCTTCCAAATTTGTGTTTCGGACTTTGCCCGTTCAGGATACGTTGAAAGCGAAACTAAAAACTGTGACCTCAGGGCAAGTGAACAGCACGATGGGGACGTTGTGCGAGTCCAGCGGTGAATAAGTGGATGAAAGTCGCTGCGGGTGTTCAGCAAAACACCCGTGTGATGACTGCCTAAGATCACATAAAGCTTTTTTTCCTGAGCTTGATCTGGAAGTGCCTATTTATGTTGTAGTTATGCCTCCTTTCCCAGTGTCACTCATAATAGCTCCCTGAGTATGTAAATAAAACACCTAGGAGGTACAGCAAGAAACAAAATCTATATCGTTACTGCCATATTATGTGAAATGTGCTAAGACACAAGACTTTGCAGAATGCCTGTTTCCTATCCACCAAGTGATATGTAAAGCAATGTTATGGCTGGTTGCCATTCCCTTTTGTTGAACAGATGGTGAGATGGTGGAATCACAGCCCAGCATGGGTGGTTGGTGTTTTCTCAATGGGAGCTAAAAGTTGCCAGTTTTTTGAGGGCCCTTGGGCAAAAGACCCTCAATGGGGCCCCTCCCTCAGTGCCATTGTCATCAGCTCACTGCCATTGTTGCCCACTGCTATGGCTTCTCATCCTCTTTCTCTGGCACTGGCATCTACTGCTCCTCCTTCTCATCACCACAGCTGCCTGAGCCAGAGCAAGAGGCAGGTGAACAAACAGGTTGCAATAATGAAGAGGGGGAACAATTCCAGGTGATGCCTGCTTGGGTGAGGGTCCTCAGCATGGCCCAACCATGCCTATCTTTGACACCAGCCCTGTCTACAGTGATAGGTATTAGAGTGCAGAAGGTGACACACCCACCCTGCAGCTAAGGGGTGAGGGCTGACGTAAAGTGTGTATGTGAGAAGAAAGAGCATTCTTTTCATGGGATACAAAGAAGACAGAGGGTGAGGAGCAGAAAGTTAGTTGAATGTGAAAGGCATCTTTGGATGCAGGATGCTTTTCTCTGATGTGCAGTAGCAGATGAGCTCTGTGCCTCCACTTAGCCTTCACATGTATATTTGTAGATAAACAAAATATTACAAACATGTTCTATGCCTAGTCCTCCAAAGAAAGCCAAACCCAGGGAGAGCTGCCCTCGGGATTTCTCACTGTTCCAGGAAATGGGGATGGATTTTATAAACATCTTAGATGAGTAAGCTGCCATTTTCATACTTACTGAATCTAAACAGCTTAGATCACAACTTAAATACGAGGGCAACCAATTTGTAAAATGGTTTGCAAGCATATAAAGATACGATCAATTAAAACCAAATAAAACTGTTGGAAATACGAACAGGAACAAAGCAATCCTTTCCATTCTATATATATAAAATTCTTCACAAATATGCATCTATATATAAGAAGCCACATGAAATAGCATAACACAGAATTTCAGGTAACAGAGACAGACATTTGTTTTACTTGAGGTAGGGCAGGGATATTGTCCCAGTAAATCCAATTTTGCTTTTCTGTTGCCCATAGTGATGTACAGTGTTGGTCCTTTGCTCCTGAACTAGTCAAAAGAGTTTAGCAATTTATTCACTAATTTATTTTACTAATATATTTATATTGTATAAATATAATATTAGTAAAACATATTTTACTAGTATATATATTTATTTTACTGTTGCATTTATATCCTGCCTTTTTTCCTCCAAGGAACCGAAGGCAACATACATAATCCTCCTCCTCTCCATTTTATCCTCACAACAACAATCCTGTGATGTAGGTTGGGCCAAGAGTCTGTGACTGGCCAGAAGTCACCCAGTCAGTTTTCATAGCTAAGTGGGGACTAGAACCCAGATCTTCCAACTCCCAGTGCAACACTTTAGCCACTACATCACACTGGCTACAATATATTGACTAATATAGTCATACAATATATTGAGTAATGCCTATATAGAATAGCACCCATGTGTCATAAGCGACATAAGTCCTATTGATTGCAATGGGTCTGCACTAAGGCTAGATCTACACTACTGCTTTATAGTGGTATTGAACTGCACTGATAACTGTTGGGGCACAATCCACATTCCATATACCACTTTCAAAGTGGTTTCCCCCCTGCTTTTTATCCCACATTCATAATGATTTGACACAAGACGTAGATGTAGCCTAAGTGTGCTAAAGGTTAGTAAAATAGCTGCTTTCTTATACTGAATCAAACCACGGGTCCATCCATCCTAGTATCATCGGAGTGGTTTTCCAGAGTATCTGCAGATGCCAGGATGGAACCTGTGACCCTTTGCGCATAAAATGTGCATTACCTCTGAGCTACAGCTCCTCTTCTTAAAGCTATAGGCCCTCTAATTAAATAATCAGCATATTTAATTTCTGAAACCAGAAATCACTTTTCCAAGGTTTATCTTGCCATTTTATTATTGAGGGTAGCCCTGGAGCCCTAATTTATAATTGCCAATGACTTTTATGTAACAGCCTTTTACCATATAAGCCACTGGTAAATCAAATCTGAATTTCGCTAAAGAAAAGGTCATGTATTAGTATTGTGAAACTTGGGGAAATCCAATTATTTCAATATTGTTTAAAAGCAGAAGATCTAGCTTTGAGTATTTTTGTTTATGGGTGTTGTGCATAGCAGAGAGGAAAATAGCTTAGATGGCAGCTATATTTAGTGGTACAGTATAATTTAGTTTTCTAGCGGCAGAACTGTAATCTCAGATTTTGGCTTGTCATGCTGCAAGAATTTATAAGCTACTTTTTAATACAGCAATTATATGTAGTGAAAATTGCTCAGGAGCTTTAAGAGATAAATGGAATTTTAATATTTTCTGAATTACTTGGTTGTCCAATATTTTTAGTACGTGCTCCACGAAAAGATAATGTACAGTACAGAAATCAAGAATGACATGGTTCCTTAATAAACTGGTATATTTTGCAAAATTGGCAGGCTGAAAGTAAAGGGCATCTCATTAAACAAACAAATGAGCTGTCCTCAAAGCAATCAGTATTTATTATTGGTGGAAGGGTACAATAAATACTGTATTGTAGGAAAGGAGTTCTGGGTAATTATCCACAGTGAATTCAAATATCTGACTTTTGTAAACCTTGAGCTGAGAAAAGGATGAAAACACAGAGAAGAAAGAACCATATATTGCACCTCTAAAATATTTTGCTAGGAAATGAGACATTTTTACTGGATTTGTGACCTTTTGCTGATTCAGCACCTCAAGGTGCCCTTTCCAATTTTGACTGTCTTAAACAAACAACTTCATTAAATTCTTCATAAAATTCTCACTAGATACTCTTCTAATAAGAGCAGACTTCCACAATAAAAATTAGAATGGCTGATTAGAAATCTTTTTTACATGTATTATTGCCACAATGTCATGAATTACAGCACAGCAGCTGTCCTGGGTAATCTTACATGCGAACATGATCGCTGAACATGTGTGTGCAGTGTTTTAGGTGACCTTTGGTTCAGTTTGGCCTTCTCGTTGCCACAACTGCCCATTCTCTTGTCTTTCTTCTGGGAGACCACTTTGCACCACTGCCCAGAGAGAGAAGGCAGGGTAAGTAGAGAAAGGTATTTCTTACTCTTACCATTGCTCACACACTCAGAGAGTGCAAGTGAAAAGGCAACAGCAGAGAAGAATAGCACACATGGGGCTCTGGGACTTGGCAGAGGGCTCCCAGCATGGCATAAACCTCAGCAGATGCCCAACTATACCCTAATACCTGCCCTATATGCATTGATAATCAAAAGGCAGTTCTCTTCCCATCTAGCCATCCCCACATAAGTGGCAAGTATAGCTGAATGTCCTTTTTGGGTGGAAACCTCGTACGGACTGAACTTCCCTTTATCTTGCTTAGCACTAAAAATATGAGCAACCTGTTGAAGAGCAAAATAGCATTTGATTTAAGTGAATTCTGTGTGAAGAAAGGCATGTTTAAATTGTCTCTCAAATTGCAGAAAAATGTCACAACACTACCATTTCCCTCTTATGTACGGGAGCAGAAAGTTGCATGATATTTGATGTAATGCTGCCATTTTGAGCTACACTAAACACTAAGATAATCATAGGTGAAACACCTCCAGAACAGTACTAAATTTTCTTCCACTTGCATATAATTTGGCATAAAGCTTTTGGGGAAAAAAAAAGAGGAAATAGTTTAGTGTCAGGTTGAATTAGAAGTTGGGAACAGTTTGAAGCTGCGCCAAACCATGGAAGTCAAACGTGAATCCTAGTTAGTGATTAAAATCTATTTATATAGAACAGTGTGTCCCTTTTGAAAAAAAAAAGTAAAAGATTTGGGGATAGAAGCCTGCTATACTGATAAACTGATAAACTGAAGAATTGTTACTTAGTTATTGTCATATGATACTTCATTTCAATATGGAGGATTTAATTCATCATGATATTATCCGGTCTTTTTCCATGTAGGTTAGGTCATTGTTCATGAGCTGTTCCATTTTGTGTATAGGTTAGCACAGATAGGGTTGGCATAAGAAGTGGGCACTATCTGGCAGTTGCCAACTGCCCATGTTCCCAGAAGGGCCCACCATGGGTTCAGACTATGCTAGAAGAACAAGGCATTTAAGAGTGTGCACATGCACTCATAGAGCCTAATCTACACACGCAGGATAAAACACTTTGAAAACATTTTGAAAACTGTATATGGCATGTGTCCTGGGCCCCAACAGTTCTCAAAACTGTTATAAACCATTTTAAACCATTTTAAACCATTTTAAAGCAGTAGTGTAGATAGGCTGACAGTTTTGAGAACTGTTGGGGCCCAGGACACACTCCATATACAGTTTTCAAAATGTTTTCAAAGTGTTTTATCGTACGTGTGTATATAAGTTCATACCCTTAATGTCTAGTTGTGCGGAGCCAGATATTCAGCCACGCCATCAGGAGGAAGGAAGGCAATAGCAGCATTAATAGAAGCAATGGGGCAGACACACCGGCATGAAGTTAGGAAGGGCAGCAAGTCAAGATAATAAGAACAACACAACTAGTTGTACCCGTATGAGGTGGTGAGGCGAGGTAGTGGTGATGGCAGAGACCTTGCAATTTATCGGGTGCAGATGAGCTGGCCCATCCAGACAGAAACGGGTCTACAGAGACTTACCCAAGTCTACCAAATAAGGATCATGGCTGCAGATAAATTCAGGTCTCCTTTGTCCAAGTCTTACACTCTGTCCATGTGCTTGTACTGCAATCCAGTTTGAATCTGCTGTGGTTCAAATCCTCTTTTCAGTTCACTTTCAGCTTTAATCCTTACCACAGAGAGGGGAGGGAGAAAGGGAGGGAGTGAATCCTTAATATGAAATTCCATCAAAGCCCCTCTCATTTAATTCTGGCATTGAGTCAAAAAACTGCTGAGATCTCCATAATTTCTACCCAGTTATAAACCAATGGCCTGTAACACCCTCCCAATAATTTCTGGTCAGCCAGCTGTTTCTCGCTGTCTCTCTGGGGTTTTCTCAGTGTCACTTGCTGGCTGGCTGCCTTCTTCCTGTGTAGAATAAGTGCGAAAAGTAGGTCTGCTTCTCTGCAGTGCAAATTACAATCCGGAAAAGATATTCTGGAATAGATGGTCACCTGACCTCCTGTCAGTATAGCAGCTGGTTGGTTGCTACACCACTAGTTTCTACCTTGGTCTTGGGTAGTTTTAGAGTCTTTTTCCTGACAATGCTGTTGGCTTTGAAATGCTGACATTTCTTTTGTTCTTTATTGCATGTTTATTCCACCTTTCTTCCAAGAGCTCAGGGTGGTCTGTGCTTCTTCCCCATCCCAGCTCCCATTTTATCCTTACAACAACCCTATAAAGTAGCTTAGAGTGATAGTGACTGATCCAAAGTCACTGACTGAAATTCATGGGTGAGGGAGTTTTGCCTTGAGAAAATCAACATCCATTAAAAACTGCTGCCAGCCAATAGGATTTCTTAAGGTTGAAATCCTATTCTTGTTTACCTGGGAATAAGTCCAGTTGACGTTCATGGGACTTAATACTGAGTAGATATGTATAGCATTGCATTGTACTTAGCTAAACAATCAAGATACAACGAATAAGCTGTTTATGGTATGTAAACTGCATTTTGTTTTGAAACGTATTTTTATCGAGTCCTCTTAAATGCTCGTTGGGGTTCTAAGATCTGCTTTGTATATCAGACGTTGGCTGACATTTGGCCTTTCACTACTTTGTACGTATAAGTAGGCTGACCATCTGAAAAGGAGGACAGGGCTCATGTAACTTTAACAGTTGTAGAGAAAAGGGAATTTCAGCCAGTGTCATTTGTATGCAATTAGTTCCTGGTGATATTCCCTCTTCATCACAACAGTTAAAGTTGCAGGCACTCTACTAGAGTGACCATATACAAAAGAAGGCAGGGCCCCTGCACCTTTAACTGTTGTGATGAAGATGGAATTTCACCAAGAACTAATTGCATACAAATGACACTGGATGAAATTCCCTTTTCTCTACAACTGTTAAAGTTACATGAGCCCTGTCCTCCTTTTCAGATGGTCAGCCTACGTATAAGGCCTGTGGTTTTAGGGATCTTGAAGCTTTTGATAATGTGGAATTAGCCTGTGTTAAAGGACCAAATTGGGTGAATTTTCCTGCTTTCAGAGCGAAAGTGAAAGATGATGGAAAGGTGAGTTCTGAAGAATATTATTCATGGTGCAAATATCTTTCTTTACTTTCTTTATTACTGCTTTCCAAACTACATTTCTCTTAAAAATGAATGGAAACCATTACAAATGTGGCAATTTCTTTCTAACGTTTTCTCCTGTATGCAAGCAAAAATGTAATTAGATTTCTGTGGTGTAATTGATTTTGTTTCTCTCCCCCACCCCTTTCTGAATGTGGGATCAGAAGGAGAAAAAAAAAGAATAAATTACAATGTGTATGTTCCTATGATTTATGCTTCAGTTTATAAATCTTGACCATTTCTTCATTTTCTTAACATAATTAGAGCTGAGCTGATGCCTTGAGTTTATTTATGTGGCTCTCTTTCTGCTGCATTTCCAGGCTTCACTCTTGAGGGCTGTTTTTAAGCTGAAGAAGAGGAGAATTGCAAGGCACCTTTCAGTCTGTTTGGACTCCCTGTTTACAGAAGAGAGATGGAGATGCCATTAAACACAAAAGGGATCACTACTGTGTGCCGGCTTCTCTTTGTATTAAGTTTGGCAGCAGCCATTGAAATACCGCTTTCTGGTAAGTTGTAGTTATTTACTGAATGTTCTCATACTGGAGAACAGATTAAATTCTGCCAGTGTGTTGTTTCCATTTTGAGCTGTATTATGCTCCAGCATGGCCTTTTGGGAATTCATATGTGACAGAAATGTAAGCTTGCTCTCCTCTCTTGACTGGCCCAGGCAGAGCAGTAAACATGCGTAAATAACACATAATCAGGTGGGTTAACATTCAAATGACTGTTATTCCAACCAAATTTTGAGTATGAGTCTTTTGTGATGTGATTTTCAAATGTAGAATAGGAGCCCAATGAAAATTGGTTCAGTATCCCAGATATAATACAGAAACCTAAGGTGGTTATATTAATAGTAAAAATAAATTATATAATCCAGTAATTCTTTGAATATTCAGTCCAACAAATAAATTAAAATGATTACTGCTAGTTTGAATACACTGTTTTGTGAGAATATATATATATATATCCCACCTTTCAGATGGTGTTCCCAAGGTGGCTAAAAATGTAATTGCCTGGGGAAAAGTATGTTTTTAAAGTACTCTTTAAAGCACCCACAGATAGATGAGGCCCATCTCTCTTGGCAGGGAATTCCTGAAGAGAAGGGCCACCACTGAGAAGCACTGTAGTGTGTGTTGAACTTGCTCATCTTCATGGCAGGTGAATGAGTACAAGCAGCCTTCCCCAACTTAGTGCATTCCAGAAGTTTTGGACTACAATTCCCATCAGCCCCAGCCAGCTTGGTCAATGGTCAACACGTATGGGAGTTGTAGTCCCAAACATCTGGAGGACACCAGATTGGGGAAGGCTGGAGTAGAGCTTTCAAAGATGAACTTGAAGTACACATGGACATAGGTATCCCTTCAAATAATCTGGACACAGTATCTTTAGACCTTTAAAAGTCAAAAAACAGCCTTTGAATTGGGCTCAGAAATGCAGTGGCACCCAGAGCACCTGGAAGAGAATAGGTGTAACATGAATAACCTTCAGAGACAGCTTCACATACAGCTCATACAGTCATACAGTCTGGATGTAGCTAGGGCACATATAACTGAGGCTAGATGCACTTTCCCTAGATAGGGTTGCAGCGGACTATGGATGTACGTACAAGCAACATTTGAGCTCATCAAATTCTCCAAATTCCACCTCAAAGCTCATTCTGACTCATATCCCTATCAGATTGCAATCTTTTCTTTTTTTAGTTTTGCATGAAAATTCATGCATGTTTCCGTGTGTATTTTTCCAAGTGTATGCATCAATTGTGCACATCTTTGTAACGTACTCACTTGTTTCACATAGATTAAAGCATGTCTGGGTGCTTCCCCCCTCCAAAAGTATGCATTTTCATGCACATTTTTCAAATGTATGTGAGCTCTCAAATGCTCTGGTGTTTTGTTTTGTTTTGGTGTTTTTGCCAGCAAATCACATTGCAAGTTCTGAAATATTCAAGCTTTGCCTGCAAGTGGGTTCAAGTCCATATTTGGTTTGGAGGTGCAAACTGGGTAAATGCTGATACAAAACTAGGGTCTTATGGACCCAGCAGGGTCTACCCTGCAAGAGCTCGCAACTCCCTGCACATGTGGCCCACCCACATGAACCAGGCTGCATGAGCCCCTGATGAGTGCTCTGCAGCTGCCCACCCTGGCTTCGGCCCTTTCCCCTGTGGCATTAATGGTGACCACCATTAACCCAATGGGGGAAATGTACACTTTCTAGAGATTCCGGAAAGCATGCTCCGCCCCGCATTAATGGGGACCTCAAAGGCCCCACTAATGCAAGGGTGCCTTGTGTTAATGGGGCCTTTAAGGTCCCAATCAGTGCAGGGGGTGTGGGAGCCTTCAGAAAGTGCACATTTCCTCCTCCTCAATAGTGGCAGCTACCATTAGCACGGAGGGAGGAAGTGCACAATTTCTCTTGTGGCATCCTTATCAAAAACAAATTGAAACAAATTTCTTATACACACCCTCACGGTTGACTTCAAACCAAAACTGCTAAAAGGTACTCCAAAGCTTGTAATAGGCTACCATACTTCTGCAATGACTCAGACAGACTACAATCTATGGCTCTAAGCCTTCAGAGGGAGTGCAATTCCACCTAATACCAGTTGAATCCCAATGAGGAATCTTCCACTTTTGCCATGGTTTGTTGGATGTTGCAGAGCATGTGTAGAATCATCATTCCATACTGGAATCATTTGAAGTCTTCTCTTGGCAGAAAAGCTGATCAAAACAAGAAGTGGAGGTTCTGAGCATGCTCAGAATGTACTTTCCAGAGCTGGCAGCCTGCCTATGTATGTCTGGAACTCTTTTTAAGGATCCATCTGGATATGGGACTGGATTGCCCTAAGATGGGTTTCAGTCTCCCCACTCCACAAGTAGGGGGTTTCACATTTCCCTGTCCTCTAAATTTGAATATACTTGATTGCTATCAGTGGAGCTGTCCATGCACAACCATGGCTTCCTTCCCAGGTCTTCTCCATCCAGTAAATAGTGTGATATTTACTGGTAGGGGTTAGCTCAAAGTTCTCCAATGAGAAAATTTACAGTGAAATTTGAGGGTTTGGAAGAGTGAAATTGTGAATGAATCTCCTCTTTCAAAGCTTGCCATTTTCTGCTGCACCATTCTTCCCCACTGTGATGACTCAGAGTGTTCACTAGCATACCATGTGCTCCTATTTACACCGAACCTGCATGTCTGACCCAATTATTTACATACTTGGCTAAATTAACCCCAGCAGATTATTACAACCTGGACAACCAGTCATGAAGAGTAGGAGCGGGGAGGGAGAATTTCTCCAGGAAAGGGCACCAAGAAATTCCTCTGGGGACCTCACTTCCAGCTAAAACCTACCTTGCTCCATCTCATGTAGATGGGCTAGCTGCTGCATTCCAAAATTTTACTAAGTGGAGGCATGTTTATTGTCAGTCAGCACTTCCATGTACCTCTGCAAGCATGAGGCCCTTGCTGCCTAGTACCTCATATCAGCTAATGTACTGTTCTAGCAATGGGATTGAGGCAAAAATGAATGCCAAGTTGGGAATGCTGTTTTGTCTAATTTTGATAGATTATTTATTTATTTATTTCAATTATACATTCACCCATAGCCGAAGCTCACAAAAACATCATTAGCCGTCATTAGGTGCACACCTTTTGAACAGATCATTACTGAGGATAGGAACTTGTATACAGAGCAGTCTCATCAGAGAATCTGAACCTGATTATGGAAAAAATATTTCTTTATTGTTATTATAATCGTCTTTTTAATGTACCCAATAACAAAAAAAATCTGGCCAGATTATATGATAAAAGAATAAAAGAGTACACAATAAAAACAACAATAATCAGCATAGGAAATACAATATAAAACATATAAGAGCAGCTACTCCAGAAGTCAGTAGAAAAATCTGAACTGTGAGATCTATAATCTAAAATGCTAAAGCCTCAAGTTGTCAAGAAAAGGAATTACTTTTCCAGAATCACATTCAGATTTGCTAGTAAGCCACAGAGATAGTTTCTGGGTGATCTATTCCCTACAATCATCCCTGTACCCAGATTCTTTGACCTTTCTTTGACCCTATATTTCCATTTGATTCTTATTTTTTGTTAATAAAGCTTTTTTATGGTTTTAATAAACATGAATTATATTTGGCTATAAACAAGCTAGGCCAAGCCTGGTGCCATTGGAGATGTAGAGGATGAGATGCCATATGGTGCAGCAAGATACCACATTTTCTATGAGCACTGAGTTTTCTGGTTCACTGGGCTTAAAGAGTTTCTAGCCAGTACCTTAATATTCATTCCTGTAATTTATAACGAAGTGGTAATTCTATTATGGTCAATTACTCTTCAGGGCACAATTTCCATTTTTATCGTTTGGTTATGTGGAGATTCACAACACTTTAATTTCTTCAGGATAATAAAAAAAATGTAAATCCATGAAACAGATGATTTGCATAGCAGTGAGTCCCATTCTACCACTGAGAATGCATGATTTTGAATGAAGATGCTGATACCTGGTAACTGTTGACATCCCAAGCAATACAAGAATTAGGTCAGGTAACAATACCTCTTATTTAACTATATGCTAAATAAGAGGTATTGAGCAGTTTAACTCTAGTGGCTTTTTTATACCCAATTCCTTGAAGTTATGACCAACCCAAAGAAAGTGTTGCTCATTGGAATGCTTGAATAATTTCAAAATGAGCTGACATGAGCTGCAACTCCAAGACTGATGCAAACATCGGATCTTATTTTATTTAAATAAAATGCAATATAAATAAATAAGTCTTTGCTAGCTATCAGTGTTCATATTTTAATGCAGTTCTTGGCACAAAAGGCATATAACGTGATATTTAAAATATAGAAAATAAGTTCATAAATGTATATTTCAGAAGAAAATATGTTTTAAAATATGTGATTAAGTATTATTGATATGCAAAATTTTGTCTGTTTTGTTTTTTTAATTCATAGATTAATGCAGAAACAGAATGACATGGTCGTATTGCAGAATGCATGTGAAAGTAAAATGGACCAGAAATAGGCTATTCCCCCGTACATAATCAGTCTCGAAAATGTGCTCAGGCTTAGACTCTGATAAATATCACCTCTAGAACTGGGCCACTGAAATAATGCCTTTATGTAGCCGTATTCCTCCCACAGAATCAAGATATTAAATGGTATGGTTAAAGTGGAACAACAGAGTATTCATAGGACCTGTTCAGAAGACACCTTAAATCAAGGCTTTAACCATGGTGAACAAGGCTTTTTGCTTTGCAGTATTGTCTGGGCCAAATGCTTATTGCTGGTGTTTGTTATTTTGACGACATTTTGCTATTCTGCCCCTTCCAGTTCAGAGAACCTCACAGGGCTGTGATAACTTGGAAGCAGGCTAGAAATGAAGCTGCTGTTTATGTCTTCTTCCTAGCTCTGAGCTGGGTGCTATTGCTCCTCTGCCCGTCTTGATTCTGGAATGTTAAACACAATGAAAACAGAAAGATATTAAATGCCCACTAGACTAACTTTCTAACTTCGACTAGTAACTGGATACAAAAGAATTTAACTGCTGGACAGAAACAGCAATTAAACTGTCCCCCAATTCTGTCTAGCACCCCAGCTTTGGTATTGTTCCAATTCCTAGTACTAGAAAGGAATTGGGTAATGGGCTGGGAGGCTGGGGGAGTGCAAGACTTGCTAAATACATAGTACATATGGAATGCCTTAAAAGCCAAGTCAAAGAGTAGGAACGAGTTAGCTCAATTTTTCCTACTTAGGCATTCTTACATTGTATGCTGGAATCCTTTGCCAATCCACATATCAAAATGGTCCAGTATTTATAGCATTTTCCACCTCCCTGCAAGGTGTTTTTACCCAGCTACCTTAATAAATAGGTAGCCCAAAAGGCCAATAAGGAAGAAATTACTAAAATATGAGAGCCAACCAGATTGCAAGCACACAGCTCTCTACCCACTCTTCTGTATATGACTGGAGGAAGACCTAGGTTTGAGTCTGAATTGAGAGATTAAGGGTACAATCCTAAGCATGTTGAGACAGACAAAAATATCTCACAATTCCCAGCAATCTCCAGCCAACATAACTGGTTACAATGAGGACAAGAACAACAAAAGAAGGCTACAGTTGCTCTTGCATACTGGTAGGAATGCTGTTGCACACAACTGATAAAAACAAAGTTACCCCCCAATATAATCACTATGGTATTCAATTTTCTTATTAAACATACAGTAGAAAGAATTTTTTAAAATATATATTACACCATATAGTCATAGTATGTTCAGTCACATTACTTATTCATATGGTTAATATTCCCACAAATAAATCACATGTACCATAGTTAACATTTAGGTTTTTCTGTACATATATATGCTTGACAAATTCTGTCAGTCACATGAACATAAATAGCTTTTTTAGTTAATAATGTAACTAATACATACATAACAATACTAGTTAATAATGTAGCTAATGATGAGTATCCGGTACTTTTCCTCGTTTCGTTATCTTCATCAGATGTATTTGTATGTATTGCACATTCCCCACTTGGTCATACATTTTCCACGGGTATAAATTACGTTCAGGGATCATCATGCCCAAGTGGGGAATGTGCAATACATGTAAATACATCTGATGAAGATAATGAAACAAGGAAAAGTACCGGGTACTCGTCATTAGTTACATTATTAACTAGTATTGTTATCTATGTATTAGTTACATTATTAACTAAAACAACTATTTATGTTCATGTGGCTGACAGAATTTGTCAAGCATATATATGTACAGAAAAACCTAAATGTTAACTATGGTACATATGATTTATTTGTGGGAATATTAACCATATGAATAAGTAATGTGACTGAACATACTATGGCTATATGGTGTAATATATATTTAAAAAATTCTTTCTAGTGTATGTTTAATAAGAAAATTGAATACCATAGTGATTATATTGGGGAGTAACTTTGTTTTAATCAGTTGTGTGCAACAACATTCCTACCAGTATACAATGTGGACAAGCCAGCAGTGCTCCACAAAATGGCAATCAATGAAAAGGAAGTAAGTTTTTGTCAAGGAATGAGGCTTGACGTGAGGTTTATTTTTAGTTTTTCCAGAACTGAAATAATAGGAGGTTTTAAGAATGGGGGGAATGACGCATATGCATTTTGCCTGTAACCTGTGTTGGGAATATATAGAGGATTTTTTTTTTAAAAAAAAAGGCACTCAAAGAATGAGACTGTTCCAATTCTGCTGGTGTAAGAGGTGATGGAGAAGATTGTTTAAAAGCATAGTGAGTCATCTTAAAGATGTGGAGGCTCTGTAGAGAAGTTGAAGTGAGAAAAAGGTAGTGATAAGCAACTATGACAGAAAACATAGGTACTAAATTTCTTTAAAACACATTTAATACGAAAATGCCATCATCATCATCATACTGCTTTATTAAATTATTTATGGGTGTTTTTTTTTTTTTACAAAAGGATAAAAGTACGTCTTTGCTGGTTTAAAAGTGCCCAATGAAAATTCCTTTTAAGTTGTCCTGGTCAAACCAACTGAAATGAATGGGCATTGTGCAGAGGCACCACATTAGGATACATTTCTGAAGCCTGATATTTCTGTACCTTGTACACCTGCCAGGTTTGGCCTCCCACCAAACTCAATTCATTTAAAGTGCTCCTGTAATTTTGTAGCAACTGTCTGGCTGTGTTCTGACAACACAATAGTCAACAGTGGTGTAATCATCAACTTGACAGTAGTTTATCTAAGGGGTACTCTCCACACAACTGTGGTGTGGATTAGGAGCAGTGTTGAGTTGTCTATTAGTCCACACTGAATTTTCTCATTCATCCCCCTCTCTCCCCCCTCAGTCCTCCCACTAGTATCCCGTCAACCACTGCAGCCGAAAGTCTATCCTGCCAGCTGGATTAGAGTAGCAGCCATTGCTTTGACCGCTCTTGCCTTGCGACTCAGTGGCTGATGAAAATAACCAGCGATGCACACCACACAACACAACAACCAGTGGTGGTTCAAATAGCCAGCTCTGCACAGTGTTGGTTCTTTGTGAGGGTTATTTTGGCCAAATAACGAACCATTGGTTTTTTAAAAAAACCACACACAACACAATAACCCACGGTGGGTTAAATAACCAACTGTCGACTATTTAAACCACTGTTAGTATGTCATTTGAACTAGGGTGACCAGATGGCCCGGGGTTTCCCGGTCCTAACCGGGAAACCTGGGACAATCTGGGCAAACCGGGGGGTGGCGGGGGCAAACCGGGGCGGCAGGGGGGTCACGCGGCGGTGGCGGGAGGCGGGCGGTGCGAGGCGGGCGGCGCGAGGCACTTACCTGCTGGAGTGTCCGCTTCCCTCTGGTGCTCTGAATCTACTGAGAAACAGGCTTTGTGGCCTGTCCCTCAGTAGCATGCCGGGTGATGACGTCATCACCCAGCGCGCTATTGAGAGACAGGCCAGGAAGCCTGTTTCTCAGTAGATTCAGAGCACCGGAGGGAAGCGGACGCCCCAGCAGGTAAGGAGCACGGGGCGTGCGGGGGGGCGTGGGTGGGTGGGGCACGGCGCGGGCGGGGGGCGAGTGGGCAGGGTGGAGCGGCGCGGGGCGGGGGGGCGGGCGGGCAGGCGGCACGGGCGGGCAGGGCGAAGCGGCGGGGCGCGGGCGGGGCATGCGGGCGGGCGTTGGGGGGGTTGTTTTGGGTGAGAGGGGGTGGCGGGGGGGACCGGGATTTTGGTTCTCAAAATCTGGTCACCCTAATTTGAACCCAGTCTCTCTTTCCATTCCAGAAAAAAGAGTAGAATTCCTTACCATATTCAGCTTTGGTTGGAATAATGTTGCTATTTTGAGCGGTCAATAATCCAACTACTATTTCAGAGCAGTCCCACTGTGAAATGGTTTCAGAGGCTGTGGTTTAGCATTTGTGGTCTCTTAACCTAGAGTTAGAAAGAAGCAGACAGTGAAGAAATACGGCAGTCCTTTACTATGAATTGGTTACAGAGTGCTTAGGAGCTATTGCATTTTAGAAATTTCCTGTATTTTGAAGCTCTTATAACAAAATGGGGTGTTGCATTGTAGGGAGTTGAGCCTGCATTTTAAGAAATCAGACCCATTTCTTAAAGAAATGGGTAGTAGTATCACTGGATTTCTGTAAAGTCTAGCCAATGAACACCTCCTTGTAGCCTTGATTGCTGCAATAATTATTCCAAAACTTTCCTTGATTAGTTCCACAAGTGTCTTGATGACTTTTCTGCACCTTATATTTTGGTTGTCTCTTCCTACATCATTTACTCCCAAACTATACCACTCATTCCAGGTCATTCTGTATTATTTGTGACTCTTCTCCTCTACCGCAAAGCTTTTCATAATTCTAGAACTCTAGCATTTCTCTCTAAAACAGTAATTAATCTGAGTTTATTGACAACTTTGTGTATCATTTTCATCTCTCAAATTTAAGCTCCTTGGAGTAGAAACCTGATTGTGAATAGATTTTACACTGTACAGCATAGGCTTAATCCTATAAAACAATCATGATTACTAACTTTCTAGGCTACATTAGACCCACAGTCAATGTTAATAATGAGGAAAAAATGCCAGCGAAGATTGGTATAGAAAAGGTTCTGCAACTTTCGTGTAGAAAACTAGGGTAAAAACAGAGAAAAGAATAAAATATTATATATATATATATATATATATATATATATATATATATATATATTTCCTTGGGCCTGGTTGGGGCATTGCTTCAAAATGCTTTATTTAACCATATTCCCTGTCTCTGTTTCAGTGCGACAGCTCCCAACAATCACAGCGCAATCAACCAATCAAGTTGCATTCCCTTTTGATGAAGAGTTCACAATCAAGTGTGAAGCTAAAGGGAACCCTCACCCAACGTAAGTGTTCTGCAACAAATTTTAGAGTAGATATTTATTGCTGTTTAGCTCAGTATTTTTTTTTATTTGCTGCTTAGCACAATTTTCTTTCATCATCGTCCATTATCGCACTAGCTGCACATATCATCATATCATTGACAAAATATAAAACCAGCCAAACGGCTTCTGACCAATGATCTAATTTAATATCCTGTGTTTAACTGCAGCTGGAATAGCATCAGAGGCAAAGTACATAGCAGCAGAGAGTGCTAATGTACTATGCCAGTTGCTGCGATCATTTCCAGTTCTGGCATTGTGTGTAAATCCCTATATATTTCTCAAACGTCTTTGGAATTCGGCAAATACCAGGTCTAGAGTATGCCCTGCTACATGCGTTGGACTGGTGGCATGTTGGGACAATCCCATGGTTGTCATGGAGACCATGAAATCCTGAGCTGCCCTGGATAAGATGCCCTCAGTGTGAATGTTGACATCCCCCAGCTCTGTTATTTCTATAAAAACCAAAGCATCTCCCCCACATCTAATTTTGAGGTTGTTGTTGTTGTTGTTTTAGAATCTAATCCCAAACTTCCACCTCTCTTTTGTTTCAGTCATGACATACTGGGGCAATTCAGATGTAACAACCTCATCTTAATGAACTATAGTCACCTGTATAAACACCCTCCCCCATGCCAATCATACTTAGTTTTCATACTGTGGCTTGTAGACAGAGATTAAGCCACAGTTTCCCTGTATGAACATAATGGAAGGCTGTTGTTTAAATGAACAGTGATAGAAGCACCAAAGCCCGTGTATGAGCAGAGGGGACGGGGAACACATGGGAATGACACTCATTCTTGGCTTAATAACCATGGTTTATTAAGGTGAAATTGCTTGAACCAGCCCTGTATTTCCTACTTGTGGCAGAGCAAGCATGATGCCATTATTTATTTACATTGTGCACACTTAGCAAATTATATGAAGTGTGTAATAGCAATCAGAGGGTAGCAGCTGCCTACATGCCTTTTGCACGAATTTGCCTTTTATCACTCCACTGTATTTTACGATCTCCACCATACTCTAGTTGTTGGCACATCAGAGTAATGTACCAAAAGTGTAATGTATTATTTTGCATTCATATAGAACAAGCCATATATATAAATATATCACCTGCCTTTATAACAAAATGTCCCATGAAAACTGTGTCATTGATTCTGTTCCTGTAAACTTATTAAAATCATTTATAAGTGCAATGGAGTACAGTATATTACAGTGACAATGTGTATTATTAGGATTACAAATTCACTTGTCCACAGCATAAACAGATTATCAGTGTTAATAAAACTAGAATGCAAACAGAGATGTCACGTTTTTAGGGCGATGAATAAAAAACCTACTACTATCCTGATCTGACTTAGAGCATCATCAGACGAGTGTTTTATCGCATGCTTGTAACTGAACATTCATGGTTTTCCGTGGAGCCTTTTGACGCCGCTGTCCACCTCACGTATGTCTCCTGCTCCTTCTGCTCTATTTTCCACAACAAAATAAGACCCATTAAATCCAATTTGTTTTGAGGTGAAACAGGCCGTAATTTCCTGCTGTGTGCAGGAAAAGCAGCATGATAAAAATGCCCACTGAATGGGCCATGTGGTCATTGCTTCTACCTCTTTTTTCCCATGAGAAGAAAGAGGAAGCTGCTCATCACTATTGTGGGACAGAAAAGTGATGGTAGGAAAATGCTTCCCCCCCCCCCCCCAATCTGAAGACACTCTTAATTGATGTTTCAAAATTGACAAAATTATCAGCTCGGACGATTCCTGTGAAATCAATTTTCTAACTGATGTCTCTTCCACTCCATCTTTTCCTTTTCTACCACTTCTTAAAAGAGAGAGTCTAGCCTCACAGCCTGGTACAGCCTGGTAATTTTTGTTTTCCCTTTAGACAATCATGTTGTATTAGTTCAGTTGTGAAACACACAGCTAACATTTCTCTTCTCCCCAGCCTGCACTATTCCATGCTCTGTAAAACTATTCTTTATTCCTGATAAGGGCAGGATCTACACGACTGCTTTGGCGCCCAGGACACACTTCATATACAGTTTTCAAACCGGTTTCAAAGTGTCATATCCTGCTTGGTGTAGATCTGTCTAGTGATAGAACAAAACCAACCAGTTTGCCAACCCCAAATACGCTGATCATGTGCAGTTCACAGTTCAAACTTACCTAAATCATAGTACCATCATGACTGGAGGAATAAAATGGAGTTTGCTTCTCCTGCCCTGATGCTAAATGTATTTACCTAGGAATAAACACCATTTTGTAGTATAAAAGGATAATATATTTTAAAAGTAAAAATAATAACAGGAGCATTTGCAACCATGTACATACCTGACCAGCCATCCCTTGACTATAACATGTTTGTTTGTTTGTTTATTTGTTTTTTAAAATGAACCCAATTAAGACTCTTTTTTCCTACAAAGGGGTGTATGTAGGAATTTCAGGCTGGGGGAAATTTAAATCCCCGCTCCCAAATTGCCATGGTCCCAATCCAAATAGGGCTTGTGTGTGCTTATAGGAAAGTAAGGAAGCCAATCCTGCAGAGCTCTGGTAAGTGTGATTAGCAGAACGTTTTGTGTGGTCCTGTGTCCAAGTTATACATGCAAAGTTCTTGTCTTTTCAGCTTTAACTGGACAAAAGATGGGAAACCATTTGATCTACTAGGCCACTCAAGGATAATTGCATCCAACAATTCAGGAACATTTGCTATTAAGAACCGTGGCAACATAACAATTTTCCAAGGAAAGTATCGCTGCTATGCTTCGAATGAGCTGGGTACTACGATGTCAGAAGAAATTGAACTTATAGTTCCAGGTGAGGTTTTTTTGGTGCTAATTTAATGCATAATATAAATAATATAACTGCAGAGTTAGCGTAATAATCATTTTGCGATGTTATTTGATTTTGTAGAATGATTTGGGAGTCATAGGAATACTGCTCAGGAGAGCTGGGGAATTGAAATGCAGAATTGATTTAATTGGAAATCTCTGCTGAGGACTTGTGGAGCCTTAAGTACCCCTTGCAGATTCCACTCTGTTCATCCACTTCTTGCAAGGCATAGTTGTGAACAATTTATATGGAACTAGGGCTTTCTGCAGGAATCATTGGAGTTGCAGAAAAAAACATTGCTGGTCTAACAATGAAGTCAAGGGAGAAGGGAAAGCAATACGTTATTTCCTTAAACAAACCTATGGAGATCCTTTAACTGGAGTTGGCAGTAATTTAACTTCACGTCTTATACATGACACCATGTGTGCTCTATACTTTTTGTTAGGCCTAATATCCATCCTCATGGGTACAAATGTTTTTTTCTTCATCCATGGACTCACAGGATAGCTGTTTCCTTTTTTTTTTATGGCAAACTACTAATCTCTCAGGACACAATCGACATGTGATAGCAGCAGATCTGTTATCTATGTCTTTGAATGGCAGTCATAATCAAACAGCAATAAAGGATGGTGGAGTGTATTCCAGAAAAAGGCTGAAAGATACTTAACCCTTCTACTTGTCCATAACCCGATCTTTAGGCTATTCCCCCTCTATGCCAGACACGATCATTGAAGAAGTGGAAGAGAAGTGACTGGCAGGAGGAGTTGCAGGAGAAAAGCAGGTGTGGGGAATGATTCAGCACCTCCTACCACTTCCCCTCTATTACCATTTTATTGCTGCTTAGTAGCAATCTACATTCAAAGATACCATTACTTATAGTTCCATCTTCAGTTTTAGTACTCCAACTGTAAAAAAAAAGAAAAAAGAAAAGCAACAGCAATGGACTATGGGCCTATTAGGAGCACAATTATGGGCCTGTTCAGACAACACACTAAACCATGGTTCGGCTGCTAACCCTTTTGCAGCAAATGGTTAGTGAGCATGTTTAAATTGTGGTTATATAGCCACCATGGTTAAGAATGGTTTACACGACACACTACGTCATGGTTTACGCAACACGCTAAGCCGGAATGTTTAGCTCAAAGTGCTGAACCACTGTGGCTTAGCATGTCACTTTAAGTTCAGTTACATTCATACATTCAATGGGTGAGTCACAGGTTGAGGTGACAGTAATAATTCTGTCAAGTTCAGCTTTCTTAATTCATTTCTCTTTCAGTCCAGAATAAATTATTATAGAGACTAGAGTAGGCATTGTCTTTGAGGAGTTAACAGAAATTCATAGTAACCTGTGAATAATCCAAGACAGGAAGAGAGGGGTGTGGTTGTGTCAGAAACTCTGTGCGATCTCTTGCTGGTGTAGATAGGATAACAACACTGAGGTAACAACCTCAGCATCTTAATTGTCAAACAATTAGCTGAGTCTTTAGAGAATATCATTGTGACTTGGTTTGAGAGCAGCAGGGTCAATAATTATACATGAATCTCCTGCACGGGAAATTGCCCCCCAACAATAATTCCCCACTGTAGATCTCAAATTGCAATCCCAAAGTACCTTAGCTAAGTTACAAAGAGTGTGTTTGAATGCATGCATGCATATATTTTCATTGGTGTGTAACATTTGTTGTTTTCTGGAACTTGCTGACTGACTCCCACCATGCTTTTTCTCCAGGGAATAGGCCTGTAGGCATATTAATATACAAGCAATTTAAACAGTATCCTCAAGAGATCTGAGTACTCAGTGGCAGGAAATTATTTGATTTGGTAGGCTGTATTTAATATTGTATTCCTTCTTTTTCCTTTGGAGGTTTACTTTACATGCTCTGCATAGTTTTACATAAAATGATAATTGATCCTTTCAAAAAAAATTTTTTTACAACATTTTGAATAGATTTCATTTGTTTGTTTATTAAAAAACAAAGTAACTTCCTGCACTTGGAAGAACTCAAAAACTGAGGCACAGTTATCCATAACACAGCTATGGATAACTGTGTTATCCGTAATTCTTTTCCCTGCCCCAGGTTAGTTCAGTGTGCCCTCATCACATTTGTGTCTTTCTGTAGATGAGTCTGCAGCACCAATCCAATGACAAATACAGTAGATATATAATGAATTGTGGGGGGGGCGGGTAGGGGGGGAAATTATGATGCAGTAGATAGCCATGTTGCTGTGCTGTTCCCCGTTTAGAGGCTAAATAATGTATACTCTAGCAGAACATAAGAAGAGCCATCTAACCCACACAGTGCTGAATCAGCAGCCCATGATAAACCCACAAGCAGGATATGAGTGCAACAGCACCTTCCTGCCCAGATTCCCCCGCAACTGGTGTATGTAGGCATACTGCCTCTGATACTGGAGGTAGCACATAGCCATCAAGACTAGTAGCCATTGAAACCCTTCTCTTCCATGAATTTGGAGGAGCCATCCAAATTGGTTGCCCAGACTACATCTTATGGAAGCAAATTCCATAGCAGACAAGTGTGGAAGTGTACAGAAGTGGTCATAGAGGGTATGGGTGGAAGGATTAATCCCACCTATTTCCCACTTCTATGCCAAACAATTTGGCAGTTTCCTTCCAGTAAAAGAAAGAAAGAAGAAAGAAGAAGAAATGAAAGATCTCTTGCAGCATTTGCATTTTGGTCCTGAGTGGTCCTGAGTTTGGTACAGCAGAGAGACTGGCTTATGTCTGGAGTCAAATTCTGAAGGTTTACTGCTGTTTTTTAAAACCTAAAAAGAGCCTTCTTTCTACTTTGCCTTTACTAGGTTTCAGCTCCCATTTGAGTCCCATCATTTCAGACTGATTACTGGTATTGGGGTTAGTTGTTATCAGTGATGACACTAACACAGTGATTACATTACTCATGGGTCCTACTTCACTTTGTGGTAATCTGTGCTCCCATGAAGGCCAGGTTCCTTCCCCAGCTCATTCCCTGTGGCAAATTCCACCATCTCTCTTAGGGTGTCTATGAATAGTAGACCCTGGGAACTTCCCTTCTCAGCAGTTGACTTTCCTCACAAAGACCACTGAACATAAACAGAAGGACATCAAAGCATAAACATAGCCTGCTGGACCAGACCAGTGGCCCATCTGTCTGGCATTCTGGTTTAAAAAAGCAATCAGCCATTTGCCATTGAAACACCTCAGGGAATGACGCAATAGCATCCCATTGTTAGACCTGAAGGTATACTGGCTCTAACCCTGTTTGGCTTTTCATCACTAATATCCATTGATAGCTCTTGCATACTTTTAGGGGTACTACATATTAGATGAATGTATCGATGTATTGGATTTATGTATTTGCATATTAGATTTATGTATTAATTAATAATGCAACAGATGCAAATATTTAATGCCATTAATGAAGGAAGTGTCTGTACTATAAGGGAAAATATGACAGTGGCTCCAAAAGCAGAGGAAAAACTGGCATGAGAGGAACCTTCTAGCAGGACTAGAAACAGTTTGTTTTGGTGACACCATTGCCCTTGGGGTCATGAAGGAGGTTCCCCTGTGTTCAGTGGCATTTACTCCCAGGAAAGTGTGCATAGGACTGAAACCTTAGACCATAAATAAAACCAGCACATCATAATATATTGCAGCAGTCAAACTAAACCATGTATAAAGATTATGAAAGACTTACCTTTCATTTGACCGGCACATTTTTTAAAGTCTCGGTTGATGTCTTAGTTTTATGTGCTTCCTTATCACCCAAATACAGTGTTATACCCCACGTGTATTGGGGCTTTCATTTATTTGCACCTGTTGAGGGTTCCTCCTCTTCCTTTGACACTGCTGGAACTCCCAATACAATACCACACTGCATGGCAGTATTTGATAAGTGCTGCTGCAGAAGAGCTTAGAATAAATCAGTTTTATTTGTGCATGAGCATAATCAAAGCTGGGCCTGGTAAGTGTGAGGTCATGATAACAGCATGACACTTGGCAGCACTCTGCCTGCAGTTTTCAAGGAAGATGCAAGGTGCTTGGCAACTCACCATCCCAATAAATGCGAAAAGAGCAAGACATCACGCTAGGTCATGCTTCTGAGCGTAAATCATGCCAAGTGAGCTATTCAGTGACCTGCTCAACAACAGTGGGATTCCCAAGGAAAGCAAAGGTGCTGCTGTCAGGGAAGGCAAAGGGGTTGTTTACACACCCCTTTTGTTATCCCAACAATGCAATGACAGTGCTAATTTAAAATAAAATAAAAATCATTATTACTGTTAAACCAATTTGAAGTCAAAATAATCTCATTTTTGTACTGAGAAGGAAGATGCAAAACCTACAACAAAATAAGAGCTCTAAGCAGCCTCATCTTAGCCATCTCAATGTTTAATGCTTATTGTACAGTTGTGGGAAATGAAAGAGCGAACTCCAATAATTACAGTACCTGCATAATTGAAGCCAATTATAAAAGTGAAGGCACTAACTGCTGAGCTGCTTAACTGAGAGAATCTATTCTTTTTTATTATCAAACTGTTCCCAGAGTCAAAAGGAGGAGAAACTCAGGCTGGATATCTAAACAGGCCTTTTCATTGACTATAAAGCAGCATGACCATTTCTGTGACTATTTCCCAAATTCCATGCTTACCAAATTGATAGCCTTTTCTAGGGCCAAAATAAATTAGGCTTTCAAAAATCTGGAGTAGATTCCAAGGTCAGATTCAAATACTTTTGCTTGGAATTCACCACAGAAACAGGGTGGTGTACAGGCCTAGCTTGTGGTCTGAGAGAGAGAGAGAGAGAGAGAGAGAGGGAGGGAGGGAGGGAGGGAGGGAGAGAGAGAGAGAGAGAGAGAGAGAGAGAGAGAGAGAGAGACCCTGTTCAGACAACATGCTAAGCCATGGTGGTTAAGCATTTTGAACTAAACGCGTGAACCGTGACTTAGTGTGTCATGTGAACCATGATGGCTACATAACCATGGTTTAAATGTGCTCACTAACCATTTACTGAAAAAGGGTTAGCGGCCTAACCGTGGCTTAATGTGTGGCCTGAATAGACCCAGAGAGTCCTAACTAAACCTTGGATTGAGACTACTCCAGATTCTGATATATTAGAAATAATAGGAAAACATGGCGTGGGCTTTTATACAGGGCATGTCAGTATTTCACTTTCAGAATTGGTATTTAAAAGTCTGTATTTAAAGTAGTGAATGAAGAATTCTGCTATTGCTGCTTGTCTCAAATGGATTTGATCTTGGGCAAGGGCTTGGACAACATCGTACCCTAGTTCCTGGACAGAGATTGCACATATGTGTAGCAGCATGCAGATTTACACTACATCCAGACACTAGCTGCGGGCATGGCTAGCCATGGTATGTAAACCCATGCCATCCCTAGCAGCCCCTCTTTTCCAGCAGCCTTTCCCTTATTTATTTATTTATCTATTACATTTGTTGCAGTGTAGCATCAGCTGGTTACAGAAGGGTCAGGTAGGATTTATTTTTTGCTGGTCAATCATATAAGTCCTGGGGGGATTTTTTCTGCCTATTCTACACTGCTCATCTTTGGGTGAGATCAGCAAGTAGTGCTTTGTGGGTACCATAGAAACAGGTGAGCTACCTGGTCAGAACAGCAGGGTTGTGTGGGACAATAACAGATACAAGTAAGAAGATAGTGAGGGTACTGTGACGTACTGTGAGGGTGATGGGGGAAGTAACCTTTGGAAGTAACCTGGATCGTGCACTGAGTGTTATGGGGCTCTGGCAGTAGTCATTAAGAAAGGCATCCTTCAACGCCCAAAAAGGTATGGCCATATGGGAGGAGATTGGAAGCATGCAACCTCCAACTCAGGGCTTAAATAAGGCAGAGATAGTTGCATGGTGCCTCCTGCATTATGATATTATCCCACACGGTCATCATTTGTTGCAGGTCTTTGCTATGGCCCTTTTAATCCCAATGAAAGTGTCTGATCACTGTATTCCAGGTATAGACACAAATATTTAAACACAGAAGTATTTAAAGGCATGCAGATATGTATTATTTTATTCATTTATTAATCCTATTTTATGGTGTCAAGGTTGCCAGATGGGTTCCACCTAGGTGCTGCCTAGACCCACACATTCCTGATTTGTGACATTTGTTTGTATACTTGATCCAGTGAGGGAGCAGCTTCCATGTGCACAGCATGTCAGGTTCATACTGTCAGGCTCATGCACATTGTCAGACTCATTTTGCTTCCATTGGACCAGATGGTTGTACCCTTTGAAGGGGATGCGTGTCTCCTGTTGCTTATGATGAGACCTGGATTGTATTGTACTGGATTCTTTTGCTGTATTTTATAAAATAACTATTCTATTGAAAAAATGACAATGGCAGGGTGTGAGACAGTTGACAAACAGGCATTTGGAACAGAACAGAAGCCCTTTTAAGTCATGATGGGCAAAACACCATGTTGAGTGTCAGAATCATGCATCTGGTTTATGAGTCCAACCATATAAATTCAGACAAAAGTTGTATATACTGAGCCTTCAACCCATAACTGAATTTTCGTGCAGGCGCATCACTGAAGTTCCCCTTAGGAGTGTTGAATGACATTCATTTCCCATCCTTATGTGTTAGGATGACATGCATCAGGATGTATAGAGTTCTCTGGCCAGTAGCACATGTGTTTTGCTTATAAACTGACTAGATCAATATGGAGCCAAAGGCAGAGGCAACAGCTGTGAGGAATTAGTTTGTAATAAATCTTCATTTTAATTATGAACATAATTCAATTTTGGTGTCTGAGAGCCTATCTACACACGCAGGATAAAACACTTTGAAAACGTTTTGAAAACTGTATATGGAGAGTGTCCTGGGCCCCAACAGTTCTCAAAACTGTTATAAATCATTTTAAACCGTTTTAAAGCTGTAGTGTAGATAGGCTCTGAGTCAGAGCTCAGAATGGTGAACAGTCTAGATTCACAGTATGGGTCAACTAGTTATGACTTTCAGTGGCCATTTCGGGTTCACTCTAGCATTGGTAAAGTCTCTTCACCCTTCTAAGGCCACTTAGCATCCCTTTTCCAAATCACCAAACTTGAGAGCCAATTGCTGAATGCATTTCAGACCTTGAAAAAACACCAGCATGAACAGGTAGAAGAATTGCTAAGTTATAGCGAAGCAGCTAGTCTGGGACTCTGAACCGAAACCTGATTTCCACAATCATTTTCTCATCTGATTTCTCATTGTCACTACTGCCCTCAAGGATCAAAACAAAACATGATTCCACAGTTCCAATTTCATGTCATCAAAGCCTGGCAATGTTTCAAATTCAGAAGTCTTTTTTAATGCTGTCAACTTTTGGTAAAACGATATTTCAGTTCTTCTCTCAGAGCAGTTGAAGGGCATACAGTGAAAATATGAAGCAAGCTTCGACTTGAATCTTCATAGAGTAAATGGCATTTTTTTCTTCCTAAGAACACATTTTTTTCTTTACATAAGGGTTGGCACCTTACCTACGAAAGGATGTGCTGTAAAAATATATTTTTCCATCAGGCAGCTTCCTCCCCCTCCCAAAAATGTCACCATAGACTTCCACCAGCTTCCAGATGGACTCTTTATTCTTCAGTGACCATAACAGTGTCAACTGCCTATGGGATTAGTAGCTTTGAAATGTTTGTGAGTACATGAGATTGTTTTACCCACCAGATGATAAGCCAGATTGGACCTCAGCAAGCAAACATTTTGGAAGGTGAACTGAGTTGCATTACAATACCAATGCCTGGCAATTTTCCTGAACAACCTGAATGTATCATGGTGTATCATTTCAGCATTCGAGAAAACAGACAGTACATTACTGTATTCATTCTCTTATCCCTTGTATGGCTCTCACAGATGTTCATACATATTTGCCTGATTTCTATCAGCTCATTCACACTTGTGGCTTCATCCTACTAGACGAGTCTGCCACTTGAATATATATTCAGAATTTCAGTCAAGAATGGGGCATCACCTCTCACAGTGCCACATTTGGCATCTCTCCTGCTTATAATATGTCACCATTGAGGAAAGATATTTAGACAGGATTCTTGGGTTGTAAAACTGTTGACTTGTGAAAACTATTCTGCCACTGTGAGAGAGAACTAGCTAGTCTGGCATAAATGCAACATACATGGGATAGAACAAGATGTTTCTTTGCTTGAGATTGACTATAGAAACCCTTGTATTTGTAGGGGTCAACATATTAGCTCATTTGTGGCTGAGAGCAGCTGCTCAGTCAAACTGCGCAACCTTAAAAGAGTTGTGCCAAATACCCTTTTTGTCATTTCATTTCACTGAATCAGGTTGCATGAAGCTTCTTCCTTCAGAACAGAGATTTTCAGATACAAGACCATGTTTGCCTTATTACCATCCCTTTGCATCCTTTAAGGGACACTTTTTATTATCTAATTTTAGTGGAAGGATACAAATTTCTGAAGAGGGATTAAGGTGTCTCTCTCTTCTTTGGCCTTGAAAAAAAACACCTTTCAGATTGTAATCCTTCCAGCCATGACAATTAGGGATGCAGTTTAGAAAGCTGATGCAAAGCCAAATAGCAATGGGTGAAATCTACCCATTTTAATTCAGTGTAGACTGATATTTTATTTTTTTGAGATTTATGAAAGGAGGTGGAGATCTAGTGGGCAGAGACCCCCAAGCACTGGAAGTTCAGCCAGCCAATAGGAGTCTAACTGAAATAATGAGCCTGTGACTCAGGTGCAGAAGCTAACTCACTCAAGAAGATGCCAGCCAGCTGAGCAGCACTTTCATACTGTGGATGATTAACTTCTATGAGTCTGAGCAGAAATGTGCCTCCCTCTTTCCTCCCTGCCAGAACTAGCAGCCATTTAGCGTTTCCACTCCCCCAAACACTGGATTGGAGAAACACAGTCACAGACAGCACTGTGGCAATTCCTGTTGGGTTAGCCACAGATGTCAATATCAGAGTTACCCCTCACTGAGGAAGGCTGACCAGATAAAATCCAGGTCAGGGCTCATGTAACTTTAACAGTTGTAGAGAAAAGGGAATTTCAGCCAATGTCATTTGTATGCAATTAGTTCCTGGTGAAATTCCCTCTTCATCACAACACTTAAAGTTGCAGGGGCCCTGCCTTCTTTTGTATATGGTCACTTTAGTATAGTGTCTGCACTTTTAACTGTTGTGATGAAGAGGGAATATCACCAGGAACTAATTACATACAAATGACACTGGCTGAAATTCCCTTTTCTCTACAACTGTTAAAGTTACATGAGCCCTGACCTGGATTTTATCTGGTCAGTCTACCCCTCACCCCACTCAGCATCTGCCAAATATGGAGATTTAGACACATACACACACACACACACAGAGAGAGACAGAGAGCATTGACACCTGAAAAACATTAGGATAATTTTGAAGATTGTAGAAGCTCTGATTGGGCACACCTCTGCTCTGATATTAACCAATGGCCAATCTCCGCTCTGGAAGATCGAATGCTCCGTGGATGTTTGCGGTTACCAGTTAATTCTGAGGCGGTGAGCACACCCCTATAAAACATTTAGTAAATGAGAAATAAGTGCCTAATGAAAAAAATTATCTCTGCTGCTTCACTATATGTTAATAGACCCATGTTATAGAAGCCATGTTAATAGAATCTTTGGAGTGTTAGGTTTAGCTCTCCTCCAAGACAAAAAGATCCATACACATAGGCAACTAGCAGGCCAGGAAGGCTAGGCTAGCACCATTCAGCCTGGCATTTAGTTTTCTGTTGGAGGGAATTGGTTCAAACATGTGGGCACATGCTGCAGACTGAAAGAGCTTCAGCTATTGAGCAGTATAGAAATGTAATAAATAAATAAATACAGCCCAGACACAAGTTCACCAGTTCATTTGGAAGTTGGTTTAAGATGGTGAAATTCATGACATTATTTTATAATCTATATGTGTTTAGTGTTTTATACTGAAGTGTGTGTGTGTGTATGAGAGAGAGAGAGAATTGGGAGGAATGGCAAAGAGCCAGCTATTTTGAGGCTCTGCTGTATGATATGCCATGTATCATAAAAAGACAAATTATAGAAAAGTAAATTTTTAAAACCATTGCTTAAAGAACAGTCATAAGAACAAGCATCCATATACTTCACTCATACAATATATGTGAGGAGGTTTCTTGCACCCCCCCCACTCCATAGTCCAAGAGCAAAGCTCACAAGCACACACTTACTTTAGTGCATGTTAATGTGTGGAATGCTGGTGGTTATGGGCAACTGTCTCTAACAGAGGAAATTCTGTTAACCCCTTGCCTGGTATGGCACATTCAGCACCCCAATCAAATTAACTGGAAAGTAATCTCATTGATCTCAGTGACGCAGACTTCCATGTGTGTGCTTAAGATACAGTTCATACATGTATGTTCATCAATTTATGACTTTAAATTTAAAGATGACATACACCAGTGAATGGGCCCATCACTAATACATCATCACAGGCAGACCTGTGGTATCACCTCAAACACAATCCTTTTCAGCTGAACCAGTTCACATATCCACCTTCATTATATGCATTAGGGCTGTGCATGTTCCCTCTGATTTGCCTCAGGATGCTTCAGAGGTTCCCTGCCTCACCTTGGCGCTGAAGCCAAGGAAAGATTTGGGGGCCCTGAGGCGACTTTGCTTTGCAGGTCTCTGGGTCCCAGCCATGCAGCTGGCATCCAGGAAAGCTGGGAGCAAGGCAGGCCAGGAGTCCATTGGACTCCCAACACCCTGCTCCCTTCCCGCTCTCTTGCCTCCCCCTCGCCCCCCCCCCAACCCAGAGCCACTACCACTGGAACTTACCTGATCACCTACCACCACCACCACATCACTGCTGTGACCAGGAAACACAGTGTCCTCCAGAGAGTCAGGTCACAATTTTAAGATACTGCGGGGGCTCTGTTTTAGTACATAAATGGCCGAAAACATTTACAGCCACCGAAGCTTGCAGCTGTAGATATACAAAATACAGAGACCCCGCGATATCTTGAAATCACAGCCTGGCTCGCAGGAGAACGCTGTGTTTCCTGGTCACAGCTGTGATGGTGGCAGAGAAGTGGTGATGGTGGTAGCAGATGAGTGGGGGAAGCAGGGATAAAGAGGTGAGTCCAATGGACTCATGGCCAGCCTTGCACAGGCTTTCCCAGGAGGGCAGGAGGGAAGGCCTGAGGCACCCTGAAGCTTCAGTACCAATATGCTTCAGCCTCAGGGTTCCTCTGGCCGACCAAAACCGATCCTAAACCGAGGCGAAGTGGGCCGAATCAGCCCGCCTCGCTTTGGTTTCAGGAATGCGGCCCAAGGCGGTGCATAGCCCAAATATGCATTAAGTATTACAGTAAGACCCCACTGCTTCCCCTTAATGGTCAGCCCTGCCCTTGATGTGTGCTCTTTAAGCCTATGTATGCACCACTCTACAGTACCACTTATTTAATGGGAAGAAAGGATGTAAACATGGGGAAATGTTCAGATTAAATGACATTCATTGCGTTACTCCCAAAATTTACCTTGGACCATGATTGAAATTCAGTACACATTCCTGCACTATTTTAATTCAAGAATTTGGTTACCTCACCTTCTGAATAACTACACACCTGTGGGATCCCCACACACCTATGGAAAATCAAAGCAGGTACCAAGGAAATGCTAGGAAGAGGGATATGATCATAGTTGCTACTCAGCAACTGCTCAAGGTGTTTCTGTTCTGTTATCATAGGTACACCGAAATTTCCTAAAGAGAAGATTGACCCTATAGACGTAGAGCATGGTGATCCAATGGTCTTGTACTGCAATCCTCCCAAAGGAATCCCACCATTGCACATTTATTGGATGAACATTGGTAAGTAACATTCCGTTCCTCTTTGCATCATTTGAAATCAAATCTCTCTTCCATAACTCACACATAATTAAAATTGTAGGTGTTCAGTAAAATGTATTTTCTGTGTGTAATAGTTCATAAAGCTGAACTGAAAAGCTTCACAAAAAATGAGGTAGAAAATGCTGAAAAGTTATTATACAGCAGTTGTGTAAAATGAATGCTATATCTTAACTACTGTTGCCCAGTCCATCACAGGACAACAGAAGGAAACACGATAAAGTGTTAATGGATTGGATCTGATCCAGTGAGTCCCATTTGTTTATGTGCAGGAGATTGCCAGGACTGTTCACGAGAGCAGGAGGCTCAAAGAGAACAACTCCACGAAACCCAGATTATACAAGGGAGGGAAGAATAATGATTAAGGTAGAAGCTTCTGGGGAATAATGAAGTAATGTCACATCATGTGGCAGGGCCTTAGGAAGGAGAAGAAGACATGGGATATGGACACTGGTTACATTTCAAACTGAGTACTGAATTGAAGGCTCTCAGAGGTCCCCAGAGAGGCCTGACCCATGGTTGTCCAAGGGCCTGTGACTTACCTTTATTAATTTGTAAGCCTCTTACTTTTTTCTTCCCATTCTCTCATGCCACCTGAATTGGACAGGGGGTATAGAGAGGACAAAACTAGGGGGCTCCAGGGAGCACAAGCTTTTCCGCTCCCTCTCCCCCTCTTGCCATCTACATCTCCCATTTTGCCATCTACATCAGAGAAAGGATATGCCAGCGAACAGAGGGAAAACCCTCACTGGCATGCCTCAGTCTCAGTCTCCCTTTCCAGTGGTGCCATGATGTAAGTTCAGAGTGAATAGCCTTATGCCCCCCTTCTCCCTTTAGACAGCAATGTGTGTTCGCTTCACTTACTTCAAATACTTGTACACCTAGATCTCTGGCTCACCTCTTCTCTAAACTGTCCTAACACCAGTAATGTGGGGTTTCTGGATTTCCTCCATTCCCAGAAAATGTCTCACTGGAAATTTGGCTATATTACATTGGGTCATTTGCATAGGGAAAAAAATAATTTGCGTTGAAAAATGTTCGGATGATCTATTGCAGGGTTGGACAACTTGTGGCCTTTCAGATGCTTTAGCCTACAACTCCCATCGTCCCTTACCATTGGATATGCTGGCTAGAGCTGATGGAAATTGTAGTCCAAAATATCTGAAGGGTCACACGTTGCCTGTCCTAGAGAACTAACATGTTTACTTTACCATGTTTATTTTCCTTGTATTTAGGAAACAACAAAACTTTTAAAAGACGTTCCCCATGTTTATTTTTCGTCCAAATAAGTGCATCATAAATATTTGAGAGTAAAATATTTATTTTATTTGTTGCATTTCTATAACGCCTGAGAGCTGAAGCACTCTGGGTGGTTCACAACAACTAAAACCATAAAATGCAACACAGTAAACTGCAATGTCAAAGTTTAAAGGTTTTAAACTACAGTATAGAATTAAAAAATATAGCCAAATAGAATGTAGTAGCAGTGCAAATATAGCACCAGATTTAAAACAGAAACTGAAAAACTAAAATGCCTGGGGGAAATAGAAAGGTCTTCATCTGGCACTGAAAAGATTACCATGTAGGTGCCATGTAAGCCTCTCTGGGAAGCTCATTCCACAACTGGGGTGCCACAGCAGAAAAGTCCCTCTTCTGCTTACATTTGTGGGGCTCCTGGAGAAGGACCACTGAAGGAGATGTTAGGGTTCGGGAAGGTATATATTTCTATTTCAAACTGAGACATATATGTATTTCAGTGATATAATGTATTGTCTCACATACTTGCTAGGGATAATTAATATTCTATTTGCAGTTGGCAGACATTCAATTTCACTGTTGAACTTCTGAAATGGAAAAATTCCAGCAGATAAATAAAGCACTGGAAAAATTTCCACCTTACCTCACAGCCCAAGACACAAAATGTGAAAGGAAGTAGAAGTACTCAACAAGGAATGGAGTTGCCCCAGGAGGCTAGATTTAGCCTGCAGGCTGCCAGTTGCCAATGGCCTGCTGGTATGTAAGAGCTGAGCATTATAATCAAGTACAAGGGAATTATGCCTACATAATATGACCTTAACAATTTCTGGAAAATTGGATGTCACAACATAAAATTTAAAAATGATATTGCAGATGGAATAATTGCTGAATATAAATGTGCATTCTGTGTGATAGGCACAATCTATAATATAGGTTTGGTTTGAACCATACTTTAGTAAATGCACAGTTAAAATGATGCATTTGTCATTTAAAATGTTACATTCTCACTACATAATATTTATATCGTGGTGTTTTATAAGGATACAGATCAAAAAAAGAAATAAAGATAAATAACCATATTATAGTTGGTGGCTGTGTACGGAGGAAAAAATGTGCTGCTTCTAAGACCATTTTTCTTTCCTGGGTAGTGTTGTCGAAAACTGATGAAAATGAACAGATGCTTTCAGACCTCATGATTCTTTAGAATCAAAGAGTCATTTCCTTACCTGGGAGCAAGTATTTGACAGATCAGCAAGCTGTCGTCCTATTGGGGTGGGTGTGGGGATCATTACCTTATTATTATTATTATTATTATTATTATTATTATATTTATTATTTTCCTTTCTAGATTTGCAGCACATCCCACAAGATGAAAGGGTTTCCATGAGCCTTAAGGGAGATCTTTTCTTTGCAAATGTGGACGAAAATGACAGCCGGAGTGATTATTGCTGCTTTGCTGCATTTCCGAGACTAAGGACTATTGTACAGAAAATGCCAATGACAATGACAGTTACACGTTGTAAGTCTGGGAATACAATTCCCTTCTTTCCCCCTTCTTTCCCCTCTCCTTTCCTTGCCCTCTTGCCTATCCTTAGACCTTCAACTCCTCTGGGAATTCTTCCATGTGACATGTGTTTTTAATACAAATTTTGCTGAAGAAAATAGATGCTAATATACTTATTTCTGCACAGCTATTTTTTCCATGAGAGCTAGGCCTGGCTTAGGGGGTGGAAATCTGCAGTTGTTGGCCTCCAGAGTGCTGCTGGTGGATCTTGTCCCATACTCTGGGACTATAAAAATGGAATGATGCTATATAATGTACCTTATCCTCTTTTCAGAAGCTTGTGAATGGATAATTCCCCTTTTAATACAAAAGGAATCTCTGAAGGATGATCCTGCTTTGCTGAATTGGCACAATACCTTGGGACATTTGTCAAGAGTTTACCTACACATCCTCCATTATTTGTTAAATGAAAAATGTATACATTTGCTCAGAAAGAAGCACTCAGTCAAAATCACTGATGTGAAATCAACACACACATTCTGTTATGCTGCCCATCAAATTGCCTCAATTCTCCTCCTAAAAAGAGTCTTCAACCAAGTACCAGTGTATAAAATTGCACTACTTGTGGTTGAAAGGCTGACAAGGAATGCTTAATTATGCCAGAGGAGAACTTTATCTTGTCCTGTCTTTAGCCAGATTGCCCTATACAACCACATCTGCAGAGACGGCCCTACCATGAGGCAAAGTGAAGTGGTTGCCTTAAGCGGCAAATGGTGGGAGACAGCAGAAAGGTGTTTGAGGAAAGAACTGCCATAGAATCATAGCACAGTAGAGCTGGAAGGGGCCTATAAGGCTACTGAGTCCAACCCCCTGCTCAATTGGTTCCATTGTCGTACTGCTCTAACAGTCAGGAAGTTTTTCTTGATGTCCAGCCAGAATCTGGCTTCCTGTAACTTGAGCCCATTATTCTGTATGTTTATATATGAGCTAGCTTGCTGCCTTCATGTGGGATGGTGGATGCTGCCCCTTCATCAGTATTGAAGAAAGATTCAACTGCCAGTTCAGTCAGCTTTTGTACATGTCTGAAGTTGTCCCACATAATCTACAGGACTTGTGCCTCCTTCTAATGCATTTTTTAAAACTTCGGAATTTCCAATTATTTGCTTCAGTACTTTGCAGCCATATCATTCAGACTTTTTACCATTTTCACATTTTTCACTATTTTCAAATCTTTTTTTTTTTTTAGTTCCATTGAGATTGGGAAAATCTTAAATAGCAGAAGGAGTTTCTATAAATGGAATGGGAAAAATATGGACTGTGATTGCATAGCAAGTATGCCAAGAAAAAGAAAATAGAAACAAAATTGTTTAGGGGTCCAATTGTATTAAACTATCTAAATTGGAGACTCGAAGAATAATCCTTAGGAATTTTAATAGTTATATGGAAAAAAATCCTTTCCTTTTACTTGCCTTATAAATTATTTTAGGATGCAAGCCTTGACACACTTACCAGGGAATGAGCCAGACTGAACTTAGTGGTTCCTACTTCTGAATAGACATGCATAGTATTGGGCTGAGACATTTTGCTTAAGAAGGTACTGTTTGTCTCAAAATTTTGTTTTAGGCAAAAATTGGCAGGAGCTCTAACTAAAGGGAAGCAAAGCTGATGTATTTCAGAGTATGAACCACAGGTTACAATAATGCTATTTTATTTTACCCTGGTGCTTTAAAGTAACTCCTATGTCATAAATATGCCAAGTTCAGAATGGCAGCCATTAGAGAAAACAAGAAGGAAGAGAGAGAGGAGAAAGAGAAGGCACAGGGAAATGAATGAATTTATTATTAGCAGTAATGATTAATTCCATTAAAACATCACTCAGCAGCAGTTCAGACAATCAGGTTCCTCTACACACAATCGGGTCACAGTGCAGTGGTCTGATAGAGAAATGTTAGTGTCAACTCGGCTGTTTAGGGAAACACATGAGTGCAGTTGCATCTTTTCTGAAATCACAATATCATTGCGGCTGAACAGCCTGGAACTCACAAATGTGTTAGCCTGAAATTGTGGACAAGTATGTAGAGAAAGAGGGAAGGTTACTGGTTGTACCATCTCTAGTTCTTTCATTTCATGAGGGATGCAGTCCACAGGGATGTATTTTCTAAGGGTGCAATCCTATGAATGTTTAGACAGAAAAAGTCCTACAACTCCCAGCATGTCTGCCTAAACAACATGTCTGTCTAAACATGCATAGGTTTGCACCCTAAATAACCAATCAAACTTTCCAACACAGGTCAACTTAAAATTATCTGAATTTGACATCTTCTCAGTGTTTACACTTGTGTACATCAGTTCATTATCACTCTGCATCCAAGCATTATATATTTTTTAGAAATATATTGGAATTTGTTTCAAGAGAGAATGAAATGCTCATAACCCTGAGAGATGTGGAGAGAATCTGAACCCAGCTTATGTCATTTTATTTTTACTCAAATAGCATTTGCCCTCACCCCATGTCAGATAAGGAGAGTTTCCAGAGCCCTTTGCAATATGGTACAGAATGGATAGGACAAATGTTATTTGGGACAGGATGGAGAGAAAGTCCAACATGTCAATGGGTTTGCAACATCATGGTCTGAAATCTTTCTTTAGTTTGATTGCGTCCATCAGATCTTTTATCGATTTCATCACCATTCATGTTTCCATTTGGTTTCCGTTTTTGTTTTGTTTTTTTGTTTATTTCAGCAACACATGCTAATGATTCCAGTTCACCCAATACTGCTAAGGGTAAGTTGTCACTATTTAGCATTTGAGTCCACAATGACTATAATACAGTTCTGAATAGAAGAAAATATCATACCCTTTTGAAATAAGAGGCACCACAAAGGTCAGTTTTTTTAAGAAGGTATTTTACTTGGTACATGAAAATATAAATATAACAGTGTACGTTTTGGTTTTCAATCTTCAGTTAATGTGTGTGGTTATATAAGAGAAACAGGCTGCATAGGAGATAGTGCAAGCCAGCAAGTCCCCATTTATTCATTGCATTTCTATACTATTCTTTTCCCAGAGGAGCTTCACCATCCTAAGCAGATGGTGTAGGGGCAGAAAGCACCCTATTCTTTCTGTGACACGCTTACCATTTTTTGTAGGTAGCAGGCCCAGAGTTACCCAGGAAGAGCTAATCCAGCCTTTCCCAACCTGTCAACCTCCATAATAATAATGATGATGATG
This sequence comes from Anniella stebbinsi, assembly GCA_029215795.1. Lineage (NCBI taxonomy): Eukaryota > Metazoa > Chordata > Lepidosauria > Squamata > Anniellidae > Anniella > Anniella stebbinsi. The sequence continues at coordinate 139,637,512 of JARDYH010000005.1, read as the reverse complement.
ATGATGATGATGATGATGATGTATTTATTTAGACAGGTTTAGCCTCTTCAAATGCAGGTCAGGCCTATCTATTTGGAACACCTTCCTCCAAAAGCTGTGATGCAACTCTATTTTTTTGCAATATCCAAGCAATTCCTATTAGGCACATAGAGAACTCCCAGGGAAGGGGACATAGCTGTTCCTCCTCACCACAAAGTTATGGTCCCAGTGCAGCTGTTTCCCTGGATTCAGCCCCTTCCTCAGCTCCATACAAAAGATAGATTTGGATAGAGCAGGAACACCATGGATGCTGCTACTTTTTTTCTTTTCTTTCACTGGTTTGTACCGGGCTTGTGCTAATTTGAGACACACTTATTCCACCGTGAATCATAGAATCATAGAATAGTAGAGTTGGAAGGGGCCTATAAGGCCATCGAGTCCAACCCCCTGCTCAGTTTATACACGGTTTATACTTCAGGAATGGAAAACGAATTCTGTTTGTTGCATCCCTAAAATGTATCCACAATTTACAAGTCAAATACCACATTTGGCATAATAGTCATTGACTTTTTTTAGACATGTATAATCTCGGTTGCATAGGTGAGAAATTTGTTGCAGATCTAGTCAGGTGGGAAGGGGCATGTTGTTCTAACGCATAAGCAGTACATGAATGAAATATCACCAAGATTTTTATAGATCCCGACTGATAAGATCAGGAAGAGTTGATCTCATCTTTTATCAAGAGTTCTGAAATTACTTTTCCACCCACTTTTCAGCAAATTTAATCAAGGAAAGGAAACCAAAACTGGTTATCCCCGAAACGTCTGGCCACAGTTCAGAAGTGACAGTCATGAAAGGAACAGATCTTTTTCTGGAATGCATTGCTGAAGGACTGTGAGTACTCTCATTTTATAATCTCCACTAAAATCTGAGGGAGAGGGGAATAAGCAGAGCATGCAATTGCCAAACAATGTTTCTATGAATTAAGTAGGGATGTATGAGAAATTCCTTTAAGTTCATTTTTGATTAGCATTTCCCCAGACTGAACACAGACTGAGCACAGATTCAGATACAATCTGAAGTCAAAGTGTGCACATTTCTGAGCTTGCCCCCCCAAAAAAAGTGTTTAACAGCATTTGAAAAATGCACCTGAAAAATTGGGTTCTTTTGATGAAATGCACACAGACATGCCTTAACCAATGGTAGGAGAAAGCATACATTCACAAATGCACACAAATGGTGCATACATTTGGGAAAAAAATACGCACCAAAATATTCTTATAGGTTCATGCGAAAAGAAAAAAAAATACAAAGGCTGCAATCTGATATGGACACGAGATGCAACAAAGTTCAAAGTGGAATCTGGAGAAATTCTATGAACTTGAGTTTTGCTTGTCTACACATCCCTAATAATTGAGTATATACATACCTAGAGACAGCCTTACCATGCAGCAGAATGAAGCAGTGTCCTAGTTTCAATGGAACCATAAAATTGTGTGTGTTGGGGGCGTTGCAGGAATTGATGTCTGAATACTACAGCATTTCCTTAGTGGGGTTTAGAGGCACAATTTGGGCTCCACTTCAGGCAATGAAATGTACTGGGCCAGAACCTCAGTTTTAAAATTGAAGCTTGCATTCTTTTAACTGGCTTTTTTTTTGAAGCTCGCTCCCTCCCCCTTGCCACCAAAAAAGCAGCAGTTTGCCACCAAAATTCAGTGTCTGGGCAGCAAAGAAAGGGCCGATTTGAACAAAAATATCACTTTTTGGTGCCGCACTGCTATGCCACAGAAGTTTGGTGGCAAATTTGACATGCAGTGTGGGGCAGGGGGCAACCATCAATGAGTTCTGGGGGGTGGGGAATTGGCCTCTAAAAACCCAGACATTGTCCACCCCTGTTTTAGGAGGACACGAGCAAGTAAGCCCCTGTACAGCAGCCTAATAAGAAGAACTGTGACTATAAGAGACAAATGCCATGGGAGAATCTCCCCCACCAAAAAAAATTACTGTCAAAACCATACATTTTTACCCCTAGCAGACCTGTAGCAAACCAAAAGGTTTAATTCAGTTGAATGTTTGATTGGACTGCCCCTGAGCTCCAAAACAATAGTAAAGCAATTCTGTTCATTGAGTCTTTAGGCAACCACAATATAAAGTATGTCATTCCGCTCACAGTTATGTGCTGATTAGTAGGAATGGAATCAATGAAGTTTATCCATGTGTAACTCTAGTCAGGCTTGAAAGCCATAAGTGAAAGAGCTTTCACTCAAGGTGGCAACCATTATTTCAAACACAGTGATCATGTAAATTGAAACATTATTTCCACTTTTTATATGCATGTATGCAATAATTTGTAATCAGTTCCATTGTTGGGAGTGTTTGCATTTTAGTACTGTAAAATGTGTTTTCAACGGCCAGGTATAAAATGAGATGAGAAATTGAGAAAGGCACAATGTAAGCTGGGGAAGAGTATAATTCTGAGGACAGAGAACTGAACAAGATTATTTGAACAGCATTAGAATTCACATAAATTTGCGAGTAATTAGTATATGTTTCCCATTTCATTTGGTTATTTTTTCATGGCTTGGCAATATCATAAACTCCACTCTCCCTGCTTGGTTTAATTTTGAGAGATAAAATCCCCCAGTTTATGGGAGGGGCACAGTTGTGGGGCAAGTGATCCCAGCAGAGAGGAGGGGAGTGGCTTGAGTAAGCAGAGATTCAGCAGTGGCTGATCTGAACTTCTGGTTAACCCTAGGATACTCAGGAGGTAATCAGGGCAAACCAGTTGGCTAGCTGGGGGGTAGGGGTGGTGGAACTTAAGGACATATTGGATGCAGAACTGCTCATGTCCATGGCCTTTAAATATAGGCCTCTACTGCGGCTTCAGCATTGCCATTGCTGACAATGAGAATTATTCATGTTAATTACGGGATTTGTATATCTGTAGTTTACTTTGCAGTGCTTTTCAGTTCATGTTCCCTACTCTTCTTCCTTGATGGGTTACCAATGTGTAAAAGTGCACAAGCTCATTCATTAAAACAATGTTGCAAAAAGAAATGTTGACATGGCCGTGCCATCGGATCAAGATTCTAGTTTGCATGGTGCTTGAATATGTTCTTGTCCACATTAATATACCTTCAATATATATGAATGATACAAACTAATGACTATGGCAAACTGGAAAAAAAAGTTCAGAAATCAGGTTAGTAACACACAGTGGTGCCAATCCCCATAATTCTGAAGTCCAAAATCCAGGGATAAATTTACATGGGGAGAACAATGATGACCGTGGACTTGGGTGGGCCCCTCACATGGATCATCAAGGTGCCTCTGCTCCACAGGGATAGAATGGGTAGCAGTGACAAGGAGGAGAAGGTGGAGCAGAAGCCGCAGGGTCTAGTGCCTAGGAGTCAGAAGTGAGGCCTCTGCTGAGACCTTCGCAAGTGCCCATAATGTTGATCCCTGATGTCAGTTTTGTAGGTTGCTCTGCAAACACCTTCTGTGTGCCACTTTGAGCACCATTATGGGAAAGAGATATTTAAACACAACCATTACCATCTCCGTCATTGTCATACCTAAAGCTAACAGATTGGATACTTCCACTGTACAGCAGTGATCCTAAACTGTAAATGTAGGGCATGCTAGCATGCTATGACAAAATGCTAATGTGCCACACAACTGGAAGTAGATTAAGTCATGGCTCTTCTTAGCCCAAAGGGCTCATCCACATGGAAGTTGCCCATTATGTCTCTGTATTATTCACTACTGTAGCCTTGCCTCCTTCCAATCAGCCTTAGCTAAAGAGAGTTAGTCCTACTGCTTTGCTGCTTCAGCGTGTCCTTGCATCATTCATTCGCTCCCGGTGCAAAGATGCACTAGCATCATTTGTCCTCGTAGGAGAATTTCTCCATTGCATTTCTCATGAGTCACTGTTCCAGGATTAACTCCTTCCAGTGGAGGTGTATGCCCATGAGCCATACTGTACTTCCTAAAACTTATTTGTGTTGCAATGGGATTTTTTGGTTTCTCTAACAGGAATCATAGTAGTTTGGCTACATACAGGAGACTTTGGAAATAGGTTTCACTCAGAATGGAATAAATGATAATTTTGTTCTGGGAGCAAATAATATTAATTTATTATTTATTTCTTTAAATATTTTTATCCTGCTCCTCTAAAAACATCATGACACAAGACGAAAACCAGATGGGGAAGGAAGAGGAAAAAATGAAGTGGTTTTGCCGCAAGGGTGGTGGAATAGCCCTGCTTAACTTCTCATCTTTTGGGGTAGTGGGGACAGTCCAACTAGAGCAGGCTCTATTGTTCCCTTTGTCTGCTCCTGTCTCCTCAGTCCATTTTCTTTCCAACAGGGCTGATGATATCAGTTTGCCCTGTAGGGAGAGGGAATAGTCCAACTAGAACAGGCTCAGATGTTTGCTATTAAATATGCTATTAAATACAGTGCACCTGAAAACTCTGGTTCTTTTTTCAGTCCAAATAATATTTTTAGTATGGATGGATGAGAAATTCAGTGAAATAATGTAAGGCAAAACATGGATTTTTTTATCCTCAAATACACAGGTTATAACGCAAATCTTTGGCCAGACAAAGTCAAACTTTGGCACATGTTACTTTTAAGATGTACCCACTAGAGAAGATAATCTAGTGTCAATGTTTCAGAAAAAACACAGAGGAAGCTGTCTGCTGAAGAAAATAGATGCCACTTGTAATATAAACATTCCACCCATGGAAAACCATACTATCTTTTGGGAATGTGGAACTGAGAGTAACCTGGGCCTCGGCATGTTGCCATCTCAACAGATGGACACAAGAGTAAACAGACATGACTCTGGTCTGTGTGCACCATGTACAGTGTTGGCATCAGGAAAGCCAGCTGGGAATGTTAAGTTAGCAGCCTGCCCTGAACTTCTGTCTTCCTTGTTATGAGAGTGCCCCATTAATTCGGCAAAACACAAAGTCGCTTTTATATTCAGTTGCCTAGAGAATTAGCTCTGGCTGGGCAGGCACAGAATTGATTAGTGTCATCACAGTGAAATCTTTAACCCCATTTATGGCTATGAAAGCTGTCATGGAATGGAGCGAAACCAACTTCTCTACCTCTGTACATGGCATTTCATATCATTTCTTAAGCTGCTGTTGGCAATAGACTATCCTTTACGCAATCGTAGTATAATGAAGAGGCAAACCAAGTTCCAAGCAATGCATATCTCTGATCTCAGGTTTTAACCCAGAAGCATGGTTGATGACTATGCATGTGGGAGAGCAGTGATTTATTGGAGTCAACAGTATGATAGAAAAGACAAATGCGTAAACTCTGAAATCCATGAACTACCAAGCTATTTTTACAGGGGAAAGGGGAACAATGTAATGCTTTTAACATAAATCTGTTTGTGTTTCCCCCTTCACCGTAGTCCAACACCACATCTAACCTGGAGAAGGGTTGACAGAGACAGAGCTGACAGAGGAGTCATTGAAAATTATGGGAAGATATTGAAGATAGAACAAGTCACTGCAGATGATGCGGGGATCTACGAGTGTATAGCCAGAAATGATTTGGGAGAAACAAAACATGAGTTTACTGTTGGTGTTGAAGGTACTGTAGTCATATTCATGATTATCAGTGCTCTATGATTGACAGCTCAATTCCATCCTTTTTGTCAGTGATAATATTCTCGTTCACCGCAGAATCTAAATCAGGTGTGCCAAACTTTTATGTCACAGCTGTGTAGAGTGACTGCCCAGTGTTTGACATTCCTCTGTTTTTGTAGTATCAAATATCAGCAAATACAAGAGATTTGTCAAGTGCCACATTGCTGGTTGGAGGCATTCAACTTGGTAGATCACATGTTTTGCAGGTCTGATCTAAAGCAGTGATTTAAAGATGGTTTTTGCACTGTAATACTATTTTGATTCAGGGAGTTTTTTTATCAGAAATTATGTAGATGGCAAAACCAACTATACTCTACTGAGTGGCATTCCTATAGGTTACTGTTCTCCCAGCTGAAATCTGTCAACATCTGTGGCTGAGAAAGGCTTTTCTTCCTGCCAGATCTTTCTTCGGTTTCACACACACACACACACACACACACACACACACACACACACCTTGCTTCTATGTTAGAAAGCATATGCAACCAATGGTTATCTCTATTTTGCTGTCATGGCTTTCCAGAAACAATTGTGGGAATTATAGATTGGTGAAGTTGTAGTGAATTCTTTACTAAAGTTCCTTTGGTCTCCTCACAGATTCCCAGATTTCCATGAGGAGAAGGAACAACTCTTAAATCAAATTATGTCTAGGGAGCCCTGTGAGATTTTATCTGACCCACTTGCTGCTGCTGCCCCTGTCCCACCTTTACTATTAGGCCCCACAGCTCTACAGCCCAGCAACCTGGCCTCAGACAAACTGCTTTGTTCCCGCTGCCACCAGTACCTTCCTCAGGTACACCTTAAAGACCACACCAGTTAGTATAATGCAACAAGATTTTATTAATAAGAAGTATATTGCATGAACATGCTTATTGGTTGCTTCAGTAGAATTGTGTAATGGTTTCAAGTACAAAGCTTAATGGTTTCTGTCAAAGTTCTTATATGTTTCACACTGTTTCTTCTTTAACCAACTGTACTTAAAACTATACCTCACTCTCACAATATTAAATCAAACACTTCATGTTTCCTCAAATACTCTTTCTCTCTATACTTACCCAGACCTATAACTGCAAACAGTAAGTACATTCTGGCCTAGTTAGTTTACTTGTTATAATCCTTACTTTTTAAAGATATATAACTAAATTCATATTATAAAAATAAACTTTGCAACATATTTACATCTTTCAATAGTAGAACATCACAATCCCATTAGAGTTATGTTTGAACAAACGTGTAGGATCACACTTTTAATGCAGCAAAATGAAAATAAACAATACTAAGGGAAAGTTCACACATTTTCACAGCTTTATTACTTGATAAAAAGACTATGCTATAATGAATCATTATTTCTAATCACTTCAGGATATGACCTTTCAGAGGGAGGGAGGCTTGGAAGAGAAAAGCCTGTTATAGCACTTGTACTCATAGTGTGAACTCATGCTGTGTTACCCCAGTATGAGTGCTATGTCATCAATGGATTACAGTCATGTAGTTTAGCCTTGATACTTTTATCAATCTGCAAACTCAGCAAATACATAATCTTACAGTGACTGTCCTTTACAATGACTCACTTCTAGGAACAATCCTCAAGCCATATACTTCATAGCTACATCTGGAATAAGTCACCGGAGCATTGCAATGACATTACTACCAACAAAAAGGCTAACCGTTATGTATTATTAAGAAAATTATCTAGGCACCCCCTCCCTATAAATGGTTCAAAGAGAGTAATATAGGATTGTTATCTTAGTAATAGCCAGGTTAGTTTTCTAACTCTTGCCTTTTCAGGAGGCCAAGGCTTTGTCCATACATGGAATATACTGAGACAGCCACACAAAAGGTACAGTTATTTGATGATAAAGCCAAGAAGCAGCAGGTAGGGTTATGCACACAGACACGCACCTAATTATTATTTTTCTTTCCTCTCATGCAACCACTGAGGTTTTGCAGCCGCCATGCAACTAGATGTTTGCATGAAATTGGCTTAAGAGCAAAGGATGACTGTTCATGGGTGGATATGGTTCCATGAGCATTGTCTTCTTTGCATATCCAAGTTTTTCCCAGGATAATCATTTAACCATAGGTGGATTCAGATGAACCTCTTCATGCATCAAAAGCATGCCACCTTGCCACTGACATGCCTGTTGCTGACACCCTCTGCTGGCCACATGTTTGGCAACCATGAGAATGGAACTTACATGGGTCCTGATGCACATGCTTAGAAAACTTCCATGTGAGGGGGAATCATAGGCCAATGAAGATTACCTTTGCAATGAAGAGCTCGACATGCAGAGTCAGTATGCTCATAGGGCCTATTCTTACAGTCAATGTGTAACAGATGGGTGTGGGTACGGATGTATGAGAATTTTGTTGCAGTTCACAAATCACTCAGCAATGCCCCTTTCACAATCCTAAATGTGAACTTGAGCACATTTCTTGGAAAATGTTAGCAAATTCCCAAACTTTCAGGTTCAATAGCTTTTCATTTTTTATATATAATTTCTACATTAATGCAAAACTAACAGTGGGCACAAATGCGAGCATCAATCAAGGAGAGACAAGAAGCAAGCTGATGTTGGGAGAATCTTACCGAGCTCGAACATCGCTCATTCACCCATCCCTACAACTAGTGACAAATATAGTATCAAATGAGTTTGGATTTGTATGACGCATGGATTCCACCACAAAACAGCTTTTTCCCAGGTCACATGAATTCTGCAGATTTGAAGACCATTTTTTTAACTTCTGGAATTTTATGCAAATTTACTCATAGAAAAATACATACAATAAAATAAAACATTGGCCCAAAATGTACATTTTCCCCACAGGTTAAAGCATGAAGATGCACATTTTGGCAGGGGGGTTGTGCCATTTTCACAAGTGCAAATTTCTGCAAATTTGGGAAACTGGACAATTTCCAATTCTGTCAATAAGCAGGTGGCGGAATGAAAGGCCCCTGACAACCTACAACATGCAGACAGAACGGATTTTACAAAAGCCGTAAACCCCTAGTCATAGTGTGGACACAGTCAGATCTTTATCACTTGCAGTCAACAGCAGTATCGAATATTAAAACTGCTCATGCTACTGAGGAAAATGAGCACAGAGAGCATTAAGCTGCACACATCTGTCTCCTGCTTGGTTTTATTATTTATCCCTCTCTTGTCACTTCCCTAGCATCAGAAGGAATCCAGAGAGGAAATAAGTGTTTCAAATATTTATGCTTCATTTTCTTGTTACCTTGTAAATTGATGGGCCACATTTTCTTTTTAGTAAATAAGCTCTGGAATCACTGTGCTTTGCTGTTTGAGCTTATACAATATTTCTCATCCTGAACAGGGGCAGCTGGGCATATGTCGGATGAGGGGGAGGAAGGTTACATTGGGTATGAAACGGCTACAATACTGCAAATTGCTGACTTAGAAATCATTCCAGATGGCTTGGAATGTGTCTCTGCTATAGTTGAATGTCTTAACAATCTGGCTGAGGGCTTTTGACTGGAAAACTGAAGCCTTCAAAGGAATTGCAGGAGCTGCAAAAGCAATCAAATGCCAAGGACGTCACAGCAATTAAGCTGCATAGAATTATGGTCCCAGATTCAGATAATGATTCTGGACTCTGTTCACTAAGATACAGAGATGCAGAGGCATCCGCATCTCCTGCACACTGAAACAGAGCCATATGAATAGTTTTATGAGCATTGAAATCTATTAAACAAGACCGGCGACATTGACAGGAATTCTGCCTATTCCCAAAAGTCTTGCCGCACACAGGAGACAAGGGCAAAAATGAAATAAAATGTGCCCAACCTCTTTCTCTTGAGTTTCCAAGCGGTAAAATGTCACTGCCATTAATCACAGGCTGACATCTTCATTCCCACTCCATCACATGCTAAGGGCCGGTGCTCGTCTGGTGTAAGTGAACTTAGCTTTGCTGACCTCACTGGCTATCATGGATTCCATTGGGGTTGCAGTCAAGTTACAACCAGGCCATGCTGCTCTTCCTCTCTTCCTCTTAAAAACATGGCTAAAGATGAAGTACAATATATCTTAAACCCGAAGGCCATGGACAACGCAGATGCTCACCGTCACTTGCAACCTGTCCTTTGGTTTTTTTCTGTTGATAATGGAGAAGTGAGAGCACAGATATTCACATTGTTCCCGTCATCTCTGCATGTCAAAAACTCAACGCCTTTTTAACAGCCGCATTCGTGCTTGCATGTTTCTCACTTGAAAGTCCTGCAATCATTTGTAAACAGAGACTGTTTGGCTGATTATGCACTTTAAACCGCTTTTGCGGATAAGGATTGACACCTTGGTCATTCTGATCCCCTCAGCCTTGGTCATTGGTATTTTTCACATGCATACATCACTAGTAATGGTCTTGGACTTTTTTATTAGAGGTCACATAATTTCTCATGCATGCTCAATTATCTTGACAGCTAAACTATGCATGCTTTTTTATATAATTAGAAACAGCTGCTGGAGTGAAAAGAGGGGAGGGGAGGATACTTTGCCACTTTACCTGCTGGCCATTTTCTTCTCAAAATCACCTCCCTGAAATTATACAGGTCTATCTTTTGTCTGTGTGGCAAAAAGCAGCATGAAAGGGGCGTATTTGTATGGAAAAATGTCTGGCAGGGGGAGGGTTAAGTACCCCTCTCCACCTGCTATTCCTTCAGCCTCCAGTGGCTGCTTTTTCCTGTGTGTATTGTGTATATATATGTGTGTGTGTGTGTGTGTGTGTGTGTGTGTTTTAAACTGCATGGGGAAAATTAAATAGACTTCAGTATGACATAATTTTGCCTTAAAAACAGCTCTTTCATGATGGTGAGGAAGACAAGACCTCTGGCTGCACTGAATTAAAATGTCTTGCATGTTTAGGAAAGGAAAGTGTGGAAATGTTTTTGGCATACAGAGAACCTGTTTTAATTATGAAGTATGATCTTAAAGATCTCCCCTGTACTTGTTCATCTTCGCAGGCCTAGAGGCAGCATCAGCATGCCTCTGAATACCAGTGGCTGGGAAGCTATTGCCCTCAGCTATGGACTCTGTGAAGGCATCTGGTTGGCTCCTGTAGAAAAAAATGATGCTGAACTTGATGGACCTCTGGTCTGATCCAGAAGGGGCTCTTTGTAAATTCTTACACCAGACCTTGCATTAAATATTCCCATTTTGGAGACTAGGCTAGTGGAGGTTGTTGGCTCTGATTTTGGTGGGGCTGTGAATGCATTAAAGGTTTCATTCAAAAACAGATTGAACTCTACAGGAGCTATCCAAGGTGCTGAACCTATTTTGGGGATATGATTCAGCACCTTGGATAGCTCCCTTGGAGTTCCTGCTGTTTGTGGCTAAGGATGGATAGCTCACCAGAGTTCAAGAGTGGCAGGCACTCATGGCCTCACTGCTGCTGCTCATCCACGTGAGTCCTTGGATGCTCACTGCACAGTCCACGAGTATCCCACAGCCACAGACTTCTACTGCAAGCTTCTCCCCACTGTGTGGAAATGCTAGGCTCCCAAAAGTATGCAGATCTGATCTCACACTCAATGACTGGCATAAATAGCTTAGAGGCAAAAAATTCTGACTGAAATCCAGAATGGATTCACAGCCCCACCAAAATCAGAGCACCAGACTCCACTGGCCCAGGCATTTCCTAAATGAATCAGGATCTATCATTTGCTCTCCTTGTTCACATTCAAGTATCAGAGAGATTAGTCCTCCTTGGTCAGGGATGGAAAAAAGAAATTTCAGCTTCTAATCCAGATATCTACCTAAGAATCTCCAACTGAGTCATTGGCTCTTCAAGCTGAGAAGAGACCATGGCTTTAACAACTTCACCAAATTCATCAAGAAAAATAAAGTTTGGGTAGTGATTTCTTGGTCCTAGGAGATATAGGCAGGAGGAATAGTGAAAGAGTAACATATAGTAATGACTGCTTTCTTTAGAAGAAAGCAGAACTCATGTATTTAATTGCTGTATAGCCATTTGTGACATGTGGGAGTTTTTTTTCCTACTGCTGTAGTAAAATGACAGAAAACCTGCTGATCATCTCTCTCCTACAGAATGACTAAAGCCACAAGCCTGTTGTCTTCTGTTGAATCTGGCAAACTTTTATCAAGTCCACAGGGTCAGTCACATTGTTTGAGACTGCAACCACAAGGTTGCCTTATAGAAAGCTGAAAATGTGAGACCTGAAATAAAATATTGCAAAATAGAATGTTATTGTACAAGGTTCCAGCCATGGCCAAATGGGTAGCAGTTGGTAGCATATTCATTTGTCTTCTGACATCCTGAGCATCCAAACACTGATGTAATTTGGCCTTCTTTGTTTACTGTCTCTGCCTCCCTTGGGGAAAGTCATCACACTTTAAGGCTTTTGACTTTTTTTGGGGGGGGGGGGAATCAAAGCATGCCCCTTTCATATTATCGTCATGTGATGATGAGTATCATCTTGGAACTAGGAATTGCCCTTACTGGAGACCTTCCTAACCTATACTTCAATACCAGTACCACAATGCACTGCATGGAATGTTGGTGAGAATAATTTTTGAGCTCGGGAAATATTTGTCACTGGGCCCTGAGTTCTGTACACAGTTCTGAATGTCCATCATCTGTTCATCCTTCCCCTTCAAGTTTATATTGCATCCCATAAGGTAACCTCATGTATTATGGGTGTTTATCCTCAACAAAGATTCTGATAAGTGTAATGTGTGAATGTGCATGTACGTGTGTGTACATGTGTGTGCACTTAAAATATCTTAGGTGTACACTAACAAATGTAATATGTGAAATGTCCACATTTATCCATTGCAGTTGCAATTTCTCGAGGGATTGTTTCTTAAGATCTACTAAATTGTGACAGCTGAGCCCCTGATGCCACCATGTGGAAAGTTTGGGAAGCGGAGTAGCCCATGAGAGAAATCTCCACACCCATTAAATCCAGAGTGCTTTTGGTTTAATGTGATTAGTGCCATTTAAATCAATAGGATTTTGTATTGTGTGTATTATGACCCCAATTGTGCCTGGCCCTTGTGGAGATGTACAAGACAAGGTGATGGTTAATAGGAAGCTTCCAATCCATCACAGGAGCTCTTACAGTTTTCAGGATTAATCCTCTTATATCTTAATGCTCCTTGAGCTAGAGACAAGGCTAGAGATTTAGAACAATGTAGTCTTAGAAGTCCTCTTTGAAAACAATTTTATGTTGAAGCCAATTTTTTCCCATGTGGTTATAAACAAGCAACCAACATTAAACAACCCCAAAGCACAAATAAAGCCATGTTGGTTAGATTCCCAGAATGATTAAAAATGAGCTATTATGTAAAAATGAAAATAGTCTCCTTACATAGAATTTAGGCATCCTGCAGGTGCACCAACAAACAACTTCCTAATCTTATAGCTAATGTCACAAGCCAGAAGATTGTTTACTCCAAAAGATGCCCAGACACATGTCTCTCTGGCAGGAATGGGATTCCAAAGCCACCTTCAGGCACAATCATATGCAGATTTAGACAGAAAATGTCCTAGAATTCCCAGCATTCCTCAGCCAGCATGACTAGCTGGGAATGCTGGGAATTGTAGCACTTTTTTCTGTCTAAACATGTGTAGGATTGCACCTTTAGGCTTCTTAACCTGCTGTTTGCACTACTATTCTTGTCCTAGGCCCCCTCTACAAGAGTTCGCTTTGACGCCTGGTTCCCCTATTATGCGCATTTCCTGATAAGCGCATTTACGCCTAATACCTATACACGAGAGCCGTCGAAGCGCATGACGGGCTCTCTGGAAGGCACTTTAAAGTTGTTTACATGTGGAGAATTGCTTTATAAATTGGGACTCGAACAAGGAAATAGTGCTGAAAGTAATGCGCTTTTCCCGGAGGAACTGCCCCCTCAGGTTCCGGCCGTTTCTTCTCCTCGCCCACCAGAAGCTCCCGCCTTTGGTTACCTGGGTTACCTGCTGGTAATCACTTGTTTTACCTGTTCCCTTTGTCTTGATGTGTCTTGCAAGTTTCCCCTCCAGCAGCCTTTTAAAAAGTATTTTTGGCTGCCTCTCTCTCCCCCTTTTGCTGGAGAGAGAGGGAGCAAGTGAGCAGAGAGAAGAAGCGAGCGAGAGAGAGAAGAGAGATCTGCATACACACACGCTAAAACAGACAGGGGAAGCTGCTTCGTTCCTTCCTCCTCCTCCTCCTCGTCCCAGCTAGATCAACCATTTTCCCTTCTTCCCTTCTCAGTAATATCTTGTCGTTTTGGTGATGTACAACATCCACACGCACACACACATGCAGCTCATGTCAGGAACCCAGCAAGTAAGCGGGGGGGACAATTTGTCTAAGCAGATCACTAATTATCCGCACATCCTTACTATCCCCCTTGCTTCTCGTGAAACCACCTCCATCTGGCCCCGTGTCTCCATCAAAAAATATTCTAGCAGGGAAGTTAAAAGACATGTTATTTTCAGTTCATGTTGAGTCACCTATTCCTGGAGCTTCCATCCAGAGAGACGGAGAACAAGGAGGAAGTGGCACAGAGGAGACAGGAAATAAAACTAAAAGAAAAACTGGGAGGTGTTCCCAGCGAAGGGGCTGTTCTCTTCATGCATGACATCACAACCACAGTCCACCCACTCTGATCATTAATGCGACTTCACAGAAATTGTTTACATGGATATAAGGTGCTGTAACTCCCGCGGTAAATAAAAAGTCGCTATTTAATGCAAATAATCAGCGCCTGGACCCCTGATTTGTGCTCCACTCTTGTAGAGGTAAAATCGGTAATGCGCCTTGAAAGAGCCTTAAATCGTTTATGTAGAGGGAGCCCTAAAAAAGTTCTTCCTCATGATTAGCTTAAACCCTTCTAGTACTGAAACTCACTGCTACTTGCCACATTGTTTGTGGAAATGCTCTCCTTTCCTCTAATGGTGTGCCAAAAGTTTCACTTGGAAATATTTTGGCACATTTGCGTGTGTGGGAGGTGAAACACGCACACACACACACACACACACCCTGCAATCTATGAGGTCGAGAAATTTGTAAAAAAAGAAAAGTGAATCTTGGAGAATTTATATTTAATGTTGAGTTTCAGAGGCTTCCTTCCCTTGCTTTCTTTTTTTTAAAAAACTTTTTTCCACCCGTGGTGTCTGTGGGTCTAACCCACTCTGTTGCCATCCTTCCCCATGACTCTGTGGAATTGTTGGTGAATAAATGTTCTAGAGACATTATGGGCAAAGAACTGGCTGCCCCCACTTGGACAGTAGGGGCAGCCATTTTTTACCTCAACAAATGTGTCTGGAGAGATGCTAATGTCATGAGCTAAAACGGAGGTATTGGCATGGGGGTGGGGATAGGAGAAATGGCCCCAACATGGTGTAGGAGTGCTGCCACAGACATATATTTTTTAAAAAGAAAAAGAAAAAAAATAATGAAACAGAAGGGAAAAGGAATCCATTACTGTCTGAGATTAAATGTAAGGCCTTTGCCCCAAAATGTGTTTTTTAAATTTTCTTTCCCCATCTTCAAAATGTGCCTGTCCACTTTTGCAACATAGGAACATAGGAAGCTGCCTTACATTGAGTCAGATCATTGGTCCATCTAGTCCAGAACTGTCGACACTGACTGGCAGCAATGGCTCTCCAGGGTTTCAGGCAGGATTTTTTTCCAGCCCTTCCTGGTGATGCTGGGGATCGAACCTGGGACCTTCTACATGCAAAGCAGGTGCTGTACCACTGAGCTACATCCAGAAAATGGGATTTCAAAATTAGAACGGCATTTTCAGCCCAGTGCAACATTGTTTTTGTACATCATCTCATTAGACCAAAAAAATTTTTAGACAAAATAGTTTACGATAATATATTTACCCTCCTTATCCATTTCCAGAGCTGCTTAGTGAAATTATATGATTCCTCACTCTCATTCAGAGACTGAAAAACCCTCTCTGTGGATTATTCTCTAGGTGGTTAAGTGCTCCTGAGTCAAGGTGGACTCACACAACTGGATGAACGCACACACACACACACACACCCATCCTGGAACTGAACTGAATGCTTCCCCACCAGTACCACCAAATTGGAAACAATGTGGTCAATTTTCTGAACTAATCTGAAGGTCTCATAGAAAAAGACACACACCCTTGGCCAGCCCCCCAATACACCCTTTCCATTAGTTACCTCCAAGTGAGGTCAAATGTCAGTAGCAATGATGGAAAGAGTGGAGAAGAATGATATTTTCCTCCTTCTTCCCTGCTGCCTCTCTCTAATCCTGATTCTGCCAACCATGACTGAAATGGTGGCGGTCCTTGGGACTTGTAGTCTTCCCAAGGGCTACTGGGGGTGGAAGGAAGGCAGGGGAACATCTTCCTGCCTGCACTCTGTTGCTGCTTCCACTGCCGCTTGTGCTTGCTAGTCAGTTAATTTCAGAACCAAGTTTGGGTGAATTTCACTGATATCACTAGGAGGAAGAGTCTCAAAATCAGATTGGATGTTTTAATTGCAATTTAGCAGCATTGATGCAAGTTGTTTGGGGAGCAGAATATACTGTTCTCAGCATGCAGTCCATGGTGCGTACAGGTTTTGCACTTGTTCTGCACATTTTCATCCTGATTTTGGAAAGGGCCAGCCCCTATTTGAAATTTTGACAACGCTTGCTTGCAAACATCAGCAATAAATTGCAATCATGTTGTCATAGTTGAAGATGTGGCGATAACAATATTTCTTATGCATTTCTCTCCTCCTTTGGTAAAACCAGATCTGAAAATGAAACAAGAACACTGTTGTGTAAAGCACCCTTTCCAATTTCCTTCCTTATGCAGTTGTTGAGAGAGAGTGCCATCAGCTGGTGAACTGGAGTAAATGCACAACTGGAGTAAAGGCACCACTGAGTAAAGGCACCACTTCTCTTATTTTTCTCTTGCACTCTCTTTCTGTTCCACGGTTATAAACACTTTCTTTTAAGGCTCTTCATGATTTTCTCCAATCTCTTCTTCCTGACGTTTCCTTATCTTCTCTCATGTTTTTTGTGCTCTGTTCAATCGAATCTTTGGATTAGGTTTCCAGTCTTTTCAAAACTGGCTCCTCTTCAATCACTTGCTCTGTCTCTGTCTTTGCTCAGAAGTTTCTGCTTCTCAATATCTATCTTGACTCTTTTCTAGGGATGCCAGAAAATTTCATTTGCTACACATTTTTTCAGCAAACCAACCTAATTCACACTGCCTGGACTAAGATGCAGATCGGAACACAGTTATCTTTTGGAATCTCCACTTTTCTGTATTTTGTGATGCAGTTCTTGGCTCAAATATTGCATGCAAAAATGCCATTGTAGGGGGAATCGCCTACAAAAAGAAAGTGTATGTTAGGGAATAGAAAATAAATGTGAATTTTTATGTGTGGATTTTCTTTAAAGAACAATCATCACAGAATTATACAGAAATTGGATGGAATTTTTCAATTAATGCAAAACTGACATTGACCAGACTGATCAGTGACTAATTTGTACATCCCTACTTTTTTTTTCTTTTTATTTGTCTAAAAGTCTTTTCTGTACTTCATTTCCTTCTATAAACTCTTAAGCTGTTATATGTTTGGGATTAAAATTCATTATTCCATATGTCTTTTTGGTCCTTCCCTTCACACTTTCTTACTTTTCTTTAGGCCAGATTACACACTATATGGAGATGCCTCTCTGTATGTGTCTGAATGTAATTTGGATGCTATCTATGACTGATTTCCTAATGTGAATATCTGCCCTCTTAAACTGTTCTTAGCCATGGAAGGGAAAACATACGAGCACAATATGGTTGCCTGTATATTTTGCCCCCCATGGCTAATAGCAATTTCATGGCCTGGATTTGAATCATGAAATTAGCATGGGGGAAGGGGTTATAAAGCCCCTCAAAACCTTTCCTTGCCAATCCAGATCAGGTTTCCTTGTGGCTATTACAAGGAGAAGGACAATATGTCTGAATACAAATCGTTCATGTGGCATATAATTTGAGCCATATCGGGTCAGTTTTAAATTCTCTATCTGTGGGCAGAGGGAAATGACTATTGTAAAGTGCCTCATAAATTTGAGTTGCTTAATATTAAAATGGTGTAGTAATGATAATGTGTGTCTCCATCTTCATGGGTCCATAGCAGCAGCTGAAATATTTTTCTTCTTCTTTCTCAACAGAGCCACCCACATGGGTAGTGAAACCAAAAGGCGGGGTTTACAGTAAAGGTGGAAATTTTGTATTGTTCTGTCAAGCGATTGGCTACCCTGAGCCAACAATAAAGTGGAAAAGGAATGGCATTCCTCTTGAAGGTAAGCTCAGGCAGTGGTGCAATTAGGTAATTTGATACCCTAGACTTCATGTTCTTCTAGATGGGGTCGAGTTTTAGTCTGCCATGTGGATTATTTGAGTTGTGAAGCAAGCAGCTAACGTTTCTATCCTCGGCACCCCCTGCTATGTCATATTTTACCACAGCTTCCACATTCCTGACATATTAGAGCAAAGCAACAAAAGCTGTGTGCCAACCCTGCTAAAAAAGAGAGAAAGAAATACTCTGAGCATTTTTAAGATACCATTTGGCATTTCAAAATCACTTAAATGATAGCACTGTCATGGCTACAGAAATAAAAGGGACTGTGTTTTGGTGGCCCTGATGCGAAATGCATTTACTGGGAAATAAGCACCATTTTGTGAAGTAAATGAGCATCTGTAACTACACACATACCCAGCCAGCTGTCTCCTGATGAGAAAATGTTTTAAAAATTAAGAGTGCAATCGTATGCATGTTTAGATGGGGGGGGGGAGGGGAAAAGGCCTACAACCCCTACATTCCTCCGGGATAGGGTGACTGTATGAAAAGGATGAAAGGGCTCCTGTACCTTTGACAGTTGTATTGAAAAAGGGATTTCATCAGGTGTCATTTCTATGCATGTAGCACCTGGTGAAATTTCCTCTTCATCACAACATTTAAAGCTGCAGGAGCCCTGCCTTCTTTTGCATCTGGTCACTCTAGCTATACTAGCTATACACTCTAGATATACTAGCGTGACCAGATACAAAAGCGGACAGGGTCCCTGCAGCTTTAACCATTGTAATGAAGGGGGAATTTCACCAGATACTCTGTGCATACAGATGACATCTGAAGAAATTCCCTTTTCCATACAGCTGTTAAGATACAGAAGCCCTGTCCTCCTTTTCATATGGTCACCCTACTAAGGGAGCCATGGTGGCTGGGGCATGATAGGAGTTGTAGGACTTTTGTCTGTCTAAACATACATAGGATTGTACCCTAAGAGGGGAAAAAAAGGATGCGGAGGTGAGCACCCTCCATCCCAGTGGGTCCCAGTATGGCTATGCTGCTGGCCTGGGAGATGCCCCAGGACCTGTTTGCTACTGAACCCATTGCTTTCCACTCTCTGGATGGTGATTTGGGGGCATGGCAAACAGGTTTTTGATATATTTTGTAAGCCAATTTAAGTGTCTCCTTTTTTGAGGGGTAAAGGCAGGTATAAAGCCCTTCAGTAATATTAAATACATAAAACACCAGTGAAATGATGGGACTGAAAAGCAAATCTCCAGTCTTTCTCATTATTTGTTAAATGACATCGACCCATTTACTGCTTGCATACACTAACATTTTACTCACTAACAGAAGGAGGAAAAAAAGAGACAGGCATGGGGCTGAAACAGGGCCGTACCTTTATTTTGTAAGATGTTACATCAGATTCGCAATATACTGTTAACAGTTCCACCATTACATAAATGGGAGGAAGCGGAACTGAGCTTTGAGGAAACATTCAGAGAATTTTAGTGAGCTCAAGCATCTCTGGTTTCCCCCATCCCTAGCGGTCAATGCCCACTTCTAGTTCTTATGCAGACAATTCATTATCTTATTGATGCACCCTTTTTGACACATGTAGAAACAAAGTCCAGCCGGGCTGCTTTTTCAACAAGGGAGATCAGCATCACTAATCTAGAGCTGAAAGACACTGCGGTGTACCAGTGTGAGGCTACCAACAAACATGGCACCATCCTTGCTACAGCAAACATTGATGTTCTTGGTAAGTGGTCCCTATAGCTCAGTGTGATAGAGCACATGCTTCTCATGCAGAAGGTCAAGGGTTCAATCCCAGGAACCTACAGGTAAGTCTGGCAAAGGCTCCTCATTGAAACCTGGAAAGCCACTGCCAGTCTGTGCAGAGGACAATAATCAGCTAGATAGCCTGGTGGCCTGAGTCAGTATAAGACAGTTTCCAATGTTCCTACTAAAACTAGCCTGTTCAAACGGTTGATTTCTCTTTTAATTCTGATTGCAGCGGGCTCCAGGGCAGTAGGCACGTGGCTCAAAGGTCTTCTTTTTTAGCTTGGAAAAAAGAAGGCTAAGGCGAGACATTATAGAGGTGTACACAATTATGCATGGTCTGGAGAATGTGCATAGGGAGACATTTTTCTCCCTCTCTCAAATTACTAGAATCCAGAGTCATCCCATGATTGGTGGGATATTCAGAATAAATAAAAGGAAGTACTTCTTCACACAGTGCATAGTTAAATTATGGAATTCAATACCACAAGATGTAGTGATGGCCACCAATTGGGATGGCTTTAAAAGGGGGTTAGATAAATTCCTGGAGGGAAAGGCTATCAATGGCTACTAGCCCTGATGGTTATGTGCTCTGAGGCAGTAAGCCTGTGTGCACCAGTTGCTGGGGAACATGGGTGGGAGGGTGCTGTTGCACCATGTCCTACTTTGTTGGTCCCTGGTCGACAGCTGGTCGGCCACTGTGTGAACAGAGCGCTGGACTAGGTGGACTCTCAGTCTGACCCAGCATGGCACTTCTTATGTTCTTATGACCTAGCACATTCCTAGGCATAGCAGCTATTTTAATTAATTTTAGTAGTGACTCATATAAGCATGGAAAATAAAAAGGGGGGCATCAGCTGCATCAGGGCAGCAATGGGTAACATTAGCTCCCTACATGTGGCACCACTGCACTTCTTCCTTCCTTCTACTACTAGATTTCTTCTGATAGCTCTGAATGGCTCGGGGTTCTTTGGGTTGTACCCTCATTAGATAGAAGCCTCTGACCTCAGAGGCCTCCAATTATCTCATACCCTGCTGGGCTGTTGCAAGAGGAGGACATAGGGGATTTTTGCCTTTCCATCTTCCCGTTTACATTTTCCCCCTAGATGAGCCTTTGAATCCATCTAGAGAAGGAGCACTGGTGGGGGCTGGAGAGATCATAGTATGTCTCATATCCACTCCTTCCTGCCCACCGGAGTGCCCTTTTCCTCTCTCTCCGGGGCCGGATTTATGACCTCAAGAAGCAGCTGATGCGGTTCTTTCAGCAGTGGCTGCAAGGGTGCAGGGAAAGGTTGTAGCAGTGTCTATGGCCTCAGACAGGTGACTCCGAAGAATCCAATGATCCCTGGGATGTTCTCCTGGGACCATAGGATTGCTCTCTTATAAAGGTTTTTTACATTTAAAAAGGTGGGGAACCTGGGTGGCACCTCATGAGGTGATTTGCTGGAGGCCTGAAGGAAGCTGCTGATGAGATGCTTTCATTTACCAACCCTAAAAGGTACAAGAAAGAACACACAAGGGTGCACCAGAAATAAAAGGAGGGATGTGGGAGAATTTTCTTCTTTTCACATTTTGATAAGGACTTTGCACTTCCTGACTCAACATGTGAACCAGAATATCCTTCAATATTTACATTTCTCAGAATTTTGTGTTGCTGTTCTCTGAATTAAAAAGTGTCCAAAAATGTGTTCTTTGGGGGGAGGGGATATATTGGGGGGGGGGGGCTTACAGAAAAGCATTAGATGAGGGGAAACCGCTTGAAATAAATACATGTATTACACAAAATCGCTTGCAAAATGTGCATATTAGGAGATATGCAAATGCATTTTCATGCAGATTGTTGTTGTTCTTGTTGTTGGGAAAGAATGGTTTCTATTTGAGAAACGGGACAGAATGAACTGGAGACTGGAAAAATGAGAAACTGAGAGAAACCAAAATAGAGAGATCTGTCCTTCCTTAGGTATGGACTGCTAGCTCTAGGTAGCTATTCTAGGTAGCTGTTCAGGTAGCTGCTGAGTGGCTAATCTAGCTTAGTGCAGGTATGTCAGCAGCCTGCACTGGGCACGGCAATATGCTCATCAGCCACTTGCCTGCCTGCACAATGCTGAGCTAGCAGCTGCTACCTTGAGACACCCTCTGGTAAACACATCAGCCTTGATAGCTTGTTTGGTGCTGACTACCTGCATCTCAAGAGCTGCCACAGCTCTTGAGGCTTGGAATGTCTTCCTGGAGGAGGAGGAGGAGGAGATGGGGTAGTCTGTCTCAGCCATGCCCCTTCCTTTGGCCAGTGTGTGGGGTCAGAGCCCTTCCCCTTACCTCTACAGCCACAGGACAATTGGTCAAGCATTACAACAATGTTTCATTTCTTCTGGATATTGAGTGATTTGTCAACACTTGTGCCAACTGCTAAGTACAATTCACTTTTCTTGGATTTTAGTTTATGGTGTGTTCACACTCCTGTGGGATAAATGCTGTTTCCTTAAGTTATCTTTTTTATAGTTTCTCCTTCTCCTTCTCCTCCTCCTTCTCCTCCTCCTCCTCCTTCTTCTTCTCAATTCCACTTCTGCTTTTTCAGAAATCCCTCCAGAAATACTAACTCCGGATGGTGAAGAGTACGTTGCAGTTGTGGGTTATGCGAGTTACCTGTACTGTCAGTTTTTTGCAGTGCCTTCACCTGATATTTCTTGGTAAGCTTTATTTCAATTCCTTCCTTTTTCATAGGCTGCTATTGACAGGTTTTGCCCTCTTGTGTCTTTGCAATGATGTCTTTGCATTTTTAAAAACTGCATTGATTTTTTTTTAAAAAAATCTATCTAATCATTATTACTGTCATAAGATGCTAAGAAGATGAGTTTAAACATACTTGTATTTTAAGGATTTCAGTGCATTCATGTGACAAGGTTAATGAAGCCATGCATTCTTTGTTAGCAGTGGAAATGATAAGGTCCCTGTGAGCTGGTGTTCCATTTCCTTTATCTTCAGGAAGGCAAAGGTCAACAGAGTTAGTTTGCTCAGAGGTTTTCCTTGCTCAGGAGCAATTTAGATGTATTAATGAAAAGCAAATGTTATTTTTGTGAAGACACTAAAGCACTCAAATCCCCTGAGGTCCCTACAGCTTTCTTTAGGTGTACAAACACATTCACTTCAGAACTTAACTTGGATTGCTCAACTTTATAGAGATCTGTTGGACTTGGAGTAGATCCTCTTTTTCCCTTGGGTTTCACCATTTGGGAGCATCTTCTCTCACTGGAGATTCGAGTGGGATTCAACTTAAGCCCAGTTCCGTTGAAAGAAGATCCTTTTAATGTCAGTTATGGATATATGTAGGACTATGATGGGGTATTGATGAAGGAGGATCCAGGAATTATATTACTGGGATTTTGTTATGGCCAATAGTCAAAACAAATACATTGAATTCAATTGAATGGAAGTTTTACTGACAAACGTTAAAAAAAATATCTATAAAAGGAGCATTATAGTTTCATAAATAGTTATTTATAGGAGGAGGAGGAGGAGGAAGAGGAGGAGGAGGAGGAGGAGGAGGAGATGCAGTGTGGAATCATCCTAGATATTCTGATGTGGTTGGGAAAAGAACATGGGGGTTTGGCTGCTTTGAAAGTGGTCACTAGTTTTATTAATTAGGAAAGAAGATGCATGTATCTTCTGATGCCATTACAACTTGGCAGCCTTTTATTGTTATTTTTTTTTAAAAAGGATGGGACTCTTACATGAGAATATAGTTTCACAAATATTAATACAGAGGTCGGAAAAATGTTGGCCTGATCTCTTGTCATATATGGTAATGTAAATTATTCTTTTAAAAATTTGCAGAAAAATAAAGGTTTTTTTTCTAATTTTATTTATTTGATTATTTATTCGTGATATGTAATATATACCCAAATATAATACAATTTGTAAGTGGTTTTCATAAAAATTGAAATCACTTTGAAAATAATAAAATCCCTAAGTGGTTTACATAAAAATTAAAATCACATTTAAAGTACAGTATAAAAACAATTCCAATTCCAATAGGAGCAATACAAGGAGCAGTAGGGTGGAGCAACGTGATTAATTTAATTACAAGCTGGGGAAAGTTTAGGTGAATAAGTGCATTTTAGGAGGTGTTTGAAAGATGTCACACTTTCTGCCTCCCAAACTGCATGGGGGAGAGTTGTCCAGAGGGTGGGCATTGCTACGGAGAAGGCCTGCTGTTGAGGTATCGCATGGTCATTTTGGAATGACCAGCAGGACCTCCTCCAATTATCTTAAAGGATGGTTGGTAAATATAAGGGAAGATGGTCTGCTAGATATTCTAGTCCCAAGTAGTTTAGGACTTTGTATGACAAATACATTGACAAGAAGGAGCAATGCTTGCCTCCAGATACACTGGCTGGAAGTGGTTAGGGTGACATAGAGGTGCCCTTCCACTGATGGAAAGGAGTTCTGCCAGCAAGGACCCACATATCATCCTATGGTTGAAAATCTATCACTGGTCATCCATCAGTAGTAACTGGAGTTAGGCCTCAAATAGGACACTCCAGAGTTGGGGAAGGGTGAGACAGAGATGGTCTTGAATCCACTTGGTCAAATGTTCCTTTATTCTCCAGGAAGTTATGAGCTGAGATCTCTTTTCATTCTAAAAGGAAGGAATATTCATAATATTTGTATGCTATTTCCTCGTTTTTGTCGCAGCTTGGAAGTAAAGCTAAAACCTGGCTGCCCTGCATTGCTACTTTTCCCTAACATCTAGTAACATGTTGAAAGTATCTTTTGTGGAAATAACGCTTTTCATAAAGGATTTTGAGGTTTTTTTAAAAAAAAATAGCACTTTTTAGGCATTGGGCATTACTCTTGCTATTTTTGTTTTGATTTTTGTTTTTTTTTTTTTCTTTACACCGCTGAGAAAACATGTTGTTAATGGACAACATAAAAATGCTGTTAATAAATAAGTACCGGTGATTCTGATTGCCTTGCTAGGACTAAAGATGACAGCATGAAACATCTTGACGCTGATCAGAATGGAACCCTGGAGATCAGAATAACAAGGAAGGAAGATGCTGGGTCTTATACTTGCATGGTGAAAAATTCTGCTGGGAGACGCGGTCTCACTGCTACTCTAACTGTCAGAGGTAAAGATGAGATTCCTTTAACTGAACCTAATTGCTTTGAAAAGAGATGTGAAAAAAATATTTGACTACTTTTCCACCTTCCCAAATAGTGGTATCGATGTTGCATCAGGCATGTTCTATCGGAAGCAGTTATGTCATTTTCTTTATCGGATGTGCTTAATGCGTATCATTCACCACTCTAAATCACAAAGCAGACCCAATATGTTGTTTTCATACCTTATTTATTTATTTAAAACATTACTTAGCTGGCTTTCAGTGCAGAAGCTCTCCCAAGGCAGCTTACAACCATATATAAAAACAACCATATATAAAAACAGTATACATATTAAAAGCAATAAAAACATAAAAGTAAAATATTAATTTTAAACAATAAAAGCTAACATTAAAAACTAGTAATAAAACCTGTAAGGATGGTGCATGGCGGATCGTCAGTGGGAGTTTGTTCCACAGGTGTGGGGCCACTGCTGAGAAGGCCCTCTCCCATGTGGAAAACCACCTAATATCTTTCACTGGTGGGCAGATGAGAAGGGCCTGTCTTTTTTATCTTAAACTGTGGGCAGGCTGATATGGGTGAAGGCAGTCCTTCAAGTAATCTGATCCCAAACCATTTAGGGCTTTAAAGGTCAAAAACAGCACTTTGAATTGAATACCTTTAAAAATTGGCATGCGTATATCCTTCCCAATTTAAAGGCAGTACAAACGTTGTGGAGCAGATTTTCATGGAGTCGGGAAGGGGCGGTTAAAGGGGGAGGATAAAGGGAGAAAATCCCATCGTGGTACAGCATTTTGCTCATTAGAGTGTTATATCCCAAACAAATGACATACTACTTTATAAATGCCTGTCTTGATTTCTTAGATGCTACCAAAATTTCTGTTATGCCTAAGAATCCACAAGTTTTGAAATCACGCTCGATTTTATTGAAATGTCATTCTGAATATGACCCACATTTGAAACGACACTTTAAAATTTTGTGGAGGAAGGATGGGAAGGAGCTGGACAAGAACGACACTGAAGATGGGAGGTAACAAAAGAGGCTTTCATCTCTATTCTTTATTTTTACCTACTTAAACTTATTTCATAGAAATATCAAACTATTTCTTTGAATAATCACCTGCCTGTTCTCATGTGACACATGTTCCTGGACTTGGTATCTGCATTGGTGTCTGCATAAGGGCTGAAGGGCCAAAGGCTTGCTAGAAAGAGGGTTCAAGTCCTGTTGCAGGACCAAGTAGACTTCCATCAGGGTAAACTCCAGAGGGTGCATGGCTGGGCATTTACAGGGCCCCAAGACCATAGGGAACTTGCCTCACCAACCATGCTCCCATTTCCATTCTGCACAGATGATCCAAGAAGAAGCAACCTCAAATAATTCTGAGTTTTATTATTATATCCAAGAGCTTTAGCTATTGGACAGTATAGAAAGTTAATACATAAATAAATAAAATATGATTGGCCATGGTTGCCTCTTGAGATGGTTAAGATTGTAACCTCTGCTGTGACTGTTGGAGTCCAACAGAGATGGTGTGTGGTCACCATCTCTGTTGGACTCATTTGAGTATTTAATGTTACACCACCTCTATTGCAGGTGTAATATTATATCATACCTGATTTGTGAAGAGGCAAAACTGACCTGTGAGCAGAATCCCCCACCACTACTTCCCCACCACTACAGCTCCAAATTCAATTAGTTTTCTCTTCTACACTGGTGTAGAGAGTATCACTAAATCAGCACAACCACCACCACCTAATGGGAGTTATAGCTTTGTTCTCTATCAGTGCATGATGGTTTAGGATGGGTGGGCAACCTGTAGCCTGTCTTTCTGCCCTTCTGAGCCCTTCACAACATGGAACCTGTGATGGAAGGTCAGCATGTCAGCTGTTTGCAGAAAACCCAAATATGAAGTCTTGCTTCTAAGGGTGCAGTCGTATGCGTGCTTAGACAGAAAAGAAGTCCTACAACCCCCAGCATGTCCCAGACAGCCATGCTAACTGGGGCATACTGGGAGTTGTAGGATTTTTTTCTATTTAAACACGTATGGTATTGCACCCTAAACTAATACATAAAAAAGAAGCTGTATATTTGAAAATGAGGCCGAGTTGATCTGTTTATAATTTTCTGACAGAGCATTTTTTGGGACATCGGGAGGACTGAGACTGGCATGAGAAGCAGAGTTTGGATTCACTATTACAGGGACAGAATGGCATTAGATGTAGATTAACAAACATGTTAAAAACAGTAAAAAACAATTGGAGGGGATGTGACAGAAACAGCACATTGTTTCATATGCAGTAGCCTCTTAAACCTGATCTTTTATTGGCATGTCTCTCAGTTTTGTGGGTAGCCAAAGATCTTAGACAATTCCACAAAGACCTTAGCCATTTTTTACCAGCAGGGCTAGGTTGGACGTCGTGAGGCATTGGAAAGCAGCAACAGCATATATAGTAGATTGCCAAAAGGTTATATATAGTTGCCAAAAGTCTAGAGGATAGTTCTTGCTGAAAAATTAACAAACTGAAGTGGACTCATAATAGGATTAAGAAAATATGATTTCTTTATTAGAAACATGGTTTCCTTTTTATTCTATGCATTAATACTGGATTTTCCAGACAATGTCTGCCAAACCTTCTTTTTTGAAAGATAGCATCACCCCAAAATACAAAAAATACAGAGATTATGAGTCACTTCCTTGCTAATAATCAAATGACAAATTGAATAACAATGTTCTCTCAGTCTCTTTTATGTGTATCAATTTTGAATTACTGTTGGTGTATTATATTTTGTTGATGTAAATGAAATCTGAAAAATTATAGGAACAATATTGAAATTATTGTAAAAACAGCAATAAGACATGCCTATAAAACATCCTAAAAACCCAGCTTGAAAAATACAGTGGGTTATTAAGTGATAGGAATCTTTTGGACACATTAGTTATTATTATTATTATTATTATTATTATTATTATTATTATTTACATTTATATACCACCCCATAGCCGAAGCACTCTGGGAGGTTTACAAAGATTAAAAACTCTGAACATTAAAAACCAATGTACAAAATTTTAAACCATAAAAAGCATAAAACAGATTACATACAATATCCGTTTACAGTTATCCCTGTATTGTATCTGATCAACTCACTAAGGAAAAAAATGTTTGCTTGTTTCCTAATGGTCTATAGAATCATTCTCTTTGTCATTTTTACAGTTCTATGTGAATCCCTAAAACTTATGAGATTGGCAGTAGTGGACAGAGAATCCGATTTTTTTGTTTTGTTTTTTCTCAACAAGATATTAAAGTAACTTATGTTTCTGCAGATTCTAACAGTGAGCTTAAGTTGTCCTGAAAGGACATCTAGTGGTAAAGACACCATTCTATTAAGTTCACGTTATATTTTGTATACAGCTGTCAGAGAGGAATGGTTATTTGAACACGTTTGTGCACAGACAAAACCAGCTAACTATACCTACTAAATACAAATGGAGTTCACATAGTGAGATCATGTGATGCAGCAGTAAGAAAATTCTAGCGAGAACATGTAAAAAGGAAGAAGTCTACCTTGTAATTTCATTAAGAGTGCAATCCTATGCATGTTTAGTCAGAAAAAAGTCCTACAACATACAGCAAAGGATTGCGTCCTAAAGTTTTTAAAAAAGGACTGGCTAACATCTGACTTGGGCACCAGAGGTGTCCTTGAAATAAAGGTGTGTGGTCCCTGGTCACTCTACCAATAATGTTTTCAATTGTAAGAAACACTTTAATTCTACATCTTTGTAAAATATTGTACATAATAGATAAATATCCATATTTGTGTGCAACCTATGCATGAGCACATGCACTTCATCACTGTGAAGCCCTTGGTGCTAGATGGTCACAGCAATGGTTGGGAGATGACCAGTCCTGATCATTTTGTGTTTGATGTTGTTCCCCGCCTCGATCCGGAGGGAGAGGTGGGTAATAAATAAATATTTTAGTAGTAGTAGACTCCTGAAGCGTCTCTACTGATGAGACAACAGATTTTAGTCAGTCCCTCTTTAAGGGTGCGATCCTAGACAAGTTTAGACAAGCTTGAGAATGCTGGGAGCTGTAGGACTTTTTCCTGTCGAAGCATGCACAGGATTGTGCCCTAAAAGATGCAGATATTCTCAAATTTCCAAAGTTCTATTCATTGAAACTCTGAACTGTCTCACAGGGTAATTGAATGATAAATAATGGCTTTATAGCAGCTTTTGGTCTGCTACAGAGATTAATAATCTCCAGATGTCTATAAAGAAGATTGGTATAGTTCAATGGCAGGTGCTTGAAAATGTACTAATATTTAATGTTAGCAATACCTGCTTGCTTTGTCTGTATTTGTCTGTATGTTTGCAATCAATTTGCTGTATACAATGCAGGTTTAGCACAGCTCCTTGGTTATTGTGAGCTTGTTTCTTGTGTAGGCTTCCATAATTTGCAAGGTGAGTGCAAAGAAGAGTAATCCTAATATGCTGGTTTTTATTATTATTCTGCCATACGTGTATCATTTCTATTTTCCCTTACAGAATAATTATTGAGATGGATACATTGTTTATACCAAATGTGGAATTAGAAGATCAGGGAGTGTACACCTGTGTAGGCAGTACATCTCTTGACAGTGCTACAGATGATACCCGCATCACTGTGCTCGGTAAGTGAATTTTGTCCTTGTGTTTACAAACTAAATGTTACTGCTGGTCTAAATCACTAAATCAAACTAAATATTACTGCTGGTCTAAAGACTAACTGGGGGAGTTAGTGCTGCTCTACCAACCAATACTTTTCATTGTGAATTCTAGGGCCCATTGCAATATTAGTCAGATTCATTACTGTGCATGCATATTTACATTTCACATATGTCATACTTCAAACTGTGTGGTTCGTGGATCCCATTCCTTAAATGAACAACCATCATAGGTAGCTGTGTCAATCCCATTAGGAAACACACACACACACACACACACACACACACATCTCATAGTGGGCTTAATACCTTTATCAGGACCAGCTAACAGGTTTTTAAGTAGGAGGCAAACTTTAAAGCGTGGATGGGCAACACACTCCCCCCCAGTGCAGCCCCCACTGCAGCAAGAAAACAAACAAACAAACAAAACACAGAAACAAATTGGCCACATTAGTGCTTCAGAGTGCTAAATGGGCCAAACGTAGCTTGTTTTGAAGCTAAATTTGAGAAGGATAGTGGCTTGGGGGCATTTTGGAGGGCTGCCCAATGGCGCCATCCAGAGTGCAACCCATGGGGGTTCTGGAAGGGGAATGGCCCCTGGTC
The DNA here is from genome assembly GCA_029215795.1 of Anniella stebbinsi. Taxonomy (NCBI): domain Eukaryota; kingdom Metazoa; phylum Chordata; class Lepidosauria; order Squamata; family Anniellidae; genus Anniella; species Anniella stebbinsi. The sequence goes on along the minus strand of JARDYH010000005.1, from coordinate 139,607,372 downwards.
ATGCCAAAATTGTACATCCCTGCTCTAGAGCTTTCCAGAAGCTGTTTTCCTCTTGGGTGCTAAACTTAGCTTTTGAATCATTCCTGTGCACGTGTAAGAGTCACAAGGCAGTGAGTTTTGGAATGCATATTTTTATTGACTGATTATATTTCTTCCAACGTGTAACTCAAGGCAGTATTCAAAGAATCCCAGGTAGTCTCCCATCCAAAGCACTGACCAAGCTGAGACTTGTTTAGCTTCAGGAGGTTGTGCTATTACACTATACGGGAGTGTGATTATATATGATTTTAAGGAGATGATTAGGCATGACGAGGACATTACAGACATCACTGCCTTGACAATAACTTTAGATGGGGCACAAAATCCACCAATGCTCCTCATCTCGCTCCTTGCTTGCCACACTCATTCTTGCCTTTTTGGGTTTCCTCCCCTTCCCCATCCCTGTTGGTGATGGCACAGCTGTTTGTATGACAGAAGAAAGAGAATTCCACTTGAGCAGTAGCCCCACTAAATGTTACAATGCTTTAGAATAGCTTCCTGATTTTCCACAGATGCTACAAAGCTGCAGTCTGTTGTTTTTGAGCACAAGACCTATGAATGAATGGACAGTATATAATTTAGATTCATTTTGAATCTCAATGAAAGCACGCACACACAGAGCGAGAGAGCGCTCCACCACCTCCTGCCTTTCCTTACATGCATTAAAATTGTACCTGTTTGCCAGTCCCACCATGGGGCTGAAAATGCTACCTCCAGCTGTGCTCCTTTTGGTTCCAATGCATATGTCATTTCAAATCTAGCTCTCAGACCTCCACGTCTTGCTGCCTTTTCAAGATCCGGCACTTTTATTTTTAGCCCTCTATAAAGGATCACATATTTATGTAGCATCCTCCTCTGCCTCTGCCTCATTGCTTTCCTGCTACCAGGACAGTTGCTTAATAAGACTCCTGCTGTGGCTGAGACAAGGAGTGGAATTTGACCTTTCTTAGGGAGCGTTTCTAAACCATTGGAGCAGTGTGTGTGTGTGTGTGTATGTGTGTGTTCTGGTCTTCCTTTAAGCAAAAAGAATTATCATTTGCCGCACATTTAAAAAATGGATTATGTTCATCCCACCAGCAGTATAGAGAGGATGCCTGAAAAAAATGTTGGCCTGGAGAAATAAATCTGTTTTCCCCATTGCCTACCCTTCACACTCTGGTTCCCCATGGAACTATTTATTCATGCAGCTTCCTCCTGTACAGGAAGTGGCATACGGCAAAAGGCTACTTTTAACTTGGGGGAGGGAAAACGTGCGGCTCTCCAAATGTTGTTGGATCCCAACTCCCATCAGCCTTAGCCAGCATGCCAAGTGGTTAGGGAAGATGGGATTTGTAGTCCCAACAACCACTAGAGGGGTACCCCTGTTTTAACTGCTCCTTCACATTCAAACCTGCAGAGAATGGGTTAGCTGGTCCTGATTGCCAGGCTGTGAATGCATTCAATACTTCTGGGCACTGGAGGCTGGTGGCTCCAACTTTGGTGGAGCTGTGAATCTTTCTGGGTTTCATTCAGAACCAGCCAGAACTCTAAAGGAGCTAATCAAAGTGCTGAACCTGATCCCCAAAACAAGTTCAACACCTTGGATAGCCCCTTTGGAGTTCTGGCTGGTTCTGAATGAAAGTCAGAATGGATTCACAACCCTAGTGAAACCTGAGCCACCAGCCTCCACTGCACATTCTGGGTATTCTTCATTACTTCCCCAGCCAAACGAAGAAACAAGATAGCCATGATTACCAAAGCCCTACCAGTTGACCCAAATATAACTAGAGCCGATCTAAATAAGCAGCAGAATTAGGTGGCAGACTCCTGCGGTGGTAGAGTGGATTGCATCACTTCCAGCTGTAGGTGAAAGATCGCATTTTAAATTATCCATTCCATTAAAGAAGCAGGGTGGAATCCATGAAAATAGAAAATTAGCACAGCAGGGTTCAGGATCAGCCAAAAGCTTTCTCCCTTATGTGCTGGATGGGCTGGGTTTGTGTGTCTGTTATTTTCAGGGAATACTTTATATCTAGGGCCAATCGAATTTGGGAATTCCCACCTTCAAGCCTGAAATGGAAAAGTTTTATCACCTGAGGACTCTACCACCTCATTCTACTGCATGACCTTCCCATGTGTTCTTGAAATCTATTGAATGCCATCAAGGCTGAATCGACACCTTGTGTCAAATCATTATAAATGTGGAATAAAAAGCAGGATATAGCACTATGAAAGCTAAGGTGCCCATATGAAAAGGAGGACAGGGCTCCTGTATCTATTACAGTTGTATAGAAAAGGAAATTTCAGCAGGTGTCATTTGTATGCATGCAGCACTTGGTGAAATTCCCTCTTCATCCCAACAGTTAAAGCTGCAGGAGCCCTGCCCTCTTCTGTATCTGGTCATGCTAGACAGGTCTCCTGAAGCTTTAACTGTTGTGATGAAGAGGGAATTTCACTAAGTGCTGCATGCATACAAATGACACCTGCTGAAATTTCCTTTCCAATACAACTGTTAGTGATTCAGGAGCCCTGTCCTCCTTTTCATATGGTCACCCTAAAGCAGTATATGGAATGTGGATTGTGCTCCAACAGTTATCAGTGCACTTCAATACCGCTATAAAGCAGTAGTGTAGATCTAGCCAAATCTAACTGTAAGGGAAATTTATTTTCATTAACAGAGCCTTTCCCCCACCCCACCTTTCATCAGGACTGCTGTAGGCAACACATCTCATTCTAAAGATCCAAGGTGAAATAGTATAAACCTCATGGGGTTCTTCTGGAAATTACAGTACAATCCGAAATGTGTCTACTAAGTAGTAAGCCCCACTGAGTTCGGTGACATGTAAGTGATTCTAGAGTTGCAGCCTTAAATGTTCTTTTTGCCTTGGATTAAATAAGCATACAAGTATAACAAATAGTAATAATCGTCGTCCAATTGCTTAAATAACAAGGAGAGGACCTTCTATTCTACTCCTCCAAACTGACTCAGGGATTCTGGCACACTAGAATGTCTCTTCATAGTGTGAATATTTAAACACCCCCCTTCTTTTATTGCACTCTTATCTTTCTCTAACCCAGTGATTCGTCATCCACAGAACTGATTTTTTTGGTGTGTGTTTTTAATCCTATCATACTTTCTAGAATAATTCATCTATCTGGCAATATAACTTAAGACCTTAAAAGCTTATGCCACAAGAAATGTGTCAGTCTTTAAAGTCTCACAGAGCTCTTTGCTGACATGGTTAGTTTTCTTACAAGGTACTGATAATGTAGGCTGACCATATGAAAAGGAGGACAGGGCTCCTGTAACTTTAACAGTTGAAGAGAAAAGGGAATTTCAGCCAGTGTCATTTGTATGCAATTAGTTCCTGGTAAAATTCCCTCTTCATCACAACTGTTAAAGTTGCAGGCACTATACTAGAGTGACCATATACAAAAGAAGGCAAGGTCCCTGCAACTTTAACTGTTGTGATGAAGAGAGAATTTCACCAGGAACTAATTGCATACAAATGACACCGGCTGAAATTCCCTTTTCTCTACAACTGTTAAAGTTACATGAGCCCTGTCCTCCTTTTCATGTGGTCAGCCTAGATAATGGTTGACAAAGGACCAGGCCAACAGCCATGAAGCCTGATCCTCCCATTCAGGAATGCATGAACAGGGTCATGAGTGCAGCCCTAATGTCAGAAGCCGTCTTATGATTTCTCTAATACCTTCCTTATGAAACGGTTTCATGCAGGTCACTGTTGGGGGCAGGAGGAAGACATGTTGGCCTAACTCTCCCCCCCCCCCATACTGATGGTTTGTATGGTCTCTTGGAAATACAGCATTATTGATGAAATGCCCCCACGTCTCTTGCTGAGAGCAAAGCCCCACTGTAAAATGGCATTTTTCTTTCATTTCTTCCCATATTTTATTTTAGACATCCCTGACCCACCACAAGAACTCCACCTCTCAGAAAAGCGGAACAGAAGTGTTAGGTTGTCGTGGACCGCTGGAAGCAGTCACAATAGCCCAATTAACGGTAAGATGGATTTCGTGCCATTGCCTCACTTTTTGTAAAGTGACAGCAAGTGATCAAAATGGGGAAAACAACAGCCCTAAAAGCTGTGCTTAATTGGTTTTCTTGTTGAAGGGTTTTTGTTGCTAATCATTTTCTTCCTTTCTCATCTGTTTGTTTCCAGGGCTGTTTGTTTCCTTAATTCACATGTGTTGCTTGTTGTGTCTTCTTTCCATGTCCTGTCTAGAATCTATTGTGGAATTTGAAGAGAACCGATGGGAGCCCAGAAAGTGGCAGGAATTAATCAGGCTCCCAGGGAATGATACTACAGTTGTTTTACCACTTTCCCCTTATGTAAATTACCAATTCCGTGTTATATCTGTTAATGCCGTGGGAAGAAGCCAGCCTAGCGAGCTATCAGAACGATATGAAACGCCTCCAGCAGGTATATGCTATTTATTGCCTGCTTCTTGTATTTTTACTATATTGTATATGAGGAATAAGGTATGCTTAATATATAGTCGGAGTATTTGTTACAAATTTTGAAAATTCTAGCTATTCTACTGTATTCTTAAGGAACCAACATGCTATTTCGATAGCGATGTAACATTGTTCGAGGCCTTGTTCCATACAGAAGATTTGGAATGCCCCATACAGTTCGCTAGCCAGAACCAAAAAGCATATAATAGAACTGGAAATCTTGCTTAAAAAGGCAATGTTTCCCTATAATGGAAGGCTAAAACATTTGGGTTTTTTTTAGTCTTTGGGGTGGGAGGAATAGATGACTAAGGAGGGACATGATGGAGCAGGGATGGGGAATCACCAGATGTTGTTGGGCTGCAATGTCCATCATTGGCTGTACCGATTGGGCTGATGGTTGTTGGAGGGCCATGGGTTCCCCATCCATGTGACTAGGGTGTATAGCGTCATGCATGGTATAGACAGAGTGAGATTTCTCTCCCTGTCTCATAATGCTAGAACCTCAGGGCACCCAATAAAATTGTTTGGTAGTAGATTTGGGGCAAGGAAAATTAAGGACTTTTTTTATAAAGCGTGATTGGCATTAAAGGGGATTTGACCAGTTGAGAGGGTAGATCTATCAATGATTATTAGTCATGAATTTACCTCCATGGTCAGTATGCCACTGAATATCAGATGGTGCCAGAGGAAGCAGCAGGTGCAGGCATTGCCTTCATGCCCTTCTTGCTGGCTTTGCTTTGGCATTTATTTTGCCACTATGGGAAACAGGGTGCTAGATGAGATGGACCATTTTTTTTTAGTATTCTAAAGTTCTCATGAGATTTTTTTTTTAAAAAAAACTAATGGACTGCCAAAAGGTAGGGTGACCATATTTGGGAAACCAAAAAAGAGGAGACCCGATGGGGGGGCAGGAAAGTGGCTTTCCTGCCAACTTAAAGGCCCCGATTGGAGTGGAGGAGGGGAAAGTGTGTCATTCCTGCCCCCCACTGCTCCAGTCGGGGCAGCGGGAAAGCACAGTCACCATTAGTATGCCAAGAGGGAATAACGTACTTTCCGGAGGCCTTGGAAAGTGCACTTTCCCCTCCTCTGCTCCAAGCAGGGCCTTAAATGCACCAATTGGAGGGGAAAGCATGTCATCCCTCCCTTCTCCAATCAGGGCCTTTTCTGTAATGTCTGGGAATGACACACTTCCCCCTTTAAGGCCCTGACTGGAGCAGTGGGAGGAGAATGATGCACTTTCAGAAAGCACATTATTCCCCCACCATGCTAATGGCGGCCTTAAAGGGGAAAGTGTGCCATTCCAGGACATTATAGAAAATTACAGAAAATCCCCCCTGACACCCAGTATAGAACAAAAACCAGGACACATCGGGGGAAAACCTGACAGTTGTTTTAGTCTTTTGTGAGCATTTTCTTTTCTTTGCTACCCACTACTTGATGATACTTTGATTTTACTTGATGATACTAGGGTGTTATATGATGAAAATATCTACAGGTGGTCTCAGTGAAATGAATGAGGGAGTGCGGCCCTCACCACTTTGAAGTTGCATCCCCTTGTTTGTCTCTCTTGCAGATCTACAGAACTCGTTTCTTTTAAAAAGGGAGTTCTTCACCCCAGGGCAATATGAGATAGCATTCCAAAATCAGCAACAATTCCTAAAAGACTTAATGTGGTGCTTTATAAATTCAATCTAGCCTTTTTGACTGTATGTAGATGCCATTTCTGGATAGGGCATTTAGCAAGATTTATAGTGAGTCTCATAGCAACACAGGATTTTGGACAAATTTCTGTTCGCAACCAATTTCTCTTGGTATAACATGAAATAACTGGCTCCTGAAAATACTTTTATAGAACAGCTGTTCTGCAAGGCATATTCATTTATATTCTTCTAACATTTTTGTATAACGTCTCTGTGCCTTCTCTTGCTTTCCAGTTCTATGCCTCATACTTATCATATGCCTTCTGTTTTCCTGGTCCCATAGGGCTATCTCTTTAGAATAATTCCATTAACGTCTGGTGCTTTCTGAAACTACCATTTAGTTTTTATCCAATCGTTTTCCCCCAAAATGACTGAAACCATATCCTTTGCATGTTTTTTTCGGTGCACCTTTTATATGTCAATTGATCATATTATCCAAGGGTGTCCTAGGCTGGATTTATGTACTGATGTCTGTTGTAAGGCAGTCCTTTTAACTCACAATATCTCCACTGTTTGAAATTAGAATCACAAGGAGCTATTTGTGGTTAACAGCACATTCAATAAACTGTCACAAAAATTGTAGTGTGCTATTGGAAGGTGATAACTTTATTGCATTGTAAACATGGATTTCATCTGAGTTTTCCTGGGTTTATTTACTACTTTTTCTGTGCTATATAATTATCACTACAAGGAAATCCAAATAATTAGGAGGACAATTAATCCATCATTTACTATATGAAGAAAGTGTAAGCATATGGGGGGGGGGTGGATTAAAGACTGGTGAATTAAAATACTGTTGCATTGTATTTTATTGATGCATAGCTCCAGACAAGAACCCGGAAAACATCAGAGTTGAAACTTCTAAACCACACGAGATGAACATGATATGGGAGGTAATGCCTTTTTAAAAGAAGTTAATGCACACAGTTATTATCATTCTATGTGCGTATACTTTTTGAAAAAGTCCCGTTAAACACAGTGGGACTTACTTCTGAGTAAGCATGCACTGAGACCCAAATTGCATTTGGGATTGAGACTCAAACTGCATTTTACTTTGAAGACATATGTATCTCTTTCTTTCTTTTTTCTGAGGTAATGGCAACCCCCTCCACCCTAGTGTGGAGGGTAGGGAACTTTAACCTTTTGCCCCTTACTGATCCATGGTCCCATTTGTAACATCCCACTGCTCCTGGGGGTGGGTGTTGATCCAGATTGTGATGACAGCAGAAGGACAAAGGTTTAAAGCCCCTACCCCCACACTTAGGGCTCAATGTAAATCAGGACCCTACAGTTAAAAAAAAAAGGGGGGGGAAATCAGCTTGATGTGTTTTTAAAGTAACATGTAGCTTGACCCTGAATACATGATTTTTAAAAACTTCTTTGAAACAACAATAGTAGGGTAATTTAGAGAATAGCTTAAAATTTCACTTTTCCATTTTATTCCTGCTAAAATATTGCCTTACATCTTCCTTTCTATTTGCATATGATGTGAAGCTAACTAAGGAGGCCCACAATTCACAATACTTTGACTGAAAGAGTGAAGCTTTATTACTGCAACAGATTCTGCCCTTCCCTACTCCCCTCAATAACAAGAAATTATCTCATTAAATGCAACAGCTCTCTGATGGAAAATGAGAAAGAGGGTCCATAATATTGCCCTCTGGCTTTTGATTTTCTGGGAAATCACATTGGTAGCTTCAGTCATATAATTCACATTGGTTTGCTTCATTAAAATGACTCCTGAAGTGACATTTCCTAATCAGCATCTGTAGAAATAATGGTGTATTGTCATCTTCATTAATACACATGTTGTCTTCCCTATAAATATCCTATTAATTAAACTAACTGTTCTGTATTCGTGATCTGTATGTGTGCGCATGCGTGCTATTTTCCTGAATTAAGTTATGATACCAATTATTATTATTTATCTAAGGACATCAATGGATGTGGCGATTTCCAAAGAAATATAAAATACTGCCCCCCCCCCACCCAAGAAAAAGCCAGGTCCTTGGCCTCAAGGAACTTACAATATACATTTTGCAGAAGGGAGACTGACGGAGGGGAAAAAAGATAACAGAAAGTTTATTCATATTACTATTGTATAAATAAATCCTAGAACGAGCCATAAAAATAGTATTATCCATTAAGTTATCCACACACAGTTTAGGATTTTGGTGTTGTTGCTGTTGTTGAATGTTTAATACTCCACAGGGTGATCTGCTAGGGAACATTAAAAAGGATCTGTCATACTGTAACCACAATAAAGATAACATATTTTCATGTGAGTTAATTTTCACTGTAGAACAAAAGCAAACTTCCTGCAAATTGAGGAGCTATGTCTCCAACATAAAAGTATATGATTTAATAATCTACATGCTTTCAATCCATCTGTTCCATCTCTTACCTGTTTTTGAAAAGCCATAATATTCTTTCCTTCAGTTATCTTAAAATCATCTTTGCGATGTAGGTTAATTTTCCCTGCCTTGCAGAATTATAGCCGACTGTTCTGTAAAATGGTTTGTCCCTTAAGCTGCAGGTTTTCCCCCCTTTTTCATTGCAACAACAAAGCCTGATTCCTTCTGACTTCATTTGCAGCCATTAAAGCCCATGGAGCAAAATGGACCAGGGCTGGAATACAAAGTGAACTGGAGACAGCAGGATGTTGTTGAATGGGAAGAAGAAACAGTACAAAAACATTTCTTGATATTGCAGAACACCCCCACCTTTGTACCTTATGATATCAAAGTCCAGGCAGTGAACAACTTTGGCTCTGGCCCTGAACCCAATATAATAACCGGCTATTCAAGCGAGGACAGTAAGTAATGGGGAAAACTTTATACAAATGTTATGTGGATGATTTTCAAGCTCAGTACCAGAAAGAAAGCTTTGCCTGAAGTGGTTACAGAACTGTTGTTGGTTACTGATCAACATAACAAACAAGTATTTTACAATGACACAATTAAAACAGCTATTTATTACACTTAAATTTCATCTTCACTCCAAATTACATCTGTACACTAATATCCGTATTGCCCAGTGGTAACTAGAGGATCTGCTATGAAAAAGAATTAGATTAGTTTAAGTTTTAAAACACCTTAGTGACATCTATCTCTTCCTAATTGATATCATTCTATTGGAACTTGCAATACACAAAATATCTTTGCCATCTCAGCATCCCAGAGTTATATGTTACATTATTACATTAATCGATGTTAGCTAGATCTTCTTTCCTGCCCTCCCATAATAACCGCCACTGTCATAAAGTACTGCAGCGGATTTTAATATGAGTGCACAGGAAGTCATAACCCTAATAAAATAACTGCAAGTGTAGAGCCATGACACAAAGCAATTGTTTCTTGTGTAAAATACAGAAGACCAAAAGCTTCTGCTTCCCTGTTGTGAAAATTGGACGGCAGCCTTTCCAGAATCCTCTCTGCTACTACATTGCAATTTTCAGTTTTACTTTGATCTTGTTTAGAGAGTGGAGATAGAGAGATAGAGAGATATAAATATATATTGAATAGATTACACTTACACACAAACACAGACACACGCAGAAGGTTATAAACCCCCTGCTGCAGTGCTGGATATCGCATTCTTCTGCAAGCACAGCAGCTTTAGAAGAAAAAGAGAACAAAAAACCTCCACCGCAACACAGCTTTATATGGATTTAAGGATTAAGACTACAGAAAGAGGAAACCCCACTGTAGTCATTTAGACTGGGAGACTCAAAAGCCCTTGATGTGAATGGAATATGCATAGTAGATTAGCATTTAGCAGCAGGAGATTAAGACTAGGACAGCAAATAGTTTACAAAATTGTTTCAAATTGTACAGTCAGATGAGAATTATTAGTTCAGCCAGCTAGCAGGATTGTTTAACTAGGCATGCTAAAAAGCTTCCAAGTTACGGGTGGGCCCAAGATAGAGATTCTGAGACAATTCTTTGCAGCCTGTGGACTCTAAGAAGAGTCTTTTGTTAAAGAAAAATCCTAGCCCTCTTGGTAATAACACTCTGTTGGCATTAAATGAATATTAGATATGAATAGGAGTGATACTGTAGGAGACATGTGAAGTTCATTCTCACTTTTAGAGCCAAAAATGGTGGAATATATTTCATGGGCATTTTCTCCTCTCACAAAATGCACCCCTCCCTTTTTTGAGGTGGTTTGTTGCAGGGGCATGGAAGGGGCTCTGATACATTTGCAGGCAGTGCTCCTGATATGCATTCATACATAGTCCTCGTGATGTGGAGCTTCTTCCTCTTGTGTTGCACAGGCCAGTGCCTGGAATTCATTGGCTCTGCCATAGAGAAATATACAACACGAATAGTGATCCCATTCTCTGCATAACTATCCTTACATAGCCAAATCAGCACCATCAACACCCAAGAGGGAAGCATCAGCAGGCTTGGGGTAACCTAAAGGTATGCTGAAGAAACAATCTTTAGAGAAAACAAAACTCAGGGAGGGACCCCCAAACAACCCAGTGAAAACTGGCAGCCATAGAGAAGAATGGAAAACCAGGGAAGAAGGGAATGGAATATTGTAAAAACAGTATGGCTGGCTGGAACCCTGAGTAGAAGCTCTCCATGCTGCAACATTTTGTTGCAGTCACACCTGTAGTCCATATAGTCCAATTTTGTGCACGGCTATTCCGTAGAATGTCCCACCAAATCCAATTGATCCTGTCCCTAGGTAAATGGGCATACGGCTGCAGCCCTGACTTCACAAGGCACAGATAGAGGTTTAATTCGGATATTGTAACATAGGGTGATCATATGAAAAGGAGGACAGGCTCCTGTATCATCAACAGTTGCAAAGAACAGGGAATTTCAGCAGGTGTCATTTGTATGCATACAGAACCTGGTAAAATTCCTTCTTCATCCCAACAGTTAAAACTGCAGAAGCCAGATACAAAAGAATGCAGGACTCCTGCAGCTTTAACTGTTGTGATGATGAGGATATTTCACCAGGTTCTGCATATATACAAATGACACTTGCTGAAATTCCATTTTCTATGCAACTGTAAAAGATACAGGAGCCCTGTCCTCCTTTGTCACCCTACATAACATCTAAATATTATGGACAGCTTGCTCATAGAAGGATGGAGCCTAAAAGTGGCTGGGTTTGAGTAAATCAGAAGTATAATTTTCAACTCAGATCAGCACCTGGAGGCCACAAGGCCAACCCTGGAACCAGAAGGGAGTCCCCCACAGCGGCTAATGAACAAAGGAGGTTTGGCATATTGGAAGTGGCTTAACTTGTTTGCAGTCCGTTTTCAGGAGTAGTGTTTGAGGCTCTGATCCTTTAACTCTCACACTCTTCTAAAAGTGGTCCTCCAAGATAACTCATTGCTGACCATTATTTTAAACTCAACATTCGTGTAAGCAAAACTTCAAAACCTACTATGCTGAATGTCTAATCCAAGCAACATCTTCCTATGTTTCCAGTTCCAGAAGCAGCTCCTTCTAATGTAATAGTGCATGTCATCAACAGTACTCTGGCAAAAGCCATCTGGTCTACAATTCCAAAGGACAGAGTTCGTGGGCACCTCAGCGGCTATAAGGTGATTATTGTTCCTTCCTTCCTTCCCTCCCTGACTCTGCATTCATGTGTTCCATGAATCAGATCACAAGTTTGAAGACTTCAGCCACAGGTTGCATTTGAGTCCGCATTCAGTTTTGGAAGGTATGAACTGGGAAACTCCGGTCAAAACCAACCTGAAACAAATTTCTCATGCATCCCTAACTGCAGGTCAGCTGGTGGAAAATACGAAGTCGCCTGGATGGAAAAAGTCATCGCCCTGAGAAACACGCCTTGACATTTAATGCAGACCGAAATGATGGAATGATTCCTGGTCTAGAGCCCTTTAGTGAATACCGCTTAACAGTTTTGGCTTTTAATTCCAAAGGAGCTGGACCGGAAAGCCTCACATATGAATTCCAAACCCCAGAGGGAGGTAAAAAAAAGAGGGGGGAAAAAAAGAAATGAGTGAGATGAAGGGAAACAGCAGCTGACATTCATAACTATATTATTTATGTGTGTGATGTGTTAGTATGGGTATTCTCACAGTTGGAGCAATCAAATTATGAGCTTTAGATTGATTTCATGTGATTTTGTGCCCAAACGTTTGTGTTTTGGACCAGCTGGACCAACGAATGCAGATGAATAATTACCAGCTTTACTAAAACAATCACAGCAGTTGTGCATTCATTGGGCCTCAAACAGCCATTGTCGCTGTGCTAGATATGAAGATAGTTCATGCTATTTCCCTCCCCTGGAAACCTCTAAGACATAATGGACATGCCTCAGTCAGAGGTTGGACTAGATGACCCATGTGAGTGGCTTCAGACATTCCGAATTGCAGAAAGTGAGCCTGGGGAAAGAGCAAGAAGCATTAGTCAGATGCCCTATTTTCACATTTCTTTCTAATATATATAAAAAAATGTGGGATGTCGCTACCCAGGAATAGGTGCATGGAGACGCATGTGTAGCTCTAATTCAGACATTACAAAGAGGTGTGAAAACAGGAAGCATGTATCTCTCAGACTTTCTGTAGTAGTTACAGATTCGGACATCTGATATCTCCCTACACATCTGTGAACTAGTGTGAAAAAGTGCAACATGTGCAAATCCCCCCATCTGTATTTTCACACATTAACCATGGAGGGAGGGAATGCACATTTTAGGGATTTTTTTAACCGTCTTTTGTCATTTTGAGCAACGAAATTCGTACAACATTTCTCAGAGTCTCCCCCCATTGAAATTTATGCAAATTGTGGCTGCAATTTGCATAATTTGCACAAATTTTGACCGTACTATAATTTCTGCAAATTAAGCAATTTATTGCCGCAGTTTGTGCAGACTATGCAAATTGTAGTTGCAAATTGCGTAAATAGTGATTTTAGTGGTGTGGGGGAGGAAACCCCAGAAATCCTCATACAGATCGAATCAGGCCAGCTTGTGGGTTAGCGAGCTGGAGTCTGGGAAGGGGCAAGCTGTTGAAAGTTGGCGGACTTCACCCCCATACAGATTCCTCCCACATCCCTATGGGGCAGTAGTTCATGCTCTTTCGAATTCAGATCTTACATACCGCCTTTCTGTCAATGAACATTTAATATATAACACAAATGGAGAAAGTGGGAAGTAGGAAGATGGAAATGAGCACATTTAGGTCCCTGCATGAGACAGTTCCATGAAAGCAGAGGCCAAATGGTAGTTGGTCCCAGCTGGGCTGGTGTAAGGGGCCTGTCCTGTCTTTCCATCTGAGGCTTTAAGATGGAATAACTCCTGATAGTTGTGGGAGGGGGTCTTGCCCTTGCTCATCTCCATTCCAGGCAGCCAATGGAATTGTTTGTACTTGGTCCTTTCAGAGTCAGATAAATGTGGGAAGGGACTTTGGGAAATTCATTGGCATCCTGCATTTCTGATGCCTCTTCATGCCTGTCATATTCTGAATGTTAATGCACATTCAGCACACGGCTCTGTAACTTTGCCTAATGTGTTCAGATGGTGGGTGGGTGTGCCTTGTGATGTGGTTGGCACAGCCAAATTGAATGATATTGCATGCTTACCCAAGGTTAAAAGTAATGAGCTAGTATTAAGGAAGCATAATACATTTGTGTGTGCGTGTTTTACAGTCCCTGAAAAACCACACTTTCTAAAGATTCTAAACTTCGATAAAGATTCAGTAACACTGTCATGGGGACCACCTAAGAAACCAAATGGGATTGTCACTGGATACATTTTACAGTACCAGAGAAGTAAGTAAAGGAATGGTCTACTGGGATGTAATGTTAAAGAACCCCCTTCAGAAGCACATCACTGTAATTCCATACTCAAATTACGGGGAAGGGCCCTCTGACCCCCTTACATTTTGTTTCGGCTTCCTTATTTGTTTGTTTACAAAATTATTATTTGCTTTGCATTATACAATAACCCAAAATCAAGGTACAAATTAAATAAAACATTTTAAAATCAAACAAGCATTGATGTATGAAACAGTAAAATAGGGGAGAGCAAAAACAGACAAATAATAGTTTACAAGATGCAGCAGTGCAATCAGGGTGCCAGTATTGAGATTGCCTTCTCTTGAATTGCCACATCTTGAATCCCAGGCAAATGTGGCACCATCAAGGGGGCATCCTCACTAGATCTTAATATCCAAGCAGGTATGTAAGAGAGTGTGTGCTCCATCAGGTATCCAAGTGTTGGGCTTTATGTCAGCAAGCAGAGTTAGGCTTGGTGGCTTATGGGAATCTATTGCTACTCCTTCAGAACTAAGGTTGTCACGAGCATCCAACTGGATATGAGAGGCCAATGGACCCCCCTCCCATGTCTGTCCCCCACAGACTCAGTTGGGTGCTTGGTGCAAGCATGGACCCACACCCAAGCACTCACACGTCCAGAAAGGGCTGTAACTGCCGCATCAACCAAAGTTGAAAAAAGGCCCTCTGTTGACAGTGTTTGGTCTAGGAACCAAACTATGTAACTGCTCTTTCAGAGGGAATGCTACCCCGATCAGAACAGGAAATTAATTCACAGACAAGGGAACGACCTATCCACAGTGTCTCCATCTTTTCAGGACTCAGCCTTAGCTTATTGGCTCTCATCCAGCCCATCACAGTATCCAGATCCTGGTCCAGGGTCTGCACAGCCCCTCCTGACTTGTTACAGATACAGAGAGGTATAGTTGGGTATCATCTCATGACTCGCTAGATACAGAGAGGTATAGTTGGGTATTATCTCCTGATTCTCTAGATACAGAGAGGCATAGTTGGGTATCATCAACATATGGATGACACTTTACTCCAGTTTTCCTAATGACAGTCTCCAGCAGCTCCATATAGATGCTGAATAGCATCAGGCATAGAATAGAACCTTGCAAGACCCAGTCTTCAATGGCACGGGCCCGAAATATGATCACTCAATGCTGTCATCTCAACACAACCCTGTGGATAGGAGTGAGATCACCATAGCACTGTGACCCCAACTTCCAACCCACAAAGCCAGTCCAGAAGGATACAATGGTCAATGGTATCAAAGGCAGTTTCTTCTAAGAGCATCTGAAGCAGTATGGCCACTATCCTCTTGAGCACCTTCCCTAAGAAGTGGATATTAACAATTGGGCAGTAGTTATTAATAGGGATGTGCACTGACCCCCCGGATCGGATCGGATAGCGGATCGGAATCGGACCTGGGGGGTCGGATCGGATCGGATCGGAGGCTGGTCGGATCGGATCGGACCAGATGTCCGATCCGGATCGGACGCCATTTTGAATGCTTTTTCCCATAGCCAAGTATTGTTTTACAAAAACGCCTATAACTTTTTCATTTTTAAAGATAGAAGGATGAAACTTGGGGACATTGTAGACTGGTTAGGGATAGTTATCTGTGAGAAATTTCAGAAAGATTGGTGCATGCGTTTTGTGGCAATTAATTTTTTAATAAATACCCAGGAATGCTTATAACTTTGTCATTTTTAAAGTTACAAACATGAAACTTTGCCACATTGTAGGAGGTACCTTGGGACCTATGTGTGTGAAATTTCAGAAACATAGGTGCTTGCCTTGTGTGGCAATTAATTTTAGAAAAATAGGTAGTAGTGGGGTAAATACAGTTACGCCTCCCATTTTTTTATTTTTTAAGATACAAACAG
This sequence comes from Anniella stebbinsi, assembly GCA_029215795.1. Taxonomy (NCBI): domain Eukaryota; kingdom Metazoa; phylum Chordata; class Lepidosauria; order Squamata; family Anniellidae; genus Anniella; species Anniella stebbinsi. Next base: position 139,591,516 of record JARDYH010000005.1, on the reverse strand, counting down.
GAAACTTGGGCACATTACAGGTACCACTTGCCTTGATATGTGAGTGAAATTTCAGAAACATTGGAGCTTTCCTTGTGTGGCAATTAATTTTTGAAACAATGAGGAAAGAAACACCTATAACTTTGTCATTTTTAAAGTTACACACATGAAACTTTGCCACATTGTAGGTGGTACCTTGGGACCCATGTGTATGAAATTTCGGAAACGTAGGTGCTTGCCTTGTGTGGCAATTAATTTTTTAATAAATACCCAGGAATGCCTATAACTTTGTCATTTGTAAAGTTACACACATGAAACTTTGCCACATTGTAGGTGGTACCTTGGGACCTATGTGTGTGAAATTTCAAAAACGTAGGTGCTTGCCTTGTATGGCAATTAATTTTAGAAAAATGGGTAGTAGTGGGGTAAATACAGTTACGCCTCCCATTTTTTTATTTTTTAAGATACAAACAGGAAACATGGGCACATTACAGGGAACACTTCACTTGATAGGTGTGTAAAATTTCAGACAGCTGGGTCCAGGCATGTGGTGGCAATTAATTTTTGAAACAATGAGGAAAGAAACGCCTATAACTTTTTTATTTTAAAAGTTAGAAGTCTGAACATTGCTCACTTTGTAGATGGGTTAGGGGTAGATATGTGTCAGAAATTTCAGAATGATAGGTCCAGGCATTTGATGGCTATGGAATTTTTAAATTACATGTTTCAAAAAAATTTCTACAGAGGCCAGGTCTTCCCCTCCCGCTTCCCGCGAAGAAAAGGAAACACTGTCTCGTCTCGATCCCTTTGATCCTTGCTAGTATCCATTACAGGGCTCGTGTCTGCTTGAGTAAAAAAGTGAAAGTAGGAAAGCAGACACGAGCCCTGTAATGGATACTAGCAAGGATCAAAGGGATCGAGACGAGACAGTGTTTCCTTTTCTTCGCGGGAAGCGGGAGGGGGAGGAAAGGAAGACCTGGCCTCTGTGGAACATTTTTTGAAACATTTAATCTAAAAATTCCATAGCCATCAAATGCCTGGACCTATCATTCTGAAATTTCTGACACATATCTACCCCTAACCCATCTACAAAGTGAGCAATGTTCAGACTTCTAACTTTTAAAATAAAAAAGTTATAGGCGTTTCTTTCCTCATTGTTTCAAAAATTAATTGCCACCACATGCCTGGACCCAGCTTTCGGAAATTTTACACACCTATCAAGTGAAGTGTTCCCTGTAATGTGCCCATGTTTCCTGTTTGTATCTTAAAAAATAAAAAAATGGGAGGCGTAACTGTATTTACCCCACTACTACCCATTTTTCTAAAATTAATTGCCATACAAGGCAAGCACCTACGTTTTTGAAATTTAGCACACATAGGTCCCAAGGTACCTCCTACAATGTGGCAAAGTTTCATGTGTGTAACTTTAAAAATGACAAAGTTATAGGCATTCCTGGGTATTTATTAAAAAATTAATTGCCACAAAACGCATGCACCAATCTTTCTGAAATTTCTCACAGATAACTATCCCTAACCAGTCTACAATGTGCCCAAGTTTCCTGTTTGTATCTTCAAAAATAAAAATGTGGGAGGCATAACTGTATTTCTCAGTGGGAAAGTGCAATGCAATGATTCCCTATGGGAAAGTGCAATGCAATGATTCCCTATGGGAAAGTACTGTCCAATGAATCCTTATGGGCAAGTGCTGTCCAATGAATCCCTCATTGTTTCAAAAATTAATTGCCACACCAGGCAAGCACCAATGTTTCTGAAATTTTACACACATATCAAGTGAAGTGTTCCCTGTAATGTGCCCAAGTTTCCTGTTTGTATCTTCAAAACTAAAAAAATGGGAGGCGTAACTGTATTTACCCCACTACTACCCATTTTTCTAAAATTAATTGCCACACAAGGCAAGCACCTATGTTTCTGAAATTTTACACACATAGGTCCCAAGGTACCACCTACAATGTGGCAAAGTTTCATGTGTGTAACTTTAAAAATGACAAAGTTATAGGTGTTTCTTTCCTCATTGTTTCAAAACTTAATTGCCACACAAGGCAAGCTCCAATGTTTCTGAAATTTCACTCACATATCAAGGCAAGTGGTATCTGTAATGTGCCCAAGTTTCCTGTTTGTATCTTAAAAAATAAAAAAATGGGAGGCGTAACTGTATTTACCCCACTACTACCCATTTTTCTAAAATTAATTGCCACACAAGGCAAGCACCTATGTTTCTGAAATTTCACACACATAGGTCCCAAGGTACCTCCTACAATGTGGCAAAGTTTCATGTTTGTAACTTTAAAAATGACAAAGTTATAAGCATTCCTGGGTATTTATTAAAAAATTAATTGCCACAAAACGCATGCACCAATCTTTCTGAAATTTCTCACAGATAACTATCCCTAACCAGTCTACAATGTCCCCAAGTTTCATCCTTCTATCTTTAAAAATGAAAAAGTTATAGGCGTTTTTGTAAAACAATACTTGGCTATGGGAAAAAGCATTCAAAATGGCGTCCGATCCGGATCGGACCTCATCGGATCGGATCGGATCGGATCGGAGGTTGGTCGGATCGGATCGGATCGGATCGGATTTTCCCGATTTTGGGTCGGATCGGATTCGGATCGTGGATCGGATCCGATCCGATGCACACCCCTAGTTATTAAGAATCTCTGGGACCACCATTGGTCTCTTGAGAAGTAGACACATCATCACTTCTTTCAAGGCATCAGGCACACACACCTCCCATGATGGCACATTTATCATATATTAGATCCACCTGGTCAATCCTCTCCAACTATTTTGAATCAGCCATGAAGGGCAAGGGTTGAGAGGGTGAGTAGCTAAACACATCACTTGTTCATGTAATCATGCCTCAAAAGCTGGAACTGATCCACAAAACCAGACAGATGGAGCACTGGACACCTCATTTGGATTTGTATCAATGTGGCATCAAAGCTTGCTACTGCTTTAAGGACAGAAGGTGACAGAGGGGGCATGATCTAACTCAGATTGGGGGAAGCCACAGGATAGAGCTTGCGGATTTCATGAAAGAGCCCCTAGCCTTTTCATTTTATTAAAGACAGGGATTTTCCCACATTGTAGTAAATCCTTTCTTAAAAGAAGTGCACTTATGTAAAGTCTGTTTGTCATAAATATCCAAATAGCAAGACTTGGGGGTGGTCTTGTGAAAAATTGCCTAATTCAAATGGTGCCATTTGTATTATCTTCTTTTAGTTGTGGTCCTAATGTATGTGATAGTGATTGAAGACATGCATATTTCTTCATACCCGTAGTCATTTGCCCCATCACTACACAAAATTGACATGCTATGACACATTTTCATATGGTTTATGGTGCCCATATGGATGTGGACGTAAGTTAAAATAATTTTTTTAAAATATCAAAAACACCCATCCAGAACTCAATTAAAATAAAAAAATAAATAAAATAAAAAATGTCAAAAACATCCATTCAGAACTCAATGCCATGAGTTCTGGATGGGTGTTTTTGCTATCCAAACTTGTTCCAAGTTCAGTCAGCAAGTTTCCAGAACTGTACCATGTTTTAACCTATAATGAAGTGTGTTTTTATATAATTGCACATATTTGCAAGTAATACTACTTTTGCACATCACTTTTGTTGGTGTTCAGATTCTGATAATAAAGTATTTATCATCAGACATCTTTCCTCCTTTCATGGAAATTTATCTGCATGATATAAAAATAATATATTTTGTAATGTGTGCATAATGATTTAAATGTCTTTTAGCTGTACATTCATGGATCAGGGATGTGGTGCATGAGACATGTTTATAACTAGTGAATCTCTCAGCTATTGGTGTTTGACTGAATACTATCCTCTGCTTCTTTATTTTTTTCCAGTTAATGAAACTGATGACATTGGGCCCTTGCATGACATCAATATTACCAACCCTTCGTCATTCAGCTTCAGGCTTTCAAATCTGAGCGTCAGCACGAAGTATAAGTTCTATGTGAGGGCCTGTACAATAGAAGGTTGTGGGAAACCAATAACAGAGGAAGGAATAACAATAACCGAAGGCAGTAAGTTAAATGTAGGGCTGAGCTGAATTTCTGTAAGTTTAAATTTCACATCGAAATTTGCAGGTTCAGTATAAAAGAAATCTTCTGTGTTTTTCTCTTTTTTACCCATACCCTGGAAACTACTCACAAGCAGAAGGAACTATGATGTGACCTAGAGCCTATCTACACTACTGCTTTAAAACAGTTTAAAAAGGTTTAAAACAGTTTATAACAGTTGTGAGAACTGTTGGGGCCCAGGACACATTCCATATACAGTTTTCAAAATGTTTTCAAAGTGTTTTATCCTGCGTATGTAGATAGGCTCCTAGAGTAGGATGACCAGATAAAATCTGGTCAGGGCTCATGTAACTTTAACAGTTGTCGAGAAAAGGGAATTTCAGCCAGAGTCATTTGTATGCAATTCGTTCCTGGTGAAATTCTCTCTTCATCACACCAGTTAAAGTTGCAGGGGCCCTGCCTTCTTTTGTATATGGTCACTGAAGTATAGTGCCTGCACCTTTAACTGTGTACCTCCCACACTCCACGATTGTACATCAGTGGTTGCCATGATTGACACAACAGGGGGAAGTGCAAATTTTCAGCAGCCTTTGTGAATTGTTCATTCCCCTCCCCTTGCACCAATGGCAGCCTTAAAGGCCCCATTGATGCAAGGGGAAAAATGTGAGCAGCCCAGCAAGCGGGGTGGATGGCAGCGTGATGGGACAAGTGGCCCTAAGCCTGGCGCAGGTGAGTTCCCCTACCCCTAAGCTCTACTATTTTGTCTTGTTGCTTTTTTTTTCTGAAGTTTTTGCAAGGTTGCTTCCCATGATTATTCTCAGAAGATATGGATTTACTTTCTATTTGCTTAGTTTGTAACAGGTTACACTTAGGAAGGCCTCAGGGGTTTAAGATGAGTTATTTGAACATTGCATGCCGCTGTCTCTCAGATTGAGAAAGGAGGTGGTCTTAAACATGTAGTGTGGAATAGCATGGAATGAAGCTATTCCAGAGTAAGCAGCTATAGGGTTGCAATCTAAATCTGTACTCAGTTAATTAGTGGATATTAGCAAAGTTAATATGTTCAAAGTTAAAATGATTCCGTATGTGGTTGAGCATGTGAAAGACTATTGATTTCAAAGGGATAAAGCACCCACCAAAGTCTGCATTGGATTGCAGTCATCAAGTATAGAACTATCAGCCTGTTCAGACAACATGCTAAGCCATGGTTTGGCCGTTAACCCTTTTACAGCAAGTGGCTAGTGGGCACATTTAAACTGTGGTTAGGTAGACACCATGATTAGGAATGTTTTACATGACAAGGTGAGTCATGGTTCACATAACATGCTAAGCAATAGTGACCCTGTTCAGGTGACACACTAAGCCATGGTGGTTAAACATTTTGAGCTAAACATAGGGTGTCATGTGAACCATTCCTAACCATAGTGGCTACATAATCACAGTTTATACACCTTCACTGACTATTTGCTGCAAAAAGGTTAGTGGCCTAACCTTGTCTTAGTGTGTTGTCTAAACAGGCCCAATGTTTAGCTCAAAATGCTTAACTATCATGGTTTAGTGTGTTGTCTGAACAGGGCTTATGTTGAATTCTTTCACATTTGCTGTAGGAAGACCACAGATGTAGCCAAGAGTAAAAAACATTTTTGAATTATTCAACTCCTTCTTCAACAGAGGCCTCATCTACAAGAATTTGCCTTTACGCCTGGTTAGGCGATTATGCGCATATTCACAGATGCGCATTTACGCCTAATACCTCTGTACGAGAGGTGGCAAAGCGCATTACTGGACAACTGAAACGCGATTTAAACTGTTGACATGCGGAGAATCGCTTGTTCACATAGTCAAAATGCGCTTTAATGGCCGGAGCAAAATAAAACTCGCTATTTAACGCGCATTCGATAATGCGCATAATCGGATGTTTAAAGCGCCTCTACGCCCGATTTGCGCTCTGTTCTTGTAGAGGTAAATTTTTTAATGTGCCTTGAAAGAGCTTTAAATGCCTCTTGTAGAGGCAGCCTGAGTTCAGTGATTTACCAGCTGATCTATTTAACTTCAAAACTAAAGCCCCATTAGTACAATTACACCTGTCTCGCTCAGCTAAAATTCAATCAGTTGAATGACTTGGTCAGTCCACAACTTCAGCCCTGTGAATGAAGAACCAACTAGATATTAATTGGCAAAATTAACTAAGACTGGCAAACCAATTTGCCAAAGGGAATGAGATAAGCAGAAGGTGCCCATGTTCATCAGTGTGGATAGCCTACAATAGCAATGTTGACAGGAAAAAGTCAAACATTTTCTTGCACTTAATAGGTTCTCTGATTTGGATGCAGCACAGCCCATTCTGGCCACAAACCAAGACTGTGAGACGCTCACGAAGGCTGCTTCATGTTGGGGTACAATAATGACACAGAGGGGGTAATTTCTTTAAATGTCTAGCCAAATACACTGCATTCCCTCTTTTTGCACAAGATACGGTCTGTACCTATGAACCAGAATCTATATTTTGTGGCTACCATGTAATCACAGTCTTTATTGGGTGGTTGTGAGGGTTCTTGCTTGGTTGAGCCCACTAAGCTATTTGCTCTGTAGACCCATCCTGCTCATGGCCTGGTGTGGCCTGGCCTGACAGGTTAATCTTTGGGAAGATGGTTTGTGGTGGCAGGGGAATCAAGGAGTCAAGCCGTTTAGCCAGAATTCTGGGGCAATATGACCTTTTAATAACAAGCAGTGACAAAATAATAATAATAATAATAATAATAATAATAATAATAATAATAATAAATAAAAATAAAAATGAAAGTAGCAGTTGTAACACACATTCAAAAGCTAAGGTATTTGTGCCCAGACCCTGGAACAAAGAGATGAGACACCAGTAGTTGGATGACTTTAAAGTTTAACTTTGTTAAATCTTAAATATGAAGCGATCTGCAAGGGAATGGGTTCATAATTCTATTTAACAAATTCCCATCCTCCAGTGCAGGCATTAAACCTTTGATATGAGATGGTGGAGCTCTCGAATCTCTCTCTGTTTCAAATGCCTGGCGAGTGAGCCTCTTGGCATTTGAAACAGCTGCATTTTCATGACAACAGCTGCATTTTCCTGCTCATGACTCCTCAGCCTACCATACAGTGCTGTGCCAAATCAGCAATAACCCAGTCCAGTTAGCTTTCACTATGTGAGAATTTACCTGAATTCTTCCTATATTTACAGGAAGACCTCAGTTCTGGGTGGGGCCAAACACCCTCCCCGATTCATGACCTACAGTGGGGGGTGGCTTTTTGCTCTCAACCCTCAATTACCACCTTCTGATCCTTGTGCCCATAAAGACTGATGGTGCCATTACTTCCTTTAAGGGTGTGACAAAAAATGTGGGATGTAACAGGGGGAGAGGGGGGAGGCTAGAGTAAAGGGAGACACAATAGAGGTGTATAAAATTATTCACGGGTTAAGCTCTGCCCTCTTCATCTCCTCTAGCTTCTCTGGCTGCCCAATGCAGGGAGGGCACCAGGGGAACAGAGGAGGCTTCAATTACTGGATTTTTAAAAAATTCATAACTCCTCAATGCCTGCACCTATCTATCTGAATTGTTGCAGGGAATTTACCTAGAGGTTTGTCTGTGTAGTGCATCATATTCATGCAAATTGCCCACAAAACCATAAAACATGCTTAAAAAAAAACAGAAAAAAGAGCCATTAAATGTATATAGCATCATCCCTCCATTATTATCCCTGCAAATTTAAACTAATTCTGCAACAACAACAACAACAACAACAACAAAAAGTTACAGGCATTTGTGATTTTTTCCCATTATAGCCAATGGAAAAGTGCAAAAGGCTTTGGAAAATGGGGGTGAGGCTCTGCCTCTAAACTAAGCCAAAACACAATTTCATTCCAGAGCTCCAGGCTGAGGTAGCCCAATATCTAAGCCCATGAGACTGGTTTTGAGGCAAACATTTGTTTTCTGTGCATGGCCCTAATAAATATCACACAAGGCTGCCTTAATTTCCCATTTGTTGCATTAAATTGCCATTTGAAGACAAGCTTGCCAATAATTTGTGATAAGTGTGTATCATAACAGACATCCCTACCTTGGGGAAAATAGTAAAATATTTCATCTTTGGGGAAGGTTTATCTTGTTTTCCCCACAGTATCATAAGTTCTCATAAATCTCCAAACCCGAGAGAAAACTTACAAAATTGCAGTTCAGTGTTTAATGTTCATTTAAGTCCCTTGGTACAGCAGAAAAATGAGACATGCTAGTGGCCTATTTATTTTATTATTGCTTCTCTCCTTCTGTATATTAAAAAAAACTTAACCTAACTGTTTTCAGTTTTCTAAAGCTAATACCTATAGCTCAATGGCCTTCTGGTATATCGATCAGAAATATTTTTTTCTTACCAGTGTTTCTCTGCTTTTATTTTTCAGAATTCTCCAATTCTTTTCCTATACTAACTACAGTTGCATAACTGCATACTCAATTACCAACTATTTATCTTATGTAGGAATTGCATACGGTGCTATAACGAATGGCTTATATTTATTTATTGGGAGGGAATTGTTGTTACCCAGATTATCCTCAGTGGGCTTCAACATTAACTGAATGTTGATGCAGATCAGCCAGAGAACAATTGTTTGAATCTGTGTAGCATTCATAAACAAAGCAAACCACACTCCCCAAATCCCCCAAATTATTTGGATGTCAGAGGGATATCTTTAAGCTTCAAATTGGCCTTAATATCCATGTCATGGCATTTACTACCCTCATATGATTCCACTGGGACAGAAGTTGGGGGAGAGACCAGTCTTTTTATGCCCATTTCATGCCAATCATTTCATTGAAACTTCAAAATAGGTCTAGAATACCTCCTCAACAGACACCCACACCCACACCCACACACACTTGAGGAACTAGATGCAGAACTGCCAGGTGCAGAACTGAAATTCTACATGTACATGAAGTTTGGAGAATGTCATATCCAACGAGGTATTCCCTCCCCTTGGCAGATTCCTACACACAAGACCAGTGTCGAGGGTAGGCATCGTTGGTCAGCTGCCACAGGCCCACACCCCAGTGGGGGCCCACTGACAAGAGCTCCCGGGCCTTGATTGTCCTCTTCACCATTGATATCAGATTGTTCACCTGCCATTGACTCTGGCCTAGACAATGGTGAGAAAGAGAAGGAGGAGCAGTAGCTACCACTGCCTAGTCCCCTGGCTCTCTCTGGGACAAGCAAGCAAATGGTACCAATGGTGAGAAAAAAGGTGAGGAATAGGGCTGTGCATGCCCCACCCCTACAACCCACTTCGTAGGCCAGATTGGAGATTTGGATATGGGCCTGATCTGCTTCAGACTGATTCAGACCCGATCCGGCTCACTTTGGACTCCAGATCCAAATCAAGATTCATAAATCCAAATTATTCAGATTTTACATTTTCCCATTGGCTTGCATTGGAAAATAGAAATGGACATAACATTTTTAGTTTTTATGATAAATATATGAAATGTGGAGACCTGGCAGCCCCTATGGAGATGATTGAACCTGCTCAATTTCAGACGGTTATGTCCAGTGGGTTCTGTGCTAGCCACAGGTAAAATCTGCCTTTTTCCCAAGAAAATTGGTAAAAGCAAAGACCCTTTTCCTTTCCTTTTTCTTTTTTTGTGCTTCCACTTAAGTGCATGGAGTTTGGGGACATGGCAGCCCATATGCAAATTTCGGACAGTTAGTTACAGTGGCTTTTGTGCTAGCAATGCAGGAAGTTTCCTTTTTTCAAAAACTAAAACAAAAGATTAAGAAAACCTGTGAAGCCACAAAGGGGATTAGAGATGCTAATCAGAAGGTTTTTAAGGTGACAATTAGGAAGTCACTATTCCTAATCTCTGATGTAGGTTTTCCTGTAGTGCAAAATAATCCCTTTCCCCTAATACTTTCCTTTTCCTAGTACTTCCTGCTACTGCTCAACTTCACTGGATGACCATTTTCTATACTCCATATAATTTTAGAAATCCCCCCTTATTTGCCTTTTTTCTGAATTAAATAGCCCAAACATTGAAGCCTTTCCTTATAGAGGAGTCATTCCAGTCCCTTGATAATTTTGGCAGCCTATATGTGTGTGTGTGTGTGTGTGTGTGTGTGTGTGTTGAATATAGCCTTGCCTGATCCTATTCCTGTTATGGTCATTTGATGCACACAAAGGAAAACAAGTGACAGGCAAACAAACAACAGGCTTTTGCCACAGGTAGAACAAGTGATGATAAAAGTTTCCCAGTGTTTCTTTAATTAAAACACCCATCTTACCAGCAGTACCAGCCAGCCACTTCTCAGGTGGGCACGTTCAAGGCAGGCACAGTCCCCCTGACAGTGGATGTCACTTGCCAAGGCTCAGTTCCCCACTTCCAACTTCTCTCCCTCCCTACTCTTAGCAAATTGTTATATTTCCCTGACAGGCGTTCTGGGCTTCAGAATTGTCCAATGTGATCCAAAGCGCGTTGGATCGATCTGACCTGCTTTGGACTGCTTCGGACCAATCTGGATCCACTGCAGATTTGGATTAATTCAGTCTGAATCACCCCACTTTTGTCTAGAATCCAGATCTGGAACCGAAGTGGTGCACATCCCTAGTGAGGAGCAATAGCAGTTGATGACGATGGTGGTGAGAAAGTAGAGTCAAAGAGGAGTGTCTTCAAAGACCTGGAACTGTACTGCCTGCATACCATCTGGATCTACTCTGGAAAGTTAGGGACCTTCTGGTGGGTTGGGGCACCCTCTGGAGCAAGGGGGGAGAAGAGGAAGTCCTGTTGTGAAGTAGCAGCATAAAGGCCAGAGTCTGCAATGGGCAAATCTCAATTACACACATAAGGTTAGGCTAAATATGAAAAGAAACAGTTCTGTTCTCACAACCATCCATATGACCCTTTTGGTTTTCCCTTGTTTCTCCTGCATAATAATCCTCCCCCACCCTCAAACACACACACACACACACCTGATGCATTTTAGAACACCAATCCTATGCATGTCTAGTCAGAAGAAAGACCCATTGAGTTCAATGGGTCTTACTCCCAGGTAAGTGAGTATAGGATTGCAAGTTCAGCCAGTTTCAACACAATCATTGTGTACTTTGAATAGAACGTTCATCAGTCTTTGAACCCTTTTCTTCCATGATTATCTACCTGCATCATCTATCTCTGTCTATATTCCCACTATACATTTCACAATACATCTCCGTTTCTACTCAACTGTGTGATCATAGAGAAGTATCCGCTATATTTGGCATGATTTTCCTTGTGGAGTTCATTCATGGTTGTATTCATGAAGGATTCTGTTGGCCGAAAAGCCTTCGTGATAAGTCACCAGCATTTTACCATGACAAAATAATGATGAATGCCATCGCAAACACAGGATGGGGCATTACGTGATGTCTAAAGCAATTTATGGAACATACTTGTTTTTCAATATATAACAAAACTCCCTGAAAGCAGTTACTACAACCACTTGAAGTTGGCTGTGTATCTAAATTGCTGCTATGAACCTGAGAATATGGGTGCAAAATTTAATACTATACTTAATATACAAACTGGAGTCTTTTACTACTTTCCGTGTCAGTTTTTAATCCTAGGTAGCTGATATTTTCAAGTGTTTTGTATTATTCAGTATGACAGGAATTGACATAACAGAGTGTTGTGGGGTTTTTTGTTTTTGTCTTTACCTTGCTACCTTTTAGACTGTATAATTTAAACTTTGTGCATTCAGGAAAAAGCACATAATTAAAATATGACCTGCTGCTTAATTTGTAGTTTGATTGGAAAATGTAGTTTCAACTTCATGAAATTCATTTAGCAAAATCTACTCTGCCAGATAGTTTTAATTATGCTAAAACCTTTTACATCAAATTTTGGTTTTATGCTCCAATCAACATATTCACTTTAATTCATCATGGCAGTATAATAATGAAAGTCCTGATTCTAATTGATAGATAATTATCTTGAAAAATGTATCATGTTCTTCCCCCTTTTTTAACTATGTCCACAATGTTCTTAATCTTTTTTCCCCTTTCAGTTGTCTCCTGAGCGCTAATCTCTCAAATTTCCTGTTTGCTTGCTTTCTAGCTTCAGAACTAATGATTATTGCTTCTGTGTTAGACATGAAAATTGTCCTAAAAATTTGCAGGCTCTATTAGATATCTATATGAATGAATAAACTCAGATACCCTATTCAGAATGGTCTTTGAAAGTTACATTAGATACATCCAGAAAATTAAGCAAATGAGAGAGCTTAATCATAGGCTCCATTCCTTTGTATGACCTGTTGGCTCTCGTTGGTAGGGTGGAAGTCAAAAGGTAGGTGGGACTTTCTGTAGTTTCCTTCTGTCTATTGATAGAAGAAAAATCAGCCTATCTCTTGACTGCATCTAAATGTTATTCTGGATTGGGGCATAGTTGGGGCTGGGAGAACTTAAGATTCCTTGGACTCTCAGCCACTCCTCCCTGCCCACTGGGACCTCTCCCCCATCAAACCTTCCTATATGGGCTTGAAATTCCACAGTTGAAACCTCTGCAGTAACTTTGAGGAGCCCAAAAGGAGGATTTTAATGAACACCATGAAGTAGCTTTAAACACCCTCATGTTATTTAATCAGTTCTGTCTTCCATCCAGTAAATTTAGTACATGCATAAGATGTCCATTATTGATTCAATTTAGATCTTAAATCTTAATTCCCCTCCATAAGGGAAATACTGATAATGTTTGCAAAATTGCTTACCTAATTCTCTGAAAGAAAATGCTGATGATGTTCATGTTAATCTGTACTGATTTTAACTTTGCATTCCAAGGCCCTAACCCAGTTCACATATTTGACTTGACTCTGTACATTCCATAGGTAAAGCTGTCGCGAAGATTTCTGAAGCACTAAATCCTACCCCAAAGACTCAGCCTCATGAGGCACTTGAGCCTGGAACTGCATACACAGTTCGACTAGTGACTAAGCATTGGGTTGATAATAATAGCATTTCTGCAGATGTAATTGAGACAAGGGGGAGAGGTGAGAAATTCTTAAGGACTTTAAGATGAGCATTATTTTTGTAAAAGCAAAGTTCAGCACTATTATTTTAAGTTGTGTTGGAGAGCATCATTTAACTATATTTAGAGAAAATATAGAACTCACTGCCACAATTGTATTTTTTTTCACCATTGACTTCATTAGAAGCAAAAGTCCCTCTATTCACAATACTCAAACCACTCTCTTTTGAGGAATTCCACTGAAGCCATGCTTGACTTTGGGCACAAAGCCTTCTTCTGATTATTTTGAAAATTTGGTCTCAGCATCACCTGGCATCTTCGCAACACATGCAAGTGGGCTCTTAATTAGTGCCATTCCATCACATTTGCATCTTTGGTGGTTTGTTTTTACCAGCAAGATGCATACTAAGGGGATCCCTGGGACACAGGATATCAATAACCCCAAAATCCAGAGGTGGAAGTAGAACCATGCCATCATCTCACTGCCATAGTAGACAATGAAAGGGTAGAGGCATGTGTCTTCTCTCCTCCCATTCTCACTGCTCTTCATAGAACAGATGTGGTACAGATGTGGAACGGACATTCAAACTTGATGTGCAACAAACTTCAAATTTGGTACAATACTTGAATCTTAAGTGGAAGTGAATCCTGCCAGTGTAGATGTGGCACTACATAAGGAATAAAGGAGGGTTCCATGAAAAAGCCAGACATTTCCAAAAATGAAGTGTCCAGTTTAATACAGATGATGAAGCAGTGATTTGGGAAAGGGAGGATATCATGGAATGAGGACTAGTCATTTGTCCAGAAAGGAGTAGAGGGCAATATACTTCCTTAGGACATATTTTTGTTATAGGGGTGGGGGTGGGGTTTCTGGAATTCAAAGCAGAGATTAAGCAATGAGATTTATGCATCCTGTTTCATGGGGATCTTTGGCTTATGAATTCCATCCCAAATAGGACAGGCATATTGAGTGGCTTTAGTAGGCCTTGTGTAAGGTGACAGAGACAGTTTAGAAATCAATACCTTTTGCCTTGTGGGTGGTAATTTATCACTTCTTTAGCTAGGTAAAAGTATGCAAATGGTTTCAACTATGTATGGGCCTACCCTGCTGCTTAATTATTGTGGTGTTGGTCCCCAAACCATTTCTTTTCACAATTCTCTAAGAATTTGCCTAGCATCCAGCTCCGTCTGCAATTTTCTGATAGGAAACTGTCCCCAAATCATGAGTTTCCAAGGAGAATTTCCTTGTACCACTGTAGGTGAGTTTGACACTGAAAATAACCAGTGGATCCATTCATACTCTAGAGTGAGTGGTTTGACCATTAAAATTCAAATACTAAAATGAAATAATTTCAAATATATTCAATGTGTATTATTTACAGGCCTTAGCCACTATGGCAGTCCCAGGAGGGTAGGTCCCTTACTTCTTGCATTTTTAATGCAGCTAGCTGAGCACTTGCATGTGTTCTATCCACTTTTTAACTCTGTCTCTGTTCCCCAAACTGCTTTTGCATGACAGGCTTACCTGAGTGCTGCATTGACTTTCCTATTTGGCATGAACCTTTTTAATCAACAGCTATCTTGAAATTCCCATTCCAAATCTCAGTCGTGTGTGCTGCAGACTCTTTCTTTGCCTTTAATATAAATGTTTAGCCCCAGTTCTGCGCTCCTTGAATGGTGGAATCCAGTTCACTATAGCACAAAGTGCTGTAAGTGTGTTAACTCCTGCAGAATCAGTTTTAAAAGACACCAGTAAAATATGATCATTTGGAAATTCTTCTTTTCTCATGCACATAAATATATATTTACTTCTCTTTCAAAGCTTATGCTGGAATTTATGAAAAAATATCTACACAAGGCTGGTTTATTGGACTGATGGGTGCCGTTGCTTTGCTTACCTTATTGTTGCTCACAGTCTGCTTCGTTAAAAGGAACAAAGGAGGGAAATATTCAGGTAATGAAAACTGCTACACTTAAACTTGAATGTACCTTAATCATGTGCAAGCCTTAGATGACTCACCTCTAAACCAGGGCTTTTGGAGCATTCTTATTGTTAGAAACCTACAAGCCCCATGGTGCTAAGGAAGAAACGTCACTCCACATATAATTTTCAGCTAATATGGGGCCTTGTGGAACTACTGGAAATGAGTTCTCCTTGCTGTCTGTTATGCTTTCCCCCTTCCACAAGGTAAAGGGTTTTGTGGTTGTTGTTTGGCTTGGGGAAGATTGTCTGGGGGTGGGGAGTCTGGGTAGTGCCAAAGAGACAGTGACATCTCTAATTCAAGTTGGACCCAGTGCAAAGGAGTCTGAAACCAACCTGAAATGGAGCTAAAATTTTCAAGTAGGAGGGTTCACATTTCAAGCTCCCCATTAAAAAAAAAAACCTAATGTGCAGCCTGCTGTTGACACTTCTGGCATGATATACATGCAGATATAAATGATGATAGTTGTCATGAACAAGACTGGATTTACTGCATTCTGAAGATGAACCATTTGTTTTCCATTTCTTTATACCTTCGGTTATACAAGTTTTGTCCATGCTGCAGAACTTTGATGCTCGCTTTTTAATTCCCCCCCCACACACACACACTTTTCTTTTTAAAAAATCCTTCAAGCCCCTTGTCCATGTAAAACATATAATTTCAGATGTTATACAATGCTAAAACAAGACAGGACAGTTTTAATTCCAGGAATTAAGCATCAACCTAAATTAAACATGTTCTGCTTGACCTTGTGAATGATTTGCTACGATATCTCATAGTCTGAGTTGTAGGTAGGGCTGTGCACAAATCCAGATCCCAAATCTGGAGCGGATTGGGCCGATCTGGCCCAATCTGGGCCCAATCCAAACTGGATCCGATCGAGGCTGGATCGGATCCACGATCCGGATCCGAGATCCAGATCTGCTCTGGGTCCATGCAGAGCCCTCCCTCCTGCTCTCCCTGCTCCATTCCTCTCTCCCTCAGTTGCGCTCCTTCCCTGCAACCTCCTCTGTGTTGTCCTCCACGGGGGGCAGTCTCCTCGATGTCGGCCAGCCACTTTCCCGCTCACTCCAGGTGATGACGTCACCTGCCGTGACCGGCAAATACGGCACTCTAATTTGCATAGCACAACTATCATAAACCATATAAGGCAAATCGCATGACATCAACCAATTCTTCTCTTAGTATGGTCCAAATTTTAATGTGAGTTTACCAAATTCACCCCTGCCAAACTGAGTGAGTCAGAACAGAGTTGCCCATCTAAATTCACAGTTCTTTGAATTTTGAAAGAATTGCACATAGGAAAAAGTGCACACAGTAATCCATATGTGCACAAACATTTGTATAATAATTAAAATAATGCACAGAAACACTTTAGGGAATATAGCTTGCAAACATGTGTACATTAACAAAAAGTGTACACATAAATGGTACATTTGGAAATGTACAAAAAATGTATACAAATTTTTGTGTGAACGTTCAAAAATAAAATTTGTAGATTGATGCAGAATCAGGACAAACCAAGCTTAAGATGGAAAAAGTTGAGAAAGTGAACAGAACTGAAATTAGCAAATTCACCCATCCCTAGTGTTGACTTAATTGTTACAAAGTGGCTGCTAAGAAATTAGAATTACAGAGCTAACTAGTTTAAGCAAGATTTAAACTTGCACATAGAGTGGATTAGCTGCAACTGACTGAATATCACTATTGGAACTTAGTCAACCAGAATTATTCTACTTCTGTTCAAATTGTATCCATTGGAAGTAATATAAAATACTTGTCCTGAGTTATTTTATTGCCAGTGATGAGCAGAGTTGTCCTCCAGTGATTGCTAAAATGAAAACTAAATAAAAGGAAAATCCCTAAAAATATGTAAACAAGTAACTACTTTTGTGTATGCAGTGAAAGAAAAAGAAGATTTGCATCCAGATCCTGAAGGCCAATCTATAAAAGATGAAATCTTTGGCGAATATAGGTTAGTGAGATCTACAGTTCTTCATAATAATGTGGGATGTTCATGAACTATTTCTTGTAATGCCTTTTAATAAGAACACTATAAACAGCGCTATTTTTCCATTTCCAAAGCAAATCTCATGAGATTATATGATGATATGAAGTATATCCAGAACAATGAAGTTCATACACATTTTGTTGTGGATAAATCCCTAGTGGAATGGTGCTCAGATTTGATCAAATTCTTATCTAGAATCTCCTAAATATGTTCATGGTGTCTAAGATTAGACTCTTAAGCCATTTCAGGCAGTTATCTCATAGATAAGTCCCATTGCTGTTATCCAGCTTCTCCGGTGCATAGCAGGATACTCTGACTTGCATGCAAAGCTAGTTTTACAGCATTCAGCACACCCATGTTTTCTGTCAGATGGAGAAATGTGTCATAAATACAGGGGGAATTTCCCATCATTCATACATGCAATGCTGCCATAGCAGAAAATAGAAAATCCCCTATGTAAAGGGAGTACTCCAATGTATAGCATTTGTAATTTACGACCCGATGGTTAGTAAGTAGTCATCACTCTTTTGCAATGAATCAATGGCTCAATTCGGACGACACGATAGTCAATGGTGGGGTAATAATCAACTTTACAGTTGTTCAACTAGGGGGTACTCCCCACACAACATGGTAATAAATAATCAACTGTGGTGTGGATTAGGATCAGCGCTGAGTTGACCATGGCAGCATTCGGGTGACACAATAGTCAAAACAACTGACGATTGTTTTCCCCACACCAGTTGTTTATTGTGTCATCTGAATTGAGCCAATGGCAGGTCAGTTTATAGTTGCAGTTTTGCTATGTATTGAAATATGTGTCCTTGTAGTGCATAAGCCATATATAATGACTGTTTCCTAATTATGCAAAGGAATTTGTCATTGTGAACTGAAAGGGAAGTTTTTCAGTAAAGCCAAATGAGGTACAAATCATGTCCTACATAATTTCATGTATATTTAATTTTAATGCTTTCTATTGGGACAGATAATTAGAAAGGTAAGCAAGACATGTAATGTAGGTGGTATTTTCAGTCCCTAGGTGAAGTACTAGGCTTACCTTCCTTTCCCAACTATCCTTCCAACATCAGTATCAACTTCCCTTTCCTTGGTTTCTGTTCTAAGATAGAAGCACACATGCTTGAAATCAGTCTACCTACTTACCTTCCTTCTTAACTTGATCCCTTCTCACCTTGTGTTTAGAAATTGCTCCACTAATTGAAATCAGCAGGATGCAAGCTTTTAGTGTAAGCTTAGTAATTAGTATACTGTACTATACTTGCTTTCTATTGATTGCTTCAGGCAATAAGAATTGTCAACTGTTTGACATCAAGGTTGTCATTTGCACTATCTCATTCAAACCCGAAAAGAAGTTGTGCCAATATATCCATATAGGCATTTACATTACACAATCCAGTCACAATATGACCACCAATTTGGATGATCTAAAAATCTTCACCACCTGCTTATAAGCAATACAATTAATGGTATATAGAGAAGACAGTGAAAGGAGAGAGAAAAAAGCATCACTCGGGAAACACAATGGCAAAAGTATAGTTCCAAGTAATTATGCTAAAAGGAAGTAACATAGAGCAAGTGGGAAAGTACTAGATCGTCTAAATATTACTTTCTTTTTGTCACAGAGGTATTTTTTACAAAACAAATGCAAAGTTAAGATTAAAATACTACATCCGATTAATACCGCCCCAGTTTGCTTTATGCCCGAATGAGTCAGTAGCTTTAGACACCTAGAGCAAACTATATTCATTAAATTATAATAGGCCAAGATAAGTATTCTTGGCTTGCACAGTCTTTAAAAACACAATAAATAAAACATACGCAGCAGCACATAAGGTATTTTTCAATCTCTTTGCTGAGACTCTGAGTTTGCTTCCACTTTTAGGAACATTCCTGAGTGGATCTCTGTTCATAGAACACTCTTGCCAGTGGAAGGGAGAGGTAATCTTCACGGAGTCCCTCTTCCCTCTATAGCTGGTTGTGCCCTTGAAAACCTTCTTGAGAAGATGGGTGGGGGACTCTCTGAAACAGTGTGGGGGAGAAATCAGTTACACTTGCCTCCGACCCTTCTGTTACTGGATCCATTGAAGGATCTCAGTCCCATCTGTGCAGAAAAAGTGACCTTTCATTCACAGAATCCTAGCTAAAATCTAAGTGTATGAACTTGTTATTTCTGTTCAGAAAATTGTGTCTGGTCTATTATAAATAACAAGTGCATACAACATGAGAACATGTTTTTGTCTAAGAAGGTACATTCTTTCTTTAAGACCAGACTGAGAGGGCTCATCTATACCTACGTAGAGCCCTTTCGAGAGGGGGAGGCATGATCGCGAAGTTTTCTGCTTTGGTGATCATCCCTCACGGGGCACATGCTAGCAAGTTTGCCCGCAATTTCAGGAAAGACGTTCTGGGGCAAACAATTTTTTTACGACTTCTGACTCTTGCACAAAAGCAGAGCTGGGATCCTGCACAAAGATGAATTTTTTAAAACACACACACACACGGTGCTGAAAGACCCCTGAGATGCATCCAGAACATGTTGACAATGCTTTTCCCCTCACCGCGATACTCATGGGCTCGCTCTGCACAGCTGGTTGCCTGTTCACTGAGCCCTGCTACTCATGCCAAACAGCAACAGCTTCTTGAGGGGAGGGCTCACGAGCCACACACCCCAAGATTTTTGTGAAAGCGGGGGGGGGGGGAGACTGGGACAAAAGCTGTTATTGATATCCCAGGAAAACTGAGGGGTCTTCCCTAGATCACAGCGGGATCAGCTGTGCATTAAGTGGCCTGGTAGGTATGACCTCGATACTATTCTGGAATAAATGGATGGTGTGGATAAGGCCATAGTCTCCATTTTTATATCAGTTTAAAAGCAGTTGCTGATGCTGATTTTATATATCCCACTCCTTTACTTGAAACAAAATATAGAAGTTGGGGACAAGGGGAGTGCAAGAAAAAGCTAACAGTATGGATGAAAAAGTTCAGTTTTAAAACCTTCAATGCAAGTTTGTCCAGCACTTTTGAGTTTTCTTTTTGGGTTACCTTTGGGCGTCAACCACCATTGGCCAAGAGATGTCATAATATCTAAACACCAATAAAAAAATCATAATTTTCCATTTTTGGAAACATATTTAATTGATAGCAAAGCGTATTGTCATAATTAGAACTTAACTCTAAGTAAGAGTGCATTCCTATTTAAACAGAAAAAAGTCCTTCATTTCCCAGCATTTCTCAACCAGCAATCCTGGAAATTGCAGGACTTTTTATTCTCTAAACATGCATAGGATTGCGCCCTACATCTTTTTTGAATTGGAGTGTCCAGCTTTCCTGAATATCATATATCATCCACTGCACAGACACCTGTGAGTTCTTCATATCCTTAAATGGTATTTCCAATTGTTCTTTCCCTTATGTGGCTTCCTGATAAAATGCATGGTTTTGCTACTTATAAGTGTTTCTCCTTTTTTTAGTGACAGTGATGAAAAGCCACTCAAAGGAAGCCTGCGGTCTCTTGACATGGACCTTAAAGCTGCAGAGAGCGCTGATAGTTTGGTGGATTATGGAGATGGGGAGCACAGAATGTTCAACGAAGATGGTTCATTTATTGGTGCTTATACCGGATGCAAGGAAAAAGCATCGATTGAAAGCATTGGGAGTTCTACGGCAACCTTTCCTCTCCATGCATAAAATACCAGCATGAATGATTCATTTCAAATCACCATATTTATCTTTACTAGTCATCAAATATCATACAAGTCAGAAGTAGGCTGCAGAAAAGTTCAAGACCTCGATATCCAGCCTATATAGAAATAGGCAGTTGACTTCAAAAGCTCGTGAGGTTTTGGGGAAACTCTTTCTCCTCCTCAAGACACAGGCATTTTCATTTCATTACAATATGACTCAACTAAAATTTGGTAAGACACACGCCATTCAGTCTGAACAAACCATAGCTACTTCAGTGTTATATATGTATATAGGAATGGATACCCCCCATGTTTCTTACAGCTCAGTCCTATAAATATGTGTAGCTGCAACAATACTCAAATAGCTTACGCTAAAATGGTTACTGTTGTATCTTTAGTTTGGGTCATGGAGCATATCTGCCCTGCTGCAATCCCATTATAAATGGTTACTTCCAAATATTGGATATGTAGGATTATGCAGGCAGGACTGGCCTTGTGTTGGCCAACAATGCCGTTAGCAAATCATTTCTAATTCTGCCACTTCTGCTATGCCCTCTCTGCTATTCAGTTCTGTGCTGCACAATAACTCTTTGCTAAGCCAATACATCACATCTGCCAGTGGTTGTTATTGCTGTTGTACTAGAAGTGAGCGACACAATACCAGCGTGGCATCTTGTATCAGGAACCACAGCAGTGTAATTCATTCTAATACATGCACTACATTCTAAACACCTACAGAAAAGCTAATAGGATTGGGCCTTAAATTAGAACTTTCTCTGTCTTGTACATTTCTGTTCCTCTGTATGTTCATTTCAAACCCAATTCCCTAATAATGTCATAACCTCAGTATTATAGGGATCAGACTCCAGACAGAGAACACAACAGTTATGTGCTGCACAACATTATATAGTTAATTTTACTAAAGAAATACATTCCGTAGTATATATTATTTAATGTTCAAAAGGAAAATTCCCAGTTGATTTTAGAATTTGTATTCTGTGTTGTCGGCAGGGGCCTATAATTGCAGTATGATCCATCTATCAACATGATGGTTTCAAACTTGCTGAATCTTCTATCTCTTTTGCCCACTAGCTGGCACTCTTTCTTTATGCAATCATCTGCAATAACTTCCCTCTGGCGGTGGAAAGCATATGGCTGATTCAAAGTTATTGAGTTCCAGTTAGTGCAACCAGAAATAGGCCCTTTCCCCCTCAATAAGGTGAAGTGGGTTGTTTTAAAGCAAAATGCTGTCTTTTACAGAAAACTGGGTTTATCAGCACCCTATCTGTATATTTGTATGCCCCCGTACCTTTTGTGAATTCTTGTACATACTATGTTTATATTGATACATTCAGGCAAGCCACATTAGATTTATTTGGCAGCAAGACACAACGGTAGCACAGAGCTATGGAGCTGTGTAGTAATTGAGTTTCTCTTGTCAAGTCGAATTTATATGAATAAGATTCATTTCCTGAACAAAACATGTTGAGAAACATTTCTACTGTGTTAAATTTCTCCCTCTCATTCCTTTCTTTTTTTAAAAAAACACATCCCTCCAGAATCCCAACCATGAATACTTTAAAATTAATTTGAGTCTCAACTTACATTCTATTGAATTAAGACAAATGTCATTACTGAAAAGGTCTTCTACATATAACTTTTCAGTCCCAGCAGAGTTATATCTTTGGGAATGTAAAACAACGGTTTCCTAGAGCCAAAATATATCTGGTGGGAGATACACAAAGACGGTCATGTTAATTACAGTGATATTGGAGGCTGTTGCATGAAAAATTATCCCGGGGTAGTTCAGTATTTTGTGTGAACACATCATTTGTTTGCTACTCTGCCATATTTCATATTATTTGGTAGGCACTTGCAAATGCATACCATTAAATTCAGTGCATGCATGTATGTTGCTTTGGTTCTCTGCTGAGATGTTATGGATACAGTGAAACAATGCACTGATCCTGGGCTAGCCCCATTCATTCTAAGCCCTAGTTGAAATCTTGGTGTCTTCAAAGGGCTTCAGCTTAGTGCAAAAAGTATCCCTAGTGACTATGACAGGATCCCAATTACTTCATGTTGATTATTAGAACATCTTTTACCAGGGCTTATTAAGAAGATACATTAGGTTCTCATACCAGTCCTTATATGAAGTTCCACAGTTGCCAGAGAAGATTGTACTATTAAGATGAGCCACATGTTGTTGTTTATCTGCTGAATACGTGGCATAAAGGGCAGAGACTTGTGCTCAGCCCAACAGTGGTATTCACGAAAGCTGTAAAGTTTAAACTAGATCTGTAGATCAACAATTCGTATTCACTTGTGCACATGTAGTAGATGCAACATCTGAGACAAAGTACCATGTGCCTTCTATAGAGTGGCAAGAGAGCTGAATTCCATGTGAATAAAGCATCATGTGTTCCCTAGCACAGCATGTAATATGTTCTTACAACCAGAAAGCAGCTTGTGGCTTTTCTAGTCTACCAGTACTCGAAGTATGAGGCTGACTGCCTTAATTATGGTTTTTTTAAAAAAAAAAAATCTACCGAAGAGACACCAACTCTTGTTCCATTCAGGGTATGGCATTAGAAGTTGGTATCGAGGGGCATCTTCTGAGGTCCACACTTCAGCAGGAGGGGGGGTGAAGCTAGCCCTGTGGCCCTCCTTCTCTTTCTCCTTTATGTCTCTGCCTCCTCGCCAAGCATATGAAGAGTGACAAGAGCAGGGAAAAGGAGGAGGAACTTTCCCTGGCCTTGCCCTCTCCTTCTGGAGAGTGGTGTGGGTTGGGTCCAGAGGAAGAGGGCAATTGAATGGGCTAGGGTACCAATGACAAGGAAAAGGGGACGCACTCAGGGAAGGGGCCACCTAAGGGCATCTTGCCCAACGACCCCACAAGCCTGGAGCCACTACTGATTTGTATCCTATTACAAGTTTGTTCACACAGATTTGTGCACATAATCAGGCCAGAAGATTTACTGCCACAACGTGCCAACTGTCCTTTCATAATAGCATTTTTCCAGTGGGGCCAGATCCCTTTCGAAACTGACTTCTTGCTTTTCTGAGAGATTTGCCTTCCTTAAGTTGTGCTGTAAAGTCTACATTATCTCTATTCCCTGGACATAACCACAAAATCTCCCTGTTTCCAAGGCTGAGACAAAGACTCTGTAAAATCCAGCCTAGGAAATACAGGTCGTCACATTGCGAATCAACTGAGAAGAAAGGAGAGGGAAAGAAAAACTCTTTGTGCACAGTAAACTCAACAGGGGACAGAATTCTAGCCCAGCTGCCTCTCTGGGGTGCTAATTTTCTACATCTAGATTTTTTGCTAATAGAGGGAAGAACAAAAGTAACATTCTCCACCTACAGCCTGAAGTGTTGCAGCAGTCCAGGTGCAAGTGCTCCATGTGATGAGTTGTTTGTCTGACTCAGACCTACATTAGTAGAAGCTTGGACAATGGTAGTTTTGTCATCTGGAGAGACTTATTCTGGTGACTGTGAGAACTTGTCTAAAGCCCTAGTACAGAGACAACATAATCAATACCTGAAGCAAACTCCTTTTCTTAAGAACCTACAATGAAAAATAATAATAATCTGCAACTATACTAATGAAGAGCACTGAGGACATCATGTTGGCCATCACATTAAAAAAAGTGCAGTATGTATTTAAAATACTTTTATCCCAAGTTCTCAGATGAGTGATTTTTATCTCTTACATTTCCTTCAAAAGATGTAAAGCTAAAAGTGACATCTCAACACTTAAAGAAGTAAATAACAAAATGCCAAAAAGCACAATGCCAATTTTAAAAATCTGCATCAATTTGCATAAATATTAATGAAAAGTGTGTTTTTTTATTTTTATTTTTTTAATGGCTGGCATTGTTATTCTCTTTCAAAGGCACACTTTCTAACACATTTTTAAAACCAACATGAAACTTCTGAGCATTTTTTTGCACAGGTAATTTGGTTGCACCATTCTTTTGATAGGGATGTTGTGAAAAAGAAATATGGATTGTTCAAATCAAGATATGTACTCTGATTTTAGCAGGGATGTTCTGTTTTTCCATTAATTGTGAATTTAAGATGTTAGCAATATTAACATGATAAAAGTAGGGTTAATACTGAGCCTCTCAATGCTTTTAGAATTGCAAAAATTCAGTAATATTTGCCACTTTATATTCTGAGCACATAAATTGGCTTGATAGATTTTCCAAATGGTTTTGTCAAAGGGCTGAAGTAGTTCATGCATGTAAGATTCTTTTATTCACATGATTCAAACACAAATGCACACACACACTGACCTGGTTTGGATAGCATGAAAACTCATTTTGATTACACTTGAGGAGCTGTGGTTTGTACTTGCCACCATTATGAATATGCAACCCCTATCTGGGGGTTGTCGTGTCATGAGAATCTCACTGACAGGAGCCTTTTGAGGACTAAACAACC